>CM068369.1:396511453-401311453 GCA_034769895.1 Magicicada septendecula | reverse complement strand
AACACGATTTTTTTTTGCCATCACCATACTTCCATTTCCTTAAGGAACATGGAAGTAAAATATCGGTATGGAGAACCATACATGAGTTCCATATTCTAAGATTTATATTTAAATCTAAATATCGCCTGCCAAGCGCGATATATTTTCTCTTATACATGATTTACATTAAAATGAAAAAATTTTAATTTTATTGCCTGGCAACAAAATTATTTTATTTTTAACAATTACCATTGTTTGAAAAAGTTTAAATAAATTTTCAAGTACTTTACTCTTGTTAAAACGTAAAAGGTTGCAGGTAAACTACCCCTTCCCCTTAACCGATCTTCACCAAAATCGAAAGTCCTTGAGACCTCTACAATTCAGGGACGGATGCAAAAAATTATTTGATTCTGTTTGAATTTGCGGCAGTTATCGTTTTCCATAGAAAATACGCTTGATAAAAAAACGTTGCTGGTAAACTACCCCTTCCCCTTAACCGATCTTCACCAAAAACAATAGTCTTGAGTACTCTACAAATCAGGGCTGTATGCAAAACATTATTTGATTCTGTTTGATTTTGCGGCTGTTATCGTTTGCCATAGAAAATACCGTTGTAAAAAAAACGTTGCTGGTAAATTACCCCTTTCCCTCAACCGATCTTCACCAAAAACAATATGTCTCGAGAACTCTACAATTCAGGGCTGTATACGAAACATTATTTAATTCTGTTTTAATTTGCGGCTGTTATCGTTTGCCAAAAAAAATATCGGTATGGAGAACCATACATGACTTCCATATTCTACGATTTATATTCAAATTAATCATTTTCTAAATGAAATATTACCACAGAAACTACTTCTTTCTACTTACTGCTTCAGCCTTAACCACAGTACTGTGGTCACTAACGTATACCACCTCACGTTATCGCACTCGATTTTCACTGATGATGGAAGTCGATGGCATTGCCGAAACGTCTGGTTTTGTAGAAAACATTGGACTACGGCCAAATATCCCGGGAAGGAATTTTAACAAAAACTACTTCTTTGTTGCCGATAACGTTGTACACATATATATAAAAAATATGCATAAAATTAATGGCTTGTATAAGTTAATGATTGATCTCCATTAAGTACTGCTCAAGTTTCCAAAGTTTTAATATTATGATGTCCGTAATTAAAACATCAGAGCAGGTTTAGTGTGAATGAGGGTACACCGTGGACAAAGATTTTCAACATTTCCTATTGAGCGTTACTTAGAGTAAAGCTGCGAATCTACAGTGTATGT
Source organism: Magicicada septendecula (assembly GCA_034769895.1). Classification (NCBI taxonomy): domain Eukaryota; kingdom Metazoa; phylum Arthropoda; class Insecta; order Hemiptera; family Cicadidae; genus Magicicada; species Magicicada septendecula. The sequence continues at coordinate 401,310,190 of CM068369.1, read as the reverse complement.
TTCACAGAACAAACATGTGAAAAAGAAGGAGCGCTCCGAAGTCACTCATGGACCCTCAGCATCTTGCAGAGGGTTCATTCCCTAAAGATGAATAGTCTGTCTATGAATCGTTCCTCTGTAAACACGTGCAGTTACACTGCCCAGCGATCCACAGGAAGCAAATCGCTATCCACGCTGGACACTTTTTCGGCTTGCACGCGTTATGTTGGTATGGGTTCGGCACTTACCATTTAAAAAGCGTGCAAATGTAAGAAAATAAACATGAGTGAGGCCAGAAATAACGCGAATTTTGTGTGTGTCTGTGTGTTTGTCTTCCCTGCCTTTTTATTGCGGTAGTCATAATAATAAAATGGAAACGTAAACATTACATAACTGAGATATGCTTGCCTGCCACGAACGATATATTATTTTATACATGTATATTAACTCATACATAATTTACATTAAAATGAAAAAATTATAATTTTATTGACTGGCAACAAAATTATTTTATTTTTAACAATTACCATTGTTTCAAAAAGTTTAAAAGAATTTTCAAGTACTTTACTGTTGTTAAAACGTAAAAGGTTGCAGGTAAACTAACCCTTCCCCTTAACCGATCTTGACCAAAATCGAAAGTCCTTGAGTACTCTACAAATCAGGACTGCATGTAAAAAATTATTTGATTCTGTTTGAATTTGCGGCTTTTATCGTTTACCATAGAAAATACCCTTGTTAAAACATAAAACGTTGCAGGTAAACTACCGCTTTCCCTTAACCGATCTTCACCAAAATCAATAGGTCTTGAGAACTCCATTATTCAGGGCTGTATGCGAAACATTATTTAAATCTGTTTGAATTTGCAGCACTTATCGTTTGCAAAAAAAAATTACCCTTGATAAAAAAAAACTGTGCTTGTAAACTACCCCTTTTCCTCAACAGATCTTCACCAAAAACAATAGGTCGTGAGTACTTTACAAATCAGGCCTGTATGCAAAAAATTATTTGATTCTGTTTGAATTTGCGGCTGTTATCGTTTGCCATATAAACAAAATCTACAGATAGACAGACAGACACACACACACAGACACTTTTTGAAAAACGACTTTTTTCATGTTTTGAGTGTAGTACAATCAGAATCTGCAATAATCTCGAACACGATTTTTTTTTGCCATCACCATGGCAAACATTTCCTTAAGGAACATGGAAGTAAAATATCGGTATGGAGAACCATACATGACTTCCATATTCTAAGATTTATATTTAAATCTAAATATCGCCTGCCAAGCGCGATATATTTTCTCTTATACATGATTTACATTAAAATGAAAAAATTTTAATTTTATTGCCTGGCAACAAAATTATTTTATTTTTAACAATTACCATTGTTTGAAAAAGTTTAAATAAATTTTCAAGTACTTTACTCTTGTTAAAACGTAAAAGGTTGCAGGTAAACTACCCCTTCCCCTTAACCGATCATCACCAAAATCGAAAGTCCTTGAGAACTCGACAATTCAGGGACGTATGCAAAAAATTATTTGATTCTGTTTGAATTTGCGGCAGTTATCGTTTGCCATAGAAAATACGCTTGATAAAAAAACGTTGCTGGTAAACTACCCCTTCCCCTTAACCGATCTTCACCAAAAACAATAGTCTTGAGTACTCTACAAATCAGGGCTGTATGCAAAACATTATTTGATTTTGTTTGATTTTGCGGCTGTTATCGTTTGCCATAGAAAATACCCTTGTAAAAAAAAACGTTGCAGGTAAACTACCCCTTTCCCTCAACCGATCTTCACCAAAAACAATATGTCTCGAGAACTCTACAATTCAGGGCTGTATACGAAACATTATTTAATTCTGTTTGAATTTGCGGCTGTTATCGTTTGCCAAAAAAAAATATCGGTATGGAGAACCATACATGACTTCCATATTCTACGATTTATATTCAAATTAATCATTTTCGAAATGAAATATTACCACAGAAACTACTTCTTTCTACTTACTGCTTCAGCCTTAACCACAGTACTGTGGTCACTAACGTATACCACCTCACGTTATCGCACTCGATTTTCACTGATGATGGAAGTCGATGGCATTGCCGAAACGTCTGGTTTTGTAGAAAACATTGGACTACGGCCAAATATCCCGGGAAGGAATTTTAACAAAAACTACTTCTTTGTTGCCGATAACGTTGTACACATATATATAAAAAATATGCATAAAATTAATGGCTTGTATAAGTTAATGATTGATCTCCATTAAGTACTGCTCAAGTTTCCAAAGTTTTAATATTATGATGTCCGTAATTAAAACATCAGAGCAGGTTCAGTGTGAATGAGGGTACACCGTGGACAAAGATTTTCAACATTTCCTATTGAGCGTTACTTAGAGTAAAGCTGCGAATCTACAGTGTATGTTTCACAGAACAAACATGTGAAAAAGAAGGAGCGCTCCGAAGTCACTCATGGACCCTCAGCATCTTGCAGAGGGTTCATTCCCTAAAGATGAATAGTCTGTCTATGAATCGTTCCTCTGTAAACACGTGCAGTTACACTGCCCAGCGATCCACAGGAAGCAAATCGCTATCCACGCTGGACACTTTTTCGGCTTGCACGCGTTATGTTGGTATGGGTTCGGCACTTACCATTTAAAAAGCGTGCAAATGTAAGAAAATAAACATGAGTGAGGCCAGAAATAACGCGAATTTTGTGTGTGTCTGTGTGTTTGTCTTCCCTGCCTTTTTATTGCGGTAGTCATAATAATAAAATGGAAACGTAAACATTACATAACTGAGATATGCTTGCCTGCCACGAACGATATATTATTTTATACATGTATATTAACTCATACATAATTTACATTAAAATGAAAAAATTATAATTTTATTGACTGGCAACAAAATTATTTTATTTTTAACAATTACCATTGTTTCAAAAAGTTTAAAAGAATTTTCAAGTACTTTACTGTTGTTAAAACGTAAAAGGTTGCAGGTAAACTAACCCTTCCCCTTAACCGATCTTGACCAAAATCGAAAGTCCTTGAGTACTCTACAAATCAGGACTGCATGTAAAAAATTATTTGATTCTGTTTGAATTTGCGGCTTTTATCGTTTACCATAGAAAATACCCTTGTTAAAACATAAAACGTTGCAGGTAAACTACCCCTTTCCCTTAACCGATCTTCACCAAAATCAATAGGTCTTGAGAACTCCATTATTCAGGGCTGTATGCGAAACATTATTTAATTCTGTTTGAATTTGCAGCACTTATCGTTTGCAAAATATTACCCTTGATAAAAAAAACTGTGCAGGTAAACTACCCCTTTTCCTCAACAGATCTTCACCAAAAACAATAGGTCGTGAGTACTCTACAAATCAGGCCTGTATGCAAAAAATTATTTGATTCTGTTTGAATTTGCGGCTGTTATCGTTTGCCATATAAACAAAATCTACAGATAGACAGACAGACACACACACACAGACACTTTTTGAAAAACGACTTTTTTCATGTTTTGAGTGTAGTACAATCAGAATCTGCAATAATCTCGAACACGATTTTTTTTTTGCCATCACCATGGCAAACATTTCCTTAAGGAACATGGAAGTAAAATATCGGTATGGAGAACCATACATGACTTCCATATTCTAAGATTTATATTTAAATCTAAATATCGCCTGCCAAGCGCGATATATTTTCTCTTATACATGATTTACATTAAAATGAAAAAATTTTAATTTTATTGCCTGGCAACAAAATTATTTTATTTTTAACAATTACCATTGTTTGAAAAAGTTTAAATAAATTTTCAAGTACTTTACTCTTGTTAAAACGTAAAAGGTTGCAGGTAAACTACCCCTTCCCCTTAACCGATCTTCACCAAAATCGAAAGTCCTTGAGAACTCTACAATTCAGGGACGTATGCAAAAAATTATTTGATTCTGTTTGAATTTGCGGCAGTTATCGTTTTCCATAGAAAATACGCTTGATAAAAAAACGTTGCTGGTAAACTACCCCTTCCCCTTAACCGATCTTCACCAAAAACAATAGGTCTTGAGTACTCTACAAATCAGGGCTGTATGCAAAACATTATTTGATTCTGTTTGATTTTGCGGCTGTTATCGTTTGCCATATAAAATACCCTTGTAAAAAAAAACGTTGCAGGTAAATTACCCCTTTCCCTCAACCGATCTTCACCAAAAACAATATGTCTCGAGAACTCTACAATTCAGGGCTGTATACGAAACATTATTTAATTCTGTTTGAATTTGCGGCTGTTATCGTTTGCCAAAAAAAAATATCGGTATGGAGAACCATACATGACTTCCATATTCTACGATTTATATTCAAATTAATCATTTTCGAAATGAAATATTACCACAGAAACTACTTCTTTCTACTTACTGCTTCAGCCTTAACCACAGTACTGTGGTCACTAACGTATACCACCTCACGTTATCGCACTCGATTTTCACTGATGATGGAAGTCGATGGCATTGCCGAAACGTCTGGTTTTGTAGAAAACATTGGACTACGGCCAAATATCCCGGGAAGGAATTTTAACAAAAACTACTTCTTTGTTGCCGATAACGTTGTACACATATATATAAAAAATATGCATAAAATTAATGGCTTGTATAAGTTAATGATTGATCTCCATTAAGTACTGCTCAAGTTTCCAAATTTTTAATATTATGATGTCCGTAATTAAAACATCAGAGCAGGTTTAGTGTGAATGAGGGTACACCGTGGACAAAGATTTTCAACATTTCCTATTGAGCGTTACTTAGAGTAAAGCTGCGAATCTACAGTGTATGTTTCACAGAACAAACATGTGAAAAAGAAGGAGCGCTCCGAAGTCACTCATGGACCCTCAGCATCTTGCAGAGGGTTCATTCCCTAAAGATGAATAGTCTGTCTATGAATCGTTCCTCTGTAAACACGTGCAGTTACACTGCCCAGCGATCCACAGGAAGCAAATCGCTATCCACGCTGGACACTTTTTCGGCTTGCACGCGTTATGTTGGTATGGGTTCGGCACTTACCATTTAAAAAGCGTGCAAATGTAAGAAAATAAACATGAGTGAGGCCAGAAATAACGCGAATTTTGTGTGTGTCTGTGTGTTTGTCTTCCCTGCCTTTTTATTGCGGTAGTCATAATAATAAAATGGAAACGTAAACATTACATAACTGAGATATGCTTGCCTGCCACGAACGATATATTATTTTATACATGTATATTAACTCATACATAATTTACATTAAAATGAAAAAATTATAATTTTATTGACTGGCAACAAAATTATTTTATTTTTAACAATTACCTTTGTTTCAAAAAGATTAAAAGAATTTTCAAGTACTTTACTGTTGTTAAAACGTAAAAGGTTGCAGGTAAACTAACCCTTCCCCTTAACCGATCTTGACCAAAATCGAAAGTCCTTGAGTACTCTACAAATCAGGACTGCATGTAAAAAATTATTTGATTCTGTTTGAATTTGCGGCTTTTATCGTTTACCATAGAAAATACCCTTGTTAAAACATAAAACGTTGCAGGTAAACTACCCCTTTCCCTTAACCGATCTTCACCAAAATCAATAGGTCTTGAGAACTCCATTATTCAGGGCTGTATGCGAAACATTATTTAATTCTGTTTGAATTTGCAGCACTTATCGTTTGCAAAAAAAATTACCCTTGATAAAAAAAAACTGTGCAGGTAAACTACCCCTTTCCCTTAACCGATCTTCACCAAAATCAATAGGTCTTGAGAACTCTATAATTCAGGGCTGTATGCGAAACATTATTTAATTCTGTTTGAATTTGCAGCACTTATCGTTTGCAAAAAAAATTACCCTTGATAAAAAAAAACTGTGCAGGTAAACTACCCCTTTCCCTCAACCGATCTTCACCAAAAACAATAGGTCTTGAGAACCCTACAATTTAGGGCTGTATGCAAATAATCGTTTGATTCTGTTTGAATTTGCGGCTGTTATCGTTTGCCATAAGAAATACCCTTGTTAAGACATAAAACGTTACAGGTAAACTACCCCTTTCCCTTAACCGATCTTCACCAAAAACAATATGTCTCGAGAACTCTACAATTCAGGGCTGTATGCGAAACATTATTTAATTCTGTTTGAATTTGCAGCACTTATCGTTTGCAAAAAAATTACCCTTGATAAAAAAAAACTGTGCATGTAAACTACCCCTTTTCCTCAACAGATCTTCACCAAAAACAATAGGTCGTGAGTACTTTACAAATCAGGCCTGTATGCAAAAAATTATTTGATTCTGTTTGAATTTGCGGCTGTTATCGTTTGCCATATAAACAAAATCTACAGATAGACAGACAGACACACACACACAGACACTTTTTGAAAAACGACTTTTTTCATGTTTTGAGTGTAGTACAATCAGAATCTGCAATAATCTCGAACACGATTTTTTTTTTGCCATCACCATGGCAAACATTTCCTTAAGGAACATGGAAGTAAAATATCGGTATGGAGAACCATACATGACTTCCATATTCTAAGATTTATATTTAAATCTAAATATCGCCTGCCAAGCGCGATATATTTTCTCTTATACATGATTTACATTAAAATGAAAAAATTTTAATTTTATTGCCTGGCAACAAAATTATTTTATTTTTAACAATTACCATTGTTTGAAAAAGTTTAAATAAATTTTCAAGTACTTTACTCTTGTTAAAACGTAAAAGGTTGCAGGTAAACTACCCCTTCCCCTTAACCGATCTTCACCAAAATCGAAAGTCCTTGAGAACTCTACAATTCAGGGACGTATGCAAAAAATTATTTGATTCTGTTTGAATTTGCGGCAGTTATCGTTTTCCATAGAAAATACGCTTGATAAAAAAACGTTGCTGGTAAACTACCCCTTCCCCTTAACCGATCTTCACCAAAAACAATAGGTCTTGAGTACTCTACAAATCAGGGCTGTATGCAAAACATTATTTGATTCTGTTTGATTTTGCGGCTGTTATCGTTTGCCATATAAAATACCCTTGTAAAAAAAAACGTTGCAGGTAAATTACCCCTTTCCCTCAACCGATCTTCACCAAAAACAATATGTCTCGAGAACTCTACAATTCAGGGCTGTATACGAAACATTATTTAATTCTGTTTGAATTTGCGGCTGTTATCGTTTGCCAAAAAAAATATCGGTATGGAGAACCATACATGACTTCCATATTCTACGATTTATATTCAAATTAATCATTTTCGAAATGAAATATTACCACAGAAACTACTTCTTTCTACTTACTGCTTCAGCCTTAACCACAGTACTGTGGTCACTAACGTATACCACCTCACGTTATCGCACTCGATTTTCACTGATGATGGAAGTCGATGGCATTGCCGAAACGTCTGGTTTTGTAGAAAACATTGGACTACGGCCAAATATCCCGGGAAGGAATTTTAACAAAAACTACTTCTTTGTTGCCGATAACGTTGTACACATATATATAAAAAATATGCATAAAATTAATGGCTTGTATAAGTTAATGATTGATCTCCATTAAGTACTGCTCAAGTTTCCAAATTTTTAATATTATGATGTCCGTAATTAAAACATCAGAGCAGGTTTAGTGTGAATGAGGGTACACCGTGGACAAAGATTTTCAACATTTCCTATTGAGCGTTACTTAGAGTAAAGCTGCGAATCTACAGTGTATGTTTCACAGAACAAACATGTGAAAAAGAAGGAGCGCTCCGAAGTCACTCATGGACCCTCAGCATCTTGCAGAGGGTTCATTCCCTAAAGATGAATAGTCTGTCTATGAATCGTTCCTCTGTAAACACGTGCAGTTACACTGCCCAGCGATCCACAGGAAGCAAATCGCTATCCACGCTGGACACTTTTTCGGCTTGCACGCGTTATGTTGGTATGGGTTCGGCACTTACCATTTAAAAAGCGTGCAAATGTAAGAAAATAAACATGAGTGAGGCCAGAAATAACGCGAATTTTGTGTGTGTCTGTGTGTTTGTCTTCCCTGCCTTTTTATTGCGGTAGTCATAATAATAAAATGGAAACGTAAACATTACATAACTGAGATATGCTTGCCTGCCACGAACGATATATTATTTTATACATGTATATTAACTCATACATAATTTACATTAAAATGAAAAAATTATAATTTTATTGACTGGCAACAAAATTATTTTATTTTTAACAATTACCTTTGTTTCAAAAAGATTAAAAGAATTTTCAAGTACTTTACTGTTGTTAAAACGTAAAAGGTTGCAGGTAAACTAACCCTTCCCCTTAACCGATCTTGACCAAAATCGAAAGTCCTTGAGTACTCTACAAATCAGGACTGCATGTAAAAAATTATTTGATTCTGTTTGAATTTGCGGCTTTTATCGTTTACCATAGAAAATACCCTTGTTAAAACATAAAACGTTGCAGGTAAACTACCCCTTTCCCTTAACCGATCTTCACCAAAATCAATAGGTCTTGAGAACTCTATAATTCAGGGCTGTATGCGAAACATTATTTAATTCTGTTTGAATTTGCAGCACTTATCGTTTGCAAAAAAAATTACCCTTGATAAAAAAAAACTGTGCAGGTAAACTACCCCTTTCCCTCAACCGATCTTCACCAAAAACAATAGGTCTTGAGAACCCTACAATTTAGGGCTGTATGCAAATAATCGTTTGATTCTGTTTGAATTTGCGGCTGTTATCGTTTGCCATAAGAAATACCCTTGTTAAGACATAAAACGTTACAGGTAAACTACCCCTTTCCCTTAACCGATCTTCACCAAAAACAATATGTCTCGAGAACTCTACAATTCAGGGCTGTATACGAAACATTATTTAATTCTGTTTGAATTTGCGGCTGTTATCGTTTGCCAAAAAAAAATATCGGTATGGAGAACCATACATGACTTCCATATTCTACGATTTATATTCAAATTAATCATTTTCGAAATGAAATATTACCACAGAAACTACTTCTTTCTACTTACTGCCTCAGCCTTAACCACAGTACTGTGGTCACTAACGTATACCACCTCACGTTATCGCACTCGATTTTCACTGATGATGGAAGTCGATGGCATTGCCGAAACGTCTGGTTTTGTAGAAAACATTGGACTACGGCCAAATATCCCGGGAAGGAATTTTAACAAAAACTACTTCTTTGTTGCCGATAACGTTGTACACATATATATAAAAAATATGCATATATTTAATGGCTTGTATAAGTTAATGATTGATCTCCATTAAGTACTGCTCAAGTTTCCAAAGTTTTAATATTATGATGTCCGTAATTAAAACATCAGAGCAGGTTCAGTGTGAATGAGGGTACACCGTGGACAAAGATTTTCAACATTTCCTATTGAGCGTTACTTAGTGTAAAGCTGCGAATCTACAGTGTATGTTTCACAGAACAAACATGTGAAAAAGAAGGAGCGCTCCGAAGTCACTCATGGACCCTCAGCATCTTGCAGAGGGTTCATTCCCTAAAGATGAATAGTCTGTCTATGAATCGTTCCTCTGTAAACACGTGCAGTTACACTGCCCAGCGATCCACAGGAAGCAAATCGCTATCCACGCTGGACACTTTTTCGGCTTGCACGCGTTATGTTGGTATGGGTTCGGCACTTACCATTTAAAAAGCGTGCAAATGTAAGAAAATAAACATGAGTGAGGCCAGAAATAACGCGAATTTTGTGTGTGTCTGTGTGTTTGTCTTCCCTGCCTTTTTATTGCGGTAGTCATAATAATAAAATGGAAACGTAAACATTACATAACTGAGATATGCTTGCCTGCCACGAACGATATATTATTTTATACATGTATATTAACTCATACATAATTTACATTAAAATGAAAAAATTATAATTTTATTGACTGGCAACAAAATTATTTTATTTTTAACAATTACCATTGTTTCAAAAAGTTTAAAAGAATTTTCAAGTACTTTACTGTTGTTAAAGCGTAAAAGGTTGCAGGTAAACTAACCCTTCCCCTTAACCGATCTTGACCAAAATCGAAAGTCCTTGAGTACTCTACAAATCAGGACTGCATGTAAAAAATTATTTGATTCTGTTTGAATTTGCGGCTTTTATCGTTTACCATAGAAAATACCCTTGTTAAAACATAAAACGTTGCAGGTAAACTACCGCTTTCCCTTAACCGATCTTCAGCAAAATCAATAGGTCTTGAGAACTCCATCATTCAGGGCTGTATGCGAAACATTATTTAATTCTGTTTGAATTAGCAGCACTTATCGTTTGCAAAAAAAAATTACCCTTGATAAAAAAAAACTGTGCAGGTAAACTACCCCTTTTCCTCAACAGATCTTCACCAAAAACAATACGTCGTGAGTACTTTACAAATCAGGCCTGTATGCAAAAAATTATTTGATTCTGTTTGAATTTGCGGCTGTTATCGTTTGCCATATAAACAAAATCTACAGATAGACAGACAGACACACACACACACACACTTTTTGAAAAACGACTTTTTTCATGTTTTGAGTGTAGTACAATCAGAATCTGCAATCATCTCGAACACGATTTTTTTTTGCCATCACCATACTTCCATTTCCTTAAGGAACATGGAAGTAAAATATCGGTATGGAGAACCATACATGAGTTCCATATTCTAAGATTTATATTTAAATCTAAATATCGCCTGCCAAGCGCGATATATTTTCTCTTATACATGATTTACATTAAAATGAAAAATTTTAATTTTATTGCCTGGCAACAAAATTATTTTATTTTTAACAATTACCATTGTTTGAAAAAGTTTAAATAAATTTTCAAGTACTTTACTCTTGTTAAAACGTAAAAGGTTGCAGGTAAACTACCCCTTCCCCTTAACCGATCTTCACCAAAATCGAAAGTCCTTGAGACCTCTACAATTCAGGGACGGATGCAAAAAATTATTTGATTCTGTTTGAATTTGCGGCAGTTATCGTTTTCCATAGAAAATACGCTTGATAAAAAAACGTTGCTGGTAAACTACCCCTTCCCCTTAACCGATCTTCACCAAAAACAATAGTCTTGAGTACTCTACAAATCAGGGCTGTATGCAAAACATTATTTGATTCTGTTTGATTTTGCGGCTGTTATTGTTTGCCATAGAAAATACCGTTGTAAAAAAAACGTTGCTGGTAAATTACCCCTTTCCCTCAACCGATCTTCACCAAAAACAATATGTCTCGAGAACTCTACAATTCAGGGCTGTATACGAAACATTATTTAATTCTGTTTGAATTTGCTGCTGTTATCGTTTGCCAAAAAAAATATCGGTATGGAGAACCATACATGACTTCCATATTCTACGATTTATATTCAAATTAATCATTTTCGAAATGAAATATTACCACAGAAACTACTTCTTTCTACTTACTGCTTCAGCCTTAACCACAGTACTGTGGTCACTAACGTATACCACCTCACGTTATCGCACTCGATTTTCACTGATGATGGAAGTCGATGGCATTGCCGAAACGTCTGGTTTTGTAGAAAACATTGGACTACGGCCAAATATCCCGGGAAGGAATTTTAACAAAAACTACTTCTTTGTTGCCGATAACGTTGTACACATATATATAAAAAATATGCATAAAATTAATGGCTTGTATAAGTTAATGATTGATCTCCATTAAGTACTGCTCAAGTTTCCAAAGTTTTAATATTATGATGTCCGTAATTAAAACATCAGAGCAGGTTTAGTGTGAATGAGGGTACACCGTGGACAAAGATTTTCAACATTTCCTATTGAGCGTTACTTAGAGTAAAGCTGCGAATCTACAGTGTATGTTTCACAGAACAAACATGTGAAAAAGAAGGAGCGCTCCGAAGTCACTCATGGACCCTCAGCATCTTGCAGAGGGTTCATTCCCTAAAGATGAATAGTCTGTCTATGAATCGTTCCTCTGTAAACACGTGCAGTTACACTGCCCAGCGATCCACAGGAAGCAAATCGCTATCCACGCTGGACACTTTTTCGGCTTGCACGCGTTATGTTGGTATGGGTTCGGCACTTACCATTTAAAAAGCGTGCAAATGTAAGAAAATAAACATGAGTGAGGCCAGAAATAACGCGAATTTTGTGTGTGTCTGTGTGTTTGTCTTCCCTGCCTTTTTATTGCGGTAGTCATAATAATAAAATGGAAACGTAAACATTACATAACTGAGATATGCTTGCCTGCCACGAACGATATATTATATTATACATGTATATTAACTCATACATAATTTACATTAAAATGAAAAAATTATAATTTTATTGACTGGCAACAAAATTATTTTATTTTTAACAATTACCATTGTTTCAAAAAGTTTAAAAGAATTTTCAAGTACTTTACTGTTGTTAAAACGTAAAACGTTGCAGGTAAACTAACCCTTCCCCTTAACCGATCTTGACCAAAATCGAAAGTCCTTGAGTACTCTACAAATCAGGACTGCATCTAAAAAATTATTTGATTCTGTTTGAATTTGCGGCTTTTATCGTTTACCATAGAAAATACCGTTGTTAAAACATAAAACGTTGCAGGTAAACTACCCCTTTCCCTTAACCGATCTTCACCAAAATCAATAGGTCTTGAGAACTCTATTATTCAGGGCTGTATGCGAAACATTATTTAATTCTGTTTGAATTTGCAGCACTTATCGTTTGCAAAAAAAATTACCCTTGATAAAAAAAAACTGTGCAGGTAAACTACCCCTTTCCCTCAACCGATCTTCACCAAAAACAATAGGTCTTGAGAACCCTACAATTTAGGGCTGTATGCAAATAATCGTTTGATTCTGTTTGAATTTGCGGCTGTTATCGTTTGCCATAAGAAATACCCTTGTTAAGACATAAAACGTTACAGGTAAACTACCCCTTTCCCTTAACCGATCTTCACCAAAAACAATATGTCTCGAGAACTCTACAATTCAGGGCTGTATACGAAACATTATTTAATTCTGTTTGAATTTGCGGCTGTTATCGTTTGCCAAAAAAAAATATCGGTATGGAGAACCATACATGACTTCCATATTCTACGATTTATATTCAAATTAATCATTTTCGAAATGAAATATTACCACAGAAACTACATCTTTCTACTTACTGCCTCAGCCTTAACCACAGTACTGTGGTCACTAACGTATACCACCTCACGTTATCGCACTCGATTTTCACTGATGATGGAAGTCGATGGCATTGCCGAAACGTCTGGTTTTGTAGAAAACATTGGACTACGGCCAAATATCCCGGGAAGGAATTTTAACAAAAACTACTTCTTTGTTGCCGATAACGTTGTACACATATATATAAAAAATATGCATAAATTTAATGGCTTGTATAAGTTAATGATTGATCTCCATTAAGTACTGCTCAAGTTTCCAAAGTTTTAATATTATGATGTCCGTAATTAAAACATCAGAGCAGGTTCAGTGTGAATGAGGGTACACCGTGGACAAAGATTTTCAACATTTCCTATTGAGCGTTACTTAGTGTAAAGCTGCGAATCTACAGTGTATGTTTCACAGAACAAACATGTGAAAAAGAAGGAGCGCTCCGAAGTCACTCATGGACCCTCAGCATCTTGCAGAGGGTTCATTCCCTAAAGATGAATAGTCTGTCTATGAATCGTTCCTCTGTAAACACGTGCAGTTACACTGCCCAGCGATCCACAGGAAGCAAATCGCTATCCACGCTGGACACTTTTTCGGCTTGCACGCGTTATGTTGGTATGGGTTCGGCACTTACCATTTAAAAAGCGTGCAAATGTAAGAAAATAAACATGAGTGAGGCCAGAAATAACGCGAATTTTGTGTGTGTCTGTGTGTTTGTCTTCCCTGCCTTTTTATTGCGGTAGTCATAATAATAAAATGGAAACGTAAACATTACATAACTGAGATATGCTTGCCTGCCACGAACGATATATTATTTTATACATGTATATTAACTCATACATAATTTACATTAAAATGAAAAAATTATAATTTTATTGACTGGCAACAAAATTATTTTATTTTTAACAATTACCATTGTTTCAAAAAGTATAAAAGAATTTTCAAGTACTTTACTGTTGTTAAAGCGTAAAAGGTTGCAGGTAAACTAACCCTTCCCCTTAACCGATCTTGACCAAAATCGAAAGTCCTTGAGTACTCTACAAATCAGGACTGCATGTAAAAAATTATTTGATTCTGTTTGAATTTGCGGCTTTTATCGTTTACCATAGAAAATACCCTGGTTAAAACATAAAACGTTGCAGGTAAACTACCGCTTTCCCTTAACCGATCTTCAGCAAAATCAATAGGTCTTGAGAACTCCATCATTCAGGGCTGTATGCGAAACATTATTTAATTCTGTTTGAATTAGCAGCACTTATCGTTTGCAAAAAAAAATTACCCTTGATAAAAAAAAACTGTGCAGGTAAACTACCCCTTTTCCTCAACAGATCTTCACCAAAAACAATACGTCGTGAGTACTTTACAAATCAGGCCTGTATGCAAAAAATTATTTGATTCTGTTTGAATTTGCGGCTGTTATCGTTTGCCATATAAACAAAATCTACAGATAGACAGACAGACACACACACACACACACACTTTTTGAAAAACGACTTTTTTCATGTTTTGAGTGTAGTACAATCAGAATCTGCAATAATCTCGAACACGATTTTTTTTTGCCATCACCATACTTCCATTTCCTTAAGGAACATGGAAGTAAAATATCGGTATGGAGAACCATACATGAGTTCCATATTCTAAGATTTATATTTAAATCTAAATATCGCCTGCCAAGCGCGATATATTTTCTCTTATACATGATTTACATTAAAATGAAAAAATTTTAATTTTATTGCCTGGCAACAAAATTATTATATTTTTAACAATTACCATTGTTTGAAAAAGTTTAAATAAATTTTCAAGTACTTTACTCTTGTTAAAACGTAAAAGGTTGCAGGTAAACTACCCCTTCCCCTTAACCGATCTTCACCAAAATCGAAAGTCCTTGAGACCTCTACAATTCAGGGACGGATGCAAAAAATTATTTGATTCTATTTGAATTTGCGGCAGTTATCGTTTTCCATAGAAAATACGCTTGATAAAAAAACGTTGCTGGTAAACTACCCCTTCCCCTTAACCGATCTTCACCAAAAACAATAGTCTTGAGTACTCTACAAATCAGGGCTGTATGCAAAACATTATTTGATTCTGTTTGATTTTGCGGCTGTTATTGTTTGCCATAGAAAATACCGTTGTAAAAAAAACGTTGCTGGTAAATTACCCCTTTCCCTCAACCGATCTTCACCAAAAACAATATGTCTCGAGAACTCTACAATTCAGGGCTGTATACGAAACATTATTTAATTCTGTTTGAATTTGCGGCTGTTATCGTTTGCCAAAAAAAATATCGGTATGGAGAACCATACATGACTTCCATATTCTACGATTTATATTCAAATTAATCATTTTCGAAATGAAATATTACCACAGAAACTACTTCTTTCTACTTACTGCTTCAGCCTTAACCACAGTACTGTGGTCACTAACGTATACCACCTCACGTTATCGCACTCGATTTTCACTGATGATGGAAGTCGATGGCATTGCCGAAACGTCTGGTTTTGTAGAAAACATTGGACTACGGCCAAATATCCCGGGAAGGAATTTTAACAAAAACTACTTCTTTGTTGCCGATAACGTTGTACACATATATATAAAAAATATGCATAAAATTAATGGCTTGTATAAGTTAATGATTGATCTCCATTAAGTACTGCTCAAGTTTCCAAAGTTTTAATATTATGATGTCCGTAATTAAAACATCAGAGCAGGTTTAGTGTGAATGAGGGTACACCGTGGACAAAGATTTTCAACATTTCCTATTGAGCGTTACTTAGAGTAAAGCTGCGAATCTACAGTGTATGTTTCACAGAACAAACATGTGAAAAAGAAGGAGCGCTCCGAAGTCACTCATGGACCCTCAGCATCTTGCAGAGGGTTCATTCCCTAAAGATGAATAGTCTGTCTATGAATCGTTCCTCTGTAAACACGTGCAGTTACACTGCCCAGCGATCCACAGGAAGCAAATCGCTATCCACGCTGGACACTTTTTCGGCTTGCACGCGTTATGTTGGTATGGGTTCGGCACTTACCATTTAAAAAGCGTGCAAATGTAAGAAAATAAACATGAGTGAGGCCAGAAATAACGCGAATTTTGTGTGTGTCTGTGTGTTTGTCTTCCCTGCCTTTTTATTGCGGTAGTCATAATAATAAAATGGAAACGTAAACATTACATAACTGAGATATGCTTGCCTGCCACGAACGATATATTATTTTATACATGTATATTAACTCATACATAATTTACATTAAAATGAAAAAATTATAATTTTATTGACTGGCAACAAAATTATTTTATTTTTAACAATTACCATTGTTTCAAAAAGTTTAAAAGAATTTTCAAGTACTTTACTGTTGTTAAAACGTAAAAGGTTGCAGGTAAACTAACCCTTCCCCTTAACCGATCTTGACCAAAATCGAAAGTCCTTGAGTACTCTACAAATCAGGACTGCATGTAAAAAATTATTTGATTCTGTTTGAATTTGCGGCTTTTATCGTTTACCATAGAAAATACCATTGTTAAAACATAAAACGTTGCAGGTAAACTACCGCTTTCCCTTAACCGATCTTCACCAAAATCAATAGGTCTTGAGAACTCCATTATTCAGGGCTGTATGCGAAACATTATTTAATTCTGTTTGAATTTGCAGCACTTATCGTTTGCAAAAAAAAATTACCCTTGATAAAAAAAAACTGTGCATGTAAACTACCCCTTTTCCTCAACAGATCTTCACCAAAAACAATAGGTCGTGAGTACTTTACAAATCAGGCCTGTATGCAAAAAATTATTTGATTCTGTTTGAATTTGCGGCTGTTATCGTTTGCCATATAAACAAAATCTACAGATAGACAGACAGACACACACACACAGACACTTTTTGAAAAACGACTTTTTTCATGTTTTGAGTGTAGTACAATCAGAATCTGCAATAATCTCGAACACGATTTTTTTTTGCCATCACCATGGCAAACATTTCCTTAAGGAACATGGAAGTAAAATATCGGTATGGAGAACCATACATGACTTCCATATTCTAAGATTTATATTTAAATCTAAATATCGCCTGCCAAGCGCGATATATTTTCTCTTATACATGATTTACATTAAAATGAAAAAATTTTAATTTTATTGCCTGGCAACAAAATTATTTTATTTTTAACAATTACCATTGTTTGAAAAAGTTTAAATAAATTTTCAAGTACTTTACTCTTGTTAAAACGTAAAAGGTTGCAGGTAAACTACCCCTTCCCCTTAACCGATCTTCACCAAAATCGAAAGTCCTTGAGAACTCTACAATTCATGGACGTATGCAAAAAATTATTTGATTCGGTTTGAATTTGCGGCAGTTATCGTTTGCCATAGAAAATACGCTTGATAAAAAAACGTTGCTGGTAAACTACCCCTTCCCCTTAACCGATCTTCACCAAAAACAATAGTCTTGAGTACACTACAAATCAGGGCTGTATGCAAAACATTATTTGATTTTGTTTGTTTTTGCGGCTGTTATCGTTTGCCATAGAAAATACCCTTGTAAAAAAAAACGTTGCAGGTAAACTACCCCTTTCCCTCAACCGATCTTCACCAAAAACAATAGGTCTCGAGAACTCTACAATTCAGGGCTGTATACGAAACATTATTTAATTCTGTTTGAATTTGCGGCTGTTATCGTTTGCCAAAAAAAAATATCGGTATGGAGAACCATACATGACTTCCATATTCTACGATTTATATTCAAATTAATCATTTTCGAAATGAAATATTACCACAGAAACTACTTCTTTCTACTTACTGCTTCAGCCTTAACCACAGTACTGTGGTCACTAACGTATACCACCTCACGTTATCGCACTCGATTTTCACTGATGATGGAAGTCGATGGCATTGCCGAAACGTCTGGTTTTGTAGAAAACATTGGACTACGGCCAAATATCCCGGGAAGGAATTTTAACAAAAACTACTTCTTTGTTGCCGATAACGTTGTACACATATATATAAAAAATATGCATAAAATTAATGGCTTGTATAAGTTAATGATTGATCTCCATTAAGTACTGCTCAAGTTTCCAAAGTTTTAATATTATGATGTCCGTAATTAAAACATCAGAGCAGGTTCAGTGTGAATGAGGGTACACCGTGGACAAAGATTTTCAACATTTCCTATTGAGCGTTACTTAGAGTAAAGCTGCGAATCTACAGTGTATGTTTAACAGAACAAACATGTGAAAAAGAAGGAGCGCTCCGAAGTCACTCATGGACCCTCAGCATCTTGCAGAGGGTTCATTCCCTAAAGATGAATAGTCTGTCTATGAATCGTTCCTCTGTAAACACGTGCAGTTACACTGCCCAGCGATCCACAGGAAGCAAATCGCTATCCACGCTGGACACTTTTTCGGCTTGCACGCGTTATGTTGGTATGGGTTCGGCACTTACCATTTAAAAAGCGTGCAAATGTAAGAAAATAAACATGAGTGAGGCCAGAAATAACGCGAATTTTGTGTGTGTCTGTGTGTTTGTCTTCCCTGCCTTTTTATTGCGGTAGTCATAATAATAAAATGGAAACGTAAACATTACATAACTGAGATATGCTTGCCTGCCACGAACGATATATTATTTTATACATGTATATTAACTCATACATAATTTACATTAAAATGAAAAAATTATAATTTTATTGACTGGCAACAAAATTATTTTATTTTTAACAATTACCATTGTTTCAAAAAGTTTAAAAGAATTTTCAAGTACTTTACTGTTGTTAAAACGTAAAAGGTTGCAGGTAAACTAACCCTTCCCCTTAACCGATCTTGACCAAAATCGAAAGTCCTTGAGTACTCTACAAATCAGGACTGCATGTAAAAAATTATTTGATTCTGTTCGAATTTGCGGCTTTTATCGTTTACCATAGAAAATACCCTTGTTAAAACATAAAACGTTGCAGGTAAACTACCCCTTTCCCTTAACCGATCTTCACCAAAATCAATAGGTCTTGAGAACTCCATCATTCAGGGCTGTATGCGAAACATTATTTAATTCTGTTTGAATTTGCAGCACTTATCGTTTGCAAAAAAAATTACCCTTGATAAAAAAAAACTGTGCCGGTAAACTACCCCTTTTCCTCAACACATCTTCACCAAAAACAATAGGTCGTGAGTACTCTACAAATCAGGCCTGTATGCAAAAAATTATTTGATTCTGTTTGAATTTGCGGCTGTTATCGTTTGCCATATAAACAAAATCTACAGATAGACAGACAGACACACACACACAGACACTTTTTGAAAAACGACTTTTTTCATGTTTTGAGTGTAGTACAATCAGAATCTGCAATAATCTCGAACACGATTTTTTTTTGCCATCACCATGGCAAACATTTCCTTAAGGAACATGGAAGTAAAATATCGGTATGGAGAACCATACATGACTTCCATATTCTAAGATTTATATTTAAATCTAAATATCGCCTGCCAAGCGCGATATATTTTCTCTTATACATGATTTACATTAAAATGAAAAAATTTTAATTTTATTGCCTGGCAACAAAATTATTTTATTTTTAACAATTACCATTGTTTGAAAAAGTTTAAATAAATTTTCAAGTACTTTACTCTTGTTAAAACGTAAAAGGTTGCTGGTAAACTACCCCTTCCCCTTAACCGATCTTCACCAAAATCGAAAGTCCTTGAGACCTCTACAATTCAGGGACGTATGCAAAAAATTATTTGATTCTGTTTGAATTTGCGGCAGTTATCGTTTGCCATAGAAAATACGCTTGATAAAAAAACGTTGCTGGTAAACTACCCCTTCCCCTTAACCGATCTTCACCAAAAACAATAGTCTTGAGTACTCTACAAATCAGGGCTGTATGCAAAACATTATTTGATTCTGTTTGATTTTGCGGCTGTTATCGTTTGCCATAGAAAATACCCTTGTAAAAAAAAACGTTGCAGGTATATTACCCCTTTCCCTCAACCGATCTTCACCAAAAACAATATGTCTCGAGAACTCTACAATTCAGGGCTGTATACGAAACATTATTTAATTCTGTTTGAATTTGCGGCTGTTATCGTTTGCCAAAAAAAAATATCGGTATGGAGAACCATACATGACTTCCATATTCTACGATTTATATTCAAATTAATCATTTTCGAAATGAAATATTACCACAGAAACTACTTCTTTCTACTTACTGCTTCAGCCTTAACCACAGTACTGTGGTCACTAACGTATACCACCTCACGTTATCGCACTCGATTTTCACTGATGATGGAAGTCGATGGCATTGCCGAAACGTCTGGTTTTGTAGAAAACATTGGACTACGGCCAAATATCCCGGGAAGGAATTTTAACAAAAACTACTTCTTTGTTGCCGATAACGTTGTACACATATATATAAAAAATATGCATAAAATTAATGGCTTGTATAAGTTAATGATTGATCTCCATTAAGTACTGCTCAAGTTTCCAAAGTTTTAATATTATGATGTCCGTAATTAAAACATCAGAGCAGGTTTAGTGTGAATGAGGGTACACCGTGGACAAAGATTTTCAACATTTCCTATTGAGCGTTACTTAGAGTAAAGCTGCGAATCTACAGTGTATGTTTCACAGAACAAACATGTGAAAAAGAAGGAGCGCTCCGAAGTCACTCATGGACCCTCAGCATCTTGCAGAGGGTTCATTCCCTAAAGATGAATAGTCTGTCTATGAATCGTTCCTCTGTAAACACGTGCAGTTACACTGCCCAGCGATCCACAGGAAGCAAATCGCTATCCACGCTGGACACTTTTTCGGCTTGCACGCGTTATGTTGGTATGGGTTCGGCACTTACCATTTAAAAAGCGTGCAAATGTAAGAAAATAAACATGAGTGAGGCCAGAAATAACGCGAATTTTGTGTGTGTCTGTGTGTTTGTCTTCCCTGCCTTTTTATTGCGGTAGTCATAATAATAAAATGGAAACGTAAACATTACATAACTGAGATATGCTTGCCTGCCACGAACGATATATTATTTTATACATGTATATTAACTCATACATAATTTACATTAAAATGAAAAAATTATAATTTTATTGACTGGCAACAAAATTATTTTATTTTTAACAATTACCATTGTTTCAAAAAGTTTAAAAGAATTTTCAAGTACTTTACTGTTGTTAAAACGTAAAAGGTTGCAGGTAAACTAACCCTTCCCCTTAACCGATCTTGACCAAAATCGAAAGTCCTTGAGTACTCTACAAATCAGGACTGCATGTAAAAAATTATTTGATTCTGTTTGAATTTGCGGCTTTTATCGTTTACCATAGAAAATACCCTTGTTAAAACATAAAACGTTGCAGGTAAACTACCGCTTTCCCTTAACCGATCTTCACCAAAATCAATAGGTCTTGAGAACTCCATTATTCAGGGCTGTATGCGAAACATTATTTAATTCTGTTTGAATTTGCAGCACTTATCGTTTGCAAAAAATTACCCTTGATAAAAAAAACTGTGCAGGTAAACTACCCCTTTTCCTCAACAGATCTTCACCAAAAACAATAGGTCGTGAGTACTCTACAAATCAGGCCTGGATGCAAAAAATTATTTGATTCTGTTTGAATTTGCGGCTGTTATCGTTTGCCATATAAACAAAATCTACAGATAGACAGACAGACACACACACACAGACACTTTTTGAAAAACGACTTTTTTCATGTTTTGAGTGTAGTACAATCAGAATCTGCAATAATCTCGAACACGATTTTTTTTTGCCATCACCATACTTCCATTTCCTTAAGGAACATGGAAGTAAAATATCGGTATGGAGAACCATACATGAGTTCCATATTCTAAGATTTATATTTAAATCTAAATATCGCCTGCCAAGCGCGATATATTTTCTCTTATACATGATTTACATTAAAATGAAAAAATTTTAATTTTATTGCCTGGCAACAAAATTATTTTATTTTTAACAATTACCATTGTTTGAAAAAGTTTAAATAAATTTTCAAGTACTTTACTCTTGTTAAAACGTAAAAGGTTGCAGGTAAACTACCCCTTCCCCTTAACCGATCTTCACCAAAATCGAAAGTCCTTGAGACCTCTACAATTCAGGGACGAATGCAAAAAATTATTTGATTCTGTTTGAATTTGCGGCAGTTATCGTTTGCCATAAAAAATACGCTTGATAAAAAAACGTTGTTGGTAAACTACCCCTTCCCCTTAACCGATCTTCACCAAAAACAATAGTCTTGAGTACTCTACAAATCAGGGCTGTATGCAAAACATTATTTGATTCTGTTTGATTTTGCGGCTGTTATCGTTTGCCATAGAAAATACCCTTGTAAAAAAAAAGTTGCAGGTAAATTACCCCTTTCCCTCAACCGATCTTCACCAAAAACAATATGTCTCGAGAACTCTACAATTCAGGGCTGTATACGAAACATTATTTAATTCTGTTTGAATTTGCGGCTGTTATCGTTTGCCAAAAAAAAATATCGGTATGGAGAACCATACATGACTTCCATATTCTACGATTTATATTCAAATTAATCATTTTCGAAATGAAATATTACCACAGAAACTACTTCTTTCTACATACTGCTTCAGCCTTAACCACAGTACTGTGGTCACTAACGTATACCACCTCACGTTATCGCACTCGATTTTCACTGATGATGGAAGTCGATGGCATTGCCGAAACGTCTGGTTTTGTAGTAAACATTGGACTACGGCCAAATATCCCGGGAAGGAATTTTAACAAAAACTACTTCTTTGTTGCCGATAACGTTGTACACATATATATAAAAAATATGCATAAAATTAATGGCTTGTATAAGTTAATGATTGATCTCCATTAAGTACTGCTCAAGTTTCCAAAGTTTTAATATTATGACGTCCGTAATTAAAACATCAGAGCAGGTTTAGTGTGAATGAGGGTACACCGTGGACAAAGATTTTCAACATTTCCTATTGAGCGTTACTTAGAGTAAAGCTGCGAATCTACAGTGTATGTTTCACAGAACAAACATGTGAAAAAGAAGGAGCGCTCCGAAGTCACTCATGGACCCTCAGCATCTTGCAGAGGGTTCATTCCCTAAAGATGAATAGTCTGTCTATGAATCGTTCCTCTGTAAACACGTGCAGTTACACTGCCCAGCGATCCACAGGAAGCAAATCGCTATCCACGCTGGACACTTTTTCGGCTTGCACGCGTTATGTTGGTATGGGTTCGGCACTTACCATTTAAAAAGCGTGCAAATGTAAGAAAATAAACATGAGTGAGGCCAGAAATAACGCGAATTTTGTGTGTGTCTGTGTGTTTGTCTTCCCTGCCTTTTTATTGCGGTAGTCATAATAATAAAATGGAAACGTAAACATTACATAACTGAGATATGCTTGCCTGCCACGAACGATATATTATTTTATACATGTATATTAACTCATACATAATTTACATTAAAATGAAAAAATTATAATTTTATTGACTGGCAACAAAATTATTTTATTTTTAACAATTACCATTGTTTCAAAAAGTTTAAAAGAATTTTCAAGTACTTTACTGTTGTTAAAACGTAAAAGGTTGCAGGTAAACTAACCCTTCCCCTTAACCGATCTTGACCAAAATCGAAAGTCCTTGAGTACTCTACAAATCAGGACTGCATGTAAAAAATTATTTGATTCTGTATGAATTTGCGGCTTTTATCGTTTACCATAGAAAATACCGTTGTTAAAACATAAAACGTTGCAGGTAAACTACCCCTTTCCCTTAACCGATCTTCGCCAAAATCAATAGGTCTTGAGAACTCCATTATTCAGGGTTGTATGCGAAACATTATTTAATTCTGTTTGAATTTGCAGCACTTATCGTTTGCAAAAAAATTACCCTTGATAAAAAAAACTGTGCAGGTAAACTACCCCTTTTCCTCAACAGATCTTCACCAAAAACAATAGGTCGTGAGTACTCTACAAATCAGGCCTGTATGCAAAAAATTATTTGATTCTGTTTGAATTTGCGGCTGTTATCGTTTGCCATATAAACAAAATCTACAGATAGACAGACAGACACACACACACAGACACTTTTTGAAAAACGACTTTTTTCATGTTTTGAGTGTAGTACAATCAGAATCTGCAATAATCTCGAACACGATTTTTTTTTGCCATCACCATGGCAAACATTTCCTTAAGGAACATGGAAGTAAAATATCGGTATGGAGAACCATACATGACTTCCATATTCTAAGATTTATATTTAAATCTAAATATCGCCTGCCAAGCGCGATATATTTTCTCTTATACATGATTTACATTAAAATGAAAAAATTTTAATTTTATTGCCTGGCAACAAAATTATTTTATTTTTAACAATTACCATTGTTTGAAAAAGTTTAAATAAATTTTCAAGTACTTTACTCTTGTTAAAACGTAAAAGGTTGCAGGTAAACTACCCCTTCCCCTTAACCGATCTTCACCAAAATCGAAAGTCCTTGAGACCTCTACAATTCAGGGACGTATGCAAAAAATTATTTGATTCTATTTGAATTTGCGGCAGTTATCGTTTGCCATAGAAAATACGCTTGATAAAAAAACGTTGCTGGTAAACTACCCCTTCCCCTTAACCGATCTTCACCAAAAACAATAGTCTTGAGTACTCTACAAATCAGGGCTGTATGCAAAACATTATTTGATTCTGTTTGATTTTGCGGCTGTTATCGTTTGCCATAGAAAATACCCTTGTAAAAAAAAACGTTGCAGGTAAATTACCCCTTTCCCTCAACCGATCTTCACCAAAAACAATATGTCTCGAGAACTCTACAATTCAGGGCTGTATACGAAACATTATTTAATTCTGTTTGAATTTGCGGCTGTTATCGTTTGCCAAAAAAAAATATCGGTATGGAGAACCATACATGACTTCCATATTCTACGATTTATATTCAAATTAATCATTTTCGAAATGAAATATTACCACAGAAACTACTTCTTTCTACTTACTGCTTCAGCCTTAACCACAGTACTGTGGTCACTAACGTATACCACCTCACGTTATCGCACTCGATTTTCACTGATGATGGAAGTCGATGGCATTGCCGAAACGTCTGGTTTTGTAGAAAACATTGGACTACGGCCAAATATCCCGGGAAGGAATTTTAACAAAAACTACTTCTTTGTTGCCGATAACGTTGTACACATATATATAAAAAATATGCATAAAATTAATGGCTTGTATAAGTTAATGATTGATCTCCATTAAGTACTGCTCAAGTTTCCAAAGTTTTAATATTATGATGTCCGTAATTAAAACATCAGAGCAGGTTTAGTGTGAATGAGGGTACACCGTGGACAAAGATTTTCAACATTTCCTATTGAGCGTTACTTAGAGTAAAGCTGCGAATCTACAGTGTATGTTTCACAGAACAAACATGTGAAAAAGAAGGAGCGCTCCGAAGTCACTCATGGACCCTCAGCATCTTGCAGAGGGTTCATTCCCTAAAGATGAATAGTCTGTCTATGAATCGTTCCTCTGTAAACACGTGCAGTTACACTGCCCAGCGATCCACAGGAAGCAAATCGCTATCCTAGCTGGACACTTTTTCGGCTTGCACGCGTTATGTTGGTATGGGTTCGGCACTTACCATTTAAAAAGCGTGCAAATGTAAGAAAATAAACATGAGTGAGGCCAGAAATAACGCGAATTTTGTGTGTGTCTGTGTGTTTGTCTTCCCTGCCTTTTTATTGCGGTAGTCATAATAATAAAATGGAAACGTAAACATTACATAACTGAGATATGCTTGCCTGCCACGAACGATATATTATTTTATACATGTATATTAACTCATACATAATTTACATTAAAATGAAAAAATTATAATTTTATTGACTGGCAACAAAATTATTTTATTTTTAACAATTACCATTGTTTCAAAAAGTTTAAAAGAATTTTCAAGTACTTTACTGTTGTTAAAACGTAAAAGGTTGCAGGTAAACTAACCCTTCCCCTTAACCGATCTTGACCAAAATTGAAAGTCCTTGAGTACTCTACAAATCAGGACTGCATGTAAAAAATTATTTGATTCTGTTTGAATTTGCGGCTTTTATCGTTTACCATAGAAAATACCGTTGTTAAAACATAAAACGTTGCAGGTAAACTACCCCTTTCCCTTAACCGATCTTCACCAAAATCAATAGGTCTTGAGAACTCCATTATTCAGGGCTGTATGCGAAACATTATTTAATTCTGTTTGAATTTGCAGCACTTATCGTTTGCAAAAAAAATTACCCTTGATAAAAAAAAACTGTGCAGGTAAACTACCCCTTTTCCTCAACAGATCTTCACCAAAAACAATAGGTCGTGAGTACTCTACAAATCAGGCCTGGATGCAAAAAATTATTTGATTCTGTTTGAATTTGCGGCTGTTATCGTTTGCCATATAAACAAAATCTACAGATAGACAGACAGACACACACACACAGACACTTTTTGAAAAACGACTTTTTTCATGTTTTGAGTGTAGTACAATCAGAATCTGCAATAATCTCGAACACGATTTTTTTTTGCCATCACCATACTTCCATTTCCTTAAGGAACATGGAAGTAAAATATCGGTATGGAGAACCATACATGACTTCCATATTCTAAGATTTATATTTAAATCTAAATATCGCCTGCCAAGCGCGATATATTTTCTCTTATACATGATTTACATTAAAATGAAAAAATTTTAATTTTATTGCCTGGCAACAAAATTATTTTATTTTTAACAATTACCATTGTTTGAAAAAGTATAAATAAATTCTCAAGTACTTTACTCTTGTTAAAACGTAAAAGGTTGCAGGTAAACTACCCCTTCCCCTTAACCGATCTTCACCAAAATCGGAAGTCCTTGAGACCTCTACAATTCAGGGACGAATGCAAAAAATTATTTGATTCTGTTTGAATTTGCGGCAGTTATCGTTTGCCATAGAAAATACGCTTGATAAAAAAACGTTGCTGGTAAACTACCCCTTCCCCTTAACCGATCTTCACCAAAAACAATAGTCTTGAGTACTCTACAAATCAGGGCTGTATGCAAAACATTATTTGATTCTGTTTGATTTTGCGGCTGTTATCGTTTGCCATAGAAAATACCCTTGTAAAAAAAAAGTTGCAGGTAAATTACCCCTTTCCCTCAACCGATCTTCACCAAAAACAATATGTCTCGAGAACTCTACAATTCAGGGCTGTATACGAAACATTATTTAATTCTGTTTGAATTTGCGGCTGTTATCGTTTGCCAAAAAAAAATATCGGTATGGAGAACCATACATGACTTCCATATTCTACGATTTATATTCAAATTAATCATTTTCGAAATGAAATATTACCACAGAAACTACTTCTTTCTACATACTGCTTCAGCCTTAACCACAGTACTGTGGTCACTAACGTATACCACCTCACGTTATCGCACTCGATTTTCACTGATGATGGAAGTCGATGGCATTGCCGAAACGTCTGGTTTTGTAGTAAACATTGGACTACGGCCAAATATCCCGGGAAGGAATTTTAACAAAAACTACTTCTTTGTTGCCGATAACGTTGTACACATATATATAAAAAATATGCATAAAATTAATGGCTTGTATAAGTTAATGATTGATCTCCATTAAGTACTGCTCAAGTTTCCAAAGTTTTAATATTATGATGTCCGTAATTAAAACATCAGAGCAGGTTTAGTGTGAATGAGGGTACACCGTGGACAAAGATTTTCAACATTTCCTATTGAGCGTTACTTAGAGTAAAGCTGCGAATCTACAGTGTATGTTTCACAGAACAAACATGTGAAAAAGAAGGAGCGCTCCGAAGTCACTCATGGACCCTCAGCATCTTGCAGAGGGTTCATTCCCTAAAGATGAATAGTCTGTCTATGAATCGTTCCTCTGTAAACACGTGCAGTTACACTGCCCAGCGATCCACAGGAAGCAAATCGCTATCCACGCTGGACACTTTTTCGGCTTGCACGCGTTATGTTGGTATGGGTTCGGCACTTACCATTTAAAAAGCGTGCAAATGTAAGAAAATAAACATGAGTGAGGCCAGAAATAACGCGAATTTTGTGTGTGTCTGTGTGTTTGTCTTCCCTGCCTTTTTATTGCGGTAGTCATAATAATAAAATGGAAACGTAAACATTACATAACTGAGATATGCTTGCCTGCCACGAACGATATATTATTTTATACATGTATATTAACTCATACATAATTTACATTAAAATGAAAAAATTATAATTTTATTGACTGGCAACAAAATTATTTTATTTTTAACAATTACCATTGTTTCAAAAAGTTTAAAAGAATTTTCAAGTACTTTACTGTTGTTAAAACGTAAAAGGTTGCAGGTAAACTAACCCTTCCCCTTAACCGATCTTGACCAAAATCGAAAGTCCTTGAGTACTCTACAAATCAGGACTGCATGTAAAAAATTATTTGATTCTGTATGAATTTGCGGCTTTTATCGTTTACCATAGAAAATACCGTTGTTAAAACATAAAACGTTGCAGGTAAACTACCCCTTTCCCTTAACCGATCTTCGCCAAAATCAATAGGTCTTGAGAACTCCATTATTCAGGGTTGTATGCGAAACATTATTTAATTCTGTTTGAATTTGCAGCACTTATCGTTTGCAAAAAAATTACCCTTGATAAAAAAAAACTGTGCAGGTAAACTACCCCTTTTCCTCAACAGATCTTCACCAAAAACAATAGGTCGTGAGTACTCTACAAATCAGGCCTGTATGCAAAAAATTATTTGATTCTGTTTGAATTTGCGGCTGTTATCGTTTGCCATATAAACAAAATCTACAGATAGACAGACAGACACACACACACAGACACTTTTTGAAAAACGACTTTTTTCATGTTTTGAGTGTAGTACAATCAGAATCTGCAATAATCTCGAACACGATTTTTTTTTGCCATCACCATGGCAAACATTTCCTTAAGGAACATGGAAGTAAAATATCGGTATGGAGAACCATACATGACTTCCATATTCTAAGATTTATATTTAAATCTAAATATCGCCTGCCAAGCGCGATATATTTTCTCTTATACATGATTTACATTAAAATGAAAAAATTTTAATTTTATTGCCTGGCAACAAAATTATTTTATTTTTAACAATTACCATTGTTTGAAAAAGTTTAAATAAATTTTCAAGTACTTTACTCTTGTTAAAACTTAAAGGTTGCAGGTAAACTACCCCTTCCCCTTAACCGATCTTCACCAAAATCGAAAGTCCTTGAGACCTCTACAATTCAGGGACGTATGCAAAAAATTATTTGATTCTATTTGAATTTGCGGCAGTTATCGTTTGCCATAGAAAATACGCTTGATAAAAAAACGTTGCTGGTAAACTACCCCTTCCCCTTAACCGATCTTCACCAAAAACAATAGTCTTGAGTACTCTACAAATCAGGGCTGTATGCAAAACATTATTTGATTCTGTTTGATTTTGCGGCTGTTATCGTTTGCCATAGAAAATACCCTTGTAAAAAAAAACGTTGCAGGTAAATTACCCCTTTCCCTCAACCGATCTTCACCAAAAACAATATGTCTCGAGAACTCTACAATTCAGGGCTGTATACGAAACATTATTTAATTCTGTTTGAATTTGCGGCTGTTATCGTTTGCCAAAAAAAAATATCGGTATGGAGAACCATACATGACTTCCATATTCTACGATTTATATTCAAATTAATCATTTTCGAAATGAAATATTACCACAGAAACTACTTCTTTCTACTTACTGCTTCAGCCTTAACCACAGTACTGTGGTCACTAACGTATACCACCTCACGTTATCGCACTCGATTTTCACTGATGATGGAAGTCGATGGCATTGCCGAAACGTCTGGTTTTGTAGAAAACATTGGACTACGGCCAAATATCCCGGGAAGGAATTTTAACAAAAACTACTTCTTTGTTGCCGATAACGTTGTACACATATATATAAAAAATATGCATAAAATTAATGGCTTGTATAAGTTAATGATTGATCTCCATTAAGTACTGCTCAAGTTTCCAAAGTTTTAATATTATGATGTCCGTAATTAAAACATCAGAGCAGGTTTAGTGTGAATGAGGGTACACCGTGGACAAAGATTTTCAACATTTCCTATTGAGCGTTACTTAGAGTAAAGCTGCGAATCTACAGTGTATGTTTCACAGAACAAACATGTGAAAAAGAAGGAGCGCTCCGAAGTCACTCATGGACCCTCAGCATCTTGCAGAGGGTTATTCCCTAAAGATGAATAGTCTGTCTATGAATCGTTCCTCTGTAAACACGTGCAGTTACACTGCCCAGCGATCCACAGGAAGCAAATCGCTATCCTAGCTGGACACTTTTTCGGCTTGCACGCGTTATGTTGGTATGGGTTCGGCACTTACCATTTAAAAAGCGTGCAAATGTAAGAAAATAAACATGAGTGAGGCCAGAAATAACGCGAATTTTGTGTGTGTCTGTGTGTTTGTCTTCCCTGCCTTTTTATTGCGGTAGTCATAATAATAAAATGGAAACGTAAACATTACATAACTGAGATATGCTTGCCTGCCACGAACGATATATTATTTTATACATGTATATTAACTCATACATAATTTACATTAAAATGAAAAAATTATAATTTTATTGACTGGCAACAAAATTATTTTATTTTTAACAATTACCATTGTTTCAAAAAGTTTAAAAGAATTTTCAAGTACTTTACTGTTGTTAAAACGTAAAAGGTTGCAGGTAAACTAACCCTTCCCCTTAACCGATCTTGACCAAAATTGAAAGTCCTTGAGTACTCTACAAATCAGGACTGCATGTAAAAAATTATTTGATTCTGTTTGAATTTGCGGCTTTTATCGTTTACCATAGAAAATACCGTTGTTAAAACATAAAACGTTGCAGGTAAACTACCCCTTTCCCTTAACCGATCTTCACCAAAATCAATAGGTCTTGAGAACTCCATTATTCAGGGCTGTATGCGAAACATTATTTAATTCTGTTTGAATTTGCAGCACTTATCGTTTGCAAAAAAAATTACCCTTGATAAAAAAAAACTGTGCAGGTAAACTACCCCTTTTCCTCAACAGATCTTCACCAAAAACAATAGGTCGTGAGTACTCTACAAATCAGGCCTGTATGCAAAAAATTATTTGATTCTGTTTGAATTTGCGGCTGTTATCGTTTGCCATATAAACAAAATCTACAGATAGACAGACAGACACACACACACAGACACTTTTTGAAAAACGACTTTTTTCATGTTTTGAGTGTAGTACAATCAGAATCTGCAATAATCTCGAACACGATTTTTTTTTGCCATCACCATACTTCCATTTCCTTAAGGAACATGGAAGTAAAATATCGGTATGGAGAACCATACATGACTTCCATATTCTAAGATTTATATTTAAATCTAAATATCGCCTGCCAAGCGCTATATATTTTCTCTTATACATGATTTACATTAAAATGAAAAAATTTTAATTTTATTGCCAGGCAACAAAATTATTTTATTTTTAACAATTACCATTGTTTGAAAAAGTATAAATAAATTCTCAAGTACTTTACTCTTGTTAAAACGTAAAAGGTTGCAGGTAAACTACCCCTTCCCCTTAACCGATCTTCACCAAAATCGAAAGTCCTTGAGACCTCTACAATTCAGGGAGGTATGCAAAATATTATTTGATTCTGTTTGAATTTGCGGCAGTTATCGTTTGCCATAGAAAATACGCTTGATAAAAAAACGTTGCTGGTAAACTACCCCTTCCCCTTAACCGATCTTCACCAAAAACAATAGGTCTTGAGTACTCTACAAATCAGGGCTGTATGCAAAACATTATTTGATTCTGTTTGATTTTGCGGCTGTTATCGTTTGCCATAGAAAATACCCTTGTAAAAAAAAACGTTGCAGGTAAACTACCCCTTTCCCTTAACCGATCTTCACCAAAAACAACAGGTCTTGAGAACTCTACAATTTAGGGCTGTATGCAAATAATCGTTTGATTCTGTTTGAATTTGCGGCTGTTATCGTTTGCCATAAGAAATACCCTTGTTAAGACATAAAACGTTACAGGTAAACTACCCCTTTCCCTTAACCGATCTTCACCAAAAATAATATGTCTCGAGAACTCTACAATTCAGGGCTGTATACGAAACATTATTTAATTCTGTTTGAATTTGCGGCTATTATCGTTTGCCAAAAAAAAATATCGGTATGGAGAACTATACATGACTTCCATACTCTACGATTTATATTCAAATTAATCTTTTTCGAAATGAAATATTACCACAGAAACTACTTCTTTCTACTTACTGCTTCAGCCTTAACCACAGTACTGTGGTCACTAACGTATACCACCTCACGTTATCGCACTCGATTTTCACTGATGATGGAAGTCGATGGCATTGCCGAAACGTCTGGTTTTGTAGAAAACATTGGACTACGGCCAAATATCCCGGGAAGGAATTTTAACAAAAACTACTTCTTTGTTGCCGATAACGTTGTACACATATATATAAAAAATATGCATAAAATTAATGGCTTGTATAAGTTAATGATTGATCTCCATTAAGTACTGCTCAAGTTTCCAAAGTTTTAATATTATGATGTCCGTAATTAAAACATAAGAGCAGGTTTAGTGTGAATGAGGGTACACCGTGGACAAAGATTTTCAACATTTCCTATTGAGCGTTACTTAGAGTAAAGCAGCGAATCTACAGTGTATGTTTCACAGAACAAACATGTGAAAAAGAAGGAGCGCTCCGAAGTCACTCATGGACCCTCAGCATCTTGCAGAGGGTTCATTCCCTAAAGATGAATAGTCTGTCTATGAATCGTTCCTCTGTAAACACGTGCAGTTACACTGCCCAGCGATCCACAGGAAGCAAATCGCTATCCACGCTGGACACTTTTTCGGCTTGCACGCGTTATGTTGGTATGGGTTCGGCACTTACCATTTAAAAAGCGTGCAAATGTAAGAAAATAAACATGAGTGAGGCCAGAAATAACGCGAATTTTGTGTGTGTCTGTGTGTTTGTCTTCCCTGCCTTTTTATTGCGGTAGTCATAATAATAAAATGGAAACGTAAACATTACATAACTGAGATATGCTTGCCTGCCACGAACGATATATTATTTTATACATGTATATTAACTCATACATAATTTACATTAAAATGAAAAAATTATAATTTTATTGACTGGCAACAAAATTATTTTATTTTTAACAATTACCATTGTTTCAAAAAGTTTAAAAGAATTTTCAAGTACTTTACTGTTGTTAAAACGTAAAAGGTTGCAGGTAAACTAACCCTTCCCCTTAACCGATCTTGACCAAAATCGAAAGTCCTTGAGTACTCTACAAATCAGGACTGCATGTAAAAAATTATTTGATTCTGTATGAATTTGCGGCTTTTATCGTTTACCATAGAAAATACCGTTGTTAAAACATAAAACGTTGCAGGTAAACTACCCCTTTCCCTTAACCGATCTTCACCAAAATCAATAGGTCTTGAGAACTCCATTATTCAGGGTTGTATGCGAAACATTATTTAATTCTGTTTGAATTTGCAGCACTTATCGTTTGCAAAAAAAATTACCCTTGATAAAAAAAAACTGTGCAGGTAAACTACCCCTTTTCCTCAACAGATCTTCACCAAAAACAATAGGTCGTGAGTACTCTACAAATCAGGCCTGTATGCAAAAAATTATTTGATTCTGTTTGAATTTGCGGCTGTTATCGTTTGCCATATAAACAAAATCTACAGACAGACAGACAGACACACACACACAGACACTTTTTGAAAAACGACTTTTTTCATGTTTTGAGTGTAGTACAATCAGAATCTGCAATAATCTCGAACACGATTTTTTTTTTGCCATCACCATACTTCCATTTCCTTAAGGAACATGGAAGTAAAATATCGGTATGGAGAACCATACATGAGTTCCATATTCTAAGATTTATATTTAAATCTAAATATCGCCTGCCAAGCGCGATATATTTTCTCTTATACATGATTTACATTAAAATGAAAAAATTTTAATTTTATTGCCTGGCAACAAAATTATTTTATTTTTAACAATTACCATTGTTTGAAAAAGTTTAAATAAATTTTCAAGTACTTTACTCTTGTTAAAACGTAAAAGGTTGCAGGTAAACTACCCCTTCCCCTTAACCGATCTTCACCAAAATCGAAAGTCCTTGAGTACTCTACAATTCAGGGACGAATGCAAAAAATTATTTGATTCTGTTTGAATTTGCGGCAGTTATCGTTTGCCATAGAAAATACGCTTGATAAAAAAACGTTGCTGGTAAACTACCCCTTCCCCTTAACCGATCTTCACCAAAAACAATAGTCTTGAGTACTCTACAAATCAGGGCTGTATGCAAAACATTATTTGATTCTGTTTGATTTTGCGGCTGTTATCGTTTGCCATAGAAAATACCCTTGTAAAAAAAAAGTTGCAGGTAAATTACCCCTTTCCCTCAACCGATCTTCACCAAAAACAATATGTCTCGAGAACTCTACAATTCAGGGCTGTATACGAAACATTATTTAATTCTGTTTGAATTTGCGGCTGTTATCGTTTGCCAAAAAAAAATATCGGTATGGAGAACCATACATGACTTCCATATTCTAC
The DNA here is from genome assembly GCA_034769895.1 of Magicicada septendecula. Taxonomy (NCBI): domain Eukaryota; kingdom Metazoa; phylum Arthropoda; class Insecta; order Hemiptera; family Cicadidae; genus Magicicada; species Magicicada septendecula. The sequence continues at coordinate 401,275,446 of CM068369.1, read as the reverse complement.
GATTTATATTCAAATTAATCATTTTCGAAATGAAATATTACCACAGAAACTACTTCTTTCTACATACTGCTTCAGCCTTAACCACAGTACTGTGGTCACTAACGTATACCACCTCACGTTATCGCACTCGATTTTCACTGATGATGGAAGTCGATGGCATTGCCGAAACGTCTGGTTTTGTAGTAAACATTGGACTACGGCCAAATATCCCGGGAAGGAATTTTAACAAAAACTACTTCTTTGTTGCCGATAACGTTGTACACATATATATAAAAAATATGCATAAAATTAATGGCTTGTATAAGTTAATGATTGATCTCCATTAAGTACTGCTCAAGTTTCCAAAGTTTTAATATTATGATGTCCGTAATTAAAACATCAGAGCAGGTTTAGTGTGAATGAGGGTACACCGTGGACAAAGATTTTCAACATTTCCTATTGAGCGTTACTTAGAGTAAAGCTGCGAATCTACAGTGTATGTTTCACAGAACAAACATGTGAAAAAGAAGGAGCGCTCCGAAGTCACTCATGGACCCTCAGCATCTTGCAGAGGGTTCATTCCCTAAAGATGAATAGTCTGTCTATGAATCGTTCCTCTGTAAACACGTGCAGTTACACTGCCCAGCGATCCACAGGAAGCAAATCGCTATCCACGCTGGACACTTTTTCGGCTTGCACGCGTTATGTTGGTATGGGTTCGGCACTTACCATTTAAAAAGCGTGCAAATGTAAGAAAATAAACATGAGTGAGGCCAGAAATAACGCGAATTTTGTGTGTGTCTGTGTGTTTGTCTTCCCTGCCTTTTTATTGCGGTAGTCATAATAATAAAATGGAAACGTAAACATTACATAACTGAGATATGCTTGCCTGCCACGAACGATATATTATTTTATACATGTATATTAACTCATACATAATTTACATTAAAATGAAAAAATTATAATTTTATTGACTGGCAACAAAATTATTTTATTTTTAACAATTACCATTGTTTCAAAAAGTTTAAAAGAATTTTCAAGTACTTTACTGTTGTTAAAACGTAAAAGGTTGCAGGTAAACTAACCCTTCCCCTTAACCGATCTTGACCAAAATCGAAAGTCCTTGAGTACTCTACAAATCAGGACTGCATGTAAAAAATTATTTGATTCTGTATGAATTTGCGGCTTTTATCGTTTACCATAGAAAATACCGTTGTTAAAACATAAAACGTTGCAGGTAAACTACCCCTTTCCCTTAACCGATCTTCGCCAAAATCAATAGGTCTTGAGAACTCCATTATTCAGGGTTGTATGCGAAACATTATTTAATTCTGTTTGAATTTGCAGCACTTATCGTTTGCAAAAAAATTACCCTTGATAAAAAAAAACTGTGCAGGTAAACTACCCCTTTTCCTCAACAGATCTTCACCAAAAACAATAGGTCGTGAGTACTCTACAAATCAGGCCTGTATGCAAAAAATTATTTGATTCTGTTTGAATTTGCGGCTGTTATCGTTTGCCATATAAACAAAATCTACAGATAGACAGACAGACACACACACACAGACACTTTTTGAAAAACGACTTTTTTCATGTTTTGAGTGTAGTACAATCAGAATCTGCAATAATCTCGAACACGATTTTTTTTTGCCATCACCATGGCAAACATTTCCTTAAGGAACATGGAAGTAAAATATCGGTATGGAGAACCATACATGACTTCCATATTCTAAGATTTATATTTAAATCTAAATATCGCCTGCCAAGCGCTATATATTTTCTCTTATACATGATTTACATTAAAATGAAAAAATTTTAATTTTATTGCCAGGCAACAAAATTATTTTATTTTTAACAATTACCATTGTTTGAAAAAGTATAAATAAATTCTCAAGTACTTTACTCTTGTTAAAACGTAAAAGGTTGCAGGTAAACTACCCCTTCCCCTTAACCGATCTTCACCAAAATCGAAAGTCCTTGAGACCTCTACAATTCAGGGAGGTATGCAAAATATTATTTGATTCTGTTTGAATTTGCGGCAGTTATCGTTTGCCATAGAAAATACGCTTGATAAAAAAACGTTGCTGGTAAACTACCCCTTCCCCTTAACCGATCTTCACCAAAAACAATAGGTCTTGAGTACTCTACAAATCAGGGCTGTATGCAAAACATTATTTGATTCTGTTTGATTTTGCGGCTGTTATCGTTTGCCATAGAAAATACCCTTGTAAAAAAAAACGTTGCAGGTAAACTACCCCTTTCCCTTAACCGATCTTCACCAAAAACAACAGGTCTTGAGAACTCTACAATTTAGGGCTGTATGCAAATAATCGTTTGATTCTGTTTGAATTTGCGGCTGTTATCGTTTGCCATAAGAAATACCCTTGTTAAGACATAAAACGTTACAGGTAAACTACCCCTTTCCCTTAACCGATCTTCACCAAAAACAATATGTCTCGAGAACTCTACAATTCAGGGCTGTATACGAAACATTATTTAATTCTGTTTGAATTTGCGGCTATTATCGTTTGCCAAAAAAAAATATCGGTATGGAGAACTATACATGACTTCCATACTCTACGATTTATATTCAAATTAATCTTTTTCGAAATGAAATATTACCACAGAAACTACTTCTTTCTACTTACTGCTTCAGCCTTAACCACAGTACTGTGGTCACTAACGTATACCACCTCACGTTATCGCACTCGATTTTCACTGATGATGGAAGTCGATGGCATTGCCGAAACGTCTGGTTTTGTAGAAAACATTGGACTACGGCCAAATATCCCGGGAAGGAATTTTAACAAAAACTACTTCTTTGTTGCCGATAACGTTGTACACATATATATAAAAAATATGCATAAAATTAATGGCTTGTATAAGTTAATGATTGATCTCCATTAAGTACTGCTCAAGTTTCCAAAGTTTTAATATTATGATGTCCGTAATTAAAACATAAGAGCAGGTTTAGTGTGAATGAGGGTACACCGTGGACAAAGATTTTCAACATTTCCTATTGAGCGTTACTTAGAGTAAAGCAGCGAATCTACAGTGTATGTTTCACAGAACAAACATGTGAAAAAGAAGGAGCGCTCCGAAGTCACTCATGGACCCTCAGCATCTTGCAGAGGGTTCATTCCCTAAAGATGAATAGTCTGTCTATGAATCGTTCCTCTGTAAACACGTGCAGTTACACTGCCCAGCGATCCACAGGAAGCAAATCGCTATCCACGCTGGACACTTTTTCGGCTTGCACGCGTTATGTTGGTATGGGTTCGGCACTTACCATTTAAAAAGCGTGCAAATGTAAGAAAATAAACATGAGTGAGGCCAGAAATAACGCGAATTTTGTGTGTGTCTGTGTGTTTGTCTTCCCTGCCTTTTTATTGCGGTAGTCATAATAATAAAATGGAAACGTAAACATTACATAACTGAGATATGCTTGCCTGCCACGAACGATATATTATTTTATACATGTATATTAACTCATACATAATTTACATTAAAATGAAAAAATTATAATTTTATTGACTGGCAACAAAATTATTTTATTTTTAACAATTACCATTGTTTCAAAAAGTTTAAAAGAATTTTCAAGTACTTTACTGTTGTTAAAACGTAAAAGGTTGCAGGTAAACTAACCCTTCCCCTTAACCGATCTTGACCAAAATCGAAAGTCCTTGAGTACTCTACAAATCAGGACTGCATGTAAAAAATTATTTGATTCTGTATGAATTTGCGGCTTTTATCGTTTACCATAGAAAATACCGTTGTTAAAACATAAAACGTTGCAGGTAAACTACCCCTTTCCCTTAACCGATCTTCACCAAAATCAATAGGTCTTGAGAACTCCATTATTCAGGGTTGTATGCGAAACATTATTTAATTCTGTTTGAATTTGCAGCACTTATCGTTTGCAAAAAAAATTACCCTTGATAAAAAAAAACTGTGCAGGTAAACTACCCCTTTTCCTCAACAGATCTTCACCAAAAACAATAGGTCGTGAGTACTCTACAAATCAGGCCTGTATGCAAAAAATTATTTGATTCTGTTTGAATTTGCGGCTGTTATCGTTTGCCATATAAACAAAATCTACAGACAGACAGACAGACACACACACACAGACACTTTTTGAAAAACGACTTTTTTCATGTTTTGAGTGTAGTACAATCAGAATCTGCAATAATCTCGAACACGATTTTTTTTTTGCCATCACCATACTTCCATTTCCTTAAGGAACATGGAAGTAAAATATCGGTATGGAGAACCATACATGACTTCCATATTCTAAGATTTATATTTAAATCTAAATATCGCCTGCCAAGCGCGATATATTTTCTCTTATACATGATTTACATTAAAATGAAAAAATTTTAATTTTATTGCCTGGCAACAAAATTATTTTATTTTTAACAATTACCATTGTTTGAAAAAGTTTAAATAAATTTTCAAGTACTTTACTCTTGTTAAAACGTAAAAGGTTGCAGGTAAACTACCCCTTCCCCTTAACCGATCTTCACCAAAATCGAAAGTCCTTGAGACCTCTACAATTCAGGGACGTATGCAAAAAATTATTTGATTCTATTTGAATTTGCGGCAGTTATCGTTTGCCATAGAAAATACGCTTGATAAAAAAACGTTGCTGGTAAACTACCCCTTCCCCTTAACCGATCTTCACCAAAAACAATAGTCTTGAGTACTCTACAAATCAGGGCTGTATGCAAAACATTATTTGATTCTGTTTGATTTTGCGGCTGTTATCGTTTGCCATAGAAAATACCCTTGTAAAAAAAAACGTTGCAGGTAAACTACCCCTTTCCCTTAACCGATCTTCACCAAAAACAACAGGTCTTGAGAACTCTACAATTTAGGGCTGTATGCAAATAATCGTTTGATTCTGTTTGAATTTGCGGCTGTTATCGTTTGCCATAAGAAATACCCTTGTTAAGACATAAAACGTTACAGGTAAACTACCCCTTTCCCTTAACCGATCTTCACCAAAAACAATATGTCTCGAGAACTCTACAATTCAGGGCTGTATACGAAACATTATTTAATTCTGTTTGAATTTGCGGCTATTATCGTTTGCCAAAAAAAAATATCGGTATGGAGAACTATACATGACTTCCATACTCTACGATTTATATTCAAATTAATCTTTTTCGAAATGAAATATTACCACAGAAACTACTTCTTTCTACTTACTGCTTCAGCCTTAACCACAGTACTGTGGTCACTAACGTATACCACCTCACGTTATCGCACTCGATTTTCACTGATGATGGAAGTCGATGGCATTGCCGAAACGTCTGGTTTTGTAGAAAACATTGGACTACGGCCAAATATCCCGGGAAGGAATTTTAACAAAAACTACTTCTTTGTTGCCGATAACGTTGTACACATATATATAAAAAATATGCATAAAATTAATGGCTTGTATAAGTTAATGATTGATCTCCATTAAGTACTGCTCAAGTTTCCAAAGTTTTAATATTATGATGTCCGTAATTAAAACATAAGAGCAGGTTTAGTGTGAATGAGGGTACACCGTGGACAAAGATTTTCAACATTTCCTATTGAGCGTTACTTAGAGTAAAGCAGCGAATCTACAGTGTATGTTTCACAGAACAAACATGTGAAAAAGAAGGAGCGCTCCGAAGTCACTCATGGACCCTCAGCATCTTGCAGAGGGTTCATTCCCTAAAGATGAATAGTCTGTCTATGAATCGTTCCTCTGTAAACACGTGCAGTTACACTGCCCAGCGATCCACAGGAAGCAAATCGCTATCCACGCTGGACACTTTTTCGGCTTGCACGCGTTATGTTGGTATGGGTTCGGCACTTACCATTTAAAAAGCGTGCAAATGTAAGAAAATAAACATGAGTGAGGCCAGAAATAACGCGAATTTTGTGTGTGTCTGTGTGTTTGTCTTCCCTGCCTTTTTATTGCGGTAGTCATAATAATAAAATGGAAACGTAAACATTACATAACTGAGATATGCTTGCCTGCCACGAACGATATATTATTTTATACATGTATATTAACTCATACATAATTTACATTAAAATGAAAAAATTATAATTTTATTGACTGGCAACAAAATTATTTTATTTTTAACAATTACCATTGTTTCAAAAAGTTTAAAAGAATTTTCAAGTACTTTACTGTTGTTAAAACGTAAAAGGTTGCAGGTAAACTAACCCTTCCCCTTAACCGATCTTGACCAAAATCGAAAGTCCTTGAGTACTCTACAAATCAGGACTGCATGTAAAAAATTATTTGATTCTGTATGAATTTGCGGCTTTTATCGTTTACCATAGAAAATACCGTTGTTAAAACATAAAACGTTGCAGGTAAACTACCCCTTTCCCTTAACCGATCTTCACCAAAATCAATAGGTCTTGAGAACTCCATTATTCAGGGTTGTATGCGAAACATTATTTAATTCTGTTTGAATTTGCAGCACTTATCGTTTGCAAAAAAAATTACCCTTGATAAAAAAAAACTGTGCAGGTAAACTACCCCTTTTCCTCAACAGATCTTCACCAAAAACAATAGGTCGTGAGTACTCTACAAATCAGGCCTGTATGCAAAAAATTATTTGATTCTGTTTGAATTTGCGGCTGTTATCGTTTGCCATATAAACAAAATCTACAGACAGACAGACAGACACACACACACAGACACTTTTTGAAAAACGACTTTTTTCATGTTTTGAGTGTAGTACAATCAGAATCTGCAATAATCTCGAACACGATTTTTTTTTTGCCATCACCATACTTCCATTTCCTTAAGGAACATGGAAGTAAAATATCGGTATGGAGAACCATACATGACTTCCATATTCTAAGATTTATATTTAAATCTAAATATCGCCTGCCAAGCGCGATATATTTTCTCTTATACATGATTTACATTAAAATGAAAAAATTTTAATTTTATTGCCTGGCAACAAAATTATTTTATTTTTAACAATTACCATTGTTTGAAAAAGTTTAAATAAATTTTCAAGTACTTTACTCTTGTTAAAACGTAAAAGGTTGCAGGTAAACTACCCCTTCCCCTTAACCGATCTTCACCAAAATCGAAAGTCCTTGAGACCTCTACAATTCAGGGACGTATGCAAAAAATTATTTGATTCTATTTGAATTTGCGGCAGTTATCGTTTGCCATAGAAAATACGCTTGATAAAAAAACGTTGCTGGTAAACTACCCCTTCCCCTTAACCGATCTTCACCAAAAACAATAGTCTTGAGTACTCTACAAATCAGGGCTGTATGCAAAACATTATTTGATTCTGTTTGATTTTGCGGCTGTTATCGTTTGCCATAGAAAATACCCTTGTAAAAAAAAACGTTGCAGGTAAATTACCCCTTTCCCTCAACCGATCTTCACCAAAAACAATATGTCTCGAGAACTCTACAATTCAGGGCTGTATACGAAACATTATTTAATTCTGTTTGAATTTGCGGCTGTTATCGTTTGCCAAAAAAAAATATCGGTATGGAGAACCATACATGACTTCCATATTCTACGATTTATATTCAAATTAATCATTTTCGAAATGAAATATTACCACAGAAACTACTTCTTTCTACTTACTGCTTCAGCCTTAACCACAGTACTGTGGTCACTAACGTATACCACCTCACGTTATCGCACTCGATTTTCACTGATGATGGAAGTCGATGGCATTGCCGAAACGTCTGGTTTTGTAGAAAACATTGGACTACGGCCAAATATCCCGGGAAGGAATTTTAACAAAAACTACTTCTTTGTTGCCGATAACGTTGTACACATATATATAAAAAATATGCATAAAATTAATGGCTTGTATAAGTTAATGATTGATCTCCATTAAGTACTGCTCAAGTTTCCAAAGTTTTAATATTATGATGTCCGTAATTAAAACATCAGAGCAGGTTTAGTGTGAATGAGGGTACACCGTGGACAAAGATTTTCAACATTTCCTATTGAGCGTTACTTAGAGTAAAGCTGCGAATCTACAGTGTATGTTTCACAGAACAAACATGTGAAAAAGAAGGAGCGCTCCGAAGTCACTCATGGACCCTCAGCATCTTGCAGAGGGTTCATTCCCTAAAGATGAATAGTCTGTCTATGAATCGTTCCTCTGTAAACACGTGCAGTTACACTGCCCAGCGATCCACAGGAAGCAAATCGCTATCCTAGCTGGACACTTTTTCGGCTTGCACGCGTTATGTTGGTATGGGTTCGGCACTTACCATTTAAAAAGCGTGCAAATGTAAGAAAATAAACATGAGTGAGGCCAGAAATAACGCGAATTTTGTGTGTGTCTGTGTGTTTGTCTTCCCTGCCTTTTTATTGCGGTAGTCATAATAATAAAATGGAAACGTAAACATTACATAACTGAGATATGCTTGCCTGCCACGAACGATATATTATTTTATACATGTATATTAACTCATACATAATTTACATTAAAATGAAAAAATTATAATTTTATTGACTGGCAACAAAATTATTTTATTTTTAACAATTACCATTGTTTCAAAAAGTTTAAAAGAATTTTCAAGTACTTTACTGTTGTTAAAACGTAAAAGGTTGCAGGTAAACTAACCCTTCCCCTTAACCGATCTTGACCAAAATTGAAAGTCCTTGAGTACTCTACAAATCAGGACTGCATGTAAAAAATTATTTGATTCTGTTTGAATTTGCGGCTTTTATCGTTTACCATAGAAAATACCGTTGTTAAAACATAAAACGTTGCAGGTAAACTACCCCTTTCCCTTAACCGATCTTCACCAAAATCAATAGGTCTTGAGAACTCCATTATTCAGGGCTGTATGCGAAACATTATTTAATTCTGTTTGAATTTGCAGCACTTATCGTTTGCAAAAAAAATTACCCTTGATAAAAAAAAACTGTGCAGGTAAACTACCCCTTTTCCTCAACAGATCTTCACCAAAAACAATAGGTCGTGAGTACTCTACAAATCAGGCCTGTATGCAAAAAATTATTTGATTCTGTTTGAATTTGCGGCTGTTATCGTTTGCCATATAAACAAAATCTACAGATAGACAGACAGACACACACACACAGACACTTTTTGAAAAACGACTTTTTTCATGTTTTGAGTGTAGTACAATCAGAATCTGCAATAATCTCGAACACGATTTTTTTTTGCCATCACCATACTTCCATTTCCTTAAGGAACATGGAAGTAAAATATCGGTATGGAGAACCATACATGACTTCCATATTCTAAGATTTATATTTAAATCTAAATATCGCCTGCCAAGCGCTATATATTTTCTCTTATACATGATTTACATTAAAATGAAAAAATTTTAATTTTATTGCCTGGCAACAAAATTATTTTATTTTTAACAATTACCATTGTTTGAAAAAGTATAAATAAATTCTCAAGTACTTTACTCTTGTTAAAACGTAAAAGGTTGCAGGTAAACTACCCCTTCCCCTTAACCGATCTTCACCAAAATCGAAAGTCCTTGAGACCTCTACAATTCAGGGAGGTATGCAAAATATTATTTGATTCTGTTTGAATTTGCGGCAGTTATCGTTTGCCATAGAAAATACGCTTGATAAAAAAACGTTGCTGGTAAACTACCCCTTCCCCTTAACCGATCTTCACCAAAAACAATAGGTCTTGAGTACTCTACAAATCAGGGCTGTATGCAAAACATTATTTGATTCTGTTTGATTTTGCGGCTGTTATCGTTTGCCATAGAAAATACCCTTGTAAAAAAAAACGTTGCAGGTAAACTACCCCTTTCCCTTAACCGATCTTCACCAAAAACAACAGGTCTTGAGAACTCTACAATTTAGGGCTGTATGCAAATAATCGTTTGATTCTGTTTGAATTTGCGGCTGTTATCGTTTGCCATAAGAAATACCCTTGTTAAGACATAAAACGTTACCGGTAAACTACCCCTTTCCCTTAACCGATCTTCACCAAAAACAATATGTCTCGAGAACTCTACAATTCAGGGCTGTATACGAAACATTATTTAATTCTGTTTGAATTTGCGGCTATTATCGTTTGCCAAAAAAAAATATCGGTATGGAGAACTATACATGACTTCCATACTCTACGATTTATATTCAAATTAATCTTTTTCGAAATGAAATATTACCACAGAAACTACTTCTTTCTACTTACTGCTTCAGCCTTAACCACAGTACTGTGGTCACTAACGTATACCACCTCACGTTATCGCACTCGATTTTCACTGATGATGGAAGTCGATGGCATTGCCGAAACGTCTGGTTTTGTAGAAAACATTGGACTACGGCCAAATATCCCGGGAAGGAATTTTAACAAAAACTACTTCTTTGTTGCCGATAACGTTGTACACATATATATAAAAAATATGCATAAAATTAATGGCTTGTATAAGTTAATGATTGATCTCCATTAAGTACTGCTCAAGTTTCCAAAGTTTTAATATTATGATGTCCGTAATTAAAACATAAGAGCAGGTTTAGTGTGAATGAGGGTACACCGTGGACAAAGATTTTCAACATTTCCTATTGAGCGTTACTTAGAGTAAAGCTGCGAATCTACAGTGTATGTTTCACAGAACAAACATGTGAAAAAGAAGGAGCGCTCCGAAGTCACTCATGGACCCTCAGCATCTTGCAGAGGGTTCATTCCCTAAAGATGAATAGTCTGTCTATGAATCGTTCCTCTGTAAACACGTGCAGTTACACTGCCCAGCGATCCACAGGAAGCAAATCGCTATCCACGCTGGACACTTTTTCGGCTTGCACGCGTTATGTTGGTATGGGTTCGGCACTTACCATTTAAAAAGCGTGCAAATGTAAGAAAATAAACATGAGTGAGGCCAGAAATAACGCGAATTTTGTGTGTGTCTGTGTGTTTGTCTTCCCTGCCTTTTTATTGCGGTAGTCATAATAATAAAATGGAAACGTAAACATTACATAACTGAGATATGCTTGCCTGCCACGAACGATATATTATTTTATACATGTATATTAACTAATACATAATTTACATTAAAATGAAAAAATTATAATTTTATTGACTGGCAACAAAATTATTTTATTTTTAACAATTACCATTGTTTCAAAAAGTTTAAAAGAATTTTCAAGTACTTTACTGTTGTTAAAACGTAAAAGGTTGCAGGTAAACTAACCCTTCCCCTTAACCGATCTTGACCAAAATCGAAAGTCCTTGAGTACTCTACAAATCAGGACTGCATGTAAAAAATTATTTGATTCTGTATGAATTTGCGGCTTTTATCGTTTACCATAGAAAATACCGTTGTTAAAACATAAAACGTTGCAGGTAAACTACCCCTTTCCCTTAACCGATCTTCACCAAAATCAATAGGTCTTGAGAACTCCATTATTCAGGGTTGTATGCGAAACATTATTTAATTCTGTTTGAATTTGCAGCACTTATCGTTTGCAAAAAAAATTACCCTTGATAAAAAAAAACTGTGCAGGTAAACTACCCCTTTTCCTCAACAGATCTTCACCAAAAACAATAGGTCGTGAGTACTCTACAAATCAGGCCTGTATGCAAAAAATTATTTGATTCTGTTTGAATTTGCGGCTGTTATCGTTTGCCATATAAACAAAATCTACAGATAGACAGACAGACACACACACACAGACACTTTTTGAAAAACGACTTTTTTCATGTTTTGAGTGTAGTACAATCAGAATCTGCAATAATCTCGAACACGATTTTTTTTTTGCCATCACCATACTTCCATTTCCTTAAGGAACATGGAAGTAAAATATCGGTATGGAGAACCATACATGAGTTCCATATTCTAAGATTTATATTTAAATCTAAATATCGCCTGCCAAGCGCGATATATTTTCTCTTATACATGATTTACATTAAAATGAAAAAATTTTAATTTTATTGCCTGGCAACAAAATTATTTTATTTTTAACAATTACCATTGTTTGAAAAAGTTTAAATAAATTTTCAAGTACTTTACTCTTGTTAAAACGTAAAAGGTTGCAGGTAAACTACCCCTTCCCCTTAACCGATCTTCACCAAAAGCAATAGGTCTTGAGACCTCTACAATTCAGGGACGGATGCAAAAAATTATTTGATTCTATTTGAATTTGCGGCAGTTATCGTTTGCCATAGAAAATACGCTTGATAAAAAAACGTTGCTGGTAAACTACCCCTTCCCCTTAACCGGTCTTCACCAAAAACAATAGTCTTGAGTACTCTACAAATCAGGGCTGTATGCAAAACATTATTTGATTCTGTTTGATTTTGCGGCTGTTATCGTTTGCCATAGAAAATACCCTTGTAAAAAAAAACGTTGCAGGTAAATTACCCCTTTCCCTCAACCGATCTTCACCAAAAACAATATGTCTCGAGAACTCTACAATTCAGGGCTGTATACGAAACATTATTTAATTCTGTTTGAATTTGCGGCTGTTATCGTTTGCCAAAAAAAAATATCGGTATGGAGAACCATACATGACTTCCATATTCTACGATTTATATTCAAATTAATCATTTTCGAAATGAAATATTACCACAGAAACTACTTCTTTCTACTTACTGCTTCAGCCTTAACCACAGTACTGTGGTCACTAACGTATACCACCCCTCGTTATCGCACTCGATTTTCACTGATGATGGAAGTCGATGGCATTGCCGAAACGTCTGGTTTTGTAGAAAACATTGGACTACGGCCAAATATCCCGGGAAGGAATTTTAACAAAAACTACTTCTTTGTTGCCGATAACGTTGTACACATATATATAAAAAATATGCATAAAATTAATGGCTTGTATAAGTTAATGATTGATCTCCATTAAGTACTGCTCAAGTTTCCAAAGTTTTAATATTATGATGTCCGTAATTAAAACATCAGAGCAGGTTTAGTGTGAATGAGGGTACACCGTGGACAAAGATTTTCAACATTTCCTATTGAGCGTTACTTATAGTAAAGCTGCGAATCTACAGTGTATGTTTCACAGAACAAACATGTGAAAAAGAAGGAGCGCTCCGAAGTCACTCATGGACCCTCAGCATCTTGCAGAGGGTTCATTCCCTAAAGATGAATAGTCTGTCTATGAATCGTTCCTCTGTAAACACGTGCAGTTACACTGCCCAGCGATCCACAGGAAGCAAATCGCTATCCACGCTGGACACTTTTTCGGCTTGCACGCGTTATGTTGGTATGGGTTCGGCACTTACCATTTAAAAAGCGTGCAAATGTAAGAAAATAAACATGAGTGAGGCCAGAAATAACGCGAATTTTGTGTGTGTCTGTGTGTTTGTCTTCCCTGCCTTTTTATTGCGGTAGTCATAATAATAAAATGGAAACGTAAACATTACATAACTGAGATATGCTTGCCTGCCACGAACGATATATTATTTTATACATGTATATTAACTCATACATAATTTACATTAAAATGAAAAAATTATAATTTTATTGACTGGCAACAAAATTATTTTATTTTTAACAATTACCATTGTTTCAAAAAGTTTAAAAGAATTTTCAAGTACTTTACTGTTGTTAAAACGTAAAAGGTTGCAGGTAAACTAACCCTTCCCCTTAACCGATCTTGACCAAAATTGAAAGTCCTTGAGTACTCTACAAATCAGGACTGCATGTAAAAAATTATTTGATTCTGTTTGAATTTGCGGCTTTTATCGTTTACCATAGAAAATACCGTTGTTAAAACATAAAACGTTGCAGGTAAACTACCCCTTTCCCTTAACCGATCTTCACCAAAATCAATAGGTCTTGAGAACTCCATTATTCAGGGCTGTATGCGAAACATTATTTAATTCTGTTTGAATTTGCAGCACTTATCGTTTGCAAAAAAATTACCCTTGATAAAAAAAAACTGTGCAGGTAAACTACCCCTTTTCCTCAACAGATCTTCACCAAAAACAATAGGTCGTGAGTACTCTACAAATCAGGCCTGTATGCAAAAAATTATTTGATTCTGTTTGAATTTGCGGCTGTTATCGTTTGCCATATAAACAAAATCTACAGATAGACAGACAGACACACACACACAGACACTTTTTGAAAAACGACTTTTTTCATGTTTTGAGTGTAGTACAATCAGAATCTGCAATAATCTCGAACACGATTTTTTTTTGCCATCACCATACTTCCATTTCCTTAAGGAACATGGAAGTAAAATATCGGTATGGAGAACCATACATGACTTCCATATTCTAAGATTTATATTTAAATCTAAATATCGCCTGCCAAGCGCTATATATTTTCTCTTATACATGATTTACATTAAAATGAAAAAATTTTAATTTTATTGCCTGGCAACAAAATTATTTTATTTTTAACAATTACCATTGTTTGAAAAAGTATAAATAAATTCTCAAGTACTTTACTCTTGTTAAAACGTAAAAGGTTGCAGGTAAACTACCCCTTCCCCTTAACCGATCTTCACCAAAATCGAAAGTCCTTGAGACCTCTACAATTCAGGGAGGTATGCAAAATATTATTTGATTCTGTTTGAATTTGCGGCAGTTATCGTTTGCCATAGAAAATACGCTTGATAAAAAAACGTTGCTGGTAAACTACCCCTTCCCCTTAACCGATCTTCACCAAAAACAATAGGTCTTGAGTACTCTACAAATCAGGGCTGTATGCAAAACATTATTTGATTCTGTTTGATTTTGCGGCTGTTATCGTTTGCCATAGAAAATACCCTTGTAAAAAAAAACGTTGCAGGTAAACTACCCCTTTCCCTTAACCGATCTTCACCAAAAACAACAGGTCTTGAGAACTCTACAATTTAGGGCTGTATGCAAATAATCGTTTGATTCTGTTTGAATTTGCGGCTGTTATCGTTTGCCATAAGAAATACCCTTGTTAAGACATAAAACGTTACCGGTAAACTACCCCTTTCCCTTAACCGATCTTCACCAAAAACAATATGTCTCGAGAACTCTACAATTCAGGGCTGTATACGAAACATTATTTAATTCTGTTTGAATTTGCGGCTATTATCGTTTGCCAAAAAAAAATATCGGTATGGAGAACTATACATGACTTCCATACTCTACGATTTATATTCAAATTAATCTTTTTCGAAATGAAATATTACCACAGAAACTACTTCTTTCTACTTACTGCTTCAGCCTTAACCACAGTACTGTGGTCACTAACGTATACCACCTCACGTTATCGCACTCGATTTTCACTGATGATGGAAGTCGATGGCATTGCCGAAACGTCTGGTTTTGTAGAAAACATTGGACTACGGCCAAATATCCCGGGAAGGAATTTTAACAAAAACTACTTCTTTGTTGCCGATAACGTTGTACACATATATATAAAAAATATGCATAAAATTAATGGCTTGTATAAGTTAATGATTGATCTCCATTAAGTACTGCTCAAGTTTCCAAAGTTTTAATATTATGATGTCCGTAATTAAAACATAAGAGCAGGTTTAGTGTGAATGAGGGTACACCGTGGACAAAGATTTTCAACATTTCCTATTGAGCGTTACTTAGAGTAAAGCTGCGAATCTACAGTGTATGTTTCACAGAACAAACATGTGAAAAAGAAGGAGCGCTCCGAAGTCACTCATGGAACCTCAGCATCTTGCAGAGGGTTCATTCCCTAAAGATGAATAGTCTGTCTATGAATCGTTCCTCTGTAAACACGTGCAGTTACACTGCCCAGCGATCCACAGGAAGCAAATCGCTATCCACGCTGGACACTTTTTCGGCTTGCACGCGTTATGTTGGTATGGGTTCGGCACTTACCATTTAAAAAGCGTGCAAATGTAAGAAAATAAACATGAGTGAGGCCAGAAATAACGCGAATTTTGTGTGTGTCTGTGTGTTTGTCTTCCCTGCCTTTTTATTGCGGTAGTCATAATAATAAAATGGAAACGTAAACATTACATAACTGAGATATGCTTGCCTGCCACGAACGATATATTATTTTATACATGTATATTAACTCATACATAATTTACATTAAAATGAAAAAATTATAATTTTATTGACTGGCAACAAAATTATTTTATTTTTAACAATTACCATTGTTTCAAAAAGTTTAAAAGAATTTTCAAGTACTTTACTGTTGTTAAAACGTAAAAGGTTGCAGGTAAACTAACCCTTCCCCTTAACCGATCTTGACCAAAATCGAAAGTCCTTGAGTACTCTACAAATCAGGACTGCATGTAAAAAATTATTTGATTCTGTATGAATTTGCGGCTTTTATCGTTTACCATAGAAAATACCGTTGTTAAAACATAAAACGTTGCAGGTAAACTACCCCTTTCCCTTAACCGATCTTCACCAAAATCAATAGGTCTTGAGAACTCCATTATTCAGGGTTGTATGCGAAACATTATTTAATTCTGTTTGAATTTGCAGCACTTATCGTTTGCAAAAAAAATTACCCTTGATAAAAAAAAACTGTGCAGGTAAACTACCCCTTTTCCTCAACAGATCTTCACCAAAAACAATAGGTCGTGAGTACTCTACAAATCAGGCCTGTATGCAAAAAATTATTTGATTCTGTTTGAATTTGCGGCTGTTATCGTTTGCCATATAAACAAAATCTACAGACAGACAGACAGACACACACACACAGACACTTTTTGAAAAACGACTTTTTTCATGTTTTGAGTGTAGTACAATCAGAATCTGCAATAATCTCGAACACGATTTTTTTTTTGCCATCACCATACTTCCATTTCCTTAAGGAACATGGAAGTAAAATATCGGTATGGAGAACCATACATGAGTTCCATATTCTAAGATTTATATTTAAATCTAAATATCGCCTGCCAAGCGCGATATATTTTCTCTTATACATGATTTACATTAAAATGAAAAAATTTTAATTTTATTGCCTGGCAACAAAATTATTTTATTTTTAACAATTACCATTGTTTGAAAAAGTTTAAATAAATTTTCAAGTACTTTACTCTTGTTAAAACGTAAAAGGTTGCAGGTAAACTACCCCTTCCCCTTAACCGATCTTCACCAAAAACAATAGGTCTTGAGACCTCTACAATTCAGGGACGGATGCAAAAAATTATTTGATTCTATTTGAATTTGCGGCAGTTATCGTTTGCCATAGAAAATACGCTTGATAAAAAAACGTTGCTGGTAAACTACCCCTTCCCCTTAACCGGTCTTCACCAAAAACAATAGTCTTGAGTACTCTACAAATCAGGGCTGTATGCAAAACATTATTTGATTCTGTTTGATTTTGCGGCTGTTATCGTTTGCCATAGAAAATACCCTTGTAAAAAAAAACGTTGCAGGTAAATTACCCCTTTCCCTCAACCGATCTTCACCAAAAACAATATGTCTCGAGAACTCTACAATTCAGGGCTGTATACGAAACATTATTTAATTCTGTTTGAATTTGCGGCTGTTATCGTTTGCCAAAAAAAAATATCGGTATGGAGAACCATACATGACTTCCATATTCTACGATTTATATTCAAATTAATCATTTTCGAAATGAAATATTACCACAGAAACTACTTCTTTCTACTTACTGCTTCAGCCTTAACCACAGTACTGTGGTCACTAACGTATACCACCCCTCGTTATCGCACTCGATTTTCACTGATGATGGAAGTCGATGGCATTGCCGAAACGTCTGGTTTTGTAGAAAACATTGGACTACGGCCAAATATCCCGGGAAGGAATTTTAACAAAAACTACTTCTTTGTTGCCGATAACGTTGTACACATATATATAAAAAATATGCATAAAATTAATGGCTTGTATAAGTTAATGATTGATCTCCATTAAGTACTGCTCAAGTTTCCAAAGTTTTAATATTATGATGTCCGTAATTAAAACATCAGAGCAGGTTTAGTGTGAATGAGGGTACACCGTGGACAAAGATTTTCAACATTTCCTATTGAGCGTTACTTATAGTAAAGCTGCGAATCTACAGTGTATGTTTCACAGAACAAACATGTGAAAAAGAAGGAGCGCTCCGAAGTCACTCATGGACCCTCAGCATCTTGCAGAGGGTTCATTCCCTAAAGATGAATAGTCTGTCTATGAATCGTTCCTCTGTAAACACGTGCAGTTACACTGCCCAGCGATCCACAGGAAGCAAATCGCTATCCACGCTGGACACTTTTTCGGCTTGCACGCGTTATGTTGGTATGGGTTCGGCACTTACCATTTAAAAAGCGTGCAAATGTAAGAAAATAAACATGAGTGAGGCCAGAAATAACGCGAATTTTGTGTGTGTCTGTGTGTTTGTCTTCCCTGCCTTTTTATTGCGGTAGTCATAATAATAAAATGGAAACGTAAACATTACATAACTGAGATATGCTTGCCTGCCACGAACGATATATTATTTTATACATGTATATTAACTCATACATAATTTACATTAAAATGAAAAAATTATAATTTTATTGACTGGCAACAAAATTATTTTATTTTTAACAATTACCATTGTTTCAAAAAGTTTAAAAGAATTTTCAAGTACTTTACTGTTGTTAAAACGTAAAAGGTTGCAGGTAAACTAACCCTTCCCCTTAACCGATCTTGACCAAAATTGAAAGTCCTTGAGTACTCTACAAATCAGGACTGCATGTAAAAAATTATTTGATTCTGTTTGAATTTGCGGCTTTTATCGTTTACCATAGAAAATACCCTTGTTAAAACATAAAACGTTGCAGGTAAACTACCCCTTTCCCTTAACCGATCTTCACCAAAATCAATAGGTCTTGAGAACTCCATTATTCAGGGCGGTATGCGAAACATTATTTAATTCTGTTTGAATTTGCAGCACTTATCGTTTGCAAAAAAAATTACCCTTGATAAAAAAAAACTGTGCAGGTAAACTACCCCTTTTCCTCAACAGATCTTCACCAAAAACAATAGGTCGTGAGTACTCTACAAATCAGGCCTGTATGCAAAAAATTATTTGATTCTGTTTAAATTTGCGGCTGTTATCGTTTGCCATATAAACAAAATCTACAGATAGACAGACAGACACACACACACAGACAGTTTTTGAAAAACGACTTTTTTCATGTTTTGAGTGTAGTACAATCAGAATCTGCAATAATCTCGAACACGATTTTTTTTTGCCATCACCATACTTCCATTTCCTTAAGGAACATGGAAGTAAAATATCGGTATGGAGAACCATACATGACTTCCATATTCTAAGATTTATATTTAAATCTAAATATCGCCTGCCAAGCGCTATATATTTTCTCTTATACATGATTTACATTAAAATGAAAAAATTTTAATTTTATTGCCTGGCAACAAAATTATTTTATTTTTAACAATTACCATTGTTTGAAAAAGTATAAATAAATTCTCAAGTACTTTACTCTTGTTAAAACGTAAAAGGTTGCAGGCAAACTACCCCTTCCCCTTAACCGATCTTCACCAAAATCGAAAGTCCTTGAGACCTCTACAATTCAGGGAGGTATGCAAAACATTATTTGATTCTGTTTGAATTTGCGGCAGTTATCGTTTGCCATAGAAAATACGCTTGATAAAAAAACGTTGCTGGTAAACTACCCCTTCCCCTTAACCGATCTTCACCAAAAACAATAGGTCTTGAGTACTCTACAAATCAGGGCTGTATGCAAAACATTATTTGATTCTGTTTGATTTTGCGGCTGTTATCGATTGCCATAGAAAATACCCTCTGTAAAAAAAAACGTTGCAGGTAAACTACCCCTTTCCCTTAACCGATCTTCACCAAAAACAATAGGTCTTGAGACCTCTACAATTCAGGGACGGATGCAAAAAATTATTTGATTCTATTTGAATTTGCGGCAGTTATCGTTTGCCATAGAAAATACGCTTGATAAAAAAACGTTGCTGGTAAACTACCCCTTCCCCTTAACCGGTCTTCACCAAAAACAATAGTCTTGAGTACTCTACAAATCAGGGCTGTATGCAAAACATTATTTGATTCTGTTTGATTTTGCGGCTGTTATCGTTTGCCATAGAAAATACCCTTGTAAAAAAAAACGTTGCAGGTAAATTACCCCTTTCCCTCAACCGATCTTCACCAAAAACAATATGTCTCGAGAACTCTACAATTCAGGGCTGTATACGAAACATTATTTAATTCTGTTTGAATTTGCGGCTGTTATCGTTTGCCAAAAAAAAATATCGGTATGGAGAACCATACATGACTTCCATATTCTACGATTTATATTCAAATTAATCATTTTCGAAATGAAATATTACCACAGAAACTACTTCTTTCTACTTACTGCTTCAGCCTTAACCACAGTACTGTGGTCACTAACGTATACCACCTCACGTTATCGCACTCGATTTTCACTGATGATGGAAGTCGATGGCATTGCCGAAACGTCTGGTTTTGTAGAAAACATTGGACTACGGCCAAATATCCCGGGAAGGAATTTTAACAAAAACTACTTCTTTGTTGCCGATAACGTTGTACACATATATATAAAAAATATGCATAAAATTAATGGCTTGTATAAGTTAATGATTGATCTCCATTAAGTACTGCTCAAGTTTCCAAAGTTTTAATATTATGATGTCCGTAATTAAAACATCAGAGCAGGTTTAGTGTGAATGAGGGTACACCGTGGACAAAGATTTTCAACATTTCCTATTGAGCGTTACTTAGAGTAAAGCTGCGAATCTACAGTGTATGTTTCACAGAACAAACATGTGAAAAAGAAGGAGCGCTCCGAAGTCACTCATGGACCCTCAGCATCTTGCAGAGGGTTCATTCCCTAAAGATGAATAGTCTGTCTATGAATCGTTCCTCTGTAAACACGTGCAGTTACACTGCCCAGCGATCCACAGGAAGCAAATCGCTATCCACGCTGGACACTTTTTCGGCTTGCACGCGTTATGTTGGTATGGGTTCGGCACTTACCATTTAAAAAGCGTGCAAATGTAAGAAAATAAACATGAGTGAGGCCAGAAATAACGCGAATTTTGTGTGTGTCTGTGTGTTTGTCTTCCCTGCCTTTTTATTGCGGTAGTCATAATAATAAAATGGAAACGTAAACATTACATAACTGAGATATGCTTGCCTGCCACGAACGATATATTATTTTATACATGTATATTAACTCATACATAATTTACATTAAAATGAAAAAATTATAATTTTATTGACTGGCAACAAAATTATTTTATTTTTAACAATTACCATTGTTTCAAAAAGTTTAAAAGAATTTTCAAGTACTTTACTGTTGTTAAAACGTAAAAGGTTGCAGGTAAACTAACCCTTCCCCTTAACCGATCTTGACCAAAATTGAAAGTCCTTGAGTACTCTACAAATCAGGACTGCATGTAAACAATTATTTGATTCTGTTTGAATTTGCGGCTTTTATCGTTTACCATAGAAAATACCCTTGTTAAAACATAAAACGTTGCAGGTAAACTACCCCTTTCCCTTAACCGATCTTCACCAAAATCAATAGGTCTTGAGAACTCCATTATTCAGGGCTGTATGCGAAACATTATTTAATTCTGTTTGAATTTGCAGCACTTATCGTTTGCAAAAAAAATTACCCTTGATAAAAAAAAACTGTGCAGGTAAACTACCCCTTTTCCTCAACAGATCTTCACCAAAAACAATAGGTCGTGAGTACTCTACAAATCAGGCCTGTATGCAAAAAATTATTTGATTCTGTTTAAATTTGCGGCTGTTATCGTTTGCCATATAAACAAAATCTACAGATAGACAGACAGACACACACACACAGACACTTTTTGAAAAACGACTTTTTTCATGTTTTGAGTGTAGTACAATCAGAATCTGCAATAATCTCGAACACGATTTTTTTTTGCCATCACCATACTTCCATTTCCTTAAGGAACATGGAAGTAAAATATCGGTATGGAGAACCATACATGACTTCCATATTCTAAGATTTATATTTAAATCTAAATATCGCCTGCCAAGCGCTATATATTTTCTCTTATACATGATTTACATTAAAATGAAAAAATTTTAATTTTATTGCCTGGCAACAAAATTATTTTATTTTTAACAATTACCATTGTTTGAAAAAGTATAAATAAATTCTCAAGTACTTTACTCTTGTTAAAACGTAAAAGGTTGCAGGTAAACTACCCCTTCCCCTTAACCGATCTTCACCAAAATCGAAAGTCCTTGAGACCTCTACAATTCAGGGAGGTATGCAAAACATTATTTGATTCTGTTTGAATTTGCGGCAGTTATCGTTTGCCATAGAAAATACGCTTGATAAAAAAACGTTGCTGGTAAACTACCCCTTCCCCTTAACCGATCTTCACCAAAAACAATAGGTCTTGAGTACTCTACAAATCAGGGCTGTATGCAAAACATTATTTGATTCTGTTTGATTTTGCGGCTGTTATCGTTTGCCATAAAAAATACCCTTGTAAAAAAAAACGTTGCAGGTAAACTACCCCTTTCCCTTAACCGATCTTCACCAAAAACAATAGGTCTTGAGAACTCTACAATTTAGGGCTGTATGCAAATAATCGTTTGATTCTGATTGAATTTGCGGCTGTTATCGTTTGCCATAAGAAATACCCTTGTTAAGACATAAAACGTTACAGGTAAACTACCCCTTTCCCTTAACCGATCTTCACCAAAAACAATATGTCTCGAGAACTCTACAATTCAGGGCTGTATACGAAACATTATTTAATTCTGTTTGAATTTGCGGCTGTTATCGTTTGCCAAAAAAAAATATCGGTATGGAGAACCATACATGACTTCCATATTCTACGATTTATATTCAAATTAATCATTTTCAAAATGAAATATTACCACAGAAACTACTTCTTTCTACTTACTGCTTCAGCCTTAACCACAGTACTGTGGTCACTAACGTATACCACCTCACGTTATCGCACTCGATTTTCACTGATGATGGAAGTCGATGGCATTGCCGAAACGTCTGGTTTTGTAGAAAACATTGGACTACGGCCAAATATCCCGGGAAGGAATTTTAACAAAAACTACTTCTTTGTTGCCGATAACGTTGTACACATATATATAAAAAATATGCATAAAATTAATGGCTTGTATAAGTTAATGATTGATCTCCATTAAGTACTGCTCAAGTTTCCAAAGTTTTAATATTATGATGTCCGTAATTAAAACATCAGAGCAGGTTTAGTGTGAATGAGGGTACACCGTGGACAAAGATTTTCAACATTTCCTATTGAGCGTTACTTAGAGTAAAGCTGCGAATCTACAGTGTATGTTTCACAGAACAAACATGTGAAAAAGAAGGAGCGCTCCGAAGTCACTCATGGACCCTCAGCATCTTGCAGAGGGTTCATTCCCTAAAGATGAATAGTCTGTCTATGAATCGTTCCTCTGTAAACACGTGCAGTTACACTGCCCAGCGATCCACAGGAAGCAAATCGCTATCCACGCTGGACACTTTTTCGGCTTGCACGCGTTATGTTGGTATGGGTTCGGCACTTACCATTTAAAAAGCGTGCAAATGTAAGAAAATAAACATGAGTGAGGCCAGAAATAACGCGAATTTTGTGTGTGTCTGTGTGTTTGTCTTCCCTGCCTTTTTATTGCGGTAGTCATAATAATAAAATGGAAACGTAAACATTACATAACTGAGATATGCTTGCCTGCCACGAACGATATATTATTTTATACATGTATATTAACTCATACATAATTTACATTAAAATGAAAAAATTATAATTTTATTGACTGGCAACAAAATTATTTTATTTTTAACAATTACCATTGTTTCAAAAAGTTTAAAAGAATTTTCAAGTACTTTACTGTTGTTAAAACGTAAAAGGTTGCAGGTAAACTAACCCTTCCCCTTAACCGATCTTGACCAAAATCGAAAGTCCTTGAGTACTCTACAAATCAGGACTGCATGTAAAAACTTATTTGATTCTGTATGAATTTGCGGCTTTTATCGTTTACCATAGAAAATACCGTTGTTAAAACATAAAACGTTGCAGGTAAACTACCCCTTTCCCTTAACCGATCTTCACCAAAATCAATAGGTCTTGAGAACTCCATTATTCAGGGTTGTATGCGAAACATTATTTAATTCTGTTTGAATTTGCAGCACTTATCGTTTGCAAAAAAAATTACCCTTGATAAAAAAAAACTGTGCAGGGAAACTACCCCTTTTCCTCAACAGATCTTCACCAAAAACAATAGGTCGTGAGTACTCTACAAATCAGGCCTGTATGCAAAAAATTATTTGATTCTGTTTGAATTTGCGGCTGTTATCGTTTGCCATATAAACAATATCTACAGATAGACAGACAGACACACACACACAGACACTTTTTGAAAAACGACTTTTTTCATGTTTTGAGTGTAGTACAATCAGAATCTGCAATAATCTCGAACACGATTTTTTTTTTGCCATCACCATACTTCCATTTCCTTAAGGAACATGGAAGTAAAATATCGGTATGGAGAACCATACATGACTTCCATATTCTAAGATTTATATTTAAATCTAAATATCGCCTGCCAAGCGCGATATATTTTCTCTTATACATGATTTACATTAAAATGAAAAAATTTTAATTTTATTGCCTGGCAACAAAATTATTTTATTTTTAACAATTACCATTGTTTGAAAAAGTTTAAATAAATTTTCAAGTACTTTACTCTTGTTAAAACGTAAAAGGTTGCAGGTAAACTACCCCTTCCCCTTAACCGATCTTCACCAAAATCGAAAGTCCTTGAGACCTCTACAATTCAGGGACGTATGCAAAAAATTATTTGATTCTATTTGAATTTGCGGCAGTTATCGTTTGCCATAGAAAATACGCTTGATAAAGAACGTTGCTGGTAAACTACCCCTTCCCCTTAACCGGTCTTCACCAAAAACAATAGTCTTGAGTACTCTACAAATCAGGGCTGTATGCAAAACATTATTTGATTCTGTTTGATTTTGCGGCTGTTATCGTTTGCCATAGAAAATACCCTTGTAAAAAAAAACGTTGCAGGTAAATTACCCCTTTCCCTCAACCGATCTTCACCAAAAACAATATGTCTCGAGAACTCTACAATTCAGGGCTGTATACGAAACATTATTTAATTCTGTTTGAATTTGCGGCTGTTATCGTTTGCCAAAAAAAAATATCGGTATGGAGAACCATACATGACTTCCATATTCTACGATTTATATTCAAATTAATCATTTTCGAAATGAAATATTACCACAGAAACTACTTCTTTCTACTTACTGCTTCAGCCTTAACCACAGTACTGTGGTCACTAACGTATACCACCTCACGTTATCGCACTCGATTTTCACTGATGATGGAAGTCGATGGCATTGCCGAAACGTCTGGTTTTGTAGAAAACATTGGACTACGGCCAAATATCCCGGGAAGGAATTTTAACAAAAACTACTTCTTTGTTGCCGATAACGTTGTACACATATATATAAAAAATATGCATAAAATTAATGGCTTGTATAAGTTAATGATTGATCTCCATTAAGTACTGCTCAAGTTTCCAAAGTTTTAATATTATGATGTCCGTAATTAAAACATCAGAGCAGGTTTAGTGTGAATGAGGGTACACCGTGGACAAAGATTTTCAACATTTCCTATTGAGCGTTACTTAGAGTAAAGCTGCGAATCTACAGTGTATGTTTCACAGAACAAACATGTGAAAAAGAAGGAGCGCTCCGAAGTCACTCATGGACCCTCAGCATCTTGCAGAGGGTTCATTCCCTAAAGATGAATAGTCTGTCTATGAATCGTTCCTCTGTAAACACGTGCAGTTACACTGCCCAGCGATCCACAGGAAGCAAATCGCTATCCACGCTGGACACTTTTTCGGCTTGCACGCGTTATGTTGGTATGGGTTCGGCACTTACCATTTAAAAAGCGTGCAAATGTAAGAAAATAAACATGAGTGAGGCCAGAAATAACGCGAATTTTGTGTGTGTCTGTGTGTTTGTCTTCCCTGCCTTTTTATTGCGGTAGTCATAATAATAAAATGGAAACGTAAACATTACATAACTGAGATATGCTTGCCTGCCACGAACGATATATTATTTTATACATGTATATTAACTCATACATAATTTACATTAAAATGAAAAAATTATAATTTTATTGACTGGCAACAAAATTATTTTATTTTTAACAATTACCATTGTTTCAAAATTTTAAAAGAATTTTCAAGTACTTTACTGTTGTTAAAACGTAAAAGGTTGCAGGTAAACTAACCCTTCCCCATAACCGATCTTGACCAAAATTGAAAGTCCTTGAGTACTCTACAAATCAGGACTGCATGTAAAAAATTATTTGATTCTGTTTGAATTTGCGGCTTTTATCGTTTACCATAGAAAATACCCTTGTTAAAACATAAAACGTTGCAGGTAAACTACCCCTTTCCCTTAACCGATCTTCACCAAAATCAATAGGTCTTGAGAAATCCATTATTCAGGGCTGTATGCGAAACATTATTTAATTCTGTTTGAATTTGCAGCTCTTATCGTTTGCAAAAAAAATTACCCTTGATAAAAAAAAACTGTGCAGGTAAACTACCCCTTTTCCTCAACAGATCTTCACCAAAAACAATAGGTCGTGAGTACTCTACAAATCAGGCCTGTATGCAAAAAATTATTTGATTCTGTTTGAATTTGCGGCTGTTATCGTTTGCCATATAAACAAAATCTACAGATAGACAGACAGACACACACACACAGACACTTTTTGTAAAACGACTTTTTTCATGTTTTGAGTGTAGTACAATCAGAATCTGCAATAATCTCGAACACGATTTTTTTTTGCCATCACCATACTTCCATTTCCTTAAGGAACATGGAAGTAAAATATCGGTATGGAGAACCATACATGACTTCCATATTCTAAGATTTATATTTAAATCTAAATATCGCCTGCCAAGCGCTATATATTTTCTCTTATACATGATTTACATTAAAATGAAAAAATTTTAATTTTATTGCCTGGCAACAAAATTATTTTATTTTTAACAATTACCATTGTTTGAAAAAGTATAAATAAATTCTCAAGTACATTACTCTTGTTAAACGTAAAAGGTTGCAGGTAAACTACCCCTTCCCCTTAACCGATCTTCACCAAAATCGAAAGTCCTTGAGACCTCTACAACTCAGGGAGGTATGCAAAACATTATTTGATTCTGTTTGAATTTGCGGCAGTTATCGTTTGCCATAGAAAATACGCTTGATAAAAAAACGTTGCTGGTAAACTACCCCTTCCCCTTAACCGATCTTCACCAAAAACAATAGGTCTTGAGTACTCTACAAATCAGGGCTGTATGCAAAACATTATTTGATTCTGTTTGATTTTGCGGCTGTTATCGTTTGCCATAGAAAATACCCTTGTAAAAAAAACGTTGCAGGTAAACTACCCCTTTCCCTTAACCGATCTTCACCAAAAACAACAGGTCTTGAGAACTCTACAACTTAGGGCTGTATGCAAATAATCGTTTGATTCTGTTTGAATTTGCGGCTTTTATCGTTTACCATAGAAAATACCCTTGTTAAAACATAAAACGTTGCTGGTAAACAACCCCTTTCCCTTAACCGATCTTCACCAAAATCAATAGGTCTTGAGAACTCTATTATTCAGGGCTGTATGCGAAACATTATTTAATTCTGTTTGAATTTGCAGCACTTATCGTTTTCAAAAAAAATTACCCTTGATAAAAAAAAACTGTGCAGGTAAACTACCCCTTTCCCTCAACCGATCTTCACCAAAAACAACAGGTCTTGAGAACTCAACAATTTAGGGCTGTATGCAAATAACCGTTTGATTCTGTTTGAATTTGCGGCTGTTATCGTTTGCCATAAGAAATACCCTTGTTAAGACATAAAACGTTACAGGTAAACTACCCCTTTCCCTTAACCGATCTTCACCAAAAACAATATGTCTCGAGAACTCTACAATTCAGGGCTGTATACGAAACATTATTTAATTCTGTTTGAATTTGCGGCTGTTATCGTTTGCCAAAAAAAAATATCGGTATGGAGAACCATACATGACTTCCATATTCTACGATTTATATTCAAATTAATCATTTTCGAAATGAAATATTACCACAGAAACTACTTCTTTCTACTTACTGCTTCAGCCTTAACCACAGTACTGTGGTCACTAACGTATACCACCTCACGTTATCGCACTCGATTTTCACTGATGATGGAAGTCGATGGCATTGCCGAAACGTCTGGTTTTGTAGAAAACATTGGACTACGGCCAAATATCCCGGGAAGGAATTTTAACAAAAACTACTTCTTTGTTGCCGATAACGTTGTACACATATATATAAAAAATATGCATAAAATTAATGGCTTGTATAAGTTAATGATTGATCTCCATTAAGTACTGCTCAAGTTTCCAAAGTTTTAATATTATGATGTCCGTAATTAAAACATCAGAGCAGGTTTAGTGTGAATGAGGGTACACCGTGGACAAAGATTTTCAACATTTCCTATTGAGCGTTACTTAGAGTAAAGCTGCGAATCTACAGTGTATGTTTCACAGAACAAACATGTGAAAAAGAAGGAGCGCTCCGAAGTCACTCATGGACCCTCAGCATCTTGCAGAGGGTTCATTCCCTAAAGATGAATAGTCTGTCTATGAATCGTTCCTCTGTAAACACGTGCAGTTACACTGCCCAGCGATCCACAGGAAGCAAATCGCTATCCACGCTGGACACTTTTTCGGCTTGCACGCGTTATGTTGGTATGGGTTCGGCACTTACCATTTAAAAAGCGTGCAAATGTAAGAAAATAAACATGAGTGAGGCCAGAAATAACGCGAATTTTGTGTGTGTCTGTGTGTTTGTCTTCCCTGCCTTTTTATTGCGGTAGTCATAATAATAAAATGGAAACGTAAACATTACATAACTGAGATATGCTTGCCTGCCACGAACGATATATTATTTTATACATGTATATTAACTCATACATAATTTACATTAAAATGAAAAAATTATAATTTTATTGACTGGCAACAAAATTATTTTATTTTTAACAATTACCATTGTTTCAAAAAGTTTAAAAGAATTTTCAAGTACTTTACTGTTGTTAAAACGTAAAAGGTTGCAGGTAAACTAACCCTTCCCCTTAACCGATCTTGACCAAAATCGAAAGTCCTTGAGTACTCAACAAATCAGGACTGCATGTAAAAAATTATTTGATTCTGTTTGAATTTGCGGCTTTTATCGTTTACCATAGAATATACCCTTGTTAAAACATAAAACGTTGCAGGTAAACTACCCCTTTCCCTTAACCGATCTTCACCAAAATCAATAGGTCTTGAGAACTCCATTATTCAGGGCTGTATGCGAAACATTATTTAATTCTGTTTGAATTTGCAGCACTTATCGTTTGCAAAAAAAATTACCCTTGATAAAAAAAACTGTGCAGTTAAACTACCCCTTTTCCTCAACAGATCTTCACCAAAAACAATAGGTCGTGAGTACTCTACAAATCAGGCCTGTTTGCAAAAAATTATTTGATTCTGTTTGAATTTGCGGCTGTTATCGTTTGCCATATAAACAAAATCTACAGATAGACAGACAGACACACACACACAGACACTTTTTGAAAAACGACTTTTTTCATGTTTTGAGTGTAGTACAATCAGAATCTGCAATAATCTCGAACACGATTTTTTTTTGCCATCACCATACTTCCATTTCCTTAAGGAACATGGAAGTAAAATATCGGTATGGAGAACCATACATGAGTTCCATATTCTAAGATTTATATTTAAATCTAAATATCGCCTGCCAAGCGCGATATATTTTCTCTTATACATGATTTACATTAAAATGAAAAAATTTTAATTTTATTGCCTGGCAACAAAATTATTTTATTTTTAACAATTACCATTGTTTGAAAAAGTTTAAATAAATTTTCAAGTACTTTACTCTTGTTAAAACGTAAAAGGTTGCAGGTAAACTACCCCTTCCCCTTAACCGATCTTCACCAAAATCGAAAGACCTTGAGACCTCTACAATTCAGGGACGTATGCAAAAAATTATTTGATTCTGTTTGAATTTGCGGCAGTTATCGTTTGCCATAGAAAATACGCTTGATAAAAAAACGTTGCTGGTAAACTACCCCTTCCCCTTAACCGATCTTCACCAAAAACAATAGTCTTGAGTACTCTACAAATCAGGGCTGTATGCAAAACATTATTTGATTCTGTTTGATTTTGCGGCTGTTATCGTTTGCCATAGAAAATACCCTTGTAAAAAAAAACGTTGCAGGTAAATTACCCCTTTCCCTCAACCGATCTTCACCAAAAACAATTTGTCTCGAGAACTCTACAATTCAGGGCTGTATACGAAACATTATTTAATTCTGTTTGAATTTGCGACTGTTATCGTTTGCCAAAAAAAAATATCGGTATGGAGAACCATACATGACTTCCATATTCTACGATTTATATTCAAATTAATCATTTTCGAAATGAAATATTACCACAGAAACTACTTCTTTCTACTTACTGCTTCAGCCTTAACCACAGTACTGTGGTCACTAACGTATACCACCTCACGTTATCGCACTAGATTTTCACTGATGATGGAAGTCGATGGCATTGCCGAAACGTCTGGTTTTGTAGAAAACATTGGACTACGGCCAAATATCCCGGGAAGGAATTTTAACAAAAACTACTTCTTTGTTGCCGATAACGTTGTACACATATATATAAAAAATATGCATAAAATTAATGGCTTGTATAAGTTAATGATTGATCTCCATTAAGTACTGCTCAAGTTTCCAAAGTTTTAATATTATGATGTCCGTAATTAAAACATCAGAGCAGGTTTAGTGTGAATGAGGGTACACCGTGGACAAAGATTTTCAACATTTCCTATTGAGCGTTACTTAGAGTAAAGCTGCGAATCTACAGTGTATGTTTCACAGAACAAACATGTGAAAAAGAAGGAGCGCTCCGAAGTCACTCATGGACCCTCAGCATCTTGCAGAGGGTTCATTCCCTAAAGATGAATAGTCTGTCTATGAATCGTTCCTCTGTAAACACGTGCAGTTACACTGCCCAGCGATCCACAGGAAGCAAATCGCTATCCACGCTGGACACTTTTTCGGCTTGCACGCGTTATGTTGGTATGGGTTCGGCACTTACCATTTAAAAAGCGTGCAAATGTAAGAAAATAAACATGAGTGAGGCCAGAAATAACGCGAATTTTGTGTGTGTCTGTGTGTTTGTCTTCCCTGCCTTTTTATTGCGGTAGTCATAATAATAAAATGGAAACGTAAACATTACATAACTGAGATATGCTTGCCTGCCACGAACGATATATTATTTTATACATGTATATTAACTCATACATAATTTACATTAAAATGAAAAAATTATAATTTTATTGACTGGCAACAAAATTATTTTATTTTTAACAATTACCATTGTTTCAGAAAGTTTAAAAGAATTTTCAAGTACTTTACTGTTGTTAAAACGTAAAAGGTTGCCGGTAAAATAACCCTTCCCCTTAACCGATCTTGACCAAAATTGAAAGTCCTTGAGTACTCTACAAATCAGGACTGCATGTAAAAAATTATTTGATTCTGTTTGAATTTGCGGCTTTTATCGTTTACCATAGAAAATACCCTTGTTAAAACATAAAACGTTGCAGGTAAACTACCCCTTTCCCTTAACCGATCTTCACCAAAATCAATAGGTCTTGAGAACTCCATTATTCAGGGCTGTATGCGAAACATTATTTAATTCTGTTTGAATTTGCAGCACTTATCGTTTGCAAAAAAAATTACCCTTGATAAAAAAAAACTGTGCAGGTAAACTACCCCTTTTCCTCAACAGATCTTCACCAAAAACAATAGGTCGTGAGTACTCTACAAATCAGGCCTGTATGCAGAAAATTATTTGATTCTGTTTGAATTTGCGGCTGTTATCGTTTGCCATATAAACAAAATCTACAGATAGACAGACAGACACACACACACAGACACTTTTTGAAAAACGACTTTTTTCATGTTTTGAGTGTAGTACAATCAGAATCTGCAATAATCTCGAACACGATTTTTTTTTGCCATCACCATACTTCCATTTCCTTAAGGAACATGGAAGTAAAATATCGGTATGGAGAACCATACATGACTTCCATATTCTAAGATTTATATTTAAATCTAAATATCGCCTGCCAAGCGCTATATATTTTCTCTTATACATGATTTACATTAAAATGAAAAAATTTTAATTTTATTGCCTGGCAACAAAATTATTTTATTTTTAACAATTACCATTGTTTGAAAAAGTATAAATAAATTCTCAAGTACTTTACTCTTGTTAAAACGTAAAAGGTTGCAGGTAAACTACCCCTTCCCCTTAACCGATCTTCACCAAAATCAAAAGTCCTTGAGACCTCTACAATTCAGGGAGGTATGCAAAATATTATTTGATTCTGTTTGAATTTGCGGCAGTTATCGTTTGCCATAGAAAATACGCTTGATAAAAAAACGTTGCTGGTAAACTACCCCTTCCCCTTAACCGATCTTCACCAAAAACAATAGGTCTTGAGTACTCTACAAATCAGGGCTGTATGCAAAACATTATTTGATTCTGTTTGATTTTGCGGCTGTTATCGTTTGCCATAGAAAATACGCTTGATAAAAAAACGTTGCTGGTAAACTACCCCTTCTCCTTAACCGATCTTCACCAAAAACAATAGTCTTGAGTACTCTACAAAACAGGGCTGTATGCAAAACATTATTTGATTCTGTTTGATTTTGCGGCTGTTATCGTTTGCCATAGAAAATACCCTTGTAAAAAAAAACGTTGCAGGTAAACTACCCCTTTCCCTCAACCGATCTTCACCAAAAACAATATGTCTCGAGAACTCTACAATTCAGGGCTGTATACGAAACATTATTTAATTCTGTTTGAATTTGCGGCTGTTATCGTTTGCCAAAAAAAAATATCGGTATGGAGAACCATACATGACTTCCATATTCTACGATTTATATTCAAATTAATCATTTTGAAATGAAATATTACCACAGAAACTACTTCTTTCTACTTACTGCTTCAGCCTTAACCACAGTACTGTGGTCACTAACGTATACCACCTCACGTTATCGCACTCGATTTTCACTGATGATGGAAGTCGATGGCATTGCCGAAACGTCTGGTTTTGTAGAAAACATTGGACTACGGCCAAATATCCCGGGAAGGAATTTTAACAAAAACTACTTCTTTGTTGCCGATAACGTTGTACACATATATATAAAAAATATGCATAAAATTAATGGCTTGTATAAGTTAATGATTGATCTCCATTAAGTACTGCTCAAGTTTCCAAAGTTTTAATATTATGATGTCCGTAATTAAAACATCAGAGCAGG
Source organism: Magicicada septendecula (assembly GCA_034769895.1). Taxonomy (NCBI): domain Eukaryota; kingdom Metazoa; phylum Arthropoda; class Insecta; order Hemiptera; family Cicadidae; genus Magicicada; species Magicicada septendecula. The sequence continues at coordinate 401,242,124 of CM068369.1, read as the reverse complement.
TTTAGTGTGAATGAGGGTACACCGTGGACAAAGATTTTCAACATTTCCTATTGAGCGTTACTTAGAGTAAAGCTGCGAATCTACAGTGTATGTTTCACAGAACAAACATGTGAAAAAGAAGGAGCGCTCCGAAGTCACTCATGGACCCTCAGCATCTTGCAGAGGGTTCATTCCCTAAAGATGAATAGTCTGTCTATGAATCGTTCCTCTGTAAACACGTGCAGTTACACTGCCCAGCGATCCACAGGAAGCAAATCGCTATCCACGCTGGACACTTTTTCGGCTTGCACGCGTTATGTTGGTATGGGTTCGGCACTTACCATTTAAAAAGCGTGCAAATGTAAGAAAATAAACATGAGTGAGGCCAGAAATAACGCGAATTTTGTGTGTGTCTGTGTGTCTGTGTGTTTGTCTTCCCTGCCTTTTTATTGCGGTAGTCATAATAATAAAATGGAAACGTAAACATTACATAACTGAGATATGCTTGCTTGCCACGAACGATATATTATTTTATACATGTATATTCACTCATACATAATTTACATTAAAATGAAAAAATTATAATTTTATTGACTGGCAACAAAATTATTTTATTTTTAACAATTACCATTGTTTCAAAAAGTTTAAAAGAATTTTCAAGTACTTTACTGTTGTTAAAACGTAAAAGGTTGCAGATAAACTAACCCTTCCCCTTAACCGATCTTGACCAAAATCGAAAGTCCTTGAGTACTCTACAAATCAGGACTGCATGTAAAAAATTATTTGATTCTGTTTGAATTTGCGGCTTTTATCGTTTACCATAGAAAATACCCTTGTTAAAACATAAAACGTTGCAGGTAAACTACCCCTTTCCCTTAACCGATCTTCACCAAAATCAATAAGTCTTGAGAACTCCATTATTAAGGGCTGTATGCGAAACATTATTTAATTCTGTTTGAATTTGCAGCACTTATCGTTTGCAAAAAAAATTACCCTTGATAAAAAAAACTGTGCCGTTAAACTACCCCTTTTCCTCAACAGATCTTCACCAAAAACAATAGGTCGTGAGTACTCTACAAATCAGGCCAGTATGCAAAAAATTATTTGATTCTGTTTGAATTTGCGGCTGTTATCGTTTGCCATGTAAACAAAATCTACAGATAGACAGACAGACACACACACACAGACACTTTTTGAAAAACGACTTTTTTCATGTTTTGAGTGTAGTACAATCAGAATCTGCAATAATCTCGAACACGATTTTTTTTTGCCATCACCATACTTCCATTTCCTTAAGGAACATGGAAGTAAAATATCGGTATGGAGAACCATACATGAGTTCCATATTCTAAGATTTATATTTAAATCTAAATATCGCCTGCCAAGCGCGATATATTTTCTCTTATACATGATTTACATTAAAATGAAAAAATTTTAATTTTATTGCCTGGCAACAAAATTATTTTATTTTTAACAATTACCATTGTTTGAAAAAGTTTAAATAAATTTTCAAGTACTTTACTCTTGTTAAAACGTAAAAGTTACAGGTAAACTACCCCTTCCCTTTAACCGATCTTCACCAAAATCGAAATTCCTTGAGACCTCTACAACTCAGGGACGAATGCAAAAAATTATTTGATTCTGTTTGAATTTGCGGCAGTTATCGTTTGCCATAGAAAATACGCTTGATAAAAAAACGTTGCTGGTAAACTACCCCTTCTCCTTAACCGATCTTCACCAAAAACAATAGTCTTGAGTACTCTACAAAACAGGGCTGTATGCAAAACATTATTTGATTCTGTTTGATTTTGCGGCTGTTATCGTTTGCCATAGAAAATACCCTTGTAAAAAAAAACGTTGCAGGTAAACTACCCCTTTCCCTCAACCGATCTTCACCAAAAACAATATGTCTCGAGAACTCTACAATTCAGGGCTGTATACGAAACATTATTTAATTCTGTTTGAATTTGCGGCTGTTATCGTTTGCCAAAAAAAAATATCGGTATGGAGAACCATACATGACTTCCATATTCTACGATTTATATTCAAATTAATCATTTTGAAATGAAATATTACCACAGAAACTACTTCTTTCTACTTACTGCTTCAGCCTTAACCACAGTACTGTGGTCACTAACGTATACCACCTCACGTTATCGCACTCGATTTTCACTGATGATGGAAGTCGATGGCATTGCCGAAACGTCTGGTTTTGTAGAAAACATTGGACTACGGCCAAATATCCCGGGAAGGAATTTTAACAAAAACTACTTCTTTGTTGCCGATAACGTTGTACACATATATATAAAAAATATGCATAAAATTAATGGCTTGTATAAGTTAATGATTGATCTCCATTAAGTACTGCTCAAGTTTCCAAATTTTTAATATTATGATGTCCGTAATTAAAACATCAGAGCAGGTTTAGTGTGAATGAGGGTACACCGTGGACAAAGATTTTCAACATTTCCTATTGAGCGTTACTTAGAGTAAAGCTGCGAATCTACAGTGTATGTTTCACAGAACAAACATGTGAAAAAGAAGGAGCGCTCCGAAGTCACTCATGGACCCTCAGCATCTTGCAGAGGGTTCATTCCCTAAAGATGAATAGTCTGTCTATGAATCGTTCCTCTGTAAACACGTGCAGTTACACTGCCCAGCGATCCACAGGAAGCAAATCGCTATCCACGCTGGACACTTTTTCGGCTTGCATGCGTTATGTTGGTATGGGTTCGGCACTTACCATTTAAAAAGCGTGCAAATGTAAGAAAATAAACATGAGTGAGGCCAGAAATAACGCGAATTTTGTGTGTGTCTGTGTGTTTGTCTTCCCTGCCTTTTTATTGCGGTAGTCATAATAATAAAATGGAAACGTAAACATTACATAACTGAGATATGCTTGCCTGCCACGAACGATATATTATTTTATACATGTATATTAACTCATACATAATTTACATTAAAATGAAAAAATTATAATTTTATTGACTGGCAACAAAATTATTTTATTTTTAACAATTACCATTGTTTCAAAAAGTTTAAAAGAATTTTCAAGTACTTTACTGTTGTTAAAACGTAAAAGGTTGCAGATAAACTAACCCTTCCCCTTAACCGATCTTGACCAAAATCGAAAGTCCTTGAGGACTCTACAAATCAGGACTGCATGTAAAAAATTATTTGATTCTGTTTGAATTTGCGGCTTTTATCGTTTACCATAGAAAATACCCTTGTTAAAACATAAAACGTTGCAGGTAAACTACCCCTTTCCCTTAACCGATCTTCACCAAAATCAATAGGTCATGAGAACTCCATTATTCAGGGGTGTATGCGAAACATTATTTAATTCTGTTTGAATTTGCAGCACTTATCGTTTGCAAAAAAATTACCCTTGATAAAAAAAACTGTGCCGTTAAACTACCCCTTTTCCTCAACAGATCTTCACCAAAAACAATAGGTCGTGAGTACTCTACAAATCAGGCCTGTATGCAAAAAATTATTTGATTCTGTTTGAATTTGCGGCTGTTATCGTTTGCCATATAAACAAAATCTACAGATAGACAGACAGACACACACACACAGACACTTTTTGAAAAACGACTTTTTTCATGTTTTGAGTGTAGTACAATCAGAATCTGCAATAATCTCGAACACGATTTTTTTTTGCCATCACCATACTTCCATTTCCTTAAGGAACATGGAAGTAAAATATCGGTATGGAGAACCATACATGACTTCCATATTCTAAGATTTATATTTAAATCTAAATATCGCCTGCCAAGCGCTATATATTTTCTCTTATACATGATTTACATTAAAATGAAAAAATTATAATTTTATTGCCTGGCAACAAAATTATTTTATTTTTAACAATTACCATTGTTTGAAAAAGTATAAATAAATTCTCAAGTACTTTACTCTTGTTAAAACGTAAAAGGTTGCAGGTAAACTACCCCTTCCCCTTAACCGATCTTCACCAAAATCGAAAGTCCTTGAGACCTCTACAAATCAGGGACGTATGCTAAATATTATCTGATTCTGTTTGAATTTGCGGCAGTTATCGTTTGCCATAGAAAATACGCTTGATAAAAAAACGTTGCTGGTAAACTACCCCTTCCCCTTAACCGATCTTCACCAAAAACAAAAGGTCTTGAGTACTCTACAAATCAGGGCTGTATGCAAAACATTATTTGATTCTGTTTGATTTTGCGGCTGCTATCGTTTGCCATAGAAAATACCCTTGTAAAAAAAAACGTTGCAGGTAAACTACCCCTTTCCCTTAACCGATCTTCACCAAAAACAATAGGTCTTGAGAACTCTACAATTTAGGGCTGTATGCAAATAATCGTTTGATTCTGTTTGAATTTGCGGCTGTTATCGTTTGCCATAAGAAATACCCTTGTTAAGACATAAAACGTTACAGGTAAACTACCCCTTTCCCTTAACCGATCTTCACCAAAAACAATAGGTCTCGAGAACACTAAAATTCAGGGCTGTATACGAAACATTATTTAATTCTGTTTGAATTTGCGGCTGTTATCGTTTGCCAAAAAAAATATCGGTATGGAGAACTATACATGACTTCCATATTCTACGATTTATATTCAAATTAATCATTTTCGAAATGAAATATTACCACAGAAACTACTTCTTTCTACTTACTGCTTCAGCCATAACCACAGTACTGTGGTCACTAACGTATACCACCTCACGTTATCGCACTCGATTTTCACTGATGATGGAAGTCGATGGCATTGCCGAAACGTCTGGTTTTGTAGAAAACATTGGACTACGGCCAAATATCCCGGGAAGGAATTTTAACAAAAACTACTTCTTTGTTGCCGATAACGTTGTACACATATATATAAAAAATATGCATAAAATTAATGGCTTGTATAAGTTAATGATTGATCTCCATTAAGTACTGCTCAAGTTTCCAAAGTTTTAATATTATGATGTCCGTAATTAAAACATAAGAGCAGGTTTAGTGTGAATGAGGGTACACCGTGGACAAAGATTTTCAACATTTCCTATTGAGCGTTACTTAGAGTAAAGCTGCGAATCTACAGTGTATGTTTCACAGAACAACATGTGAAAAAGAAGGAGCGCTCCGAAGTCACTCATGGACCCTCAGCATCTTGCAGAGGGTTCATTCCCTAAAGATGAATAGTCTGTCTATGAATCGTTCCTCTGTAAACACGTGCAGTTACACTGCCCAGCGATCCACAGGAAGCAAATCGCTATCCACGCTGGACACTTTTTCGGCTTGCACGCGTTATGTTGGTATGGGTTCGGCACTTACCATTTAAAAAGCGTGCAAATGTAAGAAAATAAACATGAGTGAGGCCAGAAATAACGCGAATTTTGTGTGTGTCTGTGTGTTTGTCTTCCCTGCCTTTTTATTGCGGTAGTCATAATAATAAAATGGAAACGTAAACATTACATAACTGAGATATGCTTGCCTGCCACGAACGATATATTATTTTATACATGTATATTAACTCATACATAATTTACATTAAAATGAAAAAATTATAATTTTATTGACTGGCAACAAAATTATTTTATTTTTAACAATTACCATTGTTTCAAAAAGTTTAAAAGAATTTTCAAGTACTTTACTGTTGTTAAAACGTAAAAGGTTGCAGGTAAACTAACCCTTCCCCTTAACCGATCTTGACCAAAATCGAAAGTCCTTGAGTACTCTACAAATCAGGACTGCATGTAAAAAATTATTTGATTCTGTTTGAATTTGCGGCTTTTATCGTTTACCATAGAAAATACCCTTGTTAAAACATAAAACGTTGCAGGTAAACTACCCCTTTCCCTTAACCGATCTTCACCAAAATCAATAGGTCTTGAGAACTCCATTATTCAGGGCTGTATGCGAAACATTATTTAATTCTGTTTGAATTTGCAGCACTTATCGTTTGCAAAAAAAATTACCCTTGATAAAAAAAAACTGTGCTGGTAAACTACCCCTTTCCCTCAACAGATCTTCACCAAAAACAATAGGTCGTGAGTACTCTACAAATCAGGCCTGTATGCACAAAATTATTTGATTCTGTTTGAATTTGCGGCTGTTATCGTTTGCCATATAAACAAAATCTACAGATAGACAGACAGACACACACACACAGACACTTTTTGAAAAACGACTTTTTTCATGTTTTGAGTGTAGTACAATCAGAATCTGCAATAATCTCGAACACGATTTTTTTTTGCCATCACCATACTTCCATTTCCTTAAGGAACATGGAAGTAAAATATCGGTATGGAGAACCATACATGACTTCCATATTCTAAGATTTATATTTAAATCTAAATATCGCCTGCCAAGCGCGATATATTTTCTCTTATACATGATTTACATTAAAATGAAAAAATTTTAATTTTATTGCCTGGCAACAAAATTATTTTATTTTTAACAATTACCATTGTTTGAAAAAGTTTAAATAAATTTTCAAGTACTTTACTCTTGTTAAAACGTAAAAGGTTGCAGGTAAACTACCCCTTCCCCTTAACCGATCTTCACCAAAATCGAAAGTCCTTGAGACCTCTACAATTCAGGGACGTATGCAAAAAATTATTTGATTCTATTTGAATTTGCGGCAGTTATCGTTTGCCATAGAAAATACGCTTGATAAAAAAACGTTGCTGGTAAACTACCCCTTCTCCTTAACCGATCTTCACCAAAAACAATAGTCTTGAGTACTCTACAAAACAGGGCTGTATGCAAAACATTATTTGATTCTGTTTGATTTTGCGGCTGTTATCGTTTGCCATAGAAAATACCCTTGTAAAAAAAAACGTTGCAGGTAAACTACCCCTTTCCCTCAACCGATCTTCACCAAAAACAATATGTCTCGAGAACTCTACAATTCAGGGCTGTATACGAAACATTATTTAATTCTGTTTGAATTTGCGGCTGTTATCGTTTGCCAAAAAAAAATATCGGTATGGAGAACCATACATGACTTCCATATTCTACGATTTATATTCAAATTAATCATTTTGAAATGAAATATTACCACAGAAACTACTTCTTTCTACTTACTGCTTCAGCCTTAACCACAGTACTGTGGTCACTAACGTATACCACCTCACGTTATCGCACTCGATTTTCACTGATGATGGAAGTCGATGGCATTGCCGAAACGTCTGGTTTTGTAGAAAACATTGGACTACGGCCAAATATCCCGGGAAGGAATTTTAACAAAAACTACTTCTTTGTTGCCGATAACGTTGTACACATATATATAAAAAATATGCATAAAATTAATGGCTTGTATAAGTTAATGATTGATCTCCATTAAGTACTGCTCAAGTTTCCAAAGTTTTAATATTATGATGTCCGTAATTAAAACATCAGAGCAGGTTTAGTGTGAATGAGGGTACACCGTGGACAAAGATTTTCAACATTTCCTATTGAGCGTTACTTAGAGTAAAGCTGCGAATCTACAGTGTATGTTTCACAGAACAAACATGTGAAAAAGAAGGAGCGCTCCGAAGTCACTCATGGACCCTCAGCATCTTGCAGAGGGTTCATTCCCTAAAGATGAATAGTCTGTCTATGAATCGTTCCTCTGTAAACACGTGCAGTTACACTGCCCAGCGATCCACAGGAAGCAAATCGCTATCCACGCTGGACACTTTTTCGGCTTGCACGCGTTATGTTGGTATGGGTTCGGCACTTACCATTTAAAAAGCGTGCAAATGTAAGAAAATAAACATGAGTGAGGCCAGAAATAACGCGAATTTTGTGTGTGTCTGTGTGTCTGTGTGTTTGTCTTCCCTGCCTTTTTATTGCGGTAGTCATAATAATAAAATGGAAACGTAAACATTACATAACTGAGATATGCTTGCTTGCCACGAACGATATATTATTTTATACATGTATATTCACTCATACATAATTTACATTAAAATGAAAAAATTATAATTTTATTGACTGGCAACAAAATTATTTTATTTTTAACAATTACCATTGTTTCAAAAAGTTTAAAAGAATTTTCAAGTACTTTACTGTTGTTAAAACGTAAAAGGTTGCAGATAAACTAACCCTTCCCCTTAACCGATCTTGACCAAAATCGAAAGTCCTTGAGTACTCTACAAATCAGGACTGCATGTAAAAAATTATTTGATTCTGTTTGAATTTGCGGCTTTTATCGTTTACCATAGAAAATACCCTTGTTAAAACATAAAACGTTGCAGGTAAACTACCCCTTTCCCTTAACCGATCTTCACCAAAATCAATAAGTCTTGAGAACTCCATTATTAAGGGCTGTATGCGAAACATTATTTAATTCTGTTTGAATTTGCAGCACTTATCGTTTGCAAAAAAAATTACCCTTGATAAAAAAAACTGTGCCGTTAAACTACCCCTTTTCCTCAACAGATCTTCACCAAAAACAATAGGTCGTGAGTACTCTACAAATCAGGCCTGTATGCAAAAAATTATTTGATTCTGTTTGAATTTGCGGCTGTTATCGTTTGCCATGTAAACAAAATCTACAGATAGACAGACAGACACACACACACAGACACTTTTTGAAAAACGACTTTTTTCATGTTTTGAGTGTAGTACAATCAGAATCTGCAATAATCTCGAACACGATTTTTTTTTGCCATCACCATACTTCCATTTCCTTAAGGAACATGGAAGTAAAATATCGGTATGGAGAACCATACATGAGTTCCATATTCTAAGATTTATATTTAAATCTAAATATCGCCTGCCAAGCGCGATATATTTTCTCTTATACATGATTTACATTAAAATGAAAACATTTTAATTTTATTGCCTGGCAACAAAATTATTTTATTTTTAACAATTACCATTGTTTGAAAAAGTTTAAATAAATTTTCAAGTACTTTACTCTTGTTAAAACGTAAAAGTTACAGGTAAACTACCCCTTCCCTTTAACCGATCTTCACCAAAATCGAAATTCCTTGAGACCTCTACAACTCAGGGACGAATGCAAAAAATTATTTGATTCTGTTTGAATTTGCGGCAGTTATCGTTTGCCATAGAAAATACGCTTGATAAAAAAACGTTGCTGGTAAACTACCCCTTCTCCTTAACCGATCTTCACCAAAAACAATAGTCTTGAGTACTCTACAAAACAGGGCTGTATGCAAAACATTATTTGATTCTGTTTGATTTTGCGGCTGTTATCGTTTGCCATAGAAAATACCCTTGTAAAAAAAAACGTTGCAGGTAAACTACCCCTTTCCCTCAACCGATCTTCACCAAAAACAATATGTCTCGAGAACTCTACAATTCAGGGCTGTATACGAAACATTATTTAATTCTGTTTGAATTTGCGGCTGTTATCGTTTGCCAAAAAAAAATATCGGTATGGAGAACCATACATGACTTCCATATTCTACGATTTATATTCAAATTAATCATTTTGAAATGAAATATTACCACAGAAACTACTTCTTTCTACTTACTGCTTCAGCCTTAACCACAGTACTGTGGTCACTAACGTATACCACCTCACGTTATCGCACTCGATTTTCACTGATGATGGAAGTCGATGGCATTGCCGAAACGTCTGGTTTTGTAGAAAACATTGGACTACGGCCAAATATCCCGGGAAGGAATTTTAACAAAAACTACTTCTTTGTTGCCGATAACGTTGTACACATATATATAAAAAATATGCATAAAATTAATGGCTTGTATAAGTTAATGATTGATCTCCATTAAGTACTGCTCAAGTTTCCAAATTTTTAATATTATGATGTCCGTAATTAAAACATCAGAGCAGGTTTAGTGTGAATGAGGGTACACCGTGGACAAAGATTTTCAACATTTCCTATTGAGCGTTACTTAGAGTAAAGCTGCGAATCTACAGTGTATGTTTCACAGAACAAACATGTGAAAAAGAAGGAGCGCTCCGAAGTCACTCATGGACCCTCAGCATCTTGCAGAGGGTTCATTCCCTAAAGATGAATAGTCTGTCTATGAATCGTTCCTCTGTAAACACGTGCAGTTACACTGCCCAGCGATCCACAGGAAGCAAATCGCTATCCACGCTGGACACTTTTTCGGCTTGCATGCGTTATGTTGGTATGGGTTCGGCACTTACCATTTAAAAAGCGTGCAAATGTAAGAAAATAAACATGAGTGAGGCCAGAAATAACGCGAATTTTGTGTGTGTCTGTGTGTTTGTCTTCCCTGCCTTTTTATTGCGGTAGTCATAATAATAAAATGGAAACGTAAACATTACATAACTGAGATATGCTTGCCTGCCACGAACGATATATTATTTTATACATGTATATTAACTCATACATAATTTACATTAAAATGAAAAAATTATAATTTTATTGACTGGCAACAAAATTATTTTATTTTTAACAATTACCATTGTTTCAAAAAGTTTAAAAGAATTTTCAAGTACTTTACTGTTGTTAAAACGTAAAAGGTTGCAGATAAACTAACCCTTCCCCTTAACCGATCTTGACCAAAATCGAAAGTCCTTGAGGACTCTACAAATCAGGACTGCATGTAAAAAATTATTTGATTCTGTTTGAATTTGCGGCTTTTATCGTTTACCATAGAAAATACCCTTGTTAAAACATAAAACGTTGCAGGTAAACTACCCCTTTCCCTTAACCGATCTTCACCAAAATCAATAGGTCATGAGAACTCCATTATTCAGGGGTGTATGCGAAACATTATTTAATTCTGTTTGAATTTGCAGCACTTATCGTTTGCAAAAAAATTACCCTTGATAAAAAAAACTGTGCCGTTAAACTACCCCTTTTCCTCAACAGATCTTCACCAAAAACAATAGGTCGTGAGTACTCTACAAATCAGGCCTGTATGCAAAAAATTATTTGATTCTGTTTGAATTTGCGGCTGTTATCGTTTGCCATATAAACAAAATCTACAGATAGACAGACAGACACACACACACAGACACTTTTTGAAAAACGACTTTTTTCATGTTTTGAGTGTAGTACAATCAGAATCTGCAATAATCTCGAACACGATTTTTTTTTGCCATCACCATACTTCCATTTCCTTAAGGAACATGGAAGTAAAATATCGGTATGGAGAACCATACATGACTTCCATATTCTAAGATTTATATTTAAATCTAAATATCGCCTGCCAAGCGCTATATATTTTCTCTTATACATGATTTACATTAAAATGAAAAAATTATAATTTTATTGCCTGGCAACAAAATTATTTTATTTTTAACAATTACCATTGTTTGAAAAAGTATAAATAAATTCTCAAGTACTTTACTCTTGTTAAAACGTAAAAGGTTGCAGGTAAACTACCCCTTCCCCTTAACCGATCTTCACCAAAATCGAAAGTCCTTGAGACCTCTACAAATCAGGGACGTATGCTAAATATTATCTGATTCTGTTTGAATTTGCGGCAGTTATCGTTTGCCATAGAAAATACGCTTGATAAAAAAACGTTGCTGGTAAACTACCCCTTCCCCTTAACCGATCTTCACCAAAAACAAAAGGTCTTGAGTACTCTACAAATCAGGGCTGTATGCAAAACATTATTTGATTCTGTTTGATTTTGCGGCTGCTATCGTTTGCCATAGAAAATACCCTTGTAAAAAAAAACGTTGCAGGTAAACTACCCCTTTCCCTTAACCGATCTTCACCAAAAACAATAGGTCTTGAGAACTCTACAATTTAGGGCTGTATGCAAATAATCGTTTGATTCTGTTTGAATTTGCGGCTGTTATCGTTTGCCATAAGAAATACCCTTGTTAAGACATAAAACGTTACAGGTAAACTACCCCTTTCCCTTAACCGATCTTCACCAAAAACAATAGGTCTCGAGAACACTAAAATTCAGGGCTGTATACGAAACATTATTTAATTCTGTTTGAATTTGCGGCTGTTATCGTTTGCCAAAAAAAATATCGGTATGGAGAACTATACATGACTTCCATATTCTACGATTTATATTCAAATTAATCATTTTCGAAATGAAATATTACCACAGAAACTACTTCTTTCTACTTACTGCTTCAGCCATAACCACAGTACTGTGGTCACTAACGTATACCACCTCACGTTATCGCACTCGATTTTCACTGATGATGGAAGTCGATGGCATTGCCGAAACGTCTGGTTTTGTAGAAAACATTGGACTACGGCCAAATATCCCGGGAAGGAATTTTAACAAAAACTACTTCTTTGTTGCCGATAACGTTGTACACATATATATAAAAAATATGCATAAAATTAATGGCTTGTATAAGTTAATGATTGATCTCCATTAAGTACTGCTCAAGTTTCCAAAGTTTTAATATTATGATGTCCGTAATTAAAACATAAGAGCAGGTTTAGTGTGAATGAGGGTACACCGTGGACAAAGATTTTCAACATTTCCTATTGAGCGTTACTTAGAGTAAAGCTGCGAATCTACAGTGTATGTTTCACAGAACAACATGTGAAAAAGAAGGAGCGCTCCGAAGTCACTCATGGACCCTCAGCATCTTGCAGAGGGTTCATTCCCTAAAGATGAATAGTCTGTCTATGAATCGTTCCTCTGTAAACACGTGCAGTTACACTGCCCAGCGATCCACAGGAAGCAAATCGCTATCCACGCTGGACACTTTTTCGGCTTGCACGCGTTATGTTGGTATGGGTTCGGCACTTACCATTTAAAAAGCGTGCAAATGTAAGAAAATAAACATGAGTGAGGCCAGAAATAACGCGAATTTTGTGTGTGTCTGTGTGTTTGTCTTCCCTGCCTTTTTATTGCGGTAGTCATAATAATAAAATGGAAACGTAAACATTACATAACTGAGATATGCTTGCCTGCCACGAACGATATATTATTTTATACATGTATATTAACTCATACATAATTTACATTAAAATGAAAAAATTATAATTTTATTGACTGGCAACAAAATTATTTTATTTTTAACAATTACCATTGTTTCAAAAAGTTTAAAAGAATTTTCAAGTACTTTACTGTTGTTAAAACGTAAAAGGTTGCAGGTAAACTAACCCTTCCCCTTAACCGATCTTGACCAAAATCGAAAGTCCTTGAGTACTCTACAAATCAGGACTGCATGTAAAAAATTATTTGATTCTGTTTGAATTTGCGGCTTTTATCGTTTACCATAGAAAATACCCTTGTTAAAACATAAAACGTTGCAGGTAAACTACCCCTTTCCCTTAACCGATCTTCACCAAAATCAATAGGTCTTGAGAACTCCATTATTCAGGGCTGTATGCGAAACATTATTTAATTCTGTTTGAATTTGCAGCACTTATCGTTTGCAAAAAAAATTACCCTTGATAAAAAAAAACTGTGCTGGTAAACTACCCCTTTCCCTCAACAGATCTTCACCAAAAACAATAGGTCGTGAGTACTCTACAAATCAGGCCTGTATGCACAAAATTATTTGATTCTGTTTGAATTTGCGGCTGTTATCGTTTGCCATATAAACAAAATCTACAGATAGACAGACAGACACACACACACAGACACTTTTTGAAAAACGACTTTTTTCATGTTTTGAGTGTAGTACAATCAGAATCTGCAATAATCTCGAACACGATTTTTTTTTGCCATCACCATACTTCCATTTCCTTAAGGAACATGGAAGTAAAATATCGGTATGGAGAACCATACATGACTTCCATATTCTAAGATTTATATTTAAATCTAAATATCGCCTGCCAAGCGCGATATATTTTCTCTTATACATGATTTACATTAAAATGAAAAAATTTTAATTTTATTGCCTGGCAACAAAATTATTTTATTTTTAACAATTACCATTGTTTGAAAAAGTTTAAATAAATTTTCAAGTACTTTACTCTTGTTAAAACGTAAAAGGTTGCAGGTAAACTACCCCTTCCCCTTAACCGATCTTCACCAAAATCGAAAGTCCTTGAGACCTCTACAATTCAGGGACGTATGCAAAAAATTATTTGATTCTATTTGAATTTGCGGCAGTTATCGTTTGCCATAGAAAATACGCTTGATAAAAAAACGTTGCTGGTAAACTACCCCTTCCCCTTAACCGATCTTCACCAAAAACAATAGTCTTGAGTACTCTACAAATCAGGGCTGTATGCAAAACATTATTTGATTCTGTTTGATTTTGCGGCTGTTATCGTTTGCCATAGAAAATACCCTTGTAAAAAAAAACGTTGCAGGTAAATTACCCCTTTCCCTCAACCGATCTTCACCAAAAACAATATGTCTCGAGAACTCTACAATTCAGGGCTGTATACGAAACATTATTTAATTCTGTTTGAATTTGCGGCTGTTATCGTTTGCCAAAAAAAAATATCGGTATGGAGAACCATACATGACTTCCATATTCTACGATTTATATTCAAATTAATCATTTTCGAAATGAAATATTACCACAGAAACTACTTCTTTCTACTTACTGCTTCAGCCTTAACCACAGTACTGTGGTCACTAACGTATACCACCTCACGTTATCGCACTCGATTTTCACTGATGATGGAAGTCGATGGCATTGCCGAAACGTCTGGTTTTGTAGAAAACATTGGACTACGGCCAAATATCCCGGGAAGGAATTTTAACAAAAACTACTTCTTTGTTGCCGATAACGTTGTACACATATATATAAAAAATATGCATAAAATTAATGGCTTGTATAAGTTAATGATTGATCTCCATTAAGTACTGCTCAAGTTTCCAAAGTTTTAATATTATGATGTCCGTAATTAAAACATCAGAGCAGGTTTAGTGTGAATGAGGGTACACCGTGGACAAAGATTTTCAACATTTCCTATTGAGCGTTACTTAGAGTAAAGCTGCGAATCTACAGTGTATGTTTCACAGAACAAACATGTGAAAAAGAAGGAGCGCTCCGAAGTCACTCATGGACCCTCAGCATCTTGCAGAGGGTTCATTCCCTAAAGATGAATAGTCTGTCTATGAATCGTTCCTCTGTAAACACGTGCAGTTACACTGCCCAGCGATCCACAGGAAGCAAATCGCTATCCACGCTGGACACTTTTTCGGCTTGCACGCGTTATGTTGGTATGGGTTCGGCACTTACCATTTAAAAAGCGTGCAAATGTAAGAAAATAAACATGAGTGAGGCCAGAAATAACGCGAATTTTGTGTGTGTCTGTGTGTTTGTCTTCCCTGCCTTTTTATTGCGGTAGTCATAATAATAAAATGGAAACGTAAACATTACATAACTGAGATATGCTTGCCTGCCACGAACGATATATTATTTTATACATGTATATTAACTCATACATAATTTACATTAAAATGAAAAAATTATAATTTTATTGACTGGCAACAAAATTATTTTATTTTTAACAATTACCATTGTTTCAAAAAGTTTAAAAGAATTTTCAAGTACTTTCCTGTTGTTAAAACGTAAAAGGTTGCAGGTAAACTAACCCTTCCCCTTAACCGATCTTGACCAAAATTGAAAGTCCTTGAGTACTCTACAAATCAGGACTGCATGTAAAAAATTATTTGATTCTGTTTGAATTTGCGGCTTTTATCGTTTACCATAGAAAATACCCTTGTTAAAACATAAAACGTTGCAGGTAAACTACCCCTTTCCCTTAACCGATCTTCACCAAAATCAATAGGTCTTGAGAACTCCATTATTCAGGGCTGTATGCGAAACATTATTTAATTCTGTTTGAATTTGCAGCACTTATCGTTTGCAAAAAAAATTACCCTTGATAAAAAAAAACTGTGCAGGTAAACTACCCCTTTTCCTCAACAGATCTTCACCAAAAACAATAGGTCGTGAGTACTCTACAAATCAGGCCTGTATGCAAAAAATTATTTGATTCTGTTTAAATTTGCGGCTGTTATCGTTTGCCATATAAACAAAATCTACAGATAGACAGACAGACACACACACACAGACACTTTTTGAAAAACGACTTTTTTCATGTTTTGAGTGTAGTACAATCAGAATCTGCAATAATCTCGAACACGATTTTTTTTTGCCATCACCATACTTCCATTTCCTTAAGGAACATGGAAGTAAAATATCGGTATGGAGAACCATACATGAGTTCCATATTCTAAGATTTATATTTAAATCTAAATATCGCCTGCCAAGCGCGATATATTTTCTCTTATACATGATTTACATTAAAATGAAAAAATTTTAATTTTATTGCCTGGCAACAAAATTATTTTATTTTTAACAATTACCATTGTTTGAAAAAGTTTAAATAAATTTTCAAGTACTTTACTCTTGTTAAAACGTAAAAGGTTGCAGGTAAACTACCCCTTCCCCTTAACCGATCTTCACCAAAATCGAAAGTCCTTGAGACCTCTACAATTCAGGGACGTATGCAAAAAATTATTTGATTCTATTTGAATTTGCGGCAGTTATCGTTTGCCATAGAAAATACGCTTGATAAAAAAACGTTGCTGGTAAACTACCCCTTCCCCTTAACCGATCTTCACCAAAAACAATAGTCTTGAGTACTCTACAAATCAGGGCTGTATGCAAAACATTATTTGATTCTGTTTGATTTTGCGGCTGTTATCGTTTGCCATAGAAAATACCCTTGTAAAAAAAAACGTTGCAGGTAAATTACCCCTTTCCCTCAACCGATCTTCACCAAAAACAATATGTCTCGAGAACTCTACAATTCAGGGCTGTATACGAAACATTATTTAATTCTGTTTGAATTTGCGGCTGTTATCGTTTGCCAAAAAAAAATATCGGTATGGAGAACCATACATGACTTCCATATTCTACGATTTATATTCAAATTAATCATTTTCGAAATGAAATATTACCACAGAAACTACTTCTTTCTACTTACTGCTTCAGCCTTAACCACAGTACTGTGGTCACTAACGTATACCACCTCACGTTATCGCACTCGATTTTCACTGATGATGGAAGTCGATGGCATTGCCGAAACGTCTGGTTTTGTAGAAAACATTGGACTACGGCCAAATATCCCGGGAAGGAATTTTAACAAAAACTACTTCTTTGTTGCCGATAACGTTGTACACATATATATAAAAAATATGCATAAAATTAATGGCTTGTATAAGTTAATGATTGATCTCCATTAAGTACTGCTCAAGTTTCCAAAGTTTTAATATTATGATGTCCGTAATTAAAACATCAGAGCAGGTTTAGTGTGAATGAGGGTACACCGTGGACAAAGATTTTCAACATTTCCTATTGAGCGTTACTTAGAGTAAAGCTGCGAATCTACAGTGTATGTTTCACAGAACAAACATGTGAAAAAGAAGGAGCGCTCCGAAGTCACTCATGGACCCTCAGCATCTTGCAGAGGGTTCATTCCCTAAAGATGAATAGTCTGTCTATGAATCGTTCCTCTGTAAACACGTGCAGTTACACTGCCCAGCGATCCACAGGAAGCAAATCGCTATCCACGCTGGACACTTTTTCGGCTTGCACGCGTTATGTTGGTATGGGTTCGGCACTTACCATTTAAAAAGCGTGCAAATGTAAGAAAATAAACATGAGTGAGGCCAGAAATAACGCGAATTTTGTGTGTGTCTGTGTGTTTGTCTTCCCTGCCTTTTTATTGCGGTAGTCATAATAATAAAATGGAAACGTAAACATTACATAACTGAGATATGCTTGCCTGCCACGAACGATATATTATTTTATACATGTATATTAACTCATACATAATTTACATTAAAATGAAAAAATTATAATTTTATTGACTGGCAACAAAATTATTTTATTTTTAACAATTACCATTGTTTCAAAAAGTTTAAAAGAATTTTCAAGTACTTTACTGTTGTTAAAACGTAAAAGGTTGCAGGTAAACTAACCCTTCCCCTTAACCGATCTTGACCAAAATCGAAAGTCCTTGAGTACTCTACAAATCAGGACTGCATGTAAAAAATTATTTGATTCTGTTTGAATTTGCGGCTTTTATCGTTTACCATAGAAAATACCCTTGTTAAAACATAAAACGTTGCAGGTAAACTACCCCTTTCCCTTAACCGATCTTCACCAAAATCAATAGGTCTTGAGAACTCCATTATTCAGGGCTGTATGCGAAACATTATTTAATTCTGTTTGAATTTGCAGCACTTATCGTTTGCAAAATAAAATTACCCTTGATAAAAAAAACTGTGCAGGTAAACTACCCCTTTTCCTCAACAGATCTTCACCAAAAACAATAGGTCGTGAGTACTCTACAAATCAGGCCTGTATGCAAAAAATTATTTGATTCTGTTTGAATTTGCGGCTGTTATCGTTTGCCATATAAACAAAATCTACAGATAGACAGACAGACACACACACACAGACACTTTTTGAAAAACGACTTTTTTCATGTTTTGAGTGTAGTACAATCAGAATCTGCAATAATCTCGAACACGATTTTTTTTTGCCATCACCATACTTCCATTTCCTTAAGGAACATGGAAGTAAAATATCGGTATGGAGAACCATACATGAGTTCCATATTCTAAGATTTATATTTAAATCTAAATATCGCCTGCCAAGCGCGATATATTTTCTCTTATACATGATTTACATTAAAATGAAAAAATTTTAATTTTATTGCCTGGCAACAAAATTATTTTATTTTTAACAATTACCATTGTTTGAAAAAGTTTAAATAAATTTTCAAGTACTTTACTCTTGTTAAAACGTAAAAGGTTGCAGGTAAACTACCCCTTCCCCTTAACCGATCTTCACCAAAATCGAAAGTCCTTGAGACCTCTACAATTCAGGGACGCATGCAAAAAATTATTTGATTCTATTTGAATTTGCGGCAGTTATCGTTTGCCATAGAAAATACGCTTGATAAAAAAACGTTGCTGGTAAACTACCCCTTCCCCTTAACCGATCTTCACCAAAAACAATAGTCTTGAGTACTCTACAAATCAGGGCTGTATGCAAAACATTATTTGATTCTGTTTGATTTTGCGGCTGTTATCGTTTGCCATAGAAAATACCCTTGTAAAAAAAAACGTTGCAGGTAAATTACCCCTTTCCCTCAACCGATCTTCACCAAAAACAATATGTCTCGAGAACTCTACAATTCAGGGCTGTATACGAAACATTATTTAATTCTGTTTGAATTTGCGGCTGTTATCGTTTGCCAAAAAAAAATATCGGTATGGAGAACCATACATGACTTCCATATTCTACGATTTATATTCAAATTAATCATTTTCGAAATGAAATATTACCACAGAAACTACTTCTTTCTACTTACTGCTTCAGCCTTAACCACAGTACTGTGGTCACTAACGTATACCACCTCACGTTATCGCACTCGATTTTCACTGATGATGGAAGTCGATGGCATTGCCGAAACGTCTGGTTTTGTAGAAAACATTGGACTACGGCCAAATATCCCGGGAAGGAATTTTAACAAAAACTACTTCTTTGTTGCCGATAACGTTGTACACATATATATAAAAAATATGCATAAAATTAATGGCTTGTATAAGTTAATGATTGATCTCCATTAAGTACTGCTCAAGTTTCCAAAGTTTTAATATTATGATGTCCGTAATTAAAACATAAGAGCAGGTTTAGTGTGAATGAGGGTACACCGTGGACAAAGATTTTCAACATTTCCTATTGAGCGTTACTTAGAGTAAAGCTGCGAATCTACAGTGTATGTTTCACAGAACAACATGTGAAAAAGAAGGAGCGCTCCGAAGTCACTCATGGACCCTCAGCATCTTGCAGAGGGTTCATTCCCTAAAGATGAATAGTCTGTCTATGAATCGTTCCTCTGTAAACACGTGCAGTTACACTGCCCAGCGATCCACAGGAAGCAAATCGCTATCCACGCTGGACACTTTTTCGGCTTGCACGCGTTATGTTGGTATGGGTTCGGCACTTACCATTTAAAAAGCGTGCAAATGTAAGAAAATAAACATGAGTGAGGCCAGAAATAACGCGAATTTTGTGTGTGTCTGTGTGTTTGTCTTCCCTGCCTTTTTATTGCGGTAGTCATAATAATAAAATGGAAACGTAAACATTACATAACTGAGATATGCTTGCCTGCCACGAACGATATATTATTTTATACATGTATATTAACTCATACATAATTTACATTAAAATGAAAAAATTATAATTTTATTGACTGGCAACAAAATTATTTTATTTTTAACAATTACCATTGTTTCAAAAAGTTTAAAAGAATTTTCAAGTACTTTACTGTTGTTAAAACGTAAAAGGTTGCAGGTAAACTAACCCTTCCCCTTAACCGATCTTGACCAAAATCGAAAGTCCTTGAGTACTCTACAAATCAGGACTGCATGTAAAAAATTATTTGATTCTGTTTGAATTTGCGGCTTTTATCGTTTACCATAGAAAATACCCTTGTTAAAACATAAAACGTTGCAGGTAAACTACCCCTTTCCCTTAACCGATCTTCACCAAAATCAATAGGTCTTGAGAACTCCATTATTCAGGGCTGTATGCGAAACATTATTTAATTCTGTTTGAATTTGCAGCACTTATCGTTTGCAAAAAAAATTACCCTTGATAAAAAAAAACTGTGCTGGTAAACTACCCCTTTCCCTCAACAGATCTTCACCAAAAACAATAGGTCGTGAGTACTCTACAAATCAGGCCTGTATGCACAAAATTATTTGATTCTGTTTGAATTTGCGGCTGTTATCGTTTGCCATATAAACAAAATCTACAGATAGACAGACAGACACACACACACAGACACTTTTTGAAAAACGACTTTTTTCATGTTTTGAGTGTAGTACAATCAGAATCTGCAATAATCTCGAACACGATTTTTTTTTGCCATCACCATACTTCCATTTCCTTAAGGAACATGGAAGTAAAATATCGGTATGGAGAACCATACATGACTTCCATATTCTAAGATTTATATTTAAATCTAAATATCGCCTGCCAAGCGCGATATATTTTCTCTTATACATGATTTACATTAAAATGAAAAAATTTTAATTTTATTGCCTGGC
Organism: Magicicada septendecula; assembly: GCA_034769895.1. NCBI lineage: Eukaryota > Metazoa > Arthropoda > Insecta > Hemiptera > Cicadidae > Magicicada > Magicicada septendecula. The sequence goes on along the minus strand of CM068369.1, from coordinate 401,221,198 downwards.
AACAAAATTATTTTATTTTTAACAATTACCATTGTTTGAAAAAGTTTAAATAAATTTTCAAGTACTTTACTCTTGTTAAAACGTAAAAGGTTGCAGGTAAACTACCCCTTCCCCTTAACCGATCTTCACCAAAATCGAAAGTCCTTGAGACCTCTACAATTCAGGGACGTATGCAAAAAATTATTTGATTCTATTTGAATTTGCGGCAGTTATCGTTTGCCATAGAAAATACGCTTGATAAAAAAACGTTGCTGGTAAACTACCCCTTCCCCTTAACCGATCTTCACCAAAAACAATAGTCTTGAGTACTCTACAAATCAGGGCTGTATGCAAAACATTATTTGATTCTGTTTGATTTTGCGGCTGTTATCGTTTGCCATAGAAAATACCCTTGTAAAAAAAAACGTTGCAGGTAAATTACCCCTTTCCCTCAACCGATCTTCACCAAAAACAATATGTCTCGAGAACTCTACAATTCAGGGCTGTATACGAAACATTATTTAATTCTGTTTGAATTTGCGGCTGTTATCGTTTGCCAAAAAAAAATATCGGTATGGAGAACCATACATGACTTCCATATTCTACGATTTATATTCAAATTAATCATTTTCGAAATGAAATATTACCACAGAAACTACTTCTTTCTACTTACTGCTTCAGCCTTAACCACAGTACTGTGGTCACTAACGTATACCACCTCACGTTATCGCACTCGATTTTCACTGATGATGGAAGTCGATGGCATTGCCGAAACGTCTGGTTTTGTAGAAAACATTGGACTACGGCCAAATATCCCGGGAAGGAATTTTAACAAAAACTACTTCTTTGTTGCCGATAACGTTGTACACATATATATAAAAAATATGCATAAAATTAATGGCTTGTATAAGTTAATGATTGATCTCCATTAAGTACTGCTCAAGTTTCCAAAGTTTTAATATTATGATGTCCGTAATTAAAACATCAGAGCAGGTTTAGTGTGAATGAGGGTACACCGTGGACAAAGATTTTCAACATTTCCTATTGAGCGTTACTTAGAGTAAAGCTGCGAATCTACAGTGTATGTTTCACAGAACAAACATGTGAAAAAGAAGGAGCGCTCCGAAGTCACTCATGGACCCTCAGCATCTTGCAGAGGGTTCATTCCCTAAAGATGAATAGTCTGTCTATGAATCGTTCCTCTGTAAACACGTGCAGTTACACTGCCCAGCGATCCACAGGAAGCAAATCGCTATCCACGCTGGACACTTTTTCGGCTTGCACGCGTTATGTTGGTATGGGTTCGGCACTTACCATTTAAAAAGCGTGCAAATGTAAGAAAATAAACATGAGTGAGGCCAGAAATAACGCGAATTTTGTGTGTGTCTGTGTGTTTGTCTTCCCTGCCTTTTTATTGCGGTAGTCATAATAATAAAATGGAAACGTAAACATTACATAACTGAGATATGCTTGCCTGCCACGAACGATATATTATTTTATACATGTATATTAACTCATACATAATTTACATTAAAATGAAAAAATTATAATTTTATTGACTGGCAACAAAATTATTTTATTTTTAACAATTACCATTGTTTCAAAAAGTTTAAAAGAATTTTCAAGTACTTTCCTGTTGTTAAAACGTAAAAGGTTGCAGGTAAACTAACCCTTCCCCTTAACCGATCTTGACCAAAATTGAAAGTCCTTGAGTACTCTACAAATCAGGACTGCATGTAAAAAATTATTTGATTCTGTTTGAATTTGCGGCTTTTATCGTTTACCATAGAAAATACCCTTGTTAAAACATAAAACGTTGCAGGTAAACTACCCCTTTCCCTTAACCGATCTTCACCAAAATCAATAGGTCTTGAGAACTCCATTATTCAGGGCTGTATGCGAAACATTATTTAATTCTGTTTGAATTTGCAGCACTTATCGTTTGCAAAAAAAATTACCCTTGATAAAAAAAAACTGTGCAGGTAAACTACCCCTTTTCCTCAACAGATCTTCACCAAAAACAATAGGTCGTGAGTACTCTACAAATCAGGCCTGTATGCAAAAAATTATTTGATTCTGTTTAAATTTGCGGCTGTTATCGTTTGCCATATAAACAAAATCTACAGATAGACAGACAGACACACACACACAGACACTTTTTGAAAAACGACTTTTTTCATGTTTTGAGTGTAGTACAATCAGAATCTGCAATAATCTCGAACACGATTTTTTTTTGCCATCACCATACTTCCATTTCCTTAAGGAACATGGAAGTAAAATATCGGTATGGAGAACCATACATGAGTTCCATATTCTAAGATTTATATTTAAATCTAAATATCGCCTGCCAAGCGCGATATATTTTCTCTTATACATGATTTACATTAAAATGAAAAAATTTTAATTTTATTGCCTGGCAACAAAATTATTTTATTTTTAACAATTACCATTGTTTGAAAAAGTTTAAATAAATTTTCAAGTACTTTACTCTTGTTAAAACGTAAAAGGTTGCAGGTAAACTACCCCTTCCCCTTAACCGATCTTCACCAAAATCGAAAGTCCTTGAGACCTCTACAATTCAGGGACGTATGCAAAAAATTATTTGATTCTATTTGAATTTGCGGCAGTTATCGTTTGCCATAGAAAATACGCTTGATAAAAAAACGTTGCTGGTAAACTACCCCTTCCCCTTAACCGATCTTCACCAAAAACAATAGTCTTGAGTACTCTACAAATCAGGGCTGTATGCAAAACATTATTTGATTCTGTTTGATTTTGCGGCTGTTATCGTTTGCCATAGAAAATACCCTTGTAAAAAAAAACGTTGCAGGTAAATTACCCCTTTCCCTCAACCGATCTTCACCAAAAACAATATGTCTCGAGAACTCTACAATTCAGGGCTGTATACGAAACATTATTTAATTCTGTTTGAATTTGCGGCTGTTATCGTTTGCCAAAAAAAAATATCGGTATGGAGAACCATACATGACTTCCATATTCTACGATTTATATTCAAATTAATCATTTTCGAAATGAAATATTACCACAGAAACTACTTCTTTCTACTTACTGCTTCAGCCTTAACCACAGTACTGTGGTCACTAACGTATACCACCTCACGTTATCGCACTCGATTTTCACTGATGATGGAAGTCGATGGCATTGCCGAAACGTCTGGTTTTGTAGAAAACATTGGACTACGGCCAAATATCCCGGGAAGGAATTTTAACAAAAACTACTTCTTTGTTGCCGATAACGTTGTACACATATATATAAAAAATATGCATAAAATTAATGGCTTGTATAAGTTAATGATTGATCTCCATTAAGTACTGCTCAAGTTTCCAAAGTTTTAATATTATGATGTCCGTAATTAAAACATCAGAGCAGGTTTAGTGTGAATGAGGGTACACCGTGGACAAAGATTTTCAACATTTCCTATTGAGCGTTACTTAGAGTAAAGCTGCGAATCTACAGTGTATGTTTCACAGAACAAACATGTGAAAAAGAAGGAGCGCTCCGAAGTCACTCATGGACCCTCAGCATCTTGCAGAGGGTTCATTCCCTAAAGATGAATAGTCTGTCTATGAATCGTTCCTCTGTAAACACGTGCAGTTACACTGCCCAGCGATCCACAGGAAGCAAATCGCTATCCACGCTGGACACTTTTTCGGCTTGCACGCGTTATGTTGGTATGGGTTCGGCACTTACCATTTAAAAAGCGTGCAAATGTAAGAAAATAAACATGAGTGAGGCCAGAAATAACGCGAATTTTGTGTGTGTCTGTGTGTTTGTCTTCCCTGCCTTTTTATTGCGGTAGTCATAATAATAAAATGGAAACGTAAACATTACATAACTGAGATATGCTTGCCTGCCACGAACGATATATTATTTTATACATGTATATTAACTCATACATAATTTACATTAAAATGAAAAAATTATAATTTTATTGACTGGCAACAAAATTATTTTATTTTTAACAATTACCATTGTTTCAAAAAGTTTAAAAGAATTTTCAAGTACTTTACTGTTGTTAAAACGTAAAAGGTTGCAGGTAAACTAACCCTTCCCCTTAACCGATCTTGACCAAAATCGAAAGTCCTTGAGTACTCTACAAATCAGGACTGCATGTAAAAAATTATTTGATTCTGTTTGAATTTGCGGCTTTTATCGTTTACCATAGAAAATACCCTTGTTAAAACATAAAACGTTGCAGGTAAACTACCCCTTTCCCTTAACCGATCTTCACCAAAATCAATAGGTCTTGAGAACTCCATTATTCAGGGCTGTATGCGAAACATTATTTAATTCTGTTTGAATTTGCAGCACTTATCGTTTGCAAAATAAAATTACCCTTGATAAAAAAAACTGTGCAGGTAAACTACCCCTTTTCCTCAACAGATCTTCACCAAAAACAATAGGTCGTGAGTACTCTACAAATCAGGCCTGTATGCAAAAAATTATTTGATTCTGTTTGAATTTGCGGCTGTTATCGTTTGCCATATAAACAAAATCTACAGATAGACAGACAGACACACACACACAGACACTTTTTGAAAAACGACTTTTTTCATGTTTTGAGTGTAGTACAATCAGAATCTGCAATAATCTCGAACACGATTTTTTTTTGCCATCACCATACTTCCATTTCCTTAAGGAACATGGAAGTAAAATATCGGTATGGAGAACCATACATGAGTTCCATATTCTAAGATTTATATTTAAATCTAAATATCGCCTGCCAAGCGCGATATATTTTCTCTTATACATGATTTACATTAAAATGAAAAAATTTTAATTTTATTGCCTGGCAACAAAATTATTTTATTTTTAACAATTACCATTGTTTGAAAAAGTTTAAATAAATTTTCAAGTACTTTACTCTTGTTAAAACGTAAAAGGTTGCAGGTAAACTACCCCTTCCCCTTAACCGATCTTCACCAAAATCGAAAGTCCTTGAGACCTCTACAATTCAGGGACGCATGCAAAAAATTATTTGATTCTATTTGAATTTGCGGCAGTTATCGTTTGCCATAGAAAATACGCTTGATAAAAAAACGTTGCTGGTAAACTACCCCTTCCCCTTAACCGATCTTCACCAAAAACAATAGTCTTGAGTACTCTACAAATCAGGGCTGTATGCAAAACATTATTTGATTCTGTTTGATTTTGCGGCTGTTATCGTTTGCCATAGAAAATACCCTTGTAAAAAAAAACGTTGCAGGTAAATTACCCCTTTCCCTCAACCGATCTTCACCAAAAACAATATGTCTCGAGAACTCTACAATTCAGGGCTGTATACGAAACATTATTTAATTCTGTTTGAATTTGCGGCTGTTATCGTTTGCCAAAAAAAAATATCGGTATGGAGAACCATACATGACTTCCATATTCTACGATTTATATTCAAATTAATCATTTTCGAAATGAAATATTACCACAGAAACTACTTCTTTCTACTTACTGCTTCAGCCTTAACCACAGTACTGTGGTCACTAACGTATACCACCTCACGTTATCGCACTCGATTTTCACTGATGATGGAAGTCGATGGCATTGCCGAAACGTCTGGTTTTGTAGAAAACATTGGACTACGGCCAAATATCCCGGGAAGGAATTTTAACAAAAACTACTTCTTTGTTGCCGATAACGTTGTACACATATATATAAAAAATATGCATAAAATTAATGGCTTGTATAAGTTAATGATTGATCTCCATTAAGTACTGCTCAAGTTTCCAAAGTTTTAATATTATGATGTCCGTAATTAAAACATCAGAGCAGGTTTAGTGTGAATGAGGGTACACCGTGGACAAAGATTTTCAACATTTCCTATTGAGCGTTACTTAGAGTAAAGCTGCGAATCTACAGTGTATGTTTCACAGAACAAACATGTGAAAAAGAAGGAGCGCTCCGAAGTCACTCATGGACCCTCAGCATCTTGCAGAGGGTTCATTCCCTAAAGATGAATAGTCTGTCTATGAATCGTTCCTCTGTAAACACGTGCAGTTACACTGCCCAGCGATCCACAGGAAGCAAATCGCTATCCACGCTGGACACTTTTTCGGCTTGCACGCGTTATGTTGGTATGGGTTCGGCACTTACCATTTAAAAAGCGTGCAAATGTAAGAAAATAAACATGAGTGAGGCCAGAAATAACGCGAATTTTGTGTGTGTCTGTGTGTTTGTCTTCCCTGCCTTTTTATTGCGGTAGTCATAATAATAAAATGGAAACGTAAACATTACATAACTGAGATATGCTTGCCTGCCACGAACGATATATTATTTTATACATGTATATTAACTCATACATAATTTACATTAAAATGAAAAAATTATAATTTTATTGACTGGCAACAAAATTATTTTATTTTTAACAATTACCATTGTTTCAAAAAGTTTAAAAGAATTTTCAAGTACTTTACTGTTGTTAAAACGTAAAAGGTTGCAGGTAAACTAACCCTTCCCCTTAACCGATCTTGACCAAAATTGAAAGTCCTTGAGTACTCTACAAATCAGGACTGCATGTAAAAAATTATTTGATTCTGTTTGAATTTGCGGCTTTTATCGTTTACCATAGAAAATACCCTTGTTAAAACATAAAACGTTGCAGGTAAACTACCCCTTTCCCTTAACCGATCTTCACCAAAATCAATAGGTCTTGAGAACTCCATTATTCAGGGCTGTATGCGAAACATTATTTAATTCTGTTTGAATTTGCAGCACTTATCGTTTGCAAAAAAAATTACCCTTGATAAAAAAAAACTGTGCTGGTAAACTACCCCTTTTCCTCAACAGATCTTCACCAAAAACAATAGGTCGTGAGTACTCTACAAATCAGGCCTGTATGCAAAAAATTATTTGATTCTGTTTAAATTTGCGGCTGTTATCGTTTGCCATATAAACAAAATCTACAGATAGACAGACAGACACACACACACAGACACTTTTTGAAAAACGACTTTTTTCATGTTTTGAGTGTAGTACAATCAGAATCTGCAATAATCTCGAACACGATTTTTTTTTGCCATCACCATACTTCCATTTCCTTAAGGAACATGGAAGTAAAATATCGGTATGGAGAACCATACATGAGTTCCATATTCTAAGATTTATATTTAAATCTAAATATCGCCTGCCAAGCGCGATATATTTTCTCTTATACATGATTTACATTAAAATGAAAAAATTTTAATTTTATTGCCTGGCAACAAAATTATTTTATTTTTAACAATTACCATTGTTTGAAAAAGTTTAAATAAATTTTCAAGTACTTTACTCTTGTTAAAACGTAAAAGGTTGCAGGTAAACTACCCCTTCCCCTTAACCGATCATCACCAAAATCGAAAGCCCTTGAGACCTCTACAATTCAGGGACGTATGCAAAAAATTATTTGATTCTGTTTGAATTTGCGGCAGTTATCGTTTGCCATAGAAAATACGCTTGATAAAAAAACGTTGCTGGTAAACTACCCCTTCCCCTTAACCGATCTTCACCAAAAACAATAGTCTTGAGTACTCTACAAATCAGGGCTGTATGCAAAACATTATTTGATTCTGTTTGATTTTGCGGCTGTTATCGTTTGCCATAGAAAATACCCTTGTAAAAAAAAACGTTGCAGGTAAACTACCCCTTTCCCTCAACCGATCTTCACCAAAAACAATGTGTCTCGAGAACTCTACAATTCAGGGCTGTATACGAAACATTATTTAATTCTGTTTGAATTTGCGGCTGTTATCGTTTGCCAAAAAAAAATATCGGTATGGAGAACCATACATGACTTCCATATTCTACGATTTATATTCAAATTAATCATTTTCGAAATGAAATATTACCACAGAAACTACTTCTTTCTACTTACTGCTTCAGCCTTAACCACAGTACTGTGGTCACTAACGTATACCACCTCACGTTATCGCACTCGATTTTCACTGATGATGGAAGTCGATGGCATTGCCGAAACGTCTGGTTTTGTAGAAAACATTGGACTACGGCCAAATATCCCGGGAAGGAATTTTAACAAAAACTACTTCTTTGTTGCCGATAACGTTGTACACATATATATAAAAAATATGCATAAAATTAATGGCTTGTATAAGTTAATGATTGATCTCCATTAAGTACTGCTCAAGTTTCCAAAGTTTTAATATTATGATGTCCGTAATTAAAACATCAGAGCAGGTTTAGTGTGAATGAGGGTACACCGTGGACAAAGATTTTCAACATTTCCTATTGAGCGTTACTTAGAGTAAAGCTGCGAATCTACAGTGTATGTTTCACAGAACAAACATGTGAAAAAGAAGGAGCGCTCCGAAGTCACTCATGGACCCTCAGCATCTTGCAGAGGGTTCATTCCCTAAAGATGAATAGTCTGTCTATGAATCGTTCCTCTGTAAACACGTGCAGTTACACTGCCCAGCGATCCACAGGAAGCAAATCGCTATCCACGCTGGACACTTTTTCGGCTTGCACGCGTTATGTTGGTATGGGTTCGGCACTTACCATTTAAAAAGCGTGCAAATGTAAGAAAATAAACATGAGTGAGGCCAGAAATAACGCGAATTTTGTGTGTGTCTGTGTGTTTGTCTTCCCTGCCTTTTTATTGCGGTAGTCATAATAATAAAATGGAAACGTAAACATTACATAACTGAGATATGCTTGCCTGCCACGAACGATATATTATTTTATACATGTATATTAACTCATACATAATTTACATTAAAATGAAAAAATTATAATTTTATTGACTGGCAACAAAATTATTTTATTTTTAACAATTACCATTGTTTCAAAAAGTTTAAAAGAATTTTCAAGTACTTTACTGTTGTTAAAACGTAAAAGGTTGCAGGTAAACTAACCCTTCCCCTTAACCGATCTTGACCAAAATCGAAAGTCCTTGAGTACTCTACAAATCAGGACTGCATGTAAAAAATTATTTGATTCTGTTTGAATTTGCGGCTTTTATCGTTTACCATAGAAAATACCCTTGTTAAAACATAAAACGTTGCAGGTAAACTACCCCTTTCCCTTAACCGATCTTCACCAAAATCAATAGGTCTTGAGAACTTCATTATTCAGGGCTGTATGCGAAACATTATTTAATTCTGTTTGAATTTGCAGCACTTATCGTTTGCAAAATAAAATTACCCTTGATAAAAAAAAACTGTGCAGGTAAACTACCCCTTTCCCTCAACAGATCTTCACCAAAAACAATAGGTCGTGAGTACTCTACAAATCAGGCCTGTATGCAAAAAATTATTTGATTCTGTTTGAATTTGCGGCTGTTATCGTTTGCCATATAAACAAAATCTACAGATAGACAGACAGACACACACACACAGACACTTTTTGAAAAACGACTTTTTTCATGTTTTGAGTGTAGTACAATCAGAATCTGCAATAATCTCGAACACGATTTTTTTTTGCCATCACCATACTTCCATTTCCTTAAGGAACATGGAAGTAAAATATCGGTATGGAGAACCATACATGAGTTCCATATTCTAAGATTTATATTTAAATCTAAATATCGCCTGCCAAGCGCGATATATTTTCTCTTATACATGATTTACATTAAAATGAAAAAATTTTAATTTTATTGCCTGGCAACAAAATTATTTTATTTTTAACAATTACCATTGTTTGAAAAAGTTTAAATAAATTTTCAAGTACTTTACTCTTGTTAAAACGTAAAAGGTTGCAGGTAAACTACCCCTTCCCCTTAACCGATCTTCACCAAAATCGAAAGTCCTTGAGACCTCTACAATTCAGGGAAGTATGCAAAAAATTATTTGATTCTATTTGAATTTGCGGCAGTTATCGTTTGCCATAGAAAATACGCTTGATAAAAAAACGTTGCTGGTAAACTACCCCTTCCCCTTAACCGATCTTCACCAAAAACAATAGTCTTGAGTACTCTACAAATCAGGGCTGTATGCAAAACATTATTTGATTCTGTTTGATTTTGCGGCTGTTATCGTTTGCCATAGAAAATACCGTTGTAAAAAAAACGTTGCTGGTAAATTACCCCTTTCCCTCAACCGATCTTCACCAAAAACAATATGTCTCGAGAACTCTACAATTCAGGGCTGTATACGAAACATTATTTAATTCTGTTTGAATTTGCGGCTGTTATCGTTTGCCAAAAAAAATATCGGTATGGAGAACCATACATGACTTCCATATTCTACGATTTATATTCAAATTAATCATTTTCGAAATGAAATATTACCACAGAAACTACTTCTTTCTACTTACTGCTTCAGCCTTAACCACAGTACTGTGGTCACTAACGTATACCACCTCACGTTATCGCACTCGATTTTCACTGATGATGGAAGTCGATGGCATTGCCGAAACGTCTGGTTTTGTAGAAAACATTGGACTACGGCCAAATATCCCGGGAAGGAATTTTAACAAAAACTACTTCTTTGTTGCCGATAACGTTGTACACATATATATAAAAAATATGCATAAAATTAATGGCTTGTATAAGTTAATGATTGATCTCCATTAAGTACTGCTCAAGTTTCCAAAGTTTTAATATTATGATGTCCGTAATTAAAACATCAGAGCAGGTTTAGTGTGAATGAGGGTACACCGTGGACAAAGATTTTCAACATTTCCTATTGAGCGTTACTTAGAGTAAAGCTGCGAATCTACAGTGTATGTTTCACAGAACAAACATGTGAAAAAGAAGGAGCGCTCCGAAGTCACTCATGGACCCTCAGCATCTTGCAGAGGGTTCATTCCCTAAAAATGAATAGTCTGTCTATGAATCGTTCCTCTGTAAACACGTGCAGTTACACTGCCCAGCGATCCACAGGAAGCAAATCGCTATCCACGCTGGACACTTTTTCGGCTTGCACGCGTTATGTTGGTATGGGTTCGGCACTTACCATTTAAAAAGCGTGCAAATGTAAGAAAATAAACATGAGTGAGGCCAGAAATAACGCGAATTTTGTGTGTCTGTGTGTTTGTCTTCCCTGCCTTTTTATTGCGGTAGTCATAATAATAAAATGGAAACGTAAACATTACATAACTGAGATATGCTTGCCTGCCACGAACGATATATTATTTTATACATGTATATTAACTCATACATAATTTACATTAAAATGAAAAAATTATAATTTTATTGACTGGCAACAAAATTATTTTATTTTTAACAATTACCATTGTTTCAAAAAGTTTAAAAGAATTTTCAAGTACTTTACTGTTGTTAAAACGTAAAAGGTTGCAGGTAAACTAACCCTTCCCCTTAACCGATCTTGACCAAAATCGAAAGTCCTTGAGTACTCTACAAATCAGGACTGCATGTAAAAAATTATTTGATTCTGTTTGAATTTGCGGCTTTTATCGTTTACCATAGAAAATACCCTTGTTAAAACATAAAACGTTGCAGGTAAACTACCCCTTTCCCTTAACCGATCTTCACCAAAATCAATAGGTCTTGAGAACTCCATTATTCAGTGCTGTATGCGAAACATTATTTAATTCTGTTTGAATTTGCAGCACTTATCGTTTGCAAAAAAAATTACCCTTGATAAAAAAAAACTGTGCAGGTAAACTACCCCTTTCCCTCAACAGATCTTCACCAAAAACAATAGGTCGTGAGTACTCTACAAATCAGGCCTGTATGCAAAAAATTATTTGATTCTGTTTGAATTTGCGGCTGTTATCGTTTGCCATATAAACAAAATCTACAGATAGACAGACAGACACACACACACAGACACTTTTTGAAAAACGACTTTTTTCATGTTTTGAGTGTAGTACAATCAGAATCTGCAATAATCTCGAACACGATTTTTTTTTGCCATCACCATACTTCCATTTCCTTAAGGAACATGGAAGTAAAATATCGGTATGGAGAACCATACATGAGTTCCATATTCTAAGATTTATATTTAAATCTAAATATCGCCTGCCAAGCGCGATATATTTTCTCTTATACATGATTTACATTAAAATGAAAACATTTTAATTTTATTGCCTGGCAACAAAATTATTTTATTTTTAACAATTACCATTGTTTGAAAAAGTTTAAATAAATTTTCAAGTACTTTACTCTTTTTAAAACGTAAACGTTGCAGGTAAACTACCCCTTCCCCTTAACCGATCTTCACCAAAATCGAAAGTCCTTGAGACCTCTCCAATTCAGGGACGTATGCAAAAAATTATTTGATTCTGTTTGATTTTGCGGCAGTTATCGTTTGCCATAGAAAATACGCTTGATAAAAAAACGTTGCTGGTAAACTACCCCTTCCCCTTAACCGATCTTCACCAAAAACAATAGGTCTTGAGTACTCTGCAAATCAGGGCTGTATGCAAAACATTATTTGATTCTGTTTGATTTTGCGGCTGTTATCGTTTGCCATAGAAAATACCCTTGTAAAAAAAAACGTTGCAGGTAAACTACCCCTTTCCCTCAACCGATCTTCACCAAAAAAAATATGTCTCGAGAACTCTACAATTCAGGGCTGTATACGGAACATTATTTAATTCTGTTTGAATTTGCGGCTGTTATCGTTTGCCAAAAAAAATATCGGTATGGAGAACCATACATGACTTCCATATTCTACGATTTATATTCAAATTAATCATTTTCGAAATGAAATATTACCACAGAAACTACTTCTTTCTACTTACTGCTTCAGCCTTAACCACAGTACTGTGGTCACTAACGTATACCACCTCACGTTATCGCACTCGATTTTCACTGATGATGGAAGTCGATGGCATTGCCGAAACGTCTGGTTTTGTAGAAAACATTGGACTACGGCCAAATATCCCGGGAAGGAATTTTAACAAAAACTACTTCTTTGTTGCCGATAACGTTGTACACATATATATAAAAAATATGCATAAAATTAATGGCTTGTATAAGTTAATGATTGATCTCCATTAAATACTGCTCAAGTTTCCAAAGTTTTAATATTATGATGTCCGTAATTAAAACATCAGAGCAGGTTTAGTGTGAATGAGGGTACACCGTGGACAAAGATTTTCAACATTTCCTATTGAGCGTTACTTAGAGTAAAGCTGCGAATCTACAGTGTATGTTTCACAGAACAAACATGTGAAAAAGAAGGAGCGCTCCGAAGTCACTCATGGACCCTCAGCATCTTGCAGAGGGTTCATTCCCTAAAGATGAATAGTCTGTCTATGAATCGTTCCTCTGTAAACACGTGCAGTTACACTGCCCAGCGATCCACAGGAAGCAAATCGCTATCCACGCTGGACACTTTTTCGGCTTGCACGCGTTATGTTGGTATGGGTTCGGCACTTACCATTTAAAAAGCGTGCAAATGTAAGAAAATAAACATGAGTGAGGCCAGAAATAACGCGAATTTTGTGTGTGTCTGTGTGTTTGTCTTCCCTGCCTTTTTATTGCGGTAGTCATAATAATAAAATGGAAACGTAAACATTACATAACTGAGATATGCTTGCCTGCCACGAACGATATATTATTTTATACATGTATATTAACTCATACATAATTTACATTAAAATGAAAAAATTATAATTTTATTGACTGGCAACAAAATTATTTTATTTTTAACAATTACCATTGTTTCAAAAAGTTTAAAAGAATTTTCAAGTACTTTACTGTTGTTAAAACGTAAAAGGTTGCAGGTAAACTAACCCTTCCCCTTAACCGATCTTGACCAAAATAGAAAGTCCTTGAGTACTCTACAAATCAGGACTGCATGTAAAAAATTATTTGATTCTGTTTGAATTTGCGGCTTTTATCGTTTACCATAGAAAATACCCTTGTTAAAACATAAAACGTTGCAGGTAAACTACCCCTTTCCCTTAACCGATCTTCACCAAAATCAATAGGTCTTGAGAACTCCATTATTCAGGGCTGTATGCGAAACATTATTTAATTCTGTTTGAATTTGCAGCACTTATCGTTTGCAAAATAAAATTACCCTTGATAAAAAAAAACTGTGCAGGTAAACTACCCCTTTCCCTCAACAGATCTTCACCAAAAACAATAGGTCGTGAGTACTCTACAAATCAGGCCTGTATGCAAAAAATTATTTGATTCTGTTTGAATTTGCGGCTGTTATCGTTTTCCATATAAACAAAATCTACAGATAGACAGACAGACACACACACACAGACACTTTTTGAAAAACGACTTTTTTCATGTTTTGAGTGTAGTACAATCAGAATCTGCAATAATCTCGAACACGATTTTTTTTTGCCATCACCATACTTCCATTTCCTTAAGGAACATGGAAGTAAAATATCGGTATGGAGAACCATACATGAGTTCCATATTCTAAGATTTATATTTAAATCTAAATATCGCCTGCCAAGCGCGATATATTTTCTCTTATACATGATTTACATTAAAATGAAAACATTTTAATTTTATTGCCTGGCAACAAAATTATTTTATTTTTAACAATTACCATTGTTTGAAAAAGGTTAAATAAATTTTCAAGTACTTTACTCTTGTTAAAACGTAAACGTTGCAGGTAAACTACCCCTTCCCCTTAACCGATCTTCACCGAAATCGAAAGTCCTTGAGACCTCTACAATTCAGGGACGTATGCAAAAAATTATTTGATTCTGTTTGATTTTGCGGCAGTTATCGTTTGCCATAGAAAATACGCTTGATAAAAAAACGTTGCTGGTAAACTACCCCTTCCCCTTAACCGATCTTCACCAAAAACAATAGGTCTTGAGTACTCTGCAAATCAGGGCTGTATGCAAAACATTATTTGATTCTGTTTGATTTTGCGGCTGTTATCGTTTGCCATAGAAAATACCCTTGTAAAAAAAAACGTTGCAGGTAAACTACCCCTTTCCCTCAACCGATCTTCACCAAAAAAAATATGTCTCGAGAACTCTACAATTCAGGGCTGTATACGGAACATTATTTAATTCTGTTTGAATTTGCGGCTGTTATCGTTTGCCAAAAAAAATATCGGTATGGAGAACCATACATGACTTCCATATTCTACGATTTATATTCAAATTAATCATTTTCGAAATGAAATATTACCACAGAAACTACTTCTTTCTACTTACTGCTTCAGCCTTAACCACAGTACTGTGGTCACTAACGTATACCACCTCACGTTATCGCACTCGATTTTCACTGATGATGGAAGTCGATGGCATTGCCGAAACGTCTGGTTTTGTAGAAAACATTGGACTACGGCCAAATATCCCGGGAAGGAATTTTAACAAAAACTACTTCTTTGTTGCCGATAACGTTGTACACATATATATAAAAAATATGCATAAAATTAATGGCTTGTATAAGTTAATGATTGATCTCCATTAAATACTGCTCAAGTTTCCAAAGTTTTAATATTATGATGTCCGTAATTAAAACATCAGAGCAGGTTTAGTGTGAATGAGGGTACACCGTGGACAAAGATTTTCAACATTTCCTATTGAGCGTTACTTAGAGTAAAGCTGCGAATCTACAGTGTATGTTTCACAGAACAAACATGTGAAAAAGAAGGAGCGCTCCGAAGTCACTCATGGACCCTCAGCATCTTGCAGAGGGTTCATTCCCTAAAGATGAATAGTCTGTCTATGAATCGTTCCTCTGTAAACACGTGCAGTTACACTGCCCAGCGATCCACAGGAAGCAAATCGCTATCCACGCTGGACACTTTTTCGGCTTGCACGCGTTATGTTGGTATGGGTTCGGCACTTACCATTTAAAAAGCGTGCAAATGTAAGAAAATAAACATGAGTGAGGCCAGAAATAACGCGAATTTTGTGTGTGTCTGTGTGTTTGTCTTCCCTGCCTTTTTATTGCGGTAGTCATAATAATAAAATGGAAACGTAAACATTACATAACTGAGATATGCTTGCCTGCCACGAACGATATATTATTTTATACATGTATATTAACTCATACATAATTTACATTAAAATGAAAAAATTATAATTTTATTGACTGGCAACAAAATTATTTTATTTTTAACAATTACCATTGTTTCAAAAAGTTTAAAAGAATTTTCAAGTACTTTACTGTTGTTAAAACGTAAAAGGTTGCAGGTAAACTAACCCTTCCCCTTAACCGATCTTGACCAAAATAGAAAGTCCTTGAGTACTCTACAAATCAGGACTGCATGTAAAAAATTATTTGATTCTGTTTGAATTTGCGGCTTTTATCGTTTACCATAGAAAATACCCTTGTTAAAACATAAAACGTTGCAGGTAAACTACCCCTTTCCCTTAACCGATCTTCACCAAAATCAATAGGTCTTGAGAACTCCATTATTCAGGGCTGTATGCGAAACATTATTTAATTCTGTTTGAATTTGCAGCACTTATCGTTTGCAAAATAAAATTACCCTTGATAAAAAAAAACTGTGCAGGTAAACTACCCCTTTCCCTCAACAGATCTTCACCAAAAACAATAGGTCGTGAGTACTCTACAAATCAGGCCTGTATGCAAAAAATTATTTGATTCTGTTTGAATTTGCGGCTGTTATCGTTTTCCATATAAACAAAATCTACAGATAGACAGACAGACACACACACACAGACACTTTTTGAAAAACGACTTTTTTCATGTTTTGAGTGTAGTACAATCAGAATCTGCAATAATCTCGAACACGATTTTTTTTTGCCATCACCATACTTCCATTTCCTTAAGGAACATGGAAGTAAAATATCGGTATGGAGAACCATACATGAGTTCCATATTCTAAGATTTATATTTAAATCTAAATATCGCCTGCCAAGCGCGATATATTTTCTCTTATACATGATTTACATTAAAATGAAAACATTTTAATTTTATTGCCTGGCAACAAAATTATTTTATTTTTAACAATTACCATTGTTTGAAAAAGGTTAAATAAATTTTCAAGTACTTTACTCTTGTTAAAACGTAAACGTTGCAGGTAAACTACCCCTTCCCCTTAACCGATCTTCACCGAAATCGAAAGTCCTTGAGACCTCTACAATTCAGGGACGTATGCAAAAAATTATTTGATTCTGTTTGATTTTGCGGCAGTTATCGTTTGCCATAGAAAATACGCTTGATAAAAAAACGTTGCTGGTAAACTACCCCTTCCCCTTAACCGATCTTCACCAAAAACAATAGGTCTTGAGTACTCTGCAAATCAGGGCTGTATGCAAAACATTATTTGATTCTGTTTGATTTTGCGGCTGTTATCGTTTGCCATAGAAAATACCCTTGTAAAAAAAAACGTTGCAGGTAAACTACCCCTTTCCCTCAACCGATCTTCACCAAAAAAAATATGTCTCGAGAACTCTACAATTCAGGGCTGTATACGAAACATTATTTAATTCTGTTTGAATTTGCGGCTGTTATCGTTTGCCAAAAAAAAATATCGGTATGGAGAACCATACATGACTTCCATATTCTACGATTTATATTCAAATTAATCATTTTCGAAATGAAATATTACCACAGAAACTACTTCTTTCTACTTACTGCTTCAGCCTTAACCACAGTACTGTGGTCACTAACGTATACCACCTCACGTTATCGCACTCGATTTTCACTGATGATGGAAGTCGATGGCATTGCCGAAACGTCTGGTTTTGTAGAAAACATTGGACTACGGCCAAATATCCCGGGAAGGAATTTTAACAAAAACTACTTCTTTGTTGCCGATAACGTTGTACACATATATATAAAAAATATGCATAAAATTAATGGCTTGTATAAGTTAATGATTGATCTCCATTAAATACTGCTCAAGTTTCCAAAGTTTTAATATTATGATGTCCGTAATTAAAACATCAGAGCAGGTTTAGTGTGAATGAGGGTACACCGTGGACAAAGATTTTCAACATTTCCTATTGAGCGTTACTTAGAGTAAAGCTGCGAATCTACAGTGTATGTTTCACAGAACAAACATGTGAAAAAGAAGGAGCGCTCCGAAGTCACTCATGGACCCTCAGCATCTTGCAGAGGGTTCATTCCCTAAAGATGAATAGTCTGTCTATGAATCGTTCCTCTGTAAACACGTGCAGTTACACTGCCCAGCGATCCACAGGAAGCAAATCGCTATCCACGCTGGACACTTTTTCGGCTTGCACGCGTTATGTTGGTATGGGTTCGGCACTTACCATTTAAAAAGCGTGCAAATGTAAGAAAATAAACATGAGTGAGGCCAGAAATAACGCGAATTTTGTGTGTGTCTGTGTGTTTGTCTTCCCTGCCTTTTTATTGCGGTAGTCATAATAATAAAATGGAAACGTAAACATTACATAACTGAGATATGCTTGCCTGCCACGAACGATATATTATTTTATACATGTATATTAACTCATACATAATTTACATTAAAATGAAAAAATTATAATTTTATTGACTGGCAACAAAATTATTTTATTTTTAACAATTACCATTGTTTCAAAAAGTTTAAAAGAATTTTCAAGTACTTTACTGTTGTTAAAACGTAAAAGGTTGCAGGTAAACTAACCCTTCCCCTTAACCGATCTTGACCAAAATCGAAAGTCCTTGAGTACTCTACAAATCAGGACTGCATGTAAAAAATTATTTGATTCTGTTCGAATTTGCGGCTTTTATCGTTTACCATATAAAATACCCTTGTTAAAATATAAAACGTTGCAGGTAAACTACCCCTTTCCCTTAACCGATCTTCACTAAAATCAATAGGTCTTGAGAACTCCATTATTCAGGGCTGTATGCGAAACATTATTTAATTCTGTTTGAATTTGCAGCACTTATCGTTTGCAAAAAAAATTACCCTTGATAAAAAAAAACTGTGCAGGTAAACTACCCCTTTCCCTCAACAGATCTTCACCAAAAACAATAGGTCGTGAGTACTCTACAAATCAGGCCTGTATGCAAAAAATTATTTGATTCTGTTTGAATTTGCGGCTGTTATCGTTTGCCATATAAACAAAATCTACAGATAGACAGACAGACACACACACACAGACACTTTTTGAAAAACGACTTTTTTCATGTTTTGAGTGTAGTACAATCAGAATCTGCAATAATCTCGAACACGATTTTTTTTTGCCATCACCATACTTCCATTTCCTTAAGGAACATGGAAGTAAAATATCGGTATGGAGAACCATACATGAGTTCCATATTCTAAGATTTATATTTAAATCTAAATATCGCCTGCCAAGCGCGATATATTTTCTCTTATACATGATTTACATTAAAATGAAAAAATTTTAATTTTATTGCCTGGCAACAAAATTATTTTATTTTTAACAATTACCATTGTTTGAAAAAGTTTAAATAAATTTTCAAGTACTTTACTCTTGTTAAAACGTAAACGTTGCAGGTAAACTACCCCTTCCCATTAACCGATCTTCACCAAAATCGAAAGTCCTTGAGACCTCTCCAATTCAGGGACGTATGCAAAAAATTATTTGATTCTGTTTGATTTTGCGGCAGTTATCGTTTGCCATAGAAAATACGCTTGATAAAAAAACGTTGCTGGTAAACTACCCCTTCCCCTTAACCGATCTTCACCAAAAACAACAGGTCTTGAGTACTCTGCAAATCAGGGCTGTATGCAAAACATTATTTGATTCTGTTTGATTTTGCGGCTGTTATCGTTTGCCATAGAAAATACCCTTGTAAAAAAAAACGTTGCAGGTAAACTACCCCTTTCCCTCAACCGATCTTCACCAAAAAAAATATGTCTCGAGAACTCTACAATTCAGGGCTGTATACGAAACATTATTTTATTCTGTTTGAATTTGCGGCTGTTATCGTTTGCCAAAAAAAATATCGGTATGGAGAACCATACATGACTTCCATATTCTACGATTTATATTCAAATTAATCATTTTCGAAATGAAATATTACCACAGAAACTACTTCTTTCTACTTACTGCTTCAGCCTTAACCACAGTACTGTGGTCACTAACGTATACCACCTCACGTTATCGCACTCGATTTTCACTGATGATGGAAGTCGATGGCATTGCCGAAACGTCTGGTTTTGTAGAAAACATTGGACTACGGCCAAATATCCCGGGAAGGAATTTTAACAAAAACTACTTCTTTGTTGCCGATAACGTTGTACACATATATATAAAAAATATGCATAAAATTAATGGCTTGTATAAGTTAATGATTGATCTCCATTAAGTACTGCTCAAGTTTCCAAATTTTTAATATTATGATGTCCGTAATTAAAACATCAGAGCAGGTTTAGTGTGAATGAGGGTACACCGTGGACAAAGATTTTCAACATTTCCTATTGAGCGTTACTTAGAGTAAAGCTGCGAATCTACAGTGTATGTTTCACAGAACAAACATGTGAAAAAGAAGGAGCGCTCCGAAGTCACTCATGGACCCTCAGCATCTTGCAGAGGGTTCATTCCCTAAAGATGAATAGTCTGTCTATGAATCGTTCCTCTGTAAACACGTGCAGTTACACTGCCCAGCGATCCACAGGAAGCAAATCGCTATCCACGCTGGACACTTTTTCGGCTTGCACGCGTTATGTTGGTATGGGTTCGGCACTTACCATTTAAAAAGCGTGCAAATGTAAGAAAATAAACATGAGTGAGGCCAGAAATAACGCGAATTTTGTGTGTGTCTGTGTGTTTGTCTTCCCTGCCTTTTTATTGCGGTAGTCATAATAATAAAATGGAAACGTAAACATTACATAACTGAGATATGCTTGCCTGCCACGAACGATATATTATTTTATACATGTATATTAACTCATACATAATTTACATTAAAATGAAAAAATTATAATTTTATTGACTGGCAACAAAATTATTTTATTTTTAACAATTACCATTGTTTCAAAAAGTTTAAAAGAATTTTCAAGTACTTTACTGTTGTTAAAACGTAAAAGGTTGCAGGTAAACTAACCCTTCCCCTTAACCGATCTTGACCAAAATAGAAAGTCCTTGAGTACTCTACAAATCAGGACTGCATGTAAAAAATTATTTGATTCTGTTTGAATTTGCGGCTTTTATCGTTTACCATAGAAAATACCCTTGTTAAAACATAAAACGTTGCAGGTAAACTACCCCTTTCCCTTAACCGATCTTCACCAAAATCAATAGGTCTTGAGAACTCCATTATTCAGGGCTGTATGCGAAACATTATTTAATTCTGTTTGAATTTGCAGCACTTATCGTTTGCAAAAAAAATTACCCTTGATAAAAAAAAACTGTGCAGGTAAACTACCCCTTTCCCTCAACAGATCTTCACCAAAAACAATAGGTCGTGAGTACTCTACAAATCAGGCCTGTATGCAAAAAATTATTTGATTCTGTTTGAATTTGCGGCTGTTATCGTTTTCCATATAAACAAAATCTACAGATAGACAGACAGACACACACACACAGACACTTTTTGAAAAACGACTTTTTTCATGTTTTGAGTGTAGTACAATCAGAATCTGCAATAATCTCGAACACGATTTTTTTTTGCCATCACCATACTTCCATTTCCTTAAGGAACATGGAAGTAAAATATCGGTATGGAGAACCATACATGAGTTCCATATTCTAAGATTTATATTTAAATCTAAATATCGCCTGCCAAGCGCGATATATTTTCTCTTATACATGATTTACATTAAAATGAAAACATTTTAATTTTATTGCCTGGCAACAAAATTATTTTATTTTTAACAATTACCATTGTTTGAAAAAGGTTAAATAAATTTTCAAGTACTTTACTCTTGTTAAAACGTAAACGTTGCAGGTAAACTACCCCTTTCCCCTTAACCGATCTTCACCGAAATCGAAAGTCCTTGAGACCTCTACAATTCAGGGACGTATGCAAAAAATTATTTGATTCTGTTTGATTTTGCGGCAGTTATCGTTTGCCATAGAAAATACGCTTGATAAAAAAAAGTTGCTGGTAAACTACCCCTTCCCCTTAACCGATCTTCACCAAAAACAATAGGTCTTGAGTACTCTGCAAATCAGGGCTGTATGCAAAACATTATTTGATTCTGTTTGATTTTGCGGCTGTTATCGTTTGCCATAGAAAATACCCTTGTAAAAAAAAACGTTGCAGGTAAACTACCCCTTTCCCTCAACCGATCTTCACCAAAAAAAATATGTCTCGAGAACTCTACAATTCAGGGCTGTATACGAAACATTATTTAATTCTGTTTGAATTTGCGGCTGTTATCGTTTGCCAAAAAAAAATATCGGTATGGAGAACCATACATGACTTCCATATTCTACGATTTATATTCAAATTAATCATTTTCGAAATGAAATATTACCACAGAAACTACTTCTTTCTACTTACTGCTTCAGCCTTAACCACAGTACTGTGGTCACTAACGTATACCACCTCACGTTATCGCACTCGATTTTCACTGATGATGGAAGTCGATGGCATTGCCGAAACGTCTGGTTTTGTAGAAAACATTGGACTACGGCCAAATATCCCGGGAAGGAATTTTAACAAAAACTACTTCTTTGTTGCCGATAACGTTGTACACATATATATAAAAAATATGCATAAAATTAATGGCTTGTATAAGTTAATGATTGATCTCCATTAAATACTGCTCAAGTTTCCAAAGTTTTAATATTATGATGTCCGTAATTAAAACATCAGAGCAGGTTTAGTGTGAATGAGGGTACACCGTGGACAAAGATTTTCAACATTTCCTATTGAGCGTTACTTAGAGTAAAGCTGCGAATCTACAGTGTATGTTTCACAGAACAAACATGTGAAAAAGAAGGAGCGCTCCGAAGTCACTCATGGACCCTCAGCATCTTGCAGAGGGTTCATTCCCTAAAGATGAATAGTCTGTCTATGAATCGTTCCTCTGTAAACACGTGCAGTTACACTGCCCAGCGATCCACAGGAAGCAAATCGCTATCCACGCTGGACACTTTTTCGGCTTGCACGCGTTATGTTGGTATGGGTTCGGCACTTACCATTTAAAAAGCGTGCAAATGTAAGAAAATAAACATGAGTGAGGCCAGAAATAACGCGAATTTTGTGTGTGTCTGTGTGTTTGTCTTCCCTGCCTTTTTATTGCGGTAGTCATAATAATAAAATGGAAACGTAAACATTACATAACTGAGATATGCTTGCCTGCCACGAACGATATATTATTTTATACATGTATATTAACTCATACATAATTTACATTAAAATGAAAAAATTATAATTTTATTGACTGGCAAAAAATTATTTTATTTTTAACAAGTACCATTGTTTCAAAAAGTTTAAAAGAATTTTCAAGTACTTTACTGTTGTTAAAACGTAAAAGGTTGCAGGTAAACTAACCCTTCCCCTTAACCGATCTTGACCAAAATCGAAAGTCCTTGAGTACTCTACAAATCAGGACTGCATGTAAAAAATTATTTGATTCTGTTCGAATTTGCGGCTTTTATCGTTTACCATATAAAATACCCTTGTTAAAATATAAAACGTTGCAGGTAAACTACCCCTTTCCCTTAACCGATCTTCACTAAAATCAATAGGTCTTGAGAACTCCATTATTCAGGGCTGTATGCGAAACATTATTTAATTCTGTTTGAATTTGCAGCACTTATCGTTTGCAAAATAAAATTACCCTTGATAAAAAAAAACTGTGCAGGTAAACTACCCCTTTCCCTCAACAGATCTTCACCAAAAACAATAGGTCGTGAGTACTCTACAAATCAGGCCTGTATGCAAAAAATTATTTGATTCTGTTTGAATTTGCGGCTGTTATCGTTTGCCATATAAACAAAATCTACAGATAGACAGACAGACACACACACACAGACACTTTTTGAAAAACGACTTTTTTCATGTTTTGAGTGTAGTACAATCAGAATCTGCAATAATCTCGAACACGATTTTTTTTTGCCATCACCATACTTCCATTTCCTTAAGGAACATGGAAGTAAAATATCGGTATGGAGAACCATACATGAGTTCCATATTCTAAGATTTATATTTAAATCTAAATATCGCCTGCCAAGCGCGATATATTTTCTCTTATACATGATTTACATTAAAATGAAAAAATTTTAATTTTATTGCCTGGCAACAAAATTATTTTATTTTTAACAATTACCATTGTTTGAAAAAGTTTAAATAAATTTTCAAGTACTTTACTCTTGTTAAAACGTAAAAGGTTGCAGGTAAACTACCCCTTCCCCTTAACCGATCTTCACCAAAATCGAAAGCCCTTGAGACCTCTACAATTCAGGGACGTATGCAAAAAATTATTTGATTCTGTTTGAATTTGCGGCAGTTATCGTTTGCCATAGAAAATACGCTTGATAAAAAAACGTTGCTGGTAAACTACCCCTTCCCCTTAACCGATCTTCACCAAAAACAATAGTCTTGAGTACTCTACAAATCAGGGCTGTGTGCAAAACATTATTTGATTCTGTTTGATTTTGCGGCTGTTATCGTTTGCCATAGAAAATACCCTTGTAAAAAAAAACGTTGCAGGTAAACTACCCCTTTCCCTCAACCGATCTTCACCAAAAACAATGTGTCTCGAGAACTCTACAATTCAGGGCTGTATACGAAACATTATTTAATTCTGTTTGAATTTGCGGCTGTTATCGTTTGCCAAAAAAAAATATCGGTATGGAGAACCATACATGACTTCCATATTCTACGATTTATATTCAAATTAATCATTTTCGAAATGAAATATTACCACAGAAACTACTTCTTTCTACTTACTGCTTCAGCCTTAACCACAGTACTGTGGTCACTAACGTATACCACCTCACGTTATCGCACTCGATTTTCACTGATGATGGAAGTCGACGGCATTGCCGAAACGTCTGGTTTTGTAGAAAACATTGGACTACGGCCAAATATCCCGGGAAGGAATTTTAACAAAAACTACTTCTTTGTTGCCGATAACGTTGTACACATATATATAAAAAATATGCATAAAATTAATGGCTTGTATAAGTTAATGATTGATCTCCATTAAGTACTGCTCAAGTTTCCAAAGTTTTAATATTATGATGTCCGTAATTAAAACATCAGAGCAGGTTTAGTGTGAATGAGGGTACACCGTGGACAAAGATTTTCAACATTTCCTATTGAGCGTTACTTAGAGTAAAGCTGCGAATCTACAGTGTATGTTTCACAGAACAAACATGTGAAAAAGAAGGAGCGCTCCGAAGTCACTCATGGACCCTCAGCATCTTGCAGAGGGTTCATTCCCTAAAGATGAATAGTCTGTCTATGAATCGTTCCTCTGTAAACACGTGCAGTTACACTGCCCAGCGATCCACAGGAAGCAAATCGCTATCCACGCTGGACACTTTTTCGGCTTGCACGCGTTATGTTGGTATGGGTTCGGCACTTACCATTTAAAAAGCGTGCAAATGTAAGAAAATAAACATGAGTGAGGCCAGAAATAACGCGAATTTTGTGTGTCTGTGTGTTTGTCTTCCCTGCCTTTTTATTGCGGTAGTCATAATAATAAAATGGAAACGTAAACATTACATAACTGAGATATGCTTGCCTGCCACGAACGATATATTATTTTATACATGTATATTAACTCATACATAATTTACATTAAAATGAAAAAATTATAATTTTATTGACTGGCAACAAAATTATTTTATTTTTAACAATTACCATTGTTTCAAAAAGTTTAAAAGAATTTTCAAGTACTTTACTGTTGTTAAAACGTAAAAGGTTGCAGGTAAACTAACCCTTCCCCTTAACCGATCTTGACCAAAATCGAAAGTCCTTGAGTACTCTACAAATCAGGACTGCATGTAAAAAATTATTTGATTCTGTTTGAATTTGCGGCTTTTATCGTTTACCATAGAAAATACCCTTGTTAAAACATAAAACGTTGCAGGTAAACTACCCCTTTCCCTTAACCGATCTTCACCAAAATCAATAGGTCTTGAGAACTCCATTATTCAGTGCTGTATGCGAAACATTATTTAATTCTGTTTGAATTTGCAGCACTTATCGTTTGCAAAAAAAAATTACCCTTGATAAAAAAAAACTGTGCAGGTAAACTACCCCTTTCCCTCAACAGATCTTCACCAAAAACAATAGGTCGTGAGTACTCTACAAATCAGGCCTGTATGCAAAAAATTATTTGATTCTGTTTGAATTTGCGGCTGTTATCGTTTGCCATATAAACAAAATCTACAGATAGACAGACAGACACACACACACAGACACTTTTTGAAAAACGACTTTTTTCATGTTTTGAGTGTAGTACAATCAGAATCTGCAATAATCTCGAACACGATTTTTTTTTGCCATCACCATACTTCCATTTCCTTAAGGAACATGGAAGTAAAATATCGGTATGGAGAACCATACATGAGTTCCATATTCTAAGATTTATATTTAAATCTAAATATCGCCTGCCAAGCGCGATATATTTTCTCTTATACATGATTTACATTAAAATGAAAAAATTTTAATTTTATTGCCTGGCAACAAAATTATTTTATTTTTAACAATTACCATTGTTTGAAAAAGGTTAAATAAATTTTCAAGTACTTTACTCTTGTTAAAACGTAAACGTTGCAGGTAAACTACCCCTTCCCCTTAACCGATCTTCACCAAAATCGAAAGCCCTTGAGACCTCTACAATTCAGGGACGTATGCAAAAAATTATTTGATTCTGTTTGAATTTGCGGCAGTTATCGTTTGCCATAGAAAATACGCTTGATAAAAAAACGTTGCTGGTAAACTACCCCTTCCCCTTAACCGATCTTCACCAAAAACAATAGTCTTGAGTACTCTACAAATCAGGGCTGTGTGCAAAACATTATTTGATTCTGTTTGATTTTGCGGCTGTTATCGTTTGCCATAGAAAATACCCTTGTAAAAAAAAACGTTGCAGGTAAACTACCCCTTTCCCTCAACCGATCTTCACCAAAAACAATGTGTCTCGAGAACTCTACAATTCAGGGCTGTATACGAAACATTATTTAATTCTGTTTGAATTTGCGGCTGTTATCGTTTGCCAAAAAAAAATATCGGTATGGAGAACCATACATGACTTCCATATTCTACGATTTATATTCAAATTAATCATTTTCGAAATGAAATATTACCACAGAAACTACTTCTTTCTACTTACTGCTTCAGCCTTAACCACAGTACTGTGGTCACTAACGTATACCACCTCACGTTATCGCACTCGATTTTCACTGATGATGGAAGTCGACGGCATTGCCGAAACGTCTGGTTTTGTAGAAAACATTGGACTACGGCCAAATATCCCGGGAAGGAATTTTAACAAAAACTACTTCTTTGTTGCCGATAACGTTGTACACATATATATAAAAAATATGCATAAAATTAATGGCTTGTATAAGTTAATGATTGATCTCCATTAAGTACTGCTCAAGTTTCCAAAGTTTTAATATTATGATGTCCGTAATTAAAACATCAGAGCAGGTTTAGTGTGAATGAGGGTACACCGTGGACAAAGATTTTCAACATTTCCTATTGAGCGTTACTTAGAGTAAAGCTGCGAATCTACAGTGTATGTTTCACAGAACAAACATGTGAAAAAGAAGGAGCGCTCCGAAGTCACTCATGGACCCTCAGCATCTTGCAGAGGGTTCATTCCCTAAAGATGAATAGTCTGTCTATGAATCGTTCCTCTGTAAACACGTGCAGTTACACTGCCCAGCGATCCACAGGAAGCAAATCGCTATCCACGCTGGACACTTTTTCGGCTTGCACGCGTTATGTTGGTATGGGTTCGGCACTTACCATTTAAAAAGCGTGCAAATGTAAGAAAATAAACATGAGTGAGGCCAGAAATAACGCGAATTTTGTGTGTCTGTGTGTTTGTCTTCCCTGCCTTTTTATTGCGGTAGTCATAATAATAAAATGGAAACGTAAACATTACATAACTGAGATATGCTTGCCTGCCACGAACGATATATTATTTTATACATGTATATTAACTCATACATAATTTACATTAAAATGAAAAAATTATAATTTTATTGACTGGCAACAAAATTATTTTATTTTTAACAATTACCATTGTTTCAAAAAGTTTAAAAGAATTTTCAAGTACTTTACTGTTGTTAAAACGTAAAAGGTTGCAGGTAAACTAACCCTTCCCCTTAACCGATCTTGACCAAAATCGAAAGTCCTTGAGTACTCTACAAATCAGGACTGCATGTAAAAAATTATTTGATTCTGTTTGAATTTGCGGCTTTTATCGTTTACCATAGAAAATACCCTTGTTAAAACATAAAACGTTGCAGGTAAACTACCCCTTTCCCTTAACCGATCTTCACCAAAATCAATAGGTCTTGAGAACTCCATTATTCAGTGCTGTATGCGAAACATTATTTAATTCTGTTTGAATTTGCAGCACTTATCGTTTGCAAAAAAAAATTACCCTTGATAAAAAAAAACTGTGCAGGTAAACTACCCCTTTCCCTCAACAGATCTTCACCAAAAACAATAGGTCGTGAGTACTCTACAAATCAGGCCTGTATGCAAAAAATTATTTGATTCTGTTTGAATTTGCGGCTGTTATCGTTTGCCATATAAACAAAATCTACAGATAGACAGACAGACACACACACACAGACACTTTTTGAAAAACGACTTTTTTCATGTTTTGAGTGTAGTACAATCAGAATCTGCAATAATCTCGAACACGATTTTTTTTTGCCATCACCATACTTCCATTTCCTTAAGGAACATGGAAGTAAAATATCGGTATGGAGAACCATACATGAGTTCCATATTCTAAGATTTATATTTAAATCTAAATATCGCCTGCCAAGCGCGATATATTTTCTCTTATACATGATTTACATTAAAATGAAAACATTTTAATTTTATTGCCTGGCAACAAAATTATTTTATTTTTAACAATTACCATTGTTTGAAAAAGTTTAAATAAATTTTCAAGTACTTTACTCTTGTTAAAACGTAAACGTTGCAGGTAAACTACCCCTTCCCCTTAACCGATCTTCACCAAAATCGAAAGCCCTTGAGACCTCTCCAATTCAGGGACGTATGCAAAAAATTATTTGATTCTGTTTGATTTTGCGGCAGTTATCGTTTGCCATAGAAAATACGCTTGATAAAAAAACGTTGCTGGTAAACTACCCCTTCCCCTTAACCGATCTTCACCAAAAACAATAGGTCTTGAGTACTCTGCAAATCAGGGCTGTATGCAAAACATTATTTGATTCTGTTTGATTTTGCGGCTGTTATCGTTTGCCATAGAAAATACCCTTGTAAAAAAAAACGTTGCAGGTAAACTACCCCTTTCCCTCAACCGATCTTCACCAAAAAAAATATGTCTCGAGAACTCTACAATTCAGGGCTGTATACGAAACATTATTTAATTCTGTTTGAATTTGCGGCTGTTATCGTTTGCCAAAAAAAAATATCGGTATGGAGAACCATACATGACTTCCATATTCTACGATTTATATTCAAATTAATCATTTTCGAAATGAAATATTACCACAGAAACTACTTCTTTCTACTTACTGCTTCAGCCTTAACCACAGTACTGTGGTCACTAACGTATACCACCTCACGTTATCGCACTCGATTTTCACTGATGATGGAAGTCGATGGCATTGCCGAAACGTCTGGTTTTGTAGAAAACATTGGACTACGGCCAAATATCCCGGGAAGGAATTTTAACAAAAACTACTTCTTTGTTGCCGATAACGTTGTACACATATATATAAAAAATATGCATAAAATTAATGGCTTGTATAAGTTAATGATTGATCTCCATTAAGTACTGCTCAAGTTTCCAAATTTTTAATATTATGATGTCCGTAATTAAAACATCAGAGCAGGTTTAGTGTGAATGAGGGTACACCGTGGACAAAGATTTTCAACATTTCCTATTGAGCGTTACTTAGAGTAAAGCTGCGAATCTACAGTGTATGTTTCACAGAACAAACATGTGAAAAAGAAGGAGCGCTCCGAAGTCACTCATGGACCCTCAGCATCTTGCAGAGGGTTCATTCCCTAAAGATGAATAGTCTGTCTATGAATCGTTCCTCTGTAAACACGTGCAGTTACACTGCCCAGCGATCCACAGGAAGCAAATCGCTATCCACGCTGGACACTTTTTCGGCTTGCACGCGTTATGTTGGTATGGGTTCGGCACTTACCATTTAAAAAGCGTGCAAATGTAAGAAAATAAACATGAGTGAGGCCAGAAATAACGCGAATTTTGTGTGTGTCTGTGTGTTTGTCTTCCCTGCCTTTTTATTGCGGTAGTCATAATAATAAAATGGAAACGTAAACATTACATAACTGAGATATGCTTGCCTGCCACGAACGATATATTATTTTATACATGTATATTAACTCATACATAATTTACATTAAAATGAAAAAATTATAATTTTATTGACTGGCAACAAAATTATTTTATTTTTAACAATTACCATTGTTTCAAAAAGTTTAAAAGAATTTTCAAGTACTTTACTGTTGTTAAAACGTAAAAGGTTGCAGGTAAACTAACCCTTCCCCTTAACCGATCTTGACCAAAATAGAAAGTCCTTGAGTACTCTACAAATCAGGACTGCATGTAAAAAATTATTTGATTCTGTTTGAATTTGCGGCTTTTATCGTTTACCATAGAAAATACCCTTGTTAAAACATAAAACGTTGCAGGTAAACTACCCCTTTCCCTTAACCGATCTTCACCAAAATCAATAGGTCTTGAGAACTCCATTATTCAGGGCTGTATGCGAAACATTATTTAATTCTGTTTGAATTTGCAGCACTTATCGTTTGCAAAAAAAATTACCCTTGATAAAAAAAAACTGTGCAGGTAAACTACCCCTTTCCCTCAACAGATCTTCACCAAAAACAATAGGTCGTGAGTACTCTACAAATCAGGCCTGTATGCAAAAAATTATTTGATTCTGTTTGAATTTGCGGCTGTTATCGTTTGCCATATAAACAAAATCTACAGATAGACAGACAGACACACACACACAGACACTTTTTGAAAAACGACTTTTTTCATGTTTTGAGTGTAGTACAATCAGAATCTGCAATAATCTCGAACACGATTTTTTTTTGCCATCACCATACATCCATTTCCTTAAGGAACATGGAAGTAAAATATCGGTATGGAGAACCATACATGAGTTCCATATTCTAAGATTTATATTTAAATCTAAATATCGCCTGCCAAGCGCGATATATTTTCTCTTATACATGATTTACATTAAAATGAAAACATTTTAATTTTATTGCCTGGCAACAAAATTATTTTATTTTTAACAATTACCATTGTTTGAAAAAGGTTAAATAAATTTTCAAGTACTTTACTCTTGTTAAAACGTAAACGTTGCAGGTAAACTACCCCTTCCCCTTAACCGATCTTCACCGAAATCGAAAGTCCTTGAGACCTCTACAATTCAGGGACGTATGCAAAAAATTATTTGATTCTGTTTGATTTTGCGGCAGTTATCGTTTGCCATAGAAAATACGCTTGATAAAAAAACGTTGCTGGTAAACTACCCCTTCCCCTTAACCGATCTTCACCAAAAACAATAGGTCTTGAGTACTCTGCAAATCAGGGCTGTATGCAAAACATTATTTGATTCTGTTTGATTTTGCGGCTGTTATCGTTTGCCATAGAAAATACCCTTGTAAAAAAAAACGTTGCAGGTAAACTACCCCTTTCCCTCAACCGATCTTCACCAAAAAAAATATGTCTCGAGAACTCTACAATTCAGGGCTGTATACGAAACATTATTTAATTCTGTTTGAATTTGCGGCTGTTATCGTTTGCCAAAAAAAAATATCGGTATGGAGAACCATACATGACTTCCATATTCTACGATTTATATTCAAATTAATCATTTTCGAAATGAAATATTACCACAGAAACTACTTCTTTCTACTTACTGCTTCAGCCTTAACCACAGTACTGTGGTCACTAACGTATACCACCTCACGTTATCGCACTCGATTTTCACTGATGATGGAAGTCGATGGCATTGCCGAAACGTCTGGTTTTGTAGAAAACATTGGACTACGGCCAAATATCCCGGGAAGGAATTTTAACAAAAACTACTTCTTTGTTGCCGATAACGTTGTACACATATATATAAAAAATATGCATAAAATTAATGGCTTGTATAAGTTAATGATTGATCTCCATTAA
Organism: Magicicada septendecula; assembly: GCA_034769895.1. Classification (NCBI taxonomy): domain Eukaryota; kingdom Metazoa; phylum Arthropoda; class Insecta; order Hemiptera; family Cicadidae; genus Magicicada; species Magicicada septendecula. Next base: position 401,189,132 of record CM068369.1, on the reverse strand, counting down.
ATACTGCTCAAGTTTCCAAAGTTTTAATATTATGATGTCCGTAATTAAAACATCAGAGCAGGTTTAGTGTGAATGAGGGTACACCGTGGACAAAGATTTTCAACATTTCCTATTGAGCGTTACTTAGAGTAAAGCTGCGAATCTACAGTGTATGTTTCACAGAACAAACATGTGAAAAAGAAGGAGCGCTCCGAAGTCACTCATGGACCCTCAGCATCTTGCAGAGGGTTCATTCCCTAAAGATGAATAGTCTGTCTATGAATCGTTCCTCTGTAAACACGTGCAGTTACACTGCCCAGCGATCCACAGGAAGCAAATCGCTATCCACGCTGGACACTTTTTCGGCTTGCACGCGTTATGTTGGTATGGGTTCGGCACTTACCATTTAAAAAGCGTGCAAATGTAAGAAAATAAACATGAGTGAGGCCAGAAATAACGCGAATTTTGTGTGTGTCTGTGTGTTTGTCTTCCCTGCCTTTTTATTGCGGTAGTCATAATAATAAAATGGAAACGTAAACATTACATAACTGAGATATGCTTGCCTGCCACGAACGATATATTATTTTATACATGTATATTAACTCATACATAATTTACATTAAAATGAAAAAATTATAATTTTATTGACTGGCAACAAAATTATTTTATTTTTAACAATTACCATGGTTTCAAAAAGTTTAAAAGAATTTTCAAGTACTTTACTGTTGTTAAAACGTAAAAGGTTGCAGGTAAACTAACCCTTCCCCTTAACCGATCTTGACCAAAATCGAAAGTCCTTGAGTACTCTACAAATCAGGACTGCATGTAAAAAATTATTTGATTCTGTTCGAATTTGCGGCTTTTATCGTTTACCATATAAAATACCCTTGTTAAAATATAAAACGTTGCAGGTAAACTACCCCTTTCCCTTAACCGATCTTCACTAAAATCAATAGGTCTTGAGAACTCCATTATTCAGGGCTGTATGCGAAACATTATTTAATTCTGTTTGAATTTGCAGCACTTATCGTTTGCAAAAAAAATTACCCTTGATAAAAAAAAACTGTGCAGGTAAACTACCCCTTTCCCTCAACAGATCTTCACCAAAAACAATAGGTCGTGAGTACTCTACAAATCAGGCCTGTATGCAAAAAATTATTTGATTCTGTTTGAATTTGCGGCTGTTATCGTTTGCCATATAAACAAAATCTACAGATAGACAGACAGACACACACACACAGACACTTTTTGAAAAACGACTTTTTTCATGTTTTGAGTGTAGTACAATCAGAATCTGCAATAATCTCGAACACGATTTTTTTTTGCCATCACCATACTTCCATTTCCTTAAGGAACATGGAAGTAAAATATCGGTATGGAGAACCATACATGAGTTCCATATTCTAAGATTTATATTTAAATCTAAATATCGCCTGCCAAGCGCGATATATTTTCTCTTATACATGATTTACATTAAAATGAAAAAATTTTAATTTTATTGCCTGGCAACAAAATTATTTTATTTTTAACAATTACCATTGTTTGAAAAAGTTTAAATAAATTTTCAAGTACTTTACTCTTGTTAAAACGTAAAAGGTTGCAGGTAAACTACCCCTTCCCCTTAACCGATCTTCACCAAAATCGAAAGCCCTTGAGACCTCTACAATTCAGGGACGTATGCAAAAAATTATTTGATTCTGTTTGAATTTGCGGCAGTTATCGTTTGCCATAGAAAATACGCTTGATAAAAAAAGTTGCTGGTAAACTACCCCTTCCCCTTAACCGATCTTCACCAAAAACAATAGTCTTGAGTACTCTACAAATCAGGGCTGTGTGCAAAACATTATTTGATTCTGTTTGATTTTGCGGCTGTTATCGTTTGCCATAGAAAATACCCTTGTAAAAAAAAACGTTGCAGGTAAACTACCCCTTTCCCTCAACCGATCTTCACCAAAAACAATGTGTCTCGAGAACTCTACAATTCAGGGCTGTATACGAAACATTATTTAATTCTGTTTGAATTTGCGGCTGTTATCGTTTGCCAAAAAAAAATATCGGTATGGAGAACCATACATGACTTCCATATTCTACGATTTATATTCAAATTAATCATTTTCGAAATGAAATATTACCACAGAAACTACTTCTTTCTACTTACTGCTTCAGCCTTAACCACAGTACTGTGGTCACTAACGTATACCACCTCACGTTATCGCACTCGATTTTCACTGATGATGGAAGTCGACGGCATTGCCGAAACGTCTGGTTTTGTAGAAAACATTGGACTACGGCCAAATATCCCGGGAAGGAATTTTAACAAAAACTACTTCTTTGTTGCCGATAACGTTGTACACATATATATAAAAAATATGCATAAAATTAATGGCTTGTATAAGTTAATGATTGTTGATCTCCATTAAGTACTGCTCAAGTTTCCAAAGTTTTAATATTATGATGTCCGTAATTAAAACATCAGAGCAGGTTTAGTGTGAATGAGGGTACACCGTGGACAAAGATTTTCAACATTTCCTATTGAGCGTTACTTAGAGTAAAGCTGCGAATCTACAGTGTATGTTTCACAGAACAAACATGTGAAAAAGAAGGAGCGCTCCGAAGTCACTCATGGACCCTCAGCATCTTGCAGAGGGTTCATTCCCTAAAGATGAATAGTCTGTCTATGAATCGTTCCTCTGTAAACACGTGCAGTTACACTGCCCAGCGATCCACAGGAAGCAAATCGCTATCCACGCTGGACACTTTCTCGGCTTGCACGCGTTATGTTGGTATGGGTTCGGCACTTACCATTTAAAAAGCGTGCAAATGTAAGAAAATAAACATGAGTGAGGCCAGAAATAACGCGAATTTTGTGTGTGTCTGTGTGTTTGTCTTCCCTGCCTTTTTATTGCGGTAGTCATAATAATAAAATGGAAACGTAAACATTACATAACTGAGATATGCTTGCCTGCCACGAACGATATATTATTTTATACATGTATATTAACTCATACATAATTTACATTAAAATGAAAAAATTATAAGTTTATTGACTGGCAACAAAATTATTTTATTTTTAACAATTACCATTGTTTCAAAAAGTTTAAAAGAATTTTCAAGTACTTTACTGTTGTTAAAACGTAAAAGGTTGCAGGTAAACTAACCCTTCCCCTTAACCGATCTTGACCAAAATCGAAAGTCCTTGAGTACTCTACAAATCAGGACTGCATGTAAAAAATTATTTGATTCTGTTCGAATTTGCGGCTTTTATCGTTTACCATAGAAAATAACCTTGTTAAAATATAAAACGTTGCAGGTAAACTACCCCTTTCCCTTAACCGATCTTCACCAAAATCAATAGGTCTTGAGAACGCCATTATTCAGGGCTGTATGCGAAACATTATTTAATTCTGTTTGAATTTGCAGCACTTATCGTTTGCAAAAAAAAAATTACCCTTGATAAAAAAAAACTGTGCAGGTAAACTACCCCTTTCCCTCAACAGATCTTCACCAAAAACAATAGGTCGTGAGTACTCTACAAATCAGGCCTGTATGCAAAAAATTATTTGATTCTGTTTGAATTTGCGGCTGTTATCGTTTGCCATATAAACAAAATCTACAGATAGACAGACAGACACACACACACAGACACTTTTTGAAAAACGACTTTTTTCATGTTTTGAGTGTAGTACAATCAGAATCTGCAATAATCTCGAACACGATTTTTTTTTGCCATCACCATACTTCCATTTCCTTAAGGAACATGGAAGTAAAATATCGGTATGGAGAACCATACATGAGTTCCATATTCTAAGATTTATATTTAAATCTAAATATCGCCTGCCAAGCGCGATATATTTTCTCTTATACATGATTTACATTAAAATGAAAAAATTTTAATTTTATTGCCTGGCAACAAAATTATTTTATTTTTAACAATTACCATTGTTTGAAAAAGTTTAAATAAATTTTCAAGTACTTTACTCTTGTTAAAACGTAAAAGTTTGCAGGTAAACTACCCCTTCCCCTTAACCGATCTTCACCAAAATCGAAAGTCCTTGAGACCTCTACAATTCAGCGACTTATGCAAAAAATTATTTGATTCTGTTTGAATTTGCGGCTGTTATCGTTTGCCATAGAAAATACGCTTGATAAAAAAACGTTGCTGGTAAACTACCCCTTCCCCTTAACCGATCTTCACCAAAAACAATAGGTCTTGAGTACTCTACAAATCAGGGCTGTATGCAAAACATTATTTGATTCTGCTTGATTTTGCGGCTGTTATCGTTTGCCATAGAAAATACCCTTGTAAAAAAAAACGTTGCAGGTAAACTACCCCTTTCCCTCAACCGATCTTCACCAAAAACAATATGTCTCGAGAACTCTACAATTCAGGGCTGTATACGAAACATTATTTAATTCTGTTTGAATTTGCGGCTGTTATCGTTTGCCAAAAAAAAATATCGGTATGGAGAACCATACATGACTTCCATATTCTACGATTTATATTCAAATTAATCATTTTCGAAATGAAATATTACCACAGAAACTACTTCTTTCTACTTACTGCTTCAGCCTTAACCACAGTACTGTGGTCACTAACGTATACCACCTCACGTTATCGCACTCGATTTTCACTGATGATGGAAGTCGATGGCATTGCCGAAACGTCTGGTTTTGTAGAAAACATTGGACTACGGCCAAATATCCCGGGAAGGAATTTTAACAAAAACTACTTCTTTGTTGCCGATAACGTTGTACACATATATATAAAAAATATGCATAAAATTAATGGCTTGTATAAGTTAATGATTGATCTCCATTAAGTACTGCTCAAGTTTCCAAAGTTTTAATATTATGATGTCCGTAATTAAAACATCAGAGCAGGTTTAGTGTGAATGAGGGTACACCGTGGACAAAGATTTTCAACATTTCCTATTGAGCGTTACTTAGAGTAAAGCTGCGAATCTACAGTGTATGTTTCACAGAACAAACATGTGAAAAAGAAGGAGCGCTCCGAAGTCACTCATGGACCCTCAGCATCTTGCAGAGGGTTCATTCCCTAAAGATGAATAGTCTGTCTATGAATCGTTCCTCTGTAAACACGTGCAGTTACACTGCCCAGCGATCCACAGGAAGCAAATCGCTATCCACGCTGGACACTTTTTCGGCTTGCACGCGTTATGTTGGTATGGGTTCGGCACTTACCATTTAAAAAGCGTGCAAATGTAAGAAAATAAACATGAGTGAGGCCAGAATAACGCGAATTTTGTGTGTGTCTGTGTGTTTGTCTTCCCTGCCTTTTTATTGCGGTAGTCATAATAATAAAAAGGAAACGTAAACATTACATAACTGAGATATGCTTGCCTGCCACGAACGATATATTATTTTATACATGTATATTAACTCATACATAATTTACATTAAAATGAAAAAATTATAATTTTATTGACTGGCAACAAAATTATTTTATTTTTAACAATTACCATTGTTTCAAAAAGTTTAAAAGAATTTTCAAGTACTTTACTGTTGTTAAAACGTAAAAGGTTGCAGGTAAACTAACCCTTCCCCTTAACCGATCTTGACCAAAATCAATAGGTCTTGAGAACTCCATTATTCAGGGCTGTATGTGAAACATTATTTAATTCTGTTTGAATTTGCAGCACTTATCGTTTGCAAAAAAAAATTACCCTTGATAAAAAAAAACTGTGCAGATAAACTACCCCTTTCCCTCAACAGATCTTCACCAAAAACAATAGGTCGTGAGTACTCTACAAATCAGGCCTGTATGCAAAAAATTATTTGATTCTGTTTGAATTTGCGGCTGTTATCGTTTGCCATATAAACAAAATCTACAGATAGACAGACAGACACACACACACACAGACACTTTTTGAAAAACGACTTTTTTCATGTTTTGAGTGTAGTACAATCAGAATCTGCAATAATCTCGAACACGATTTTTTTTTGCCATCACCATACTTCCATTTCCTTAAGGAACATGGAAGTAAAATATCGGTATGGAGAACCATACATGACTTCCATATTCTAAGATTTATATTTAAATCTAAATATCGCCTGCCAAGCGCGATATATTTTCTCTTATACATGATTTACATTAAAATGAAAAATTTTTAATTTTATTGCCTGGCAACAAAATTATTTTATTTTTAACAATTACCATTGTTTGAAAAAGTTTAAATAAATTTTCAAGTACTTTACTCTTGTTAAAACGTAAAAGGTTGCAGGTAAACTACCCCTTCCCCTTAACCGATCTTCACCAAAATCGAAAGTCCTTGAGTCCTCTACAATTCAGGGACGTATGCAAAAAATTATTTGATTCTGTTTGAATTTGCGGCTGTTATCGTTTGCCATAGAAAATACGCTTGATAAAAAAACGTTGCTGGTAAACTACCCCTTCCCCTTAACCGATCTTCACCAAAATCGAAAGTCCTTGAGACCTCTACAATTCAGGGCTGTATGCAAAACATTATTTGATTCTGTTTGATTTTGCGGCTGTTATCGTTTGCCATAGAAAATACCCTTGTAAAAAAAAACGTTGCAGGTAAACTACCCCTTTCCCTCAACCGATCTTCACCAAAAACAATATGTCTCGAGAACTCTACAATTCAGGGCTGTATACGAAACATTATTTAATTCTGTTTGAATTTGCGGCTGTTATCGTTTGCCAAAAAAAAATATCGGTATGGAGAACCATACATGACTTCCATATTCTACGATTTATATTCAAATTAATCATTTTCGAAATGAAATATTACCACAGAAACTACTTCTTTCTACTTACTGCTTCAGCCTTAACTTCAGTACTGTGGTCACTAACGTATACCACCTCACGTTATCGCACTCGATTTTCACTGATGATGGAAGTCGATGGCATTGCCGAAACGTCTGGTTTTGTAGAAAACATTGGACTACGGCCAAATATCCCGGGAAGGAATTTTAACAAAAACTACTTCTTTGTTGCCGATAACGTTGTACACATATATATAAAAAATATGCATAAAATTAATGGCTTGTATAAGTTAATGATTGATCTCCATTAAGTACTGCTCAAGTTTCCAAAGTTTTAATATTATGATGTCCGTAATTAAAACATCAGAGCAGGTTTAGTGTGAATGAGGGTACACCGTGGACAAAGATTTTCAACATTTCCTATTGAGCGTTACTTAGAGTAAAGCTGCGAATCTACAGTGTATGTTTCACAGAACAAACATGTGAAAAAGAAGGAGCGCTCCGAAGTCACTCATGGACCCTCAGCATCTTGCAGAGGGTTCATTCCCTAAAGATGAATAGTCTGTCTATGAATCGTTCCTCTGTAAACACGTGCAGTTACACTGCCCAGCGATCCACAGGAAGCAAATCGCTATCCACGCTGGACACTTTTTCGGCTTGCACGCGTTATGTTGGTATGGGTTCGGCACTTACCATTTAAAAAGCGTGCAAATGTAAGAAAATAAACATGAGTGAGGCCAGAAATAACGCGAATTTTGTGTGTGTCTGTGTGTTTGTCTTCCCTGCCTTTTTATTGCGGGTAGTCATAATAATAAAATGGAAACGTAAACATTACATAACTGAGATATGCTTGCCTGCCACGAACGATATATTATTTTATACATGTATATTAACTCATACATAATTTACATTAAAATGAAAAAATTATAATTTTATTGACTGGCAACAAAATTATTTTATTTTTAACAATTACCATTGTTTCAAAAAGTTTAAAAGAATTTTCAAGTACTTTACTGTTGTTAAAACGTAAAAGGTTGCAGGTAAACTAACCCTTCCCCTTAACCGATCTTGACCAAAATCGAAAGTCCTTGAGTACTCTACAAATCAGGACTGCATGTAAAAAATTATTTGATTCTGTTCGAATTTGCGGCTTTTATCGTTTACCATAGAAAATACCCTTGTTAAAATATAAAACGTTGCAGGTAAACTACCCCTTTCCCTTAACCGATCTTCACCAAAATCAATAGGTCTTGAGAACTCCATTATTCAGGGCTGTATGCGAAACATTATTTAATTCTGTTTGAATTTGCAGCACTTATCGTTTGCAAAAAAAATTACCCTTGATAAAAAAAAACTGTGCAGGTAAACTACCCCTTTCCCTCAACAGATCTTCACCAAAAACAAAAGGTCGTGAGTACTCTACAAATCAGGCCTGTATGCAAAAAATTATTTGATTCTGTTTGAATTTGCGGCTGTTATCGTTTGCCATATAAACAAAATCTACAGATAGACAGACAGACACACACACACAGACACTTTTTGAAAAACGACTTTTTTCATGTTTGAGTGTAGTACAATCAGAATCTGCAATAATCTCGAACACGATTTTTTTTTGCCATCACCATACTTCCATTTCCTTAAGGAACATGGAAGTAAAATATCGGTATGGAGAACCATACATGAGTTCCATATTCTAAGATTTATATTTAAATCTAAATATCGCCTGCCAAGCGCGATATATTTTTCTCTTATACATGATTTACATTAAATGAAAACATTTTAATTTTATTGCCTGGCAACAAAATTATTTTATTTTAACAATTACCATTGTTTGAAAAAGTTTAAATAAATTTTCAAGTACTTTACTCTTGTTAAAACGTAAACGTTGCAGGTAAACTACCCCTTCCCCTTAACCGATCTTCACCAAAATCGAAAGTCCTTGAGACCTCTACAATTCAGGGATGTATGCAAAAAATTATTTGATTCTGTTTGATTTTGCGGCAGTTATCGTTTGCCATAGAAAATACGCTTGATAAAAAAACGTTGCTGGTAAACTACCCCTTCCCCTTAACCGATCTTCACCAAAAACAATAGGTCTTGAGTACTCTACAAATCAGGGCTGTATGCAAAACATTATTTGATTCTGTTTGATTTTGCGGCTGTTATCGTTTGCCATAGAAAATACCCTTGTAAAAAAAAACGTTGCAGGTAAACTACCCCTTTCCCTCAACCGATCTTCACCAAAAACAATATGTCTCGAGAACTCTACAATTCAGGGCTGTATACGAAACATTATTTAATTCTGTTTGAATTTGCGGCTGTTATCGTTTGCCAAAAAAAAATATCGGTATGGAGAACCATACATGACTTCCATATTCTACGATTTATATTCAAATTAATCATTTTCGAAATGAAATATTACCACAGAAACTACTTCTTTCTACTTACTGCTTCAGCCTTAACTTCAGTACTGTGGTCACTAACGTATACCACCTCACGTTATCGCACTCGATTTTCACTGATGATGGAAGTCGATGGCATTGCCGAAACGTCTGGTTTTGTAGAAAACATTGGACTACGGCCAAATATCCCGGGAAGGAATTTTAACAAAAACTACTTCTTTGTTGCCGATAACGTTGTACACATATATATAAAAAATATGCATAAAATTAATGGCTTGTATAAGTTAATGATTGATCTCCATTAAGTACTGCTCAAGTTTCCAAAGTTTTAATATTATGATGTCCGTAATTAAAACATCAGAGCAGGTTTAGTGTGAATGAGGGTACACCGTGGACAAAGATTTTCAACATTTCCTATTGAGCGTTACTTAGAGTAAAGCTGCGAATCTACAGTGTATGTTTCACAGAACAAACATGTGAAAAAGAAGGAGCGCTCCGAAGTCACTCATGGACCCTCAGCATCTTGCAGAGGGTTCATTCCCTAAAGATGAATAGTCTGTCTATGAATCGTTCCTCTGTAAACACGTGCAGTTACACTGCCCAGCGATCCACAGGAAGCAAATCGCTATCCACGCTGGACACTTTTTCGGCTTGCACGCGTTATGTTGGTATGGGTTCGGCACTTACCATTTAAAAAGCGTGCAAATGTAAGAAAATAAACATGAGTGAGGCCAGAAATAACGCGAATTTTGTGTGTGTCTGTGTGTTTGTCTTCCCTGCCTTTTTATTGCGGTAGTCATAATAATAAAATGGAAACGTAAACATTACATAACTGAGATATGCTTGCCTGCCACGAACGATATATTATTTTATACATGTATATTAACTCATACATAATTTACATTAAAATGAAAAAATTATAATTTTATTGACTGGCAACAAAATTATTTTATTTTTAACAATTACCATTGTTTCAAAAAGTTTAAAAGAATTTTCAAGTACTTTACTGTTGTTAAAACGTAAAAGGTTGCAGGTAAACTAACCCTTCCCCTTAACCGATCTTGACCAAAATCGAAAGTCCTTGAGTACTCTACAAATCAGGACTGCATGTAAAAAATTATTTGATTCTGTTCGAATTTGCGGCTTTTATCGTTTACCATAGAAAATACCCTTGTTAAAATATAAAACGTTGCAGGTAAACTACCCCTTTCCCTTAACCGATCTTCACCAAAATCAATAGGTCTTGAGAACTCCATTATTCAGGGCTGTATGCGAAACATTATTTAATTCTGTTTGAATTTGCAGCACTTATCGTTTGCAAAAAAAATTACCCTTGATAAAAAAAAACTGTGCAGGTAAACTACCCCTTTCCCTCAACAGATCTTCACCAAAAACAAAAGGTCGTGAGTACTCTACAAATCAGGCCTGTATGCAAAAAATTATTTGATTCTGTTTGAATTTGCGGCTGTTATCGTTTGCCATATAAACAAAATCTACAGATAGACAGACAGACACACACACACAGACACTTTTTGAAAAACGACTTTTTTCATGTTTTGAGTGTAGTACAATCAGAATCTGCAATAATCTCGAACACGATTTTTTTTTGCCATCACCATACTTCCATTTCCTTAAGGAACATGGAAGTAAAATATCGGTATGGAGAACCATACATGAGTTCCATATTCTAAGATTTATATTTAAATCTAAATATCGCCTGCCAAGCGCGATATATTTTCTCTTATACATGATTTACATTAAAATGAAAACATTTTAATTTTATTGCCTGGCAACAAAATTATTTTATTTTTAACAATTACCATTGTTTGAAAAAGTTTAAATAAATTTTCAAGTACTTTACTCTTGTTAAAACGTAAACGTTGCAGGTAAACTACCCCTTCCCCTTAACCGATCTTCACCAAAATCGAAAGTCCTTGAGACCTCTACAATTCAGGGATGTATGCAAAAAATTATTTGATTCTGTTTGATTTTGCGGCAGTTATCGTTTGCCATAGAAAATACGCTTGATAAAAAAACGTTGCTGGTAAACTACCCCTTCCCCTTAACCGATCTTCACCAAAAACAATAGGTCTTGAGTACTCTACAAATCAGGGCTGTATGCAAAACATTATTTGATTCTGTTTGATTTTGCGGCTGTTATCGTTTGCCATAGAAAATACCCTTGTAAAAAAAAACGTTGCAGGTAAACTACCCCTTTCCCTCAACCGATCTTCACCAAAAACAATATGTCTCGAGAACTCTACAATTCAGGGCTGTATACGAAACATTATTTAATTCTGTTTTAATTTGCGGCTGTTATCGTTTGCCAAAAAAAATATCGGTATGGAGAACCATACATGACTTCCATATTCTACGATTTATATTCAAATTAATCATTTTCGAAATGAAATATTACCACAGAAACTACTTCTTTCTACTTACTGCTTCAGCCTTAACCACAGTACTGTGGTCACTAACGTATACCACCTCACGTTATCGCACTCGATTTTCACTGATGATGGAAGTCGATGGCATTGCCGAAACGTCTGGTTTTGTAGAAAACATTGGACTACGGCCAAATATCCCGGGAAGGAATTTTAACAAAAACTACTTCTTTGTTGCCGATAACGTTGTACACATATATATAAAAAATATGCATAAAATTAATGGCTTGTATAAGTTAATGATTGATCTCCATTAAGTACTGCTCAAGTTTCCAAAGTTTTAATATTATGATGTCCGTAATTAAAACATCAGAGCAGGTTTAGTGTGAATGAGGGTACACCGTGGACAAAGATTTTCAACATTTCCTATTGAGCGTTACTTAGAGTAAAGCTGCGAATCTACAGTGTATGTTTCACAGAACAAACATGTGAAAAAGAAGGAGCGCTCCGAAGTCACTCATGGACCCTCAGCATCTTGCAGAGGGTTCATTCCCTAAAGATGAATAGTCTGTCTATGAATCGTTCCTCTGTAAACACGTGCAGTTACACTGCCCAGCGATCCACAGGAAGCAAATCGCTATCCACGCTGGACACTTTCTCGGCTTGCACGCGTTATGTTGGTATGGGTTCGGCACTTACCATTTAAAAAGCGTGCAAATGTAAGAAAATAAACATGAGTGAGGCCAGAAATAACGCGAATTTTGTGTGTGTCTGTGTGTTTGTCTTCCCTGCCTTTTTATTGCGGTAGTCATAATAATAAAATGGAAACGTAAACATTACATAACTGAGATATGCTTGCCTGCCACGAACGATATATTATTTTATACATGTATATTAACTCATACATAATTTACATTAAAATGAAAAAATTATAAGTTTATTGACTGGCAACAAAATTATTTTATTTTTAACAATTACCATTGTTTCAAAAAGTTTAAAAGAATTTTCAAGTACTTTACTGTTGTTAAAACGTAAAAGGTTGCAGGTAAACTAACCCTTCCCCTTAACCGATCTTGACCAAAATCGAAAGTCCTTGAGTACTCTACAAATCAGGACTGCATGTAAAAAATTATTTGATTCTGTGCGAATTTGCGGCTTTTATCGTTTACCATAGAAAATAACCTTGTTAAAATATAAAACGTTGCAGGTAAACTACCCCTTTCCCTTAACCGATCTTCACCAAAATCAATAGGTCTTGAGAACGCCATTATTCAGGGCTGTATGCGAAACATTATTTAATTCTGTTTGAATTTGCAGCACTTATCGTTTGCAAAAAAAAAATTACCCTTGATAAAAAAAAACTGTGCAGGTAAACTACCCCTTTCCCTCAACAGATCTTCACCAAAAACAATAGGTCGTGAGTACTCTACAAATCAGGCCTGTATGCAAAAAATTATTTGATTCTGTTTGAATTTGCGGCTGTTATCGTTTGCCATATAAACAAAATCTACAGATAGACAGACAGACACACACACACAGACACTTTTTGAAAAACGACTTTTTTCATGTTTTGAGTGTAGTACAATCAGAATCTGCAATAATCTCGAACACGATTTTTTTTTGCCATCACCATACTTCCATTTCCTTAAGGAACATGGAAGTAAAATATCGGTATGGAGAACCATACATGAGTTCCATATTCTAAGATTTATATTTAAATCTAAATATCGCCTGCCAAGCGCGATATATTTTCTCTTATACATGATTTACATTAAAATGAAAAAATTTTAATTTTATTGCCTGGCAACAAAATTATTTTATTTTTAACAATTACCATTGTTTGAAAAAGTTTAAATAAATTTTCAAGTACTTTACTCTTGTTAAAACGTAAAAGTTTGCAGGTAAACTACCCCTTCCCCTTAACCGATCTTCACCAAAATCGAAAGTCCTTGAGACCTCTACAATTCAGCGACTTATGCAAAAAATTATTTGATTCTGTTTGAATTTGCGGCTGTTATCGTTTGCCATAGAAAATACGCTTGATAAAAAAACGTTGCTGGTAAACTACCCCTTCCCCTTAACCGATCTTCACCAAAAACAATAGGTCTTGAGTACTCTACAAATCAGGGCTGTATGCAAAACATTATTTGATTCTGCTTGATTTTGCGGCTGTTATCGTTTGCCATAGAAAATACCCTTGTAAAAAAAAACGTTGCAGGTAAACTACCCCTTTCCCTCAACCGATCTTCACCAAAAACAATATGTCTCGAGAACTCTACAATTCAGGGCTGTATACGAAACATTATTTAATTCTGTTTGAATTTGCGGCTGTTATCGTTTGCCAAAAAAAAATATCGGTATGGAGAACCATACATGACTTCCATATTCTACGATTTATATTCAAATTAATCATTTTCGAAATGAAATATTACCACAGAAACTACTTCTTTCTACTTACTGCTTCAGCCTTAACCACAGTACTGTGGTCACTAACGTATACCACCTCACGTTATCGCACTCGATTTTCACTGATGATGGAAGTCGATGGCATTGCCGAAACGTCTGGTTTTGTAGAAAACATTGGACTACGGCCAAATATCCCGGGAAGGAATTTTAACAAAAACTACTTCTTTGTTGCCGATAACGTTGTACACATATATATAAAAAATATGCATAAAATTAATGGCTTGTATAAGTTAATGATTGATCTCCATTAAGTACTGCTCAAGTTTCCAAAGTTTTAATATTATGATGTCCGTAATTAAAACATCAGAGCAGGTTTAGTGTGAATGAGGGTACACCGTGGACAAAGATTTTCAACATTTCCTATTGAGCGTTACTTAGAGTAAAGCTGCGAATCTACAGTGTATGTTTCACAGAACAAACATGTGAAAAAGAAGGAGCGCTCCGAAGTCACTCATGGACCCTCAGCATCTTGCAGAGGGTTCATTCCCTAAAGATGAATAGTCTGTCTATGAATCGTTCCTCTGTAAACACGTGCAGTTACACTGCCCAGCGATCCACAGGAAGCAAATCGCTATCCACGCTGGACACTTTTTCGGCTTGCACGCGTTATGTTGGTATGGGTTCGGCACTTACCATTTAAAAAGCGTGCAAATGTAAGAAAATAAACATGAGTGAGGCCAGAATAACGCGAATTTTGTGTGTGTCTGTGTGTTTGTCTTCCCTGCCTTTTTATTGCGGTAGTCATAATAATAAAAAGGAAACGTAAACATTACATAACTGAGATATGCTTGCCTGCCACGAACGATATATTATTTTATACATGTATATTAACTCATACATAATTTACATTAAAATGAAAAAATTATAATTTTATTGACTGGCAACAAAATTATTTTATTTTTAACAATTACCATTGTTTCAAAAAGTTTAAAAGAATTTTCAAGTACTTTAATGTTGTTAAAACGTAAAAGGTTGCAGGTAAACTAACCCTTCCCCTTAACCGATCTTGACCAAAATCAATAGGTCTTGAGAACTCCATTATTCAGGGCTGTATGTGAAACATTATTTAATTCTGTTTGAATTTGCAGCACTTATCGTTTGCAAAAAAAAATTACCCTTGATAAAAAAAAACTGTGCAGATAAACTACCCCTTTCCCTCAACAGATCTTCACCAAAAACAATAGGTCGTGAGTACTCTACAAATCAGGCCTGTATGCAAAAAATTATTTGATTCTGTTTGAATTTGCGGCTGTTATCGTTTGCCATATAAACAAAATCTACAGATAGACAGACAGACACACACACACACAGACACTTTTTGAAAAACGACTTTTTTCATGTTTTGAGTGTAGTACAATCAGAATCTGCAATAATCTCGAACACGATTTTTTTTTGCCATCACCATACTTCCATTTCCTTAAGGAACATGGAAGTAAAATATCGGTATGGAGAACCATACATGACTTCCATATTCTAAGATTTATATTTAAATCTAAATATCGCCTGCCAAGCGCGATATATTTTCTCTTATACATGATTTACATTAAAATGAAAAATTTTTAATTTTATTGCCTGGCAACAAAATTATTTTATTTTTAACAATTACCATTGTTTGAAAAAGTTTAAATAAATTTTCAAGTACTTTACTCTTGTTAAAACGTAAAAGGTTGCAGGTAAACTACCCCTTCCCCTTAACCGATCTTCACCAAAATCGAAAGTCCTTGAGTCCTCTACAATTCAGGGACGTATGCAAAAAATTATTTGATTCTGTTTGAATTTGCGGCTGTTATCGTTTGCCATAGAAAATACGCTTGATAAAAAAACGTTGCTGGTAAACTACCCCTTCCCCTTAACCGATCTTCACCAAAATCGAAAGTCCTTGAGACCTCTACAATTCAGGGCTGTATGCAAAACATTATTTGATTCTGTTTGATTTTGCGGCTGTTATCGTTTGCCATAGAAAATACCCTTGTAAAAAAAAACGTTGCAGGTAAACTACCCCTTTCCCTCAACCGATCTTCACCAAAAACAATATGTCTCGAGAACTCTACAATTCAGGGCTGTATACGAAACATTATTTAATTCTGTTTGAATTTGCGGCTGTTATCGTTTGCCAAAAAAAATATCGGTATGGAGAACCATACATGACTTCCATATTCTACGATTTATATTCAAATTAATCATTTTCGAAATGAAATATTACCACAGAAACTACTTCTTTCTACTTACTGCTTCAGCCTTAACTTCAGTACTGTGGTCACTAACGTATACCACCTCACGTTATCGCACTCGATTTTCACTGATGATGGAAGTCGATGGCATTGCCGAAACGTCTGGTTTTGTAGAAAACATTGGACTACGGCCAAATATCCCGGGAAGGAATTTTAACAAAAACTACTTCTTTGTTGCCGATAACGTTGTACACATATATATAAAAAATATGCATAAAATTAATGGCTTGTATAAGTTAATGATTGATCTCCATTAAGTACTGCTCAAGTTTCCAAAGTTTTAATATTATGATGTCCGTAATTAAAACATCAGAGCAGGTTTAGTGTGAATGAGGGTACACCGTGGACAAAGATTTTCAACATTTCCTATTGAGCGTTACTTAGAGTAAAGCTGCGAATCTACAGTGTATGTTTCACAGAACAAACATGTGAAAAAGAAGGAGCGCTCCGAAGTCACTCATGGACCCTCAGCATCTTGCAGAGGGTTCATTCCCTAAAGATGAATAGTCTGTCTATGAATCGTTCCTCTGTAAACACGTGCAGTTACACTGCCCAGCGATCCACAGGAAGCAAATCGCTATCCACGCTGGACACTTTTTCGGCTTGCACGCGTTATGTTGGTATGGGTTCGGCACTTACCATTTAAAAAGCGTGCAAATGTAAGAAAATAAACATGAGTGAGGCCAGAAATAACGCGAATTTTGTGTGTGTCTGTGTGTTTGTCTTCCCTGCCTTTTTATTGCGGTAGTCATAATAATAAAATGGAAACGTAAACATTACATAACTGAGATATGCTTGCCTGCCACGAACGATATATTATTTTATACATGTATATTAACTCATACATAATTTACATTAAAATGAAAAAATTATAATTTTATTGACTGGCAACAAAATTATTTTATTTTGAACAATTACCATTGTTTCAAAAAGTTTAAAAGAATTTTCAAGTACTTTACTGTTGTTAAAACGTAAAAGGTTGCAGGTAAACTAACCCTTCCCCTTAACCGATCTTCACCAAAATCGAAAGTCCTTGAGTACTCTACAAATCAGGACTGCATGTAAAAAATTATTTGATTCTGTTCGAATTTGCGGCTTTTATCGTTTACCATAGAAAATACCCTTGTTAAAATATAAAACGTTGCAGGTAAACTACCCCTTTCCCTTAACCGATCTTCACCAAAATCAATAGGTCTTGAGAACTCCATTATTCAGGTCTGTATGCGAAACATTATTTAATTCTGTTTGAATTTGCAGCACTTATCGTTTGCAAAAAAAAAATACCCTTGATAAAAAAAACTGTGCAGGTAAACTACCCCTTTCCCTCAACAGATCTTCACCAAAAACAATAGGTCGTGAGTACTCTACAAATCAGGCCTGTATGCAAAAAATTATTTGATTCTGTTTGAATTTGCGGCTGTTATCGTTTGCCATATAAACAAAATCTACAGATAGACAGACAGACACACACACACAGACACTTTTTGAAAAACGACTTTTTTCATGTTTTGAGTGTAGTACAATCAGAATCTGCAATAATCTCGAACACGATTTTTTTTGCCATCACCATACTTCCATTTCCTTAAGGAACATGGAAGTAAAATATCGGTATGGAGAACCATACATGACTTCCATATTCTAAGATTTATATTTAAATCTAAATATCGCCTGCCAAGCGCGATATATTTTCTCTTATACATGATTTACATTAAAATGAAAAAATTTTAATTTTATTGCCTGGCAACAAAATTATTTTATTTTTAACAATTACCATTGTTTGAAAAAGTTTAAATAAATTTTCAAGTACTTTACTCTTGTTAAAACGTAAAAGGTTGCAGGTAAACTACCCCTTCCCCTTAACCGATCTTCACCAAAATCGAAAGTCCTTGAGACCTCTACAATTCAGGGACGTATGCAAAAAATTATTTGATTCTGTTTGAATTTGCGGCTGTTATCGTTTGCCATAGAAAATACGCTTGATAAAAAAACGTTGCTGGTAAACTACCCCTTCCCCTTAACCGATCTTCACCAAAAACAATAGGTCTTGAGTACTCTACAAATCAGGGCTGTATGCAAAACATTATTTGATTCTGTTTGATTTTGCGGCTGTTATCGTTTGCCATAGAAAATACCCTTGTAAAAAAAAACGTTGCAGGTAAACTACCCCTTTCCCTCAACCGATCTTCACCAAAAACAATATGTCTCGAGAACTCTACAATTCAGGGCTGTATACGAAACATTATTTAATTCTGTTTGAATTTGCGGCTGTTATCGTTTGCCAAAAAAAATATCGGTATGGAGAACCATACATGACTTCCATATTCTACGATTTATATTCAAATTAATCATTTTCGAAATGAAATATTACCACAGAAACTACTTCTTTCTACTTACTGCTTCAGCCTTAACCACAGTACTGTGGTCACTAACGTATACCACCTCACGTTATCGCACTCGATTTTCACTGATGATGGAAGTCGATGGCATTGCCGAAACGTCTGGTTTTGTAGAAAACATTGGACTACGGCCAAATATCCCGGGAAGGAATTTTAACAAAAACTACTTCTTTGTTGCCGATAACGTTGTACACATATATATAAAAAATATGCATAAAATTAATGGCTTGTATAAGTTAATGATTGATCTCCATTAAGTACTGCTCAAGTTTCCAAAGTTTTAATATTATGATGTCCGTAATTAAAACATCAGAGCAGGTTTAGTGTGAATGAGGGTACACCGTGGACAAAGATTTTCAACATTTCCTATTGAGCGTTACTTAGAGTAAAGCTGCGAATCTACAGTGTATGTTTCACAGAACAAACATGTGAAAAAGAAGGAGCGCTCCGAAGTCACTCATGGACCCTCAGCATCTTGCAGAGGGTTCATTCCCTAAAGATGAATAGTCTGTCTATGAATCGTTCCTCTGTAAACACGTGCAGTTACACTGCCCAGCGATCCACAGGAAGCAAATCGCTATCCACGCTGGACACTTTTTCGGCTTGCACGCGTTATGTTGGTATGGGTTCGGCACTTACCATTTAAAAAGCGTGCAAATGTAAGAAAATAAACATGAGTGAGGCCAGAAATAACGCGAATTTTGTGTGTGTCTGTGTGTTTGTCTTCCCTGCCTTTTTATTGCGGTAGTCATAATAATAAAATGGAAACGTAAACATTACATAACTGAGATATGCTTGCCTGCCACGAACGATATATTATTTTATACATGTATATTAACTCATACATAATTTACATTAAAATGAAAAAATTATAATTTTATTGACTGGCAACAAAATTATTTTATTTTTAACAATTACCATTGTTTCAAAAAGTTTAAAAGAATTTTCAAGTACTTTACTGTTGTTAAAACGTAAAAGGTTGCAGGTAAACTAACCCTTCCCCTTAACCGATCTTGACCAAAATCGAAAGTCCTTGAGTACTCTACAAATCAGGACTGCATGTAAAAAATTATTTGATTCTGTTCGAATTTGCGGCTTTTATCGTTTACCATAGAAAATACCCTTGTTAAAATATAAAACGTTGCAGGTAAACTACCCCTTTCCCTTAACCGATCTTCACCAAAATCAATAGGTCTTGAGAACTCCATTATTCAGGGCTGTATGCGAAACATTATTTAATTCTGTTTGAATTTGCAGCACTTATCGTTTGCAAAAAAAAAATTACCCTTGATAAAAAAAAACTGTGCAGGTAAACTACCCCTTTCCCTCAACAGATCTTCACCAAAAACAAAAGGTCGTGAGTACTCTACAAATCAGGCCTGTATGCAAAAAATTATTTGATTCTGTTTGAATTTGCGGCTGTTATCGTTTGCCATATAAACAAAATCTACAGATAGACAGACAGACACACACACACACACACTTTTTGAAAAACGACTTTTTTCATGTTTTGAGTGTAGTACAATCAGAATCTGCAATAATCTCGAACACGATTTTTTTTTGCCATCACCATACTTCCATTTCCTTAAGGAACATGGAAGTAAAATATCGGTATGGAGAACCATACATGACTTCCATATTCTAAGATTTATATTGTAATATAATTTATTACAAATAAAAATATAAGAATAAAAATAATTGAAATATATATAATTATTGTGTGTGTAGCTTTTGTGATAACAAGGGTATTGTGCTCTTCCTTTAGCCCCACTATTAGGCTAGTCAAATTGTAATATAATTTCAGATGTAATAATAAATAAAATATAGAAATATTGATGATAAGAATAGCTTATAACTAGGTGTGTTTGATTGATAAATACCAAATACATCAAACTTTAAAAAATTGTGCAAATATTTTTTCTTGTTCTTGTATCGAGTTTGAGTGAATGATTTAATTTAATTAATTAATAATTAATTAATTAGTTGAGTTTGTAATTTCCTTCTATATCTATTCTCTCAATGTGAATTATGTTTTTGCTTAATAAAAAATAATAATAACATTAATGGTAGAAATAAAAACAATCCTGGTAACTGAATAATGATTTGCGTTTATTCATTCAAAATTGTGCGCCAGTCAAACTGCGCATGTCCCAGGCACTGGCGAATATTCGCCACAGTCGGCAGTGAGAAAAATCAACAAATATATTTTTTTACAAGTTTAAATTTATGGTTCTTTTAACGAGTCGAAATGGTCAGAGGGCAAGGAACAAGATACATTTAACAGGTATTCTTAAACTAAATGTTAATATCTGAAATAGAACAGAATTATTATTACAATTGTCAATTAGAAAGAAATTATTTAAATTTCGAACCAAGTCGAAGAAATGACGTCACTCCTCTCCAGGAAGCACTGGCTGATCGTCTTTATAGAAATTCAGCAATGGCCGCCGTCTGCTCGATTTTAACTGCTATGATGCCGTTGGAATTGAAGATCTTCTCCCACAGAAATAAAACGATGTTCCCTTTTCTGCGAAGTGGTGTTGTTCCAAAATATAGTGTTGAATGTCCCCTCGTCGTCTGCGATGTCGAATTCTGGATGGATCTCTTGTGTAGTGTGGTGTTCAAATATGTGTGTTGGTTATCTGTGAATTCGTTCCAAAAATTGTTCAAAATGGCTGTCGATTTCTGGCGTTGAGTTTTATGGTGTTATTCTGTGTTTTTGGAAACTTGTGAAGTGTTAGACATAGATAGATAAGGTTATTTCACTTGTTAGTTCATCTCCGTTACACGCCGCATAACCACACTTGGTTTTAATACAAATTATTTGGTTTTCAATACTCCACTAACACATTTTTCAACTGTTCAGCTTTGCGATTAACAATAGACTAATAGACGCAACGTCGTCGTTTTAGGGCAATTTGTGGTATGTCTTTTTCCTCTTCATATTGTTTAATTATAAAATATCTGTCTAAGACTTGTTTCACTATCTAACTATACATAACAAGTTTTCTTATTTTTTACTGTATTTCAAATATTTCTTAATTTTACATGAATCTAACTATTCAGTAATATTGATTATTTAATTTTACATCTTTTGATATATAGCTGGGTTTGTTTCAAACTCATTTAAGCCCAAAAATTACAATTTTACATAATGATTGTATGCCCCATATTTTGTACAAATTCAGTGTTTTAAAGGTTTTTATTTGCTTTTTCGGTATAATATTTCCCTGTAATACACCTAATAACTCCGTAATTACTTTGTTGTTAATAATTTGGTTATTAAAACATTTCAATATTGATTAATTTGCTGTTTAGTCTGATTTGATTACTATCATAAGCCTATTTTTGACTGTTTCCAAAAGAAGTTAGTTTTCTTTCTTTTGTCATTCTATTTGCTATTAACTGTATCTGTATTAATTATATTTTCAATTTCTGTATTGTATGTATTGAATTCTATTCCTATTACATAGATTAATTCTTTGATAGATAATTTTTTGGTTTATAGGCCAGTCTGTGTTTACTACAATGGTGTCTTGGCTGGTCTGTTTGTACATTATACATGGTTTACTGTTTTGAATAAAATTATTACATTTTTATGCCCTACTTGCCTCTCTGACTTACACAATGGAAAATTAAATGACATGATTTTAAATACAATAGAATATCTTGTATCTACTAAACTTTCTTTATACTAATAACATCATTGAACCATAACATGAACATCTTATGCCTAATTTTAACAAAAACATCTTATTATCAACTATTTTCCATATATCATCTAATTTTAACAAAAACATCTTATTCCTATTATTTTTTACTGTATCATCAAATGATAACAAAATAGCTTATCCTAGACATAATTTAATTAAAAAAAAAATAAAAAACTCCTATTACTAGTAACACTGTCAGTCACTAGCTGTCTTGTGTATTATGTTTCTTTTGAAAACACTTTAACTGTGATCAAAAAACATCGTGTATCTATTTACACCTTACATCTAAAATATTATCTAATTAATAATAAATAACAAACATCTTAATATTAGTCATACCTTCAGTTATGAACTGTCCTTTGGTATTTTTGTCCTTCTCACCATTTACTTAGCTATAATTAAAGAAAACATTTTATATGTAATAGTTTTTCTTATATCTAATTTAAAAACTCTTATTACTGGTAATGTTGTCAGTCCTTAGACTGTCTTTCATTCCAATGGTTTTATTATTATTATTCTACACTCATGGTAGTCTTTTTATAATATTTAAACTTCATTGAAGATTTTTTCATAGATTTTTTAACTATGTTTCTCACTATACACTCTGTAGTTTCTTAATTTTGTTATCTCACTTCACTTTATTGGATTCTACACTCTGGTAGTCTTTTTAGTGAGTTCTACACTATGGTAGTCTCTTTTGACATATTTTTTAACATATTACACTTACAACTAATATACAATTTGTGTTTTATAGTATTGTATCTTGTAACTTGTTTGGGTTTACCTATATCGGTTTCAATTTTGTCTCATGGTATTTATTATATGACTAACATTTTGTTTTGGCATATCTCTTCCTGTTTCTGGTCTCTTTGTTCGAATCTTGATATGTTTTGTCCCTTCTTCAAATATCACATTAGTAGTTTCCTTATTAAAATGGTTTCATGACAGATTATTTCCTTTTTTATGGTCCTTCCCTTTTTGTACTGCTTCCCCAATCTACTGGGTATACTGCTGGTTTAACTGGTTTTTTTCATAGTAGGTTATTTTAATTGATGGTTTTCTTTATTATCTTCCATTTTTATTCACATTTTATAGACTTAATTATACAGTTTCTAGAGTAATCCTTAAACAATTTATTCTTCTCACTCACTATGGAACTTTTTCTTTTATTTATGTAACATTAATTCAAATGTTTAGTGTGATAATTTTGTTATGTTACAATATTTAAATCTTAATATCGCCTGCCAAGCGCGATATATTTTCTCTTATACATGATTTACATTAAAATGAAAAAATTTTAATTTTATTGCCTGGCAACAAAATTATTTTATTTTTAACAATTACCATTGTTTGAAAAAGTTTAAATAAATTTTCAAGTACTTTACTCTTGTTAAAACGTAAAAGGTTGCAGGTAAACTACCCCTTCCCCTTAACCGATCTTCACCAAAATCGAAAGTCCTTGAGACCTCTACAATTCAGGGACGTATGCAAAAAATTATTTGATTCTGTTTGAATTTGCGGCTGTTATCGTTTGCCATAGAAAATACGCTTGATAAAAAAACGTTGCTGGTAAACTACCCCTTCCCCTTAACCGATCTTCACCAAAAACAATAGGTCTTGAGTACTCTACAAATCAGGGCTGTATGCAAAACATTATTTGATTCTGTTTGATTTTGCGGCTGTTATCGTTTGCCATAGAAAATACCCTTGTAAAAAAAAACGTTGCAGGTAAACTACCCCTTTCCCTCAACCGATCTTCACCAAAAACAATATGTCTCGAGAACTCTACAATTCAGGGCTGTATACGAAACATTATTTAATTCTGTTTGAATTTGCGGCTGTTATCGTTTGCCAAAAAAAATATCGGTATGGAGAACCATACATGACTTCCATATTCTACGATTTATATTCAAATTAATCATTTTCGAAATGAAATATTACCACAGAAACTACTTCTTTCTACTTACTGCTTCAGCCTTAACCACAGTACTGTGGTCACTAACGTATACCACCTCACGTTATCGCACTCGATTTTCACTGATGATGGAAGTCGATGGCATTGCCGAAACGTCTGGTTTTGTAGAAAACATTGGACTACGGCCAAATATCCCGGGAAGGAATTTTAACAAAAACTACTTCTTTGTTGCCGATAACGTTGTACACATATATATAAAAAATATGCATAAAATTAATGGCTTGTATAAGTTAATGATTGATCTCCATTAAGTACTGCTCAAGTTTCCAAAGTTTTAATATTATGATGTCCGTAATTAAAACATCAGAGCAGGTTTAGTGTGAATGAGGGTACACCGTGGACAAAGATTTTCAACATTTCCTATTGAGCGTTACTTAGAGTAAAGCTGCGAATCTACAGTGTATGTTTCACAGAACAAACATGTGAAAAAGAAGGAGCGCTCCGAAGTCACTCATGGACCCTCAGCATCTTGCAGAGGGTTCATTCCCTAAAGATGAATAGTCTGTCTATGAATCGTTCCTCTGTAAACACGTGCAGTTACACTGCCCAGCGATCCACAGGAAGCAAATCGCTATCCACGCTGGACACTTTTTCGGCTTGCACGCGTTATGTTGGTATGGGTTCGGCACTTACCATTTAAAAAGCGTGCAAATGTAAGAAAATAAACATGAGTGAGGCCAGAAATAACGCGAATTTTGTGTGTGTCTGTGTGTTTGTCTTCCCTGCCTTTTTATTGCGGTAGTCATAATAATAAAATGGAAACGTAAACATTACATAACTGAGATATGCTTGCCTGCCACGAACGATATATTATTTTATACATGTATATTAACTCATACATAATTTACATTAAAATGAAAAAATTATAATTTTATTGACTGGCAACAAAATTATTTTATTTTTAACAATTACCATTGTTTCAAAAAGTTTAAAAGAATTTTCAAGTACTTTACTGTTGTTAAAACGTAAAAGGTTGCAGGTAAACTAACCCTTCCCCTTAACCGATCTTGACCAAAATCGAAAGTCCTTGAGTACTCTACAAATCAGGACTGCATGTAAAAAATTATTTGATTCTGTTCGAATTTGCGGCTTTTATCGTTTACCATAGAAAATACCCTTGTTAAAATATAAAACGTTGCAGGTAAACTACCCCTTTCCCTTAACCGATCTTCACCAAAATCAATAGGTCTTGAGAACTCCATTATTCAGGGCTGTATGCGAAACATTATTTAATTCTGTTTGAATTTGCAGCACTTATCGTTTGCAAAAAAAATTACCCTTGATAAAAAAAAACTGTGCAGGTAAACTACCCCTTTCCCTCAACAGATCTTCACCAAAAACAAAAGGTCGTGAGTACTCTACAAATCAGGCCTGTATGCAAAAAATTATTTGATTCTGTTTGAATTTGCGGCTGTTATCGTTTGCCATATAAACAAAATCTACAGATAGACAGACAGACACACACACACACACACTTTTTGAAAAACGACTTTTTTCATGTTTTGAGTGTAGTACAATCAGAATCTGCAATAATCTCGAACACGATTTTTTTTTGCCATCACCATACTTCCATTTCCTTAAGGAACATGGAAGTAAAATATCGGTATGGAGAACCATACATGACTTCCATATTCTAAGATTTATATTGTAATATAATTTATTACAAATAAAAATATAAGAATAAAAATAATTGAAATATATATAATTATTGTGTGTGTAGCTTTTGTGATAACAAGGGTATTGTGCTCTTCCTTTAGCCCCACTATTAGGCTAGTCAAATTGTAATATAATTTCAGATGTAATAATAAATAAAATATAGAAATATTGATGATAAGAATAGCTTATAACTAGGTGTGTTTGATTGATAAATACCAAATACATCAAACTTTAAAAAATTGTGCAAATATTTTTTCTTGTTCTTGTATCGAGTTTGAGTGAATGATTTAATTTAATTAATTAATAATTAATTAATTAGTTGAGTTTGTAATTTCCTTCTATATCTATTCTCTCAATGTGAATTATGTTTTTGCTTAATAAAAAATAATAATAACATTAATGGTAGAAATAAAAACAATCCTGGTAACTGAATAATGATTTGCGTTTATTCATTCAAAATTGTGCGCCAGTCAAACTGCGCATGTCCCAGGCACTGGCGAATATTCGCCACAGTCGGCAGTGAGAAAAATCAACAAATATATTTTTTTACAAGTTTAAATTTATGGTTCTTTTAACGAGTCGAAATGGTCAGAGGGCAAGGAACAAGATACATTTAACAGGTATTCTTAAACTAAATGTTAATATCTGAAATAGAACAGAATTATTATTACAATTGTCAATTAGAAAGAAATTATTTAAATTTCGAACCAAGTCGAAGAAATGACGTCACTCCTCTCCAGGAAGCACTGGCTGATCGTCTTTATAGAAATTCAGCAATGGCCGCCGTCTGCTCGATTTTAACTGCTATGATGCCGTTGGAATTGAAGATCTTCTCCCACAGAAATAAAACGATGTTCCCTTTTCTGCGAAGTGGTGTTGTTCCAAAATATAGTGTTGAATGTCCCCTCGTCGTCTGCGATGTCGAATTCTGGATGGATCTCTTGTGTAGTGTGGTGTTCAAATATGTGTGTTGGTTATCTGTGAATTCGTTCCAAAAATTGTTCAAAATGGCTGTCGATTTCTGGCGTTGAGTTTTATGGTGTTATTCTGTGTTTTTGGAAACTTGTGAAGTGTTAGACATAGATAGATAAGGTTATTTCACTTGTTAGTTCATCTCCGTTACACGCCGCATAACCACACTTGGTTTTAATACAAATTATTTGGTTTTCAATACTCCACTAACACATTTTTCAACTGTTCAGCTTTGCGATTAACAATAGACTAATAGACGCAACGTCGTCGTTTTAGGGCAATTTGTGGTATGTCTTTTTCCTCTTCATATTGTTTAATTATAAAATATCTGTCTAAGACTTGTTTCACTATCTAACTATACATAACAAGTTTTCTTATTTTTTACTGTATTTCAAATATTTCTTAATTTTACATGAATCTAACTATTCAGTAATATTGATTATTTAATTTTACATCTTTTGATATATAGCTGGGTTTGTTTCAAACTCATTTAAGCCCAAAAATTACAATTTTACATAATGATTGTATGCCCCATATTTTGTACAAATTCAGTGTTTTAAAGGTTTTTATTTGCTTTTTCGGTATAATATTTCCCTGTAATACACCTAATAACTCCGTAATTACTTTGTTGTTAATAATTTGGTTATTAAAACATTTCAATATTGATTAATTTGCTGTTTAGTCTGATTTGATTACTATCATAAGCCTATTTTTGACTGTTTCCAAAAGAAGTTAGTTTTCTTTCTTTTGTCATTCTATTTGCTATTAACTGTATCTGTATTAATTATATTTTCAATTTCTGTATTGTATGTATTGAATTCTATTCCTATTACATAGATTAATTCTTTGATAGATAATTTTTTGGTTTATAGGCCAGTCTGTGTTTACTACAATGGTGTCTTGGCTGGTCTGTTTGTACATTATACATGGTTTACTGTTTTGAATAAAATTATTACATTTTTATGCCCTACTTGCCTCTCTGACTTACACAATGGAAAATTAAATGACATGATTTTAAATACAATAGAATATCTTGTATCTACTAAACTTTCTTTATACTAATAACATCATTGAACCATAACATGAACATCTTATGCCTAATTTTAACAAAAACATCTTATTATCAACTATTTTCCATATATCATCTAATTTTAACAAAAACATCTTATTCCTATTATTTTTTACTGTATCATCAAATGATAACAAAATAGCTTATCCTAGACATAATTTAATTAAAAAAAAAATAAAAAACTCCTATTACTAGTAACACTGTCAGTCACTAGCTGTCTTGTGTATTATGTTTCTTTTGAAAACACTTTAACTGTGATCAAAAAACATCGTGTATCTATTTACACCTTACATCTAAAATATTATCTAATTAATAATAAATAACAAACATCTTAATATTAGTCATACCTTCAGTTATGAACTGTCCTTTGGTATTTTTGTCCTTCTCACCATTTACTTAGCTATAATTAAAGAAAACATTTTATATGTAATAGTTTTTCTTATATCTAATTTAAAAACTCTTATTACTGGTAATGTTGTCAGTCCTTAGACTGTCTTTCATTCCAATGGTTTTATTATTATTATTCTACACTCATGGTAGTCTTTTTATAATATTTAAACTTCATTGAAGATTTTTTCATAGATTTTTTAACTATGTTTCTCACTATACACTCTGTAGTTTCTTAATTTTGTTATCTCACTTCACTTTATTGGATTCTACACTCTGGTAGTCTTTTTAGTGAGTTCTACACTATGGTAGTCTCTTTTGACATATTTTTTAACATATTACACTTACAACTAATATACAATTTGTGTTTTATAGTATTGTATCTTGTAACTTGTTTGGGTTTACCTATATCGGTTTCAATTTTGTCTCATGGTATTTATTATATGACTAACATTTTGTTTTGGCATATCTCTTCCTGTTTCTGGTCTCTTTGTTCGAATCTTGATATGTTTTGTCCCTTCTTCAAATATCACATTAGTAGTTTCCTTATTAAAATGGTTTCATGACAGATTATTTCCTTTTTTATGGTCCTTCCCTTTTTGTACTGCTTCCCCAATCTACTGGGTATACTGCTGGTTTAACTGGTTTTTTTCATAGTAGGTTATTTTAATTGATGGTTTTCTTTATTATCTTCCATTTTTATTCACATTTTATAGACTTAATTATACAGTTTCTAGAGTAATCCTTAAACAATTTATTCTTCTCACTCACTATGGAACTTTTTCTTTTATTTATGTAACATTAATTCAAATGTTTAGTGTGATAATTTTGTTATGTTACAATATTTAAATCTTAATATCGCCTGCCAAGCGCGATATATTTTCTCTTATACATGATTTACATTAAAATGAAAAAATTATAATTTTATTGCCTGGCAACAAAATTATTTTATTTTTAACAATTACCATTGTTTGAAAAAGTTTAAATAAATTTTCAAGTACTTTACTCTTGTTAAAACGTAAAAGGTTGCAGGTAAACTACCCCTTCCCCTTAACCGATCTTCACCAAAATCGAAAGTCCTTGAGACCTCTACAATTCAGGGACTTATGCAAAAAATTATTTGATTCTGTTTGAATTTGCGGCAGTTATCGTTTGCCATAGAAAATACGCTTGATAAAAAAACGTTGCTGGTAAACTACCCCTTCCCCTTAACCGATCTTCACCAAAAACAATAGGTCTTGAGTACTCTACAAATCAGGGCTGTATGCAAAACATTATTTGATTCTGTTTGATTTTGCGGCTGTTATCGTTTGCCATAGAAAATACCCTTGTTAAAAAAACGTTGCAGGTAAACTACCCCTTTCCCTCAACCGATCTTCACCAAAAACAATAGGTCTTGAGAACTCTACAATTTAGGGCTGTATGCAAATAATCGTTTGATTCTGTTTGAATTTGCGGCTGTTATCGTTTGCCATAAGAAATACCCTTGTTAAGACATAAAACGTTACAGGTAAACTACCCCTTCCCCTTAACCGATCTTCACCAAAAACAATATGCCTCGAGAACTCTACAATTCAGGGCTGTATACGAAACATTATTTAATTCTGTTTGAATTTGCGGCTGTTATCGTTTGCCAAAAAAAAATATCGGTATGGAGAACCATACATGACTTCCATATTCTAAGATTTATATTTAAATCTTAATATTGCCTGCCAAGCGCGATATATTTTCTCTTATACATGATTTACATTAAAATGAAAAAATTTTAATTTTATTGCCTGGCAACAAAATTATTTTATTTTTAACAATTACCATTGTTTGAAAAAGTTTAAATAAATTTTCAAGTACTTTACTCTTGTTAAAACGTAAAAGGTTGCAGGTAAACTACCCCTTCCCCTTAACCGATCTTCACCAAAATCGAAAGTCCTTGAGACGTCTACAATTCAGGGACGTATGCAAAATATTATTTGATTCTGTTTGAATTTGCGGCAGTTATCGTTTGCCACAGAAAATACGCTTGATAAAAAAACGTTGCAGGTAAACTACCCCTTCCCCTTAACCGATCTTCACCAAAAACAATAGGTCTTGAGTACTCTACAAATCAGGGCTGTATGCAAAACATTATTTGATTCTGTTTGAATTTGCGGCTGTTATCGTTTGCCATAGAAAATACCCTTGTTAAAAAAACGTTGCAGGTAAACTACCCCTTCCCCTTAACCGATCTTCACCAAAAACAATAGGTCTTGAGTACTTTACAAATCAGGGCTGTTTGCAAAACATTATTTGATTCTGTTTGAATTTGCGGCTGTTATCGTTTGCCATAGAAAATACCCTTGTTAAATAAACGTTGCAGGTAAACTACCCCTTTCCCTCAACCGATCTTTACCAAAAATAATAGGTCTTGAGAACTCTACAATTTAGTGCTGTATGCAAATAATCGTTTGATTCTGTTTGAAATTTGCGGCTGTTATCGTTTGCCATAGGAAATACCCTTGTTAAGACATAAAACGTTACAGGTAAACTACCCCTTTCCCTTAACCGATCTTCACCAAAAACAATAGGTCTTGAAAACTCTACAATTCAGGGTTGTATGCGAAACATTATTTGATTCTGTTTGAATTTGCGGCCGTTATCGTTTGCCAAACAAACAAAATTACCCTTGATTAAAAAAAACCGTTGCAGGTAAACTACCCCTTTCCCTCATCCGATCTGCACCAAAAACAATATGTCGTGAGTACTCTACAAATCAGGGCTGTGTGCAAAAAATTATTTGATTCTGTTTGAATTTGCGGCTGTTATCGTTTGCCATAGATAAAAAATCTATAGACAGACAGACACATACACAGACACTTTTCGAAAAACGACTTTTTTTCATGTTTTGAGTGTAGTACAATCTGAATCTGCAATAATCTCGAACACGATTTTTTTTGCCATCACCATACTTCCATTTCCTTAAGGAATATGGAAGTAAACATAATCTGGTTGTAAAATATTAAACATAGTAGCCAGTGTACGTAAAATCTTTTATGACCATAAAAAAAATACAAAATTATAATATACAATGAATAATACAATTTTAATAAGAATCAATTGTAACAACACGGCCGCATCTCCTTTTTAATGTTTGAATGTGAGTTCTAGACGTCTCGATTTCTTAGCAAATAAGTCGATCACGTTGTCGTGAAAGTTCGGCTGCTGTTTCATTACCGATAGAAGGTTCTTTTCAGTGGAAATCACTGGAAGTGCAGAGAATCTGTTTTCACTATGGGAGTTTCGGAGGTATGTTTTGATTCTCTTTAATGATGAGAACAACCTTTCCGATGACGCACTTGTGACGGGAATCGTAACTATTAGCTTTGCGAGTTTAAGCACTTGAGGTACGGTATCGCAATGATGTGATATGTATAAATATTTAAGTAAGTCTGACACAGTTTTGTGGGAGAAATCTTTGTCTGAATAAATAATACAAAGCTCCCTTCACAGCCGCGGCAATTCAAAAAACTGTCCAAATGACTTTTTCAGACAGGTAAAGTGTTGTTCAGGGAATGTCGAACAAAACTGAGGAAACCTTTTAGTTTCAAGCAGAGCAATGAAATCAAGCTCATGGACATCTGAAAACCTTTCTTTCATTTTTGATTTGACTGTGTCGATGACTTCATAATAGTCTCTTGTAGGAGTCTTTCTTGTCATATGAGATATTATCATTCGCATTCTTTTACTGCGGTGGTCAGATTCTTGACAACTGTCCGTCAGGATTCTCGACCAAAAGTTATCAAAATTATTTCTCATTTGGTCCAAATGTTTTTGGAATTCTTCAATCTTTTTTAGACAGTAGGCTATGTCTGAGGTTTTCTTTTGTAAGACATCAAAAATTATGTCGGCTTGAGGAAGAATAGAAGTGAAAATAATGAGCAAAAAGTTGAAGTCAAAGTCCTTAAGAGTGGCGAGAAAGCCTCTCGCTCCATGGTATGTCTCACTGTCCCATTCACGTCCGTTTTCAATTATGGATTCAAAGAGACGGATAACATCGCTTTTTTTTTTGAAAACAGTTAGGACGAGCCTGCTGTTGTAATTCCATCTTGTGGGTGCGTCTGAGGGAAATCTTTTTTACTTCCATATTCCTTAAGGAATGGAAGTATGGTGATGGCAAAAAAAATCGTGTTCGAGATTATTGCAGATTCTGATTCTACTACACTCAAAACATGAAAAAAAGTCGTTTTCCGAAAAGTGTCTGTGTGTCTGTGTGTCTGTCTGTCTGTCTGTCTGTAGATTTTTTTTCTATGGCAAACGATAACTGCCGCAAATTCAAACAGAATCAAATAATTTTTTGCATACAGCCCGGTTTTGCAGAGTTCTCGCGACCTATTGTTTTTGGTGAAGATCGGTTGAGGGAAAGGGGTAGTTTACCTGCAACGGTTTTTTTTTAGCAAGGGAAATTTTGTTTGTTTGGCAAACGATAACAGCCGCAAATTCAAACAGAATCAAATAATGTTTCGCATACAGCCCTGAATTGTAGAGTTCTCAAGACCTATTGTTTTTGGTGAAGATCGGTTAAGGGAAAGGGGTAGTTTACCTGTAACGTTTTATGTTTTAACAAGGGTATTTCCTATGGCAAACGATAACAGCCGCAAATTCAAACAGAATGAAAAGATTATTTGCATACAGCCCTAAATTGTAGAGTTCTCAATACCTTTTGTTTTTGGTGAAGATCGGTTAAGGGAAAGGGGTAGTTTACCTACAACGTTTTTTTAACAAGGGTATTTTCTATGGCAAACGATAACAGCCGCAAATTCAAACAGAATCAAATAATTTTCTGCATACAGCCCTGATTTGTAGAGTACTCAAGACCTATTGTTTTTGGTGAAGATCGGTTGAGGGGAAGGGGTAGTTTACCAGCAACGTTTTTTATCATGCGTATTTTCTATGGCAAACGACAACTGCCGCAAATTCAAACAGAATCAAATAATTTTTTGCATACAGCCCTGATTTGTAGAGTACTCGCGACCTATTGTTTTTGGTGAAGATCGGTTGAGGGGAAGGGGTAGTTTACCTGCAACGGTTTTTTTTATCAAGGGAAATTTTTTTTTTTTTGGCAAACGATAACAGCCGCAAATTCAAACAGAATCAAATAATGTTTCGCATACAGCCCTGAATTGTAGATTTCTCAAGACCTATTGTTTTTGGTGAAGATCGGTTGAGGGAAAGGGGTAGTTTACCAGCAACGTTTTTTTAACAAGGGTATTTTATATGGCAAACGATAACAGCCGCAAATTCAAACAGAATCAAATAATGTTTTGCATACAGTCCTGATTTGTAGAGTACTCAAGACCTATTGTTTTTGGTGAAGATCGGTTAAGGGGAAGGGGTAGTTTACCTGCAACCTTTTACGTTTTATTTTCTATGGCAAACGATAACAGCCGCAAATTCAAACAGAATCAAATAATGTTTTGCATACAGCCCTGATTTGTAGAGTACTCAAGACCTATTGTTTTTGGTGAAGATCGGTTAAGGGGAAGGGGTAGTTTACCTGCAACGTTTTTTTATCAAGCGTATTTTCTATGGCAAACGATAACAGCCGCAAATTCAAACAGAATCAAATAATTTTTTGCATACGTCCCTGAATTGTAGAGGTCTCAATGACTTTCGATTTTGGTGAAGATCGGTTAAGGGGAAGGGGTAGTTTACCTGCAACCTTTTACGTTTTAACAAGAGTAAAGTACTTGAAAATTTATTTAAACTTTTTGAAACAATGGTAATTGTTAAAAATAAAATAATTTTGTTGCCAGGCAATAAAATTATAATTTTTGCATTTTAATGTAATATAATATTTTTCATTTAATACAGCAATAAAAAGGCAGGTAAGACACAGCCTGGCTGTTTGGCTGAAAATGATTTTAAATATAAATCTTAGAATATGGAAGTCATGTATGGTTCTCCATACCGATATTTTAACTTCTTGGTCAAGAGCAAATGATCTTTTTGACGACTTTTTAAAATATGACGCAAGCCTTGATAGTGCTGAGAAAAATAATTTACATTCTTTTATATTATCAACTGAAAGTCTCAAAACCAGGTTCATTTTGTGCACAGAACAATGCACAAATAAGCATGTTTGTGTGTAACTTTAACAATAGCGTGTAACCCACCCTTATCTCCCGACATAACTGCAGCACCGTCATAGGTTTGGGCCACCAATTTTTCCTCACACTGGTATGCATCTAAAGTTTTGAAAACATGTTCAGCTAATGCCTTTGCCCTGCGATCATTGATCAAATCAGCAAATCCAAGAAACCGTTCATGAATATCACCCAGCTTATTAACTTATCTTAACACCGTGGAAACTTGACACTTATTAGTTATGTCCGTAGTTTCGTCCATTATGAGGGCTACAAACGATGCTTCCTTAATTTCTAATTTTATTTCTGATAAAACAGTCTCTGAAACGCAATCAATTAAATCATTTTGAATGTTGCTGGATAATCCACAAAATACTGTTGAACGTTCAAGATGGGAATTTAGTTTATCATCATATCCTCTAAGTAAATTTATCAGTCCTATGTAGTTTCCGCGGTTACTGCAATCTTCAGATTCATTGTGTCCTCGAAACGGAAGTTCGTGTTCAGCTAAAAAGCAAGTAACATCAATTAAACGACCTACAATATGCCTGTTAATTTTAACTTGTTCATTGTGTTTCTCTATGTTAATTCTGTGCTGCTCGCTTAAAGAAAACTCAA
The DNA here is from genome assembly GCA_034769895.1 of Magicicada septendecula. NCBI lineage: Eukaryota > Metazoa > Arthropoda > Insecta > Hemiptera > Cicadidae > Magicicada > Magicicada septendecula. Next base: position 401,154,021 of record CM068369.1, on the reverse strand, counting down.
TTCTAGTTGTTTTTCCAAACTTTTTTAGAGCTACTTGGGAAGCAATATGGCTTTGTAACAATTCATGCCTTTTTCCTACATTGTGCAGGTTACTTAACTCGGTAAATCCAGACTAGACCTTTCTGTCGAGAAAAGAAGACATGGCCAACAGTACAATTTTGTCAGTTTTTTACAACCGCACAGCCACATGAACGAAACGTAATTCTGTTGTTTCAAATGCCGAGTGAAATTTTTGGCTTTGGATTTTAAATTAGGCATAAAGGGTGTAGGTCTACATTTCGACACTATGGTCAGTTTGTCTGTAAAAGATCTAGCACTGAATGGCTTTACTAATAATTCTTCAATAATACAATTACACTCACTCACGCATGAGAAAGAAGTTCGTACAACTGAATCACAAGGAGCGGTAGAAGCAGACACCGCAGAAACAAACACTACAACGGTTTTAACACAACTAACAAATGCTAACAGCGAGCACGCGACTACTATTGTAGCGTATTAGCGAGTGTGTGGAAGCAAGCTTCCCCCTCCACCAGTATCACTCGGCTGTCTATGCAGGGCAGTGGCCGGGAGTAATGACCGCCTTAGCAGCCAACACGCGACAGAGTCAGCAGCGTATATGAACAACGCCTAAAAGCAGAATGTTTTTCATGTTCTGCAACGGATTTTAAGAAACCCAAATACTTTCTGCAAGCATTTCAGTAGTAACGTAGTTAAAATTGTTTGATGCAACGGCTCTCTCCGTTCTACACAAGTATTAAAATAATAATCCTTAAAATTTCAGGAGACAAAACTTGAGATATTTTTAGATTTAGGTTTCGGAAATATAAGGTCTATCAGAATTTATTTGAATAAATTTGTAAATTACATTTAAATATATTGATATTATAGGATATTGATTTTAGGTTGATATAAAAAATAAGTCCAGAAATACACAACTATCCGGATTGTGAATTACTACGCCGGAGCGCGGCCGCGTGACTCAGTCTGCCGGCTGTAGCCGGCGCTCTCACTTCAATAGATTACATGTAACCTTTACCGCTCGGCCTCTCATCGGAAATTTATCCATATATTATTGAGTCACTAACATAGATTTTGTTATTCAATTGATTCGTTTATTCGTATCTGTTTTTATGCAACAATTTATTTTTTTTAGAAATTTTACTGCAGCAAATTTTTTACGCGTTTTTCTTTAACGCGGTGGACGATCTTTCTGCAGGCCTCGTTTCCTTTCTGCGACAATGTCGCACTGTCGCCCGTTGTTCTGCTTTGGGGGAACAACAAATATACACACTCGAATCGCCGCTTACGTAATACGCGCTTTGCATCCGCTATATTTACCTCATTTTGTTCATACAGGAAGCTCTCGGATTTAACATTTATTATAGAGAAGTCCGTGGTTTTAGCAAAAAAAAAGTTATCTCGTTTAAAAGTATATTCAAATTATCTCTGTAAAACTGATGAATTTTTTGGTCTCAAAATAAATATATAAAATTCATCATACTTAAATTTTCTTGAACTGACGTAAGGTTTACTTAATTTTCTTGTTTTTGATGGAGAGTTCAGTTGACTCTGAGCTAAATCTTTTAATGTTAAAAATAGTTTTTTCGTCCATTTTACACATCACACTAACTTTTTTCACTGCAGCACGTATGGCGAGGTGTTCCTCTTCAACAATGTTAAATAGCACATTTAAAATTGTCTGATTTCTCTTCTCCTAAGCCTTTCTCCCCGTCTCCTTTTTCTCACACTTGATTCCATTGCTGAAATTATAAAACTATGTGACTTATAAACTAATTAACGCACCATACATATATTACACTTCACCGTAGAAAAAACCAACACAAAAATTCAGACACTAATAAATTAACAAGATGTAAACATATACATGTAAGAACAGAGCGCTGCTAACTGTTGTTGGAATGGAATGGGAAAATATCGGTATGGAGAACCATATATTACTTCCATGTTCTAAGATTTATATTTAAAATCATTTTCGAAATGAAATATTTTCATAGAAACTACTTCTTTCTTCAGCCTTAACCACAGTACTGTGGTCACTATCGTATACCACCTCACGTTAGCGCACTCGATTTTCACTGATGATGACAGTCGATAGTACTGCCAAAACGTTTGGTTTTGTAGAAAACATTGGACCATGCGAAACAGCCCGGGAAGGAATTTTAACAACAAACTACTTCTTTGTTGCTGATTAACATAGTACACATGACATATAAATAAAAATTATCCCCTCCCCCTTCAACAATCAATTTCATTTACAGAAAATTACCCCCACCTCTTCATTTATAGATATTTCATCTACATTTCTACAGTGGATTATTATGATCTGCTTTTCAGGATACTTTATTTATCAAAATTAAGTACTTTACCCTTGTTAAAACATAAAACGTTGCAGGTAAACTACCCCTTTCTCTTAACTGATCTTCACCAAAATCAATAGGCCTCGAGTCCTCTGCAATTCAGTGCTGTTAGCAAAAAATTTTTCGATTCTGTTTGAATTTACGGCAGTTATCGTTCATCATAAAAAAAATTATCTTGTTACAACATAAAATGTTGCAGGTAAACTACCCCTTTCCCTTAACCGATCTTCACCAAAATCAACAGGCCTTGAGCTCTCTACAATTTAGGGATGTATGCAAAACGTATTTGATTATGTTTGAATTTATGGCAGTCATCGTTCGTCATAGAAAAATTAACCTTGTTATCACATAAAACGTTGCAGGTAAACTACCCCTTTCTCTTAACGTATCTTTACCAAAATCAATAGGTCTTCAGTTCTTTATAATTCAGGAACGTATGCAAAAAATTATTTGATTCTCTTTGAATTTACGGCAGTTATCGTTCGTCATAGAAAAAATTACCCTTGTTAAAACATAAAACCTTGCAGGTGAACTACCCCTTTCCCTTAACCGATCTTCACCAAAATCAACAGACCTTGAGTACTTAAAACTTCAGGAATGTATGCAAAAATTATTTGATTCTCTTTGAATAGGGGGCAGTTATCATTCGTCATAAAAATAAAATTACCCTTTTAAAACATAAAATGTTGCAGGTAAACTACCCTTTTCTCTTAACCAATCTTCACCAAAATCAACAGACCTTGAGTACTCTATAATTCAGGAAGGTATGCAAAAAAATATTTGATTCTGTTTGAATTTACGGGAGTTAACGTTCATCATAGAAACAATTACTCTTGTTAAAACATAAAATGTGGCAGGTAAACTACCCCTTTCCCTTAACCGATCTTCACCAAAATCAATAGACCTCCAGTCCTTTACAATTCGGGAATCTATGCAAAAAAATATTTGATTCTGTTTGAATGTGCGGCAGTTATCGTTCGTCATAGAAAAAATTACCGTTGTTAAAACATAAAATGTTGCAGGTAAACTACCCCTTTCCCCTTAACCTATCTTCACCAAAATCAATAGACCTTGAGTACTTAATAATTCAGGAATGTATGCAAAAAATTATTTGATTCTCTTTGAATTTGCAGCTGTTATCGTTTGCCATAGAAAAAAAATCTAGAAGACAGACAGACACACACACAGACACTTTTCAAAAAATGACTTTTTCATGTTTTGAGGGTAGTACAATCAGAATCTGCAATTATCTCGAACACGATTTTTTTGCTATCACCATACTTCCATTTCCTTATGGAACATGGAAGTAAAACATCATCCTAGAATAACTGTTTCTAACACTTTACTGGCGATAAGGGTGGGTCTTACTGGGGTTTATGGTTTCTTCCCCCACAACCTTCATTAGTCGGGTGTGTGACTACACAATAGTATTGTTATGACAGTCTACTGATCGTCATAGGTACAGTGGAAAACAAAACACCAATTACATCACTAATCACCAGCTTTAATTATCACAATTAAACAGTTTATAATTAACTCGAACAATATTTCCAGTCAGATTTACCCACATGCAATAACAATGTCTATTCATAGAGTTTCACACAATTATTAACTCAATACTACTTCGCTTTGACAACACTCAATCCACACTAGCGAAATTCGCTCACGTAACTAAACTGACAATCCGGCTGCTATGGCTTTATATAGCCCCCGCAGAGGTGCAGTACAGCTTTGCCTCCTTACTTATCTCAATTAATCTTTGGCTTAATGCTTATCTCAAGTATTCCTGGAACTCACTAGAACCACCTACGTGAACGACCCAACACAAGCCACACTGGACGGGGGGAGTAGAGAATGTTCTGGATTGTTCGGTACGCTTCTCGTAACACTGCCCCCTCCTTAAGCCTGTTCGTCCCGAACTGGCAAACTGTCTCTGAAGTAATACTTGGCCAGGCAATCTAGGTGGACGCGGTTGTGAAAGATAATTCTCCCATCCTTCGAATTCGGTCTCGTGTGATCTGAACATCAAGTTCCCAGGAATACGAGTCTTCCGCTCAACCGCTAGTTTTGCTGGAATCACTCCCATTGCGTCATGTATTGATGACCTAAACACCCGTGGCTGATCCAAGTCTGTTTGGTTCTCGTCAACAACCTCTTGCGTAACTTCATCTTCAGCAACTTTTCCCCTGGGCGCTTCTATTAACTTAGGAACAAACAAGGGGTTTTCCTTGACATCCATAGTTGGCTTTTCAATCACTTCTTTTGTTGTTACACTTATTTGTGCTTCCTCTGATAGTTCTTCCATTTCCACCTGCAATAGGAAAGGTTCCATTTGACTACACTTGTTGACTTCTTCAGCGAATGACACTTGTTTGATTGAATGGTTGGCAGACCCTGACATTTTAGCCATGCAAAGCTTTATCTTCTCTTGGCCAACCTTCAAGACGTTCTCTCTTAAGTCCACAACAAATCTGTAAGCATTCATAATGTCTGTGCTAAGAATCACATCATCAACAATGTCTGCAACAAGCTTTTGGTGGCTAAACTCGAGAAGACCCAGGCGTACACGTACGTATACCTTTCCTAACACATTGACTGGGCTTCCAGTCAGTCTGTATTGTACAAGAGCTAATTTGAGGCTGTCGGTTGCTGATTAAGTCAGGCCGCACAATAGACACTGTAGCGCCCGTATCAACTGTAAATGATGTTTGTTTACCTTCTGCAAATCCAGTAACAATCAGGTTTTCACTAGTCTTATGTAGCGTGGAAACTGTGTGCTGATCTGGGGATTTACTTCTCCAATTGTGCGATCACTCCCTTCTCTCGGTATTTTCTTCTCCCAACAGTCTACCTGTAGATGACTACGTTTCCCACAGTTGTAACACTTTGGTCTTCTGTCTTTATCATTTGGTCCGAAAGATCGTTGTGGCGCTGCTGACTTCTTAAACTGTTGCTCTTGAATTGTCTCTTTATTCTGTCTGTTAGAACGATACTGTGATATTGGATCCGTTTGGCTACAACGTGATGGCATACTTTGATTAATATAGGTCGCCGACTTGGCAGCTTCAAAACGGAGAGAATGAACAAGAGCGTCAGATTTATTATCATGCCGTGCCATTCTTAACACTTGTTGTAATTGACTATCTCTGATACCGTCGATAAACATAATGAGAGAAATCCACTTCCTGAAGTCCTCCAACTTTTCGGGATAAGCCAATCTCGCCAGTCGGTCGACATTCACTTCAATCTCTTGAAGGCTCTCCCCTGAACGTTGTCGCCTCACTTTAAGTTGAACACGGTACACTTCGCACAAATGCTGGTCACCGTACCGTAATTCCAGAGCTTTTGTTAATTCGGCATACATGTTCTGGCTGTCAGATGGGACTTTGTGTATTAGCTCTGCACCAGGTCCTTTTAACGCAAGCATGAGAGAAAGGCCTTTCTCTTCTTCTGTCCAGTTATTTAAGCGAACGGCAGCTTCAAATTGGCGATGATAAGTAGCCCAGTGAGTGCTTCCATTAAACAATGGGGCCTTTGCAAAAACTGGCCCTACTTCAGTTAATAGCGTTCTTTGATTTCTGATATTTTGAATCTTCTAAACTTGACACACTTGTTTTCATAGTTGACACAGATTTTTCTATTTCAGATATTCTGTTAACTTGTTTGTTCAGCTCACCTCGTAACAGGACGAATTTTGCAGTGATATCATCTTGTACGAACGCCTTAACGTTGTCTGCTTGACAACTAAGTTCTTCTTTTTGTTGTTCCTGTGTTTGCTGTAGCATTACTCGGAATGCTTCTATCATCTGACTTCTGACTGGTATCCATTTTATTTTTATCAACTACCACTAACACCACTCTTCTACGAAGTGTCCTCTGTTTCCACTGTTAACCGTTCTATCCCGTTCTGATACCACTGTTACGATGGTCTACTAATCGTCATATGATACAGTAGAAAACAAAATACAAGACACCAATTAAGTCACCAATCACCAGCTTTTATTATCACAGTTAAACAGTTTATAATTAACATGTACAATATTTCCAGTCAGATTTGTCCACACGCAATAACAATGTCTATTAATAGAGTTTCACACAGTTATTAACACAATACTACTTCACTTCGACAACACTCAATCCGCACTAGCGAAAATCGCTCACGTAGCTGACTGACAATCCGGCTGCTATGGCTTTGTATAGGCCCCGCAGAGTTGCAATACAGCTTTGCCTCCTTACTGCATGCCAGCGGCTTAATGCTTATCTCAAGTGTTCCTGAAGCTCACTAGAACCACCTACGTGAATGACGCAACACAAACCACACTGGACGGGTGAGGGGGGAGTGGAGAATGTTCTGTACACACTTCTTATAACAGTATGTTTAACTTTCTAAAAACGCGTGTTTGTCTTCAGCAGAATGGCTGTTCATGTCGACTTTATTCATGAGTACTCTCTCACATATTTTGAATGTTACAGTTGTCTGTTTAATACTCAATATGGAATTTGTATAAAAGTATTTTTTTAATTATTAATTGAAAAAGCTCATAAACAAAATGAGTTAACATGAAATAAGCTGGCGACAAAGCTTAGCGCCAATGGCTGGCTTGTCCCCAGCAGCAACAGGAATAAACATCACAAATAATTGTATATACAGCCCAAACCACTTTAAGTAGGATATTAAAGTTTGCATTAAAAATAACTTTGGACTATTTACTACAACTTTCTCGCTTATACTACATGTCTATCTCAAGAAATAAAAAAACTTCCTCACAGACAAAAAATTTTAATACACACACTGACGGCATTACTTAATAATATAGATAAAAAATCAATAAAAAATGTATTTATTGTGCTTTAGCTATTAAAATATGTTTATAATAAAGGAAATTTATTCTTAATAAAACATAGTAAAAATTAACTCCATATAGGCCTACCTTACATTAGGGCACCAGTCACTGGTTGATTGAAACGTTGCTCTAACTTGTACAAGGGAATAAAAACTTATAAAATATGTTTTTATGAAGAAGGTAATTGTGTTACAGACATGTAATTTATACAGAAATGTGCAGCATAGCATGTAGAACATCAATAAAACGTGAAACTCTTAAAAATGTGTACTTCATATTTGGTACGAATGGCAACATTGCAATGACAGAAAAGGAAAGAAGTACAGTAGAAGCCCGATATAGCGCGGTCCGATATACCGCGGATTCGGATATAACGCGGTGAAGAGTATGTCGCCCGTTATTAGCGAAAATTCTTACTTGTAGAGAGTGAGTAAATTATGAATTGTTTATCGTGACTTCCGTAGCCACATTGGAATGCGTTGCGTTTATTGTAAACAAAGGCTTGTTGTTGGAAACGGCGTTGTAAACAACAGCCAGAATTGCCAGTTCAAGTGTACCTGTAGACATAAACAATTGCCCCGTATTTACAGTCTCTACGTTTCTAAGAATTCATGCCAAGGCAAGCAGCCAACTAAATCCCTTCTCTCCCTCATATTCTTATATTATAAGATCATACTCTGATATTATCTTATCAAAGTGTATAGTCTTTGTCATAAATTCGCATAGTGTAGAGTTTTGTGATGTCGCAGAAAAGAAAAGCATATTCTGTGAGTGATAAACTCAAAATAATTGATCGTGTGAAGAACGGAGAGTCAAAGGCAAGTTTATCACGTGAGTGTGGCATCCCAGAAGGAACAATTAGAGGGTGGATGAAGGAAGAAGATAAACTTAAAAGTTTTGTGAACACAGTTGAAAGTGAAGTGGGGTTGCAAAGAAAAAAGACTAAAGTAGGTAAGGATAGTGAACTATATGAGTGTCTGTACAGGTGGTTTTTAATAAAACGAAGTGAAGGTGTGCCACTGTCAGGACCAGTTATTAGAGCTCAAGCTGTAAAATTCCATAGTGATTTACATGGCAACGGTGACTTTAATGCATCTGATGGGTGGTTTTCGCGATGGAAATCTCGTCATGGTATAAGCCAGATAAGCATTGAAGGGGAAGCACGATATGTGACAGTGAAGCTGCAGCACTTTTTCCTCAGGCATTAAACAAAGTAATGATCGATAACGATTTAAATGACCATCAAGTGTATAACTGTGATGAAACTGCTCTGTATTTTCGAATGCTTCCTACCAGAACTCTGGATGTGAATAATTCAATAAATAAATCTGGATTAAAAATAAATAAGGATAGAGTTACCCTCCTGTTTGCCACAAATAAATCAGGCAGCCACAAAGTTAAACCTCTCTGTATAGGGAAAAGCCGAAATCCTAGATGCTTTCAACATGTTAACATGACATCATTACCCATCACATATCGTAATACAAAAAATGCTTGGATGACAAGTGATATTTTCGGTAAATGGTTCCATGAAGAATTTGTTCCATCTGTAAGAAGCCACCTGCGGTCACTCAACCTCGAAGAAAAAGCTGTACTGACGCTTGACCACTGTCCAGCACATCCACCTGCTGATATGCTACAGTCAAGAGATGGGAAAATCGGAGTCATGTTCTTGCCGAAAAACACTACAGCACTGATCCAGCCATTAGATCAAGGGATCATAAAAGCATTTAAAGCGCATTACCGCCGTGAACTTCTGAGTGCTATAGTGAATTCTGATGAGGAAATGGAAATTTACCTTAAGTCAATAAACCTGAAAACAGTTGCGTATTCAATAGGTCTTGCATGGGAAAGTATTAGTACGGCTACGATTCAGAATTGCTGGAAGAAATGTTCCTTTGAACAAAACATCGCCGATGGAAATTGCTCTGTTGCCGGATTCACTAATAGTGATGTACAGTCTGCGAGTAGTGCTCTGCATTGCAACTTCACTCTAGATGACTGGGCAGAAGTTGACAACGGTGAGCCTGTTACAGAATGTATATGAGATAAAGATATCATCGATGCAGTCCGAAATGCAAATTGCGAAGAAAAAGAAGACGATGACGATGATGGAAATGAAAATGGGGTGGAAGTGAAAGAAGTTATTCCAAATGTTAGTGAAGTGATAATACACATAAACAAAGTAATTTCGTGGATGGAGAGGCAAAGTGAATCTAATAATGTTCATCTGCTGTACCTCGTGTTTATAAGACAATACGCGGAAAAGAAACGCTGTGCATTATCCCGTCAAACAACAATTACGGACTTTTTTAAGACCAACAATTAGGCCTACAGTAGGTCGAGTGAGCAATGTATAAATAGTGTATTTTATATTCAATTGGATTAAAATAGATTAAAATATTGGATTAAAATACAGATTTCTTATTTTTTATTTCTACATTTGGTGACATAATTTACGTACAGTATATAGTAGTGCATTATGCTGTAGCCTTTTTCCCGGTCCTCCCTCCCCATCATTTGTCACTGTACAGGTCACCTTCCGATATACCACGGTTACACCTATAACGCGGGGGAAAGTATGTCACCCGACAACCGCGCTATATCGGGCTTCTACTGTATAGGAGAAACACGTGGTAAGACAGAGTGCAACAGCTCCCATAAGAGCCAATGCTGTAACTTAAACCTGGGACGGGGATTAGCTGAATGTTTAACTCAAACCAGCGGTGTTTACAAATATTACATTCAGATAAATTTATATTTTTTGGAGCGTTTTCAAACTCTGCAGCCAAGTTACCAAAATGTGCTGCAGGAAATTGGGCGATTTGTTGTTCGGCATTCTGCTCCTGTTGATGCTTCGTCTTAATTCTCTGATTCTGTCCCTAAGATTACAACATTCAGAGTCAACATGTGAGGCATTTTAATAAAAATTTTAAGACTACGTACATTAACTCTTGTTTGTAACCACGTATTAATTATACAAAAACACCATATGATATTAAAATATCTAAAGTAAATAAAGTACTTTTCATAATATAATTATTATAAATTTTATCATGCACGAATGTACTGATTATTTGTTTGTTACTGTGTTCAATTTTAAAATGCTCTTTATAAAAACATTTATAAATTAAAATAGCTTAATTTTAGCTGACCATAAAAATAAAATATTTTTTTTAAATAGCAGTTCTGTAAAAATTACAGTTTCTTTTTCGGCTGTAAAACCGAGAACAAAAGCATTGTATTTACGTTCACTGAAAACATGCATTGCTTCCAGACACACACGAACAAACAACTGTATCAGTTTCAGCTGATGTTGACCTTCAATGAGTCTGGTTACTGACTCACGAGAGTGGTGGGAGAGTATATATATAGATATATCTATAATGTTATTTGCAAGTTACAGAAATAATACTTCAAGCAATCTTTTCAAAATTTTGGTGGGATTGTCATTATCTACATATAAAAACCTATAAATGTACACTTCAAGCCCCTATGTGTCATAGCTTTTGCAATAGAGCATGTACAAAAATGTAAATTTTATTGACTTAGAAGGGCTCACTATAGCTCGTTCTAAAATTCACCATTAAGGATGGAGCTCTCTTAGTCATGTGATTACTATATCAGTCATATCAGTTTTGTGTGTAGCTATTTGAGTGGTAAACATGGCAGTAGCCATTTCATGTGTCTTGAGTTGGAAGTGGTGAAACAGTGTTGACGACCAAGTGTAGTTAAATCAGAGAATTATGTGAACCGGCAGTAAGGTAGCAGTATGAGTGTCTTTCTTCCAGACTATAAGTGTTTTTAAGTATCTAGCATTCCTTTTCATAAATAGAATATTGAGAAAATGTAGCTGTCCATCATCCTCTGTTTCTGTGGTGAACTGAATATTGTTGTGCATGTTGATGAGGTGCTTCAGAAAAGAATTCACTGAATAGTACAAAAGTATCATCAGTACACTGAGGAGGAGTACGAATGGCAATTCTTTCAGTTTGGTAGCAACATTCTGCTCATTGCAAGTGTAGTAGGTGCTATATAGAACGAGTCCTGTCAACATGTGTAAATGTGTTGAAAGATTATATTTCATGAGAACAAAATATCTATGGTTTCATCTACCAAAAGCTTTGTGTCCAGGCATAATACATCATTAGTCACAAGTCTGTTGTTTTGTTAGTTTCAAAATGGTTCAGTGTTACAAACTGTAGTCCTCCTCATGTATTACATTTTGACATGCATTTAAAGTATGAACAAAATGACAAAAAAGTACAATTTTATGATTGAGGAATCTGCTGAAGGTACATCATATAAAGAATGTAGATAGATACTGATTATCAGCCTGTTGGTTTGGAGGGCCTTAACAGTAATTATCATACTTGTAGAAAAAACTGGGTTTAACCGGATTTTTTCCAGCTTATGGAGTGCATTGTGTTGAACACTTGTGAGCCCAGTCCATATGAATCACCACTCCCAAACATATGAAGGACACCTTTTTTCCTTGCTTCAGCTTATGTAGACAAATCCTGGGCAGTTCAGTGTTAAACTCCACTCCAAAAACGATATTTTGGAAGGCTATGGTTTGAATGCATTTTCTAATAATTCTTTAGACATGATTAATTCCTGTAAGGTTCCTCAGAACATATCCAGCCCATTTTTGTTACTATGAAATATGTACACTTTCTATTTTACTGTTTCTTTGAAGTCCAGTATTTATTATCATGTAGTACATTCTGTTTCATGCTTTTCCTAAGTAAGTTAATGTTTTCCAGTGCATTGCAAAATAATGTCAATATATTTTTGGTGAGTTTTATTATGAATTCACAGCAAAATGCCCTTACTGTATTTAGCAACTTTACATTTGAATTTTTACTCAGTTTTCCCACTAAATACTACAATAAAACAGCATATTTATTATTGTGGTATTTTATTGCTATATTTGTTATGAAACAACTGTACATTTACAAAACATCACACTTGACGTACTCAAATATTTTACATGTTCAAATTTTACACATAGTCAACGCAAAATAAACAGATTTTCACCAGTTTCTGGTTTACAACATAAACAGTTCAAATGGAGGAAGGATTTTGGAAATATGCCTCATATACCTGTCACAAATTAATATAATTAAATTAAATACTGTAAAATTTACTTATCACCTGTTTTGATAATATTAAAACAGTATGATAGTATTAGTACAAGTCAGAAGGAGAGTCAGTGCACATGTAATTCTAGTAAACAAGGGTGGGTGTTCAAGTCATCCACAATTTTGAAGTGCTAAATATTTTTATTTATAAACAAATTGTTTCAGATAATGTTTAACAAAACTTACATATTTTATAATTCAATGTGGAAGTATTTTGGAAATAAAAATCAACACAGTCTTTGAAGACTGGGAGGTAGTCATAATAAACTGATCTTAACGTGTGAGTTACTGAGAATATTTTTTAATGTCATACAATTCTTTTAAGGCAGGAAACATTCCTCACATACTTCTTTGTATATATAATACGTTTAGTTTGATTTGTGTAATCTGAAATTATTAAACTAGATTAAAAACTGTCATTATATCTTTTAGAAATGCAACACCACACTATTTATACCATTCCTTATGAAACACTTCCAAAAAGATTTGTAACAAACGTGTGGAATGCGTCCTAGACATGAGCAATTTACTTTATAACCTGAATTATTAAAATTCAGTGAACTTTCTCTATAGCAATGCTGATGGAAATTAGCATAATGAATATATGTATAAATGTAATTAATTTATAATGAATATTTCTCTGTAACAAAAAAACTGGCTGGTCTCTTCCCAACTGCTATTCCAAACAACATACATATTCAGACTTTCCTTGTAATGACATTTCTCTACAGTGGGAAAATGTGCCTCCATTATATATATATATATATATATATATATATATATATATATATATATATGCAATGTATACATGTGTACAAAAATAGTACAAATGCAGTATTATCACAGCTTCAACATACAATCAAAAGAAAAAAAATGCACTTTATGGGAAAGCAATTTTATAAATATGTTTTATCAAGCTTATCACAATATGTATAAGTTGGACAGCAGAACCCTGGGAAAAGTAATGAGATACCTGAATCTATATTCAAATATGGTACAAAAACTTACAAATATTACAAAATTATTATAGTCCATAATGATTATTCATTTGCTTGGAAGAAAATTACATCTTCAGCTATAATGGATGTTGCTGATCTAGTGTTGCCTGCTTCATCCTTAATTTCACCATAAGCAAGTCGTCCAGTAACATACACTCGCTGGCCTTTGTGCATATAGTTGTACACACTGTCTCGGAGACTTGGTTTAAAGATACAAATACGGTGCCAGTCTGTTTTCTGTGTGAAGTCACCTGTTTTGAAAAAACGTATAGTTAACATACAACACTCATTCGATGTGGTAGAGCACATGTGTAAATGTGTAACAGTTTAAGTTAAAAATTACATATTTTTTCCAGTACTCAGTTGTGAGGACAGGAAATATAAAAGTTTTTCACATAGTTGTTATAGCACGCTGTTGTAATGTTAGTTTACAAAGAACCATTTCAAGTTTTCTATAGGTACCACTGGAAATGTTTCCTTTCCTTTCCTTTACCTGGTGTTACAACCCAGCATGGGTTTTAGCCTTCCAAATGACTTTCTTCCATTCTGGCCTCTCATTACACATCCGTCTCCATCCCCTCATGTTCATACATCTCAAATCATTCTCCGTGTCATCCAACCATCTCTTTCTGGGTCTGCCTCTAATTCTTCTTCCTACCGGTCTCCAATATGCAATTCTTTTAGCCATCTTCTGTCATCCATTCGCCTTACGTAGCCCAGCCACTCAAGCCTCCTACTCTTAATAAACCAGACTATGCCAGCACCCTGAATCAGTTGGTTCAGTTAATGGTTTACTCGAATCCTCCAATAGCCACCTTCAGTTTGTAGAGGTCCAAAGATTTTTCGTAAGACTTTTCGTTCAAATATTCTTAGATGTTGCTTGTCTCTGCTGGTTAATGTACAGGCTTCCCATCTGTATGTTACTACTGGTCGTATAAGACTTTTGTATATAGTCAGTTTAAGCTGTTTGCTTATCAGCCTGGGTTTGAAAATCTTTTCATAAGAGTAATCCACGGACAAAGCAGGACTTAATGTCATTGCTGCAAGAGTTGTTCAGAGTAATTTGTGCACCTAAGTAATAAAATTGTTGGACACATTCGAATGTACAATTGTCAACTGATAGGTACGCCTGGTACGGCAAACTAAATGTAACTAAGCCAAATGTAAAGGGAAGTGTCTGACATCATGTAGACAACGTGCTACTTACATTCCAAAAACATTTTTGTACTACCTTTCACACAATAATATGGAAACAGATTATGAAAATAATTATATACCATTATTAAAATTAGTTTGGTACTGACAATTAGAACTGTTGGTGTAACGGTACAGAATTGTATGTTAAAGATAATAATGTAAATCAGTTTTAATTTCAAAGCAGTCAGTATTCACCTGTGGGGTACCCCATTGTAACCAGCCACACATACGATGTTATTGCAGACTGTTTATGTCTGATGTCTGGAGTCTGCCCAGCTAGATGTATTACGTAACCGCTGGCAAGCAGTCTCTTTGTGAATCACAGTAAAACACTTTGTCACCCCAGTTTGCATCAGACAGTAGCAGAGAACAGTCGCTTACAAGTTAACGAAAAACGGTGGCCTCGGACGTGTGAGATGGGACGGAAACATCGCCGGCCTATCTAGTAAAGTGTTAGAACTATTGTCAGCCAACTAATTAAAATAAACAGTGCTCGAGCAAGTTATGTCGGCCGACACAATTGTTAAAGACGAAATGTGATAAAACACGATTCTAGTAACCAGTGAACAATCAACGCCAGTCAAAAGAAAAAATAACTTTAACTATCTTCAATGGACTTTCGGAGTGCGGGGTGAAATAAGTGCCTCAACAGTTGGACCAGGTCTACAACCAGGCTGAGTACCCATATAATCAATTTTTAATTCCAAATTTTTAGCAACATTAAAATTTATACCTGGGGATGTTTCAAATAATAATGAGATCTCTAAGGGAAAGGGGTTTATAAAAGAAAGAAGGAAGAAAAAAGATATAAAAAGAGTACTGGTTCGTTTAGTAGAAACGTAATTAAAAAAATTGTTTTTTTTCATGTAGACTTGTTTTGGTTTGTAATTATTATTATAGAATAAGCTGTTAACTTGAAACCATATGATTTGTCTAGGTAATATAAGAGTCAAGTTTGTAATAGCCAAAAAGTAGTAGAGTAGAGAAAAAATGCAGTAAAATGTTATGTCATTAGTTCACAAAGTAAATTAAAGAAGTTTGGCTCAATAAAAGAGAAAGAATTTGTTAGAATCAGAAAGATTGTGTTAGCGTGATTATTTTGCAATCAAAACCAAGTAATCCTTCCGCAACTGGTTTCGTCTGTAGAATCCTGGAGTGAAACCTAAAGGTAAGATATTATCATTTGATAGAAAACGTAGTGTTTCAATGGCCCCGAACTAGGGACTCGATTATATGAATTGAAAGAAATTCAATTGTTTCAATGACCCCCGAACAGTGACGGTGAGTGTAATTTATTACGCAAACCAGACCTAATTCTAGTTGCAGAAACGAGTATTTGGGGTTGAGAGCGGTTGTGTAGGTTAGGAAGCATAAATTGTATATGTACACAATAAGATACAAAATGGAAAATAAGAGCGACGAAGTCAACAAAATGGACTTAAGTAATACTAGCACAGATAGTCAAGTAAATATGATAATAACCAAAATGGTAGTAAACGAGATAAGCTTAATTGAGTCAGTGATACTGAATGATGTTGCGAGTCAATCGACGCCGGTTCAGGCTAAAAAGGATGATAGTTATAAAATGTTTGAAAGATTACAAGCAATGTTAGAGGTAAATTTTAACGCCATAAATAGTCGTTTTGACATGAATGAAACCAATTTTAATGAACTTAAGGGCGAGATTAATGAAATAAAGGGGGATATGAACAGTAAATTAAATGCCTTTAATAGTCGTTTAGACAATAGTGATGAAAATTTTGAGACTAAATTCAATGAAATAAGTAGCGACATAAACAAATGTTTTGACACCAACGAGATTAAATTCGGTGAATTAAATCAACGTTTCGACACAAATGATGCTAAATTTGATGAAGTAATTAAACGGTGTGATGAGATAAAAAATGACAAGGTAGGTGATGTTAATACAAGCGATACTTTAAATGCAAATCGGGTGATGAATTATAAGGTAAGTGGCAGTGTTAAAATAAGTAATGATGAAATATTATTGAATAAAAATAATGGTAATATATTGAGTAATAGTAATAGTAACGGTGAAAGTAGAAAGTTATTTGAAGTTAGTAACAGAATAGTAGGTAGCGTTGATGAATTAGAGAAAGAATGGAAGGAGAGTGTACAGGTAGAGGGGTTGCAGAGGGTAAATTTTCCCAAGGTTTATTGTGAACCAAGAGGTTTACAAATGTTTTTTAAGGGCAAGAGTCCCTTAGTGGAAAACGATGTGTTTTCAAGTGGTTCCATGAGTTTTTATGGTGTTCCTGGTAGGGGCAGGAATTGTTGTTTTTACGTAGTAGTACCCTTTGTATGGAATGACAGAGACAAAATGAAATGGTGTGGTGGAGAGAGAGAGAGAGAGAGAGAGAGAGAGAGAGAGAGAGAGAGAGAGAGAGAGAGAGAGAGAGAGAGAGAGAGAGAGAGAGAGAGTGGTTTAAGCTAAATAGAGATTATGGAGAGTTGATAGAGAGGATGAATATTAAGAGAATTATGATAAATAATATAGACTTACCTTTTAGTACTTGTGTAGTAGCGAAAAATGATTACATTGAGATCAATACTGATAATAAACACTTACCTGTAGTGAGGGTTAGCGTATTAGTAACAGCTGACAACTATAGTGATGAAAAAATAAATGATTCAATTGTGACAAATGAGACAAACGGAGACTTAACAAATGATATTGATGAAGACATGGATTATGATAAAATAATAATGGGGGACGACCCTAAGAATTATTATTCTGGTATAATGGAAAAAACAAATTTTTATGGTTATTACACAAACAATAGCCATATGATGAATGTAAATAAAAATGAAATGTGTCATGTGGGCATCCGATTAATTTTCGATGACGGGGGTTAGATAAATCATGAATGAACATTTAATTATTTGAGTTAATGGTAATTACTTGGCTGATTTAGGTAATGAAGTGTGGTAAACGATGAAATGATATGATGAAATATTTGTAAATAAATGTGTTGGTGTTAAATGTATTGTGTCAGGGTATGTTGGGAGAATGCATATGTAACAGATGTGTGTAGTATGTTATAATAACCATAATATTTTATTTTGCTAAATAATTAACAGGAGGTACTAATGAATTTTATTTTGAATTGTGTATTTAAATCAAAAATGTTTTAAATAATATAACTGAAGTTAAACTGTTTTGATTTGAGTTGAAATGAAGCCAATTTAAAAATGTGAATTTTATTAATGAAATCAAATTAATTTTGATTTAAATTTTGATGTGAATTGGAACATAAACAGTAATTGATTAACATGTCAACACTAAAAAATTTGTATAAACTAAAAATTGAAGGAAGTGTTGTGGTGATGTAATCAGGAATGTTGAGACTGAGTCAGTGTTTATAAAACAAGTCTTGTATACAACTGTTGATGTAAACAGGTATACATAATCAACCTATGTTTTATGTTTAACTGTAGATTCCTCACCTAAGTGCGGCCATGACCTCACCGGATCATGGCCGTGAAAGTAGTTAATTATGACAAATCATAAATTTTAATTGTTATAACCGGCTTGTGGTTTGTTTTTGTTTTGTCAACCCGGTGGTTTGTTAAAATTAGTTGGGGGGTTATTTTTAGGGGAATCTACCAATTTTTGGAACAAGGCTATTTTCACCCATATAGGGGTGGTAGTCCATTAGGGGTGTATTCATAACTGTTAGTAAGTAGGTTATACTGAATTTTTATTGTAACGCCGAAGCAAGGATGGGGTGGAATAAAAGAAAAAATGTCCACCCCTTCCGCATCAGTCCTTGTGGAAGCAACTGGGCGCTACAGTCCAGGGGGGGTAATAGTGAGTGTGGATGGGGGTTGACCAAGTTACAGGCCACGAGGGAGATGTGGTTTACGGCTAGGATGAGGCCGGCGATGGTCAAGAAGCCTAGTGCAGAACACAATATATTGTAACGGGTATCAGGGGTTAAGGGATTTGAAGGGGGGTTGTAAAAAAAAAAAATTGAGAGTTAAGGATAAGGCATTCTTGAGGGTATAATCTGTATTTCATAGTTATGATTGTTATGATTTACTGGTATTTTGTGTAATTAATGTGTTATTTTGGATGGGTAATAGTGTTTTGCGAACATTATTTAAGTTGTATGGGATTTGTCAGATAGTTTGTTTCATAACAATAGTTAAACTCACCCTATCTCTACTTCATTATCTCTAATTGAGTGCACTCCCATTTCCTGTTTCAAAGTTCAATTCACATTGTAATCAGCTATCATAATTAGAGCGTTTTTCTTTCCTGTAGTGTACGGTAGGTATATCGTTCAGTTCAGTTCTTTTTTGTTTATACACGCATACCGCAAGAATAGAAAGACTATTCAACGCTATTGTTATTTTACTTTGTGCTTTTTTTCATGTGTTTAACGTTTGTTGGGATATTATTGTTAAGTTTAGGACTGCCTAGAAAATCACCAAAGTGTTGCTTACAACAGGACATTAACAACGCACAAGGACAAGGTCAGTAAACGCTTAATTTTTATGCATTGTTGATTACATGAGAATAAACCCTTTTAACTATTTAGTTTTACAATATACAGTCCGCTGCCAATAAAAAAGAACCCCACATTTTTGGTCCGTCCAGCCCGGATAGCATCTTTCATTCAGAATCCAGCACGTTGGAAAGCAAGATTTTTATTAATTATTACGCTCTTTATTATTATGTTTATTGAATTATTGTAACGCTTAAATATTAAAAAAAAAAAAATTATTTACTACTGGCAAGTATTGCCAATACTCAGTGCTCTTTTAATTTTGTTATGATTTTTTCATGTTTTTCACGCAAGCATAGTTTATTGATTCATTGTGCAGCGTGTGTTATTTCATGTTTTATCTAGCAAGCATAGTTCTGAAGTGTAGTGTGTTTCTTCAAAACCGACCTCTGTATTAGTTTCTAAAATACAGTAGCCATATTCCTTTATTACCATATTACCATTATTACTGTCACCTACGCTATTGGTATTTTAGAGTGATAAAAAAAAATAAATTAAAATTATTTGGACTGGAAATTACTGAATACTAGAAGAACATTGTGAATTACAACTTTTACTTAGAACTCTTTTGTTATTTACATCTGAATCTGTTTTTTAAACCGAGTGTATTAATAAATTACCAAAATGAGATTTTCTTCTTTTGTGAAGCAAAGTGAACTGATTGAGAGTAGGCTTCATAATATTAACAAGCAAATTGTTGCTCTTGAGGTTATTGGTATAGGTAATTTAACTGAACAGCAAACACGAAAAGTTAGTTTGCTTAGTTCCACCGCAGAAAATAAATATGCTGAATTTGAAAGGCTTATAAATAAACTATTTAGTACAACACCTTTACCAGAAGATCTGGATAATGAACAGATTTCAAGATTACAAGATTCTATATCAGACTTAAATATATCTATACAAAGTTCGTGTGCTCCTCTTCTACCATCGCTATCGCAGGAAACCTTGGATCAGTCTCACAGTGGTGCACCACAACTAGTTGCGCCCACTCCCACCATAAATTTACCTCGCTTAAACTTGGGAACATTTTATGGACAACCTGAGAAATGGGTAGCCTTTCACAGTCTGTTTGAAAATGCAGTGCACAAAAATGAAACCATTTCTAATGTGGAGAAATTTACATACTTGCTTTCTTGTTTGACTGATGAGCCGCTAAATTTAATTAAATCGTTGCCTGTCACTAATACAAACTACGCCACAGCCTGGCAAACTTTGCTAAAAAGATATCAAAATTCTAGATTGTTGATAACACTTCACGTAAACAATATATTTGAGTTACCACAATTGCACAATCCTTCAGTTAAACAAATGAGGAATTTTCTGTCGACCTACAATGAAAATTATCAAGCGCTCAAAGCACTAGGACATGATATTGCTAGTGAAAGTTTGTTGTTGACCTCATATATTTTGCGTAGATTTGACACGGAATTCAGGACCAAACTTGAACGTTCGCGAGATAATTTACAAAATGTTCCTACCATTACAGAAGTAATTACATTCTTAGAAAATGAATGTTCTTGCAAGGAAGCAGCGGGTTTAACTAATATCATCTCAAAAAATGAACCTTCTCTTCAAACCTCTCAAAAAATCAGTGGTTTTAAAATGAATACAAACCAGTTTAAACCGCACAAAATAGCGATGGTCACTACTCACACTCAGCATTGTATCATCTGTTCATCAAATTCACACAACATATATAGATGTGCAGATTTTTCCGCACTTACTGTACAAGACAGACAAGCTTTTGTTAAAAATAAGAACTTGTGTCAAAATTGTTTTGGAACACATAAGATAGTCACCTGTAAGTCCGTCCACACATGCAATGTATGTCATAGGCGTCACCATAGCCTACTACATTTTTTTGTTCAGAACCGCTCCGCACAACCGCAACAAAAATTGACTCAGTCAAATAGACCTACCTTGTGCCCTTCTGTTGAAATGACGATGCATAAGCAAAACCACTCTGCAGAGTGTCACCAGGATACTACCTTGATAGGTGTTTCTTGCAATCAGAATAACACTGTGTTACTCGCAACCGCTTTGGTGTATATCACATCTGCCAATGGAAATGCAGCAGTTGTACGAGCTGTGCTTGATAGTGCATCCCAAACAACAATTATTTCAGAAAGTTGTGCAAAGACTTTGTGTTTGTACCGCTCTCAAACAGATGTTCCAGAACTTAGTGGCATCTCTACCGCCCCAGTGAAAACGAAGGGACTTACCTTTGTGACACTGTCTTCGCTCAGTGGGAATATTTTACCAAAATCTCACCCAGTCATGATTCTTAATAAAATATCATGCAATCTGCCTCGTGTGCAGCTCCCACCAGAAATTAAAGAGCGACTCAAAGGTTATATGCTAGCGGATCCAACTTTTGATGTTCCGGGTCCAGTTGACCTTCTGATTGGAGCAGATTTATTTGCATTGACTCTTAATGGTACCTTTATCAATCTCGGCAAGAATATGCCATACGCTGTCAATACAATCTTTGGCTATGTTGTGCTTGGTCCGACACCTGTTTCACTTAAGTCTAAGCCTTACTCAGGCTTAGTGACTCTTTTATCGACGAATGATCGTGATCTGCACGCAACATTGCAACGTTTTTGGTCCATAGAGGAACCACCTCACACTACAAAACTCGCTCCACAAGATGAAAAATCTGAATCTCACTTCGTCTCTACTCATAAGAGAGATGCCTCCGGCAGATATGTTTGTCACTTGCCTTTCAGCGGAAACCCTGCTCAACTAGGTGACTCTACAACTTTGGCAAAACGCCTGTTTAATACACTGGAACGCAAATTTGAATCTCAACCTGAGTTTAAACAGAAGTATGTCAACTTTATGAATGACTACTTAGCATGTGGGCACATGAAACTGTGCACATCTGTGCCGTCTCTGAACAAGCCGCATTACTTTTTGCCACATCATGGCGTTTTTAAAGATAGGAAAATCCGTGTTGTTTTCAATGCATCAGCACCATCTTCTTCAGGTGTCTCACTGAACCACATTCTACATCAGGGTCCAAAGTTGCACAATGACATTACTGATATAATTCTTCGCTTTTGTCAACACAAATTTCTTTTCTCTTGTGATATCAAACAAATGTTTAGGCAGATATCCATCCATGAAGATGATCAGATCTTTCAGTTAATATACTGGAGAGAAGACACTTCAGTCCCGCCAAAGGTCTACCAATTGACTACTGTCACTTATGGTATGACGTCCTCGCCTTACCTTGCTAATAGAGTAGTACAACAGCTCATTATGGACGAAGGAAAAAATCATCCACTTGCTGCTGAAGCACTCCAACAGCAAATATATGTTGATGATGCTCTATTAGGGAGCAATTCTCTGGAAGAAGCTCTCCACCTTCAAGAGGATGTTGTTTTACTTTTGAAAAAGGGTGGATTTGAACTGAGCAAGTGGTCTTCAAACCACCCTAAACTCTTAGAAAATGTCATGCAAGATAATCATGAGACACCCCTCGTGTTACGCACATCGGAACAGCCATTTTCAAGTGTATTAGGGCTAAAATGGATCCCAGATATTGATGTCTTTTCATATGTGATGCACACACCTTCAAGTAATTACACAAAAAGACCTTTACTTTCATCAATTGCTCAGATTTATGACCCTTGTGGTTGGATATCCCCAATAGTTTTTTGGTCTAAAGTCTTAATGCAGCATGTATGGACCTTAGGCTTAGATTGGGATTCTCCATTACCTGATCATATTTCCGAGAAGTGGTCACGATTCGTGAAAGAACTTCCAGAAATAGAAAAGCTAAGGATACCACGTTTCATATCCTTAGCAACTGCAGTCAATATCCAGCTTCATGGATTTTCAGATGGAAGTGAATCCGGATATGCAGCTTGTGTCTTCCTGCGCACAGAAGACGCAGAAGGAGATGTCAACATACGACTGCTGAGCGCAAAATCAAGAGTAGCTCCACTGAAGCGTGTGACTATTCCCCGCTTGGAACTTTGTGGTGCGCACATGTTAGCCAAATTGCTACATTACTGTACAGAACAGCTCTCACAACATCACAAGATCGACAACATTTCAGCATGGTGTGACTCTACAGTAGTTCTATCTTGGATACGCACTCTATCTTTTCGTCTCAAGGTGTATGTTGCTAATCGTGTGGCACAAATACAAGACTTAGTTTCACCGCACGTCTGGAAATATGTTTCAACTGTTGACAATCCTGCTGATTGTGCTTCTCGAGGCTTGACACCCACGGTTCTGATGAAACATAGTCAGTGGTGGCTAGGACCACCATGGCTCGCTAAATCAACGCAGACCTGGCCACAATCTATCCTTCATCCAATTTCGGAGGAGTCTATTCCTGAAATGAAACCAAATGTGCTTAATCTTATGATGACCACAAAAGAAGTCCCAACATTTGGATTTCTTACAAAGTTTTCTTCTTGGAAGACTCTTCTTCATGTAATGGCTTATGTCCTTCGCTTTATAACCCGTTTGAAATTTAAAACCACCATAAGTGGATCATTTACAGTAACTGAATTAAATAACGCCTGTAACCGCATTTGCTGGCTCATTCAGAGACTTCACTTTGCAGAAGACATAGATCTACTCTCCAAGAAAAGGACATGCTCAAACCGCATCCAACGTCTAGCACCCTTTATTGATGATGCAGGAATAGTCCGTGTCGGAGGTCGACTGTAAAACTCTGCGCTTACTTACAATGCCAAAGATCGTATTCTTCTGCCAAAAAATCATGTCACTATTCATTTACTCATTGATTACTATCATGGCATGTACCTGCACGCTGGTCCCCAGTTCCTCCAAGCAACACTATCTCAACGCTTTTGGATCCTCTCCGCCCGCAGTGTTATACGCTCAAGAATATTTAAATGCGTACGATGTTTTCGTACAAAATCAACAAACACGTCTCCGCTCATGGGTGATCTACCAGCCGGTCGTGTTACCCCTACTCGTTGTTTCAACGCTTCTGGAGTTGATTATGCTGGCCCTTACACGGTCAAGTTTTCTACACTTCGCAGGATACAGCCTATAAAGGTGTACCTCTGCCTGTTCATCTGTTTTGCAACAAAAGCGGTACACTCGGAAGTGGTTACTGATTTAACTACAGACGCCTTCACTGCAGCCCTTACGAGATTCATCTCTAGGAGAGGTCTTGTATCAGACCTGTACTCTGATTGTGGGACTAATTTCATAGGAGCTGCTTCTTCGCTCAAAAGATGTTTTCAAGATCTCATGAAGCAACCAGAGATGCAAGATTTTGCTACGAACAACAGTATCACATTCCATTTAATTCCTCCGCGTGCACCTCACCAAGGTGGACTTTGGGAACGTGCCATTAAAGGTGCAAAATATCATCTCACCAGAGTCATAGGTGAACACATTTTAACGTACGAAGAATTTACCACCTTAGTTGTGCGTGTTGAAGCTATCCTTAATTCGAGGCCGATAGCTCCTCTCTCGAATGACCCTTCAGATCTTCAACCTCTTACACCAGGACATTTTCTAACTGGAGGACCTCTTAATGCCCTGATCGAACCTCAACTAACTAATGCACCACTTAATCACATAAAACGCTGGAAATTGGTTCAAGCCTTCACACAACATCTCTGGAAAAGATGGCAAATGGAGTACCTCCACACACTTCAAGAACGGTCCAAATGGATCAGACCTCAAGAAAATCTCAAAATAGGAGATTTAGTCGTTATTCATGAAGCGAACCTGCCACCCCTCAAGTGGAAGCTCGGGAGAGTCATCTCCGTATCTCCAGGGAATGATGGAGTGGTACGTGTCGTCAACATGAAGACTGCAGGTGGAACCTTGACCCGTCCTTCTGTTAAGGTATCCCGTCTTCCCATTTACTAAAATCCTCGACCAGTCAATTGGCTACTGCCCCTTATAATTTAGTTTTATTATACTCTTCCAAAGGATCAAATTTGTTCTTATGTTCTTTTAATGTTTCTTGTTGAGCCAGTTGGTTCAAAGGGGCCGGTATGTCAGATATTTTGTTTCATAACAATATTTAAACTCACCCTATCTCTACTTCATTATCTCTAATTGATTGCACTCCCATTACCTGTTTCAAAGTTCAATTCACATTGTAATCAGCAATCATAATTAGAGCGTTTTTCTTTCCTGTAGTGTACGGTATATCGTGCAGTTCAGTTCTTTTTCGTTTATACACGCATACCGCAAGAATAGAAAGACTATTCAACGCTATTGTTATTTTACTTTGTGCTTTTTTTCATGTGTTTATTTATGTGTTTAACGTTTGTTGGGATATTATTGTTAAGTTTAGGACTGCCTAGAAAATCACCAAAGTGTTGCTTACAACAGGACATTAACAACGCACAAGGACAAGGTCAGTAAACGCTTAATTTTTATGCATTGTTGATTACATGAGAATAAACCCTTTTAACTATTTAGTTTTACAATATACAGTCCACTGCTAATAAAAAAGAACCCCACAGGATTCATATGTATTAGATGTAAGTATACCGTAAGTTTATATAGCCATGTGGACATTGTATTTTATGAAGGCCAGTTATAGGGTTGGGTGAAACCAATGTAACATATTGATGATAAGTTGAAATCATTGTGATAGTGTATGGGTACGGACTTGATAATTGGAGTTGAATTAATTAATTTAACAGATGGACAATCTAAAAAGTTGGAATAATTTATTTTTGACTTGTAGTGAATAAGATGGTAATGTTTATTTGGAATGCTTATCATGTTGTATCCTGCTTATGTAAGTGTGTATGAATATAGAACAGCTGTCATTGTCGGCTAACCAAACTAAATGAAAAACCAGTACTTTATAGAAAATCGAACCAGTACGACTAAGAGGAAACAAATCAGTTGGGGATATGGAATAATGTAAGGCCGTTTGTTGATCTTTTGATTGAATGTTTCAGAGTCAGGTGATACTGTGGCGGGTGCCTATCTGATTTTATGGTATTGGGATCTCGAGCAGAGAAGTCCAGTAAGGTCAGATGGGTGCAGCCACAGCCACCGGACTAGGGGGGGGTAAGTACCCATGATTTTAGTAAGAACTAAGGGGGGTTGCGGCACCATATCTTCACTGGTCCTCTTAGGTTTTAGGCAATGAGAGTTTTTATGCCTCGGCATAAAACCTCTCATTGGGGGGGGGGGGTATTGTAACGGTACAGAATTGTATGTTAAAGACAATAATGTAAATCAGTTTTAATTTCAAAGCAGTCAGTATTCACCTGTGGGGTACCCCATTGTAACCAGCCACACATACAATGTTATTGCAGACTGTTTATGTCTGATGTCTGGAGTCTGCCCAGCTAGACGTATTACGTAACCGCTGGCAAGCAGTCTCTTTGTGAATCACAGTAAAACATTTGTCACCCCAGTTTGCATCAGACAGTAGCAGAGAACAGTCGCTTACAAGTTAACAAAAAACAGTGGCTTCGGACGTGTGAGATGGGCCATAAACATCGCCTGCATATCTAGTAAAGTGTTAGAACTATTGTCAGCCAACTAATTAAAATAAACAGTGCTCGAGCAAGTTACGTCAGCAGACACAATTGTTAAAAACGAAATGTGATAAAACACGATTCTAGTAACCAGTGAACAATCAACGCCAGTCAAAAAAAAAAAAAAAAACTAACTATCTTCAATGGACTTTCGGAGTGCGGGGTGAAATAAGTGCCTCAACAGTTGGACCAGGTCTACAACCAGGCTGAGTACCCATATAATCAATTTTTAATTCCAAATTTTTAGAAACATTAAAATTTATACCTGGGGATGTTTCAAATAATAATGAGATCTCTAAGGGAAAGAGGTTTATAAAAGAAAGAAGGAAGAAAAAAGATATAAAAAGAGCACTGGTTCGTTTAGTAGAAACGTAATTAAAAAAGTTGTTTTTTTTTCATGTAGACTTGTTTTGGTTGGTAATTATTATTATAGAATAAGCTGTTAACTTGAAACCATATGATTTGTCTAGGTAATATAAGAGTCAAGTTTGTAATAGCCAAAAAGTAGTAGAGTAGAGAAAAAATGCAGTAAAATGTTATGTCATTAGTTCACAAAGTAAATTAAAGAAGTTTGGCTCAATAAAAGAGAAAGAATTTGTTAGAATCAGAAAGATTGTATTAGCGTGATTATTTCGCAATCAAAACCAAGTAATCCTTCTGCAACTGGTTTCGTCTGTAGAATCCTGGAGTGAAACCTGAAGGTAAGATATTATCATTTGATAGAAAACGTAGTGTTTCATTGAGTCATCAACTGACTTGCAAGGAAGATGGGCCTTCTAAACTGGAAACACTGTTAACAAAAAGACAGATGAATAGAAAAATGTCTTGTGAATTGTGATGCTTTTCAACCTCATTATGCATGCATCCATGTTATGTGTGTGTGTGTGTGTGTGTGTGTGTGTGTGTGTGTGTGTGTGTGTGTGTGTTATTTACAAACCAGATTTAAAAAGTAAACTGCTATGGCTTTCAGCATTAACATTATGTTTACCTACTTGTTGCAGCCATCTGGTCATGATGAATGAGTGTGTTATGTCATATATATATAAAGTTACTCCAAAGTTATATTCATCCCTTCTTATGCTATGAAATCTTCTGCCAGAGCCTTAACATTGGATAATTTGAAAGTCACACTTCTACTGGCGACCCAGTTCTTTATTATAACTCAAATCTTTTCAATGGAATTTAATTCTGGGTTGCATGGTGGCAGATTCAAAACTGAATGGCTGTACTTACTATGTCATCTATCTTGAACGATTTTTCACGGGATGTTCACTTTTCTATCAATTTATAAAGTTCAGGTTTGGTCATTTTCTGGTGAAAAACAATTTGTTTATCAGTCAACCAGTTTATCATTTCTGATTTCCTGCTATTTGAACTCAGGTACCATACAGATAAGTGTGTTATAATACAAACAATTGTCAAGCACTATTATCAAATTTTCAAGCAAATAAGGAATTAGCATCTCTTCAAACCATTTGGAAAAGTTAGTAAAATTCATGTCAGGGTGATAATCTCCCAATTTACTTCTACACTGAAACATTAGTCACGCATTTTCAACAAACCTATTTCACTTCCAGATGGCACAACAATCAATCTCTTACGTTTCGATACTGGTATTTTTAGACCGCTGGATGAATTATCAGACCAACAGTAAGGCGCAGTATGTATAGCATCTATATAAGGTTCATCCAGGTAGATAGTTGGTCTGTTGTTTTTTCTGTATTTTATAATGGAATGCAGATAAGCGATTTGAGATAGCCTAATATCAATTTTTTCAACAATAAAGCTTCCATTTTCTGTGGTTTTCTGCCACTCGAATCCTGTTTGTTTTAAAATTTTATTTAATCTCCTCTCGTTCCCCTTAAACTTCACCCCACTTTCTTGCATTTTATTATAAACTTTTTTTATAGTAGGAAGTTCTTTATCGGTGATATAAAAATCATTCACTGTTCGTCTTATGAAGGACTAATCAAAACTCTCAACACTACATTGTTTAATTTTCTTGGGTCGGTTTTTTCACAGATATTTGAATGATGACTTGTACCTTACTACAATTGCATCTGATTTTTTTTGTATTTGTAATATGTGTTCTTAGAAACACTGGTTGCTTCTAAAATACGTTCTTCCACTTGGAATTGTAATCCCTTCTTTTATCTTCACTTCAAAAAACTTTTTAACTCAGTCCCTAATCGCCCTAGCCTGACAGTGTAAAATTAAACCCTTTTTCCCAATTTTCAAGTTCCTTGACATTTTTTATAATAAGGTGAAGTCAGCCACACAACATACTCGAAAAAAAAAATAGAACAAACAAAACTGGGAATAAAATAAAACTGTTAGATACTAAAACACATTACACATACAAATGAACGATGAAAATTAACAGCACCATAGCAAATCTACTGTAACGTGTACTCCCCTAATTATGACGTACTTGGCATCTTCCACTGATGTGATGCCCCTCTGTGTGGACTATTCCACTGCTTTTTTATTCCAGTCCCTTGTAACGGGGCTAAAGGGAAGGGTTTTCATTTTATTAAAGTTATAAATTTATTTTCCATCTGCACGGTCAGTCCCAATGTGAAATAAAATTGTCGTCAAAGGAACAATGAAGTGAAACTGTGAACGGCGAGGTGGCAATGGACTGCAATGCCGAGTCTAAATACACGGTAATTAAGCATTGAGGCACGTACAAAGACGCGCAACATGAACATGCGCGCATAGATGACGCACATCAGACTCCAAAAGGACGCCACGAAAAATGGCGAGAGACGAAGACTTTTGTTCCATGCGGTCCGTTGCTGCCGGATACACTTAGAGGCCACGCCTTCCACAGCGTCAATATTTTCGCCAGTCAGCATCGTCAACACCAGTGCACAATGCCAAACCATGCTACCTAAACGGTAACGAAAAACTTTGTAATCTAAGGGGCCGTGTATGTTACCGGAAACAGTCAGACAAGGTGGGGATTTAGTTAGCCATCGTTTCATCAGTCGACGAAAGAATTCCTCCCCGGCCAGGGTTTCATAAAAAAGTTCGCGAACTACAAAATTTGACAAAATGTCCACAAAGTGTATAAAAACGTAAGTTAGAGCAACCTATCAGCTCGACGTGGAGTGAAAGAAAAGAAGTGAAAATGTGTTAAGCTTTTGGACATGTAATCGGTGCGACGCGTGATCATCAGAGTCGTCAAGGGTGAAGTACTCGACTGACAATTACACTAAATAAATAATTTCATTTTTTTGGGTACTAAATAGTTAAAATGGGGTGTTAAAACAGAATAAATGTGAGAGAATAGCAAGCTGGGTCGCCTTGAATAAATTAATTAATAATGTAGTCTAGAGATAAGTAACATTTTGAAAAATGTTAAAATTATTGCTGGTAAAAAGGGGCTTCACCTCAATATCAAATACTGTTTAAGATAATTGTTAGAGTTATGATTGGAATTATAATAATAAATTCATTACTTTGTTTTATTTACTAAAAGAGTGAATAATCATTTCAAATACCTTATTTCATTTGCTGCACTTATAAGTTCGTCGTACGAAATGGGTCAAGTCCCACACTAGAGATCCGGCCAGATCACAAGAATTAAAAGGTAGGTGGAAGTTTCAAACTTAATTTAATATAATAAAATTTCATAATATAGTTACAATGGTTCCGTGACCAAGGTAATAAAGTTACACCCTCTAAATTTTTCAAAAGCTTTACGTTACAAACAGAAGTATTTATTTATTTATATCAATACACATCTTATGTTTTTAATAAAGCAGTTATGCACTGACAGGCATTACTTAAGTACAGACATTGTACAGCCTTAATACTGTTATTCACTGTTTTTAAGTTTCATCAAGTAACCAGTGAGTACAGGTTTTGTATACCTCTATGTATATGGGTATTATGGGCATTCAAACTCATTATTTCTAATTCCAAGAGAAGACAGACTTTGATAAATTGTTATTCAGTGTAACTATATTTAGTCTAATCATGAGAGTACACACACGATTAGAAGAAAACCACTGTCTGTAAAAAACTGCTACGTAAAATAACAAAATAAAAAATATTTAAACAATTTTTAATTATGTGACATGACAAACAGCAGTTTATTTACTACTGGGTATAACAGGCAGGTACCCAACTACTCACAGTGTGTGCGACTACTGGATTATAAATATTTTCTCTATACACATTTTCTATAAAGGAGGAACAACTACATCAAAGAAAACAAAAAAAAACTAATTTTGTTGAAAACTACTATAAATACTACAGAATTACATGGAAAAATTGTTTATTACAATTTTTCAACTAGTGGACTAGTGAGTCCCAATTCTGTGAAAAGCCTAGAGATCCAAAGGTAAACATTCTACACTTCACAATTTAACACTTTGGATATGTTGCCCGCCCTTTCCACAAGCATATCTATTTGTGTCTGTAGAAATTTAATTACATAAAACTTGCAACCTGCGTGACCTGGAACACAATCTCTCATCGCATATTTAGTTCAAGAAAAAAACACAGAGGGGGTTCAAGGCTGCGAGGGGGGGTCACAGCACTTTTGTGTTTTACAACACTTTTTTGCAAATGGGAATCATGTTTTGACAGCCTTCCTGTGGCAAATTATTGTTATATTTTTCTGCAGAAAATTGTGAAGTGTTTCTATCAATAAATATCTTTTGTATATATTTGTCTGTTAACTAGTTTAAATACATAATTCATTTTAATTAGATTTTATGAAACATTTATAAATTCAAACTGACACAAAACTTTTGTAAACCTTTTTTGTATATAAAAAATGTTTTTTTTTAAATTAATTAAAAATATTATACAGCATATGATTGTAAATTTATTTATGTCAATTTAATAAGAAAGGTTTAAATTTCTAAAAGGTATACGCAAGTTTCAGTAAATGTTAACTAGTCTTAGCACACAAAATTATAAAATGCATGGAAAATCGTGTGTATCCAAAGTGTTGGATGTAAAAATTCACATTTTTTAAATGATACTTTTTTATAAGAAACAATTATTGGCTATCATGGCCAAAACGAGTTGAGTAAATTAAAAATTCAGTTCTAATTGCACACCAGATTTCTTTGTACATCAAAATAAATTAACAGGTTCACTATAATAAAGAATTATGGTACATGATATCTATGTAATAATTACGATACCTGACTCATCTTTAAAGTTGGTGTGTGTAGCTAGGGAAAATACTACAACTGGATGTTGTTCAGTACCTCGCTTCTGAGGTTCACCTCCAACTCTTCCTAATAAAGTTACCTGATTAAGTGCTATAACAATGAAAAATCAAATATAAATGCTATTGTTCATTAATTGTACATCCACCCGATTTTAAAAAAGTATTACAGAAAGAAAACTACACTGAAACAGTTCACTTACTTTTTTCAATTCTAAGTGGCATTGGAGCTTCTTGTATTTTTTGATAACTGGCTGCCATCATATGAACTGGCCTATGTAACTGCTTCGCAGCTGACATTAACTGAAACAGTAGGTATAATTTACTAAATTAATAATAAAAATTTAATTAATAAGTTTGAACTGTTATTAAATATAACAGTATAGCATTTAAAATAAGGTTCTACATTCTTTTTCAAATTGAAACATTTTTATTTCCACCACTTCCCTTTATTCACAATGTACCAGAAAAAAAAAATCTCTTGAGTATTAACATAAATTTTTGTTATTAAAGTGTTCAGACTTGAGTATGCAGTTTTCAAATCAAATGGTATACAAAAAGTACTTCTTTGTTAATAACGGCCAATATCTATTAACTATCTTTTTGAATAACAAAGTCACAACAACTCACAACTATGCATTTCAAGAATGCTGTTTTATTTTTAAGTGTGCCTGAATTAAATAAAAAACATGCATATAAACAGGCTCTAAACTCATCATCATTAGGACATACTTGTTAACTGAAGTTTATTTCTGATTTGTTCAATAATATGTTAAACGCTATTCTTTAAGAATGTTAGCGGTTGCAAATTTAAAATTTTTTTTTTATTTGGTGTTCTGCCCTGAGGCAGGTCTTCAAATGGTAAAAGCTCTCCAAGCTGTCCTATCACATGCCAGTCTTTTCATTTCTTCGTATCTGATTTTAATGCTATCTATTAGCTTCATTCTTCTATGCCCTCCCTCCATGGCAGTTGTAAGGAAGCAGTCTCTTCTTATACAGTGACCTACCCAATTCCTTTTCCTATTTTCTATTACCTTCAAGATTCTTCTCTCTTCCCCTATTAAAATTTCATCATTCCTTACTTTATCAACCCACCTCACTTTTTCAATTGCTTGCCAAACCCACATCTCAAATGCTTCCAATCTTTTCTCATCCTCTTTCCTCAGTATCCATGTCATGTGGCCAACCTTTTTTCTTAAATTCTTATTAATTTTGCCACACAGCAGTCTTTTCTTCCCATTAAATGCCTCTTTTGCTATAGCAATTCTTGCTCCAATTTCACGAGTGCAGGACATATCTTCACTTATCAAACTTCCAAGATATTTAAAAAACTCCACCTGTTATCTTTATCTTTGCCCTTTCCCTCCTCTGCTAATCACCATACACTTAGTTTTTTCCTTATTAATCCTCATTCCATATTCCTCCCACAGTAAATTTAAATCTATTACCATTTCATTCATTGTCTCTTCCTTTTCTGCTAAAACAGCCATGTCATCAGCAAACCTTATACATTCAATTCTTCTTCCACCGACATTCACATCTCTTGTTTTGTCAAAGCACTTCCTAATCAAGTCATCAAGATATATGTTAAATACATTTGGTGCCATACACCAGCCTTACCTTACTCCTCTTCCAATTTTAATTCCTTCTGAACTATCCTTTCTGATTTCCACACACACTTTCTGTCCAAGGTACAGATTACGAATTAACTGTCTCTCCTTCCAATCCACCCACTTGTACCTCAAAATATCTAATAGTCTTCCCCACTGTACTCTGTCAAATGCTTTTTCAAAGTCTATATAAACAACATATAGCTCTTCGTTTTTTTCCTATGTATCTTTCTCCAGTTGTTCTTAGCACCCCTATTGCATCACTAGTCCCCTTACCTTTCCTGAAACCGAACTGCTCTTCCTCTATCGTGGCATCCAGTTTCCCATATATTCTTCTATTCAACACTCTTAACAACATTTTGGCTGCATGCAAACTAATAGTTCTGAACTCTTCGCATATCTTTGCATTCTTCTTTTTCTCTATTGGTACCATTACTGTTGCCAAAAAGTCATTTGGCCATTCACCTTTCTCATAAATTCATTGCATAGATATACTAGCTCTTTCCTCCCTTTAGTTTTCAAATTTTTTAGCACTTCTGCGGTAATTCATCAATCCCAACTGCCTTTCTATTTTCCGTTTCCATCAATGCCTTTTCAACTTCGTCTTCTATGATACTGAATTCCTTTTCATCATCATTTACTTCTATTTCCTCTTCCAGTTCCAATTTTCCTGGTCTTTGATCTGCTTTATATAGATTTTCGATGTATTCCTTCCAACGTTTCAGCACTTCCTCAGGTTCAATCGCTAGAGTTCCATCTATATCGCTATTTCAATTTTAGCACAACTTTTCCTTCTTTGAAAAATTAATACCATTGCAACCTGATGCATTGTTTCAGATTTGCCTTCTCTCTCCAACGACTCTATCTCTTCACATTTATCTTTCAGCCAGTTTTCCCTAGCCTTCTCAGTTTCTCTTCTTAATTCATTGTTCAACCTCCTATACATTTTCTTTCCTTCCTCACTCTTCATATTTTTCCACTTTCTTCTTTCTTTTCTTTCACCCATGGAAGCCTACATGAGAATATACCCTGTAGTTTCATGGTAGTTGCACCTACAGAAATATGTTGAAACGTGTTTAAATAACATGATCAGCTTAAATATGCTACCTATTTAATCTTAGTCTCAAGAAAATAGATTTTGCATATGGCAGACTTTCTAAATTCTTTAAGGCAAGACTCTCAAACTTACACACTAAAAATCTCACATTATTGATCAGTATTAGACCTTTACACCAAAGGCTAATGCCTTATATGTTGTAAGTTCGCTTATTAACAGGTATATCAGTATATACCTGATAGCCCTATAAAGTTCACAATGTCAATATTCCTTACTAAGCCTAGGACAATTCTGAACTGAGGCTTGATTTAACCATCTTGTTAACTCTCGAACATTACACTTCCTATAATAAGTTATTTTTATGTTTCTAATTGTAAATAAAGAAGTACTCACCATACACCCGGTGTAAACATGTGGTTTTATTAACAGCATTATTTTTATCTCTAGGGTCCAGGGCTTCGTTAAGCGAAAGGCAGAGGTAGTCGGGTTTTCGAAATAACCATTTACACAACATGTAGTTAAACAACTTGTGATTTATTTTTATTTGCAATATTTAAATGTTATGAAACAAATGGAGTCATCTCTCATCTAAAACAATTAGCAAAATGGTGGCTTCATGACTTCCGCCTCTTTACCATACTTTAACATCGGTATAACATTTGCTTTTTTTCTTAGTTTTAATCTTTCACACAAATATGTTTTAAAACTGCAGTATTCAATTCAAATTTACTGATTACGTTATACTCATTTAAAAAATATATGTATAACACAAACCAACGCCTCAGGTTATTACTTTTAAATGCCGGCAACCATTTACTTTAACTCTCTCATTCGTACATCTCATACATTGATTGTTATCACATATCTGATTAATAAAATTTCTGAGCTCATATTAATATTTAGAATTTTGAATTTTTGGACTTCCCTGAATTGTAGTGGTGATGGCGTTCCTCAGACGTTTTCCATGATTGGCGGCGGATGTTCGGCCGAACTTTGTGATCTGTCTGTTTTCTTTTTGGTTTCACTGAATTTTGCTTACTTCATTTTTAAAACTGTGCACTGACTTTAACTGTATGTTTTGATTACATTTTACAAAGTTTTTATCACCTCTGCTGGCAATAATTTACCAGCACACAATTGAACATGTGTACGCTCTGAGTTGATAATGCAGACTGAGAACAGGTCATACGCAAAATCTGCGTATGTAGTAGTATTATGACGTCACCGTCTTTTGTTTCTACGGCCAACGCCCTGCTTTATACGTTATTGTTGATACGTCATTATCATTTTTTAATGACGACACGTATTGCGGACCAATGAAAAATTTATATTGAGAGTCTGTGTTCACTCATGCAGCAATTATATGCGTTCGGTTTCGCACGTCTGATCTTGGCCTTGGAATCGTTCTGCTCTGCTGAATTTGCGTTGTTGTCTTTTTACAAAGGGAAAATTGTCCTACCCATGTATGTGAGTGCAAAAATAATGAAATACAATAATTTACTACCTACTGTCCCATAAATCTGAATTCAGGCTTTTCGTACTGTTACAAAACCCCCTCAATGAAAGGTTTAATGCCGAAGCATGAAAACTTTCATTGACTCATTCACACTTTTCTAAAAGGATCAGTTCAGATATGTCGCCACAACCCCTGTAGTGTTAACATAAAAGAAATACAATCACTTACCCTTGGTCCAATGATGATGATCGTACCATCTGACCTTACTGGACTTCTCAGGAGAGATCCCAACACCATAAGGCCATTAGGCACTTAACGCTCCTGCTCTGACGCACCGGCCAGCTCAGGACCGCGGTCACAACACCACCGAACTCTGAAACATCCAATACAAAATTTAAAATAGTGACCTTATCTATCTCTATATCCGCATTTGATATGTCTCCCCTTAGATGCATTGGTTTGTGTTTTGAGGCGTTGGTTTACTTAACCTAAAATTCTCAAACAACAAATAACAAGATTTAAGATAGAAGATCCCCTTCTCCTTTTAACATTCCTGCATTTAGTAAAACTCTCTGACTCCCGTTAATCATATTCATTCTCTTTACCCCAAGAAAATATATTCTTATCTTAAACATAAAACAAATTATAATTTTACAAGCAACAACCACTATTGTAACGTGGCATTTTGGCCTACCTGGTATAATAGCGCAATTTGTATTTCTTTTATAAAATAAAACAATAGTATTTTTTCAACAATAGGGAAAAACGAGAGGTAAATTTACTGTTTGAAATGAAAACGACGGTGGCTGCACTGCTGTTGACTTTTACGATGCAGAATTATTTAATAATAATATTGTGTGGACAGATATTAATAAACTGCAACTGTACCAAGGACAATGACAAAACGAAACCAATAAACACATTATGTGACAACAGTAAACAAATTATAACCCTGCGATGTTACGCCAGCGCATTACATAATGCTGGAATGTGGGTGCGGCAGCGCCACTAGTTTTCGTCGCACCCACAGAACAAAGAGTCAGTCGGAATACAACGTTTACAAGTGACGGACGCATAAAACTATCGCGTTCGCCGACTGTCCGGCTGTGCGTAATTTGCGGGCCCGCAAAGCAACAAAAATGTAAATTTCAGTATTTAAACAGTTTCTTTATTTTACAACAATGAAGTAGAGGCAGTGAGTACAATTGAATATAAATTAACAGTTCGGACATAAAATGTGAAGCACGAGGATTGTAAACCACAAGTTGATATCTACGTCGCAATAGCAGGAAAGTAGACATTTTTTTCGTTAAATCATTTAAAATACTAAATTCTTTTCTTTTTCAAAAATTGAGCTCAATAAATAAAAAATACAGTATGACCTAGTATGGGGTATATGTTTGCGTGAGAGTGTGTGTGTAGGTACCTAAATTAATATGACGTAAAGTGCTGGTTTTGTAATTTGGTATAATAATCTTATTAGTTAAGTTCATTTGATTTCTTGTTTACAATGAGTTGTTTTCTAACTTGAGCCTTGTGGCCAAATATAATCACAATATAATGAAATTGACATAATGGGAATAAAATGAAAAGTATTCGTAAACTTTCAATGTGTGTTGTTCATTTGCGTTTACCCATTTCTCTCTGTCAATAAGTACACCTGACGAAACCCTGGTTCACGAAATGTTTAAACAAACAATATATATACACAATAATAAATTTAATTAAAGCTAATAACACTTCAATGGCGCCCTTTGACAGTGACTTTGTAAATTAGTATAATAAAAATTTACAAACAGGTCGAAAAAATGGCAGAGGGAAATATGAACGCAGATTTAGGTAGAGGTAGCGTAGAAGAATCAATTTTAAATGTCACGCAAGATCATATGATAACAACCAATGATTTTGTTGGTGAAAGTGCTGAAACAAATGTAGACGAAACTGTAGTAGCGGGGAGTAGTAGAGATGAGGGGGTAAATATATTTAACCAATTAGCATTGATGATGGAGATGATGTCAAGAGTGAAAAATGAAATGTCAGGAATAAAAGCTGAAATCAAAGCAGAAAGTAATAATTTGAAAACTGAGATTAAGTCAGAATTAAATATCGTACATATGAGTGTGAATGAAATGAAATCAGAAATAAATAATTGGAAAAATGAAATAAAATCAGCAATAAAGGCTCGTAAAATAGAGTCGAAAACAGAAATAAACAAACAAGACCAAAAATTAAGAGAAATAGACAATAAGTTAGAAAAACAGAATAAGACTATAAATGATGCATTCAGAAGTAATTGTGAACAAGTTGATGCAATTAAGATTAATGTAACTAGCTTAAAGAATAAACAAGCAGAACATGAGCGTGAAATAATTAAAGTCAGAAAAGACTTAAATGTAACCATTAATCAGATATTAACTAATGTGAGTGAGAAAGATTTATATAGAGAGTTGTATGCAGAGAGAGAAATAGAATTGTATAAGTTAAAGAGAAATTATTATGAGTTAAAGAGAAAGTGGAAAGAGAGAATAGAGTATGTGGGGCAGAAGGTAAATTTTCCTATTAATTTTTCTGAACCAAGGTGTTCACAAGTGTTGTTTAAGAAGGGAAAGAGTCCCGTATTGATGTTGTATAATGTTGTACCCTCTGTCTGTAATAATGATGTTGAAAGTATGATTTGGTATTGTGGTGAGAGAGATATAAGTGGAAAATGGTATGTTAATAAAGTAACAGAATTATATAATGTGAATCGAAAGTATGACACATGGAGAGAAAGTTTAAAAGTATGCTTGAAGAATAATGAATATAATAATTTGACAAAAGTAATTAACCCGATCATGAATGTATTTACCGATGGGGACTGGACATTAATAACTTATATTGACAAGTTGTATGAAATATTAATAGGGAATAACCCTATCAATTATAATGACTTAATGAATGGAATAAAGGTAATGGATGATTATTATAATGATAGTAATAACAAATTGAGTGTGTATAACAATGAAGCATGTTACAAATACATTAGATATATATATAACGATGGAGGTTGAACTAAAATTTCAGTGTATAGACCTTGGTAAATCTTGTAAATTATGGTAACGACCTTGCAGATTTGGACATATGCAGTGTGAAACAATTGAACAATTCTTGACGAATGAGTTGTAAATAATTTGTGAATTCATTTGTGTAGATATATTATTAATATTTTGCAGTTTACATAAATAATTATGAAGACAATAATTGATGCTTTGTAAATTTTGATAATAATAAAAATATGTTGTGTTTAATAATCAATTGAAGTGAATATTTTGAGATAGTTAAATATTGTGATTTAATGTTGTATGATTGAATTTTTATGAGATATTTAAATTATCTGATGAAATTTCAATTGAAAAACAATTAATGAATAAATAAATATTAAATAGTTAGTTTGTGGAATAACATAAAGATTTAAAAACATATGTTAATAATAATTTTGAAATTTTAAGAAATTCTTTCTATTGTATGACGGTCCATATGAGGTTAGCCAAGTGAAAATGGAGAATGCTTATATTTTAATAGATTTGCAAACTCGGGAAATAAAAGGAACTTATAATGTGACCCAATTAAAAAAGTATTATCTAGCTGAGTGAGGATGAATGTATTTATACATATTAAAATTATCATACATAAACAGACATTTTTATATTCTATTATTATAAATTGTTACTATTGTTTATACACACATTATGTATTTTATGTAAATGGACATTAAGATAGGGAAAGTTAAGAAAGAAATGTATGATGTTAGAACACCACCAAGACTAGAAATGTCATGTAATTTAAATTATTAATTTTAATTTTAAAAAGCATATTATACTTGTGATTCCCCAACTTTTCGGGCGGTCACGGCCTCACCGAACCCTGACCGTGGAATTGGTTTAGCTTTAACAGCTATGGTTGGGGCTCATTGCGTCACGTTCTGCCTTAACTGGCCATAGCTGTTATCGTTGTAAAGGTGTACTTTGAAATTGATGGGGGGTGAAATTAAGGGGAATCACCAAACTTATGGAACAGCGGCTGCCACTCTGCCCGCGTGGGGGTAGCATAGACAGGTGGTAGAACCGTATTAGGGGCGTATAATTATAAACAAAGGTATGATGATATCTAGTATTTCAAATGTAACGCAGAAGCAAGGACACGGAGATGTAACATTCCTCCAAAACCTCAGTCCTTGTGGACGCAACTGGACGCCACAGTCCAGGGGGGGTCATAGTGTGTGTGGCTGGGAGGTTACCAAGGTGGGTAACGAATTTAAAAAAAAAAAAAAAAAATTTTTTGTTGCATTTTAGTAATGATGACTCGCTATTAAATACTTTTATTAAAA
Source organism: Magicicada septendecula (assembly GCA_034769895.1). NCBI lineage: Eukaryota > Metazoa > Arthropoda > Insecta > Hemiptera > Cicadidae > Magicicada > Magicicada septendecula. Next base: position 401,113,731 of record CM068369.1, on the reverse strand, counting down.
TTTGAAAAAATAGATGCACTAGATATTCTATATATTGTGTTTATTATGTCTTATTGTGTTGATTGTATGTAGTATGTTAGGAATAAGGATTATAAAAATATAATAATAAGTTTTCTGTGTTTAAAGATTTTTACAAAAAAAAATAAAAATAAAAAAAAATAATCTGAGAAACGAATTAATAAAAGTAAAGTGAGTTTAAAGGATAATTTTATGATTTTATATGCAAATTTAATGATGTAAAGTATGTAACATTTTAAATACAAATGGTTTATTTTAAGATGATAGTAACAGTGTGAATTATTAATGTACTATGTTTTCTTATGTTATATTGTGTTTGTTAGTGTAAGAGAATATTATGAATTTAGATATTTTAAATGCATTTTAAATTGGGGACGAGATAAATGTAATATGAAAATGGGAATGTTTATTTAAATTCTGATGGGAATCAGGGCAATGATTTTGAATTTTGGGGATAAAGTTAACAAGAGAAAGTAGATGGAATGAGATTAGGGAATTTTAAAAGGGGTATCGTATTGTTGGTAGGTATTCTGATATGTTAGAAATAAGAAAAAACAAAACCAGTGCTTCTTAGCGCAATCCAGCACCGCTAGGGGAAAACAGATGAGTTGGGGATATGGTGTTGTATAAGGCCACTATTTAATATTTAATTTGTTGTTTCAGTGTTGGGTGATGCTGTGGCGGCGGACCTGAGCTGGCCAGCGCGTCAGAGCAGGGGCGTTAAGTATCTGTCTGACTCTACGGTGTTGGGATCTCGAGAGAGAAGTCCAGTATTGTCATGCAGATGCGGTCACAGTCACCGGACCAAGGGTGAGTTGATCATATTTTTGTAAACTATACGGGGGGTTGTGGCGACATATCCTGGCTGATCCCTTTAGCAAGTATGAATGTGTCAATGAGGTTTTTTATGCTTCGGCATAAAATATCTCATTGAGGGGGGTATTGTAACGTGGCATTTTGGCCTACCTGGTATAATAGCGCAATTTGTATTTCTTTTATAAAATAAAACAATAGTATTTTTTCAACAATAGGGAAAAACGAGAGGTAAATTTACTGTTTGAAATGAAAACGACGGTGGCTGCACTGCTGTTGACTTTTACGATGCAGAATTATTTAATAATAATATTGTGTGGACAGATATTAATAAACTGCAACTGTACCAAGGACAATGACAAAACGAAACCAATAAACACATTATGTGACAACAGTAAACAAATTATATAACTAGCATCATGCGATGTTACGCCAGCGCATTACATAATGCTGGAATGTGGGTGCGGCAGCGCCACTAGTTTTCGTCGCACCCACAGAACAAAGAGTCAGTCGGAATACAACGTTTACAAGTGACGGACGCATAAAACTATCGCGTTCGCCGACTGTCCGGCTGTGCGTAATTTGCGGGCCCGCAAAGCAACAAAAATGTAAATTTCAGTATTTAAACAGTTTCTTTATTTTACAACAATGAAGTAGAAGCAGTGAGTACAATTGAATATAAATTAACGGTTCGGACATAAAATGTGAAGCACGAGGATTGTAAACCACAAGTTGATATCTACGTCGCAATAGCAGGAAAGTAGACATTTTTTTCGTTAAATCATTTAAAATACTAAATTCTTTTCTTTTTCAAAAATTGAGCTCAATAAATAAAAAATACAGTATGACCTAGTATGGGGTATATGTTTGCGTGAGAGTGTGTGTGTAGGTACCTAAATTAATATGACGTAAAGTGCTGGTTTCGTAATTTGGTATAATAATCTTAGTAGTTAAGTTCATTTGATTTCTTGTTTACAATGAGTTGTTTTCTAACTTGAGCCTTGTGGCCAAATATAATCACAATATAATGAAATTGACATAATGGGAATAAAATGAAAAGTATTCGTAAACTTTCAATGTGTGTTGTTCATTTGCGTTTACCCATTTCTCTCTGTCAATAAGTACACCTGACGAAACCCTGGTTCACGAAATGTTTAAACAAACAATATATATACACAATAATAAATTTAATTAAAGCTAATAACACTTCACTATCTCTATTAATTTACTTCATATAAAATCAAAATATATACATATTCTGTAGGGGGTGTATATATATATAGGGTGATATATATCCTTATTAGTAGGGGGCAGATTTTAATGATATGTCATATTTTTTCCTTGACATTATTTCAGGTTTCAGCTTGATTTAAACTTGATTCTAAGTATTCTGATGAAGATTGATAGTGTTTTATTGTGCATATAATTCCATATTTCGGTAATTTTTAAGTTTTGTAGCATAGTTAGCACTAAAATGCATATTTAAATTATATTTCTTGACTTTCTATATGCATATTTATACATTTATGAAGTTTTACAGCATATTTACACTGAAAATTGATTATAATGGCATTTTTCGTGTATTTTTCACACGAAAATGCATTTATTCATTCCGTAACAAATTGTGGTGTGTTAAAGTAGTAAAAACATCTTTCAGGATATACTTAAATACCTATATATTCGGAGAAATGGTGAATAAGGTGTGAAATGTCTTTGGAATGCGGATATTCAAGTAGGCCTACCGTTAGGCAAATATTGTTTGCCTCCATAAGCGATAATGCCAGCGGGCAGAAGTGAAGGGAGAGGGAGGGTTTTTCTTACACTTTGTGAAGTGCTTTTAACTTTCACCTTCCCCTGTAATGGTCACTCACTCATTCCGCGTGTCCGCAGTTTGTTTCCATCAAGCCTAGAATAAAGAGTTCGGTGAATGAAATGTTGCACGGTTTTATTCGAGAATTTGGCGATAAAATATTTAGTACCGATGGCACTATTTTATTTTGTAAGTTGTGTGAAGTTAAAGTTGCCGCTGAGAAACGTTTCACTGTGTAGCAACACTGTAATACGGCAAAACATAAAAAGACAGTCAGCAGTTGAAAGTAGACAACTTCTATTATTCGAAAAATCTGCTAGAACTTCAACTTCATCTTCCAACACTTCAGAGTTCACAAAGGATCTCTGCAGGGCGATGATTTCACCCAACATCCCATTGAAAAAGCTTAACAATCAAAGCTTGAGACAGTTTCTGAAGAAATATACGAAACATCCGGTTCCAAATGGATCGAGGAAGAACGGTGAGGAAGAACTATCTGACTGGGTGTTACGAAGAGGGTTGGATAAAATAAGATGTAGTGTGGGGGACTGTAAAATATGGGTTTCAATTGATGAAATAACAGATGTTGATGGGAGGTATGTTGCAAACGTGATTGTTGGAACACTAAAAGAAGACAGACCTGGAGAATTATTCCTCCTAGCATGTGAAGTGCTAGAGAGGACAAATCATTCAAGTATTGCTGTCTTATTCGATGATTCTTTGAATGTACTGTGGCCAAATGGGCCAAAAAGAGAGAATGTTCTTCTCTTTATTACTGACGCGGCTCCTTATATGATGAAAGCAGCCAAGGAACTAAAGATGTTATATCCGAAGATGATACATGTAACATGCCTTGCGCATGCTTTACATAGAGTGGCCGAAGAAATTCGCAGTAACTACCCGGAAGTGGATAAATTAATATCAAATGGAAAGAAAACCTTTAAGAAATCACCAAATCACCTCCACCTGCAGGCATTTAAAGATGCAGCTCCTTCATTGCCCCTTCCTCCCCAACCTGTCCTAACACGCTGGAGTACCTGGATTGAAGCTGCGGTATATTACTGCAACAATTACGACACCGTGGAGAAGATCATGAACTCCTTGGACCCTACAGATCCTTCGTCAGTGGAAATAATGCAAGATTTGTTTTCATGTTCCACTATAAAAACTGACCTGGCTTACTTGAAATCCAACTTCGGTTTCTTACCGAGCAAAATCACCCAGCTAGAAGCTTCAGGTTCTGAACTAAGTGATGCTCTGAATATTGTAAAATACATAGAACAAGAGTTAAAACGTGCAAAAGGAATAGTAGCAGCCAAAGTTTGTATAAAATTAGTGAGTGTACTGGAGAAGAATCCTTGATTTTTGGAACTGTCTGGCATAAGTGAGATTTTGTGCGGAATGAACCAGGTTCAGACTTCGAAAATGAATTTTCATCCTTTGACCTTGGAGAGATGTTTTTCTAGCTACAAGCCCATTCTCAGCGACAACAGGAGAGGATTTTCATTTCACAACCTGAAAATCCATGTCGTCATCAACTGCAACAATTCAGCTGATAATGAAGACTGAGATCAGGTATGAATATTTTAGATAAGGGTGTTAAATGGAATTTGAGCAAGTAAAATTATTTAATTAATTTTCTCTCCCTTACAGGGTTGGTGCTGTTTTCCAGAATGCAGTTAAATGAGTTCGCAAATTCTGCATTGTGTGACTATCTTAAAGACACTCATTTGAAGTTGATAAATAAAATAATAATTATCAGGATTAGCTCTATATTTAATAAATAAAATAAAAATGTAACACATACGTGTCATTAATAAGGTCATATTTTGGATTTTATTGGTCATGTTTTAATGTTTGTTAGGTCATAAATGCATGCATATTTCCTACATTTTTAGGACATAGAAATCCGCCCCCTACTTATTAGTTTGGGCGACTCTATTATTTACTATTATCTCTATCTTATTTTGGCATTTGTCTATCTAACCTTACTCACCTCTTTTTTCTACTAACCGCTTCTAACCATTAACATATTATGACACCAATCTCTCAATTATAACAACCCCCTTCACTAATTCCATTTAAATCCTCTGGCACCGCTCGTCTTTGTACTAGGATGTGTGTTCCCTACCTGGCCATATCCATTCCTAACCATTTGCCCTCCACCAAATATCGGCAAACACTCTAACCCAAATTGCTCCGCCTGCCACAACGCTGCACGCTGGTCTCTTGCCATGTCGCACGCTGATCACTCCTTACACCGGATCCTTACTACAAAATATCATCATCAACAAATATAATTACTATTCACATTACTCACCTCTCTACATACAGGGTCCGCCAGTGAAGCGGAAAAATTAAAAGTACCCAATTTTTTCATGAAACATTTATTATCAGAATTTTTTTTACAGATTTGAGTTGAGTAAAGTATGCCATTATTTTACTTTTTAAAAATAACGCCGCTCAAGTGAGAGCCATTTCTGTGTAAACATTCTTCTAATCTTGACCGAAAATTTCCATCACTCGACGAAGCAGGTCAGGTTGAATCCGTGCAATTTCTTGTCTGATATTCGTTTTTAATTCTGGTATGGTGTGCGGTCTATCAATGTACACCCTGCTCTTCAGAAATCCCCAAAGAAAAAAGTCGCATGCGGACAAATCTGGGGATCTTGCAGGCCACGAGATGTCGCCATATCTGGATATGAGTCCATCCGGGAAGAGTTCTCTTAAAACAGCCATGGACACACGAGCAGTATGACTTGTGGCCCAATCCTGCTGGAAAAAATTAATTTCCGGAAACCTATGGAGCTGTTGCATCAAAAATGTTCTGACCATGTGTGTGTAGCGGTCTGCATTGACAGTTGTGGTGTTTCCTCTATCGTCTTGGAAAAAATATGGCCCAATAATGCCAGATGATGAAACTGCACACCACACCGTAACTTTCGGACTATGTAATGGCTTTTCATCCAACTCACCTGGGTTTTCATCATTCCAATATCGACTATTTTGTTTGTTTACATATCCGTTCAAATGAAAATGAGCTTCATCTGACATAAACATGCGGTGAATACAGTTTTCATCATCACTTACACGTTGCAATATTTCTTCGCTGAAAATCCTGCGAGCCAGCATATCGCCATCTTTCAACTCCTGGATTACTTGAATTTTGTAATGATGAAAACATAAGTCTTTATGCAAAATTCGTCGTAACGATGTGTCACTAATGTTTAATGCGGACGCATGTTTCATTGCAGAACGTTGTGGACTACGCGTCAATGCTACTCGAACTCTTTCAAAGTTTTCCTCTGTTCTTACAGACCTTGTTGCTCCTCTATGCTTTAAGTTTAATGTGGAACAAGTTTCTTCAAACTTTTTCACCCATGACATAATTGCATAAGCGGACGACACTCTTCCATGTTGTGGAATATTGAAATGATTACGAAACAATCGTTGTACAGAAGTCACACAGTCACCATTCTTATAAAACGATTTTACGCAGAAAGCACGCTGTGCACCGGACCACTGATCCATTTTTAACAAATGGCATTAAATGTAAAACAACAATCGAAAACCTCCACGCCCTCTCGTGAGCAGAAAATGAACTATTGAACTTTCAAAATTTCCCGCTTCACTGGCGGACCCTGTATAATCGCTAACTACTGTGTCCCTAAAATATCTAACACCCTCTTTATATATTATCTGTATCTCAATTCTTATTTTCTCTAACTCCCATTAACTTTGCTTAACTAACCTGCCTTATTTATCATTATTATCCAAACTCTTTTACAACATTTCACCTTAATATACCACTAGAAAATTCATCCCTCACCTACTAATAACAATACCTCTCAATATCCATATATATTACATGTTTAATCATTTACTATCCATTAGAATCTAAAACTCATAATATCATTTAAAATCATCCTCATAATTAATTATTCTTGAATATTTAAAATTCTACAGTACATGGTTTACATAAAAAATACATAAAATACACAACTACAAGAATACACAAATACACACAAAATATACAATCCACATCATCATTTAATCGTTTATCATAAATCAGTTCCTAAACAGTCCATCTTGAAAAAATCGGTATGGAGAACCATACATGACTTCCATATTCTAAGATTTATATTTAAAATCATTTTCGAAATGAAATATTACCATAGAAACTACTTCTTTCTACTTACTGCTTCAGTCTTAACCACAGTACTGTGGTCACTAACGTATACCACCTCACGTTATCGCACTCGATTTTCACTGATGATGGAAGTCGATGGCATTGCCGAAACGTCTGGTTTTGTAGAAAACATTGGACTACGGCCAAATATCCCGGGAAGGAATTTTAACAAAAACTACTTCTTTGTTGCCGATAACGTTGTACACATATATATAAAATACATGCATAAAATTAATGGCTTGTATAAGTTAATGATTGATCTCCATTAAGTAGTGCTCTAGTTTCCAAAGTTTTAATATTATGATGTCCGTAATTAAAACATCAGAGCAGGTTTAGTGTGAATGAGGGTACACTGTGGACAAAAATTTTCAACATTTCCTATTGAGGGTTGCTTAGAGTAATGCTGCGAATCTACAGTGTATGTTTCACAGAACAAACACGCGAAAAAGAAGGAGCGCTCCGAAGTCACTCATGGACCCTCAGCATCTTGCAGAGGGTTCATTCCCTAAAGACGAAAAGTCTGTCTATGAATCATTCCTCTGTAAACACGTGCAATTACATTGCCCAGGGATCCACAGGAAGCAAATTGATGTCCATTTTTTTGGCTTGCACGCGTTATGTTGGTGTGGGTTTCGGCACTTTCCATTTAAAAAGCGTGCAAATGTAAGAAAATAAACATGAGTGAGGCCAGAAATAACGTGAATTGTGTGTGTGTGTGTGTGTCTTACCTGCCTTTTAATGCTGTAGGCATAATAATAAAATGGAAACGTAAACATTACATAACTGAGATATGCTTACCTGCCACGAACGATATATTATTTTATACATGGAGGAGTTCAGTGACATACACACGTACAGAAGAATTATATATATATAAAGATATTAACTCATACATAATTTACATTAAAATGAAAAAATTATAATTTTATTGCCTGGCAACAAAATTATTTTATTTTTAACAATTACCATTGTTTCAAAAAGTTTAAATGAATTTTCAAGCACTTTACTGTTGTTAAAACGTAAAAGGTTGCAGGTAAACTACCCCTTCCCCTTAACCGATCTTCACCAAAATCTAAAGTCCTTGAGACCTCTACAATTCAGGGACGTATGCAAAAAATTATTTGATTCTGTTTGAATTTACGGCTTTTATCGTTTGCCATAGAAAACACGCTTGATAAAAAAACGTTGCAGGTAAACTACCCCTTCCCCTTAACCGATCTTCACCAAAAACAATAGGTCTTGAGTACTCTACAAATCAGGACTGCATGCAATAAATTATTTGATTCTGTTTGAATTTGCGGCTGTTATCGTTTGCCATAGAAAATACCCTTGTTAAAAAAACGTTGCCAGTAAACTACCCCTTTCCCTTAACCGATCTTCACCAAAAACAATAGGTCTTGAGAACTCTACAATTTAGGGCTGTATGCAAATAATCTTTTGATTCTGTTTGAATTTGCGGCTGTTATCGTTTGCAAAAAAAAAAAAGTCCCTTGATAGAAAAAAACCGTTGCAGGTAAACTACCCCTTTCCCTCAACCGATCTTCACCAAAAACAATAGGTCGTGAGTACTCTACAAATCAGGGCTGTATGCAAAAAATTATTTGATTCTGTTTGAATTTGCGGCAGTTATCGTTTGCCATAGAAAAAAAATCTACACACAGACAGACAGACAGACAGACACTTTTCGGAAAATGACTTTTTTTCATGTTTTGAGTGTAGTACAATCAGAATCTGCAATAATCTCGAACACGATTTTTTTTGCCATCACCATACTTCCATTTCTTAAGGAATATGGAAGTAAAACACTATCACATTATTAAATGTTCATAATCACAATAAAATATCTACCCTCCATCGTCAAACAATAACCTTATCTTATATCTATGTACATTGCTTATTATTGAATCTCTTATATTAACATCATAAATGCATATACCATTCAAATTTTCATCATTTTCCGCAAACTCATATAATCTGTCATGATTGGTCACTGTCCTGTCACCTCCTGTATTATTAGTCATAATTAGCTAATTTATAAAGTCATTATTTCCCTTATCTCCTACTACTTCAGTTTCATTACAAGGTAAGTATTTACTTTTATTATACATCATCTCTCCTCCTAACTTTTCCATAAATTCTTCATAAGTTCTATTTATCTTAAAAATCTCTATTTCTCTTTCTTTCTCAATATATCTCTCTCTATCACACCATGCTATATTCACTCTTTCAATATTTGCATAGGGCACTACTACTTCATAAAAACACCCCCTGGCCTCACCAGGTACAACTAAGGGATCATTTGGAGACCACATGTCTCCCACATAAATTCTAGAGGAACCTTCGTCCTCAAACAACAATTTTGGAGTCTTACTCCACTCCTACCACTGGGAAAATTTGCCCATGTTATTATTTGCCATTTTGATCGTACTAATAACAAATTTTATTTTTAGTAGTTGTTCCGTATTTTATTCAGACAATAACATAACCTATACTGTTAATTTATGTTGCTTCTGTGCTACGTATATTTCGCTACCCGTCTGCCTCTGCTCTTTGGCTTATTTATATAATGTAACTTTTTATATAAAGTCCCAGTTCAGGGCGGCATCTGTTAACTCTCGAACATTACACTTCCTATAATAAGTTATTTTTATGTTTCTAACTGTAAATAAAGAAGTACTCACCATACATCAGGTGTAAACATGTGGTTTTATTAACAGCATTATTTTTATCTCTAGGGTCCAGGGCTTCGTTAAACGAAAGGCAGAGGTAGTCGGGTTTTCGAAATAACCATTTACACAACATGTAGTTAAACAACTTGTGATTTATTTTTATTTGCAATATTTAAATGTTATGAAACAAATGGAGTCATCTCTCATCTAAAACAATTAGCAAAATGGCGGCTTCATGACTTCCGCCTCTTTACCATACTTTAACATCGGTATAACATTTGCTTTTTTTCTTAGTTTTAATCTTTCACACAAATATGTTTTAAAACTGCAGTATTCAATTCAAATTTACTGATTACGTTATACTCATTTAAAAAATATATGTATAACACAAACCAACGCCTCAGGTTATTACTTTTAAATGCCGGCAACCATTTACTTTAACTCTCTCATTCGTACATTTCATACATTGATTGTTATCACATATCTGATTAATAAAATTTCTGAGCTCATATTAATATTTAGAATTTTGAATTTTTGGACTTCCCTGAATTGTAGTGGTGATGGCGTTCCTCAGACGTTTTCCATGATTGGCGGCAGATGTTCGGCCGAACTTTGTGATCTGTCTGTTTTCTTTTTGGTTTCACTGAATTTTGCTTACTTCATTTTTAAAACTGTCCACTGACTTTAATTGTATGATTTGATTACATTTTGCAAAGTTTTTATCACCTCTGCTGGCAATAATTTACCAGCACACAATTGAACATGTGTACGCTCTGAGTTGATAATGCAGACTGAGAACAGGTCATACGCAAAATCTGCGTATGTAGTAGTATTATGATGTCACCATCTTTTGTTTCTACGGCCAACGCCCTGCTTTATACGTTATTGTTGATACGTCATTATCATTTTTTAATGACGACACATATTGCGGACCAATGAAAAATTTATATTGAGAGTCTGTGTTCACTCATGCAGCCATTATATGCGTTCAGTTTCGCATGTCTGATCTTGGCATTGGAATCGTTCTGCTCTGCTGAATCTGCGTCGTTGTCTTTTTACAAAGGGAAAATTGTCCTACCCATGTATGTGTGTGCAAAAATAATGAAATACAATAATTTACTACCTACTGTCCCATAAATCTGAATTCAGGCTTTTCGTACTGTTACAATCTCTCAACTTTAGTCATACCCAACTGATTTTTGTGCATTTTTTGAAGATCACTGTAATTTATAATCTTGAATTTTTTGCTCATTTCAATGTAAATAATTTAAATAATTATTGGCATATAAATTAAATTATGTACAATAATAATAATAACTAATTATAATAATTATTAACAAATAACAATACTAAAATATCTAATATTATTTAAACAGTATAACAGTTTAAATTAAATTAATTAAACAATAAATTTTAAATTAAAAAATAGCCATATTCCTTTTCACCTTTCCTTAAACTACATCAGATTATGCATTATAAAGTATAGGTACATGGAAACCCCCTGAACCTCAAAGAAGTTATATGAACTTCCATAATTACTAACTACTTCTGTTGTTATCAGAACTCGCCTGTCTTATTATAAACATCTAATTCACCAGTATGCAAAAAACTGATATTCTGGTGTCCTGGACACATACCTCACTCATCCCTCCACCAGTTGGGGCACTGTTCCACACTACAGTTACTTTTCCCTTAAAAATTTCCAACTCGTTAAGCAAATAATAATTATTATTATTAAAGTTTAGGTAAGGCTGATTTTATTTATAGAACACATGCAGCTTGTAAAAACATATTTAGAAACAAACAGGTTGTGTATAAAACTTCATGTTGGATCCCTGTTGACAAATAAGTACCAATTTATCTGACAGACTATAAAATATGACAAGCCATTCTCTAAAATGATTGAAAATGAAGTTTGAGCAGAATTGCTTTCTCATTGAAAAGTTCCGGTGTTCTCAAACAAGTGAAGGCCCACTTCTGGACAGTCAACTGTACAATTTTGCATCTACCCAGATAGAATTTTGGAAGGCTTTCAAAGTATCACCAAATGGATAACATACACTTTGATTTTAAAAACAATGGATAGGATTAGTTATTACTGTCATCTAGACCTACTGAAATCAGTAGTTTTATGAATCACTCGGTCCATGTTGAGATATCTGTATTGTTTCTTGAATGGCTGTAGGAAAGTTTACTCAGTTAACTTCTTGCTATCAAGTGTTCCACAAGGATCAATACTGAACACTGTTGTGTTCAATCACTTCTGAGCACCATCCTGTTTCAAATCTTTGTGACTTCATATGTTGATACTAACTTCTTGTTCTTACTGATATAAGTTTTCAACTGGCATTCTTTCACCAAAAGGCAGTCAAGTCCTAGTACGTTCTCGGCAATGTGAACCATAACAATGTCAAATATTTATGTAGGCCTACATTCTTTTGTCATATTAAAAGTTTGTTATTTAATATTGCAAATTTGATGGTGAAACTCACAAGAGTGACCCTCGATAAAACTGACAACCACTGAACAATGATGACACTTAAGCTGTGTCGGAATTTCGAGTGTTTTTTTTTTAATCTCCATTTTCTGACAAAGTTGCATAAAATTATGAAACTTTCCAAATATCAGGTTTTTACATGAAAAACAGCTTAAAATTGTATAAAATTGACTACTCTAAATAGCTGGTTAATTCCTGAATCAACAAGAAAATGCAACTTGGTTGAATATGATACAACAGCTTACTAGATTCAAACAGGATAGTTTCAGCGACTAAGAATGGAAGCAAAAAAAACCTTCTTATGTTGATGGAAAAAACACAAACATCCGAACACACAACTGAGAACAGTGCAAGAATTCCATAAAATGAAAGAAGCCAGAAAATTTCATGACATAATTACGAAGACCAATCAGGTGGTATACTGGAAAAAATATGTAGGTATTCAGGTGAGACTTTGGTAAACACCAAGCATGTGCTGAGCAGATGTAGATATTATTTTAGTACTTTACTGAATTGATGATTAAAAGGCTTGTCAGAAGAAATATTCAATATAGTGTAGATAAGGAACACATGCTACACAAGCTTAGTTAAATGAATGTTGCCTAGATGGAGCAAAAAATAATAGGCCTACTATAGATAGAAAAGAATAAAGCACCAGATACATATCAGAATCTCGAGATGAAGAGCTCTTCAAACAATCTATATCAGCTTACAGTGAGAACACTGAAAACAGGAAAAAGTACCTAAAAATTAGGAAATAGCTCTGACTTGCCTGGCAAATAAAAAAAGAAAAACTATAACTATAATTACAAAACCACAAAATTATAATTAAAAAAAAAACACAAAGCTATAAAAGAATAATTTACTGTATAGTTTTTTAAATTTATAAAGCCCTAACATATTTGGCACAGATTATTTAATAAGGAGCCCAATCAGGGATGACAGGGCAGTGTTCCTAAACAAAATTTTTAGGCATTGCACAAATGCAATGCACAGAGAAGGGCATTGAAAATGCTTCAATAAATCTAAAAAATATATATACTTATGTTGTAACTATCAAATGTGGTCGTACCTGTCAAAATGTATCACACTTGTTTATTTTGTGTATTAGTGTGAATGTAGTGTGTTTGCCTCACACTGGCCGTTACATAAATCGACGTCACTACTGGAGTCCGTAGCATTGTCAATGTTCCCAGTACAACCTACCTGTTAATTCATAGGGATTGCTATTCCCGGGTGGCGCCAAATTGTTTCTGTTAAAACAATTAAAATATTTAATTTCTAATGTAATACGTGATATTAGCATAGACGGCTGTGGCGTTCGAATTGTTCCTGCTGCTAAACAGGTTGTCGACTCGGCCACACGTGATGAGCGCTAGTTGGCTGTTGCTTAAAACTTCGCTAACACACATATATTCTACAAAATCCTATGAAATAACAAGATAATAATGATCTGTACTGTATTTTTTAATACAAATTGGGTCATCAATAAATATGACAAATGAATTACAAACAAATTTATAACATTGGCTCCGGCGTAGAGCTTGAAACACAAAATATCTCAGAGTTGGCAAAATTGATTTCAAAAACATTAGCGTTGCCTAAACGGCATCCGTCACTTTTAATAAATTACAATGTTTAAAATCTGGAGTTCTTTTGATCATGAAATAAGACATAAACGTTGGTTACATTAAAAAAGTACACTACCATACCTTATACGTACTTAGAAGTTATAATGTGTTTATACAATTTGTTCGGTAGTGTCGTATTTCTGTTACAAAAATTGTGTTCTCAAATAAGGTTATACTGAGTTTAGTAAAATTGTTTTTTATGTAAGTAACTTATGCCTTTACCTTTGAAAGAAAATACTACTTTTTAAATAGTGAGAAATTTTATCATTTGAAAATAATTTAAGTAATTTAGGGTTTTGGGAATAAGGAATTTATTCGGTACTTATCAGTTCATCTCACGTTGAAATGTCGTCATCAGGATATTCGTATATTCTTCGAATTTGGGCTGGTTTTCAACTTCTAACATCTTCTTCATCTGGTCTTGGGTTTTTTCTTTAGTTAATTTAGTTAATCTGGTTCCTGGACATCGTGTATTCTTTATAGATCGACGTCTATTCATTTTGGGTCATCTTGGTTCACTGATTCGACTTTTTATAACTGTTTAAATTAAAATCTCAATCGTTCCAATTTTGCGCGTCGCTTACCCACGCTTCGTTTTTTCAGAGTCTATATAATTTAACGGAAAATAAGCCCTCAAACGTCTCGTTGTCATAGTAACCATAAATCGATGATTGGTTAATTGCTCCTTTAAGACATAGTTAGAAATATTTGAATTTTTATTCAAATTTATTAAGTATTTTCCTAATGATTTTATTCCTTTATAATTCCTTTGGGATAATAAATGACATCACTATTATCTTTCTTTCCTTTCAAAGTTTACAATGATACCTCATAAGGTCATATTCTGTTATACATTAACTATAGTCTAATTATTTGACATTTAATAAATAACATATCTTTCTTATATTAAATTATTACAATAATATTTCTGTGTTAAAATAACTGATATATAATTACTGTCCATTCACTGGTCTTAGATTAGTAAGATTTCTTGTGAAATTGATACAATTTACATTTGAATGTCTTTGGCAGTTAAATGTTTTCATAGTCAAAGTCAGCCATGATTGTTTTTTAGTGTATTTCTTGTTAAATTACATTCTGAATTCAGCCTGATGGGCTTCACTTATTTGTTTGTGTTTTAACTACTATTCAACATACATTTTCATTACTCTTCATTTAAAATATCATAATTAGGTTTATGGACTGTAGGTTCCTTTCAGCCATATTCCTCCTTTAACATTGAACCAACTATTCTTTACAAGTCATTAGTTATTATTAGTACTAACATTGATTTCTTTCTTGTGTTACAAATTAAAGTGATAAACATTGTCACCTTTCATAAAATTATGAAAGTAGATTCCCCTTTCAACATGGGGTGTTGTATTCTTTGCAATCTTAATTTTAATAACAAAACTTGAATTCTATTCTATCATACCATGTTAACACAAGTTATTTGTCTGGGCTTTCTCCCTGAATAATATTACAAGCTTCCTTAATATTAATTTGGAATACTATTTCTAGTTACACCTAGATATATTACTATTTATAACATCACTCCAATCATTGGTTGTTTATCAATGTTTCACATACACTTTCACTACTTTTTAGGGTATTTACACTTCACTAAAGCACTTCACTTTGGTTCACTGTTTTGTATTTAGTGTTTATTTAATGGGTAATCCCTATACTTTCTCCTACCATTTCTCACTATTTTGTTTTCGTATGACATTTACTATTAACAATATTAGGTTATTTGTGTTTTGTTAAATCTAACCTTTCTGACTGGGTTAGTGTACTTTTCTATATTATTATATTTTTACAATTGTATTGTCTTTAAAATGGGTACATAGGTTAACTTCATGATAACAATAATATTGGTTTCATTAATACATAATTATTCAAGGTTTATTGACCGTATTCTATCTTTAAGTATACAATCTTTCCCTTTTATATGTGTGTTAGTTTCCCCTTGGGTTTTATCTGTCTCCTCTTCATTCTTCCACTTCTTCATCGTCAATAGTCTTCATCTTCAGTCGTCTTCATCCTGGTTCGGTTCTCCTCTTCATTCTTCCTCTGATTCTTTTCTCGTTAGTTCATTGTTTTGTCTATCATATTTTTCTTAAGTATGTTACGTGGTTCCCTTCTTTATGTTTAGGTTGTTGGCTCAATCACTTGGGTTGGGTAATATCGTTGTACGTCGTATCAAAGTATTTACATTTTAATCATTTTTTAAACATTTTATTTTATATGAAGTAATTTTATATCAAGAATTATCTTTTTTATCACTGGTACTGGATTTGGCTTAATTGTATCGTTACAATGTTCATTCACCAATCAAGGAATTCATTCTTCATTTACCAATGTACAGATTATAAGTTAAATGTAGTCGCATTCATAAGCGAAGTTTTATATGTGTACTACATTATTGACAACAAAGAAGTAGTTTCTATGGAAACTCACCGGTTCCCATTTTCGATCACGCCCCAGCGATAGGCCGCAAGTGTGCGACACGTCCTTATAAACATTTTCAATGTTAAAATTACAAAAGGTCAGACAGTCATGTGCCAAGGAAAGGGAGATAGCAACCACAATGACACCATAATATACAAATGGACACTGTCCCAGGTTTGGCAAATGGTTCTAAGAGACAGTGACTCTTACAGTCATATGCTGTGTGGGTTAAAGCTTAGACAGGACTGTAATACCACTGAAAGAAAAAGAAGCTATACTAAAAGTATCTAACCTATCGCTTTTTTACATGTTGTTTTATACCAACTAGTTTTCTATAAAATCCACCCCACTTACAAACTAGCCTTTCAAACTTTACCTAACCATTCACACTTTTTGTAACATCTTTATTGTAATGCTTACCTAACCTTTATCGTTTTTCTGAATGCATTCTGTTTTGCAAATGAAGGAATTATATCATTTGTTATTGTTAATTTATATAAAATCTGAATAATATAAAATATTGTGAAAGGTAGTTCTGATAACTTCTGCTGTACTGAATGATAAATTCTTTTGCAATGTGCCATTATAAACGACAGCATATTATTCAAGTTCTTAGTATATATGCGGCTTCTGCACTGCCAGGGATGAAGTAGTAACAGTGAAAAGGTAAAAATACTTCTATTTTATTGAGGTACCGGTAAATAACGTCTGGGTAGACGCCTCGTACTGCAACAAACCTTTATGCATTTAAATTGGTTAGAATATGGTTATGCACTCGTTTTTTGAATAAATTTGATTACAATATTTTCATGGGCAATAGAAGGAAGTTTTGGTTTCATTTCGACAAAAAAGTTTAGAGGAAAACGATTTCGTTATTTTACAAGTCACTAGAAACATATTAATACTTAAGTATTAAGATGGCAATTGCCTACCACATAACTTCAAGTTCAGTATCATATCACTTTTCAAAATAGAAAAACCTACTTAATCTTCACTAGTGCAATTATCCCATATTATTAAGTCACCCCAAACAGAGCAAATTATAACCTCAAGCAAATACACTAGAAATAATTTACGACAAACTGACACTTAAGAATTGTCATTCCTTTAAACAACTTAATATTCATCCTATACACTACTAATCCCACAATCGCTAATATTTTACCTTATTGCACAACATTTTTTGCAAAAATATAACAAAACGTGGTCCACTAATATGCAAAAATACAATTTAAATCTGTTCTACCCGTTCAGTGCTGCCAGCTGCCAGTGCCCGCATGAGTAAAATCACCTATTTATCACCAAAGACCAGAAAATACAGTTTTATCAATATAAATGAAAAGTACACGTTTAATTGCTTGAAAAGTTTATTTCGACTTATTACATGGAGAACTGCAGCCAAAAAATATTGATAATGAATTGAGTTATAAGCATTCATACTGAAAGACACATGCATTTTTCTGACATTCTTTTCTGTTATATCGACTTTAAATGAAAATCAAGTTCTAATTGCAGTCTAGAATAAGCAAGAAGTTCATCAGTAATAAGAAAATATACAAGATAAAAATACATACAAGATGGGAATAAACACTTGTCAATGTATCTATAATTTTTTAAAGGTACGCTAAATTACCCTTAAATGTTACCTTACATTTTAAAGTCTCTCTCTCGAAACAACCATCGATCATCAAAGTACTGTACCCTAAAACTGGATAATTTTCCCGTGCTGTCTTACAGCTTCACAACTATGGGGATGCGACCCGCTTTTGGGTCCTGATGTAGCGTTTGGTGGTCGCGAAGTTGGGTGGAAACGTACATTAAAAATGTCTTACATATTTGCTTTTCTAGAATTAAGTATGTAAGCCTATATTTTTTAAGCGTAAAATACGGCTCAAAGTACTTGATGTTATCAAAAATATGATTATAAACTGGGTGCACACCCGTACTAGTTATTCAGTCGGCTCCCATGAAATGCGATATCCTTCAAGGTGGGTCCCAGGGAGAATGTTGAGAACCGCTGGCCCACAGAGTACGAATATGACATTTACGAAACAAGAGAATTTATAGGCCATAACCTACCACAACGAACATAACCTAGCAAAACTGACAATAGTCACAGTGGACAGCAATACTTCAAAAGGCCTTCACATAGTACGGGGGTTCTCGATCGGTGGTAGCCAATAAGACCTAGCTAGGAAAAAAGTATTTACTTACTTCAAAAAAAAAATACAAATTTATGTTCAAAACAACTATAAATTTTCATCGGACTGATTTAAACTGATTGCCCTTATAAAAACACAACCTAAACAGTTTGCGGTAAAATTTCATTAGACCATTATCTGTTCTTATTTTATTTTCTTATCCGGTGGTACTCGAAAAGAACGCGAAAGACCAAAGTGGTACGTGGGTCCGGAAAGGTTGGGAACCACTACTACATCAACTACTATAGTAGATCAACAGTGCAACTGATAGGCCCTGGCAATAGCACAAGTTGGCCAGACTTGGGATTAACGATTAAAAAAATTAACGATGAAATTAATCGTTAAACAAATTTGTTACTTTTAACTTAATCGTTAAATTTTAAAATGGTTAACTTTAATCATTAATCGTTAATTTTTTTTGTTAACGATTAAAAAATTAACGAGTTAATTTTTTTGGCTGTCCAAGAGTAAAGTTGCCAAAATTGTTGAAGTCAATGTTGAAGAAAGTTTGTTCTAGGTAGGCCAATTCCTAATCCGTTGGTAAACAATGGACTGACTTTCCCCTGTGGCACCGTTAGGTCTCCTTTGTTTACATGTTTTCAACGTCTGGGGTAGCAAGGATGGTTTTCTGTCTTTTGTTTAATTATACGCATGACTACTCCAATTCAGACAAGTAGACAAACAACTTCTGTTTTGACATCTGAAGTCTGAAGTAGTAGGATTACAGTGTTGCTAACATACGTTTTAATGACATGCTGAGATCTAGAACGAATTTGCGTTGCATGCGCTGAATATTGGTGATACGAACCGGCAACGGCACCTCATTGAAGCAAACCACACATACAAAAACATCGACAATAACATGAACATTCTACACGTAGGCCTACACACAAAAGGACGAAAACTAGACACTCTAGAACAATTGGAAATATACAAACACACGAAAACAAATAAAAACGACATCCTAAACGAACAGACACATTTCAAATCACACGCATTATTCGAACATATCTCACCTCACACACACAACATCGATCTTTCGAAATTCGATTCCGTCGCCGACAACAGGACGGACAGCGCTACCAGCGGTAACCTCTGAAGAAGCTTTTTAAAAGTGAAAACCGTTTTAGGTTGTAGAGGTGGGCTAAACTGTTATTTTTAAATAATAGGTATGAAAATACCATTCTAAAAAAATAACAGGTACAAATACCTGTTATTACACACTAATTATACATACGGTATCCTATATTATCCTTTGTAAGTAGCCTACCGGTAACTCGTTTTGAGTTGCCTGCAGGTCTCCTATGTAATATCTTCAAATAAATACACTGCAAGTAGGTTTATTTTCACCTAGATAAACCTATTAATATATTAATAAACCTACTTGCTGTGTATTTATTTGAAGATATTATATAACCTATACTATATAATTTGTTAGAAGAAATAAATTAAAACTAAAAGTATTAACAGTGTTACTTTACACTGTGACTTTATTAAACTATTACTGTTTAAAAGAAAATAAGAAACAAGAGAATTTATAAGCCTATCTCCCTTTGGGAATACTAATTTTAAGTTTTCACTAGGAGTAAACAAACTAACATTGGTTAGACAAATCAGTTGTGAAACTCGGGGCAATTAAATAATTTAGAGTAGGCCTACACATAATACACAACAAATAATGTGAAAAAACATCAGAAACATATAATAAAAACATAACAGTAAGCCACAAGAGTGAATGAGAATCAACAAAATTTTACAAATAAAAATAAAAAAACAAACTGTAATAAAATAAATAAAAATAAATAAATAAAAACTTATAAATAATAAGCAACAACAAAAGTAAATTAAATGCATTACATACCTGGATAATCTTCAGATTCATACACTAATGTACACAGAATATACAAGTCATGAAATGTCACACCTATTTATATTACAATCTGCTTCACTTAACACATTATAAATAAAATTAAACAAATTGAATTGTTTTTAAAATACTGGGATTTCAGTTATTCAAACACTATTTTAAATTCGCATTCAAAAATATCAGCTGTTGCACTTTCCTGGATGTTAATCGTGTTTTCGTTCAGATATTTAAGGAACAGGACTAGATAAAGTGCATAAATGTCCATTACAACAATCTCATCATTTACGTGAGAAGTGTAGTGAAGTTAAAACCCCATTAATAAAAAGTATAATATAGCCTTTCAACATCAGCCACTTTATAGGTTATAACACAATATAATTAAATACAACTATTTCACTAACGACTCGGAACACAAAGTTTTTTATGAGTAAAAACAAAGTTTTACCTTACAACCTGAACCGGCTTTAGTTACAAGTTGGTGACTAGTATAATATATAATTTATTAGCATATAATCTGTAGGCTATTATATATCTGCATATCACACAAGAATAAATGTAACATCAGGATGAATTTTTTCCTGTATTAACAGCTTCATCTCTTTCCGCAGAATGAAGTATTCAGGACGAAAAAGTGGCTTCGTACTAATTCCTACTTGAAATACGCATGATACTACTGTACTTGTTCCTAAAATACTAGGTGTTCCTAAAATACTACTGTTCCTCTGATATGCTTAGTATTTGGAATACGCATTGTTCCTTGTGTATCGGTGAGACCACTAGTATTTGAAATACCTAGTATTTTAAATACTTGTGTACTGGCTGTTCCTTGCGTACCAGCGATATTTTTGTAAGCCTAGTATTTGGCCTTGGCATATTCGTTTACTTGTTACTTGCATACTTTGTGTGTGTGTGTGTGTGTGTGTGTGTGTGTGTGTGTCTGTGTAGGAGCGTAGGGGGCGTGCCTCGACTCGGAACAGCGTTGCCGCGAATAACAGGTATTTCAACTTTTCAGTCACTGTTACATCCGTTCCACAAAAATATCGTCTCAAAATACCTGTTACAGGTAGATCCCGTTATACGCGCTTTCGGTATCCGCGTTTTCGGATAACGCAGTTTATTTGTGAAGTTTCGAAGCGTCGAAATATTGGCTGTAATGTAAGAATATTGAGCGCTTCTTTATTCAGAACTGCTGCAAACCCATATGCAGGTTGTACAGTGTGCGTACAGCTCCGTTGTGAGTGCGCAACTATCACGCGCATCTTCCTGTACTGTGACCTTGTCACTGTTTCTGATTGTAGGAGGATGCCGGTATTGCTTGTAAGCTTGTTGCAGTAAGGTTGGTTGTGTTATAACAAGTAAAATGTCAGATAAACGTAGAAGAAGTGTGAGTAACAAAGTGAAGAAACGTTCGAGAAAATCCCACTCATTAGAAATGAAGTTGGAAGTTCTAGACCGATGTGATAAAGGGGAATGTAACATTGATATTCAGCGTGCAATGGGACTCGGTGAACTACGATAAGAACTATTCCCAACAATGCACAATCAATTCGTAGAAGTGCTCAATCATCGACAAACCTGAGTGTTACTAGAGTGACTAAATCTCGATCAGAGGCAATGGAAAAAAATGGAGAGTCTGTTAAGCCACTGGATTGAACACCATAACCTGCAGCACATGCCTCTTGTCGGAACTGCAATTCAAACGAAAGCAAGAAGCCTGTATGAGGACCTGACGAAAGATACAGAAGATGTGCCGTCTTTCTCAGCCAGTTCTGGTTTGTTCGATCGCTTCAAGCAGCATTTTGGTTTTCACAATATAAAATTAACGGGAGAGGCAGCAACCGCCGATCATATTGCAGCGGAGGAATTTTCACAAACTCTATTTAAGAAATTTATCACTGATGGAGGCTACACACCTAAACAAGTTTTTAATCTTGACAAAACTGGTCTATTTTGGAATCAAATGCCGAGCCGCACATTCATTTCCATTGAAGAAAAAACAGCGCCTGGTTTCAAGGCGGCCAAGGACCGATGCACTCTTCTTTTTGGAGGAAACGCTTCTGGGGATTGCAAATTAAAACCTCTTATGATCTACCACTCACAAAATCTGAGAGCACTAAAAGGCTGTGATAAGTCGCGACTGCCAGTTCATTGGAAATGTAATAAAAAGGGATGGATGACTTCTGCAATTTTCTCCGACTATTTTACAAGAGAACTAAATGATGAGTTGAAAGGCTACTGTGAGAAAGAACACATTCCTTTCAAGATTCTCATCCTTCTTGACAATGTTTCAAGTCACCCTCCTTTTATTGCTGAATTGAGCAAAAACATTCAAGTTGTATTTCTTCCTCCAAACACCACTTCCATTCTCCAACCTATGGACCAGGGCATTATTACCACATTTAAGGCTTACTATCTGCGTCGAACATTTTCAAAGCTTATCGGGCAGTGTGACGTCGATGACAAACTCACCATCAAGGCTTTCTGGCGTCAATTTAACATTCATATGGCGACTGGAATGATTCGAGACTCATGGAATGAAATCACACCACAATGTATAAATGGTGTCTGGAAGAAACTGTGGCCTGAAGCTGTTGAAGTTGTTTCAGAAGATGGATTGGGAAATGACATCGGTGGTGTGATGAGAGAGATAGCAGACATGGCACAACACATTGGTTTTACTGACGTCGACGAAGAAAATGTGCGCGAGGTATTGAACTCACATGTAGAAGATCTAACCAATGAAGACTTAATGATTATTGAAGAGGAGAGAATTGTAAAAGAACAGGAAGACAAGGAAATAGACGAAGTTCAACCTGAGAAGAAGCTCACAACTAAAATCATGGCTCAGGCTTTCCAGATGATCGACTCAGCCATGTCTATTTTTGAAGAGCACGATCCCGACACAATGAGAAGTTCTCAAGTGAAGAGGGAAGTTGAACACGTGATGAAATGTTACAAAGACCTCTACAGCCAAAAGATAAAGAAGAGGACACAGCCATCTATTAAAATGTTTTTACCAAACATCATGGCGTTTCCAACGATAGTCCTGCATCCAGTAAGAACCCAACTTCTGCTACGACAGTGTCACCTGGGAATTCTACCAGTTCTACCTTAATTGCAAAAGGAGGAAGACTGACCACAACTTCAACAGATTCTTCTGATGTTGATGACCCTGAACATATTATGTAAGTGAAGAGAGACTTTAACATTTTTAATTTTTGAATACTTTTCTGTACTGTACTGTATGTTATTTCGATCATTTAAATGTATTAAAAAGCATTTCTAATAAGTTACTTAATTTTTTCATTCATGCCCTAGTGTACTTGCCCATGTAAAATATACGTCCCGATTTACGCGAATTCGGTATACGCGCCGGTTTTCAAAAACGTATATCCCGCGTATAACGAGATCTACCTGTACAGGTATATCGGCCCACCTCTAGATTGTAAGGTAAAACTTTATGTTTTTACTCATAACAAACTTTGTGTTCCGAGTCGTTAATGTAATAGTTGTATTTAGTTAAGTAACGGACACGTCATGGACAACGAAATCCAGGAAAAATACAGTTGTACATGCTGGTTGCCTTTTAGAATTTGTTGAACGACAGATTTGTAATTTTCAACTACATGATCTGGATGAAGACACATAAAAAAATTGTTTTAATAACTACGTAAACTAACAGTCCCGCTTTCTCTAACATGTATTTCCTTTGGTAATTAATTTTGTACAATTTCCTAATACAATTTTTAACTAGAACTACCCAACCATATTATAGATATTGTAACGTTACCAAATATGGTAGTTACATAAAATAAGCTAATATAACGTCAAGTAACAGAAAAGCATGAAAGTATTTCTAGATAAATAAACTTATGTGAATAAAAGTGTGTATCTACAGATATATTAGTATAAAAATCCAACGATGAGGAAGAAAGTGTTAACATAGCAGCATCAAATACAAAATGAAGAAAGAAAATGACCATGAGCCAAAATAAAATATTAGTAACCAGGCCCAATAGGGTCCAACAGTGAGGGGAACCAACAAAATAAGGACCAATAAGATCCAACAGTGAGGGGAAATCACAAGAATAATACCATTACCAACAACATAACGACAATACCAATAGGATCCAACAGTGAGGGGAACCAACAAAATAAGGACCAATAAGCTCCAACAGTGAGGGGAAATCACAAGAATAATACCATTACCAACAACATAACGGCAATACCAATAGGATCCAACAGTGAGGGGAACTAACAAAATAAGGACCAATAAAATCCAACAGTGAGGGGAACCAACAAAATAAGGACCAATTAAAAATCCAACAGTGAGGGGAAATCACAAGAATAATACCATTACCAACAACATAACGACAATACCAATGGATTCTAACAGTGAGGGAAACAAATGAAGATAATGACTACAATGAAAATATTGAAGAAGACGTTCAAACCTAAAGAAGAGGGAAAGAAGAAGGACAAGGAAACATACCATGAAGAGAGAAGAAAATGGATAAACCATGCAAGGACTCATCATTCATCAAGTGTACTAGAGACAATAATAGTAACCAAAGGAATAGTGATTATCAACTATGTAGAAACAGTGTTTAACTTTTAAGGAACCACAAACAATTACAGTGAGTACTTAATATAGATGTGAAAACCTGTGACCAGTTAACTAATTTTAACCTAATAAACCACACAAACAATTCCAGTGATAAGGTTTATAGTGGAAGAAAATGTGTTACTTTCATAGTGAAAACATCAAGAATTAAATAGTCAAATATACACAGACAATTAGTGTGACTAATTTAATAAAGATTGTGATCCATATAGATAATCCTAAGACCACCAAAATAATATAAAATCGAACAATTATATTATTGCTCATAGAGAACTGACAATAAAAACCTTTGTTAAATATCAAACAAATGTGACAGGAATTAGATACAACCAATGACAAGAAAGATATTGTAATTAGTACAAAAAGATTTGTATTATTGTTTAAGAAGAAGTAGTGTAAACATGTGTATTAAAACAATTAAAATATTGTAATAGAATACCATACTGAAGTCATGTTAGTAGTAGCAAAATGCTGCATTAGAACATGTTGTACATTGTTACATAACCCCATAGGAAAGACACCTATGAAACAAAAAATCATACATGTTAATTTAACCAAATAACCATCAACTATAATATCAATCAAGGATTTGTTATAAGTAATGATACACCACAGGAGACAGTGTATTATATTGAAATACAATACAAATAAAACAGATCAAATATGATGGCACAAAGATAGGAAAAATGGAACCTAGTATGCCAAATTAGTTAGACAAAATACAGTATTAAAACAAGTACCAATGTTAATGAAAGTATTACCAGTAGTTAGATGAACATCTGGTACTACTATGAGAACAGATTATAAATATAATGACAATAGTTTTGTAACCAAAATATTGTAAACTAGCTAACTATGAATACATAGCCAGAAGTAAGCAGAAACAATGTAACCAACTAGTTAAGCAAGATACTTTATTAAAGCTTGAACAAAGATTGATAAGAGTGTTACCAGTAGTAAGAGGGACACCTAATGCTACTTTGAGAACAGACCATGACCATGAGAATAGTCATTTTATATATAAATTATTAAAAACTAAATGACCATGATGGTGGAATCCGAATGTAAACAAACAATAAGGAGCAAGTTATTTATGCAAAATGCAACCTACAAACTTGTTTAAAAGTAGATAAAAATGTTATCAAGGATCAGAAGAATGTCTGATACTACTTTGGAAATATAAATCAAGTGTAGCAATAATAATTTAATTATTGTTTTAACAAAAATAACTGAATACCATGCTATGACATAATGTAAACAAACCCATTACTAGAAATTGAAGGGTTCTCAGATAGCTAAAAGCTAACAAATATATGAAGGGAATTAGGTACTATAAGTGTACACTAATTGCATTTATTACATAATATACCTTGTATAGAAAAAACCATAAGTAAAATGACAATTGTAAGAAAAGAGATAGGAGAGTACTGAAACAATGTTAACAGTATATGAAATACAGCCCTGTACATATACTCAAGTACAAATTCATGTAAATAGACGTTTCTATTATTATTAGGTTACAATATCAGTGTTATTAGATAAGAAAAATTAGTTTTAAGTACAACTGTGAATAATCAAATATGGACGCCCACAGACGCCATAACTAGATATTGTTTGGGTAACAATTATTCCCAAATTTTGTATTAAACAAGTTGAGATATAGACTCAGATAGTTTAATTAAAAGTGTTTTAGTGTAAATAATTAAGTTTGGTGTAATAAACTTATTAAATATAAGATGCACCATAAAAATCGATAAAATCGTTATAGTGATTTAAGTAATGGACGGATTATAATCTTGTTTGGACTTTAATTAAAGCGCAGGATGTCCGCAATTTATTGACACTAACCGTTTAACGATAAGACAAATATTAAGAAAGTTATTACGATTTTAAACTTTCTAATTATTTTGTGTACCAGTGCTGGCGTCATATAATCTCCAACGCAAACGCCAAAATTGGTAAGAAATTAAAAATTTTAAGAAAATAAAGTACTTTGGGTTAGAGAGTTCAAACATTTCAGCCAATCGTATGAATGGAAATCGGCAGACAAGCTGCAGACGTTCCGACGGAACGAAAGAGTCATCTATCAACCATCGAACAGACAGGTCATGTCACTCTCCGGACGAGATATGAAGAAGTTTATTTTTGAATTGTGCGCGACATGTAAACATCAGTAACTGACATACACTAACCTAAATACTACACAAGCATTAACGAGTGCACTGTGCGGAGTGAATAATATTTAAATACGATCAGTGTACAATATCGATCATATTTACGAGTGTTGTGCAAAAAATAAAAACAGGGAGTACAATTTTTTTTTATTAATTAACAATGAAACAGAAATAAAATTTTCTGTAAATACTTAATGTTGATATACTACGCAAGTCAGTAATAGCGAAGTACCATAAATGATGATGGAATTTATCAGAATTAATGAAAGTATTAATTCGCAATTGTTAACATGACAAATAAATATTTTAATTATTTTTCATAATTAAAAGATTCACGATTAAAGTACTTATCACAAAATACGAGCAATATAAATAGTCGCTCAATTGACTAACGTTGTTTTTTGATTTTCTCTATTTGAAGATAAATATTTTAACTTTTATGCGAAAGAGTATTATATGATACTGATAATTACACATCAGAACTATTATAAATAATATGTATATGCTTAGATTAAGAAGAAATAAATATTCAAGATAACTAACTCTAATAACAGTTCACGTTATGAGATAACCTTAAAATCATAACCGTAACTTGCCACCTTCTTTGTCACAAGTCTGTTCTCATGTAATCCAAAACCAGATGAAAACAATAACAAGAGTTTTTTTTTAATAACTTTTTCTCTTGTAAGTAAATAATTCCCACAGTGAATTATTAAAATATAGTAATACATTTCAGTAGTGCAAGCCAACGCACTTGTTGATCGTCAAGTAAATACTGTAAACGGCGTACGAATTCCCGCGTACGATAATACCATAACTATCTGTTATATGGTACTAATTTTCTATTTTTATATTTGTTTGTTTGTTTTTTTTAATTATTGTTCATTTAATATCATTATAAATGCCACATCTTGTACCTGGCATCATGCTACTTAAAAGAACCACACGAACATGGTAATTAACTGATATAAGAGGACATAACCTCTCAAATTAAAACTATTGTATAACCAACAGGGTTACCAGCCTTGAGGCTAAGGAGTGTCTTATTTTAAATTTTGTTCAACTGATTGTCAATTTTTAAAAGATTTTATAACATCATTAACCGTTAATAAACCTCTACATTTTATTACCAGTGGAAAAAGAGTATTATTTCAAACTTAAATTAATTCATTTATTAATAGTCAGTTCTACCAAAAGGTGGCGGAAGAATTCAAATATTTCTAATAACTCAGAACTTTATTTAGCTATTATATCATTTTATTGTGCATGCTAGTCACATTGGATATTCAACCAGAATATCTACTTGTATATGTAGTGTGTGTATTTCAGCTGAGCAGTCACCGAACAGAACTACAATATCCACGTGTGGTAAGTGGGGGAGGTTACTAACGGAGTGCGAGAAATATTTTAAATTAAAGAAATGGACCATCGATACCCACATATTTGTCAATTACAATCAAACTAATAATAATAATAATTATAATTTGAACATTTTATCAAACAACATTATTGTAGATACCGGTGCGTATCTGCAAGCAACACCATTACACTACTATATCAACATATAACAGAATCGTTGTATTACAATATGCATATATATTGTGACATTTACACATTTAATGCCATGCATAAAACAATGCTCTTCTGCTTGTAAATCATTTTGGGGCTCCAAAACTATTACAAACGGCTTCTTGACCATTGGTAGGACTACAGTATGAGTACAGTATAAAAGCCTATGAACAGAACCCTATCAAATACGGTAACTATTTTATTGACTTTATTCAGGGTAGATCCATTTTAAAGATCTCATATAAAAAAATATCAGTATGGAGAACCATACATGACTTCCATATTCTAAGATTTATATTTAAAATCATTTTCTAAATGAAATATTACCATAGAAACTACTTCTTTCTACTTACTGCTTCAGCCTTAACCACAGTACTGTGGTCACTAACGTATACCACCTCACGTTATCGCACTCGATTTTCACTGATGATGGAAGTCGATGGCATTGCCGAAACGTCTGGTTTTGTAGAAAACATTGGACTACGGCCAAATATCCCGGGAAGGAATTTTAACAAAAACTACTTCTTTGTTGCCGATAACGTTGTACACATATATATAAAAAATATGCATAAAATTAATGGCTTGTATAAGTTAATGATTGATCTCCATTAAGTAGTGCTCAAGTTTCCAAAGTTTTAATATTATGATATCCGTAATTAAAACATCAGAGCAGGTTTAGTGTGTATGAGGGTACAACGTGGACAAAAATTTTCAACATTTCCTATTGAGCGTTGCTTAGAGTAAAGCTGCGAATCTACAGTGTACGTTTCACAGAATAAACACGCGGAAAAGAAGGAGCGCTCCTGCAGAGCAGCATCTTGCAGAGGGTTCATTCCCTAAAGATGAAAAGTCTGTCTATGAATCGTTCCTCTGTAAACACGTGCAGTTACACTGCCCAGCGATCCACAGGAAGCAAATCGCTATCCACGCTGGACACTTTTTCGGCTTGCACGCGTTATGTTGGTAATGGGTTTCGGCACTTTCCATTTAAAAAGCGTGCAAATGTAAGAAAATAAACATGAATGAGGCCAGAAACAACGTGAATTGTGTGTGTGTGTGTGTGTGTGTGTGTGTGTGTGTGTTCCCTGCCTTTTTATTGCAGTAATCATAATAATAAAATGGAAACGTAAACATTACATAATTGAGATATGCTTGCCTGCCACGAACGATATATTTTCTCTCATACATGATTTACATTAAAATGAAAAAATTATAATTTTATTGCCTGGCAACAAAATTATTTTATTTTTAACAATTACCATTGTTTGAAAAAGTTTAAATGAATTTTCAAGTACTTTACTGTTGTTAAAAACTAAAAGATTGCAGGTAAACTACCCCTTCCCCTTAACCGATCTTCACCAAAATCAAAAGGCCTTGAGATCACTATAATTCAGGGACGTATGCAAAAAATTATTTGATTCTGTTTGAATATGCGGCAGTTATCGTTCGTCATAGAAAAAATTACCCTTGTTAAAACATAAAACGTTTCTGGTAAACTACCCCTTTCCCTTAACCGATCTTCACCAAAAACAACAGGTCTTGAGAACTCCATAATTTAGGGCTGCATGCGAAACATTATTTGATTCTGTTTGAATTTGCGGCTGTTATCGTTTGCCAAAAAAAAAAATTACCCTTGATAAAAAAAACCGTTGCTGGTAAACTACCCCTTTCCCTGAACCAATCTTCACCAAAAACAATAGATCGTGAGTACTCTACAAATCAGGGCTGTATGCAAAAAATTATTTAATTCTGTTTGAATTTGCGGCTGTTATCGTTTGCCATAGAAAAAAAATCTATAGACACACAGACACTTTTCGAAAAACGACTTTTTTTCATGTTTTGATTGTAGTACAATCAGAATCTGCAATAATCTCGAACACGATTTTTTTTGCCATCACCATACTTCCATTTCCTTAAGGAATATGGAAGTAATACATCCTGAGCATTTTTTGAGTATTTTCTGTATTACTCTGAGTTGGCAGCAGCTATTATTTCATCACTTTTTATTAGTGCAGATATACAATAAAACAACTGCATAAAAGAATGTGTTAATTAATTTGTTTTGTACACTGTGATGTTTTGTAGTTCCAGTCTAGTAGGAGTTAATTAAGCACAAAACTCTGTATCACTGTAAATAAAGAAAATGGGCAACAAAATTCTTCAGTGTGTAGGCAAAGGAAAATGGTACTCTGTGGAGTATACTACATTTACACTTTACCTGGTGTACAAAGAACAAAACAAATTTGATCTACCTGGTGTTTACAAACTAAAATTGCTCAGATTGCAACAAATTCTACATAGGCCAGACAGGATGTAGCTTCAAACAGAGATATATTGAACACACAAAGGCACTACACTCCACTACCGAATCCACCTTTGCAAACCACCTCATTGAAGCAAACCACACATACACAAACATCGACAGCAACATGAATATTCTACACGTGCACACAAAAGGCCGAAAACTAGACACTCTTGAACAAGTAGAAATATTCAAACACACAAAAACACATAAAAACGACATCCTAAATAAACAGGGAGAATTCAAGTCACACATATTATTCGAACATATCACACCCCACACACACAACATTGATCTTTCAAAAGACGGCACCGTTGCTAAGAACAAGACAAACAGTTCTCCCAGTGGCAGCCTCTGACGAAGCTTATAATAAGTGAAAACTGGTCCAGGCTATAAGAAAAAATTTTACATTTTCACCAATAAAAAACTTTGTGTTCTGAGTCGGTAGTGTTATACTTATAATTAGTTAATCAACGGACACTTCATGGAAAACAAAATCCAAGAACTTCATCAGAACTTTTCCTGATAGTAAAAAAAATAAATAAATAATGAATGGCAAAGAACATTAACAAAATTAATGGAAATGTTCTAATAGTTATAATCAATAGTTATAATTTGTTGTCTAATGAACAGGTACTAGTAATTGCTTCATATACTTCAAATTTTAAATTATAAACCTATTAGAAACATATTCAGTATACTGTCCCACTTTTGTGTGTGGAGTAAGAATTAAAAGAAGTTTTAGGAATCTGTTATTACATTCTGAATTCTGGTCATAAAAATCTGAATGTTGTAATGTGTCAAAAAAGGGGTTTTTTTATTTTTTCATTAAATTTATTCTGTATCATCATTGCAAGTCCCATGAAAAAAGGTTGTATTCAAACAATGAACCGTAACGTAACTTTTTGGGCGGAGTGTAGTTGGAGAATGCGATACTTGTTGGGAACTGGATGTTTGTCACGTACCATGTGCGCATATACTAGTACGGGCACGGCTTCTACGCATAACAGGCGAAACTGACGCTACGAAAATGGCGAAGCATAGCAAATGTCTTGCCACGTGCTCTGGAGATGGCGGAAATCAAGTAGAGGCTCCACCCACCTAAGCCTCTTATATCGTCACCGTTTAACATCATTAGCGAATGGGACACATGGACAGTCCAGACTTATTGTACGACTACGAAAAGATCGCAGCTTGAAGGCAGTGCTTTCCTTTTCATTAACAAGGCACTCGCCGCTCAGCCGTAATCACGGCCGGGTGAACACAAAGGCTCGTGAGCCTAATTTTAATAAAAGTACTAAAAACGTGAGTCAACTAGAATATGATAAACAGTGAAACTTAACATCTTAATCAGTGAATCAAATTTAACCAGCAGAAAACTTTTTCGGACGAATCAGTGAACGAACAAAAACAGACTAATAACAGCATGTGTCGGACACAGCCAGAGAAGTAGAATCATCATTTTTTAACTCAATTAAATGGGGGAAATTATTTAATAAAGAGCTCTAGTTTTTTTTTAAGTAAGGGAAATAATATAAAAAATATGAGGAATGAATGAGTGAGTGAGCAAGCTGGGTTGCTTTTAAAAGAATTATTTAAACTAAGGGTTAGAATAAGTGAAACAATGTCAAAGTAAATGTTTTGTTTTTATTCATATCTAAAAAAAGAAAAGTAATTAAAAGAAACAGTAATAACTTTGAGATATAAAAAGAATAAAAGTAAATTTAAGCACATTTTGCAATTGAGTAATAAACAGCTAATTAATATGGTCAATTAGTGTAATTATTGATATATACAACCTTGAAATCACGCTTGTACTTCACAGTTCGTGTGACGGACCTGGGCTGGCAAGGTAAGTTGATCACGATTTATTAATAATTTAAATATGGTGGAAAAGTAGAACACTACAATGTACAATGGAATTTATTCCACACCATGCTTCAGCACCAGTGTGAAGTATTTTTTAATTCTTAATTTTGTGGATCTAGTCAGTTGTTAATTGTTATTCAATTTTAAGGATACAAAATTTTTATCATTATAAATTCGTGATTGTCTTCAGATGTTAAAAAACGACTATAACATCTGTTAAAATAAAAGTATGTACATTGTTCACAAACACAAAGCAAATGATAAATAAAAAATTGAAAATTAGTACTTAAAATTAAGAAAAAAATAAGTTACTACTTGCTTACTGCTTATGACTTGTACTGGTCATAATTTGTGTTTTCTAAAAATAACTTGTTTTTTATTTAAGTAAATTTATTACCATATATAACTGGTATGGAGTCAAACTCCCTATTACCTGGAGCAAGTGCAAGTTCCATGAGCAAGTTCCATAAATAATCCATAAAAAATCTGTAAAACAGTCTCCACTTTCATTCTCTATTTAAATGTGGGAAGAAGTGAAAATGACAGGGTGTAAATCTGGTGCATATGGAGAGTGTGCAATGGGTTTGCATTTCAGCTGCATAAGATCCTTATTGGTTGGAGGAGACAGTGTGTGGCCAAGCATTATTGCATTATTGTGTTGCAGGATTATTGACTCATTGGATTTGTTAGAACACGACACATCTCTTTTTAGATGTTTTCATGTTTATGTACCACATAAAATTCACAGTCAATCCAGCTTCCAGATAGTCTGTCTGTACATGTCTTTGACATCCCAGAACACTGTCACTACCAGCAGCAACCTCTGAAGAAGTTTTTAAAAAGTGAAAACCGGTTCAGGTTGTAAGGTAAAGCTTTTACATTTTTACCCATACAAAGTTTTGTGTTCCGGGTCGTAGTGAAATAACTATATTTAGTTAAGAAACGGACACGTCATGGACAACGAAATCCAAGAACACTGTCAAGAGTTTTTTACTTCCATGTTTCATAAGGAAATGGAAGTATGGTCATGGAAAAAAAAACCATGTTCGAGATAACGGGAGATTCTGATTGTACTACCATCAAAACATGAAAAAAGTCATTTTTCGAAAAGTGTGTGTGTAGAATTTTTTCTATGGCAAACGATAACAGCCGCAAATTCAAACATAATCAAATAATGTTTCGCATAGAGTCCTGAATTATAGAGGACTCAAGGCCTATTGATTTTCGTGAAGATTGGTTAAGGGAAAGGGGTAGTTTACCTGCAACATTTTACGTTTTAACAAGAGTAAAGTGCTTAATTTTGATAAATAAAGTATCCTGAAAAGAAGGTCACAATAATCCACTGTAGAAAGGTAGATGAAATATCTATAAATGAAAAGGGTAGTTGAAGGGGAGGGGGTAATTTTTTTATAAATTAAAATGGTAGTTGATGATGGAGGAGGTAAATTTTTATAAGTTTTATATGTGTACTACGTTATTGACAACAAAGAAGTAGTTTCTATGGAAACATTTCATTTCACTTTAACAAAATTCTATATTTTTTCATATTAATTTAAATCATGTATGAGTGAAAATATATCGTTCCTGGCAGGCAAGCATATCTCAATTATGTAATGTTTACTTTTCCAAAGTTTTATTATTGTGATTACCGCAATAAAAAGGCCGGCAGGACACACACACACACACACACACACACACACACACACACACACACACACACACACACACACACACACACACACACACACACACACACACACACACACACACACACACACAATTCGCTTTATTTCTGGCCTCACTCATGTTTATTTTCTTATGTTTGCACGTTTTTTTAAAAGGAAAGTGCTGACACCCACACCAACACAACGTGTGCAAGCCGAAAAGATGGACATCAATTTGCTTCCTGTGGATCGCTGGGCGGTGTTGTTATATTAAAGCAATTAATACAATCTGTGTACTTATTCCTATTATAATATGAGAATAATTATAAACTAATATGTGCATGTGTGTATGTATGAAAAATATATAAATATTGTAACGACGAAATTCTTATCGTCTTGTAAATGTGTGTTTTATGTGTGTTAGCCCCACACGTTGTAGTCGTTACTTTGTGTTTATCTAAAAGTCGTGCTTTTTAAGATTTTCTTACGCTGACGATGTCCGTCTCGCTCGCACGAATTACCAGTACCGAAATCTCCCGTGTGTAAGCCTTACCTGTCCTTTGATGCGATTATTGATTTCCCGATAGGCGCCAAATTGTTTATGATAACAATTAAAAGTTCAAACTGAGTTGTCGTTCTGTGCGGTGATAACCAATTCGAATTACCCTCGCAAACTGGCGGGCATGAATACGGGCGGGCATTCGAATCTCGCTTCCAACGTGTTGCCAACATCTAAATCTGGCAGACAATTTCACTCATCGTTAAAATGCACAAACTTTCTAATTCAATTTATAAGAAATAAAGGACGGTTATTACTAATCAGTACTAGTTTATTAACGTTTGAAATAGTTAATAATTAATCTTTTAGATACAAAAATATAATGTTATAAAATAATGTTACTCCGGCAATAAACAGACAATATCTCAAGGTTGGCTAAAGTGACATCAGTTGTTCGAAGCCATGATGGCTACTAATATTGTTTATTTACACAATTTATTCTGTCACGAAGTTCTTTTGATTACGACAAAAAGTTAAACAATAAGATGTTAATAAAGTACACCACCTTACATCAATGGGACTTATATACTATTAATATTTAAACACAATTCGTTTTCTGAGTGTTAAAAAGTGTGTGTTAATAATTCATACTTCTTACATAGGTTATTTTATGTTTACATACAAGTTTAGTTTTTATTATCAACCAATCCTTGAACGAAATGGTATTTATGACATTTGTAATCAATGCTGATATTGCGGTGAAATATTTCTTTTCCTATTCTTCTATGTTATATAAACACGAGAAAAATAATTTTAAACGGCGGTCGAATCTATTTACGAAGAAAAAAAATAAATAAATACTCCCATAAGCGCGCATGTAAAGTAAATGAACGCCATATTAACTGAGTAGTTAGTGGGATCACCGCAGTGGAGCGACGGCGCACTAATGCACAGCGAATGACGAGTTACGACGTCATTACGTGGATTACCTAACGCTGCAATTCATAAGTTTACGCGCCAAATAACACGCGTATGTCTACTACTAAATAAAATTAAAAAATCTTTAAATGTAATTTGTCACAGTTAATATGGCGTTCTTTGGCGTCTTATGGGAGTAATTTTTTATTTATTTTTTTTGTAAATAGGTTCGACCACCGTTTAAAATTATTTTTCCCGTGTTTATATAACATAGAAGAATAGAAAAAGAAATATTTCACTCACACACACACACACACACACACACACACACACACACGCGCGCGCGCGCTCACACGAAATGCATGCATTACCATAATTATGAAAAGATGAAACTCTTACCTTAATCCATTCCTCAATTATTTTGAGGAGAGTAGCGGAATCCCGACGCTCAACCGGTATCAAAAAACACTTGCCAGAACCGCGTTCCACTCCCCCGAACACCCACTGTCCTTCAATGAACCTGCCCCGATTATATTTCCGACGGCCAAATTTGGGTTCGTCGACTTCTACAGTCTTTCCAGGGCCCCCCAGCTTAGCTGAAGTGCGCTGGGCGTCGAAAATAAAAACTTATCGACAAAAACTGTACCAGTCGACGACGAGGACCCACACGAAGGACAATTTATTGACCTCCCTTTAATAACCTCGTGGGAAATTAAAAAGTCAATAATCTCAGACTTAGTCATTCGAATGCATTCGTCTGATGTCCCACCGCACTGAATATCATGGCTGGCCATTTCAGTGTAAAATGTTAAATAAATAATATATGGTATATTATAATAATAACCCTAAACAACAGAAATAATAATTAATAATAACACCACACAATAACACAAACGAAAACACTGAATTCACAAAATAATTAAATACACGATAACTGTACCTTACGAGGTTCGTTACAACAACGGAACTGGTAATACACTACTGTTGCTGCCGATTACTGACACGCACACACATTACCAACCAATCACAATTGAGAATATGCAAAATTTTAAAATTAACGTTGTACAAACGCGCTTTTTATTGTATCTACCAATCAGGCATTAGCTTTATAAAGCGGTTTTGATAAATTCGCGGGTTGTTTGCATCAGACCTATGCCATTGGTTACGTCGTTGTGACGTCGCCGCGGCGTTTTTCGAAATTTTTACTATCGATGGTTCAGTTGCGATTTTCATACTATCGATAACTACCACAAAGTTTTAGATAAATTAGTTTTAGAAAAGTATTAACAATGTTACTTTACACTGTGATTTTCAGCTTTTACTGTTTAAAAGAAAATAAGAGAGTTTATAGGTCTATCTCTCTTTGGGAATACTAATTTAATGTTGAACAAAGTACGCGAGTCAAAGTCGAAAGACAAAGTACAAGCGAAGTTTGGCACTGAGGAGTTTTGTATCAAAATTACAATTTGGTAATTCTCACTAAATGCTTTGAAGGACTACCGTTTGACAAAGATTGCTTGACAAACACAAACTTATACTTTGAGCATTACGCTCTGGTTATTTTTGCTTGTCTCTGTTTCGGCTTCAGTTCGCCTCTTCAGCTAAGGAAGTTGTGATAGCAGTTTTCACTGCCGATCACTACCTTAGGACAGAGTGGAGAAGGTAAAATTTCTCTTTTGAGAATTACCAAACTAACTTAAACTTTCACTAGGAGTAAACAAACCTGACATAAATTTAAAGAGGTTTATGTTCTTGTTAAAGTAGGTGGTTTTATGTATTGCTACAACAGCACAGAACAATCTACGCGTTTATTGAATGTGCCAGAAGGATCTCAATGTAACGCGTGTGGCGTATGTGCTACTATACGCATTTTGCGAGAATCTTCTCGACTGTACCGGGCTTCGCTCGGGCGTTCGGCCTGTGTCAAGGCCGTAGTTAATTACGTAGTTCACGAGAGATAAGACGCAGTTTGGAAGCTTCTGGTGTGTGAGCGTGACTATAAATACTTGGGGTAGCGGCCTTAGTTTTCAGTTCAATGCGAGATATTGGATAATGCGGTTTGAGAGTTATAGTAGCGATTTACTGTGCGCGTTCAAGTAGTTATTAGTGAAGTGTTGCGTTTTATAATCAGACGGTATAATTGTAATACAATTGAGTTTTAATATTTGTGGACATTTTATTGCGTGTGAACAATTTTCATTTGATTTGTTGTAGAGACTGTGTTGTTATTTTGTTTCCACTGTACCTACGACGATCGAGTAGACCGTTGTAACAGTATGTTTGTTCACTATATAATAAAACACTTTATAATCATTATAATAATGAACAGATTTAGTTAATTATGAATATGAGTTAAATTATTTTAACGTCACCTCGCCTTTACCTAAGTGTTGAGGTTTCCACTTTCAGAATCTTCTGATAAGGTAAGTGAGTAAAGTATAGGGGTATATTATTCTTCTCTTTAATTATTTTTACTTATTTACCAATTATTTTTATTTATTATTCATCCCCAATTATTTGTAATATTACAAACATGTATAAAAAGCATAATTTATTTATAGATCCTTAGTTTTTTATTTGAATTGCAACATTGGCATAAAAACATCGATGTTTTAATACCGATATTTTTTTTAACATCGATGTACTCTTCACGATGATAAACATCGATAGTTTTACATCGCGTCACAACAGATGTACCTCCTCTGCGTGAATATGTTCAAAAGTAAAAGGTTAGTGGTGCTATTGTGAATTGTGATGTTCGTGATCCAAAACTATAGTGAAACAATCCGAAAATAGTATACAGTGATATCAGTGAAGCCATTATCGCAATATTTTTTGTGGACGTGGGTGACCCGGACTCGTGGGTGGCCGGCTCATCAGTTTCCTACAGTATCCACCGCTGACAGTGATTTTGGGTAGCCTCCGAGGTTACTAATAATAAACTCGTGGTGGGCTCAACGCAAAGCTTTAAACCGCCGTTTGGGCTCAACGCAATTTTGAACATGTAACAATGATGTAAATTTTGTTTTTAAAAAGCATCAACATGGTTTCCAGTCAAATTCGGATCGACTTGTTTTGTACACAAGGTGACGTCACGCGTCAACAACAGCTGGACCTGTCATTCCTCGGTCAATATGGCGCTCATTCGCAAATTGCATGCGTTTTATGGGAGTAATAATTTAATTTTTTGTCTCCGTAAA
Source organism: Magicicada septendecula (assembly GCA_034769895.1). NCBI lineage: Eukaryota > Metazoa > Arthropoda > Insecta > Hemiptera > Cicadidae > Magicicada > Magicicada septendecula. The sequence goes on along the minus strand of CM068369.1, from coordinate 401,074,766 downwards.
TAGGTTCGACCGCCGTTTAAAATTATTTTTCTCGTGTTTATATAACATAGAAGAATAGAAAAAGAAATATTTCACAGCAATATCAGCAGTGATTATAAAATTGTAATTCAGATATACTTAACGAAATCTGGTCGGTTTCTGGCGATGATTCGCTATGGTTATTTGGGTTGGGTTGACACGATCATTAATCTTCCATCATTTGTACTTTGATTTCATCTGGCTTCTTTTTCAATTAATCTGGATTTTTTAATTATTTTTTACTATTAAAATTTGGTTTATTAGTACTCTTGGTTTAAATAGTTCCTTTATTCGTCTTCTTGAATCCACTTCTCAGTAAATTTAGCAGTAGGCCTATTTATTACTATTTTAATTAATAATTGAGTCGAATATGGTTCGGCTTCCGTCTCGCTTGATCGTCAATAATGGACTAATGTTTTATAATGGAATCAGATATAATAACGTTCCGTTGTCATGGCAACTGCCTATACACTCATTGGTTGAATGCATTTATGTCTATTGTTATAAAATTTGAATTTTAGTTCAAAATTAATAAATATTTTCTAATGGCTATTATTCTTTGGTCTTCTTATCAATGTATTAGATATTAACATAACTGTTTCTATTTTCTTTCAAAGATTATTTTGACATCCCACAAAGCTGGATTTGTTCATGTAGCCTATTAAAGTTTTGACAAAATGCTAATATTATATTATTACATATCTTTCTTATTTTATGTTTTTTAATCTAATTCTGACATACTCTAATGATTAATTATTATGTTTATAGAATTTATTTCCTTAATCATATCTATTGCCATTTCTTACAATTTGTTTATCACTTAATATTACTTATAAAACATAACACAAAAATAGGTTTATGGTCTGTTCATTTTTCAGCCATATTCCTTCTTACAAACTCAACTCTTTTAATTAAACAAATAACAATCTTGGCGAATAACATATAACACCATTTATTCTATCTTTATAATCATCCCTTTGAATATTTTTGTTAACATAGGATGTTTTATTTTCATTGCACTCATAGTACTTAGTTTATTATTATTTAACACTATGACATTAGTTGTCAATTCAACTTTTAACATCTGTTTCATTACCTTTGTTTCCTCTTTCTTATAATTATGAATTGGTTATTTTCTCACTTCTAACACTTACACTGTTTATCGCTTTCACTTCCTATCTATCTCTCACTCTTGGGTTTTTACTATTTTATACACTAATTTCTAGTTAGTCTGTCAACATTTTCATGTTTTGATTTTCTTATCATCATAGGGTTATTAATTATATACAATATCTATTAAGACTGGTTTCACTTACTTATTATGGTTAGTGTACTTTAACTTGGATTATTTTATTTAATACTCATCACTGGATACTTATTATTTATTTGTGCTTTTTTATCATTAGTTTAGTTTATACCTTCTCATTTTATTCTCTTTATTGGGTCAATCACTTGGGTTGGGTCATGGTCATTTGTCTCGTCATAGTCATTTTATTTTTCTTGATTTCATATAGTTAATTCCTTAAAGTTCTTCTCTGGTATTGGGGCGGCTTTTGGTGTCGTAACAATATTTTTCTCCTTTGGAAAATTGTTTGCCCCTCCTTGAAAATATTTTGATCTCACTGATGGCTAGTTATTTACTAGCCTGTGTGGAATATAGCATTATGACATGGATCAGAATGGTGGGTGTTGAACAGGAGACACAAACGTATTAAGGAAGAAATGTTTTGCTGAGAAATTTATAATTATACGGGTGAACAGAATAGTCGTTCAGGAAATCAGAAGACAAATGGAAAGAAAGAAATCAAGACTCGATTTTAAAAAAGAAAAATGACTAGTATAGTATTGACAGGAAAGACTTTGATAACACTATAGACATCCCTCAGCCCCTCACAGCGAGAGTTCAATTTCATTACAGGAATCAGATCGCAGCTACCTTTAGCTAGCTCTTTATTCAACCTACAGACATTTTATCCAAAAGTACAGTCCTTCCTCATGAAGGTTGAGGATAGTCTTAATCTACCTGACATGGTGGTACCATTTTAACTGATACGCAATTTCTTCAGAACTCAAGAATCCACTTATTTAATTAATATTTAAATGATTTTAAATATAAATTTTAGGACATGGAAGTCATGTATGGTTTTCCATATCGATTTTTTGTTTAAGTTAGGAGTTCTGAATTCCTTAGAGTGTGATGAATCAAAGTGATGGTATTATTCCAGGCTTTGTCTTTTTTACTTCCATTTCCTTATGGTGATGGCGAAAAAAATCATGTTTGTGATAAGGGCTGATTCTGATTGTACTACCCTCAAAACATGAAGGAAAGTCATTTTTAAAAAAGTGTCTGTGTGTAGAATTTTTTCTATGGTAAACGATAACTGCCGCAAATTCAAACTGAATCAAATAATTTTTTGCATACCTGCCTGAGTTGTAGAGGACTCGAGGCCTATTGATTTTGGTGAAGATCAGTTACGGGGAAGGGGTAGTTTATATCTGCAAAGTTTTAAGTTTTAACAAGAGTAAAGTACTTGAAAATTCATTTAAAATTTTTGAAACAATGGTAATTGTTAAAAATAAAATAATTTTGGTCCAGGCAATAAAATTATAATTTTTTCATTTTAATTTAAATCATGTATGAGTGAAAATATATCGTTCCTGGAGGCAAGCATAAGTCAATTATGTAACGTTTACGTTTCCAAAGTTTTATTATTGTGATTACTGCAATAAAAAGGCAGGCAGGACACACACACAAACACACACACACAATTCGCATTATTTCTGACCTCACCCATGTTTATTTTCTTATGTTTGCATGCTTTTTAAATGAAAAGTGGCAAAACCCACACCAACACAATGCATGCAAGCCGAAAAGGTGTCCAACGTGGACAGCGATTTGCTTCCTATGGATTGCTGGCCAGTGTAACTGCACGTGTTTACAGAGGAACGGTTCATAGACAAATTTTTCGTCTTTAGGGAATGAACCCTCTGCAAGATGCTCAGGGTCTATGAGAGACTTCAGAGCGCTTCTTCTTTTCCTCTTGTTTGTTCTGTGAAATGTACACTGTAGATTCATAGCTTTACTCTGAACAATGCTCCATAGGGAATGTTGAAAATTTTTGTGCACGGTGTACCCTTATACACACTAAAACCTGCTCTGATGTTTTGATTACGGACATCATAATATTAAAACTTTGGAGACTTGAGGACTACTTAATGTAGATCAAACATTAACTTTTACAAGCCATTAACTTTATGCATAATTTGAAGCAATAAATGTTTTAATAAATTAATACAATCTGTGTACTTATTTGTATTATGATATAAGAATTACAAAGTAATATGTGCATGTGTGTATGTATGGAAAATATATAAATATTTTTCTTCTCTGGAAAATATTTTGACTTCCCTGATGGCTAGTTATTTACTAGCCTGTGTGGAATATAGTATTATGACATGGATCAGAATGGTGGGTATTAAACAGAAGACACAAACGTATTAAGGAAGAAATGTTTTGCTTTGAAATTTATAATTATACGGGTGAACAGAATCGTCATTCAGGAAATCAGAGGACAAATGGAAAGAAAGACTCGAATTTTTTTAGAAATTATCAAATGAAATTCGAGCAAATTATTTTAAATATAAATCTTAGAACATGGAAATCATGTATGGTTCTCCATACCGATTTTCTTCTGGGCTGTAACATTGCATTCAAGTTTCATTTCCCAAATGGAAAGGAGGTCATCGTCTTGTAACGACACCAAAATTCTAAAAGTAATAAGTACATCTTATCAAATAACTATGGAAAGAGATTTTGGAAAAGAAAGAAAAAAGAATAATGATGTTCAAACTGAATAAATAATACCAAAATTCTAAAAGAAATAAGCACATCTTATTTAAATCAACCATAAATAATACATTTAGTAGTATTATAATAATAATGGAGTGCAATATTAATGACAATAGGCCTAAGAGAAATTTAATAAACTAATTAGAAAATGAACTTGCTGAAGAAGAGTTGCAGTATAAAAACAGATAGAATAATAGAAGAATAATTAAAACTACTATATTACAAGAGGTATTGAATAACAAAGGTGAATGACATTAAGGCTAATAAATCATTGAGCTGTGAAGTGAAGTTATATAAAAGAGAAAGAAATCTACTTAAGAAAATATACCAACAGTAATATTGAATATAATAAACAAATGGAGTTATTGGAAGGCAATGTAGAATAAGAAAAAATATTCAGAAGATAAAAGATTCCAATGATGTGTATAATGATAAGATTTATAATTATTTTATTTATACAGTGAGAAAGCTAAGGCGCCACTTTAGAATTATTTTATGGGCAGCAGCCAATGTGCACTGTACCAGGTATGTGAATGTTCGGATGAGCAATTGGACGTAAAAGGGCCACTCAACGCCGATATTCATTCATAATACCATATTAATATAGGGGGAATCATTTAACATTAGTATGGAATCAATTTTAATAAAAGAATGGAATATATAAATAAAATATACAATGAACCAAGAGAAAACTCAAGAATTACAATTCGTTAAAGCCACCAATACAAATAAATAAACTCCAGAGATAAAGAAGAAAATAATTGGTATTGACAAGAAAGGTAGGTTTCAATTTGCCTATAATAATGAAGAATTTGTTTAATAAATATCAATCTTATCACCAAGCAATATTAATACCATCATATCATACACCTCAACTATTGAAGACATCAGCAAGCAATAACAACAATTTATCTAAACAAATCAAAATCAAAGTAATTTGAAAGAAAAAACAGTAATAAATAAAAGCGTGAACCTAATTAAAACCAAAAGTCCTACAACAGACATTACTATGACAACTTACTATACTGTATAGACAGTACCCAGTTAGATTTGGAGTAGTCCATAAACAAATAACTAATGATGATAAATTTAATAAATAATGAATAAATCAAATAGAATGGCACATAAAGTACAATACAGATTTAGAGATAAATGTAAAATGTAATTAAGATGTGATACAAATGTAATATAAGACAAGTGTGATTACTTGGTAAGAGGATGTGAAATACGTTGTTGTTCAAGTAAGAATAACTGTGAGTGGGTAGTAATTATAAACAATTATTTAAAGAAATGAATTACTAATCCATAGTAGCGGATGATACAGACATTAACATTTAGTTTTTTCTTTTTTAGTGTTTGTGTTATATAAGTTTAATAGGTATTGATCACACAGACAATGGTTTAAAAGTGTGCATTCAGTTAAGCCCTAAAGGGAATTGTAGTAATTTGAATATAATTGTTAATTAATAGTTTGTTTATATTTAAAGAAGTTAATTAATAGAAAACAAGTGTAAGCAGGAACGATTATGAGTCTTTCAACATAAAAATATAATCAGTCCAACATAGGCCTAGATCATTATGTTCAGTAAATAGTGTGATGGTACATCTCATCACATATGTATAAGATATATTATCACGATAAGATATAAATAACAAGTACTAGCACAAGCCATGAAAGAGAAAAAACTTATTAAAAGTATGTAATTAACATTAAATTATCAATTCCAACATCCAACAAAAGTAACCAAAGAAGATTATATTAATATTATATAAGAAACAGTAGTTATAAAAGGAAATTCAGAAAAGAACAAACAAAGAAAAATTTCTAATAACGTGACAAAACCCAATAGTTATGGTAGGTGAGGGGCATGAACAGATCCTATATGAACAATATAACATGAACTACAAATGGACTGATAATAAAAGAAAAATGAAACGGGCGACGATGAATATCACAAGAAAAAATCAACATTGAATAGAAGAAATAAGAAGAGGCAAAGAACAGAATTATAACTGAGAAACAGAAGTTTGTACCAAAAAACATGACAAATTGACCCAATCTAATGAGTAAACTAGTCCCATTTTTTTAATAAACAATACAATTGATAGGAGTACCCAATAAAGATAATATAAATTAAGAATGCAATGCAGTAGAGTAAATAATAACAAAATATGTAATAATTTAAGAAACCAGTGTAAATCTATGAGTTCAAACAAGTGAAGATAGTGAGAGCCCAAAATAATTAAATGATGATCAAAAGATCATAATATAAACCAGTGGGGAAGTGAAAGCCAGTGGGGGTTATCATTAAAGTGATAAAGGTCTTATGAACCACATACATGGAAATAAGAACCAAAATATAGTGACAAAGTGTTTTTTTTTATTAAGTGTTTTGGTAAACTCCAATGTACTATGTTATGTATGATTATTTATTCATAAGGATTGAACACCTATGCATTTTTAAATATTGGCTTATGCTATAATTTAAATAATAGAGATAGTGACATACAAAAGAGTTAGGGTAATAAACACCCATGTTCAGTTATATTAGAAATAGTTAATATGGGAGCCTGTGTGCACCATTAATTTATATGTTATAAAAGTTTTGTTGAGAAAATGTTAGTTATCTAGTGAACAGAATGTTCATAAACTGTTCAAAATGTTAATCAGGTAATTGGGAAAGATCTAATATTATAAAAAGGATATTGTACACAAATAACTAACTGTTAGACATATAGGCCCAAGGAATTGAGCCAGACCCAAGCAACATTGAAATATTTAGATAAACACTACTAAATTAAATAAAACTAAAAACAAAAGCTTGGTTTTGATAAAATATAAAGATGTTAATGGAGGGAGATGTATAAACCATCCATTGCTATCATAATATAGATAATGAACATAATTGTAAAGTGTTTAGTAAGCCACTAAGCTGACATGGCTTCAGTATTACTGTTATTGTCAGAAAAATAGGTGTAGATATTTAAGTTAATGATATTGTATGTAAAGTAGGAATACTCAGAATTATATTTAGTAGTAAGAATTACAATATTAGAAGATATTAGATCTGTAAGACATACAACAAAAATGTCAAACAAGATTAGGTCAATACCTCAAAACACAAAAGTATAAACCTGCCAAAACAGTAGATAAGAGGCCAAAATGGGGCGAGATTAGTATCAAAACTATTTAATTTTAGTGAACAATAAAATGGTACTAATTAAAAATAAATTTAAATCAAAATAAATGAAACGTAATCTGAGGTGACAAAATTAAAAACGCCAATTTTCAAAAATAACTTAGTCACGTGACGTGGGGTCAAGGCTCTAGACCAATCAAAAACACCAAAAGCTAGGTCACCAACGAGATTTAAATATTTTTAGAGAGACAGTTGATTGTTAGATATAAAACTGAAAACTTCAACAGCATACTCCTGGCAGTAAAAAATTAATATTAAAAGAGTGAAAACTTACTCCAGGAGAGGCGATTCCGATAAAAGTAATACCGAAAAGATCGACAACACATGACATGACACCAGAGCCAAAAAAAACCAACACACTAACGAGAATCTGAGAAAATAGATACCCAACTCAAAAGCGTCCATTCCGTATATACAAGGCAACGGTGAGCAATTTTGGTTAATTCCAGCAGAATACTACATAACATCACAACACAATTTCCACTAAAAAACATAGCTGTTCCAGATAAAGGATGCTATATACAAACTATTACTATAAACTACTATAACTAAGACTTTATTTAAAACACTTTAATTGGAATTTAAAAAACATATTTCTCTGAGGTGAGAACTCAACAGTCCGCCATGTTGTGTTACTGAAGGCAAACTAAAAGCGAACAATTTTGGAAAACATTATTATATACATTTTGTTAGTCGATAAGAAGTAAATATATTTTGTAATGCATTGTATTTTTAAGTGGAAGCATATTTCCTATCTTTCCTAGCAACTCCAAGTACCCATTACCATAAAACATATAATATATAACATAAAATTAACATATTAACATTAACATAAAATATATATATTGTGAAATTTTTTTTTTGTTACGGACTATTTGTTACAGTGGATGAACTCATCCAATTGTAAATCCTCGACTAATGAAACGATAATTTGACCAATGTTTCAAAGAAATTATGAATAAAAGATATAATTTGTCAATCGTACCAGTCCTATTTTATTCCAATAAAGTAATTATAAAGACTATTAATTACAGGAAACAGCAGAGAAAATTTGAAGTGGGCGCAAGGACATCCAGACACGAAAGTAGATCCAGTGGGCTGCTTACACGATCTATTTGACCATTACGGAACAAATATTATTCACGTGCCGATTTCAAATGGACGGTGACACACTAAATTCTCGTCCCTATAAAATCGTTGCTAATCATCAAATACTAAAAAACAACACAGTAAACGATAACAAAATAACTAATATAAATAATAGTTGCAACACAAGGACATTTACGAACCGATTAACGAGTACAACCAAGTTCTGAAGGGTAACTATTTCATTATCCGCAGTTCGTAAAACACACCCGTAACAGAACTTATTGTTATAGATTGACGCATCCAACGTGGGCTTTAAGTCTCACAAATACGCCCGTAGCAAATCTGTTTGTTACAGATTGGCTTCCATCGCGGGGCTTGAACAAGACTCACAGATAAACCGTCACAACACAAATCTGTTTGTTACAATAGTAAATTCTTCAAAATATTTGTCAAATTACAAGTAACTATAATATTTGGTATTAAAATTGTTCATAGTTTTGTCAGTTAAAATAATATGTAAATTGTATTAAGTATTATTATGTAATAACTAAAAAGCAACTTGTACATAAAGCGTAAAATAATGTATTATATAAAAATATCCTATGACAACTAAATCTCAATTTGAACAAATATGATCAGAATAATTAATATGTATTCAGGAAACTAAAAGAAAGAAAAAGAATTTATGATTATTGTTGTAAAAAAAAAAACAAAAAGGAGAGTGGAGTTGAATTCTGAAAAAAGCTAAATATTTATACAAGAAAAAATATGAATCCTATTAAAACACAATATAATACAAAGCAAGAAACACTATATCAACCTATAACAGAATGTAAAATTTGAGTAAATAAAGAAACAGCATAAACAAATCAGCCTTTAAACATTACTGAGCCAACAACCAGAAAAGAACATTAAATTAAAAAAAAAAATGAATGAAGTTATGGAAAAACTAACCTTTAAATGAAAACAATTTACAATTGGAGAACAACTACACTTAAATTAACTTAATAACAGAAACACTGGACTTCAATCATTATATTCCACCAGAAGGCTTCAGATAAATGAAATGACAAGATGTAACATTTATTGATCACAAAAGAAGTGGATTTCTTCTTTTGAATAATATAAACAAACTGAAGACATTGGAAATTTTCATCACTGATACCAGGAGGCTGTGTGAAACTGAACTGAACTGATAAACATTGTGTAACGTATATATATTATTATAATTATTATTAATTTTATATTATTTCAGTATCTTGTTTTGTAATGTAATGTACTTTCTGTACTTGTTTTTTCTTTATAATAACTGAACCTTTTATATCAGCCAAAAGGACCTTAAAATAATATTAATATAAAAGAGAAGAGAATCGACCCTGAGATTTCCTGAGTCATATTAATAGTTACAGTAAATGGACTATATAAATTTTGAATAAAAATTACAATATTATTAATATTATTATTATTACCAGATACCATTCCATGTGTTTTATTTATACTAGAAATAGAATTAATAAGTATATTACAAATGGGTGCCAACCACTTGGGCTTAATTAAAAAAACAATACACATTTTAAAAAGTGTTACAAATTGATGCTTACAACGTGAGGAATAAGTATGGTAAAACCCGTTTTGTTATAGTCTTCACAATAATGTTTCAGAAGTCATATACAATATTTTGTTGTTGTTTGTTCTGTTGTGTGACTCTGCATGGCACCCACTGTGAATTGATTTTCTGGTAGCTAACTTGTTTGACAATGTGTCAATGCATGAAGTTTTGTTGCCCACCTATACACAGTAGTTCAATAAATAGTTTCATCACATGTGGTAGTGTATAACATAACACAAACCATTTGTTAGGTAACATCATCGTCACCTAAAAAACAAATATAGTATCAAAGTAACTATATAAAATGATACACTGAACTGAGAATCAGACTGACTGACTCTCTCTCTCTTACAGTTACAGTGGAATCTCAAAAATTTATGACCCCATCTGGATTTTTGAAATATACTTTAAACTTCCAGAATTTTATGTTGGAAAATAATCCATATTTTATTCTTTTTTAATCTATGAGGTATTGATATTAAGTGCTTAAAAAGTAAAAAAAGAAAGTTTAAAATTCCACTATGAACTCTCGCGTGCATATACAATAGTGCAGATTTAGTGATTTAATAAAATAACCAAATCACTAAAATAGCGCTGGAAGTGTGGGTGTATTTGCTGTGGCCAATGGGCAGGTTCCGATTTTTTTCCCCCGATTTTCTGATTTTTGTTCACATCCCAATTCTCTGCAAGTGGATTAGGGCCCCCTCCCCACAGCACACCCTCCGTTGATTCATACTTTGTTTACATGTCAAAACAAAACGCTAGCTAGTTCAATTCACCTGCATTCCTTCCTTTTGCCATCTCTCCTGACATCTGCTCTGCTTCTGCATCCAATTAACAAATCTTGTACTTTAAGTTAATGCTGAATATTAAAAAGATAAGGTTTAGTAAATTACTGCTTATACACTAATAAAAAACTCACATTTTATTATATAATTAAAAATTATTTAATCACAAGCTGAACAAACACTTATAGAACGAAAATAAAAGTCATTTTACTTCCATATTCCTTAAGGAAATGGAAGTATGGTGATGGCAAAAAAAATGTGTTCGAGATTATTGCAGATTCTGATTGTACTACACTCAAAACATGAAAAAAGTCGTTTTTCGAAAAGTGTGTGTGTGTGTGTGTCTGTCTATAGATTTTTTTCTATGGCAAACGATAACTGCCGCAAATTCAAACAGAATCAAATAATTTTTTGCGTACAGCCCTGATTTGTAGAGTACTCAAGACCTATTGTTTTTGGTGAAGATCGGTTAAGGGGAAGGGGTAGTTTACCTGCAACGTTTTTTTATCAAGGGTAATTTTTATTTTTTATTGCAAACTATAACAGCCACAAATTCAAACAGAATCAAATAATTCTTTGCATACGTCCCTGAATTGTAGAGAACTCAACGCCTTTTTATTTTGGTGAGAATCGGTTATGGGGAAGGGGTAGTTTACCTGCAACATTTTACGTTTTAACAACAGTAAAGTACTTGAAAATTCATTTAAACTTTTTCAAACAATGGTAATTGTTAAAAATAAAATAATTTTGTTGCCAGGCAATAAAATTATAATTTTTTCATTTTAATGTAAATCATGTATGAGAGAAAATATATCGTTCGTGACAGGCAAGCATATCTCAGTTATGTAATGTTTACGTTTCCATTTTATTATTATGACTACTGCAATAAAAAGGCAGGGAACACACACACACACACACACACACACACACACACACACACACACACACACACACACACACACACACACACACACACACACACACACACACACACACACACACACACACACACACACACACACACACACACACACACACACACACACACACACACACACACACACACACACACACACACACACCAAATTCACGTTATTTCTGGCCTCATTCATGTTTATTTTCTTACATTTGCACGCTTTTTAAATGGAAAGTGCTGAAACCCATACCAACATAATGCGTGTGGAAGCCGAAAAAGTGTCCAGCGTGGATAGCGATTTGCTTCCTGTGGATCGCTGGGCAGTGTAACTGCACGTGTTTTACAGAGGAACGATTCATAGACAGACTTTTTGTCTTTAGGGAATGAACCCTCTGCAAGATGCTGAGGGTCCATGAGTGACTTCGGAGCGCTCCTTCTTTTCCGCGTTTTTTCTGTGAAATGTACACTGTAGATTCGCAGCTTTACTCTAAGCAACGCTCAATAGGAAATGTTGACAATTTTTGTCCACGGTGTACCCCCATACACACTAAACCTGCTCTGATGTTTTAATTACGGACATCATAATATTAAAACTTTGGAAACTTGAGCACTACTTAATGGAGATCAATCATTAACTTATACAAGTCATTAATTTTATGCATATTTTTTATATATATGTGTACAACGTTATCGGCAACAAAGAAGTAGTTTTTGTTAAAATTTCTACCCCGGGATATTTGGCCGTAGTCCAATGTTTTCTACAAAACCAGACGTTTCGGCAATGCCATTGACTTCCATCATCAGTGAAAATCGAGTGTGATAACGTGAGGTGGTATACGTTAGTGACCACAGTACTGTGGTTAAGGCTGAAGCAGTAAGTAGAAAGGAGTAGTTTCTATGGTAATATTTCATTTCGAAAATGATTTTAAATATAAATCTTAGAATATGGAAGTCATGTATGGTTCTCCATACCGATTTTTTACTCTCTAGCACAGTTAATGTAGCAAAACCTACAAAATTTAAAAATAAATTCTCTTAAATTCTAAATTGAAAAATAAACTTAAAATCCACAGCACATTTTCTTTTAAACATTAAAATAAAAACTTATTGAAATAAAAGTTGTTGCTTTTAAATGATCATGATTAAAAAAAAACCCTTGCTGACTTTTGAATGAAGTTAGCACTTCTTTTTTAGCAGTCATATCTCTAAGTCTTCTAAAAAACCACCTGGGTAGGTGTACTTTGAGGCTGTTTTTGAAGCAATAACAGTTGTTTCTAATGCTTTAAAGGTGTCACTGTGGCAGAGGCGTAGCTAGGGGGGCGGTGGGGGTGGTCCGCCCCGGGTGTCACCCACCCACGATTTAAAAAATTAAAAATTTACAAAATTTTCAAAAAAATATGAAAAAACCGTGCACGTGCTTGTGCATATTGCGAAGTTTTTTCATATGAATTTAGAAAATTCGGACGGTGCGGCGCAGACAGATGTTCGTTCACATTTACGTTTACCTTTACCTAGAGTATGTTGGCTACACGAGAGAAACACAGATGTGATTTCTGCGTTTGCAGCGCTGTTAAAGCCAGAAAAAAGATATTTTAAAAGTAATTTGTTCCCACTTTTTTCCATTTTCAATTAAAATGATACTTTATGCTTATTGGATTTTTTATTTTATTTAATGTTGATTTAACAGTTTTAATCCGCCAGGACTCGCGCTATGAGATTTTTTCTCACGTTCTGACATAATGAGTGATTTTTTTAGTTTACAATTATAAATGACTGTCATCGCACTCTCTAGCTGAGTTTTATAACCTTCACTAAGGGCTGATAACAGTATCAGTGACATTAGTTGCATCTGAGCTCTGCTAGCGGTATTTTGTCAGCTTACGCCATCTAGTGTGAGAGATAGTCTCACTGTACGAGTTCACTAGTTCCCATTTTTGTTTTCAGTTTGAGAGTTTTTCTTATGGTGCGAGTTCAAACGTTTAAGTTTTTCACATTAATAGCAGTTATTGGTGTGTACTTTGAGCCTCCAGGTGGTCTAGTGGCTAACGCGGGTGATTGATGCGCTCGTGGTCCCGGGTTCAATTCCCGGCGGAGGTTCCGTACGGCGTGCACTCAGCGTCGTGAGGCAAACTGAGTAGGCGCTGAGATAACAGCGCCACCTCCTGGCTGTGAATACCGCAACTATCGGCTGGTGGCGCGTAGTACTAGCCCCATACACCCGTCACACTAACACAAAAAGCCGCGCGGTACGCCTTGGTCTTTAACGGACTGTTGAGTGGAGGATTTTTTTTTTTTTTATTGGTGTGTACTTTAGATATTTATGAAGTATGTCTTGTAATTACACTACGTTAAATGATGCTAATAATTCTTTCTAATTCTGAATCTTGCAGCCTAGAAAGATATATACATGTATTATATATTTAAATACATATATGTTTTGATTTTTTAATAAATTTATAAATTACTATATTTTTGAATTTTCTGTTATTTGAATTTTAGTTAAAATAATCTTTTTTTGTATAAGTGTGCAGTATATTATATTATTTTGAGTTGAAAGATTAGTCACTAATGTTTAGCGTTACGTGTAAGCTAATAAACACGTAATTATTTGGAAAATGTTTTTTTTTTAATTACCTTGATTTATTAAAGTTAAAAACATTAAAATACATATATTAATAAAATAAAATAAAATAAATACTTAATAATAATAGAATTTAATAGGAGTGAGAGAAAGACACACGCGAGTTTTCCCGGTCCAGAAATAGGCGCGAGTTCTCGCGGGTTAATGGGGTGACACCATCTATATCCGCCCTGGGTGCCACCCTTGCTAGCTACGCCACTGCACTGTGGGAAGGTCCATCTTCAATAGTGCCTTCCTCTTCATCACTTTCTTCGCACTCAAGGGCGACTTTCAACTATGGCATCAGCTATCTCTTGATCAGTTACAATCTGAAAACATTGATTGTTGGCATCACAGTTCAGCTATTCTTCAGCATCAATTGCTTCACATTGTTCAAAACCTAGAATGCATCAAAAGTGATGTAACCTCTTCAAAAATTCCGTCATCTTTTGACAGAATTCTCATCGTCACTTTCTTTGTCCAGCCAGTTTGTTCCACACATCCTTTAAGTTATCTTTGGTAAGGATTTCCCAAGCATCAGCCAACATCTACACACAGTCCTTCATATTGATTTGCTTAATAAAATTGATAACCCTGTCCTCGTTCTGTTCAGCAAACAAGAGACATCGGAGAAGCTGTTTTCTGTACATTCTTTTCATGTTTTCAATGATGGCCTGGTACATAGGTTAGAGAACAGCGGTCACATTTGGGGGAAGAAATTGTACAACAAAATGTTTATCAATTATGTTTAACACTTCAAGAGATGGGTGTGTTGGGTTATTGTCAATAATGAGGAGCACTTTTCCAGTTTTACTTTGTTCTTTATGAATTTTTTTCACACTTAGTATGAAGTAATTTTCAAACCATCATTACAATTATCAGATGAAATCCATGTTTTTTTGAAACTTTTAAATCACAGAAAGGATCTTAAAAGTTTTGAAGAAACGTGGTCTTTTATTTTTTCCTATCACTAACAGTTGCAATGCATGAGAACCACTCGTATTAGCCCAAACCAATGCAGTCACTCTGTCTTTGCTTACTTTATAACTTTGGGCAGAGGTTTCACAGCAAAAAACAAGAGACTTTTTAGGCAGAGAAAACCCAGTTTTGTCAGCATTGTGAACATCATCTCTGCCAAAACCATTTTTAACAACCATATAAAGAAATTTTAGTTTGGATTTTGTTAGCAGTGAAAAGATAACTTTTCTCCTTGAATTTTATTTTTAGATCCCTGCCGTTTTTTTAAGTTATGTAACTACCATCCACTAGCTTTGAAATTGGCATTCAAGGATTTAATGAATTCTAGTGCCTTTTCACACAGCATAGGACCTGAAATGGGTTTACCCAAGCTTCTTCTCTGTGTAAGCCATATGTAAATGGCATTCCAAAGATGTGTTATTGGCCGTCTGCAATGTTTTTCTATTTTGTGACCCTTCTTCACAATCCAATTTTTTGGCATATTTTCCCAGTTATCTTTTTGTGCTTTGATGGCACTTATGGTTGAAGTCCCCAAATTTTATGATGCTGAAACTACACTCAGTCCGGAGTCTGTAAAAAAATTTATATCAATTTTTTGTCGGATCCGGATTTTCAAGGTTCTGGATTTTTGAGATCCGAACTTTCGAGGCTCCACTGTGTGTGTGTGTGTGTGTGTGTGTGTGTGTGTGTGTGTGTGTGTGTGTGTGTGTATAGGCCCTATATATAATTTTCTATATAAGTAACTCGATGTTTCTTGCAGTAATTATATAATTTGTGATGTTTTCAATTTGTTTCTTCTGCAAGTAGTATAATTTTGTAAATTGGTTATAGGAATGAGTTACATCACCTTGTATGTAAATTATACTACTTGCAGAAGAAACAAATTGAAAACATCACAAATTATATATATATATATATATATATATATATATATACTGTTAATGATTTTGAGGTTCGGTCAAATATGAATTATGAAAACTCAGTTTTGCGACGTTTCGAGATTTATTCTTCTCATAATCATGCCTACAACATTAAAATATAGTCTTACTACAATTATATTATTTGTAAGTGTGTATAGGTGTGTGTAAAGTCATACATTACTATAACTATTTACTTACATTAACTGTGAGATGAGCTACAGCAACCACATTACACTAAACACTTATCACAGTTCCATACTTATACACATATAACACATTACAATTGTATAGTGTTAGCGTTATGTAGTTACCTGATAGACTGCCAGCGATATAAAATTTTAATAGTACCTAACTAGAAAGTTGTTCAGTATTCCTATACCTGTAAACTATTGTCCCTTTTAAAAAGAGTGAATAAGATTAGAATAACACTTGCTAAGACTTTGTACGTCCGTTTTCTTGTTAACTGAAAGGTGTTTATTCTTCTCTATTGTTAGCATTTCTAAGAATTGCCGTTTAAAATGATTACTTTCTGCATGAATTACTTTAGCTTTGTGAAACTGAAACGAGTGACCGTGTGTACGGGCGTGTTGTGTTAGGGCCGTGGGATCAGGTCTGTTTGTATTTACTTTCTGGCAGCTATATTTATGTTGATAAATACGTCTTTTAAAGTACTGTTCAGAACAACCGTAATATTTTTTTCCACAGTTTTCTTCACACGGTATTTCATATATTATGTTGGATCTTAGTTCTATTTCATCCCTGTCTTTAGTATGCGTAAAACATTTATTATTGATAGTGTTAACGTTTTTGAAAGCTATTTTTGTATTGTGATTAGCATTAGTGAGGATCTTGGAAAGTCTTTCTGATAATGATTTGACATATGGAAGGGAAAAATATTTTTTAGTTGTAGTAGTGTTATCTTGATTACTGGATGTTGTATTCTGTCCTACAGGTGTATTACCATTTATTTGGTTATTAGTCACGTCTAAGTTATTTATTTGGGTTTTAGTGTTATCTACCATATTATGATTATGTCTGTAACTTTCTCGCAATATTTTGCAAATTATCTTGTGGGGGTACCCATTTGTTAGCAATAAGTCTACTAGTCTATTATCAATTTCTTTTTTGTAGATGTCTGTTGTAAGTCTGTGTGCACGATTTATCAGATTTTTAGCAACATTAATTTTGTAGTGGTATGGACAATGACTCGTGTAATGAATGTATCGTCCTGAGGTTTGTGGTTTTTGCCACCATTTTGTGTCAAGTTTACCATTGGCTTGGTGGAGTAATAAAACATCTAAAAATGAGATTGTGTTGTCCGATTTTTCTAATTCTACAGTGAAAACTATACGTGGATGAAAATCATTGAATGTATCTATTATTATATTCTGCATATTGATCGGTATTGCTGTAATAATATCATCAACAAATTTGTAAAGGAATGGTATATCAAATGGTACAGTGGGAAGTTTTTTATCAAGAATATACTCAAGATATATATCAGCCAAGATAGGGGCTATTGGTGAGCCCATTGGGCATCCAAATAACTGTAAATAAAACTCATTGTTGAATTGAAAATATCCCCTCTCTAGGCATAACTTAAGTGCTTCTAAGAATTGTTTTTTAGGAATATTTGTGTGAGGTCTGAGTTCATCAAACCTGTCTGAAATAATTTTGGTTACTATTGGTACTGATATATTGGTAAAAAGGGATGATACATCCAGTGAAATAAGTTGATACCCAGGGGGTAATTGATCAACTTATTTCACTGGATGTATCATCCCTTTTTACCAATATATCAGTACCAATAGTAACCAAAATTATTTCAGACAGGTTTGATGAACTCAGACCTCACACAAATATTCCTAAAAAACAATTCTTAGAAGCACTTAAGTTATGCCTAGAGAGGGGATATTTTCAATTCAACAATGAGTTTTATTTACAGTTATTTGGATGCCCAATGGGCTCACCAATAGCCCCTATCTTGGCTGATATATATCTTGAGTATATTCTTGATAAAAAACTTCCCACTGTACCATTTGATATACCATTCCTTTACAAATTTGTTGATGATATTATTACAGCAATACCGATCAATATGCAGAATATAATAATAGATACATTCAATGATTTTCATCCACGTATAGTTTTCACTGTAGAATTAGAAAAATCGGACAACACAATCTCATTTTTAGATGTTTTATTACTCCACCAAGCCAATGGTAAACTTGACACAAAATGGTGGCAAAAACCACAAACCTCAGGACGATACATTCATTACACGAGTCATTGTCCATACCACTACAAAATTAATGTTGCTAAAAATCTGATAAATCGTGCACACAGACTTACAACAGACATCTACAAAAAAGAAATTGATAATAGACTAGTAGACTTATTGCTAACAAATGGGTACCCCCACAAGATAATTTGCAAAATATTGCGAGAAAGTTACAGACATAATCATAATATGGTAGATAACACTAAAACCCAAATAAATAACTTAGACGTGACTAATAACCAAATAAATGGTAATACACCTGTAGGACAGAATACAACATCCAGTAATCAAGATAACACTACTACAACTAAAAAATATTTTTCCCTTCCATATGTCAAATCATTATCAGAAAGACTTTCCAAGATCCTCACTAATGCTAATCACAATACAAAAATAGCTTTCAAAAACGTTAACACTATCAATAATAAATGTTTTACGCATACTAAAGACAGGGATGAAATAGAACTAAGATCCAACATAATATATGAAATACCGTGTGAAGAAAACTGTGGAAAAAAATATTACGGTTGTTCTGAACAGTACTTTAAAAGACGTATTTATCAACATAAATATAGCTGCCAGAAAGTAAATACAAACAGACCTGATCCCACGGCCCTAACACAACACGCCCGTACACACGGTCACTCGTTTCAGTTTCACAAAGCTAAAGTAATTCATGCAGAAAGTAATCATTTTAAACGGCAATTCTTAGAAATGCTAACAATAGAGAAGAATAAACACCTTTCAGTTAACAAGAAAACGGACGTACAAAGTCTTAGCAAGTGTTATTCTAATCTTATTCACTCTTTTTAAAAGGGACAATAGTTTACAGGTATAGGAATACTGAACAACTTTCTAGTTAGGTACTATTAAAATTTTATATCGCTGGCAGTCTATCAGGTAACTACATAACGCTAACACTATACAATTGTAATGTGTTATATGTGTATAAGTATGGAACTGTGATAAGTGTTTAGTGTAATGTGGTTGCTGTAGCTCATCTCACAGTTAATGTAAGTAAATAGTTATAGTAATGTATGACTTTACACACACCTATACACACTTACAAATAATATAATTGTAGTAAGACTATATTTTAATGTTGTAGGCATGATTATGAGAAGAATAAATCTCGAAACGTCGCAAAACTGAGTTTTCATAATTCATATTTGACCGAACCTCAAAATCATTAACAGTATAATAATACGGTCGATAATTAACATTCCTATATATATATATATAATATCTAGAAAATTTAATAGTAGAAACAGAATTTGCCATTAACCTAATAAAAGACAATATACAAGAAGAAAAAAGAGCAGAAGCAACACATATAATTAAAAAAATAATCACTAGCGAAATGAAAAACAAAGATAAACAAAAGAAAAACAATAAAAGAAATTAAAAATAAAGTAAAGAACAATAATTTAATAATAACTAAAGCAGACAAAAGTCAAGCAACAGTAATCATTGATAAAGCAGACTACATAAAAAAAACCGAAGACTTCATCAACAATAATAAATGCGTACAACTAGATAAAAACCCAACAGAAAACTATCTTAAACAAACAATAAAACTAATAAAAACAACTAAAAACATTTTCAACAATAAAAACACAGACATATATATAAATAATAATCCAGAACCACCTAAAATGAATAGCCTAATAAAAATACACAAATTAAACAACCCAATACGTCCATTAATCAATTTCAAAAAAGCTCCTACATAAAAAATAGCAAAAATAATAGCACAAAAACTAAAAAATAACCATCATAACATAAAAAATACATACGAATTAATAGACAAACTAAAAATAATAAATATAAATGAAAACACATTTTTCACTTTATATGACATAAAAAACATGTACACCAACATCCCAGTAGAAGAAACAATTGACATAATAATAAACAAACTTAAAGAACAAAATGAAAACAAACAATATATAACCGAAATAAAAAATAGCCTCCAACTAATACTAAAACAAAATTACTTTGAATTTAATAGAAAAATTTATCAACAGAAAGAAGGTTTAGCAATGGGGTCACCATTATCAAGCATAATAGCAGAAATATTCCTACAACACATAGACACCAAAATACAAAATATCATAAAATCACATGACCCAAATGGCATATGGATAAGATATGTAGATGATGGGCTATATGTATCAAATAACAAAAACACAAATGCAGAGAACATACTGAAACAAGTCAATAACATACATCCCAAAATACAATTCACAGAAGAAAAAGAAAAACATAACAAAATCAACTATTTAGACATAACCATCACAAGATACAACAACCACATACAATATGCAATATATAGAAAACCAACTTCCACTAACATCATTATACCTAACCATTCTGACCACCAGTGGCGGCGATAAGGCCCCCGTGGCGCAGGGGGGGCGGCCCCCTGGGGGCCCCGCCCCCCTGGCCCCTAGAAAAAAAATGAAACGAGCTATAATAGGAAAAACATTTTAATGGGATCCGACTACCGGCAAATTTGTATTTAAAATACGAAATATACGTTTTATTTAAGTGTATAGACATGCAAGAAAACTACGTTTTCCGAAATGACATTACTGTTTGTAGTTTGTAAGCGAAGCTTATCTTATCTCTTGTGGCGCCCGTACGTCCGGTGCGATGAGTCACTCGGCACTGAGGAGACGTAAACAAACACAACACAAAGTAGTTCAGTACTCAGTAGTGCGTCGCATCTCCTGCGCGATAGTATTGTATTGCATTCATTTCGTAATTTAGTGCTGTTTAAGTTTAATGACTTAACATTTGATTTTAGTTTTTGTATTTTGTGTAGAGTTAGAGTGTTAGAGACAGAGTTTATAAAATGGAAAGTATGCGTGAATATTTAAGTGGTGCTAAGAAAAGGAAACTGCAAAAACAACGAGAAGAATCTAAAAGTAAACTTTCAAAACTCGACCAGTTTAAAAAAAAAAACATCAAAATGTGAAGCTGAACAACCCAAACCCGGGCCAAGTGCAAGTAATGAAAAAGAAACAAAAATCGGACGTGAAGTTGATTGTGACAGTGACAAAAAACCTGATTTAAACATTAGTCCGTCGGATACAAGTGATACAACTACAGAAACAAATAAGCAACTGCAACATGAACAAGAAGAACAACTGCTAGGCATTGAATGTGTTCGCCAGTCCGAAGACATACCTGGACCAGAAAATCAGTTTGAACCAACTGAAGTTGTAAGCAATCATGCAAATAAAACTAGTTTAGCAGGCCCTTCCGATCCAAACTGCCAAAGTTTTGAGACAGATATTGCATTCTATAAAAATCAAGCTACAATGACAGACGAGGTGAAAAAGTTAATAACGTTAAGTGAACCTTGTCAACCAAAGGGTCCTTTCCCGAAGGATTCCGTTTCTAAGCGGTCTTTCAGTACAGCATATTATTCTTTCAAAACTGCAGCAGTCCAAATTGTTCACAGGTTTTGGCTTTGTTACTCTCGTAATCTAGATGGAGTCTATTGTTTACCATGTTGGCTTTTCAGCCAAAGTGCTGATGCCCAAAGCTGGCGTAAAGGCGATATTAGAGATTGGAAAGGTCTCAGTAAAAAAATAAAGTTCATGAAAGTAGCAATGCTCATTTACAATCTTGTCTCACGTATGCCACTTGGAAAAAGAGTAAAACGGTAGCTGATCAAATTTCCGATGAGCGGAAAAAATGGAAAGATATTTTCATACGGATTGTGGATGTCATTCGAACCATGGCACTGTGTTCATTGCCGTTTCGTGGCCATAGAGAATCATTACATGAAATAAATCCTGAAAGTGGAAATTTTTTGAACATACTATCTTTAGTTTCTCGCTACGATTCTCTCCTTAGTGCACACTTAGAAAATGAAAAAAACAGATCAAAATACCTCCACCATGACATTCAAAATAAAATCATTAACTTGCTAGGAAAATCAGTACTGACTGCCTTACTAAAACAGATTCACTCCTATCCTTTTTTTTCTATAATTGTTGATAGCACACAAGACATTTCTAAGATTGACCAAATGAGTGTTGTAATCAGATACATTAACATAGTAGAAGAATCTCCTGGCAATTATAAAACTGTGATTAGTGAGTCCTTTTTGGGATTTCAAGAAATAAAGGATTCCAACAGTGAGGAGTTTCAAAGTAAGATTTTAGACTTTTTGAAAACAAATGAAATTGACATTAGTAAGTGTAGAGGTCAAGGTTATGACGGTGCAGCAACAATGAGCGGGAAATACTCTGGGTTACAGAAAAGAATTATGGATAGTCCCAAACGCGGATTATGTACACTGTGCTGCACATAACCTGAACTTGGTGATCAATGATTCAGTATCAAATATTTTTGAAATAAGACAATTTTATGAGATAGTTCAGAAAACTTATGTGTTTTTCAATGAAAGATTACATAGATTGCAAGAACTTAACACTGCCGTTAAAGAAGACAGCTCTGCCAAAAATCTAACTTTAAAAAAGCTATGTCCAACAAGGTGGTCTTCTAGACACGACTGTCTGTTAGCTTTAAGAAATGATTTCAAAAATGTGATTAAGTGTTTGACAGAAATTATTCTGTACAGCTCAAAAAAACCCGAGGCAGAAGAAGCATTAGCAATTAGAGACCACCTGGAAAACTCTGAATTTATTCTTGTGCTCTGCCTTGAAACTAAGATTTTAGAGAAAGTAAATATAACTTCAAAAGCACTACAGAGGCCAACTGTTGACCTAGGCAGAGCGTGGCAGTTTCTAAGCCGCGCTTGTGATGAGTTAAAAGTTTTAAGAAAGGACTTTGCCTGCTTTCTTGCTGGTGCTAAACAGTTGGCCCAGTCATGGGACATAACGTGTAACATGAAAAATAAGCGTAAGCGAGTTGTAAAACGCTTCTTTGTTGAATTATCAGTTGACCATAGAATTGACGACCCAGTGAAATCATTTGAAGTAAAAGTTTTCAGTGCAACACTAGATATTGTAATAGCTCAGCTACAAATGAGATTCGAAGGACTGCGTTGCATTGATGATAGGTTTTCATTCCTGACGCCTCAGAATTTAGTAAACTTCTCACAAGAGACAATAGTGGAGAAAAGTAAGGCTCTGGTAAATGTGTATCCTGGTGACCTTTCCACATCACTGCCTGACCAAGTAATATCCTTCAAAGCTCTGATGGCCAAAGAAATTGTACACAAGAAAAGCATTCGAGAACTGATGAATTTACTGGTTGATGAAAACACTGCCTAATGAGTTGCCTCCCAGACTTAACTACAGCTTTGCAGCTTTATTTAACCATACCTGTCACAACAGCTACAGCGGAAAGAAGCTTTTCAAAACTTAAATTAATTAAGTCATACTTAAGAAGTACCATGGCCCAAACTCGGTTGAGTGACTTGGCACTGTTAAGCATTGAGCATGAAGAGACACAGAAAACTAACATCAACGAAGTGGTTGAAAAGTTCTTAGCTATTAAAAAAAGAAGACTAGGCTTAGAAAAACAGTGAACTTTGGTTGATCCTCATCTGTAAATATTGTACATTACTCGAGTTCGAGTGTTATTGAATTGGATTAGACTTGAGGAGAACTTGTATAGAGTATATTCAAGAATTTTACAAATTCAGTTACAAACTAATTTAAATGTTTGAAAAAAGCTAGAATGTTACTTTGATATTCGTTTTTAAATAATAAATTTTTAACACTCTGTGTGCGGTACTGTTTCATAGTCTGAATTTAGATCTTTGACGTAAAAATAAATCATTCTTTTTTTTTTTTTTTTTGTAGTTTGTATAGAACTTTGTCTAGTTAGCAACAATGAATTTTAAGAGTTTGTACACGTGTAAAATGTCCTTTGCAAATTGCAAACGCTTTGTGATAGACGAGAAAGTATTCACAAACCATTGTTGTGAAACACACGTAAATAGAAACTCATTTGAGTGTCTTCCCCTATTACGTATACAAAATTTAACCATTTTTATAGGGCTCCCTAATTAGTTTCGCGGGGGGGCCCCGTTTCGTTATCGCCGCCACTGCTTACCACCCACCACAACATAAAATGGCAGCATTTTATTCGCTATTTAACAGAATGTACAAAATTCCCCTAAACAAACAAGAAACTGACAAAGAAAGAAATATAATATACCAAATTGGTTATGAAAATGGATACAATAAAAATACTATGATCAAAATAGAAAATAAAATCAAATACAAAATAAAAACTGAACAATTAAGAATTAATCAAACTGAACAACACATGACAAAATGACAACAACAAAAAATGGGCCACATTCACATATATAAATAATAAAATGACAAAACTAACAAAACTATTTAAAAACACAGATATAAAAATAGCATACAAAACTAATAAAAATAAATTACAAAATCTAAATAGCTCACACAACAAAGATAATACAACAACTAACGGCATATACAAAATTGAATGCCAAGATTGCAATAAATGTTACATAGGACAAACAAAAAAACAGCTGAAAAAACGTTATTTTGAACACCTAAATGCATACAAAAAACCAGAAATATATAAATCCAATTTAGCCACACATGCAATAAACACAGGACATGAAATCCCAGACATAACCAATGTAACACTAATAAAACATATACCACACAAAGGCACCATAATGAACATTTGGGAAAATTTACAAATATACAAACATAAAACACAAAACAAACTAATACCTGAACAAATACAAATCAATACAAAACATGACACAATATTAAAAGCACTCAACATTGAAAATACACAAAAAACTAACACATACACCACAATCACACACAATAAAACCAATTTGAAATACCAGAAGCTAACAGGAAACCACAATAATAATAGTCAACCAACAACACATTATGTACTTCACCAGACAAAAAAACCGGCAGCTGAGGATGGGTACAAGATAGTACCCAAAACATGTTCCAAAAAAGGAAAAAATAACATCTTGAGGTAAATTTAATTATAAATATTAAATGTAATATATATATTAAAACAGAACACAGGATGATAAGATATGCTGTTTATATCAGAGTACATGAATGACAAGCATTTTCTTGTTTAAATTTGTTTTGTGTAATATTTTGTTTTTTAGTCATAAGTTTTGTATTTAAAAAATGATAAGCATATATGTTACACCAAACTCTTCATAAAAAATTGTACTATATTGTCATGTATTTTTTGTATGAAATGGTGCGCGTGTGCGGGTGTGATAATCTGCGATCGATATAGCGGCAGTGGTAGTTAACCGATTTACATGAAAATTTGACAAGGAATTATTTAAATAAATAGCTTCGATTTGTGTATACTCTGAGGTTTGTAATTATTTTAGATATATGATTTTTTAAGTAAAGCAAAACTCAAGTGTAACTCTTATCAATGATAGGGTAATAATAATTGTAGATAATTTCCATGCAGGACTATGCAAAATTATACAAAGTTTTTCATGAATTTTGTGTATCTGGTTGTTCCATCAATCAGGTGACTTGGGCTTGGCCTATCAAATTACACCAAATTCAGTGAGATTCATACGTTGCAGAGCTAGGTTGAACACAGTCTGTCTGTCGACGTTGCTAGGGGAAGTTGTGCCCCGGGTAAGAGAGTTATTCTCTTACAAACGTAAAAAGATCTTATATAAAATAAACCATAAACCTTAAAATTCTTAACGAAGTTTTGCGGTAAGAACCAAGAAGGAATAGAGTAATATTTTATATAAAGTAAACTATAAACCTTGTAATTCTTAACAAAGTTTTGCGGTAAGAATCAAGAGGATAAATAATTAAGTAAAATTTAAAATAAAATTCAGTGCTGTGTCGTGTAAGTTAAGATATCCGCACAGGGAACTTAAAGACACTACAAGATATCGTGGAAGCAGTTAAACATAACTACGAGACTCTGAAATATCGCCGCTGGAGCTGCTTGCTGTACAAGGACGACGAGACGAAGAGGACACCAGGAAGGAGTGAAGCTGTAGAAGAGGACGACGAGACGGGACCGATGAGACGAGAGGAGGACGTTGCAGCAAACAAGTAAAATCGATTCATATTAATCGAACAATACAAACAATTTAATATACTATCAATACATGACAATTTAAAATACATTATACATCTTTATAAACAATATTTGTATATAATAAATAATTTTTCAACTCCCCCATAATAGACTTTTATCGATTTCTACACACTCACAATATCCTTATTAGAATAATAAATTTTGATCTGTTGCATAAGGATATTTGGCGCTTGCCAACGTTGAGCTCGATTAATGAATTAATTAAAAAAAAAGAAATATTTATTTGAGTGTAGAGACTAAATTCATTGAACTATTTATAGGTGCTGTTCTATGTTGTCAGGGAGTGTAGATAAAAGTTGGAATACTCTCTCTTATCAGATATTTGAACAATAGAGTTATTATCTGTATGGAGGTTGAATTATTATTGTTATCTGTGTTAGATTAAGTGTTTACATTTGATTGTGAGACTGGACTATAATAATAATAACATAAACGGACATTATTAGAAATAATACGTATAAAAAAATATTGCCATTACTATGAATAAAACTATAATATTTTATAAATTTAAAAATAAATAATCAATATGGCTGAATCACTAGAATTACAAAATACATTAGCGGCTTTAATGGCCAATATGCAAAAGATGTCCGAAGACAGTAAGGCCAATATGCAAAAGCTGTCGGACGAAAATAAAGCAAATATGCAAAAACTCTCAGAAGAAGTAGCATTAAAGCAAAATAAGTCATTACAATCACTTCATGATGAGAATAAAAAAATTTATACAGCCGTTCATGAACAGGCTAAACAAAATAAACAACTTTTAGAGTTAACCGAAAAACGTATAGCTGATAAATTAGAATTAATTTGTAGTAGTAGTGAGACCACCTTAGAAAGGAATAAATCTCACAGCAGGGAATGTGAAGCCAGAATTAAGTTGAATTATTCTCTTAGGCAGGAAAATGAATGTAACTATGCGATTGACCGGTATAGTCCCGTCGACATACAGGAACCAGCCGGTAATAGCTTAGATAAGATAGCAGCTAAGGGTGGTGCGCCTGATAAGGAGATAACGAATGGTCAACGAAAGCATTTAAATAATCTTTTAAATAAATATGAATCAATTTTCAACACACAGCACACAATTACCAACGTTTATGAACATAAAATTACAAATAATATTTTAAAAAAAATTTGAAATGAGAAATAGGGAAAACCTTATCAAAGTGTTGGTTCACATCTATCCAGATTGGTATGATAAAAGGGTAAACGGTGGAATATTTAAAAACAATAAATGTTATTTGCGTTTCCGTGTCTGTAAGATACAGATCCATTCTGGTAATGTTTTATCAGTAAATAATGAAATGTATAAACACTTGAGAAGTCCATACAATTGTAAAAATGAATATTTAAATAAGATATTTGATGAATACTTGGGTAAACAAAGTAGTTTTGTTCCTGAAGCGGGTGCAATTGAGGAAAAGCACACATGTAAGGTTAATTCTGACAGAAGATCAGAACTGTCTGAGTGTTTTCAGCCACATATGAAATGTAATGCAGGTGTTATTTATACAGTCAGAGATTCACTGTACAGCAATATGTGTTCGTCTTTTATAAATGTGTATGCAGACAAATCCGAGACATTAAAAATTTTTAAAACGCACTTAGATACTGATCACTGTAAAAACTTGATGAAAATAATGTTTGAAATGATACCAGAAAAATTTCAATCAAACTATGAGTTCATATTGTACAAAGGAGATTATATTATGTGTAGCCTGGGTAATACAACTGGCATTACATATAAACCTTTAAAAATTAAATCAAAGCAATGTATCGGAAATTACCGAAACAAATGCAAGCATAGAGCAATCAAAAAACGAGAAAGGTTGCGCGGCATGAGTCTGTGCGATAAATTAAAAATTAAAATAATGATAATACAAATAATTAAACTAGAATGCCAGAATATAAGTGGAATGACTGGTAGGAAATTGTATAAAATCATGTGTAAAATAAGAATAATTGTAATCATGTTGAAAATTGTATGGTTGAACTGTAGATATAGCCAAATGACGTCTGACATTGACATCCTTATCAGTGTTCAGGAATGTTTGGTGATAAGCAGCCATGTGCTTTTGTTTGTTTGCAATTAGAGCTGTCAAAGTGACAGTTGGGGAAATGTTGTTTGATAGAAGCTATTCAGTTATTTTGATTTTTGGAGTTATTGTTATTATTTCGATGATTATGTTTATTGGGAAGAAATTATGTCAATTTAGGTAAAAAAAAAATTTGTATTCCATATAAAAATTTTTTTTTTTTTACACGTGGAGGGTTTAATCCTGCAACAGAACACAGGATGATAAGATACGCTGTTTATATCAGAGTACATGAATGATAAGCATTTTCTTGTTTAAATTTGTTTTGTGTAATATTTTGTTTT
Organism: Magicicada septendecula; assembly: GCA_034769895.1. NCBI lineage: Eukaryota > Metazoa > Arthropoda > Insecta > Hemiptera > Cicadidae > Magicicada > Magicicada septendecula. Next base: position 401,046,032 of record CM068369.1, on the reverse strand, counting down.
TTAGTCATAAGTTTTGTATTTAAAAAATGATAAGCATATATGTTACACCAAACTCTTCATAAAAAATTGTACTATATTGTCATGTATTTTTTGTATGAAATGGTGCGCGTGTGCGGGTGTGATAATCTGCGATCGATATAGCGGCAGTGGTAGTTAACCGATTTACATGAAAATTTGACAAGGAATTATTTAAATAAATAGCTTCGATTTGTGTATACTCTGAGGTTTGTAATTATTTTAGAAATATGATTTTTTAAGTAAAGCAAAACTCAAGTGTAACTCTTATCAATGATAGGGTAATAATAATTGTAGATAATTTCCATGCAGGACTATGCAAAATTATACAAAGTTTTTCATGAATTTTGTGTATCTGGTTGTTCCATCAATCAGGTGACTTGGGCTTGGACTATCAAATTACACCAAATTCAGTGAGATTCATACGTTGCAGAGCTAGGTTGAACACAGTCTGTCTGTCGACGTTGCTAGGGGAAGTTGTGCCCCGGGTAAGAGAGTTATTCTCTTACAAACGTAAAAAGATCTTATATAAAATAAACCATAAACCTTAAAATTCTTAACGAAGTTTTGCGGTAAGAACCAAGAAGGAATAGAGTAATATTTTATATAAAGTAAACTATAAACCTTGTAATTCTTAACGAAGTTTTGTGGTAAGAATCAAGAGGATAAATAATTAAGTAAAATTTAAAATAAAATTCAGTGCTGTGTCGTGTAAGTTAAGATATCCGCACAGGGAACTTAAAGACACTACAAGATATCGTGGAAGCAGTTAAACATAACTACGAGACTCTGAAATATCGCCGCTGGAGCTGCTTGCTGTACAAGGACGACGAGACGAAGAGGACACCAGGAAGGAGTGAAGCTGTAGAAGAGGACGACGAGACGGGACCGATGAGACGAGAGGAGGACGTTGCAGCAAACAAGTAAAATCGATTCATATTAATCGAACAATACAAACAATTTAATATACTATCAATACATGACAATTTAAAATACATTATACATCTTTATAAACAATATTTGTATATAATAAATAATTTTTCAACTCCTCCATAATAGACTTTTATCGATTTCTACACACTCACAATATCCTTATTAGAATAATAAAGTTTGATCTGTTGCAATATATATATATATATATATATATTTTGTTACATGACATTTTTACCATGCCCTAGTAACATAAATATACTATGATTATATTAGTAAAAAGTACCAAGAGACATAAGATTTTTAAGAAAGACTTAATTGAACATGTTTTATTTTAATTGTTTATTGTATGGTGTGTTTATCATAGTTAAAATGAGATCAATGATGATAAGTAAGAAGAAAACTGTTAATGAACTTACTTATGGAATTTTGTTTTATTTGTGTAGACTGTAAATTTATAAACACAGTCAGTTAAGGGGAATTATAACATACTAGCACTACTACCCGTCGCGGCTTCGCCCACAAAAAGAGTACAGACTGATTAAATAACAACTTCCTCATCAATGCCATACATTATTTGTAGTTTAATACAATAAATTTACGTGATTACTTGCTATCTCTCTGACATAGTTTGATCTGTCTGTTATTATTTTTTATACATATAACCCTGGATTCCTTTGAACATAAATAAAAATAACATAGAAATTACAATTATATTGCCTTTGTGGCCTAAACAAAACAAAATTACTACAACTTATTGAGCCGCCTCATTTCCCCTACTCAAATTTTTTTTTTTTTTGTTTTTGAAAAAGGAAGGCCAAAGACCCAGACGAAGCTTAAAGTGTACCAGGCCCATTGTGACAGGACTTGGAAATGAAACAGCCTGATTAACAAGACAAATTTTATTAGCGTATGATTTAAAACATCAAAATACTGCGAAAATCGCACACAACATCTTGTACAGCAAGTACCTAGTTTTCCCCTTTTTCTAAATTTTATATTATCTTGCTTATATTTTTAAATATACAATTATATGAGTGCTATAACAACAAGAAACAGATAAATACCTTTTGTGTGCCCTTTCATAACAGCCTAACATCTATTATATAAAATGAATTCATAATTATTTATAACCCTTGGTTCTGCATTAATAGAATTTGAACACTTTGTTACATACTGCAGTGACAGATGTGACCAGCAAGTCAGCCAGCATGACCAGCCCACTATCAGCCGAAATCTTAAATTCGAGCAATTAAATAAAACAAGACTAGACTAAAAACGGCAATTTACAAAATGTAAAGTCACACATAATTCAAAATGACCGGACCCCAGCCGCATGCCCAGGCCAGGCATCCCTTGCACAGACATGACCCGAAAGAGTGAAAGAGACCAAAGAAACGAAAATAATAAATTCCAAAGTTAAAAATAATAAGCGCCAGGGTTTAGCAAAATTCACCGCCCAACTGTAAGCCACTTCAAACATCATTAAAGTAAAAAAAAGTAAAACCCGACAATAGCATGTCCAAGGCTGACATGGTAATTCATGAATGTTCCAGCATGTAGTTCAGACGGACTAGCTTGAGTAAAAGTGTATACTGTATATCATAAGGTACCCAAAATTAAGTTACAAAAAAAATTAAGGGGGCTGGCGATGCCTGCTAACCCGCATACAATTTATGACTCCCTATACATATAAATCTATGGTGTAATACAAACAGTGCACAACTGAGCACATTTTCTACGCACACGTCAAGTTCGGTCTATTCATATCACTTTACAAGTTAAGTTAAAAGAGAATGTAATTTGATTGGTAGAAGGTGTCAATCACATGTGAATTCTGTTGCGAAACTCGAGCGTGAAATAATGGAAAATGGTCACCTTGTATTCCGTGGTTAGAAGGCGATCAGCTGCCTGCGTGTAGTTTAAGGTCACAGAAGACCCCGTTACAGTTCATTGCAGATAGAGGGTGAAAGATTCGGGTTCCCAGGTTACATTCTCTCGACGGCGAAACTCAGGTAAAGCTTAGCTGCTCAGCAGATGACCACGGATGGAGTTATAGTCATCCTCATCTCTCGAGCACTTCGACGAGTCAGGAACCCTAGGATAACAGACTTATGTAGCAACCCTCACAAAATTCACGCTTACAAAACTTCACTCGAGCTCTAACACACACACCACGAATCATATGGATACTGGACCTTCACTTACAACCAGTTAGTATTCAGATTAAATAATCAAATTTAACTCGCAAAATAAACATTCATCGATGCCACTGCATGATATTTCTTATTTAAATAGTTACTATTAACCTGTTATAACCACAATCGGTTTCGTATAAAGCTTCGCCACGAAGGCGGAGTTACATACATATTAATTATTAATGCATTCTGTTTTTTACTAATACTTCATCAGCGTAATATATTGTAATATTTAATTAAATAACAATTAACAACAGAACCTCTATAATTACTTTCAAAGTTGAAATTCATCATTAAAATTCACCACGTGGTCATTCATGCCGATCAGAACAAGACAGCAATCACGCCCGCTTATGTAAAACAATCTCACATACGCCATAAACACATTTAAATCCTAATTCCTTTTTACACACAGTTAGAATTATTAAGTTAACTTACCAGAGGTACTTTATGGATTAGCAATCCATACAGATATAAGATGAGCACACAAGAAAATTTTTCTCTGTCGAGAGAGATAGTTCATCAGCTGGTGGCAGAAATGGAATTGACCTGTCGTCCGTGCACCACCACATGCTCTTTTCAATCACCAGAATGTGCGCGCATGACTTCGACACACACCGGGCGTGCAAACAATAGAAATACGAAATTTACTAACTGTAACGGCGCTGTGATTATATGCTTTGTGCCAATCACGGCACACCCCCACCCCAATAGGGCAACATGGTTGCCCCACATTTAGACAACGAGGTACCCTGCAGTGTACTCATCGGTCATGGCTCCCAGGCCACTGCGGCCATCCCCATGCGACCCTCTCCGCCATGCCGACCTCACGGGTCCGCCCCAACACGTCACCCTCTGCGGTGACCATCACCTACTTCTACCGGTCCCACTCACATACCCGTCCGAAGACCAAACAAGTTATCACCCACCTTGGTATGTGAGTGACCGTACTACTCCTCTCGTCACCTCTTGGATCGACCAGCCATATCCACCAACAAGGCATCTCCATTCTTGCCATATGGCTGGCCCACATCCCTACACTAGGGCGGACGGCCCCGCTTAGCCCGACAGAGAAGACCGCATAGAGGGCACGTGAACATCATCCCTTCTCTTACTTAACTCGCTTACACACAGTAACTAGTGGGGGGATAACTCTCCACACCTCCGTCTAGATAACTCTCTCCCTCAACGAAGAACACAAAACACCCGGGGAATGCGGCATGCCTCGGACTCTACACTAACCAGCAATCAATCTACAACAATAGAAACAATAGAACAACACCACACAACTTCTCCAAACGGGGACACTGACGCTCTCCAAGACCACGATAGTCTAAGGGGACACTCTCGGCAAGTCTCTAACTCCTTATCGATTTTTTTTTTAACGGGAGGGGTAGGAAAATCGGGAAGATGAAACGGGGCAAAGATCATTGAAGGTCAAGCGCAAGGACTAAGGGTAAGGACATGGTTCCCTCCGAAAAGGAGAATGACTGGAGAAAACCAAGGCTCGCGTGGGCAGGGGCGCAACCCTGAAGTAGATGAACACCACTGGGACTGTGGGGAACATCTACCCGCTACCCGTTAACCGCTTCTTCTCACCTTTCTGTGACGGACTTTAGGTACTCGTTCCTTTCGGACACCACTCTCTGAGAAATTATCTCGTGTTGAGCTGTGCTGATCTGTTTCTTCTGACTCAGGATCAAGGCAACTTACCTCACTACTTTCACCCCGATTTGGATTATCCTCATGATCTAACTCCTCTGCTTCTGCCTTCCCTACTTCTATTTCTTCTAACCCTTCCTTTTCTTCCTCTATTCCTTCTTCCTTTTCTTCTGCAATTTCTCCTTCTTCGTCCCCATAATCCAAATCAACCTCATGACACTGCACCTCCTCACCATCTTCCAGTTGCTCCTCTGATCCATCTTCAACCGCATATTCCCTCAGCTCCTCACCAATTTCTTCATCACACTTGTCACCAGCCGCTTCACAAACTTCTTCACTAACCTCTTCTCCAATCTCATTTTTGTCAACACATTCATCATCCACATCATCGCCATCACGTCCACTACCATCATCAGAACACTGCACATCTTCATCCTCCTCTAGTTGCTCATCTGGTCCACCTGAAACTTCTTTCCGCTCTTCGGAATCCTTTGCACTACTTACAGAAGGCGTCTGCACATCTTCACACACTACATCATTCTCACTCACACACTCCACAACGCTGCCACCAAATTTCTCCTCAACTTCTACCTCATCTCCTTCCACCACACTTGCAGCATGGACATCGCCTTGTCCACCCGCAACCTCAGAAACTTTTGCAGCCTGGACATCCTCGTGTCCATCCACAAACTCAGACTCTTCAGTCTCCCTAACACCTACAACTATACTTCCCCGTGCAGCATCTGCAGACTGCTCTTCTGACTCTTCCTTCGATTCCTCTCCTTCACCACTCTCAGCAACTACAACGTCCTCAACATTTTCCACCCTGGAATCCAGCTGTCCAGGTTCATGTGCAATGACTAAATTAATTTCTACTGGCGATGGTAAAGCTACACCATCAAGTGACTTTTCATATCCCGGCGTAGGCGATGATGATGTCACAGGATCTGGATCCCTCATGAACCGAGATGGAGATACCGGAACAAATTCTGCGGCATTTGGATTCAACCATGACGTCCTCTCTGAGTCCTGTAATTCAGTATCAACAGACGTTTTCTTGTCGTCTTGTATTGATCCACAGAAATTATTCCGCTTTTCTTCTTCCGCTTCACCTTCTTCATTGACTACTCTATTAGGCACTGGTAATTCCTCTGGAACCTTTAAGGTTTTCTTTCTCTCCAAATAGGAATAACTTCTTGCTACAGGATCCCTACTTGCCGATGTTTGTTCCCTAATACAAATTCTTCTTCCCCTGTTAATTTCATACTTCTTTGTTTTCGGTGCTGTAGCTGTTGTTACCGTCTTCTCACTTGCCACCCCCTTGTAGCCTCCATTACTTCCGGAATATTCAGTTTTTCTAACAGTCTCTTGTGTTCTCCTCCAACCGCCATGTTTGTCTTATTTAGCTCTTCCTAATGAGCCACTGGAGTATTGGACATCTTTAGCAGCTCTTCCCCGGGACTCATCATTCTCCTGGACCCTTCTGGCATGCGCACACCACCGGTCCAGGTCCGCAAAAGAACGTGGATGCTCAGCGAAAACCAGCCGGGATCTCTCTTGGGGATTCAGTCCTTCTCGTATTACTTGTATGACTTCCGTCTCAGGCAACCCCAACCTTAATATACGGGCAGCTTTCCTTACATCGTGCACGAAATCCCCCAATGCCTCTCCGTTGGTCTGTAGGCGATAGAATAAATCTAACTTAAGCTGGGAACGTCGTCGATGGGGTATGAAGAAATCCAACACTTCCCCATGGAAGGTGTCGACACTGCAGCCTCGACGCAGAGTGCTGGTGACCAGCCAGGCCAATGAACCTCGGCAATACGGGTATATAAGGGACAAGACCTCCTCATCGGACACACCCGGGAAATCTGCCAACTGCAGGACCAGGCCCAAGAAAACCAGCAGCTGGTCCTCATCAACTCCATTCACCACAGAAAGTTTCTGGAGAACCGCTGAATGGGGTGGGGGAATCTCTGGTAGCATACGGCTGCCAGAATTGCACAATTCACAACACACAATAACCAAACATAAATCCCCACGAAACACCTAACACAAACATGACCTATAAAAACATATTCACAAGAATCAGGAAAAACTCAAGTACTAACTCTTCCATTGAGCGACCCCCGGGTTCCTTAGCGTAGCAAAGGCTCGAGAGATTACTTATGCCGAGCTAACTTCCCTGACGCCGAACAAGAAAATGAACAACACGCACAATGACAAACATAACCATCAAACAAAGCACCGCCACACACTGTACAATATACCTAACAACAACAATAACAAACATCCTATTCAAAACCCATCAACCCCACATTTTAATACCTATTTTCTTTTGACTATCATCGGTGATGACAACGCTGGTCTGACCACACCGCATCCCAACGAGGATTCTAACTTAATGTACTCCCGAATAAATCCCCCCCGACAACTAACACGTATCTAAACCACTCCCATCCTTCTTGGATACAAAACACCAAAGGCCTCCGGTACGTTACATACATCCTCCAATCAAAATACACAAAGAAATATTCGGGCGTGATTCCTGCTTGTCTCTGATTCACAATTATTAGCTAAAGGGCACAACATATATAGTACAACAATAACATAACACGTATTGTAACTCTACAAAACAACAAACATAATATTTGTAAAATTTCAGTGGTCACAACAGTCCCATATCACATTTCCATTACAGAACCCGAATCCCTCTAACTCCCTGCCAAGTGCAGTAACCAAGGTCTAAAAAAAATTTTCTTAATTCTTTTATTGTTATCTCTTCCTGAAAATTCCGTCCCAATTTTACAAGTCCTGTCACATACGGAAACACGCTCTGCTACCATTTTAGCTGCCTCTCAAAGTTTTGAGATTTTTTTTTTTTTGTTTGAAAAGAGGAAGGCGTCCCGTAAAATTTAAAAACTAGGCCAAAGACCCAGATGAAGCTTAAAGTGTACCAGGCCCATTGTGACAGGACTTGGAAATGAAACAGCCTGATTAACAAGACAAATTTTATTAGCGTATGATTTAAAACATCAAAATACTGTGAAAATCGCACACAACATCTTGTACAGCAAGTACCTAGTTTTCCCCTTTTTCTAAATTTTATATTATCTTGCTTATATTTTTAAATATACAATTATATGAGTGCTATAACAACAAGAAACAGATAATTACCTTTTGTGTGCCCTTTCATAACAGCCTAACATCTATTATATAAAATGAATTCATAATTATTTATAACCCTTGGTTCTGCATTAATAGAATTTGAACACTTTGTTACATACTGCAGTGACAGATGTGACCAGCAAGTCAGCCAGCATGACCAGCCCACTATCAGCCGAAATCTTAAATTCGAGCAATTAAATAAAACAAGACTAGACTAAAAACGGCAATTTACAAAATGTAAAGTCACACAGAATTCAAAATGACCGGACCCCAGCCGCATGCCCAGGCCAGGCATCCCTTGCACAGACATGACCCGAAAGAGTGAAAGAGACCAAAGAAACGAAAATAATAAATTCCAAAGTTAAAAATAATAAGCGCCAGGGTTTAGCAAAATTCACCGCCCAACTGTAAGCCACTTCAAACATCATTAAAGTAAAAAAAAGTAAAACCCGACAATAGCATGTCCAAGGCTGACATGGTAATTCATGAATGTTCCAGCATGTAGTTCAGACGGACTTGCTTGAGTAAAAGTGTATACTGTATATCATAAGGTACCCAAAATTAAGTTACAAAAAAAATTAAGGGGGCTGGCGATGCCTGCTAACCCGCATACAATTTATGACTCCCTATACATATAAATCTATGGTGTAATACAAACAGTGCACAACTGAGCACATTTTCTACGCACACGTCAAGTTCGGTCTATTCATATCACTTTACAAGTTAAGTTAAAAGAGAATATAATTTGATTAGTAGAAGGTGTCAATCACATGTGAATTCTGTTGCGAAACTCGAGCGTGAAATAATGGAAAATGGTCACCTTGTATTCCGTGGTTAGAAGGCGATCAGCTGCCTGCGTGTAGTTTAAGGTCACAGAAGTCCCCGTTACAGTTCATTGCAGATAGAGGGTGAAAGATTCGGGTTCCCAGGTTACATTCTCTCGACGGCGAAACTCAGGTAAAGCTTAGCTGCTCAGCAGATGACCACGGATGGAGTTATAGTCATCCTCATCTCTCGAGCACTTCGACGAGTCAGGAACCCTAGGATAACAGACTTATGTAGCAACCCTCACAAAATTCACGCTTACAAAACTTCACTCGAGCTCTAACACACACACCACGAATCATATGGATACTGGACCTTCACTTACAACCAGTTAGTATTCAGATTAAATAATCAAATTTAACTCGCAAAATAAACATTCATCGATGCCACTGCATGATATTTCGTATTTAAATAGTTACTATTAACCTGTTATAACCACAATCGGTTTCGTATAAAGCTTCGCCACGTGGGCGGAGTTACATACATATTAATTATTAACGCATTGCTGTTTTTTACTAATACTTCATCAGCACCTTGCTTTGTAATATTTAATTAAATAACAATTAACAACAGAACCTCTATAATTACTTTCAAAGTTGAAATTCATCATTAAAATTCACCACGTGGTCATTCATGCCGTTCAAAACAAGACAGCAATCACGCCCGCTTATGTAAAACAATCTCACATACGCCATAAACACATTTAAATCCTAATTCCTTTTTACACACAGTTAGAATTATTAAGTTAACTTACCAGAGGTACTTTATGGATTAGCAATCCATACAGATATAAGATGAGCACACGAGAAAATTTTTCGCGGTCGAGAGATGTAGTTCATCAGCTGGTGGCGGAAATGGAATTGACCTGTCGTCCGTGCACCACCACATGCTCTTTTCAATCACCAGAATGTGCGCGCATGACTTCGACACACACCGGGCGTGCAAACAATAGAAATACAAAATTTACTACCCGTAACGGCGCCGTGATTATATGCTTTGTGGCAGTCACGGCACATTATCATTAATATTATAGTTTTATATAACATATTGCGAATTGTATTTGTTTCACAAATTTGTGAAATGCAATGTTTTTTAACTCTTTCGCATAACATACTATGTTCCACTTTGTACACTGCACTTTTATAATTACACTTAGTATTGTTTTCTATGGTTACAGTGCTTTTAGAGTATAAAGGTTCTCATAGTTTGATACATAATCCCAATATAACATAATTTTTGATAACATAATTATAAAAAAATCATTCAGTTTTCATGAAAATTATAAACATTAATGTATCTCTCGGTGTACTCGTATACTCTCTGTGTATATTAGCTATAGCTGTTGCCTGCGACTTCGTCCACGTCGAAGAATATTTTTGTCTAAAGTACCTATGTCCTTCCGCGTATTTCAAGAAACTAAAAAGTAAGTTAGAAGATTTTCAGTTCCTTAATTCTACTGCTATGATTTTCAGTTGCTATCTTTCCAAGACCTCTCTGTAAACAACATTCCTGGTTTTCCTTTCTGGCTGGGGGATGACCAAGCTATCAGATGAACTGACTCTCGAGCACGCCACGTACAACTGGCCATGGGAGAAACAGTCACTCCTGAGATCCACACCAGCCACTTTTAAACTCTGTATTAATCGTCATAGTGTAACAAACTTTAACCGGGAATTGCAGACGTTTAAACTCAAAATGGTAATCCGATGGAATCATTGGAATGCAGAGGATGAAGACAGTTTCTCCCTGACTGACGCCTGTGAAAATCTGGGCTTCAATCACGTGCTTGTACAGATTTTTTACCTGAAGCCTAGTGCTGTTACAGAGTTTGGGTGGATTTAGATTGCGCAAAAGCATGATTGGGGCACCAACCTTAAGGTAGAGGACGTGTGGTGGGATTCCTGGTGGATCAAGTGTGTGCAAAAACTCTACAGGATAATGGACCGCATCTTGTACCTCCACTACCGAGTCAATAGATTCATACTTCATGAGTTCATTAGGTAGCTTCTCTAGTAGAAGATTATTGATAGAATTGGCTGAATCGTTGGTTGGAGTAAGAATAGCCCTTTCATTGAGCCATGATATACAATCTGCACCACTCTGTTGAATATTACTTCCATAGATCTTGTCAGACCATCTGGGTAGATCAGTCAGATCTGGGTTGCCATAGTAACCAGATCTAATAGTTTTTTAAAACCCAAAGGACCCCCCAGAGGATCGTATCGAAAAAAACACCTGTCCTATGTTGGTTCTCCCGTTGTGTAAAATATTTGTGCGAAGTTTGGTTGAAATCGGTCCAGTGGTTTAGGAGGAGATGTGGAAGACCCCAAAGGACCCCATCGAAGAAAACACCTATCCTATGTTGGTTCTTCCGTTGCGTAAAATATTTGTGCCAAGGTTGGTTGAAATCAGTCCAGTGATTTAGGAGGAGATGTGGAAGACCCCAAAGGACCCCATCGAAAGAAAATACCTATCCTATGTTGGTTCTCCCGTTGCGTAAAATATTTGTGCCAAGGTTGGTTGAAATCGGTCCAGTGATTTAGGAGGAGATGTAGAAGACCCCAAAGAACCCCCAAAGGACCCCATCGAAAAAAGCACCTCTCCTTTGTTGGTTCTCCCGTCGCGTAAAATATTTGTGTCAAGTTTGGTTGAAATCGGTCCAGTGGTTTAGGAGGAGATGTGGAACATACATACATAGATACATACATACAATGGGGGGGGGTTTGCCCCTTAGGAGTGAAAGTTTTTAAAACCATTTCTTAGTGAGCACCTAAGACCTATGATGAAGCTATGTTCAAAGTTTCATTGATATCCATTCAGTAGTTTTTGCTCTACGTTGATTCTATGTCAGTCAGTCAGACAAACTTTCCTCCCCCTTTTTCCCCCTTTAAAGGTCGAATTTCCAAAAATCCCTTTTTAGCGGATACCTACATCACATAAGGAACCTACATGCCAAATTTCAAGTTTCGAGGTGTTATAGTTTCGGAGATTTCGTGATGAATCAGTGAGTCAGTCAGTGAGTCAGTGGTATTTCTCTTTTATATATATAGATTACTAATATTTATTAGTAATTAGTTTGTGACACATTAATTAATATTATGTATGATAGTGTTAATAACACTAATGTTATTCTTAACAAGAAAGTACCAAAATCATAGTCAGTTAAATTATATGAATAAGAATTTCTATTAAAATAATAAATTAACTTAAGAATTTTTTACCTTGTATAATCCACTATGCGATCTCAGGTTTTTCATACAACATGTTTCAGCGACTAAATCCCCATCTTCAGGTACAGTAAAAAATTTATTATTCCCCTAATACATAGGGGTCGTCGAAATGATTAAAATGTTTATACATAAAAACACACGCACAAAAATCACTGAATAAATTAATATATAACATGAACACATTAAAAGCGACTCAGTGCACCGGTCGACCTCCGATCGTTAACTAGCCCGTGTTCGTGCTTCATTGCTTATCATCAACGCGGTATCATATAATTTATTGGATTTAAATGATAGCTGATCGTTGAGTAACTGCTCTTTATTTACTTTGGATGCCTTGTAAATTTCAAACTATTCTAAAGCATTCAGGAGATGACCTTTATTACAAACATGTATCGGCTCCATGTTCTCTTTGAATCTGGTGTAATTATGGTTTTCGTTTATTAGGTGGAGTGCGTAATTTGATGAGGTGGTTTGGGGTTTCTTTTTTGGTAGGTGTTCTTTAAATCTCTCGATAAATTTCCTCCCCGTTTGTCCGATATAGAATTTATCGCACTCACTGCACTAGATTCTATATACTCCTGAACATTCCTCCAAAGTTATTGGTTTTCGTGGCTTAAGTATATTTTTTAGATTATTTATGGTCTTGAATGAAACATTTATATATAATTTTTTAAATTCATTTTTTATTATGTTGGGGAGTATGTTCGTATATAATGCTGAGACATATTGTGTTGTATTTTTAACTTTATTATTGTCACCATTTATTTTCCGTAATTGTTTATGTATCATTTTATCCACAATTTCTGTGTTATATCCATTTTTCAAGGCTATGTGTTTTATTATGTTATATTCTTCCTTATAATCCTCCTTATTCATTGGTACGCTTATTAGTCTATGTGCTAGTGCATTAAATGCCGCCATTTTTTGTGTGTATGGATGATTCGATTTAGCATTTATAACTATGTCTGTTGTGGTAGGTTTTCGGTATATTTTAAAACCGAAATGGTTGTTTCTTTTTAACACCAATACATCGAGGAAGTTCAAGCCATTATTGGTTTCCATTTCCATAGTAAATTTTATGTTGTGGTTAATTTCGTTAATAAATTTAAAAAACATATCCACCTGTCTATGAGTGCCATTAAATACTATGAAGGTGAGGTGTCGTCTACATACCGTGTATAAGAAACAATTTTATCATAGAATCGGTTATAGTCAGACAATAAAAATTTATTCTCATAATAGTTCATATATATTTCGGCCAAAAGTCCACTTAGAGGTGAACCCATAGTTAAACCTTCCTCTTGGTTAAAATACTTGTTGTCATGAGTGTAATAATTTTGCTGTACTATAATCTGTAACAAAGATAGGAGTTCATCTGTCTGTTTTTTGTTTAGAATACCTGTTGTAGTTAAATTTACCTTTAGAATTTTTAATGTTTCCAAAACCGGAATATTTGTATATAAATTGACAATGTCCATCGAGACAAGTTTATAACTAGGTGTAATCTCCATATCTTTAATTTTATTTATGAATTCAAAGGTGTTTTTTACATTGTGGATATTTTCTAATTTTATGCTGTTCTTAATAATTTGTTGCAGTTTTTTGGCTATTTTATAATTAGGGGCGGTCGTATAGTTAATCAAAGGTCGTATAGGAATGTTTTGTTTGTGTAATTTGGGCAGTCCTGTAAATTCAGGTGCCTTAGGTTTGATTTGTTTCACATTCCGTCTGGTTTGTGTGTCAAGTAAATTTACACATGTATTAATAGCTGAATTTATGGTTTTAGTGTGTTTTTCGGTCGGGTCATCATTTAACATTGTTATGTTATTATCTCGAATGAAGTCGTTACATTTACGTAAATAATCTGTATTTTCTATAATAAGCACTGTGTTTCCTTTGTCTGATTTTGTAATTATTGCGTTGTTATTTATCATTTTTTGTTTGATATTTTTAGCGATTTTTAACTCTTCTTTATGTTCTGTGTTATGTGTGCTATTTAACTTCAGGAAACGATTCAACTTACTGTTGATTAATGACCGTGTTTCACACTGAGTGTCTTGGTTCTTAATACATTTAATTGTAGCCTCAGCATTCGTGACTTCCCGTGTTAAAGCGTGTTTACTAAAGTCAGGTAAATTATAGTGTAGGCCCTTCGATAATAAATTCTGTTCCTCTGTTGATAATTCAATGTTAGTAAGATTGGCTACACGTTTATAAAATATATGTTTACATTCTATGTTATCTTGTTTTTGTTGTTCACTGTATAGTTTATCAAATTTCTTGATGTGTCTCTATATAATTACTTTGGCATTATCTCTAATCTGTGTTTGTATTAGATAAATTACTTCATTGACTATAGCTGGGTGTAACGTGTTCAAGACCATTAAATGAGCTTTGTATAACAATTTATTTAAACGAATTTTCTTTATGTATAATGCTTTAATTTCCTCCTTAAGCCACGTTTTTTGTGCTTTTATTTTGGCATTATAAGCTGCCGCTGATTTGTTTCTAACGTTCAAAATTGCGAATTTCGGTGTGATGTTATATCGTAAACACTTTTTGATAAATTTAATATTGAGGTTGGTTTTCAATATCTAATAATATTTTCAATAAAATAATAAGGAAACAATGTCAGTTTATGTTAAAAGATTACTAAATGTATAAAATAAATTTAAGAAAGTGAAAGGTACAAAAAAGAAATAATAATAAATAAGTTTGGAACAAAAATAATAAAAAAGTGTAAATCATTAACTCAGGAAATATAGATCAGAAAATAGTCAAGAGTGATGTCAAAATGATCAGTTTTTTATCAGAAGAACAAAGAAACAAATAAAATGAAGATAAAAGCTCTTATAAAAAAGGTATATCCTTTTAAAGAAAATGAAATACAAAATAGTAAGAGTTTGTTTATATTATTCTTATGATGTCACCAGGGTGACATAAAAATGTTACTTGGAAACCAAGGAGATATCTAAGGTAGGCTTTAGCAACTAATATGTGATAGAAAAAATAGAGAGATTATTGGCATCTGAATGAAGAAAGGTTGATTTAAAAACAACTGATAGTGACTAAAATAAATTATAATATATGTTATACCAGGGCATCTCAAGTAAAAACAATTAAATAATTATATTTATCAAGATTAAAATAGAAGAAAGAAGTGCTACAGGACTCTACAGAATTAAACCAGGACATCTCTGAAGAAATTGGACCAATTGACACAGGGAGAGAAGTATTTTTGATCTAAAATTAATCTGAACCATTCCCTGTTAAACCTAGATTAAAGGTTTCAAAGACATTGAGTACGGTACACTTTTTATAAAAACTATTTTTGAACTTCTATTGATAACAATAATAATTAATAGTATGGACATAAGCATAAACAACCATTGATGTATAGTGCTAATATAATCTAAAGCTAATTAAGTCTAAAAAACATTTTAATAACCTAACCTATACACTGAACTGTTTTACACTCTTTATATAATACTTTTAAGACACATTGTGACTATTTCTAATCGTATGTATTTTGACACTTTCCCAGTCAATACTGTTGTTATATCGTAGCCAAAAGGACCTACTGAACACATGATAATTGTATTTTATTTATTAAATATAAAATGTTTAAAATGCCTGAGATATAAGAGTTACTGCTGCCACTCTGAGCTTATTAAAATACAGCTGGCCAAACTTTGTTAAGAATTATATTTGACATTTAGAACAAGTTAAAGAATAAATAAAGGATTTGAGTTTATAAAATACAGAAAAAGGTTTATTTGTTTCTTATTTCATGAATACAAAAAGGGTATGATATACTGAACAAAATATCTGATACTGTGAGTTGACTTTAGTAATTAGATTAAGTTGCCAACACTCATCAATTGAAAATCTTAGCAGATTTTTTTTAATATGTTTTGATGAGCACAAGGTATCATATTCATTGCTGAAAGAAAAGATTAAAAGAGAGTTCATTACAGAATAAAGAAACCATATACTATTTAAATAAATTTGAATAAAAATTTATTATTGATATTTCACCAATAAAATTTTATTTGCAAACGGTGATTGCAAATTGGCGCTCAACAAACACCCCCCTGAACAGATACTCATCCTTAATTTAAGATTAACAAAGTATATACAAAAAGTAACCGAGTTAAACAAGATACAAATTTTGATAAATAACCCATAGATTCGATTCTAGAGGTAACAAATTGGCTATCCCAATAGTGAGGCTAAATAACATACAATTTAGAAAGTACGATTATTAGATTTGTACAATATAATAAGAGAGTACGACACTAATACGCGTTACAAATTATAGCCCAACTAGTGAGGCTAGAAATAGAATAGCTTTGTATTCTTATTGTGAGTTTACAGTGATTTCTACTCTAGTGGCGGCTACGTTAACAACAGAGATGTCAAGGAGAAGAGCGACGTCACGGAAACGAATGGAAGAAGAAGAGATAGAGTTAAATATAGAAGACCAGGAAACAACAACAGTTGAAGAAGTGGAAGTAATAGTAAAGGATACTCCAGTAGCGGCGACTGAAGAAATGGAAACGGTGGTAAGGGACAACCAGGGGACCAACCAGATAAGCCCATACAAAAGGAGGACATGAGCATGCAGGAGATGTTGAGAATTATAATGGAGAAAATGGACAGTGACAAAGAAACAGTGAAACAAGATAGTGAAGAATTAAAGAAACAAATAAATGAAAAAATGGACAGTAATAATGAAACACTGAAACAAAATATGGAAAAAATGGACAAGAAAATGGACAGTGATAATGAAAGTTTAAAGAAACAAATGAGTGAAGATAATGAAACCTTATTAAGACAAAATAATGAAGAATTAAAGAAACAAATGAGGGAAGATCATGAGGAATTAAATAAAAAAATTGAAAGTAATAATGAAACATTACAACAACAGTTGAAGGAGGAAATTAGACAAACTAATGAAGAGTTAAAAGGACTGTTGAAAGAAGAGATTGATAAAAATAAAGAGGAATTAAAACAGCAGTTAGAAGAGTATAAAGAGGAAATAAGGAATAGAATTACTTTTTTTTTTTTTTTTTTTTTTTTTCCGGCAGGGCAGGTGAAAATCTCTATAGATACACTGGAGCCCCGTAGCTCCAGGTAGTGTGGGACTCTAACCCACTAAAAACACCTCCCTTTGCAACAACTGAGCGAGCCCAACAAGTTGCTTTTCTTTAATATTACGTCACGGTTTATGGGGTAGAAGCCCACTGGCTGTTCCCCGGGTTGAGATTATTGTCTTTCTCTCTTTTAGAGTTTTACAGATTTAAATGCACTAATGTGTCACCAAATCTTGGGGCTTCAATCTTTTAAGCCTTCTTAGCGTGTGCGGAGCTTCTTCCACCACGCAAAGCATTTCAGGATTTATATGAGTCTGAATTCTCATGTCATGGTTAACTGCATATTTTGTTACGATTTCACTGACATATTCTACTTTGAGATCTTTGTGCAGATTGTCATTCCTAATATACCAGGGGGCATCAACGATACTCCTAAGTACTTTGTTTTGAAAAGTTTGTATCATTTGAATGTTAGATTTCTTGGTGCATCCCCAGAGTTGTACACCATAAGTCCACACAGGTCTCAGCACTTGTTTATACAACAGCAATTTGTTTTCAACTGTTAGTTGTGAATTCCTACCTAACAGCCAGTACAATTTCCTGAATTTTATGTTGAGTTCCTCTTTCTTTTTTTTTACATGCTCCCTCCATTTAAGTTTTGCGTCCAGAGTCATACCCAAATACTTAGCAGTGTTAGAGTATGGCACTTCTTGTTCATTGATGTAGATCCTTTGTATTTCTATTTTTCTGTTGGTAAAATTGGTGTGTATTGATTTCGTTTCATTGAGTTTGATCCTCCAGCGTCGAGTCCAATCCCATACCTCTGCGATTGAAGTTTGCAGTTTATTGGCCGCTGTCTCGGCATCATTACCTACCGCCAGAACAGCAGTATCATCCGCAAAAGTCGCAACGGTTGTTTCCTCACTGTTTGGTAAATCTCTCGTGTATAACAAATACAAAATTGGACCCAATACGCTCCCTTGGGGAACTCCCGCGGATATTTTCTTTAAAGTTGAATATTCATCCTCATGCTTCACCCTAAAGTATCTTTCTGAGATGTAAGACTTTAGTATCAGATAGAATTCCTCTGGGAGATCCCTATGTAACTTGTACTCAAGCCCATGATGCCAGACCTTATCAAAAGCTTGCGCTACATCCAGGAAGACGGCTGAGCAAATGTTCTTCCCTTCAAGAGCCTTTTCAATAACATGGGTGATTCTTTGTACCTGGTCAATTGTGGAGTGCTTTTCTCTGAATCCGAATTGATGATCCGGCAACAGGGTTCTTTCCTCTAACAAAGGCTTTAATCTCTTCAAAAACAGTTTTTCAAATAGTTTTGAGATCACCGGTAGCAGGGAGATTGGCCTGTAGGACTTTTTATCTGTTGGTGCTTTGTCAGGTTTTAGAATCATGATAACCTCAGCCACCTTCCACAGACTAGGCACATACTTCAGCCTGAAGGCAGCGTTGATCAAATGGAGTAGTTTTCTCATGGCTTTTCCAGGCAGTTCCTTTAGTATTTGGCCTGTTATCAGGTCAAAACCCGGGGATTTTTTTGCGCTTAGATTGCTCTTAATTTCTTCTCTCAATTCCTGTAGCATTACTTTCTGTATGTTTTTCCTATCTACTTTCGGCTCAAAGTTAGTGTTTTCCTCTGCTGTTTGTCTAGGTAACGGCTGAAAGATTTCCTCAAGGTGTCTGGCAAAGAGAACGGCTTTCTCCGCCGCACTTTTCGCCCATGTCCCGTCTTCCCGGCTGATGGGCGACTGGTGGGTTTTCGGCCTTTTCAGTCCTTTAGTACTCTTCCAAAGTGAATAGTCTGTATCCTTCTGAGCTGTTAGCTTGCTTAAATATTTTCCAATCCCCTCATTTTTAACCTTTTTTATCAGTTCCTTCAGCTCATTACAGAGCAAGTTCAAGGCTCTTTTATTTTCTGGTGTGCGAACTCGCTGCCAGGTTTTCCTGGCCTTCCTCTTTTTCCTGACAAGTTCATTCACCTCTGGAGGAGGGCAGATTATTCTCTGTTTCAGTTTTCTGTTGATCTGGGGAGTGCTTTCCCATGCTGCTTTCTGAATATTAGTATTAAATCTCTTGACTTCTTCATCTAACTGGTAAATATCATTCAAAGGGACATGAAGGTCTATGCTTTCATCCAGTAGTTGCCTGAATAGGGTCCAATTCGTTTTGTTACTCGAAAGCTGGCACGGGTATGACCGAGAAATAACCTCATCATTTATTGTCATGACAACCGGTGAGTGGTCCGATGAGAGATCCTCACAGTTTTTAACATCTATGTACCTGCTGGATAATCCTTTAACAACGTAAAAGTCAATCAAATCAGGTAATTTGTTGCCATCTGAAGGCCAATAAGTTGGGGTAGCGCTTGAGTGAAAATCAAGTTTTACTTCAATCCCAGCTTTGTATAGTTCCCTGCCTTTGGTGGTCGATAACCTAGAACCCCAAAAGGTGTTTTTGGCGTTAAAATCACCTCCAACAATGAAGTGATTCCCCAGCATCTTGAATAACTCAACATAATCTTCTTTTTTCAGATTTTGCCTTGGTGGGCAGTATATTGCAGAAATTTTAAAGTTTCCTTTACCAAGCAGCTGCACTTTGACAGTTGCCACTTGAAACGAGTCCTCCTCTATTTTCAGGTCTTCATAATATTTGATAGTGCTTTTCAGCAATAAAGCCGTGCCTCCTCTGGCTCTATCCGCTGGATGAGCCGCATGATAGCAGCTATATCCTCTTATATTAACAATCGCATTTCTGGTAAGGTGGCTCTCCGAGATTAGGCAGATGTCAATGCTTTCCATATTTAGAAACAATTCAAGCTCCGTTATCCGTTGCAGAAGTCCATTTGCATTCCACGTTGCAATTCTTACGGTGTTATACATGTTTTTGGCTTAGAGGGGCAGCAGTTACTTGTGCGCCCACCTGCGCAATTTTTTTCGACAATTTGTTGTTTATTTGCTGTTGCTCAGCGAGTTTCTCGAGAATTTTGTCAGTAGAATCTTTTTGTTTTTCCATCGCCTTATTCAGGACGTCAAGTCTTTCAATGACCTCACTAAGCACTTGATCCATTTTCCCAGCGTTTCCTGCGGTCTTGAGTTGTTGTTGTTTCACTGCTCTTGCATAGCTGTTCGTCCCTGTATCCCTACCTCTCGCTGCTAGAGGAGCTTGTTTGCCCCTCGAAGTCACAGTAGGTAGATATAACGGGATTTTTTCCCCGGAAGCCATATTCCCGACACCACTAGTCTTTTGCTTATTGTTTTGGCGTCTTTGATTCTTCATTTGCTGTAGTTGCTTGGCCACCTCACATCCTCTGTAGCTGGCAGGATGTTGCTCCCGACAGTTAACACAAGTGGGCGGCGTATTATGATTTATCGTGCAATCGCTAGTATAATGTTTGCCTAGGCATTTTACTTTACACACCTAGGCTCCCGATGGCAAAATTTCTGCGTATGGTTGAAACCTTGGCATTTTTTACATTGTGGTATAAGGCCCGAGTTTTTCCGAAGCGGTTCGATTTTAACCCTCATGTTGAGAATTGATCTTATGTTATATATATTATCTACATTTTCCTCATGATCGAACGTGAGCATGAACAGAGGAAGCCTTACCCTACTAATCTCCTCCTTCCCCTGTTCATC
Source organism: Magicicada septendecula (assembly GCA_034769895.1). Taxonomy (NCBI): domain Eukaryota; kingdom Metazoa; phylum Arthropoda; class Insecta; order Hemiptera; family Cicadidae; genus Magicicada; species Magicicada septendecula. Next base: position 401,025,255 of record CM068369.1, on the reverse strand, counting down.
CTTTTTCCTTTCTTTTTTAATGATGTTCACAGCATCAATTATTTTGAATCCCCTCTGCTGGAGATCAACCTTGATCTCCTGGTTTTCGCACGTTGGGTGGAGACCTCTAGCCATAACCTTAGTGGGCCTACGGCTTTTGTCCTCGTACGTATACCACTGCTTATTTTCATCACTCAGTTTTTTTGCCAAAGCTCTATATGCGTCCGAGTTCAATGTTAGGATTTTCCATATATTGTTATTCATCGCCACAATTTTGTATTCCTTGTCTGCAACTGATGCCATCAGTGATTTAATATCTGCATATTTGGTTATCCCAACTACATGGATTGGTGGAGGAGGTGTAGTTTTTTTCCCTTTTCCACACTTATCTAGTCCTAACCTTCCTTGAGTTACCTCATCCTTATTAGGGTTGCCCTTATTAGCAGCAGTCCCTTCCCTACTAAGGTTGAGGAAGTTTCCTGCTTCTGCCTCTGGAGAGAATTCAGCTTTTCGCTTTCTTCTGCGTTTCTTGGTTTGCTTGACTAACCAGTCAGTTTCTCTTTCTAGTTCTTCTTCGTCTGTATGATAACTAACTGGAGTTTTAGTGCCAGTATCGTGTTCAGGCAGTTTACCCTGTAATATCATTATTTTTTTAAGCTGTTCATTTTCCTCTGTCAGCTTATGTAGCTGCTTATTCAGTTGATTCATGGTTTTTTCCATTTCACGTAATCTATTTTGCAATTCAGCTTTCTCTTTATCCATTTCTGTCGTATTATCGATCCCGCGCGTACCTGCTTGAGTCGTGTGTTCTGGTGGTGATCTTGATATTGTTGATCTCCTTTCAAATGGGTTTATATGCGAAAGTTGGCCCTCCCCAGAATCCATAGGGCCGACCTCCATAAAGGAGTGTGGATTTTCCAGAGTACCTGGTCTGCCACCTGGGGTAGTTAATCCGTTTGTTTTATACATCGCATAATTTCTAGGTGATTTTTTTATCAAGGTTTTCTTCCTCTAGCCTTTGGCGATCCAACGCCTTACTGCAAGGCAGCAGGTATCAAGAAATAGAATGAAAAACATGGAAGACATCCTAGCCCTCGAATACTCTAATAGCGTCGGAGTCGAAAAGAACAAGAGTTAGCCAAGGCAGGCTGATAGGAAAGATTAAAGACCAGAAAGATCTCACCCAAGACAAGTTGAAGCAAAGTGAGATCCGAAAAAAGACGCTAGCGTTTAGTTCACATCCACTAGCTACCTAGTAGATGCTATCCAGGGGCACGACGAGGACGAACCAGCTCACCCCCATAGAATTACTGAAATTAACCAGAAGGTTGAGAAAACTGAGGAAAATTTAAGTCAATTGCGCGAAGAGTTGATAAACAAAATAATTGAAGTAGAAGATAACAGTAAAACTAGTATTGTTATACTTCACAAAGATACTCAGGAGCAATTAGAGATACTACAAAATAAGGTAGGGGAACAATACAATCAGGCAGAAACCAAGATAATACAGGTACAAAATCAAGTTACCAACAACAGGGAGAAGATAGAGGAAATTCAACAGAAGGACATAATAAATCTTAAGGAAGAAATAGAAGTGCTAAAACATAGACCGATAAACTATGTACCTACACTAATAGGAGAAAGTAAAGAAGTGATAAACTTTAAAGAATATCGTCAGAACCCTCTAGAATTTTTGGAGAGGTTAGAAGAAGGTTTGAATAGAACCAAAGAAAATCGGTGGCCAATAATAAAGAATCTCCTAGATGATAGTTTTAAAAATAGTAATGATAACTGGTGGAAAGCAGTAAGAACGAAATTACCAATTATATTGAATTTAAACAAATTTTTAAAATAAAGTATTGGTCCGAGTCCATCCAAAATATAGTTAGGGACAATTTGAGCACTGGCCGATATGATGCTGGAAGAGGACAGACAATGACTGCTTATTTTCTGGGTGAAGTCTGGGTGGCTCGACATTTACAACCAAAAATCCCTGAGGAGTGTCTAATAGCCAAATTGTCATATCATTTTGGAGAAGACATTGTACGGGCTCATCGGTGTGGACAAATAAAAACTATTGGAGAGATGGAGGCTCTCTTAGAAGGTTTTGAGAGGGAAAATTATTATTACAGGAGTCGAAGAAGAACTGAGGATTGGAATGATAGGAACAAGGAACAACCACACGACAATCGACAGCCAATAAACCACGTACGGACGGATGGATATAATAGAAATCCGAATAACAGACGATTTCAAGGAAGACGTCAGGACTTTAATCATGAACAAAATTATGATAGACGAGATGGGAGAAACAACGACAACAGACGACAATGGAATGATAACAGTGAAGAATGTCGAAGGTCCAGAAGTGGGGATAGAAATAGGGACATACCCTCTGGAAATCCACCAAATAACAATCAGGGAACCAGTCAAGCCCAAGTAAACTATATAATGGCGGAGGAGGTTGATTCGAGGAAAAACGATGAACAGTGACAAAGAAAGGTGGACAAACGAGTTAGCCATCGGGAAAACCAAGGACATGATACTGGTCCCAGTAATAAAGATGAAAGACGGTATACTTATGACAACATTGAAATGTATGGGAGTGATCCACAATGGGGCAATCCCATAGCAAGATTTGTAGACGAGTTTAACAGACAAAATCCACGGGAAAACGTAATAGTGGGGCAATCCGGATTGTGGATGATACCGAAAATGGTTAAACGGATTCAACACAAACGATTAAGAAGAAAAACCCCAAAATTCTAAATTAAGTAAGAACAGCTTACCATGTGTTTCGGAAGAAATTATTTTGAATTTATTAAGAAGAGTTAGAATGATTTAGATGAAAATAGAATCTAAAATATTATTGATTGATAGCGCCAAGATGGAAATAATACAACATGTAGGTTGAGTAAGGTTAACCAATTACATGTGAAAGATCGAAAATTATTTTGAACTGATAAAGCACTAGAAGTGAAATAGTCATAGAATAAAAATGTGAATAGACCTCAAAGAAATAATTTAACAATCCCTGGAATATAAGTTTGTAGCGAAGGAGCTACCTTGTAGGTAATTATTATATGTATTGTGTTGTGATAGTGCAACTTTATTTTTTCCTGGACAGAGATGAAGTTCCTCTGATTTCAGATGATATATTTAGGGAAAACGGCGGAGTAATGGAAGCCAATAGTGCCCCTCCGAATCCGAACCCATATATAGTATTTAATGTTAGGGAATTATGGTATTTTAGGGATGATACAAACGATGAGGTAAAGAAATAAAAAATAAATATGACAATATGACTCGAGGTGTGAAAAATATGAAGAATCAGCATCAAGTTTTAGGTGCTGAAATAAAAAAGTATTATTTATTGAGAAAAGTAATGGTGAACTCAATCAGCTTATTTAAGCAATCTAATTATTACTAAAATAACCTGTTTTCTGGGGGAGGGGGGCATTATGTTACATGACATGTCTACCATGCCCTAGTAACATAAATATACTATGATTATATTAGTAAAAAGTACCAAGAGACATAAGATTTTTAAGAAAGACTTAATTGAACATGTTTTATTTTAATTGTTTATTGTATGCTGTGTTTATCATAGTTAAAATGAGGTCAATGATGATAAGTAAGAAGAAAACTGTTAATGAACTTACTTATGGAATTTTGTTTTATTTGTGCAGACTGTAAATTTATAAACACAGTCAGTTAAGGGGAATTATAACATATTACTAATATTTATTAGTAATTAGTTTGTGACACATTAATTAATATTATGTATTATAGTGATAATAACACTAATGTTATGCTTAACAAGAAAGTACCAAAATCATAGTTAGTTAAATTATATGAATAAGAATTTCTATTAAAATAATAAGGAAACAATGTCAGTTTATGTTAAAAGATTACTAAATGTATAAAATAAATTTAAGAAAGTGAAAGGTACAAAAAAGAAATAATAATAAATAAGTTAGGAACAAAAATAATAAAAAAGTGTAAATCAGTAACTCAGGAAATACAGATCAGAAAATAGTCAAGAGTGATGTCAAAATGATCAGTTTTATATCAGAAGAACAAAGAAACAAATAAAATGAAGATAAAAGCTCTTATAAAAAAGGAATATCCCTTTAGTCCAGGAAAATAAGGCAAAAATGAGCGAACTTTTTTACTCAGAGATTTTTTTATAGAAAAGTGTAGGTTTTGAGGTCAGAAAACATATGTCACACACGCAACCACCAGAAACATACAGCGTTTTGATATATATATATATATATATATATATATATATATATATTATAACATTGCCAAACCCTGATCACATTTGATATAAAAAAGTATGTAAAAAATGCCAAGAAACAATATATTTTGATAGATAAATGATAACGAGAATGAAAGTAGTAAATATAATCAATAGTGAAGGAGGAAGAATACAACCAAAGGTGATCACAAAACAAGAAAATACGAACTAGACTAACAGACAACTGACATTGACCCAACCCCAGAGATTGGCCAGATGTTAACCAAAGTAAAGCGAGACAAGAAGACAGTGAAGAAAAAAGGAAAAGAAAATAAAAAATTACATGGCCATAACAATTAACTCACAAGATTGTTTTAAAAGAGAATAATTTTTTATTATTGTTAATAAGTTATGTTTAAATTTTTATTAGTGGTAACTTGTAAATGACAGTATCTCAGCAATTGTTATACATAAAAAACCATGTGTAGATATGATTGTAGGTATATCCTTATCTATAGGTGATGTGTCAGCTGTTATGTTTAAAATTACACTCATACAGACAGGGAATAGAAATGTGTGCGTGGTTCAATCAGAGAACAAATTGTATAGTCTACTATATACTTTGGAACTTTTACTAAGATTATTTCAGCAGTATGTATATTATTTCAGCATTATGTGTTTGAAAGTATAAGGTTTTGGAGAGTTTATTTATTCGCTAATATTATGGCTGTTGCTACAGATGTAGTATGTTTCAATTAACACAATATATTTTAACATTATTAAATTGTTGTTATTATTACTAATTATGACATTTCAGACCAATTTTTATCACTTTAATGACAATATATACAAAGTTATGTTTTGTTTGAAAGATGTATTTACAATACCATGTTGTTTGCATATTATAAAATGATATGTGACAGTCTGAAGTTAACAAAAGAGACATGAACTCATTAGATACAAAAACTTTGTAATAATAGTGAGATCGTGAGAAATATAAGGGTAATTAGAGATAGGTAGGGAGTGACAAAGTTGAACAGTGAAGTGATAAGTGTAATAAAGTAAACAGCATATAATCTTAAGAAAAAAGAGTGAAACAAGTGTGACAAACCCAAAATATAAGCACATGTTAAATGAGCAATTAAGTTAAGTATATTAGACTGAAAGACACAGAATAAGTGTGAATGTAAAAAACAGAAAAAATATTATCTCAGGATAAAAATCACCAGGGTGATTACTGTTATAAAAGAGATGATGTAGATGTAACACTCACCAAATTTGTTCATTTGTTAATTTAAAGAAAGAAGTTATTGGCTTAATGTTTAAGGCAATAAATACCAAAAGAAATAGTTTTACAGTAATATGTTAGTATGTTTTAAGTAAGTAAGGAATTTATAAAGAAAATAATAGCAATACATTTATAAGAAATAATAGGCAAAATATAGTAATTATGTGTAACGAAAGGGAACATGGCAGAATTATATTAAAACTTAGAAATAAGTAAATTATGTATTAGCATAGTATTATCCATTTTGGACTAAAACATTAATACATGGCTTAGACCAATCTTGTAAGATATCAAACTAATCTTTGAAAGAAAATAGGAACATCTATGTAAAGATTACGACCATTGAAATTATCCCCAAGTAAATATAGCCATTATAAAATATTTATTCAAATTAAACAAAAATTCAAGGTTTGATAACAATGGGTTTATTTTGAGATCGACCAGGTAGAATAATTACGTTACCATGGAAACTGTGGAGTAACAAGCCAAAAATACCGTTAGATTTTTTACTGAATGTATGACGCTTTAATGGTATAGACGCTAATTTTCGAGTGACCAAAATTGTCCATTAAAACATAGCAAATATCAGAAAAAGTTATTAATAAGTGTATACCAAGACATAAGATAAAGACTGGAGCCATATTATTGAAGTTGAGGCCAAATTAACGAAAAAAGAAAATAAATTACTACCAGTTAAACTGAAAAAGATGCCTGATGTCCTGAACCCAGCAAATTAAAGAAGATTATAGTATAACCCATGAATAACAGATCGTATGAATTCGCCATAACTACGGAAGTGATAAGTACCTCTTAAATTACCCGAAATATATAAATAAACTCACGTTAATTATCTCACTAAAGGTCGAAATCTCACTGAACTGAAATTCATTACTTTCAAAGATTAAAAAGAAATTTAAGTCACTGACAATTTAGAAACTAACCAATATAAACTGTTGTTAATGATCCATAACTTGTAAACACTTTTACTACACTGCGCTAAACAAATTACACCTACACAATATGTTAATTAAGTTTACTTGATGTAAAGGTGTGTATTTTTATTGTTTTTAAAACATTTGTAATCCTTTGAACGTAACCTCAAGAACCTATGACAAACAACATTAATAACTTGTATACAATTTTCAACAGACGCCATCATTAACGTCTGGTTATCAATTCAAATATCGATTGTCAAACCCTGTAATTGTCTCATATAAATAACCGGAGCATTTGTATTAGAATAATTTGTATTAAATGAATAATAATCACTAATAAAAAATGTGTAAGTATTGAGTGTAACCACAGTGTTATAATTTCATTAGGAGGTGCACAATATTTTTTGTACATTTTAGCAGATGACTAACGATTTACACAGCCCACGCATCGAACTGCTGTGTGCTACAGTGGGCCTAGCTGGCGGAAATATTTGAATTATTCAAACCGCCTGAGCTGCGCTGGTCTTACGCCTTTGAATTTTGTTTTAATTGTTTTAAGAAAACAATTTGGCGCCACCGGGACTTTCTCACCCCTAGTGAACATCAAGACCTGGTTATTCGTACGTTTGCAACGAACGAAATATACAGAAGTTGCACGCATTTGAACTACGGATTGAGAAGACACGTACACTCATTACACACAAATTGTACATTATCCACATTTTGCAGAGTAATACGGTAGCCGTACACACGACGGATACATTACAAATTGGCGCGCCAACTAGTGGAGCTAGAATAATAAAGAAATTACACAATTAAACCCTATAAATTCTAGCGGCGATTACGAAAGATTACAAAATGCACACCAGAGGAGTATCGAAAAAATTGGCAAAGGAGAAGGAAATGGAAGAAAACAGAGGGGAAGAAGAGGAAGGAACTCCGATTGAAGAAGTGGAGACAGTAATAACAACAACAGAACCCAGCCAAGACGAAGAAATGGAACCACAGGCGGGTGACAAAGGAGAAGTTAGAGGAGAGCCGAACATACTGAAATTAATGGAAATGATGAATAATATGATGAAAGAAACCAATCAAAATTTTAAGAAACAGGAGGAGAAATTCGACGGCATGAAGAAAGAAACCAGTGACAATTTGAAACAGATCAATGAAAAAATAGTAAGTACTAAGGAAGAATTGAGGAAAACAGTCAACTAAAATAATGAAACACTACAACAACGATTGCTGGAAGAAATTCAGCAAAGAAACGAAGAATTAAAGGAAGAATTGAAGGAACAGCTGAAGGAGGACGACGAGAAAAATAAAGAAGAAATGAAGCAGCAAATAAGACTAATTTTCAGAGAACGTCGTGAAGAAAGCGACCAGACAAAAATGGAGATGAATAAGAAAGGGGAAGAAACCAATTACCAAATAGATCTACTTAATGAGACATTAGGTAACGGGTTCAAGAAGGTGAATGAAACAATAAACACCACTCCAGAAGGAAATAATGAAAAAACAGAAATTCAAGAAGACCCAAATACATTGTTACATCAAAATAAAGGTAACGAAAATAAAGAGAAGAGTAAGCACAAAGGAACCAACCGTAGAGGAGTACAGAAAAAACAGATAATTAAGAAGACTAAGAAAATACATCAGAGAAAACGAATCAATACCACAGAGGAATTGGAGATGATGAAGAACGGACTACTTGAGACGTTTAATCGACCAATTAATGACCATACGGAAATGATGAATGTTATGGAGTGCAGGAGAACTCTGAAGGAAATTCTAGGAGGGATCAACGATCAACCAGCGAGTAAAACTTTCAGCAAACCTATCTTTAAATGGAGGATATCCAAAGTTGAAAAGCATCACAACAAAACAATGTATGACAAATTGAGAAAGTCTACAAGAAAAGGGAAATTACCAGAGATAGAAATACCAAATAAACCAATATCAGTGAGAAGATCAATAACGGAGGTACGATTAACTTCGTTGAGTAGTAAACAACATCATCAAGTGATTGAGGTAGGCACTGATGCCAGAGAACACATGGTATTAGAAGAGTGGCTGTACCAGATAGAAGAGATATATATAACACAGACAGAAACAGTGATGCACACCAGAGCAGTCCGAACAACGGAGGAAACTCGTGTGATCATGGACAATGGATAAACCAAATGCAGATAAACACTGGAATATGGGACACTATAACAAAAGACAAGGGCAATAACACTTACGAGATCACTCACCCCGTCACCAAGAAAATAAAGGGGGTATACAATCAAGCCTCAATTAAGAAATATTATGACAACCAACAATAACTGTAAAAAAACAATTTAAAGTAAAAAACCAACAAAAATACTTTAAATAAAGAAAAAAAAATAACGTGACAAACAAACAAGTCTGCCAATGCCATAAAGAAAAGATCTCTAAAGAATGTCAAAATTCCAAAACATTCGTAAGTACAGCTTACACTAAGCATTAGAGAAACCATTATGATGAATAAAAATTGTAAAAAATCAAAAAAGATATGTAAGAAAAGCTTACCCAAATATCTTAATAATATTTTAGAACAAATAAAAATGGAGAGATAAAAGTCACAAGGCATTCAGATAAAGTAAGAGCAACCAACTTACTACAATATTTAAATAAAAATTAACAATAGAGGAGTGTAGTTACAAAACATTCCTCCAAAATAAGGTTAAATTACCATAATATTTAGCCAAAAAATGAGGCATAAAAAGCATAACATACTGTAAAGGAATAAGCTACAAAAAATTCCTAACTAGTAAGAAGCCATAACTTACTATGATATTTTAAAAATTATGAAAAAATATCAATCAAAATGATCAGCTTCCACAACTATTTAGAAAGAGGGGAAGTAAAATTACCCAAACCAATGATCACAAAACAATATAAATGAAATAAACGTTCTAAGAGTTATAATGTGAAATGAGATGAAACAAAGAGTAATTAAAAATGAATAAAAATGTGAATTGTATCAATAAAAAACAATGTATCAAATAGTATCTATAAAGAAAGATGAAACAATATATGACTCGAACTGAGCTATAATGAAGTATAAAAGTAAAAGATTCCCAACAAATATTATGATTATGATTATTATTATTGTTATTTTGAGTCACGAGTTGACTATATTTAAGAATTATTAATTGAGATTGTCTGTTGAATGAACCAGCAATCATTTTACTGAGCAGGGATGATGTTCCCCTGATATCAGTATAAGAGTAGTTTTGATGAAAAAGAAGATTTATAGGGAATAAGATATAATAAAAATTCAATAAGCCAGTTCGCAATATGAGAAGATAATGAAGAAAAGACTAAGAAGAATGGAATTAAAGGATACAGAATTAATTATAAAAAATGAATGAGAAGCAGGAGAATTTGAAAAAAAAAAGAATTTTGATACGATACAATTGATAATTTCATCAAACTCAAATTCACGTTTTATAAAATGATCAATTTTGGTGGAAGGGCATTATATAACATTGCCAAACCCTGATCACATTTGATATAAAAAAGTATGTAAAAAATGCCAAGAAACAATATATTTTGATAGATAAATGATAACGAGAATGAAAGTAGTAAATATAATCAATAGTGAAGGAGGAAGAATACAACCAAAGGTGATCACAAAACAAGAAAATACGAACTAGACTAACAGACAACTGACATTGACCCAACCCCAGAGATTGGCCAGATGTTAACCAAAGTAAAGCGAGACAAGAAGACAGTGAAGAAAAAAGGAAAAGAAAATAAAAAATTACATGGCCATAACAATTAACTCACAAGATTGTTTTAAAAGAGAATAATTTTTTATTATTGTTAATAAGTTATGTTTAAATTTTTATTAGTGGTAACTTGTAAATGACAGTATCTCAGCAATTGTTATACATAAAAAACCATGTGTAGATATGATTGTAGGTATATCCTTATCTATAGGTGATGTGTCAGCTGTTATGTTTAAAATTACACTCATACAGACAGGGAATAGAAATGTGTGCGTGGTTCAATCAGAGAACAAATTGTATAGTCTACTATATACTTTGGAACTTTTACTAAGATTATTTCAGCAGTATGTATATTATTTCAGCATTATGTGTTTGAAAGTATAAGGTTTTGGAGAGTTTATTTATTCGCTAATATTATGGCTGTTGCTACAGATGTAGTATGTTTCAATTAACACAATATATTTTAACATTATTAAATTGTTGTTATTATTACTAATTATGACATTTCAGACCAATTTTTATCACTTTAATGACAATATATACAAAGTTATGTTTTGTTTGAAAGATGTATTTACAATACCATGTTGTTTGCATATTATAAAATGATATGTGACAGTCTGAAGTTAACAAAAGAGACATGAACTCATTAGATACAAAAACTTTGTAATAATAGTGAGATCGTGAGAAATATAAGGGTAATTAGAGATAGGTAGGGAGTGACAAAGTTGAACAGTGAAGTGATAAGTGTAATAAAGTAAACAGCATATAATCTTAAGAAAAAAGAGTGAAACAAGTGTGACAAACCCAAAATATAAGCACATGTTAAATGAGCAATTAAGTTAAGTATATTAGACTGAAAGACACAGAATAAGTGTGAATGTAAAAAACAGAAAAAATATTATCTCAGGATAAAAATCACCAGGGTGATTACTGTTATAAAAGAGATGATGTAGATGTAACACTCACCAAATTTGTTCATTTGTTAATTTAAAGAAAGAAGTTATTGGCTTAATGTTTAAGGCAATAAATACCAAAAGAAATAGTTTTACAGTAATATGTTAGTATGTTTTAAGTAAGTAAGGAATTTATAAAGAAAATAATAGCAATACATTTATAAGAAATAATAGGCAAAATATAGTAATTATGTGTAACGAAAGGGAACATGGCAGAATTATATTAAAACTTAGAAATAAGTAAATTATGTATTAGCATAGTATTATCCATTTTGGACTAAAACATTAATACATGGCTTAGACCAATCTTGTAAGATATCAAACTAATCTTTGAAAGAAAATAGGAACATCTATGTAAAGATTACGACCATTGAAATTATCCCCAAGTAAATATAGCCATTATAAAATATTTATTCAAATTAAACAAAAATTCAAGGTTTGATAACAATGGGTTTATTTTGAGATCGACCAGGTAGAATAATTACGTTACCATGGAAACTGTGGAGTAACAAGCCAAAAATACCGTTAGATTTTTTACTGAATGTATGACGCTTTAATGGTATAGACGCTAATTTTCGAGTGACCAAAATTGTCCATTAAAACATAGCAAATATCAGAAAAAGTTATTAATAAGTGTATACCAAGACATAAGATAAAGACTGGAGCCATATTATTGAAGTTGAGGCCAAATTAACGAAAAAAGAAAATAAATTACTACCAGTTAAACTGAAAAAGATGCCTGATGTCCTGAACCCAGCAAATTAAAGAAGATTATAGTATAACCCATGAATAACAGATCGTATGAATTCGCCATAACTACGGAAGTGATAAGTACCTCTTAAATTACCCGAAATATATAAATAAACTCACGTTAATTATCTCACTAAAGGTCGAAATCTCACTGAACTGAAATTCATTACTTTCAAAGATTAAAAAGAAATTTAAGTCACTGACAATTTAGAAACTAACCAATATAAACTGTTGTTAATGATCCATAACTTGTAAACACTTTTACTACACTGCGCTAAACAAATTACACCTACACAATATGTTAGTTAAGTTTACTTGATGTAAAGGTGTGTATTTTTATTGTTTTTAAAACATTTGTAATCCTTTGAACGTAACCTCAAGAACCTATGACAAACAACATTAATAACTTGTATACAATTTTCAACAGACGCCATCATTAACGTCTGGTTATCAATTCAAATATCGATTGTCAAACCCTGTAATTGTCTCATATAAATAACCGGAGCATTTGTATTAGAATAATTTGTATTAAATGAATTTTTATTGTTTTTAAAACATTTGTAATCCTTTGAACGTAACCTCAAGAACCTATGACAAACAACATTAATAACTTGTATACAATTTTCAACAGACGCCATCATTAACGTCTGGTTATCAATTCAAATATCGATTGTCAAACCCTGTAATTGCCTCATATAAATAACCGGAGCATTTGTATTAGAATAATTTGTATTAAATGAATAATAATCACTAATAAAAAATATGTAAGTATTGAGTGTAACCACAGTGTTATAATTTCATTAGGAGGTGCACAATATTTTTTGTACATTTTAGCAGATGACTAACGATTTACACAGCCCACGCATCGAACTGCTGTGTGCTACAGTGGGCCTAGCTGGCGGAAATATTTGAATTATTCAAACCGCCTGAGCTGCGCTGGTCTTACGCCTTTGAATTTTGTTTTAATTGTTTTAAGAAAACAATTTGGCGCCACCGGGACTTTCTCACCCCTAGTGAACATCAAGACCTGGTTATTCGTACGTTCGCAACGAACGAAATATACAGAAGTTGCACGCATTTGAACTACGGATCGAGAAGACACGTACACTCATTACACACAAATTGTACATTATCCACATTTTGCAGAGTAATACGGTAGCCGTACACACGACGGATACATTACAAATTGGCGCGCCAACTAGTGGAGCTAGAATAATAAAGAAATTACACAATTAAACCCTATAAATTCTAGCGGCGATTACGAAAGATTACAAAATGCACACCAGAGGAGTATCGAAAAAATTGGCAAAGGAGAAGGAAATGGAAGAAAACAGAGGGGAAGAAGAGGAAGGAACTCCGATTGAAGAAGTGGAGACAGTAATAACAACAACAGAACCAAGCCAAGACGAAGAAATGGAACCACAGGCGGGTGACAAAGGAGAAGTTAGAGGAGAGCCGAACATACTGAAATTAATGGAAATGATGAATAATATGATGAAAGAAACCAATCAAAATTTTAAGAAACAGGAGGAGAAATTCGACGGCATGAAGAAAGAAACCAGTGACAATTTGAAACAGATCAATGAAAAAATAGTAAGTACTAAGGAAGAATTGAGGAAAACAGTCAACTAAAATAATGAAACACTACAACAACGATTGCTGGAAGAAATTCAGCAAAGAAACGAAGAATTAAAGGAAGAATTGAAGGAACAGCTGAAGGAGGACGACGAGAAAAATAAAGAAGAAATGAAGCAGCAAATAAGACTAATTTTCAGAGAACGTCGTGAAGAAAGCGACCAGACAAAAATGGAGATGAATAAGAAAGGGGAAGAAACCAATTACCAAATAGATCTACTTAATGAGACATTAGGTAACGGGTTCAAGAAGGTGAATGAAACAATAAACACCACTCCAGAAGGAAATAATGAAAAAACAGAAATTCAAGAAGACCCAAATACATTGTTACATCAAAATAAAGGTAACGAAAATAAAGAGAAGAGTAAGCACAAAGGAACCAACCGTAGAGGAGTACAGAAAAAACAGATAATTAAGAAGACTAAGAAAATACATCAGAGAAAGCGAATCAATACCAGAGAGGAATTGGAGATGATGAAGAACGGACTACTTGAGACGTTTAATCGACCAATTAATGACCATACGGAAATGATGAATGTTATGGAGTGCAGGAGAACTCTGAAGGAAATTCTAGGAGGGATCAACGATCAACCAGCGAGTAAAACTTTCAGCAAACCTATCTTTAAATGGAGGATATCCAAAGTTGAAAAGCATCACAACAAAACAATGTATGACAAATTGAGAAAGTCTACAAGAAAAGGGAAATTACCAGAGATAGAAATACCAAATAAACCAATATCAGTGAGAAGATCAATAACGGAGGTACGATTAACTTCGTTGAGTAGTAAACAACATCATCAAATGATTGAGGTAGGCACTGATGCCAGAGAACACATGGTATTAGAAGAGTGGCTGTACCAGATAGAAGAGATATATATAACACAGACAGAAACAGTGATGCACACCAGAGCAGTCCGAACAACGGAGGAAACTCGTGTGATCATGGACAATGGATAAACCAAATGCAGATAAACACTGGAATATGGGACACTATAACAAAAGACAAGGGCAATAACACTTACGAGATCACTCACCCCGTCACCAAGAAAATAAAGGGGGTATACAATCAAGCCTCAATTAAGAAATATTATGACAACCAACAATAACTGTAAAAAAACAATTTAAAGTAAAAAACCAACAAAAATACTTTAAATAAAGAAAAAAAAATAACGTGACAAACAAACAAGTCTGCCAATGCCATAAAGAAAAGATCTCTAAAGAATGTCAAAATTCCAAAACATTCGTAAGTACAGCTTACACTAAGCATTAGAGAAACCATTATGATGAATAAAAATTGTAAAAAATCAAAAAAGATATGTAAGAAAAGCTTACCCAAATATCTTAATAATATTTTAGAACAAATAAAAATGGAGAGATAAAAGTCACAAGGCATTCAGATAAAGTAAGAGCAACCAACTTACTACAATATTTAAATAAAAATTAACAATAGAGGAGTGTAGTTACAAAACATTCCTCCAAAATAAGGTTAAATTACCATAATATTTAGCCAAAAAATGAGGCATAAAAAGCATAACATACTGTAAAGGAATAAGCTACAAAAAATTCCTAACTAGTAAGAAGCCATAACTTACTATGATATTTTAAAAATTATGAAAAAATATCAATCAAAATGATCAGCTTCCACAACTATTTAGAAAGAGGGGAAGTAAAATTACCCAAACCAATGATCACAAAACAATATAAATGAAATAAACGTTCTAAGAGTTATAATGTGAAATGAGATGAAACAAAGAGTAATTAAAAATGAATAAAAATGTGAATTGTATCAATAAAAAACAATGTATCAAATAGTATCTATAAAGAAAGATGAAACAATATATGACTCGAACTGAGCTATAATGAAGTATAAAAGTAAAAGATTCCCAACAAATATTATGATTATGATTATTATTATTGTTATTTTGAGTCACGAGTTGACTATATTTAAGAATTATTAATTGAGATTGTCTGTTGAATGAACCAGCAATCATTTTACTGAGCAGGGATGATGTTCCCCTGATATCAGTATAAGAGTAGTTTTGATGAAAAAGAAGATTTATAGGGAATAAGATATAATAAAAATTCAATAAGCCAGTTCGCAATATGAGAAGATAATGAAGAAAAGACTAAGAAGAATGGAATTAAAGGATACAGAATTAATTATAAAAAATGAATGAGAAGCAGGAGAATTTGAAAAAAAAAAGAATTTTGATACGATACAATTGATAATTTCATCAAACTCAAATTCACGTTTTATAAAATGATCAATTTTGGTGGAAGGGCATTATATAACATTGCCAAACCCTGATCACATTTGATATAAAAAAGTATGTAAAAAATGCCAAGAAACAATATATTTTGATAGATAAATGATAACGAGAATGAAAGTAGTAAATATAATCAATAGTGAAGGAGGAAGAATACAACCAAAGGTGATCACAAAACAAGAAAATACGAACTAGACTAACAGACAACTGACATTGACCCAACCCCAGAGATTGGCCAGATGTTAACCAAAGTAAAGCGAGACAAGAAGACAGTGAAGAAAAAAGGAAAAGAAAATAAAAAATTACATGGCCATAACAATTAACTCACAAGATTGTTTTAAAAGAGAATAATTTTTTATTATTGTTAATAAGTTATGTTTAAATTTTTATTAGTGGTAACTTGTAAATGACAGTATCTCAGCAATTGTTATACATAAAAAACCATGTGTAGATATGATTGTAGGTATATCCTTATCTATAGGTGATGTGTCAGCTGTTATGTTTAAAATTACACTCATACAGACAGGGAATAGAAATGTGTGCGTGGTTCAATCAGAGAACAAATTGTATAGTCTACTATATACTTTGGAACTTTTACTAAGATTATTTCAGCAGTATGTATATTATTTCAGCATTATGTGTTTGAAAGTATAAGGTTTTGGAGAGTTTATTTATTCGCTAATATTATGGCTGTTGCTACAGATGTAGTATGTTTCAATTAACACAATATATTTTAACATTATTAAATTGTTGTTATTATTACTAATTATGACATTTCAGACCAATTTTTATCACTTTAATGACAATATATACAAAGTTATGTTTTGTTTGAAAGATGTATTTACAATACCATGTTGTTTGCATATTATAAAATGATATGTGACAGTCTGAAGTTAACAAAAGAGACATGAACTCATTAGATACAAAAACTTTGTAATAATAGTGAGATCGTGAGAAATATAAGGGTAATTAGAGATAGGTAGGGAGTGACAAAGTTGAACAGTGAAGTGATAAGTGTAATAAAGTAAACAGCATATAATCTTAAGAAAAAAGAGTGAAACAAGTGTGACAAACCCAAAATATAAGCACATGTTAAATGAGCAATTAAGTTAAGTATATTAGACTGAAAGACACAGAATAAGTGTGAATGTAAAAAACAGAAAAAATATTATCTCAGGATAAAAATCACCAGGGTGATTACTGTTATAAAAGAGATGATGTAGATGTAACACTCACCAAATTTGTTCATTTGTTAATTTAAAGAAAGAAGTTATTGGCTTAATGTTTAAGGCAATAAATACCAAAAGAAATAGTTTTACAGTAATATGTTAGTATGTTTTAAGTAAGTAAGGAATTTATAAAGAAAATAATAGCAATACATTTATAAGAAATAATAGGCAAAATATAGTAATTATGTGTAACGAAAGGGAACATGGCAGAATTATATTAAAACTTAGAAATAAGTAAATTATGTATTAGCATAGTATTATCCATTTTGGACTAAAACATTAATACATGGCTTAGACCAATCTTGTAAGATATCAAACTAATCTTTGAAAGAAAATAGGAACATCTATGTAAAGATTACGACCATTGAAATTATCCCCAAGTAAATATAGCCATTATAAAATATTTATTCAAATTAAACAAAAATTCAAGGTTTGATAACAATGGGTTTATTTTGAGATCGACCAGGTAGAATAATTACGTTACCATGGAAACTGTGGAGTAACAAGCCAAAAATACCGTTAGATTTTTTACTGAATGTATGACGCTTTAATGGTATAGACGCTAATTTTCGAGTGACCAAAATTGTCCATTAAAACATAGCAAATATCAGAAAAAGTTATTAATAAGTGTATACCAAGACATAAGATAAAGACTGGAGCCATATTATTGAAGTTGAGGCCAAATTAACGAAAAAAGAAAATAAATTACTACCAGTTAAACTGAAAAAGATGCCTGATGTCCTGAACCCAGCAAATTAAAGAAGATTATAGTATAACCCATGAATAACAGATCGTATGAATTCGCCATAACTACGGAAGTGATAAGTACCTCTTAAATTACCCGAAATATATAAATAAACTCACGTTAATTATCTCACTAAAGGTCGAAATCTCACTGAACTGAAATTCATTACTTTCAAAGATTAAAAAGAAATTTAAGTCACTGACAATTTAGAAACTAACCAATATAAACTGTTGTTAATGATCCATAACTTGTAAACACTTTTACTACACTGCGCTAAACAAATTACACCTACACAATATGTTAGTTAAGTTTACTTGATGTAAAGGTGTGTATTTTTATTGTTTTTAAAACATTTGTAATCCTTTGAACGTAACCTCAAGAACCTATGACAAACAACATTAATAACTTGTATACAATTTTCAACAGACGCCATCATTAACGTCTGGTTATCAATTCAAATATCGATTGTCAAACCCTGTAATTGTCTCATATAAATAACCGGAGCATTTGTATTAGAATAATTTGTATTAAATGAATTTTTATTGTTTTTAAAACATTTGTAATCCTTTGAACGTAACCTCAAGAACCTATGACAAACAACATTAATAACTTGTATACAATTTTCAACAGACGCCATCATTAACGTCTGGTTATCAATTCAAATATCGATTGTCAAACCCTGTAATTGCCTCATATAAATAACCGGAGCATTTGTATTAGAATAATTTGTATTAAATGAATAATAATCACTAATAAAAAATATGTAAGTATTGAGTGTAACCACAGTGTTATAATTTCATTAGGAGGTGCACAATATTTTTTGTACATTTTAGCAGATGACTAACGATTTACACAGCCCACGCATCGAACTGCTGTGTGCTACAGTGGGCCTAGCTGGCGGAAATATTTGAATTATTCAAACCGCCTGAGCTGCGCTGGTCTTACGCCTTTGAATTTTGTTTTAATTGTTTTAAGAAAACAATTTGGCGCCACCGGGACTTTCTCACCCCTAGTGAACATCAAGACCTGGTTATTCGTACGTTCGCAACGAACGAAATATACAGAAGTTGCACGCATTTGAACTACGGATCGAGAAGACACGTACACTCATTACACACAAATTGTACATTATCCACATTTTGCAGAGTAATACGGTAGCCGTACACACGACGGATACATTACAAATTGGCGCGCCAACTAGTGGAGCTAGAATAATAAAGAAATTACACAATTAAACCCTATAAATTCTAGCGGCGATTACGAAAGATTACAAAATGCACACCAGAGGAGTATCGAAAAAATTGGCAAAGGAGAAGGAAATGGAAGAAAACAGAGGGGAAGAAGAGGAAGGAACTCCGATTGAAGAAGTGGAGACAGTAATAACAACAACAGAACCAAGCCAAGACGAAGAAATGGAACCACAGGCGGGTGACAAAGGAGAAGTTAGAGGAGAGCCGAACATACTGAAATTAATGGAAATGATGAATAATATGATGAAAGAAACCAATCAAAATTTTAAGAAACAGGAGGAGAAATTCGACGGCATGAAGAAAGAAACCAGTGACAATTTGAAACAGATCAATGAAAAAATAGTAAGTACTAAGGAAGAATTGAGGAAAACAGTCAACTAAAATAATGAAACACTACAACAACGATTGCTGGAAGAAATTCAACAAAGAAACGAAGAATTAAAGGAAGAATTGAAGGAACAGCTGAAGGAGGACGACGAGAAAAATAAAGAAGAAATGAAGCAGCAAATAAGACTAATTTTCAGAGAACGTCGTGAAGAAAGCGACCAGACAAAAATGGAGATGAATAAGAAAGGGGAAGAAACCAATTACCAAATAGATCTACTTAATGAGACATTAGGTAACGGGTTCAAGAAGGTGAATGAAACAATAAACACCACTCCAGAAGGAAATAATGAAAAAACAGAAATTCAAGAAGACCCAAATACATTGTTACATCAAAATAAAGGTAACGAAAATAAAGAGAAGAGTAAGCACAAAGGAACCAACCGTAGAGGAGTACAGAAAAAACAGATAATTAAGAAGACTAAGAAAATACATCAGAGAAAGCGAATCAATACCAGAGAGGAATTGGAGATGATGAAGAACGGACTACTTGAGACGTTTAATCGACCAATTAATGACCATACGGAAATGATGAATGTTATGGAGTGCAGGAGAACTCTGAAGGAAATTCTAGGAGGGATCAACGATCAACCAGCGAGTAAAACTTTCAGCAAACCTATCTTTAAATGGAGGATATCCAAAGTTGAAAAGCATCACAACAAAACAATGTATGACAAATTGAGAAAGTCTACAAGAAAAGGGAAATTACCAGAGATAGAAATACCAAATAAACCAATATCAGTGAGAAGATCAATAACGGAGGTACGATTAACTTCGTTGAGTAGTAAACAACATCATCAAGTGATTGAGGTAGGCACTGATGCCAGAGAACACATGGTATTAGAAGAGTGGCTGTACCAGATAGAAGAGATATATATAACACAGACAGAAACAGTGATGCACACCAGAGCAGTCCGAACAACGGAGGAAACTCGTGTGATCATGGACAATGGATAAACCAAATGCAGATAAACACTGGAATATGGGACACTATAACAAAAGACAAGGGCAATAACACTTACGAGATCACTCACCCCGTCACCAAGAAAATAAAGGGGGTATACAATCAAGCCTCAATTAAGAAATATTATGACAACCAACAATAACTGTAAAAAAACAATTTAAAGTAAAAAACCAACAAAAATACTTTAAATAAAGAAAAAAAAATAACGTGACAAACAAACAAGTCTGCCAATGCCATAAAGAAAAGATCTCTAAAGAATGTCAAAATTCCAAAACATTCGTAAGTACAGCTTACACTAAGCATTAGAGAAACCATTATGATGAATAAAAATTGTAAAAAATCAAAAAAGATATGTAAGAAAAGCTTACCCAAATATCTTAATAATATTTTAGAACAAATAAAAATGGAGAGATAAAAGTCACAAGGCATTCAGATAAAGTAAGAGCAACCAACTTACTACAATATTTAAATAAAAATTAACAATAGAGGAGTGTAGTTACAAAACATTCCTCCAAAATAAGGTTAAATTACCATAATATTTAGCCAAAAAATGAGGCATAAAAAGCATAACATACTGTAAAGGAATAAGCTACAAAAAATTCCTAACTAGTAAGAAGCCATAACTTACTATGATATTTTAAAAATTATGGAAAAATATCAATCAAAATGATCAGCTTCCACAACTATTTAGAAAGAGGGGAAGTAAAATTACCCAAACCAATGATCACAAAACAATATAAATGAAATAAACGTTCTAAGAGTTATAATGTAAAATGAGATGAAACAAAGAGTAATTAAAAATGAATAAAAATGTGAATTGTATCAATAAAAAACAATGTATCAAATAGTATCTATAAAGAAAGATGAAACAATATATGACTCGAACTGAGCTATAATGAAGTATAAAAGTAAAAGATTCCCAACAAATATTATGATTATGATTATTATTATTGTTATTTTGAGTCACGAGTTGACTATATTTAAGAATTATTAATTGAGATTGTCTGTTGAATGAACCAGCAATCATTTTACTGAGCAGGGATGATGTTCCCCTGATATCAGTATAAGAGTAGTTTTGATGAAAAAGAAGATTTATAGGGAATAAGATATAATAAAAATTCAATAAGCCAGTTCGCAATATGAGAAGATAATGAAGAAAAGACTAAGAAGAATGGAATTAAAGGATACAGAATTAATTATAAAAAATGAATGAGAAGCAGGAGAATTTGAAAAAAAAAAGAATTTTGATACGATACAATTGATAATTTCATCAAACTCAAATTCACGTTTTATAAAATGATCAATTTTGGTGGAAGGGCATTATATAACATTGCCAAACCCTGATCACATTTGATATAAAAAAGTATGTAAAAAATGCCAAGAAACAATATATTTTGATAGATAAATGATAACGAGAATGAAAGTAGTAAATATAATCAATAGTGAAGGAGGAAGAATACAACCAAAGGTGATCACAAAACAAGAAAATACGAACTAGACTAACAGACAACTGACATTGACCCAACCCCAGAGATTGGCCAGATGTTAACCAAAGTAAAGCGAGACAAGAAGACAGTGAAGAAAAAAGGAAAAGAAAATAAAAAATTACATGGCCATAACAATTAACTCACAAGATTGTTTTAAAAGAGAATAATTTTTTATTATTGTTAATAAGTTATGTTTAAATTTTTATTAGTGGTAACTTGTAAATGACAGTATCTCAGCAATTGTTATACATAAAAAACCATGTGTAGATATGATTGTAGGTATATCCTTATCTATAGGTGATGTGTCAGCTGTTATGTTTAAAATTACACTCATACAGACAGGGAATAGAAATGTGTGCGTGGTTCAATCAGAGAACAAATTGTATAGTCTACTATATACTTTGGAACTTTTACTAAGATTATTTCAGCAGTATGTATATTATTTCAGCATTATGTGTTTGAAAGTATAAGGTTTTGGAGAGTTTATTTATTCGCTAATATTATGGCTGTTGCTACAGATGTAGTATGTTTCAATTAACACAATATATTTTAACATTATTAAATTGTTGTTATTATTACTAATTATGACATTTCAGACCAATTTTTATCACTTTAATGACAATATATACAAAGTTATGTTTTGTTTGAAAGATGTATTTACAATACCATGTTGTTTGCATATTATAAAATGATATGTGACAGTCTGAAGTTAACAAAAGAGACATGAACTCATTAGATACAAAAACTTTGTAATAATAGTGAGATCGTGAGAAATATAAGGGTAATTAGAGATAGGTAGGGAGTGACAAAGTTGAACAGTGAAGTGATAAGTGTAATAAAGTAAACAGCATATAATCTTAAGAAAAAAGAGTGAAACAAGTGTGACAAACCCAAAATATAAGCACATGTTAAATGAGCAATTAAGTTAAGTATATTAGACTGAAAGACACAGAATAAGTGTGAATGTAAAAAACAGAAAAAATATTATCTCAGGATAAAAATCACCAGGGTGATTACTGTTATAAAAGAGATGATGTAGATGTAACACTCACCAAATTTGTTCATTTGTTAATTTAAAGAAAGAAGTTATTGGCTTAATGTTTAAGGCAATAAATACCAAAAGAAATAGTTTTACAGTAATATGTTAGTATGTTTTAAGTAAGTAAGGAATTTATAAAGAAAATAATAGCAATACATTTATAAGAAATAATAGGCAAAATATAGTAATTATGTGTAACGAAAGGGAACATGGCAGAATTATATTAAAACTTAGAAATAAGTAAATTATGTATTAGCATAGTATTATCCATTTTGGACTAAAACATTAATACATGGCTTAGACCAATCTTGTAAGATATCAAACTAATCTTTGAAAGAAAATAGGAACATCTATGTAAAGATTACGACCATTGAAATTATCCCCAAGTAAATATAGCCATTATAAAATATTTATTCAAATTAAACAAAAATTCAAGGTTTGATAACAATGGGTTTATTTTGAGATCGACCAGGTAGAATAATTACGTTACCATGGAAACTGTGGAGTAACAAGCCAAAAATACCGTTAGATTTTTTACTGAATGTATGACGCTTTAATGGTATAGACGCTAATTTTCGAGTGACCAAAATTGTCCATTAAAACATAGCAAATATCAGAAAAAGTTATTAATAAGTGTATACCAAGACATAAGATAAAGACTGGAGCCATATTATTGAAGTTGAGGCCAAATTAACGAAAAAAGAAAATAAATTACTACCAGTTAAACTGAAAAAGATGCCTGATGTCCTGAACCCAGCAAATTAAAGAAGATTATAGTATAACCCATGAATAACAGATCGTATGAATTCGCCATAACTACGGAAGTGATAAGTACCTCTTAAATTACCCGAAATATATAAATAAACTCACGTTAATTATCTCACTAAAGGTCGAAATCTCACTGAACTGAAATTCATTACTTTCAAAGATTAAAAAGAAATTTAAGTCACTGACAATTTAGAAACTAACCAATATAAACTGTTGTTAATGATCCATAACTTGTAAACACTTTTACTACACTGCGCTAAACAAATTACACCTACACAATATGTTAGTTAAGTTTACTTGATGTAAAGGTGTGTATTTTTATTGTTTTTAAAACATTTGTAATCCTTTGAACGTAACCTCAAGAACCTATGACAAACAACATTAATAACTTGTATACAATTTTCAACAGACGCCATCATTAACGTCTGGTTATCAATTCAAATATCGATTGTCAAACCCTGTAATTGTCTCATATAAATAACCGGAGCATTTGTATTAGAATAATTTGTATTAAATGAATTTTTATTGTTTTTAAAACATTTGTAATCCTTTGAACGTAACCTCAAGAACCTATGACAAACAACATTAATAACTTGTATACAATTTTCAACAGACGCCATCATTAACGTCTGGTTATCAATTCAAATATCGATTGTCAAACCCTGTAATTGTCTCATATAAATAACCGGAGCATTTGTATTAGAATAATTTGTATTAAATGAATAATAATCACTAATAAAAAATGTGTAAGTATTGAGTGTAACCACAGTGTTATAATTTCATTAGGAGGTGCACAATATTTTTTGTACATTTTAGCAGATGACTAACGATTTACACAGCCCACGCATCGAACTGCTGTGTGCTACAGTGGGCCTAGCTGGCGGAAATATTTGAATTATTCAAACCGCCTGAGCTGCGCTGGTCTTACGCCTTTGAATTTTGTTTTAATTGTTTTAAGAAAACAATTTGGCGCCACCGGGACTTTCTCACCCCTAGTGAACATCAAGACCTGGTTATTCGTACGTTCGCAACGAACGAAATATACAGAAGTTGCACGCATTTGAACTACGGATCGAGAAGACACGTACACTCATTACACACAAATTGTACATTATCCACATTTTGCAGAGTAATACGGTAGCCGTACACACGACGGATACATTACAAATTGGCGCGCCAACTAGTGGAGCTAGAATAATAAAGAAATTACACAATTAAACCCTATAAATTCTAGCGGCGATTACGAAAGATTACAAAATGCACACCAGAGGAGTATCGAAAAAATTGGCAAAGGAGAAGGAAATGGAAGAAAACAGAGGGGAAGAAGAGGAAGGAACTCCGATTGAAGAAGTGGAGACAGTAATAACAACAACAGAACCAAGCCAAGACGAAGAAATGGAACCACAGGCGGGTGACAAAGGAGAAGTTAGAGGAGAGCCGAACATACTGAAATTAATGGAAATGATGAATAATATGATGAAAGAAACCAATCAAAATTTTAAGAAACAGGAGGAGAAATTCGACGGCATGAAGAAAGAAACCAGTGACAATTTGAAACAGATCAATGAAAAAATAGTAAGTACTAAGGAAGAATTGAGGAAAACAGTCAACTAAAATAATGAAACACTACAACAACGATTGCTGGAAGAAATTCAGCAAAGAAACGAAGAATTAAAGGAAGAATTGAAGGAACAGCTGAAGGAGGACGACGAGAAAAATAAAGAAGAAATGAAGCAGCAAATAAGACTAATTTTCAGAGAACGTCGTGAAGAAAGCGACCAGACAAAAATGGAGATGAATAAGAAAGGGGAAGAAACCAATTACCAAATAGATCTACTTAATGAGACATTAGGTAACGGGTTCAAGAAGGTGAATGAAACAATAAACACCACTCCAGAAGGAAATAATGAAAAAACAGAAATTCAAGAAGACCCAAATACATTGTTACATCAAAATAAAGGTAACGAAAATAAAGAGAAGAGTAAGCACAAAGGAACCAACCGTAGAGGAGTACAGAAAAAACAGATAATTAAGAAGACTAAGAAAATACATCAGAGAAAACGAATCAATACCAGAGAGGAATTGGAGATGATGAAGAACGGACTACTTGAGACGTTTAATCGACCAATTAATGACCATACGGAAATGATGAATGTTATGGAGTGCAGGAGAACTCTGAAGGAAATTCTAGGAGGGATCAACGATCAACCAGCGAGTAAAACTTTCAGCAAACCTATCTTTAAATGGAGGATATCCAAAGTTGAAAAGCATCACAACAAAACAATGTATGACAAATTGAGAAAGTCTACAAGAAAAGGGAAATTACCAGAGATAGAAATACCAAATAAACCAATATCAGTGAGAAGATCAATAACGGAGGTACGATTAACTTCGTTGAGTAGTAAACAACATCATCAAGTGATTGAGGTAGGCACTGATGCCAGAGAACACATGGTATTAGAAGAGTGGCTGTACCAGATAGAAGAGATATATATAACACAGACAGAAACAGTGATGCACACCAGAGCAGTCCGAACAACGGAGGAAACTCGTGTGATCATGGACAATGGATAAACCAAATGCAGATAAACACTGGAATATGGGACACTATAACAAAAGACAAGGGCAATAACACTTACGAGATCACTCACCCCGTCACCAAGAAAATAAAGGGGGTATACAATCAAGCCTCAATTAAGAAATATTATGACAACCAACAATAACTGTAAAAAAACAATTTAAAGTAAAAAACCAACAAAAATACTTTAAATAAAGAAAAAAAAATAACGTGACAAACAAACAAGTCTGCCAATGCCATAAAGAAAAGATCTCTAAAGAATGTCAAAATTCCAAAACATTCGTAAGTACAGCTTACACTAAGCATTAGAGAAACCATTATGATGAATAAAAATTGTAAAAAATCAAAAAAGATATGTAAGAAAAGCTTACCCAAATATCTTAATAATATTTTAGAACAAGTAAAAATGGAGAGATAAAAGTCACAAGGCATTCAGATAAAGTAAGAGCAACCAACTTACTACAATATTTAAATAAAAATTAACAATAGAGGAGTGTAGTTACAAAACATTCCTCCAAAATAAGGTTAAATTACCATAATATTTAGCCAAAAAATGAGGCATAAAAAGCATAACATACTGTAAAGGAATAAGCTACAAAAAATTCCTAACTAGTAAGAAGCCATAACTTACTATGATATTTTAAAAATTATGAAAAAATATCAATCAAAATGATCAGCTTCCACAACTATTTAGAAAGAGGGGAAGTAAAATTACCCAAACCAATGATCACAAAACAATATAAATGAAATAAACGTTCTAAGAGTTATAATGTGAAATGAGATGAAACAAAGAGTAATTAAAAATGAATAAAAATGTGAATTGTATCAATAAAAAACAATGTATCAAATAGTATCTATAAAGAAAGATGAAACAATATATGACTCGAACTGAGCTATAATGAAGTATAAAAGTAAAAGATTCCCAACAAATATTATGATTATGATTATTATTATTGTTATTTTGAGTCACGAGTTGACTATATTTAAGAATTATTAATTGAGATTGTCTGTTGAATGAACCAGCAATCATTTTACTGAGCAGGGATGATGTTCCCCTGATATCAGTATAAGAGTAGTTTTGATGAAAAAGAAGATTTATAGGGAATAAGTTATAATAAAAATTCAATAAGCCAGTTCGCAATATGAGAAGATAATGAAGAAAAGACTAAGAAGAATGGAATTAAAGGATACAGAATTAATTATAAAAAATGAATGAGAAGCAGGAGAATTTGAAAAAAAAAAAAGAATTTTGATACGATACAATTGATAATTTCATCAAACTCAAATTCACGTTTTATAAAATGATCAATTTTGGTGGAAGGGCATTATATAACATTGCCAAACCCTGATCACATTTGATATAAAAAAGTATGTAAAAAATGCCAAGAAACAATATATTTTGATAGATAAATGATAACGAGAATGAAAGTAGTAAATATAATCAATAGTGAAGGAGGAAGAATACAACCAAAGGTGATCACAAAACAAGAAAATACGAACTAGACTAACAGACAACTGACATTGACCCAACCCCAGAGATTGGCCAGATGTTAACCAAAGTAAAGCGAGACAAGAAGACAGTGAAGAAAAAAGGAAAAGAAAATAAAAAATTACATGGCCATAACAATTAACTCACAAGATTGTTTTAAAAGAGAATAATTTTTTATTATTGTTAATAAGTTATGTTTAAATTTTTATTAGTGGTAACTTGTAAATGACAGTATCTCAGCAATTGTTATACATAAAAAACCATGTGTAGATATGATTGTAGGTATATCCTTATCTATAGGTGATGTGTCAGCTGTTATGTTTAAAATTACACTCATACAGACAGGGAATAGAAATGTGTGCGTGGTTCAATCAGAGAACAAATTGTATAGTCTACTATATACTTTGGAACTTTTACTAAGATTATTTCAGCAGTATGTATATTATTTCAGCATTATGTGTTTGAAAGTATAAGGTTTTGGAGAGTTTATTTATTCGCTAATATTATGGCTGTTGCTACAGATGTAGTATGTTTCAATTAACACAATATATTTTAACATTATTAAATTGTTGTTATTATTACTAATTATGACATTTCAGACCAATTTTTATCACTTTAATGACAATATATACAAAGTTATGTTTTGTTTGAAAGATGTATTCACAATACCATGTTGTTTGCATATTATAAAATGATATGTGACAGTCTGAAGTTAACAAAAGAGACATGAACTCATTAGATACAAAAACTTTGTAATAATAGTGAGATCGTGAGAAATATAAGGGTAATTAGAGATAGGTAGGGAGTGACAAAGTTGAACAGTGAAGTGATAAGTGTAATAAAGTAAACAGCATATAATCTTAAGAAAAAAGAGTGAAACAAGTGTGACAAACCCAAAATATAAGCACATGTTAAATGAGCAATTAAGTTAAGTATATTAGACTGAAAGACACAGAATAAGTGTGAATGTTGTAATAAAATAAATAAGATTGATGTGTGAATCTGTAAGTTGTAAGGTGTTTAATTGGTGTGTAATTGGTGTGGCTCTCGACGTCTTACTGGCCTGAAACACTTCCTTAAGTTTCCCAGCTGGTCGAGTCCCAATGGTAGCAAGACCGGTCGAGTAGCGTAAAGTTGATGAAGAAATAGATATGCTCAGCTTCACCGAAAGTTTCAAAACAAAAATTATTGTTTTGAAGAAAATTAAAAAAAAATTATGTTTATAAAAAAAAATAATAAAAAAAATTTTAATTTTATTAATTAATTAATTAGGATCAATTAATTAATATAGGGCTGTGAAGTTTTAAACAGTGTAATGCTCTTCTGAAAATTTTTATTAAAGTTTTAGTATAATTTAAATAATCTATCACCACTCATAAGACTGTCTGTAAACCAATCGATATTTGTTTACCTTTCTATTTTTTTAGGTTATCTTCACTTACGGGTGGTAAAGTCCTTGTAGATTATCAATTAGAATTATATTATTAGTAATTAGTATTATTGAAGAAATAAAGAACTATTAAGTATTGAAAAGTATTAATGTTTTATTAAGTAACAGCAATATTGACTCTTATCGATTAGTATCGATTCTCAGGATATCGAAAAAAGTTACAAGTATATGTTATAAAAATTATATAGGGTTCTTTAAACAGCCAGTTATTACCAAAGTCAGAGAAATCGGGCTTATATTTAAAAAGTATAACGTTACAATCAAATTAATAGTTATTAATAAACACAGACATTGAATAATAAATTGTAAATATAATAATTGTTTTCACCAAACAGCTGTGATGAACCAAGAAGAGGCACTGGGTTTGTCAAAGCAAATGGCCGCCGTCAAGTTGATCAAAATGTGACTCGTCCCTGCTGCGTTCCAAATAATGTATTTTGACGCAATATTTCTGTTCTCGTGTCCGCAAATCTCTTGTTATATGTTGTGTAGTGACTGGTGTAGTGATTCTGGGTTGTATTTAGTGTATCTGTATAATTATTAGTTCAAACACTTTCTCCGATTCCGTCACTAATTTGGTTTAATGTATTATACAGTTTTCTAGTGTTTTATGGTGTTTTTCGGAGTAGATTTATATTGTTCTGTGTTATGGAGTGTTACTTGATCGTTTCTGTTATAATATGATAGTTTCAGAAGTATTTTACAAGTCACTCGCGATTTCACAATAACTCACTATACACTCGCTTTGTATGACGATTATAGGTTAGGTTATTCACGTTATCAAAGGTATGTCATGTTAACCGTTCAACTACCAATAATTAACTAACTGTTTCCTTCAGTTTCAATTAAACTCTTAGCCCATATAATATTATCCTTAACATTGTTCAAATATTTTTCACATCCTGTATGCACTTTTACATTTTCACTATATGAATGCCTATACTTTGGTTATTTGTCAATTTTATTCACTAGATTTGATTTAAATTAATCTTTCAGTTCATTCTGGTTATTTTCAGATTAAATAATGCCATTTTATAGTGTTTTCTGTCCAAAAAAAATAGTAATTTCACTTTCAGTTTGGTATACTGTGAAGAGTCAAAACATCAAAATTTACTTCCTGTCATTATATAAATTCAGCCATTTTATCAGTTATATTTAATATTAATAATCCTATATTGTATTAAAAGGTTCCTATTCCCTTATTTTCTGGTAATTAATTGAATTAGTTGTATTCTGAAACATTATTCTGAAATATATGACTCCCATGTCTAAATTTCTGAGTTTAGTCATTTTATTTTTATTTATAATTCTGAATATAATTTATTAAAATCTCTCTAAATGGTATGTGCAATTATATGGCATGATCTCAAGTTTATTTTGTCTAAACCCCTTTTGTTTATTTGCATTTAAATGAGCAATTTCTCTGTTTTGATGAAGTTTGGTTTCCATTCTTTTGGCCTATGATTTTTTAACAATTTTTCTTACAAAATAATTTACAAACAATATATGATGTGTGATACCCTCTCTGACTTTTACAAATAGTATTATAAATTAAACATGCTTTCAAATTACACAAAAACAACTAGTATTGGCCACAATACAAACAATAGTCAAACAGAATAAAGAATATTTTTTTTAAATAAATGGTTGTCTTCAAATCAGACATTTTGCAACAAAATTCCCATTTCCAACATGGAAATATGGTTTACAACAAAGGTTTTTTACTAACTAACATCTTAATTACTCTCTACTATTTACAAGTGGTAACTATTTTTATAGTTCTGATGTTAGTTGTTTCAGACCCAAACAAATGGCCTTATATCTAAAACATTTTTAAACATTCTTGTACTATATACATTAAAACCTTATATCTATATTCTTATTTCTAACTATTATTATAAGTAGGATTCTACAGTTTTTATACAGTCTTTTATACCTTGTCTTTGGGGAATTGTACCCTGTCATTAACAAATAAATAGTATGAACCGTTCAAAAAGCACTATGAAATCTGTTTTTCTTTTTTCATGTAAAACAAAATGTTATTTTAAACAGATTCATGTCTTATGAACAACATATTGTCACAGTACATATTTTAAGTCATTGAAAAATGCATATTTCATTGCATCCAATGTTTGTGATTGCCAAGAATGAAACACAAGGTTCATTTTTTATAATACCCAAAACTATCACTGGTTCACTTTCACTTATATATTATGTTAATGCTAAATGGTCGTATAGTCTTATCAACATAATAAATTGGTTAGCGTTTTTTCAATGGAGATTTGTTCCATGGGTACTATATTATTGTTTCATCTTAGTTCACAGGAAACTTTTACTTTATACACTCCTCTCTCTTAAATTTGTATACATGTGGTTTTTATTTCGTTATACTTTTATTTTTAGATATTTATTTTGGGGATATAGGGATTTGGGTGTCTTTTATAAGAGCATGACATCTTCTTCAGGATGCTGCCCTCTTCTTCTTTCTTCAGTCTTCTTTTCTCCTGCCTTCTGGGACTGGTATCTTCTCCATCTTCTTCTTGTTGCCATCAGGTTTCTTGGGATCTTCTCCATCTTCTTCTTTATTACAGAAATACACCACCTGTATTGGTTGATCTTGGCTTATTTTAGGGTTTCTCTTCTATTTATTCTCCCTCGTTGTGGGTTTGGTCATATTGTGTACTGCTTTGTTATTTACTTTTTACCTTCCTGGGTTATACCTTGAAAACATTTGGTTATGAGACTGGTTTTGGATGACTCATCACTAGTAACTCCTTTTATTTGAACTTGTATTTTCTTTATAATAATGATTTCTTTCCACAGTTGCTATGAATTAATCTTTTTATATTAAACTTAGTGCTTTCTTCCAAATTTAAATATTATAACTTCATTATTCTAATGATCAATTGCCATTCAATATTATGCAAACATCTGTCACGCTACAGATTGCTCCCCTCCAGAAGTAATTATTTCAGACATGTTTATGGATGAAATAATTTCTTATGATAATTTCATCATTTCTTATAATTCATTTTCTTCTCCATCTTTATATCGACTTTTTTATAATTAGAGTTTTATTAATTTTATATATATGGTTACTTGTCTTACTACTGATCCTTTTCGGATAGTTAGTGTCTTCTGAGATATATTATAATTGTAATACATTTTCTTTCTATATCAACTTCGTGTTGTATCCTTGGGATATTAATTCCCTAACATTCCCTATCACGTGGGCTGGGGCAGATCAGAGGGGCACTGTACGCTACTTCTCTGCTGGCCATACACCACTTCTATAAATTGAGTACAGGGGCATATCCATCCCTGCTCAAAAAAAACATAATGCTGCTGGAATTATCTTCAGTCAGTCATCGAATAAATAAATAAAAAGTAGTCTCATTTTCGACTAATAAAAATATCTTTGGATTCTCCACTTCGTAGTCTCTCAGATTATCTCACATTTTCTATCTTAATAAATCTTCATAATCATTATTATACTCATTACATATATATTTTTTCAAAACTCTTAACTTGTCTGATATATTTAATTTAATTATGGTTGAAAACCTTTCTTTTAATAATTCTGTTTACTGTTTACAGTGTAACTCTCTTTCTTCTCCATCTGAATTCTCTTTATACTTTCTTCTGGTTATTCATAGTATTAGCAAGGTCTTTATAAATAGTCTCGTATTCATTATTTGAATGGTCTTAATATATTATATTTAATTTTTTTTTTTTTTTTTTTTTACATTGTATCTTTACATTAGATATACAGGTTGTTATTGATCATTTTATTTAAACATTTTGGTTCTTTCCTTTCTCTTAGAAAGTTATTAATCCGCCTTCGCATTCATTAGCATTAATTCATTTATATTATATTTCATGTGGTATTTCTTCTCTTTGCATTTCATATAGGTCTTATTATTATCATTTGTTCAAAATCATCTTCTCCATCTGTTTGGTATGAGTTGTTCTTCTTCGCTCTTAATTAACTGTTTTCATTATCGTTTCATAGGTAATTAGTCTCTTTGCTTCCAAATTTTTTTTTCTTCTCTGGCATATTACACTCTTTTTTGTTATTCTTCTCTACTCCTTCAAATGCTATTGTGAATGTCTAGCATTTATTCTGGATTAACGTTAATTCTCTTTTCTGAATTAACCACTTTATTTTCTTCTCAATTCCATCATAATTGACACATAATTATTTTTTGGAACTTGGTTAGTTTTAATGTAAAATTCAAACTATTCTTTTTATTTAATTGAAAAATATTTCTCATAAATCCTTGTAATATGTTGATCTTATCTTGTTTCAAAGTACTGACGTTCTATCAACATTCAAATTCTGTTTAATTCATTTATTCCCAGAATTGTTTCATTCAGAATTGTTTATAGTAGTGTGATTTTACTATTATTTCTGAAAGTTTTGGTATTTCTCCAAATTCAAATTCTTCTTAATTATTTACCATAAAGTTTTTCTCATAAACTTAGTTATAGTAAGTTGGTCTTACTTTATTTTTAAATTTTTTGTATAATTAAGTTCAAAATTCTCTCTCTTTCTCTTTCTTCCATAAAGTTTTGTTCTAAATTATCAGGTTGTAGTAAGAAGTACTTACATATTTTAGAATAAGTTATATTCAAAATTCTTTCTTTTTCTTTCTTCCATAAAGTTTGTTCCAAAATTATTAGGTTGTAGTAAGATGTACTTACATTATTTTAGGATTTTTTTAAATTATTAAAAATTCTTTTTCTTTTAATTCTCCAGAATGTTCTTTTCAAAATATTAGGTTGTAAGATGTACTTACATTATTTTAGGATTTTTAAAATTATAAATTCTAAATTCCTTCTTCTTATAATTCTCCAGAATTTTCTTTTCAAAATATTAGGTTGTAAGATGTACTTACATTATTTTAGGATTTTTAAAATTATAAATTCTAAATTCCTTCTTCTTATAATTCTCCAGAAATTTCTTTTCAAAATATTAGGTTGTAAGATGTACTTACAATATTTTTTGAATTTTTTTTAAATTAAAAATTCAAAATTCTATAACTCACAACTCATTCTTCATAATATTTCTTCATAGAAGCTTGATTGTACACTCCTTTGATCTTTCCTGAAACGATTTCCTTCAACTCATATGTATTGTTATGTTTATCATTTACCACAACATATGGTCCGGTGTAAAGTAATAATAATTTTTTGGTTATGCCTTCTAAGGTGCTAGGCAGCTCTCTATTTTTTAGGAGGACTTTCTCACCCTCTTTATATGTTACAATTCGCCCTATTGCCTTCTGGTATTTGGCTTGCCGTTTTTCCTGATCTTCTGCTACCTTATTGTAAAACTTCAACTGGTTGAATTTCCTATTGTTGTTCGTTGGAAATTCAATGATTTGTTCAATGTCTCGGGGAGTCGGCTTCTCATACATGGCTGAGTACGGTGGAATTCCTATAGCTGGATGGTGGGCGTAATTTAGGAATGTTTCTGTCGCTGCTAGGTACTCTTGCCACTTTTTCTGTTGGTTGTGACAGTACGTGCGCAATATCCTACCCACTTCTCTTAGTACTCTCTCAGCCGGATTGCTACTTGGGTGGTAGACTGATGTCTTATATGTTTTGACCCCAAGTGCTAATAAAGTGTCTCGCCATCTCCTCCCCTTAAAATGTGTACCATGGTCGGTAATAATAGAAAATGGTCTACCGATCTCTGGGATATACAAATCAATAATCACCGCCAAAACCTTTGCTGTCGTTGCCCGATTAACCGGATATAGCTTTATATACTTGGTGTAGTGATCCATTATGATTACCAAGTATTTATATCTGTGTCGACCACCGCTACGGGGAAATGGCCCGCATATATCCAAAAACACTTTTTCCAGTTTTGCGTTGGAAGTTATCGGTATCATGATACCCTCTGTCTTTTCATTGTTTATTTTTGCACATTGGCAGATCTTACAGGACTTGATGTATGTCCTCACCTTGCGGTTGATATTCTTTATCTTACAATTTTCCTCTAGAGCTTGTATCACTTTTAACGCTCCCATGTGACCATACCTGACATGGTAATCGATGATGACCTCCTTTTCGATTTGGTGTGGGATTATCACCTTCCATGTCTCATCGTCCAATGCGGTTTTTATGAATAAAATTCCCTTGTTAAGGTGGTAGTATTTAGAAATGGTTTCATCATTGGCTTCCAAACGACTCACAATGTTTTTCAGCTTAGGATCAGACTGCTGATGGATTCGGATATTTATTAACAAAGCTTGTAAATCGGCTCTGGTCGTGAATATGTTATAAATTTTTACTAAGCTCTCCTTCTCTCCCTCGAAAGTCTGATCTTCCAGATTTATACGTGACAACACATCTGCTACCACGTTCTTCTTTCCTGGAATGTATTCCCATTTCAGGTCATATTCTTGTAGGGCGAGTACCCACCTAGCCAATCGGCCGTGACTCAATTTGCACCTACGAAGGAACGAGATGGATTTATGATCAGTTCGTACCGTGACTTGATATCCGAGAATGTACGTCCGGAACTTGCTGCACGCGAACACCACGCTCAACAATTCCTTTTCTGTCACACTGTAGTTCTTTTCGCACTGGTTCAATGTGCGACTAGCGAAGCTTATTACCAGATGTTGTCCCTCCTCATCTTCCTGGTATAATGTCGTTCCTAAGCTTAGATCGCTAGCGTCACAGTTTAGAAAGAACGGTTTCTTAAAATCTGGGTGACGAAGTATCACACTCTCCAGAAATTTCTCTTTTATTAATCGGAAAGTAATATCTTGACCTTCACCCCAAGTCCATTTGTTTTTGGCAGATAACTGTGGTTGAAACTTGGCGGTCAACTCGGAATATCGGCTCTGAAACTTCCTGTAATAGTTACAGAGTCCGAGGAAAGATTGCAATTGTTTCCTGTTTCTTGGTTGCGGGAACCTCTGAATTGCCTCCACTTTTTCTGCTGATGGGGTAATACCTCTGTCGTCTAGGTTGAAGCCTAAGAATTGTACCTCGCGCGCTATGAACTTGGATTTCTCCAACTTCAGTGTTATGTTGTTCTGCGCTAGTTTGTTTAGTACAAATTCCACTCTGTAACAGTGCTCTTCCCAGGTTCCGGATGTAATTAGTAAATCGTCAACATAGACGGTGGTAAATTGGAGCGCTTCTGGTCCCAAAATCTGGTCCATGCATGCCACAAATATGGCGACAGAATTGACAAGTCCGAAGGGCAGTCTCTTGAACTGGTAATTGCGCCCTTCGAAAATGAACGCTACATACTGGCGGCTTTGTGGATGCAGCTCTACCTGCCAATAACCACAGACCGTATCCCAGGTGCTAATAAAGTTAGTACCATGAAAACGCTTTAAGATTTCTTCTATTTCACCGGGAGAAGTTCTGTCATTCACAATTGTCTTATTCAACTCACGTGCATCTAAACAGAGCCGGACTTGTCCGTCTTTCTTCGGAACAGCAATAATTGGACTAGTGTAAGGTGATTGACTAATCTCAATTATGTTGTTTTCTATCATCTTGTTTATCTCTGTTCTCACGGCTTCTTTGAGCGATTGCGCTATTGGATATGACCTCCGGTTAAACTCTACGTTTTCTTTAAAACGAAGTTGGCACTGGTAGTTTTTTACCTTCCCTGGTTCATCAGAAAACACCGCCTTGTATTTCTCATATATAGCGATTAGACGATCAGCCAGATGTGTTGGTATTTTCTCGTTATCGTTTCCGCACTGGAAATTCCGTATTTCTTGGATCTTAACTGACCATAAATCCTCTCCTCCATGATTGTATATTATGGGTTTAGAAAGAGGGCTGTTTCTAATAACATTTATTTTACGAAGTTGTTGATGTATAGGGCTGGGAAGTATAGTTGTGCTTCCTACCAGATCTGCGGTCCATGTTACTCCGTCTGGGAAAAGTGATACTTTATTTAAATTAAGATCGATTACTGCCGAATATCTACGAAGAATATCGCAACCGACTAAGATGTCAAATGGTAATCCGGTGGCGATTAAAAATTCCATGTCTAAAGCTATATCACGGCTAACGACACTTAAGGAAACTTGCTTCCTAATGGTTTTATTCTGGCGGCCAGTTGCACCTACCAACACAATGTTGTTGACTGGTAACATTGGCAAAGTTTTTCCACATGTACATTGTATTCTCTCCAACTCATTGGAGTTTATTATTGAAATATTAGCTCCTGTGTCTATCATTATTTTAGCGGGAACTCCTTCCACCTCCGCTGTTATATAAATTATCTCATTATTACTGTTGCTGAGACTCTTCTCGTTTTCTTCCAAAAGTTCGGTTCGTATGTCTTTCAGATAATGGTTACTGATAATAGTGATGTTTTTATACTGGTTTTCTTGTCGCAATTCATCCTTTTCTAACCCAGGAAGTATAAGCAGTAACGGGTCATCGTTGTTGATTACTGCCTCCTCTCGTTTAAAGTATTTTGGTCATTGTTTGAGTTATTATTGACCGAGGCATCGTTCGGGAAACTCTGGTTTGTCTCCTGACGTTCTGTACCCTGGTTGATGTTTAACGCCCTGTTCGGTTGTCTGCCAAGATCTTCCAGGCTGGTACTTCGTCTTTCCTGTTCGTATCTTGGGCCGTCTCGTTCCGCACTCCGCCATCTTCGGTCAGCGCCGTGGAAGCTGCTCCTCCTCGGTTGATAGTATCTCCTGGGTCCGCGATCTTCTGCTCTTATAAAATTTACCCTAGGGCGCGACACTCGGTTATTACTATTGCTATTATTATTATTACTAATATTATTATTATAGTAATTTCGGTTAGGTGGGTAAGGTCTGTCACCATTATTGTTGGGATATGGATTTCTCTGACTGTATGGAACATTATTATTTTGTTGATAAAAGTGGTTTCGATTATTTGGGTAGGGGTTGTTATTTCTCACGCCGTTAAAATTTCCGTTAAACTGGTTATTACGTGGCTGGTTGTTAGGGCCGTCGTAATTACTAGGCTGGTTCCGGTTATTTGTATGGTTATTGCCGTTATTGGGGTAAGTAGTCGGCCTTGCTTCTGGTCTCTCATTTCTCTTCCTGCTCTGCCGATAATACTCTTCATTCTCGTATCCCTCCAATAACTCAGTCATTCCCTGGATCGTCTTGATCTGACTACCTCTCCGGGCCCTGATAATGTCCTCATCATAGTGATAAGATATCTTATTCACTAAACATTCTTCTGGGATTGCTGGCTCAAGGTGCTTTGCCATACACACCTTCCCCAAGAAATATGCCGTCATACTGCTACCTAATTGTGACCTGTATCTTCCGTTACAAATATTGTCACGTATCAAGTTCTGGGTAGTCTCAGACCAGTATTTTGTTTTAAACATTTTCCGGAACTGTTGGTAGTCGGAAATTTCACTCCGGTTGGCCATCCACCAATTATCTGTTATGTCTCGGAAAGACTCGTCGAATATCTCCCTGCTATGGCTCCATTGGGTAATTTTATGCTTGGTTAAATATTCTTCTACCCTAGCCAGGAACTCCATCGGCTTGCGTTTGTATTGCCGGAAGTTGAGCCACTCTCGGCTTTCGTTGACAGGCAATCCGGTGAAATGAGTCGGTCTGTTCCTTATTGCTTCCATCTCCTCTCGGCTTTGTCGCACCTGACCGGTGATATTGGCCATGGTCTCTTGTATATCATTACATCATTCTGTGACCTGGTTGCGTACTTTTCCGAATTCTTCTTGATTTTCCTTCCTCTGTTCTTCTACCTTCCTACGACTATGTTCTTCAATATTTGTGAACTTGATGTTCACCACTTCTTTAAACTCATGCACCTCCTTTTCGGTCTGGTTGCACTTTCCATCAATCTCTCGAATCTGTCGATTGACCATTATATTTTCTTCTTCCATCTTCTTATTCATCGCTTTTTTGTTAACAGTGATTTCTTTATTCAGTTCTTCTCGCAACAATTCCATTCTTTCGTCCAGTTTATCCAAATTCTCCTGATTTACCTCCCTTAACTCTTCTCTTAGGATTTGATTGTCTTCTCTCAATTCTTCCAATTTCTCCCCCATCTTCTCTTCCAACTTCCTGTTATCTTCTTTCAACTCTTCCTTCAATTGCCGGTTGTTCTTCTCTATCTTCTTTCTGGTTTCATCGATTTTCTGATTGGTGTTCTCAATTTTATTAATCAATTCTTCTTTAGTTGACTTGAATTCTTCCTTGAACGCTTGGTTGTCTTCCTTCAAATCTTCTATGTTCTTGTTCATCCCAGTCAACTCTTCTTTTGTGGATTGATTATCCTTCTTCAATTCTTCTAACTTTCCTCCCATCCTCTCTTCCATCT
This sequence comes from Magicicada septendecula, assembly GCA_034769895.1. Lineage (NCBI taxonomy): Eukaryota > Metazoa > Arthropoda > Insecta > Hemiptera > Cicadidae > Magicicada > Magicicada septendecula. Next base: position 400,985,741 of record CM068369.1, on the reverse strand, counting down.
TCTTGCTGTTTTCTTCCATCTTCTCTTCCATCTTCTTGCTGTTTTCTTCCATCTTCTCTTCCATCTTCTTGCTGTTTTCTTCCATCTTCTTCGTCAGGGACTGATTGTCTTCCTTCAATTCTTCTAACTTCTTCCCCATCTCTTCTTCCATCTTCTTGTTTGTTGTTTCGATTTTATTTCCTAAATCTTCTTTCAAGGACTGGTTATCACTCCCCATTTTCTTACTCAAGTCTTCCTTTAATTCCTTACTTGTGGATTCCATTTTCTTGTTATTTTCGTCCATTTTCTTGTCCATGTTTTTATTTATTTCTTTACTCATGTCCATCATCATTCTTCTGAGCATTTCATGTAATCTCTCATCCTCCGTCCGTTTTGGTTTTTCCAATCGTTCCTCCTGGACATTGACTTCCCCTGTCTGTGTGGGTATCTCCGGTTGTTCAGTTTGTTTGGACAACACCGGTGGTAATACCTCTTCCGCCTCTACTGGCGTCGCCTCCTTGTTGTCCATGTCAACTTCTATTTCTTTCTCGGCCTCCGCCGCCCGTTTCTTAGATGTTGCACGTCGTTGCATTTTCCCTTGAAATTCTCTGGCTTTGTAGCTGTTGCCTAGCTCCAACTAGTGATTGGACAGAAAGTATTGGCCTTCCAATCGCTAATTAAAGCCCCTAAAGTTGTGCGCCAATTTGTAATAAAATAAATAAGATTGATGTGTGAATCTGTAAGTTGTAAGGTGTTTAATTGGTGTGTAATTGGTGTGGCTCTCGACGTCTTACTGGCCTGAAACACTTCCTTAAGTTTCCCAGCTGGTCGAGTCCCAATGGTAGCAAGATCGGTCGAGTAGCGTAAAGTTGATGAAGAAATAGATATGCTCAGCTTCACCGAAAGTTTCAAAACAAAAATTATTGTTTTGAAGAAAATTAAAAAAAAAATTATGTTTATAAAAAAAAATAATAAAAAAAAATTTTAATTTTATTAATTAATTAATTAGGATCAATTAATTAATATAGGGCTGTGAAGTTTTAAACAGTGTAATGCTCTTCTGAAAATTTTTATTAAAGTTTTAGTATAATTTAAATAATCTATCACCACTCATAAGACTGTCTGTAAACCAATCGATATTTGTTTACCTTTCTATTTTTTTAGGTTATCTTCACTTACGGGTGGTAAAGTCCTTGTAGATTATCAATTAGAATTATATTATTAGTAATTAGTATTATTGAAGAAATAAAGAACTATTAAGTATTGAAAAGTATTAATGTTTTATTAAGTAACAGCAATATTGACTCTTATCGATTAGTATCGATTCTCAGGATATCGAAAAAAGTTACAAGTATATGTTATAAAAATTATATAGGGTTCTTTAAACAGCCAGTTATTACCAAAGTCAGAGAAATCGGGCTTATATTTAAAAAGTATAACGTTACAATCAAATTAATAGTTATTAATAAACACAGACATTGAATAATAAATTGTAAATATAATAATTGTTTTCACCAAACAGCTGTGATGAACCAAGAAGAGGCACTGGGTTTGTCAAAGCAAATGGCCGCCGTCAAGTTGATCAAAATGTGACTCGTCCCTGCTGCGTTCCAAATAATGTATTTTGACGCAATATTTCTGTTCTCGTGTCCGCAAATCTCTTGTTATATGTTGTGTAGTGACTGGTGTAGTGATTCTGGGTTGTATTTAGTGTATCTGTATAATTATTAGTTCAAACACTTTCTCCGATTCCGTCACTAATTTGGTTTAATGTATTATACAGTTTTCTAGTGTTTTATGGTGTTTTTCGGAGTAGATTTATATTGTTCTGTGTTATGGAGTGTTACTTGATCGTTTCTGTTATAATATGATAGTTTCAGAAGTATTTTACAAGTCACTCGCGATTTCACAATAACTCACTATACACTCGCTTTGTATGACGATTATAGGTTAGGTTATTCACGTTATCAAAGGTATGTCATGTTAACCGTTCAACTACCAATAATTAACTAACTGTTTCCTTCAGTTTCAATTAAACTCTTAGCCCATATAATATTATCCTTAACATTGTTCAAATATTTTTCACATCCTGTATGCACTTTTACATTTTCACTATATGAATGCCTATACTTTGGTTATTTGTCAATTTTATTCACTAGATTTGATTTAAATTAATCTTTCAGTTCATTCTGGTTATTTTCAGATTAAATAATGCCATTTTATAGTGTTTTCTGTCCAAAAAAAATAGTAATTTCACTTTCAGTTTGGTATACTGTGAAGAGTCAAAACATCAAAATTTACTTCCTGTCATTATATAAATTCAGCCATTTTATCAGTTATATTTAATATTAATAATCCTATATTGTATTAAAAGGTTCCTATTCCCTTATTTTCTGGTAATTAATTGAATTAGTTGTATTCTGAAACATTATTCTGAAATATATGACTCCCATGTCTAAATTTCTGAGTTTAGTCATTTTATTTTTATTTATAATTCTGAATATAATTTATTAAAATCTCTCTAAATGGTATGTGCAATTATATGGCATGATCTCAAGTTTATTTTGTCTAAACCCCTTTTGTTTATTTGCATTTAAATGAGCAATTTCTCTGTTTTGATGAAGTTTGGTTTCCATTCTTTTGGCCTATGATTTTTTAACAATTTTTCTTACAAAATAATTTACAAACAATATATGATGTGTGATACCCTCTCTGACTTTTACAAATAGTATTATAAATTAAACATGCTTTCAAATTACACAAAAACAACTAGTATTGGCCACAATACAAACAATAGTCAAACAGAATAAAGAATATTTTTTTTAAATAAATGGTTGTCTTCAAATCAGACATTTTGCAACAAAATTCCCATTTCCAACATGGAAATATGGTTTACAACAAAGGTTTTTTACTAACTAACATCTTAATTACTCTCTACTATTTACAAGTGGTAACTATTTTTATAGTTCTGATGTTAGTTGTTTCAGACCCAAACAAATGGCCTTATATCTAAAACATTTTTAAACATTCTTGTACTATATACATTAAAACCTTATATCTATATTCTTATTTCTAACTATTATTATAAGTAGGATTCTACAGTTTTTATACAGTCTTTTATACCTTGTCTTTGGGGAATTGTACCCTGTCATTAACAAATAAATAGTATGAACCGTTCAAAAAGCACTATGAAATCTGTTTTTCTTTTTTCATGTAAAACAAAATGTTATTTTAAACAGATTCATGTCTTATGAACAACATATTGTCACAGTACATATTTTAAGTCATTGAAAAATGCATATTTCATTGCATCCAATGTTTGTGATTGCCAAGAATGAAACACAAGGTTCATTTTTTATAATACCCAAAACTATCACTGGTTCACTTTCACTTATATATTATGTTAATGCTAAATGGTCGTATAGTCTTATCAACATAATAAATTGGTTAGCGTTTTTTCAATGGAGATTTGTTCCATGGGTACTATATTATTGTTTCATCTTAGTTCACAGGAAACTTTTACTTTATACACTCCTCTCTCTTAAATTTGTATACATGTGGTTTTTATTTCGTTATACTTTTATTTTTAGATATTTATTTTGGGGATATAGGGATTTGGGTGTCTTTTATAAGAGCATGACATCTTCTTCAGGATGCTGCCCTCTTCTTCTTTCTTCAGTCTTCTTTTCTCCTGCCTTCTGGGACTGGTATCTTCTCCATCTTCTTCTTGTTGCCATCAGGTTTCTTGGGATCTTCTCCATCTTCTTCTTTATTACAGAAATACACCACCTGTATTGGTTGATCTTGGCTTATTTTAGGGTTTCTCTTCTATTTATTCTCCCTCGTTGACGTATGCACACACACACATACGTAAAATTTGCGTAGTGTTTGTCCCAGTCTACACAACCCCGCATCAGCGGTAACACCTTGCTAAAGGCAGCCGGCAGTTTATACCGGCCTAGTTGTTTTAACAATTCAAAATGTAATCTCGATATGTAGTTACAAACCAGTTAGAAGAGAAAGTAAGACAGTGCACAATAGTTTGTTTTCAAAATTAAAACTTAGAGTCAGTGACTAATAGGTAAAATGTAACCACGCCACTTCTGTGAAAGCAACATGGGAGCCATCTTCCAGAACTTCTAGTTTACAAAACAGGAAAGTGCAAAACCAAATTCAATTTAAAGAGCTCTTTTACCCAAATACCAGATATATGTATACCCAAAATGAATTAATATCATAAGTATGAGTGAGAGTGAGGAAGTGGGGAGTGTATGGTAAATGTCGACAGCCAAGCTTACATGGTTTACGTTTCGCTTAAGCGAATGTAATTAGAGTCATTTTGATAATAAAGCAGCTTCATAGGTAACAGAAAATTTAGTAACATGACGAGTAAGAATCTATAAAATAATTTTGTAATAAAAGAATTGTAATGTAAGTAAAGGCCACCATTTTGACTTCTTGGTTGTACAATTGGCCATTGTCATTAAAGAAACAGTCCGGTGTACACATGAAAAGAAAATAAACCGATATTGATATTTGATGTTTTCAAATGACCGTATCTTTATTTCAATGCCTATCTCAGTCAGCATTCACGCTGAGTCAAAACCCTGGACCCTTGAGTCAAAACAAATGTCGACCCGAACTTGGGACATGATGATGAGCAAGTAAGTTTGTTAACAGAGTCATATAGTATAAACAAAATAACCAGTGGCTTTAACAAGATAATAACAAATAACAGCATATTGGCTGAAAGAAATAGAACAGTGATACAGAAATAACAAAGACTATGTACTATACTAGTGTGCCGGTAATTGCCGACCGTTGAATATTCGAGAAAAAATTAATTGTAAAATATATCGCCGGTTATTCGGAACGACCCTTGCCCACTACGAAGTGTACGTGAGTGGGTACGGTTGCGTTGTAGTAAGTGTCGGTTGGCCCTGCCGGCGCCGGCAGTCAAGTTCATCGCCCCGCTACGAATACATCGGCTGTCTCTCTCTCTCCGAACAATTACGGCGTAGTTTCTCTGCATCTGTATGGCTTGCTGAAACTTAAGCGACTCCCGGTAAGAATTGCATTATTTTATGTGTTATAAGTAATTCATATTAATTGGATATTTAATAACAAGGTGTGTGCAACCGTAAAAAGACGTAATTATGTGAGTGCGACCCGACAGTTTTGATATTAAAAGAAAACTCATTGTTCAGTAATTTACTTAATGTTCAGTATATAGCCCATGTTCCTTTATTATTACTATAATAGTGTGAGAGGTATTGTAATTGTCATTGTCATGATAAAGGTGTAGAATGTTGAAAAATTAATGGCTAAAAGTTAGTGCGTAGTCAGGTTGTGAACTGTGTCCATTCATGCAGCAGACTGTCGGGGAGCTCTTTAATTAACTTTACTGTAGAGAATTTATTTGTGAGAACTTCCATAGAGGAAATATTATCAATGTTAAAACTTTATTAATACTGTGAGTGCCTTGAAGTTAAATTTTTGGTCAAATAATGATTATTGGTCACCACGTGGCGTTTAACCTGTTAATTTATGTCGAAGCATGTAGACATGGTACTGATGACTTTTACATTACGCCACTTTTGATATAGTCTTTTCATTATCAAAATTTAATTATTCCATGGCTGATTTTCTACACTTTAAACAGGTTGCAAAGACTTTATTAATGAAACTTGTGCATTTATTGAGAGTTGGTTGAAGGCCCGTTCTGAGGTTAATTACCTGAACTTGGGCGTACATTTTTGGTGAACATTTCTCTAATTTATATGAATTAACAGGGTTCTTGATTAAGACGGAGATTGGGCTTGCTGATTGCCGTACAACTGCATCAGTCATGGACCATTAGAGAAGATCCTGTCCGGAGAGGGAGCTGGTGACCGGTTCACAATGTAGCACTTGGGCAGCAGTATTAAGGTGATATGCACTCTTTATTTTTCTTTTGGGGCCGGGCCGGCAGTGCACCTGTTTTACAGTAATATTCATTTGAATCCATGTGACCACGTGTCCAGACTGTCTGCTATAAATGGGAACAGCTGATCATCATGAGTTAATTGCAAGAACACTTTTTATAACTGAATTACCTAACACTAAGTCCATTGCTTGTAATTGTGTGCTGCACTGGGGGAGCGTGCCAGAGATATTTTTACACTTGCACATTTTACCGTTTGCATTTCATTATTATATTACTCCTTACAAAAATTATAGAAAGTGTTATGGACTCTGTTCCGGCTGGAACAGAGTTGAGTAAATTTTAAATTCACCTTGGGTTTAACATTTAAGGGCTGGGGGTTTTCTTGTTTTTTTTTTTGGTCGTTTTCTGGGGTTTAAAAAGGGACTTAGTTTTTGTCTGACACATGTTTGTGCAGCCTGAGGCAGGTTAGATTCCTGTCAAATTTTGTCAACCACATGCTGGCGCGCTTCCACAGCTGCTAGGGCACAACTGTTTTATTGTACTTTCATTTTAATTATATTTATATAGCCATTCGGGGTTAATAGGAAATAATTTGTTTTTTTCCTGGGCATATATTAGTTGATTTTGCACCTTACAAAGGGCTATACTGATTGTTTTTCTTAACTTGCAAAACACATATTGATTAACTTTCACTTGTAGTATCTGCTGATTAATTTTCTTTTAACTATAGAACATATACTTATTATATTTTTTGTAAAACCTATATTGTTTAAATTTTTTGAAATTGTAAAGCCTCGAGTGATTAATTTTCTGACTGTTAAAGTATATACTGATTTATTAAATCCTTCGGAATTTGTGAAGCAAAGTAACCGTTTAGAATTGTATAACAGCTGTTTAAAATCAGGTGATGCAGTTTCTGTAAATTTTTATTTAATGCTGTGGAAGGAACTTAAGGTTCATACGCTCATGATGGGTCATTGATCAGTGGAATGCTATACATATGGGCGGTCCGGTCTTACTTATGCGTTATGAGTAATAATCATCCTTTCTGGGGTTTTGGCTTTTATATAATTCTTCAGAAACGGGTTGTTGATGGGCGAACATTTTATCACTGCTGGGTTCTGAGTATGGTAGTTACACTGCCTGCAAGACGGGTGCATTCCAGGGGCATTCGTGTTAGAATTAATGTATAATTGTGAGTCTATGTGCCTTATGTTTCAGTGTGTGTTGTTATGTTTGTCCGTGTCTAGCTAGTCACAAGATGGGGGAGAACTTTATATTTGTATATATATTTACTGAATATCATACACACTTGTTATGATATACACATGTTGTTTTTTTTAATACTGTTAAAGCAGGGTTTAATTTATTTGTGATATTTATGATTCATGGGGGGGGGGATAACTATGTGATAGAGTTTGCCTACATGTATTAATTCTTGGCATACAATAAAACTGTTATTGTTATATTACAGCTGAGTTTCATTGCAAGTCCCGTCATACTGGACCCGGCACAATTTTTGCTTCTCTAGGCTCCGGCCTAGTCCTAATTGACTTGTGGCTTCTCTTTCAAAAAAAAAATATTAAAATAAAAGTAGTTGTTTTATATTCTTAAAAATACATAAAAGGAAAGAGGGGTTACAAATGGTAGCAGAGCGTGGTTTATAAAGCCTGACACTGCAAATGATAGCAGTGAGCGTGGTTCATTCTAGGCTTGAACCCTTGGGTCCTGGTGTGTGACGGGGCTTGCAGACTCGGAAATATTGAGGCGATTGTTGTGACATTGTTTTCTTAGATATATGCCCGTGTAGGCTAGTTGTAGGTTGTATAACTTGTGAGTCGGGTCGCACCACTGAGGCGGTTATTTGTGTTTGAAAAATCTGATAGCTTGTACGGCCAGGGAGTCGCAAGTGTGGCCTGGATGAGGGAATGTTGATTTAGGGTCGGAGTTTAGCGTGTGATATTGGCGGGATGCGGTATGGCCCGATCGGAAGTCGGTACCGACACCGACATGTGTCCTGTTGATGTTGGAGTATTATTTCCCGAATTATGATTTTCGATTGTTAGTTAGTCGTTGTGAGTTATGTGTTGGTACGACGTGTGTGTCGAATTGCTGTTTGATGTTAGGTGTGTTTAGTATTGTTGCTTGTCACTTGTCTCCTTCTGTCGTGGATGTGAATGGTTCAGAATAGGCCAGGTCTCCGCAGCGCTAGAGAACCCGGGGGTCCACTCAAAGGAAGTACAGTACTTGGGTTTTTTCCTAAATGTTTGTGAATATGTTTTTGTATGTTATGTTTGTGTTAGGTGTTTAGTGGGGATTTGTTTTATGATTGTTTGTTTTGAATTGTGCAATTCTGGCGGGGATATGCTACGAGAAATTGCCCAACCCTCTTTCAGGCGTTCTCCAGAAATTTCCGGTGGTGAATGGATTTGATGAGGACCAGCTGTTGGTTTTCTTGGACCTGGTCCTGCAGGTGGCAGATTTCCCAGGGGTGTCCGATGGGGAGGTCTTGTCTCTTATATACCCGTATTGCCGGAGTACGTTGGCTGATCTGGTCACCAAGGCTCTGCGTCGGGGTGACAGTGTTGATGCTTTCCATGGGGAGGTGTTGAACTTCTTCCTACCCATTCGACGACGTGCCCAGCTTAAGTTGGAAAAATTCTATCGCCTACAGGCCAACGGAGAGGCGTTAGGGGACTTCGTGCACGACATACGGAAAGCTGCCCGGGTGTTAAGGTTGGGGTTGCCCGAGACAGAAGTTATACAAGCGATTTTGGAAGGACTGCATCCCCAAGAGAGATCCCGTTTGATATTCGCTGACCGTCCACGTTGTTTTGCGGACCTTGAACGGTTGTGTGTGATTTCAAGAACGGTCCAGGAGGTTGATGAGTCCCGGGGAAGAGAAGCTAAAGATGTACAATACTCCAGTGGTTCATCAGGAAGAGCCAAAAGGGACAAACATGGTGGTTGGAGGAGAACGCAAGAGACTGTCCGAAAGCCTGAATATTCCGGAAGTGACGGAGGCTACAAGGGGGTGGCAAGTGTGAAGACGGTAACAACAGCTACAGCACAGGAAACAAAGAAACATGAAATTAACAGGGGAAGAAGAAATTATGTTAGGGAACACACATCGGCCAGCAGGGAGCCGGTAATTAGGCGTCATTCTTATTTGCAGAAAAGTGAGAGTTTAAAAGTTCCAAATAAAGCGCAAGTGTCTAAGGGAGTAGTGGATGAAGAAGGTGAAGCAGAAGAAGAAAAGCGGAATAACTTCTGTGGATCAATACAAGTGGACAAGGACACGTCAGTTAAGACGGAGTTGCAGGACTCGAAGAGGACGTCCTGGTTGAATCCAGAGGCCGCAGAATTTGTTCCGGTATTTACATCTCGGTTCGTGAGGGATCCAGATCCTGTAACATCATCATCGCCTACGCAGGGATATGAGGAGTCATTGGATGGTGTAGCTTTACCATCGCCAGTCGAAATTAATTTAGTCATTGCACATGAACCTGGACAGCTGGATTCCAGGGTGGAAGATGTTGAGGACGTTGCAGTTGCTGAGAGTGGTCAAGGAGTGGAATCGACAGAAGAGTCAGAAGAGCGGTCTGCAGATGCTGCGCAGGTGAATATAGTTTTAGGTGTTAGGGAGACTGTAGAGTCTGAAGTTGCAGATGGACACAGGGATGTCCGGGCTGCGAGTGTTTCTGAGGTTGTGGATGGACAAGGGGATGTTCATGCCGCAAGTGTGGTGGAAGTAGATGAGGTAGAAGTTGAGGAGAAATTTGGTGGCAGCGTCGTGGAGTGTGTGAGTGAGAATGATGTAGTGTGTGAAGATGTGCAGACGCCTTCTGTAAGTAGTGTTGAGGATTCCGAGGAACGGGAGGAAGTTTCAGGTGGACCAGGTGAGCAACTAGAGGAGGACGAGGATGTGCAGTGTTCAGATGGTGGTAGTGGAAGTGATGGCGATGATGTTGATGATAAATGTGTTGGGGAAAACGAGATCAGAGAAGAGGTTAGTGAAGAAGTTTGTGAAGCGGCTGGCGATGAGTGTCATGAAGAAATTGGTGAGGAGCTGAGGGAAGATGCGGTTGAAGAGGGATCAGAGGAGCAACGGGAAGATGCTGAGGAGGTGCAGTGTCAGGAGGTTGGTCTGGATTATATGGACGAAGAAGGGGAAATTGTAGAAAAGGAAGAAATTGTAGCAAAGGAGTTAGACGACGAGCATAATCCAAAGCGGAGTGAAAGTAGTGAGGTAAGTTGCCTTGATTCTGATTCCGAAGAAACCAGTCAGTACAGCTCAACACGAGATAATTTCTTAGAGAGTGGTGTCCGAAAGGAGCGAATACCTAAAGTGCGTCATAGAAAGGTGAGAAGAAGAGGTTAACGGGTAGCGGGTAGATGTTCCCCACACTCCCAGTGGTGTTCATCTATTTCAGGGTTGCGCCCCTGCCCACGCGAGCCTTGGTTCCTCCATTCATCCTTATTTTCGGAGGGAACCAGGTCCTTACCCTTAGCCCTGGCTATTGACCCTTTAATGATCCTTGCCCCGTTTCATCTTCCCGATAGTCCTACCCCTCCCCTTAGTAAAAAAAAAAAACTATCGATAAGGAAGTAGAGAGACTTGCCGGAAGTGAGTAGATTGTGGTCCTCGAGATGGTCGTGGTCTTTGAGATCGTCAGTTTCCCCTAACGGGAGAGGTTAGATGAAGTGATGGTGTGCTGTTGTTGGTTGTTAATAGTTGTTGATGTTGATGTTGTTTATTGTAGGGTCGGTCCATGCCGCATTCTCCGGTTGTTCCCCGGGTGTTTGGTTGAGAAAGAGTATTGTATTATTGTGTATCGACGTCGGTGAAGAAGTAAACCCCCCATGTAGTTATGGCCTTTTTGGTGAAGTTGAGATGAGATTAATGTTCGCGTACCCTTGGTGCGGTCCTCTCTGTCTGGCTAAGCGGGGCCGTCCGCCCTTGTGTAGGGAGGTGGGCCAGCCATATGGCAAGGTTGGAGATGCCTTGTGGGTGCATGTGGCTGGTCGGTCCAAGAGGTGGACGAGGAGTAGTTCGGTCACTCACATGCCAAGGTGTGAGATACCTTGTTGGGTCTTAGGACGAGTATGTGAGTGGGACCGGTGGGAGTAGGTGATGGTCACCGGAGAGGGTGACGTGTTGGGGCGGTCCCGTGGGGTTGGCATAGCGGAGAGGGTCGCATGGGGATGGTGGTTCTCCTGAGAGCAAGTGCCGCCGGGCCACCTTACCCACGATGTCCACCGGAGTATTTAAGAAGGGGGTACACTGCAGGGTACTTTCCCGAGTTTCAGAGTGGGGCAACCGGGTTGCCCTTTCGGGGTGGGGGTGTGCCGGTAATTGCCGGCCGTTGAATATTCGAGAAAAAATTAATTGTAAAATATATCGCCGGTTATTCGGAACGACCCTTGCCCACTACGAAGTGTACGTGAGTGGGTACGGTTGCGCGCGCAACTCGTAGTAAGTGTCGGTTGGCCCTGCCGGCGTCGGCAGTCAAGTTCATCGCCCCGCTACGAATACATCGGCTGTCTCTCTCTCTCCGAACAATTACGGCGTAGTTTCTCTGCATCTGTATGGCTTGCTGAAACTTAAGCGACTCCCGGTAAGAATTGCATTATTTTATGTGTTATAAGTAATTCATATTAATTGGATATTTAATAACAAGGTGTGTGCAACCGTAAAAAGACGTAATTATGTGAGTGCGACCCGACAGTTTTGATATTAAAAGAAAACTCATTGTTCAGTAATTTACTTAATGTTCAGTATATAGCCCATGTTCCTTTATTATTACTATAATAGTGTGAGAGGTATTGTAATTGTCATTGTCATGATAAAGGTGTAGAATGTTGAAAAATTAATGGCTAAAAGTTAGTGCGTAGTCAGGTTGTGAACTGTGTCCATTCACGCAGCAGACTGTCGGGGAGCTCTTTAATTAACTTTACTGTAGAGAATTTATTTGTGAGAACTTCCATAGAGGAAATATTATCAATGTTAAAACTTTATTAATACTGTGAGTGCCTTGAAGTTAAATTTTTGGTCAAATAATGATTATTGGTCACCACGTTGCGTTTAACCTGTTAATTTATGTCGAAGCATGTAGACATGGTATTGATGACTTTTACATTACGCCACTTTTGATATAGTCTATTCATTATCAAAATTTAATTATTCCATGGCTGATTTTCTACACTTTAAACAGGTTGCAAAGACTTTATTAATGAAACTTGTGCATTTATTGAGAGTTGGTTGAAGGCCCGTTCTGAGGTTAATTACCTGAACTTGGGCGTACATTTTTGGTGAACATTTCTCTAATTTATATGAATTAACAGGGTTCTTGATTAAGACGGAGATTGGGCTTGCTGATTGCCGTACAACTGCATCAGTCATGGACCATTAGAGAAGATCCTGTCCGGAGAGGGAGCTGGTGACCGGTTCACAATGTAGCACTTGGGCAGCAGTATTAAGGTGATATGCACTCTTTATTTTTCTTTTGGGGCCGGGCCGGCAGGGCACCTGTTTTACAGTAATATTCATTTGAATCCATGTGACCACGTGTCCAGACTGTCTGCTATAAATGGGAACAGCTGATCATCATGAGTTAATTTCAAGAACACTTTTTATAACTGAATTACCTAAAACTAAGTCCATTGCTTGTAATTGTGTGCTGCACTGGGGGAGCGTGCCAGAGATATTTTTACACTTGCACATTTTACCGTTTGCATTTCATTATTATATTACTCCTTACAAAAATTATAGAACGTGTTATGGACTCTGTTCCGGCTGGAACAGAGTTGAGTAAATTTTAAATTCACCTTGGGTTTAACATTTAAGGGCTGGGGGTTTTTCTTGTTTTTTTTTTGGTCGTTTTCTGGGGTTTAAAAAGGGACTTAGTTTTTGTCTGACACATGTTTGTGCAGCCTGAGGCAGGTTAGATTCCTGTCAAATTTTGTCAACCACATGCTGGCGCACTTCCACAGCTGCTAGGGCACAACCGTTTTATTGTACTTTCATTTTAATTATATTTATATAGCCATTCGGGGTTAATAGGAAATAATTTGTTTTTTTTTTCCTGGGCATATATTAGTTGATTTTGCACCTTACAAAGGGCTATACTGATTGTTTTTCTTAACTTGCAAAACACATATTGATTAACTTTAACTTGTAGTATCTGCTGATTAATTTTCTTTTAACTATAGAACATATACTCATTATATTTTTTGTAAAACCTATATTGTTTAAATTTTTTGAAATTGTAAAGCATCGAGTGATTAATTTTCTGACTGTTAAAGTATATACTGATTTATTAAATCCTTCGGAATTTGTGAAGCAAAGTAACCGTTTAGAATTGTATAACAGCTGATATACATATGGGCGGTCCGGTCTTACTTATGCGTTATGAGTAATCATCCTTTCTGGGGTTTTGGCTTTTATATAATTCTACAGAAACGGGTTGTTGATGGGCGAACATTTTATCACTGCTGGGTTCTGAGTATGGTAGTTACACTGCCTGCAAGACGGGTGCATTCCAGGGGCATTCGTGTTAGAATTAATGTATAATTGTGAGTCTATGTGCCTTATGTTTCAGTGTGTGTTGTTATGTTTGTCCGTGTCTAGCTAGTCACAAGATGGGGGAGAACTTTATATTTATATATATATTTACTGAATATCATACACACTTGTTATGATATACACATGTTGTTTTTTTTTAATACTGTTAAAGCAGGGCTTAATTTATTTGTGATATTTATGATTCATGGGGGGGGGATAACTATGTGATAGAGTTTGCCTACATGTATTAATTCTTGGCATACAATAAAACTGTTATTGTTATATTACAGCTGAGTTTCATTGCAAGTCCCGTCATACTGGACCCGGCACAATTTTTGCTTCTCTAGGCTCCGGCCTAGTCCTAATTGACTTGTGGCTTCTCTTTCAAAAAAAAATATTAAAATAAAAGAAGTGTTTTATATTCTTAAAAATACATAAAGGAAAGAGGGGTTACACTAGCTGTAGCCACAAAGCTATAAAAAATAGAATTACCAACAAAGATGTGGCAGTGTAGATTAAGGGTAATTATAAACGGAAGCCTTATGTGTAAATAAGCAACTTCCTAAATAAATGAAATGTATGTAGAGATAATAATAAGCAGGGAATAAACCTTGTACTACAACTATATCCAGACCCTGTATGAACGAGTTTATGTCAGTGAAATAATAGGGAAACAGGACCCCTAATTAACCTAGACTTACAGAACAGTAAATATAACGAATAAGGTGTGAAGTACCACCACTTAATTAATATTATATGCCTTAAAAATGAGTAGGCCATGTAAAAATGTAATTAGAGAATAAGGAATTTTCAGAATAATGTATTGACATAATTATACTAAGATTTAATATTGTTTAGCTGTAGGCAGCATTTAGTTTTAATAATGTATGTACTTTTATTCATTTAATAACGTTCAAAAGAGAAAACAGATGTAAATAATCAAATATCAAAGAAAGGAAAATAGTCGCATTTGCACTATTAGCAGACGACACTAAGAAACCATGTTTTAGGACGGTATTTCAAAGTATTGTTAATGAAAACTATGTTCAAACCGGCCTCAAGCCCACATCAAAGTAAAGATCAGAAACTAAGCTTTAATTTGGTAATAATAGCATAAAGAATGGAATTGTAATAGTTGAATAATTAGTGTTAGCATCATTTTTTAACAAGATTTAAGAAAGTGCAAGTAAACACTATCAACAACGACTGTGAGTACAGAAATACGTATCGGCGTAGTTTATTAAGAACATTACGTCATCATGACATAATTTTTTACCAATCACAAACGAGTTTACTTAGCGAAAATTACTCCTAGCGGCGATCGAGAGAGGGGTATATAATCAAAAGGACGCTAAGAAATTGGCATTCACCGAGTATTCGACTGCTTGCTTTCGATGTGGTAACATCAGAAGAACAACGCAGAAGAGGATCGCCTCGACCTCAAGATACTGCAATGAAGAGGCTATCGCAGCAACCGACGGAGGCAGTCAAGAAGAAGCCACCGGACCAGAAACCACCTCCTCGCCAGCGCCAACATAAAGCTGCTGCAGCGATGGAAGTCGGCCAGCCGCATTGCCTGCAAGACGAGGAGCAAGCTCACACAACTGGGACCTGCCGCACAGTGCCGGTAAGTCGGTTAGGTAGGGCTGTCCAGCTGAATCCGGGGAGTCCGAGAGTAGGACTCACAAATAGAGATGCGGGTTGCGCCGCCACTGTGACGGTGTCACAGTTCGGCCCCCGGATACCCGCTGGACAAAGAGCTGAGCTAGTCAGCAGTAGACCAGCTGTTAGTGCCCCTGAAGCACTGTGCGGCAGCGACGAGCTCCCCGGCTGGCCACTTGGGCCAGTCGGGAACCCTACGACTTGCGCGGGTAACCCTGCTCAACCCGCGCAAGTTCGTGAAAATAATCGGTCCTTATTAGGGCCGACCAAGCCCGCAAAGGCCGGACCTTCCGGCTGCACGGCCGCTAGTAGGCCAAGCAGCCCTCAACCTCTGCCGGAGTCTGACTCCCTAGACATGGAGACCTCGGCTTTCACCGACTGGGTGGTAGTAGGGCACGGTGGCAAGCCGAGGAAGTCTCCCTCCCTGACCTCTTTGAGTTCGGCTACGGACTCGGCGGCATTCAAAGCCTCCGCTGAGGTTGCGCCCAGTCGCACCTCCGAAGGAAGGATCCCGCCGGTGTTCGTCACGAACGTCAAAGATATTATCGGCTTCAATCACCGACTCCGTAAGGTCGTTGGACTGGCAGATAACGCTTCGGTCAAGCTCCTAGCGAGTGAGACTGTGCGCGTTACCTGCCGCAGCGCTTCCGAGCACTTCGGAGTGACCAGTGGCTGGAACGTGAATCGTTCCAGTTCCACACATACACTCTAAACCGCACCAAGCCTGTAGCCCTCGTCCTTCGGGGCCTGGACATACAGGCGGATCCGCAGGTCGTTCTCTACGAACTGCGCGACGCGGGTTATAAGGTTGTGGGAGCCTCTCGGCTGTACACCACTTATGGCTCGCGTCGTCCCCTCCCCCTCATCAGACTCCTGGTAGAGAAGGGCGATTCTTCCCAGGCCCTTTTAGACTTGAAAAGGCTTTTCGGGCTTTGCGTGAGCGTAGAGCCCTGCCGTCAGACCGGGCGACTTTCCCAGTGCCACAGGTGTCAGCGGTTCGGCCATAGCAGCTTCGGTTGTCGGAACGCGCCGACCTGCGTCCGCTGTGGAAACGACCACCTTACGCAGGCCTGCGCAGTTCCTGACAATAACAGGTATTGTATTAACTGTGGCGGCGCCCATGCTGCAAATAACAGGCGCTGCCCAGTTTACCAAGAGCAGCTGGACAAACTTGCTAAACCTGTCCAGCCTAAGTCTCGACAAGTTGTTCGCCAACCCGTAAGGTCGGCCGAAGCCGCTGAACCTGTGGTCCGGAAACCAGCCCCAAGGTCTGCTCCGGTTCCAAAACCTACACGTGCAGTGAGCCCGAGCATAGCTCAACAGGCCAAACCACCTACCGCGCCCCCGGAACCGCAACGCGAAGTCCCCCACTACGCTCTAGTCCCGCTGCCGGACGATAAGGAGGAAATTGATCCTCCACTGGCGCCGCCACCCAAGCCTAGATTCCGCAGATCAGGCAAAAAAGGTAAACCTCAAAGAAAGGAAAATAGTCGCATTTGCATTATTAGCAGACGACACTAAGAAACCATGTTTTAGGACGGTATTTCAAAGTATTGTTAATGAAAACTATGTTCAAACCGGCCTCAAGCCACATCAAAGTAAAGATCAGAAACTAAGCTTTAATTTGGTAATAATAGCATAAAGAATGGAATTGCAATAGTTGAATAATTAGTGTTAGCATCATTTTTTAACAAGATTTAAGAAAATGCAAGTAAACACTATCAACAACGACTGTGAGTACAGAAATACGTATCGGCGTAGTTTATTAAGAACATTACGTCATCATGACATAATTTTGTACCAATCACAAACGAGTTTACTTAGCGAAAATTACTCCTAGCGGCGATCGAGAGAGAGGTATATAATCAAAAGGACGCTAATTTTCATCCACAAGCTAATCAGTTGCGTCTCTGCATGGTGTTCATATTTTAATAATCAACAACAGTACAATTGTAGTAAATACATTGAATTTTGCCAAATTAACCATTGGAAAGACGAGTCGTCGCCTCTGAGTGCATCGAAAGTTAATTGTGAGTTTATATAAACAGTGCGTGTATCGGAACGAGTAAAGTTAACATAACCTGTAAAGGCTGTAACCTATTGTTAGTCAGAAGAAGGTTATTTCTCGTTTCCAAGTGCGATTAAAGTGAAGTGCATTAGCGATCAATATAATCCGATCGTTAAAGTGTTCATTTTTAATCAATACGATTAAAAATCCAGGTAGTACTGTGACCAAATTTATTGTTTATATAGGCCTACCATCCATTGATTGTAGAAATTAACACATTTGTACTGACGCAAAAACAATCGAACTATTCGTAGAGAACACTGTATTAATTTATTTAGAGGGATTAATATATCCCAACGTAAGAATATATGTATTAGAATTTTTTATAACTAATGTCAATTAGAATATAAGCAAACGAAATTCTCGTTAATCAATTATTCAATTGAAATTTATTGAAGAGGCTTAAACCGAATTATTACATCATAGTAGTACTTTTTAAAGAAATTAATATCGTTCTATTCTGTATTTCAAAGAACTTACCCTTGAGGTACTTAGTCCAATAAGATAAATATTTTGTTAGTAAAATAAGAGTTTTTTATTGTGCTTAAACTGAGCTAGACCAGTCATTAAACAGATAACTTGTGATCCGAATTATATTATTGTTAAATGTATTTTTCAAATCAATTCTAGAGGTTATAATAAACCAATAATATTATACAGCATTAACTTTTGTTTTAATTATTTTAGAATACGTGATCAACCCTCAGTATTGCAGACACTGAGGTACATCAAAACATAAATTTTTAAGTATACTATTTAAATTATTTTCAATTCAATTAACATTTAAAAGATATAAACAGTAAAACGTCAATACACACAATTATAGAATTAGAAGTTTGTTTTTATATGGGACATTTCTTTAAGAAAACCCATATGGCGCCCAAATAACATTCAAGGTGTTGTAAAACCTTGTTTATGAAATATTATACTGGTCAAAAAGGAACTTGACAGTTTATTCATTAGCTGTGAACGTCTGAACCTCAAGTACGTCAACCAGGTACGTGAAGTGTTAATTATATTAATATATTTTGTCCAGACCACACTTGACATACACATACACAGACGACATTTTTATATAGAAGAGGATTTCGACTTGAAGTTCGACACAACCGTTACATTCATCAGCGGATCAACAAGTTAATATTTTATTCATAATAAACCATATCACTACAAATAAATTATACTTTATCAATTATAAAAATAATTACTGCATATATTAGAGACCCCATTAAACAATAAATCGATAATTAAATTATATAGGGAGGATCTAGTTATATTACAGAGTGGCTTCCATCGCGGGGCTTCAGTAAAGACGGACGAACAAAGAGATATTACAGAGTGGCGACCAACGTGGGGCAGCTTTAAAAATATACAGAAATAATATATTTGAATAGTATATTTTAATATTAAATTAGCCCGGCAAGTACGGTAGAACGATCATGCCTCACACACATAGACACGATACCAGGTACAAGGCCAGCCAAGGAGAAGGTGCACAGGCAAACACCGAAGTAAATATAGAGGTACAGGAGACACAACCAACAACCGAAATGGAAGTGGCAACAAATAATACCTTAGAAAACCAACAAGAAGAAACGCCTCCTGCAGAACCCGAGCAACCCGAGCAACCCAGACAACCGGAGAAGCCCACACAAACAGGGGATACAGACTTCCAGGAATGGATGAAGAAGATGATGGAAGTAACAAATAAAAATATCGAGTCGTTGAAGGACGATTTAAATAAAAAATTAGACGACAACAGCCAGAAAATGGAGAAGAAAATAGACCATATCAGCAAGAAGATGGATGAGAATAATGAGAAAATAAACACCAAAATAGACAGATAAATAAGAGTAGTTAGAAGAGAGATTGCAGAAGTACACGAGAGATGTGAACAATACAACCAAGAGTTACAGCATACTAGAGGTTGAGGGACGGATCAACAGTATAGAAGAAATTAACGAAGTCAGAATCGAGTCTCTGAAGAATATCAGCCAGGACGAGATAAAACGAGTAAGAACGGACGTAGGAGAAAGATGTGAGGAAATAGATGCATCAGTGAACAACATAAGAACCCTGACTGTTAACAACAAAGAAAAAATCGAAGAGTTGCATCAACGAGAGATCCTACAAATACGAGAGGAACTCGAAACCATCCGTAACCGACCAACACAGGGTCAATACCTACAACCCATAGACAACCGCGATATTATAAATTTCAAAAATTATAAAAAGAACCCGATCGAATTTCTGGAACGAGTAGAGGAAAATCTGACCAGAATCCGGGAAAACAGATGGACAGTAATCCGCAGTTTGATCGACGAGTATTTTAAGGAAATACACGATAACTGGTGGACTGCAACCCGCCACGAGATCCAAAGTTATGAGGAGTTTAAGACGCTGTTCAGGGCCAAATACTGGTCAGAGTCTACCCAAAACATAGTACGGGATGATATATGTCACGGCAAGTACGACGCCAGTCGAGGGAAAACTCCAACTTCTTACTTCCTTGGTAAGGTATGTTTGGCCAGAAACCTCGAACCAAGGATACCAGAGGAGTGCCTGGTCACCAAGCTAGCATATCACTATGAGGAGGGAGTAGCATGATCACGACAATGGGGGTAGATAAAAACTATCCAAGCCATGGCAGCACTGCTCGAAGATAACGAACAACTGTGAGGTAAATAAAAGAGCAAAGGAGATTGTCACAAGAATCAAGATGTGTATAATGTAAAGAAAAAATGTATTATTGAAAAACAGGGAAATTGTTAAATTAAGAACCATTATATGATATAATTACGTGACCAAGAGTATAAAAACTTGACCAATACTAGTAAGCTGAAAATAATACTAGCAGTGAACTTAGTCTAGATCAACACACCAACAGACTATTAAATTCAATAAAGAGAGAAGCAGTAATCTTATAATTAAACAAAATAAAGTGATAATTTCTTCACACCATAAAACTATTTTCTCAAATTATCAATTTTGAGAGGGGAGTATATGTAACATCACAAAATGTTCCATAACCATAATGCTCACCAGAAGGGTGAAATATAACACTAGAGTTGTAAAATGAATAATTATAATGAATGTAACAAAGAAGAGAAGGGACCAGCAAAGAAGAAAGAAGAGGAGGGATCCCAAGAAGCAGTGATGAATACACTGCATGACACTACAACTTAAATACAGTGACTGACTATGACTAATGGACAAGCAAAGTTCACAAATAAGCTGTCAAGTGAGCCAGTTCAAGACATTGAGGTGTAGAGTCACATAGTATAAACAAAATAACCAATGACTTTAACAAGACAATAACAAATAACAGCATATTGGCTGAAAGAATTAGAACAATGATACAGAAATAACAAAGACTATGTACTATACTAGCTGTAGCCACAAAGCTATAAAAAATAGAATTACCAACAAAGATGTAGCAGTGTAGATTAATGGTAATTATAAACGGAAGCCTTATGTGTAAATAAGGAACTTCCTAAATAAATGAAATGTAAGTAGAGATAATAATAAGCAGGGAATAAACCTTGTACTACAACTATATCCAGACCCTGTATGAACGAGTTTATGTCAGTGAAATAATAGGGAAACAGGACCCCTAATTAACCTAGACTTACAGAACAGTAAATATAACGAATAAGGTGTGAAGTACCACCACTTAATTAATATTATATGCCTTAAAAATGAGTAGGCCATGTAAAAATGTAATTAGAGAATAAGGAATTTTCAGAATAATGTATTGACATAATTATACTAAGATTTAATATTGTTTAGCTGTAGGCAGCATTTAGTTTTAATAATGTATGTACTTTTATTCATTTAATAACGTTCAAAAGAGAAAACAGATGTAAATAATCAAATATCAAAGAAAGGAAAATAGTCGCATTTGCATTATTAGCAGACGACACTAAGAAACCATGTTTTAGGACGGTATTTCAAAGTATTGTTAATGAAAACTATGTTCAAACCGGCCTCAAACCACATCAAAGTAAAGATCAGAAACTAAGCTTTAATTTGGTAATAATAGCATAAAGAATGGAATTGTAATAGTTGAATAATTAGTGTTAGCATCATTTTTTAACAAGATTTAAGAAAGTGCAAGTAAACACTATCAACAACGACTGTGAGTACAGAAATACGTATCGGCGTAGTTTATTAAGAACATTACGTCATCATGACATAATTTTTTACCAATCACAAACGAGTTTACTTAGCGAAAATTACTCCTAGCGGCGATCGAGAGAGAGGTATATAATCAAAAGGACGCTAATTTTCATCCACAAGCTAATCAGTTGCGTCTCTGCATGGTGTTCATATTTTAATAATCAACAACAGTACAATTGTAGTAAATACATTGAATTTTGCCAAATTAACCATTGGAAAGACGAGTCGTCGCCTCTGAGTGCATCGAAAGTTAATTGTGAGTTTATATAAACAGTGCGTGTATCGGAACGAGTAAAGTTAACATAACCTGTAAAGGCTGTAACCTATTGTTAGTCAGAAGAAGGTTATTTCTCGTTTCCAAGTGCGATTAAAGTGAAGTGCATTAGCGATCAATATAATCCGATCGTTAAAGTGTTCATTTTTAATCAATACGATTAAAAATCCAGGTAGTACTGTGACCAAATTTATTGTTTATATAGGCCTACCATCCATTGATTGTAGAAATTAACACATTTGTACTGACGCAAAAACAATCGAACTATTCGTAGAGAACACTGTATTAATTTATTTAGAGGGATTAATATATCCCAACGTAAGAATATATGTATTAGAATTTTTTATAACTAATGTCAATTAGAATATAAGCAAACGAAATTCTCGTTAATCAATTATTCAATTGAAATTTATTGAAGAGGCTTAAACCGAATTATTACATCATAGTAGTACTTTTTAAAGAAATTAATATCGTTCTATTCTGTATTTCAAAGAACTTACCCTTGAGGTACTTAGTCCAATAAGATAAATATTTTGTTAGTAAAATAAGAGTTTTTTATTGTGCTTAAACTGAGCTAGACCAGTCATTAAACAGATAACTTGTGATCCGAATTATATTATTGTTAAATGTATTTTTCAAATCAATTCCAGAGGTTATAATAAACCAATAATATTATACAGCATTAACTTTTGTTTTAATTATTTTAGAATAGGTGATCAACCCTCAGTATTGCAGACACTGAGGTACATCAAAACATAAATTTTTAAGTTACTATTTAAATTATTTTCAATTCAATTAACATTTAAAATATAGAAACAGTAAAAAGTCAATACACACAATTATAGAATTAGAAGTTTGTTTTTTATGGGACATTTCTTTAAGAAAACCCATATGGCGCCCAAATAACATTCAAGGTGTTGTAAAACCTTGTTTATGAAATATTATACTGGTCAAAAAGGAACTTGACAGTTTATTCATTAGCTGTGAACGTCTGAACCTCAAGTACGTCAACCAGGTACGTGAAGTGTTAATTATATTAATATATTTTGTCCAGACCACACTTGACATACACATACACAGACGACATTTTTATATAGAAGAGGATTTCGACTTGAAGTTCGACACAACCGTTACATTCATCAGCGGATCAACAAGTTAATATTTTATTCATAATAAACCATATCACTACAAATAAATTATACTTTATCAATTATAAAAATAATTACTGCATATATTAGAGACCCCATTAAACAATAAATCGATAATTAAATTATATAGGGAGGATCTAGTTATATTACAGAGTGGCTTCCATCGCGGGGCTTCAGTAAAGACGGACGAACAAAGAGATATTACGGAGTGGCGACCAACGTGGGGCAGCTTTAAAAATATACAGAAATAATATATTTGAATAGTATATTTTAATATTAAATTAGCCCGGCAAGTACGGTAGAACGATCATGCCTCACACACATAGACACGATACCAGGTACAAGGCCAGCCAAGGAGAAGGTGCACAGGCAAACACCGAAGTAAATATAGAGGTACAGGAGACACAACCAACAACCGAAATGGAAGTGGCAACAAATAATACCTTAGAAAACCAACAAGAAGAAACGCCTCCTGCAGAACCCGAGCAACCCGAGCAACCCAGACAACCGGAGAAGCCCACACAAACAGGGGATACAGACTTCCAGGAATGGATGAAGAAGATGATGGAAGTAACAAATAAAAATATCGAGTCGTTGAAGGACGATTTAAATAAAAAATTAGACGACAACAGCCAGAAAATGGAGAAGAAAATAGACCATATCAGCAAGAAGATGGATGAGAATAATGAGAAAATAAACACCAAAATAGACAGATAAATAAGAGTAGTTAGAAGAGAGATTGCAGAAGTACACGAGAGATGTGAACAATACAACCAAGAGTTACAGCATACTAGAGGTTGAGGGACGGATCAACAGTATAGAAGAAATTAACGAAGTCAGAATCGAGTCTCTGAAGAATATCAGCCAGGACGAGATAAAACGAGTAAGAACGGACGTAGGAGAAAGATGTGAGGAAATAGATGCATCAGTGAACAACATAAGAACCCTGACTGTTAACAACAAAGAAAAAATCGAAGAGTTGCATCAACGAGAGATCCTACAAATACGAGAGAAACTCGAAACCATCCGTAACCGACCAACACAGGGTCAATACCTACAACCCATAGACAACCGCGATATTATAAATTTCAAAAATTATAAAAAGAACCCGATCGAATTTCTGGAACGAGTAGAGGAAAATCTGACCAGAATCCGGGAAAACAGATGGACAGTAATCCGCAGTTTGATCGACGAGTATTTTAAGGAAATACACGATAACTGGTGGACTGCAACCCGCCACGAGATCCAAAGTTATGAGGAGTTTAAGACGCTGTTCAGGGCCAAATACTGGTCAGAGTCTACCCAAAACATAGTACGGGATGATATATGTCACGGCAAGTACGACGCCAGTCGAGGGAAAACTCCAACTTCTTACTTCCTTGGTAAGGTATGTTTGGCCAGAAACCTCGAACCAAGGATACCAGAGGAGTGCCTGGTCACCAAGCTAGCATATCACTATGAGGAGGGAGTAGCATGATCACGACAATGGGGGTAGATAAAAACTATCCAAGCCATGGCAGCACTGCTCGAAGATAACGAACAACTGTGAGGTAAATAAAAGAGCAAAGGAGATTGTCACAAGAATCAAGATGTGTATAATGTAAAGAAAAAATGTATTATTGAAAAACAGGGAAATTGTTAAATTAAGAACCATTATATGATATAATTACGTGACCAAGAGTATAAAAACTTGACCAATACTAGTAAGCTGAAAATAATACTAGCAGTGAACTTAGTCTAGATCAACACACCAACAGACTATTAAATTCAATAAAGAGAGAAGCAGTAATCTTATAATTAAACAAAATAAAGTGATAATTTCTTCACACCATAAAACTATTTTCTCAAATTATCAATTTTGAGAGGGGAGTATATGTAACATCACAAAATGTTCCATAACCATAATGCTCACCAGAAGGGTGAAATATAACACTAGAGTTGTAAAATGAATAATTATAATGAATGTAACAAAGAAGAGAAGGGACCAGCAAAGAAGAAAGAAGAGGAGGGATCCCAAGAAGCAGTGATGAATACACTGCATGACACTACAACTTAAATACAGTGACTGACTATGACTAATGGACAAGCAAAGTTCACAAATAAGCTGTCAAGTGAGCCAGTTCAAGACATTGAGGTGTAGAGTCACATAGTATAAACAAAATAACCAATGACTTTAACAAGACAATAACAAATAACAGCATATTGGCTGAAAGAATTAGAACAATGATACAGAAATAACAAAGACTATGTACTATACTAGCTGTAGCCACAAAGCTATAAAAAATAGAATTACCAACAAAGATGTAGCAGTGTAGATTAATGGTAATTATAAACGGAAGCCTTATGTGTAAATAAGGAACTTCCTAAATAAATGAAATGTAAGTAGAGATAATAATAAGCAGGGAATAAACCTTGTACTACAACTATATCCAGACCCTGTATGAACGAGTTTATGTCAGTGAAATAATAGGGAAATAGGACCCCTAATTAACCTAG
Source organism: Magicicada septendecula (assembly GCA_034769895.1). Classification (NCBI taxonomy): domain Eukaryota; kingdom Metazoa; phylum Arthropoda; class Insecta; order Hemiptera; family Cicadidae; genus Magicicada; species Magicicada septendecula. Next base: position 400,960,445 of record CM068369.1, on the reverse strand, counting down.
ACTTACAGAACAGTAAATATAACGAATAAGGTGTGAAGTACCACCACTTAATTAATATTATATGCCTTAAAAATGAGTAGGCCATGTAAAAATGTAATTAGAGAATAAGGAATTTTCAGAATAATGTATTGACATAATTATACTAAGATTTAATATTGTTTAGCTGTAGGCAGCATTTAGTTTTAATAATGTATGTACTTTTATTCATTTAATAACGTTCAAAAGAGAAAACAGATGTAAATAATCAAATATCAAAGAAAGGAAAATAGTCGCATTTGCATTATTAGCAGACGACACTAAGAAACCATGTTTTAGGACGGTATTTCAAAGTATTGTTAATGAAAACTATGTTCAAACCGGCCTCAAACCACATCAAAGTAAAGATCAGAAACTAAGCTTTAATTTGGTAATAATAGCATAAAGAATGGAATTGTAATAGTTGAATAATTAGTGTTAGCATCATTTTTTAACAAGATTTAAGAAAGTGCAAGTAAACACTATCAACAACGACTGTGAGTACAGAAATACGTATCGGCGTAGTTTATTAAGAACATTACGTCATCATGACATAATTTTGTACCAATCACAAACGAGTTTACTTAGCGAAAATTACTCCTAGCGGCGATCGAGAGAGAGGTATATAATCAAAAGGACGCTAATTTTCATCCACAAGCTAATCAGTTGCGTCTCTGCATGGTGTTCATATTTTAATAATCAACAACAGTACAATTGTAGTAAATACATTGAATTTTGCCAAATTAACCATTGGAAAGACGAGTCGTCGCCTCTGAGTGCATCGAAAGTTAATTGTGAGTTTATATAAACAGTGCGTGTATCGGAACGAGTAAAGTTAACATAACCTGTAAAGGCTGTAACCTATTGTTAGTCAGAAGAAGGTTATTTCTCGTTTCCAAGTGCGATTAAAGTGAAGTGCATTAGCGATCAATATAATCCGATCGTTAAAGTGTTCATTTTTAATCAATACGATTAAAAATCCAGGTAGTACTGTGACCAAATTTATTGTTTATATAGGCCTACCATCCATTGATTGTAGAAATTAACACATTTGTACTGACGCAAAAACAATCGAACTATTCGTAGAGAACACTGTATTAATTTATTTAGAGGGATTAATATATCCCAACGTAAGAATATATGTATTAGAATTTTTTATAACTAATGTCAATTAGAATATAAGCAAACGAAATTCTCGTTAATCAATTATTCAATTGAAATTTATTGAAGAGGCTTAAACCGAATTATTACATCATAGTAGTACTTTTTAAAGAAATTAATATCGTTCTATTCTGTATTTCAAAGAACTTACCCTTGAGGTACTTAGTCCAATAAGATAAATATTTTGTTAGTAAAATAAGAGTTTTTTATTGTGCTTAAACTGAGCTAGACCAGTCATTAAACAGATAACTTGTGATCCGAATTATATTATTGTTAAATGTATTTTTCAAATCAATTCTAGAGGTTATAATAAACCAATAATATTATACAGCATTAACTTTTGTTTTAATTATTTTAGAATAGGTGATCAACCCTCAGTATTGCAGACACTGAGGTACATCAAAACATAAATTTTTAAGTATACTATTTAAATTATTTTCAATTCAATTAACATTTAAAAGATATAAACAGTAAAACGTCAATACACACAATTATAGAATTAGAAGTTTGTTTTTATATGGGACATTTCTTTAAGAAAACCCATATGGCGCCCAAATAACATTCAAGGTGTTGTAAAACCTTGTTTATGAAATATTATACTGGTCAAAAAGGAACTTGACAGTTTATTCATTAGCTGTGAACGTCTGAACCTCAAGTACGTCAACCAGGTACGTGAAGTGTTAATTATATTAATATATTTTGTCCAGACCACACTTGACATACACATACACAGACGACATTTTTATATAGAAGAGGATTTCGACTTGAAGTTCGACACAACCGTTACATTCATCAGCGGATCAACAAGTTAATATTTTATTCATAATAAACCATATCACTACAAATAAATTATACTTTATCAATTATAAAAATAATTACTGCATATATTAGAGACCCCATTAAACAATAAATCGATAATTAAATTATATAGGGAGGATCTAGTTATATTACAGAGTGGCTTCCATCGCGGGGCTTCAGTAAAGACGGACGAACAAAGAGATATTACGGAGTGGCGACCAACGTGGGGCAGCTTTAAAAATATACAGAAATAATATATTTTAATAGTATATTTTAATATTAAATTAGCCCGGCAAGTACGGTAGAACGATCATGCCTCACACACATAGACACGATACCAGGTACAAGGCCAGCCAAGGAGAAGGTGCACAGGCAAACACCGAAGTAAATATAGAGGTACAGGAGACACAACCAACAACCGAAATGGAAGTGGCAACAAATAATACCTTAGAAAACCAACAAGAAGAAACGCCTCCTGCAGAACCCGAGCAACCCAGACAACCGGAGAAGCCCACACAAACAGGGGATACAGACTTCCAGGAATGGATGAAGAAGATGATGGAAGTAACAAATAAAAATATCGAGTCGTTGAAGGACGATTTAAATAAAAAATTAGACGACAACAGCCAGAAAATGGAGAAGAAAATAGACCATATCAGCAAGAAGATGGATGAGAATAATGAGAAAATAAACACCAAAATAGACAGATAAATAAGAGTAGTTAGAAGAGAGATTGCAGAAGTACACGAGAGATGTGAACAATACAACCAAGAGTTACAGCATACTAGAGGTTGAGGGACGGATCAACAGTATAGAAGAAATTAACGAAGTCAGAATCGAGTCTCTGAAGAATATCAGCCAGGACGAGATAAAACGAGTAAGAACGGACGTAGGAGAAAGATGTGAGGAAATAGATGCATCAGTGAACAACATAAGAACCCTGACTGTTAACAACAAAGAAAAAATCGAAGAGTTGCATCAACGAGAGATCCTACAAATACGAGAGGAACTCGAAACCATCCGTAACCGACCAACACAGGGTCAATACCTACAACCCATAGACAACCGCGATATTATAAATTTCAAAAATTATAAAAAGAACCCGATCGAATTTCTGGAACGAGTAGAGGAAAATCTGACCAGAATCCGGGAAAACAGATGGACAGTAATCCGCAGTTTGATCGACGAGTATTTTAAGGAAATACACGATAACTGGTGGACTGCAACCCGCCACGAGATCCAAAGTTATGAGGAGTTTAAGACGCTGTTCAGGGCCAAATACTGGTCAGAGTCTACCCAAAACATAGTACGGGATGATATATGTCACGGCAAGTACGACGCCAGTCGAGGGAAAACTCCAACTTCTTACTTCCTTGGTAAGGTATGTTTGGCCAGAAACCTCGAACCAAGGATACCAGAGGAGTGCCTGGTCACCAAGCTAGCATATCACTATGAGGAGGGAGTAGCATGATCACGACAATGGGGGTAGATAAAAACTATCCAAGCCATGGCAGCACTGCTCGAAGATAACGAACAACTGTGAGGTAAATAAAAGAGCAAAGGAGATTGTCACAAGAATCAAGATGTGTATAATGTAAAGAAAAAATGTATTATTGAAAAACAGGGAAATTGTTAAATTAAGAACCATTATATGATATAATTACGTGACCAAGAGTATAAAAACTTGACCAATACTAGTAAGCTGAAAATAATACTAGCAGTGAACTTAGTCTAGATCAACACACCAACAGACTATTAAATTCAATAAAGAGAGAAGCAGTAATCTTATAATTAAACAAAATAAAGTGATAATTTCTTCACACCATAAAACTATTTTCTCAAATTATCAATTTTGAGAGGGGAGTATATGTAACATCACAAAATGTTCCATAACCATAATGCTCACCAGAAGGGTGAAATATAACACTAGAGTTGTAAAATGAATAATTATAATGAATGTAACAAAGAAGAGAAGGGACCAGCAAAGAAGAAAGAAGAGGAGGGATCCCAAGAAGCAGTGATGAATACACTGCATGACACTACAACTTAAATACAGTGACTGACTATGACTAATGGACAAGCAAAGTTCACAAATAAGCTGTCAAGTGAGCCAGTTCAAGACATTGAGGTGTAGAGTCACATAGTATAAACAAAATAACCAATGACTTTAACAAGACAATAACAAATAACAGCATATTGGCTGAAAGAATTAGAACAATGATACAGAAATAACAAAGACTATGTACTATACTAGCTGTAGCCACAAAGCTATAAAAAATAGAATTACCAACAAAGATGTAGCAGTGTAGATTAATGGTAATTATAAACGGAAGCCTTATGTGTAAATAAGGAACTTCCTAAATAAATGAAATGTAAGTAGAGATAATAATAAGCAGGGAATAAACCTTGTACTACAACTATATCCAGACCCTGTATGAACGAGTTTATGTCAGTGAAATAATAGGGAAACAGGACCCCTAATTAACCTAGACTTACAGAACAGTAAATATAACGAATAAGGTGTGAAGTACCACCACTTAATTAATATTATATGCCTTAAAAATGAGTAGGCCATGTAAAAATGTAATTAGAGAATAAGGAATTTTCAGAATAATGTATTGACATAATTATACTAAGATTTAATATTGTTTAGCTGTAGGCAGCATTTAGTTTTAATAATGTATGTACTTTTATTCATTTAATAACGTTCAAAAGAGAAAACAGATGTAAATAATCAAATATCAAAGAAAGGAAAATAGTCGCATTTGCATTATTAGCAGACGACACTAAGAAACCATGTTTTAGGACGGTATTTCAAAGTATTGTTAATGAAAACTATGTTCAAACCGGCCTCAAACCACATCAAAGTAAAGATCAGAAACTAAGCTTTAATTTGGTAATAATAGCATAGAGAATGGAATTGTAATAGTTGAATAATTAGTGTTAGCATCATTTTTTAACAAGATTTAAGAAAGTGCAAGTAAACACTATCAACAACGACTGTGAGTACAGAAATACGTATCGGCGTAGTTTATTAAGAACATTACGTCATCATGACATAATTTTTTACCAATCACAAACGAGTTTACTTAGCGAAAATTACTCCTAGCGGCGATCGAGAGAGAGGTATATAATCAAAAGGACGCTAATTTTCATCCACAAGCTAATCAGTTGCGTCTCTGCATGGTGTTCATATTTTAATAACCAACAACAGTACAATTGAGGGGCTTCTGTCAAAAACCTACTTTGTCCAAAAAATCAAAAATTTAGATTTTGTCATATTACTGTAGCCAGTTCATTGTTCTATTTTCCGTGTAGTTCAGTTTCTTCAATAACCTAACTAATCCGTCACAATTCATTAAGGTAAAAAGCTAATTTCTGGAAAAACCTACTATGTCCACTCGTTTCCTAGCAAAAACTAAACTATACCCTGATTAACGAAAGAAAGTGACTGGCGGAGCGGCCGCGCGGCGACCGAGTTTGTAGTAAAAACATTCCACTTTATAACCTCGTGGAAACGTAAAATACAGGGCGAGAAATGTCTAATGAACTGTATTTTAATCATCAATTAAAGACGTTTTTAACAAACTTTTCTAATTTTTAAAATCTCTTTTCAATAAATTTACATTTTGAGTTAAAGAAAAAAATACACGAATTTGAATTAAAAAATTAGGGTTTATCGTTTTTATTACGTAAGAACTCAGAGGTTAAGCATCGGAAAAAAATTTCTTGTAGACAAATGGTAGTCCACCTTCTTTAGTACAATATATCAAAAATTGAGATTCCTACGATTAATATTAACGACGTTATTAATTTTTTCCGAATGTACTGTTAACTCCGTTATTAATAATTTTTTTCATTGTGTTTTTTCACAATAAACATAACAAAATTGTATTCATCAATACAAAGTGGTATGTAACCTTCAAATATTACGAAATATAACCGCAATCAGTTAATATAGGAAAATTAGAACTAACATCGCTCAACGGCGCGCGATCTAGTCAAGGTACAGTAACAGCCCAAAGAAAGTGGTGCATACGCTCACGGCTCACACATTGACACATAGCCAACTTACTACGAGTCACCAATCTCTCATAAGTATATACTTAGTTATCTGTCTACTTATTTAATCTAATCTTCTACCTGGAGATCTGTCAAAAACGTACATCTGACCAGACTTTTGTGGTTTAGTTGAACTACGTGCTTTTTATAACAGTCTTGAATGATTGTTTATTACTCTTTTCCGGTACGGTATTTATTGTTTTCTTGTTAATAAACTGTTTTTGTTTTGTGATCAGCTTTAATACTACTAATTGAAGTGCAATGTAATTACTGGGAAATTGTTAATGCCATTCAAATTTCTCAATAACTAATTATTTAACTATGAAATATAGTTTACAGTTTAAAACTACCGAGCAAAGCTCGGTCTACCAGATATTGCATAATTATAACAGTATTTTACTGTTATAATGTAATTGAAATGTAAAAACAATTAGTAAATTACTTGTTATTAGCATTGACAAATAAATAATAAATACAGTACGGTACTTACAAGTATTGTAGTGTTCTTCAGCTTTTATGGAATCCGCTCATAAAATATGTGTATAAATCATAAAAATACACTATTAAAACACTATAAAAAACACTTATAGCTGTGAGTTAGTAGTCTTCAAACGAAAGTTCTCTGATACCCTCCATTGGATCGTCATCACTATTATCATCTTCTGAACAATTATCATCCTCGGAGCTACTGCTGTCTTCCACGGATATAATCATTTCCTCCACAGCTTCTTCCATTAGTCCTTCGTTATTCCATGCATCGATAATAACTTTTTTGGTGTGGTCCACTACTTGCTCCCACCTCTCAGCAGTAATTCGATTAAATCCGTCTTTAGTCAGTCGTTCAACTTCTTTTAAAGTAAACATTTTGTTGTTTTCGGCAACATACCCCTTAACCTGAGCCCATATAAGCTCAATGGCGTTAAGATGGGAATGGTAAGGTGGTAGCCTTATCACTTTGTGACCTCTGCTCTCTATCAATTCATCAACAAAATACCTTTTGTTGTGGGGCTTGTGCCATTTCACTAATTCCAAAAGTTCTGATTTTTTCAAGTCGGTTGTAGATTGAATATTTTTCCTATCCAGCCATGCAAGTATGTCAGCTTTTTTATCTTTGCTTGTGGGAGCTTTATCAATTTGCTTAGAATGGTAGGGAGCATTGTCCATGACTATTACTGCAGGCTCTTCTAGGTTATTTAGCAAAGTTTCAGAACACCAACCGAAGAATTTGTCGTGATCCATATCTTCATGGTAGTCACCGGTTTTTTCGATTTAAATAGTAGAAGGGAATTTGGAACAAACCCTTTTGAAGAACCTGCATGACATATTATTAATCGTTCACCTTTCCCTATAGGTGTTAACATTGTCCCCTGAAGTGACTCATCAGTCCATCCTTATTTCAAACAATGCCCAGCATTGACCCACGTCTCATCGAGCCAAATTATATTATCGAAATTCTCGTCTTTGATTTGGCGAAGAAAACGACACCTCCAGGCAGCGACATCGCTTCTCTCCATAATCACTTTTCTGCCCGAAAATTTTCTCCACGTAAATCCTAAACCTTTTAGCACGTTTCTAAGCGAAGACAGACTGCCATTAAACAGCTCTTCATTTTCCAACGATGATAAAAGTTTTTTCAAAGTGGGATATTCTTTTCTTATGTAATATTGATATACATGTCTTCGTATAGCGTCTTCCTGAAAAGTGTCAAGTTTTGTCACAGTTTTCTCCCGTTTCCTCTGTTTGCCCGGAGTTGAAAGTTGGCTATTACTGTCATCTTGTATTTCTTTCAATTCTTTTTCCTTGCAAACTCGCAGAACTGTATTTTTATGTATTTTCAGAGCATCTGCAGTTCGCTGTATTGCATTATTAACCGGAATCAAAGGACCTTTGTTCGCCTTTTCTCTATCAAAATATTCCCGCACTTTGCACACAATTTCTCTTGACTGTCCTTTCATAGGTACGCCTCGGCCCGAAGTTTGTCTTTTCTTTGGAGTTCGAGTCCTAGGTCTTCCCCTATGTTTCCTTGGTTCAGCCTCGTTACGTTGCTCCATGCTCAGCCACCGAAGTATATTCACACAAAATAACTTAAAAACACGTCAATTTATAATGAAAGCACAAGAAACTAACACTTAAAATCAAGATAACCAACAACCGGACATCACTCAACCACCACATCAACTAAACTGAAAGCTGGAAATTTCCCTTACTCTTAGTGTGCGTATAACGGTTCAGTTTTCCTGGAAGCGTGTGCTATTTGTAGACATAAAGGAGAGGCCGAGACGCTGTACGGGAATGACGGTAGCGCGCGAATAAAATGGGTCCAATAGGTTCTGACTGTACTTCCGCCGCAGAGCGCCACGCATTGCTCTCTGTGAAATTCACTTTATATATTAATCCATTGTAGTATTCCTATCACGTACAAGGTGTAAGTTGTATATGTCTTCTACATTTAGTTATCTAAAGAGAGCGTCACGCAAATCTCATTCGTGTACAACTTTTAACAACTGAGTTAACAGGACATTAGAAAAAAATTAATAACGTCGTTAATTTTAATCGTAGGAATCTCAATTTTTGATATATTGTACTAAAGAAGGTGGACTACCATTTGTCTACAAGAAATTTTTTTCCGATGCTTAACCTCTGAGTTCTTACGTAATAAAAACGATAAACCCTAATTTTTTAATTCAAATTCGTGTATTTTTTTCTTTAACTCACAATGTAAATTTATTGAAAAGAGATTTTAAAAATTAGAAAAGTTTGTTAAAAACGTCTTTAATTGATGATTAAAATACAGTTCATTAGACATTTCTCGCCCTGTATTTTACGTTTCCACGAGGTTATAAAGTGGAATGTTTTTACTACAAACTCGGTCGCCGCGCGGCCGCTCCGCCAGTCACTTTCTTTCGTTAATCAGGGTATAGTCCAGGACAAGTTTAGTTTTTGCCGGAAAACCTACAGATGGCGTGAGTGTCGTGTCTGCTGTTTATAAAAATATAACCTCATTGTTGTACTTGTATAGTAATTCGTTGTTATGGATGTGGAATCAGATCAAAACTGGCCACTCAAAAAGCGCCGAAAAGAAAGAAAATCATGCGAAATAAAAGAAAAAAAAGTACATGGAGAAGAACATATAAACCATGTTGGCAAAACAGTACCAAAAGTTGTTACTGGAGAAGATTGCAGGTACGTTAAACTTAACCTAATTTATAATAAACTTACATTAAGAACGGTATTTACATGAAAATGTAAATAACTTTTGCATAATAAAATTATGCAAATAATGCGTTATTTTTAAGAATATCAGTTCGGTTGAAAAATAATCATAGTAACAATCATAAAGCCATTTAGGTTATATAATATAGCCATTCAGAAGCTACGTAAAAATGTTTGGTTATAGCCTAACCTCCCGTGGTACCTAATATATTAGTGTTTTATCTTATTAATTTAGTATTTATGATTGACAAATCACGTGTGTGTCATCGTGACTTGCTGCACACATTATATTTCATTATTACACAGCCTTGATAGTTTTTTGCATTGTATGTAGGCTATAAATGTGCAGTGTTATTCTGACTTCTGGCAATTGATAGAAAACAGTCAAAAGTGGTGGATACGGCTTAGAGAATGATACCCACAAGTATAAGAATATTTAGGAATATTATAAAATAGTAGGCCTATTTTTTTTTTTTTATAATTTTGGAAGGATCACGCAAAGAATCAGTGACATTAATACATAGTCCTGCTTAGGCCTATATTTACTGTAAAATCGGGGACTACAAAATTATTATAAATAGTAACAGTGCTATTAGTTTAGTACTGGTACTGGTTTAGTTCATTTTCTGATATTTTACTAGGATTACTGATGGTAAAAGTACTACTAGCATATTCCAGTAAAAGTATGACCTTGTAATGTTTTAGTACTAATGTGAAGTGGATTTTTTTTCAGGTGTACCAGGTTTCATTGTTTTAACAAGATATCAAATATGTAGAGACAGGAAATTTTAGCAAAATTTTTGCAGATGAATTGTAAAAATGAACAAGATTCCCATTTGTGTGGTCTAATAGCAATACAACTGGTGAAAAGAAGGCGTTCAAGAAATCCTAATCCACAAGCAGTTGATAGACGTGATCACTGTGCCTTATTTCGTTATAAAGTAAGGTTTGGTGCTCAGGAGACTGAGGTATGTTTTAAAGCATTTCTTAGCATTCATGGCATTAGTAAATGGAGAGTGCGACGATTGCAGCAAAGCCTTGTAAATACGAGCCAAGCCCCGACAGACTGTCGTGGTAAGCACGACAATCGTCCAAAACAGTATCCAGAAGTTGCGATAAATCTCGTTGACAATCACATCAGGTCCTTCCCTGCAAGGAAATCTCATTATTCCTTAAGACACAATCCAGATAAAAGATACTTACCTGAATATTTGTCTGTGACTAAAATGCACTCTTTTTTTCTTGAACAGTATCACATAAATGTACCATACAAAATTTACTGGGGTGTGTTAAAAAAATATAATATATCAGTTGTCTTGATTGTTCATCTCTTCTTTCACAGCACTATCACTTTACTAAAAATGAACTTTATCTTGTGAAAACTTACTTTTTTCGTCGGACGCGTTTCGGCGTACGTATCCACCTTCTTCAACTTTTTTCATGAGCTGAAGAAGGCGGATACGTACGCCGAAACGCGTCTGACGAAAAAAGTAAGTTTTCACAAGATAAAGTTCATTTTTAGTAAAGTTATAATATATCATTTGGTTACCCTCGTTCTGATACTTGCTCTTATTGTGACTCTATGGAGTTAAAAATAAAAACTGCTATGACGGATGAACAAAAACATCAGCTTCGCAATGAAAAAACATTACACTTAAAAAAAGCTGAAGCTTTTAAAGAAGACAAAAAGGCATACAAAGCAAAGGCTCAAATGGGTGAAATATTGTGTCTTAGCTTTGATTTTATGCAAAATCTGCCACTCCCATATATAAAAACAAACGCAGTTTTTTATGCGAGGCAGTTATGGCAGTTTGTGTTTGGAATACATGATTTAGGATCTTAAGTTGTGACTATTTACTCATACTGTGAATATATAGCTAAGAAAGGATCAAATGAAGTTACATCCATGCTTCTTGATTATTTAAAAAACATTTCACCAGAAGGGCGTCCAAGTGAGCTGGTACTTATTAGTGACGGATGTCCAGGGCAAAATAAAAATATAACTATGGTGCGGTTCCTGTACACACTCATTCATGTTTTTAAAATGTTTGAAAAAATAACGTACCTGTTCCCCGTACGAGGTCATTCATATTTACCAAACGATTAGGATTTCTCTCTTATTGAAATTAAAAAAAGAAGACTGCCGTGTGCAGAAGTTCCAGAGGATTGGGATAGAGTTATTTTGAGTGCTAGGTAGAAACCATCCCCATTTAAATTAAGAAACCTAAGTACTTTTGATGTTAAAAATATAAAAAAAAGTACAGAAGCATATTTTTTGAAAACGCCCAAACCTCCGCTGAAACTTAAAAATATACGAATGTTACAGTTCAATGGAAACGACCCATTTGTCAAATGCAGACACTCATACCGTGGGCCTTGGCAAACAAGCATAGTAAGGAATAAAAAGGAGTTGTCTGAAGTTTTGATTCTTGATTGTTTATATACAGAGCCTCCATGTATAGCACCAGCGAAACTTAAAGATATTAAAAGCCTGATTCTGTACTTGGGAAATCCGGAAAGTGTTAATTTTTACAGAAAGTTATTTGAAGATCAAAGTGGTGGAAATGAAGTGGTAACAGATCAAACACTTGATTTTGATTTGGATAATGATGACAATAGTAGTGGATGTGAAGATTAAACGATGAAATACTGAATATCTTGTTATTATTACATACTTTTTTTATTTTTTCTATTATATTTTTTATTTTTGACAATAGCAGTGGTAGTGAACAGAAAAAGGACAAATAGTGGAACGTTATTACTACTATATTTAATCATTTTCTATAATTATTATTTTTATTGTTCCAAGTAAAAAATAACAATAAATCATATCAAATAATTCTGCTTGTTAATTTTATTACATTTCTTAGAATTTAAGTATCATTGATAGGGGTTTTCATCAAATTTCTGGTAAAAACCTACTATGTCCAAGTTTTTTTATTTTTTTCTGCTTTTATATAAATATTTATTTATTGCTATTCCTGCCAGGTATTTATTCACTTAAAAAAAACCTATCAAAAAATTTTGAGTTCATTTAAATAAACACAAACAATGTCAGGATGTTTTTTCACGTTGTTGAAAAGTCTTATTTTTGGACAAAGCAGGTTTTTGACAAAAGCCCCTCAATTGTAGTAAATACATTGAATTTTGCCAAATTAACCATTGGAAAGACGAGTCATCGCCTCTGAGTGCATCGAAAGTTAATTGTGAGTTTATATAAACAGTGCGTGTATCGGAACGAGTAAAGTTAACATAACCTGTAAAGGCTGTAACCTATTGTTAGTCAGAAGAAGGTTATTTCTCGTTTCCAAGTGCGATTAAAGTGAAGTGCATTAGCGATCAATATAATCCGATCGTTAAAGTGTTCATTTTTAATCAATACGATTAAAAATCCAGGTAGTACTGTGACCAAATTTATTGTTTATATAGGCCTACCATCCATTGATTGTAGAAATTAACACATTTGTACTGACGCAAAAACAATCAAACTATTCGTAGAGAACACTGTATTAATTTATTTAGAGGGATTAATATATCCCAACGTAAGAATATATGTATTAGAATTTTTTATAACTAATGTCAATTAGAATATAAGCAAACGAAATTCTCGTTAATCAATTATTCAATTGAAATTTATTGAAGAGGCTTAAACTGAATTATTACATCATAGTAGTACTTTTTAAAGAAATTAATATCGTTCTATTCTGTATTTCAAAGAACTTACCCTTGAGGTACTTAGTCCAATAAGATAAATATTTTGTTAGTAAAATAAGAGTTTTTTATTGTGCTTAAACTGAGCTAGACCAGTCATTAAACAGATAACTTGTGATCCGAATTATATTATTGTTAAATATATTTTTCAAATCAATTCTAGAGGTTATAATAAACCAATAATATTATACAGCATTAACTTTTGTTTTAATTATTTTAGAATAGGTGATCAACCCTCAGTATTGCAGACACTGAGGTACATCAAAACATAAATTTTTAAGTATACTATTTAAATTATTTTCAATTCAATTAACATTTAAAAGATAGAAACAGTAAAAAGTCAATACACACAATTATAGAATTAGAAGTTTGTTTTTTATGGGACATTTCTTTAAGAAAACCCATATGGCGCCCAAATAACATTCAAGGTGTTGTAAAACCTTGTTTATGAAATATTATACTGGTCAAAAAGGAACTTGACAGTTTATTCATTAGCTGTGAACGTCTGAACCTCAAGTACGCCAACCAGGTACGTGAAGTGTTAATTATATTAATATATTTTGTCCAGACCACACTTGACATACACATACACAGATGACATTTTTATATAGAAGAGGATTTCGACTTCAAGTTCGACACAACCGTTACATTCATCAGCGGATCAACAAGTTAATATTTTATTCATAATAAACCATATCACTACAAATAAATTATACTTTATCAATTATAAAAATAATTACTGCATATATTAGGGACCCCATTAAACAATAAATCGATAATTAAATTATATAGGGAGGATCTAGTTATATTACAGAGTGGCTTCCATCGCGGGGCTTAAGTAAAGACGGACGAATAGTTTTATTAAAATATATATGATTTTTCACGTTTTTTGACCAAAAACTGCCAATATCTCAATGAAGATGCATTTTTTCGTAAAAAAATTTTCATATAAAAGTTGTTCAAAATTAAATTTCCTACGAAATTGCTCATATGGAAAATCGGAATTGCTCCCGTAAAAGCGGAAAAACTGCATGTACAGTATATATATATTTTTTAAATGAACTACAGATTATGTGAAAATTAATATTTTGGAGCCAAAACAATTTTTTTTATTGTTTTTCATTATATTTTTCAGATTTTTGAAAAAAAAAACAACAATATGGAAGATTTGTGCGTACTTTGCGATTCCGCATTAGGTGATAATAGTGTGCGAGTTGGACATCAGGATGCAAGATGGCAGAGACAAACTCATCAAGGATAGAGCAGAATTATTTGTTCATGTTAATTGCAAAAAATGCTATTCTTCACGGAGACATTCAAATTCTTCGAAGACAGTAACAGGTCATGCAGCAAGAACAATGGATTCATCAGGCGAATTCGAATTTGAAAATCAATGTTTTTACTGTAACAAAAATTGTTCTGATACACTAATTAAAAAAAATCCGAAAATGAATATAAGTTTTGCTGCTAAGAATACGCGAGATGTTCTTCTTGATCGTATGAACGAATCCAATTCTATAGTTACATCTGATAATGAAGATGAAGTTGTTGAAATTGAACCTGATATCTTTTTATTTATGGAAGATGATGTTATAGAATCTCAACAGGATAACAAAGATAACGAAGAATGCGACAGCGATGAAGCAGTTTTACATAAGAAACCTAGATATGGAAGTCCATAACATATTGTTAAAAATAATATATAAAAAAAGTTGTTTTTTAATTATAAATAAATAAAAAAAATATAATAATAAATAAGTCATTTTTTCATATTAAATATTGATATAAAATTTTTTTTTATTATACCTTTGCAGCTCCAGAAAATTCCTTTCCTATTGTCATCAAATTTAAATTTTCAATTTCATTATATTACAAATTTTTATTTTTTAATATTAAAAGAAAACAGATTTTTCTGGAAAATATTAAAAAGCGCATAATTAATTCGTAATGTACACCCTCGAAAACCTATAAATGATACGTTTGATGCTCATAAATATTCAAACCTCGGAAAACTATATAAGATTTTCCAAGAATTTTCCACAATTTTCTTTTCAATTCACTTTTGTTATTTGAAAATGAATTGACCATTATTTTGGCTCCATAACATTAATTTTCACATAATCTGTAGTTCATTTAAAAAATATATATATATACATGCGGTTTTTCCACTTTTACGGGAGCAATTCCACTTTTCCATATGAGCAATTTCGTAGGAAATTTAATTTTGTACAACTTTTATTTGAAACTTTTTTACGAAAAAATGCGTCTTCATTGAGATATTGGCAGTTTTTGGTCAAAAAACGCGAAAAATATATATATATATATATATCTCAAAATGCTGTATGTTGCTGGTGGTTGCGTGTGTGACATATGTTTTCTGACCTCTAAACCTACACTTTTCTATAAAAAAATCTCAGAGTAAAAAAGTTTGCTTATTCCGTCTTTTTATGTCTAACTTTCCTGGACTATTTTAAAGAAAATGAAATACAAAATAGTAAGAGTTTGTTTATATTATTCTTATGATGTCACCAGGGTGACATAAAAATGTTACTTGGAAACCAAGGAGATATCTAAGGTAGGCCTTAGCAACTAAGTTGATAGAAAAAATAGAGAGATTATTGGCATCTGAATGAAGAAAGGTTGATTTAAAAACAACTGATAGTGACTAAAATAAATTATAATATATGTTATACCAGGGCATCTCAAATAAAAACAATTAAATAATTATATTTATCAAGATTAAAATAGAAGAAAGAAGTGCTACAGGACTCTACAGAATTAAACCAGGACATCTCTGAAGAAATTGGACCAATTGACACAGGGAGAGAAGTATTTTTGATCTAAGATTAATCTGAACCATTCCCTGTTAAGCCTAGATTAAAGGTTTCAAAGACATTGAGTATGGTACACTTTTTATAAAAACTATTTTTGAACTTCTATTGATAACAATAATAATTAATAGTATGGACATAAGCATAAACAACCATTGATGTATAGTGCTAATATAATCTAAAGCTAATTAAGTCTAAAAAACATTTTAATAACCTAACCTATACACTGAACTGTTTTACACTCTTTACATAATACTTTTAAGACACATTGTGACTATTTCTAATCGTATGTATTTTGGTACTTTCCCTGTCAATACTGTTGTTATATCGTAGCCAAAAGGACCTACTGAACACATGATAATTGTATTTTATTTATTAAATATAAAATGTTTAAAATGCCTGAGATATAAGAGTTACTGCTGCCACTCTGAGCTTATTAAAATACAGCTGGCCAAACTTTGTTAAGAATTATATTTGACATTTAGAACAAGTTAAAGAATAAATAAAGGATTTGAGTTTATAAAATACAGAAAAAGGTTTATTTGTTTCTTATTTCATGAATACAAAAAGGGTATGATATACTGAACAAAATATCTGATACTGTGAGTTGACTTTAGTAATTAGATTAAGTTGCCAACACTCATCAATTGAAAATCTTAGCAGATTTTTTTTTAATATGTTTTGATGAGCAGCATATTCATTGCTGAAAGAAAAGATTAAAAGAGAGTTCATTACAGAATAAAGAAACCATATACTATTTAAATAAATTTGAATAAAAATTTATTGATATTTCACCAATAAAATTTTATTTGCAAACGGTGATTGCAAATTGGCGCTCAACAAACACCCCCCTGAACAGATACTCATCCTTAATTTAATATTAACAAAGTATATACAAAAAATAACCGAGTTAAACAAGATACAAATTTTGATAAATAACCCATAGATTCGATTCTAGAGGTAACAAATTGGCTATCCCAATAGTGAGGCTAAATAACATACAATTTAGAAAGTACGATTATTAGATTTGTACAATATAATAAGAGAGTACGACACTAATACACGTTACTATGTATATATATATATATATATATATATATATTTTACAACGTTATTTTGAGACACTTACTTTTACACATATGCTCTTACTCATTTGTGCGCACTTACCCACGTCTCGAAGGTATACTCTTCTTCTGCAGTATTTACCTTGATGTTCCCCGGCTGGGTCGCAGGCTTTGGTCGTTGATTGAGTGTGGATAAGCACGTGAATATCGTTATATAATTTTAATACAAGTAAAGAGTACAGAGGATTTAGTATTGGTTGTGAAATTAGTACGACTGTTAATAAAATCATATTCTTTTGATTTGTTATTTAAAAATTCAAATTATCATATTAATTATTATTTTGTGTGGGTTAATTACTATTTGAACCCTTATATTCAATATGAATATAATGTTCGTGTTACTATGATATGTTATAACGTGTTTAGTGTTTAAAATCTTTATTTCTTATATTCTAAGACATATTATACACAAATATAAACATATATGACCTGAAATATTTACATAGACATTTAATACATAACACATATTTTAATATAATACGTGGTTCACACGTCTGAAATTGACTATTTATCTTGTCTTTGCAAGTGTGGTTTCTGTTATATACCACTTAATAAAACAATTAATTAATTAAACAATTAAAAATACTAACAGAAAACATTTTATTACTTTTATTAATTATCTTATTAATGTCTCAATTAATTAAAAAGCATCAATTTAAATCTCTAATAAAATATAAAGATAATAAAATATGGTGCTATATTGACCATTTATTTATGAGATTAATAAATTTAACTTATATGCTCTGTTCAATTATTCTTTGATCTTATTTATTACTCATTCTGAAAAATCAAAATATACTAATGTTTTTGTAAACTTGTATATGGAATCTAGAGCTTCTTTCGATAGACCTCGGGGTCATTTATAATATTAAATAAATGTCTGACTTCACCTGAATTTTTCTGCAACCATTTAACTTTGTCGTTACCGTCCTCTGGACTCTCGAGTTTGTTGATCCTCTTCGGTATCACCTTCTCTGTCTCTGCGTCGTTGAAATTCCTTGCTCCGTCTCCTGGATGCTGAATTCTGACGTGGACCTCTAGTCGTGATGATGTACAGCTGGATGTACCTGCATGTGCTGTCCCTGCGTCCTCTCGTCTTCTTGTTCTAGTTCCTTTCTTCTTCTTATCTTGTCCCTCGTAGTTGTCTAGAAGTTCTATGTAGACTTCTCGAATTTCATCGTGGTTACAACTTCTCGTAGATTCTTATAATATTTCTATAATATCTCTATAATATCGAATCTTATAATCTTTTAAAATAACTCGTGTTCCATTAATACTTGCACCGATGTACTGCCGGTTCCATCTCACTTCACGTTATTGAATACTGTTAAAAAACATTACTGGACTTTGTAAAATTCGCGGTTGTGAGATGCGTGGATTTCACGTAGTTTTCTGAGTTCATCTGAGGAAGAGTGTGTCGCTCGCTGGGGTTGTATACTGCTGCCGTTGTTCCATTCCTGTTGGAAACTGTTTTGAGAAAATTGAACAGGTCCGCACGTCGATTTAATTGCTAATTTCAACCTACACGTCTTTCTATGAAGCGCACACTTTTTTACAAATATTATTTCACCAATCGTTAGGTATATTATTAAACTTTGTTTATGCAAATTATGAATGTTAAGGTGTGTAAATTATGGCAGTTATGGCAAAATTTCACACAGTGGCTGAACGGTTCCCACGATCATTGACCAATTAGTCTTCAATGATAGCGCCAGGCGCTAGCTATGTTTTTCATACGTCACTGATTCGTGTGACTTCTGGTTTTCATTCAGTATTTTAAAAAACTGTGTAAAATCTTCCACCCTCGTTTGCATAATTCAACCTGTCTCTCATTTACACACGTACACTAGCACACACATGCAGACTGATACACAAGCGGCTGCCTGTCACTATGATGTCACCTTTACCGGTCGGCGCATGTCGGTTTCTCCCCTTCGCTACGATTTAAAAACCAACGAAGCTTTTAATACAGGCTCACTTACAATATTTATTTATTTAAAATTAAATACTACATTTATTTCTTATATTATCTCTTATATCTAACGCTTAATTATTACATTATTTTTATTATTTACATCTTATATACCTCATACGTGCGTTTGTATCTTATCATACCTCAGTCAGGGGTTGATACATAGACTTATGCTAAACGTATCGTTGCGAAATATATATATATATATATATATATATTCAATCACTTTCTACTACAGTCCGTTTCTTGATGTATATAATACATTTAATATCTATAAATAAATTTACTTCAAGATATACCTTTTTTTCCTTATTAGGAACATGTTTCGGGTACCATCTTGTACCCATCCTCAGCCTTCCGATTTTTGTGTCTTATGAAGTACATATGTGTTGTTGGTTGACTATTATTATTGTGGCTTCCTGTTGGCTTCTGGTACTTCAAATTGGTTTTATTGTGTGTGATTGTGGTGTATGTGTTAGATTTTTGTGTATTTTCAATGTTGAGTGCTTTGAATATTGTGTCATGTTTTGTATTGATTTGTATTTGTTCAGGTATTAGTTTGTTTTGTTTTATGTTTGTATATTTGTAAATTTTCCCAAATGTACATTATGGTGCCTTTGTGTGGTATATGTTTTATTAGTGTTACATTGGTTATGTCTGGGAATTCATGTCCTGTGTTTATTGCATGTGTGGCTAAATTGGATTTATATATTTCTGGTTTTTGTATGCGTTTAGGTGTTCAAAATTACGTTTTTTCAGTTGTTTTTTTGTTTGTCCTGTGTAACATTTATTGCAATCTTGGCATTCAATTTTGTATATACCGTTAGTTGTTGTATTATCTTTGTTGTGTGGGGTATTTAGTTTTTGTAAATTATATAAAATTATATTAAATTAAATAAAATCAAATATAAAATAAAAACTGAACAATTAAGAATTAATCAAAATGAACAACACATAAATAATAACAACAACAAAAAATGGGCCACATTCACATACATAAATAATAAAATGACAAACTAACAAAACTATTTAAAAACACAGATATAAAAATAGCATACAAAACTAATAAAAATAATTTACAATTTACAATTTTCCTAATAAGGAAAAAAGGTATATCTTGAAGTAAATTTATTTATAAATATTAAATGTAATATATATTATAATATACGATTATAGATCTTTAGTTATTTACTGGGGTATTATTAAGTCAAGCCCCACGTTGGGCGCCAATCTATAATAGATTATTATAGATATTGATTCTTATTGATTGATAATTGGATACTCAAGTCGAGTATATGTAGATATGATGTTATTGGTGATGATTATTATTAGATATGATTATTAAAATTGGGTGATTGGAATTAATGTTCACGTTTATAGTTTGTTGTTTAAAAGAGTATTAAACTTGCTATCACTTCACTGTGTTAACCTCCCCACTTACCATCCGTGGATATCTTCACTATTCTCGATGGCGACTTCTCTTACTGTAAACATACTTGACATACATACATAGATATTCCTTTTGAATATCGCAAAGAATGCACATAAACAATAAACTAAATCAAATGTTCAATTGTAAGTCGAATGATATCAGTAATTCAAATACTACCGCCACCTTATGAGATAACTGTTTATGAAAAAATTAAACTACTGCTTCTATTTTATAGAAATTAAACTCTGGTTCCACTGATAATAAACTGAGGATTTATTGACAATGATTAAATTCAGTAAACTCTTTTAAAACAATTAATAAGATATTTTTACATACAATAATAAATCTAAACAAATATTGAGATCGCTGTATCTCAAGGCTGGTAACACTGTTGTAATGTACAATAGTATTGTGAACGAGGTTAGGTTCACTTTAGTTAAATATATTACCAATTTAGTGAGTTCTTTGAAGATGCATGATACCAGATATAAAGATGTGAGTTTGAATAACAATATTTAATTATCTATTGTTATACAAAAGAACAAAAATTTAAAATTATTAAACTCGGTACGATAGCCGATAATATCGTACTATCGTATGTTATGCAGAGTTTTAGAACAACTAAGATTAACATGTGCTTTGAACGTTGCACTGTTAAAATATTATTATTATTAATTCATTAGTTATCAGAACCATGTACTGGAAAGAGAAAAAAACCAAAGAAAAAAACTCTTATGATTGCTTTCATTTCATTAAAATCATTCAAGAACAGAATTGTTTCTTTGTGACAAAAATATATGCTTCGGTTCTAGGTTAGTTTGCCTAGTAACACGTAAGTGGTTATTTAGAATAAGTACTGTTATTTATAAAATTCTTAATAATATAGTTACAAACATTTTATTGATAATTCATTTGATGTGTAATTATCAGTCATGAAAATATTCGCACAATAAAATAATTATTTATCAATTCAAAAGTTATAGTCAAGTAAGCGACTATATTTACATACTGATGAGCGGTGTCTAAGTTTAATTCCGCCGTGCTCAATTATTCTTAAAATATAAAACAATTATTTTTGAATTAATTATTGCCATTGGATTGTGCTACAACTTGTTTATTAACTTCTGATAATTGTCCATCTTTACTCATTAAAGCACTCAAGCGTTATGACTAGTGCAGTCAAACAATAATTCTCGTTCATCAACGAGAATTATTTCTTTTATTATTTTCTTTAAAATAATTAAAATATTGTACTCCCTGATTATATACACAGAACATGACCCTTATTATACACTGGTCATGTTAATTCACTATTCACTTAATTCACTGGACACTCGGTAATGTTGTGTTGAGTAGAGGTTAATGTCTGTTTGTGTATTACTGTAGGTGACGCGCACATTTCAAAAAAATATCTTGCTGATTTTAACATAGACCTCTCGCCGTGAGTTTTGCAGAACGATTCATACATTTCGCTAAAGCGTCTCTTTTTCGTCTGGTCATTTTAAGCGATTTGATTGGTTCAAAAGGTCATACTCTCAATCCCAAAACACTCTGGTAAAATAAAACTTTTAATTTTTCGCATCTCTAAGCGTGGGTTCGAGATTATCTGTGACGTATACATGGATACTCAAAATGATTGAAAAACTTATAATGGTCATAAGTTTCTTATTTTTTGTCATAGTGTCATTTGGATAGTGGCATTAAATCGCGGACACTTGTGGCTTTATTTTAAGTCTAAACAAGCACTAAATCCGTCCATTATTAATTCACTTGGTCATCTTGAAAACTCATATGGTGATTCTTAATATAAATAAGTCTTTTTCACCACATTTCGTTATAATTACACTGTAATACTTATTACTAAACATTTTGAGTCCATTTCTCCTTCATGTTAGTACATAAAATGGTTATATTTATAATTTAAACAAAATCTGTTAATGACGTCTATACCAACCATGTTCGATTGTTTATATTTACCGGTAACGCCATTATTCCTTATTCTACTACATATTTTTGACATCCTAACACTGATAGGTATATTTATTTACATGTATTTACACTTTATTTTGATAAAAATGTTATTTTGTATACTCATATAGTATGATAAAAATACTTTCTGTTCTCATCTCTCAATTTTGTCATTTATTTAGTTATTTTAGTACACTAGGGATATATTGTTAGTAATTAAAATAGTGTACAATTGTTGTACATTGTTGGTTCAATGTATTCATTAACTTTTTGTTACCTGAAAGCTCTCTAAGTTATAGCATGGTGTTTATTTACATCTGGTTTTACAATTGCAGTTAGTTTATAATAATTCAATTATTAAACTACTAGTATTACATTTGTGAAGTGTTCTCATAGCAGTATTAGACATTTCTCTAACTACTGGTAACATTTGTCACATTCTTTTGATAAGTTTTGATAATGTTTTTTGACTAACTCTCTTGTCACATTGGGGTTCTGTCTATTTAACTTTATGATATTATATTCAATCTGATTCATTTGCTGTGTCCTTCAGTACATATGGTATTCATTGGTTTGCACTTTTATTCTTAGCTAGTCTCTGTTTGAAACAATTGTGGATAATTGCTTGGTTTAACTAATGTACATGATTTTATGTTATAGGTTCAAATCTTGTGAGGTTGTGTGTCAATTGTCTGACAACAATGTTCTACATACTTTTATGCAGTATTTAACTCAACTATTGCCATCTCATTATGGCATTCTACTACAATGGTTTATTATTAAGTTATACACATTTTTACACTATTTGTTGAAACAATAATACAGGTATTCTTAGTCTAGTTATGTTACATATTTTGGTGGGTTGTACCTAGTCTTTTTGGCACAATGATTGGTTTATACTCAACAAATTAGCTTATTTGCTGCTATCTGTTCTGGTATTCATTTACATTTTGTCCTGTCTTGCTATGGCATTCAGGCACATTTTATATCAAGGCTTGCAAAGCTTTTATTATTAATCCCTATGAACAATTAATTTACTGTTCTGTCTCATATTTTTTGGTGGTCTTACTGATTATCTATGTGATTTTACAATCTTGATTAAACTTGTTACACTAATTGTCTGTGCATTTCACTAGTTAATCGTGGATTTTTTCACTTATAATGGTTAATCACTTTTCTCCGTTATAAACATTTTCACTGGTATTGTTTGTGCTGTTCACTTGGGGTAAAATGGTTAAAATATCACATGTTGTTACACTTATATTAAGTACTCACTGTTATTGTTCTTGATCACTTATTGATGCTCAACACTGATTTCTTTATTATTGTTATTCGAATAATCATTATACTTCTTCTGGTCACTATATTGATTTTAATTCCTGGTATATCTTGTGAATGTCGATGTCTTGTACTGTTCATACTTAATCTTCATTCTTCATGGCACATTTCTTTTCCTCTTCTTCTTCCTTTCTTCTTCTGGTTAGTTGTTTCTCACTGTCGGTGTTCTCCTTGGTTACATATTATTTGTAATAGTCCATGTTCCCTTAACATTGTCATACTCTTCCACATTTTTATTCATGGTTATGGTAGTCATTGTCCCAAATTATTTGACACTAATAAACAAATTCGTTTGTTTTATCACCATTGTGATTGTACTTGATTCGTCTCCTTTTTATGTTGATAATTATTTTCGGCATATCCCCTCACTATTTTGGATCTATTGGGCCTGGATGCTAACGTATTATATTGGCTCGTTGGTATTTTCTCTCTCTTTGTTATACTCGATGATATCCTTATTACTCTTCCTTCTTCTTTGTTGGGTTGTTTCAATAGTATTCATTCGTAGATACACACTTTATTTATATTCTCCTGTTCCTTCTTTTAAACTCGATGAAATATTTTCATGATATCCTTTTATTTGACGTATTAGATAGTTATTTTATGTAACTGCTAATTTGGTACGTTACAATATATATATATATATATATTACATTTAATATTTATATTAAATTTACCTCAAGATGTTATTTTTCCTTGTTATTTTATTGTTTTCTATAATACAAGCACAAAGGCTATGGATACAAAACGAAATTAATCAATTATACAGTAAGAAAAACAGCATAACACTAGACATATACAAACTACACTTAGGGCTAACAAGTTTATTACATCCAATCACTTGGAATAATAAATACAATAACACAGAAAATAAAATAAGATTTGAAAAAAACAAAAAGACTAATACAATCAACAAAAAACTCGACACATTATAACAACAAAACAAAAATCAAGAACAAAAAAACAAAATTAAACACACATTTTACCCTCGAACCATTAACCTTAGCAATACAGAATTTAACAAAAAAGAAACAGAATATTTAAACAATATGTCAAAAACTAACATAAATCAAAATGCAAACAAAAATTTTGAAAATTTAATAGTAGAAACAGAATTTGCCATTAACCTAATAAAAGACAATATACAAGAAGAAAAAAAGAACAGAAGCAACACATATAATTAAAAAAATAATCACTAGCGAAATGAAAAACAAAGATAAACAAAAGAAAAATAATAAAACAATAAAATAAATTAAAAATAAAGTAAAGAACAATAATTTAGTAATAACTAAAGCAGACAAAAGTCAAGCAACAGTAATCATTGATAAAGCAGACTACATAAAAAAAACCGAAGACTTCATCAACAATAATAAATGCGTACAACTAAATAAAAACCCAACAGAAAACTATCTTAAACAAACAATAAAACTAAGAAAAATAACTAAAAACATTTTCAACAATAAAAACACAGACATATATATAAATAATAATCCAGAACCACCTAAAATGAATAGCCTAATAAAAATACACAAATTAAACAACCCAATACGTCCATTGATCAATTTCAAAAAAGCTCCTACATACAAAATAGCAAAAATGATAGCACAAAAACTAAAAAATAACCATTTAACAAATAACCATCATAACATAAAAAATACATACGAATTAATAGACAAACTAAAAATAATAAATATAAATGAAAATACATTTTTCACATCATATGACATAACAAACATGTACACCAACATCCCAGTAGAAGAAACAATAGACATAATAAATAACAAACTTAAAGAAAAAATGAAAACAAACAATATATAACCGAAATAAAAAATAGCCTCCAACTAATACTAAAACAAAATTACTTTGAATTTAATAGCAAAATTAATCAACAGCAAGAAGGATTAGCAATGAGATCACCATTATCAAGCATAATAGCAGAAATATTCCAACACATAGACACCAAAATACAAAATATCATAAAATCACATGACCCAAATGGCATATGGATAAGATATGTAGATGATGGGCTATATGTATCAAATAACAAAAACACAAATGCAGAGAACATACTGAAACAAATCAATAACATACATCCCAAAATACAATTCACAGAAAAAAAGAAAGACATAACATAATCAACTATTTAGACATAACCATCACAAGATACAACAACCACATACAATATGCAATATACAGAAAACCAACCTCCACTAACATCATTATACCTAACCATTCTGACCACCCACCACAACATAAAATGGCAGCATTTTATTCGCTATTCAACAGAATGTACAAAATTCCCCTAAACAAACAAGAAACTGACAAAGAAAGAAATATAATATACCAAATTGGTTATGAAAATGGATACAATAAAAATACTGTGAACAAAATAGAAAATAAAATCAAATAGAAAAAAAAAAAAACAACAATTAAGAATTAATCAAACTGAACAACACATAAATAATAACAACAACAAAAAATGGGCCACATTCACATACATAAATAATAAAATAACAAAACTATTTAAAAACACAGATATAAAAATAGCATACAAAACTAATAAAAATAAATTACAAAATCTAAATAGCTCACACAACAAAGATAATACAACAACTAACGGCATATACAAAATTGAATGCCAAGATTGCAATAAATGTTACATAGGACAAACAAAAAACAGCTGAAAACCGTTATTTTGAACACCTAAACGCATACAAAAAACCAGAAATATATAAAACCAATTTAGCCACACATGCAATAAACACAGGACATGAATTCCCAGACATAACCAATGTAACACTAATAAAACATATACCACACAAAGGCACCATAATGTACATTTGGGAAAATTTACAAATATACAAACATAAAACACAAAGCAAACTAATACCTGAACAAATACAAATCAATACAAAACATGACACAATATTAAAAGCACTCAACATTGAAAATACACAAAAAACTAACACATACACCACAATCACACACAATAAAACCAATTTGAAATACGAGAAGCCAACAGGAAGCCACAATAATAATAGTCAACCAACAACACATATATACTTCACCAGACAAAAAAACCGGAAGGCTGAGGATGGGTACAAGATGGTACCCGAAACATGTTCCAAATAAGGAAAAATAACATCTTGAGGTAAATTTAATATAAATATTAAATGTATTATATACATCAAGAAACGGTCTGTAGCAAAAAGTGACTAAATATATATATTATGTACTGCTGTTAAAATGAACACAGTACATAAGAGAAAAATAATAAATTTTAAAAGAAAAAATATACAAATTAATACTAATTCGAACATATGTTTTAAAATGTAAACAGAAAACATTGGGAATATCGACTTACTCAGTCAACATAGAGGTCGAGTCCTGTATGATACAAAACCATATTTAGTTATATGTTCAGAAAATAATATATGAAATTGGAATGAATATTATAAGAAGAGTAAAGAGTAATAAAATTATAATTTAATAAATAACCAATAGAATTAAAAATATTAGAGTTAAAATAAAGATGTTTAATAAGAAATAGAAAAATGATATATGTTTTAATAGGTATATGATAAACAGATGTAAAGAAATTAGGGAATTATCATGGGGGCAATTTTGTAAATTGTTAAGAAATTGTTTTGTATAGTGATGAAGAAAAATGTATTAGTCTAATTTTATATTCAATACTATAAAGATGAAAGAGAGGGATTATGTAAATGAAGTCTTCAATTATATTTAATACAAGTAACATTATTAGTCTTCAATTATATCTAAGAAAAGAAACGTTATTAGTATAAAATTAAATGCATTAAGAGTACCATGAAGAATCTTAAATTATATTAAATAACATTTGTACATCATTAAGTTAATGTAACAAGGAAAAGAAAATAAAGTAAAGGATTTTGAATCGTGATACCAGAGTTTGATTATAATATTTAGTAAATAAATAATAATACGAGACATATAACAATATCCTTGATAGAACGACGACAGAAGAGGAACATCTTGGACTGGAGAAGAGTTTAAGTGGCCATAAAGGATCATTAAGTGTTCCGAGGAGACATGTGTTGCAGTAGTCCTGGAGAGCGGCATTCAGTGGTGAGAGCAATAAGAAATTTGTGTGAAGAAACAGATTGCCAAGCTTAATATTGCTTTTGAAAAAAGGTAAACAACAACCAGAAGTGAACCCGTGGCAGCTGGAAGAATTCAGAGATGGTTAAGTTACATTAGTATGTTATTTATTTTTTACATGGTTAATTATCAAAATACTACATATTAACTGAATCTGGGTTGGTTTAAAAAAAAGAAAATAATAGATACAATTGTAAATACGATCAAATAACTTAATAATCATTAACCCTGAGAGAAAGAGTTTCTTTACATGTATTATACTATTAAATAATTACAATACCTGTGTATTCTATTGTATTCTATCAGTAAAAAACAACAGTACATAAAATTGCAGTCCCAACGTGGAACATATCTTGATTACAATACCAGTAAATCAATGTACAGTACAAATAATGGCGCCCATACGTGAAAGCAAAGATTTTCTTTAAACCAGCACCAAATAACACAATTTTGTTAAAAATAATTAGCATAAAAATCTCCTTGTAATTAAATTAAGTTCAATATTGTAAAATGGCTAACAAACTAGAGCAACGATATGAATTAAGGAGTAATAGTGTTGAAGAGGAAGAAATTGAAATGGAAATAATAGTAGAGGATGCCCAAGGGGACCAACCAAAGAAACCAAACCAACCAATGGATGCAAATTTCCAGGAGATGATGAGAATTATAATGGAAGGGAATAACAAAACCAGTGAAACATTATTGAAACAAATGAGGGAAAATAAGGAAGAAACTAATGACAATTTTAAGAAACAGGAAGAAAAAATAAATGAGAAGTTGGACAAAAACAATGAGAAAATGAAAAAAGATAATGAAACCTTATTAAAATAAAATAATGAGGAATTAAAGAAACAAATGAAAATAGATAATGAAAATTTATTAAAACAAAATAATGAGGAATTAAAGGAGACCATTCAACAACAAATAAATGGGGTGAATAATAAATTAGACGAGCAGAAGGCTGAAATCAAGTTAATATTACAAAATTATGAGGAAAGGAACGTTAGGCAATCCGCAAAAGTGAAATTGAATATAGGAACAATGAAAGAAATAATGAGTGATGAAAACCAGTCAATAGAAACAACGATAGAAGATGAGAAGCGAAGTGTGGAAACATTGAATAAGATAACGGAAGAAGTAATAAATGATAACAAAACGGAGATAGAAATAATACCGAATGATCAAAACAGGGAGCAAGTAAGTCAGAAAATAGACGATAATGGAATAAAGAAGCAAATAATTAAGAAAACAGAAGAAAGAAGAATAACACATCCTAAGAAAATTAAAAATACACGAGAAGAATTGGAGATGATGAACAATGGACTGATTAATGTACTTAACATCCTAAGTACTGACTACAGAAGAATAAGTAATTTTAAAAGTAATAGAAGGAACTTAATAGAATATTTCAAAGGGAATCACAATAAAATAGTGAGAAAAAACGTCAGAAAGTCTATAGGTAAATTAAATATCACAGAAATAGATATGTGTAGCAAACTGTCAGTAATGTCATCAATAATTCAAATACCATTAAAATACCTGTTCAATAAAATAAATGGGAAAGTGATTGATGTAGGCATAGATACAAATGAACATGTAGTATTAAAAGAATGGGAGTACAGGGTGACAGAGAGATATTTAATAAAAAAAGAAATCATTATGGACACTGTAGTAATCCGAACAACAGGGGTAAATGAAGTATTTGACAACGGATGAACTAAATATAAGAAATATGGAAAGAAGGGACTGATTTTCTGGGTATTGACCAAAGCAAACTAACTGAACAAAGATTAGATTAATTATTAATACAAACGACATAATATGAAAGTTATTATGAATTAAGATGAAATAACCCACCAAATTCTAAAATAAGTAAGAACATCTTACCGGATCGTTAAGAGAAATTATTTTGAATCAATTAAGAAAAGAAAGACAGTTAATAACCATAATAATTATTTGAATAACCATTTTAATCAGTATAATAACAATGATAAGAACAATTAAGACTAGTTACTATTTAAGAAGGGTAGAAATGAGTTAGATGAAGAAAGAATAGACAAATACAACTTATGATAATGATGAAATTCAGTACTTAACTGCATAATTAAAGAGGAATAAATAAATAAAAATGAAGATGAAGATAGAATCTAAAATATCATTGATTGACAGCACCAAGATGGAAATAATACAACATGTACGTCGAATAATGTTAACCAGTTACCTGTGAATGATAGAATATTAATTGAAGTGATAAAACACCAGAAGTGAAACAGTAATGGAATAAAAATGTGAAGAGACCTCAAAGAAATCATGTAACAATCCCTTGAATATAAGTTTGTAGCGAAGGAGCTACCTTATAGATAATAATTATATGTATTGTGTTGTGATAGTGCAACTTTTATTTTTTCCTGGACAGAGATGAAGTTCCTCTGATCTCAGATGATATATTTAGGGAAAACGGCGGAGTAATGGAAGCCAAGAGTGCCCCTCCGAACCCGAACCCATGTGTAGTATTTAATGTTAGGGAACTATGGTATTTTAGGGATGATACAAACAACGAGGTAAAGAAATAAAAAATAAATATGACAATATGACTCGAGGTGTGAAAAGTGAGAAGAAATTAAGTGTTCCAACATGAAAACAGGAATATAATTAAAGGTAACCAAATAAATGATAGAATAACCCAAAGTGTATAAAGAATCGACATCAGTTTTTATGTGCTAAGTTACTATATGATATTTGTCAAAAAGTCAAGTTAGCCAATGTCAGATATGAGGGAAGGTGGATAAATAATCAAGCATTGAGAGCGTTAGAGCAAGTTTTGTTGACATTTGTGGACCATTCCCAACTAGTGGTAGGAGACGTATTAAATATGTACTGATTATCATGGACAGTTTTATTAGGTTTACAAAGTTATATCACATCACTAAAGCTGATACCCATATTATAGTAAAAATAATTAAAAGAAAAATAAGTCTAAAATTAAGAACACATGAAATTTATGACCAGGATTGGGAAGGTGAGGTTTAAAAGAAGAGAATGTTTAGTCATGTTTCTGAGTTAGCCATAAAAATTAGGCACAATTGTTATTTATTATTTTGGTGTAAAACCAGTTGGTTTAATTAACGTTGTTTTAAGTCATAAATAAGTGTTTAAGATATCATGATTCATGATAATAAGGAACCATATTTGTAATATTAATAAGAGAAAAACTAATTTGTTAAAAGAATTTTGTGAGGGACAAATACCTAATTAATCAGATGTTTAAATGTTAAGATTAGACTATGTTGGTTATTTCAAAATTTCATCTAAAATTTTATCTGAAATTATGAAATAAGGGAAGGTATTATGTACTGCTGTTAAAATGAACACAGTACATAAGAGAAAAATAATAAATTTTAAAAGAAAAAATATACAAATTAATACTAATTCGAACATATGTTTTAAAATGTAAACAGAAAACATTGGGAATATCGACTTACTCAGTCAACATAGAGGTCGATTCCTATATGATATAAAACCATATTTAGTTATATGTTTAGAAAATAATATATGAAATTGGAATGAATATTATAAGAAGAGTAAAGAGTAATAAAATTATAATTTAATAAATAACCAATAGAATTAAAAATATTAGAGTTAAAATAAAGATGTTTAATAAGAAATAGAAAAATGATATATGTTTTAATAGGTATATGATAAACAGATGTAAAGAAATTAGGGAATTATCATGGGGGCAATTTTGTAAATTGTTAAGAAATTGTTTTGGATAGTGATGAAGAAAAATGTATTAGTCTAATTTTATATTCAATACTATAAAGATGAAAGAGAGGGATTATGTAAATGAAGTCTTCAATTATATTTAATACAAGTAACATTATTAGTCTTCAATTATATCTGAGAAAAGAAACGTTATTAGTATAAAATTAAATGCATTAAGAGTAACATGAAGAATCTTAAATTATATTAAATAACATTTGTACATCATTAAGTTAATGTAACAAGGAAAAGAAAATAAAGTAAAGGATTTTGAATCGTGATACCAGAGTTTGATTATAATATTTAGTAAATAAATAATAATACGAGACATATAACAATATCCTTGATAGAACGACGACAGAAGAGGAACATCTTGGACTGGAGAAGAGTTTAAGTGGCCATAAAGGATCATTAAGTGTTCCGAGGAGACATGTGTTGCAGTAGTCCTGGAGAGCGGCATTCAGCGGTGAGAGCAATAAGAAATTTGTGTGATGAAACAGATTGCCAAGCTTAATATTGCTTTTGAAAAAAGGTAAACAACAACCAGAAGTGAACCCGTGGCAGCTGGAAGAATTCAGAGACGGTTAAGTTACATTAGTATGTTATTTATTTTTTACATGGTTAATTATCAAAATACTACATATTAACTGAATCTGGGTTGGTTTAAAAAAAAGAAAATAATAGATACAATTGTAAATACGATCAAATAACTTAATAATCATTAACCCTGAGAGAAAGAGTTTCTTTACATGTATTATACTATTAAATAATTACAATACCTGTGTATTCTATCAGTAAAAAACAACAGTACATAAAATGGCAGTCCCAACGTGGAACATATCTTGATTACAATACCAGTAAATAAATGTACAGTACAATATATATATTATAAGGAGAAAAGGTGTATGGTGTGTTTTTAAAATAATAATAACTCTTCTTATATCATATCGACTTTGTAAAAATCATTCAAACTTTATTGAATAAAACTTTCAAAAATTATGAATTAAAATTTTGTCATTATTCGCATAATATTTTTCTTTTGTGTGTGCTCATCATACACACAATTATTATCACTCTACAAATAACATTACACAAATATTCATAAATATAATACACAAGATATAAATTGACCTGTATAAATTGAAATTTTTATAATATATAATATGCTCTCGACTTGCTCAGATTGTATTTCTTTTTTAAATTTCATATTTTTTTATATAATTACTACTTTGCTTTGTGTGCCTACATATTGTAACGTGATGTTTACCTCTACATAATGCGACAAAACATATATTAGGCATAGTAATAATTGAACAATATAGTCAGTTATCTGGAGCAAGGTTGTTTATTTTAAAACAAAATTTTTTTAAATGGTTTGTAATTCACAAAAATATTTATTTTACTTCAAAAATTGTCTCTGAATATCAGACTGATCTGTTTTGGAAAAAATGTAAATTTGTTACTTGAACGTGATTCCAAGTATGTTGATTCGTCTCACTGCTGGTCCTGTGATTCGCCGCAATCTGCTCCTCTCTCGTCTCCTCCTTTCTGCACACTGCCGCTTCACAGACACTCCTCAAGTACGCACGCACGCCAATACACCGATAACCAGTCTACTCTTATCTCAGGGCACAGAAATTGGGTTGTAATTTAATATTATTTATTTTTGGTGCTTTAAGCATGCACCTTCCCGCGTCTTGAGGTGTCCTCGCGATAACATAGGAGTATCCCGGATGGATAAACCTTCCCTATGCGGAAATCTTCACTCACGCGAGACTAGCACTGTTTAAAATTTTAAATAGTTTATTTTATTGAACTAATATTGAGTTCGTACCCAGTCAAGGTATCAGCAAACGGGTAACTCGTCGCTAAATTGTCCTTGATCACTCTTACATAACCACGTTTCTGTACGAACAACTCGCACAGAGAGCCTGTCCGTAGTATTCGAGCTGCAGGATGGAACTAACTAGATATTCGTCAGCGGAGACCCAATCTTAATGCAAATTGGGGCCGCTGATTACTTGCGTCTACGGGGAGATCATCAGAGCTGTTAACCGACTAATCTGGCGACGTGGTGGGGGCACTGGAGGGGCAAGTGCCTGACCGACCATGACACCGACACACCGTGCCACCTGGCGGGCTCAGCTGATACTTGTCTCAGCTGATTTTGTTAAGTTTTTACTGCGCGCGCTTTTGTATCTATTTTGGATGCGTGTTTGAGTAACCAAGTTAAAGGTAAGAATTGTCTTCTATCATGTTTTCTATATAACTATTGCAACGTATTTAATAAAGTTGAATTTTATTTCAAATACAAATACACTTCTATTTGTGTTTGCGGAGCCCCACGATCTTGGAGCGCCAAATATATGCAACGTATTTATGTGTGTGAATTTTTATATGTACTTTAATTTGTATAGCCCCATGTTCTTTGGGAGCCAAATATGCAATAATACATATACATAAATACATATACATATACACAAATTTAGCGTGACCGGTCTCACATTCAAGATTGACAAATTATGTAACAATATAACATTTAAATTGGGTTTCAGGTGTATCTGCAATAAGAACTCTATGTAACTTGTAACGGTATTTCAAATTTATTTGATATTATTAAAAATTGTGCACATGGCACTGACTTCGATTTAAAACATTCGTTATTAATTGTTATTATGCCGTAAGGCTTATGCTATACACATCCTTACTGACTAAATATTCTATTCTACTAATTATTGTATTACAGAAAAATCTCATTTTCAGACTACTCAGTCGATTAATGTGTTTCAAAATATCAATATTTAAATCTCTTTTTATATATTGTAATGTATTCAAAATATTAATAGTTATTGTATTTATCTTTTTGTTTCTCAGTACTGTTTTATCTCAAATACTAATTGTTTTTCATTTAAATGCTTTGTATTCATTTTATGTCATATTAATTTGAGCTCTTGTTACGTTAATCGTATTTCTAAAACATCTATGATTTTAATTCTACTTTACAAGAAACATTGGCTCTTACTTTTAAATAAAATAGTAATGTCTTTAATTGTCTTTGAGTTCATTGTACAATAAAGATATAAATAAGTTGTTTATCACCTTATTGTCGTCAATCATACTCGATCATTTTTATCCATCTGTAGTTGTCCTCGTCTCGCAGTCCAGCGTCGGCTGTCTCTCTTCTCCTCTTGTCCAGCGTCGAATCACTCTCTGGAACTCTCCTCTTGTCCAGCGTCGTATCACTTCATCTTGTCCAGCGTCGAATCACTCTCTGGAACTCTCCTCTTGTCCAGCGTCGTATCACTCTCTGGAACTCTCCTCTTGCTGTTTCTGACGTCAATGGATCTTCTTATGTAATTCTTCTTATGTACTGCTGTTATTATTTAAAAATGATTGTCTTTACAACTTAGTTACATAGTTGTATGTAACTGGAAAATTTAAACTATTTACAAAAAAAATAAATACGCCGTGCGGACGGGCATAAGCTCCCGCTGCACCGTGGATGATTTAAGAAAGAGAACCACTGTAGCTTGTGTGTCCTATTTATACCTATGTCTTGGTCGACACCTGCAGTGGTACGAAATCGACATGTCAGAAACTGTCTCTGGATTCAGTTCCCCCACTCTTTGTCAATTTCGCTATTTCTTATATTTCTGCGAATTGCAGAGTCCTGTAAGTATACTCTTATACTTATCTTATAACTATTTTTACAACACATGTTCACTGTAATTTTGGACATTGCAACTTAACTCTTTCGATTTGTACACAGTTATTTCACTATTACACTTGTACGGTGTGGCACTTTCGCGTGGTTTTCGTACACAGTATTTAGTAAATTTTATTACATTTTATTGTGGTTTTGGATTTTAATTCTTAATTATAGTTTATGAATAATTACGGAAAAACAGTAATTGTGCAATTATTCATCTTGGGGTGGTAAACTCGCCTGCATAGGCCTGCGTTCACACACACTAGCAAAATACTGGTGTACACACTTTCAGTTACATTTGTGTGTGTGTGCACGTCGATTCAGGTCGAAACACCTGTTCATATTTTTGTCTGAGCCAAGCTTGCAATCCCTGACATGCTTATTTCTAATATATTATTAATTATTTACAGTTTATTAGGTAAATTTAAATTTTTATATTCAATGCTCAGTACATCACTTATTTGTACTGTCGCACTATATTACAAATATATTTACTATATAACAAACATATCATGTTAAATTGCTAAACTCAATGTCAGCAGCGATTATTTCTGTCTTGATGCGTTTACATATCAAATGTAAAACTGAAATACAAACAATTCAATGAAAACTAAAATAAATTAAAATATCGGTATGGAGAACCATACATTACTTCCATGTTCAAAGATTTATATTTAAAATCATAATGGAAATGAAATATTTCCACAGAAACTACTTCTTTCTACTTATAGATTCAGCCTGACCACAGTACTGTGTGGTCACCAACGTATACCACCTTACATTATCGCACTCGATTTTCACTCATGATGACAGTCGATGGCACTGCCGAAACGTCTGGTTTTGCAGATAACATTGTACTTTGCTCAAACAGCCCGGGAAGGAATTTTTACACTAAACTACTTCTTTGTTGCCGATAACGTAGTACACATATAAAAACATAAAACGTTGCAGGTAAACTACCCCTTCTTCTCCACCGATCATCACCAAAATCAAAAGACCTTGAGTGCTCTACACATTAGGGACGTATGCAAAAAATTATTGATTCTGTTTGACTTTACGGCAGTTATCGTTCGTCATAGAAAAAATTACCCTTATTAAAACATTAAATGTTGCTGGTAAACTACCCCTTTCTCTTAACTGATCTTCACCAAAATCAATAGGTCCTGATAACTCTACAATTCAGGGCTGTATGCAAAAAATTATTTAATTCTGTTTGAATTTGCGGCTGTTATCATTGGCCATAGAAAAAAATCTGCACACAGACACTTTTCGAAAAATGACTTTTTTTCGTGTTTTGAGGGTAGTACATGTATACATGTACATGTATTTGATGTCATTTTGATCAATTTTGCTGCAATTGTAATCAATGTTATGGAACAAACAAGTAAAAAATAAGTACTGTGTGTGTGTGTGTGTGTGTGTGTGTGTGTGTGTGTGTGTGTGTGTGTGTGTGTGTGTGTGTGTGTGTGTGTGCGTGTGCGTGCGTGTGTGTGCATGCACAGGTGCATTCTCATTACATTCAGTTACTTGATATGTAATGCTTTCACAATTGAAATACATTTCAGTGAGATAACAATTGGATTCGTTCCAGCGAAATGTAAAATTCCTGTTACAACCACACAATTTCTTATAAAAGTAGTTCTTGACTTTTCCTTATACAGCAAGATGAACAATATAATTCACAAATCTAACCACTCTTTCCTTCTCAAAACACTATTTAAAAAAGAAAGTGACTAACAAAAGATCTGAGTATTCCTTCTTCTAGTTTGTTTGCCAGCAGAAGTAAAATTAGTGTATACAAATATAGTATTATTTTTTCTACATTTCAAAATTTTGGGACACCAGGTTTCAAAAAGTAGGGCAAAAGTTTGACAAAATCACAAATTCCATGTGAGACATCGATTAAAGAGAATTTTAACGAAAATCTGAATATACTGTACAGTTTTAGAAATTTCAAAATTCTTTGACCCCATGGCTCAAAAATGGAATCAATAATTTGAAAAAAGTGTAAAAATCCATCTAGCTGCTAGACTAAAAGAAATTATAACACACATTTAACTGTGTGGAATTTATACTGTTTATTGTATGATCGCTCTATAATACTGTTACTTTACTAAACAAAAATTAGTCAGTCTGCCTGCACACCCATATTGCTGAGTAATAATACAACAGTCTTGTCTGGCGTCTCTGGGCCCCACACACACACACACACACAGTTGCTATGTAGCTGATTTCCCTCTGGCAGTGGTGAAATGTCAGTTCTGCCATGGTCAAAAGCATAACAGGCAGCAGGCCTAATGTTTGAAAGAAAAGAGAATAAGAAGAATTATCTTGTAGATATTTGTAATTTTTAGTTATTTTTAGAAACAAAATTTAATGTTTTGTTTAATGGGCAGTTAAGAATACTTTGTGTGTATGTGCGTGCATGTGTGCGCACACGTGTACAACTTTTAATCTGAACAATAATCTGCTGTTAGAACCCAGCTGCCAGAAGTGGAACATGTGGTAGGATAGCACAATGCAGCAGTACTGTATTCCCAAACTGTCACTTCAGAAAGTATATTAAACAAAATACAGGACCATTATGGGAAGAATAAATAAAGTTTAGTTGTTACCGTTTCATCTGAAATTTCCTTATTAAATTTAAGTTCAATGAAAACAATGCTATGTTTATTTTCAGATGAATACTACTGCCGTAAAATGTGATTTATGCAGCAAAGAGTTCAGTAAGAGACTTTTATTGTAAACGGCATATTAGAATTCGCATTCTGTAGCGCTGAACGATTACATAAAATATTGTAAGTATTTCTGCTTACGAGAGAACACACGTAGGAACACCGCACACAGCTAAACAAACCGAAAATAAGTTACAGGTTTATCGTCAAGTGTACAAAGACTTGGATAGAGCGCAGCCGCATCCCATCCCATCTATTAATCGTACGGGCAGACGCTTGTCAGCCCAGAATGCAAATGTATCACACAAGCAGCGTCTGCCCGTACGATTAATAGATGTGATGGGACGCACCTTTGCTCGCCCCTCCAGTGCCCCCACCACGTCGCCAGATTAGTCGGTTAACAGCTCTGATGATCTCCCCATAGACGGAAGTCAGCTGATTGGTCGAAACAGCTATCATGTGATTGATGGATAAAACTGATAGACGACTTCTTGAAAGGATTTGCAGATTTCTACAAAAGCAGGTATAGATTTAATTTATAGAAGTTACTTTTTACTAACCAAATCCCTATTAATATATTACGTAACAAGTCTCTGACACCCAGAAAATATAGCGCTGTTTAAGATGCTTGCACTGCCCAAATCTCCGTTCGGTACGTTCATTTATAATGGAGTTATTCATCAAAAATATGAATGACACGCGCACTCGCACATTTAACTTGCACAAGACATGATCACAAATACATTTATGGGCATTTTGATACATAATAGTCTTTTACCCAGGTAATTGTGCATTATCCGGATTATGCTCAAATTGCGGTGAAATATTTCTTTTCCTATTCTTCTATACTATATAAGCATGAAAAAAATTATTTTAAACGGGGGTCGAACCTATTTACGGAGAAAAAAAATTAAATAATTACTCGCATAAGAATGCATGCAAATAGCCGGTGAACGCCATTTTCAGACTGTAAATGTGTGACGGCACGTGACGTCATCAGCTTGTACATCAGCTGTCGCTGCAAATTGGCCTTTGGGATGTATATAATTCTTGCAAAAATGAAGGCGAACCATTTTCCAAACATTTACAAGCGAGTTGGATGAAAAGCGAGTTGAGCCGATGCCTGCCGGTTAGGTTCGGATAGGCGGCCCGAAGGGCCGCGGGATATAGTTCATTGTTCCAGATAATTCTTGCAAAAATTAAGGCGAACCATTTTCCAAACATTTACAAGCTAGTTGGATGAAAAGCGAGTTGAGCCGATGCCTGCCGGTTAGGTTCGGAGAGGCGGCCCGAAGGGCCGCGGGATATAGTTCATTGTTCCAGATAATTCTTGCAAAAATTAAGGCGAACCATTTTCCAAACATTTACAAGCGAGTTGGATGAAAAGCGAGTTGAGCCGATGCCTGCCGGTTAGGTTCGGAGAGGCGGCCCGAAGGGCCGCGGGATATAGTTCATTGTTCCAGATAATTCTTGCAAAAATTAAGGCGAACCGCAAAAATTGGACTGTATATAAGGCGAACCGCAAAAATGCCAATACGGACAAATGCCAAACGCCAATTACCAGAGGCTGATGTAATGCTGACTTATCATTGGTAGTTGGAAAAAAATCAACGGCTGGGTTCAAAATTTTGTAACCTCGCCTTTGTAATTGGTTAAGACAAAACAGCGGTTTCACCGTTGAGAATAAACGCGCGAATTTCACCATAAGTTGCATATTGCATAGTGTGTACTGTCGCCGCGTTAGGTAGTCTGGTGCGTGAATGTTTTTGTGATTATTATTATTGGTATTCAGTGCTTTAGTTTGTGTTTGTGTGGTGTTATTAATTATGGTTTAATTATTTCTGTTGTTTAGGGTTATTTACTATTAATAACGTTTGTAATATTGAGCCGATTACTTTAGAAATTTATGAAGTACAGCGCTGGGTACTCCGCGTAATGTGATTTGGTATACCTGTGATTTTCAGTCCTTTAGTTTGTGTAATTGTGTAACATTTTAATACACAGTGGCCTGCTACATTAAGGTAAGATTTTCATCTTTTCATAATTGGATGGATTACATGTGTGTGTGTGTGTGTGTGTGTGTGTGTGTGTGTGAAATATTCAAATTGCCGTGAAATATTTCTTTTTCTATTCTTCTATACTATATAAACACGAGGGTATACCAACACGAGAAAAATAATTTTAAACGGTGGTCGAACCTATTTACGAAGAAAAAAAAATAAATAATTTCTCCCATAAGGCGCCAAAAAACGCTACGTTATTTGCCGCGTAAACTTAGGAAGTACAGCGCTGAGTAGTCTGCGCAATGACGTCATAACTCGTCATTCGCTGTGTAACTGTGCGCCGTTTCATAGATAACTTGGCGGTCATTCACTTTACATGCGCGCTTATGGGAGTAATTATTTAATTTTTTTTCTCCGTAAATAGGTTCGACCCCCGTTTAAAATAATTGTTTTCGTGCTTATATAGTATAGAAGAATAGGAAAAGAAATATTTCACCGCAATTTGAGCATAATCCGGATCGAGCATAATTACCTTTACCCAATTCTTATTTCAATACTTACATCTAATTTACATACTCAAACAAAAATCAAATTTTATCTTGTCTACAACGTCATAAACCTGCTATAACAGCATGTAGTCCTTGCTATACCCAATTTCTTTTACTGCAATGTTCTATTGCAATAAAGAATATACCCTGTTAAAGGATATAAGTGGTGGACAATTAATTGAGTGATAGATCAAATATAAAAGGGTTTTATTAGAAATTACCAACGCATCACTGTGCTCACACAATACACACGCACTAACAACTACAATGACCTAGTTACATCTTACGTTTTTCAAGTTGGCACTAGTGAACATATAACTTCATTTTTATAATCACAAAGTATATAATATTCGAATCATTATTTATATTTCATAAACATCACTTTTAACTGATACTTAATGTTTATTCAACACTTCCCTTGTTTATGTAATATATATAAAAAGTCTCTGCATAAAAATTATTTAAAACTTTTACAAATGATTGACCGATGTAACTCAAAAACTGGACGTGGAAGTGGCTTGGTGAGGATATCTGCTGTCTGATCCTTGGTGTTGACATACTCTAGATTGAAGACCTTCTCTTCAAACTTTTCTCTTATATAGTGGTACTGGACGTCAATGTGCTTAGTCCTCTTGTGAAAGACTGGATTCTTGATCAGTTGAATTGCACTTTTATTGTCCATGTACAGAGTTGTTTTTGTGCTTTTCAAGATGCATAAGTCGTTCATAAGTTTCCTTAGCCACATTGTCTTTAACAGCTTGGCACGCTGCCATATATTCAGCATCGGTTGTAGACAATGCTGTTGTGGCTTGTCGTTGAGAACTCCAGGTAAGTACACTCGATCCTAGTTTGATTAAATATCCAGAAGTAGACTTGCGAGTTTCAATTTCTCTAGCAAAGTCTGCATCACTATAGACTTGCAAGTGAGTATTAATATCTGCTTCGAACTTTAGACCATAGTCCAGAGTTCCCTTTAGGTATTTGAGGATTCGTTTCACAGCATTCCAATTAAGCTTTGTAGGTTTTTGAAGATAGCGACTTGCCTTATTAACAGCAAAAGACAAATCTGGCCTGGTACCATTTGATAGGTAAAGCAAGCTTCCAACAGCTTCTGCATAAGGTGCATTGACTATTCCAGTGTTCAGATTTTTATGAGCATCAGTGCATGTCTCTTCATGAGGATCTGCAGGGATTGTCACTGGATTTGCATTCTGCATCCTAAACCTTTTGATTACCTTTTCTGTATACGCAGTTTGATGGAGGAATATTGATCCATCCTGGTGTCTTTCAATTTGCAACCCAAGGAATATATTTGCCTGGTCATCAGTAACCTCAAATTCCTTTTTTAGTCCATAGATTAGATTGTTGATATCATCTTGGTTTTTAGCCACAATTAGTCCATCATCAATATAGACGGCCAAAATCAGCCTTCGATCTTTATTCGTGCTAGTGAAGATACATGGATCTGCCTTGGTAGATTCAAGTCTGTACTTCTTTAGAAATTTGGTAAACCTCTGGTTCCAACATTTGGAGGATTGTTTGAGTCCGTATATGCTCCGAAGCAGCTTGCAGACTTGATTTGTTCCATTTGAGAAACCTTCTGGTTGCTTCATATATACATTCTCTTCAACCTCACCATTTAGTTTGAGTTTTTCTCTTGCTGCAATAGATAAAATCATTCGAATTGAATCAAATCTTACTACGGGACTGAAAGTTTCCTTGAAATCAATTCCAGTCTTTTGACCAAAGCCTTTGGCAATTAGTCTTGCCTTGTACCTTTGAATATTTCCATTTGGATTTTTTTTTAATCTTGAAGACACAGCGATTTCCCATGACATTGGCCCCAGGTGGTGGTTCAACTAGATCCCATACGTGATTTTTAAAAAGAGATTCGATTTCTTCATTCATAGCAATACTCCAGTTTTCAGCATCATCACTGTTTACAGCTTCTTGGTAATTGAGAGGTTCCAGTACCTTCTGCAATAAAACAGTCATCAATGTTAACATAATCAGCATATCTCGCTGGAGGTTTGATTGTCGATGATTGGCGCAGTCTGCTTCTGTAGTTTGTAGTCTGGTAATTCTCAGTACCAGCTATTTCAGATTCTTCAGATTGCACTTGATCCTCAGAAGTTATATCATTTTGAACGATATCATGATCTTCAACAAAACAGTTGTTTTGATCAACTTCAGGAACTTTACCTTTCTTTTCATATTCTTTTTTCTCGGCTACAGATGCATTATTGTCTAACATAGTGGGCATAACTTGTACACCTTTGACTACATTCCATAAGCTGTAGGATTTCAATATAACTATAATCTGAAATTTCCATACATACCAGTTCTCGCTACCTTGTAACTTGTTAATACGTAGTAATTCACTTTCCATGTTTATGTGTAGAGGTTAATTTTCACTTTTACACACGCGGTCGGAATAACCTTTTTATTTGCAAGTAAACACTTATATTTGCATGTAAACACGTTTTAAACTATCACTGAATTGATTCACTTTCCATGTTTATGGCGTTGAGGTTAATTTTCACTTTACCACGCGGTCGGAATAACCTATTTGCACGTAAACACGTTTTGGACTATCACTGCTCAGTTTCACATAAATATTGCCCTTTGCGCGCACCTGGGCCCATAACCTGTTAAAGGATATAAGTGGTGGACAATTAACTGAGCGATAGATCAAATATAAAAGGGTTTTATTAGAAATTACCAACGCATCACTGTGCTCACACAATACACACGCACTAACAACTACAATGACCTAGTTACATCTTACGTTTTTCAAGTTGGCACTAGTGAACATATAACTTCATTTTTACAATCACAAAGTATATAATATTCGAATCATTATTTATATTTCATAAACATCGCTTTTAACTGATACTTAATGTTTATTCAACATACCCTAATCTAAATAATTATCTTATCATAATAATGAAGAACAGAATAATAATTAAGTAAGAAACCTGTGTAATATAAAATCTGTGTTAAATAGTAAATTTAAGATAAATGTAAAATAAAAGATAAGACCAAAATACCAAATATAACTATTTGGAACTTAATAATAAATAACATAATTTATTAATAAGCATATGTAATGTAAAATAAATAGGGGAAAGCCTATACAGCAGAACTTAAATGGTTTACCAATCAGGAAACTTAATAAACTAGATAAAATTTGATGTAAAAGAACTATAGAGTCAGAGAATAATCATATCTGAGTGTGAATCAAGTCATAAAAACAATTCAGAGAATGATTAGTATAAAATAAGTGAATAATAACAGTTTTAATTGTATATAAAAGTGTTATGATGTAAGTTAGGTTATGCACCATATTTATATGTTAAAGCAAGACCAAGAAATAAAGAAGATGGTAGGATAAATAATTTCATGATAAAAAGTATGAACAACAAACAGAATAATAAATAAGACAATTACAACTATTATAACTATTGATGTTTAGGAACTAAATAATAATGTAAATAGTAAAAAACTGATAACACAAAAGCCTAAATATAGGCTACTGAGTAGGAAAAATGATGACAATTTATGTAAATAAAACCTGTTATATCATATAGTATAGATTATAAAATGATGTATATTAGTAGAGTAAGAAAGTAATAAGAAGAAATGTCAATAATAGACCAGGCATAAAATAAATAATAAGTTATCAACTTTGACAAACACTTCATACAGTTAATGTAGAAGTTTATAATGGACAGTACGAGGAAAAAGGCTTGTAGTGAAGTATAAAATATATTGTAAAAGTTCAAGTAGATC
The DNA here is from genome assembly GCA_034769895.1 of Magicicada septendecula. Lineage (NCBI taxonomy): Eukaryota > Metazoa > Arthropoda > Insecta > Hemiptera > Cicadidae > Magicicada > Magicicada septendecula. The sequence goes on along the minus strand of CM068369.1, from coordinate 400,916,194 downwards.
ATAAGTGATATTTAAGAGTTGTTACTTTATAGTACAATTAAGTAATTTTAATTTGAGAAAGGAATTGAGGTCCCAATGAGCATGGACATAATTAGGCCTAGATGGCAATACTAGCTTTTTATAATAAATGAATGCTTATAATTATTATCACTATTGTTAAACAATATAATGTTAAGGTAAAACCAATTGTACAACTAAGAATTAAGTGATGGAACAGAAAAATTAATATTTTATAGAGAATTCTAGACTAAGTCAATCTATAAAACAAATTGTTATTTTTATTATTACTGAACAGAACCATGCCTTAAAAGGTCTCAAAATGATCAGCATAAAAAATTAAATTTTTTATCATATTAAACAAAGGACTGAAACATAATTTGAATAACAATACAACTAACATCAAAAATCACAATAGACACATACGCGACATAATAATAGACGCAGAAACAGCTGTACAAAACACGCACTTTAACGACCAGGACCTGATACGTCACGACATAAAACGAAAGCTCCAAAACACACATAGAAAACCAAAAATACACAACAATGAAATAAAAACACTTAACAATGTAAAACACAAGTTACTTGAACACAACATCACAATCCTAAAAACTGACAAAGGTAACATAAGCGTCATAATGGACAAACATCAATTAAACACTAAAATCGAAAATTTCTTCAACGAAAATAATATAACGGAAATAAATAAAGACCCCACACTAAATTTTCATAAACAGATTAACAAATTTATAAACAACACAAAACATATAATCAAACCAGAAAGCGCCAAATACCTTAAACAAATAAAACCTAACCCCCCTAAACTAAATGCATTACCAAAAATACATAAACCTAACATTTCCATCAGACCATTAATAAACAACACACAGGCCCCCTCCCACAAAATCGCAAAACAACTAGACAAAATAATCAGAGAAAACATTAATCTCAGTAACAACACATCTATCAAAAACAACATCGACCTAGTCAGGAAAACTGAACACATCCACATCCCACATAACTCAACTCTGGCATCTTTTGATATAACCAATCTATACACTAATGTCCCCATCAAAGAAACCATCCAAACACTAGAACAACTACTCAGACAAAACAACACACCTGAAACACACATACAAGAGATCATCACACTTACCAAAATAATAACTGAACAAAATTACTTTACATACAATAACAAGATATACACACAAACAGAAGGTCTCCCGATGGGATCCCCCATATCAGGAATACTAGCAGAAATATACATACACAACATAGAACAGAACCACATAATAAACAACAACAAATACACTAACAAAATTATATACTGGCACAGGTATGTAGATGATATATTACTTTTATTCAAAGGCAACACAAGACAAGTTGAAAACTTCCACAAATACATAAACACTATACACCACAAATTAAAATTTACACTGGAAATTGAACAAAACAGTAGTATAAATTTTCTAGACCTAACAATTAACAAAACTAACAATACACATACGTACAAAATATACAGGAAACCAACCACAACTGACATGGTTATACACAACACATCAAACCACCCAACACAACATAAACATGCGGCCTTCAACCATATGCTCCATAGACTAACTAAAATACCGTTAAATAAACAAGATTACACCAACGAACTCAACACAATAAAATACATAGCAATCAAAAACGGTTACAACCCTAATTTAATAAACACACTACACAAACGCATCAAAACCAAAAACGACAAAACACAAAATACCATCAACACACAACACAATAAATACATCACACTCACATACCACAACTCCTACACACACAAAATTGCCAACATATTTAGAAAACACAATTACAAAATAGCATACAGAACAACCAATACCATCAAAAAACACATCAATAATACAAACACAGACATAGACAAATATAACAAAACAGGTGTTTACAAATTAAATTGCAATGACTGCAATAGTTTCTACATAGGCCAGACGGGAAGATCTTTTTCATTCCGTTATTCTGAACACTTAAAAGCTTTAACCAACAACAATATACACTCTGCATTTGCCACACACATACACACAGAAAACTACAGTTACACCAACATAGACACTAATCTTGAAATTTTACATTACTTACCCAAAGGCCAAAAACTCAACACAACTGAACAATATGAAATATATAAACACCACACAACACAACCAAACGACATACTTAACGATCAATTACAATATAAATCACATACACTTTTTGACACAATTATACAAAAAACAAACATTAAGTTGAATCCCCGCGCCAATCCCCTTCCTCCACGCACCACCCCCACTACACCTTCCACACAACAACCGTTACTAAATGATGGCAGTCTGTCTCTAAGCTGAAGAAGGCAGATACGTACGCTGAAACGCGTTCGATGAGAAGAGAATAAACAGTAAGTTCACAAGAAAAAGTTTCATTTTTAGATAAAAAATGCTGTTTAATGGTGGTAATATATTTTTAATTGTAGGTAGTATAAGGACATTATGTCAATTCTAAAATATTTTATAAATTTGTTCAGAAAAAGTGACGCTTAGTTGATAATCTTGTACCCAAAGACTGACGCTTAAAATGAAAGTTTTGTAATTAAAAATGGAATAGTTAATATTTCCACCAATCAGAATCGTTCACCTGCTAGGTGAATTTACCCATAACACACTGCAAACAAGTCAGTTGTTTGCCGGTCATCACACAGTAAAGAACACCTCCACTGTAACATGGAAAAAGTAATTAATCTCCAACCCAAAGTGTAAATAGTCTCGTCATCAAAATTTTGAAACCGAGTGAGGTTATGTACAGTGTCAACAAACCACGGTCTAACCTACAAATGGGAACGTAACCCAACAGTGAATGTCAAGCATTGTGAAGTGGTTTTAATCATTAAAGGACATTACTGTGAATAATTAATAACAGTGAATTATAAAGAGAATATAAAGAAAAGGAAAGTATAGTGTTTATTTTGAGAATAACAAACTTAATAATTAATGACCACAATCCCATAGTAACTTGTAATAGACACTTGTGAACTTCTGTTTATATTATCACTGTATATAAACACTAACACTATTAATATTATTTCATGTTTGACTATTGGATTTTGTTTTTGTATTCAATGTTTAACTAAATAACTTAGCCAAACTAGGTTAACACCAACACTGGACACTGTCCAAAATACGAACTGTTCGTCACTTTAGATTTCAAGTTATTGTTTCAGAATATATTTAATTTTGGATTGTAATGTTTTGTTCTTCAAAAAAGAAATTTTTGTTAATTATCGTGGTCCAAAGAACTCATACGGGTTATATTGTCAAAACGTAAACAATAGCCTACATCTCTGAGATTTTTGAACTCATGCTACCAACTGTTGAGCTATGAATACAACAAGCCTGATCAATTCATATTATGAGAAATGTTCTTCATTTTCATGGTAGAAGAATAAAATTTTAAAATAAAATAAAAGAAAAAGTGAAAGGAATTAATGGTGTATGACGTATAATTTTTTAATACTTAACATTTTATAATCAACTTTGAACATTAGTGTTTGTTTCAACTCCAGAAGAATAAGTTGGCAGTACTTATGTTGGAACAACCCGGGTCATTTAAATGATTTAACTAGGTCAGTGAACTGTAATAAGATAAAGAGAATAGATTAGATAGAACTTACGAATAATCATTAATACAAACTTTTAATATCTCAAGTAATAGAAAAATAAATAAAACACATTTATAACAATCTAGAGACATACCAGGGAGCACAAGGACATAATTCTAGTTATTTTATAAACTGACCAACCTATGTCATTTATAATTAATCTTAGTGAATCGTCTTAGCCAACCTGAGAAGAAGTAACCAGAACATCATTTAATAATTCAACCATTAATTAACCAAACCATTACCAGTAAGTAAAGACAATTACAACACAATAAATATTATTAACTATTACAAATTGGCACCAACCAAGAGGGGCTTTAAATAAACAAACACAACTAACAATAAATTGTGACTTATAAATATGAATATTGTATTCATGAAATATCAATCAATTTTAGAATTACTTAAACATTTGTGCTACGTTATAATTTCAAAAATAATTTTGTAAATGTTAAATATCATTATAAATTACTACAATTTAACCAATTATTATTTACACTATTAAAGTTTATCATTATATCTTTACTCTTTTCTTTTTAATGTCTTTTATGACTCATTGGTTGACGAGTAAAAATTGTTTTATGTCACCTTATTGCTGTACGGTGATACTCAGTGGTTCCTCGTCATGATCCTGAGCCCTGTGTTGATCCTCCGTTGTCGTCTGATCCTCCTGGAGTCTGTCGTCCAGTCCTCCTGGTCCACTCAGCATTCAGATGACTCGTACGGTAATGCTGGGATATTGAACTTGGATGCTTCACCGTCGGGCATAGACTTCGGCTGCAGATGTGTTCCAATGAAATGAGGGTTGAGCCTGGTGCTCCTCGTATATTTATACTGTCGGGCGCAAAAATCATGTTTCAACCATTCTATGCGCGATTTACATTCTTAAAGGGTGTCGAGCATCCCTTTACAGATTCGTTTATTTTTCATACTTATTTTAATTTTATTCGCAACATGCAAAGTCTTTTTTTTATTACTTGATGTTCATATGATCGGTAATTTTTTTATGTATAATTGTATGTTAACAGTTTTTCTATACTTTAATTGTTCTTGGTCCTATTCACTTTTATTTACACTGCATTAATATGTATTCTTTGTTTTGCACTAGATTTTGCACATGTGTGCGTCTTTATATTATTAATATGTGGCATAATTTGTTTTGTCATATCTTACGCGCACTTACCATAATTTAAATAAATTACTTATTTAATTCAAATTTATTCAGGGGTGACACTATGCCGGATTCAACTGACTTACACGCACATACATAAAATACACTGTACACAAACTTAGCTGTGTGTGGCATGATCTGCATGTACCGACCTGCGTTCGCGTTCCCCTTCGCTGGTTACTTACAACTTTCAATACGCATTTAAAAAAAAAATTGACGATGTTAATTATTTATTCTAATTTAACAGCTTTTTTTCAACTAACTGTGACAATGCACAGTAACGTATGCAGACATACTGTTGCATTATTTCCCTGCTTAAAAATAAAAAATTTAATAAACTAGTTTATTAAATTTTTGCCTTTTGCATTTGACAAAATTGACATCACATTTTATTATTACAATATTCATTTAATTTAATTAATTATGCTCATAATAATGGTATAATCATTATTTACTTTATCCTTATGTAGGGTGGACTGAACAAAATATTCTCCCACCCTTTTACATGTTGAAGTGCTGAGTGCATTCATTAATATCTACACTTTAACTCGTAGCGTGTGATCTCCTTTAATTGTAATAGTGACCTAATTACTCATTCATAAAATTTCCTTAGAGAACTCGCATGATATTTGCCTATCTCTCTCTGTCGTGTGTCATCATGTACAATAAAAGTTTGCTTGCCAACTTGTCTTAGCAAAGTATAAGGTCCATCATACAGTCTAAAGAATTTTTTAGCAGTATTGTCTCCAACATTAAAATTCTGTAACTTATGAATTCTGTTAAATCTTTTTATTCTCTTATTACCACTTTCAATTATTCTACTTTTAGCATGCTCAATTTTAATGCTTAACGGTACAGGTAAGTTCTGATTAGCAGGTTTGTGATCGTACCCCTTCCAAAATCTGTTGGGTTGACGTCCTTGCTCAAGCTGTGTCGGTGTGTAGCTTGTTGCATCACTATAATTATCATTAATGGCTTGTTCAAAGAACGGTAAATATTCTGCCCATCTATTGTGTTGGTTATGGCAGTAAATACATAGGTACTGTACTTACCCAATTCTTTATTCACTCTCTCGGCTAAATCTCCCTGGGGATGCCTGATGGATGTGAGTATGGGGTGAACTCCATTTTCCCTTATTACTCTATTCTATACGACGCTTTGAAACTATACTCTTTGGTCACTAAGAATTCTCTTCATTTTACCATACATCGGAATATATTTTTGTAACAGAATTTTTAGGATGGCTTTCGTTGTGGGTTGCATAACAGGTTACAGATGAACTGCCTTAGAAAACACTTCTATACAGACCAGTATGTGTCTCAACCCCCGACTTGATCATGGTAATGGGCCTAAGAAGTCCACTGCAACTAACTCCCCTTTCGCCTCCTTCTGTACACTTTGCATTTCCACGTAGATGTGAAGATTAGGTTGCTTAGCAGTCTGGCAATCATAGCATTTCTTCAACTCACCTTTAATCTTCCTGAACATGTTAATTGTAAAATCTTCTCGAAGGGATAAATAACATTTTAATGCTGAGGCATGAGCTAAGCTCTCATGAGTTGGTGTAACCATTTTAAATAACATTTTAATTTCATTTGTCAACACAATTTTCCAGTCATGTCTTATTAACTTGAAAAGAATATTATTATATAGCTTATATTGAGCTGGTAGATGAGACTGATGTTTTAAATTCCGCAATATAAGATCTTGATTTTGTTCTTCAGCTAGATTCTGTAGCATTCTTTTTACTTCATTAGTTGTTTCGAAGCGTATAGGTAGTAGTCGCACTTCTTTATCATCTTTAGCGTAGTTTTCTTCGCGTTTTTCTGTTACATATCGGCTCAATATATCTGCAATGCTATTATCTTAACCTTTGCAGTACTTAATAGTGAATGAGTACTCTCCAGTGGCTAAAATCCATCTCAGTAAATGAGAATTGGTTACTTTACACTTCAGTAGGAATGACAACAGTTGATGGTCAGTGTGTATTTTAAAATGAGTACCATAAATGTAGTAGCAAAATTGTTTGAGTGCATAGACAATTGCGAGTATTTCCTTCTCTGATGCTGAGTAGTGCCGCTCTGCTCCCTTGAAAACTCTGCTCGCATAGGCGATGACCCTTAGCTTTCCTTCGGAGTTCTTCTGGTAGAGTACACTTCCCACGGCGTAATCACTAGCATCAGAATAAATTACAAATTTTCCTTCCCATTGAGGATGGTGTAGCATGATGTTTTCTATAAAAAATGTTTTCACTTTATCGAAGGCTTCTTGATGCTTCTCCTCCCATCTCCATTTCGTTCCTTTCTTCATCAACTCTAACAATGGTTGAGTCCTTTCTGCATATACGGCGTAAATCTCCTGTAATGTCCAGTTAGACCTAAGAATGCACGTAGGCCTTTTAGATTTCTGGGTATGGGAAAGTTGGTTATACTGGTTATCTTGCTGGCATCTGGTTGTATACCTGAGGATGAGATGATGTGTCCTAGGAATTGGATGGAAGTTTTAATGAATTCACATTTGTTTAGGTTTAGGGACATGTTTGCTTGCCTAAACTTATGGAATACTGTTCGCAGGTTCTGGATATGTTCATTGAATGTCTTAGAGATCACTAGAATGTCATCCACGAAGATCATCGTATAAGGTTCCACCTCTAGGCCTAACGTTCTTTCTAAACATTTCACAATAGCTGCCAAACTCGTACTTAATCCAAATGGAACTACTTTGTGGTTGTAGCACTTGTTCTTATACAGGAATGTAGTAAACTTTCTATCCTTCTCTCGGATTGGAATCTGCCAGAAACTTGAACGTATATCTTGCTTAGTCAAGTAGCGTGTTCCTTCGCACTTCGTAAACAGCTCGTCTGCAGTTGGCGCACAGTCATACTTTTCCATTATAATACTGTTTAACTCCCTCATGTCCAGGTATAGAGAATATCCCCGTTTTACTTCTTTACTACTACAAGAGGATTTAAGAAGTTGCTGTTGGACCGTTCAATCATGTTATTATGCAGCATGCGATGTATATCCGTCTCTACTTCTCCCTCGTAGCGCATTGGAATAGGGTATGTCCTCCTGACAAATTTTGTTGGGTCTGTCACAGTTATAGTATGTTCGTAGACTGTCGTCTGCATCGGCGTTTCGCTGAAAATGTCTTCATATTCATTAATTAGTTCGTTAAACTGTTTTTCTTCCTGTTTAGAAATTTTGTCGGTAGTTTGACTTGTGTATTGAGTTGGTACATATTGGACTTTGGGTTTAAATAAGACAATAGGTGTCTCGCTTACCTTATAATGGTCCTCTGCTTCATTCATATTTATATTATGTTGAATACCCTTATAATTACATTTAATCTTATTATTAACGATATCGATTTTAGCATCTAGCACATTCAATAAATCAATTCCTATAATACCATCATATATTAGTTTATTCACAATAATTATTGGACATTCTAATTCTAAATCCTCATGTGTGATTGTTACGTATGCTTGCTTTCTAACTCTTTCTTGCTCATTTGCAGCGGTTGTAATATTCATATTAGTGACAGGTAATGTTGGTGTACTTTTAAAATTTTTGTTTTGATGCATCCAAGCAGCGTTTAAAACTGATAGTTGACTACTTGTATCCACTAACATTTTAATCTTACAGTTATTTATACACACATTAACAGTAGGATATTGTGTTTGGTGAGCCGTTGCTTCACACCTCCGTCCGTGCTAAGTAATTCTTCCCATATATCAGCAGGAAATATGTTATTAATTGTGTATTGCCGTCTATGTGTTTTTAGCCATTGTTGTTGAGAACTTGTCGGTTCACTTGCTTCCATTTCACACCCTCTTTTTGTGCTATTGTTTGTTTGCATTGCATTGAGTGGGCGATTATATTGTTACAACGGTCTAATTGATCGTCGTAGGTACAGTGGAAACAAAATACAGACACCAATTAAGTCACTAATCACCAGCTTTAATATTCACAGTTAAACAGTTCGTAATTAACAACACAGTCTCTTATAACAAATCAATTAAAAAATTGTTCACACGCAAATAAATGTCAACTAATATTAAAACACAATTGTATTACAATATACCGTCCGATTATAAAACACAACACTTAACTAATAACTACTTGAACGCACACAGTAATATCGCCAGATAATCACTTGCAATCGCCCGACAATAAACTCAGACCGCACTGTAAATATTCGCGACTATAACTGAAAATTAAGGCCGTTGCTGCCATGTATTTATACCTCCGCTCATAGACCAGAACGTTCCAAATAGCATCTTAGCGCCAGTGTGAAGTACGTAATTAATTGCGGCCTTGACAGTCCGCGCGGCTGGCGGCTTCGAGAAAACCCTCGCGAATGCGTCTAGAGTCACGTATGCCACACACATTAGAGCGAGATTCTTCTGGCACATTCGACAAACACGTAGATTGTTCTGTGATGTTGTAACACGGTCCCCTCCTTAAGCCTGTTCATCCCGAACTGGCAAACCATCTCTGAAGTAGTACTTAGCCAGGCCATCTAGGAGGATGACCTTGAACTTTCGCTGTCTTTCCTGTTGAATCCGATAAACAATATCGTTGATTGTTTTTTTCACAGTGTAGGGTCCTTCCCAGTTAGACTGAAGCTTAGGTGAGCGACCACGACGGCGCTTTGGATTGAACAAACAGACCTGATCTCCTTCTTGGAAACCCACACTATTGCTGCGAATGTCATACCGAGTTTCATGTTATCACTGGCAATCTTCAGGCATCCTCTTACCAAGCGATTCATTTCTCGCAGTTGGTTTTCTAATTGCGAGGAATAGTTCTGCTGCTCTTGGGACTGAGTCTCAGGTGATCCAAACATTAAGTCACCAGGAAGACTAATCTCCCGCCCAAACGCCATGCTGGAGCCATGCCGGTTGTATCGTGTACTGATGATCTATACGCCATGAGGAATAGTGGTATACGTTGGTCCCAGTCTGTTTGGTTCTCGTCAACAACCTTCGAAAGATGCTGCTCAAGTATCCTATTGGATCTCTCAACCATCCCGTCCAACTGAGGACGCAGAGGCGTTGTCCTGGTCTTTCGAATTCCGAGTAGATGGCATAATTCTTTAAACACTCCTGATTCGAAATTTCTCCCTTGATCCGTATGGTTTTTTTATAGGAGCTCCATAACGGCAACAGAAGTTGTGAACTAACTGCTTTGCCACAGTGGTAACCTCCTGATTTGGAATTGCGTAGGCTTCCACCTACTCAGTAAAGTAGTCACCTACAACCATGATGTACCGGTTTCTATCGTCAATAACTGGGAATGGTCCAGCAATGTCTATGGCAATTCTCTCGAAAGGCAGTCCAACGTTATACTGTCTCATTTTACTCCTGCTTCTGGTTTGTGGGCCCTTGCTTGCGGCACATATTTCAAACGTCCGAACCCATTCCTCTACGTCGTGGCGAAGATAAAGCCAATAGAATCGCTTCCGTATTTTTTCAAGGGTTTTGTTAACGCCAAGATGGCCTCCAGATGTTCAATCATGCATCTCCTTTAAAACAGACTGCACTTTCTTCGGGGGACTATCAACTGCATGACCACGTCTTGTCCATCTGCACTTTCCCAAGCCCTTTTCAGCAATCCGTTTTCTAAGGTGAGAGATTCCCATTTTGCCCAGTAGCCCTTCAGCACTTCGGAACCATGGCAGATATCTTGCCAATCCGGGCGGCGACCTTCCTCTTTTGCTGTCAAGATCGGTCCAATGTCTTCATCAGTCATCTGTTCTTGTCGACAGTCTTGTGTTGTCCAGCCGTCTGCCAGGAAATCTACAGTGATGGCTTGAACATGTTCGCTTGAGTTTTGTTCTTCCTTTCTGTGGCAATGTCGGCAGTCTTCCGGGCACGGTCTTCGTGATAAGCCATCTGCAGACGCCCCTGTCGATGTTGTACCTTGAAGTTGTACTCTTGCAGCCGTTCAAGCCACCTTGCCAACTGGCCTTCCGGATTTTTAAATCTCAAGAGCCATGCAAGCGTGGCATGGTCAGTACGTAGTGAAAACTCTCTTCCATAGAGGTATTTATAGAGGTATGGTAAGATAGTTTGGATATTATTTCATGCTCTGAAAATCTAGGTTTAAGATGTTTTACTCTCTCAATCTGTGCTATCGTATATTCCTTAATACTCTGGCGACCATGAATATTAAATCTACCATATTCTAACTGATCACTTACCTGACGTTGCGTATGGAGTGCATCATGTCTCAAAGTGCCTCCATATCGAAGCTACCCTGTTCTGCCATGTCGAACGTATCTTTATATTATGTTTTTAAATAATTTTTATTGGTTATCTCATTTCTAATAGTCTGATTTATTATAATTATTATTTTCCATAATTATGTTCCATAAGGAAATGGAAGTATGGTCATGGCGAAAAAATCGTGTTCGAGATAACAGCAGATTCTGATTGTACTACCATCAAAACATGAAAAAAGTCATTTTTCGAGAAGTGTCTGTGTGTAGAATTTTTTCTATGGCAAACGATACCAGCCGCAAATTCAAACAGAATCAAATAATTTTTGCATACAGTCCTGAATTATAGAGCACTCAAGGCCTATTGTTTTTGGTGAAGATCGGTTAAGGGAAAGAGGTAGTTTACCTGCAACGTTTTATGTTTTAACAAGAGTAAAGTGCTTCATTTTGATAAATAAAGTATCTTGAAAAGAAGGTCATAATAATCCACTGTAGAAAGGTAGATGAAATATCTATAAATGAAAAGGGTAGTTGAAGGGGGAGGGGGTAATTTTTTTATAAATTAAAATGGTAGTTGATGATGGAGGAGGTAAATTTTTATAAGTTTCATATGTGTACTTAAAGAAGTAGTTGATTAATGAAGAAAGTTGTGTTAGTGGTTAAAATCACAAGCAGAATTATCACTGTTGCACACCACTATATAAAAATATTCCGATTAGCGCTTTCAAGCTTCACAGCTCATCGTCAGATCGGAAATGAACAAATAACTTAAAAATAAACCCTTCACCCTCACCCCACCACACCCTGCTCACACACAACAAGCTATAATTCAATGTCCCTTCCTCCCCTCAGCCCTGTCGCTCCATCTGGACAGTTACATATTTTTCTAGCAAATTCCTTGTGTGTGTGTGTGTGTGTGTGTGTGTGCATTCCTTTTAAACCTAATGTCTTTCTCCCCCACATCTGGGCCAGTCACACACCCTTATTTAAAAATATCCAATTAGTCCTCTGCAATTTAATTCTTAATCTTATCTATCTGTCCTCTATCATTTACTTCTTAATTATGTTATAAAATATTTCTTCATTATCAAATTTAATTTTATTATTAATTAAATTGTCTAACCCTTTTTCTCTTTCTTTCAATATTTCTAACTCCTCCCTAAGTTTCCTTTCAACTGTGTTATTTACTACTTTTACAATTTTGTAGTCTTCGAAAGGATTAACAAACTTATTGTTATCTTCTATGAAATGTCTTCCATATAACGAATTCGATGTTCTATTACCTTCTCCATGTTTGTGGTCAGACAACCTGCATACGAATTTTCGTCCTGTCTCCCCTAGGTACACTTTGTTGCAGTCTTTACATTTTAATTTATAAATTCCGCTTTTCTGTAAAAATGGTTTACTTACAGCTTTCAATACACATTTTTTAAAAAATATTGACGATATTAATTATTTATTCTAATTTAACAGCTTTTTTTTTAACTAATTGCAACAATGCACAGTAACGTACGCAGACGTACTGTTGCTTATATTGTAACGAAACAGAACGCTGTAAGAATAATTATAAATAATAATCGCTGAAACCCTATTCAAGGATGGAACCAAACACTATAATCAACAACTAATAAACAGAAATCATCAAATTTTGAAGATAATTAATGAACCGAATATAACTCAACAACACCAACCATTGACCTGACTATGACTAAAACAATATAACCAGACTTTACCCAGTAAGATAGGGCAGTAAACCAATAAAAATAAAATAAAGAACTATAATCAACATTAAATAAATAAACCTAATAAAACAATAAAGAGTACAACCATTTCATAATGTAAAATGTGTGTGAACTATAGATATAATAGACCAATAAAAATCTCTTATTATAAAGTAAAGTGAGAAAAAGGGCACAACCACTTATAGTGCTATGAGTGATAATAAACACATAAAAGGTGGCCTAATAATAGTCACATAAACTACAGTTGAAAGTGTGCGATTATTTAGATTAAGAAGTGGTCAATCATGATTGACAATAGTGATGTAGGAATTATCACACAAACAATTGTTTAACAGTGTGCAATTAGTTAAGGTAGTAAATTATAATTGTTAATATAAGGAGTATCATTAAGAGTTTTGTTTATATTATAAATGTTTCATGTTACCAGCAAATCAATTTAAAATAATGTAATATCAAGGGGTCATAGTTAACTGTTATCCATCATTATAAATTATTTAATAAGATAAATGGAAAATTCACCAAGTACTAAATTTTACAGGACTAAACCAGGACATGTTTAGTATCAAATCATTTGTAAATTTATTCTTATTAACCACATAAACATTGTATTAACTATTAGGGTATAATGATAAAATAATAAGTTAAAGGCAAATTATAAAATGTAATGTAATTGACGGGTCTTGGTCATCTAACATTTGAACTTTGCCTGATGGGCCAATCAGAATCCAAGAAGTTTTGGTCAGTTTCTATGACAAAAAGAAGAAATTAGACACTTGATTTTTAACCACGATTGAATACGGTTGAGGAGTGCTTGCAGAAGAATATTATGTAACAAATTTTAAAACCAGGATCCAAAATTAGAAGAATAATTTATAAACAAAAAATCAGAAAAATAATGAAATTATTAACAAAAGTCATCTAACCAAATATGAACGACTACCAGTAAGAAAATATCAAGTGATTAACAAGAAGAAGCCTATCTAACTTAACTAAGAATTGTAACATATTCTACAAATTTCTTAACCAAACAACTTTAGTAATCCAACCTGATCAATCACTTGTAACACCAATAACTCACCACAATCAATCACTGATGGACGTTTTATAAAGAAAAGAAAAACAGTATATAAGAAGTAATGAATACAAAGTGAACATATTTTATTAAAATACATTGGGGACAATTTTATACACATTAACTGACCACGAGGCGGCCATGTTTGTGATGTCACGTTATAACCAGAATGCACTGCGCCCCTAACGAAACGAAATATTGCAAGCCATTTTATTCAACATTAATAATTGTTTATAATATCACATTAGATTATAAGTATTAAGATTATATTGTAACGTACTCTATATTGTTCGTTATTAATTAATGGAACTTTTTGTAGCAGCCAAAAGAATTCACACTTTATATATTTAATTCATTTTTACTATTGACCCTGAGATAAAGAATCGATTATTGCTAGCGTGTATCTTGAAATGATAATTTTTCCTAAACTGAATTAATTTTGCAAAGTTTAAATATTAATATTACAAAAATCATATCCATATGTTTTATTCCTTGAATGTAAGGTACAATCAGGATTTGTTCTATATTCACGGAGATCCAGAAGACGTCGGTGAGCCGCAAGAATATTAGAAACTATAAAACAAAAATTAACCTTAACGAATAGGGTTAAGATGAAGATCGAATGTAAACATTGGGAATTTGTTTTGGGACAATCCAACCGTTACATTCTAATTTGAACAGATGGACTGAATAATTCTCTTCAGTTAATTCTCGAACTAATAGATAAGGAAGAGTCATTCAGAATTTAAAATTATAATTCAATAAATTTAACAGATATGAGGAATAAACACGTAACATAAATATCGCCAGAAATAACAGATACACTTAGAAAAAAAAGTTTTTAATTAACAACCAAAGTTTTATTACATCTTAAATTTAATCATACATGGATAAAACGTTTTATAATAATATATATATATATATATACACACACAAAACGAAGTTTTTACCTTATTCTACAAATTAAGATCATATAGGAAAAGAAGGGAAGAAGTCATCTGGAAGGAGTAATATCAACTTAAATAAAAGTAACAGAAAAAAGTAATTACAATCATAAATAAAAGGACTTAACAGAACTAGAAAAATCGATTCAAAGAAATTACATATAGTCAATTTGTAGCCAAAAATGTTAAAAAACAAATAGTATGAGTATCATCTCAGTAAAATAATTAGTAGACCCAGTAAGATACGGAGTAGTAAGGAGTAACAGCCCGGAACAAATAAATTAAAATGACAATTCTCAAGATATAGAGTAGTAAGGAGTAACAACCCATAACCAATGAATTAAAATGAAATAATATCAAGATACCCAAAAACCTATTTAAAAGACAGAAACCTCTATAGCAGCAAATCACATAATTGAAAAGAAATTAAACAATATTAGCTATACAACTTAGATAAAACAACTAGCCAAAAAAGAGAATCCAATACGAATAACTAGAGATGATGTAAAATTAATTATAAATAAAATAAGTGTGGAATTGAGGGGAATACCCCAAACCAGTTTTAAAAAAGGACAACAAAAAACAATCATTAGTATAAGGTGTTAATGTGTTTATTTATATAATTATTATCTGTTATTATTTTTTGTGTATACCATACAGAATATGTTGATAGTAGGAAATACTAGATGTTAGTATGTAAGTGTTTATTGTATTTGAATCATGTTAATTAATGTTGTAATTTTGTGAAGTAAGGAAAGGCAAAATAATAATTCAAATGACCCATAAATAATGAATCAGAAAATATAAAACTAATAAGGTGAATTAATAATAACATTGCTAGGAAAATTTAAAATTGATGACCAAGACAAATTCAACTTTCAACATATAAATCAAATCAGAGAATATAAATTAATAGAACTTAGACCAAATTGATATAAATTATCCCATTCAGAATACAAATACTTTATCATAATGATAACAACAACCTATAATAGTGGTTAAAAGAATCAGCATGTAAAATTGACTTAAATGGTGATTGTACCAGATAAAGCCATAATCAGTAAAGTACGCTAGTAAAATACAAATAAATTGTTAAATGTTTAGAATAATAGCCAGATATAAAAAGTAAATTACAAATATTTAATTAGTAATCGAATGAGAGGTAAATTGTAACATAAAACATATTGTAAACCATTTAATAGGTAATTATGTGAATCAAAATAAGGCCTAGGGGTAAATTTCAAAGAATGTAATTCAGAAGCTTAATTCAAACCAAAATACAAAGGTTTTGTAAAATATATAAAAACACTTGGTAAGTTTCACAAATTTTTTAATTAACTCTGACAGCTGTTTCGACTAACTTAAGCCATTGTCAAAGAGCGAGTGAATGAAATTACTGAACACAGGATGTTAGAGGAGTGTAGGTGGTAAACATCTGTTTAGGGCGTATCTGGAACATCTGTGTTGTGATGGCGAGGGGGGGAGTGTGTGCATGAGACAAGGGAAGGTCAGGTGTCTTTAAAAACTAAATACAATCATGAATGCAAAATATAAAATTAACTGAACTAAAAATATAACTGAATGCAAAATTTAAAATAATGATGAACATTCAAAATAATATAAAATAAACTAAACTAAATAACAGATTTTAATAAAGGGGATACACAAAATTCAGTCTGTTCATTGGTTAAAGTTTTGTTATTTTTTATTGCTTTTTTAATTTCTAAAATTTCTAACAAATCCATTTTTTTACCTTTTTGTATGTTGTGGAGTAGTGTTATGTTTTTTGTGTCTATGAAGTGATTGATTAATTAAAAAATTTGTGAAACTTACCAAGTGTTTTTATATATTTTACAAAACCTTTGTATTAATATGTTTCACCAAGTGCCCAACGAGTCATCAATTAATATCGTCAAACCAAAATAGGTCAAATTTAGTATTAACTTGTATAAAATAAAAGCAGGAATATTGTTATATAATTAGAATTACATAAAAGTACTAAACCAATAATTTATAGCCAATTAAACATAAAAAAATATCATTTTTTTTATATAAGATTGAATTATTAGATACGAACAGCTGATGGGGAACAATGAGAAATGAGACCAAAATCTTATAGAATTTTCTATATGAAGGAACCAATATAGTTTAGTTGATTGTTAAAAGCCAAGCAGGATGGACGTGTCAGAATACTTTTCAGAGAAATATGAACGGAATTTTTAACTAACACAAACCAAGATATATGATGAATTTATAAAAAGATAAAAGAATATAAATTAAAGTAACGGATACTATAATAACGGTCATTGAAACCTTAAACTAAATTAAACACTAATAAATCGAGCTGTCACTATGTATGGACATGACAGAAGAATACATTTAATCTAATACAACCAGCATCTGATTGAAGGAACCATTTGACACAGCACACCTATTACCGAACAAAACCCCAGTGGAGGAATACAACTACACACTACAACTTGTGGATATTCCAATAGCGACATCACAGGAGAGGAATTAACCAACTGAGACGTTTATTTGAAGGAAAATCTCGTAGCTGGATTAATGTCGCAGATCGACTCATGAAGGCAGCCATCTTGTAATTTCCATTCGCACAGGCTGATGGTAGCAGGCGGTGATGTCAGAACAAACAGCTGTATCGTAATATTTAAATTTTTTCTATACACTATACTTTATTATATTTTTGTCTGTTTAATAAATAAGTTTTTATAATTTGTAAGTATTGAATTCTCTTGCCTTTCCTGACTATTTCTACAGTTAAAAGAGCCCTTATAATATAATAATTTAATTTGAATACTTTTATATATGTAATAATCGACCTGGAAACTAGTCTCGAATCAGACTCTAGTTAGTCGCGGCAATTCAAATAATTACTTTGGACATAATAAACTTAATTATTGTTTTAAACATTGTTTTATTGGTTATTTGAGTCATAATTTAAATTACATTAATTATTAAATACTAAACGTGAACTTCTGAAGTAAAGGAACGAGCAGAAGAAGAAGTACAGATACTGAATCGGCCGCTACATGCAATCGATTTGGCCACGACAATCTATTTAACATGAAGAAACAAATAATTCTTCATCAGAGAATACACAGTTATTAATCAGTATTTTTATTAATTGAACATTGACGATAAAACAATAAAAACAATTAAAGTAAATTAAAATATTAAATTAATTAAATATATAAAAAATAAAATCAATAATAAAAATTTTATTATATTTATTTGTAAATAAAACTAACTAAATACGTTTTATTACAATATATATACAGAGGACACACACACACATACACACACACAAAATTGCTAATAACATCATTAACCAACATGTGTAATTTACTACTACAGCCAGGATATTGAAGGAGCCCATTCCAGAACATTGCAGAATAAACTACGTTAACTGTAAATGTATTTGTACATTGATAAAAAAAATTCTAGTGTATTCTATAAATAGTGTGTCTACAGATAACATGTATCAATATACCTAAGTTATATAACAATTGTCGATAATGTAAAACACATGAGTACGTACTTAACCTACATACTCATCTAATGGTAAATAGTTTTAATAATACCAATCACAATATTACTTAATATGGGTAATATTACTTAATATTATCATAATATTACTTTGAATGTGGGTTGGGGTGTTCTGTAGTATACAACAGCTGTCCTTCCCTTAAAATTCATAACCACATTCACACACAAAATCTCCAAAGTTCACCAAGATTACAAATGTATTTAGTATATACAGAATTTTGTCTTCTTGGCCAAAGGTTATGTCATGGCTCTTTGATGTCTAGAGTCAACACTGGACTTGTTCTCTTCTATCTGTGTGCTGGCCCTTATGTAGTCAGGTCATAGAAGAGTTTGTTTTACCATCTTCAACTTGGCTGGACTCATCATAGACTTTCGCTGGTAGAAATATCTTTAGAGAATATACACCATTTCCCAGTTGCTGATCTACTTGAAATGGTCCTAATCACTTCTGGGTTAGCTCTGCATGGTATCCATCTGCCGTGTTGCTGAGTGTGATTCCTTCAAGTCCCCTGGATTTAATACCATCTCCTCCTCAACACACTGCTTCTTGGCTTCTTTGAGGTCCATAGCTTTGCCTCATCTTATTTCTTATCAACTTCTGGTTGATGTCTTTTCAGCCATGCTTCTGGACTTGCATGACCTTCTTCTGTAAGTTGGCTGATCCCCCAATCACTGGTTCTGTACAATTGGCCCAGAAACAATTCATCTGGTGAATAGCCTGTGATTCTGCTGACTCTCTGGCATAGAGCAAAAAGTGACTATGGTTGATGTTGGTCCCAGGTTTTATGCTCCTTGTCAACATTCTCTTCTGGTCATGATTTTGCTGCTCTGTTACGTTTTCTCTTGGGTTGTAGATGGCAGTTGTCCAATGTTTAATGCCCCATGTACTAGTGCTTGTTGCCGCTAATGGGAAATTAATTGACAGCCATTGTCAGTCAACAGACAGCATGGATAACCATAGTGACTGAAGACTTCAGTTTTAATATTGTCAAGATCTGTCCAGTCATCGCTACTGGAAAAGGGAAAGCCTCGCTCATTGGCTGAATAGGTCCGTGATCGATCACTAGGTTTCCTCGTGATGTTATGGGTACTGGCCCATCAAGTCAAGTGTGATAACTTCCCAAGGCTGGTAGGGCCATCTCCCTTGCATACTGGTGTCAGCCTTCTACTTGTTTGACTTAGTACGGCACAGAAGGCTCAGGAGGACTGATGGAGCTGGCAACATCCCATCTCATGGAAATTTGTTTGACTTGCGTACATTTGTTCAACACCATTGAAGTAGTACCGTCTACAAATGGCAAACTCTAAATTTTATACGTTCCAAGGCTTCTTCGCCTTGCTGATGAGAACCGAATAGTTCGAAAACAGATCTTTGCAAACTGGGTCAATATCTTATCCCATTTTGTGTCTTGCATCAACGTCTTTTGGATCCCAAAATGCTTAGAAGGATTACCGTTTGACTAGTTAAAGTCTTTTGGACTCCAAACATTTGCAAATAGGGTTACCTTTGACAAAGATGTGCTTGACAAACACAAACTTATTCTTTGAGCATTACGCTCTGGTTATTTTTGCGTGTCTCTGTTTCGAATTCAATTCGCCTCTTCAGCTAAGGAAGTTGTGATAGCAGTTTTTACTGCCGACCACTACCTTAGGACAGATTGTGGAGAAGGTAGAATTTTTCTTTTGAGAATTACCAAACTGTGTTTTGATACAAATTTCCATTCACAACTGTGGGGTTGATTATTGACACAACCATAATTTATACAAACAAAAAGATAACACAAAAGTATGATATTGATCTACAAATGTCAAACAGTAGAACATCACTAATTCATCACCTATGGGACCAAAGGGGTGATGAAATAGTGAAATTGACGAATTAGTGAGGGAATAAGAAACAAAAACATTAAGGAGAATGTAAAATGTTTTATAAATATCTTGTTGATTCATCCTCTTCGTTCACTTTTTTAAAATATTATTATATATAAAAAACTTTCACAAATGAACTTACTTTGGTTATCACTTTCACAAACGTTTCAAGGTGATGTGCCTCTTCCTCAGTGTGAGTAAATACTGAATGTCATTGTTACAGAATAACAATTATGGACTATAGGTGTGTGTGGTGGGAATTGATGGTGGGAGGGAATAACACAAAATTTGAACCTCAGTGCCAATTCCCTCCCACCATCAATTCCCACCACACACACCTATAGTCCATAATTGTTATTCTGTAACAATGACATTCAGTATTTACTCACACTGAGGAAGAGGCACATCACCTTGAAACGTTTGTGAAAGTGATAACCAAAGTAAGTTCATTTGTGAAAGTTTTTTATATATAATAATATTTAAAATGTTTTATTACAACAGTAGCAATGTATAGTACTAATGTTATGATCGAACATATTTATTGCTGGAAATTTTCAAACTTAAACAAGTTAAACACTGTGATTGCAAAACAAAATTTGTTTAATGATTGTGAAAAAAATTTGTAATTTTTTTTTTTTTTTACCTTGCAAGAGCCAAATTATGTATTTGGTGGAGTGAAATGATTTTAGGCTGTTCTGGTTCATCATGGTCTTTGTACCACTTGACTGCTGTAGTCAGTGATTGAATGGCCTCCATCTGAGAGATTTCAGGTTTTATTGGCTGGTCATTTTCTTCATCATTAGCTTCTGTAGGTTCTGTGGATACGTATGTAACAATTTTATCATCACTAAACATTTCATAGCCTACATCCGATAAGTCTATTTCCAATTTTTGACATCGTCTTCATTCAAACTGTTAAATGCTGGTAGGGATTGGCAGATATCTAACAATTCCGATGTGTGGCCAAGATCTTCTGGTTCTGTAGACACTGGTTGTAATTCAGATGGCCGTAACTTAATCCAGGCAGATTTAAAAGTGTTTTCTGGAATACTGTGCCAGGCATCAGCTGCATTATGTGTATATTGCATCCTTTATAGTGTATACTTTCAAAAATTGTTCAGTATCCATATCTTTTTCGTAAAGTGCCAAATTTTGTAAAAATTTGCCACACTCAGCACATTTCTGGTTTACCCCGGATATAATTACAGCATAAATGTTACTCACTTGTTAATAAAGATAAAATAAAAAAACCTTGAGTGGGAGACGAATTAGTGGCTGATGAATTAACAAGGTTCCACTGTACATTCACTAATTCTGTAACTTAACGTACTAACTCTCAGAATAGAGTGATTCATATTCTCTCTTATAGATTTATACATAACTGGTTGTGACATCATTCACCAGCATATGCTACAGACTAGAACCATCAATGTTGTTCCAGGCACACTTTCTAGAATCATGTAGAAAAACCATGTTTACCTATCAAGGTATAGTACAATTTTTTTATTATTTATTTATTTATCAGTACAGTTATTACAGAACATTCTAGTGTATTATATAATTAGTCATAATGTTCAAGTCCAAGAAGAGATTGAAATGTATGAATGTGCTGTTTAATAGTATACAAATTCTGTATCATACAGTGGGCTGTTAAAAATTCATAATCATCTAAAACAATTTTTCTTGTTCTCTCTTCCTAAGTCTTTCCAAGAATGTTCAGTCTTTTACCAGTTGATTTTCTGCTGGCGATGAAGGCATTTCTTCTTACTTGTAACCTTCTGTTTCTGAAGCTACTGAACTTTTAATTTAGGATTTTATTACAAACTGTTATTTAACTCTTCTATTACCATGCTTCACACTGTTGTCAAGTGTGATGGTAAAGTCTGGAAAGTACACAGTATAAAAATCCCGAGTTTAAATACCTCTATCAGGTTTACAAATTTATTGACAAAATACATGCACATATATTAATTATAGGTCTAACACAAGCTGGTACTCATGATACTCATAGTTATCAAATGGCAAACTCTGTTACATGGACATGCACAAATATTAATGATGCCAATCTCAATACTCATAGGTGGGGAACACATTCAAATGACAAACTGTAACACAACATACACAAATTAATATTAGCCTATACTCTTAATGCAGTTGATGCTCACAATATTCACAATTGAGAAATACACATTCAAGTGACAAACTTTTGAGAATGAAGAAAAACGTGCTCAGTGGTGTGAGATGTGCTTGCGCTGTTGACTCTGAACTCTTATAGTTCACATTTTCTGCGTTAAATGTTAATTTTGCAAGAAGTATATGTTTCTTCATTCTTATAAGTCACACAGGAGTTTAAGATATTGCTCTTTTGAAATAATGAACTACAGTTAACTACATACTGTTGTTTACATTTTCGTGAAGAAATCCAAGAACTTGTTAATAGAGACTGTTGAAAAAATTAAACAGATTTTAAAGATATATATTACTATTAATTTATTTCACAGTGTAACAATTTATTAAATTTCTGTTACTTGCTGTTTACATTAAAAGGCATGAGGATACTTTTCATATAGCTGTTGCCACATCTGCATTCTACTTTCTTTTACTCGTCCAGTAAATATTTTTAATTCATTACCAATTTGCAGATGACAGAAATTATCTTCCCTCATTGGGTCCCATATAGGTTGAAGTCCTTGGTAATTGGGATTTCTGTGGAGAAGATGATGTTATTAATACAATGTTCAATGAATATGCTGGAGTGAAAAACCTATGATGAGAAGGCTGACTAAAACAACACTTAACATTTTTTTGCTTCTACTATATGTTGATAGAAACTTCAATATACAAGTCAGTTTTAAAATACAAGACAATTATTATTATATGTGAGTCATGAACTAAATGCGTATATGTAGGGCAGCTGTCATATGTATGTAACATCGTTGTATATGTTGTAACAATTAAATAATATCTTTAATTTACCTCTTAACTCCTAAAATTCTTAAACTTACCCTTCTTCTATGTAAAAATTAAACTTTTATGTTAAATAAATAATTAAACTCCTTTTCTATCTTGACTGAACTTCAATAAAATTTATTATTTCTCTTTAACATTTCTTTAATTGCATCGACATTCAACGTCTCTATTTAACATTGGTAGCTCATTCAGGTTGGATTACATGAAAAATCTCAATCTCAGGGTTAATGTAAAATGAAAGTCAAAGTATTGTTCAAGTCATAATATAACATAAAACATAATATTTATAATGAAGGTTTTGTATTTGGGTGTTGTGGATGTATGTTGACTAGTGAGTTCTTTGGATCATACAAAAGCACAATTTAAAAAGGAACTCTTAATACTAATAGTTATGGTGTACAAATAAAATTCACTATTATAACGTTTATATTGTTTTGGTTATAGTATTTCACTGTAACTCGATCGTTAAAATGTATATGCTATAATATACGTTAAAATATAGCTATACAGAATTTCACTAAACATGTAACAAGCAAGAAAAGGATGTTTTTGATATTGCAAATTGGCAGTACTGCCTGTTTTTTCAGTGTTCAGTGTCAGCCTACCTACCAGCTGTTCAGTCAGGTCAGAGTAACCACGTGTTTGAGTGTGGTGTAAGTGTTTTAAGGAGGCTCTTTCACGGAGAGTTATCCATAGTAATATACACCATTTTGTAGAGAAAAGAATTGCGAATCAGCTCGTATAATTTTTTATGGGGGTTATCTTGGAAAATATGAAGAAAATTGTAATTGAAATTGTGAAAATTAACATGGGCTCTTATAGAAAAAAGCAACCCTAGATCACAAAATCGTATTTTACGAGCTAAATTCAAACTGTAGCTTATTATACATTTATGTTTAAATTAAAGTTCAGACTCTCTACTTTATTTTTGATATAATTTCTTATATTGAAATCGTTCAAAATATTGCAAAGTATATATTGCAATAGTCAAAATTATTAGACTAAGAGTGTTTAAAATGCAAATTATTTATTTATATCCACACAGGACTGTATGTGGATTTAAATTTAAAAAAATTTACTTAGTCAAATATATTTGCCTTACTGCAAATAAAAAAAAAAAAGTAAGATATAGTAAAAATTGTTGGTAGGATAAGGTTACTCCAAAATTTTTAAAAGTGGGCATCTAAAGTGAGGAAATAAAGATTTATAATTATACTAATTAATTATACAGAGCCTTCACTGTATATGTATAAGAATAATGTAACTCAGTAAGGTTTATTTTATTTACTAATAATTTGGCAATAAATACATTAGACACAGCTGTTGTTTCAAAACACGGCCTACCAAATCAACTAAATTCATAATCGATACTACAGAATATACGGCAATTTAAATATTATATAATACGTTTGATGAAAAGTAAGATTCTTCCTAATATGTTTAACGTAAAGAGACAATCAGAAATAAAATATTTTGTTATTAAAAATAGCGATTTCCTACACGTCCGGTTAAACGGATGTCGGCACCTAAAGGGTTAAGTCATAATGTATTTTATTTATAGGTAAAAGAAATGATGAGCGCGCCAAGAAAAAAACTCTCGGGAGCGGAATATAGAAAAAGAGCAAAAGATAGGACCGAACAGGGAAAACAAATTGCAGCTAAGATGGAAAAATGGCTTCACGGAAGAGGTGAACCGTCAGACCCTGCCGCAACTTCCGTTGATGCTGACATTCTAGAGGATATTGATATTTCTCGTAATCCGCATGACCAAGATGAAGATTCTTCATATACCATCTCTAAACAGTGTACGAGTGCCGATTCGAGAGAACCACCTTCTTCATCGACCTCAAACGAGCAGCTGGAAGATGTGAAGCCAGCATATAAAGAATCTCCTCATTTGGGTGGGCAGCAGGAAGACGAAAACCTGAAAACTTTTGATTTGTCTCACCCAGGCAGTTGGCCAGTCACAGAAAAAATGACCGATCAGCAAAGATCTTTCTTAAGCAGCCAAGCTGTATTATTAGCCGAAAAACATCCAGAAAACATAGACTTTAGGTACACTGAACACGATGGCAAGCATTTGACGTCTTCTATGTGGTACAGAACATTGCCAAATAATGAAAAAGTTAAAACATCTTGGCTTATATATTCGAAGACCAAAAATGCAATTTTTTGTACACCCTGCACAATTTACCAGAAACATGCCCCTGCCCCTGCTGCTACATCAACATTGTGTACTACAGGATTCATTAATTGGAAAAAAGCTTCAGAAAGATTAACTGAGCACGAAGTATCTCAAATGCACAGAGAGTGCATGATTAAGTGGAAAATTCGAGTACAACAAATGAAATCGTGCCAGGGCATCGATCACGATGTTGAGCGACTAATTTACACGGAGAAAGAAAAATGGAGACAGATCCTGCACATAGTCATGGATGCTGTATTGTATCTTTTAACAAACTGTCTTTCTTTTCGTGGGCACGATGAAAACCCTAGTGGCCTGATCACAGAGTGTCCTCGGCCTAGTCAAGGAAATTTTTTGAATTTAATTTCTCTGCTCGCCAAACATAATTCAAATCTGAAGTACCAATTAGAGCACCTAAAAAAGGGACAGGTATCATATTTATCAAAGACGATACAAAATGAAATTGTTGACATAATGGCGAAAACAGTTCGAAATAGCATTTTAAACGATATCAAAGAAGCCAAATACTACACAATAATGTTCGACTGTACTCCAGATGTGTCGCATACAGAACAAATGAGTCAGGTGATTCGATACGTAAAAAAATGTGGTGATGTGTGTGAAATAAAGGAAAGTTTTATTGATTTCATAGAAGTTGCTGGAAAGACTCAACGGATTGTGGAAAAAATTAAACTTGATGGTGTGGATATTGGACAATGTCATGGTCAATCTTATGACAATGGGCCTAATATGGCCAGTACGTATAAAGGAGTCCAAGCCAGGATTAAAGAAATGAATGAGCTGGCCGAATTCGTGCCATGTTTGGCTCACTCCTTGAATCTTGTCGTTGTGCATTCTGCCTCATCGTGCCCAGAAGCAGTTAACATATTTGGAATTGTTCAGAAAGTATTTTGCTTTTTTGTCAGATCTACTACACGATGGGATATTATGAAAAAATGTACAAAACCAACTTAAAAGGAACCAGCCAGACGAGATGGTCGGCAAAAAATGTGGCTGTGAAAGCCCTTCTAAATAATTTACCGGAAGTAGTGAAATCCTTGGAAGAAATTCAAGAAATTTCTCTTAATGCGGAATAAAAGTACGAGGCAGGTCATCTGCTACATGCTGTGAAAAATTTTGAATTTATTATTAACTTGACAATTTGGGCTAATATTCTTCGAGAAATCAATTGAGTAAATATTGAAATTCAAAAGGAAGATATAATTCTCGCACGTTCCATCGCATTAATGGAAGGTCTGACCATAACTTTGTAAAAAATGAGAGAAAACCCTATGGAATATTGGATAGAAGAGGTTAAAACAGTAGCCGAAAAAATTGGAGTTGATCCTATTCTGGCAAATAAACAAATTCCCCGAATTCCGAAGCGCAAAAAACAATTTGATGAATTGTGTGAGGACGAATAACGAACACTTCAACCTGTTCAGCTATTTTCTAAAGCAATAAAGATTGTATTTGATCGAATCATATAAGAAATTAAAATGAGGGTTGACCACCTGTTGAGCGCAACCACACTAAATTTAAATTTTGCATTTCTGAATGGTCATAAAATGTTGAATATGTCGACTGAAGAACTGCAAAAGCATGGAGCAGATCTAGCACGAAAATATGAACGAGACTTAAACACATTTGAGTTCTGGCAGGAACTCGCCGTTTTTAAAGAACAAGCTCCACTTTTATTCGGCGGCTGCGGCGACATAAAAAAGGCTAGCGCTTTCTACCTCTTGCAACAGATCTACACCCATGATTTGTAGGATGCCTTTCCCAATATTTGTATTGTGCTGCGGATTTACTGTATGCTTCCGATCACATCCGCAAGCAGTGAGCGAAGTTTTAGTAAACTTAAACTTATTAAAAACTATCTGCGATCATCGATGAGCCAGGAACGTTTATCAAGTCTCGCGATTCTGGCAATCGAAAATCAAATCGCACATCAAATTAATTATGATGATGCCATAGACTTATTTGCACAACAAAAGGCTCGCAGAGTAAAATTTTAATTTTCATTACTGACTTCGTAATATTTGAATAGCGTTAGTGTTGGGTTTTTAAGTATATAACTTTTGGTATGTATTTTTCCTTTGTAATAAAAAATGACAAATAAAGAATTTCTTAGTATAAAATGGATATTACATTTTATCTCAAACCCTACCCTATTTAAATGTGCTCGTGTCTTGTAAAACAAAATTAGAGCTTGATAGAGAAACTTAAAGGAGGATGGATGAGGGTGGTACTTTTAAGTTTTTGTCGCCTTTCTGCCCATTCGGAGGTTATAATTTTGCTAACTCGCCTTCCTGCCCGTTTGGAGGTTAGACTTTCGTTAGGCTTTTAGTTCCGTTAGGAAGCTTTTAGTTTTGCTAGATGCCTGCTTTTAGGTTAGTTACACTTACGTTCAACTCATATGCCCGGTCATTTGTGTGTGTGTGTGTGTGGTATTATATTATGCCAATTAACCAAAAACAAAAAATATAGGGGGCGCCAATATTATTCTTGCCCCGGGCACAGGACAACCTAGATCCGCCACTGCTTTCGATTAAAATATTAGTCTTCTAGTTATTTCAATAGTCTTTCTTTGTCATCTCGCCCTCTATCTGCAATTAATTTGTATAAAAGTCCAGCAGTCAAATTAACATGTTCTGCCTCGTTTCAATATTTTTCCAACAATCCCTTTCTTTTTACCAAAATACTAATTCCTTCAGTTAAGGCTTTGGCTATGATATGTTTATGGGTCACAGGTTCGGTTTCATCTTTTATAATGAATATGATTCCATTGAATCTTATTTTTTCTTCGTCACTACATTATATTGTAAGTTTGTAACATAAGATTTTTCTATTTTTTAATTATTTACACTTGGTTTGATCTCCCTATATGGGCTACATAACTGTTTCATATAGATTATGTGTTTCATTCAATGCTCATATTATAATTACAGTATGTTTAATCACTTTCATTATATATGATTTTTTCCTTTTTAATGTCTATCACTGTTATTCTCACTTTCTAGCAAAATCACACAACTTAACTTATATAATTATAGTTTGATATTATTATATTTGTAAAATTTACCATTCACCGTTTGTAGTTCAATGATACAAAATAACTGTCTGAGGTACGCAGACCTCCTCATAGTTTTAATCTAATGCTTATGAACTAAAAAATATCTTTTTACTTATTTTCAAAGTTTAACATTTGTACATTATAATTCTATTAATTAATCATTATTTATATGTTTGTTTGTCACTTGATCTTCACTTCTGGGTATTATTGTCGCCAGTCATTGTTTGTTACTGTCATTAAATTATTTACTTCATGAGTTTTTATTCCTTAATTCCCTATTATTTATTTATTATAATATTTTCCTTTTTGTTTTAATTACTTTTTATTTCTTGACCTTATTATTTATCTTTAAATAATATGTTGTGTCTTCATTTCTTTATTTATTATGTTCATTTTATTGTTCATTGTACTTTATTACTAAAAAGATTGCGTTTATGCATATTTCACAGTGAATTTTGATGGTATACTTGTCTTTATTCTGACGCGTAATTTTGTTATGTTACATAAAGGTCCCTCATCAAAAGTGATTATTTCGGAATACACTTCCTTGTGTTTGAGGAAATAATGATTTATGTTCCGAAAAAACATGTCGATGCCCCTCATTTTTTCAATCCACTTCTATACCTGTTTCTTTCTTACTTGGGCTTCTGTCTTCTGTTTTTTCTTTCGTCTATTTTATGCTTTCATAAATCATTATAGTTAATCTGATATAATCTTCTCGCATGGTGTCATCCCTGGAATATTTAATTTCCCTAACTATTTTCCCTAATATGTGATCTGGTACGGATCGGAGGGCCACTTTCGGCCATTACTCCGCCGGCCATACTACATCTTCTGAGTTCAGAGGGACATACCATCTGCTCAGGTCAATGATTGTTGGAGCTTATCTCTACAAACAATCATTTTATAAAACCTTAAAAAGTAGTCTCTTTGTGACTAATAAAAAACATTCTGGGATTAATTACTCGGTTGTTGATCAGATCTGGGAATACTTTTCTTCTTTATCGATTTATTATAATGTTCTGTAGCTCTGTACGAGACAATGTTTCTGACAGGTATAGTCTGTAAAACCCTTTTTATCTTCCTTTTTGTGACAGATGTTTTTTGTATCTCTTTTTTCCTTTATCACTTTCAATACTAAAAAGTTCTAAATCGAAGCTGTACTAATTGTTATTATCCTAATTGGTTTTTATTGTAATTGTGGTGATTGAATTAGTCATTGTCGTTCTTATTTTTACCGTCTTGTCTCAGTTAATTACTCTTAATTATTTTGTCATTTAATCATTAGTTTAATATATTATATTTTTTTCTTTTCCCCTAGTTTATTTGCTCTTGTCGATTTCCTTAAAATCAGTCTCTTTTTTCGATGTTGTTTTTGTGCTTAGGTTAACCATGGTCAATTACTTCATCTCCACTTGTTGTTCGGATTATTCTGTTGTTCAGAATTATTTCTGTTCTGGTGATATGGCTCTCTCTTACCTTATAATTGAATTTCTCTAATACCACATGTTCACTGGTATCAAGGCCTACATCACTCACTTTATCATCTAGTTTATTGAACAAATATGTCAATGGTATATCATTCATTGATGATATCACTGTCCTCTTATCATACATTTCATTTTCTGGTATATTTAATTTAAATATTGTTTTGTTCACGGTTTTTCTCACTGTTTTATTGTGAGTTCCCTCGAGAATTTCTATTAAGTTTGTTCTATGATACTTAACACTAATTATTTCTCTATGATTATTAATTGGGAGATTAAGTACCTTAACTAGCCCATTCTTGATCATTTCTAATTCTTCCCGTGTATTTTTTGGTTTGTTAGGACGTATCATTCCTCTTTCCTTCGTCTTCTTAATTATTTGGTTCTTTACTCCTTTAATGTTAATTTCTATGTGCTTCATATTTTCTTTGTTTCTGTTAAATTTATTCTCAGATAACAATGGCATTGTATCTTCTTTATCTTCTATTTTCTATTTTCTGATTTACTTGTTCCATGTCTTTATCGTTTGGTATTTCTTCTGTTCCCGGTTTGCTATCATTTGTTAATTCTTCCCTCCACAGTTTAGTATCATTTATTATTTCTTTGGTCATATCATCCATTTTCTCTCCCCATTTCTTAAAACTATCATCTATTTTCTCTTCCATTTTCTTACTGTTGTCATCGATTTTCTCACTTAATTCTTCCTTCAATGACTCCAGGTTTCTGTTGTTTTCTTTTAATTCTTCTTTGAATGTTTTTATGTTTTTATGGTTATCTTCCTTTGTGGATTTATTGGTATCATCTATTTTTTTTACTTAATTCTTCTATTTTTTCTAGTTCTTTTTGTTTACTGATTCTATATTCTTATTTAATTTTTCAATATTTTTCTATTCTCTTCCATCATCACTCTCATCATTTCCAAGACGTTTGCGTCCCCTGGTTGTGTGGGTTTCTCTGGTTGGTCCCCTGGGGTATCCCTTACCATCACTTCAACTTCTTCAACCGGTGTTGCCTCCTTGTCTTCCATATTAATATCTTTTTCCGCATTGGCTGCGCGTTTTTTAGACGTAGCTTGACGATGCATTGTTGTCTCGTATTGCAGTTGCTACTAGAAGTTAGGTTATCTATTTTTATTATTATAATTAGAAGTTGTACAAATAGATGCGTGGCTCAACGAAAATCATTTCCGGGTCGTGGCAGCATACAACCCTCCTATGAATACGTTTGACCACCTGATACTAGAGCAAGCAATCACAGAGAGGACAGTGGTATTGGGCGATTTCAACGCCCAATCTACCAGGTGGGGATACCCTCGCACTTCTCCAGTTGGCAACATCATGGCGTTACTAATTGACAACTCATCCTTGATCCCTATCGACACGGAGCCAACTTTCCTGTCGTTTGCTGGGAACCTCGGCAGACCTGACCTCATCTTGCCCCATGCCAACTTTTCCGACAGATGCCAGCACCAACTACTGGACAACTTTTCGTTGTCACTATTGCGCCCAAAACGAAGGTTCCAAAGAAGAAAGCCCTCACTAGATGGAACTTCAAGAAAGCCAAATGGCTCGATTATGCTGAAGAAACAGATACCCTCATGACACCCGATTTGATAACCGGGAATCCCGATGTCACCTTCAACAACATCACGAAGGCCATCCTCGCGGCGGCTGTGAAGCACGTACCTAGAGGACAAGTTAAGAAGTACTCACCTTTTTGGAGCGGGAAACTCGCTGGTCTGAAAACCAAACGCAATGAAGCCAGAAAAACAACTGAACGAACCCAACACCTAAACGACTGCGTACAGCTGAGGAAAGCCCAAGCCTCCCTACAGAGGGAGATAATCTAAAGTAAGAGAGACTCCTACCGCGACTTCGTTGCCACCATGGACTACCGGAAAGATGGAACTAGAGTAGGGTGACCAGATTTTTTATGACGTAAAACAGGACATTTCTGAAATATGGAAATAAAAAAACAGGACACGAGTTACAAAGAAAATGTGCTTCATATATGACTGCACTGATTCACTAAGACAAATAAAAACTACTTTTTACACATAAAAAGACATATTTTAATAACCAACTTAAAAACATACTTATAATGGCACTGGATCATATTATAATTGATCAAGTTTTTTCAAGAATTATAAAATTATAATTATTCAAATATAAATATTCAAATTCTTAACAACTATATAATTACATGGATGTGATTCATAGATATCAACAACCTGCTGAACATGAACTTGTGGCTTCTGAATCAGGAACATCACTATTAACTTTGTACTTATCACAAGACCTGATATCTTGCAAGAGCTTTGAATTACTTAATAGCAGGTTGTAGAATTCCTTACAGCTAAGGTCTTGAAAATGAGTTTTTAAAATTACAATTGCTTGAATAGTTTTGGTAGTAAAATGGTTTCTTTCATCAATCCAAAGGGAGTTCACAATTGAAAAGACTCTTTCCACAACAGCATTTGTGCCTGGTACAGCCAGAGCAAAACTCACAACCACCTCTATGTTTTTACATGGAATGCCTATACTTTTAAGTATGTGGAAGACATCACACCATTTCTTATCAATCTCCACATTAACTTTTTCCCATTCCTCAAATTTTCTGGATAAAACTTTGTTCACATGTCCTATCTCATCAAATAATTCATCTTCATGTACCTGAATTGTTGAACATGAATCTACTGTCTTAAGAATTTTCAGACTTTTTAAAACCTCATCCCAAGATACAGAATTTTTCAATGTTATCCAATGAAATGATTTCAGAGGCTGATATGGAGAGACCCACTTGTTTAAATAACTTAAAAAAGTGTAATAAAATAAATTGGTAATCGTTTCATATTTCGATTGGGTGAAAAGACCTTCATTTTCTAAATTAATTAAAATTGAAGAAACAACTGAAGTTTGAAACTTACTACATTTCCTGTTATTGACTTTTTCTGTAAGCAATTTTAATTCTTCAGCTACTTCAGTGGCTGAAATGTTGGTTCTTTCCAACTTTTGGATTGAATTTGAAAACATTTTCAGTTGGATTTGTATGAAATGAAGCCAAAGAAGTGACTGTGGGTTCTCAAAAAATTGTTTTAGCAATGTAGGACACCTATCCTGAGACATGAAATAAGACTTTAGAGGTTCATAAATATCAATAACCCTTGTAACTCCTGGCAACAATGACAACCATCTAGTTTTAACACTACCCAGAACCTGCTTATATTCAGTAGCAACAAAATCACAAAATAATTTCAATTCCTCCACACGCACGGTATAAATGTGAAAATATTGAAATATTTTATTCACTACTGTTTCTATGTCGATAGGAAGAATGTCTGCACTTGTTTGTACACCATTGTGTACCACATGAGCTGCACAACCAATGCCTTGAATATTCATTTTGAGCACACTGTTCAATTTAGAAAAAACATTGTTTGTTCCGGCCCTCTTGTACCCACCAAAGTTAGTGTTACAGTTATCTGCACAAAACGCGATGATCTTGTCAACTAAATGATGTTTCTTTAAGATGTCCAGAACATGATTAGCTAATAATTCTGCTGTTTCTCCACCAACGTTCTGAAAACAGATTACTTTGCACTGAACACCTTTGGTAGGAATGAAATACCTAACTAGAATCGGCACTAATTTTAAGCTTTTGTAATTTGATGCATCAACCATCACAGACACATACTTAGCATCTTCAAGTTCTGATTGCACTTCATGCATTGCATACGGCGATCAAACGTTCACTAAAATCGACTCACAGTTTGTCCTGGAACACGTGAATTTCTTCTCAAATAGTTCTCTGATGATAAGAGATGTGCAGTCCATTGAACGGAAAGAATGGTTGTGTTTTGCAGTATGAAATGCAAACAGCCCTTCTTCAGCAGCGATATGTGTATCTTCCTTAGTTTGTAGTCCATTCCTACTTACAAAGGAAGTTATACTACTGGAAGTTCTCGCGGAAACTGCCAACATGTGTTTATTTTTCTTAATGTGCTGTGTAATATCGGCACGTCCTCCATGTTCAATGGAAAAAACTGAACAACATAAAGTACATTCTACCTTTGTAGATGTGGTGTCGTCCTTCAAGAAAGGAAACTCTTCTTTCAGGGTTTTGGAGAAAGTACACTTTCTTTTCCCCATATTAATATGCACGTGTATCTCGAACCAAGCGAACAACAGACAATGCAGCAAGCTCGCCACGCCAAGCGTTAAAACTAACCAAACAAAAAAAGTTTACCTTGATTGCCTCACTCTCACTTGACGCACTCTGGCGGAAACCAGAGATCATCATTTCTTTTCGCGATTGCGTTTCCTTAACCATTTGAGACCCGTCTTGACCTCAGTAAGAAAGTTTAAACGAACGAGACCAAAATGACACAAAAACAAATAAAAACTCAAAACGAAGCGAAGATAAAAGATTAGGTTATCCGTTATTGCAAGTATGGAAAAACGGGACATTTGACATCCCGTTAATAATTTGCCGGGACAACGGAACACATAATGAAAAAAAGGCACAATCCCGTTAAAAACGGGACGTCTGGTCACCCTAAACTAGAGCCCATCGCTTCATCTCTAAGCTCAACAATGCAGGCCAACCATGCATGGTGAATCCTATCATCAATGGCACCAAATCCATTACCTGCAAGAAAAGGATCGCTGACCTCTTCTGCAAACAGTTTTCTACATGTGCGGGAAACTTCCCCCATCGAAGAAGGAAGACTGTTTCACTGGCCCCACTTCCTGAGACAGATAACCAAATTTTTAATGACGACTTCCGCATTGCCGAGCTCAAGCAGGCTATCACAGCACTTAAGACCGGGAAAACATGTGGACCCGACAATATTTTCCCTGAGTTCGTCACCCACCTCGGCAAGAAGGCGATGACTGTGCTCCTCCTTGCGATTAACGGAACTTGGCATCGCAGTATCCCAGACACATGGAGAAAAGCCGAAATCATCCCAATTCTCAAGAAGGGGAAAGATCCCAGACAATTAAAAAGCTATAGACCTGTAAGCCTTACCTCCACCCTGTGCAAAGTCGCAGAGCACATGGTGAACAATCATCTCCAAGTTTTCCTTGATAAATACCATATTATTGCGAAAGAACAAGCCGGCTTTTGTAAGCATAGGTCAACTACCGACCAAGTGGTCAAATTTTTACAATTTGTTACAGATGGATTCCATAAAAAAATGTCAACCCAGGGAGCTTCGTCAACTTCCAGGGAGCCTATGACACTGTGAGCAGGAAAATCCTCCTTAACAAGTTAATCGACATCAATATCTCTGGCAACATGATCAGATGGCTCTGCAGCTTCCTGTTCCAGAGGTTTGTACGTACGATTTGCAGACACCACCTCAAGCTACCACCAGCAAAAAAGGGGCCTCCCTCAGGGTGCAGTACTTAGCTGTGTGCTTTTTAATATCATGATCAAAGATTTGATTGGCAAACTGAAGAAAGAGCTCGGAGTCGAGGTCCTCTGCTATGCTGACGACGTTACTATGTGGGCCACCAGTACCAGAATCCCTGCAATGGAGCATTCCATCAACAAAGCCCTTCACCGTCTCCAAGCCTGGTGCAAAGACAATGATATGATAGTCAGCAAGGACAAAACAACTGCTCAACTCTTCACAATGTCCACTAAGGAGCACGCCACCAATCTGACATATGATTCAACGCCCCTTCACCTACTCCAAGCAACTAAATACCTCGGCGTGACCCTAGACAACAAGCTAAGCTTCTCTCAGCACGTTGATAGCACAGCCGACAAAGGCACTAAAAGACTATGCATTCTTAGGAGGCTTACAGTCACCAAGTGGGGGGCCACACAAGACGTCCTAGCCAGCACCTATAAGACGTACATCAGCCCATTAATGGAATACGGCTGCGAAGCTTTTGCCACTGCCAGCGACGCTACCAAAAAGAAACTGAGCACAGTGCAGAACAACGCCTTGCGCCTGGTCTGTGGAGTGGCTACATCGACCCCCATCACAGCGCTTGAAAGCCAAACTCTGACCGAACCCCTGGAAGCCCGACGAGACAAAGCGCTCCTAAAGTTCTTTGAGAGATCTCTCAGAGTCGGTGACAAATTTTGGGAAACCTACTGCACCGCAAATGCACGGCTTAAGACACAAACTACACCTTTGGCTAAAGAGTTGGAACTCCAGCAGAAGTATCAAATAAATGCCCAAGAACAGTTGCCATTCCGAAAGGTCGAACTTGTCTGCGAAAAGCTGGAGCTGCAAGTTCACCTGTTCCTTCCCGGGATAACGGAACGCAAAGCCGACGTTTCTCAGCACCTTCTGAAGGCCACTGCCCTGGAAATGCTTACCACCAAATACCCATGAGCAGAATGGACCCATGTTTACACCGACGGCTCTACAATGGGCGATAAAAGTGGTGCAGGGTTTTACACAACCTTTCTCGAGGGTTCCATCCTAGTGGGAAGAAACCGAACAAACTTTGACGGGGAGGTAGCTGCCATCAGCGAAGCTGCAGACAAACTGCTGGGTCTTCCTCAGTGGTCTAAGGAAAAATGTTTTTCTCTCTGACTCAATGGCAGCACTACAAGGCATCACTTCTTCCTTACCGCAAGATGGCGACCTTGTCCCACGGTGCCAAGAACGCCTCTTCAAGCTGCAATCGTGATCAGAAGTTCGTCTGCAGTGGGTCCCTGGCCACTGCGACCTCGAGGGAAACGAGAAAGCTGATCAACTAGCTAAAGCAGGATGCCTTCTCCCACAAGAAGACCGGCCAGTTAGCTACCCAGCAATCTGCAGCCTCATCACGACATCCATCAACAGAATGGTGAAGACAGCCTGGGAGGCAGCCGCTGTTGGTAAAAGATGGGAACCGATTGTAAAATCCAACGCCATCCCCAACAGCCTGCCAAGGAATGTCGCAGTCGCCATGTTTAGAATGACCACTGGCCACGAGTACCTCCAGAGCCACCTGCACCGAATCGGCCTTGCCGACTCCCCCCTGTGCCACTTGTGCTACGAGGATGAGGGCACAGCCGACCACCTCACAAGCTGGAGAGCCCTGGAAGTCATGACGACAACTTGCAAGTACGGGCCAGGCTCTACTGGTCAGCAAGGCGTCTAATGGCCGAGCAGCCATGGACGGGCGTTGGCTGAAGTAGTGATACAAAATAACTGTCTGAGGTACGCAGACCTCCTCATAGTTTTAATCTAATGCTTATGAACTAACAAATTGTGCCGGTATAACACCGGCCGTCGAAAGTTTTAGAATATTTAATGGTAAAATAGCGCGAGAGCAAGGGTCGGTTGAAGCGAACCTTGGCCGGCTCCGTTAAAGCTGCGCGCGCACCTCGTAGGGAGGTTCGGCTTGGTTAAATTGTGGCCATGTATACCAGTCATCGCCCGGCAAGCAAGAAGCACCGACTACCTGACCCGAGCAGAAATTACTACGCAGTTTTCTTCCACTCTAATGGCTAGCTAAATTTATGAGACTTCCCGGTAAGGATCATAGCTTTTATTGTGTGTATCAGTAACAATATATGCGATTAAATTTAATTAACAAAAGGTATGCAGCCATGTGAGAAAGACGAATGCATGTGGGTGCGATCCGACAGGTTGTATTTAAAAAGATTAATTAATGTTCAGTATATAGCCCATGTTCTTTTATTATTATTATAATATTGTAAGAGTCACTGTAATTGTCATTGTCATGGTAAATTTATAGAATGTTATATAAATTCGAAGCTAAAGTTAGTGCGTAGTTATGGAATGGAATTGTGCTCATACATGCATTAGATTGCTCGTGTGACTCTCTTTAATTAACTTTGCAGTAAAAATAACTTGTGAGAACACCCGTAGAGGAAACATTATTAATATTGAAACATTCTTAATACTGTGAGTGCCTTGAAGTTAATCAGTTTTTTGACAAATCGCTATAATTGTGTCGCCACGTGGTAATCTAACCTGTTGCATTCTGTCGATGCGTGTTGAGAGCGTGCTAATGACTTTACTCTACGCCTTTTAATAAAATCTTTTATTTTTGAATTAATCATTCCATGGCAGATTTTTTTTTTTACTCTTTAAGCAGTTTGCAAAGAATTTATTACCGAAACTTGGTGCATTTATCTTGAGTTGGTTGAAGGCCCGTTCTGAGGTTAATTACCTGTGAACTTGGGTGTACATTTTTTATGAACATCTTTTCTAATTTTTATGAATTAACAGGGTTCTCGCTTAATGACGGAGATACTGGCCTTGCTGATTGAACTCCATCCTCATCAGCCATGAACCGTCAGAAACGCACCTGTTCGGAAAAGGAGTCGTGTGACTAATTCAACATGTAACGCTTGCTCAGCATAATTAAGGTGATATGCACTCTTTTATTTTTTTTTTTGGTGACCGGGCCTGCTCTGCTCCTGATTCACAGTTTAAATCTTTTTGAAACCATGTGCCCACGTGGCCAGACAGTCTGCTATAGGGTGTGTCTGCTGAACATTCATTCTGAACATTATGTGTTAATGTTAATGAACACTTTAATAACTTAACTTCATACACTAAGTACAATGCTTGTAATTGTGTGCTGCACTGGGGGAGCGTGCTAGAGATATTTTGTACACTTAAACATTTTCACATATTGCCTATAGTCATCACCATACTTACTACAAAATTTATATCACATGTAGGGATTCTGTTCCGGCTGGTTCAGAATGGGGTTGATTTAAATTTCATTTTGGGTTAACAGGTAAGGGCTGGGGCGTTTTTCGTTTTCTTTTTGGCTGTTTTCGGTGGTATAAAAGGGGACATAGTTTTTGCCAGGCACATGTTGATACAGTTTAAGGCAGGTTTGATTCCTGTCACATAAGGTTAAGCACAAGCTGGCGCGCTCCCACATCTGCTAGGACACAACAGTCCTTATTGTAAATTCATTTATATATATATATATATATATATATATATATATATAGACAGTCGGGCTTTAATAGAAAAGAACTTTCATATTTTTCTGGGCATATACTAATTAATTTTTTGTACTTCATAAAGGTCTATACTGATTAATTTTTTTACTTGTAAAGCATCTACTGATTAATTTTTTCTACTTGTAAAGCATATACTGATTAATTTTTTCCCTTGTAAAGCATCTACTGATTAATTTTTTTTACTTGAGACACTGATTAACTTTCTACCCTGTAAAGCATATACTGATACATGAATCCATCTGAATTTGTAAAACAAATCAACATTTTAGAACCGCATAACAATTGCTTAAAATCCGGTGATGCAGTTTTTTATTTTTATTTTATGCTGTTGAAGAAACTTAAAGATTTCATATGCTCATGATGGGGCAATTATTAGTGGCTATCTATACATATGGGCTGTCCGGTCTCTCTTATGGTTTATGAGTGATTATCATTCTTTCAGGGGTTTTTCGTATTTATGCAACTTTCAGGGGTTTTTCGTATTTATGCAACTTAATGGAAATTGATGAATGACGGTGACTGAAGGGCGAACATTTATGACTGCGGGTTTTAGGGCATGGTAGTAACACTGCCTGCAAAGCAGGTGTGTTCCAGGGGTATTCGTGTTTATAATATTTGTGTATAATTATGAGTATTTGTGCCTTTATGTTTCTGTACGTGTTGTTATGTTTCTGTCTATGTTAAGCTAGTCACAAAAAGGGGGAGAATCATATATTTACTGAATGTTATTCGATATACATATATATATATATATATATATATATATATATATATATATATATACGTATTAATATATATATCATTAATGATATACCAGACCTTGTCTTTTCACACTATTAAAACATGGGGCTTATTTATTTATCATATATTTGTGTGTTATTCCTAATATTAGGTGACAAACTTATGTGATAATTATGTGATAAATTTTTCATTTACATGTAACGGATTGGGGTACAATAAAAGCTGTTATTGTTATATTACAGCCGAGTTTCATTGCAAGTCCCGTCATACTGGACCCAGCACAGTTTTGGCTTTTCTAGGCTCCGGCCTAGTTCTAAATAACTTGTGGCTTCTCTTTCAAAAAAAAATTTAAATAAAAAGAAATATAAAAAGAAGTTTGTTTTATACATATAAAAAGACATAAAAGGAAAGAGGGGTTACAAAATGTCTTTTTACTTATTTTCTAAGTTTAACATTTGTACATTATCTATTACTTAATCATTATTTACATGTTTGTTTGTCACTTGATCTTCACTTCTGGGTATTATTGTCATCGTCAGTCATTGTTTGTTACTGTCATTAAATTATTTACTTCATGAGTTTTAATTCGTTAATTCCCTATTATTTATTTATTATAATATTTTCCTTTTTGTTTTAATTACTTTTCATTTCTTGACCTTATTATTTATCTTTAAATAATATGTTGTGTTTTCATTTCTTTATTTATTATGTTCATTTTATTGTTCTTTGTACTTTGTTACTAAAAAGATTGCGTTTATGCATATTTCACAGTGAATTTTGATGGTATACTTATCTTTATTCTGAGGCATAATCTTGTTATGTTACAATATATACAATGACTTTAATGTTTTATTTAAGTGATAAAGTCAAGAAATATGTAAAATATGCTTACCCAGATTTTGCAAATGTAGCCCACATCTTTGTCACTTTTGCAATAAATTCTTGTTCATCTCTATTTGGCTTTTCCACATCTTTCAGGTTGTGAGAAAACAAAAATGACATATCATCTCCATGTGACACTCCTAAATATGAATTTGATATATGTAAAAAATTTTAATAAACTTGAAAATACAGAAATACTGCAGAAATGTGCAAATACTGAAAGAAATGTGCAGAAATACTGAAATGTGCAGTCTAATACTGAATTTATTATTATCCACTATAACAAACATATTGAAACCTATTATTACTCACAACTATAAATAAAACCAATTGAATAACTAAAGATTCAATTAACCAACTGAAAACCTATGAAGAAAACTAAAAAAACTAATAATACAGTAGTTAAAACTGTAACCTTTCAATTCAATATTTGGAAACATGGTCTTCAAAGTTGTTCTTAGGAAACTTCGAGGCCCATGAAATGTAAATTCATAGGCATAAACAGGCACTGATGTATTTTCCAGCTGCATCCTTATGGTTTCATCAATTCCAACATCGAATAAAATGTCTCCATACATCTAAACAATAATAACGTATACCATGAGGTGTCAGTTATCTAAATTTATTAATGTCATCACCTTTTCAGGTAAGAAATTTTTTTTAGATAATTGAATAACCCACATTAAGAGAGTTATGTCTGAGAAACTTTGGAAATAATCTAATTGTAATACAAAATTAAAAAAGTATATGTATTAATGAAACAATAAATAAAAATCACTCATCTCTACATTTAAATAAGTACAAATAGTAATTGACTGATTGAAAAGTGTTATTCAAAATGAGTATCAATTTGGAATTGTTGAGGACTGCTGAATCTTTTTCTTGCAGCCAATCTCTTAAATTTTAAAATACTGGGGAGTCAGCTTCAAGGAAGGATCAGTTGAGTGGGAATAATATGCATATTTTTAAAGAAAGACAAAGTTATAACTCTTCTATCCAAAGAATATTACAAACTACTAAGGGACTCATTAGCCAATTTTGGGGGGGACAAGATTGTGGGTCACCTTTCATATATACACTGGATTCTTTTGTCTCCTGAACAAACTCTTTTTATTATTTTTGGATGTCTTCAAGAAATGTACAAGATAATGTTGGCATTCTATAAATTGTCCAACAGTTACATGAGACTATGGGCAAGATAGGGAAATACATTGTTCTTATGGAAAAACCACTCACCTATACTAGACAATTGGAAAATTTTGTAACCGATATTTACAGGATCCAGGATCCTGGAATGGGCTCCTGGAGAATATTTTGCACTCAAATGATTTTAAAGCAGTTTTGTCATTCTCTGTCAAAGT
This sequence comes from Magicicada septendecula, assembly GCA_034769895.1. Classification (NCBI taxonomy): domain Eukaryota; kingdom Metazoa; phylum Arthropoda; class Insecta; order Hemiptera; family Cicadidae; genus Magicicada; species Magicicada septendecula. The sequence continues at coordinate 400,874,265 of CM068369.1, read as the reverse complement.
CCACACCACAGAGCCATATGTAACAACTGGTCACACAAGCGAATAATATACTTTAAGTTTTATACATCTTCTAACAAGACTGTTTTTAAAGATGTTAATATTTGCAAATTTGGCTTGATTTCCTGCTTGTATCCTTTCTCTTATACTCATCCTAATGTTATTATCATTTGATACCAAGGTACCTAGATAACTAAAGCAGGACACTCCTTTGAAACATTTCCCATTCACACTGAAATCTCTAAGAGTCCACCTGGTCTCTGAGTTGGACATTACCATGTATTTTGTCTTGTTTTCATTTACCACTAGACCAATTTTCATTGTTTCTGCTTCCATTAATGCATACATGTCTTTGAGTTTATCAACATTTCTTATTACTATGTTATCAATGTTATCTGCATAGTGAATTTTTGTCTGCCTATGAATAACTCTACAGTGGTGAAAGTGCGAAGTAGACCTTGTTGGCTAGAGTTATGCTTCTCCTTATCTCTGATCCTGAACCAAGTTTAATTTGAAGGTCAAAGTACCTCGGATTTTTTTCTTTTGTTTGATTTCTGGATGTATTTATTGTAACTTGAGACTATTTTAAAAAAAATCCTCCGAGCCGTTTTTCAAAACATTAATTGTAACAATTAAAAATAAGTTGTTGATGTATTTTTGAAAAAAAATTGATATATTTGTATAATATTTCTTACAACAGCCACTAAAAATCTTGAAACTAGTTTCACTACAATTAAAAGTTATTGTGTGTAATGTTCAATAACAAAAAACGTATGTGTATGGCAAATTATATTTTTTTGGACTGTATGAGTTTCAGTATTTTAATTGATTGAAATAAATAATAATATTTCCAGAACAAATTATATACAATTATTAGGCATGTAAAACATTACAAGTACAGTGTAAATAATGTTTTTAGCTATAATAAATTAAATTATTGTACAAATATTGGTGTGTAGAAAACATTAAATATGACAACTATTGTACTCACGCACGGCTTTCAGCAATTTAACCACATTTTCTGGGTTTATACTTCTAACTTTGTATTTAGCCCATGTTTTTTGAAAATCAGAATGCACAGATTCCATGGCCTGTTCACTGAAGAAACCAAGTCCTCTGTGCATCATAATTTTCTAAACAATCCCCAATGTAACATGGGAATAGCAGAAGAAATCCCATGAATTATTTTGGAGGAAAGAGAAAAATTGGTTTTTATTTTTGACATATCTTCGGCAGTAATTTGCTGTCGCCTTAAATTGCTTGGTTGTTGTGAATTAACAGAAATCGTCAGTTGCTTACCTTGCGCTTGACATAAAGTTATTTTCCCAACATCTCTCTGTGTGTTATTAGATTTTTTATAGAAATGTCTTTTATCAATTCACATACTAAGTGTTGTTCTTTCACTGTATGTTGTAATTAATTTTTTATGTGTTCTTTCAAGTTGTTATAGTGGTTTGAAGAATTACAAATATGTTGTTTTCCTCTTGAAAGTTCTAAAAGACACTTTGTGTACTCTTTCTTTGTCAATTTTTTAGGTTTCTTACCAGATACCTGAATGCTTTTTAAAAAAATTAGGATGTCCTGGTTTCCTCACTAACTCACACAAACTACACTCAGAAAGTTTTGCTGATTTCGATCTCATATTTTTGTGTATAGATCAGAAATGCGAATAGTCTGGTAACTTTATACTTGTTTTATTGTTAATATTATTAACACATCTATAAACATTTATTTTACAGGCTTTACATACAACTGATGGAATACAACTATCTTCATGATCCTATTCTATAACATTTTCAACAACATTTTCTATAACATTTTTTTTCTAAGAGCACCATCTATTTTTATCTTTTTTCCTTTTTTCTTGAGACAGAATAAACAAAACCTCATGCAATTTTCAGAACGACTTTCAGCATGATCTTTAGATTTATTCAACATTTTGAAAAAAATTCTGCAGCAATCACAAACACTCAGAAATATTATAAAACAAATAATTATTGAGATTTGAACTGTATACACAACCACTCTTTTAGGTCAATTAGCTAAAACTAATAATTATTGTTATGAGAAAAATAAATTTCTTCTTTCTTTTTCTTTGTGTCTCAATGGTTACATTTACAAACATAGTATAGTTACTGACAACTAGTTGCTGTGGGATTGTTTTATATTTGTTTCTAAGAACAAAGGCACAATGGTGCAGGCTAAGATAGGCAAATATATCTGTTTCTTCAAATTAATGTGAAAAACATATTTGTAACTATTAAAATAAACGTCTAAAAAACGGCTCAGGGGATTTTTTAAAAAATAGTCTTAAGTTACATTAAATACATCCAGAATTCAAACAAAAGAAAAAAAATCCGAGGTGCTTTGACCTTCGATTTAAACTTGGTTCAGGACACTGTCATATGCCTGACAGAAATTCATGTACAACCAATACACTTCCCTATCAACTCCCAGCACTTATTCAGGATTTGTTTGACTGTGAATAGTTGGTCCATAGTTGATATTCCTGTTCTAAAACATGACTGGTATTCTCCAATAGTTTTTTCTGCTAGTGGCATTAATGTTTTTTGGAGTATCATCATGAATACTTTGTATATGGTACAGAGAAGTGATATGCCCTGATAGTTCTTACATATTGGTTTGTCCCCATTTTTGTATATCGGACAGATAATTGATTTGTGCCAATCTTTTGGCACTGTCTTCTCTTTCCAAGTATCTGTAATCAGGATGGGTAGCACATCAAGCAACTTGTTATCTCCTGCTTTTAGTAGTTCTCCTGGTATGTTATCTATGCCTGGTGCCTTATTATTTTTCAATAACTTATAGCTTCTAGGACTTCTTCTGCTGTAGATGGTTCTTGTTGTTCTCATGTTGTAGTTCCCTTACATTGATAGCCCTACCCAATAGGTTCTCAAAATAATCCTTCCATATCCCTGTTATTTTATTGCTGTCCACAACCAGTTGTTCATTTAAGTCTTTGAACAGGTTAGTTCATCGTTCATATCTTTTCTCTTATTCCCTTTATGTACTTGTATGCTTTCCTTATCTCATTCTATTTAAAATTATCTTCCATTTTAAGTATAAGTTCGTTCTCATATCTTCTTTTCCATTGTCTACATAACTTATCCACTTCTCTTCTCCTTATCTCATATCCTTCTTTTTGCTTTTTCATAGTCTGAATCAAACTGACCATTCCTTTTCTTCATTTCTTTTATCCTCAACACTTCATAGGCGGATTCTGTTATTGCACCTTTTATCATCTCTAATTATCCATTGATTCCTTGCTGTCCATGATTTCCATCAAGTCTCTCATTCAGTTTTTCTCTGAATTTGTTTCTAGTGTCCAGATCCTTCAGCTCTTCAAGGTTGAACTTCTTTGTGTCTCCTCATTTTTCTGTCAGTACGTGGTTGATTTGATTGCAAGTTGACTCATCTGGGGAGACCCATTTTCCTTTATGAATGTTGTGGTGGGAAAAGAGTGTCGAGCTGATTATTATGTTCTTGCATATAGCAAAATCTATTAACCTCTTTCCATTTCCATTAGACTCATCATGAAGGCTATGACTTTGTATTGTTCCCAGGTAATCAGGTTTTTACCCAATTTTGTATTTAGGTCCCCCAGTATCAGCTTAATGTCATTACTTGGAGTAGTATTGTAGGTATGCTCTAATATCTGGTAAAACTCCTCTTTGATGTCATCTTCTTTGTTCTTTGGTGCATACTGTAACAATATACTGGGGTGCGCCCTTGTTCAAGCCCCGCGATGGAAGCCAATATGTAACAATATCTACGTGTCGTACCTGTTTAAAATGTATCACACTTGTTTATTTTGTGTATTAGTGTGAATGTAGTGTGTTTGCCTCACACTGGTTGTTACATAAATCGACGTCACTACTGGAGTCCGTAGCGTTGTCAATGTCACCAGTATAACCTACCTGTTAATTCATAGGGATTATGATTCCCGGGTGGCGCCAAATTGTTTTTGTTAAAACAATTAAAACATCTAATTTCTTAGGTAATATGTGATATTAGCTAGACAGCTGTGACGTTCGAATTGTTCCCGCTGCTACACAGGTTGTCGACTCGGCCGCTCGTGGTGAGCGCTAGTTGGCTATAACTTAAAACTTCGCTAACACACATATATTCTACAAAATTCCTATGAAATAACAAGATAGTAATGTTCTGTACTGCGTTTTTTAATACACATTTAATTATTAATAAATATGACAAATGAATCACAAACAAATTTATAATATTATGCTCCGGCTTAGAGCTTGAAACACAAATATCCCAGGTTGGCAAAATTGATTTCAAAACACTATCGTTCAGTTACTTTTGACAAATTACCATGTTTTTAAAATCTGGAGTTCTTTTGATCATGAAAATAGACATAAACGTTGATTACATGAAAAGAAAGTACACTACTATACCTTATACGTACTTAGGATTTATAATGTGTTTGTACAATTTGTTCAGTAGTGTCGTATTTCTGTTACAGTAGTTATGTTCACAAATAAGGTTATCCTTATAAATGTTTTTTAATGTAAGTAAATTATGCCTTTACCTTTGAAAGAAAATACTACTTTTTAAATAGTGAGAAATTTTATCATTTGAAAATAATTTAAGTAATTTGGGGTTTTTGGGAGTAAGAAATTATTCGGTACTTATCAGTTCATCTCACGTTGTCTGTATCGTCATCAGGATAGGCGTATCTTTTTCGAATTTGGGCTGGTTGAAGGCTTCCAACATCTTCTTCAAACTAGTCTGGGTTTTTTCGTTAATTAGTTTATTTAATTTCGTTCCTGGACATCATTAATTCTGTATAGATCGACGTCTCTTCATATTGAGTTATTTTGGTTCACTGTTCGACTTTTTATAATTGTTTAAATTAAAGTTTTAGTTTGTCCAATTTTTTGTGTGGCTTACCCACGCTTCGTTTCTTCAGCGTCTATCTAATTTAACGGAAAAATAAGCCCTCAAACGTCTCGTTGTCATAGTAACCAATAATTCAATGCTTGGATTGGTTAATTACTCCTTACATACATTGTTAGAAATATTTGAATTTTTATTCAAATTTATTAAGTATTTTCCTAATGATTTTATTCCCTTATAATTCCTTTGGGATAATAAATGACATCACTATTATTTTTCTTTCCTTTCAAAGTTTACAATGATACCTCATAAGGTCATATTCTGTTACACTTTAACTATAGTCTAATTATTTGACATTTAATAAATAACATATCTTTCTTGAATTAAATTATTACAATAATATTTCTGTGTTGAAATAACTGATATATAATTACTGTCCATTCACTGTTCTTAGATTAGTAAGGTTTTTTGTGAAATTGATACAATTTGCATTTGAATGTCTTTGGCAGTTAACTGTTTTCATAGTTACAAACAGCCATGATTGTTTTCTAGTGTAATTCCTTTTTAAATTACATTCTGAATTCAGCCTGATGGGCTTCACTTATTTGTTTGTGTTTTAATTACTATTCAACATACATTTTCATTACTCTTCATTTAAAATATAATAGTTAGGTTTATGGACTGTAAGTCCCTTTCAGCCATATTCCTTCTTTAACATTGAATCAACTATTCTTTACAAGTCATAAATTATTCTTATTACTAACATTGATTTCTTTCTTGTCTTATAAACTAGGGTGATAAACATTGTTACTTTCTCTAATATTATGAAGGTTAATTCCCTTTTCAACATGGGGTGTTGTATTCTTTATAATTTTAATCTTTAATAACAAACTTTACTTCTATCCTATCATGCCATGTTAACACAAGTTATGGTACTGGGCTTTCTCCCTGAATATTATTACAAGCTTCCTTAATATTAATTTTAAATACTATTTCTAATTACTTCTAGGTATATAACTAATTATAATTCCACTCCAATCATTGGTGGTTTATCAATGTTTTACAGAGTGTCTATTTACTTAGCATTCTATTTTGAATGTTTCACATCCACTTTCACTATTTTTTAGGGCATTTACACTTCACTAAAGCACTTCACTTTGGTTCACTGTTTTGTAATTAGTGTTATTTAATGGGTAATCCCTATACTTTCTCCTACCATTTCTCACTATTTTGTTTTAGTATTATATTTACTATAAACAATATTAGGCTAGTTGTGTTTTGGTTGAATCTAACCTTTCTGACAGGGTTAGTGTATTTTTCCTATACTACATTGCTTTACAATTGTATTGTCTTAAAAATGGGTACATATGTTAAATTAATGCTAATAACAACATTGGTTTGATTAATATATAATTATTCAAGGTTTATTGGTCGTATTCTATCTCTAAACATACAATCTTTCCCTTTTATATATGTGTGTTAGTTTCCCCTTGGGTTTTATCTGTCTCCTCTTCATTCTTCCTCTTCTTCTTCTTCTTCAATCCGGTTCGGTTCTCCTCTTCTTCTCTTCTGGTTTAAATTCTGTTTATTTGTATGGATCTGTCCTCTTCTTCTGGTTCTTCTTTAGTTCTGTGTCCATCATTGTTTTGTCTATCATATTTTTAATAAGTATGTTACGTGGTTCCCTTCTTTATGTTTGTGTTTGTTGGCTCAATCACTTCAAAATATTTACATTTTAATAAGTATGTTACGTGGTTCCCTTCTTTATGTTTGGGTTTTTTGGCTCAATCACTTGGGTTGGGTAATATCGTTGTACGTCTTGTCAAAGTATTTACATTTTAATCATTTTTTACACATTTTATTTCATATGAAGTAATTTTATATCAAGAATTATCTTTTTTATCACTGGTACGAGATTTGGCTTAATTTTATCGTTACAATACGCATTTATGAATGTCAAGTTAAAAAATTTTGTTTTTATTTGGAGGGTGCATATCCTTAACTGCTCTGAAATCAATAATGTTGGATTTCATTGTGTTCTTCACTATAAAGGCTACCTCTAGTTCTCTATTTCCTTCTTCCTTGTTGCTATACAGGATTGTGTGCATTTTCGTGTCCCTGATTCCACTCCTCTGCCACTTTGTTTCCTGGATGGCTGCTAACTCTATTTTATATCTTGCTAACTCCCTTATCAGGTTACTCTCTGTTCCAGGCTTGTACAGAGTTTTCACGTTCCAGGTTCCAAAATTGAAGTCCATATATCATTCCCATAGATGGTGCCATTTTATCCATCCTTTCCGAGGCTCATGAAGAGTTTCCTTAATATACTTTCTTCCAGAAACAGGTTGTTAACTTGTAGCCCAACTTGATGGACCAGGAACTTAGATTTCAGGCTGTTCTTCGCCTAGAGAGATGACTTCACCTCGGGTAATGAGCGCTCTGTGCCTGGTCACAGTAGACTAACTAACTCAGCCCATGTGTGCAGCCGTTGACCTACTAGAGGTTCCTCCACCTCCACACTAGATGCACACCCTGCTGCTGGTGGACACCATCCTGCCAGGTCAGGATCCAGGTTATCTCTGGGCTGCCCTGACAGGACCCCCTTCTCTCTTCTGCTTGCCGACCCACTTTGCCGAAGGGGTTGGTTACCACAACCTTGGAATGGGTTCCTCGGCAAAAGAGGGTGTACTGCTTTGTAGGTAGGCAAGAGTGGAGTTGGGGTGGAGAGGCTAGTGCTTTCTCTTCATTGAAAAGCATGTAATCGCATCCACCATCCTTAGGCCCTGGAGTAATATTGTGTTAGGTAAATATATTGTAACAATATAAGCAGAATGATCACTGTTGAACACCACTACATAAAAAATTATCCCGATTAGCGCTTTCAAGCTTCACAGCTCATCGTCAGATCGGAATTGAAAGATATAATGTGAAAACAAACCCTTCTCCCCCATCTCACCCCACCCTGCACACACACAACAAGCTATAATTCAGATGTCCCTCCCTCCCCCCCTGAGACCTGTCCCTCCATCTGGACAGTTACATATTTTTCTAGCAAATTCCTTGTGTTTCAGTGTTGTGTGTGTACATTCCTTTTAAACCTACCGCCTTCCTCCCCACACACGTGGATCAGTCACACACCCTTATTTTAAACCATCCAATTAGTACCATGCAATTTAATTCTTATCTTATCTATCTGTCCTCTATCATTTACTTCTTAATTATGTTATAAAATATTTCTTCATTATCAAATTTAATTTTAGTATTAATTAAATTGTCTAACCCTTTTTCTCTTTCTTTCAATATTTCTAACTCCTCTCTAAGCTTCCTTTCAACTGTGTTATTTACTACTTTTATAATTTCGTAGTCTTCTAAAGGATTAACAAACTTATGGTTGTCTTCTATGAAATGTCTTGCATATAACGAATTGGTTGTTCTATTACCTTCTCCACGTTTGTGGTCAGACAACCTGCATACGAATTTTTGTCCTGTCTCACCTAGGTACACTTTGTTGCTGTCTTTACATTTTAATTTATAAATTCCGCTTTTCTGTAATACTGGAATTTTTTCTATATTTTTATTCCTTATCTTATCAAATACCGTTTCACATTTTTTAATAGCTATATCTACTCCGTATTTATTAAAACATTTTATAATTTTTTTAGTATGTGAACCTAATCGGGATAATTTTTTATATAGTGGTGTGCAACAGTGATCAATCTGGTTGTGAATTCAACCACTAACACAACTTTCTTCATTAAACTTCTGTAACAATATAGTTTACGTTACTAAGTGTTATATAATATTGTGCATAGTAGAAGCATACAATAATTATATAACTGTGTGTGTGTAAATATATGTACATATATATATATATATATACATATTTTTATATTTAAACAATTTATTAAATGTAAAATATGTATCAATGTACACACACACACTGCCCCCCCCACACACAGTGGTTTCTCCATAAGAACAATGTATTTCCCTACCTCGCCCATAATCTCATGGGGCTGTTGGACAAGGTGTAGCTTGTTTTACAATCCAGCTATTTGATATTCTACTATGATTTCCAATTGTGAATTATAAAATTACTATTTAAAACATGAAAAACCAGGCGGTTGGGTGGTGGTTGGTTGGTTAAAATTTTGTTACTAGACATTTCAGCCATACCTCCAAAGGCCATCCTCAGTAGAAAAAATGTTCGGAAGGCCGAATAACTACTAATCGTATCTACTGACAATGGCCTCCAGAGGTGTGGCTGAACATCTAGTAACATATTTAAGCAATTGACCATGACTTAACAGACTGGCTTTTAATGTTTTAACTAATGTTGACTCCGGCCATGATAGCTTTAAAAACGATGGAAAATAACTATTGTTTATCAAGAGATTAATGTTTTGATCAAGATTTATTCTGTAATCGGTGATAAACCCGTAGGAGATTTTTCAAAGTACTAACTTATCACACTGTTCAAAATTTATTTTGCTCTTTCAGCCATATAATAAATGTTTGAGCTTGCATACTGAAATAATTACTCCTTACTATAATGAAATCATGATGATGATCATCTGTTTTCAGAGATTAGGCAATGAACATGCCTGTTCCAGTCTCTACAATAAAGCAATTCTTTGGTATGCTAAATAATGGCTCCTTTTTGTACCATCAACATGGAATCAGGCTGTTGGCTTGAACTGCACAACATAACCCACAAGGTAGTGTGGCCAAACACTATATTTTATTCATCAATTGTTATCTCAGGTACTAATTTCCTTAGGTAGAGTTGATGATAAACATGCCTTGATTTTATGGCACTGCCTGTGAATTGAACTAGAGAATCTTGGATTTTATTGTCCATGACATGCCCGTTGATTAACTAATTATAAGTATAATAGTACTAACTCGGAACACTAAGTTTTTATTGGTAAAAATGTAAAATTTTTACCTTATAGCCTGAACCAGTTTTTGCTTATTGCAAGCTTCGTCAGAAAAAAAACTTAGTGTTCTGAGTCAGTAGTATTGTACTTATGAACTATAGAGACTTCTAGATTATTGGACCAGATTTCTAAAAATTGAACCAGAGATATGCTTAATGAAATTACTAAAGCCCTTTAATAAAATAACTCTTTTTCTTATTAAAAAAAAAAATAAAACTGGTGTAATTACTCAAATTCTTTAATATTTTAATTACTCCCAGGTACAAAATTTTTAGAATTTGCCTAAATACACTGTTATTTCTATATAATAAATACTACAAAAAAGTGTACTTACAGCTAAAAACTGGTAAAATGTTTCTACTGAAATTGCTTTATTGGCAAAGTAAAATTTCTTGATAATTTCAGATGCTGTTTTCAGACTTTCACTGTGTGAACTTAGACCCGTGTTTATTGGCACATATTTTTCAAAGTCTTCATTCTCTGAATCTAAGGTTTCTTCTTGATGATTAGAAACTGCATTGAAATAAAAATATACATAAAACTTATTAATACTTTTAGGATTATTATCTATTTTTAGCAAGTATATAAGGTTAGGTTAGCTTAGTATTAACTCCCACTGAGGAAGAGGAACATCACCTCCAAACGTTTGGGAAAGTGTAAAGAAAGTAAGTTCATATTGTGAAAGTTTATATATATAATAGTATATAAGGAATATTAGTTTTCTGAATAAATATTGTCATTGATAATTTGTATGAATAACCTATCTCTATCTATATAAAACTCAAAGTCTGAGGATTTGTTTAATATAAAATAGTTGTTTCTGTTAAATAATTAATTAATTATAAAAATAATTAATAGTTTTTTCTAAACAGACTGTTTTTATGGGTATATAACACAAAATAACTTTTTCCCAAACTAAAGTTCATAGTCAAATGTTCAAATATTTATTTCTCTCTATCCCTGTAACCTGTACTAACCAGGCCTTAGATATATGTGTACATATGATAACAAAAATAAGTATAAATATGATAAATTTTAATTCTGTGTTACTTGCACAAGTAACATATTTATAGTAATAGCTACTCTATTTTCATGTACCGGTATATCACATTGTAATGGTACAGAATTGTGTGCTCCCATAGTTTTAATTTAAATCAGTTTTAATTTTTAATTGTCAGTATTCGCCTGTGAGGTGCCCCAGTGTAACCAGCAACATACACTGTTATCATAAATTGTTGATGTCTGGAGACAGCCCAGCTCAGACGTGTTACGCAATACCTTGCCAGCAGCAGTATTTGTGAATCACAGTATGCAGATTGTCATCACAGTATTAACATCAGACATTAGCAAGAAGCAGCATACAGTTCGCTAATTAAAAACAGTGGCCTTGGGCGTGCAAGATAGGCCTAAAGTAAAAAGGGCCTATCTAATAAAAATGTAAAAAGTGTCCCAGCAATATAGAGCGGCCAGCGAAAATCAACCATTCAAGTGCTCGAGCAAATCTTAAAAGCCGGCTGGCTATATAAATACATACCATACAGTGCATAAAGTTGAAAATAAAACATTGCAGTGCATAAAGTATTTAACAACAACTAAACTCAATGTCAACAGTGTCGGAGTGCGTAAAAAACGAAGAAAGCAGTCATCACGAGATGGCGTAACAAACCATATGGACACGTAATGGATGGGTAACTAAACTCACAGCATATTAATACTTAAACCAATGTTAAGTAAATGGTGATTATTTATCATAAAATGAAAACTTAAAAACATAATCACATAAATAGGGATCTCTAAGGGAAAGGATTTTTTTTTATAAAAGAAAATAGCAAGGGGAAAAGAGGTAAATACGTACTGGTTTATTTAAAAAATAAATAATTTGTTATAGGTTAGAAGTAAGAAAGATTTCATTTATTAATCTGTTTGAATTCAATGTATTACTAATATAAAATAATATACCAGTATTTAATTGACGAAGTAATTAATTTGTTTAATAAACTAGAAGCGATTTGTTTTAAAACAAACTGTGTATTTATATTAGTACCGTTCATCCCAAATAATCCTATCTGCAGCAGTTTTCGTCTGTACGACTTTGGAAAAGAACCCTAAGGTAAGAGTTAATAATTAATATAAAGTAATGAATATTGTTTTAGTGACGCCCGAGTTCAGGGACTCGAGAATATTTTATTAGTTGATTTAACTTATATTGTTTCAGTGGCGCCCGAACAGGGACGGCGAGTGTAATTTTTTATTAGATTCGCCAGACTTAATTAAGCTGCAGAACGGGTTATTTGAGAGGGAGGACGTTTTTGTAAACTACATAAACATAATGAAATATTATGAAAAGTAAATAGTAAGAAGGTTATAATTGTGTAGAGCAGTAAATTAATACTGAATATATACAAGATTAAAATTTCTATGTAACATTCCATAAATAAGATAAAAATGGCAGGTAATAATAATGAAAGTACTGTAATTGATTTTAACGAATCAGATATTAGTAATAGCCTTGAAACACATTCAACTCCGAATGTAGGTCAAGATGAAAAAGATAGAAAGATAAATATTACAGATGAAACAATGGTCACAGAGGACTCTGGGGTTCAATTAACTCCGACCTCAACAAAATGTGATAACAAATTTGATAACGACATTATGAGTATTTTATTAAATCAATTCGTTAAAGTGAATTGTAAATTTGATAAATTGAGCAGTGACGTTAGCGAAGTCAAGAGTAGTTTCGAAGAACAGAATAATAAATTTGATAAATTAAGCAATGACACTGATAGAAAATTTAACGAACAAAAGAAGAGTATTGATGATAAACTGAATAAAATAAATTTTACACTAACACAACAGTTAGATAAGCTTGGGAGAAACATTGAAAACAAAGTGAGTAATAATGTTAGTTATGATGATGTAAACAAGGGTGAAATATTGTTGAATAAAATAAATGGTAAAATGTTGAGTAATAGTTGTAGTGATAAGGAGAGTAGAAAGTTAGTTGACGTTAGTAATGAAGTAGTAATAAGTACTGATGAGTTGGAGAAAGAATGGAGAGATAATTTAAATGTAGAGTATGAACAGAGGGCGTATTTTTCTTGTGGAATAAGTGAAGGAAAAGCTTCACCAATGTTGTATGAGGACAGAGTTTCCTCCGGTAGTTGTGTGGAAGATGAGGTGTCTTCAAATGGTCCCTTTATATTTTGTGATGGTCTTGGAAGTGCCAAGACGAATAGTAAGTTTGTGTTGCCCTCTGTGTGGAATGAGAATGTGAAATGTTGTGGTGATGAAAGTGATTATGAGAGAGAGAAAGAGTTAGAGTGTTTCAAGTTAAATAGAGGTTATGGAGAGTTGATAGAGAAGATAAATATTAAGAGAATTATAATAAACAATGTAAACTTACCTTGTGAAATAGAGATGGATGGTTATTTTAATAATACTGTTGTAGACGATAAACGCTTATTTGATGTAATTGATATAGTAAATGAATATGATGATAAACTAACTTACCGTATGTTGAACAAAATTACTGACAGAGACAGAACTAAGAGCACCATTGTAGACAGGTTTTATGAATTAATGGTAGATAAAAATGTAGTTAATTATTGTGTTAATGTAATTAACAAAAGTAGTCATTACAATAATAATAATAGTGTAACGAGGGTGAGTAAGGATGATAATTGTTACATAAAAATAAGACTAATTTTCGATGATGGGGGTTGAGAAGTACTGAATGAACATTTAATTATTTGAGTCCATGGCAAAATTACTTGACTGATTTATGTAATGAAGTGTGGTAAACAAGAAAAGTAAGACAAAAATTTGTAAATAAATGTGTTAATGTAAATGTATTGTGTCAGGGTATATTGGTAGATTGTAAAATGTTTTATGTAAACAATGTTTGTAGTATGTTATAATAATAATATTTTATTTTGTTAATTAACAATAACAATTAACGAGAGGTAATAATGAATTTAATTTTGCATTGTGTGTTTATATTAAAAGTGCTTTAAATAATGTAACTAAAGCTAAATTGTTTTGAGTGGAGGTGTAATTAAAGTAATTCAAAAAAGGTGAATTTTATTAATGAAGCAAAATTAATTTTGATATGAATTGTAACAAATAGTAATTGATTAAAAAGTACAGACTAATAAGATTCATAGAAATTAAAAATTGAAGGAAGTACATGTGTCAGTAGTGTTGTAATCAGAATGTTGAGACTGAGTTAGTGTTTATAAAACCAGTCTGGCATACAACTGTTAATGTAAACAGGTGTGTTGCCTGTTATGTGACTAATGTTTACAGGTAGATTGTTTGTTTCATGCTTGAGTTGACAACAACAAGAATGTTGTACTTTAATGAATCATTGCTAGGAGTAAATTCTCTTATGAAATAAAAGAAATACCAGATGTGAAGTAATGAAGGTAATTGTTAATTATTTTGAAAAACATAATTAAAAGAATTGAAATTGTTTTGAAGATATGAAGAGACTAAATTAGATTTGAGGTGGTTTTGTATTAATTTAAAAGTGTGAATGTTAGTGATGCGTTTAACTTTATTTTGATTTGAATTTCAACTGTAATGATAAATTAAATAAAAACTGATGAAAACTAAAGGAAATTTTGGGTAAAAAATAATCCAAAATGTTTAGGTAAAGATAGTGTTTGGAAAGTAAGATGTGCATATAACCGTTCATGTAAACTTTTATCAATGTCAATCTATGTTTTATGTTTAACTGTAGATTCCCCACCTAAGTGCGGCCATTACCTCACCAGATCATGACCGTGAAAGTAATTAATTGTGACAAATCATAAATTTTACTTGATCTAACCGGCTTGTGGTTTGTTTTGCTTTGTTAACCCGGTGGTTTGTTAGATTTAGTAGGGGGGTTATATTTAGGGGAATCTACCAAATTTTGGAACAGGGCTATTTTCACCCAGATAGGGGTGGTAGTCCATTAGGGGCATATCATTCAATACCAGTAAGTATATTATACTGAATTTTTTATTGTAACGCCGAAGCAAGGATGGGGGTGGAATAAAAGAAAAAATGTCCACCCCTTCCACATCAGTCCTTGTGGAAGCAACTGGGTGCTACAGTCCAGGGGGGGAAATAGTGAGTGTGGATTAGGGGGTGACCCAGTTACAGGTCACGAGGGAGATGTGATTACGGCTAGGATGAGGCCTGCGAGGGCCAAGAAGCCTCGTGCTGAACACAGTAGAATGTAACGGGTATCAGGGGTTAAGGGATTTAAAGGGGGTAGAAAAAAAATGTATATAGGAGTTATGATAAATCAAAGTTGAATTAAATAGTTTAACAGATGGGCTATCTAACAGGTCGGAGTAATTTATTTTTGGCCTGTAATGAATAAGGTAGTAATGTTTTGTTTATAACTCATGGTAATGTCCATTTGGAATGTTTATTATGTCGTATCCCGTTTATGTAATCATGTATGAATATAGAACAGTTGTCATTGTAGGACAACCCACTTAAATGAATAACCAGCATTTTGTATAAGAAGAAACTAGTACTTTGCTGATAATGAACCAGTACGGCTAAGAGGAAATGCATCAGCTGTGGATATGGTATAATGGAAGGCCATTTTGTTAATTTTTAATTGGATGTTACAGAGTCAGGTGATAGTGTGGCAGGTATCTATCTGATTTTATGGTGTTGGGATCTCGAACAGAGAAGTCCAGTAAGATCGGATGGGTGCTGCCACAGTCACCGGACTAGGGGGGTAAGTACCCATGATTTTAGTAGAGAGTTCAGGGGGGATGTGGTGCCATATCCTCACTGATCCTCTTGGGTTTTAGGCAATGAGAGTTTGTATGCTTCGGCATCCAACCTCTCGTTGGGGGGATATTGTAACGGTACAGAATTGTGTGCTCCCATAGTTTTAATTTAAATCAGTTTTAATTTTTAATTGTCAGTATTCACCTGTGAGGTGCCCCAGTGTAACCAGCAACATACACTGTTATCATAAATTGTTGATGTCTGGAGACAGCCCAGCTCAGACGTGTTACGCAATACCTTGCCAGCAGCAGTATTTGTGAATCACAGTATGCAGATTGTCATCACAGTATTAACATCAGACATTAGCAAGAAGCAGCATACAGTTCGCTAATTAAAAACAGTGGCCTCGGGCGTGCAAGATAGGCCTAAAGTAAAAAGGGCCTATCTAATAAAAATGTAAAAAGTGTCCCAGCAATATAGAGCAGCCAGCGAAAATCAACCATTCAAGTGCTCGAGCAAACCTTAAAAGCCGGCTGGCTATATAAATACATACCATACAGTGCATAAAGTTGAAAATAAAACATTGCAGTGCATAAATTATTTAACAACAACTAAACTCAATGTCAACAGTGTCGGAGTGCGTAAAAAACGAAGAAAGCAGTCATCACGAGATGGCGTAACAAACCATATGGACACGTAATGGATGGGTAACTAAACTCACAGCATATTAATACTTAAACCAATGTTAAGTAAATGGTGATTATTCATCATAAAACGAAAACTTAAAACATAAACACATAAATAGAGATCTCTAAGGGAAAGGTTTTTTTTTTTATAAAAGAAAATAGCAAGGGGAAAAGAGGTAAATACGTACTGGTTTATTTAAAAAATAAATAATTTGTTATAGGTTAGAAGTAAGAAAGATTTCATTTATTAATCTGTTTGAATTCAATGTATTACTAATATAAAATAATATACCAGTATTTAATTGACGAAGTAATTAATTTGTTTAATAAACTAGAAGCGATTTGTTTTAAAACAAACTGTGTATTTATATTAGTACCGTTCATCCCAAATAATCCTATCTGCAGCAGTTTTCGTCTGTACGACTTTGGAAAAGAACCCTAAGGTAAGAGTTAATAATTAATATAAAGTAATGAATATTGTTTTAGTGACGCCCGAGATCAGGGACTCGAGAATATTTTATTAGTTGACTTATCTTATATTGTTTCAACATGTCAGTTGTAAAAATAAGTAAATGTTACTAATATCAGTTTTACAAGTTATGTGTTATTTCAAACCACAGATTGTAACGGTACAAACCAAGAGGTTTAGTTTAATTCCCAAATAATTGTAAAAAATTTGTAACCAACCCAAGCTGAACGTTTTGATCACGAAATTTCGACTTTTGGAACACCTTGTAGTTCATGCGTAACCAGCCGTACGAGGCACAAAAGCTATTAAAGCGTCTGGGAATGTGTAAGGGCGCACACCTCGGCCAAGTTTCTCACGCTAACGGCACGAACTGGTACATTCTTTCTGGCCCGGTGCGCGGAAAACAAAGCAGTCGACTATTAACATCTGAAGGCAGTGGACGCGATTAGTGGTGTGCGTCATCGGCCGGGCAAAGTTTTAGCTATTATTAAAAATGGGAAAATAGTTAAAAGTGAGTCGACTAAGAAACCTTTCCCCGGCCGGGTGAACACATAGGCGTGAGCCTAAACTTTAGTGTAATATATTCAAAATTTTATAATGTGAACGAATAACAAAACACGGAGTTATACCAAGAGTATGAGTTCAGTTAACAGTGACTAAAACGAATTAAAGTACTCAAAATTAACAGTGGGAAACATTCGGACAAAAGTGAACAAAATTTCTCGAGATCAACAAGTGACTTGCAGGGATGCCGATACCATGTAACCGTATATTACACAATTTAATTATGAGAATTTAAATTTAAAAAGCGCTAAATTAAATATGGTATGGGTGTGAATGAGAGAATGTGCAGATACTGGGCTGTCATATCTATAGATATAAGAAAGAAATATTTAAGCTAACTAGAGTAGGAAAGCTATATTAAATTTCCGATGTAACATTAGCATCAGTATTTGTAGAAAATTTGATAAAGATAAAGAGTAGAAATTTGAAAAGAGAGAATATAAAGAAATGTATTAAAAAGAATAAATCCATTACATTATTTCACTTGATATATGTGTGTTAGAATAATCATTTCAAGTACCTAATTTCATTTTCTGTGCTGGTAAATTCGCTATACGAAATAGGGTTACACCACTAGACGATCTGGCCAGAGAGTGACAAGTAGAAGGTAAGTGGGAGTTTAAGATCATTTGTAATTAATTAAAATATATAAAAAGTTACAAGATCTCTCTCATTAGGCTGGTTCAAGACCAAAAGTTACTTACCTTCTTCACCATAACTACAATTACACAAGTTAAAAATATTTAAACAAGTCATTTTTGGTACTAGTTCGTAACTAGTATAAAATTAATTATACCTGCAATACATATATATCCTTCAGCTTCTGTTGAACCCACTATCAAAGGCACTTTTGTGAATAGCCCTTGTTTAAACAGTTCTCTTGGAGTTTGAGTTAGAAAGCTGGTGTCAGTAGCAGGTGACTCCACACATGGTAAAAATGGTAAAATTAGATTTTGAGTCATTTCCTAGAATTAATCCAAAATTTATTTTACTGCAGTTTTATATCACATTTTGTATTTAGTAAGAAATAATGTTTGTTACACTGACAGACTTAATAATAAATTTTGATTGTTCAGAAATAACATGAAACTGAATTTTATGGTGAAAAGTAAAGCAGAACAGAATGGCAGATTTTCTTGTATTATGACAAAAGGAAACATAGGGACACATCTTTTGTAGTTAAAACATTCTTTAATATTTTTATGAATGAGACACTGCAGGTAAGCTGATAGCATCACCTGAGATCTGTCATGTGACTTCGTTTTTGCATTAAAATGAGGTGTTTCAGAACATATGTTCCACTTTCAGATGTAAATCGCTCAACCAAGGTCATTAATTGTTAAAATCATATCACAATCATTTTATACTCACACATGTGGGAGCACACCCTTTGAAGGTCAATCAGGTACTTATAGATGTTTAATACAATTTCTTTATGTTTAATATAAACTTTAGTTTTAGTGTTTCTAAATCAGTAATATCAAACTAATTAAATGTGTGTGAAAGAAATAAGAAGGAAGATTTGTGCACATGGTTATCATTCAAACTAATAAAACATGACCTCACTATTTGACAAGTCTAATTCAGTTAATAAAAAATAAAATATATAAGTATAAAATAATACAAAAGTTGCAAAAAACAACTCACTGTGTACTAATAATATTTGCTCTTATTTAATTATAGTACGGGACTTAGCATAATAAGCTTCGAGGTTACGCAATAGTAACAGCTCTTCCCCGCCCCTCGCCCAACAGCGTTGTCGCACGTTACACTTGGTTATGCGTAGGCATTGGCGGGGAGGGCGGGGAGTGAAGCGATATGGCAATACCGCAGTTGCCTCGAAGCTTATTTTGATACGTCTCACATAATAGGTCCTATGCAAATATAAAAGAAAATCACTTAATCTCTGTACCTCAGCTTAAAGTTCATGTCTTATTGACAGGTCTTTTGGTGTTAATTATGCTAATTTATGTAAATTGTAAATTATTCAATTAGATTAAAATGTGTCGAATTGATCTAATTATGTAAACATATTAATTACTCTGATAATTGAGTGTATTCATTATTGATTAGCATAATTACTGAGACTCTATGTTTGTCGTTATAAAACGATATAAGAAAATTTATTAAAAAACAATTCAATTAACGTTAGTGTGTTTTGTTTATGACAAAAGGAAACATAGGGACACATCTTTTGTAGTTAAAACATTCTTTAATATTTTTATGAATGAGACACTGCAGGTAAGTTGATAGCATCACCTGAGATCTGTCATGTGACTTCGTTTTTGCATTAAAATGAGGTGTTTCAGAACATATGTTCCACTTTCAGATGTAAATCGCTCAACCAAGGTCATTAATTGTTAAAATCATATCACAATCATTTTATACTCACACATGTGGGAGCACACCCTTTGAAGGTCAATCAGGTACTTATAGATGTTTAATACAATTTCTTTATGTTTAATATAAACTTTAGTTTTAGTGTTTCTAAATCAGTAATATCAAACTAATTAAATGTGTGTGAAAGAAATAAGAAGGAAGATTTGTGCACATGGTTATCATTCAAACTAATAAAACATGACCTCACTATTTGACAAGTCTAATTCAGTTAATAAAAAATAAAATATATAAGTATAAAATAATACAAAAGTTGCAAAAAACAACTCACTGTGTACTAATAATATTTGCTCTTATTTAATTATAGTACGGGACTTAGCATAATAAGCTTCGAGGTTACGCAATAGTAACAGCTCTTCCCCGCCCCTCGCCCAACAGCGTTGTCGCACGTTACACTTGGTTATGCGTAGGCATTGGCGGGGAGGGCGGGGAGTGAAGCGATATGGCAATACCGCAGTTGCCTCGAAGCTTATTTTGATACGTCTCACATAATAGGTCCTATGCAAATATAAAAGAAAATCACTTAATCTCTGTACCTCAGCTTAAAGTTCATGTCTTATTGACAGGTCTTTTGGTGTTAATTATGCTTAATTAACTAAGGTTTGTGACAACAATGAACGTATAAAATACATAACGAATAAAAATGCTTATTTATTATACATTATTCAAATAAACTTCTGATACACAAATGTAAATTATGACCTGAAAATACATTCAGAAACATATAAGAACACAAATTACAATATAAATCCGTTTCGTTGCTCGCTAAAAAACATAATATACACATAAATATACACAAACATAGACAATCAAATATTATTCATCCTAAACTAATGCGTTCATTATGTGTCTCAGATGAGTAGCCTTTTATATTTTAATATTATCTTTACGATTGATATATATAATTTCTCAAAGTGTGGTTCTTGGAAAAGAGACAGAGCAGCAGTATTATTATAGCATTAATATCATGAGGACTTAGCTTGATATTGTGAATATCCAAAACTCCATAGGTGACATTTCCTGTTCACTGATGATCCCATGAGAGTATTAGTTCCGTTGATTAGATGTTCACTATCACTGTGCACTCGCGGATAGGATTCACTTACGGCCTGCTTCGTGTGCCATTGGCGTTGCCCGTTAACAATGAGAGTTTATAGAGTTCTGTATTATATAAGTGCAATCATTATTAGTGGTTGTGTTCAAACAACTATCTATTGCAAAACCGGTTCATGTGACTATGCACGTTTTATTTAGTTGGATCGTAAATGTGTGCAATGTTGTGCACGAGTGTTGAGTCACTTATTGTTCATGAGTCCGCGTGACTAAGATGGTTATATCTGAATCATATTACGTTCTGATATCAATCACTGTGTCCGTAGTTGTCGCACAAAAGTTCTAACATCGAGATGTTAGTTCACTTGTTAATGTTTAGTTTGCATGACGAAAGTACTTTTAAAGTTTGTTGTATTGAACTCGAAATCTAGCGATACTTATATAACTTCACACTGCGCGTTACTGCGGTAAGCTTCTGTAAACTGAGTGAAATACTCGACATAAAATTTTGTAAGACTGTGATTGAAACTGAAGATTGAGTAACTGACTAAATTTTGAACGACTGACTGACTGAGAAACTTCATAACTGACTGCCTCGCGTATCCCGTAAACAGTTTTTATTAAACGTCTTCTACCATAATGCAACTTTCTGTCCTCCACACCTACAGTCGTTCTCGATAGGTCCAATATTTCCTTCCACTGTGAAGATCTATGGTTCTCGGCTCCCTGATTCGCTGTCCTAGTTGTCACCATGACGACAGCTCTCTCCACTTGCTTCTTCGGAAGATGCTAAACTCTGGTTGGTTACCGAACATCCCCTGAAATACACAGTGAAGGGCTTCGCACTACTTCTAAGAATATAGAGTAATTGCTCGCCTGTCCGTCAAACCTTTGTTCTTATGAGTTTCCCAAGGTCCGTTGTTATTCCCTTGCTAATAATCTGTAGCGTCGTGTTCATTGTTCGACTACCCTTCGTCCTTTTTCTGCCAATTAACAGCTTCTTGCTCGCTATCATCCTGAGATGCCTCCACGGTTTCTCGTCATAAATATCAGTTGTCACCCTGGCGTTGTTTTCACGCTGTGTGACACCGTCGTCTGTATTCATCTGGTGTATGCTGCATTGTCTCTGTGCTTGGTAAGACCTTTCTAAATCCTTTGTCAGTGAGTATCTCTTTCTTAGGTTCACACGGTTTGATTCAACCCTACAGCGTGTCCTCGTTTCAATTTCTGCGTACCCGTGCCACTGGACTCGGCTTTTGTTCGGTTTGTTGTGATGTCGTAAATTTGAGTTGAGCTTGGTCTGTCAAAGTCGATCCCAATTCCTTTGTTGTGTTAAGTCAAACGTTCTCTCATTGTCTTGTAGCTGGCGTCGGGTTGACGTGTTGTTAATTGTCTTTATTTATTGCTCTGGCTTGGGTTGGTGACTTGACTGTGTGCAAATGCACTTCTCGATCAGAAAATTATGAATTTAAAATTTTTGATCGCTATAGTCTTGTTAAGTCAAGCTACTTATTTCAAGTGGAATAGGCTAGTTGGTAAGCTGATGATAAATGGGATAAGTTAATTTCCCATGCGTGTTGTGTAACTAGGACTGGCTTGATCATTTCCCTCCCCCATTTCTTTCCCTCACACAACAAACGAGAAATGCACGATTCTTCCATATAATTTTATAAATACTTAATTATAATTAATAACTAATTTTTGGATTTAAAGAGTTTTATTTTCACATCCAAATCCTATAAATTAATTATTGTATAAGTTATTTAAATTCTTAAAAACCTTAGGCCTAACCTAACAGATACCGTACCTACTAAACTTAATTGTCAACCATTTCTAGCCTTCAGTTTGTTTGGGACATTGAAGTTTTCTTTGCAGTTATGAACACGGATGAAATTTTTACTGCACCAATATTCTTTTCACCAAATTATCAGATCAGCAGCATTACATATCAAATATTTATCCCCAGAAATTCTATACTTGGAAAGAAAATGAAACAAATCATAGAAGACTGTTACACTTTAATAAATTTGTTAGAATATAAACTATTATATTTCTTGGATTTCGTTGTCCATGACGTGTCCATTACTTAACTAAATATCACTATTGTTTGACGACTCGGAACACTAAGTTTTTTATAAGTAAAATTGTAAAGATTTACCTTACAGCCTAAACCGGCTTTCACCTTTAGAAGGCTTCATCAGAGGCTGCCGTAGGTAGCGCTGTCCGTCTTGTTGTTGGCGATGGGATAGTTTTTCGAAAGATCGATACTGTGTGTGTGTGTGTGTGTGTGTGTGTGTGTGTGTGTGTGTGTGTGTGTGTGTGTGTGTGTGTGTGTGTGTGTGTGTGTGGTGAGATGTGTTCGAATAATGCGTGCGATTTGAATTGTGTCTGTTCGTTTAGGATGTTGTTTTTACGATTTTACTTATAAAAAACTTAGTGTTCCGAGTCGTCAAACAATAGTGTTTATTATATTTCTGTTCAAAGAACACAATCAATTTTTCATGGTTTCTTTGCAGACTCATAGTAAGTTTATCTAATGTACTCTCCCATGGGTAAACAAAGTTTACCTTATTTCCTCAAATAACTTGCTACTCGCCTTGCAATTTTCATGTAAAGCAGGAATTAATTTGGCAAAATGGAATAACAGATTTTATTGCTAAAAAACATTAAAAATGATGTATTTTAGCATGTACTAAAATTTTCTTAAAAGTCTTGGAGCGACACCTTAAGTTTAAGAAATAAAAAACCACTTTTTCCAAAATACCTTAAAAGATTGCACTTTCACAAAATTTACCAAGAAACAGATTTTTAATTCAGGCAATTTATAAAATTGGAGAGTAATTAGTATTATTTTGGATAAAAATTGACTATATAAAGACTGAAAATAATGGTTTGGATATTTTTTTTTAATTTAAATTTTCAAAATATTTTTACTATTTAGCCTGAAAGATAGATCCCACATAAAAGTGCTGTACATAAAGCTGTAGTCACATTTGATTTTCTTTAAATAGACTTGTCACACCTTCATACAATAAAAACTAAGTTGCAGCCAAAAACTAAGCATAAACATTATTTAAAAAAATTATATTCTAGATTTGATATTTAAAATTCATTAAATCTAAAAAAACTTAAGTAATTATTATAGAAAATCCTGTGAGATATTGTACTTTTTTTAGAAAATATTGTTTTGTGAAATAGTCATTCCATAAAAATTGATGCGTTATAAAAAACCATGTGTAAACAACTGAAGGACTAGAAATATTATTGGCTTTTACTCATTCTTAAATTATCTTGTGACTGCTACTTTCAGTATTCATTTATCTTACTAATAGCTTAGAAAAGATGCTTGAATGAAATATAAATTTTGAAAATAAATGATAAAATTTAATTAATTACTTTGAAAAAGTTTCAATACTTAACTAAAAGGAAACCATTGTACCTGTAGGAGCTCTGGAGGTGTTTAAATGCATTTGTCCTCTAATAAACACTTATTAGAAAATACTCATTTTCTCTAACTTTTGATAATGATTAGATATTTACTTTTTCGAAGACATTAAAATGTTGCATTTTAAACACTTTTCACAAATATATTACTTAAAGCTAATAAAATTCACTTTCAATTTTTGTTTTAATTTTAATTTATGATAATTTCAAACAAAGCTATAGACAATTAAATGTCACCAAGGCTCTGAATCTAATCTCGTCTGTAATTTCAAATAATTCAACTTGAAATTATTTTTTGTACCTTAGAAATTCTCTACTTTTGAAGGACAATGTACACATTATATAAAATGAAAAGTAATGAACTACACTACAAAAATGTTATTCGATTTTGTTAAAATTGTTTTATTATTTTAAAATTTTAAACTGCTTAGAAAACAGTCTGCACATGTGTGTGTGCATGCTAATATGTGACATTTGTGTGCATTTGTATCTTCTGGTTAATGAACTTTAGTCTAGGTAAATTACAGATGATTCTGATAAATTAGGAAAGGCAGTGTTATTGTAGGAATGTGTATGTATGTAGGAATATTGTACATATGTTGATTTGAAACTATGTACTTTATAAAAATTTGATCAAAAACTCAGATAATTGTAGATAAGTTGGAAAAAGTCATTTTGATTTGTTTAAAAATTAACTAAAATAAAGGTACTTGAATATTGTTGCTTTCCCTAGAATCATTACCGCTCCCACAATTTTATCATGGTGAAGTCTACCTGAATTCAACAGTAGACAAGAATTCTGTATCTCCAACATAGGTAGGCCAGTTGATAAAATGTAGAATAGGCCTACAACTCTCCTTAAAACTTTCCTTATTAAGATATTCAAAATAAATATAAGCCAGTTTATTTTTTCAGATAGGAGTAAAATATCAATCGTTTATTTATTCTTCATTTTATAATTATGTACAGGCTTATTTTAATAAATGATATATATAATAGTTGGAACAAATTATAGTTTTTTATTGTATTTGTCATCCATGTTTTGAGTAAATCCGTGTAAAGTATAAGGGTTGACAAAAATGAGAAACCACTGATGTCAAAATTTTCTATCTTGGTTAATTGTTATTTAAATTAAAAGTAATAAATCTCTTATCATTAGGAAGCACTTTAGTTCAAAATTTGTATTCTTAGTAATTCTTGTAAAATGAGTGTTTACGAAGATATTTTGAGAAAAAAAGTTTTTTTTTAAATCTCTACACTTTAATTCAAGGACATTGTTCCAAATGTTTTAAGCACCTTTTAGTGTGTTAAAAAATGTTATTTTTACTGTATTTGAGCAATAAAATCATCCGATTTTTTCCTATCTTTTAAAGGTAAGAAACTATTAACTTATCTGGATTAAGATGATAGTTCACACCATAGAGATATTAGACTACAAGAATCATGACATTGACAACTCTGTCAGGGCAAGTCTGGGTGAAAAGAGAAATGTAGGTTAATAGGTTCTACCTTCTTCTCATGCACAGATAATTGTTTTTTATGGCTGCAAATATGTGTATTATTTACTAAGTGTTGAGTAATTGACAGAGGGTATGCCTTGGAACAGACAAAGCAAAGGACATTCCAGTTGATTTGGGTACTAAGTTTACGGAAAAGGTTTGAACACATACAGTCACTTTGTGTATAAAGGCAACTTTTCATGTGATGCAATTGTCAAAGAAAGGAGTTTTCCTTTCAAAAGGACCAGTAAAATTGAAAAGCTGGCATCAGAACTAACAAGGGAAGAGAGACATCAACAATGATGTCTTTTCAACAAGGAAGAATCTTTTCAACAAGGATGTTCCAGTTTATATGACAGGCTTACTACTGAGATGAGTAGACAGTCACAGATATATGACAAGATTTTATCGGAATTTGGTTTCTTGTCAGGCAAGTTCTAAACAGAGTTCTCTGCCACATCTGGAAAAGTGAAACAGATTTTGGCATGTATACAGCTAGGATGTCAATACAGTTAAATTGATGAATGACATTGGTAGCTTGAAATTTCAAAGGTACATATAAAGGACATTAGCTTAGTTTCACATATGAATCTGTTACAGTGCATAAAGCAGTATGGTCTACGGAATGGTCTTCCAAACCCTGAAATAACTCTGAGAATATTTCTCACCATGCCTGTAAGTGCAGCATTTTGTGAATGACATTCGAGTAAATTAAAACTCATAAAGAACTGTTTAAGACTGTCAGTAAGTGAAACCAAGTTAATAAATTTAGCAATATTCTCCATAGAATATGAACTGGTCTCAAATATAGACTTTGAAGAAATTATTAATGAATTTTTATTAATCAAATCAAAAAGTGCAAATTTAATTGTTTCATTGTTTCTTGTAATATGTTTTAGTTTATTTTGTGTTTGGCCAGAAAATTTAGTGTAATTACAGATCAAAAGAGCTAATTAATTTAGTCCATACTTTATATTAAATAAAATGCAGATAGTTCTGTTTTGTAAAGACTGTATTTACTAATTAAACCTTACACCAGTGACGGCTGGTGACTTTTCACCCGGAGGGGCGAAAGGCGATTTAACAATGTAAAATCTTACCTGAAATGGAAAGTGGATTGAATGAAGCCAATTATTTCTTAAAAGTAAATTCCGCCCTTCTATTTTTCATAGATATGAACTTTTCCAACACTTTGTCATCAGAACTGTCAATATCTTGCACTAAATTTTTATTTATGGACATCATCGCCAACGCATTTAAACGATCATTACCCATAGTATTTCGCAAAAATGTCTTGACTCGTTTAAGAGTTGAAAAACAATGCTCTGATTCTGCAGTTGTCATTGGCGTTGTTAAAATTATTTTTAGTATTTTTATAGTTTCTGGGAAAATATCAGTAAGATTATGTTGCAGCAGAAATGTAAGGAAGTTTGTGGCTCCAATTATTTGACTAAAGTACGGTTGTGAGTAAATAACTTCTAATTCTGTTTTTAAACGAGTCTGGTCTAGAAATGGATATGAAGAACACACTGTATCCAAAATGCCCGCTGGAAATTCTTTTGAATATTTTACTATTGATTCTGAAATAAACAACTGAGCTTCTTGCAGATGGCCACAATATGAGAATCTGTCTTTCATCTGTAAAATAATTACATTACACATTTCTTTGGCAAATGCACTTCTTGGTAAATTATCTTCTTTTCTTCTCCTATTTATTGAATGAAAATTTTCTTCAATATTGCTTTGAATAGTGTCAGTCTCGTTTCTAATGTTTTTAACACAAATCTCAAAATTTTGAATATCACTTTGAAGTTGGATACTATCCTTATTTCTTGACTGGATTTGATTATAAAGAATGTCAACATGAGGCAAAAGTTTGTGAAAAAATGTGAGCCAAAACGAAAATTCTGGGTCTTCTAGAGCTCATCTGAGACCAGAAGCTTCATTAGAAGTAACGCTTCTTAGACATTTATCTTCAATCTCTTTAAACACTTCTATGAGCTTCTCTCGATTCTTGAACACAGTATTGACTGTCCTAATGTTACAGTTCCATCTGGTTGTTGCTACTTTTGGTAACCTGTGCTTGACTATTTCTTCTAACATATCGCACATATTTGAAGAATTTGAAAAAAGGTGGGAATTGCTGATAAATTATTAAAAAACACTCGCGCTTTAGCATGCTGTGATGGTGCATTTTGGATCAAGAGATTAAGCTGGTGAGCATAACAATGTATATAATGAGCGTAAGGATATTTCTACTTAATAAAATTTTGAACACCACCTGTAGCACCACTCATTAAATTTTCTCCATCGTATGTTTGAGCGATTAACTTTTGTGGTGTTTCCATAAT
Organism: Magicicada septendecula; assembly: GCA_034769895.1. Classification (NCBI taxonomy): domain Eukaryota; kingdom Metazoa; phylum Arthropoda; class Insecta; order Hemiptera; family Cicadidae; genus Magicicada; species Magicicada septendecula. The sequence continues at coordinate 400,846,254 of CM068369.1, read as the reverse complement.
TCTATAATATTCCATAATTCTATAGGATCAATTTCATCTTCTATACATTTTTGTATCCCTTCTGCTGATTTATCCTTGAGTCTTCTAAAGCACCAAAAACTCTCATGAACACTTCCATCAAAAACGTATCTAAATATTAGTACCATTTGGCACCAAATGGTAATTCGTAATTCGTAACATCTGTAGTTTCGTCACATTGAATAGCCAAGAAATCGGAATTTTTAATTTGATTATAAATTTCTTCTTTGCACACAGCCAACATGCTATCTAAAATATCGTTCTGTATGCTTTTAGAAGTTTCCTTAAATACTGTAGTGTTCTGCAGATGTTCTCGCAACACAACATCAAGTTCTGCAGAAAAATCAACTAATTCTCTAAATATTCCACGATTTATTGATTCTTCATTCTCGCAGTGACCTCTAATGCTAGCGTCACATTCACCGGTTTTGTCGTTGCGACAGAAACGCAACGAAATAATTGTTCCCACTTTGTTCCAACGGATCCGCATGGGAGCTGTCACAATCGACGACAATCGCAGTCATCAAGATGTCTTCACCAAGAGAAGATGTCTTGCTTTTAGCTATTGCTGTAAGGTCTTATTTAAAACGAAAGAAAAATAGGAGGTTCGGAGTACATCCATTAAATACTGTGCGTTTACGGGAAGGCCAATACCACACACTGATCTGCCACAGCGCCGGACGAAGACTTATTTCATTAATAAATTTTTCTGTGTCGAACATTATATACACAAAAGCTTCCGCGTCACAAGGGAACACACTACAATGGTCTGAGGTCTATGATTTACTACTGAAACATGTGCTCAAAAGAAGGTAGCTGGGGTGGGGGTAACGACAAGTAGCGACACGAACGGTGTATGTGACTGGCTCCCTTTGATAGCATGGGTTGCGGTTCTGTCGTTGAGGACGAAAACCGCAACCTGCTGCACTTGAAAATCTGCCGCAGCGACAGAACCGGTGAGTGTGACTGCATCCAATTGAATTCAATGCGTTATATACATTTTTCTTGTCGTTGCGTTTCTGTCGTAACGACAAAACCGGTGAATGTGACGCTACTCTTAGTGCCAACTCAAAAGCACTGCAAAATTTTACGCAACCAATAATACGGTACGTTTCAAAATATAACGGTTCTTTCTAACCTGTTCATTATGTTCAAGAACATGTGTCCGAAAAGCTGAATTAAGCTGTGTCAAAATATTTACTTCGCCTAGTAAAGCCAGTTGTGTGCATGCATTAATATGGCTTCGGGATGATTCATGTTTTTTTATTTTAGTAGGAAGATGATGCAAATCTTTTATGCCCTTTCTGGATCAATTTGCATCCGTTTCTATTCCTGCAAGGTAGAAAAATAATACACACGGAAAACAGTACAACAAAGTCGAAACTTCACACCCACATATCCAATTATTTCGATTATAAATGTCTCTTGAGAAACGCCGAGTAAATGTCCTATTTTGGGCTTTCCTTTCACTGGTCTGTGTTAAATTTAGATCAGGTAATGGCCGGCCTAATTTTTTAATATTTATTTTATCCTCTAAAGAAAGTCCGGTAAAATTTGTTTTTATTAAGACACTGACTCTATTCATGTTTGTAGGTGACACGTGACACAAAACACAAAAACACGTATGATAAAAGTAAACTGACGATCAAAACTGGCCCAAAACATGGTTTATTAAACGGTGTGATATTCGCTATGACATCTCACGGCACGTCACGTAGTCATGGCAACCAGGCTGCAAGTCTCTTAGCGGCCCTAGGTCCTACCCCTGGGCCCTACCTACTACACGCAAGACAGATAAATACTTCCATTCTAATCTAAATCAACGCTTAAAAAACATTGCTCATCCTTTATCTTTAAAATAAACAAGAGACAAAGGACAGACAGTTAACTATGGTAATGTGATTTAATTTTTTTTTTATGTTCTCTGTCAAGGGGGGCGCGCGGCCATGCGGCCACAATAAGAAACCGCCACTGCCTTACACATCCTAAATTTATGAGATGTTGCCTTTCATGATTGTGGTGATTGTAAAAGGAAGTTAACACAGAAAATTTTGGGTAGGCCTATAGTATGTTGTTTCTGGTAAATGGGTAAATGATGTTTCTACCAATTACAGGTGCCCCTTAGCTACTATTGATAAACTGATTTGTGTGCCAACTTCAACAAAATGTGCAACCAACCACGAATTTTCACACCCTGTAATGAGATTTTGAAATATTTATTTTTGTGGCCCTTAGTGTCCATTTTACGAACATCTTTGATTAATTTAAAGCCTGAGTATATCTAATTCAATTTTTTTTTTCAAAAATTTACAGATACATGCTCACTAAGGCAACATTTTAAAACCTTTGTGCAGAACATTTAACCCTTATGTTTTTATACTTATCTTCTTGATTACAACAAATAAATAGCAAATAATTGAGTTATATTTACAAAAATCTAAAATGCTTTGGGCCCTCCCAGAAATAAATCCTGGCTGTGCCCTTGGTTTTTGCATAGCTGTTAGGCTTAACAAGCTGTAATTTAAATTTTGATAAAGGGTCAAGAATTTGTCATGTTGTGGGTCAATTTTTTGTCATGAAATAAATGCAGCTTACATGTTTATGCAGTGTTCTAAGTGATGCATCAGGAAACACATTGGCAGGTACATCTCTCAGAAACTGTAACAACTTGTTTGTATCAGCAGTGTCACATCCTAGATCCTTACCAAGCTTAAAGGCTCTATCAATGATAACATCTCTGTTACAGTATGCCCATGGATTGAGTGGAGAGCCACTCTGTATAATCCCACGATGCAATAGTCCTAAAACATCGATTCTTAGGCGTATAATAATTACAATGCTGAAAATTACAATTTGTGGTAGGTTTAACTTATTTATATGCCCATAATGTATTATTGAAGCAAGTTAAACATCACAAAGAAATTGTTTGTAAGATTAAAACATACATATATTGTTTAAAATGTTGGATGAAAATTTTTGTTTTTAATTTTCGAAGTCATGCAGCACATGTTAATTAACTGTGTAATATTTACTTCAGTTATTCCAATGTTGAAAGCTATACTATTAAATATTTAGCTTATGAGTCTATAGTTAATACTTTTTTGTATATTATAAGAAACATGCAGTCTCTAATAAAATAACATTATTTTTCAAAATTATCAAATAAATCTTAAGTTTTATCATAACAAGTAGTTTGTTACATTACTAGTAATTTTTCTGACCTTTGGACAATGGTGACAACAAGTGATAGTAAACTGAAGCTCCACCTGCACTCTCACCAAACAGGGTAACATTTTCTGGGTCTCCACCAAAGTTGGAAATATTTTTCTGAATCCACATTAAGGCCATGACTTGGTCTTTCAGTCCAGCATTACCCGGCACTTCTTCATGATTCAGACACAGAAATCCTGAACATATATTAAGGACTGTTGGCAATATATTCTTTAGTGGGGAACATTTGTAATATTAAGTGAGCGGTGAAGGATGAGCTTTCTGAATTTAATTTTAAGAAATAATTATTAAAAAAAAATTGTTTCAACTACAATTATAAATTTAATGAAAATGTTAATTGTATTGAAAAAGAATGTTTCTACATTTGCAATTAATTGCTTTAATTAATATCAAAAACTTTTATATCAAGATTAATTTTTAAGTTTCTATTAAGTGGCAAAAATATAGTATCATCCAAAATATTAAGTATCCTATTTATATAAATTTGTAAGATCTATGGAATTTGTTACATATTTTGAATGATTTGTTACTGATTTTGGATTATATTCAAACTTTTATATTAACTAATATAAGATGGCTATGTATGACTTAAAAATTAATGAAACTGATGAGGCTTGTGTCCTTACCCAACACACCAACTCTGTAGTTCACTGTTACAAGTACTGTGTCATGTTCCATCAGGTAATCAGGACCATACAGTTCAGTAGATCCTGATCCTGAATTAAAACCTCCTCCATGTATCCAAACCATAACTGGTTTTCTGTTTCCATCAAGCTGAAACAACATATTATTAAAAAAATAGGCAGTAACTGTAACATAAGCAAATTTGCAAACACTGTCTCTACCCTCCACATGCATTCTCTCTGTCTGTCTGTCTGTCTTCTCTCTTATACATGTACACGCAAACAAGTAGAAGGGATTTATGGAAATATAAGGTAGTGAATAACATATTTTTTCTGACCAACTTTCATAAACTTTTTAAATGTTGTTTGTATTTTTTTCAGGTGTTTAAATCTGAACAGTTAAAATTAATAATTATGAATCTAACACAAAATGAAAATTAAAATAAAGCAAGTAGAAAATACTGTAGCTGAATATAAGGATTTGATTATATTAGAGGGAGTGATTCAGGCCGGCTACTCCAAAAGTTATTAGAATTAGGGCAAATATTATTGTTAGTACTAACATATTAATACTGATATTTGTGCCTACTGAGAAGGACTTTATAGTCCATCAAGTTGAGCTTTTATCAGAAGTTGTTTCTACAACAATAGAAGAGTTAAAAAATTAAAAAAAAAGAATAGAAAATCTGATGGAATAAAGTGAGAACTCTTAACATATGGAGGAACAGATTTGATAAAATAACCTTTGATTTTATTCAGTAAATGTTGGAGAGCATGTTGAGATGTTTCATATTTATCACCATTAATAAAAGACATATAACTGTATTCTCAACATTATTATTAATTCACATAACACTTACCTTTTCTGGGTCCAGGATTCTTTACACGAACTCACAGTCTGTAAGAGAGGTTAATGGGTTCATTACGTAATAAACACACTCTTGGACTATATTCATCAGCTCTGTTTATTCATCGATTGCAACATTTGTTTGAAATTTTCTTTTAAATTTACATACTATTCTTTTTTATATCTCAAAACTATTACTGTTCATGTTAATTATCTTTTCTTCGAACAATTACAAAATAAACATTTAGGCTACTTGAACAATGGTAAACCTTATAAGAACTATTCCCAAACCCTAACATAAATAGTAATTATATTATAGTAAGGCAACCCAGCATCTTACTCACGCCCAACATTCATACAGTATTTAATTTCCCATTTATTCAGAGCTCTTTTAAATTTAAATTTGGTATATATTTAATTTGGTCGTCGTTTACTTAACTCATGGCGTCTCCACTAACCACGTGCCGCACTGCGTATTTTTTATTTTGTCCACATTTTTGTCACCCAGTCGAATTTAATTGTTAATTTTGATGTTGTATGTTTCCTTCCAATTTATTTCACTTTAAATTACACTTTCAACACATTTTGAAAAGTTTACAACAGATTTTATGCTCGCGAGCCTTTTATGTTCATCCGGCCGGATGGATGATTGGTAAACGACAGAAGCTAACACCAGCTTCCAAAGTGCCAAAACACACGGTCAGGATTGGTAAGTTCGTGACCACCCGAAAATGGGGGAGGATCCCTTCTGCAAACAAACAAAATATCTTAAAAACAAAAAAATTGATTTAAAATTTATCGTGACCAATAACGCTTTAAATTTGTTGCGTTATGTGTACCCACTATTTCTCGTGTCGTCTGGTTTTGCAGAACATATGCATTGTCCATTTTGACCTCTATCACTTCGTATGGTCCCTCATACAGCAAAAAGAATTTCTTTATCGTGGGCACTCGATAAATCATGCCTTCTCACTAGTACCAACTGACCTACCTCATATCTTGTCCACTTGCCTTTAGCGTCATGCCGTCGCTTTCTTCTTTCTCCCTTAGTTAATAGGTTTTCATTGGCGAGTTTAAGTTTTAATTCCAAAACTCGGGTGTTGCTCTTCGGTGGGTAGTTGAACAGCTGTTCTAGAATCCTTGGTGGACGTGTTCCTTTGACTAACTCGTATGGTGTGAACCCAGTTGATTCATGGGTGGTACAATTTAACCATTCTTCAATTCTCCCCACGTATGCTGGCCATTCGCTGTGGTTAGCATGGCAGTACGCCCGAAAAATTCTCCCTAATTCTCGCATGACCCTTTCAGCTTGGTTCGACTGAGGATGGTATACTGCCGTGTGTTTGGGTATAATGCCTTCCCAACCTAAAGTTTGTCACCATATTCCACTAATAAATTGGGGCCCATGATCAAATAGTATTATTTTAGGTTTACCGGTTTTAATCATGTAGTCCTTGGTTATCTTTTCGCTTAATACTTTACCAGTTGCTCTTTTCACGCTGTAGAGTCTTACAAATTTCGTGAATGCATCTAAAACCACAAAAATATACATCACGCCTCCCTTTCCTTTTGGTAGAGAGCCAAACAAATCCACCGCAACTAAATCAAAAGGTTTCTCGACTTTAACGCATCTCATTTCTCCCTCTAATCGATAATTAACTACTTTCGATTTCTGACATAAATTGCACTACCGGAGTGAAGTTCTAACTCTCCGTTCCATATTCTTGAATAAACATGATACTTTTAATACATTTACACACTTCCTAGCACCGAAATGTCCATACCGAACATGACAATCCCAAACTATTTTATCTACCAAACCTTCCGGTATAACTAACCTCCAATCACGCTCTCCCCCTCTACTTTCTTAAATAGACTCCCTTGATATATCTGAAAATATTGGCTATACCCCAACTCATCGAAATTGGACTCTAAACTGGTTATTATTTTAGTTAATTTAACATCTGTTCTTTGCAGGCTATTAATGTCTTTCAATTCCTCCCCAAAAAGCTTATCTTCTCTACTTAACCTATATATCTCTATTTCTTTTAAATCTATCCCTGTTTTATTACACTCAAAGTCAACGCGTGAAAGTGTATCTGGTACTTTGTTTTCCTTTCCTCTAATGTGTTCCCAATAAAAATTATACTCTTGTAAAGCTAGCACCCACCTGGTTATTCTGCTGTGTGTTAATTTGCAGGTGTTTAGGAAAGATAATGCCTTGTGGTCAGTCCTGATGATGGTAGAATTCCCCAACAGATATGTCCGAAACTTCTTCACCGCGAAGACGATGCTAAGTAATTCTTTCTCTGTTGTTGTGTAATTTCTTTCCACAGCTAGCAATGTACGGCTGGCGAACGCAATGGTGTGGTGTTCCTTTTCGTCGTCCTCCTGGTACAACTCAGCACCTAGAGCAATATTCCTGGTGTCTGTCTGTAAATAAAATGTGCGTTCAAAGTTAGGGTGATTCATCATGATCATGTTAGCAAAATGGTCCTTTATCTCATTAAATACATCTCGTTCCTTTTCTCCCCATCTCCACTGCTTACTCTTTTGCAACACCTCACTCAATTTCGAAGTTATTTGAGCATAGTTTCTCTGGAATTTCCTATAAAAATTGCATAGTCCTAAAAAAACTTTGTAATTGCTTAATATTTCTAGGTTCGGGGAATTTTAAAATTGACTCTACCTTCTCTGGGTTGGCTTTTATCTCTTCTGGTGTTATTATGAAACCTAAAAAATGTATTTCGGTTTGTAAAAATTTAGATTTTTCCCAGTTGACAGTCATACCCCCTTTCTGCAATTTGTCTAACACATATTCTAAATGCTCTATGTGCTCCGTGAACGTGCGTGATGCTATCAGTATATCATTGACATAAATTGTCAAAAAATCTAAATTTTGGGGTTGTAGAATCTCATCTAAACATTTTATAAAACTGGCTACGCTGGTGTTCAGTCAGAACCTCAATTGTTTAAACTGGTAGTTCTTTCCATTAAATAAAAATGATGTATATTTACGACTATTTACGGCCAATGGTACTTGCCAGTACCCTGCGGTCAGATCTAATGAAGTCATGTACTTTACACCACTAAATTTTTGAAATATTTTGTCAATCGCTTCCGGCGACTCCCGGTCAGGAATGATTATTTGGTTGATACGACGGGCATCTAAACACAGTCTCACTCTACCGTCTTTTTTGATTACTACTACTAACGGGTTCGAATAGGATGATACTGATCTTTCTATGATACCCCCCTCTAACATTTTATCTAACTCTTCTTGAACAGCCTTTCGTTTGGAAAATGGCACCGGATAACTTCTTTGTACATAGGGTGCGTGTTCCTTTACCTTTAATTCACACTCGTAGTTCCTGACCCTTCCAGGTAACTCTGCAAACACCTCTTTAAAACTCTCTACGACCCACCACAACGCTCTACGTTGGGGACTCCCTATCACGCCACCCTCACTACAAAATTCGTGCGCCCTTGCTTCCCAAATTTGCTCTTCCCGTTCATCATTCTCTCTCTCGCTACATGCATTCACTCTAACTTGCATTCTTTTATCACTACTCCGATTTTGTATCACCCTTAGTCCCGATACTCTTACCGTGTCTGAAACCTGCTCAAAACTGACCCTGATTAGTTGACTCTCATGACTTAATTCTACTATCCATTTCTTAAAATCAATTACTGTGCTATGCCTGATTAAAAAATCGTTACCTAGTATGACTTCTAAATTTAAACCGCGTACCACCAAAAATGAGTTTTCATATGTTCCACCGTTTATTATCATGTTTAGTTGTACTTGTTTTGTTACTCGTTTACTTCTAACCCCAGTAACACCTACAATGCTAACCCCCGCAACTGGTAAAGAAGGAATGTGTTTGTTGTTTTCCCTTATTTCATCTAATATATGCTCTGAAATTACGGAGACCTCGCTCCCAGTGTCTACTAAAGTTTTAACTTCCTTACCTTCTATGTTGATCTTAATTTCTGTTAATCCCTGCTCCTGCCTTACTGCCTCCATGTCTTCTTCCTCCATCAGTTCCTTGGACATATCTGTAATGATCGTACTGCTCTGGTAGTTGTATTCCTTTTGGACCCCACTGCTACCTGCTGACAATGGCTGGGCCCGGTTCCCCATTGTCTCGTCTAGTTTCCCGTAGACGTACCCGCCACAGCTTGGTTGTATCCTCCTCTACCTCTCATCGCATCTCCACCTCCTCTGCCATTACCTCCGCCTCGCTACTGTTGATTGTGATGATTGGATGCCACATTGCTCCGTTGGCAATCTCTCACCTTGTTGCATCTGTAACATACTGTTCGGATAGCAAAATTTTCATATTCACAATTCGGACACTTCCACATCTTGCCTCGATGGTTACTACTGTTACTTCCCCGCGCCCCTCTAAAAGAGTTTGGTATCCCCCTGGATTGCTGATAATTCCTGTTAGTGTGTGACACTGGCGGGTTTGGACGCCTACCCATCTCCCGTTCCTTTATGTTTTGAAATACATCTAACATGTTTTCTAGTTTGTTTATGTACGCTATCTCTCTCGTCATTAGTGTAATTTGTACTTCTCTGGGCAAGTGTTTACTAACATGTCTAACAAATGACCAAAATGGCAACGGCGGTTCTAAGTACTTTGCCTCGTTGAATATTCTCATCACATACATGGTTGTGTTGTTGTTTATTCCCCCAAAATTCCCAGTTCCCATAATTTTACTACGTAAAATTTCCTGATCCTCTTCGGACCAATATTTATTCCGGAACGCTACCTCGAACTTTTCGTAACTACTCGACTCTGTATTATGTACTTCCACCCATATTTCAGAACTGCCCTTAAAACACTTTAAAATCTTTAACAATTTTATCTCCCAACTACTACTATTGAACCGGTTAAATTCTCTTACCCTACTCAAGAACTGCATCAGGTGTACTCTCCGGTTGTCACAACTAAATTGTTCGAGTTCGATATCATCTTTTGCTTCGCGAGTATACAATATTCGCTCCGCAACACTATTTAAATTTTGGCTTACTGCCACATGTAATTCATCTTTAATTTCTACTGTGTCTTGCTCAATTACTCTTAATTTATTATCATATTTATTTTCGTATTGAAGGTTATGTTTATTCACAGCCCCCACACTCTCTTGTATAGATTGTTTACACACATTTTCTACCTCCACTATCTTATTTTTTATGTCATCATTAATCTTATTAATACACTTACTTTCTATCTCTACACACTGTTCTTTAACTTGAGTTTTAATTCGGTCTGTCATTTGTTCATTTGCATCATTTATTTTACTTTCAAGGTTTTCTGTTAATTCATGTATTTGTTCGTTAATTTTTTCTGTCATTCTATCATCTATTTCATTAATTTTAATATCTATATTTTTTACTGAATTATCTAATTTGGTATTTAATTCGCTAAACTTACTGGCAAATTCTTCATTGGTATTTTCGAAACGTTTATTGATTTCATTAATATCGTTTTTCAAATCACTATTTGGCTCTTTCAATTCATCGAAATTATTTTCGCATTTTATTTTTTGTTCATGTATTTCATCTCTTAACTCATCAAATTTACTATTTAGACTGCACAGCGTGCTACACAAATATTTCATCATGTTATTTTCAGGTTGATTACTTTCCTTAATTAATTTTGGGGTTATTTGAATCCCCGAATCATCTGTACTATCTGTTTCATTCGTAACACTTACATTCATGGTTTTATCGTCTTGACCTACATTCGGAGTTGAATGAACTCCCAGGCCACTTATGACAGCTGATTCGCTCATTTCAACTTCACTCTCATTTGTATCCATTTTTTATATTATTTAGTTTTTACTTGTTCATAATACATCTATCAATTATATCATAACATACTCTTATTTCTCTGTACTTAATTTTAATTCATATGTAACTCCCAATTGAAGCCCCAAGATTTGGTGACACATTAGTGCATTTAAATCTGTAAAACTCTAAAAGAGAGAAAGACAATAATCTCAACCCGGGGAACAGCCAGTGGGCTTCTACCCCATAAACCGTGACATAATATTAAAGAAAAGCAACTTGTTGGGCTCGCTCAGTTGTTGCAAAGGGAGGTGTTTTTAGTGGGTTAGAGTCCCACACTACCTGGAGCTACGGGGCTCCAGTGTGTCTATAGAGATTTTCACCTGCCCTGCCAAAAAAAAAAAAAAAAAAAAAAAAAAAATGTAACTCCCATTAACGTCTCTTACATCTGCAAGTGGGCATAGCCTATACAAAATATACTTCATATAAACTGTCCCTGTTCGGCGCCATTGAGATGTTTCATATATATCACCAATAATAAAAGACATAACTGTATTCTCAACATTATTATTAACTCACATAACACTTACCACTTACCTTTTCTGGGTCCAGGATTCTTTACACGAACTCACAGTCTGTAAGAGAGGTTAATGGGTTCATTACGTAATAAACACGCTCTTGGACTATATTCATCAGCTCTGTTTATTCAACGATTGCAACATTTGTTTGAAATTTTCTTTTAAATTTACATACTATTCTTTTTTATATCTCAAAACTATTACTGTTCATGTTAATTATCTTTTCTTCGAACAATTACAAAATAAACATTTAGGCTACTTGAACAATGGTAAACCTTATAAGAACTATTCCCAAACCCTAACATAAATAGTAATTATATTATAGTAAGGCAACCCAGCATCTTACTCACGCCCAACATTCATACAGTATTTAATTTCCCATTTATTCAGAGCTCTTTTAAATTTAAATTTGGTATATATTTAATTTGGTCATCGTTTACTTAACTCATGGCGTCTCCACTAACCACGTGCCGCACTGCGTATTTTTTAGTTTGTCCACATTTTTGTCACCCAGTCGAATTTAATTGTTAATTTTGATGTTGTGTTTCCTTCCAATTTATTTCACTTTAAATTACACTTTCAACACATTTTGAAAAGTTTACAACAGATTTTATGCTTGCGAGCCTTTTATGTTCATCCGGCCGGATGGATGATTAGTAAACGACAGAAGCTAACACCAGCGTCCAAAACATGGACACCGCCTCCTTGATGCTGACCAGCTTGTCCTCTCATTGGCCAAAGGGCACCACGTCACACTCTAATTAGTTAATTTCGTCTTCCTTCCGTTATTAACTTCGGGTTGGAGAGTACATACTTTCTCGTGACCTTTTGTGTCCTCTGAGCACACGTCGCAAAAGGCGGCACACACGCGCGCTCTTACACATTCCTCGACGCTTAACTGTTCTCGTACCTGACTCTGCCTCGTACGGTTCCAACCATAGGGTGTTTCAAAAAGTTACATACAAAAAGTGAAAACAAAATTATAAAATTAATAACCCTCTTGCTTTGTTCCGTTACAATGTATGGTCCCCAAGTATTGGTTGCAGGCAAAATTTTTATCTTTATTTAAGCAGTGGCAATGGAATTACTGTGAAAATTACAGAGGAATTATCCTGAAATTACATGTTATAAATTATATTAATGAATACTTAATCAGTGCTTTGAAGCTATTTATGATGCTCTTTTACTAGAAGAGTAAAGTTTTAGAATTGGACAATCCTGCCATGACAATATTTTTTCAGTAAAGCAAATAGTGGCAAAGAGACTTGCCATATTTTTAGAGACACACGTGGCTTTTATTGATTATGGAAAAGCCTTTGACAGGTTATGTAGAAATAAATTTTGGGATATTTTAATAAGTAGAGGATTTCCACTGTACCTTGTCTCCATCATTCAAAAACTGTCTGCAGGGACGACTATTCATATAGATTTAGGTGAGGGAAGATTATCACAAGAAGTGATACAAAACAAGGGGTGAGGCAAGGCTGTAGCCTCTCTGCAAGTTTACTTAAAATGTATATAGATGATATTTCGAGAGAATGGATGACTTTCCTACAGGTACATGAATCCCAGAGAAAGGGTCAATTAACAAATTATTATATGCGGGTGACTAAATAATTATATGAACAATTGAAAATGCATTACAAAGGTTTATTTATACATCGAATACAATTTACCAGTAAATGCAGTTCTTAGTGGGGAAGATACTTCAATTGTTAATTCTCCTGACATGGAATTTTCATTAGATGTAAAGATTTTTCACTATGTGGCAAGCTTTAAAATGAGGACATACATAGAAACTGTAGGTTTTATATAATTTTTTGAGTCAGCTTGAGTACAAATCCATTACTAAGAGTGTAGATGTAACAGATTGACTGAAAAGTTTATAAAAAATTTGTAAAAGTGGCAGCTTTATTTTAACCAGCTGCTAGAAAGAGGATTAATAGGCCTAGTACTGATAGAGTAGAAAGACATCTTCTCTTGAAGACCTAAATAATCTGAAGCTTAATTTTTGAACATTATTTTATATGGTCCAAGTCACTTTATATAGTAATGATTTACCTTATTGAAACCGTCCAGTGACTTCAAATTATAAATTTATGACGTGTTTCGAGTCATATGACCCTTCATCAGATATTATCACTCACAAGGAGATCATCAAATATTGAAATTCACAAAAACACAAAACACACATATGTACAATAATAAAACCTATACAAGTGTCTGACACAGTGCACTGCGTGTGGCCCAGTGGACTCTGAGCAAACGCGTGTCACGCCGTGTGTTATCTCATAATCGATTGTAGCGCGGTGTCATACAGTGGGTTTGATTTGAAATTTAATTTATCGCTAAGTATGCCATCATGAGTAACTGGGTTATTATGTCCACTATAAATTTCAAATTCTTCCCCTGCATCCATATAACGACCCTTACTACAATAATGTAAGGGTATTAAATTCTTGTACGAATGGTTGCATGTAATTAAATGTCTTGTGAAATTAGATTTTATATTATCTATAGAAACACCTTTATTGATGAAATTATGTGGAGTGTGTTCCCGAAACCTTTTAATAAAAGGTCTCCCCGTTTGACCAATATAGAAACATTCACAATCATTACAAATCAATTTATATACACCTGTCCTTGACTCTAGTTGTGTGTGAACAGCCTGGCGAACCGAATTCCAAAGGCTATTATTGGTTTTAAAAATGGTGGTGAAACCAAGCCTAATAAAAACAGACGTTAGAATTTTGGGCATTATCTCCGTGTATGTGGTTGAGATGTACTTATTTTTGGTTTTTATATTATTTATTTGTTTTGATTTCTTAGCCTTGTGTTTCCTAAGAATGTTATCCACCATCCGGCAATCATAACCATTAGCAGCAGCAATATGGTTAATTGTATTTAATTCATCATTAAAATCGTTAGCGTCAAGGGGGACACTCAAAAGCCTGTGTACGAAACCATTATAAGCTGCTAATTTTTGCGAATATGGGTGGTGGGAATCCGCATGTATAGTAACATCAGTGGTGGTAGGCTTTCTATATATTCCAAATTTCAGGTTGTTATGCTGTTTAGTTATGGTTAAATCCAAAAAATTTAGTTCATTATTTGCTTCGGTTCCATGGTGAACAGGATATTGTCATTTACAGCATTCAAGAGAAATTTTGAATATATATTTATATATATAAATAATATATTAATATATATTTATATATAAATATTTAAAATAATAATAGTATGTTTTTCTTTTTTTTATAACTATAAAAAAAAAGAAAAACATACTATTATATATATATATATACACATATGTATATATATATATATTATATATGAATATAATAATATTAATATTAATATTTTTAATTTTAACTATAATTATACTATAATTATATATTTTATATTTTGAGATTCGTGGAATGCAGTTGTACAATAATTTATTCAATTATTGCATATTCACTAAGATTTGAACTGTTAGTTATTTTTCATTTCTGTAAATTTATTTTAATTAATAAATATGAAAAATATAAGGATTAGGAAAAGAGCCTATAGTGTGAAAATTCACATTTTGATTGTGGATCTATTGATATAGCTTAGGACATCCCGGATGTTATAAATTTTACATAAAATGAAAATAAAAATTGAAAATAAAAATATAAAATATATAATAAGGTGCCTGAATAAAAAGGATTATTTTGATAGAATAAATTATGTAATATTTTACTCTTATTATGTTGAAAGAATCAAACTGTCTTTTAATATCAAAAATTAATGTTCTTCATAAACTACAACATAATATAAAAGATAAGCTAAGATTAAGCTAGTGGGTTCATACCTCATTTATGGAAAGTTATCCTCTTTTTAATTAAAAATAATTCCTCTTCTATAATATTTGTGGCATTCTTGTTTTTTGGTATTATGTTGTCGATTTGCTCAAACAACTGGCTGGGTTGTTGAATGGGAATTTAAATAAATATGGTATCATTTTTGCCTTTTATAATGAATAAAATGAGAGTTTACTCGCCTGAGTCAATAATTAAATATTTTATTATTCAAAGAATGGGTTCAAGATTATTATTTTTATCTGTTGTTATTTTGAGAATATTATTTCAGGTAAAATATTTTATTATAATTAGTTTAATAATTAAAATTGGATCTCCTCCATTTCATTATTGATATGTTTCAGTAATTGATGGTTTGTCCTGAGTGGTGTCTTTTATAATTATAACCATTCAAAGGATTATCCCCATTATTTTGTCGAGTTATCTAGATATAAGATTGATCTTATTTATTATTCTACATGTTTTTGAGGGTCATCAGGTGGGTTATGTTATTCATCAATTCGAAAAATTTTAGCATATTCATCAATTTACAATTTAAGTTGAATTTTTAGAGGGGTTATACTAATAAATTATATATGGCTGGTATATTTTTTAATTTATTCCTTCTCTTTATTTTTAGCTTGCTATCTGTTTTGAGTAAATAATATGAATTATTTAAATCAAATGTTTATTTTGTTTATTAATAAAATTAAATCGTTAATGTTGATGATTATTTTTAAATCAATAGGGGGATTACCACCATTTTTGGGATTTTTCCCAAAATTTATGATGATTTATTGTCTTTTAGCTAGTAAAATATATTTTTTATGTTTAATTTTAGTAATAACTGCTTTATTAGTGTTATTTTATTATTTACGAATTGTAATAACAGGGCTGATGATAAACAATGTATCCTTAAAATTGTCAACTATTAGGTTAAATAATACATTATTTATAATGAATTTTTTATTGATTGGACTTATAGCTGTAACCTTATTTAATATTATGAATTAATAAGGTTTTAAGTTAATAAAACTATTATCCTTCAAAGTTAAAAATATAATTTTTTGTAAGCCTTAGATTTATTTTTATCACCTTTAAATTTGCAATTTAATGTTATTATTAAATATAAGATTAGGAAAAGAATAAGAAAGATTATTGAGAGGAAAAATATCCATAAATAAATTTACAGTTTATTAACTAAATTTCTGTCATCTCAATTGGGAATAAATCAATATTTAGTTATGAATAAGTGATTTTTCTCAACTAATCATCAAGACATTGGAACGTTATATTTCATTTTTGGGATTTGATCAGGGATGGTGGGTACAACTTTAAGAGTTCTTATTCGTGTTGAACTAGGTATTCCTGGATCTTTTATTGGAGATGATCAAATTTATAATGTGATTGTTACTGCTCATGCTTTCGTTATAATTTTTTTTATAGTAATACCAATTATGATTGGGGGATTTGGAAATTGACTAGTCCCTTTAATAATTGGTGCTACTGACATAGCTTTTCCTCGAATAAATAATATAAGTTTCTGATTATTGCCACCCTCATTAACATTATTATTAATTGGTAGAATAGTTGATAGAGGGGCGGGTACTGGTTGGACAGTTTATCCTCCATTGTCAAGAAGTGTCGCACATTCAGGATCTTGTGTTGATTTAACTATGTTTTCCCTACATTTGGCTGGAGCTAGCTCAATCTTGGGTGCAGTTAATTTATTAGAACAATTTTTAATATACGCTCAACGGGAATATGTATGGATCGGTTGCCCTTATTTGTATGGGCGGTATTAATTACTGCTTTCTTATTACTACTTTCACTACCAGTTTTAGCTGGTGCAATCATAATATTATTAACTGATCGAAACTTAAATACTTCTTTTTTTGACCCTTCAGGTGGAGGAGATCCAATTTTATATCAGCATTTATTCTGATTTTTTGGACACCCTGAAGTGTATATTTTAATTTTACCTGGGTTTGGATTAATTTCTCATATTATTACTCAGGAGAGAGGAAAAATTGAATCGTTTGGGTCATTAGGAATAATTTACGCTATAATATCAATTGGTATTTTAGGGTTTGTTGTTTGAGCACATCATATGTTTACAGTTGGTATAGATGTTGATACATGGGCTTATTTTACTTCTGGCATGATAATTATTGCTGTTCCTACTGGAATTAAGGTTTTTAGATGATTAGCAACCTTAAGAGGAACAAAGATTAAGATTAGTCCTTCAATTTTATGAGCGTTTTATGAGGGTTTGTTTTTCTTTTTACTATCGGTAGATTGACTGGAGTGATTTTAGCTAATTCATCAATTGATATTGTGTTACATGATACATATTATGTTGTAGCTCATTTTAATTATGTGTTATCTATAGGTGCAGTGTTTGCAATTTTGGGAAGATTTATTCATTGATATCCTTTATTTACTGGACTGTCTTTAAATTCTAATTGGTTAAAAATTCATTTTTTGATTATATTTATTGGGGTAATTTAACTTTTTTTCCTCAGCATTTCTTAGGATTAAGAGGCATACCTCATCGTTATTCAGATTATCCAGATGCATTTATATCATGAAACATTTTATCTTCTATTGGAAGAAGAATTTCATTTATTGGAATTTTATTTTTATTGTTTATTATTTGGGAAAGATTTATTTCATATCGATTGATTTTATATTCAATTAATATAAATTCTTCCATTGAATGATTGCAGAAACTTCCCCCATCTGAGCACTCATATAGTGAGATTCCATTATTAGTTCAATTCTAATATGGCAGATGAAGTGCAATGAATTTAAGATTCATATATAAAATAATTTTTTGTTAGGAATTTCTAATTGGTCTTACATTAATATACAAGATGCTATATCACCATTAATAGAACAATTAATGTTTTTTCACGATCATACATTAATTATTTTAATTATTATTACTTCAGTTGTCACTTATATAATAACAGTTATTATATTTAATAATATTGTTAATCGACTTTTATTGGAAGGACAATTGATTGAATTTTTTTGAACACTTCTTCCAGCTTTAACTTTAATCTTTATTGCATTTCCGTCCTTGCAATTATTATATTTATTGGATGAGATTAATAAACCTTTAATAATTCTGAAAATTATTGGTCATCAATGATATTGATCAAATTCAATATTCTGATTTTTTGAATATTGAATTTGATCCATATATGAAATCTCAAAATGAAATATCAATTAGAGAGTTTCGTTTATTAGAAGTAGATAATCGGACGATTTTACCTTTTAATACTCAAATTTGATTATTAGTTTCATCTTTTGATGTTATTCATTCATGAGCTATACCATCCATGAGAATTAGGGTAGATGCTGTGCCTGGCCGATTAAACCATACAAGAATATTTATTAATCGACCTGGTATATCATTTGGTCAGTGTTCTGAAATTTGTGGGGCAAATCATAGATTTATGCCTATTGTTATTGAAAGAGTTAGTGTTAATTACTTCATTAATTGATTAATAAATTATTCATTAAGTGACTGAAAGTAAGTAATGGTCTCTTAAACCAATTCATAGTAACTAACAACTACTTTTAATGGTGAAAAGTTAGTTTATTATAAAACATTAATTTGTCAGATTCAAGAAACTAAGAATGGTATTTTTCTATTCCACAAATATCTCCAATAAATTGATGTTTTCTATTTTTTTTCTTGTTAATTGTTATTTTAATTATAACTTTTATTTATTTTTCTTTTATAAAAACTCCAAGAACAAATTTAACTAACAATTTTAGTAACTTATATAGCTGATTATGATAACAAATTTATTTTCAACTTTTGATCCATCAACAGGATTATTTTCATTAAATTGATTAAGTTCATTAATTTTATTATTATTTATACCCTTAGGGTTTTGATATATTCGTTATATAATTTTTTTCAATAAAATTTTAAATATAATAAGTTTTGAATTAAATTTATTAATAAGTTCAAGATCTCTTGGTAGATCATTATTATTTTGTTCTTTATTTATTTTTGTTCTGGTTAATAATTTTCTTGGGCTGTTCCCGTATATTTTCACTAGATCAAGGCATCTAGTGTTTTCTTTAAGCTTAGCTTTTCCTCTGTGATTAACTTTTATTTTATTTGGATTTTTAAACAACACAAACTACATATTTTGTCATTTAGTTCCAATAGGAACTCCAACAATTTTAATACCTTTTATGGTGTGTATTGAAACTATTAGAAATTTAATTCGACCGGGATCATTGGCCGTTCGCCTAACAGCAAACATAATTGCCGGTCATTTATTGATAACATTATTAGGAAATAGATCAACTAATTTGGAAATGTATATAAACTTAATTATTTTGATTCAAATAATATTAATAATATTTGAATCAGCAGTTTGCATAATTCAATCTTATGTTTTCACAGTTTTAAGAACTTTATATTATAGAGAAGTATCTTAATGAATAATCATCCATATCATTTAGTTGATTGTAGACCATGACCTTTGTAACGATATGTTTATATATGTTAGCCCCACTGTTGGGTTCGCCAATTTGTAACGCTATAGGTTTATATATGTTCCTGTTCGTTACTTCTTTAAAGCCTCACTTTGGATTCGTCAATTTATAACGAATTTTATAAATGTTGCGGGCACTTAAATTATATACGCCGCCCGTTGGAAACGTCAATTAGTAACAAATGTATATGTATTAATTACCTTCAACCACACTGTTGTTGTTGTAATAATGTTACTGTTAATAATATATGTTGAACGGCGAATGATTTTGTAATCTGCCCCGCTCCCACTATACGTACCGTTTCGATTACGTCACCCACCGTTGCCAACCGTTGTGGTGTCCGCTGTGCTCTGTGAACTTATTTTTTAAATGGAACAGCAATAATAACGACGCAAATATAACAACAAAAATATATCTTTGTAGGAATCATTTATTCAATAAAACATGGGTTAACTGTTTCTCGTTTCTTTTATAATAATCACAATCGTGGCAAAAATTATGTGTCTCCTTTACCAGTTGGTACTGTAGTTGTAATTCTTATTGCATTCAGACCAAAATAAAGCGTTGGTTATTATTTCTTATTGAAAATAGATCATCTCAGGGCGTATATGGTTCGGGGATTACAATTAAACAAAACGTTATTCTATAAATCAAAGTACAAATTTTACAGTTCAAGGATATTACAAAGTTTAGAGTGTAATGTGCACACATGCAGTTGGATCGTGGCTGCTAGTTATTATAGGTTATGTCCAGTTCATGTGTTTATTAATTATTATTGAGATCAAAGGTTCTTGTGGTGTTTTAAAAAGGTGTCAATCTCAATTCGTGTTATTAGTGAGTGTTCTTAGTGTTGGTGTGATATGGTGTCTGTAGTTTAGTTGCTTAATTTTTAAAAAGTCGTGTATACAAAAGTTGGTGTTGATGCATAATATAATAAAATGTCAAAGTCACCAAATCCTCTTCTTTATATGGTTCTTGGTCGAAGATAGGGCCCACGTCTGCTTCGGTCCTCCTCCCTGGTTCTTGATTCTTCTATTTCCAATGCTAGTTGTTCCTCACTTGGTTGTAATGACTCGTATTATGTGTATCTATCGGTATTAATATGTCTGGAACGTGTTTTCACAATGTATAGTTAATTATGTAAGACGTTTTGCAAACGCGTCTGTAGGCTATGACCGTTGTTAAAGAAGTCTCATTTTATTTATCCGAAATTTCTGGTTGCTATGGGTAAACTTGGAATCTGGTTGGTTGATTCGGATATACATTGTCATGTATTTTCTTATTTCAATGTCAGAATTTGTTCAAAACCTTTAAATTAGTATAACTTTTCTATACTGATTGGGAATTTAAAACTATTATCAACCTTATTTTGGTCTTTACATTTGACACACATAGACACTAAACATGCCTACCTTTACTTGAGAAATACAGCTGTTACAATTTTGTTATTTGAATGTTTCATAGATAACTTAAAACGAATTATTTTTCTAGATTTGTAGTGTATGCTATTAACTCTAAATCGGTTCATCCTTCAATATTTGTTCCATAAAATTCCTAACAGTATTATTTAAAATTTACAAAAGTTGGTTTTACCTGGCCTATGTACTGGTGTTATCTTCATCACCATGTTTACAAACATTTTACCTTAATGTCATTTTCCATGACTGATATCTTAGTAAACCTTTAACAGTTAAATTAACTTTTAACAACCATAAAAACTGTTTAACATATAACACTATCTTAACAAAACAAAAAGGATATACTATCCTATTAGTTTAATCTCATGCCCACATGGCTATGATTCTACTGAACATTTGGACAAATAAACTGCTTTTTACTTAATCCATACAATTGTTTAACTCTTAAATTTATAACCTTAACATAACTTTAACATAGCTTTAATATAACTTTAATATAGGCTTCATCACCACTTAACAAAATATGACTTACTCTTAGTGCTTATTTTAACAATTATAACCTTTTGCACCGTTCTATAACATTAACATTACCATCTCCTCTGCTTTCTTTATGCTTTCATAACATTGCTTATAAACATTTACTATTTAAACATTCATAACAATAACATCCTTAATAACATTAGAGGATTTTTATCCTGAATACAACTATACTATTAAGCTACTATCAATTCTTACTATAATAACAATATTTTGGTTACTCTTCATTCTTTACTACTATTTTTTAGTACTTTTCACCCTTAAACAAAGTCATATTCCTATAGGTTTAAGGAATTGGGAATATAAACCAATATTCTCTCAATTGTCATCTAGGTATATCCTTAATACTAGCATTTGACTGGTGATACTTGTTCAAAAAACACTTTGTTTATTATTTTATCACTGGTTAGTATTGCACTGTTTGGATTCTATTTGTCACACTTATAAATAATTAATCCATCTAGTTTTGACTGTTTGATTAATTATTTGTTACCTTCTCATGTAAGTATTATTTCCACTTTCATCATGTAATCTTACATATAGTATTTTCTTAAAATTAATGTGCATTAGTTTATTTATTAACTGTATTGTACTTCAGTATCATTTTAGAATGGTTTTGTTTTTATATTTATTCTTATTGGTTTTTATGGGTTTTTACATTTTATTGTCCACTCTCACTTTTATAGGCCTATGAGTTCTGATTTATAATTCTTGTAGTTTATCTCTATTTTGGGTTAAACTTGCACTTTGTACCTTTTCACTGTACTTTGGTGTTAATAGTGGTTATTTCATAATATTTATTTCTTTTACTCATTTCACTTTGGTGTACTCACCCTTATTAAATTGTCACTTGGTAAATCACTTACTAACTACTATTATGCACTCTTGTTGTAAAATGTTACTGTGAATAAATTATTATGTGTTGTTTTCTAGACAACCTTATGATCATTATTTATTACAATTAGTGGTATGGTTCATTGTATCTATAATAAGGTTTGTTATATTTTCATTACATCATTCAAATCAATCACTTACTACTATTTCTCTTTACATAGTATTGTATGTTTGGGCCTATTATCCCTCAATTTGTATTTTGATTACCTTGATATTATAATACATTGAATGGAACCATTTGTTTCCTTATAGCATTGATACATAATCCGTCAGTCTTTATAATACTTATTTTATCCTTATTTAACGTTCATGTCTTAATCGGGGTTGGATGTATTTTGCATCACTTTGCCTGAATCATTAATTTGGGTACGGTCAGTTGTATTACTAGTCAGTCTGAAATATTTATTCGTTCCTCTTCACTATCATCTTGAAAGATATACTTCTTCTTATCCATTGTCTTTAATAAATCGGGTACGATATTAAGTGGTTCCAAATGTAATGTTACATATTACCCTGCCATCAAAGTTGATTATTTTAATAAAATATTGTTTTTTGTTGAAATTATCAATTATCTTATCCTTTACATTATCATTTGTTATTCTTTTTATGATCTGGTATACTCGTCTTTAATTATAAGTGTTCTATCCCTGGAACATGTTACTTCCCTAACAAATTAATCACCATATATTTTGGAATCAGTCGGGGGGCTCTCTTGACCTAATACCCCGCTGTCCTTACAATACATAATACATAAATAATATCGATTGCTGGAGCTATCTCATCAGTCAATCACATTTAATAATCATTAGTCTATTCACGACTAAATCAAATAAAATAATATAATAATATATTCTTGGAATGGTTCACTCAGTTAAACTTCTCAGATCTAATTATTTCTTTCCATTGATTCTTTCAGATGTTTATTTTCTTGTGACGATATTAATAACATTTCTTATTTTCAATTGGTACTATCTTCTTTCCTTTTTTTTATCAGTACTCCTTAATCTTCATTTTTCATTCACTACCTTCATTCAGTTAAAACATAACAAGTATCTGTATCTATAGTTGTTGTTGATTCTCTCACAATCATGATAGGTTGTTTGTAATAAATTCGTTTCCAGTCTTGTCTTATTTCCATCGTCGACTGTCTACATTTGTCTTTTCTTATTCATTTTATAGCACTATGGTTTCTTCTGATTCATGGATGTTGCATCCTTCTTTTATATTCCAATAATAAGTTCATAACTGTGTTTAATAAGAGGTGCTTATCTTGTTTAGGATTTGGAAATTTATTCACATTCGTTTATTCACTTGATTCATAATAACATCATCAAAATGTACTGTAAGTTGTCCTTACTATTTATTTGAATTTTTTGATATTCAAATTTGTTTATCTTGGTTTCATTTAAAATTATATTCTGGATTAGTAAAGTTGGTAAGATGAGCTTACTATATTCTTTTGAATTTTGATGTATTATAATAATAAATTCTTCAATTCCATGTTAATTCTCATTAATAATTAGTTGTAATTCTTGGATTTCGTTGTCCATGACGTGTCCGTTACTTAACTAAATATCACTATAATATTGACGACTCGGAACACTAAGTTTTTTATAAGTAAAAACGTAAAGTTTTACCTTACAGCCTAAACCGGCTTTCACCTATAGAAGGCTTCATCAGAGGCTGTCGTAAGTAGCGTTGTTTGTCTTGTTGTTGGCGACGAGATAGTGTTTCAAAAGATCGAAGCTGTGTGTGTGTGTGTGTGTGTGGTGAGATGTGTTCGAATAATGCGTGCGATTTGAATTGTGTCTGTTCGTTTAGGATGTCGTTTTTATTTGTTTTTGTGTGTTTGTAAATTTCTAATTGTTCTAGAGTGTCTAGTTTTCGGCCTTTTGTGTGTACGTGTAGTATGTTCATGTTATTGTCGATGTTTTTATATGTGTGGTTTGCTTCAATGAGGTGGTTTGCGAAGGTAGATTCTGTAGTGGTGTGGAGTGCTTTTGTGTGTTCAATGTATCTTTGTTTGAAGCTACGTCCTGTCTGGCCTATGTAGAATTTATTGCAATTTGAACAATTTAGCTTATATACACCGGGTAGATCGAATTTGTTTTGTGCTCTGGGCGTGCGTTTTGATAGTGTGTGTTCTGTTTTGTTAGTAGTTTTGTAAGCGATTCTGTATCCTGCTTTTTTGAATTTGTGGGCAATTTTTTCTGTTTGTTTGTTGATGTATGTTAGTGTTATGAATTTGTTGTTTTCTGTCTTTGTCTGTTGTTTGTTTTGTGTTTTGTGTAGGAGTTTACTGACTATTGTTCTGTCATAACCGTTAGATTCTGCTAGATATTTTATCGTGTTTAGTTCGTCTTTGTAGTCTATTTCATCTAAGGGGATGTTGTTAAGTCTATGTATCATGGTTCTAAAAGCAGCTAGTTTGTGTTGTATTGGGTGATTGGAGGTGTTGTGTATTAGTGTGTCAGTTGTAGTTGGTTTTCTGTATATAATGAATTTGTGCCTGTGTTCTAGTTTTGTGATGGAGAGGTCTAAGAAGTTTATGGTATTGTTGTGTTCGTATTCGGCAGTGAAGGTTATGTTTTTATGTATTTTGTTTATGTGCGTTAGTAACTGTTCACATTGTCTTTTGTTTCCCCTGTATAGTATTAGAATGTCATCAACGTATCTGTGCCAATATAGTATTTTATGTGAGTGTCTGTCATTGTTTGTGAGTATTTTTGTTTTTTCTAAGTGTTGGAGGAAGACTTCTGCTAGAATGCTGGATATGGGGGAGCCCATGGGTAGGCCATCGTTCTGTGTGTAGTATTTATTGTTATAAGTAAAGTAGTTTTGTTTTGTGATAATGTTCAGAGTTTCTGTTATTTCATTGATAAGTTCGTCTGGTGTGTTGTTCTGTTTGAGTTTGTTTTGTAGGATGGTGATTGTTTCAGAGATGGGGATGTTTGTGTACAGGTTTTTAATGCCAAAGGAGGCTAATGTGGCATTATGGGGGATGTGTATGTCTTTTATTTTTGTTACTAGGTCAGTGTTGTTTTTTACTGCAATGTGTTGTCTATTTGTGTGTGTTGTCTAAGACAAAATTATTAGGTATACCTATGATTTTTCTAATAGCTAGTAATCTACCATTTAATCTACTAATAGGCTGTGATATTTTGAGAAAATACTCAGCAATAATTGACATGAGACAGGCCATAGTGTCGTTAAAAGTGGATAATATAGAATGGACAGCAAAATTAGTAGAAAATAAAAATGTACCTTCATGCAATAGTATAAGAAAATTCAATAATAATCAAGATGAGTCATGGAATATAAGAAGGGAATACTTTGGGAGTGAAGATAGTTTATGGTTGGAAAAATTAGAAGAGATCCGACAATTTTGGTCAGAACAAAATGAATGTAATTTAACCACACAACAAATAGAAAAGTTGATATCCATATATAATAAATACCGCTATGTTTTCTCTGATATACCTGGCAAAGTAAAAAATTATCAATTTACACTACTATTCAAGAAGCCTGTAAATTTTAATAAGAAATCATATCCCGCTGCTTATGCATTAACAGAAGCAGTGAGGACTGAACTGGACAAAATGATAGCAGAAGATATCATCGAGTATAGCTGTTCTCCATATACAAGTCCGTTAATAGCCGTTCCCAAGAAAGATGGCAAAGTACGACTCTGTTTGGATGCTAGAGAGATCAATAAGATCATAGTTAATGACAGAACATCTCCCGGAGAGATTGAGGAGATATTGAAAAAATTTAATGGCATACAGTTTATCAGCACCTGGGATACTGTTTGTGGGTATTGGCAGGTGGAGTTACACCCAGATAGTCGAAAGTACGTCGCCTTTATTTTCGAAGGAAGGAACTACCAGTTCAAGACACTACCGTTTGGACTGGTAAACTCAGTAGCTGTATTCGTAAGATGTATGGACCAGGTGTTGGGTCCAGATACTGTTCCATATACCACAGTCTATGTTGATGACTTGTTGATTACTTCAGTGAATTGGGAAGACCATTGTGACAGAGTAGGGCAAGTATTACAAAAATTATCAGACAATCACGTTACCCTAAAGCTTCAAAAATCCAAACTTATCGCCAGTGAAGTCCAATTCCTGGGTCTTAACTGAACAAGACAAGGAATAACACCATCCAATGAAAAGATAGAAGCTATCCAGAAATTCCCAGTCCTAAAAATGAAAAGCAACTTCAATCATTTCTGGGACTTTGCAATTATTATAGGAAGTTTCAGAGAAATTATTCTGAAATGACAGCGAAGTTTTCTCCACAATTATCCTCTAAGAACAAATGGTCATGGGGACAGGAACAAGACAACTTACTTCAAATGATCAAGCATAATTTCTTAAGTTCAGTTATATTAAAACATCCTAATTTCAATCAACCTTTCTTTATGAACTGCGATGCCAGTGATATAAGTTTAGGATCTGTATTATACCAAGAAGATAGTGAGGGAGACCATCAGGTGGTGAGTTTTGCAAGCAGAATACTTAATGGATGTGAACGCAATTATAGTGTAACGGAAAAGGAGTTACTAAGCGTTGTATTCGCTTGTGGGAAATTCAGAACCTATATTCTTGGATACACGATAACTGTGAGGAGCGATCATAAGTCAATATCTTTCCTAAAGAATTGCAAGATTAACCATGGAAGATTGGCAAGGTGGATACTCGCACTACAGGAATACCATATAAATTGGGAGTATGTTCCAGGAAAACAGAATATTGCTGCAGATATATTGTCCCGGATTAACATAGAACAACAAACTTTTGAAGGGGAAAAAGAAACAATCGTCAAGGTATATACTATAATAAAAAACAAATCAGATTTGGAAAACCTCATGAAATCAATTTCACAACAACAAACAGAGGATACAAAAAATCAACAATTTTAGACAAAGACTGATCCAACAGGATGAAAAAATTACTGCATATTATTGTTTACATGAAGACATACTATTTTACAAACCAAATAATAACCAGGGCTCATGGAAGGTGGTGATACCTAAAACTTTAGAAACAGAATTAATACTGGACTACCACAGTCGATATGGGCATATGGGTGCATTAAAAGTAATGAGAGCACTGGAGGAACATACTTACATTAAGAATATCAACCGGAGAGTTAGAGAATGTATTCGGCAGTGTCACATCTGTCAATTGGCAAAATGCAATAATGAAAAAACAGAAGGAATAATGCAACCAATTACATCAACTGGTAAATTAGAGAGAGTATTTTTAGATGTGTGTGGACCGTTACCTCGTAGTGGAGGGAGAAAACAGTATAAGTTTATTATAATCATGTTCGACCATTACTCCAAATTTACAAAACTATACCCCATTAATCGGGCGACTACAAAAAAGATTCTGCAAATAGTGATCCAACAATACATACCAGAGTTAGGAGCTCCAAGGTCAATTATTACTGATCACGGAACTCAGTTTCGAGGAAGGGTATGGAAGGAGACTTTATTAGACTTATGTGTCAAGACATATAAAACATCTGTCTATCACCCAAATAGCAACCCGGCGGAAAGAGTACTGAGTGAGGTTGGCCGTATCCTCAGGACATATTGTTTTGATAAACACCAGAAGTGGAGTGAATACATTACACAAACAGAAAACTTTATCAACTTAGCTTACCATGAATCAATACAAGATACTCCATATACCATAATGCACGAGAGACTACCACCCCGAGAAATTAGTGAAATAATCAACTTCCCAAACAACCCAGCTTACCAGTTCGACAACGTGAGATTCCACAGCAAACTGAATGAACAGGTGGAGAGAAGAAGGAAAAAGTACAAAATCAGTCAGCAGAAAATGATCCAGTACAAGATTGGAGACAAAGTATTGTTAAAAAACCGCGAATTGCCAAGTTCTAAGGAAGGAATAGCAAAAAAGCTATTGTTATTGTATAATAAACCATATATTATTGTAAAAAACAATAACAATAATACTTATGTAATTAGTGATGTGGAAACAAAAAAGATTAAGGGAACATACAACCAAGTTTCCTTAAAAATGTATTATGAACCCAATAAACGAAGTTGAATACCACAAAATTCTAAAGAAATAATAAGATCAACTTACAACTAATTAAATATCACTATAATATTGACGACTCCGAACACTAAGTTTTTTATAAGTAAAAACGTAAAGTTTTACCTTACAGCCTAAACCGGCTTTCACCTATAGAAGGCTTCATCAGAGGCTGTCGTAAGTAGCGTTGTTCGTCTTGTTGTTGGCGACGAGATAGTGTTTCGAAAGATCGAAGCTGTGTGTGTGTGGTGAGATGTGTTCGAATAATGCGTGCGATTTGAATTGTGTCTGTTCGTTTAGGATGTCGTTTTTATTTGTTTTTGTGTGTTTATATATTTCTAATTGTTCTAGAGTGTCTAGTTTTCGGCCTTTTGTGTGTACGTGTAGTATGTTCATGTTATTGTCGATTCTTTTATATGTGTGGTTTGCTTCAATGAGGTGGTTTGCGAAGGTAGATTCTGTAGTGGTGTGGAGTGCTTTTGTATGTTCAATGTATCTCTGTTTGAAGCTACGTCCTGTCTGGCCTATGTAGAATTTATTGCAATTTGAACAATTTAGCTTATATACACCGGGTAGATCGAACTTGTTTTGTGCTCTGGGCATGCGTTTTGATAGTGTGTGTTCTGTTTTGTTAGTAGTTTTGTAAGCGATTCTGTATCCTGCTTTTTTGAATTTGTGGGCAATTTTTTCTGTTTGTTTGTTGATGTAGGTTAGTGTTATGAATTTGTTGTTTTCTGTCTTTGTCTGTTGTTTGTTTTGTGTTTTGTGTAGGAGTTTACTGACTATTGTTCTGTCATAACCGTTAGATTCTGCTAGATATTTTATCGTGTTTAGTTCGTCTTTGTAGTCTATTTCATCTAAGGGGATGTTGTTAAGTCTATGTATCATGGTTCTAAAAGCAGCTAGTTTGTGTTGTATTGGGTGATTGGAGGTGTTGTGTATTAGTGTGTCAGTTGTAGTTGGTTTTCTGTATATAATGAATTTGTGCCTGTGTTCTAGTTTTGTGATGGAGAGGTCTAAGAAGTTTATGGTATTGTTGTGTTCGTATTCGGCAGTGAAGGTTATGTTTTTATGTATTTTGTTTATGTGCGTTAGTAACTGTTCACATTGTCTTTTGTTTCCCCTATATAGTATTAGAATGTCATCAACGTATCTGTGCCAATATAGTATTTTATGTGAGTGTCTGTCATTGTTTGTGAGTATTTTTGTTTTTTCTAAGTGTTGGAGGAAGACTTCTGCTAGAATGCTGGATATGGGGGAGCCCATGGGTAGGCCATCGTTCTGTGTGTAGTATTTATTGTTATAAGTAAAGTAGTTTTGTTTTGTGATAATGTTCAGAGTTTCTGTTATTTCATTGATAAGTTCGTCTGGTGTGTTGCTCTGTTTGAGTTTGTTTTGTAGGATGGTGATTGTTTCAGAGATGGGGATGTTTGTGTACAGGTTTTTAATGTCAGAGGAGGCTAATGTGGCATTATGGGGGATGTGTATGTCTTTTATTTTTGTTACTAGGTCAGTGTTGTTTTTTACTGCAATGTTGTTGTCTATTTGTGTGTGTTGTCTAATAATTTTGTCTTAGACAACACACACAAATAGACAACACATTGCAGTAAAAAACAACACTGACCTAGTAACAAAAATAAAAGACATACACATCCCCCATAATGCCACATTAGCCTCCTTTGGCATTAAAAACCTGTACACAAACATCCCCATCTCTGAAACAATCACCATCCTACAAAACAAACTCAAACAGAACAACACACCAGACGAACTTATCAATGAAATAACAGAAACTCTGAACATTATCACAAAACAAAACTACTTTACTTATAACAATAAATACTACACACAGAACGATGGCCTACCCATGGGCTCCCCCATATCCAGCATTCTAGCAGAAGTCTTCCTCCAACACTTAGAAAAAACAAAAATACTCACAAACAATGACAGACACTCACATAAAATACTATATTGGCACAGATACGTTGATGACATTCTAATACTATACAGGGGAAACAAAAGACAATGTGAACAGTTACTAACGCACATAAACAAAATACATAAATGATTCCTACAAAGATATATGTTTGTTGTTATATTTGCGTCGTTATTATTGCTGTTCCATTTAAAAAATAAGTTCACAGAGCACAGCGGACACCACAACGGTTGGCAACGGTGGGTGACGTAATCGAAACGGTACGTATAGTGGGAGCGAGCGGCAGACTACAAAATCATTCGCCGTTCAACATATATTATTAACAGTAACATTATTACAACAACAACAGTGTGGTTGAAGGTAATTAATACAATATACATTTGTTACTAATTGACGTTTCCAACGGGCGGCGTATATAATTTAAGTGCCCGCAATATTTATAAAATTCGTTATAAATTGACGAATCCAAAGTGAGGCTTTAAAGAAGTAACAAACAGGAACATATATAAACCTATAACGTTACAAATTGGCGAACCCAACAGTGGGGCTAACGTATATAAACATATCGTTACAAATTGGCGAACCAACGTGTGAGGCGTTTAATTTAATATAAATTAAATTATAATTTATAATTAAACCAAAAAATAAAACAAAAATGAGGAAGCGGGAAACATCGCGAAAACGAGCGGCCGAAACCAAGAAAGTAGACGAATTAAACATGGAAGACAAAGAAGCAACACCGGTCGAGGAAGTAGAAGTAATAATAAGAGAGGACCAAGGAGATAGACAAGAACCGGAAATAGTTACAGAGAGCGTTGACATGAAGAGCATTATGGAATATTTAAAACAGAGTCATGAAGATTTCAGTAAGAAAATGGAAGAACTAAAAAGTGATAATAGACAGTCTACGGAGGAGAGTAATAAGAACTTAGAAAAATTGAAGGAAGAATTAAGTGAGAACAGTAATAAGAACTTAGAAAAATTGAAGGAAGAATTAAGTGAGAACAATAAGAAGAACTTAGAAAACAGTAATAAGAACTTAGTAATATTGAAGGAAGACTTGAGTAAGAAGATGGAGGAAATAAAGAGTGATAATAAACAAACAAAGGAGGAATTGAGCCGAGAACTGAAAGAGAATAGCAGTAAAATGGAGGAGAAAATAGACGAAAATAATAGAGCATTGAGGGAAGAATTGAAGGGAAATTACCAAGAGACCATGAAAAAATTGCATGAACACAAAGAATCATTGAAAGAAGAGTGGAATACCAAGATGGAAATTAATAACCGGCAATTGCAGGAAGAATGGGACAAGAAGCTGGAAGAACCGGTGACTGAAATGAAAAGGGTAGAATCCGAGACCAAGGAAAAGTGTGAGCGGATGAACCAAGAGATACTGAGCGTCCGGGAAGAAACGAATGGACGAATTGAAAACATACGAACCAATCAAGCAGTGATGGGAGAAAGATTAGGAGGTATGAGTAATAGCCTCAATCGAGTACAAGACCAAACAACTGCCCATAGAGATGAAATTAATTCCCTAAAAAACAGACAATGTACCGGTGCCCATACAACATGCGAGGAAAATCGAGAAGTTATCGATTTCCAAAATTATAGAAGAAACCCCATGCTATTCTTAGAACGGGTAGAAGAGAAAAAAGCCAAAACCGGAGAAGACAGATGGTTTGTGATTAGGAGTATGCTGGACGAAATGTTCCGAAAAGTATATGACAATTGGTGGACGGCGATGCGGCCGAGTATACAAAACTTCCAAGAATTTAAAAAACAATTCAAAGCTAAGTATTGGTCTGATGCCACGCAACACATGATAAGAAGTGTGACATAGGATTGGGCCGATATGACCTGCACGGCAAGCAAACTCCGACCGCATATTTTCTTGGAAAAATAAACATAGCCAGACATTTAGAGCCTGCTATTCCTACTGAATGTTTAGTGAGGCTATTAGCTTACCACTATGGTGGGGAAATTACAAGAGGCCGAATAAACGGACGTATCCAAACCATCGAGGAGATGTCGACATTATTAGCAGAGATGGAACAGGAGAAAGAACGACGAAATAAATAGAAACAATGGTCGCCGCGACGCCCAATATGAAAACAACGGGCAAAGACCGAACAATAGTTACAACAACAACGGTAACCACTATCAACGCGGTTACCAAAACCACAATAACAATAACAACTACCCACGAAATAATGCGGCAAATAATAACAACAATAACAACAACCACTATTACCGTAGCTCTCCTACAAATAATAACAATAATGGATACCAGCGTGCCAATGACAGAGACCACCATTACCAGAACAACCGAGGTTATAACAACAACTATGATAACCGATACAGACAGAATAATAACGGCAATAATAACAATCAAAACCAAACATATCGAAGACAGGTGAATTATGTAAGCATTGACGATAGAGATGTGGGAAGGCGTTCGTACCAGGGACGAACGAATTATAATGGGAACTGTGGGAAAAGTTTTCAGGAGGAGAGTAACCAGCACTACCATGATGAACATAGGCGAAGTAGGAGCTGCGACGACAATAGGAATAACCGAAACTCAGTGACGTTCGATAATAACACCAGTGAGGTACAAGAGTTGCAAAATAGAGACAGACCTGGTCAATCAGACAACAGGACTGAGGAGATCAGCCCTGATTTAAACGGACCGCGGCAGTGAAAATCCATCAGGTCCCATCACTGAACCGACAATTTGGGTACTTACTAGGACGAGACAAAATGACTGACGATACAATGACGATAGTGCACAATCACTTCTTAAAAAATGTGAGAGAAGAACTACTGAATGAAGACACGATCACACACAATAGTTCGAATAATGAGATCGCTTATATTATCGCCCAAGAGAATGGACTAGACGCAAGATTCATGATAGATACGGGCGCAAACGTGTCATTAATTGATAATAATGAATACATCAAAATTCAAAAATATAGTAAGGCCATCTTACCAACTTTACCAATTCAAAATATAATTTTAATCGGAGCCACCGGAAGGCAAAACAAGTCAATAAGGAAACAGGTATCATTAACAGTGACCAGCAGAAATGTAGCTTCTGCTGGTCACTGTTAATGATACCTGTTTCCTTATTGACTTGTTTTGCCTTCCGGTGGCTCCGATTAAAATTATATTTTGAATTGGTAAAGTTGGTAAGATGGCCTTACTATATTTTTGAATTTTGATGTATTCATTATTATCAATTAATGACACGTTTGCGCCCGTATCTATCATGAATCTTGCGTCTAGTCCATTCTCTTGGGCGATAATATAAGCGATCTCATTATTCGAACTATTGTGTGTGATCGTGTCTTCATTCAGTAGTTCTTCTCTCACATTTTTTAAGAAGTGATTGTGCACTATCGTCATTGTATCGTCAGTCATTTTGTCTCGTCCTAGTAAGTACCCAAATTGTCGGTTCAGTGATGGGACCTGATGGATTTTCACTGCCGCGGTCCGTTTAAATCAGGGCTGATCTCCTCAGTCCTGTTGTCTGATTGACCAGGTCTGTCTCTATTTTGCAACTCTTGTACCTCACTGGTGTTATTATCGAACGTCACTGAGTTTCGGTTATTCCTATTGTCGTCGCAGCTCCTACTTCGCCTATGTTCATCATGGTAGTGCTGGTTACTCTCCTCCTGAAAACTTTTCCCACAGTTCCCATTATAATTCGTTCGTCCCTGGTACGAACGCCTTCCCACATCTCTATCGTCAATGCTTACATAATTCACCTGTCTTCGATATGTTTGGTTTTGATTGTTATTATTGCCGTTATTATTCTGTCTGTATCGGTTATCATAGTTGTTGTTATAACCTCGGTTGTTCTGGTAATGGTGGTCTCTGTCATTGGCACGCTGGTATCCATTATTGTTATTATTTGTAGGAGAGCTACGGTAATAGTGGTTGTTGTTATTGTTGTTATTATTTGCCGCATTATTTCGTGGGTAGTTGTTATTGTTATTGTGGTTTTGGTAACCGCGTTGATAGTGGTTACCGTTGTTGTTGTAACTATTGTTCGGTCTTTGCCCGTTGTTTTCATATTGGGCGTCGCGGCGACCATTGTTTCTATTTATTTCGTCGTTCTTTCTCCTGTTCCATCTCTGCTATAATGTCGACATCTCCTCGATGGTTTGGATACGTCCGTTTATTCGGCCTCTTGTAATTTCCCCACCATAGTGGTAAGCTAATAGCCTCACTAAACATTCAGTAGGAATAGCAGGCTCTAAATGTCTGGCTATGTTTATTTTTCCAAGAAAATATGCGGTCGGAGTTTGCTTGCCGTGCAGGTCATATCGGCCCAATCCTATGTCACACTTCTTATCATGTGTTGCGTGGCATCAGACCAATACTTAGCTTTGAATTGTTTTTTAAATTCTTGGAAGTTTTGTATACTCGGCCGCATCGCCGTCCACCAATTGTCATATACTTTTCGGAACATTTCGTCCAGCATACTCCTAATCACAAACCATCTGTCTTCTCCGGTTTTGGCTTTTTTCTCTTCTACCCGTTCTAAGAATAGCATGGGGTTTCTTCTATAATTTTGGAAATCGATAACTTCTCGATTTTCCTCGCATGTTGTATGGGCACCGGTACATTGTCTGTTTTTTAGGGAATTAATTTCATCTCTATGGGCAGTTGTTTGGTCTTGTACTCGATTGAGGCTATTACTCATACCTCCTAATCTTTCTCCCATCACTGCTTGATTGGTTCGTATGTTTTCAATTCGTCCATTCGTTTCTTCCCGGACGCTCAGTATCTCTTGGTTCATCCGCTCACACTTTTCCTTGGTCTCGGATTCTACCCTTTTCATTTCAGTCACCGGTTCTTCCAGCTTCTTGTCCCATTCTTCCTGCAATTGCCGGTTATTAATTTCCATCTTGGTATTCCACTCTTCTTTCAATGATCCTTTGTGTTCATGCAATTTTTTCATGGTCTCTTGGTAATTTCCCTTCAATTCTTCCCTCAATGCTCTATTATTTTCGTCTATTTTCTCCTCCATTTTACTGCTATTCTCTTTCAGTTCTCGGCTCAATTCCTCCTTTGTTTGTTTATTATCACTCTTTATTTCCTCCATCTTCTTACTCAAGTCTTCCTTCAATATTACTAAGTTCTTATTACTGTTTTCTAAGTTCTTCTTATTGTTCTCACTTAATTCTTCCTTCAATTTTTCTAAGTTCTTATTACTGTTCTCACTTAATTCTTCCTTCAATTTTTCTAAGTTCTTATTACTCTCCTCCGTAGACTGTCTATTATCACTTTTTAGTTCTTCCATTTTCTTACTGAAATCTTCATGACTCTGTTTTAAATATTCCATAATGCTCTTCATGTCAACGCTCTCTGTAACTATTTCCGGTTCTTGTCTATCTCCTTGGTCCTCTCTTATTATTACTTCTACTTCCTCGACCGGTGTTGCTTCTTTGTCTTCCATGTTTAATTCGTCTACTTTCTTGGTTTCGGCCGCTCGTTTTCGCGATGTTTCCCGCTTCCTCATTTTTGTTTTATTTTTTGGTTTAATTATAAATTATAATTTAATTTATATTAAATTAAACGCCTCACACGTTGGTTCGCCAATTTGTAACGATATGTTTATATACGTTAGCCCCACTGTTGGGTTCGCCAATTTGTAACGCTATAGGTTTATATATGTTCCTGTTTGTTACTTCTTTAAAGCCTCACTTTGGATTCGTCAATTTATAACGAATTTTATAAATGTTGCGGGCACTTAAATTATATACGCCGCCCGTTGGAAACGTCAATTAGTAACAAATGTATATTGTATTAATTACCTTCAACCACACTGTTGTTGTTGTAATAATGTTACTGTTAATAATATATGTTGAACGGCGAATGATTTTGTAGTCTGCCGCTCGCTCCCACTATACGTACCGTTTCGATTACGTCACCCACCGTTGCCAACCGTTGTGGTGTCCGCTGTGCTCTGTGAACTTATTTTTTAAATGGAACAGCAATAATAACGACGCAAATATAACAACAAACATATATCTTTGTAGGAATCATTTATTCAATAAAACATGGGTTAACTGTTTCTCGTTTCTTTTATAATAATCACAATCGTGGCAAAAATTATGTGTCTCCTTTACCAGCTGGTACTGTAGTTGTAATTCTTATTGCATTCAGACCAAAATAAAGCGTTGGTTATTATTTCTTATTGAAAATAGATCATCTCAGGGCGTATATGGTTCGGGGATTACAATTAAACAAAACGTTATTCTATAAATCAAAGTACAAATTTTACAGTTCAAGGATATTACAAAGTTTAGAGTGTAATGTGCACACATGCAGTTGGATCGTGGCTGCTAGTTATTATAGGTTATGTCCAGTTCATGTGTTTATTAATTATTATTGAGATCAAAGGTTCTTGTGGTGTTTTAAAAAGGTGTCAATCTCAATTCGTGTTATTAGTGAGTGTTCTTAGTGTTGGTGTGATATGGTGTCTGTAGTTTAGTTGCTTAATTTTTAAAAAGTCGTGTATACAAAAGTTGGTGTTGATGCATAATATAATAAAATGTCAAAGTCACCAAATCCTCTTCTTTATATGGTTCTTGGTCGAAGATAGGGCCCACGTCTGCTTCGGCCCTCCTCCCTGGTTCTTGATTCTTCTATTTCCAATGCTAGTTGTTCCTCACTTGGTTGTAATGACTCGTATTATGTGTATCTATCGGTATTAATATGTCTGGAACGTGTTTTCACAATGTATAGTTAATTATGTAAGACGTTTTGCAAACGCGTCTGTAGGCTATGACCGTTGTTAAAGAAGTCTCATTTTATTTATCCGAAATTTCTGGTTGCTATGGGTAAACTTGGAATCTGGTTGGTTGATTCGGATATACATTGTCATGTATTTCCTTATTTCAATGTCAGAATTTGTTCAAAACCTTTAAATTAGTATAACTTTTCTATACTGATTGGGAATTTAAAACTATTATCAACCTTATTTTGGTCTTTACATTTGACACACATAGACACTAAACATGCCTACCTTTACTTGAGAAATACAGCTGTTACAATTTTGTTATTTGAATGTTTCATAGATAGCTTAAAACGAATTATTTTTCTAGATTTGTAGTGTATGCTATTAACTCTAAATCGGTTCATCCTTCAATATTTGTTCCATAAAATTCCTAACAGTATTATTTAAAATTTACAAAAGTTGGTTTTACCTGGCCTATGTACTGGTGTTATCTTCATCACCATGTTTACAAACATTTTACCTTAATGTCATTTTCCATGACTGATATCTTAGTAAACCTTTAACAGTTAAATTAACTTTTAACAACCATAAAAACTGTTTAACATATAACACTATCTTAACAAAACAAAAAGGATATACTATCCTATTAGTTTAATCTCATGCCCACATGGCTATGATTCTACTGAACATTTGAACAAATAAACTGCTTTTTACTTAATCCATACAATTGTTTAACTCTTAAATTTATAACCTTAACATAACTTTAACATAGCTTTAATATAACTTTAATATAGGCTTCATCACCACTTAACAAAATATGACTTACTCTTAGTGCTTATTTTAACAATTATAACCTTTTGCACCGTTCTATAACATTAACATTACCATCTCCTCTGCTTTCTTTATGCTTTCATAACATTGCTTATAAACATTTACTATTTAAACATTCATAACAATAACATCCTTAATAACATTAGAGGATTTTTATCCTGAATACAACTATACTATTAAGCTACTATCAATTCTTACTATAATAACAATATTTTGGTTACTCTTCATTCTTTACTACTATTTTTTAGTACTTTTCACCCTTAAACAAAGTCATATTCCTATAGGTTTAAGGAATTGGGAATATAAACCAATATTCTCTCAATTGTCATCTAGGTATATCCTTAATACTAGCATTTGACTGGTGATACTTGTTCAAAAAACACTTTGTTTATTATTTTATCACTGGTTAGTATTGCACTGTTTGGATTCTATTTGTCACACTTATAAATAATTAATCCATCTAGTTTTGACTGTTTGATTAATTATTTGTTACCTTCTCATGTAAGTATTATTTCCACTTTCATCATGTAATCTTACATATAGTATTTTCTTAAAATTAATGTACATTAGTTTATTTATTAACTGTATTGTACTTCAGTATCATTTTAGAATGGTTTTGTTTTTATATTTATTCTTATTGGTTTTTATGGGTTTTTACATTTTATTGTCCACTCTCACTTTTATAGGCCTATGAGTTCTGATTTATAATTCTTGTAGTTTATCTCTATTTTGGGTTAAACTTGCACTTTGTACCTTTTCACTGTACTTTGGTGTTAATAGTGGTTATTTCATAATATTTATTTCTTTTACTCATTGCACTTTGGTGTACCCACCCTTATTAAATTGTCACTTGGTAAATCACTTACTAACTACTATTATGCACTCTTGTTGTAAAATGTTACTGTGAATAAATTATTATGTGTTGTTTTCTAGACAACCTTATGATCATTATTTATTACAATTAGTGGTATGGTTCATTGTATCTATAATAAGGTTTGTTATATTTTCATTACATCATTCAAATCAACCACTTACTACTATTTCTCTTTACATAGTATTGTATGTTTGGGCCTATTATCCCTCAATTTTATATTGTGATTACCTTGATATTATAATACATTGAATGGAACCATTTGTTTCCTTATAGCATTGATACATAATCCGTCAGTCTTTATAATACTTATTTTATCCTTATTTAACGTTCATGTCTTAATCGGGGTTGGATGTATTTTGCATCACTTTGCCTGAATCATTAATTTGGGTACGGTCAGTTGTATTACTAGTCAGTCTGAAATATTTATTCGTTCCTCTTCACTATCATCTTGAAAGATATACTTCTTCTTGTTTAGCTTCTTATCCATTGTCTTTAATAAATCGGGTACGATATTAAGTGGTTCCAAATGTAATGTTACACCTTTAACAGGTTCAATTGGGGCTCTAACTTTTGTTTCTGGCATAGTAATAATATTTCATATACAAAATTTTATTTTACTATTTTTTGGATTTTTAATCTTAATTTTAACTATAATTCAATGATGACATGATATTTCCCGTGAAGGAACGTTTATGGGTCTTCACACAATAATTGTGGTGAAAGGTTTAAAATTAGGAATAATTTTATTTATTGTGTCAGAGGTTTTCTTTTTTATTTCTTTCTTTTGGGGATTTTTTCATAGAAGATTAAGACCTGTCATAGAAATCGGAATAATTTGACCCCCTTCTGGAATTATACCCTTTAATCCAATACAAATTCCTTTGTTAAATACCATAATTTTATTGTGTTCTGGAGTAACAATCACATGAGCACATCATTCCATAATAGAGAGTAAGCATAATGAATCTATTTATGGTATTGTATTGACTTTAATATTAGGGGTATATTTTACTATTCTTCAAGTTTATGAATATTTTGAATCACCATTTTGTATTTTAGATTCAGTGTGTGGATCGACATTTTTTGTATCAACAGGATTTCATGGAATCCATGTTATTATTGGAAGAACGTTCATTATAATCTGTTTATTGCGGCAATTAAAATTTCACTTTTCTAGAACTCATCATTTTGGTTTTGAAGCAGCTGCTTGATATTGACATTTTGTTGATATTGTCTGATTATTTCTATATGTATCAATTTACTGATGAGGTAGATAAATATTCTATTAGTATATAAGTATATTTAACTTCCAATTAAAAGGATTAATTTTTAATGTTATAGTTTATTGTATTATCATATTATTAATTTTGATTATTTTAATAACTTTTTTATATTTTGTATCAACTAAATCAATTATTGATCGTGAAAAATCATCCCATTTGAGTGTGGATTTGATCCTTTTGAATCATCTCGAATTCCTTTTTCAAGACATTTTTTTATAATTGCAGTTATTTTTCTTATTTTTGATGTTGAATTAGTAATTATTATGCCTATTATTATTGTAATAGCAACTATTAATATTATTGAAATTTATTTAGTGATATTATTATTTTTATTATTTTTAATATTGGGTCTGTATCATGAATGAAAAAATAATATGTTAAATTGAATTTAATAGGGATGTATTTAATTATAATTATTGAAATGCAATCAATAGGTGTTGATATCAACCATTCTTAAAAGCAATGAAGTAATTAATACATTTAGTTTCGACCTAAAAAAAGAATTTTTATTCCTTTGTTTATTAATTGAAGCTAAAAATGAGGCACTTTATTGTTAATAAAGATATTGAATAAATTTCCAATTAAAAGGAAATAGGAATAAGAGCAGCTGCTAACTAGCTTTTAAAGCGGTTAAACTCCGTTTTTTCCTTATTTATAAAGTTTATAAAACATTTCATTTTCATTGAAAAGAGAGACAAAGTCTTATAAATATTTAAAAAAAATTATTACCTTAATATCTTCAGTATTATGCTCTAATGTTTAAGCTATTTAAAATATAAAATAGTTAAAAATCAAGCAATAAATGTTATTATCTGAATTTTAAAATTATTTTTTCTTATATTAATATTAAATATTATAATCAATTTTATCAATTCAATCATACCCTGGGGGCAAATTTTTTCTCCCCATCCAAAATCAATTGATTTTTGAAATGTAAATGAATTCTTTAAAATAAAAAATTGAGTATGAAAGGTTGATAGTTGTTTTAAAAATCATATGGAACTTATAAACTCTCCTGTAAATTTCTTTATTGTAGATGAAAATATAGATATTTCATATCCAATTAATAATCCTAAAAAAGATAAGGTCATTGCTATTATTTTTCCTTCAGCGGGAAGGATGATTCTTGTGGGATTGTTAAACATACTTCATCTGAATATGGATCCTG
Source organism: Magicicada septendecula (assembly GCA_034769895.1). Classification (NCBI taxonomy): domain Eukaryota; kingdom Metazoa; phylum Arthropoda; class Insecta; order Hemiptera; family Cicadidae; genus Magicicada; species Magicicada septendecula. The sequence continues at coordinate 400,805,043 of CM068369.1, read as the reverse complement.
ACAAAATTGAATAAATAGATAAAATCATAATTCTTTTTAATATATTATTAAATGATTCATTTTGTGAGCTGAAATTATAGTAACTGAAGTTTATATTTATTGAAAAATATGTTAGTCGGGCAGAATAAAAAGATGTTAATCCAATTCCTATATATATATATATATTAGTAATAAAATTAATGAATTAATATTTCTGGAACATATTATTTCTATAATTAAATCTTTTGAATAAAAGCCTCTCATGAAAGGTATTCCACATAATGACAAATTAGCAATATTTATGAATGTTCTAGTTATTGGTATATTATAACTTATACAACCCATTATACGAATATCCTGATTATTACTTAATCTATGAATTAGTACTCCAGCACATAAGAAAAGTGATGCCCTAAATAAAGCATGAATGATAAGATGAAAAAAAGATAATATTGGATAACCAAATATTAAAATTGATATTATAATTCCTAATTGTCTCAAAGTTGATAATGCGATAATTTTTTTTAAGTCAAATTCAAAATTTGCGGCCAGTCCTGATATAATTATTGTTAATACTGATAACATTAAAAATGTTTGAACTAGATTAAATAACATAACTAATTTTCTAAATCGAATGATTAAATATACCCCCGCAGTAACTAACGATGATGAATGGACAAGAGCCGATACTGGAGTTGGAGCAGCCATAGCTGCTGGAAGTCATGAAGAAAATGGAATTTGAGCTCTTTTTGTGAATCCTGCAATAATAATTAATGTAATTATTGGACTTGTTATTATTTTATCAATAAAAGATATAAAGTTTCAAGACCCAAAATTTATTATTCATGCAATTAATAAAAGAATTATAACATCTCCAATTCGATTCATCTGTTAATATTCCAGCATTTCTAGAATTTAAATTTTGATAATAAATAACTAAGCAATATGATACTAACCGTAGCCCATCTCATCCAATGAGAATTCTTACTATATTAGGTCTAATAATTAATAATATTATTGATATTACAAATATAATAATAATATAAATAAATCGATTAATATTTTTATCACTTATCATATATACACCTCTATATAATATAACCATTGATGAAATAAACATAACTGTTGAAAGAAATAAAGTTGATATGAAATCAAAAATTAATGTTATATAAATATTACACGAATTAACTGTATTTAATAATTATTCATTCTATCATAATTATGTAATCAAAAATAATTATGTTTATTGATAAAATTAATATTATTAATCCTATAATTAGTAAAATTAAAAAAATATATATGTTAAGTTTATTTTTAGTAATGATCCAATATAGATTTATATTTTTAAATCCACAATTTAATGTTTTATTTTAAACTAATTGAATTTAAATTAATAATGTTAATTTTAAAATAATTAAGTTTAAAGGAATTCAATGTATTATAATTAAGAAAAATTCACGTACATTTCCAGAATTAAATGAGTAACAACAGCCTGAGAAAATCATTCCATACTGAGTGTGAGAGTATAAATATAAGCTATAACAAGCTGATAAAAATGAAGAAAAAGATAGAAAAATTATACATAATAAATTTCAAGACATTAATCTATTTAAAATTATAATCTCTCCTGCTAGACTAATTGTTGGGGGGTATGAAATGTTTCTAGCAGATATCAAAAATCATATAAAAGTTATTGAAGGCATAAATCTCAATATTCCTTTATTGATTAAGATTATGCGTCTTGCTGAATGTTCATAGGAAATATTTGCCAAGCAAAACAAAGCAGAAGAACATAAACCATGCCCAATTATTATAAAATATGACCCCACTATACCTCACATATTTATTGTCATAATTCCTCCAATAACTAAACTTATATGAGCTACAGAAGAATATGCAATTATAGATTTTATATCAATTTGCATCATACAAGATAATCTAATTATAATTCCTCCTATTAATGAAATAGAAATTCAAATAAATCCATAATTAGTGAACATTATTGGTATAATATATACTACACGAATTAAACCATAAGTTCCTAATTTTAAAAGAATTCCAGCCAAAATCATAGAACCAGAAACAGGTGCTTCAACATGAGCTTTTGGTAATCAAAAATGAAATATAAATAATGGAACTTTAATTATAAATGCTAATGTTATTCCTAAATAAATGAACTTATTATTTGATCTCATTAGAATTATAATGTTAGTTATATTATATATATATATATATATATATATATATATATATATATATATATATATATATATATATTTTGTAATAAAACGATTATGTCCGCCTCGTTCTAGCCCCACGATGGAAGCCAAATTTGTAATAATGCAGTGAATGGTGGGAATAATAAAATAAATATCGATGTATGTTGATTGTGCTCTCCTGTAAGTCCCACTGGTTGTGCTAGCTGATTTTGTAATAAAACGATATTGCAAAATATAGCTTAATTTATAATGTGTGTAGTAACGTAGCTAATATCTTCTTGTCTTCTAAGCTCTCACTGTTGATCTTCGCTTTTGTAATACAACCATACTATAATTGTAATTGTATAGTGTTCTGGTATAATATTACCCAGGATAATTTTTATGGTGTGTATGTGTAGTAGTGACGTTCCGCTCTGGGAATCGTCGATTTGGTAAAGTTCCTGGTCTTTGTTATTATCAAATAAACTCAGTGTATTTTGCTGTGGTAGCAAATTGAAATAAAATATAAATTTAAAATTTATATTTATAAAAAAAAAAATAATTTCGGAAAAAATATTTTCGGTGTATTTATGTGCTTAATATTTAGGAATAAATTGAGGTTGTTGATCGTAATTATAATTATAATAGTATGGTGTTTAATTTGGCAATAAATTTCTGTTCGGTAAATTTGTTAAAAAGATAATCCAATTAACTTCAAGTTAGGCGAAAAACGGCTCTCTTCTTCTTACTCTTGAAATGTTGTAGTTTCGCATATACTGCCTTTAAAGATTATCTCGTTTTCTTTGTTAATTAATGATTATGTCCTTTTATAAGAGAAATCAACTCCAATTTACCAAAAAACAAACAAAAACGTTTATTAAACACAATAATAAGGTTGGTCGATTAATTAATCGACGTTACAAAGCCATATCGACTCGCTCAGGGTCGGTCGATATTAGAAGTTTTACAGTTGTATTATTTAAACAGGTTCTTTGAACGGTTATTTATATAAAAAGCCAGAGAAGGTCAGGGACATGAAAGTATAACACTTACAATTCAAAAAATGTCTTAAATTTAAACAATATAATGGTAATTATTAATAATAAAAGTTTATATATAATTTTGTTCGAACCAGAAAGCAGTCTAGTCGTGTCTTATGGCGGTGACGAAACTGGATCAAAATGGCTGCCGGACGCATGCGCGTTGATAGCTTCTAATGTAAACAAAGTACTTGTTGAGATAATATGGCCTTTCTTCGGTTAAATGTTCTTCGCAACGGTATATGATCTTCTGGGGTATAGTTTATTGTCACTGGTGTATCATGGAATGTTATTTCATTTAATTAGTTATATGTGATTTCGTTTATAGGTGTTATGTAGTTCATGGGTCAACTTCACCACTTCACTTTCATTAAAATAGTTAAAAATTTAGTTTTCATAAAATGATTCCGAACTCCGTTAGAACATAACGGCCATTAAAGGTTGGTTCTATCAAATATTCACATGAAGTGCTCTCTTCGAGGTATAATAATGAACTGTCTGTATTTCCTTCGTCTCATGAAAATCTTAGCCTATATAATATATCTCATACATTGTTTCAAATTGCCATAACTTCCGACACACTTTAAAAATGTACATTATGCTCATAAAATAAATTCGTTATTACTTAACTGTTTGAAATATAAAATACATATTCGTTTTCACTATTCTATTCTACTTATTTTGATAGTAATTAAGTTAGTATTACAAAGTTTTATCTGAAAATTATATTTCTTATAATTTTTGGGAGGTAGGCCTAAAATTATACTTCCTGTCTTCTAAGTAAATAATAGCCATTTTCCCTAATATAATTATTATTCTATTAAATCTGAAATTTGTATAATTATCAATTCTCACTTATTTTATTGCAATTTAGTATATTAATGATGGTTTTTTAATATAATTCATTTGTATATGACTCCCCTTAGGATAATGTCAGTGAATCTATTTCGGTTTTAATGGTATTTTATTAGACAATTAAATAATTTTACTCATATAATGACCATATCTCTAGAAAACCTTATTTACATAGTATTTAATATGTTGAGTTTATCTTGCCTAAATATTGTCATTTTATCTGGTTTATAAGACTAGGTTTGTTAATTATTCTGCAGTTTAAATTTATTCTTTGGCCTAGATCTGATGTGTGGCTAATTTCCAAATGTTTTATTAATGTAGTTATTTTATATCCTTCTCTGACTGGTATAACATAAATTATTGATTATATAATTAACATATAACATCTCTCTATATCAAAACTGGTGTTCTGAATAACATTGCTTAGTATATTATCTAATAACATAAATAAAAAATATTCTATAACATTGGAATGGTATCTAATTTTAGATATGTCATTCCTAAATTAAAATGAACAATAAAATAACAAATTATAACACTAACATTTCTTATGGATAATTCTTACTTATCTAATTACTATCTGTAATAGGAATCTGACATCCTGGTTACATATAATGGTTAACATCTTATACTACTCAACATTAACAATTTGTTTTGTAATTCCCCATTTTACAGGATTTATGCCCCTTCTTTAAGTATAACCCTGGCTATCTAAGTTATATTCCATTCTATGGAATGTTCATACAGCTTTAGTAGCTTTTTATTAGTAACATTACTATTTCATTATCAATGTAGACACTGTTCATAAAACTTAAAGTTTATTGCTTTGTACTGTAACTCGTGCACCTTTTTAAAGTTTATTATTTATAATTTGATCACTTGCACTTGTCTATGGTGAATTATCAATATATTTACTAGTCTTTCTCTAGTTTTTAACATGAAATATTCAACCATGGGGGAACTGTGGAGATTTGTTTATACAAACTAAACAATAACTTTTTGAATGCACTAATATTTAATACTACTAACACTTTTAGTTTTTTGTCAGTTTTACAGTGATATGGTTTTTTAGGGTGTTATACTTTCTCTTTGGACATTCATTGATTTTGGGGTTCTATCCCTATGGGGTTTTTGTTTTATATGGGTCGTCTTAATTATTCTTCTTTCTTCCTTCTTCAGTAGATTTGGTTTTGGATTATTCTTCTTTCTTCTTTCTTCAGTAGTAGTAGTTTTAGTTTTCTTCCTTCTTCTCTCTTCAGTAGCTTTGATGGTTCTTCTTTCTTCAGTAGTAGTAGTTTTGGTTTTGAGTTATTCTTCTTTCTTCTCTAGTTTTAATTATTCTTCTTTCTTCTTTCTTCAGTAATAGTAATTTTAATTAGTCTTCTTCCTTCTGTCTTCAGTAGTAGTAGTTTTGGTTTATTCTTCCTTCTTCAGTAGTAATAGATTTGGTTGTTCTTCTTTCTTCAGTGGTTTTGGTTATTCTTCTTTCTTCTCTAGTTTTAATTATTCTTCTTTCTTCAGTAGCTTTGATTGTTCTTCTTTCTTCCTTCTTCTGTAGTAGTAGTTTTAATTAGTCTTCTTTCTTCCTTGATTTTATTTATTCTTCTTTCTTCAGTAGTTTTAATTAGTTTTGGAATATTCTTCTTTCTTCTTTCTTCTGTAGCTTTGATTGTTCTTCTTTCTTCCTTCTTCAGTAGTAGTAGATCTGGTTGTTCTTCTTTCTTCAGTGGTTTTGGTTATTCTTCTTTCTTCTCTAGTTTTAATTATTCTTCTTTCTTCAGTAGCTTTGATTGTTCTTCTTTCTTCCTTCTTCTGTAGTAGTAGTTTTAATTAGTCTTCTTTCTTCCTTGATTTTATTTATTCTTCTTTCTTCAGTAGTTTTAATTAGTTTTGGAATATTCTTCTTTCTTCTGTAGCTTTGATTGTTCTTCTTTCTTCCTTCTTCAGTAGTAGTAGATCTGGTTGTTCTTCTTTCTTCAGTGGTTTTGGTTATTCTTCTTTCTTCTTTGAGTTTGGTTATTCTTCTTTCTTCTTTGAGTTTGGTTATTCTTCTTTCTTCTGTCTTCAGTAGCTTTGATTGTTCTTCTTTCTTCTTTCTTCTGTAGTAGTGGTTTTAATTAGTCTTCTTTCTTCTTTAGTTTTAATTATTCTTCTTTCTTCTGTCTTCAGTAGCTTTGATTGTTCTTCTTTCTTCCTTCTTCTGTAGTAGTAGTTTTAATTAGTCTTCTTTCTTCCTTGATTTTAATTATTCTTCTTTCTTCTTTCTTCAGTAGTTTTAATTAGTTCTGCTTTCTTCTCTAGTTTTAATTATTCTTCTTTCTTCTGTAGTTTTATTTTGGGTTATTCTTCTTTCTTCTTTGAGTTTGGTTCTACTTCTTTCTTCCTTCTTCGGTAGATTTAGTTTTAATTAGTTCTTCTTTCTTCTCTAGTTTTAATTAGTCTTCTTTCTTCTTTGGTTTTAATTATTCTTCTTTCTTCTGTCTTCAGTAGCTTTGATTGTTCTTCTTTCTTCTGTCTTCAGTTGCTTTGATTGTTCTTCTTTCTTCTTTCTTCTGTAGTAGTAGTTTTAATTAGTTCTTCTTTCTTCTCTAGTTTTTCTTCAGTAGCAGTAGTTTTAATTATTCTTCTTTTTCTATCTTCAGTTGTTTTTCGCTGTGTATGCCTTTGTTTCTTCTAGTCTGGTTTCCTTGTAGGGGTATATTAATTGCCTGCTTCTATCTTACCTGGGTAATTTTGTTGTTATCATTTTTAGTTTCCTGGGTTTTTAAATTTGTATTATATTATATTATTTGCAGAATTTTTCTTTATTTAACCTTTCTTGTGAATATATTAGTAAATAGTGCATTTTAATTAATTCTCATATGGATATTCCATATATTAGAGCTTTATTAATGATCATTGAGTAATGTATTTGTGTGGATTATCTGTCACGCTACAATATATATATATATATATATTGCGACAGTACAAATAAGTGATGTACTGAGCATTGAATATATTGCGACAGTACAAATAAGTGATGTACTGAGCATTGAATATAAAAATTTAAATTTACCTAATAAACTGTAAATAATTAATAATATATTAGAAATAAGCATGTCAGGGATTGCAAGCTTGGCTCAGACAAAAATATGAACAGGTGTTTCGACCTGAATTGATGTGCACACACACACAAATGTAACTGAAAGTGTGTACACCAGTATTTTGCTAGTGTGTGTGAACGCAGGTCTATGCAGGCGAGTTTACCACCCCAAGATGAATAATTGCACAATTACTGTTTTTCCGTAATTATTCATAAACTATAATTAAGAATTAAAATCCAAAACCACAATAAAATGTAATAAAATTTACTAAATACTGTGTACGAAAACCACGCGAAAGTGCCACACCGTACGAGTGTAATAGTGAAATAACTGTGTACAAATCGAAAGGGTTAAGTTGCAGTGTCCAAAATTACAGTGAACATGTGTTGTAAAAATAGTTATAAGATAAGTATAAGAGTATACTTACAGGACTCTGCAATTTGCAGAAATATAAGAAATAGCGAATTTGACAAAGAGTGGGGGAACTGAATCCAGAGACAGTTTCTGACATGTCGATTTTGTACCACTGCAGGTGTCGACCAAGACATGGGTATAAATAGGACACGCAAGCTACGGTGGTTCTCTTTCTTAAATCATCCACGGTGCAGCGGGAGCTTATGCCCGTCCGCACGGCGTATTTATTTATTTTTGTAAATAGTTTAAATTTTCCAGTTACATACAACTATGTAACTAAGTTGTAAATACAATCACTTTTAAATAATAACAAAATAATAACAAAAATTCATAAGAAGATATACATAAGAAGATCCATTGACGTCAGAAACAGCACGACAAGAAGTTCCAGAGAGTGATACGACGCTGGACAAGATGGCGATTCGACGCTGGACAAGAGGAGTGATTCGAGCTGGACAAGATGAGCTGGAGTGCGAGACGAGGACGACTACAGATGGATCAAAATGATCGAGTATGATTGACGACAATAAGGTGATAAACAACTTATTTATATCTTAATCGTATAGTGAACTCAAAGACAATTAAAGACATTACTATTTTATTTATAAGTAAGAGCCAATGTTTCTTGTAAAGTAGAATTAAAATCATAGATGTTTTAGAAATACGATTAACGTAACAAGAGCTCAAATTAATATGAAATAAAATGAATACAAAGCATTTAAATGAAAACAATTAGTATTTGAGATAAAACAGTACTGAGAAACAACAGATAAATTCAATAACTATTAATATTTTGAGTACATTACAATATATAAAAAGAGATTTAAATATTGATATTTTGAAACACATTAATTGACTGTGTAGTCTGAACATGAGATTTTTCTTTAATACAATAATTAGTAGAATAGAATATTTAGTCAGTAAGGATGTATAGGGGAAGTTCGTGTGGTATCGGACAGGCGATGGTATCGGACAAGAGCAGTTTAGGGCATTTCCCACATTAGGCAGCACTTGTCACGCGGTCAGTGTGTTCATCAAAACCAACCATTTGAGCCATCGCCATATTGGATGTGTACGCCAAGCCGTTCGTGTCGTGCTTCGAGTTTTCTGGTTTTTGCTGTGTGGTGTAGTGCACGAAAATAACTTTGGAGTACTAAAACTTCTCTTAGAGTAAGTGTTTTTAGTTTCTATTGTTACTAGCGTAGATATTAGATTACAATTGTCACGTTGTAGCCGTATAATATCGTTCGCGTCATTGCTCTCTGTTTAGTAGCCATCGCAATGTTGCGCGTTATTCGGGTGGTATCGGACAAAGTGGGATCGGATGGTATCGGACAGCTTGTTGGTCGGTACATTTTGAATTCTAAGCCTAATAGAGGTTTTTGTGTTTTTTTTCAGTAAACGATGGGTAAAATTCGTGGAAAATGGGATGAAACGAATATGAAGGAGGCAATTGACAGAGTAATTTCAAAAGAATTGACAATAAGAGATGCCAGTGCTAGATATTCTGTACCAAAGAGCACGCTAGCAGATCGAGTTAAAATAATCGCAGAAGGGGGTGAAGTATTAGCCAAGCCTTGTACAGAGAACAGAGGCACTTTCCAAAGAACGTTTGAGGAAAATCATGAAAAAATATTATATAATCATGTAAAGGCTTTGGACAGTCAGCTGATGCCGCTAAGCAAAGTCGAGTTTTTGAAACTAGCCTACCAATTAGCTGAAAAGCTAAAAATTAATCACCGCTTCAACAAGGAGAAACAAATGGCGGGAAAAGATTTTTATTATCACTTCATGAGCCGACATCAGGACTTACGTTTGAGGACAGCCGAGTCGACAAGTTTACAGCGTGCAGTTGGGTTCAGTAAAGACCAAGTCACTGGTTTCTTTGACAAGCTGACTGAGCTTATGGACAAACACAAATTCAGCCCATCTAAGATATTCAATGTGGACGAAACCGGTGTATCATGTGTACATACAAATAGCCTGAAGGTCATGTCCATAAAAGGGAAAAAACAGGTTGGGAAGCTGACTTCTGCAGAGAGAGGCAGAAACGTGACAATTCTCTTGTCCATAAATGCAACGGGTGACCAATTCATTCCTCCGTTGTTTGTTTTTCCACGTGTTAGAATTGACAACGATTTAAAAAGAGATGCTCCGTTAGGAAGTATTTTTGATGGGCAAAAGAGTGGGTGGATCACAAAGGAGGGGTTCCTGAAATGGTTACACGCTTTTGTTGATCGGGTAAACCCTAATGAAAAAAATCCTGTCTTGTTGATTTTGGATGGACATGGAAGCCACAAGGACCTTGATGTGATCCTTTATGCCAAGGAACATCATATTCACATGATAAGTTTACCTCCGCACACTTCTCACAGACTCCAACCTTTAGACAGGTCAATTATGAAACCATTCAAAAATGCCTACAACGAGACATGTGCATTGTGGATGAGGAAGTATCCTAACATGAAAATATCTCTTAAAGATATAGCTGGTTTGGTCAACACTGCCTTTTCTAGAATCTGCAGGATGGAACTGGCGCAATCTGGATTCAGTTGCACAGGGATCTACCCACTGAATCGCAATGTATTTTGTGATTTGGACTTTGCTGCCTCACTCTATAACCAGTCACAGGAAGTAGAAGAGACGTCCACTACTATGAGTCAGACCTCAACCAATCTTAACAAAGAAGCTTTACCTCAGCCACCTACAGTTTGCAGTTTACCTGGACCCTTGAATCAACCTATCAATCAAATACAAGGCCAGCATTCAACAGCTGGAACTTCTACAAGTTGCAGTTTACCTGGGGCCTCAAGCCAACCAGACAATCAGACCCAAGAACCATCAACCATCTTAGAACAAATTTCACCATTACCAAGCACTTCAAGTGTGAAGTACAAAGAAAGAAAAAGTCGCAGTGAAAAAAGTGAAATTTTGACATCTTCACCTTACAAAAAGCAGCTTCTAGAGAAAAGAAGACTCTTGGAAGAGAAGAATGCTAAAATAGAAGAGAAAAAGAAGTTGAAAGAAATCAAACAAAAAGGCAAAGGTGCGATTAAGATATCAAAGGGGAAACGTGACAAAACAGCAAGAAAAAAACTTAAATTTGACGACTTCAACACAAGATCTGCTTCGGTTACCAACTGCATCTTCTGCGGAGAATCATTTGATGAAGATTGGATACAGTGTCATGTCTGCAAAGGATGGGCACATGAAAACTGCGCCAATGTTGAAGGGGACAGCCTTTTTTATTACTGTGACATTTGTGAAGCAAAAAAATGAACAAAAACTGTATCACTTTTTCTCATAAAACTGCCATTTTTCTACAATGTTTATTTTGTACTCATGTAGTCTAATAGTCTAAGTTCCTTTGTTTTATGTAATATAAATTATACACCCATTAAAAAGTGTATTCATGACCAATAGTTTTAATTAAAAACTCAATAAAGTAATTTTTACTTTACTCTTACTTCTGTCTGATACCACCCTCCACTTTTTGGAAAGGCTAATTTTTTATAATTTTCTTTTTTGCCAAAAAATCGTAGTATTTTTTTTTTTAGTTGAACAGCTTCAACGCAGTGTGTGGGTAAGAGATTGAAGTTTTATATTATGTATTTCTGATCGATTCTAGCCAGTCTGTAAAAATAAATCTTAACAAAAGCTAAGGTGTCCGATACCACCCGACCTTCCCCTATAGCATAAGCCTTACGGCATAATAACAGATAATAACGAATGTTTTAAATCGAAGTCAGTGCCATGTGCACAATTTTTAATAATATCAAATAAATTTGAAATACCGTTACCAGTTACATAGAGTTCTTATTGCAGATACACCTGAAACCCAATTTAAATGTTATATTGTTACATAATTTGTCAATCTTGAGCGTGAGACCGGTCATGCTACATTTGTGTATATGTATATGTGTTTATGTATATGTATTGTTGCATATTTGGCTCCCAAAGAACGTGGGGCTATACAAATTAAAGTACATATAAAAATTCACACACATAAATACGTTGCAATATATATATATATATATATATATAATTGAAATTAATATAGGAAGAGATGCGAATAAGGTGTAAAATAATAAATAATATCTGGCATTAACTCGCTCGGGTTGATATCCCCATCCTATTTTAATAATCATAGTAGGGATTAAACTAGTTTAAAAAAAAAAGTAGAATATTATAATGTTGCATGAACAAAATGACAAGATTAATAGTGTTATCAGTAATAACACTATAAATAAAAATAAATGTATATTATTATATTTATATAAAGGACTAGAATTAATTATTAAGAACGTAATTCAAATTGTAAGGATAATTAATCCATATGAAATATTATCTATATACTCGTATATGTTATATCTTAATATAACTAAATCTTTTCTGAAGAACAAAATGATAATTAATATTAAATGAATTAATATATTTCTTAATAATCATATATTAAATAATAAAGGGGTCAAAAATAATGAAAATAAAATTAATTTTAACATATTTTTAAAGATATTGACAATAACTGATCATTACCATGTGATCGAATCAAATTGATTAATCTTGACAACCCTATAACTCCTTCACAAACACTAAATGTTAACAAAACTATTAGTATATATGTATCATTTAGTTCGATTGATAAAAATATAGAGAATATACAGAATAATCTCAAAATTATTAGTTCTAATCTTAATAAACTCATTATGATATGCTTTCAATTTAAGCACAAGGAGATAATGCCTGATATGAATATAATTAAATATAATAAAGGTAATGATAGATTCATTTGTTTTAATAGTTTAAAAAAAAATTTAGATCTTGTAAATCTAAGATAAATTAATAATTTTAAAACTTCAGAAGAGAGTAAAAGTCATTTCAAGCATCCAAAGCTTACATTTTTATTAAATTATCTTCTATATGAAAATTGCAATATCAATTATAATTTTATTATCAATAAATTTTATTTTTATAAAACACCCATTATCAATAGGATCTATTCTATTGATACAAACTATGCTTGCCAGTATTATTTGTATATTTTACATAAATTCATATTTTTTTCTTATATTTTATTTCTTATTTTTATTGGAGGAATATTAGTTTTATTTATATATATATATATATATATATATATATATATATATATCAAGAATTGCCTCAAATGAGAAATTTTATTTTTCAATAAAATTATTATTATCAAACATGATTATTTGAACTTTTATTATAACTATAAATATTATTAGATTCAAGATAGATAGTATCAATAAGTTATTAGAGATGAATAATTTATATGATGGATTCATAATCTAGAAATTATATATATTCCCATCTGGAATAATAACTATCATGATGGTTATTTATCTTTTATTCACATTGATTGTCGTTGTGAATATTATTAGAATCAAATTGTCCCCTTTACGAAGAAAATTTTAACAAATGCTAAATATCACTCGGAGTACACATCCATTAATTAAAATAATAAATAATTCATTAATTGATTTACCAGCAGCCACGAATTTATCATATTGATGAAATTACGGATCGCTATTGGGAATATGTTTAATTATTCAAATCTTAACTGGATTATTTTTGTCGATACATTATAATGCAGATGTGACAAGTGCATTTAACAGATTAAGACACATTTGTCGTGATATTAATTATGGGTGAATATTACGAATTTCACATGCAAATGGAGCTTCATTATTTTTTATTTGTGTATATTTACGTGTTGGACGAGGATTATATTATGGCTCATACAAGAATTTTGAAACTTGAGTTGTAGGAGTAATCATTTTATTAATCTTGATAGCTACTGCTTTTTTAGGGTATGTTCTTCCATGGGGACAAATATCATTTTGGGGGGCGACAGTCATCACAAATTTATTGTCAGCAATTCCATATCTTGGAACAGTCCTAGTAAATTGAATTTGGGGGGGGATTTGCTGTTGATAATGCAACATTAACTCAATTTTATTCTTTTCATTTTATCATACAATTTGTTGTTTTAGCATTAACAATTGTACATCTTATTTTCTTGCATATTACAGGATCAAATAATCCATTAGGGATTAATTCAAATAATGATAAAATTCCATTCCATCCTTATTTTTCCATTAAAGATATGCTAGGATTCTTATTAATTTTAGTTATTTTTTTGTTATATTATACTTGAGCCATATAAATTAAGTGACCCTGATAATTTCACTCCAGCAAATCCATTAGTTACTCCAAAGCATATTCAACCAGAATGATATTTCTTATTTGCATATGCAATTCTTCGATCTATTCCTAATAAATTGGGAGGAGTAATTGCATTATTTATATCGATTTTTATTTTTATTTTTGTCCCCTTTATAATTCAAAATTTATAGGGCTATTAAATTATCCCATTAATCAAATCTTATTCTGATATTTATTCATTACAGTATTCTAATTTTATTAACTTGAATTGGAGCTTGTCCTGTTGAGTATCCATATATTAAAATTGGAATAATTTTAACAGTAATTTACTTTATATATTTTGTTTTAGATCCAGTAATTAAATCTTTTTGGGATAAGTTAATTAATCAGTTAATTAGCTTATATATAAAGCATTTATTTTGAAAATAGAGAAAAGAAAGTTAATTCTATTAACTTATAATTAGGTCAATTGTTAATGAATTAAATAATAGACTTAATCATAAGAAAAAAATTAATAAATTTAGACTTACTGGTAAATATGATTTTCATGCTAAATATATTAATTTATCATAACGATAATGAGGTAATGTACCTCGAACTCAAATAAATAAAAATGAAATTAATGTTAACTGAATAGGAAAGATTAAGGAATCGATATTTCTTCCTAGAAATATTAAACAAAATATTATACTCATAAAGATAATTCTAACATATTCAGCTAAAAAAATAAAGCAAACCCCACCCCTCTATATTCAACATTAAATCCAGACACTAATTCTGATTCCCCTTCAGAAAAATCAAATGGTGACCGATTAGTTTCAGCTATCGCTGATGAAATTCAACAAATTCTTAAAGGAAAAAATAAAAATGTTAACCACATTAATTGTTGAAAAAAATAAAATTCAATTAAGTTAAAGCTTTCAATTATTACAACAGGACACAAAATAATTAATACAAGTCTAACTTCATATGAAATAGTCTGGGCAATTGATCGAATACAATCCAATATAGCGTAATTAGAATTTGATGATCAGCCTGTAATTATCAAACTATAAACTCCCATTCTTGTACAAAAAAAAAAAATATTATACCTATATTAAATGAAACACAATTAATCAAATATGGATAAATAACTCATAATAATAAAGAATTAAATAAACCTAACAATGGTCTAATTATATAAATTAAATAGTTAGATGACACTGGTATATTTCTTTCTTTCAAAAATAATTTAATAGCATCTGAAAATAGCTGTAAAATACCAATAAATCCTACTTTATTTGGACCTTTACGAATTTGAATATATCTTAAAATCTTTCGCTCCAAAGGTTAAAAATGCAACACCAATTAGAATAAACAAAACAGTAATTAAAATAGTAATTATAAACATTTCTACATGTAATATTATTACATAATTAAATTCTAAATTTAATGCACTTTTTTGCTAAAATAGAATAAATTAAATTATTTGATATGGTCCTTTCGTACTAATATCAAAAATATATTAGTAGATAGAAACCAACCTGGCTCACGCCGATTTGAACTCAGACCATGTAAGAAATTAAAGGTCAAACAGACCTAGAATATTTAAATTTTGCTTTAAACTCTTTTCTTAATCCAACATCGAGGTCGCAATCTAATTTATCGATATGAACTCTCCAAATTAATTACGCTGTTATCCCTAAGGTAATTTAATCTTATAATCAAAAAATTGGATCAATTAAACATTAATTTATGAAAAATTCATTTAAAGTTTTATTTATTGTAATGTCACCCCAACAAAAAATAAAATAATTTTTCTAGTTGTTAATTCTAAGCTCTAGTAAAATAAATTTTATTTAAAACTCTATAGGGTCTTCTTGTCCCACTTATTTATTTAAGATTTTTTACTTAAACTCTAAATTCAATCTATTTTAATTAAAAAAGAAAATTTTTCATCCATTCATTCATACAAGCCTCCAATTAAAAGACTAATTATTATGCTACATTTGCACGGTCAATTTACCGCGGCCATTAAAATATCATTGGGCAGAATAGACCTTTAATATCTCACTAAAGGACATGTTTTTGGTAAACAGGTGAAAATTATATTTGCCTAATTCTTAAATACAATTTATTGTAATTTACTAATTTAATCATTTTAATAAAAACATTTTTATTAATGTACTTTTCTTAATATATACCTAAAATATATTAAATGTATTTAAAGAGAAAATAAAATTTAATTTACTCATATAAAGAGGCTGATTGCAAGCCTATTTAATTAACTGAAAATTAAAATATTATAGAAATTATATTTAGCTTATCCTTAATATAATTAAATAAATATAAAATTTTATATTAAAATATAAATCATAATATTTATTTTAAATTAAATTTAATTCTTAAGAAACCAGAAATATTATAGTTCGAAAAAAATTTCATTACTAAAATTATTTTATTAATATTTATATTACAATAATTAACAAACAATTTTAAATCACCATAATTCGGGAGAAATAAATTTTTACTTATAATTAATTAACCCTGATACAAAAAGTACAAATTATAATTTTACTTTTTTATATTTATTGTTTATCTTCGCAGTTAAATTAAAAATATTTATTCCATAAATAGTACTAAAACTAAATAATTATTTTTATTTAAAATAATTTTAATAAATTCATCATAGATTTAGATTATTATTCAAATTATATTGATAAATCAATAATTTTTAATAGTGTAAATAACATGCTTGAAGCTTTAATTTGCATTCTAGCCACACTTTCCAGTACAGCTACTTTGTTACGACTTATCCCACTTTATAGTGGGAGTGACGGGCAATATGTACATAATTTAGAACCTAAATTCAAACAATTATATTTAATAAATTTTACTTTCAAATCCAATTTCATGATTTTCATTATAGAAAACAATTCATTTTTATAATAATGTAATCCATTTTTTCTTTAAAATTAACTGCACCTTGACCTGACATTTTATTAATAAAATGCATGAAAATTATTCTGATAAAACATTCTTGACAGCGGTATACAAGTATATATAAAGTGGAATCTATCGTGGATTATCGATTGTAAAACAGATTCCTCTGATTAGATAAATTACCGCCAAATTCTTTGAATTTAGAGATCATAACTATTAATAATCTAGCCATTTAAATCACACTTTCAATAATAGGGTATCTAATCCTAGTTTTACATAAAAGTTTCTCAGACATAAAAGTAAATATATATATTTAAATATTATTTCACCAAAATTTAAAAAACTTACTATTAACACATTTTTTAACTGAAACTAACACAATTAAATTTAGAGAATCGTGTAACCGCAACTGCTGGCACGAATTTTGTCCTCTATAAATAAATTTATTACTTCTAAGATGAATAATTAATAATATTAAATACTGCGCCCCGAATATTTATCATTCAGATAGTTAACTATCAATTTAAAATTCTACATGTAATATAATTAAATATTTAACTTATAAGCCAAAATAAAACTTTGCTTTTTACTTATTTACTAATAACATTGATTTACAATACCCCAAACAATCCCTTTAAAGTAATATTCACACATAAATGTATTTATTTTTTTCGATGTTTCCTCACAATAAAAAAAAGAATTCATGGCTGGTGAGTTTTCTTCCTAGAGACAGAAGATTTATTTTTATATCAATTTATAAGTTATGGTATTAAAACCTTGTAGTCAGAGACTTTAAAGTAGTATTCATTTATTTGAGTATTTTCAATCTTAAAATATTTATTATTCCACATAGTATGTTTTTAGTTAAAATTAAAAATATTAATATTAATATTTCTATATATATTGTAGTGCGACAGAAAATCCACTACTTATTAAGTCATATAAAATCATAAAAATTAATTACACCACATATGTTAAAATAATATTGAATGAGATTTAATGAAATCAAAGGAATGAACCACAATAAAATAAAAATCCTCATTACATTATACAAAAACCACTGTTTAAATATCAAAGAAATTATTAAAAGCAACTCATATTATAAGATCAGGAATTTACCCAGGAAGTTAGGAGCAGTAAACAAATTAAATAACACCATATCAAGAAGAAAGAGAATCAGTTTAAGAGTGGTGAACACCAAAATACCCCAAAGACAAGAAGAAGGAAGAATAAAGTTTGTGATCAGGAAGAAAACAATACCCTGAAACCTTTAGAGAAGAGCAAGGTCCGTGTCAGTAAATAAATTAGATGCTCCAAACTAAACATCAGTCGAGATAACACGAAGTACCTTGGTTTACCCAAGAGTGTAGAATGAAGACAAGAAGACCAGAAGAATGAAGACTAGAAGAAGGACAAGAATGAAGACAAGAAAGAAGATAAGAAGAAGGACAAGAAAGAAGATAAGAAGAAAGACAAGAAAGAAGACAGGAGGAGAGGAAGAAATAGTATGAAAGAAACACCGTTGTAAAACCTATTATTATTATTAACTACCATCAACCCCAAACCCACAAAAACGATTAAAAAGAAAGTATAACATACCAAAATCCTATAAAAATGTAATTATTTAGAAACCTAAAGTGTTGTATGGTATTATAAGAAGTGAACCTACTAAAGCTATTGTGTGATAAAGAAAATAAACAAGTCTTAACAGTCCATGATTACTAAAGGTCTGGTCTGAGATAGTGAGACTCAAAATATCAGAACCACCAGTGAAAGTGAATTTGTGTAAGTGTTTTTTGGAAATGCAATAAACTTAAAGTTAGTGATACTATGACTTATCAATATGCTAGATAACAACTTTAATATCCAATAATAAACAGAACCATAAAATAATAAAATGGAAGATTTCCAGTATTTTATTATTTTAATGTAACTCTTTATTTACAAGACATTTGTAAAAAATGCTAATAACTAGAGTATGGGTGGTCATGTTTACTGATGAAGGGGATCATAAATAATAATGGTTTAGACCAGAAAGGACTGGCATTAATTTAGTATTCATAGGTTTAAAATGTTTAAATAGACTGTTTGTTCACAGCCATAAAATCAATGTATTTGTAAGAACTATTAGAAAATAAGATTTATATGTGTTAAAAATAAGTTATGTTTGCTAAATAACAGCATACATACCATTAATAATGTTTCAGTAGGTATGCTGTGTTAATTCAAAAGGAGTTAAAGGTATATGTTCAAACCATGTCAGTATATGTTCAATTGTACAGATTGCTAAATAATGTTCATAATTATTTTTTTATAACAGTAGTGTTAATTAAATACTACACCTCACAATTAGTTATAAACCATTTTATTTTCATGTAATAATAACTATGTAAAGTCAGAGGAGTGGTAGGATTAAATTTATTTGAGAAAGACAGAAATGTAAAATTCTAAACTCTAGGCCATGTGGTGAATTCACAGAAACCATATAAACCAGTATAATTCACTTATAAATCCTGTAAACTAGCAAGATTTAGATAAGGTAAATCAGTTAACCACTACTGGGAATGATCCTATGAGTTAAAATGATAATAAGGAAATATACCTTAAAATATTGTAAATTTTCAAAATATATAAGTTAATTAATTTTAAAGAGTAATGTCAAATTCAGAGATTAACACAAAAAACCAGTTCAAAGGTTCAATTTATATGTATTTAAGGAAAGGAAGAGAAATATGACTAATTAAAATTTATTATAATAGTATTAATAACAATTAAAATGGAAGAAAAATTGTATAAAGGCGGAAATCAATGTTTGAGCCTAGATTTCCAAAAAAGGAAAGAAATTTGGTGATTTCCACAAAATGTCTACAGATATGGACTATAATATATCAATTTAAAAGGAATGAGATGATTAAACCAATGATAAGGTTCATAATTCATGAAAGTGATGAATAAAATAAATAAATTCCATATATAATGTAATTTTGTATCATGTGTATGGGTAATCGAAATATGTTAACAATACTTTTTCAAAGATTAACTGGGCCAGATTTTGACCAAGTTAAAATAGTCTTTTGTTGAATATCAAGCTGAATAGTTGTGTGAGAAAAACGTTCCTTTAAAACCGAGTAGAAAATGGTACTACGGTTAGCCATGCATATAAGTGAATCGAGAGTTAGATGAAATGAACACTTTTTTAACTAAATTTACCAAAACTTTAACGACAATAGTGAAAACTAACACCTAACTTCATTATACGAGTGATCTAAAACAGTAAAACAATATATTTGATATAATTCACGCTACAACTCATAACCACTTCTACAGACAAATTAACCCACAGAAGTGAACACATACTAAATAACATAATTAACACAAGTATACACGGAACACTTCTTCAGAACACACCAAACAACCTAATAGACAGATTACACCAGTGCGGGGACATTTCAAACATTCATGAAGGTAATTTTGCTGTGAATTTTTAACACGACGACTTTCTCAGTAACCTCGCCAGATCTAATAGCGGCCATCTTTGAAATTTACGAATCTGCCTACCTCATCGAGTGACGTCAGCAGCTACATATGGTCTGACAAATCAACTTTCTTAAACATTATATATACATTATTTAAATATTGTTAAATAATAATTAATGAAATTACTTTAATTGTTAATGTTATACTTTCTCGTTACCCTTCTCTGACTATTAATTTAATCGCTCAAAGAACCTGTCCTTTTTATAATACTTATAATAATTTTTCTACTGTATGCACGGATCGATAATTCCCTGAGACGGAGTCGATAATTGTTCTCAATCGATAAAAAATCGATTATTTATTAAATTGTTTAATAAATCCATTTATTTCAATTGTATTTATCTGTTATTATTTCACAGGCTAATTTAAGGTTATTTATTAAGGCAAAGAGGCTTCAAGAAGAAGAAAATATTTTTTTTCAGTGAGATATTGGACCAGCAAGAAAAATCATCAATCGATTGATGACTGGAGTTAATCTAGTTAACTCCAGACTTGGTTCAGATCTTCCAGAAGTGCTCAATAGTTAATAAATACCTTCCTGATTCTTAAAATTTTTACAGAACATTTAAAACAGCATTATTCCTTAATTACTGACCTTGATTAAACATAAACAAAATTTTTTTTTATTGAAAATTTTATTTTTTTATAAAATTTTTCCTCTACTATTTTATTTTTGTAAAGACCGGCATACAGGGTCTATTACAATATATATATATATATATATATATATATATAAAGTATGTTTTTTTATAGTTATAAGAAAAAGAAAAACATACTATTATTATTATAAATATTTATATATATTAACTACTAGTTCACCAATAACATTTTGTGGACGACACTTTTTTGATTTTCAATGGTACTGCACGCCAGCTAAGCACTTTGAAAAACACCTTGAATGCTGTAAATGACAGTATTCTGTTCACCATGGAAACAAATAATGAACTAAATTTTTTGGATTTAACCATAACTAAACAGCATAACAACCTGAAATTTGGAATATAGAGAAAGCCTACCACCACTGATGTTACTATACATGAGGATTCCCACCACCCATATTCGCAAAAATTAGCAGCTTATAATGGTTTCGTACACAGGCTTTTGAGTGTCCCCCTTGACGCTAACGATTTTAATGATGAATTAAATACAATTAAACATATTGCTGCTGCTAATGTTTATGATTGCCGGATGGTGGATAACATTCTTAGGAAACACAAGGCTAAGAAATCAAAACAAATAAATAATATAAAAACCAAAAATAAGTACATCTCAACCACATACACGGAGATAATGCCCAAAATTCTAACGTCTGTTTTTAATAGGCTTGGTTTCACCACCATTTTTAAAACCAATAATAGCCTTTGAAATTCGGTTCGCCAGGCTGTTCACACACAACTAGAGTCAAGGACGGGTGTATATAAATTGATTTGTAATGATTGTGAATGTTTCTATATTGGTCAAATGGGGAGACCTTTTATTAAAAGGTTTCGGGAACACACTCCACATAATTTCATCAATAAAGGTGTTTCTATAGATAATATAAAATCTAATTTCACAAGACATTTAATTACATGCAACCATTCGTACAAGAATTTAATACCCTTACATTATTGTAGTAAGGGTCGTTATATGGATGCATGGGAAGAATTTGAAATTTATAGTGGACATAATAACCCAGTTACTCATGATGGCATACTTAACGATAAATTAAATTTCAAATCAAACCCGCTGTATGACACCGCGCTACAATCGATTATGAGATAACACATGGCGTGACACGCGTTTGCTCAGAGTCCAGTGGGCCACACGCAGTGCACTGTGTCAGATGCTTGTATAGGTTTTATTATTGTACATATGTGTGTTTTGTGTTTTTGTGAATTTTAATATTTGATGATCTCCTTGTGAGTGATAATATCTGATGAAGGGTCATATGACTCGAAACGCGTCATAAATTTACAATTTGAAGTCACTGGACGGTTTCAATAAGATAAATCATTACTTAATTTTTGTTTAGGAGAAGATGACAAAATTGAAAAATATACATTAATAAGACACTTATAGTTTATATTAACACTGAATCATAATGATATATTGGTAAAACACTTAGGGGGCTACAGTATGTTTAATCTGTTGCAGAAGCATCAAGACATTTATATGATATATGAAATTTATAGTATATAACAAATAACTTTTTTTGTAACATGACTTCTATTGTGTATTAGAGGCCTCACTAGAAATAATTTAAATGTAATTGTTTATTTATAAAAATAATTTAATATCAGATACTTGGATTATTTTAGTAGTTTTAATTTACAAACTTTAAACATATTTAAGATAGGTTTTACGGTGCATTGTCTCAAGTTTTATTGATACAAATAGGACATGCAACTAATTTGAAATTACTTTGAATTAGTTGAAAATCAGTATAAGATGAACATTTTTTCATTCTTTATTTGGGTCTAAATTTAAATAGCAAAATAACAGCACAGAGAAAATCAGTAAGTAATAACATGATGTTTATGTATTCCTTGGCATAAAAATTTGCACATTTTGCATATAGGGAGTTCAGTTGCAAGTTTCAAACTGCTGATATATACATGTAGGAATTTTACTTTTAATAAGAGTATATTAATTACCTGTGTCGTATAAACATTGAGGTACAGACAATCTTCACTGCCAATTAAATTGTGGTACAACATGTGATGTTGCACAGCATCATTGCCCTCTTCCAGAGCATCCCGTATTCCAGTCCATGGATCAGGTTTCTGAGGGTCCTGTACAAGTTACCATGGATTAGGCCTAATCTATAACATTTTGTATATACACACAGTTCTCTCTCAGTCTGTCTATCTGCCTACTGTCTCTGCATTCCTGTCTGCCAACACTCTCTCTCCCTACTTTTCTCCTTTCAAATTAAATGGATTGAAATTCCAAATTAAAACACTCCTGACTTGTTTCCGGGAGAAAGTAGTGTATTACCAATTACCATGAAAATTGCAAACGTGTTACAGAGTATAAAGTGCAGAGCAGAAATAGTATAAAATGATTTCATATTTTCTTTATTGCTAACAATTATATCTATGTGTAGTCTATGTGTTAGCTATTAATAATCTATACAGTGCAATCAATTAATTAGGATAACGTTTTGTTTATATAACGTTATTTATCACAAGATATTTTCGACAAAGTTTGGAACACATCTTAATATCGTTTTTTTTCGCAACCACAAGAAAATAAAGAATAATGGTACACTATGAATAAAGAGTGAAGGTATAAAAGAAAGTCTGCATTAATGCCAATTCGGATTCGCGGCGGAGGTGAAGTTTATTGGTTATTATAATTGCAAGGATGGCATTTTGATAGATCCAGATCGGCTCACCTTCAGATCGAATTCACTATAACAACATTCCTAAGAATTTTCGTCCTTACATATCTTAGCCTCTACACGGAAGCATCGCCTTAACGTAAGCAAATAAAGCAGGTAAACAACCTTTGTACCTTAACTCCTTAACTACTAAACAACAGACCAAGTCTCCTATCTAGATAATATATTGAATGTTCTATAAAGTATGGAATACATGTAGCAATTAAAAATGTATGACAGTGTTTGACAAGATTAAAAGTAATCATCTGCTTAACTTGGGGGCGGGGGGAAAGGGGGCACTCGCATACCCCCTTATCATGTTCTGAGCATTATAGAATTTTGTTTCCAGTTGTTATAAATAAAAACTAACAAGTAGTCAAACGGGAGACAGTTTCTATGTATAGCGATCGAAAATTTTTGATTATATAAAAACGAGATATGTCAAACCCTACAACCATAAATCTGTTACAAGACACGTGTCATTTCAAAGGGCGTGTGTAGAAGGCGTAAAATCGTAATTTTAAAAGCGTAATTATGTTGTTAAAAGGTAAGCGTACGACAGTTTAAAAACAGCATGATGTCCGCTTACAAATTAAGAAAAGATGGGCAGCATGCAGTACTACAAAACAAAAAGTGTCAGTCGTTGTTAACGCAGAAATATGTTGGGGTATACAATGTATCGCACATGGGTGGGAATACTATTCTAGACTAGCTAAAAGTACTTGTATTGTTTAAATAAGTAAAAACAGGGAAAAAGCGTTTGAAGGGTGATTGGGGTAAACGAGAGTTTACTTGAAAGCATATTGTTCTTTTAGAGGGTGTGATAGTGCTGGCGACTAAAAAGTCCACGTCGAGTACAAAACGCAATTCGATTTGGTGCAGATTCTGTGATGTGACGATAGAGTTGAAAGAGACAATGCTTCACCTCAGGGAAACCAATTAACACACTTGTACAATGCGAGGAGCGAAGATACATGACAGCCCTTGTTCTGGAATATTTATTATAGTTAGAATTGTAGTGTAAGTAGTAAGATCATAAATGTCAGGCAGATTGACAAGGCGCTTGAGGGGTAGGCTTGAACACGTGCCAACGGAAAATTTAATAGGTACTTTACAGTGGGTGCTGGATGGAAGGAAGAAGGCGGTTGGCGAAATGGACCAGTTCGATGAGGAGGGGTAGGTTTGGCCCAATGGCAGGGTGCGTTATAATATGTGGGAATTGTATTCTAAGGAAATAGAGAGTTAGATGGAAAATTTAGGAAGACAGAGGCTTGTACATACCAATCGAAGCTAAGTTTTGCCTAAAGAGGGGATTTTGGCGGTAGACGTTGGAGGTTTTGGTGGTGGAAGGTACAGAGACTATATATTGGGAGACTTAGAGTTTCGCGCTCTTAGTATCGCAGTATTTCATAATATCAGTATCTCAGGATCACAGTATCTCATAATATCAGTATCTCAGTATCGCAGTATTTCATAATATCACTATCTCAGTATCGCAGTATTTTGTCAGTTTACTCAGTCTTCATGTTGTATCATATAATCAAAGAGTTACTATGATACAAAGTATTGGAATCAGGTGTTATGTATCAAGATGGTCTTATTAATTTGTGACAACAGTGATGCAGTGAATATGATGGCGTGAAAGCAAAAGTTATTGTCTTCACGAGATAAGATCAAGTGCTGGTGCAGAAGTGATAATTATAGTGAGTGTGAATTAGTGGTATAGTCGTGAGAGGAGGAATTCTATACGAGGTCACCAAACAAGTAATGTAACTGTACATGATTTATATTTCTAGAAAGTTCATTCGGCCATACTATTCAAAGAATAACACGCTAATATGAAAACTAAAATTTTATTAAAATATTTGAGGTAATTAATTACCTAGAGCATTCATAAAGATATCTAAGTCTTACACGACAATGAGTTTTAGAAAACTTAAACAAACGCATTCTCTTTTCTTTCGGAATAATAAAAACTGTGTTATATATGTTAAGATGTTATATATTAAGATTTGTTTAATTAATGTATGTCTTTTGTAGTAAGAGTAATTATATAACTGTATATGTTAAAGTGTTAAATTCATGAAAGAGAGAATCGTACATATTAAATGAGCATTTAAACAAACTTGAGTTTAATTAATTTCATTAATTAACTTCCAGACGCAAATATAATTACAGATATAACTCAAATATAATGTCATAATACATTTGACGTTGAGAAGTTAAATTAGTAATTGTCTTTGACACACCAACTTGAGGGCCGATAAACATAGATATTTATATACAAATATTTCATAATTTTTTAACCATTAAATAACAAATGTCCCTGAGGTATTCTGTAGTGTAATTGGTCGTACAAAACTCGCCCAGTAGCACGTAGAGTGTTATAATATGGCGCCCAACGCACGGCTTATGCATAAAATACGCCTAGAAGGTTAGGTAATAGGGCACGAATGAGCGATTAAGTAATTTAGATATAGTAACTAGTGTAAGAAATAAATTGAGTCCGCGTGTGTTAACGAGAAGTCGAGCCGCAAAAATGGTCGAACTAGCAAAAGAAAATAGTGATACGGGGTCGGAAGAATTCGACGTAAATAATCAATTAGGAAATACCAATATCTTCGACGTTGAAACGGAAGCGGAGACCACGAGCGAAACGACCAGTGCGGGGGGACAGTCAGAAATGCCTGTCACGGTTGACTTAAATGTAATATATCAGTTACTACAACAACAAAATAAGCAAAACCTAGAACGAGCAAAGAAAATTGAAGAGAAAGTCGAAAAACAGAGTAAAGAAATTAAAGAACAAAGTAAGAAATTTGAGAAGTTATTTTAAGAACAAGGAAGAGGAATTAGAAAATTAATAGCGTACAACACCGAAGAAATACGAAAAGCTAGAGAAGAATTTGATAAAAGATTAAGTGATCAAGAGAGTCGGATTGGAGAGAAGATAAACGAGGTAAGACAAAATACGCAAACGACATTAGACAAAATGGGTAATAAATTAGACACTCATATACACGACACCAACAACAAGAATGAATAATTAAGAAGAGATATACAGAATGATATGAAACAGCAACAACAAGAACAAGGAGAGACGGTCAACACACTAAAACAAAAGATCGTTGAAGTAGACAACCGACAACGAACGGCTGAACAGAGAATGGAAGTTACAGACAAAGAAAAAGGTGAAAGAATCGATGAATTAAAGGGTCATATGGCGAAAATCAAGGAAGGCCAAGAGAGGTTACAACGCCGATTAGAGGAAGTGGAAGTCGGAGCAGCTGCAAGGATGAGTGGACCGAATGACCGCGAACTCAAGTACAATGGCACGGACCGATGTCCGATGGAGTTCCTGAGAGAATTATCGGAATTACAAAGTATATACTACCCAGGTGACAATGTTAAATGGATGGGACTTCACTTGGAGGCGGACGCAGCAATCTGGTGGAGGGTGATTCGAGATCAGATCACCAACTTCGACGAGTTCAAAGAGGTATTCCACGCGGAAGTATTATGGTCAGGAAAAACAAGACGCAATCAGAGTTAACCTTGAATACGGCCGGTACAACTGATAAGGTAACCTGAGTGCAGTACAGTATATGGAAAGAAAATTACTCGAAAGTCGTCAATTAACTCCAGCAGTGACCAATCGACAAATTAATAAAGAAGATCGCACGACACTACGGAAGGGAGTTCGAGATTGCAGTAGTGACCAGGGGTATCAACTCAAACAGAACCTTGAGTCATTGATCTCGGAGTATGCCACGATTAATCAAAGAGCAGTAAGGGAAAGTTACCACGTGGGGGAACGAGAAAAGGCGAATGCACGCGGGTACACGGAAGCAACGAATGCCACACAACCAGTTCTCAAGAGAGAAGGAGGGTGGAGACAACAACCTTGGAAACATAAGGACGAGGGTGAAACGAACAAAGGATACCCTAGACAGAGTAACCGACAGCCGGTAAACAGCATAGAATTTGTGAATGACGGAGCGTCGACTTCAACAGGGAAGGGGCGTGACGAAAAAAAAAATTAAGTCAGTCAGGTAATGAGATACCTAGGTAATGAGTCAGCCGCAATAATACCTAGTTACGACGGTACGAGACAAATGTCATGCTACCGGACATACGATACGAACTAATTTGTGAAGACGAAACAAATTTTAAACAACGCATATCTAAATGTCCTGAGATTATAATTAAATTTAATAATGATATTTCAGTAACTGCCTTAGTTGACACTGGTAGTGCTATAAATGGTTTATCTGAAGAATGGTGTAACCAAAACAAACAGTATTTAGAACCATATGAGGAACTAAGTATGGTTAACACGTTAATCATTAGTGCAGTAGGAAATAAATTGAAGCTTATTCGGAAACAAATTTTATGTGAAATTTACGTTAATGAGGTGAAGATGGATTGCATATTCTTAATTATTCCAAACTTAATTAGAAATTGCATATTAGGAATTAGCTTTTTTAAGGATGAAGGATGTTTGATTGATGTAGCAGGAGGAGTCGTTAAGTTTAAAAGAATAGGAGGAGAACAGAAGTTAAGCATACCAATCGTACACATGGAAGTAGTAGAAGAAGGTGAAGGTGACGTAATTGAGAAGGAAATAAATGAAAAAGTAAATAACGTAATATGTGAAGATGAAGAAATACGAGAGAAACTTAGAGAGATCTTGATGAAAAATAAAAGTTTATTTCGGGAGAGTCCAGGGAGATTAGAATGCTACGAACATGAATTTAAATTAACGGACAACACACCTTATTTCCAACGCGGATGGCCGATACCTATTGCATATATATAAGCAAAAGGTGGATGCAGATGTCAATAAAATGTTGAAGTATGGTGTTATTGAAAGAGGAAATAGCCCATACGTAAATCCAATTGTCACCGTGATCAAGAAGGACGGTAATGTCAGGTTGTGTTTGGACGCACGGAAAATAAATAGTGTTACGATTCCAGATTATGAAGGACCACCTCCCATACAAGAAGTATTAGCCAGATGTGGTAATATGAAGTACTTATCAACGGTCGATCTAACCAGTAGTTTTTAGCAAGTGCCACTAAAACGAAACTGCCGTGACTTCACTGCATTCATGTACGAAGGTAAATGCTACCGATACACTGTTACAACATTTGGATTGAGCACCAGTTCAGC
Source organism: Magicicada septendecula (assembly GCA_034769895.1). NCBI lineage: Eukaryota > Metazoa > Arthropoda > Insecta > Hemiptera > Cicadidae > Magicicada > Magicicada septendecula. The sequence goes on along the minus strand of CM068369.1, from coordinate 400,776,292 downwards.
CGCTTTGACAAGAGGACTAGATACGGCACTGGAGGACGAAGTGAAAAGGAATACCATCATCTACGTTGACGATTGTCTATGTTACTCGGACAACATCCAAACCCATCTAATATATTTAGAATTATTATTAAGAAACTTACGCAGAGCCAATCTTACAATTAATCTTGAAAAATCACAATTTTTCCGACAGGAAATTGCATATCTTGGATACCGTCTAACCACAAGCGATGTACAAGCAACCGAAGATAAAGTAGCAGCAATTAGAAATTTCCCGATTCCAAAGAATCAGAAGCAATTAAAAGGTTTCTTAGGATTAACTAATTTTTATAATCGATTCACTGATAGATATGGAGAAACTACGCAACCACTGTTAATGTTACTACAAAAGGGTAAGAAGTTCTTATGGACGCCAGAATTAGACTAGTGTTTTCAGGAAGTAAAAAATTTATTTATTGACACTACTATTAAGATTTCCGCAAATCAATAAGCGATATTTTCTGCAGTGCGACGCAAGCAACTTTGCATATGGAGGACAACTGTATCAATTTGATGAAGAAGGGAAGACTGGAGTAATTGCATTTACCAGCAAAACCTTTAAGGTGGCTGAGAAGAATTATTTTACAACTGAAAAGGAGTTATTAAGCATCGTCAGATGTTTGGAGAAGTTTCGTATTTATATCTTAGGACAACCTCTAACCATTATTACAGACAATAAAGCGCTTGTCTTTATGAATAAATGTCATTTAAATAACTCGAGGATAACAAGATGGATTCTCAGTATCCAGGAATATAACTTTGATATAATTCACTGCAAGGGTAAGGAAAACATCGTAGCCGATATACTCAGCAGATATCCGGAGGATGTGACGGAGGAGGAACCGATTGATAAAAACTTTGAATATCAAATCAATCATCTAACTATTAAGATGAATAAAGATATTAGTAAAAAATGATAAAAGATATAGGTAAATACCAAATGGAAGATAAAAATTTAAGACTTATAGTTGATAATCTAAAGAATAAAAATAATGATGATGTGTGTAAATTTTATAATTATGTTAACGATAAGTTATATAAAAAATGTAAAAATAAATGGAGATCATATGTGCCAGCAAGTATAACAAGTAAGATAATCGCTGAAATACATAAAATGTATGGACACTTGGGAAGCAAGAAATGTACCAAGTTGCTTCAAGAACACTTCACGTTTGACAAGATGGCAAAACAAATAAAAGAATATATCAAAACATGTGATAAGTGTCAACGATGTAAAGATACCAATAATCGAAACTTATTTGGAGGGACAAAACCCATATTACCAATGAAGAAGGGTGAATTAATCAGCGGAGACTACTACGGACCTTTACCGATATCAACAGGTGGAGTGAGGTACATCTTCGTTATGATCGACAATTTTACGAAGTTTGTAAAGTTATATACGCTGAGGAGAACAACTGCAGCGACCATCAGAAGGATTCAACAATACTTTGATGAATTTGGTAAACCGAACCTATCTTACCGGATAATGGAACGCAATTTACGTCAAAGCAATGGATAAAAGAGTTAAACGAACTAAAGATAAAACCGAAGTATATACTGCTATACGTAATCCGTGTACAAATCTTGCGGAGCGTGTAAACAGACAATTAGGAAATCTTTTTCGGATATTCGTCGGTGGTCAACACACGAAATGGTCCCGATTTGTAACCATAATAAAAAGTTGTATAAATAAAACATATTACGATACAATCGAATTAACACCGTACGAAGCACAGTTTGGGAAGAAACCAACACGCGTCTGGGAGAAGTTTTCGGAGATAGAGTTTCAGATAAATATGAGATCTTCGTAAAAATGAAGGAGAAACGAGAAAAACACGCTAGAAGGATGAACAAAACTAATAAGAAGACTATCTTCAAAGTAGGATATTTAGTATTAATTAGAACTTACTGCCAATCGGACGCCGTACAACGGACAAATAATAAATTCTGTGAATTATATTGTGGACCATATAAGGTAAAACAAGTATTAGGGGATGCTACGTATATATTAGTGGATTGTGGCAATGAACAGAAAATCCGTGGCAAGTTCAACGTTAGGCAATTAAAGGCATATTATACTAAGAAAGACGAAGGTAAAAAAAAAATGCGTACTTATAAATGACTTAATTTATGTCAGTAGGTAAATTATTTGTCGACTATAGTATGTAAGATCTGTATGTATATGTAATTTGTAATGATCTAAGTGAAAATTTGCGTCAGTAAGAATTCAAAAGAAAAAAGGGGGACGAATAAAACTTGTGTAAACATTTAAATAAAATGTAAGTCACTCAGTCAAAATGTGTTTGTGTATAAGTAGGGTGGGACACCAGACCACTGTACTGAAAAGAAAACTGGTTTTTAAAAGGGGAAAGTGTGAACAATGAAACATGTAACTGAACGTGGAGTAGGTAACTGAACGTTTTTGACAATATAAACAAACCCTAGGTTGATGAACTCAGTGTAAACATTAGGACTGTGTTAAGCGAACGGACTCAATTGTAGTTAACAATCTTATTAAGTGACCATGTACAAAATGTATTATTGTAAGCAATTTTGAAATGTAGGTTAGTTTAAGGAAGTTACTTTTGTATTAATGAATTAAGGAAATATTGATGATTACTTATTCAGGGCGAATTTGAGAAATTTTCCTATACCTCATAGTAAAATTTCTAAAATTGGGGACTCTACAGCGATCGAAAATTTTTGATTATATAAAAACGAGATATGTCAAACCCTACAACCATAAATCTGTTACAAGACACGTGTCATTTCAAAGGGCATGTGTAACTTCACAAAGATATGAACGCGTAAAATCGTAATTTTAAAAGCGTAAATATGTTGTTAAAAGGGTAAGCGTACGACAGTTTAAAAACAGCATGATGTCCGGTTACAAATTAAGAAAAGATGGGCAGCATGCTGTGCTACAAAACAAAAACTGTCAGTCGTTGTTAACGCAGAAATATGTTGGGGTATACAATGTATCGCACATGGGTGGGAATACTATTCTAGACTAGCTAAAAGTACTTGTATTGTTTAAATAAGTAAAAACAGGGAAAAAGCGTTTGAATGGTGATTGGGGTAAACGAGAGTTTCCTTGAAAGCATATTGTTCTTTTAGAGGGTGTGATAGTGCTGGCGACTAAAAAGTCCACGTCGAGTACAAAACGCAATTCGATTTGGTGCAGATTCTGTGATGTGACGATAGAGTTGAAAGAGACAATGCTTCACCTCAGGGAAACCAAGTAACACACTTGTACAATGCGAGGAGCGAAGATACGTGACAGCCCTTGTTCTGGAATATTTATTATAGTTAGTATTGTAGTGTAAGTAGTAAGATCATAAATGTCAGGCAGATTGACAAGGGGCTTGAGGGGTAGGCTTGAACACGTGCCAACGGAAAATTTAGTAGGTACTTTACAGTGGGTGCTGGATGGAAGGAAGAAGGCGATTGGCGAAATGGACCAGTTCGATGAGGAGGGGTAGGTTTGGCCCAATGGCAGGGTGCGTTATAATATGTGGGAGTTGTATTCTAAGGAAATAGAGAGTTAGATGGAAAATTTAGGAAGACAGAGGCTTGTACATACCAATCGAAGCTAAGTTTTGCCTAAAGAGGGGATTTTGGCGGTAGACGTTGGAGTTTTTGGTGGTGGAAGGTACAGAGACTATATATTGGGAGACTTAGAGTTTCGCGCTCTTAGTATCGCAGTATTTCATAATATCAGTATCTCAGGATCACAGTATCTCATAATATCAGTATCTCAGTATCGCAGTATTTCATAATATCAGTATCTCAGTATCGCAGTATTTTGTCAGTTTACTCAGTCTTCATGTTGTATCATATAATCAAAGAGTTACTATTATATAAAGTATTGGAATCAGGTGTTATGTATCAAGATGGTCTTATTAATTTGTGACAACAGTGATACAGTGAATATGATGGCGTGAAAGCAAAAGTTGTTGCCTTCACGAGATAAGATCAAGTGCTGGTGCAGAAGTGATAATTATAGTGAGTGTGAATTAGTGGTACAGTCATGAGAGGAGGAATTCTATACGAGGTCACCAACAAGTAATGTAACTGTACATGATTTATATTTCTAGAAAGTTCATTCGGCCATACTATTCAAAGAATAACACGCTAATATGAAAACTAAAATTTTATTAAAATATTTGAGGTAATTAATTACCTAGAGCATTCATAAAGATATCTAAGTCTTACACGACAATGAGTTTTAGAAAACTTAAACAAACGCATTCTCTTTTCTTTCGGAATAATAAAAACTGTGTTATATATGTTAAGATGTTATATATTAAGATTTGTTTAATTAATGTATGTCTTTTGTAGTAAGAGTAATTATATAACTGTGTATGTTAAAGTTTTAAAATCATGAAAGAGAGAATCGTACACATTAAATGAGCATTTAAACAAACTTCGTTTAATTAATTTCATTAATTAATTTCCAGACGCAAATATAATTACAGATATAACTCAAATATAATGTCATAATTGTGGTGTTGAGGAGTTAAATTAGTAATTGTCTTTGACACACCAACTTGAGGGCTGATAAAACATAGATATTCATATACAAATGTTTCATAATTTTGTAACCATTAATTAACAAATGTCCCTGAGGTATTCTTTAGTGTAATTGGTCGTACAAAACTCGCCCAGTAGCACGTAGAGTGTATATGCTTGCGAGCACAGTACACGCTATTTATCAACGTTTGTACTGTTATCAGACGACTAGTTGCCAGAGATTTATTAATCTTATTTCTTTCGAAGAAACTTGTATGGGGTATGTTTGATAGATTTGAATAATACACGCCAAAATAATATATCTGTTCGAAAAAAATCAACGCTAGAGACCTAAGGAATACAATGCGTGCCTTTTACACAAACAAAGACTTTTGTTTGTTTGTGCTTTTGGAACACACCGTAATGGAATAATAAGGGCAGCTGTACTTATAGGAATTTGCTCTCTTTACTTCCCTCTCTTTGTCACACATATTCTGAGTCATCATCTCTGTGCTCGGATTGTTAACGGTTTGATTCGAGATTATCGCTGTTTTCAGTTCAGCAGAATTGCATAAACCCTACAGGCCAGTGTAAAATAGAGCGGTATGGTAGGAGTAACAGACTCGCCAGTATGGACAAAGCTGGCTTACTGTGCAAGACACCGATGGATTTGTTCACGAAGTTTAAAAGACGGTCGTTTGAAACTGTTCTTTGTTAATAATTGCTGATACAAGTGCGGTCGGTTACTCGGTCGTGTACGTAGTCCGTTAAAGTATACATTGCTTGTATCTTTCTGAATTCGTTATTGTTGTGATTGCTTTGGTTTTTTGTGTCCTTAAGTGCTGGGAAATGGGAGATAAGAAACGCAAAGGAGTAACACTGCGTAATTTCTTTGAAAAGAAATCAAAAACGTGTGAGTGCAACAGCAGCAGCATCATCATCAAATAGCAGCAGTCTCATCAAAGTAGTCCAACCAATTGGGCTTGTGATGACTGACGTATCTACATTATCCATGCCTAGCACATCGCCACATCCTTATAATGCAGACGTGATAAAAGATGATAATTTATCAGAAGAACGTGACCCATCAAACGGTAGTGGAAAAGCAAGAACATTCGTATTCCTTGGACTGGAGCCCTATCAGCCAAACGTAAAGGAATATACCATAAAAAAGGAAGAAAATTAGACCTGAGTGGTATAAAGATTATAACTGGTTAGAGTATAGTGTTGTGACTGATTCGGCTTACTGCTACTACTGCCGAGCATTTTGTGACAGTGTGCCTAAGGGAGAGGATGCGTTTACGAAAACTGGGTGTAACAATTGGAAGAAAGCAGTAGAAAAATTCAAAAGCCACCAGAGTAGTGATGCCCACAAGTCATGTTCTTTTTAAAGCCACTGAATTTCGTAATTCCCTGAAATATGGTTCAACTGAAAGAAAATTAGATAGTCATAGATGTCAAGTGGTGTATGAAAATCATCAGTATTTTGAGGCGGTTATTACAAGTAGCCTATTTTGTTTTGTGCTCGTCAGTGTATTGCTCTTCGAGGTCACAGGGAGGATGAAGCGTCTGAAACAAAGGAAATTGTTGGAGCTTCTTTTACTAAGATCACAAGATAACGATGTAGTTAGCCGTTATTGTCTTCAGAAAGAAAAGACATTTAGATACCTCAGTCCCACATACCAAAATTACTTCCTGGAGATAATGTCAATAACTGTTATAAAACAGATTGTAAACAGTGTGAAAACTGCTGGAATTTACAGTGTTATTATGGATGAAACACAAGATTTAAAAAGACATGAACAGGTTTCTATTGTGCTACAGTACTGTGACAAGAGTTTAAATGTTAATGAAAGTTTTCTGGGACTTTACAGAACTGAGAACACTGATGGTTGTTGAAAAGTTTGTTGACATCTTTTGTTTTGAAAGTTGAAGATTTGAGAGTTCAGTGTTACGCTGGAGCAGCATCTATGCGTGGACAGTACTCAGGAGTTGCAAAGAGAGTGAGGGATGAGAACAATCTAGCTATGTATGTTCACTGCTATGCATATGTGTTGAATCTGTGCCTTGTTGACGTTATCAGTGCAGTAACAGCTGTTAGAAACATGTTTGGGGTGTTGTATAAACTTTATTCGTTTATTGAAGCTTTTTCAAAAAGGCATTCTGTTTTTGAAAATATTCAAAAGAATCAAGAGAACATTGCGAGTAGGCCTACAACAATTAAGTCACTGTCTGATACAAGATGGAACTGCCGTTTGGAAGCAATTAGTTCAGTCCTGCGTAATATCAGTCCCATAATTGAAACTCTAGAAGAAATATCGGACAATGAGAAGTTAGTGGCAGTGATGCTTTCTCCATTTTGAAGTGTCTGAATGATTTTTCATTTTTATTTTGTTTAAAACTGATGAGTATTATCTTGGAGTACACCAACATGCTACCACAACATTTTCAGAAGAAATGTGACAATTATTCCACAGTTAGCTTACTTACTAAGTCAACAGTAGCTGCACTTCGAGACCTTCGAAATGATAACAAATTTAATGAGCTGTGAAAGAAACAGAAACAATGGCTGAAAAAGAAGGATGTGATATGGCAGTGGTTCCAAGAAAAATAAAGTGCCTGAAAAGCTTGGTGGTGACAGATCTGGAAATTATCAAACAGCCTCTGATTTCTATAGGCAGAATGTATGTTTTCCCGTGTTGGATATACTTATAAATAAAATTTCATACAGATTTCAAGAAAATGACTTAAAAGTACTTCATGCATTTTGTTCAGTTCTGAGTGAAAATGAGGTTGAGGGAGACGATGTGAAATTAATGTGTGCTACTTATGAAGTGCCAGAGAAGGAACTGTATTCAGAATTGAATGTGTTTTCATGTTTGTGTGCAAATAAAATCATTGGTGATGAATTTGATCAAAGACTAAAGAGTTGAACAAAATTTGAGTGAATGTTTTCCAACTTGAACAACATGTTTCAAACATTTTTGACAGTGCCTGTAATGAACGAGCAAAACATTTTTGACAGCAAGCAGTGAGCGGTCTTTTTCTTGTCTTCGGAAGCTGAAGACATACATACGCAACACTACTGGACAAGAAAGACTTCATCACCTTTCTGTTCTGTGTATTGAAAGAACACATAAAATTGACATTTCAAAAATAATAGATGAATTTGACTCTGAAGCAACTCTTATTGGAAGGAGACTCTTACTTCTTTAGCAACAAAACCAGCCACTCAACCATCATACTACATAATATGGTAAGTACCTTACCTCAGTTGAACAAAAACTGAAGTTGTTTATGTTTATAGGCCTACAGGATATTTGTTCTAGGCAAACATAAGTGGAAGTACAACTTATGAAGAAAGGTTTGTTTATCTAAATATCACTATTACTTTAACGACTCGGAACACTAGGTTTTTTTATAAGTAAAAGCAAAAATTTTACCTTACAGCCTTAACCGGTTTTCACCTTTCAAAGAAAAGGTTAAGACTGTAAGGTAAAACTTTTTGCTTTTACTTATAAAAAAACCTAGTGTTCCGAGTCGTTAAAGTAATAGTGATATTTAGTTAAGTAACGGACACGTCATGGACAACGAAATCCAAGAGTTTGTTTATCATTAACAAATGAAATTGTCCCTCGTTTACTAACTAAGAATTATTACTAAACTTTCTAATTTTGTATATAATACATTTTATTAATTTTATTATATAGATGGTCTCACTACACACTTGAATTTATAAAGCTTTACTCTGCCCCTCCAAAGTTAGGCCCCAAGTTACGCCCATGAAAGTAATAACACAGAGGAAATTCCGATTTTACAAAAGAGTGGGGTATATAAACTGAAAAGTAATGATTGCAGTAAATTGGACGCGGCTGAAACGGGCCTAAATGTCGAGTGCAGACTGAAGGATCATATAAGAGGGGAAGCAAATAGGACATCCAATTAAGCTAGCCGTTTTATTGAAGAAAACCACAAATTTGTTAATCCATTATAAAATTATAAAAGTGGAGCATAATTCGAAAGAAAGAAAGCTGAGAGGGGAAATTGAAATATTGAAGGAAAGGAAAAGAGTTTCAAACAATTTAATTAATGCAGAAGTGAGTTCTGACAATGAAGACATATTTTATCACATATATAGAGGAAATGAAAAATATTATTACATTAAAACAGAAACATAGGAATACAATAAACAAAGATTTATCTTAGGTTGATGCACAGAGATTGGAGAGTTCAAGATAGTAATGGAAAATTATCTAGGTAGAGGTCACTGATTTGGCCAATTGTTTAGTAGGTTAGGTACAAGGGCTATTTACTTGCTTTGTTTACTTTAAGGTGACGCTTCCGTGTAAAAGCTAAGGGGGAAGATTACTAGGTACGTTGTTGTAGTGATTTCGATCTGAAAATGACCCGAGAGGCTCGAAAACACTCACCGTGAGATAATGTAGTGTATTAGTGGTTGCAACACAAAGTGTAGTGTAGGCCTATATACAGAGACGGCTCTACCAGGGAGTGCAACGGGTGCCAAAGCCCTAAGTAGGCAATGTACTCTAATTAATTTAGGCTAATTTTTTATAGGTACAACATAACGCAATTTCACTCTACTAATCGTTATTTGGCTGTGTCAGGCATTATTAGGTATAGCAGATCAGGCATGACATTTTATTGCAAAATCAACCTTATTACAACGATATGCGATGCACGCGTATTACGTCTGATAAGCCAGTGTACGTTACCTAAATGTTATTAGGTGGTGACATTTACGTGCATGCGAAATGTATCCTAAAGTCCAGGTATAACAAAACCGAAAGCTAAAGGCACATACAGAGAAACAAGTTTCTTCATGCACGAGTACACTTTGAAATTGTGAATGGCGGGAGAGTAACGGAGAATCAGCTGCTATGCAAGCAAACGTGTTGCCAACATGCGTGTCTACGTTTTAGTTAACGTTGTTAATTACTGTGTTACGTACTACCTTAGTCTTGCTTTTGTCAACAAACCTTTATATATATAAAGCAGTTATTAAACGTGTATGGACTTACGGTATTCAACTTTGGGGTACTGCTAGTACGAGTAACATCGAGATTATACGGCGCTTTCAGTCCAAAACTTTAAGATCAATAGTCGACGCTATTCTATACATCGAAACCTAAAAGTTCCAACTGTAGGCTAAGAGAAGAAATTGTACGCCTCTGCAGGAAACACATATCTAAACTAGAATAACACCCTAACACTTTGGCAATTAATTTGTTAGATAATAGTGAAGATTTTTACAGACTAAAAAGACATCAATTGTTAGACCTACCTTTCAGGTTTAACGAATAATGTGTAATCTGTATTATCTGTATTGTAATGTCTGTTTATCTGTACTGTAATATCTGTATCTTTTGTGTTCATGTCAACATTGAGCATTAATGTCAACCAGTATATGTGCCTTATAGGCACAGTGTTTAGTATATTGAGTTATTGTATTATGCTAGCAGCAAGTGGAAGTGACTTTTGTTCAGTTGTTTACATGTTTTGCCATTTAGTGTTTTAATTTGTGTAGCCGTTTAATCTGTAAACTTTAACAGGAAGAGCTGTCAATGGTCATCTCTTCATAATCACTTCATAATCATGTATACGTCTTGTCAGTCAATTTTTTCAATGTTCGCTTAGTCGAACAGACTACAAATCTGCAATAAATTGAAAAAAATTTGAAAAGAATTGAAAAGTTTATTCTATAATTGGTGTATAATCTGTTTTAAGAAGCTCGTTGTTCCAGGCACATAAGTTTGTTATTACAACTGTTTTATTTTAGCTACAGAGGGATTTTTTACTTCCAGCTTCTTATACAATTCGCAACTATACGGAAAAAAGAATGCACAAATTAACATCTTCCGTATGTTTTCTATTCGAACTGGAGTCGTCAGTATTGGTGATGTTGATAATAAAACTGTCAGTGAAGTTGTCTGTAATGTAATAGAATCTGAACAGTTGCTCTTGGAACACATGACATCACTTGTTTCACGCCTCGCACTGCCACCTGCACTCCTAGTTTAATGTCTTGTAATTTGGATGACTTCGAGGTGAAAGATACGTAGGCCTACTTATTAACGTTTTCGTGTGATAAAGTAGTTCGCTCTCAATAATGGAGGAAATATAAATTTAGTAACCGGTATTAAAAAAATAAATAGGAAGGAGTTTCAAAACGAAATAAGAATAATTGAATAAAGAAATTATTTCTGTCTGTCTCTGTCTGTCTGTCTGTCTGTCTGTCTGTCTGTCTCTGTCTCTCTCTCTCTCTCTCTCTCTCTCTCTCTCTCTCTCTCTCTCTCTCTCTCTCTCTCTCTCAGTCATTTTCTTGCTAATAACGCTTCTGAACACGGAGCATGGAATTGGAAGGAAAAATCGGAGAAAAGCTAACACAATGTACTCAAAGAAAGATCAGGTAGGCCACAGATTGTGGACTAATTTGAAAAACTTCTTAACAAACTTGTTTCAAGAAGTGAACAGATTAGAGGACTCTGTGTGTGGTGTGTGTGTGTGTGTGTGTGTGTGTGTGTGTGTGTGTGTGTGTTTGTTTTAAATCTCTAATGATGCAGATTATTATGAAACGTGATAAGATATAGTCCGAATCAAATATAAAATTATACTTGTAGATAAAAGTAATATTATCGAGTGATAGAGAGGGGGAGGGAGAGGGAGAGGGAGAGAGAGAGAGAGAGAGAGAGAGAGAGAGAGAGAGAGAGAAGCAGTTGTATGGTTTAATTGAGTATAAAGAGAAAAGATAAATTGATACAAATCGAGATGTTGTTGAGACTTCCTGGTAGAAATTCAGAGAGAAATGTGATACCCCAAAACGTGACCTACTTCTGTATTCGGTTTGGTAGGGCTGGCTTTAGTAAAAAAATAAAACCAAAACAGTCTTCCAGATCTACAATGGTCTTTAAATTTGAACAAAAAATTAAAAACCACACCTAGCTTATCTGAACTTGACCAGAAAATTATTATTGTCGAATAAAATTTTCTAAAATACCCGAAACCAATCTACCACTATGAAAGCAATGAATTATGTGTTTTTGGCTTTAACCCAGTGGGCTATTGTTGTTTAGCTCTAAAGTAGGTCTACACGAGATGTCCCAAATAGGATTATAATTTCCGTTTTAGAAACAGTAGTTACAGATCCAGTTAGGCTTAAATAATAATAGATCTATCATGGATGCACGTTCGACGAACTTTGGGAGTTGAAGTCTCATTCAAAGCTGATTAAACTTTAATTAATGATGCGTTTGTTCGTATTGGCAAAAGAATTTACGGCCGTATATTTGGCTTCGTTTAAACATTCGATGTCCCATTTTTTATGCGATAGGCATATGTGAATAAGCAAAAACTCCAGTGATAGACATTCTGTGCCAGCATTTGTCGTTCCCTTGTGAAATGAGTATTGGTAAATCATTTATTATCAACTTTCAATTTCACTACTTCCCATTCTAGCATAGTTCGTTTTCCGTTTCCGTAGGCCTAATGGCACTTGGCATTAGAGGTTAAATAATTAGGATGAGAAACTGCAGCTTTGATTTAGTCTCTACACTTTTTTTTTATATCAACCAGTCAGTTCGATTTTAAGAATTGGAGCCATGAATTTCTCTAGGCTTAAATGAAAGTCTACAGCAGGAAAAACAGTTTCATTTTTAAAAAGTTTTGTATATAAAAATATATTGTTACAAATATAAAATAATGGTTTAGAATAATGGTACAGAAAGAATTTAAAAATTTTACGAGTTACAAGAAAAGTTATTTTAAATTTGATTTTAATAAAGAAATAAAGTATAAATCGCTCAATTACTCCTTACCTTGGACAGAATTGCAACTGATGTTGAAACTGCTATTTAATTTGAGACACTATATGATAAAGATAATTTATTGTATTTTTTAGTGACTTTCCAACATGTAGCACATTTCATTTAATTACTGCGCTCATGAGGAATTCGTTTTATCTCATGTCGTAGTGAAACATTTTTACAACCTAGATATGCATTTTAATATTAAAGTCTCGTTTTCCACGTTGATAACTGCCAGCTGTATATGCGGATTATTACAGGCGTTAAAGGCATACGGCCATTAAAACAAGAATTTTCATGCCTAATTCCAATATGCTTTGCGCAGCTGCCATTATTTTTACACCAGATGAGATTACTTTAATTTTATTTATATTTGTGCAAGCAATTTTATGGTTAAGCTTACGAAGGTCATGAAACAGTTTTAAAGACATAATTTTTACGGATGTGAAAGATTGTTTTGGCGTTGTTACATTGGAAGTTAGCGGGGAAATATTGAGATTTGTAGCATATGTAGGATGAATGGGGTTGCCCCTAGTTTTTTATAACCCTTTTAAACCTATTTTGAAAGGTTAAACGTATAAATTGTTAAATTTCCAGTTCATGGGCTACAAATGTAAAGACTTTTAATTAATCTAAGCACGAAATTGAATCTTCGTAATATGTTTTGGAAAACGAGTAACTGGAGTACACTTTTTTTTTAATATAGAAATACGATTTTGAATTATTGATAGGGTTTGCATTGCTTGAAAGTAGAAAAAATTTCTAGTTTACAAAAACGAATTAGGAATAAGCCTGAACAATTTTTTTCTTGTGGGTTCATACCTTGAATCTAAGAAGTCCCAGCGGAGGCTTCGCATATGGTATCCCTTGAAATGAATAATACGTCTTGCAAGTAAAGTATTCAGAAGTCTTCTGTTGGCCTCTGAGCGTGCCCTGTTCAACGCCTACAGTCACGTACATTTCGGGTGGTGCCGCTGTCTCAACTGTAAAAAATGTTTTTTAAGTGCAACAGAAGTTTCAGAAATATAAATAGTCAAATAATAACCTATCTTTAACAATAATAAGTCCAACAATTGTCTAACGCTAATAACGTAATTATCTAACGTGAAACAACGTGATATACGTACGAGTTGTTTATTGTAGTCATAATTATTGTCTCGTATAAACTACACATTTGTCATAATTATTGTTATCTCTATTTTAGCGTAGGCAACAGCGCACACAGAGCATAACACTACAAACTATATGCATGGTGGTGACTTGTTCTGTTTTAAGTAACAGGGAAAAAACCTTGGCAATTTTTTCACTAATTACCAGAGTTGTTTTTGAAACCTACCAATAATTATACGGATTGTATTGATCTGTACAAGGCAGGGAGTTAATTACCTTAAAAACAGATTAATTTTGTTGTCTGCTGCGTATTGACAAGGCCGTCTGCGACGCTCTTTGATTGATAACTAAGTAAAACATGGATTGATGTTTAAGTAAAACAAATATCATGGTTGCTGAGTAGTGTTATTATTCTCCCATACTTTGCAGACCAAGTGTTATTCTCCCATGCGCGTATAGGTGTAGTCAACTGTAGAGCATATATTCACTGTTCCACGTACAACCTTTTTCATGTGGAGTAGCCCGTATTTCCTTACTTCTTCAGGATTTTAAGTAAAGTAATACCTAAATTATTATCAAACTTAAAGTCACTCGAACCTCAAATTTTAATTTTTTTATCTGTTGTTTATTTTTTTACTGTTACATTTGGGAACAAGATATATCATATCGCAAGGTATATCAAGATATATATCACATACAGGCTTGAATAGAAAATTCTATATTATGACTTATTTACAGAAACATCAATAGAACTTTGCCTCTTCCCTTGGAGTTTTATTAATTTTAAACAAGTATTGAATTTAATCACTTCAGGGAAGTTGTTATGAAAAAACTTTTCCTTCTGTCTAAGCAAGGGAAAAGTAGGAGCGATGGCGGTGAACATAATTAATAAAAATGAATTGCTTGTTAAAAAACCTTTTTATATGAACGCTCTTAACTCTGTAAATGATTCGTCAAATAAGTCAAGTTTTAGCCTGTTTACAAAAGCACGGGAAGATGTTTTATAAAATGTTTTATTTTTTACTTCCATAATGATTTGTTTAAAGTAACTAATGTTAATCGTTTTAGGGTATTAAATTTTTCACTATAATAAACATTCGCTAATATTCACCATTATTAAATTATTGGGTAGTTTTATAAACAAGAATAATTGTGGACAAATACATAAAAAAAAAGTTGTGTCGAAATACCACAAACAGTGAGAAATATGTCTAATCAATTCAATTCTGTAATGTTGAAACGTCGTCTCGAGTAGTTGCAAAATATTTACAATTAAATGTTTAAACAATGTAAACATAAACATGAATAAGAGAGGCCATGTTTCATGAATATGCGCAATATTAAAATTTGAATAGGAGCTAATGAAAAAGGTAATATGGACACAATAAAGGTAATAAGTTTATATCGTAATTTCATGGTAACACACACACACACACACACACACACACACACACACACACACACACACACACACACACACACACACACACACACACACACACACACACACACACACACACACACACACACACACACACACACACACAAAATGCGAGATCCGACAAACAATAGAAAGCAACAGACTCTTTTTTTCTGCCACAGATATCTTATTGGAAATACAATGAGACTGAAGGAAAATGTAATTACATTTAGAGATATATTACACTGATATGGACAGATGTGTGTGTGTGTGTGTGTGTGTGTGTGTGTGCAAGGTCTTCCAGAAAGAAACGAAGAGGAAAAGAGATTGCGACCTGAAATTGACAAGGAAAGAAAGTGATAAATAGATTGAGATAGAGAGAACGGGAAAGTGTGTGTGTGAAAGAGAGAGATGTATTGAAAGAGGGGGGGAATTAAAGAATTTCTGTTGTTGCTGCCGATGAGCTAACAAAGATATCATTAAACCCCCCTTTATCTCTCCATAGCCTTACCTCTGCAGGGTTGACTGATCGAGTCTTCAACTGCAACACAACTATAATATTTATACCCGTGACAAAACAGATAACGACAACTTAACTATAATGATAGTGACAATATCGTGAAAATTATATTAATAAGCCTACGTAGTATGAATATAACAAATTGAATGAATGACTCTAAGATTTATCGAGTTGGATCGATTACTGTAAACAATTTTAATTGGCAGTAATTGTAATTGGGTTCACTAATTAAAAGGATCTCATTTACGTCCCTTTAGTTAATAATAATAACTAGTTTAATGAAGAAATTTGTGTTAGTGGTTGAAATCACAATCAGAATGATCACAGTTGCACACCACTATATAAAAATTATCCCGATTAGCGCTTTCAAGCCTCACAGCCCATCGTCAGATCGGAATAGGCAGAAATTATTTTAAAAACAAACCCTTCACCCCTCTCCCCCACCCTGCTCACACACAACAAGCTATAATATAAATGACCCTTCCCCACCCCCTAAACCCTGTCCCACACCATCTGTACAGTTACATATTTTTCTAGCAAATTCCTTGTGTTTCAGTGTGTGTGTGTGTGTGTGTGCGTGTGTGTGCATCCTTTTAAACTTACCCTACTTCCTCTCCACACACATGGGTCAGTCACACACCCTTATTTTAACCATCCAATTAGTACTATGCAAATAATTCTTAATCTTATCTATCTGTCCTCTATCATTTACTTCTTAATCATGTTATAAAATATTTCTTCATTATCAAATTTAATTTTAATATTAATTAAATTGTCTAACCCTTTTTCTCTTTCTTTTAATATTTCTAACTCCTCTCTAAGCTTCCTTTCAACTGAGTTATTTACTACTTTTACAATTTCGTATTCTTCCAAAGGATTAACAAACTTATGGTTGTCTTCTATGAAATGTCTTGCATATAACGAATTGGTTGTTCTATTACCTTCTCCACGTTTGTGGTCAGACAACCTGCATACGAATTTTCGTCCTGTCTCACCTAGGTACACTTTGTTGCAGTCTTTACATTTTAATTTATAAATTCCGCTTTTCTGTAATACTGGAATTTTTTCTATATTCTTATTCCTTATCTTATCAAATACCGTTTCACATTTTTTAATAGCTATATCTACTCCATATTTATTAAAACATTTTATAATTTTTCTAGTATGTGAACCTATGTATGTCAATGACCCTGCATAATTCTTTTGTTCTGGTTCTATTTTAGCTTTTTGTATGTTAACCCTTTTCATAACTTTATCCACTATGTTGGTGTTATAATTATTATTCCTTACAATTCCCTTTATCGTTTTTAACTCCCTAACTTTTGATTCGGTCTCTTTTAAACACTTCTGAGCTCTGTAACAAAATGTATTGATTGCCGCCATTTTATATCTATATGGGTGGTAAGACCTCTTGGTATAATTATATCAGAATACGACTCTTTCCTAAATATCCCAAACTGTAGTTTCTCATTATCCTTAATTTCTATGTTCAAATCTAAGTAATTTATTTTCTTACCTCCTATCTCTTCTTTAAATTGTAAGTTTTTATCCTTATTATTTACCTCATTTATAAACTCATGCACTTCTTCTATGCTTCCTTCCCAAATTACTAATATATCATCAACGTATCTAGACCATAATTTTATATTGTCTTTATACTTAGTGGAAGTTATTAATTGCTTTTCAAAATCATTCATGTATATTTCAGCAAGAATAGGGGATAATGAAGACCCCATAGGTAAACCTTTTTTCTGTATATAAAACTTGTTATTAAACCTAAAATAGTTCTGATTTACACATTCTTTAATTACTTTCATCAATTGCTTTTTATACCTGTATTCTCCCATATTATTATCGTTTATTAACTTAATAACTTTATTTACTGTGATATTGGTAAACATGTCCTTAACATCCAGTGATATCAATTTTGTATTTACATTAATCCTAATATTTTCTAATTTTTCTATCAATTTTACATTATTCTCTATGTTGTATTTTGTCCCAAATTCATATTTCTCTCTCAGTACTCTGCTAACTTCCTTTGATAATTTATAAATAGGTGCATTAATAAAAGAAACAATCGGTCTAATTGGTTTTCCTTCTTTATGTATCTTAACCTGACTTTTAAAAGTTGGTGCTGTTGGATTACTTTCCAATAAATACTTTTTCTTATTTTCTTCTATAAATGTTATCTGTTTCATCATTTGTTTTATCCTTGACTGGTACTTACTTGTATAATCATACTTTATTTCCTCGTATGGTCCTTCCCTTATAAATTCTTCCGTTTTCTTTATGTATTCGTCCTTTCTCAGTAGTACCATTGTATTTCCTTTGTCCGCCTTCGTAACTATAATATCATTTTTCTTTATTTTATTCTTTAGTTTAGTTACAGTTGATTTGATTTTTTGTTCATTTTTTGAATTATACAAACTTTTCTTAAATATTTTATCTACTACATTCCCTACTTCCCACCTTATTATTTTTTTTTTATCATTTTCATTTCCTAGTTTTTGTATTATGCTTTCGCATTCAATAATCGTTTTTTCTTGATTTAATTCTGGTGGCGGTGCGTATTTTAAGCCTTTTGCTAACATTTCTTTTTCTTCTGTATTGAAATTCACCTCTGTAAGGTTTATTACTCTTTTTTCATAGTTATTCTTAGAGAGGTGTTCCTTTTTTACTTCGTTCTTTCTTATTAATTTATTTAACTTATCTACCATTTTTTTATTTTTCTTTTCCAATTTCTTTTCTACGTACCCCAAACCAAAATTATATAATATTTCTTCTAACTCTACATACGAGTATATTCTTAACAATTCTATGTGTCTGTCATATAATTCCCTATTATATCTATTGATTAAGCCGTAGAGTGACCTTATTTCCAGTTTTATCCACAACTTCTCGCTTTGTTCTTTTACTTTTTTGGCTACTTTGACTACGTAGAAAAGAAATTGGAAAAGAAAAATAAAAAAATGGTAGATAAGTTAAATAAATTAATAAGAAAGAACGAAGTAAAAAAGGAACACCTCTCTAAGAATAACTATGAAAAAAGAGTAATAAACCTTACAGAGGTGAATTTTAATACAGAAGTAAAAGAAATGTTAGCAAAAGGCTTAAAATACGCACCGCCACCAGAATTAAATCAAGAAAAAACGATTATTGAATGCGAAAGCATAATACAAAAACTAGGAAATGAAAATGATAAAAAAAGAATAAGGTGGGAAGTAGGGAATGTAGTAGATAAAATATTTAAGAAAAGTTTGTATAATTCAAAAAATGAACAAAAAATCAAATCAACTGTAACTAAACTAAAGAATAAAATAAAGAAAAATGATATTATAGTTACGAAGGCGGACAAAGGAAATACAATGGTAGTACTGAGAAAGGACGAATACATAAAGAAAACGGAAGAATTTATAAGGGAAGGACCATACGAGGAAATAAAGTATGATTATACAAGTAAGTACCAGTCAAGGATAAAACAAATGATGAAACAGATAACATTTATAGAAGAAAATAAGAAAAAGTATTTATTGGAAAGTAATCCAACAGCACCAACTTTTAAAAGTCAGGTTAAGATACATAAAGAAGGAAAACCAATTAGACCGATTGTTTCTTTTATTAATGCACCTATTTATAAATTATCAAAGGAAGTTAGCAGAGTACTGAGAGAGAAATATGAATTTGGGACAAAATACAACATAGAGAATAATGTAAAATTGATAGAAAAATTAGAAAATATTAGGATTAATGTAAATACAAAATTGATATCACTGGATGTTAAGGACATGTTTACCAATATCACAGTAAATAAAGTTATTAAGTTAATAAACGATAATAATATGGGAGAATACAGGTATAAAAAGCAATTGATGAAAGTAATTAAAGAATGTGTAAATCAGAACTATTTTAGGTTTAATAACAAGTTTTATATACAGAAAAAAGGTTTACCTATGGGGTCTTCATTATCCCCTATTCTTGCTGAAATATACATGAATGATTTTGAAAAGCAATTAATAACTTCCACTAAGTATAAAGACAATATAAAATTATGGTCTAGATACGTTGATGATGTATTAGTAATTTGGGAAGGAAGCATAGAAGAAGTGCATGAGTTTATAAATGAGGTAAATAATAAGGATAAAAACTTACAATTTAAAGAAGAGATAGGAGGTAAGAAAATAAATTACTTAGATTTGAACATAGAAATTAAGGATAATGAGAAACTACAGTTTGGGATATTTAGGAAAGAGTCGTATTCTGATATAATTATACCAAGAGAGTCTTACCACCCATATAGATATAAAATGGCGGCAATCAATACATTTTGTTACAGAGCTCAGAAGTGTTTAAAAGAGACCGAATCAAAAGTTAGGGAGTTAAAAACGATAAAGGGAATTGTAAGGAATAATAATTATAACACCAACATAGTGGATAAAGTTATGAAAAGGGTTAACATACAAAAAGCTAAAATAGAACCAGAACAAAAGAATTATGCAGGGTCATTGACATACATAGGTTCACATACTAGAAAAATTATAAAATGTTTTAATAAATATGGAGTAGATATAGCTATTAAAAAATGTGAAACGGTATTTGATAAGATAAGGAATAAGAATATAGAAAAAATTCCAGTATTACAGAAAAGCGGAATTTATAAATTAAAATGTAAAGACTGCAACAAAGTGTACCTAGGTGAGACAGGACGAAAATTCGTATGCAGGTTGTCTGACCACAAACGTGGAGAAGGTAATAGAACAACCAATTCGTTATATGCAAGACATTTCATAGAAGACAACCATAAGTTTGTTAATCCTTTGGAAGAATACGAAATTGTAAAAGTAGTAAATAACTCAGTTGAAAGGAAGCTTAGAGAGGAGTTAGAAATATTAAAAGAAAGAGAAAAAGGGTTAGACAATTTAATTAATATTAAAATTAAATTTGATAATGAAGAAATATTTTATAACATGATTAAGAAGTAAATGATAGAGGACAGATAGATAAGATTAAGAATTATTTGCATAGTACTAATTGGATGGTTAAAATAAGGGTGTGTGACTGACCCATGTGTGTGGAGAGGAAGTAGGGTAAGTTTAAAAGGATGCACACACACGCACACACACACACACACACACTGAAACACAAGGAATTTGCTAGAAAAATATGTAACTGTACAGATGGTGTGGGACAGGGTTTAGGGGGTGGGGAAGGGTCATTTATATTATAGCTTGTTGTGTGTGAGCAGGGTGGGGGAGAGGGGTGAAGGGTTTGTTTTTAAAATAATTTCTGCCTATTCCGATCTGACGATGGGCTGTGAGGCTTGAAAGCGCTAATCGGGATAATTTTTATATAGTGGTGTGCAACTGTGATCATTCTGATAATAATAACTAGGAGTGTCACTGACACAAATGGGCGTAGCATTCGATATTCGTAATAATTTATTTATCAATATTTTTACAATCAACCGTCTATGATCCGTTAGATAAATAGATTCATAATAATTTATTTATCAATATTCTTACAATCAACAAAATATATACACTTTTATGATACACACTTTTTATCGAATTCACTACATTATAGTACAATATACATTAATTGTCATTAGACATATTCCACAACCTTTGCAACTCATCTCTACGATCAACCATTGATGGACTTCTATTAATTTTTAGCAGTCTATCAAAATTAAATGCCGGTTTTAATAATAATCCTTCTAATGTTTTCACTCTTGAAAGAGCAACATACGTTAATCCAACCTGAAATTCATTGTCTCCTAAATTAACAATTGCCTTATCTAATGTTATCCCTTGCGATCTATGTATACTAACAGCATATGCTAACATTAACGGAAATTGTTTGCGAGTAGAAGAAATTTCATTTTTCTTGAATGATGCCACTATTGGTACAATGGGTATTGAATTCTCATACAGAACTGGTCCTGTATATTTTTCGAAAGATGCAAGTATACATATTGGCATGTGATTGTTATAATTTTCGCATTCAACTGCCGGGTCATAAATAATATCAGTTACTGTCCCAACTAAACTGTTGGATAGTCCTTTTGTGACCCAAAGATTTCTTCTGAGGATAACTCGAGCACCTTTACATAAACGGAATTGGGCAAATAATCCCTGAGCATCATCAGATTTTGCTAGAGAGGTTTCTAGGCAATTATGGATTGCATTGATTAGAGCCACCTTTCTAGTTTTTCATAATTAAAGCGTTCGATTTCAGCATTTTTCGACAATATACAGACAGTATCTTTGAAATTGTTCCCGATATTGCTTTCATAAAAGTTTTTAGATAAGAGCTGATAATCTTGTTCAGTGATTGTTTCATTTGCGACTCTATTTAAAGTCTCTCTGAAATTTTTTTGATCATCACCTTGCTGTCTCATAATATCCGTTAAAAATAAAACTTTTTTGAACTGTTTATATAAAAGATTTGATTGAATGGTCTGAACATTATTACTAATATTGTAAAGACTCCTATCACAAACCGGTGGAAGTTGGGACCAATCACCGACTAAATAGATGCAAAGGCCACCAAAAGGAACAGCTGAAGAACGCTGCTTTGCTTGTTTGAGTAGCATATCCACTTTGAAAACAAATTCGAACCCATAATACTGACTTCATCAATAATAACGAACCTCACATCTTTTAATTCTTCTTCAAAAGCAATTTTGGATTCACCTTCTAAATCTTTGAAAGTTCCTCACCTTCGCTTTGAAGTATTTATTCTTACAGCTGAATGAATTGTTTGTCCAGCAATATTGTTAGCTGCCACACCAGCAGGAGCCATTAAAAGAGTTGCATCGCAGCCAAATAGAATTCTAGAGATCGTAAATTATCTTCAAATTCATTCTGAAGATGCCTATATCCTGTGTTGTTTTGATCATATAACACATGATTCATGTTATGTTCTGCAGTGGCGTCAACAGTTGCTGCAGCAACATTTTGTTGGTGTCTCATCCGTCTTTGATTTGTAGTTAAACGACCAATATTTGGACCTCTTCTCCGTCGAGGCATACTATAGATAATACGTATATATAAACTGATGAATAAGAATGTATAGAATATGCGTATAACAGAAAAAAGTTCTTAAATAAAAAGTACAAAATTGAATAAGAAGTATAAGAACAATAATTTTAATAGAATTTGGAAAATGGAATAAAGAAGTATAAGAATAATAATTTAAATAGAATTTGGATTAACATTTATCTGAACTGTGATTCGTTGCAATATGTAATGGAAAGTTGCAGTTGCATCAGCGACTACATAGATTCTCGTCTAAAAAATTTACACTTGTTCAACACTTAAGTCCAATCCGTACATCTGGCTACACCATAGAACAATGCTCTACTACTGTTTGAACTAAACACGTCTGAGACACGAATACAAAGTGTATACAGCAAAATCTTATCTTATCGAGTGACAGCCAGCGCGGGCGGCGGGAGCCGCACACGCACACCCACCGGCATTTGTGATATAGCAAAAGTCTCATTTTATCGGGCGACAGCCAGCGCGGGCGGCGGAAGCTGCACACGCACACGCACCGACACGCAAGCGCCGAAATCGGCCGGTGACCGGTGAGTCGCCTGGCACCCCGTAAGTGCGAGTGAGACAGAGCGCCGTAGCTGAGCCATGATATTTCTATCTCTTTTCCTCTCACACGATTAAGCTTAGATTTTTAAAAAATCGTAATATATTTGTACCAAATAACTTACAGAAAAAAATGTTACATGTGTGCACTCTACAATACAGTATCGATATGTATGGCAAAATTTTATAACATTTGGTTGAGTAGTTTCGGAGGAGTTCGCGGTCTACGTTGTGCACCGAGTCATGGATGGAGGGCTATGCCTGATTTCGCTACGCTCATCAGGTTTCGCCCAATTATTATTTTTCAGGGATGAAAATGTACTATGCACAACGAGAAAGTTCAAGCCCCCTTCTTTACTGGACTCAAACCTAGAAACCCACGAATGCCAGTCCCTGTCGATTTGAGGAAGGTTGGTAGGCGCTGTCATGGTCAAAATCACGGTGAAGCATGCCTGGCTCCTCACTTTAGGAGCCTTGATTTGGTAGTCGCGGAAATATATCTACTCCCATTAATTTCCAATAAGAAAAAATAGTTGACTTCACCAAAATAATGATCCTGCCACCCCTCAGATTCAGCCTGGCAGCCCAAATACTCGTGACCTTGTTGCTGGAGCCAGCTGTCGTTGGCCCTGATACGGTACGATAGGGATACGTCGCTCTACGGGCTACTCTTCGGCGCATTGAAGCCAACTGCTTTGTTTAACTTTAACGACAACAACAACAACAACAACAACGACAACGACGACGACGACGACGACGACGACGACGACGACGACAACGACAACGACAACGACAACGATAACGACAACGACTACGACAACGACAACGACAACGACAACGACAACGACATAATAATAACAACAACAACAAAAATATACTACTACTACTACTACTACTACTACTACTACTACTACTACTACTACTACTAATAATAATAATGAAAAGAAGGAAACTGCATAATCAAAGTGACTCCCTTTTCAATTGTAAAAACCGCCTGTGCAGGATCGCCTGTCACGGACATCAGGAAACGGCTGGTGATCTGTTGATGAAGATTCTAAACAACCAGCAAGGAATGAGGTTGCTTACGATAAAGAAAATCGGCGACATTGATGTTGAGGTGGTCCCCATACTATTCTAAATACCACAAGGGAAGTGGTAATGTGCCGTGATGTAATACATTGCATGGAAGAAGAAATTGCAACTGAATTAGCGTTACAAGGAATTTTAGCATGTTGGAGGATGACGGTGTGCAGGGAGGGACAAGACATTTAATTCCGCCCAGAATAAATCGAAGAATTTATCTGAAACGAATAACCCAGAAGATGAATTTTGGGAAAATTTAAGGAGTTCAAGAATTTAAAGAAGAGAAAAAACAAACAAAGACGTCACGATCAAGGAAAGGAATAAAAAATGTAGCAAAAGGGTGAAGAAATACTGGAAGGGCAAAATGGGAGAAATGAAGAAAGATCGTAAGGTATTTCACGACATCCATAGCAGGCAAGATAAAAAAAAATGATGTACTAATAAGGAAGAGGAAGAGTAGGAAAGAAGGAGGAGGAGGAGGAGGAGGAGGAGGTGGTGGAAAGAAGAAGAAGAACACGACAAAGAAGAAATTTAATAGGCCTTCATGATATTTGTAATTATACAATACAAATACGAGGGCTATTTTTTTTCAACCTCCGTTAAAGTAGGAATAAAAAACGACAATAATTATAAAAAAATGTATTATATACAGAATATTTGTACATATCTCACCTGCTTTTCTACATAATCGCCCTTTCGATTTAGGCACTTATCATAACGTGGCACGAGTTTTCCTATGCCCTCATCAAAGAAAGCTGCCGCCTGGTCACTTAGCCAACCGTTCACATTGGCCTTCAGCTCATCGTCACTCATAAACCTCCGCCCTGATAACCACAGCTTCATTTGGGTGAAAAGATGAAAGGCGCTCGGCGCTAAATTCGGGCTATACGGCGGATGTTTAAACAACTCCCATTTGAACTTCCGGAGGAGATCCTGTGTCTGTGCTGCAGTGTGAGAGAGTGTTGTCGTGAAGAAACACAATACCCGATGACAACATACCTGTTCTCTTGTTCGTTCTGTATTGCTCTTCGTAGTCGCTAAAGAGTGTCACAGTACGAGGCTGAAGTGACGGTCGTCCCCCGTTCATTAAATTCAGTCAATAATATGCCTGTTCGGTCCCAAATCACAGTAGCCATAAGTTTTTTGTTGCAAAACGTTCGCTTGAACTTTACCGGTCTGCCTGGGGACTCACTATGCTTCCACTGTTTGGACTGCTCTTTCGTCTCGACATTTTCATATTGCACCCATGTCTCATCTCCAGTCACAATCTTGTCCAGAAAACCCTGCCCTTTCTCGTGATAGCGTTGCAAAAATTCTAAGGCTGCGCCCATTCGCTGAGTCTTATGGTTGTCAGTGAGCATTTTCGGAACCCACCGTGCAAACATTTTTCTGTAGCCAAGCTTCACGCTTACAATGTCATATAGAACTGACCTTGAGATTTCAGGAAATTTGACAGACAGCTCAGAAATTGTGAATCTGCGCCTTTCGCGAACCACTTGATTCACTTTTTCAACAATTTCTTCCGTCGCTACAGATTTCCTCCCTTGACCGCCCTCATCAAGGATGTCAGTTCGTCCTTCTTTAAACTTTCTGTACCATTCTTGTACACAACCATGTATTGCTTGGGACTAAAGAGTTGGAGCCAAACAAAACTAGTGGCCGTCTCAGGTTTAATTTGCAGCATTGGCTCTTATGGGAGCTCTCGCGCTCTCTCTTACCCACTTGTTTCTCCTATACTTCTGTCCTTTTCTGTCTTTGGAATGTTGCCATTCATACTAAATGAACTACAAACTTTAAAGAGTTTTAAATTTTATTGATATTCTACATTCTGTGCTGCACATTTCTGTATAAATTATATGTCTGTAACACAATTACCTTCTTCATAAAAAAATATTTTATACATTTTTGTTTACTAGTAGAAGTTAGAGCAACGTTCCAATTAACCAGTGATTGCTCCCCTATTATAAGATTTATAAAGTTGATTTTTACCATGTTTTATTTGCAATAAATTTCCCTTGCTATGAACGCATTTTAATAGCTAAATCAAAATTAATAAAATTTTTATTAATTTTTTATCTCCATAATTAATATTAATGCCGTCAGTGTATGTATTAAAATTTTTGGTCTGCCAGGAAGTTTATTATTTCTTGAGATAGACATATAGTATAAGCGTGAAAGTCGTAGTAAATAGTCTAAAGTTAATTTTATTTCAAATTTTAATATTCAACTTAAGGTGGTTTGGATCATATTGTGACGATTTAAATGACAATAAAAAAAATTTTAATAATAAAAAAGAAAAGAAAACGAAAGTAAGTAAGTATTTTAAATCGCACGATTAAACCAAATACCCCTGAACTAACTCAGAATAGTTATGAGAATTAAATTAAGACATCTAACTAAATAAGTAATAAAAAAATCGTAATGTAAAAAGTTAAGAATAATACAGTTAACCCTTTAGTAAATTATCATGCGTTGACCTGCTTAATTCCGGACACAACGTGCATAGCGAACCGGCTGTAACTTAGAAATATCTGAAAATCGTAATGTAAATAATTAATAATTTGAAGTCACAAGTAGTAGTTATAATAATCCATGTAAATTAAATAAGTCTAGATAATTTGTTTTGTCTTACTATAAGAATGTATATTTAATAAAAGTTGGAACTATATTATGGCGGAGTACTCACTCCGCTTCGTTGCAATCTACCTGTCGTAGCAATGCAAGAGTTACGATGCGGCGTTCAGACTGTAAACACCTCCAAGCGAGGGCTCTTCAAAAAATGTTTGTTTTAAAATTTTAAATGAGTGTTAGCTACCACTAAAAACGTGGAGAGCTAGTTCTAATTATATATAAGATGTAGTGAGGAATTCGTTAAAGAAATGTGCTAATGTAAAATAAAAAGAACTCGTATATAAGGTGATGTCTCAAGTTAATTAAAAGTCGATCTCTCGAATATTGTTTGAGTGATGTAATTAAGATAGTAATGTAAAAAGAAGAAGATGCAAACTCCAGTACTACTCTACCAGTGAATATGTGACGTGCTCAACTGCATATACGGACGACTACCAACTATACAACACTTACCAGAACCGCCGAGGATCAACCCGACTTCACGCAGTATAACATACATCTCCTCATAAATATCCCTAGAAGACTTTCACCGGAAACATGACCCAGATGGCTACCCCGACTACCAGAGTTCCGAAGATTCACGCCCCAGGACACGGACAGCAAAAGCTTATTTGAGAGGTGACTCGGTGGCTTGCCTACCGAGAATTATGTACATTTAAAATATAACTTTTCATACATGCCAGAGACTTTTCAAAAGACAATAATCTTCTCTAAGCATTAAGTAAAACAAAAAGAAATGTAAACAGTAGTTTCTAAAATCATACTTTGTAACATTAATCTTGAAATATAAGTTATAATCCCTTAACTAAATAATACCATTCTTCAAATGGTTTAAGTAATCTTGCAAGCTCCTTGATAAGCAAAGTAAAATTCAGACGTCTTTACTAGATTTAAAGAGACTCGTATCCGAGGTAAATTACATGATCAATATGATCCCTTGTTTGACAGAAAACCCTTTTTAAATATTTCAGTATAAATTTTTATGTAATGGGATCTATATATATAATTTGTTAATAAAGAGATGTTATCTTATTAAAGGTTGAAGTGAGTGCATAAATCAGTGAAAATACCTTCCCTTGTGTCCTAATAATTAGAGTAAATGTTATTGTTCTATGTGTTGAGTTGATTTTCAGTTTGTTACAACGTAGGCAGCCTGTATAATTGGCTAGCGTCAATTATCACGGGTTCCCTGGATTTGTAACGTAGCCCGGAACGTTACAATATGTACAATTATTTGTAACGTTTATAGCGGACGCTTCGGGAGACTGGCGAGCCGAATTATTTCTCGTTAACTCGTCTTGCTTATAAAATTTTTCCGTTAATAATAAAAAAATACGTTTATACAAATTTCATATCCAGCTTTCATATACAAATTTCGTATCTATGGAATACAGCTACTCCTCATAACCAAAACACTGAATAAAAACGTAAGTTTCAAAATTTACAAAACAGTTCACTCTGTTTGGCGGAACATACTTTTAAACGAGGTTATTCACAAATAAACAATACCTAACTCAAATATTTACATTTTTTTTTATTACTAAAACCTTCTTTTTATAGTACAGGGCTAAATAAATCTACTATAACAAAATATTATGCTTTACAAATAGTTGTTTATTAGTAGTACAGTAATATGTGGACGTTGCGGTAGTACAGTATGTGTACTAAAGATTTTAATTTAGTTTTAAATCGTGTTTCCTAACATTACTTTCAATTTAATATTTTACATTATACTAAGAAAGCATTATATGTGTGCGTGAGTGAGCGCGCGCGCGTACACAGGATGCGACGGAAAAAGGTGTCCTCACTATACATACTCGAATTCTATGCGTCAGTTTAAGAAAAAAAGTGCCTATAACCATAGGTACAAAAATATCTTATTTTCCTCCGTCTGGCCGCCATTTTATGTTTTTCAAAAAAAACTTTTTATATCTAAAGAGGTGATAGAGATATCTTAATGAAATTTGGTATACATGTATACATTGATGTTCTTTAATAAATTAAAAAAATCACGGTAATTTTATGATCTGAAATTTCAAAATGGTGGCTATTTTAATTTGTAATCACTAATGGCTCTGTAAATTTTAATTTTATTAAACTATCGCTTATTAAGAAAAATTTTAAGCATTTTATTGTAAATACAATGACATTTTGTTTGTCCAAATCCGATAACAACTAACAGAGTCATGGCAGAAAACAGTTTACCCATAAATTCTGAGTACTTGATTTTTGTGTGTCGGATTTCGATTCCTCCAGTATACGAAAAACTTACTTAAAATTATTATATTATTTCAAATTAACTCGGTAACCGTAATTGATAACAAAGTATAGGATCGATTTCCAGTAATTCAATTAATAACTTTTAATAAATTCAGCTACAGGTATTTTACACATCATAATTTGAATCACAACAATTAAAATAATTGGAATTAATAGAAAATGATAATAGCATGTTTCAATTTGTATAAGGTACACATATAGTTTAACTAATTAATATTGTCAATTACATTTCTTAAAGACAATTTTAAATTCACTTATTCGTGCTACTTTTACTTATTGTTTATCATGTAATTGTCGAGAATGGCTAATTCATATGGCAGATAATTGTCTCACGTATAAACTTTCAAATCACAATTTGAAGAATGTACAATACTTTATGCAGAACGCTTTCCCAACCAAAACTTCACAAGTGAGAAAATATCGGCTCCATTATCGACTAACAGAAACTGGATCTTTTTTACCCGAACCGTTTGATCTACGTAAGACTTTTATAAGAAAAAGGAAAGCGGATAGAATAGAATTAGGAAAAAACTTGAAGTGAGGACATGGAGAATTGTTATGTTTGGACGTACGGATCACACAGCTGTATTCGCGATCTTACAAAGCTGACGATTAAAGCTGTGATCGGTTTGTACCATCTACAAAGCGTACAAGCCTTTCAAAATGTTGACTATGAACATAGACGGGCAATTTGTTTTACTTTTCTACTCAAAATAGCAATTGAACCGCACTTATTTGGTCCCTGAAATGTTCACTGATCAAGCAAGTCTTGCATAAAAAGTAATTGCATATGAACTCATGTCCATAATAATCGTTACAGGGTAAAAGTTATTAATTTCACTAAACACCAAGCCCTTACTTTGTTATGAACTACTATTAGTGAGGTAATTTTTAAAAATTGTAATAGCTTTAAATATAGTTTTCTTATAGTGAAGGAATCGTAGTCCTAATTATGAAATTATAATATTTATTAATTCATTTAATAGCATTAATGTAAACATATGTGCCAAACTTCATTGAGATATCTCTATAGCTTCTTGAGATATACAATTTTGTTTAAAAAACACCAAAATATTGCCAGACGGAAAATAAAAGTTACTCGGAACTGTGTGTATAAAAAACTTTTTTGTTATAGGCCTACTGTTGGGTAAAATTCGAATTTGTATAGTGAGTAACACCTTTTACGTTACACCCTGGCGTGCATGCGTGCGCGCACGCGAGTCTAATCCTATAAGGTGTAGTATACATTTCATATTACTTTTAACGTCACGTATTTTTTTAAATAATGAAACGTTTTGGACGTTTAAAATTCACGATTATTATTTTAGATAATTACTTTTTCGATTGTACAAATGTTTCGTTCTTACCCTTCTTGTCAGTAACCTCATGTTTTATATTGACTGTCTACACCGCTTGTTCAATAAATAATATAAAAACACATCCAATTATAGGTAAAATAAAGCTCTTTTCGGTAATTATGTCATGTTATTTTCATTCATAGAACTGCTTCACGTAACTGTCAACACGTAAGGATTTGCATCATAAGTAAAACAATAAAAAAATTGTACAATAATTTGTCGTTTTTCAATGAAAAATGTTCATCCCGTATAGCAGTAAATTGGCGTCGTTGTTCGAGTGACATACACTTCAAACGCCTTCAATGCGCCGATTAGACTACCGCCACACACGAAACCTGGCAACAGTGTACCCCATTTAACCAAGGCTCCAAACTAAATTTGGGACAGCCGTTACAAGTTGCGAAATCAATCTAAAGTGCTGTGTTTGTTGTTCGTATTCTAGCATCATGCTACAAGAACTGGCATCAAACATGCGAGCACTGCTCTTATGTCCAATAGCAGGCACAAAACGTGCAGTAATATTTTACACATTTAAATTTACGAGAAGATTTATGAACCAGTGTTTAATAGAGGGGAGAAAAATTTGAGGGCTAAGTTTCGTGTTTGTGTTTGAAGCGGACGAGTCATATAACGGTGAAACATTGGGTTACTGACTTTGTATGTTTAGGAACGAGTGGAAGTTCATAAGACTCAATGTGGTTGAGCAAGTTGGAGAGACAGAGGCAGGGACGTGCGCCGTATTGTAGAGAACATATAAATATAGTACGCAAAGCAATTAAGAGAAATTTATAGCACAGACGCTGCAGAATGGCTGACAAACAAGGCCACAACTTATTTCTCGCGAAAAACGTTACGTCGCTTTTTATTGTTCTGCGCACATCCGTCATCTGTCACTGGTCGAGTACCACTACATGTCACACACATTTGTCTTCATTTGTACCCGTCTCGTCTCTTCCATTACCCGATATACTATGTTCATAGTGTAGAAGTGCGTACGTGAGTTTATGAAATAAAGATATTAATTAATGACTATTTATTCTTTAAAGTTTAAATAAATATGTTACACATACACACACACACACACACTCACAAACACATACAAGTTATGAATATATTTTCAAATAATATATACTTGTGCAAGTAAAATTATTCTATAAGTTATATTATTGTGTTTTCACATGTATAACGGCGAGGTTGAGATGACTGTATTTTTCAAAATCAGACTGCAGTAAAGCAGCTGCAGAGAGGAAAATCAATACCTCAAAATATTCCGGAAAAATTACGACATAGTACTTCGTAATTGTATTACTGATTGATCTATTCTTCTATTTTAATAATTTTACTTGCAGAAGTATGTACCTATTATTTGAGAAATATTCATAATACAAAATAAAGATGTATATTGTAACATAACAAGATTACACCTCAGAATAAAGACAAGTATACCATCAAAATTCACTGTGAAATATGCATAAACGCAATCTTTTTAGTAATAAAATACAAAGAAGGAAAAAATTAACATAATAAATAAAGAAATGAAGACACAACATATTATTTAAAGATAAATAATAAGGTAAATAAATAAAAAGTAATTAAAACCAAAAGGATAAATATTTATATTTATAAAATATTATAAAATATTTATTATACTAAATAAATAATTGGGCATTAAGGAATAAAAACTCATGAAGTAAATAATTTAATGTCAGTAACAAACAATGACTGATGATGACAATAATACCCAGAAGTGAAGATCAAGTGACAAACAAACATGTAAATAAGGATTAATTAATAGAATTATAATGTACAAATGTTAAACTTAGAAAATAATTAAAAAGACATTTTTTAGTTCACAAGCATTAGATTAAAACTATGAGGAGGTCTGCGTACCTCAGACAGTTATTTTGTATCATTGAACTGCAAACGGTGAATGATATAAATTTTACAAATATAATAATATCAAACTATAATTACATAAGTTAGGTTGTGTGATAGTGCTAGAAAGTGAGAATAACAGTGATAGACTTTAAAAAGGAAAAAATCATGTATAATGAAAGTGATTAAACATAATTATAATATGAGCATTGAATGAAACATATAATCTATATGAAACAGTTATGTAGCCCATATAGTGAGATCAAACTAAGTGTAAATAATTAAAAAATAGAAACATCTTACGTTACAAACTTACAATATAATGTAGTGACGAAGAAAAAATAAGATTCAACGGAATCATATTCATTATAAAAGATGAAACCGAACCTGTGACCCATAAACATATCATAGCCAAAGCCTTAACTGAATGAATTAGTATTTTGGTAAAAAGGAAGGGATTGTTGGAAAAATATTGAAACGAGGAAGAACATGTTAATTTGACTGCTGGACTTTTATACAAATTAATTGCAGATAGAAGGCGAGGTGACAAAGAAATACTATTGGAATAACTAGAAGACTAATATTTTAATCGAAAGTACCAAAAACTTGAAGGCCAGAAGCGAAGAATCAAGCAATAAGTTCATAAGGAAAACTACCAGATTGGTGAGATTGCTCCGATATGCTAAGCCAGATATTTGAACCAACATTACTACACTTTAACGATCGAGTTACGGTGAAATACTATAACCAATACAATATAAACGTTATAATAGTGAATTTTATTTGTACACCATAACTATTAGTATTAAGAGTTCCTTTTTAAATGTTCTTTTGTATGATCCAAAGGACTCACTAGTCAACATACATCCACAACACACAATCACGAAACATTAATTATAAATATTATGTTTTATGTTATATTATGACTGGAACAATACCTTGACTTTAATTTTACGTTAACCGTGAGATTGAGATTTTTCATGTAATCCAACCTGGATGAGCTACCAATGTTAGAAAGGGACACTGAATGTCGATACAATTAAAGAAATTTTAAAGAAAAATAATAAAATTTTAATGAATTGAAGTTCAGTCAAGATAGAAAAGGAGTTTGATTATTTATTTAACATAAAAGTTTAATTCTTACATAGAAGAAGGGTAAGCTTAAGAAGTTTAGGAGTTAAGAGGTAAACTAAAGATATTATTTCGTTATTACAAATATATATATATATATATATATATATATATATATAACCACACACAATATGCAATATATAGAAAACCAACTTCTACTAACATCATTATACCTAACCATTCTGACCACCCACCACAACATAAAATGGCAGCATTCTATTCGCTATTTAACAGAATGTACAAAATACCCCTAAACAAACAAGAAACTGACAAAGAAAGAAATATAATATACCAAATTGGTTATGAAAATGGATACAATAAAAATACTGTAAACAAAATAGAAAATAAAATCAAATATAAAATAAAAACTGAACAATTAAGAATTAATCAAATGAACAACACATAAATAATAACAACAACAAAAATGGGCCATATTCACATACATAAATAATATAAAATGACAAAACTAACAA
Organism: Magicicada septendecula; assembly: GCA_034769895.1. Classification (NCBI taxonomy): domain Eukaryota; kingdom Metazoa; phylum Arthropoda; class Insecta; order Hemiptera; family Cicadidae; genus Magicicada; species Magicicada septendecula. The sequence goes on along the minus strand of CM068369.1, from coordinate 400,742,436 downwards.
AACTATTTAAAAACACAGATATAAAAATAGCATACAAAACTAATAAAAATAATTTATAAAATCTAAATAGCCCACACAACAAAGATAATACAACAACTAACGGTATACACAAAATTGAATGCCAAGATTGCAATAAATGTTACATAGGACAAACAAAAAAACAGCTGAAAAAAGGTTATTTTCAACACCTAAACGCATACAAAAAACCAGAAATATATAAATCCAATTTAGCCACACATGCAATAAACACAGGACATGAATTCCCAGACATAACCAATGTGACACTAATAAAACATACCACACAAAGGCACCATAATGAACATTTGGGAAAATTTACAAATATACAAACATAAAACACAAAACAAACTAATACCTGAATAAATACAAATCAATACAAAACATGACACAATATTCAAAGCACTCAACATCGAAAATACACAAAATGCAAATACATATACCACAATCACCCACAATAATACAACTTTAAAATACCAGAGACCAACAAACAACCTTAATAGCATCCAGCCAACACACAAATACTTCACCAGACGCAAGATCGCGAAGGCTGATGATGAGAGCACGGGAGCTCTCGAAACATGTTCCTAATAAGGGGAAAAAAGGTATATCTTGAAGTAAATTTATTTATAAATATTAAATGTAATATATATATATATATATATATATATATATATATATTGTAAGTAGACGATTGCTCCCGTGTTATTTTGCCACACGTTGGATACGTCAATTTGTTAAAAGACGAAATCGTCTGGTTTATAATTATTATTCTCAGGGTTATTAATTTAAGATGGGGTCTTGTTGCTCGTTTATTATTATTTGTCAAAAGCTCGTTCTTTATTATTAAGTTGTGGGTTAGGGATTTATTCCACCCAATTCAACCTATTGTTGAATCCGGTAGTGAATAAATCGGTTACTTACACTTTTTATCGTCGTTTTAATTATCAGTTTATTTGGTTTAAAAATGTTTTTTTTTATTCACTTCCTCGAGTTGATTCGCTTGAAGTTCCGTTGGCTCTTCGAATATCAGTTGTGGTGAGTTGATCAGTAATGTCCTGCCTATACACTAACATAAACATACACAAACATGATATTTAATATAATTTATAATGTGTAGCAATATATATATATATATAGGACGGTGCGGTTGGTAAAAATCATTCCATTTGAATGTCCGCTCTTGAAGTCTGGTACCAACCGTCTCGGTTTTCTCACTAAGCTGTATTTGCTGTTTACAATAAAAGCCAACTCTTTTAAAGTTTCATCTGACAATAGTGGTTTATTCAACTCTATAATAATAAAATTTGGTACAATAATATAATTTACTTTCCTTTTGGTTAACAATTAAATTAGAACATGGACTCTAAAACATTTAAAAATCTCAGGTTGGTATGACTGCATTTGGCTAGTCGAATAATTTTTGTTAGTAAACAAATAGGTTATAATGTTTTATTAACCTTGTAATGTTAGTAATAGAAGTAGTAGGTTCTTTGAGTCTGCAAAATACACATATCTAATAAAAATGATACTGTTACAATAAGTAGACAAAACATAAACTCATTGATTATTAATTTGAAATAATATAAAATATGAACAACTGTTCATGGTTAATCATTGAAGTTAATACAGGTTCATGTAACCTTGTTTGTATAAAATTTATTAATTATTTTTAATTGATGCATTAATTAGTTAACAAGTGATAATAATTATTAGAATTCAGTGTCATGGTTTATAATCATCTCCTAGACTGGATGTACATAACACAGGTACTGGTAATTCATTTCATATATTTAGGTTACCCTTTTGTGTAACTCTTAGTTAATTATTAAAATAAAGTATAGAACATTCTTATCTTCCTAATGGTTAGGGTACAGGTTCCCTTCATTGGTTATACAATGTCTTTGCTTATACTAATACACTAGAATCATATAAATAGTTAGAATTGTCGTTAATGAAAGCGTTCAATTTTGTCATTGTTTATCTATATTTCTAAGTTCCCTTCCTTTTGGAATTGGGCAATTTATCGATTAACTAACGTTAATTCAATTCGCTATTAGCGTTCTTTTACTTATATATTACTTGACAAGCATAGTATAATAGTTATGGGTATTTGATACTTGCGTAACTGGTCGTTCGTAGGCTTTACACTTTTTCGTAATTTTTTCAATTAATTAAAATTCTTTAATTAATTAATTAAACTTTTATAACAGCACTACACTCACTCCTATGCGCATATACTCCGAATTATTTCACTTGAAAATATACTGCACTATTTGCTTCAGTAGTCATAACCTCCACTCAAGGTTTGAGGTTAGCGTATGTGTTTACAGCTGTTCGCTGTCAAACGCACATTTTTCTGGATGAACGGCGTGCATGTAGGTACTCTCGTTGCTCGTGAAAGACTGTCTCCGCTTCCTCTGTCGGAATGATGCATTTCGTATTTTTTTAGGATCTGATTGGTCAATATTTTTTAATGAAGAAATTTGTGTTAGTGGTTGAAATCACAATCAGAATGATCACAGTTGCACACCACTATGTAAAAATTATCCCAATTAGCGCTTTCAAGCTTCACAGCCCATCGTCAGATTGGAATAGACACAAAATAAGTGGAAACAACCCCTTCACCCCTCTCCCCACCATGCTCACACACAACACGCTATAATATGAATGACCCTTCCCCACCCCCTAAACCCTGTCACACCATCTGTAGAGTTACATATTTTTTCTAGCAAATTCCTGTGTTTCAGTGTTGTGTGTGTGTGTGTGCATCCTTTTAAACTACCCACTTCCTCTCCACACACGTGGGTCAGTCAACACCCTTATTTTAAAACATCCAAATAGTACTATGCAAAATAATTCTTAATATTATCTATCTGTCCTCTATCATTTACTTCTTAATCATGTTATAAAATATTTCTTCATTATCAAATTTAATTTTAATATTAATTAAATTGTCTAACCCTTTTTCTCTCTCTTTCAATATTTCTAACTCCTCTCTAAGCTTCCTTTCAACTGTGTTATTCACTACTTTTACAATTTCGTATTCTTCCAAAGGATTAACAAACTTATGGTTGTCTTCTATGAAATGTCTTGCATATAACGAATTGGTTGTTCTATTACCTTCTCCACGTTTGTGGTCAGACAACCTGCATACGAATTTCCGTCCTGTCTCTCCTAGGTACACCTTGTTGCAGTCTTTACATTTTAATTTATAAATTCCGCTTTTCTGTAATACTGGAATTTTTTCTATATTCTTATTCCTTATCTTATCAAATACCGTTTCACATTTTTTAATAGCTATATCTACTCCATATTTATTAAAACATTTTATAATTTTTCTAGTATGTGAACCTATGTATGTCAATGACCCTGCATAATTCTTTTGTTCTGGTTCTATTTTATCTTTTTGTATGTTAACCCTTTTCATAACTTTATCCACTATGTTGGTGTTATAATTATTATTCCTTACAATTCCCTTTATCGTTCTTAACTCCCTATCTTTTGACTCGGTCTCTTTTAAACACTTCTGAGCTCTGTAACAAAATGAATTGATTGCCGCCATTTTATATCTATATGGGTGGTAAGACTCTCTTGGTATAATTATATCAGAATACGACTCTTTCCTAAATATCCCAAACTGTAGTTTCTCATTATCTTTAATTTCTATGTTTAAATCTAAGTAATTTATTTTCTTACCTCCTATCTCTTCTTTAAATTGTAAGTTTTTATCCTTACTATTTACCTCATTTATAAACTCATGCACTTCTTCTATGCTTCCTTCCCAAATTACTAATACATCATCAACGTATCTAGACCATAATTTTATATTGTTTTTATACTTAGTGGAAGTTATTAATTACTTTTCAAAATCATTCATGTATATTTCAGCAAGAATAGGGGATAATGAAGACCCCATAGGTAAACCTTTTTTCTGTATATAAAACTTGTTATTAAACCTAAAATAGTTCTGATTTACACATTCTTTAATTACTTTCATCAACTGCTTTTTATACCTGTATTCTCCCATATTATTATCGTTTATTAACTTAATAACTTTATTTACTGTGATATTGGTAAACATGTCCTTAACATCCAGTGATATCAATTTTGTATTTACATTAATCCTAATATTTTCTAATTTTTCTATCAATTTTACATTATTCTCTATGTTGTATTTTGTCCCAAATTCATATTTCTCTTTCAGTACTCTGCTAACTTCCTTTGATAATTTATAAATAGGTGCATTAATAAAAGAAACAATCGGTCTAATTGGTTTTCCTTCTTTATGTATCTTAACCTGACTTTTAAAAGTTGGTGCTGTTGGATTACTTTCCAATAAATACTTTTTCTTATTTTCTTCTATAAATGTTATCTGTTTCATCATTTGTTTTATCCTTGACTGGTACTTACTTGTATAATCATACTTTATTTCCTCGTATGGTCCTTCCCTTATAAATTCTTCCGTTTTCTTTATGTATTCGTCCTTTCTCAGCAGTACCATTGTATTTCCTTTGTCCGCCTTCGTTACTATAATATCATTCTTCTTTATTTTATTCTTTAGTTTAGTTACAGTTGATTAGATTTTTTGTTCATTTTTTGAATTATACAAACTTCTCTTAAATATTTTATCTACTACATTCCCTACTTCCCACCTTATTCTTTTTTTATCATTTTCATTTCCTAGTTTTTGTACTATGCTTTCGCATTCAATAATCGTTTTTTCTTGATTTAATTCTGGTGGCGGTGCGTATTTTAAGCCTTTTGCTAACATTTCTTTTTCTTCTGTATTGAAATTTACCTCTGTAAGGTTTATTACTCTTTTTTCATACTTATTCTTAGAGAGGTGTTCCTTTTTTACTTCGTTCTTTTTTATGAACTTATTTAACTTATCTACCATTTTTTTATTTTTCTTTTCCAATTTATTTTCTACGTACCCCAAACCAAAATTATATAATATTTCTTCTAACTCTACATACGAGTATATTCTTAACAATTCTATGTGTCTGTCATATAATTCCCTATTATATCTATTGATTAAGCCGTATAGTGACCTTATTTCCAGTTTTATCCACAACTTCTCGCTTTGTTCTTTTACTTTTTTGGCTACACTGTTCTTATTTTTAATTTTAACTTGAGCGTACTTTGGGATGACATTATTATCCAGACATTGTTTATTAAACCATATTTTACTTAAAACCCTCTTCAATTTAACTTTTAACTTAAGATATTTAAATACTTTACTTACCTTATTGTTGTCGTTTATTACCTCATTGTTGTTGTCCATTACCTGTAGTCGATTGCACATCTTAACAGACGTTTAATGAAGAAATTTGTGTTAGTGGTTGAAATCACAATCAGAATGATCACAGTTGCACACCACTATGTAAAAATTATCCCAATTAGCGCTTTCAAGCTTCACAGCCCATCGTCAGATTGGAATAGACACAAAATAAGAGGAAACAACTTATTTTCCACTTATATTGGAATAGAATGTGTCTATTCCAATCTGACGATGGGCTGTGAAGCTTGAAAGCGCTAATTGGGATAATTTTTACATAGTGGTGTGCAACTGTGATCATTCTGATTGTGATTTCAACCACTAACACAAATTTCTTCATTAAACGTCTGTTAAGATGTGCAATCGACTACAGGTAATGGACAACAACAATGAGGTAATAAACGACAACAATAAGGTAAGTAAAGTATTTAAATATCTTAAGTTAAAAGTTAAATTGAAGAGGGTTTTAAGTAAAATATGGTTTAATAAACAATGTCTGGATAATAATGTCATCCCAAAGTACGCTCAAGTTAAAATTAAAAATAAGAACAGTGTAGCCAAAAAAGTAAAAGAACAAAGCGAGAAGTTGTGGATAAAACTGGAAATAAGGTCACTATACGGCTTAATCAATAGATATAATAGGGAATTATATGACAGACACATAGAATTGTTAAGAATATACTCGTATGTAGAGTTAGAAGAAATATTATATAATTTTGGTTTGGGGTACGTAGAAAATAAATTGGAAAAGAAAAATAAAAAAATGGTAGATAAGTTAAATAAGTTAATAAAAAAGAACGAAGTAAAAAAGGAACACCTCTCTAAGAATAAGTATGAAAAAAGAGTAATAAACCTTACAGAGGTAAATTTCAATACAGAAGAAAAAGAAATGTTAGCAAAAGGCTTAAAATACGCACCGCCACCAGAATTAAATCAAGAAAAAACGATTATTGAATGCGAAAGCATAGTACAAAAACTAGGAAATGAAAATGATAAAAAAAGAATAAGGTGGGAAGTAGGGAATGTAGTAGATAAAATATTTAAGAGAAGTTTGTATAATTCAAAAAATGAACAAAAAATCTAATCAACTGTAACTAAACTAAAGAATAAAATAAAGAAGAATGATATTATAGTAACGAAGGCGGACAAAGGAAATACAATGGTACTGCTGAGAAAGGACGAATACATAAAGAAAACGGAAGAATTTATAAGGGAAGGACCATACGAGGAAATAAAGTATGATTATACAAGTAAGTACCAGTCAAGGATAAAACAAATGATGAAACAGATAACATTTATAGAAGAAAATAAGAAAAAGTATTTATTGGAAAGTAATCCAACAGCACCAACTTTTAAAAGTCAGGTTAAGATACATAAAGAAGGAAAACCAATTAGACCGATTGTTTCTTTTATTAATGCACCTATTTATAAATTATCAAAGGAAGTTAGCAGAGTACTGAAAGAGAAATATGAATTTGGGACAAAATACAACATAGAGAATAATGTAAAATTGATAGAAAAATTAGAAAATATTAGGATTAATGTAAATGCAAAATTGATATCACTGGATGTTAAGGACATGTTTACCAATATCACAGTAAATAAAGTTATTAAGTTAATAAACGATAATAATATGGGAGAATACAGGTATAAAAAGCAGTTGATGAAAGTAATTAAAGAATGTGTAAATCAGAACTATTTTAGGTTTAATAACAAGTTTTATATACAGAAAAAAGGTTTACCTATGGGGTCTTCATTATCCCCTATTCTTGCTGAAATATACATGAATGATTTTGAAAAGTAATTAATAACTTCCACTAAGTATAAAAACAATATAAAATTATGGTCTAGATACGTTGATGATGTATTAGTAATTTGGGAAGGAAGCATAGAAGAAGTGCATGAGTTTATAAATGAGGTAAATAGTAAGGATAAAAACTTACAATTTAAAGAAGAGATAGGAGGTAAGAAAATAAATTACTTAGATTTAAACATAGAAATTAAAGATAATGAGAAACTACAGTTTGGGATATTTAGGAAAGAGTCGTATTCTGATATAATTATACCAAGAGAGTCTTACCACCCATATAGATATAAAATGGCGGCAATCAATTCATTTTGTTACAGAGCTCAGAAGTGTTTAAAAGAGACCGAGTCAAAAGATAGGGAGTTAAGAACGATAAAGGGAATTGTAAGGAATAATAATTATAACACCAACATAGTGGATAAAGTTATGAAAAGGGTTAACATACAAAAAGATAAAATAGAACCAGAACAAAAGAATTTTGCAGGGTCATTGACATACATAGGTTCACATACTAGAAAAATTATAAAATGTTTTAATAAATATGGAGTAGATATAGCTATTAAAAAATGTGAAACGGTATTTGATAAGATAAGGAATAAGAATATAGAAAAAATTCCAGTATTACAGAAAAGCGGAATTTATAAATTAAAATGTAAAGACTGCAACAAGGTGTACCTAGGAGAGACAGGACGGAAATTCGTATGCAGGTTGTCTGACCACAAACGTGGAGAAGGTAATAGAACAACCAATTCGTTATATGCAAGACATTTCATAGAAGACAACCATAAGTTTGTTAATCCTTTGGAAGAATACGAAATTGTAAAAGTAGTGAATAACACAGTTGAAAGGAAGCTTAGAGAGGAGTTAGAAATATTGAAAGAGAGAGAAAAAGGGTTAGACAATTTGATTAATATTAAAATTAAATTTGATAATGAAGAAATATTTTATAACATGATTAAGAAGTAAATGATAGAGGACAGATAGATAATATTAAGAATTATTTTGCATAGTACTATTTGGATGTTTTAAAATAAGGGTGTTGACTGACCCACGTGTGTGGAGAGGAAGTGGGTAGTTTAAAAGGATGCACACACACACACACACACACACACACACACACACACACACACACACACACACACACACACACACACACACACACACACACACACACACACACACACACACACACACACACACACACACACACACACACACACACACACACACACACACACACACACACACAACACTGAAACACAAGGAATTTGCTAGAAAAAATATGTAACTCTACAGATGGTGTGACAGGGTTTAGGGGGTGGGGAAGGGTCATTCATATTATAGCGTGTTGTGTGTGAGCATGGTGGGGGAGAGGGGTGAAGGGGTTGTTTCCACTTATTTTGTGTCTATTCCAATCTGACGATGGGCTGTGAAGCTTGAAAGCGCTAATTGGGATAATTTTTACATAGTGGTGTGCAACTGTGATCATTCTGATTGCAATATTTTTTAATTCGTCTAATCTCGGCGGGCTTCGTTAAAATAGACGCTTAAAGCCGCGTCAGTCGCTGGTTTTGAGATTATGAATCTGCGGCCTACATACCCACGCGCAAGGGCTAAGCATCTCACACTTATTTTTATAAGTCAAATATCTTACTTATAACTGCACAGATGTCATTTTTATTACCTTTATCGTTTCTATTTTTTAATGACAATTACGTATTTTGAATCCCCTCATCATATATTTCGGATTCGGGGTTGCTGAAATCGCACTTGGTATAAATACATAGTGTCCATTAAGCTATTAATTATTTTTAATACATTGTTTTTATTCCATATTTGATGGTAATAACGTATTCTTATCTTACTATCCACTTTTCCCTTAAAACTATGCCTTAATATTAACACTATGTCTGTTTTCATAGGTTCAGTCCTAAGTCTATGGCTATACATATTGTTTATTACTTATATCATAATAATATTAACATTTAAATAATTTCTAATAGGGCCTATTTACACTTTATTGGTTTTAGTCACTATTGATAGCGTTCTTTTTCCCTATATTATAGGTTTATTGCCTTAATTATAGTTTGTCAAGTATGTTTACCATACTTCATGGAGTTACCTTATTGTATGCTTGGTACTCTTTACATAATATTTTTATTGTTATTTAAATGACACTTATAATGGTTTCAATGACATTGTTATCAATGTGCTGCAGTTCATTCTGCATTTGTACTGGTTATCACCTTGGTTTAGTTGTTATCAAGATTGCTTGCAGCTAGTTGTTACTATAGTTTTGTTGTCATTATTGTTATTTTTATTATTTAGATAGTTATCTTTGTCGAATTTATTCATTTGAACAGTATTCTGTCCCATTTTAAGTTGTTAGTTGAGTTACTACTTTTGTATAATAAGTTTACAACATAATTTGGTTGCATCATGCATCTTTGCTATTACAAGCATATAGTTATATTGGATTACATTAATATAGCTTTTATATTTATCTATTACATCATCTATTGTATACAAAACGTTCCTTATATCATCTAGTTACTTCCCAGCTTAATACATGTTGGTTTGATATTATTTTGGCTTTGTTTTTCTTAAGTTTTAGTGAAAACTGGTTGCCCAGATTAGGTTATGTTGCATATTGGGTAAACAGTAATGTGTTGCTGCTGGATTTGTATTTCTGCATTAATCTGGTTAATTGGCTTTCATTCAATGTTGGTACATTGGTTGTTGGTTATTATTATTGTACTTTTTGTTTACTCTTTTATTGTCTTAATTATTGTTAATTAGTGGGTTTTTACTAACATCAATCCCACTGTACAACTGGTTATTTATATTTTGGAACCCAGTCTTCTTTTTATGTCTACACATCATTTAGCTAAAATAAACTTATCCTAGTCTTATTCAGTTTCTTGGTGATTCTTTATTTACAATACTTAGTCCTTATTGATTACAGTTTATTTTACATGGACAAGGAATGTATTCATTTAATGAGTTGTGGTCAGTGTTGACTTTACCATACAGCTTAGGGATTTATATCATGTAATTAATTAACATTTCTTCTTTTTCCTTGTACAATTATTCCTTCCTAGGTTTATGTTAGTTTGTTATATTTCAATTTTCCCTTTTTGTGTCTGGTCTGGATATCTTCCTTCTTCTTTTCTTCACTGATCTCTTTCTCATTCTTATTTATTTTATACATGATGTTGTTTTCACTTGTCTCCTTCTCATTGATTCTTCTTTCTTCTTTCTTGAGGTTGTTATTGTTGTGTTCTTCTCACTGATTCTTCATTCTTCTTTTGGTTTCCATTGTGTTCTTCTCACTGATTCTTCATTCTTCTTTTGTTTCCATTGTGTTCTTTTCACTGATTCTTCATTCTTCTTTTGTTTCCATTGTGTTCTTCTCACTGATTCTTCATTCTTCTTTTGGTTTCCATTATTCTTTTCACTGAGTCTTCATTCTTCTTTTGTTTCCATTGTGTTCTTTTCACTGATCTATTGGGTAAGGTATGTCAGTCGGCTCGTCTTTAGTCTTCTCTTCTTCTTTATCGGTACATTTACTAGTAATTCCTTTTTCATGATAATTCACTTAGTTTAACATATGATACCTTCTCCTTCTGTATCCATGGTGGTATTCTTGACCTGTTATGTATTCTTAATAGTACTGGCTTTCAAATTAATTTTTTGGTACATTGGTGGATGTAGTGTTATATGTACCGTTACAATATATATATATATATATATATATATTACAACGCGTCTTTTTATCTAACACAGTTATATAATATATTTAATGATAGATAAAACGTTACTTACCCGTGATTTTACTTTACCTGGGCGCCAGAACAAATCCCAGATACAAATGACACTGTTTCAGCTTAGCTCAAAGCATAGAGACACAGTTTCTCAGGATTCGTTCAGTGAATGTGGAATTCAAGGGGAATCGTTACAAATAACACTTAAAATTTTTTTGTTGAAGTTTGTTTAATTACCGTTTTAATTATTTTGTTAACTTCTTGAAGAATGCTAATTGTAGGACTTATTGCTACCCTAACACTTATTATTAATGAGTGTGCGTGAAAAGTGAAGATTAAAACGTCCAAACGACCTATTGCTCTTATCTGGTTTAATTAAGAAAATTTATATCTCCCAAACCAGTGCTAAAGAACAGGTCTGCAATAATTTGCACGTTCAATACTACACCTCACTTTCCAATCAACACTCCTATACTATGTTATAACTAATCTTACTAATTAAATACAAAGTGTGAAGTTACTTAGTGTCTTTTAAAATTGTTTATTTTTTATTATTTATTTATTATTTATTTCATTGATCAATGAATCTATTTCTTACTGTTTGATGCGTCGACCGTAGATGGGAATCCGTAGAGATCCTCCTTTTGATGGTTCAGCACAGAAGAAATGATGTTGACCAATCCTGTTGAACGATGATCTGGGCAATTACAGATGCTGTAGCTCTCTGTTGCACCAGTCACTTCACAATTGATTATTAATTAATTAATTAATGTGGTGTTACACAGCGAGAGTTGTTGTCGAACTGTACTATTTCCTCTGCAACTGCGGACTACTTCTCGAACTTTTTACTTAAATGAAACTTTGCGTGTTTGTGAAATTAAGCACGTAATTTACACACGTCTAGCGCATTGAAGATCCGAACGAAGAGTGCTCGCTACCCTCCGTCAGAGTTGGCGTCTGTTCTAAATGCAGGATTCTGATTGGTTGTTCAAATAAATCATGCGTTTTCCAGTTGAAACAATGTCGGACAGGTCGACCAAACGCCCCTTGACAGGTCTGAGACGGCACAGAATTACTGGCTAAAATCGTACTTCCTTTGTTTGCAAATCGTTTGATTACAGGTATTTGCAAAAGTGTTTTCAAAGATCTGACCACAGAATATTGTTGCTTAGGTCTTTATCTGTGTGTGTGTGAAAACACCTAATTCGTACCTAGCCTAATTCTCGAGTTATTTCGCTTGGCGTTCTTCTTCTGTATATCTTCTGTAAATGTTAATTATATTGGTTGATATTTTGGCTACTTATAGAGCTTTAATTGCTGAACACTATGCTGTTTTCAGAATTGCTGTATATTTATTGGTTTTAAAGATATTGCAGTTTTAACACATAGATTCAATTGAGTAAGATTTCCTGTCTGTACCGGCATTTGTCGTAGCAGTGACGAGGTTAGACAGAGATGGCTGCAATTATACTCTTTCTCTCTTGCTTACGTCGCTATACTCGCTCCGTTTGACACTTTCATATAACGCTCAGATAGGACGACAATATGAATCGTTATAATATATATATAGTGACAGCAGCGAGGCAAACATCTGCTCCCGGTACGAGTTTACAGCGCGGCAATCAGAAGAGACCGGAAGATAGTAGCCATTTGATAGGTTTGCTGCAACCAGAAAAAAATAGGAATAAACAGAGTGCGGTTGGATAAAAATCGCGGCGGAAGACAAGACATTCAGACAACCATCGCGAGTTTCCGGATCGCCCAGAAACTCCTTACCGATGCTTCTATCCCCTTTCATACATTCGCTTTGCCGGAGGAGAGGTGGTTGAAAGTTGAAATAATTGGCATCCCTTCCGACACGAGTGTAGATCAGATTAAACATGCTCATGAGTGTCAGTAGCATCATTCATCTCTTCTCCTCCGGCAGACATATTCCTAGGAATGCCTTCCTAGTCAAGTTACGTAAGGTAGGAAACTACCAAGCGATTTACACCATCGAGTCTCTTTTATCTCCGAGTAAGAGTTGATTCTTTCGAAACCAGGCCCGGACCTCAGCAGTGTTACAACTGCCAACGGTATGGGCATAATTCCGTTTTCTGTCATATGGCGACACGCTGCGTGCGCTGTGGTGAGGTTCACCACAAGGACGACTGTCCGCGTGATCGTGACGCTCCCGCTACGTGCGCAAACTGCGACAAAGACTATCCGGCTAGTTCTAAAGCCTGCATCTTTTATCAGACAGCCTTGAAAAAATCTGCCTGCTTTAAAAGGCTGCCTGCTCCTGCCCCTGTTAGATCTAAGCCCACATATGCCACCCCGGTGGCCACAACCTTAGCTGTTGCGCCTGCCCCGGCAGCCGCCTCAGCCCCCTCCCACCTTGGCGTCATTCGGAGCGCTTGTCAGCTATGCGGCTATGGCCGCTACATTGTCCTCTGGCTCCCTACCGGCCCAGCAGCGTAAGGCTGTTGCGCCGAAGAAAGCAAAAACCATCAAACCAGTGTCCAAGCAGCAGAAGCCCGCTGCATCTAAGCCAGTATCAACTCCTCAGAATCAGGAACCTCGGCAGCCCGCACCCAGGCCAAAATCCGACAACGGTGTAATGTTTCGCCAACCCCCGCCCACGCCACAGGCGACCCCGGAGGCGGAAGGGTCTTCGGATCCGACCTTTGCCGAACGCCTGCGTACCTGGGTAGAAACTCTTGTCACACAGATCTTAGCTGCCAAGGACATACAGTCTCTTCTGGTTGTCGTTCTGTCTTCAATCATGACACTCCTCCTCGTCTCCCATAGCTATCCCACTCCGGCTGGTGACCTGGAACGCCCGAGGCGCTCTGGTTCAACGTGCCGAATTGGCCGCCTTCGTCACTGAGTATGACCTTGATGTCATACTCCTCCAAGAAACCTTTCTCACTCCTAGAGTATCCTTCAAGCTTCCAGCTTCGCACAGATCGCTCTTACCAAAACGACCCTTGTCGCCCTAGTGGCGGCACTGCTATCTTGGTCCACAGGCGTATTGCTCATCGCCAACTCCCCCCTCCTGCGACTAGTCGCATTGAGATGAAGGTGGTGGCTCTTTGTGTCGGGGCTCGGGAGGTGCGCCTTATTTCGGCTTACCTCCCACCTGGGCGCGACGGACCGCCGCGTCCAGAGGAGTGGAACGCTCTCCTCGACCACTCACTGCCCACTATTGCTGCTGGAGACTTCAACTCCAAGTATCCAACATGGAACAGCCGTGTAACAAACCTGCTTGGCCGCTTGCTCTATACAGTTACGTTCAGCGTCATCCACAGGTACATGTTCTTGGTCCTTCCTCACCGACCCACGTTCCTCCGAGGGGACATCCGGATGTCCTTAACATAGTTGTTGTCAAGGACTTGGCCTGTCCTATCACAGTAGCTGCCGTGTCAGATCTCTCGTCAGATCACGACCCAGTACTTATCACTGTTCTGTCCACGTTGGACACACCTCTCCAACCTCCCCGCCGTGTTCAGAGAGTCAACAGGCGCTCTTATCACGATGAACTCCACCGAAAAGTGCTATCAGACCCGCCGGCCCCCATCGCCAACCCAGCTGATGCGGACCGCCTGACCAACTATCTATAGGAAGTCGTAACGTCCACCATGGACAATCACACTTATTAAGTCTCTGAGACTAACAGAAGGTCTCAATTACCTGAAGAGATGCTCCTAGCCATCCGCAAACGGCGCGAGCTCCGCCGTCGATGGCAACGTACCTGGGACCTTGCCGTAAAACGCAGTTTAATGCCTAATCAGACCTCGTCAAGCAGCTTCTGGTTGACGCCTCAGCAGATAGTTGGGACTCATATCTTGATTCTCTTGAAGTACTGCCCGAGTCTGTCTGGTAGGCTGAAAAAAGGACCCGCCATCCTCTTAGATCACCGGACGGCATTGTGTACTCTGCGGCCGGCAAAGTACATGGTCTTTGCCGATACCATGGAGGAGCAATTCACCGTCCACAGAGGCGTCTGCGATCCCGACCACTCGGCCGTGGTCGCATTCTTCCTATATGGATATTTTTCCCGCCCTCCAGATGATACCCAACCTCCGTTCGACCTGATGTGGAATCGGCTGTTCGTCGACTGCACCCTAAACGGGAGCCCGGCGAGGATCTATCGGCGCAGCGGCTCTGCAGAACACACCCCCATCTCTCATCTCGATAATCCACGAGCTGTTCAATGGATGTCTTCGGCTCCATTATTTTCCCAGCCTGTGGAAACGTGCGAAACTCATCATGATACCCAAACCACACAAGCTGCGTACGCTCCCTGAGAACCATCGACCCAAATCTCTCTTGCCAGTTATCTCGAAGGTGTTTTAGCGGGTCCTGCATGGTCGGATTGTCCCCATGCTGCATGATTTCATTCGCCAAGAACAGTTCGGCTTCCGCAGAGAGCACTCGATCACTCTTCAGCTCGTCATGGTCATCACACAACTGACGGACGCCGTCAACAAAATCTGTCCACTGTAGCAGTAATGCTTGACGTGAGTACGGCCTTCGAGTCTGGCACTAAGGCCTTCTCTACAAACTGGCCCAAACCCCTCTACCTGCCTCTTTCGTTCATCTTCTGCGGTGGCATCTATGCGATCGCTTCTTTAGGGTATGCGTCGACGGGTCGTACTCATCCGTCTGACCGATCGCCGCAGGCGTTCCCTAAGGATCTGTCCTCGGCCCCATTCTGTACCTTGTGTACACAAACGATCGTGCCTCTACCTCTTCCTATCCTCACCTCCTCCGCTTTAGTGCAGACGACGGCCCACCTCCTATAAAACTAGGAGCTCTGCTCGACGACCCCCCATAGACATATCAACAACATCTGCCCCTCACCACCTCCCTTGCGGCCCTTGACTCAACTCTTCACCATCCTTAACACTCCTTCTCGTCCCCACCTAACAAGTGAAACGGCCTCTCGTCAAGATCCTTCCTCTCCAAGTTATAAAAAAAGCTTCCAACTCGACTAGAAGGAGGGCTCCATCCTTATTCTAGCGCAAAGCTACTAAGTATTTACGCATCAGGCAGTCATCGGGTTCACCCGGACACTGCAACCACTAGGGAACGTCCAGCAGCTGCCCCACAATTGGATTGGATTGGAAGACATTCAGCTGTTGACATTCATGGAGTTCACATCTCTTGCAAGTGCGGTTCCAGTAATCCGAAGCTAGTTTTCGTGAACAGTGCCATTAAGAAGACAACGAGTGTGCAGTGTAGTGCCAGTACAATCTACTGGAAAACAAGTGTAGTGCAGTGTGGTTCAGTGCAGTGTTGTGTTTTCTCAGTGCGCGTAGTGGTCCGTGTGTTTCTCCGCTGCTGCCTGGAGTTGTGGTAAGTCGATTTTAATTTTTAATTATTGCTTCTGTAGTACTTGGTAGCGCCACTAATCCTCTCCGCCTGAGGCGCGTAGACCTTGCCTCCGCCAATGGCGACATCCGCTTCTCCCGTCGATCCTTCTCAGGGCCACTCTGTTCCTCCTCGCGCTCTGGCGCAACCTTCACCAAACGCTCCTTTCGAGGACCGCTCCATTCCTGCGACGCAGCTGACCCCCGATGCGGGCTCTGGTCGCGCTCATCGCCGGGACTCGGTCATGGAGCAATCCGTAGCTGCTGACCCCACCAACCAGCCTAAACGCATGGCGCCGGAAGACTGGGCGAGGTTCGTCAAACGCATGCACCGGGTAGTTCCTCCAAACACTCTGACAACTGTTTGTCAGGGTGACTTCTCCATACGTGCGCTCACCACCACCATCGGGACACTGCAACCACTGAGGAGCCCGCATGAACCTGAGCCCCTCTCCAACTGGCATATGGCAAAATCACCATTCCATCGGACGGCGCGAAGCCACCCGGAAGGAAAAGGAAGAAGAGAAGAATGGACTTTCTTCGCTTTCTTGTCCTGTGAAAAAGAACCAGCGATGGACATCGAGTGGGACGGCAGCGGTCTCTGCATACCGCTGCCGAAAGAAGAGGAGGACTGCAGTACGCCACGAACAGCGGGCGCAGCCGCTGAACATCACATCGCGGCTCGGGCGGAACATACATAGCAGTTAGTATCATCGCCGCACGGCCCTTCTAAGGGCCACAAAAAACGAAGAGGTGTACGATTGACGCCATTTGTCCTGTGACGATATGTGTGTGTGTGTGTGTGTTTGTAGGTAAATTTTAGTGTAAGTGGAAAATATGTTTGTTAATATATTTGCACAGAAATATTTCTTCGTTGTCGTCGTTCTCATAATCATCATCGACGTCGTCGTCATCGTCATTATCATCATGACCACCACCACCGTCGTCATTATCATATTTCATCATGAGATATGATAAAAACGTTGTGCTCATCATTTAGCCTACCTACTCTATTGGACTCCTGTTTATTCATACACACTAATAAGTAAACAGACACTTTCATATTGAGATTATTGTTATGGGAAAGACTTACGTTGATTCTATTAACTTACTATACAGTAATATTAATGTATTTCAGAAAAACATACTTGCAGTAACTATTTGCCTGTATCTAAAAAATTGTCCCATTATTAATCAATTTTGTTAGATATATTTATAAGCAAATTACATATACCAGTCATTATCAGCTTAGATATTTTTAGACTGTAATTGTAGTACAAATTCGTTACTGCTTATGCGATTATACGCACTACGATAGTACAAACGATAATTAATGACAGTTATAAATATTTATGTACTGCGACTATTATTATGTGTTTTTAAGTTTATCAAATATTTTTGTTATGAATTATTTGTATTTATTTTTTATCAATATGTTAACTCGCTCACACACACACACACACACACACACACACACGCGCGCGCGGTGTTCCGGGAGGAAGGGAAATAATTCACGAGGCGATTTAGAACTAAAAATACGAAAAAATGTTACATAAATATAGTCCGGAAATGCTTTGTTTTCGAGTTATGGCCAGGTAAAATTTAACCTATATTTCTGTTTCAAAGGAGTAATAGAGCAATATAAAGTTTCCTGGAAGATAAATTATGGGGAAAAATTAGTGGTGCTGTATGCTGTTTGACCTGAAATACTAAAAGGAAAGGATTCCAGAGCTCTATTTTTGCTATTTTGCAAGAAAATTTCTGAAAAATATAAAACATTTGATTTCAAAAATACAATTTTTTTAAGTTTAGCATACAATAATTTTATTAAATTACCAATAAACAATAAACATTTTGTAATTACATTTGTAAAGAATATTGTTTTGAAAACATTTATGTTGATAACGCTAATGAAAAGCAAACAAACCTTTGAGAAACTTTTATTAAATAATGAGATATTAGAAAAATGTTACGTTACTGAATCAAATTCAAAATAACACGTTTTATTTACAAAACAGCTAAAATATTATAATACATTTTTATTTTAATTTTAAAAAAGGAAAATTTTATTTTGTAAATTTATAGGTATCTTTGCCGCGCAGTGCAATGTTTTAACAAGAAAAAGCCTGTTAACTCGTTTACGTGTTAGGACTGACCCATATTGACTGAAAATCTGATGTAAAAATTTTGATCTAAAGAATGAATGAAAATATTGTGATTATACCAACACAAGTAATGGTTACTTAATTTGTAATTAGTAGTTGTAAACATACGCAGCGATTTACTTTAATGCGAGCACAGCATAATGTCCTAGTCACAGGTGCTGCACACGCCTTACATTCAATTAGAGACAATTCATGAATATTATAGTAAGACGAGATCGTCTGTTTTATTTATTATAGGATCTGGTCGTTTGTTTTATTATTATTGTGAAAGTCTTGTTTTTATTATTATTAATTTTTGTATTATTGATTTATTCTACCCAATTCAATCTATTATTGAATCCGATATGAATAAATCGGTTCACTTACTCTTTTTTATCGTCGTTTATTATTTTGGTTTAATTGTTTAGGATGTTTTTTATCCACTTTCTTGAGTTCGATTCTGAAGAAGTTGTGTCGACTTTTCTATTGTCAGCCTGCGGTGAGTTGATCGGTGGTTTCCTGTATAAACACTAACATAAATACAACATGTACACGATACTTACTATCAGTTGTAATGTGTAGTAAATCTTAGATAATGTGGTTGGTGATGGTCATTCAATTTGAATATCCGCCTTGACTTCTGGTACCAACCGTCTCTGGTTACTCACTAAGCTGTAATTCTACTTTTTTCTAATAAAGGTCGACACTTTTTATTGTTCATAAAACAATAGTTGTTTATTCAACTCAAGCAAAATAGTTTGATTACAATGGCATTATTAATCTTCCCTTTTGAAAATAATTAAAATTGTTAAAATTGAACATGGACTCTTAAAGTAATTATAAGCTCAGGGTGGTAGGACTGCATTTGGCAAGTCGATTATTTTCTGTTAGTAAACGAATTAATTATTATGCTTCATCAAATTTGTAGGTTCTTTGAGCCTGCAAGATACACAGATATAATAAAATGCACTACTGTAATAATGAGTAGGCAGAGAATAAAATCATTAATTGTTGGTTTAACATTACATAAATTATGAACGACTGTTCATTCATTCATTTTGTTTTAATTGTCTCCAAGTCACGTTACTAAATATTTAGAATTAATATTAGGCAATCAATAGTAATAAACGGCATTCTCGACATTGTCAATAGACAGATAAACAAAGTCGTCAGTTCTCTTAAACGTAAACAGTTAAGAAAGTTTCAAAACCTGTATACAAAACAACACAATGACGATAATAATACAGTAGAACATAGCCACGTATTTCATCAGCGGGTTGCAAATTACACCGGAATTAAATTTGAACATAATGAAATGACATTATTGAACAAAGGTTTAATGTATAACATTCCCTCGTTTAATAAGAACTTTATGATCCGTGAAATAATATGCGCGGAAGCTGCCATAAAAACTATTGATAATATTTCGCATTAGGAGGAAACGCGTGCCATCATAAATAACAAAATAAACAAAGTTATTAAGAAGGATACCCACATCGCTAACCTGCAAAATAAGTACAAACGTGACGCGCGTATTGCACGGAATGTTTACGAAAAACTTCGACATGATAACGCTATCGTCACGACAGCTGATAAGGGTAATACGGTAGTTATTATTAACAAAAATATATATACCAATAAGGTACAGGAATTCATAAGAAACAATAATATTCAAAAGCTACACAAGGATCCCACCAGCGCCTATGTCAAGGAATTAAACAACGCTATAAATAAATGCCCCACTCTCCTCAATGAAAGCACTAGACGTTATTTAAAACCCATAAATGCCAAGGCCCCAGAACTTACGGGTTTACCCAAAATACATAAAGAAGATATGCCAATACGCCCGGTTGTAAATTACACGACTGCCCCTGGTTACAGGACGGCTAAAAGATTAGTAAAAATCATAAAAGAGAACATTGACATAGTAAATAACTACAGCATAAAAACAGCTACGATCTCGTTGAAAAAATTAAAACTATTAAATCAGCACCACATTATAGGTTGGCTTCATTTGACGTAAATAATCTGTACACCAATGTGCCGGTAGATGAGACAATGACAATTCTCAGAAATAGCTTAATTAATACAAATAGGTTAGGTAGAAATGAAATTGATGAACTTATGCAATTGCTAAAAACAATACTCAAACAAAATTATTTCTCTTATGATAATGAGTATTTCATGCAGGAGGATGGTCTGGCAATGGGGTCACCTTTATCGGGAATTTTAGCGGACCTATACTTGAACCACTTTGAGAATACATTTTTAATGTCTAGTCTTAATAAACAGCGAGACAAAATTAAATTTTACGTACGCTACGTTGACGACACTTTTATGATATTCAATGGAACGAGTAGAGAAATAGAAAATTTGAAAGGATATATGAACAGCATAAACATGAAAATCCAATTTACCCTAGAAATGGAGAATAATAGCTGCCTGAACTTTCTTGATCTCACTATCAGCAAATATAATGACCGTTTTAGATTCAAAATTTATAGAAAGCCCACCACCACGAATATTACTATTCATGCTGATTCGTACCATCCATATTCCCAAAAAATGGCAGCCTTCAACGCGTTCGTTCATAGAATGCTTGCTATTCCCCTTGAGCAAAAAGACAGAGTGGAAGAGACTAATATAATCAAAAGTATAGCTATCGCTAATGGGTATAAC
This sequence comes from Magicicada septendecula, assembly GCA_034769895.1. Taxonomy (NCBI): domain Eukaryota; kingdom Metazoa; phylum Arthropoda; class Insecta; order Hemiptera; family Cicadidae; genus Magicicada; species Magicicada septendecula. The sequence continues at coordinate 400,721,392 of CM068369.1, read as the reverse complement.
AGTGGAATCATAGACAAGCTTATAAGAAAACACTCGGTAAAAATCAATAGTAAAAGCAGATTAACCGGACCATCTAAAGAAGATACTAAATTTATAGTAACTGAGTACACAAATGTACTACCAGTCATTGTAAAGAATGAGCTGAAAAAACGTAAAATAACAGTGGCCTTTAAAACGACAAATAACATCAAAAAACGTTTGGGACAAAGAACTCATATCCCGGCTGAAGACAAAACTGGAGTGTACAAGCTTGAATGCGATGACTGTGACAAATTCTATATAGGACAAACGGGCAGGCCGTCAGCCGAACGTTTTAAAGAACACCTGCCCAAAAGTGATATCTCGAAAACTAGATCCAGTTACGCTCAGCATTTAATGCTGTATAATCATAAGTACTCAGACTTCCACACAAACTTTAAACTGCTTCATAATTGTAAAAAGGGTGCATACGTGAACGCTGTGGAGGAATATGAGATATACAGGGCTTCTAAGTTACAAACGGACCAGCTACTTAATGACAAAGTTTCGTTCCGATCGAATCTGCTGTACAACACGGCCATCGATATCGATGGGTCAGCGGGCAATGATAACGGTCGTATAAGACAAAGTGCAACAGTTGGTCGTTGGCAACGAGACGATGCGCATCGGACTGTGCCGTGACTGTGTCGGTGTTAAATTATGTGTGGTGTTTTTGTGTTTGTGTATTTTAACTAGTTGACGACCCCTTTTGGGTGAATTTGATGTTTTTATAGTATTTTTAAACCTGATGATGAGAATTTATTCTCGAAACGCGTCGTTTGAAGAAAAAAAAACAAATAAGTCACAAGACGGAAGTTAATACAGGTAATTGCCTAATATTAATTCTAAATATTTAGACTGTTCATTGTTTACAATTGAGGTTATCATAGGTTAATGTAACCTTGTTCATTTAAAATTGATTAATTATGCTTCGTTGATGCCTTACTTATTTAGTATATCATAATAATTTGTTAAATTCAGTGTTATGTTCCTGAATAATCTCCAAGATTGGATATAACTAAAACAGGTAAAGTAAATTCATTTGATACAATCAGGTTACACTCATGTGTGACTCTGAGTTCATTCACTATAATTAAATACAAAACATTTTAAATTATTAATGGTCAGGGTTCATTCTCCCTTCATTGATCATTCAATGTCTTTTCTTATACTAGTACAATTGAATCAAACAAAGAATTAAAATTGTCGTTATTAAGATCGTTCAATTTGATCATTGTTTATCTGATTTTTTCTAAGTTCCCTTCCTTTTGGAATTCGGGCAATTTATCAATTAATTCAGATTAATTAGATTCGCTACTAGCGTTCTTTAAATTATGAATGATTTGACAGGTGTAATATAATGGTCATTTTCATTGATACTTGCGTAATTGGTCGCTCCGAAGAATTAACACTTATTATAACTTTTATAATTAATTAATATTTTTTTTTTATTAATTCATTTTCATAAATGCACTGCACTTACTCCTATACGCATATACTCCGTAACAGAACACTTGAAAATAGACTGCACTATCTTCCTATGTTGACCTAACCTCCACTCGAAGTTTCGAGGTTAGTTGGTGTGTTTACAGCTGTTGGCTGTCAAAACCACGTTTTTCTGGACGATCGGCTAACGTGAAGTCGCTCTCGTTGTTGGTAAAAGACTGTCTGTAGTTACTTGGTCGGGATTCTTCACTTCGTATTTTTTATAAGCTCTGATTGGTTAATTGTCTTTATTTCGTGTACACTCGGTGAGATTCGTCAAAATAGACGCTTAGCATCATAGCATCATCGCGTCAGTAGGCCGGGTCCAAGATTATGATATTTTGGTTACCTACCCACGCGCAAAAGCTCGTCACTTCTTAATTATTTCTTATAAGTCATATATCTTATTTATATATCACTGACGATATTTTTATCATTCCCATCTTTTCTATTTTTTGAATACGAGTAATTTGCATACCCTCATCATATAGTTCTGATTTGGGGTTGATAAAACCGCACTTGGTATAAATTCATAATACTCATTAAGCTATTTAATACTTTAAATACATTGTTTTATCCCATATTTTGATGGTGATAACATATTCTTATAGTATTATTCACTTTTCCCTTAGGATTATGTACTAATAATTATACAATGTCTATTTTCATAGGTTCAAGTCCTATGCTTACTGTTACCCATTTCGTTTATTAATAATATTATACTAATATTAATAGTTAATAATATTTTATTATGGCCTATGCATACTGCATTGGTCGTTGTCACTACTGATAGTGTCCTCTTTCCGTATCATTTTGTTTTATTACCTTAACTATGGTTTGTTAAGTGACCTTACCATACTTAATGAAGTTACATTGTTACATGATTTGTAATCCCTTCAAAGTATTCTCATTATTGTTTGAACGTCTCTTATTATTGTTTTGATAACACTGTTATGATTGTGCAGTAGTTCATTCTGTATTTATTATAATAATTGCTTTGGTTTAATGTTACCAAGATTAGTTGCATCTAGTTGTTAACATTGTTTATTTATTATTATTGTTATTATTGGTATTTAGGTAGCTATAATCCTTGAATTTACTTAATTGAATAGTATTCTGCCTCATTCAATGTTGTTAGTTAAGTTCCTACTCTTTTATAATAAGTTAACAAGATAATTTTGTTGCATCAGGCATTCATTCTATGGCAAGCCTATAGTTATATTAAATTACATTAATACAGCTTTTATATTTAGTTATTACATTATCTATTGTACACAAATCGTTCCTTATATAATCTATTTATGTCACATTATAATACATTTTAGTTTAACATTGCTTTGGCCTTATTTTTCTATAGTTTTAGTGAAAACTGGTTGCCCAGATTAGGTTATGTTATTTCTTAAGTATGCAGCAATGGATTATTGTTGGTTTTGTATTTCTGTATTAAATTTGATTTATTTGACTTTATGTAGTGCTGGTATATCTGTGGTTTATTGTTAGAGCACCTTTTGTTTATCTTTTAGAGTCTTTATTATTGGTAATTAGTGGTTTTTCTAATATCAATTCCACTTTACAATTGGTCATTTATGTTATGGACATAGTCCTCTTTTCATGTCTACACATCATTTAGCTAAGAACTTATCCTATTATTATTCATTCTCTTTGTTATTTTTTATGTCCAATAATTAATTCTCATTGATTATTGTTTGCGTTACATGGTCAAGGAAGGTATTCACTTAATAAGTTTGGGTCAGTGTTTACTTTACAGCTTAGGGATTTATATCATGTTGTTTATTCTATTTCTTCTTTCTTCTTTTATAATAATTCTTTTATTGGTTTATGTTAGTTCACTATAATTCATGTTATCTCCCTTTCTGTGTTTGATCTGGATATATTTCTTCTTCTCTTCACTGATTCCTTTCTTACTCTTAATTAGTTTATACATGGTGTTGTTTTCACTTGGTTCCTTCTCTCTGTTTGATCGATTTTCTTCTTGTATTGGTTATCGTTGTGTCCTTCTCACTGTTTGATCTATTTCCTTCTTATATTTGCTATCGTGGTGTCCTTCTCACTGTTTGATCTATTTCCTTCGTATATTTGCTATCGTGGTGTCCTTCTCACTGTTTGATCTATTTTCTTCTTGTATTTGCTATCGTGGTGTCCTTCTCACTGTTTGATCTATTGGGTAATTGTGTATGTCGTCGTTAGTCTTCTTTTATTTCCTTTAGTTGCACATTTACTAGTAATTTCCTTCTTTATTATAATTTACTTGGTTTAACTTATGATACTTTTTCTTTTTTATCTATGATTGTATACTTGACCTTGTAGGTATTCTTAATTGTAGTGGTTTTCAACTTAATTTTGGTGCGTTGGTGTTGGTAGTGTCATATGTACCATTACAGCATTTAAGCCATGAACTGATTTTTTAACATGGAGGGCATCATTCTGTGAAACATGAACAGTTGCGATTCACATTATAGAATTGTTTTCAATTTCATCTTCATGTTAAAGTTATCGTTCAGATGAAATATGAATCCAAGTAAGAGTGCCATTTTGGAATTTTGGACCAAGTTGTAAAATCTCTGTAAAGTTTACTCTCTCTCTCTCTCTCTCGTTATTCATTTTGCTGTGTTCCTGTTTTGTCTGTAGTGTTATTATTTATTTGACGCCTCCCGTCACTTATTTTCTTCTGAGGGTTTGCGACGTATTTTTGTGCTCATAGCTTTTGGCAGTTTCTCCTTCTTCGATATAATACGATTAAATCTTCAAGCCTTTTCTCTTTCTACAATCATTTTTTCTTTTTTATGACGCGTTGTAAACGAGAATTAATACAAATGAACTCATTTTTCAGTTGACCTGTAAAAAATTAAATGCTTCAATGTTAAATGATTTTGTGTTATTTTTGTTATTATTTAATATACGTATTTGCCTAATAAGGTAATATTTTTCTTATATAAAATCGTAACGATTTTTACAAATGTTATTGCTTTTAATTCTTAGGTATGTTTCATTTATTATGACTCAAGGACATGTGTCCAACATGTGTACCAGTTAAGAGTATTGGATTCTCTTCTTCTTTGGTGATCAATCGGAAGTAGCAGCTCAGTTGGTATCAGTTCTCCTTCCCCTTCACGTTATCCGCATTCCTTTTCATTTCTTCATAGCTCTTGAATCTCACATCTTTCATAATGTGTTCCATATGTCGTTGTTGTGGTCTTCCCCTAGATCTTTTCCCATTCAATGTCTCACTGTTATTGTTTTTAGAATTCTTTCATGTCTCATTAAAAGCCCATTCATTCGCACTCTTCTGTTTATAATGGATTTCCACAGGCTTCCATTCTCACCCATTCTTCTAATAATTTCCTCATTTGCAATCTTATCGGACCATTTAATATTCAACATGTGTTGGGTTAATGGTGTTATAGCCAACCACTAAATTAATTTATAAAGCGACATTCCGACTTTACAAGAATTAATAGCTTAAGTGCCAGAGAAGATGCATTTAAAATTTATAACAATTGAAATATATCCTTCCAAATGAAGTTATGGGTATTAAAAACTCTTGCTAAGCGATGATGTTGGTGCAGGTAACTCAGTTGTTCGGCACACACTACTTCAGGCTGGCCAATAAAACTAACTGCTTTTGTTATGATATAAACGTCTTGCATGGACCAAGAATTTCTAAGTTCTGACAGTTAAAAACTCAACAAACATATCTGCTATTTAGTTCCCTCTCGGCGCAAAGAATGAGAGTTCAACATTGTTGACAATAAAATATTGAAAAGTGGTGTCACTAAAACGTATTCAACATTTCGGAAAATGTTCAACTAAAAACATTGGGGTTGTTTCGCTTGTACGGTTGTAGAAGCTCTTCACCTTGTAGATGGTATGACGTACAGTAAAAAACTATAGGTATTTCAAAAAGACGTGTTGTTCCAGAACTAAACAAACTTGCTCAAGATGGTATAGGTGTCCTTTAACAATACCTTGTATTTTGTTTGCTGTTATATCTACAAAAATGTAAAGGGATTTGTAAATGAATGTTGCAGTACTTCAGTTTTCGACTGGCCACGTAATTCACCTGACATGGACCCAATCAAAAATCTTAGAAGAATTGTCAGAGATAGGCTTAGGCAATGTGACTGCATCACAAAATACAGGATTATTTCAACTAATTCAGTGTTTGGTATCAAGAAGATTATGTAAGGTATGTACGTAAACAAATTAAATCAATGCCTAATAAACTGGACTTACTAATACAGGGCAAAGGAGGGGACTTAAATTACAAAAATTGTTTGGTACATTGTTTAGTAAAATATGTTGATAAATAAATTATTTTAAATGTTACTTTATTCTGATTAATTTGCACAAGGTGTAATACATTCAATTTAAATATGTGCGTGTGGAGTACTGCGCGCGCGCGCACGCACGCACACACACACACACACACACACACACACACACACACACACACACACACACACACACACACACACACACACACACTCACACGCTCGTAAACACTCACTATTTTGTTTTGAATAATGTAATTACTATTGCTTTATTAGTAACATAGGTAACAACATACAAACACCTGGATGATGTATCAGAAAATTAATTAACAGCTGAAAGTAAATAAGCATCGCGGGGTATTTGGTGTTTGGAACGCTGCCGGTACAAATATTCGCAGGGTAATTGGTAATTAAATACTATATTGTTTTATGGCGCCTTTGATCTTGAATGTTCAATATTGAATTGAGACCACAGAAAGCAATTACAGTTTTATTGATCACTTCTATCCAAATCACTGAAAATTTAATAACGCTCCGTCACAAATACAATAATAATTACGAAATACAAATTATAGCCTACTATTTATTTGTTTCCTGCGATTGAGGCACAAATACTACTACTACTACTACTACTACTACTACTACTGATCTACTACTACTACTACTACTACTACTAGTACTACTACTACTACTACTACTACTGCTGCTGCTGCTGCTGCTACTACTTATCACTATAGTTATTAAGTTTACTAAATCACAGGTAAATACAATTAGATATTTATGCAAATACAAATAGGGTGAACCCATAATAAGGTTTCTTTTCGGCCATCGTCAGTTGGTTAATGAATACGTCAGTATTTCTGTTACACTATCTATGCAGAATAATCATCTATCATTGGTTAACTATCACGAAATTTCCTTCAAAATCTATTATAATTATTTAAGTTTTCGTAAACGTCAGAAATAAGCTATTCAAAGTCAAAATCTAGTCGAACACAATTTTTCCTAAGAACTTCAGTTCCTTGTCAGTGACAGTTGGTTTATTGTGCCATCCAAAGAAGACTACTCGTGGTGGATGAAGGCTGTTTACTACACGGATGCGTAAAATGGGTGTTAGTATGGGTATTTATTGCCCAAGTTGGTGCATTCACACCAGTATCTCAGCAATCAAATGAGGCCGACCTCGTTTTAGGTATGTACAACACTCCGGTCTTGTCTTTGCTCACGGATAGAATAATTATCGTGCTACTGATCTTTTGGTATGTTTTTATTAATTTTATTTGTCTATAGTAACGACGTTACTGACGCCTGAGATCAAGTATTGATGACATTACGTTTTTTGTTTTAGATAGACATCGATTTGGCAGCTTCGAACTAGACGTAGACAGGTATAATTCTTTGTTTCTTAATGTTTGTTGTAACTTACAATCTTTAATGCAATCTACAAGACTCGATTCCAGAATTGATTCAGAAATCTTCCGGCGCCTCACGATATGTCATTGTAATAACGTAATCAGTTTAGCAAATAGTTGATTCATAGTTTTAAATGAGTATTTATATAGGAAAACATTTTAATTAAAATGTTTTTTGGAATCATCCAAAAAATTATTTTCGGAACGATCTAAAAATTATTTTTGAAACGGCCTAAAAATTATTTTCGGAACGACCTAAAAATTATTTTTGGAACGACTTAAAATTATTTTTGGAACGATCTAAAAATTACATCTGGAATCAAACTAAAAATTACGATTTGAAACATCTATATTATGGACGTCGCATTTTGCTACGTCTTGAAAATATTGATTTTCGGATCATCCTATAAATTACATTTGGAATCAACCTAAAAATATATTACAAACACAAATTGCAAAAGTTATATTCCGAAGATATTGGAAACCTAAATTTCGAAAATATATTCCGAAAACAAATTCCCCAAAATATATTCCGAAGATATAGGGACCACAAATTTCTAAAATATATTCCGAAGACAAATTCCCCAAAATACATTCCGAAGACAACTTCTCCAAAATATATTCCGAAAACAAATTCCCCAAAATATATTCTGAAGACAGATTTCCCAGAATATATTCAGAAGACAAATGGGGAGCGAAAATTTCGAAGACAAATTGGGAGCGCAAATTCCGAAGACAAATAGGAGCGCAAATTCTGAAGACAAAAATGGGGGGGGCGTAAATTTCGAAGAAAAATTTGGAACCACAATTGGGACAATTTGTCTTCGGAATTTATTTGGGGGAATTTGTCTTCCGAATATAACTTTGGCAGTTTGTGTTCCCAATATTTTCCGAATATAACTTTCGCAATTTGTGTTCGTAATATAATTTTTAGTTTGATTCCAAATGTAATTTTTAGGATGATCCGAAAATAAATATTTTCAAGATGTAGCAAAATACGACGTCCATAATATCGATGTTTCAAATGATAATTTTTAGGTTGATTCCAGATGTAATTTTTAGATCGTTCCGAAAATAATTTTTAGGTCGTTCCGAAAGTAATTTTTAGATCGTTACGAAAACAATTTTTAGGTGTGAATTGGCGTCGTCGACTGACATAGCCTCCTGCGGCAACGGTTGAATTGAGAAGAAGAAACTTTATTAGCGCGACCTGGTATTTATAGTCAGGTCGTGCAAAAATTCCTGTCTGAACAATTTTCAACTTGTCAGATTCTGTCGAGGCGTCACTACCCCCACTCTGGTTTAATTCACTATTTTCGCCTATTTTCGCGAATTTACGAAGTTTGTTTCACCTCACTCGATGCTCAATCGATCACTAATTTACATAGTTTTCTTATAATTAAAATAAACATACAACTATTCTACTTGAAAAGGGTTGGTTACATTTCAGTAACGGACAGGTTTCACACACACCAACAAAATACGCGCGTACACAACGCTAGCGACAGGTGTGTCGAAAATATATGTCCATGCATGAATTCTGCGCTCCCTATTTATACTACGATCCAGCTTATGCAATCTGAATCATGTTTATTTATTCATATTTATTTATTTTTATTATTTATTTGGGCAATGCACAGTATCGTTACTGTTTGTACTGTTGCAATATATATATATATATATATATATATATATATATATATATATATATCACTTTCTGCTACAGTCCGTTTCTTGATGTATATAATACATTTAATATTTATAATTAAATTTACCTCAAGATGTTATTTTTCTATTTGGAACATGTTTCGAGAGTTCATGTTCTCTCATCTTCAGCCTTCGCGATCTTGTTTCTGGTGAAGTATTTGTGTGTTGGCTGCTGGTTGCTATTAAGGTTGTTTATTGGTCTTTGGTATTTTAAAGTTGTATCCTAAACGCATACAAAAAACCAGAAATATATAAATCCAATTTTGCCACACATGCAATAAACACAGGACACGAATTCCCAGACATAACCAATGTATCACTAATAAAACATATACCACACAAAGGTACCATAATGAACATTTGGGAAAATTTACAAATATACAAACATAAAACACAAAACAAACTAATACCAGAACAAATACAAATCAATACAAAACATGACACAATATTCAAAGCACTCAACATCGAAAATACACAAAATACAAAAACATATACCACAATCACACACAATAATACAACTTTAAAATACCAAAGACCAATAAACAACCTTAATAGCAACCAGCAGCCAACACACAAATACTTCACCAGAAACAAGATCGCGAAGGCTGAAGATGAGAGAACAGGAACTCTCGAAACATGTTCCAAATAGAAAAATAACATCTTGAGATAAATTTAATTATAAATATTAAATGTAATATATATATTTATATATAAACACACACACACACACACACACACACACACACACACACACACACACACACACACACACACACACACACACACACACACACACACACACACACACACACACACACACACACACACACACACACACACACACACACACACACACACACACACACACACACACGTGTGTGTGTGATGTATATTGCGATGTATAGGTTGTCGCATAGAATAAGTAGTTGAGATATATGTTATTGGAATGAAGTGGATGATATTATTTTTGATGCTATTATTTTTGACAGTTCACTGAACTCTTAATACAATTTATAAAAAGTAATCTGGCTGTTTTGACCTTTGTAACACAAACTGAAATTTACTTTTTATAGAGTGAAATAAATTAATATTTAAAAGTATTTTTTGTCTTTTTGCTATGAAGTTTTTACTGATGTGATAGAGTCTTTGTTTTAAATAATTTTTAAATAATTACACATAAATAGTATAAGTTTACTTACCTTTAATGTCAACTACAGATCTTTCAGACAACGGGTTGATTCTGGATGATCCTAGATCGGGATGAGTATGTGGTTTAATATACGGGCGTGTAGATACTCATCACGGGCGCGATTACATACACTTTCTCCTCGAAACAATACTGTTAGGCCTACTGCTACTGATGTGTTGCGCTTACACCGTTCCAGTAGATTTGAAGTGTTTATATCCCTAACCGGAATATAATGAACTTATGCGAATTAGCACAATTATAATAATTCTCGCAGTAACTCTAAGAATTGTCTAACTTGCGTTTGTCGCGATTGGTAGACCAAACGTCTGATACCAGAGCGGCGTCTACACGTTATCGATTCCGAAGATAACGTGATCTATCCGTTAAAAGTTATTTTCATTCACTGACTTTCTCCTAATCTGGTTGATTCTTCGGTAACCCCTTCTCATGATATTCTTACAGATAACGAATGTTCTTGTCCAAGAAAGCTTCCGAACAGAACGATTCTTGTTCAGAAAGGTGAATATTTGTACGACCAAATTTATGGACTATAACCTTTTTACTTAAAAAATGCATACACTTAGTTACTGATTTTTAAAACAACCATTGTCATCAGTTAAGTCTTTTTATTACGACCATCTCAAAAATTTCCATATCTCAAAAGTTATTTAAATTAACCTTTTTTATGAATATTCCTTAAAATAATTTCGTACCCTTGCACAAGCGGACTATTTACGCGGCTAAGTATCTTTACGCATTATCTCTCTGCACTTACAGTTGTCCTTCTAGTGTACAAATATTTAAACTAACATATTTCACAATGTTTCTTGCCAACTAATTTACAATGTGCAATCACACGCACACACACACACACACACGCGCACGCACGCACGCGTTTAAGTTTGTATTTTTATTAATTTAAATTTTATCAAGAACTTGAGTCAGATGGCAGCTGTTTTCTATGTTGTATGTATATTCTAATTTTAGTTGTTCTTTTAAAATTTTTAAATAAATTTCGATATTTTATAATTTGGTGCAGTTTTTGAATTTATTAAGGGGTGTAATGGATTTTATATTTTGTGTAATTAAATTAAATTAAATTAAAAAACTGTTCAAACATTCTAGAAAACAAAAAAAACAAAATATATTCTTATTTTAAAATACAAAGTATTATTATTTATTATAAAATAGAGAAACAAGAATAATGTGAGTGAATATGAAAACTATATTGCATCGTTACGTTCTTGTAGTACATGTGTGTTAGTGCACTGAACGTATGTCCAGTACATTTGCATACCCAGTCGTTTGAGCTTATTTGAGTTACTTCAATCACTACATCACACATACAGATTAAATTGGTAGAGAGGAGAGAGTATCGTGAGATGTAATGATTTAAATAAATTAAAAAACATTAAAATTGCATTTTATCTATCTATATATATATATATATATATATATATATATATATATATATATATATATAAAATTTATATCTCAAAGTCTGAGGATTTGTGGGTACTGAATACAAATTCACACCGTTACACCGATTGTCACCAAATTTTGCACAGGTAACCTTTGTCACAAAGCGCAAAATATTGTCTGACTTGGAATTTGATATTTTGCCCCGTTCACACGATTTAGGCCCTTTTAATTATGCCTTTTCGTTGACGCGTATAAAGATGTCAACAACACCATGGAGACCAGAATTAATTACCATCGTAACAAGTAAATAAACAAATGATATTTAGGGGCATTGGAACTGTACATTTATCCATTCTTGCAGTACATTTTCGATGTTTTATATAATATGCGATTGTATCGATATATATTACGATGTGCTAAGTGTACTAATTGTAAATTGTCCTATTACTTAATGCAAAGTGAAAATAAGTGTTGTTTTCATGTGTAATGTTAGGTGATAACGGTTTTTGGTTTTTAGTTTACTGCAGAAATAAATAAAAGCCATGGTTAAAGAGAACATAACGTTTAATGTGTTATACAGTGCTTCTAACACAGTAACACTTAAAGTAAAGAATTTAGCGTTTTTCATTTAACAGGTAGTTTATAAATATCTCCAAAGGCTTTATAAACGGGTAGTTTTAAATCTCCAAGGCTGTTGCAACAACATAATAATTTAGCACAAGTTAAAACAGTACAAGTTTTGAAAACAGCTTTGGAGAGAATTTGACTAATGAGTACAAAATTGTTATACGAGCTGACAGAACGCCAAATAGACATATAAAATAAAAATTATATTAAAATACTTATTAAAAGTCAAATATTCGCGTGCAAAGCCGCGGGTAACAACTAGTTATAAAATAAATCAGAAAATTTTAAAAATATATACCACTTTTATAAGTATGCAAGTATTATAGACCTAATCACAGTATGTAATAATCATCATTTAAATAACCTACACTTATCATAAACCTCATATTGATACACTGTACATTTAAATTAAACTGGGTGCCTGGCAGACATTAAAACATTACTGACAATTAACAATTAAGCACTTTAAAGTCCTGATAATAAATGTTTACCAAAGAACATCATCCTAATATCAACAACGTGCACTCAAAGAATGCACTCAATTAAATGCTTAGCGTTTTAATTGAATTTTTATATCAAATTTCTTACTTCATATTCTAGAATAAAAACTTATATTAATTTATTTACAATTTACACAACTATGGTATACTTTTGTACAGATTCTTTATTATTGTCTCTGTTTTTTAATATTATTCTTCAAATAATTTATTTCATTGACACCTGTTACTGTAAATCACATGGTGTGTTTATCCAAGGTGGTCCCCCTGACGATTGCGTGTGCGTGAGTGTGTGTATGTATGTGCGCGCGCGCGCGCGCGCGATCCAGCCTCGATAAAAGGACTACTCCTGACACAACCAACGCGATCACTCGGCGACAATCTGATTGAAAAAGGAGTGACTGGTTTGTCAAACTAAGCTATAAATAGTCCTGGAATTACAAACCTGTCGAAGTTTGATTAAACCTTCTTGGGCTTGTCAACGATTGCTACAACAGGCTTAGCGCCCCTTTCACCACGTGAAAAATTATTTGCCCTTTTTGGTGATTTTCATCGTTTGTAGAAACACTCGTGGCAAATACAATAATTGTTTTTGGTTCGGAACATTTTCCCCTTTATGGAAGTTTTTTATTACTCCGTAATTATTTGTATATGGGAGTAATTAACAAATAATTACACTGTCACTTTAAACGTGCACGGATTCGCTCTACCTCGAGTTAATGGGTGCACAATACGATGATATGTATCGTTTCCGCATGCATTAAACAGTTTTCGCACAATCCTTTGAAAATATATAGTTTTGCGTGCGTCTTGTATTTATGTCTTAAACTGGCATCACACACACTAATAACTTAAAAATTTAACAATGCGCACAGAGAGATCTTACCCATTTTGACTTTGCACCAGGTGAATTTACAAAGTATTTTTAAAAAGAGGAGTAAGACGTTGATAACATGAAATAATTAACTAAAACATAGTAAAAGAATCATTCAACGGTTTATTAAATAAATTTTCAAATAATTTGCAAACGGTTTACTCAGTTATTGCAAAGAAAATTGATTGATTATAAAAGTTTGAAACTAGAACATTCAAAATATTCTCTTTTATAAGGTTACACTCTGAAAACATAACATATCTTTGCTATTCAGCACACATTAATAACATATAGTCTTATATCTAAACATATATGATGAACAAATTATAAAATTTTTTATATTGCATGGGTCAGACGACTTAGAATCATTATTAAAATTTAAACTCATAGCAACTCATCTATAAAATAATATTATTATCGTGACCAAATGAAATTGAATGGTTGCTATTAATATTTTAATAAAAAGTAATATTTACCTTAAGAATGTTTATGATTAATAATGACACACCCAATTTTAAAAATTAAACAATATAGATTTATTATTTTTAACACCAACTTACAATTACGTCTTTTACTTGGAATATTTACACTATTTACATTTAAGTCTTTATATTACTTTATTATTTCATATTATATTCTTTATGAGTTTTTTTTTAACACAAAAATATAATTGTTCATTTGTCACCTGTTGAAGTTACCTTCATTGTTGAAGTTACCGTTGCCTGTGTACGTGTGTGTGTGCGCGTCTCCTGAATGATGACAATGACGATGATGAAGATGCTGACGTTTCCTCGGTATTCTATAGCCTGTTGTGGATGGTGGTTCCGTGCTCCTCCATCAATCGTGGTGCATTGCAGATGATGGTAATGATGATGAGTTCAAGTCGATTAGCAGACGGACATAGTGACCTCGTGTGAAAGTTTCCATGAGTGTGATTATTAGCAAACGAACATAGTTTCCTCGTGTGAAGATTTTTTGTTTCTCTGTCGATTAGCAAACTGTCATGTCATATATTGTTTTTGACATGTTAAACTTTGTCAGTCCCTGTGTAGCGTCCTTTTTTAACTGATCACTTTTTAATCCATTTTCGCTATAACCAAATACTTGAGCTTTAGGCAAGTGGTTGCATTGTCTCCGTAATTTTTCACTCGTTGTTTACATATAACACACTTGTGAATTACTAGCTAATTGTGGTATTAATTAACTTTAATTAGTATGATGTCTTTATTATTGCACTTTTCTGCAATAATTTGCATCACCATACGCGTTTAAATTTCCTTAATCTAACGGTGTTCTTAGAATTGTGATATGTCTTTTGTAACAGGTAAAAAAGATATTTATTAATTTATTTTAATCATGTCAATATCTGATTTAATAATACAAACCAACAATTCATACGTAGTACAATGCATGTCGGCACTGACACACACACACACACACACACACACACACACACACACACACACACACACACACACACACACACACAACATATATATCTTGTTATTTCCATCGGTGGTTAATATGTCATGCTTTTACTTCTCTGAACAGCTTCTCTTATTTCATAATTGTGAGCAGCGTAATAATTATTACGCTACATTAACAATTCTAACATATCTCCCTTTAAACGTTGAGTGTCTTCATCTTACTTTAAATTTTGTTAAAATTATTCTCTTTCATGTTGAATTATTGTTTCATGTTGCGAAGTCACAACTTTTAATCCAGAAATACTCAATTGTTACTGCCTCATCGCAGTATGCCCTTTCTTGCCGTTTACCCAACTATTTGTAAAGCTGTCGGAGTCGTTGGTGTTTCTTGGAGCTTTTGAGAATCTTATTTCACTCAAGGACTATCTCTGTATTAATCTTCCTCTTCTTCAGGTCTATACACATCTTTCATTCCTTTGTGCCGAAAGTATAGAACACACACACACACACACACACACACACACACACACACACACACACACACACACACACACACACACACACACACACACACACACACACATAATTCCATGATACAAGGCACCAGACTGTAGTTAGGCGGGCAGACGATGAGACTACCACAATTTTGTATGACGCCACATCTTTAGATCCTGTCAGTTTCTTTCCTCCTTAACCACTGAGCATCTTTTCCTAAAGGGACTTATTTTCTGACGGTGCTTACTCACCAAGTCTCAATACCGTCAGACGCTTGTTAAGTTTGTATGTACGTAAGTCCCACCAATTAACAATTATGGATTGTTAACCTCATGGCCTCTAGTTACCTTGCGATCACGGTTCAGAATCTTGATTTAGGCCTTCCTCTTTTTGCCAGATAACCGTGGTATCTGCGAGAATAAAAAACTAGTCGGTACGTCAACTCTACAAGTGTTCCGGACAAGATAACGGTGCCCGAACAATTCGCTGAAGAGAATGAGGAGATGTAAATATTTGTTGGTACGAGGATGGAAGGCAAACACAAAACGCGTGTTTAGAATGGAGAGTGTTGGGCTGAACTCTGATGTCTTACACACCAGTATATAAACAGCTGGTGAGCCGCTGATCTCTTGAAAATGACAAAATCGTAAAAATAGGTACAAATTAAGTACATGAAACGTGTAAATAATTTATGGAATTAGTACCTAATAATATTAATCAACTACAAAAGTAATCATAATTAAAACCATACTCTTTTAAATTTGAATATTTGTAGGATATAGCCTACGTTTAAAATTTCTCGAACCTTACCGCGGCTGCTTCTATTAATAAATTAAGGTTGTTATATTTAAACATTTTTCTTGCCTCCAGAAACGATTAAGACTATAAAATAGGTTAATTACCTTCTGTCAACGTTTCTTAAAATCCTTTTAGGATAACTCGAGTTTCGACACCATTTGGTGTCATCATCAGATGGGATATGAATTAGGTCAAAACATTTTGATGCATATACATCTCGTCAGATATTAAAAAATTAAAAACAACACATAACATTACATAAATAATAAATAAACTATATCACAACAAAATAACATTACAACAATAAAATATAAAAACAACGCGGCCGCAAACGAACCTGTACAGGAACGCCCCCACGGTAAGACTAATCAATGCCGGTTTGACCTTGGTTCAATCGATCAAATTGAACCAAGGTCAAACCGGCATTGATTAGTCAATAAGGTTAATAGTTTCTGAAAAGTCTCTTTCAAGGTGTGTTGTGTAACAAATATTAGTAACCCTCGATAGACAGGCTATCGAGTCACCTTTTAATTGGTATGCAGAAGACTCGTCCTGGGGTATCCGTCTTGGGAAACAGGAACAGCTACGTCGTCATCTCGGTCTGGTCTTCGTCAGTAAAGGGCTCCAAAGTCCGCAGGTTGAACCTTCTACGATGGTACTTGTAGATTCTCGGATGTCCTGATCTGCATATTCTGTCGTGTGTACTAGAGTTTGTGGCTTCTAATAGTTCACATCTCCAGGTATGATGTTGGAAGTGTTGTTAGTTCTTGAAGTTCGAAGTCATCTTGTGTTACAGCTTTTTTACGTTTCGAGTTTTACACTTTAAATCTCTTGTTTATTTACATAACTATATTAGTTAACACATCCAGATGCTTTAAGCAGCTATTTCTGGTATACCATCTAATGGTAAAACAAAGTATAGGTAACATATTTTAAGAGCACAGCTCTTACGTCTATACTGTATGAAGTCACCATTGCGAGAGAGCGAAATTCTGCTCCCTTTGCCTGGTACTGGACAAAATGGTAGTGGGGCAATTACCGCGCGAGAATATAGTCCCTGTCTCTCTTTATGTTAACATTTTTATTTATACAAACTATCCCTAAACAAATATACATAATTTAAATCAGTTGTTTTAGCGACTATCTGTGTCTTCAGATTTTTAATTATTAACATTAGGTTTTTTATCTTATTCTAACTTACACAAGACTCGGAAAACATGTCGAGTCTGGAATCAACAGGACAGCGCCTGCTCACAAGCAAAGGGTTAAATACGATATTAATAACTCTTTACAATTTATTTTTTTATTAGAGTATCTTCTAACTAACTAATTACTGCTTCCTCTCATACTGAGTACATACAGGTTTTTTTTATATTAATACAGTGAGATTTAAATGGCTTAATAGCTCGCAACCTTAATTTTTAGAAAATTTTTATTTTCTTGATTATTTCTTTTATTTAAATCGTCACAACACTTGTTCTAAAGTTTTACATTACTACGTTGATATTTATAATAACTAACTTGTTACGAATTTCGTATTGTTTTATGGAGAGACGTGGTGTACATCTATTTTTCTTATAGACAAACGTTTCAGATCAATAATTTCCCAATTGCACAGATTGGGGCATGTATCTATCAAAACAGAATTCAAAGATGCGGAATCGTTATCTTTAACGCGTATTAATTCCGTTTTTACAGTTCTTTAGTGATAATATTAGAGGAGTAGTACTAAAGAATACTATGTGTTACACAGATTATCTACTTTATAGATTTAAACATGTATTTCATTTCTAGCTTTCTGGTGAATGTCGGAGTTATTTGACCTACGTTAGAATCTATTTTTTCTAAAGAATGTTTTCATTTTTTCATGTAACAATTCTTTATTTTGTTTGTGGTACTGAAACATACACATTACACCCGGGTATTACTAGCGTATTAAAATTCAATAAATGACCGAATCTTAGACATTATTCTGTAGAACAAAAACAGTGTTTGCTACGTTAATTGCGTGTGGTTTCAGGTAATGCTGATTTATAATTCAACTTTACAACTCATTGTTTCTGCTATTTAGCAGTTATTTTCGGCGTAAAACTTTCTTTTTTTCAGAGGTTTAAGAAGGAAAGGATCTTTTGGTAAATCTTAGTTTGTTAGAAAACGTCTTTGGACTTGCTTTTCTCATTTAAGATCTAACAGTCTCCCAGATGAATACTCATTGTGATTGGGAATGTCAAGTAGAGACTCTTAAGAGCGGTTTTCTAGTACGGGTACCTATATCCAGTCCCATAGACCGGAAAATTTCTAAGGGTTTTCTAGAACAGAATACCCATTACCTCTACACATAAACTGTAAAAGGTATTCCTTGACATTTGTGGACCTTTCCCTCGTAGTGGAGGACAATATCGATACAAATTTTTTATTATCATATGGGACCATTTCTCAAAATATACAAAATTATACCCTATAAATAGAGCGACCACTAAAAGAATTCTAGACATTATCATTCATAAGTATATACCTGAGTTCGGAACTCCAAGGACCATTATTACCGACCACGGCACACAATTTAAGGAACAGATATGGAAGGAAACATTATTAAGGCATGGAGTCAAGAATTACAAGACATCTGTCTATCATCCGAGCAACAATCCCGCAGGGAGAGTGTTGCGAGAGGTTGAAAGAATCCTGAGGACATACTGTTTCGATCAGCAAAGGAAATGGAGTGAATATTTACCATCCACAGAAAACTTTTTGAACTTAGCATACCATCAGAACATAGAAACGACCCCGTACTTGGTAATGCATGAAAAACAACCACCCTGAGACGTTACTGACCTAATTAATTTTCCAGACACGCCGGAATATAAATTTGACAGAATTAAATTTTATAATAAGATGGTAGAAAAAACGAACAAACAAAGGGATAGGTATCAAAATCGACAACACAGAATCATTAATTATTTAGTAGGAGAAAAGGTACTGTTAAGAAATCGACAGTTACCTACTACCGTTGAGGGAATAGCTAGGAAACTACTACTATTGTACACTGGACCTTACATCATTACCAAGGACAAGACGAATAACACCTACGAATTAACAGACCCTACCAATCAACAACTTAAAGGAACCTACAACCAAGCTTCTTTGAAAAAGTATTATGAAAACACCACCAAAGAATTAATGATAATTTCATTAGTCTTATAAATATGCCATCCGAAATAATCATTCTTGAATGGGGGGCATTATATAAGGTAACAATATTCCACCTCCAAAGAAAGAAAAGTATACCATCAAAATTCGTAGTAAAATATGCAGAAACGCAATCTTATTAATATTAAAAGAAATAGAAGAATAAAATAAACTTAATAAATACAGTAATGAAGAGATAATATATTACTTAAAGATAATTAAAATTTTAAGGAATAAAAAGAAATCGAAACAAAAAGGGAAATATTATCATAAATGAATAATTTGGAAATAGGGAAACAGAGAATGGAAATTTAGTAATTAAATAATGCAATTAACATGACAAAACAATAACTGACGATGAAAAATACCCAGAAGAGACGATCAAATGACCAAAAATGTAAATAGTTCTTAATAAACAATTATAATGTACAAATATGAAACTTAGCATGTAAGAAATAAGACATTGAGTAAAGCCTTAGATTAAAACCATGAGGAGGTCTGCAAACCTCAAGCAGCTACTGTGTATAAGTGAACTCCAGACTGTAATTAATATAAAATTACAAATATAAAAATATTGAACAATAATTATAAAAGTTAGGGAGTGTAACAGTGTAAGAAGGTGAGAACAACGGTGATAGACTTTAAGAAGTAAAAACAGTGTATAGTGTAAGTGAATAAACATATTTACAATATGAACATCACATGAAACATATAATTTATATGAAACTACAAGGTAACTCATATAGTGCAATAAAACCAAGTGGAAATAATTAAAAAATAAAGAATCTTCCGTTACAAACTTATAATGTAATAGTGACGAAGATAGAATAAGATTCTATGGAATAATATTAATTATAAATTGGGAGACCGAACCTGTGACCCATAAATATATCATTACCAAGACCTTATCTGAATAAATTAGTGTTTTAATAGAAAGGAGGATTGTTGGAAAAAATATTGATACTAGGCAGAATGTGTCGAATTTTAATGCTGGTTTTTATACAAATTAAAGGAGAATACGAGACGAAACGATACTGAAAGACTATGAAAATAAATAGAAGAAGGATATTTTAATCGATGGTGCAGAAAACTAGAAGTCCAGACGCAAAGGATCAAGAAAGAAGATCGTAAAGAAAACTACCAGATGGGTGAGATCTATCCAATAGTCAACCCAGATATTAAAAAACATCTTAACATTTAAAGTTCGAATCACAGCGATATACTATAGTAAAAAACAATAAAAACTTTAGAACAGTGAATTCTAATTGTACACCAATAATTATTAGTAGTAAGAGTTTCTTTTTCAATTATTCATTTGGACTTTTGTATGATCCAAAGAATCCACTGATACACAACATACATTAACAACACCTAATTACCAAACATTAATTTTTAAATATTATGTTATATGATATGTTTACGACTTATGTACTATACTTTGACATGACTTATACATGAACCCTGAGATTGTGATTTTACATGCTCTACTACAGAACTGAGTTGCAAAAAGATTAAATAAAAAATAATTGAATACGAAAAAATAAAGTAAGGAGTTTGAATATTTATTTTAGCATAAAGATTCTACTTACAAAATTTGGCACCAGCAGCTTGGGGTAAACTACATAACCCTGAGATTAATAATTAGAGGGGCGGCATCCCGTCAACTTACAAAATATAGAGATAAGGACGATGGTAATATTACATCTAGTCTGAAGTCTGAGTGATATAACCTGATAATTTATTGTTTAAAATTTTAAAGTTTATGATATCGTAATTACATAATTGATTTAAAATAAAACTATGTAATTTTAATCCAATTTCTACGTATGAATCTCTTCAATCTGTAATGAAGCTTAGCTCGTTTTTGTGAATATGCTAGTAAAGAAAATGATACACGCTGGATGCCTTACACGTGTGAGAGGTAGGATAATCTCGATTGGAGCAAACACTGAAAGAACAGTACAAAATGACTCGTAGTAACACACCATGCATGGCTTTTCTTGACCCAAGTATTGGTTATTAAGTTTGTTTACTTAACTCGTGCAACGCAAATCAACATTTATAAAACGTACCATTCATATACCTGCAAGACAGAAACTGGCGAAGCTTTAGGACGTCCTATGCTCAATACTAGGAGTAACAGGGCTATTAAGAGAAAATATTTAATTTTACTGATTTCCCCTTTTTATTTCTATTCAGTATTTATGTGTTTTGCTTTATGTCCGCAAAATTTCAAATATTTATTACTTTAAGATTGTTGAAAGCTTTTCCTTACTGAAAATGGTTGCAAATGTTTACATTCTAGTATTACTCGCCTGTTACATGTTGGTATGTAAATCAATTATCGTAAAATTCAATTTTTCCAGGAGTTTTATTTTTTTAGTGCGTGACATTATTTGTAATATTTCTATTTGTGAATTCTATTTTTTATTATTGCAAATTTCGTATGCTTAACCTTTTTGTTAGAAATTAAAAAAATGTTTTAAATGAATGGCAGTATAATCTTGAATTCTTTGTTTATAAAACTTAAATTAAACATTTTAATAGACTGTTACTTAAAATGGGCGCTTATGTTATCTTTAGAACAGTTTCTTTCCTAATCGACTC
This sequence comes from Magicicada septendecula, assembly GCA_034769895.1. Taxonomy (NCBI): domain Eukaryota; kingdom Metazoa; phylum Arthropoda; class Insecta; order Hemiptera; family Cicadidae; genus Magicicada; species Magicicada septendecula. The sequence goes on along the minus strand of CM068369.1, from coordinate 400,699,356 downwards.
TCATGGAAAACTACTTATCTACATATTATATCAGCTAGTAGTTCTTAGTGCATATACAAGTAAATTAAGAATCGAACAGACAATATGGCGGTGGAGATGCTTTATTTATTACATCTTTAGTAAAGTGTAATGTGATTTATATTGCTTCAAATAATTTATTTATGTGATATTAATAATATAGTATTTAGGTCAGAGTAACAACTGGAATGCAGGCAATTAAGTATTTACTTGATTTTATACTGAATAAAGGTAGTCAAGAGATGGAAAAAACAATTGCACAGAACAACTAAAACGTAGAGAAAGTGAAAACAGACAATGTGACCTCTTATAAATTAACAATAATACATACAGTAGTAGACTGTATAAGATGCTCGTAGTTTACACTTGTTACTAACGCGCGTGATATGCGTTTTCAAGACCAGCACCGCACAGAAATGTGAGAAATGTAGAGCTCAGAGTCTAGTGTCATGTATTACTAGAATAATTTATCTAATTATTTGGATTTTGGAGAAATTGGGAGACACGAGATACCATATTGTCGCTGCGAATAATTCGTATTATGAAGAAACCTCTGAAACTTGTCAAACAAATCATAATAGCCTTTGTTGATAGTGGAAAGGCATTTAACAGCAACATCAACTGGAATGTAATATTCGAAAGTTGTAAAATTACAACCTTTGTAATAGTCCTCAGAGATGTAAAGGTTGACTATCGGGATAGAAGAATTATTCTGCAACTCTAAAAGAACCAGAGAGCTCTCACAGGCCGGGATGGACTAAAATCAAAGATATCAAAAGGTGTTATACACGGGTGTGGTTTATTCCTCTAATGTTCAAGTTGTGTGTGTAGTACACGACGAAGGAATTCATGGAAACCAGCAACAATGGTATAATTAATGGCGTATGTTATAAAACCATCCACTTTGAAGACGACACTTCACTTTTAGGTAACAACGAGGAAGAACTACAGAATGCACTTCACCAAATGAACACAATTTTAAAAGGTAAATATAACATGATGATAAATAGAGAAAAAACAAAATTCATTGAGTGTTTCAGAACTGGAAAATGGGAGGCTGAGATATATCTGGACGGAAGGAAGCTAATGCATGTTGATACCTTTAAATATTTTATGAGCTGCATTACAGATGGGACTCTCTTTACTTTAATGGCATATCAGATGGGAGATATGCCAGTGATATAAAAAGTACAATTTTGCACAAGCAAGAAAAGGATTTTTTAAGATAAGATCTCGTTTGGTGTCCAGAAATTTATAAAGAGTTTCATTTGGACCATATACACGTATGGCTCGGGAACCTGGACCCTGAGGAAGTTGGAGAGGAACTATTTTGAAACTTTTGAAATGCAGTGATGGAAGAGGGCCTCAAGAATATCGTGGACGGAAAGAGCACCCAACGATTAGATCTTGAATAGAGTGGGTGAAAGAACGTCGTTGAAAGAAAGTGAGTGGAACCATTACGGAAAGGAGAAGAGAATCAGTATGGTTTGTCGCCTGCTACTAATCAAACTTGTTCACCACCCTGATCGAGGGAATGATAGATGGGCGAATGGGAGGGGAAGGCCCAGGCAGGAGAATACGAATGAGATAAAAGGAGGAAGAAGGTATGTTGTGATTAAGGACTGTCAAGGGAAGAGAAGAAATTGGAAGCCCACCAACCTCTAGGTTGAGGAGAAGGAAAAGTAAAGAAAAAAAGAAGAAGAAGAAGAAGAAGAAGAAGAAGAAGAAGAAGAAGAAGAAGAAGGGAGCGTACTTACGAGTAACACAGTGGATTACAAGAAGACGGAGTACAATGAGGACAGCACAATAACTATGTAATCATATTACTGGATTTCCATGTTAAACAAGTGGCAGGAAATAGACAGATAAAGATTTAGAGTAGCCTCCATGAAGAGTTAAAAAATAAAGACCACACCCATTATGTATTTTGTACGTTGTTTTACAACATGGGTTTGAAAGGGGGTGATGGGGAGACTACTTTTTATAGAAGAAAAGAACAATTAATAAATAGGGATAATAGCTAAAAGAAAGAAGATCAAGAAGACAGAGTACCATTTTATTAGATTATTATATTATACGGATTGGACGCATACCCCAAATAAACTAGGATAAACTGCATTGAGGAGGTATTCGTTTACACAATGCCAAAATTAGTACTTGAGTAGATATTATTGATTGTACAAGAAGCCACAAGTTGTAAAAAATAAGTATTGTGATTTAAAAAAGTTTGTGAAATATTCCATAAAAGAATTTGTTTTATTTATTTACTTCAAAAATATTTGTATACTGTAAAAGCAATTTCAAAAGAACAGGATGTTCAACGCTAACAGTAGCTGGAACTGTACCTTTGATAAATAAACTAATTAAAAATATACCAACAGAGTTCAAAGTGTGTCATAGTTCAAATTCCAGCAAACTAGGATCAGTGTGGAGTGCAATCTGTTTAGAACTACTGTAATTAGTATCTTCACTCATGTGGAAATACAGGTATTGAAACCGTGTACGTTAGTTCACATCGCAGAGTAAGCCAGTACTGATTGGTTTATATTTTACGTTTATTAAAATATCTTTAACTATTTAACTTTTTTTTTTTACAAACTACAGTACAGAGTAAATTTTTCTTTCTGTACACGCTAAATAGAGGTAACTCGTTCAGCTCAATTTATGTAAATTATGCGTTCACTTTGTGTGTCAAACAAACTCTCCTTCACGCATCGGATTTTAAATGATTAATTTTAATTAATAGTGGTACAGCAGTACATTTTTGTGCATAGACCTGTAGCAAAACAACAAAATCCTATCTCCCAGCAATAAGTACTTCCAATTATTATTGATTTGCCTTCTTTCTATTGGTTTAGTGGACTCAATAAAGTTAGGTTGTTTTAAAGTTGTCTCTATTTAATTGAGAAAACATCAAACTTTCCGATTTTTTTTCCAAAGAGAACATACTTATTTTGAGAGAACAATTAATTTGAAAGTTTAACAAAAATACGACAACTTTACAAAAATCTGCAGTACTAGTTGGTCACTGCCGTAATAAAGTTTTGCTTAAAAAGCATACTTTACTTAAGACAGACAATTTTACTATGAACATGTACTGAGATGATTTAATTTAGTTTATAATTTTGCAGTCTACGTTACAAGATTATAAAATTCCATTCTTTCAAATGGATTTTGGTGTTTGTGTAATTTGTGGATCTTCCAACTACTGTTCTATATAATGAGTTTTAGTAAAATGCAGTTTATTCCTAATCTCAAACATTCTCTAGCAATGATTAATGAACAGTACTAAATCTCTTAATCGGTATGTTTCCATGACTTTCAATTAATTTTAATGTTTTCGAAGACCTATGACTAACGTAAGAAGGAGACTCGTTAAACATTTAAAATTAAGTTTGAATAGTGCAAATGCAAGTTTAACCATTTAACATTATCTCAAATATTTTAAAATTAAGTTTAAATAGTGCAAATGCAAGTTGAACTATTCAACATTATTGCAAATAGTTTAAAATTAATTCGAATAGTACAAATTTATTAGCCTTTAAATCAGGTAACGGGGATATTATTTCTTTGAACATGTCACAAATGAATTTTTTATATTTGGTTACATTAATTTTTACGTGTAGCCTAAATACATCATTAAAGTATGTAAATATGTTATCGTGCATGACTACTTAAGAGACTTAAAACTTTTTAAATTATTAAAATAAAGGAATAAAACTTACTGTGAATTAATTACTATAGTTATACAAATTTAATTTCGACTGAAATATTTGATGCAAGTAATTAGAATATAAATGTGTTTGTATGAAGTGTAAACAGTATGTAATGATAATGCCCAGCCAAAAAACTCGGTTAGTAACTTTTCAGCCATATGGCTTCTGAAGTAGAAAAATGACTTCGTTCACTGTATACGTTTTACCTTTGTTTTTGTGTCAAAAGTGAAATAGACAATAAGAAACTAAAATAATAAAACTAGTTTCGGTTAACTATTAAGGTAAGTTAAGTGACTAGTAGGAATAGTTTTTCATACCTGTATAACAGTATTTACAACAAAGGGCTTCGTTTAGAGACAGACGTAAATTAACTGTTGGTAAGAAACACGTGACGTTTAAAATCGATGGCGATAATTGGTGGATGGCATCAATTATTAACTGTAACACTCAATAGGAAATGGCTCTTCCAGTAACAACATATGAATAAATATGAATTTAGGACAGATATTTTTAGAATATCTATGATTCACAAACGTCCTAGTAACGAGTGGAAGATACAGTAACTACACTGATGCTTGAACTTATGAATATGAACAAACAAATACATAAAATAAGGTGTTTATTGTGGAAAAACTATTGTTTTGACCGTAAAAATGATACTCAGATACTATTACTAAAATTCTCGGGCTGTTAGGCCGTGATCCAAGTTGTTTTAGTCATACGTGGGCAATCGAGATCTCCGTTCTTGCGCCACTATTATGGGTATGGTTGAAACGTTGGCATATAACACAGACAACTTGGACCATGCTCGACAGCCCGGAAACTGACAGCGGTTGTAAAAGCTTCGTCCTTTTATACTCAGTGACTCTTTAAGGAAGTACCAGATTAGATTTGAGATAAAACTTAGAGTGGCAGAGTGGTCAGCGCACCCGCTTCCAGAGGTAAGAGGTATCTACCGACTGTTAAAGGACACAAGCAACGCGGAGGAAGCTGTGTAATGCAGAATAATTTTTGTATTATAAAAACGTATTGTGAATGAGTTAAGAGTGCAAGTACCCTCTAAAGTGGGTCCCTGTATGTTCGATCAGTCTCAGGTGGAACGATTTATTATGTAAAACTAGACTTTAGGCTCATTTAACTACAGCAAGTTAGTAGCCTCACCAAATCCAAAAATTAAAGGCGAATAGGGATAGTGACAGCCATATATTCCTACTTATGTAGTGTAGGAGTAAGCAATGAGCCTTTTCTAGATTTACGTGTCAAGGGTATGAAAAAGTAATTTTACTTTCTTCTAATAAAACCAGTATAAAATTACATAATATCAAAATGGAGTATTTTGCCACTTACCACGTCAGACATAACCAGTGGTAATCTTACCTTAAGATTATGATTAAGATATGACATTTTCTTGTTTAATTTTCTACTTAAACAATTGCCACTTCTCGTTCCTTATTATTTGTTAAAAAATTATTTTTTAATAGAAATATTATTTTACTCAAAGAAGAAGAGTGACATCTTCACATTACGGCATAGGCAAGGTGCTGCCTGTTCCGCTTTCAAAGATCCTTCAGCGATTTCTTTCTGGATCTACCCACACACTTGTGTCATATATGTTTATATTTCCAAACTTATTTGGCTAGTCTTGAATCTGACATTCTTTCTAAATGTTCTTTCCACCGTTGTTTACAATCTTTTAATCGTTCATTCAAGTTAAAATTTGTTATTCTTCTGTTATGGCTTCGTTCTTTATACGATCAAGCTTAGACTATAAAGCAATTAAGAAACACTACATATGTATTAACATTAAAATAACAGTGGACAAGATAGACCATTGAAAGTAAAAATTTTATATCTTATCCTCTATTTCTTTTTCTGGTATTTGTAACTGACATTTCTGTGGGTGTTGTGAACACTTTTCAACTAGTCTGCCACGTCTCTTGTTACTTTTTTACCCATTAATGTTTCATAAATTTTGGGCTGTTAGTTACAATTTTTCTCAAGCGGTCTAGCTACTAAAGAGATTCTGCCTCTACTAAAACAATTAATGTTTTATCTGCACGCATGGATTCCTTCAATATTTTACTTGCTCTGAATATTTTATCAGGTTTTTGTACTTTTTTATCACCTCCAGAAATATTTTTGTACACAAGGTAAAAGAACGTACAGAAGAAATCTTCTGACACATTGCATAAATTCATTTATGTTATTATTAGATTATACCGGAAATTCCTTTATCGCAGTACTCAAACAGTACTATGTCTAATATGTTTGAGATAGTCTATGTTTATGGTTTATCCACTGAAATTTAATGAATGATAATATATCAACAGTTAACTGAATATATATCGTAAAGCATAATTTTGTATTTTTATGAAAATTAAATAATTTAAATGTAAATTTAATAAAGTAATTAATTTTATCTTTTTCTATGTTTTGATCTATAAATTGACGAAAATCTTTTTTGTCATTTCGGTTTTAGTCCTCTAGACTATTTTATTTGCTTTCACCTTCTTTTCTGTTCAGCTATTTTGTCCTGAATGGACGTTCGTTTCTGTTCCGAAATCACTGTTTTGTATTTGTCCAACCTGGATTATCTTTTAATGTTTCTCGAATACCTGATTAAAAATTTTAATAAATTATTAATTACTTTAACATAAAAAATGTAATTTTGAAAACTAACTTGGTAAGGTAATTATTTTTAATACAGTAAATATTTAATTTTTGTGTACAAAAACGGTTTAATTCAAAACGACATGCGTTAAATATCTATCTTATATTATACAACATAGCTTTATTTTTCTCTTAATGAAAGGTAGGAGGAGAACAGTGGTTAGTCTTGACCGCTACAAATTACGTGTTATTCTCACGCGTAGGATAAAATTAAATTAAAGTATTTCCTAAACCATTTAATGTATAATAGAGGTTCCCTCACTTTATATGATAATTAGTTTTCGCTACTCGCTTAATACATCGCTGGGTTAGCGTTGTTTTTATAAAAGACGACTAAAAACTACTTGAATTAATTTATTTTCAAAGGTCTGGGGTTTTTTATACTGCTCCCTTAATTACAAACGGTTTTATTTAAATTTTAGAAGCTTTGTATTTACGGTTAATTTAAGGTGTTTACTAAGCTCCCATTGGAAGGGTGTACAATTAGCATACAGTACTTTAAGCAGTACATTTACTGTGTTCAGTAATTCTGCTTGTGCTGACATTTACTGTACTGTACTGCTACTGATATTTGGGAAAAGTATTGTTAGGACAATTACGGACGCTCTGGAAAGGCGAGAGTGCCGTTCTACGCGCTTCTCGACTAGCCCAGCGTGCTTCGTCTGTGTCAAGGCCGTCCACTCACGTAGCATATGAGTACCTTCCAGACTGTTCGAGAGCACTTGTAACTGCGCAAATCATATTGGCACCCTGCCAAAAGGATGGAAAGTTATTGTGGAACCTCTGGGGGCCGGCTATTCTGGAACCTATATAAACAACAGGGGCCGACTTTGTATTTGCGGTTCATTTAAGGTGTTTACTAAGCTCCCATTGTAAGCTTGTACAGTCATACGTTAAGCAGTACATTTACTGTGTTCAGTAATTATGTTTGTACTGATATTTAATGTACTGTACTGATACTGAAATTTACTGATTACTGTATTGATACTTACTAAAAGTATTTAACATGACTGAGAAAATTTGAGGGAAAGCTCTTTTTAGTGTTAATTGTTTTACTCGCTTAAATCCATGAGGCAATTTTACGCTGAAAAATTAAGAAAATTATTTGATTCTTCCCATATTTTTAAAGAGTGGACTGAAAAAATTTAGGGCTAAACCTTGTCATTTAAAGTATAATCATAGAGATGATTCCACGTGTGTTATATTTAGATAAAAATCTTATCCGGTTAACAAAACATAACATAGATTAACCATTGTAAGTGGTTGTAAGTAGCTATTTTCAATGGTTACGGAACGCTTGTGGGCCTAATTACTTTCGTACCCTCGTCGCACTATCCAGGAACGTTTATTTGAATAATTTAGTAATTAGTAGACACAACTACACAACTATTTAGTTGTTTATTACTTTTAAAATAAACGTTCTTAACAACCTGCTTCATGTACATTTGTTTATTGCAGCCAGGGAATAAAAATTAAGTATGTTATAAGAAGACACCTTCACAAACTTACTGATGTCTAGTAATCAAACGAATACACGTATTATTTATTTATAGCAGTAATGAGAAATAATTTGTATAAGGTATTAGAATTCGTAAGATTAACTGATAAATTATACAATTTCGGGCGTTACACTATTATATATATTAAGAAATTTTATAACCGTTTTCAGAATGACAGAACTTCAGTTGATACTGGCCAACGTTCCGGTAGGCCGTCAGCAAGCATAAATCCAAATGTCATTAACTATTGTGCGTAGTTTGGTAATCAACCGAGAAGTTGCAAAAGTTCGGCACTGGGATTGGCGGAGGTTCTGCACAAATTATTTTAATTGATGATTTGGGTTTTCACAGAGTGGCCATGAAACTTTTGCCACAGCTTCTTCCCCTTAAATAGAAAAAGATCTGTTTTGGCGATGAACGGGAAGTACTGGAGTGCTTCAACAGTGACAGTGACTGCCTAAAGATCGTGATGACTGGTGACAGTAATAGCTGTTAATTTGCTGGCGTATCCCCACAATTCGGGTTCTAGATCCATGTAGGTATTATGGTGGCTTTGTATATTAGGATTTTATTATTTACTTCCTTTAGCCATTTAAGTTATTTGATGGTAGGAGTAGAGAAGTAAAACAGAAAAAAGCAGAAGAGGAGAAGGAGAAGGAGAAACTTAGAAGAATGAGAATAATAAGTAGAAGTAGAAGTAGAAGTAGAAGTAGAAGTAGAAGTAGAAGTAGAAGTAGAAGTAGAAGTAGAAGAAGAAGAAGAAGAAGAAGAAGAAGAAGAAGAAGAAGAAGAAGAAGAAGAAGAAGAAGTCTTTGGAACTAAGCTGGCTTCTGTTCCGTCGGACTTCTCAGCCAGGTTTTGGGACGGAGGGCAGACAAGTTGTCGTCATTTTTCACCCCATGCGATATTCAGTGATGTTCAAACCTGGAAGTTTGATCGAAGGCCGGGCGATTCGTTGAGTTTTGTAAATTAACTTTTTCTTATATTAATTGGTTCTTTAATAAGATTTTTAATTTAGTTGTTAGCGATTTGCAGTTGTTTTTTTGCTACTATTTTGAATTAGACTAACAAAAATTACGTTTTAATTAATCATCAATATGAAATTTTTATCCATATTCATTCATTACTATTAACACTTTTTACGTTAGAGTTAACTGTTGTACATTTAAGAAAGCATATGATTTGGGTTCAGAGTCATTGATAGCATAACAGATATAATTATAATATGTATAAAAGCTGTTATGATTTGACTTCAAGGTCATTACAGTTGGTATACCTAAAATAGGTATAATAGTTGCTATGCTTGTGTTTATATTAATATCTGCTTTTTTTATCGCGTTGGGTTTTTAGCGTTATGGGAGATGGACCAACTTCTATTCCAACGGTAGGTATGCTGTATACAATATCTTATTACGGAGCTGTAGTGATAATTTCAGTTCTATAACAATTGTAATATTATTTAGAACTTTAGTGAAGTTCTAATTTTTTTTGTCGTAAAATCATTAAAATAGAAAATAATTTGTTTTAGAAATGAATTACTTTTTACACAAGCGGGGGATGTTTTTTGTAAACAAGGAGGAGTGTGCAAGGAGGAAACCTAAGTACAGATACACATTCGCCTATCGCAGAAACCTAATTAAAGATGCACTAATGTATTAGTGATTATAGAAATAATAGAGCATAATAGCTAACCGGTAAAGTTTCAAGAACAATTGTCACAATAAATGAACAAAGTATACGAATTAGGTGCCCCAGTAAACAACTCTATGTACAATACGTAGGCATACATAACACTTGAAAATATTGTTAAGATGTTGTACAGTACTTATTTACTTAATACAATTCTTAATATTACTTATCTTGCTAAATATTTTGTACTATACACCATTGTCTTAGCAAAACAGTGTTTTTATATATTGTGGATATATACAGTACATTTTTCCCACAAAGTATAATTATATTTTTTTTAACGTAACAAGATAGCTGAAACGTGATATGGGAAAGTGAAGCTTATTAATGACTTACAATGTTACGGAAAATTTTGAAAATATCGTATGGACTCGTTTGTTCAGGTAGCAAAGAAACGTATTTTTTCTGCAAGTAGTTTAGGCTGTGAATGTATAACTTATGCACAAAGTAGATGCACAGAAAGTGATTTATTAATTTGAATTGGTTAAGGATAGAATTCATTTTTTTATAACCAATTAATTTTAAAATTAATATGGAATTGATTTTAATAATTTAAAGAAAATCTCCCCGCAGGTGTCTCGCTCTGCTGGTAAGGAAAACAATTGGGAAGAGTAAAGAATTAGGATGGGATGGGTAAAGAATTAGGATGTGTGTGTGCGTGTGCGGGTAAAACACATACACACAATCTCGCACATCCAGAACGTTGATAATGAAGTTATTGTAAAGTTTGCTTCAGTACGCTTAGCGTCGGATTGTCCTGTCGTTACTCCAAAACATATTTCGATTTGTACTTGAAATAGTGCTTCATCAAATCGTTACATCTTCTACTAATTCAACCGAAGGTAGTCGCGCCGTGGTTTTCCCTTGAGACTTATAACGAAAATACACAAGACTTCATCATTTGAATTTGCAGTTATTTCGTGGCATTCATTCACAGAGGAGCACTGATAAATTATACATTCATTCCCGAAAAGCTGATTACAACACTTGTTCATAGTCAAATTTCAAATTTCATGTTGAGTTGTACCAAACTCACTGCACACTAAATATGGGTAAACAATTACGCACAGCATAATTATCAACGGAGAAAACAACGTTAGCAAGAAGAACGTTTAGAAGGTCTATGTATTTATAAATGTATTTAATAGATTTTATTTAAAGGTTTTTGTTGTAATTGTACTCACAAGAAAAAGAATAAAACAAGATGTGCTGAAGGCAGAGCAAGTAAAAGAAAAACTTGTTACTTTAGTAAATGAGGAACTGAGAAAGCGAATTATCAAGTCGAATTGTAGAATTAATGTGAATTATTTGGATGGAGTACAAGTTATCTTCTACTCTCGGTAGCCGACATAACTATAGTCACAAGTTTATTTTTTGGTGAAGGGTTTGTGAGGATCGGTCAAGGCGTGTATGCCGCCTTAAAATACCTTAACCACTGAAAAGATTTCTTAGTGGCATGACTATAAAAAAGACATGTCGCCTACGTCAGGTAGTTCAAAAAAGTAATTAATAAGATAAAAAAAAATTGCAAAAAGCTTTATAAAATAAAATTGTGAGATTAAAGACAGAGACTTTTCAACTCCAGATGTGGCAGTTATCTCCAAATTGATGACAAGATGTCGAACAGAATATAGTGTTTTTTATATGGGAATTTGTTTGTCCTTAAGGTGTGTGCGAAGCGCAACTAACCCGCACTGCAACTGTTTGCATTGTTGTCCATTCATACAGCCGAAGACACAGTGCAATGCTCTTCCGAGAGTCACTAATTAATGATTAACAACTGATTGATTAATATCGAATGAACACCCCTTTTTTCGAATTTTTCTTTTTCATGTCTCTGATGCCAATCATTCTAGACAGCAAAGAACTCTATCCTTAGCGTCCAAGACATTCACAGACTGACGTTTTTAGATCGCTCGCTGAGGGATTATTTCCCTCTAGAACACAAATTACCCTATAGAGCAGCAAAATAAAAAAGTCGGAATACACTCTGTACTGCGGATGCTAGATGTGAGAGAAGTCTTCAAGGAATGAGCAAGCGTGGAGGGAAGTTCAAGACTTACTTTTGTTCACTAAAAACAAGAGCAATGCTTCTGGAGAGAATTGGAGGCTGATTAATTCTATAAGTGGATAGTACAATATATGTGCAGCGAGAAGGAGTTAGATACCAGCGAACCGACGAGAGTATCTAAAGTATCTCGACACAGACGTTTCGAAGTTTTGTAAAGGACGGAGTGGCAAATAAACGGAGGAATGCCAAATAAAAGTAAAGTAAGAGACGGCGACAAATACGACAAAAAGAAAAATTTTAACGTTTCCATCTTTTGAAAAATAGGTTTGTTCTCATTATTGACAGTGACAATAGTTTCAATACACATCATAATCTTTATAACCCAAGTTGCTATTTGAATTCTCGACAAATTCTACTATTTAATGACACGTTAGGATTTTAAGTGGTGTCATGCAAACAGTTTGGAGAAGTTTTAGATTTTGTAACTCTCTCAAAGTGGATTAAAGTTTTTCCATAACAACTCTTGAAAAGTGTATGGAGACCATTATACTCATGTGGTTTGTTGTTTGCTACAGCGTTTTGGAACTCGCACCTAGATCTGCAACTTTTGGGCAGCCCTTGTTTGGGCAATTCATAAAGTTCATACCAGTGCAAGTCTTTACAAAAATGTTCATAAAGTAGGCCTATAATGTACTGCACAGAGTTGGTTGTATGAGTGTGATATCAGAAGATACCTGAAGATTTCAATAAGATATACTTCTATATTTCATAGATTACAATAAGCTAAAAATCTGAAAATCTTTGTTCAACCTCAGGGTTACTGCACTTCCCTTTAAAGTTTTTAACGCTTGCTTGGTGACACCACTCAATAGTCACTACACTGTTTATAACGACTACAAATCGATTATTAAAACAAACAGGGGCACATACACATTCATGTGTTTCTGTGTCGAAAGTGTATATTAAAAACTTTATATTGAACTTAATAATATTGAAGACATCACAAAAACAGGAAAGACAAAGTTATCAGTAGTTTTATTAACGAAGTGAATCCAGTACTTCATGAAAGTGGGGTCACTGCATGTGACTCAAAGCAACTAGTGAAAAGGTGGGTTAGTATGCCAGATAGAGGTTGACGTATAGCACAAATGGGATATGAATCACATTGAACACAAAGTCAGTCAACTACAAATCGAAGCAAGAAATTTTATTTTTAGGAAGGAAACTTTAGAGTTTGCAGTTAAGGGACTGAGGGTAAGAAAGTTTAGGCTTTTGCTGAATTCTTGATAAAACTATAGGCCTATTTACAAGGTTTAAGTTTGTACATAAGTTTACATACATGGTCTCTAGGTGTGTGTGTGCGCGCGCGTTTCATTAAATGGAATGGGCTCATATGACCATTAGTCAGTACTATGAGAGAAACAAACTTTCAAGTTGTCACCAGTGCACCTTTCTGCTACTAGTATATACATGAGTAGTTTCTGTCGTATGTCGCGATTCATTGTTATGGATTGCTGTAGTGATTGCACATTTAAATTCTTAGTCGCAGAGTTATAAACCGTTTGTGGTTTCCGTTTATACTTTACTTCAAATTCAGAATAAACATACAGTTTTACTGAAGACAAAAATGTGGAATGTGTAAGAAAAATCGGTTCTTAAAACTTCAGAAAAATGGATTAAAATGCTTTTATTAAAAGTTGTTTTTGTAGTATAATATCGGTGTGGTATTTAAAATAAAAAAAATACAATGTAAGACTCTACTGTTAAAGCAATATTAATTTTTTTCAAAGAAGAAAACATATTGTTATGGTTTGTAAATAAAACAGTATTTACAAGAATACTAAAATTAAATTAAACGATAAACATTTGAGTTTTAAGGAAAAGCATTTTTACGAAGCACTTCGTTTGACGGAAGACAGTTCAGTTCTGTGTCTGTTTTAGGGAAGTTATACATATTATCATACACACTTGAAACTGGGCGATTTGGAATGTAATGTTTGCTATCGGTTAAGAATTCTGGTTAATCCAGGTTCTAATGGCATTTACCTAACATATTAATAAATCGTTTTAATATGTTAAAACGATTTATTAATATGTTAGAGAGCAAAATAAACAATCGTAATACATCGATGTATGTACTACTAACTCGTTTTACCACTTGTAGGTCCTAAACTAGTGATTAGTACTTTGGATCGATAAGGTTACATTTTAATTATTTACATTTAACTGTTTACATTGGTTATATTTAATTATTCAAATTCTCTTCTCTGCCTTATAGCCTACATTAAATGTGTAAAAGTCTAAATATTACGTAATTAATTCAAAATGTTTTAAATTTCAAATAGTTTTAAACTATGAGTAGAAAAACAGCAAATCATTAGAAAAATGCAGTAATATAACAAATTCAGGACAAAGACTTAGACTATTCAGATTAAGAACAACAGAATCGGAGACGAAATGTATGAGAAGAGTATTTTTGGTAAAGCTCGACGAGCAGAATCGGGAAACCAACTTTCTTTTAACAGAATGAGAAGAGTTAAAAACGATTCTGTGTATTTATAAATGTATTCTAATATATATTATTTAAAGGTTTTTATTGTATCTGTGCTCACAAGAAAAAGAATAAAACAAGTTGTGTTGAAGGCAGAACAAGTAAGAAAGACTTGTTACTTTAGTAAAGGAGGAACTGAGAAAACGAATTATTACGTCGAATTGTAGAATTAATGTGAATTGTGTGGATGCAGTATAACAGGTTATCTTCTACTCTCGGTAGCCGACATATTATCTATAGTCATAAGGACTTTATAAACGCGTGTGCTTTTGCTAAGAATGAGTTACGAGTCATGATAAGTAAATAAGGTAAGTAAACTTTTTGAGAAAAGTCATAATTTGCCTTATTCGATAGAGAAATAAAGTGGGGTTATAAAATAAAATTGATTTATTTATTATGCTATTAATGATATATCATGAATAGCTGCATTTCTTTATTTCTCAAATACTGTTCTTTATCAGGAAAACGAGGTTGTGTTCCTGTTTTCATGTTACTGATTGATATAATAATTAGTACGTAACGGGACAGAGTGAACGGACACAAGATAACGTTAGTGTGAACAATGTTCCACTTTGTCCTGTAAACTGCTCTCCTCCACCACTCCTTTAAGCTTTTGATTTATTAAAAATCGTTACTCCAATTTTACCTTACAGTGTTGTGTTTCATTGAGCTGTTATTACTTATCCGCTTAATAATGGCGGCTAAGAATCTTAAAAAGCTGTATGGCTTGTTAGATGTAGTGCGCGATAAGTGTTAAAAGATTTACTCAGTAGGAAATTTAGTTTGTTTCACCTTGCTGCAGCGATTAATTCTCTCTCTTCCAGTAATTTATTAAGCCACTGCTGGTTTTATCTTCTCATCTAACATCCCAATCAACCATTTTATACTAAACCTGTAGACTCTTTTCAGACAGACTATACAGTCTCATTCGTTGCATTAGCTCCCTACGGCATACTGTCTATGTATTCGAACGTTTGCATCTCTTTCATGTTCAGCGTTTCCTGATTAATAATTAATTACCCCCAGTATAGTGATTAACAAGAGTAATTATTGGGCTACAATCTAATATCAATGCCACTTAGAAAGTAAGCATAGGTACTAATGCTTTGAATACTCATTCCTAATTTATTTGGAATTCTCAGACCGACGTAAAAAGTACATAAAAATGTTTTAATACTCACTCATAATTTTTTAAATCCTTTATTACTAACCGCGTTAGTTGACTTTGTCAGATGGTATCCAAATAATTTTCATTGCTTTACATTAGAATTAATTAGTTTATTACAAAAGTATTTGTTCAGATGCATTTAGTTAATTCTAAATGCTTGCAAACTTTAGATCAGAATAAAATTATTTTTGTTTACTAATATCTATAATTCGTATAGGTGCTTCACACACACACACACACACACACACACACACACACACACACACACACACACACACACACACACACACACACACACACACACACACACACACACACACACACACACACACACACACACACACACACACACACACACACACACACACACACACACACACACACACACACACACACACACACACACACACACACACACACACACACACACACACACACACACACACACACACACACACACACACACAATCGATGTATACTATATATATAGTGTACATCGATGACACACACATATATATAAATTTTCATTTGTATTTGTGTGTATACACACACACACACACACACACACACACACACACACACACATATTTGTATGCTCTAGGTCTACTCAGGAACTAGAATGCGAATGACACTGCGTATGTATTTATATTCGTGTTGTGATGTGAACAATATGGTAACAAAAAATATATTTATAGAAATTTGTCATTGAACGATTGACAAAAGTATATAAAAGATTTTATACATTACAAAGAATAATACTTATGTCCTGATCTTTACACACAGCTGCGAATGCTGAGTGTGAAGTAAAAAAAAAAAACCTTCGCTCCACAGTCCGTTAAGGACCAAGGCGTACCGCGCGGCTTTTGTGTTAGTGTGACGGTGTATGGCTAGTACTACGCGCCACCAGCCGCTAGTTGCGGTATTCACGGCCAGGAGGCGGCGCTGTTATCTCAGCGCCTACTCAGTTTGCCTCACGACGCTGAGTGCACGCCGTATGGAGCCTCCGCCGGGAATTGAACCCGGGACCACGAGCGCATCAATCGCCCGCGTTAGCCACTAGACCACCTGGAGGCTCTGAGTGTGAAGTAACCTACTGAAAACCAGGTTACAAGTTGTTTAGCTGAAAGGAGATGCTTTAGGAGAGTAGAGAGGATAACAAAGAGAGACCGAATAAAATATTTTAAAAAAGGAGAGGTGAAGTTGTAAGAGTACCGACAGGAATACTTGAAGAGGGACAGCTAGAATGATTACCCGTCTTGTAAGGGTTATAAACTCCAGATTATCGAAGGCAGGCTGGATTTGTGGCGTATCTAGAATGCGGATGGATATCTTAAAAGGAGAATTTGTAATGGGTAAATTAGTTCGGATGGGAGAAGACAAAAAACAGAGAATTGTATTCTGACCTGATTGAAACACCTACTATTTCAACCAGTTATTGAAATACGCAGTTTCTTGTGTGATTTTGGTATGGGATCGAGACGTTATGTACAGTTGTTATTATGGCGATATGGTAAACTTGGGTAAACTCGTGATAAAGTATATAAAATACCAATTGTGCCAACCAAAAATTTTTTATTCTTTTTTTCTGTTTTATCTTTAAAAAGAATGGTTTCTAAGGACTTTATCTTACTAAAATTTTTTGGATAAAACAACATATTATATTTATATTATTAAATTTCGAAACAATCTCCTTGTTTGGTAACTCGTGATATTCCAGATAATCTCATGACAACACTCCGCTATACTCTTGATATCACGACTTTACCTGGATTGAGACAATCTCGTGATACGTCAGGCATACCGTGATATCTAAAATCATAAATAAAATACAGCTAAAATTATTCGGTCAAAAAACATGAAAATTAAAAACGCCATTAATTTTAAAATCATCGGAGAAATCCAATCCAGGAAATAAAAACTATCGAAAATTTTAGTAGAAAATAATTTAGAAGCTTTATATTTAATGGAAGTCTTTTTCAGAAGTAAATGTCAAAAATTAAATAAATTTGTACATTACTAGAAAGTGTCTTTACTTGGATAACAACAAAAACATTTAGGAAACTACGATTCGGAGATAAGGTTCTACAACGTATACGCCGTCCATAATCTATCAGAATATGTAGCATCGTATTCAGTATGCATTAACCGACAATTTAAGACTAAATTTGATACTTAATATAGTGAATTACAATTATGGTAGAATCAAAATGCACGTCCTATTATCAGATACAGACATATAACAAATATTCCTTACCTTTCACTTCAAAACGTTGCAAAACAATAAACACGTCTCGCACTGGCGCCTACAATATCTCAAACTGAACATTAGAATGCTCTGCGCTCAACTGGAGAAACTAGGCATTTGTGGGAGCATTAGTTAACCCGTGACAAGCTTCACAAATAGTATCACGAGATTACCTCTACGATGAGTATACCCGAGTTCACCATAATTAGTGTTATATTGTAAGTATATAGTGAAGTACTAAAGACTCAGTAAGGATGATTAGCATGTAGACTGAAGATTAAGTAAGTAATAAGGAATAATTTTTCGTTAACTTCAAGGATTAGTTAACCTGTGCCGGCTCTCCCTAGACAGCCGACAGACATCCTCCACGAGGTGTATACTCGAAAGCTAAGTTACTCCACTTACTGGAATAAGTAGGAGGTTGTTGACTATCAACGCGAGTGTTTTTCTGCTATTAGTTACTGAAAAGCATGCGGTGTCTACAAAGACGCTTTGCGTTGACATGGACTTTTTGTGTACCAGGAGTGTCCCGAGTGTTGCCAATTTTGCACTGACACGTATCTGATACGTTTGTTTGTTACTCGCTGCAAACGGAATGTTACGCACCAATTGCTTGTAATTCATGTTGAGGCAAATGCTTCACATTTTCACTGTAGTCATGGTAACATTAAGATTTATACAGAGTTCCGACGTGACTTCGTTACAGCTGACTTAACACTCGCTAAGTCTCAAATCGCTTCTGTAATGTTTGTCCATAACTGAATTTTCGTTTGCACAGAGGCGTAGCAAAGTCAGTCGGCGTAAATCGCATTGTCCGAGGTAGACAACAGGACACTACACTGTAAGGAATGCAACATTAAAACACTAAGTTTAATCAGTGTTAATCGAATTTAGCTGAACGTTCCAGTGTGATATTATGCATTTGAAATTGTAAAGGTTACCGAACATTATTAAACATTTTCTGGCTGTTAGACTGTGGTCTAAGTTATGCATGTGGAATACTAGACTTTTCGTCTGTATTCACGACTGCTTTGTGGTTGAACAGGTACTGAGATCTCACTACCTATGTAGTACTTGAAGAGGTTCAGAAGAAACGTTTGCTATTCTGCAGGAAGATCCTAGACCATGGCCTAATAGCTCGGAAATTTTTAACAATGTGGAGCAGACCGATACATTCTTTTCCCTAAATGTTACGTTATTTGAAACTCGCTGGTTTCCGCCTACATATTCACTTCCGGTAGCGAACAGCTGACCGATTCGTGACATCGATTTCATTTAGTTATCTGAACTTTGAGCACGGTCACGCGGCTGTTTTGTCATTTATCTACGTATGTGTATGTGTGGTAAGTGTTCCAAATACCCGTAGTGTTGCCCTTCGTAGGGTTTTCTACATTTTTTTCGGGCAGTAGAATAGCGAGTTTGTCGTTGGAAATTCGGGTTACATGTAGTGTAAATAAATTATTTGTTACCTATGGGACGTCCAGAATTTTCTAAGTTTTCAAGTCAATCTTATAGGAGTCCTATGCTGTTATGAGGTTTGCCTTACATTTTCTAATCATTTATACGGAAAATGTAAGTCAGATAACTTGAGCTTACATCCAGCTTGTACTTCTTTGAAGCAGCTGCCATCCTACGCAGGCATGTTCCTCAATTTTGATAGATTTTGGTGCTAGAGATGAGGACTGTCCTTACCGTGATCTGTTTTTTAGCACCGTTCACATCACTCTTGACAGGCCAGCTGATTTCTATCGTCGTCTTCGCCACAAACAGAGAAGAGTTTTAACTTGCCAGTGCACACTCACAAATAAGAAACTTAAATTGAACATTATTATTGCAAATAAAGATCTGAGATGTAATGTGAATATAAAGTAAGTTTTGAAATGAGAGTCTCCGAAGGTAGAAGATAAAATTTTGTAATGCTCTGTTTTAGAAGTACGTGATGTCTAACAATTAGCTTTTTAGGATGTCTAACATTTAGTTGTTTCTTTATATACTGATACTCTATATGACATATTACAAAATTTTAGAAAGAATCAATTTTACAGCTTAAGTGTAAGTTGTAATTTTAAAGAAATTTTAAGAATTAATATTTTATAAGTGTGCAAACCTAGTACGGCCATTTTCTTAAAAACTAAAGTCATCTCTTCAGAAACTAAACTTTGTAATGCGTTAGTAACATATTAATAACAAGAGACGAGTTTATGGAAACAAGCCAAATCAGGTATGTACTTTTTCTAGACTTGTCAAATCTTTCCCCAGGGGGAGAATCTCCCAGCTAACTACAAGTTAGTTGACCACAACACAATTCAATGATACTCCTGAGTTTCCCACTGTGTTTAGTATGGATTATGTGCTAAACTGAATATGTTAAATTAAACATTGTTTGGTATTTAAGTGTTAAATTAAAAAAAATATCTTGATTAACATAGTCAGCGAAGAAGTTGTGACGCTACAGCTCCAGACGCCATAGAATAGGCTTGCCAATCAGGCCTCAGTATTCAAAGGAAATATTGAGTTACTAGAAAAATATTACTAGTTACGTAACTAACTCTGTAAACAATTAAATGCTACTTTTATCAACTTTCTCTCTTTTTTATTTAGTATACATGCACGCGACTAACGATTCCGGTTTTTCATATAAGTGTGTAGTTTCACCATATTGTTGTATAAGTTGTTAAAATGTTTATACAATTAACGTTGTATAAAGTTGTAATCCTAATCACTGATTAGGATTTATGGAAGTCATATATTCTTAAACACGTTGGATTTAGATTACTCCCTTGTTATTTTATGATGGGCGGCAACGCTTGTAAAAGTAGCAGCGCAGTGCCCCGTTATTGTCAGTGCAAGCCTACATCTCACTGCATACGTAAATGTTGACGCCTTTCCAAAAACATTCATTTGCCGTGAAACATACTATAGGCGTGTATTTGGTTTAGTTGTTAATCTGTATTGTTATTAAATCACATTTTAAATTTCATTTAATGATGTTTGTGGGTGTATTTTATGATATTGTATTTTCCTAAATTTTTATTTTATTTTTTTAAACATTGCAATTTACATTGTAATTTTATTAAATTAAGTGATTATTAAGTCAAAATTCGGTAAAAAGATTGTGCTCGGGAAGTGATTTCATATGTATAAATTTATGGAAGGTGAAAAAGATGGAACAAGTATTTCACTGAAACAGGTTCAAAAACGAAAGCATCAGCAAAAGGAGTTTCCGAAGAAAACAAAAAAGATGGATGGGGCAAAAATTGAAAATGAACAGTCACTGCATTTTAAACACCGCGTAAAGAAAGGAAGAGGAGGTCAACACATCTAATATTGATGATTTTCATAAATGTATAGTAAGAAGGAAAAACTTAGGCTCTAACTGTACGAAATCGTGTACACAGATGAGACGTACACTTCTCATACAGTAAAAAAGTTGTGGTACGACGAAGGCGGTGAAGGAGCGAATGTGTCATTAGGTAAAGGAGACAGATTCATAATAGTTCACGTGAATACAGATCAAAGGTTCACGATGGTGCGTTATTGGTTTTTAAATAGAGAAAAAAAACAGGCGAACAGTAGTTTTCGAGAAGTGGTAATTAAAAACTATTTTTAAGGTTGCCAAAAACCTGAGTGTTAGTTTTTGATAATGCATCTTGCCACAATTACCAGTCTGAAAAAGTACCACATCAAATTCTTCAAAAGTGAATTAATGCAGTGGTTATCTAATAATACAACTTCTTTTTCTCCTAACATGTTTAAGCTAAGCTATAAAACTTATTAAAAATAAATAAACCTTTACAAAAACCCCAGTTTTGTTCGTTTTGTTTTGTTTTCTTAGCAGCCATCTTAACACCAACTTTGTCACTACTTATTGCCACGCTGTTAAATACTTCGTTCTTGACGAGGCCTTTCGGTGTCTCCACCATCTTCAGGTCTTAAACGACTTTTTTTTCTTTCGCATGTTCTTTCATTCTAATTTCGAACCTACGTCCCGTTTTGCCCACATACACTTTTTCATAGTCCTTACAACTTAATTTATATACACCACTCTTATACAGTATTGCTATTTCTTCAATATTGTTATTTTTCACATGATAAAACACTGTCTTTGTCTTTTTTATCGCAACATCTACGTCATACTACGTCATATTTTTCAAAACACTTAATTATTTTCTTGGTTTGATAACCCATGTACGTTATGGATCCAACATAATTCTTATCTTTTTTATCTTTATTTAACTCATGACCTCTTTCAATTTTTCTTACTATTCTATCTACTATCTTTGGGTTGTAATTGTTTTTGTGGCTACCTTTTTTATCTTTTTCAATTCAACATTCCTTTAACTCTCGTCTTCCAAATATTTCACTGGTATATAACAAAAAGAATTTAAAGCAGCCATTTTATGACGCATCAGATGATACGATTCTTCTGGTATAATTACATCTGTATAAGTTTCTTTCCGGTATGTGTCAAACCTAAACCCACTATTGTTTATTTTTATATCCAAATCTAGATACTTTATACCTATCCCACCTATGTCTTCTTGAAATTTAATTTTAGGTTCATTTCCATTAATCTCTTCCGTTCATTTTCCAGTCTTCGTTTGTTCCTTCCCATATAATCAAAATATCGTCTACATATCTTAACCACATATTTTACTCTTATATTTAGATTCTGTTAAAACCGTTTTTTCAAAATTATTGATGTAAATATCCGCCATTACTGGAAATAACGGAGATCCCATAGGTAAGTCCCTCTTCTTGAACATAATACCTATTCCTAAATCTAAAATAATTCTGTTTCGCGCAAACTACCAATAGTTCTATCAATTGTTCTATATATTCCACATTATTTAATCTATTGTTTTTAATCAATTCTATAGTTTCCGTTATCGGTATATTGGTAAACATATCCTTCACATCTAATGACACGAGTTTGGTATTTTGATTAACTTCTATTGTTTTTAATTTTTCTATAACTTTTTTACTGTTTTCTATATTATGTCTACTTCGTATGTCTCAATAGTTTACGAACTCTCTTTGCTACCCTATAACTCAGCGAATTTATAAACGACACTATAGGCCTCATTGGCATACCATTTTTATGCAATTTCACTTGGCATCTGAATTTAGGTGCTTCAGGATTGGTTTCTGTAAATAGTTTTTCTGTCTCTTTGTTAAAAATGTTACTCTCTTTAATACTTTTTTCATTTGAGGCTGATATTTATTTGTGTAATCAAATTTTATTTGTTTATATAAACCTACTTGTATAAATTCATCCACCATTTTTACATATACATCTTTTTCCATTATACCTACTGTATTTCCCTTATCTGTCTTTGTAATTATTAACTTATTTTCTTTTATTTTCTTTTTTAATTTACTTATATCCTTGTTAATTTGTTTTTCACCCGTTCCCCTCTTATTTTTCTTATTTTTGTACATCTTTTCAATTGTCTCTTTTACCTCTTGCCTCACCGGTTTTTTAATTTCTTTGTTTTGTATTTTTTCCGTTATTATTTCACATTCTATAGTAGCCTTTTCTCTACTAATACTCACTTTTGGTGCATATCTTAAGCTGTTTTCCAACAATTTTTGTTCATCTTCCGTAATAGTAATTTTAATTAAATTAACAACTCGTTCCGCAAAATTATCTTTTCTATTCCTTTTGTTATCTGTGTTTACTTTCTGTTTCAACAGTTTATCTAATTTCATTTGTAATTTTTCGTTTAAATTTTTTAACTTCCTATTCACATAATCGCCACCAAACCCATACAACATCTCTTTTATTTCGATAAACGAAAATATTTTGTATAATTCTAAATGTCTTTCGTATAATTCTTTGTTAAATGTATTCAATTTTCCATGAAAGTGCTTAATTTCCATTTTCAACCACAATCGTTCACTTAATTTCTTTACCTTCTTCTCTACCTCTCCGCTGTTTTTTATTTTAATTTCGGCGTATTTAGGAGTTATATTTTTGCGAATGCACTGTTTATTAAACCATATTTTACTAAGCGTTTTCCTTAATTTAACTGTAATTTTTAAATACTTAAACACCTGAGACCTTTTTACTTTCGTTTAAGACCTGAAGATGGTGGATACACCGAAAGGCCTCGTCAAGAACGAAGTATTTAGCAGTGTGGCAATAAGTAGTGACAAAGTTGGTTTTACAAAAACACTATAAAATCGACGGTATTCTACGAAATCACGGTCACATCCATATTCGTCTACCTCCGTATCACCTGACCCAAAGCTTATATAACTTATTTGGGCTCAAACTTACACGTTAAGTTACAAAAACTAATATGTGAGTTATTGGGCCACTTTTGACAATAGAAGCTTTTCTCAATGCAAAATATTCAATAGGACTCGGGTTTGTGTACATTTTATGTGAAATCATTACTTGTATGCACGGTTATACATATTTTACCCATGTTTTATGTTTAGATCTTGCTTTGGCACAGTTTGCATGTAAGTAAATTTTTTTGTCACTTTCGATTGCGTTTCTTATGTTTCACTATTTCATTTATTATTATAGATTGAATATTTGATTCATAATAGTGGGTTATCTATTATTTACGTTATACAATAAGTAACGTCGGTATTACAAATACATATTTGTAAAAAAGTTATGAAAATGTTTAGTAATACCGAGTTCTAATAACTAAATAATTTTGAATTCGTCATTCTGAATAGTAATGTCTGTAGCAACAGGAAAACAGCGTTTTGGAATGGAGAGTTTAGAACTGAACACGTTAAGTTTCCCACTACCCTTACATTTTGCGCAGCTATAAACCGTCCTCCGTAAAGTAACACGGTTGTATCTTCTCATAATACTTGTAAGTGTTAGAGACCTGTAGAATAATTAACGTCTCGTTGTCTTTACTGCCGTTGATTAGTCCCGGTCCAAGTGGACCGAAACTGTTGAATGAAATAATGTTCCACAAGCGTGGACAGGAAGTGTTAATTAATTGGGCCCAAGTGGGCTAAATGTATGCTTCTTGAATTAAATATTCTGTTGGCTGGTCTTCCATATTGATTGAGATGATGTGTAAAATGAATTAATTCTGCATTAAGAAATAACAAGAAGTGGACTGTATACGAATAATTTTAATATTTTGAATAATTACATTACAGCTGTAAATTTGAATGAGGCTGGCTAATACTGCATGTTGCGAATTAGTATGAATTTAGCTAATCATGAAGAGGGCCTAGTCGGCCATAATCGAGAATACAAAGGCCTAAAGCCTACATTCAATGTCGACACTAATTGACAGCGAAGGATTCGGCGAACCGAACGCCGAGGAAGCTAGCTATGCACTGTGCAAGGTACAACCAAGCGAAAATTGATGCGCGATATGAATCAGATTAGCCAACCTAGAAAATAAAATCATTGCGCTACCGTCCATAAGCTGCCCGTCAAAAATCAAAAAGATTTTTTAATACATTTTTTAATAAATTAGAATACATTTACAATTTAATTTAAAAGAGTGCAGTTCTTACTAACGATGGTTAGCTTCAAGGCTAAGTTGAACCTTGAGTTGATATTAGATAACGGCAGTCTGCCGCTAGTTTAGAGATAAGCATGCATAAGATAAGCCTGTAGATAAGCGATTGTAGGCCAAGGTTGGCGAACAGCTGTTTCATATACGAATAAGTCTGGTTAACAATATTTCTGACACAAGTGTGTGCAGTATGTAACATTATAAAACATGAAAGAAAAATACATAATTATACAATGTTTAATGCATGAACGGAGGTTCATCATGAACAAAATTGTTGTTGAACATGTTGTAGTTGCATGTTCTATTGTATATTAAGCAGGGCGGCATGTATTGACCTAGACATGCTATTCCTGTAGTTTCAGGTATTTACAATATGTAACAATGTATGAGCAAACCAGATGCTGAATGCAGCCCAGCTATGACATGTATGTCATAATTTTAAATAAAGAATTGTGCATGCTTACTTACAAAATGAATAAAATATAAAATACAATATGAATAAATTAGACGAGGCAGTTACATACGGCAGACGCTTACAATAGTTTTTACATAGACACAATTTATGTGAATACAACAACAATAATTTGAATAATTACAAGATAAATAATTGCAATGTCAAAGAACAATACAATACTGAAATTACAGAAACAATTTAACAATTTAAAGACATTCACAGAATAGTACACATTTATCAGCAACAATATAAAGAAATGAATGCATGGTTACTTAACGGCAAAACATGCGAATATTATGTAATAACATTTCATAAATAAGACCACCCAAAGACATGCAATACACCCCATAACATCAATGAAAATGTGAGACATAGTATGCCACAAAAATTAACATACAATACAAATATCAAGATACCACAGAACTGTGATAATTAGAAGCGTGCCACGACGCAAAATTGACAAAAATATTGTGACAATTCATCACAATTATGTTGACCAAATGGTAGTAACAAATAATAAGCCAATGGCTGAATAAAACGGCATCGTGCTATAATCATAATGTCAAATCTCGTCTCGCGCTGGCAACAGACATAATTTATGTATTGGTCTCCGCAAAACACCCGTAGGCGTGAGAATGTCTACGACGCGAACCAAGTTATCTGGGCCGGGAAATGTGGCGATGATCACGCCAAATTTCCAGGCTAATGGAGGCAAGTTATCCTCAATAAGCAAAGCTAAGTCACCAATGGAAACATTATCTTTGGTAAACTTCCACTTGTGACGCTGTTGCAACTGGTGCAAATAATCGCGAGACCACGCCTTCCAAATGTCCCGGACAAACCTCTGAAGTAGTTGCCAACGACCAAGACGAGAAACAGGAACGTGAGAAAGGTCTGGGTCAGGAATCGCAGTTAGGGGCGCGCAAATCAAAAAATGGCCAGGTGTAAGTGGCACCGGGTCGTTAACATCCGAAGAAATAGCAAATAAAGGTCGAGAGTTCAGACATGCCTCTATCTGAGACAAAACGGTCGTGAACTCTTCGAAGTTTAATATAGATTTGCCTACCACGCGCCGCAGATGAAATTTCAAACTCTTTATGCCGCTCTCCCAAAGGCCACCGAAGTGAGGTGAGCAGGGCAGAATAAATGACCATGATATCCCCTGAGAGGATGTGAATGACTTAATCGAGGTGATGGCACTCTTATTGTGCCAAAAGTTGTAAATGTCATGTAAGATGGTGCGGGCCTTCCTGAAGTTCGTGCCGTTGTCGGCGTACAGCTGACTAGGTATACCCCGACGTGCCATAAAACGACGCAAAGCAGCTACAAATGCGCTGGCAGTAAGGTCGGACACCAATTCCAGGTGAATAGCCCTAGTTGCTAAGCAAACAAACAGAGATACGTATGCCTTAGTAAAGGTTCTAGACCTCTGCCCGCCATGACGAATCATGAAGGGACCACCATAATCAACCGCGCAAAATAGAAACGGCCTTGAAGGAGTGACTCTAGGGGATGGCAAAATGCCAAGTCTCTGGACCTGCTGTGTGGCACTAAACCTGATACACTTGAGACACTTACGAATAATGGAACGGATGACTAGCCGGGCATTAACAATCCACCAACGTTGACGCAGTGAATGATGCACGAGCTGAGCACCAGCGTGAAGTAAACGAATGTGTTCACGTTCGATGATAAGGCGTGTAATATGCGCCGATGGGGGTAATACGATAGGATGTCTCGAATCGTAAGGTAACTGGGAATGCTGCAAACGTCCGCCCACGCGTATCACTCCAGAGTCGTCAAGAAACGGGTCGAGAGAAGCCAACTTGCTCCTAATGGAAACAGAAGATCCGTTCCGAAGACAATTAATTTCGGCTGCGAAGTGGATCGACTGAGATTGTTTTATGAAGAAATTGAGAGACTGATGAATTTCTACAGGGGTCAGACCGCCCGAAAGTTTGTCCGCACATGAGTGCCTAATATTTCTGATGAAACGAAAACAGTAAGCGTATACACGTGTCAGCCGGTGCAACGAGGAAAAGTCCAACGATAAGTCAACAGCCAGGGTAGACATTAGAGACCGGTTGTGTGCAGTTTTCTCTTCCGCGGTGACTTCCGAAGACGATGGAGTGGCCGGTACGAAGGATGGGACAGGATTAGATTCGGACGATTGAGACAGACAGCCAGGACCGTGCCACCAAAGCGAGCAATCGCGCAAAACGTCAGGGAAACACCCCCTAGATATAATATCAGCAGGATTGCGTCGCGAATCAATGTGATGCCAGGTATAAGCTTGCGTGCGACGCTGAATTTCAGCAACCCGATTAGCGACGTATGTCTTCCAACGCGTAGACTGCGCATGAATCCAGTAAAGAGCCACCATAGAATCAGAATACAAATGTACATTATCAATAAACGAATGAAGAGCAGGAATAACCTTAGATACGAGTCGCGATAATAACAAACAAGCGCAGAGCTCGATGCGAGGTAATGACACTTGGCGTAGGGGAGCCACGCGAGATTTGGAACACAAGAGACGACAGGAAGCAGTAGAATCCTGATAAATGACTCGGATATATATACAACAGCGGAACCCTTTCTCCGAGGCATCCGAAAACCCATGCAACTGAACCGTAACCGCCTCACGGTTGCAACGAATAGATCGCGGGACTACTATTTTACCAATCAGACTCAATTTGTTACACAAGGAATGCCAATCCGAAAGTGACTGACCGGAAATCGGTTCATCCCAACCAAGCTTACAAAGCCAAAGTCGCTGCATAAAGTGTTTATACAAAAAGACAACTGGTCCGATTAAACCCAGCGGATCATATATTCCGGCGATAATTGAAAGAATCTTTCTCTTGGATATGCTATGGTCAACCGGAGATAGTTTGACATCAAACAAAAATGAATCGGCAGTGTTGTTCCAAAGAATGCCCAGGGTACGCACGTTGTCCTGTTTATTTAGGGGTCGTGAAGAGTTGTGATGATTTGCGACCGCTGTGGGTTCATTTGATGCCCATTTGTGCAACGTGAAACCATATTGAGCAAGTAACGCACCTAGGTCGGATTTCAGCTTGGTTAGATCGGGGATAGTGTCCGAACCGGTAAGTAAATCGTCGACATAAAAATCGTTAGTTATGGCTAAAGCCGCTTGGGGGAAGGAAGTTTGATTGTCTCTAGCAATTTGTAGAAGGCACCGAGTGGCCAAAAAGGAGGCGCTAGCCGTGCCGTAGGTTACTGTTTGCAGCGCGAAATGCTTAAGTGGTTCGAGGGGAGAGTCACGCCACAAAATGCGTTGATAGTGACAATCTCCTTCAGCTACGCGAATCTGACGATACATTTTTTCGATGTCGGCAATCAGGACATACTTATGTATGCGAAAACGCAACAGAATAGAGA
Organism: Magicicada septendecula; assembly: GCA_034769895.1. NCBI lineage: Eukaryota > Metazoa > Arthropoda > Insecta > Hemiptera > Cicadidae > Magicicada > Magicicada septendecula. The sequence goes on along the minus strand of CM068369.1, from coordinate 400,670,425 downwards.
AGAGATCCTGCTGAATATTGGGGCCTACTAATAATATGTCATTTAACGAAAGACCATTAGTAGTCTTGGACGAACCATCAAAAACAACGCGCAGTTTTGTGGTCAAGCTAGAATGTTTAAACACTGCATGGTGAGGCAAGTAGTAAATATTTGACGCTCCTGAATTGATGCGCCATGATCGATGAGTGTCATGTGCCCAAGATCCATAATATGGATTGTTGAATAAACAACACGCTGTATTGTTTATTCCTGTAATTGGAATATTAGATCGGGTTAGTTTAAGGTGCAACCTTTTCGCAAATGATTTCGTACAAAAATTGATCTGGGAACCGGCGTCTAGGAGTGCCCGAGCTTCATGCCTGTTGCCAGCCTGATCAACGACATATACAACCGCTGTGGATAAAAGAACATTGTTTTTACACTGTAATTTAAATGAGCAATAATTGCTGCTGGCAGCTGGTGATTTCGGCACGTAATTAGCGTGCAGCAAGGTGTGGTGACCCTTTGAACAAATTTTACAGACCTGTTTACTTTTACAATTTGTTATCAAATGACCTGCTCTAAGGCAGTTAATACAGCATTTATGATTTGCAACCAATTGCCCCCGCTCAGCGGCACTTAATATACGAAAATTGTTACACATGTAAAGCGGGTGGTCAGATTTACAACACACGAATAAATAATGCCTTGCCGCTGCGTGATAACTCTTAAAGGTATTGCTGCCAGCAGTATTTCTTAAGCTATATTTCTCAAATTTATTGTTTGGTTTTACGCTAGGTTTGTTGAATTGCTGTCCGGATTCAATTGGCATTGTATTTTCTAAAAGCTGTCGGCGCAAGTTTAAAAAATGCGTAAAGTCTTGAAAACTGGGCAAGTTGTCAGGGTCTATTGACTCCTTCCAAAGTTTTAAAGTAATAGGGTCAAGTTTGGTGGAGAGCAACTGTATGGTAATAAACTCAAATGAATTTACGGACAGCTTCATTGCCGCCAGTGAATTAACGGAAGACGTTATTGTATTCGTAAACTCCGCCAAGCTTTGGACTGAGTCCTTTATTGTGGACTTAACCTGAAGTAGGTTTTGTACATAATATTTGGCTAATATAAATGGATTATTATACCTTTCGGACAGCAAGTTCAACGCTATTACATAATTTTCTTGACAAATGGGTAATGATTTAATTAAGTCTAATGGTTCACACTTCACCGAGGAATGCAAATAATGCAGTTTCTCTACTGGTGTTAAGTCGGATCTTGAATGCACTAGATCATTGAAAATTGAATAGAAGTGTTGCCACTCAAGTATGTTGCCTGAGAAGCAGGGCAAACTTATCGGCTTTAAATGCATAGGCGTCGATAGTACAGGAGGCACAGTCTGAGTATTAAAAGTGTCAAGAAGTTGTAAAATGTTTGCCTCAGTTGAGTATATCATTTCCTCAACCTCGACTCGGTCTGCCTGAGCAGCGCTCGTGTCTTTACTGATAAGCTCTATCTCAGACTGTACCTCGTCGTACTTCGAGGCTAAGCTCTTAAGACTTTCTAATCTTACAGTCAGAAAATGTTTTGTGCTTAAATTAATATCAAACGAATTTACCGCGGATTGTGTCCGCACTATCGCGGACTTTAATCCGCCTCTCTTTCTGGTCAGCACCTTGAGGCCTTCTTCAGACATTTTTTACGCACCTTTTTACTGTTGCTGGTGGTACCTGGTTGGCGACGTCCCACAGCGTCGGCTCCTTGGTGACGATGGTGAACAGCTGGCAGAGATGACCACTTTGAAGCACTGCAGCCGGCAGGAACTTGCTATTACGTTGTCCGAAGATGACGAGCGAAATGGCGACGCAAATCACGCCACGGCCGCATTAGCTGACGCGCTAATCCGCCCGTGATGGCCAGAAACAGATATAAAGATATTAAATGGAAATCCAGGTCCGGAGTGACCAAAAAATGATTAGTCCCGGTCCAAGTGGACCGAAACTGTTGAATGAAATAATGTTCCACAAGCGTGGACAGGAAGTGTTAATTAATTGGGCCCAAGTGGGCTAAATGTATGCTTCTTGAATTAAATATTCTGTTGGCTGGTCTTCCATATTGATTGAGATGATGTGTAAAATGAATTAATTCTGCATTAAGAAATAACAAGAAGTGGACTGTATACGAATAATTTTAATATTTTGAATAATTACATTACAGCTGTAAATTTGAATGAGGCTGGCTAATACTGCATGTTGCGAATTAGTATGAATTTAGCTAATCATGAAGAGGGCCTAGTCGGCCATAATCGAGAATACAAAGGCCTAAAGCCTACATTCAATGTATTTGACATTCAACTAATTGACAGCGAAGGATTCGGCGAACCGAACGCCGAGGAAGCTAGCTATGCACTGTGCAAGGTACAACCAAGCGAAAATTGATGCGCGATATGAATCAGATTAGCCAACCTAGAAAATAAAATCATTGCGCTACCGTCCAGCCGTTTATAACACTAAATTATAGGAATTAAAATTTTAAACACTTAATTTTTCATAAAATGCTTTTATGCTTAATGGAACACACACACACACACACACACACACACACACACACACACACACACACACACACACACACACACACACACACACACACACACACACACACACACACACACACACACACACACACACACACACTTACATGTTACAATATTGAGACTGGTGATTAAGCAGAGCTAAAATTCTAAAGAGTTCAATGACTTCTTTTAGAATTTTAGAATACGATTATGTTTTGGATTTTTGTAGTTATGAAATTTTCGATAACATAACTAAAAGAAGAAATACTGACTGTAATTGTAATAATTCTAATCTTCGATTTTCATAGCATTTGAATGGGAGAAAAAATGTGTATTATGACATTTACTTAAGGAGGTATGAGTAGTGTCACAAAATAAAACTAATTCACACTTAGGCTACGTGAAATGCATAATGATTAATTTTTTTTTTAATCGCCTATACAGCATCTTACTCAAATCTGTATTAAATCTTATTAGCTTAGCGAAATATTTTACTTTGCTGGTTAACATAAAGAAAGAAATTTGCTATAATATAAATATTCGTATAAAGAAATTGTTATATTTAGTACGAACACGTGATTATGTACAGTAGATTATGATTTAAGTACGGTACTGAAGATTAAAACTTTTTCTTTCTGTTTTGGTTTTGTGTATTCCGTTGTGTCGCTTTCGTGTTAAAAGTAATGGATTATTTGGGTTTCCTAAGAGTTCACTGAAATTGTTCTTAGAAATTATTCATAGGATACCTGTGATTTTTCAATTTGAAACTCAAGGTAAGACCTGAAGTGGAGGTTGTCAACGATAGAGAAACGTATGCGCAGTGAAACACGTGAGTGGAGTAGTGGGGGGAGTGGGGAGAAATATTGCAGTGGTGTGGGTATCAACGTCAGCAGTTGTAATCTGTCAGCAGTTGCTTTTCGCTCTCAGTTGTGTTATATTTTATAAATATACAATGCCTCAACCGAGAACTGCTCGCCGCTTAGGAAAAGGAGTTCCCATTAAAAGTCAAAGCAAGTGCATAATTATGAACGTGTATAATTCTGTTTCAAAAGACAATCCCACAATGACACGGTCAGAAATCTTAAATAAAGTAGCTGATATGTGCGGAATATCTGTTCATTCTCTCGAAAAACTTGTAACAGAATCAAATAAACTGGGACCAGTTGTACCCTTTTCGACGCCTAAAAAACTCGGAATCGTGTCAATAAAAAAGTGAATTTAGATAGTTTTCAGACATGTGCTTTGCGTAATATAATATAATTTTCATGTCACTCATAAAACATTGCCATGTTTAAGAATTTTATGCCATGTTTTAAAAAACGGAATATGCGGAACTTGGGCTCGATTTTTCACAGGAATAGCTTAGAAAAATTATAAAAGGTATATAGAATTTAGATGGAAGAAAACAATCGAAAACAGAGAAATTTTTTATAGAAAAATGACATCCGTTTTAAACGTGTCGCGTATTTAAAAAAATTTCAAGAATTCAGAAACGTTGCTGACCAATTATATTTTCGGACGAATCATATATACATTCTGCCCACGTAAAAAGTATGGCTTGGTATGATGGATCCTTAAGTGGTTATAAAAAAAAGTTATCGAAAGGACAAAGGTTGATAATGATTAATGCAGGCAGTGAGACAGGAGGTGTTCCAAACGCACTTTTAGTTTTTAAGTCGGGCCAGCGTTCTGGTGATTATCACGAAGAAATGAATGCAGGCAATTACGAAAAATGGCTGAAAATGAAACTAACCAGCCACCAAAATTCCAAACCTACCACCCCGGTCAGTTTTAGTGGTAGATAATGCCTCATACCACAATAGAAAGTTACATAAAGTGCCGAATTCTACTTCTAGAAAGTCAGAAATTTTAGAGTGGTTGCGAAAAAAAAATTCAATGTAGTAAAAGTATGTATAAACCTTAACTCTACCATTTAATAAAACTTACGAAATAAAATTACGAACAATTCCACATAGATTCTATTCTGGAACAATACGGTCACAGTGTTCTCAGATAACCCCCTTGTCATCCGGAACTTAATCCCATAGAACTTATTTGGGCAAGGGTAAAAAATAATATCGCGGCTCGTAACGTATCCGATCAACAGTTCATGAAATTGTTGAAAAGGTTTTTTCGGAATTAACAAGTGAAGACTGGAAAAAATGTTGCGATCATAGTGTCAAGTGTGAACAAAAATATGCAGAGACAGAGAGGTTAATAGACAAAGAAACAGAAGCATTTATTATACGACTTGACAACAGCGACACTACTGACAACGAATCTGACTTTTCAGATTGACCGGATGATCAGGACGACTCGCTGGATGGAATTGAACCATTTCCCTGATATCAGTAAGTAACAGATAATTTTTTGCTGTATTCAGTTTTCATTATAAGGTAAAAGCGTTGTTCATTTTTCAACGTGACGCACACAGCTGGCCAGCGAGCCTCTGTATTGTTACCGCGCGCTTTGTAAGTTCAGTATCAATACCATTATTGCTGTGTACCACCACCTTTCTCCCTACCGGCCTAAATTGAGCTTCTCTAACTTTGACAATCTCTACATGGATAGCTCGCTACATAGTTGGTTGAACAACGACTATAGTTTGTTGTTTATATCGTGCTATGGGTTCTATTCAAATAAAAACTTTTAATTTATTATTTAAATTTAATCAACAGTACTCTGTAAAGAAAAGTTTTTATTGGTCTGAAGAACAATGTTAAGAAACACATAACAATTAATTAGAGTTTTACAATCTTTCTGAAAGAAAGTACAGTTGTAGAGAATTAAAAAGTAACATGACGTTATTTCTTTAACTTATTTCTCCCATGCGAATAATAAACGTAAAACACAATTACTTTGCAGAGGTTAAACGTCTTATAATATGTAATGCTCCGTGTAATGAAAACATTACTTTGTTTACTTTTAACTTGCTCTAGGATTACAAGAGTAACAATTCAGTTCTCTTTGTAATTTGAATGTAGACGAAACTACGAGGATGCAGGGGATTATTTTGTTTCGTGTCTTATTATGTTTAATTATTTTTAACGTTGATTTGTGTAGTGTTAACTTTTGTACTTTTGTATTTTCATCAGCCATCAGTGCGACAAGGGCAAAGAAACGGGTTACGATTTGGTTTAAGCTTTAGTATACGGGATGTTTGTAGTTTGCATACAATGGGTACTGCAATTAGTTTTAGGCAACGAAGTACAAATTATGTCGTGCTCACAGGAGGATATGGCACTGCGGAAGTTGAGAATTTTATTATTTTCTATGGAATATGTGACAGGGCACACAGAGTTGGCACAAGCTTTTGCGTGAGTGAGGCAATGGCTGCTAATGTCTCAGAGTTTATATCAGTGAATGGTAGAATTTTGATATTATCGGTCGGTTTCAAGAAGGTTGTGGACGCCGTCTCAAATGAAAATTACAGAAGGTTTATTAGAGATATGAATGCCAAAGGTGTAAAGGAGCAGATGTTTTATCCAATAACACGCAGTGATAATTTGCATGAGAAGAGAAACGATAATGCCCTGAAGTTCATTAGTTTCCAACATCGAAAGGCACCAACTTCCAACATAAAGACCTAGATATGTTGAGAAACCTAAAGATGAAATAAAGAAAGAACAATATCAACTGCAAGTGACCGGTTTGAAGCACTTGAAGAAACAGTCTACGGGTGACGATGCGGATAGAATTTGGGAAGAATTCAGTAATGTAGTTACAAATACAGCAAATGAAGTAATTAAGTGACGGATTGTAGGTAAGAAATTTGGTTTTTGAATTAGTGCATAAAGGCGTTGAAACAGACACGAGAGGCTAAGAACAAATGGGTGCTGGGAGCGGACTCGCACAGGGGAGGGCTTAGTTTAAGGAGAGCAACATGAATGACTTTAAGAAAAGTTAAGAAAAAATTATTAAGAACATCACTGTGGTGGCAAATGAGGGCTCCTATAGGAATAAGTCCAGGGATATTTTATCTCCTTCAAAAGGTTAATTTCTTCAAAACCCTATGAAACTATGGTAGCAGACCTGACAAAAGCTCACTAAAGACACTAATAACAAGATCCTGGCCAATTTTGAGAGAATCTACCTTGGACAAGATAAAAAAGTAGGTAAAATGACTGATGACAAAGAAAAGCCCAGGCAAAGATGTGATACCGGTTGAAATTATCCAGAAGGAAGGAGAAAAGCTTCGTACGAGATTGCGTCTCCTGATCAGGATGATATGGACAGCAGAAGGGGTCCCGTGGGATTGGAGGATTATGAGAAGGGTGATAAAATGAACTTCGGTAACTATAGAGGACTTGCTTTTCTCAATGTCTGCTACAAGATTTTGACTATCTGCCTTCTTCACAGAATTAAGACTATAGCAGATAGAATGATTGGCGAATATCTGTGTATTTTTCGGTCTGGACAGTACACGGTCTATAACATTTCCGTTCTATGGTAGATCAGGAAGAAGATGTGGGAGAATGATGACATCATCGTATCGTATAGTCATTTTGAATTTACAGGTAGTCGAACAATATTACCACAGCTTAAAATCACGTTGACATACAAGGAGTTCTAAGAAACTAATCACATTGTGGAGCAAAGACTAAACGACATCGTTTTGAAATTTTATTTTTTCTACCAAGATTGCTGTGTGTGCCATACAACCAAGAACAAAAAATTATAGCAGGACATGTATTATAGCTTAGAACATAGGACATGGAATGCAAACGGTTAGTATAAAGTTTATGAGTCAACGATTGTGGACTACCTATATCAAGTGTTATCACTGTCAGTTAAATAGGGCCTTTTGTTCGATGAATATGAATCAGTCAGCATTACGTCAAGATAAAGAATAGTATGTGTACATTTTCTGTTCGGAATACATCGCGGTTAAGCCGCAAAGCGGATAATCGAGAGATGCCTCAAGTTTTAGAAACTTTTGTTGTGTTCAATTATGCAGGTTGTCAGTTGTTGCGGCTTTACATCACTAAATTTTTAAGTAGTGTAATTTTCATGAAGTCACTGCTTTATAAAACTAAGCCAAATGTCAGAACTTGTAGATTACTGCCACCTGTTAAAAATGAATAAAAACTTGTAAAAATGCTAGGGTGTCTCCAAGTTTGTTCTATCTGTCGTACTTGCGTATCGTTTATTTATATTGTTGATTGTTTTAAATAAATTTTTTAAGTACACAAAACCTAATTACATAATGCTTACCTGATAATAAGGGCGAATTTGTTGGAACAAACAAAAGGAAAACTTTTTTTAACCGAAACCGGAAAAGTTTAATACCTGAGGTACAGAATGTCATACAAATATTTAAACGGAAAACGCTTTTATATGAATACAGAGTACATCCAAATTAACTCCATTGTGGAAGATAATAAGGGAAGCTAAAAAGTTAGCCGGTTGCTTTTTAAAATAATTTTAATTAATACTTCTTTGTTTATGTTGTTTTATCCTGTTTATAGCAAAACATAAATATTCAAAATCGTACCACTCTTTGATGGTAAGCAAATATGTGTAAATTTTAGAATTCGGTCTTCTATTCACTTTGCTTGGATTTTGCAACCAATTTTCTTAGTCTATTATTTGCCAGTTTATTTGCCAATATATTATATTTGGCAAACATAGTCAATTTGTTTTAACGATTGTAAATGTACTGTATTCTTAGAAAGTGTATTACAAAAATTTTTCTCTTCTCAATTTCACATGCTTTAATATTTCATATTAAAATAAAAGTACTTAACTTTATTCTACAATGAAGGGTCACATATTAAAATCTACGGTAGAAAAAGGTGCATTTAAAAAATAAAATTTCATCTTCCTTTTAAGTCTCACAGTTTGCACATTCTGAGAAAAAGGATATTACTGTTGTGGCATGGACATTGGAATAGACTAAATTTTACAGTAACTGTAACACTAAGTATCAATTTTATTTAGTTATTAAGTGTCCTCAAAGTATTAAGGGGTTTCAGGATAACACCAGTGTTTCTCACAACACTGATAAGTTCCTAACTGAATTTTGTTACTTGTGAAAAAGTTGTTGATTTTTTTGTATTCCATTACTGAGAAAAACAATTTTTAAAATTACATTATATAACTTATTTCAATATTTCATGAATTAAATACTAAAAATGCTAGTTTTCTACAGCCTTACATCATAAATTACTTTTAACAGTAAATAGATAATAGATAATTAAGTTTAAACAATATTTAAAAAAGAATTGAGAAGAATGAGTAAACAAAAGTTGATTGTACAGAGAATGTTTTCTACACATGAATCTGACTTTTAGAGTATGTGTGTATGGAAAGGGGTGTTGTACTTCTGACGGAGTTTTAGGAATAATTTTGTTTATCACAATCGAATTTTCAAAACATATAAAACTGGGTATTTGAGTGAAGGCATATAGTGCTAGAATATAAAACCTTAAAAGTGTTTGCCTTAAAATTGCTTTGTGTTATTTGAAATTGCTTTGCAAATTCAATTTGCAACTCCCAGTTACACAATCAATTTAAAGTATCAAATGTGTGTCGATAAGATGAACTGAAAGTATTTTGACGAAAAGCTGAAAGTGTTCAGTTTACAGTAGGAGCTGAATTGCAATTTCATCTCATACGGCATTATATCTCAGTAGAGTGATAGGGGAGAGAAAGAGGCAAGAAAACGGTTTTAGTCTGTACTTAACCGTCAGATTCTTTATTATATTAATTTTTTTTTTTTACTTTATTGAAAGCTGCAGTGTAGGCCTAGTCACGTTTGTCAGCTGATTTATAATTTTATCTTCCTAGCTGAATAATTTTGAGTACACGTGACAGGTAGTGCAATATATTTAATCATTATTTTATGAGAAGATATTTATTACCGGTAGTGTTTTAATTTTGTTCAGTATGTTACATCAGGTTGTCTACATGTATAAACTGCAGAAGTTATACAGCATTCTTTTCTTACTGTGCAAACGTAATTCATAAATCATTATGGAAAAAGTTTGTAAATCAAGTTAGCCGACGTAATACACTTCTTATTAGCACATTTGTCGACAGCATAATATATTTCAACCCAAAGTTTTTAATACAGCTCTAAGTCATCAAAAAATTATGAACTTATAAACATGAACATAAGCTCTAAACATAAGTTTATACTGTTTTTATACTGATTACCCTTACATATTCCTTTGAGGATTATATCAAAATTTAAACGAAACAATACTTTAATCGAAGACGTTCGTATCAAAATCAATATAGAAATAAATCTGTTCTGTTAAGTATTTCTTGTATTCTTAGTATGTTAGTAGTGAACATAATCGGTAACGTTATAGTATGTCAGTAATCTCAAAGTTTTCATAACGTATGTACTACATTAAGTTTACACTCCGTCAGACTTCTTGGTTGTAAGAAACTCAACAATTATATTTTGTTATTTTTCAGTTGATTGCAGAGCACTGAACATGTTTTGTACGATTGTATTGTAAAATTAGTAAAAAAGAAAAAGAAAAAAAACAGTATATAAGCGCTAGTCTTAAATATATTGTCCTCTTCTTCCTCCATCCTGGAGTAGGTGTAGACACCTTTTCGTCTTTCAACTGCGAAGAGGGAGGAGATAGAGAAAGAGAGATTCTATGATAAACTTAATGAGATTTGCAGTTTCACTGGCATGTGTGATAATGGGAACGTGTCCGTTGAATTTGCTATGAGGAACAACTTATTTATTAAAAGCCTTATGAAAGAATCCATAAGTAATCCCTGGAACTGTGAGCCCAACCAAATTGACCATATACTAGTATCAAGAAGACATTTTTCTTTAGATGTCAGAAGCTGTAGAGTTCCTAATTTCAATAGTAACCATTGAGTTTTAAAAGCAAAAATCGGAGAAACGATAAAGACTCAAAGGTTGTACCAGATAAGAATAAAAAAGTGGGATAGAGAAAAATTAAGTAAAAATCCAGGTGCTGCCAACAATATAAAGATAGTTTAAGAAACAGGTTTGCTGTCGTCTACACAGATGGTGAGATGCAGGATGAGGAACATAACTGTAAGAAGTTTGCAAAAATAATTAAGGAGACTGCGGATGACGTAATTGGAGAAAGAAAAGAACTAGAAATGGAGATTGGTTTGATAGGGAATGCACAGAAATTATAAAGAAGAAAAATGAAGCACGACAGCGTATGATAGAAGGGAACACTCAAAATAATGCCAAAATATACAAGCAACTCAGAAGAGAAGCTAACAATGGTTAGCTCTACAATGGTTATTTTTCTAAAAAAACTACTAAAGTAATCAGGCTTTTTATAATTTGTTTGATATCTTGAAATTGTGTAGTATCAAATTTTATCTAATAATAAACGTACTTGAGAGTACGTGAGTGAGATCTGCAGCTTAGAAAGCGTAGTAATGTAGATGTATAAGTAAGAAATGAATAAAATAGAGAATCTATAGAGGTACTTTTATTCAACAACACCTTGGGCAGAAGCGTAGGCGTCAGAGAGAATTGTATGTTTGAGATAAGGGAGGTGCATTGTTCCCATGACAGTATTGATGCTGTTATCAAACGCTAATTTAGTAAGCTTAAAACCAAGAATACGATTTCCGATGAGCTATTGAGTAAAGGTTCAGCACAGTATTGATAAGACAATAAATGATATGTCAATCGAATTTTGCTCAAACATGGAGGTTGACAAATAGGTGTGCAGTCGTCAACTCCATACTTCTCCGTAAGTGTTTGGACATCTGACCAGGCACTTCTGACCAAAATGCCTATAACTTTTATAACAGCAATATTTACTTATTTGTTTTACCCTTGTTACTTAATCTTGCAAGATAGTCAGCGGAAGATATTCTATCATTTACCTACATAATTTAACATAATTTCATTTACGTTTCATAGAGATAAAGGTGGTATTATGAGCCCACTCAATATCTTTTCATACAGCATGCTCAACCTGGCGGCGTCAAATTGAACTGATAGTGTAGTAACGCCTTTTGCCGCCGGAGCGTTCTCGTTCAGTTGCAGCTGATAGCTGGTGGGTAAACGTATTGTTTTTGTTTCCTGGATCTGAAAAACTTTGAAAGGTAAGTGTTTTGGTTTTAATTACAGTATTTATTAATTTAAACTCATCCTAGTGCATTATTGCATTTCATAAAGCATGTTTAAAAGACTGTTTTGTGTAGATACTATGTAATTTTGCAAGTTACTAAGATTCGTTGTGCGTGTTCAAATTCCAATATAACGAGGGTTATAAAATGAGCCCACTAACGTGCATGGTATATGAGCTCCCAAACTTTAAGGGGCTCATATTATATACACTACAGAGTGGTTTCAACTTTTTTGTTTCAGATGCCACGAAAAAAGAAAAAGAAAAACAAAAGTACCAACTGGAATACTGAAGATGGTTAAGGCGATCAAGGTTGTAAGAAACAAAGATATAGGATTGAAAAAGGCTTCCCAGACCTACTCTTCAAAGACTTGTTCGAGTTGACAAACCACCGAAAAAAGCCGCATTAACAAAATTAGGGAGAAAACCTATAATGAGCGAAGAGCTGGAACAGAGTTAGTCGAGTATTTACTTATTATGGAAAGTAAATTCTATGGTCTTACCTGACACAAGATGCTTGCAGAGTAGCTTACTAACCGTGTGAAAGAAATGGAATTAATCGTCCATTCACAGAAGAGGGGTTAGCTGGTAGAGAGCTTGGTTTGACCACTTCATGAATCGTTTTATCTCTTTTGAAATCTCCTGCGACATCGTTTTCGAGAGCACATGGCTTTAACAAAGAGGCAGTCGACAATTTCTTTGATATCCTGGAAGCCGAGTACGCTAAACACAACCACCCGGCAGATAAAGTATTTAACGTCGACGAGACAAGAATATCAGTCCTTCAAAGCAAAATCCCTCCAGTCATTGGGTTGAGAGGAAAAGACAATTGGGAACTCTAGGTTCTGCTGAACGTGGCTCTCTCGTGACAGTATTCTGCTGCATGAGTGCAGGGGGAACTTTTGTAGTTCCGATCTTGATTTTCCCCAGAAAATGTATGTCTGAGCTTCTTATGAAAGGCGCTCCACCGGGGGCAATTGGTAGATGTCACCCGCTCGGATGGATACAAGCAAACATTTTCACAGAGTGGGTAAAGCACTTTATTGAGAAAACTAAACCCTCAAAAGATGACTGTGCTTCTTATTCTAGATAGCCACAACTCCCACACAAAAAACATTGACAATGTGAATCTTGCTCGAGAAAATGGCATATCCATTGTAAGTGTACCCACACATGCATTCCATAAACTGCATCCTCTTGACGAAACATTCCTTGGCGCTTTGAAACATCATTAACAGTGAAAATATGCGCCAGTGGATGCGTCACAGTGAGAGACCTGTTGGGCCCTTTGATATTGCCGAACTGTTGAAAAAGGGTTATTTGACTTGCCAGACCGGACCCATTGCTGTGAATGGGTTTCACGTTATAGGATTATATCCACGTAATCGGAATGTTTTTTCTGTTGTGCGCTTTGCACCTTACTCTCAAGCGATACTAGATTTGGAAACCTTGCAAAGGTAAAGGGAAAAGACCTAAAACCTCCACTACTGCAGTAAGAGGACAAAACACAGGTGCCGAAACACCACAGAAAAAGATGGTTAAAACGCATCTGCGATGGCAAGTATAGAATCAAACCGCGCTGGAACTCCAAGTTCAGCAGTTTTGGAGAATGTGCACGTAACAAGATTTCAATCATCTGCTAAAAATTTGGCATTGGCAGAGCCTTCCGGTCTGTGTAAAGATAAGGAGAAGGGGATTCTCGGACACACTGTATCTCCAAAAGATATCTTACTTGTTCCCGAACCAAAGAGAAAAGTGACTAACAAAAGGTCCTAAACCCTCAAAAGGCAGCTTTTATTACATCCTATCCGTACAAAGATGCTCTGGAGAAAAAAGAAAGAAGTGAGACTCAGCTGAAGTGAAAAGGAAAACTGAAGGATAAAAAAGAAAAAAGATGATCAACTGCCTACTAAGAAAACAAACTGAAACAAGACAGGCAGTGAAAAGGAAGTTTCTTAATGATTCACATGAGGAATCATGTGAATCAGGTATCGATTCTGGGGAATCTGTCTTGGAAACACTAATCGTAGTAGAAAATCCCAGTGATGAAGAAGCAGTTTGTCTGTTCTGCGAGGGTCTACTTTTGGCAGATAACCGAGGAGGACTGTGGATGCAATGTCTTATCTGCGAAATGTGGGCACACAACGACTGCGTTGGATGCGAAAAGGATTTTACGTTTGTGATTTTTGCAAATGAACATTACACAGAAACTTCATAAAACTTTTTAAGTGGTTTCTTAATGACCATTTCCATTGGTTTTGTAATGACTTTTTAAATGGTCTTGTAATGAACTTTTTATGAGATGTCAACTTTATTTTTCGATCTATCAGTTTAGATGTATTAACTTTTAGTATCCGTAGTAGCAGCGATTGGAATTTTGTATAAGTGATTTTATTTTAGAAGTCATCTTGTTAATATTTTGTTAATTTCAGTTTCAAAGTAGGTAAAACGTCAGCATGACTGAATGTAGTAAAGTAGTTATTATTCATATTTTTTTGGTTAACGTCCATGTATTTAATTTTACTTTCGTTAATATATAGTCCTGTCCTAAATGTTTCAGTGTCTCTGTTTGCCAACATGTTCTTCAAAGCTGTTCTAATTATGTAAATTATTGCCACGTTTGGATGTTTGTTTACAGTAGGAAATTTTACTGACTTCTTTCTTAGATTCGAAAATTACAATTAGCTTACAAGTCTTTTAATAATTTTAAATAACAAGAGACAATTATTTTATAACTATTATGTTTGCGTTTTTTTCATATGCACAGTTTTTAAGAGATATCCATTGTTAAGTATTTTAAGTATTCAGTTGTGCATAACTCTTTTACCTTAAGATTACTCAATTTACCTAATCTCAGTTTGCAATTCAGAAGAGTATAGTTCAGTTTACGTATACTTTATTTTGGTATATCTGTACCAAGCACTGTTAATGGTTAATTATTAACCTACTACTTATTTTTACTGTTTGCAAACAGCACACTCATAGTAACATGTTTCCAGTGGTTTCTGGATGGAATCCCACTTGTGATCTGAAATTTCGAATCTAATTTAAAATTCTGGAATATAATGAGAACTCCAAAGTTAAACTTTGATCTCGAACTAAATTTTTACATTCCTGACCTTAAAACCAAGCTCAAACCTTGGCTTAAATAATCAAGACATATGATGCCTTTTCAAGGAATAAAGAAGAAAATTCTGAGCTCACAACTGGATATACGGAATAAGAAAACTACATTTAATTCTACTCATAAATAATTTAAACTTACAATCAGTATTACAAAAGAATTCACAAAACTGTAACATGTGACAACACATGATATGTGTTAGTATGTTACTGTTAAATGTATATTTAATACCTATTACTTCAGTTTAAACTATCCATTTGGATTTCTCTATTTGAACATAAAGACATATAACACACAGATAGCTTGTTTTTGCACTCAAAATGTAAAAAGTATAATCTAAATTACAATGTCAATAAAATATTTAAACCTTCCGAAGGTGCTGAGCCAAAGAACTGTATTGATCAACCCTCTATAATGGAACTGTGACCCGGAAAAGTTTAATATGCCAGGCGTAAACGAAGTGCTTATGCAGTGACAAAATGGTTAAAAGGTTTTCCAAACTTTAAGAGGAACGTGAATTTGTGTATAAATTTAACTTTACATGTCTTTGGTAAATCTACTGTATAATTTAAATTGCTTTCCCCAAAAAAAAAAAAATATGCTACTGTACGTAGAATAAATGTAAGTAGTCTACTGTGTTTACAATAGGAATAGATTTAGAAACAACTTATGCCATTAAAATTTTAATACCAGAACTGATTCCCTATCACGTTATTACTACGTGTACTAATCAGACTACTGTAGATCGTAATATATAAAGTTATATGTTAATTAGCATCACTAACTGTTGATTACAGTTTTACCTACTATAACCAAGCAGTAGTTTCTGAGAGTAATGTGGTGATACACGTGTTTGAGAATGCCGTAAATGTTATAAATGTTTGGTATGAGAAGCATGTGGTTCAAAGTTATGTCACATTTGCTAGCATGACTCAATGTTTACCGGCCCCTCCAGTGATTCATGAGATAAACTCTCCGCTGATTCTGAGAGAAGCAATTATAGTTTACTTTGACTTTATCGTAATTTTATTGTTAAATTAAATCTTTTCCACTAATCTTTGGTGTACTTTCCGGGATACTTTTTCTTCTTATTTTATTATGATAATGCGCGAAAATCTTATCTATGCTTTAGAAATCATTTGATATTCTGCGTGAATTCAATATTCGCGTTTATAAAATACTTTTGCCATGGATACAGTAACTATTTATACCCGCTTAAATGTTATTTCCCGCTCTAATGTCGCTTTTCCAGGTTGTACATGCTTTCTTTTATTTTCCGTTCATCCTCCCAAATCACTTGGACAACACTTTTTTCATTCATTTTTACAACTTGTACAAAAACTCTGTCTCAAAGTTTTTCAATTCAGTTTTTATCTTAGAATAAATAACCAACAATTGGAAAATAATAGGAAAACTTACAAACTTATCACCAGATTACAAATACAATAATAATTTGCTAAAAACTACAGTGGAGTAAAACGCATGTGTTCCTAAATAATGTAAACGACTTTATTAGGAACTAAAACATATTATATTCAAGTACAATCACGTGATTAATACAAGGCTGAAAGGCAACGCTTAATGGTATGATTTTATGTTTATGTGGTGTCACTTTCCACCTTAAACCATATGTTGTGTTAATAGAATAAATAAAATTAATAATGAATACAGTCAAGAGTCCAAACAGTATTTGAAGATTTGTATTATCTGGAGCCGGTTGAATCAATAGGGTCCTCTTCTTCATAGCACGTCCCCGCTTAGTTAGCAGTGGACGCCTCTTTGGGCGCCTAGGGTCCCCATCATCGAGCCCCTCCTCCAGATGCATTCAAATTATTACATAACGCCTGGAGTTCAAATTCACAATTCATAGAGCCTCCCATAGGATCGTTAAATCAGAGCATCCCACATCTGAAACATGTATAGAGAGGGGTGTTATTAATATAACGTTATTAACGATGTTACCACGTGTTGATTCGATTTATCAGTTAAAAATACAAATAAACTCAGTTTTATAAGCGTATACAAGTGTCCCCCCCCCCCCACACACAGTACGTAACAAGTAACAACAGTAACAGTAGTAACTGTGGGTCTTGAGAACTATTACTGTCAATGCGTTTTACTTTCTGTAAATATTATAATTGCTTCACCGCTGTAAAGATATAGTACTATTCTTACTGTAGAGTAATTTAGAAGACATTCCGTGTCACAAATAAAGCAGTACTTTATTTCATGTTGTAGTATGGTTTGTGGTATTACCGTAGGCTTACCTGTCGTTGCTGGGCTCAAATGAATCTTGAATTATGAACTACAAGGGTCATATAATACCTTGAATATTTACAGACAAAAAAATCATCTGGATTCGACACTATTTTTATTAAAATAATATTTTCATATCCCTGATAACGAGCGTTTTATTCTAATACCGGAAAACATTGTTGTTAATATCGATAATATTATTTATATCATATGTATATACGAACTGTAATTTTAAAACAAAAGTATTAAGTAACTGTTTATTATGATAATTGGTTCGAATCCGGAAGCTATTCAATAACGGGTCTCAGCAGCTTATCTGGCTAAGTCTTCTGGCCACATATTTTACAGTTTTTTTTTTACTGCGACGAATTGATTAAAGAGTTTGTTAATGAGTTGATTATTGTGATTGTACTGTTATTTTTGTATGAGACCCAGTGTTGTCTAATCGGGATGACCAGTGTTTCTAAACGGGATGACCATTGTGGATTGTTTGGGCTATGACGCACCAGAGGGCATTTTCTGTCATACTTACAATAACGCACACGTTTTGTTAGGAGATAGTAAGAGATTGATGTCACGTTAATTACCATTTAAAACTGTGATTTCACAATTTCAGCACGACGTGCGGACTGATGTTTTCGTGGTTGTCGGCTGTAGTACATTGCCGAGGCTCAATCTTAAGCTTGATATTAAAATATTTGTTATATATATTTGTATATTAAAATTACTTTTCTTTATGTTTTGAGGGTAGTACAATCAGAATCAGTCCTTATGTCGTACACAGTTTTTTTCTCAATCACCATACTTCCTTATGGAACATGAAAGTGAAATTTAAAAGTAGTTACTGCGAGCACCATAAAATTATTAAATTGAAACTTAACTTCCATATCTACAATGTCTATAAAAATTGGCTGACCATTATATTTGTAGTTGTCATTTTAACTTAAGTTACATAGGAAAATAAAATAAAATAAAAAGAAACAAATCCTCTAAAAAAATACATACTATTGATCTAGATCATCAAAACAAAATTTATACATTTAAAATAAAGGAAGTTTAAATAACGAGCACTGGTCTCTCTCTCTCTCTCTCTCTGTTATCGTGATACCACCGACAGACTGTGTGTAAGATTGCCATATTCTCTTATGTTTCATTATGTAGCGTTTTTATTTTGCTTTCTTGCAAAATTTTATTTTAAACTTATTTAATTAGTGTGAGGTGGTGTACTAGATTGGTACGCGAAGCATTTGTAAACCGAAGGCAAAATTTGTATCTACAGAACTTAGGTATACTCAATTTTTAATACATAGACTAATACCATATCTATCAGCTCAGGGGATTGAATTTATCTGATACATACAATTTTAACCTGTTTTGATTTTGTCGTGTTTAGTTTCTTTTTTAAACTCTCTCTCCTAATTTGTTTCAGTGTGTTAAGTGTAAACGATGGAAATGTAAGTAAAAATAGTTTTTAATATTGTAACTCAATTCTGTACTACCTACGGTTGATAATATGACTAACATGGTTTATAGCATGACTAATAATGCTGAAAATTAGTTTTATTTTATGTACTTATATCAGAAAGGGTTTCTATGAGAGGACGAAGTCAGGACATTGTGAATATTCATTATACAAAAATATATACGAAATATGAAAAATATACGAAAATTGTTTGACCTGAGCACACAATCATGTATTTAAAATCAGTATATTGAAAATCGTAATATTCCGTACAACGTCGTGTCATTCTG
Source organism: Magicicada septendecula (assembly GCA_034769895.1). Taxonomy (NCBI): domain Eukaryota; kingdom Metazoa; phylum Arthropoda; class Insecta; order Hemiptera; family Cicadidae; genus Magicicada; species Magicicada septendecula. The sequence continues at coordinate 400,651,656 of CM068369.1, read as the reverse complement.
CCTGATCTATCCCGTTATTTGTTTAATGTAGATCTAAGAATAATAAACCTGTAGAATAATAAGCTGTAAAGAAGGAACAAATATTTATAACTGAATATTTTTAGTAATTTAAGCAATCTATGGGTCATGTCATGGGTTTTATAAATTCTAAGATTAATATTATATCGGGCGGTAACAGGACCCGGGTTTACCCTACTATGAAAATAATTGTAAATCCTCGTTCAATATCGTTAATTGCACTTTACTTAAGTTACATAATTTGTATTTATGTTTCATTTAGAAGAAGTAAAATTTTTTGTAGTCGTTATTTTTTGTTAATCAATATTCCACTTTTTCATAAAAAACTGGAAAAGACAAATAAATTTTTCTCTTATACTGACTTAATTGAATGGTAGATTAACGGTAGATTTGTTAAGATATTCTTACAAATAAAAGTGTTAGACAAGGGTGCCCCATTTTACCAACACTTTTTAACATGTACATAGGTGACATATTTTGGTTATGGAATACAAATGTTGACGCAGGAATATCGTTTCAAAGAAACATATATACGAATTCTTTGCTGTTCGCATACAATAGTGTACAGAAAACAGAAGAACAGTTACAAAAGGCGATATTTATACTTAATACCATCCTACGAGATTATTGGCTAAAGACGTCAGCTCCAAAATCTCAAAAATTTACCATTATTAAAATCATAATTAAATGTTTACCATTTAAAGGTAAACATTCAATTAGAAAAAACTAGTTACAGACAATCTCATTTTAATTACTTGGGATATGACATCTCATTCAAAAGCGACACTGAAGTTAGAACAAGTTCAGAGGCATCTGTGGCACGATCCAGAGATTGTTTAAAAATAAAACGAAGAAAGATAATCGTATAAAATTTTATAGAGAAATAGCTACAGCTACATGCCAGTGAAACATGGGCCTTTATTAGAAAGGAAGAAAACAAAATTCAAGCGAGTGAAATGAAATTTTTAAGAAGCACACAAGGATATTCTCTCCTCTATAAGAAGAAGAGGAGTGAAAATATTGGACAAGAACTAAAAATCGAAAGACGATACGAGGAGATGGTGCCAACACTTGGACCGCAGGCCAAATAACCAATTGTTACTACAGCCTTGAAATATGAACCTAATGGAAAAAGGGGTGTTGGTATACTGAGGAGAAGATGGGTTCTGGAACAGGTCAACTAGAACATGATTCATAGGGTAAAGAAGAAGAAATGCTGACTTGTCTGAGTAGCGAGATATCAATAACACCAACAGAAACAGTAAACACAATTTCTCCTGTAAACAACAAGCAAAGACAAGAATAATGCGGAAATATGTTCTTCTGGATGTTGTTGCATACACGTTGAGATTAGTAGAGTACTACTCCTGCGCATTTATCACAAGTTAATTTAAGTTCAAAAAGATAAGGGCGCTCTATGTGGTTTACGCTGAACGCGGTCAAAGAGTTTTTCTGCCATTCATCAAGTCCTCCGATACAGCATTATTTGAGCTATTTTTGTCTTTATGTATATTGACACTTCTTACTTATAAAATTTATATTTTCACTTTTGGCCGATTAATGTAGAACATTGATTTGACTTAAATGAGTTTATATCTATATTTGTACGTTGATGTTTAGCGTGGCCCGCTGGGTAGCTTGAGTAATAAGTAATGTTCAGACACCTTTTTGTTATATTATCGTAACATAGGGCTAATGATAACGTATAGTGAATCGTACTGAGTATATCTTGACGTTTTTTCAAGTTTTCAGCCGCCTGTAGTGCGTATTTAAACACTTAAAATATACAAAGATTCTTAATCTGTGACATGTTCATACAGAACAGTTTCATAACAGGCACTAGTATCTCACTCTCTCGCCTCTCCTCTCTCTCTCTCTAGCTCTTTCTTTCATTGTGAAAAGTTCAAGAACGGAATTGCTCTTGTAATTTTGGCTTCATTACTCCACGTGAAATTGACGACGATTCACAAAACGCAACATACGGGGGCTAATGTAAGAGCTTTTCTGTAGGTACCCTCTTTGAAATGCACAGTATTTATTTATGTTTCTTTATGTAGCGTTTTTATTTTTCTTTCTTGCTAAATTTTATTTTAAAACCAATTTAATTTGTGAGAGGTACTATACCAAATTAATATGTGAAACGTTCGTAAACCACAGGCGTAATTTTTGTATATACAATACACGTGTACCCAATTTTTATTAAATATAAAGATAAATATTACCATAACTACCATCACAGGCGTCTGCTTCTATCTAAAATATAAAATTAAAATTTGTTTGTGGTTTCTGTATTTTGTCTGGTAACTGTGTCTCAATGTGCAAAGTGTAAAGATAGAAATGTATCAGGAAAGTAAAAATATGTAGTAACTCCACTGAAAGTAGTAACTCAGTTGTGTACTACCAATTGAATGCAGATGACAAGTCCACAGCAGTAACGACATTGATTGTATTTTGTGATTGTGTAATATTTGTGACGCCTTCATGTCTTTACTACCTGCATTGATGAAAACAGAATTTCGCAAAAGAATAAATCGGTTGTAAAATAGCATTCACCAAACTGAAAATGTCATCGATTCTGTTATTCTAGTGTTGATCGTCTACGAAAAACACAAACCACAAACTCCTCACATACACATATGCGTACCAAAGCATGTTTCCTTAGTTTGGTCCTTTGCTTGAGAGGATCATTACAACCTCTACAACAAATTCAACACTACTTGAATATTTTATCCACGTCTTCTGAGCGTTGTGATGCAAACGTCTGTACGCGCTACTATGCCATGTTGCAGCTTAAACACTAGGCCTAATTACACTTATGTGTTAGCAGTGTTATGCAGGCTGTCTTGGTGGATTCATTTGGTAGCAGATTTAATGAAACAATTTTGAGTGTCAGAAAATACTTGGTTTACGTTAGTTTTGTTAAAGCTCTACATATGTTTCTTTATGTTTTACAGTAAATACATATAAATTTTACGTGTATTAATAGTATTAATGTAGGGAATAGAATATATAATCGGTTTAGTGAGATAAATTGACAAATTGAGTATAAATAATTGACAAATTGACACGTAGCTTTTATGTAAATATAATTCCCGCAGGTTTAATTGCTGGAAAATCTGTCATGAAACAGGAAATAAAAAAAGTACTTTATAAGTTATTGGTAAATCTAATTTGGTCTCCGATGCGGAGTAGAAAACAACACAAAGTAAAGTTTTGGGTTAATACATTTTTAATTCAATATTTCGTTCACGTGGAATTAATTAGTAGGTCTAATTATAGACCTACCATGAGCACGCACTGTTTCTCTCCATCTACGTAATTACAACTTAGTGTGTTATTAATTTAATAAAATACGCTAATTTCTTGCTTTTATTGATTAAATCAGTTTTTTGTTGATACAAAAATGTAATTACATTACTAGAGTAAATAGCCTATATTGAGGAAAATCCATTAGAATAGACTTTCGAAAGAAATCAGGTAATTTCTTACATTTCGGCCAAGTACCAAGATTACGATGGGGTTTTTTCTGTGTCGTGTAGTTCCATTAATAAAAATAAATAAAATATAATTAACGATAAGAGTTCTATTTGATCTTTGGTTAGAAAACGTAAACCACTGGAAACTGTTCCGCACACTTGTAAAACGGTTAAATTTGTCATGGTATAGAATCTTACCTAGTCTTAATTCTTAAATGTATGGCAAGCCATATTTTGTAATATTTAATGTAATGTCACAAAAAAAGGAATAAATTATATATATATTTTGTTTATATTAAGCTTATGTTGATTTAACGATGTGAATACCTTTATCCGTCGAACGAAATTTCGCTCACAAATCTAACATTAGAAATCTAACGTATACTGCAATACTCTAGACGGGCAGTACAACATTGTTTTAAATTATGCAAATTATTTATTATTATTTAAGCGAAAGTATTCCAAATTATTTATATTCTTGACAGAATTGTACATATTATTGCCAGGACACAATGTATTGTGATATTATAACAGTGGAATGTTTAAAGTAATGTTTAAACTGTCCAAGCCCGGATTAGATACGGACGTGGAAACTTGTTAGAAAAGATTTCATTCTTTCAATGTTTTAAAATAAAAGTTTTAACTAGACAACGTAATTCTGCTTCCACATATTTAGCTAGTAACCAACTCTTATCAAATCTTTGTTGCTTGTAATACTAAATTAACTCGTAAATAAAATGCGATTTGTAATAAAGATACTGATTTCAAAAGATATAAACGAGACTGGATTCCAAAGCTTAATTAGCTACACTGAATGTGAAACTACTTTGTATAAAAATGTTAAGCATCAACTATTACGAAGTCTATCATGGCCGAAGTCATTGTTATTGAAAATATCATATACCGGGTTGTTAGGCCGTGATCGATTGGTTGCGTTTCTGTCACTACACGTTTCGAGCACACCTCCGGAGACCATCCTCAGCTGATAAACTTAGTAAAGGTAACAGGCCGAACGTACCTCAACTGATGAGGAGAAAGGTTTGCTTTCTGATGTTGGTGAACAGAAAAGCAAGCATCAGAGCACGGCCTAACATCACGGTATATGATATTTTTAATAATATTAAGAATTAGTTGAAAAAAGTTGTAAAGAACTCGGCAGGCATCTGGCTACACAGATGCCAAAAAGGTGTTGTATAGTAACAAATATGCAAGTAATGTAAGATTTGTACTTGCAATAGTAGAGTAAGTCAGTCGTGCAGAACTAGTAAGTGTTGTTATTTTTATTCACAGGTAAATTGAAAAACGCATTTTAGTCATTACACTAAATGTACGTAATGTATTGTAGTGTATGAAGTTTGCACTTCCTTAAAAGCGTAATTATGATGTTTGGAGTTACTAAACTTCAACGTTTTTAACGGATAAAATATATATTTAACACAACAGGCAAATTTCTGTCCCCGTAGGGCATGTGTTTGGTGTGCGTGTGCATTTGCGTTGGGTAGAGTAATGTAGAGATTATCTGAGCCCTGAGATGCCTTTATTTAAAACCAACTATTTACAGCTTTTCTCAAAGGGCGAAAGGAGATTTAAATTGTTATAGAAAAAATGAAAATTTCATGCGCAAACGAATACAAATTAAATAGTGTTGAAGCTATCGTCATTCTGTTACATACTCACAGTAGTATAAGTCAATTAACACTGAATTTTGATAAAATATCCATAAAATAGCCACGAAACCTTCAAATCCGTGGTTTGATGAAGAATGCAGAGTTGCTACAGACCTTAAAAACGAAGCCTATACAACAACGATACAGAGGCACACAAGAAGAAGTGCAGAGGAGTACAGGAAGTGGAGGAGAGCGGAGAAGCGGGTGCATCGGCAGAAGAAGCGCCATTGGAAGGGTCAACAGCTGGTAGAGATCCAAGATCTTAAGGATGCAAATGAAATCAGAAAATTCTACAATAAGGTAAACCAAGGTAAGAAACCCTTTAAGCCCAGGACAACAGCTTGTCGTGACACTGACGGCACTCTACTTACAGAAAAGGGGAAGATCCTCGAAAGGTGGCGCAAGCACTTTGAAGCTCTTCTTTCTAAGAATGACGAGGTGGACAACTATGGACCACCTGTGCTAGAGGAACATGAACACATCGAGACTCCGGATGAAGATGTGATAGCTGCAATAGAAAGCCTTAAAAGCAACAAAGCTCCCGGTTCTGATGATCTTCCTGCGGAGCTTTTCAAAAACGGTGGCCCAGAGCTGGTTAAAATCCTTCAACACCTTGTCATTGATATGGATAGAAGAGAAGCTGCCAACAGCCTGGCAGAAGACAGTTATATGTCTGGTTTATAAAAAGGGAGATCAACTAGACTGTAACAATTACAGAGGCATTTCTCTTCTCCCTGTGGCGTATAAAATAATGTCCCATATATTGTACCAGCAACTGCTTCCACATGCTGATCAGGAGATTGGTCGATATCATTGAGGATTTAGAAGAGGAAAATCAACAATAGACCAGGTTTTCACACTCCGACAAATTCTGGAGAAAGGTAGGGAACATAAGCTACAAACCCATCACCTCTTCATAGATTGCAGAAAAGAATTTTACACTGCTCTTGAGAACTGGGCATACCAAAGATATTAATAAGATTGTGTAGGATGACAATGCTGACAATGAAGGGCATGGTAAGGATTCAGAATGACTTATCAGGAGAGTTTAACTATGGAAAGGGAGTCCTCCAGGGCGATGCTCTTGCTTGCCTCCTCTACATTCTTGCCTTAGAAAAAGCTATGAGATGCTGGAATAGATTCCTCCGGGACTGTACTCAACAGGTTGGTGCAGGTCCTAGGATACGCCGATGACCTAGATATAATCGGGAGGTTCCTTCGAGCAGTCACTGAAGCTTTTCTTGCTCTTGAAGGTCCCGCAAGGAGGCTGGGTCTCACAATAAATGAATTCAAGACAAAATACACGGCCACAGGACAGGAGGCTAGAGAAGGAGAGCACATCCAAATTGGCATCTATTCCTTCGAAAAAGTCAACAACTTTGTTTATTTAGGATGCCAAGTTAACTCCGATGGGGAAACAACAGAAGAAATAAAGCGAAGAATCACCTCTGCTAATAGGTGCTTCTTTGGTCCCAGACACCTGTTCCAGAGCAGAATAATTGTCATGAGCATCAAGCTGCTTTTGTTTAAAACACTGATCCGCCCAGTTCTCACCTATGGTTCTGAGACCTGGACCATTTCTAGAAAGTCTGAGTCGATCCTGCTGGTTCATGAACGCAAAATCTTCCGCAGTATATTTGGTCCAATATGTGTAGGAGGTGAATGGAGGAAAAGAACCAACCAAGAACTGAACACTATTCAGAATGAACCAGATATTGCGAAAATTATAAAACTTGGTAGACTCAGGTGGGCTGGACACGTGATCAGAATGGGGGAGAATGAAATACCAAGAAAGGCACTCACAGAACAGATCTATGGCACCAGGAGAACAGCTGCACTTGACCGGGACAACTGGCGGAGGCTGTTAAAGGAGGCCTTGACTATGAGCAATGGGTTGTTGCGCCGCTGAAGAAGAGGAAGAAGAAGAAGAAGCCATAATACGTTGTAAGCACTACGCCTTTTGATTGTTGTCAGTTAACAAAAAGGAAACTGTTATCAGTCAGCCAAAAACTTTGCTATAGAATTACCTCGGTCACTCAAAAATGTTAAATGCTGCAAGTTTATATTAAGTAGGTTCACCACTTACATTTTTGGTAAGGTAGTTCCACCCATTTTGAAACGACAACCCATTTTTAAATTTAAACATTTTTCTGTAATCTAATTAATTCCTACAATTGGACAAAGAAAACTTATCTGTTTACTAAATTTTACTTGATGTAAACTGTTATCAGACTTTATGGTTCATTATTAAACAAGACCTATTTAAACGTTCAGAATCAGGCAATAAGTACTTATTGTTTGTTAATAATATTTTAATTTTGTTAACTGTTAATAAAATAAAAAAGCTCCTGCCTATCCCCCTAATGTAGAAATAATTTCTTACAGAAAAGTAGATACCGTCTTCAACCTATATTTCGTAGTTAGTAAAATTCCTATTAACATGTTAGTTCTAATAGTCTGTTATGTTTTGTGTTTTGTGTTATGTTATGTGTGTGTGTTATGTATCGATTATTCGCTGTCTATGGCTAAACCTTGTTAGAATAATTTCGAATTAATTTTCATCCAGTGCTTAATTTTTAGTGAGTTACTGAATTCTTAGTTGAGGAATGTTAAATATTTTGTGTAAGTTATAAGTCATTATGAAAAATTCATAAAGTGAATGTCTCTGATTTTCTCAGCTGTGATACTCGTCAAAATTTCTAGTTGACAATTTAAATTAGTTGATTCTTTACGTGACACTATTAAAAATTTACGCGCATCTGAAACCAAAGTTACTCAGATGCGAATTGCTTGCTAAAAGTGTTGAAATAATTATTAGAATTAACGAGAATAATAGAGAGAGAATTAGAGATAAGTAATACGGAGAACGTATCAAACGTTTATATACCTATTTGAATAAGAAACATTATTAGTATGAACAGTAAAATAACTAAAGATTATTCAAATTATGTAAGATAATGTAAAAATAATGAAGGGTGCAACGAGAAAGTTGCAAATGATGAGTTGGGTAAGAAATATCAGAAATGGCTGACAAAGGATAATAATTTATAACTTGAGGAAAACATGTTGCGTTACAAGAATATTACGCATTAAATAACTACAGAAAGATGACGATGAGGAAAAATAAAATACATTTTGACTGTACAGGTTCTCTATTAGAATGCAAACAAATTATTATCGGGAAGGGGTGATATATTTGATGTTGGCAAAGCGTGTTTGTATACGAGCGTGTGCATGTTTGCACAGGTGAATATCAATTAAAATTAGCTTGGTATTGATAATTGTGATAAACAGTATTGCCATTAGAGTACGTACGAGGCCGACGAAAAAGACAGGCCCAGAGTAGTCTCAGATCGGCATTATAATCGTTAAGTGTGTGTGGTTAAGTTAAACGTTTCTTCGAAAATAATAGTGTATCAGGATGTTATAGTGATTTAAAAGTTTTCTGTTGACGGTTTATTTATATACTATTCAAGTTATTTACAGTGTTATTACGAATACTAAAAGTACCAAAACTTTGTACGGGTTAAGTTAAACAAGCACGTGTTTTAGGTTAAAAGTTTCTACCTAAATTTTGGTGTATCATAATAACGATTAAAAGTACACTGTTTACGTAATTTACAGTGTTATTAAGTATACCGTATTACACAAAAATGCCAAGACATTGTAGTGTTTATGGTTGCAAGTCCAACTATGATAGCCAGGAAGAAAAGGTTAGCACTTTTTCTCTTACTTCAGAAAAAGTTTGCGACAAAAATGGTTAAATAAAATACCTACAGACTTAAGTATATTGAAAAATCCTGTTGTGTGTATCAAGCATTTTCGTGACAGTGACGTTATTAAAACAGACAAGTGTGTAGTTGCTGGAGATTTAAAAGAATTTCAAAGAGAAAGACCTAAACTAAAAGCCTAGACACAAAAAACATATGTAGAAGAAAGACAACCAACTAATAATAGACGATACACTGGGCGTACATTAATGTTAGCTTCTACATTATATGTGGAATCTTCAGCTTCATACATTGCTCTTTATAATAGTAAATTTGTATGTTTTCCACATCCTAGAAATATTAAAAAATTAATAGGTAAATTTTCATTACTTGGATCTGATCTTGAGGGAAGTATTGAGTATTTAAAAACTAAACTACCTTTATTAAAAGATTATGAACACATTGTCAACATACATTTAGATGAAATTTAAGTAAATCCTGAGTTACATTTTAAAGGAGCTAGTATTGTAGATTGTAGGTTGTATTAAAACAGATTCGACAAAGATAGCAAAGACAGTTTTTATGATTTTTTTAAATATCAAGTTTTTTTTTTAATACAAAGATGTAGTGAGCTTAATACCTGTTAACAATTTAACAATTTAACAACTACAAATTCTAATGTTAAATGTATTACAGCAAATAGAAAATATTGGTTTTATAGTTATAGCTTTTGTATCTGACAATAATGTTGTGAACACAAAAGCGTTTGAATTTTTTTCTGAAAATGGTATTTTGCAACCCCACCTTCCTCATCCTCTAGTCTAGATCCAAAGAGATTACTTTTTTTAATCTATGATGTGGTCCATATACTTAAATGTGTTCGTAACAACTGGATCAGTAGAAGAACAGATAACTGTAAACTACAGTTTCCTGATTTTGAATTTAGCAATAATTATAATTTACATGTAGCACAGTTTTAGCATCTTGAAATTTTATATGAGTTGGAAAAAATTCTCTTGTAAAATTTGCTCACTTATTATCATATAAAATACTATACCCTTCTAATATTCAAAAACAAAATGTAAAATTAGCGTTAAAAATTTTTAGTGAAACGAATGTAGCTGCTCTTCAATGTATTTCAAAAGACAAAGTGGATCTACTTCCAGATGTTCAAGGAACATGCTTGTTTTTAAGCATTATTATTAGATGGTGGAAAATTGTTAATGTAAAAAGTGGGAAGGCAAAAGGTTTAATGATGAATATAGAGACCCTATTCGCTCTAACAGCACATTATAAATAGATTTTCTAAGAAAAATGTCTTGTGGCTCAAAAACTGGAAGCAGACTGTACCTATTTCTCAGTCACTATCAGCACAAACCTTTCAGTCTCTTATTCATACAACTGACACTCTTTTACACCTCATACCCTACATATTTGAAAAATATAAAACTGATTATTTGTTGTTAAGTAAATTTCAAAATGATGTATTAGAAGTTAGATTTGGATATTATAGACAATTAAGTGAGCCAATTACTATGTTAGTTTCATGCAAGTTCTAGAGAGTGAGAGAAAAATCAGGTTTAAAGACACTATTCTCTTGTTATGTGAAAATAAAGAGATATCTTTAAAGACATTGCTTCCATGTAAAAATGATTCTTGTGAAACTGTAGTAAACATATATTCATTTTACGAAATTACATATTATGACTTTTCTTTGGACTGTGTTCCTAGAGATTTTGCCACTGGGCTTCTTATAACATTAGCTTATAAAATGCATTGTATTCTGATTGCTGATTAAATAAATAAAAAAATTACACAATGTCTTGGTACATTCCATAAGGAAGTCATATTGATCAGGAAAAATAAAACACTTGTTTATAAAAAAAGTATATATCATTTATTTCTTAAGTTTTTAAGACGTTTGTCTGTTTTGTCTTTCTTTCTGTAATCAGTGTTTCCAATTTAGAAGGCCTACCTTCCGTGAAACAGTCAGTCGATGACTCAACCGTTCTAATTGTCAATACAAAACTAATTTTAATAATGCTATAGACAGTAGAACTCCATTTTCCGAACTCCAGTTATCCGAATCGCCAATTATCCGAATCGATATTACGAAATTAAGACAAATGCAATTTCTAAAAAAAAAGTTTATTCAAACTCCAGTTGCCTATAACGCAGGCATATAAAGAACAGTAATTTAGTTCAAACTCAATGTTTAATGTAATGCGAAAATTCACTAAAAGAATTTGATCTTTCTATTCCCTATAATGGGTAAACCAGACCTCAGACCTCAGTTTGTTGGGACAAACTGTAAAATTTGTACTTTTACTGACAACTTTCCCCGCTGACGAAATTCTTCTGCGATTTCTAAAGCTTTAAATTTTAAAACATGTCTAGTGACAGGGAGTCCTTGCCTTCTTAAAACCGTATGTATTCACAGACGCTGGACTCTACTGCTACAAAACGCACAAATTGAGGTCCCGTGAATTCAACCTTTCAGATATACTGCGCCTTGTATACGAGGAAATCCACTTGTTACATAAATACAATTTAACTATCCACTTACCTTGATTTATAGACTTTCTCGTTTCATACACTATTGGGCGTTTTCACACTAGCCGACACGACGTCGACACAACACCGACACGATATCGGCGCGTTATCGGTGGGAACAAAAAGTAAAGAAATGTTATGGAACCGTTTCACACTCACCGACATGTCGGTATTGGGTCGGTGCAGGCACCGACGTGTCGGCGGACAGCAGCTCTCCCATCTTGGTCGGCGCTCTGTTGTCACCGACAGTTCACTCTGCCTAGCGCATTAACTTAGGTCAGTAGTTGAATATTTTGAGAAAATGACTACTTTTAAGTATGACATAGTGACATTGATCGTACTTGTTGAGACGAAGCCTTGTTTGTGGGACAAGACAGATGAAGGAAATAAAAATATTTTGATAATATCTGACAAGTTAACTGAAACATAATCAAATGTTTCTTTTCTCATTCGAAAAAGATTGAAAACTTGTTAGGATCTAAAACCAGTTTATCAAATAAGGTGTAGTATGCGCCTTCTACACAGCGAATTTTAATAATCGGGTGAACCCAATACTTCCTATCTACTTTTCGTCTTCTCCGTTTTAAATATAACAAATATAGTAAATACAATCTTCTGTTGAATTCAGCCATTTGTATAAACTACACAAATATTACTACGGCCGATATGTCGACATCTGTCGTCTTGAGTGTGAAAGTACCTTCTCGATATCGTGTCGGTGTCGGATCGGTATCGTTGTAGGGTCGATGTCGGGTTCGTGTCGTGTCGGTAAGTGTGAAAACACCCATTGGTGTACAAAAACTGTCAACATTAACATCATGTCATGATTTAATCTAATCACGATACTTTTACACTTTCACAACATATAGCGGTAACAAAAGAATAAAGGAAACTGAACAAAACCGACGCGACACAGAGCAAGTACGAATTGCGATATTTTTAGGGAATTCCTCGAGTCGAGTGCTGCTCTCTTTGTTTTGAGTGCGCACACAGTACAGTGTACACGGAGAGAAAGTTGGTGCTGTAGCAGGTCGACATCTAACGTCCTTCTTTGGAACTATGTTGGTTCAACAATTCTCTCCGTGTAGCAAGGTGTCCGCCCAAGGTTACTCTACTACATCAGCACGTTAGTTGTCTAGCTGCTACAGCACCAAATTTCTCTCTGTGTAGCCAACATACTCTAGGTAAAGGTAAACGTAAATGTGAACGCACATCTGTCCGCGCCGCACCGTCCGAAATTCATATGAAAAAACTTCGCAAAATGTACAAGCACGCGCACGGTTTTTTCATATTTTTTTGAAGTTTTTGTAAATTTTTAATTTTTTAAATCGCGGGTGGGTGTCACCCCCAGACGGGTGACACCCGGGGCGGACCGCCCCCCTATCTACGCCTCTGCATTGCCCCGTAAAACTTTGGCTTCAAAGAGTGAAGCTAGTGCTCCTGGTCACAAAATTTGTATAGAACGTGTGACAGTGCTTACTTGTACCAATTCAACGGGCAGTCATCGACTCGTAACGTTAGAAAGCTCCCGATCATATACAAAAATCAACCAAAAGCGTGGATGACAGCAGCGTAGTTCTCAGAGTGATTCGAGGAAACGTTTATTCCGGAGGTAAAAAAATACCTCTGACCTCATAGGCCCATAGAATTTCGACGAAACCGAAACATCAAAGCATGATAATGTTTTTAGGCTTTAAAAATAAGATTTCTAGACTGTGGGGAATCGAAAGTGTGGAAAAAATATAGTGTTACATCACCTTTAGCGTTACATTTTTCGATGACGTTACACATTTTGCATCACGCATTTTGTGGAATGACCCCCAGCCTAAAAACATTATCATGTTAATATCAAAAGGAAGTGAAAAAAAGGGAAAGGTGTTGCTTCTTATTGATAGCGCACCAACCCATCCTTCAGTGGATCTGTTGGAAAGAAGAAACGGAAGTCTTAAAGTTCTCTTCCTGCCGGCGAATGTAACGAGTTTGTTGCAACCGATGGATCAAGGCGTAATAGAGTGTATGAAACGACATTACAGAAGGCAACTTTTTCGTAAGCCGCTATTAGCAGATGAAGATGAAGAAGGTACAGTAGCATACCATAAGAAAATTGATTTAAAGGACTGTTGTTACATTATAGCCGATTCGTGGAATTTGATAAAAACCGTAACATTAAAGAGGGCATGGAATAAAATTAATGGAATTCCGACAAAACAACAAATCCAGGAAGAAAAAGAAGAGACAATGAACAAGAAGGAAGATGAAAAAAGAGCAAAAGAAAGTGTCGAAGAAAATGAAGCTGTATCAACTGAAGACATCCAGAAAATCATTGTACAAATTCCTGGCTGTTCCGAGTGTGACGTGGACGACATAAACGAGTGGTTGCAGTGCGATTCACCGGACCCTGGATATCAAATTTTGGATGATGATGAAATTATCCAAAGTGTAAACGATGAATCTCAGCAGGTGGCCGAAGAAGATGACAACGTTGCTTCAGTTGAACCTGAAAAGGAACTTACGGCGAGTGAGGCATTCGCTTGTTTTGACACGGCTTTAAAGTGGATGGAACGCCAGTCTGAATGCGATCATATGCAGCTTCTTGCCGTCAAGCGTTTGCGGGACCTGGCTGCACGCAAACGAGTTTTTACGTCAAAACAATTAACTTTGTTTGACATGTACAGTTGAAAAATTATAATTATGTGTGAGTATTATTTTTAATTATTTTGTAGTAAAAGTGAACTTTTTGCAAAACACGTGTGATCTGGTTTTTATTAAGATAATGTACTCGACTAATAAAAATAAACAAAAGTGATTTTTGAGCAATTTTCGCGTTTTCTTTCATAACATAACCTTTTTCTTATGTTTGTCCCAATTATCCGAATTTCTGCATATCCGAATTACGTCTGGCAATCATTTGTTCGGATAAATGGAGTTCTACTGTAATTATTTTCATAATCTGTTTCCATATTTGTGCGAAATGTAGTACAAAATGTTTTTGCAATGTGAGGAGCGCATAGTGTACATGACGTCAGACGCTGTCTCTTTCCAATTGTCAAAAGCTCCTAATAGTCCGATCAAACCTTTCTAATGATGCCTGCATACAATCTAGAGTTACGTTTTATGATCACAGTCCTGGAATTATCAAGAACAGTTTTAGCGTCACTTTTAATAAATTAAGAAATAGATCTTATTTTTGGGTCTCACTACTCAGCTTTACACGTTTGGCGTAAAACGTAAAGTTTATGCAGATGTCAACTTTCTTTCATCTCAGGTCTTGCGCACACTTACATCCCACTCAGCATAACGTCAAAGCAGGTCACACACACACACACACACACACACACACACACACACACACACACACACACACACACACACACACACACACACACACACACACACACACACACACACACACACACACACACACACACACACACACACACACACACACACACACACACACACACACACACACACACACACACACACACACACACACACACACACACACACACACACACACACACACACACACACACACACACACACACACACACACACACACACACACACACACACACACACACACACACACACACACACACACACACACACACACACACACACACACACACACGCACGCACGCACGCACGCACGCACGCACGCACGCACGCACGCACACACACACACACACACACACACACACAGAGTCTGAATTTCCTACTAAAATTACAGGGTGTCTATTAAACATTTTATACTTTCCGGTTGACATAAACCAGAAAGTATATATCTTTTCTGTACATTTTACATACAATTTTATGTTGTTGCAATATTTATCGTAAGCTTTTTGTATTTCACGATATTGTTTGATGACATATTAATACAAAGGTTAATTTTTTTTGTATCAAGTAGTTGTGTATTTTTTGTATTTTATAAAAATAAAGTTACCAGTTACTTTAGATTTCGTGGAGTAGTTTCTGCTTGAACTTTACTATCATAACATAAAAAAGGACTGAAAAGTATGAGTGTGTCAGTCGATTAGGCAAACGGAAAAGTTTCCTGAGACAGTTGCTAAACTTAAGTTTTATTTACAGTACCAAATCACTTGTATGACAATCAAATAAACTAACATAGTGTTTTATGGACGTTACGTTGACGATAATTTTGTGATTTATAATGGCACACACCGTTAGATTGACATTTTGCACAATTATTTGAATAGCATCAATGACAATATGAAGTTTCAACTAGAAATCGAAGATAACCGTAAATTAAACTTCTTGGATCTTACTGTCAGTAGGCATGGAAATAAAATTCAGTTTGGTATATACAGGAAGCCTACTGCTACTGATATCGTTATTCATGCTACATCCCATCATCCGATGACTCATAAGATGGCCGTCTTTCATAGTATGATCAGCCGTCTCTTGTCAGTACCCCTTAGCTTGCATGATTACTATAATGAGTTGAGTATCATTAAACATATCGCGTCCTCTAACGGTTACAAGGAATCATGATAGACAGCATCCTCAGAAAACGTAAGAAACATAAGGATACTAACACACGTGGTACACCTAGGGAGGGAACGTATAAATATGTCCTGACTCCTTACACGGACCTTATGCCCAAGATTGTAGCACCTATTCTGAAAAATAATGGCAATCTTATCGCTGCCTATAGACCAACTAATAACATTTTAAATATCTTGCGCACTCATGAACCTACAGCCCTCGAGAAGAAAACTGAGGTATACAAATTGATGTGCGATGATTGCGACGCGTTTTATGTGGGAGAGACCGGCCGTGGTTTTTTAAAAAGGTTCATTGAACATAGGCCACCCACCAGTTATCGTGCCCTTGAAAACGTGAAATCTAGTTTTGCTAAACATCTTCTCGACGAAAATCACGGCTACACTGATTTTAAGACTAACTTAGTCCCCCTCCATATTTGCAATAAGGGACAGTATATGAACGCTCTCGAAGAATTCGACATTTATAAAGCTTATAATAATAGTGACACCAGGACATTTGTTTTGAACGATCAACTAAGCTTTAAGTCGAATGTTTTATATGATACTGCACTGCGACATCTTCCGAGCGACGAGTGATTTTACTTAGTGCGCGTTCAGCCGGCGTGATGTGTGCACCTTAGAGCCTACACGTGCGCTTAATGTTGTAGTTTTATTAATTTATTCAATGTGTGTTTTGGGTTTTAATAATTTTAATGTTTGACGATTCATCCTCAATTGAGGTTGAAGAGTGTGTTTTACTCCTGAAGATGGGACAAGCTGTCCCGAAACATGTTGAGTTAGTATAACATCACAAGTATAAGAATTAAGCCTCTGACGGTGAGTAACGTAGTTTATTTGAGAGCTGCTAATCGTTGATCTGAAGCGTATAATGTAAAACAGCTTTTAAGACAAACACAGCTTTTACACGGTGCAGACCAATAATTCTATACGCATCCCGCGTGTATTTTTGTATTGTGTTAGTGTTTTATGCATGTGACATTGAACTGTGATGCATGTTGTCTTTTTTAATGTTTTGACTAACTCTACGGAGTGATTACACCTGATGATGAGCCATATATCTGGAAAGGCGTTGCAGTTAATACGGAGAAGTTACGGGACGGATAAAACTGATAAATTTAATATGTTATTTTATACTTTATGTACGTTTCTTTGACACTATTTAACATGGCTCTGAAAACAAGATGAAAGCTGAAGTTGATGATGATGACGGTAATGAAAGATTTGACATATTGTTAGGTCTACAATTGAACAATAATAAGTCAAGAAAGTAATATAAAATTTCTTATTCTATCTTATCGATAGCTATTAAGTTGGAATATTCTATTCCAAATTAATTTGAGTCACCTGTATAAATCTTGTTCATCATTAAAAATTTATTTCCAAAGGTAGTTACATTTGTGAAGTGGAAACTGAAAGTGATACGTGTTAGGGAGATGGTTTCCAAGTACGGTTTAATAGCTAGCCTGTTTTGACTTTTACAGGTTCCTCAGTATAAAAGTGGATTAAGAGTCGGAATGTGCTTCATTAAAAATCGTTTAAACAAGCCAAGTCCATTTGAGTTACTCAGAGTTCAATTAGCTTTTAGATTTCAAACTACAATACAGTTATTTCCCCCGTGGCTTGAAAGCATTAATTCTCTGACATTATAACTGAAGTCAATATACATATTGTTTATTTATTTTATGAATTTGCTAACTGCTATAATTTTTTTATTGTTCGACTAAACTTTTCGTCATTACTGACATCTTCAGTAAAGACGAAAGTAAAGAAGATGTCAGTAATGACGAAAAGCTTAGTCGAACAATAAAAAAATTATAGCAGTTAGCAAATTCATAAAAGAAATAGTAAGGATGGCTGCTAATTTAAACAATACGAAGAATAAATACATGTTGTTTGTCTAAGCATTATCCTAAATATGTTTTCTCTCCGAACAGCAATAGTGCTTCACTTGAAAATTATAAAGAAATATTTTCATACTTTTATGATAGACAGGTTAGTAACAGTATTAGATTAGCAGATTTGTTATTTTTTAATACATTTAGTACCTTTTAAGGTAATTACTTTAAAGTCATTTCGTAATCAACAAACCGGCATAATTATTCTGTGACATAATTCCACAACCATAAACATGCGTGTATGAAAAATGCACCTTAGTTTAAGAGTGTACATTTCTATCTTGAGTTCATCACTATTTACATAAAGTTACAAAACAGAAATATCACAGCGTAAGGGATACAAAAAGTCATAAATTATTAATACTGTCTGAGCCGATGAAGTAAAAAGTTTGCTGGAGAGTACAGTAACAGTTTAACGAAGTTGAAAGTTTTGTACAAAAATAAGACTGGTACTCGCAAATTGATACTTGCCACTACCATTCCAATGTTAATGTTGAAACAGAAGTATCTAATATCTAAATTTACTGTAATTTTGATGTGTATCCAGATAAATGTTAAAAACATGAAGGCAATTGAAGATGTTGATATAATTTATTAATTATATTATTTACACTAAATACTTTCAACGTGGTTTGAGTTAATTCGTGAATTGTATTTATGATGCTGAAGGCATTTTTGAAAACAACTTTTATTTTGCGGCAGAATCAGTAATATTTTTTACAGATTATGTTATTAAATTGTGTAATCTTTAGTTCCGGAAAATGTGTAAACATTGTACAGCCGGAATAATAATAATGTTATTAGATTCTTACGATTAAACCTGTAGTAAACTGTAAACTGAAAGTTGGTCGCATCTGCTTATTATTGTATTTATTAAGAATAAGATTCTGAGTAAGTTAATTAAAGTAGTCACTAACTTGTCTAAGCCTTTTGTAATTTTCCTTCCTGTGGCCTGTATATCTTATCACTGAATCCGTTAAATCCTCAGAAACTCCATAAAACATTTTGAATCCAGTTGAAAGCTGTATGAGTATTACACTGGAATAAATATTCCATAGTAAATAACTTCTTACTGTTAATCAATAACGAGCTTTCATAATTTGTTACTACGTCAATATTACTAGTTGTTCCTTTATATCATCTATCAAAAGTGTTTAGCGTTTTCAAATTTAATTTACAGTTTTATATTCGATACTTACGTTATCGTAAATCCGTAAATTATTTTTGTAAAAATCGAAAACACAGTTTGAATCTATTATTGGGTTTATCTGATTCCGTTAGTATTTATTTATGGTAATGCATGAAAATCACTTTAATTTTTAAATATTTTAAATGTCAACCAAAAAATATTTACATGTCTACTGTAAAAGAATGAAAACTTATAATGTTTAAAATTTTATCTTTTTACGCTTAACCGCAATTACCACTACCTGAATAGACTTGTCTAGTTTCGAAAATATACGTTGAGGGCAACAACCTATCAAAATAATTTCTCACTCCTGCTGCCAAAATAAAAACCTAAACGGCAAAGTTTATTGTTTATAAGTGTCACGGTGAAAACTTTCCCAATCATAACTCCCTGGTTGAAACTTTTAAAACCGTTTTGCGCACTCCCGTACGTGTTACTAATCAAAAGCAAAATCGTATTTTCATTTTAGAAAATGTATTTTAGTTTTAATCAATTTAAAATATGTTAGTGTTTCAGTAAATTTGTATTATCATGTATTTGGTACAGAAAAACACAAATATGAAACTAGGCCGAAATAGAAATATATTACTCATAAGTTCATATTTTAACTCGTTCCCCCATACAAGTACTATTATTATTCATTTAAGTGTAGGAGTTAATTAATTTAAATTAATTAGTTAAAAATATTCATTGTTCAGTTAAGAGTTAACGCTGTGGAATAAGTTAACCTACTTCTCGCACAAACGTAAAGAAAAATCTCTTTGAATCTGCTGACAGTACAGACTTTTTCATATCAGCAAGCCCGAATTCAGTCTAAAAACGGAATCCAAGAGGAAATCCTTCTAAAAGGCTGATTAGGAAAGCATTTTTATCAAACGTTAGCAGAAAAGTCTTTTTATAGTTGTTTTTAATACAATTTCATGTTAGGAATTTAAAATATAATATACGTAGTAATGAATATATAATATTGGTTTTAACAACATTAAATACTGACAGTTTTCAGTTGTATCAATATTACTTCAAATAACATGAAATGTATGCTACACTTAACACTTATAACTTTTAAATTCATGAGGAGGAAATTCACTTAGCTCATAGATCTGAATGGTAGTAGATTAGGATGGTATGAATCAATTGTAGCAGCCATTTCCTTCCACTTGTGTTAATGTACTGATTTGGAACGTTTAGTAGAGTAACACAAGGTTTGACGGCGCATCACAAAAACGTATTGACGAGTAACGCATATGAAACTATGCAGCAATATTATCTTAATGGTGTAAATGAGGCGATGCTCAAACAGGAACTGGCACAGGTCTGGCATGCTCTGGAGAGCGGACACGAGCAGTGCATTAAATTTTTACCACATGAGAGTATTCTAGTATAAGTCAAAACTTGGGCTTGGAGCCGAATATTAGGTTTTATCGGGAGTTACGCAATTCTATATTTTATAATATAGTTTTATTGTTATAAGCAAAATTAGTATTTAATTACAAGTAATTAAATTATACTTGGTGTAGCCTAAGTGGTGTGAGCTATGTAGGCTATGTACTAATAGGCCTATTTAGTAGCACGCATAACAGACATGATTAATTCACTAAAACATTTATTTTCATTATTTTTTATATGTTAATATTTACTCACATTATTTTTGTTCTTTTAATTTATAATAAACAATAAATTTTACATTACAAAACAAGAATGTTATTGTTTTTTCTTTACAATGTTTCGACAGTTTTGTAATTTACTGTCGTCATCAGAATTACAATTTATAATAAATCGTTAAATAAATTTTAAATTAGTGGCCTTAACATATGTTTCATAAATGCCTATACCGGTATCTAAATTATGTTATATATATATATATTGCAACATTTTAAATACCAACATTTAAGTGCATTTTAAATTTGTGGAGTCCCACGTTCTTGGGGACGCCAAAAGGTGACAAATTATCCTTCTTTGTGTATTTTAATCTGTACATTAATTTAACTCATACTCTTTATATAACATTCCTATAATGGCGTGTATGTATTTGGGGTTCAGGTGTATCTGTAATAATAACTCTATGTAACTTGTAACGGTATTTCAAATTTATTTAGTAATAATGAAATTGTGCGCAAGGCACTTGATTCGACTTTGAAAACTAGTAGTAAATGTTAAATAATTTAAATATCAAGAAAAGGACTGTAGTAAGAAGCGTGTATATGTACTTTTTATCAATAGAAAGAAATAATTCCCTACTCTTTTAACGGTAGCGTGCGATTTACATAGTTATAAAGCTGTATTGTATATTTAATTTTACATTACGGTCACGAATTTAAACCATTATGACTCTATGTAGACTAGAAAATAAGTTAAAAGCAGATAAGTCTGCTTAGGTAAATAAATGTTTGAGATGGATTATAGAATTAGCCAACATAGAATAAAACACACATACACATGATCCCGTGCCCCAAAATACGGTTTTACATACCACACAGTCCCTGACGAGCGGTTGGAATTCGAATACCAACGCCAATCAGTCGTGACCACATTTGTCTGGTGCGTGACTCGCAGCTACTGTTTGTAACTTTCCTGTTGCAAAGCGTTTCCTATCCTCCTTTACCTATTGGATACTGTTATATATAGTCCTTTTGTGTGAATTCATTTTGCTTGTACATTCATATTAATTTCACTACAAAAATAATAACGCTTTTTGTTTCATAAAACGAATACACATTTTTTAGCAGTAAGATTGCGTGAAATATCAGAATAGTAGAAGTTGACGGTGTTGACTGTCTGCATTAACCTGTAGCTTAATAGTTGATCTTTATTATAAAAGACTAAACTGAAGATTAGGAAGGTAAAGTAAGGTGCTCATTTACTGCAGCGTCTTTGATGAATATATAATTGTTGATAGTAAATGAAAAAAATAGTAAAATTACATTATAGGCTTACAGTTGTACAGCCTATACAGTCGTTCATTGTACAGTCTATATTTTATAGTCATTATAAGAAAAAATAGGAAACAACAAACTCTTCTATGAAATAGAATCTATATGTAATACAAATTGTTTTTAAACATAAGATATCGGCGTGGAATAGAGGCATTGCTAGTTGTCGGCAAATGGTGTAGGTAGTGATTGTTATGCAATTTGTAGGTGTTAGGACTTAAAACTCTAAAATCGTTAGTCGTAAAGATTTTATAAGAGGTTATTTGAAAAGGCTTTCGAAAATCCAATCAACAGCTTCAGTTACGTATTCTTCATGAAGTATCTAATGCATAATGAACGCATCATCATCATCTTCACTACAGGGATTAGGCCCTAGTTGGCCTGTTCCGGAACCCATCTCCTCCTCGGTCTACCAACATCCCTCTTTCACTCGGCTTGTACTTGAGAGCTGCCACTGGCAATCTGGTATCTGGCATTCGGGCTACATGTCCACACCATTTCCTCTTATACTCCTTAATCGTCTCATTTAAAGACTGGACTTTAAGTCTTGTCTAATGTTTATGTTCTTCTCCTATCCAGAAGGGAGAATCCTTGGACACTTCTCAGAAATCTCATTTCGGCAGCCTGAATTTTCTTTTCTTCCCCTTTACAGAGGGTCCATGTATAACTTGCGTAAAGGAATGTCGGAACAGCTACTGTTTTATAATAAAATTTCATACGAGTTTCCTTCCGGGTTTTAATTCGTAAATTTCTGTGAATTGTCCCACAGATGGATCTAAACTTTGAAAGTTTATAACCCAATCGGCATCAACGTTGTATGATATATTATATCCCAGATAATTAAAATCACAAACTTGTTCCAAAGTTTGATTGTCTACCACAATTTTTGTTCTAATGGGACGTTTACCTAGAAACGCCATGGTTTTTGATTTAGCGGCAGAGATCCTCAGCCCATAATGTCGCAAAATAGTATTAAATGTAAATATCGCTTTTTGTAACTGGTCTTCCGTTTCTTGTATTATTACCGTATCATCTGCGTACAGTAGGGAATTTACATAAATATCTCCTTGAAACTGTATTCCTGAGTCAACCTTAGTCTTCCATAGTCGTAAGACGTCGTCGATATAAATATTAAAAAGTGTTGGTGACATAAGACACCCTTGTCTAACATCTTTATTTGTAGGGACATCCTCTGTCAACCTGCCATTTAAATCTAGGGTAATGGAAGTACTGTTATATAGGCTTTGGAGCACTGCAATTAATTGTGTGGGGAAACCTGTCGTTCCATGATATTCCATAGTAGTGATCGCCTAACATGATCAAAAGCCTTCGCTATATCTACAAAAGCAAGATGCGTTTCCCCGTTGAACTCTCTTCTTTTCTCAATTATCAACTTAAGAGTAAAAATTGCATCTATACACGATCTTCCTTTTCGAAAGCCGTTCTGTTCTTCTAACAATAATACCTCTGTAATCGGTTTCAATCTTCCATTACTATTCTGGCGTAAAGCTTATATGTTGTGTCGAGGATGGATATTCCTCTATAATTATCTGTCCTTGTTCGATCCCCTCTCTTAAATAATGAGATAACTCTTGCTCTTAACCATTCTTTTGGAACTGAGTGCTCCTTCCAGCACATATTCAGGAAATGTAACAGACGTAACTGCAATAAAATGCCTCCGTATTTCAAAAGCTCTATATTAATGCCATTCAATCCTGGTGAGGTGCGATTCTTAGATTCTCTCAATGCCTGTAGTAATTTCTCTAGAGTTATTGCATCAATACTTTCTGCATCACATTCCGTGATCACAACCTCTTCCTCATCCTCACTATACCAAAGTTGAGTATAATGTTTCTTTCATAATTCCACTGTAATTTGGTTGACAGACACCTCTTCTCTTTCCTTTCCATTCAACATATTCATTATCTTGTATGCCATAGCCTGTCTACCATGAACATCATGTTCAATATTGGAAATGAATCGCTCCCAGCATTGTCTGTGCGCTTGCCTAACAATCGTTTTTGCTCTATTTCTGACTTCCTTATACGTTTCCGCATTCGTAGGAGATGGGGAATTTAGATATTTAAGATATACTTTTATTTTTCAGCTACTGCGTCTTCTATTTCCTCTGTCCATATTTTTAAACCTTTCCTTTTTCTAAACCTTTTCTTTACACCTATTGCTTCATTGGCTGCTTGCACTATTATCCGTTTCATATTTCTCCACTCTTCTTCTATACTGTTGCCTGAAGGTATGCTATTCAAGTGCCTATTTAACCTAGCTTGATAAAGTCTTCGAATACTTTCCTGTTCGAGTAAATATACCTTGAAAACCTCCTGTCTTGTAGATGTTTTAATTTTCTTCCATTTCGTGTATAACTTTATTTGTGAGATTACCAAGTAGTGATCAGAGAGAACATCATAGCCTCTATATACTCTCGTGTCACTAACCTGTTTTGCCAATTTTTTGCTGATGGTGATATAATCTATTAAGGATCTAAGTCCCCTTGATGACCACGTATATTTATGAATCTCTTTATTACGGAAAAAGGTGTTAGTTATTTTTAACTCGTTAAACGTAGCAAATTCTCTCAAAACCTCTCCATTATCATTTAACGTATCTTCCCCGAAAACTCCTACTATATTTGGGATTGGAACATTACCAAGCTTGGCATTCATATCACCCATCAATAAGATTTCATGGTTTTTATTTTTGTCGATTATTTTCTGAATCCTGTTGTAAAAATCTACAGTTTCGTCTGCTTCACCCTCTACGGGGGCGTAAGCACCTATGACAATTATATGACCACGTCCATATTTTATTTTTAAATATATATCCTCTCACTTTCAAAATGATATTCTTGTATACCTTGTTGCCATCTTTTATCGATAAATACTCCCACTCCTCTTGCTGCCCTAGATTTCTCACCCCCACGCCACTATAAAACATTGCGTAATCTCCTACATATTTTGAACCTTTATTTTTCTTTTTCGTTTCCGTTACTACTGCGATATTTACTTTGTTAATATAACGCAATAATAATTGCGTTATTTGTTAATAATGAACGCAATGAAAGGAAAAATGGAAGCATTCGATTTACGCTAGAAATAATTTTAACTTTATCTGATATAAAATTGTGTCTCAATAGAACAAGAGCGAAAAGAGTTTGTGTTTCGTCTGTTAAATAATTTTAGAGATGGCAGTGTTAATCATATACGTTTTATTAAAATATTAGTTTAACACTATACAAACATAATTAAAGTTTAAATCGTAAATAATCTTCTCACGACGGTAGAAGATTAGCTGGTGAATAACTGGTGTTTCCATCAGTTAACAATGTGTGCATTAATATACAAACGATTAGAGTGCGATATAGAGGTCAAAGTGATACCAAAGTGGCAAAAATGATTATTTGTTTTAACTGCCGTTTAGTAAATTTACAGATTTTGTGAAGTTATTATTTTCTGTGAATTGTAGGCAATACGTACTTGTACTTAAGTGGACGAATTATTGTTTTGAGGTTATGATTTTTGTTAGTCATAATAAAATAATGTGATTGACTTCGTTACTCTCGCTAGTGTTTCAATGGTACCACGAAAGATCGCTACACAATCGATCTTCATGATGACAAGTATGGGTAACTGATTAAGTCAGCCCTATAAGGACACTCAATACGCAATTATTATGTTCTGTGAAAAGTAAGATATTTGTTAAATTATGTGCTCTGTAAGAGTAAGCAAAACTCTCTCCTACCGAATAAAATATTTATAATGAATTTTAACAAATAAGAAGTAAAATACTTTTTTTTCAAAATAAATATCAGCAACACTTTTCAATATTTTAAACAATACTTGCACACAACATGGCATTTTCCGGAAAATATTAATACTCAGTGCAGTTCACAAAAATTAGAAAAACATTCTTATTTATTTCATTTTTTCTCAGGTGTTCCAACGCCGTATGTGTTAGTGCATGGTAACGACATATGCGGCCTGGGGCTTCTTGTAGACTGCCGTTTTAATAACTGATTCCTTGTTTTCAAACGTGAAACATGACGTTCTCATTGAATGACGTTTTAAATTATCCTAGTAACTGCGAAGTATGGAACGACGATAGTCACAGGCGATTGCTACATCTCCAAAACTCATTAGAATGTAACTTTTACACTGTCATGGGTTAGTTTTGCTTAATACAGATAGTCACTTAATATTTATTTGTTGTCTACAATCATCTACAATGACGGCTTAATTTTTCTTTTATTATGATGGTGATTTTTCTTTAGAGCTTGTTTATTTCGGAAATATCTGTATTTTAAAAATTATCGTGTTAATTATTTAAGGTGAAAGCATATTATAATTTATTTATGAATATAAACAATAAAACGTTCACTTACTAATTATTGTCTTTTATTAGAAAACAAAAATATTTAAATAAAATTTGAAGAAAATTTGTGTTTGAAGGCTTTAAGTAAAGGAAATCAGCTAGTTACTATCAATATTATATAAAAGTAACATGTATAAAACATTAAGCAGAACATTAGTAACTTCTTTTTTTACACTCAAATAGAAAATGTTTACTATGGTAAAAAGGCAGCGTGGTTGTGTGCAATAAAATAAAAGAAAGAAAATAATACTTTAAATGTGTAAACTGAAAAGCTGTATTTTGACCAAAGTGTACACGAGAAATTAATGGGCATTATATGGATCCAAGGCTGAAGATGATCTGTCTATTCAACGCTTCACGTTGCTTACATACACTGGCTGCAGCCTTGTTTAGGCTCTGTACCTGTCAAATGGTATCGATGCCTTCAATTCCGTATATTATTCCCTAGCCGTTACCAACAATTAGATGGCAACGTATTGTCAGAATCCTATAGTTACTCCTTATTTGCTTCTTGAATAATATTTACAGTACCAGTTATAAATTTTATTGACAAGTTATGTAATCATTTATTAATTTATTATATAGTTAACTTAAGCGTCAGCTTTAATTTCTTTCTTAAATTTTAGACTCATGTTGATCAGTATGCAAGTCACGTATATAGATGAAATAAAATTTTAATTTACCGTTCTATTAGTCCGGTAACTTTGTTTTGTATTAATTAAAACGCATTATGAGATAGGCTGTATGCCTCTTTTCGACGAAGTTGCCCTTGTTTGGGCATTTGAAGTACTTTTTCCGTGGGGTACGGCATGGAACTGTTGACAAAGGAATTTAATGTAATCGATATCACTAAATGTCAATGAAGAATGCGAAATATTGTATGTGTGTGTCTTCTTACATCCGTTTGTGTGTGTTGTTGTTGTGTGCGTGTGTGTTGTTGC
This sequence comes from Magicicada septendecula, assembly GCA_034769895.1. Lineage (NCBI taxonomy): Eukaryota > Metazoa > Arthropoda > Insecta > Hemiptera > Cicadidae > Magicicada > Magicicada septendecula. The sequence continues at coordinate 400,624,365 of CM068369.1, read as the reverse complement.
TGTTGCTGTGGAAATTAACAAATATTTGTTAGTTAATTTCAATCCATTTATTTAACTTGCCACAAAATATTTTTAAAAAAGTTAAATAAATGTAATCAATTTCTGTATAAAGGACTGTTCTCTGTATGTTCAAAATTTCGTTGTACATGAACACACAGGAAATAGACGAGATTTTACTGGATTTGACACATAGGAAATGACGTTTCTTCTGGTGTGCGATCAGCGTTTTTTGTGTTAACATTATTTGAATTAGCGAGGATTTACATAATTTTGTTTCTTCGACGAACAGAACATGTTCTAATGGTTAATAATTACGTATGTGTGGCTATATTATTACTTGGTATACCAGGTTATAATGTGAAGTTTGTAGTAATTGAATATAATATTTGTTTATATGGTTCTCGTTTGCTTACAGACTTCCCGTATTATTTTATCATATATAAACATATGGAGAGGCGTTTTTTACTAAGTAAATACTGTATAGCATGTGTTATTTCAAAAGCTAAGTAATTTAGCATTTAATGGTTAAATGGTAATCTAGGAATGAGTTTTAGTAGCATTTCTATATAACTAGGTATATATTTTGTAGACTCTTATGAGCGGTTATGTAGTCAGCAATAACTCATGCCATAACTCACGCCATCCTCTTACCGTGAATATCTACAGTCCACACTCAGCTTGTGATCCACTATAACTCCTACTAGTCAAGACAGTACATTACCTACATTGCACTACCAAAGCTATCCATCAACATCTCATGAATAAAATACAGGTAAGTTCAAAGATTCAACGTTACATATATTTCCATATACAGATGTGCAAATTGTGGATAATACAGTGAACAGAGAGGCCAGTTTATGGAGCAGTATTTGGAGAATATATTGATAGAAACTGAAGAAGGGTAATTTAAATTTGAATCTGTACTTATTTCAGTAGTCAGAAATAAAACGCTTTCCTTTTACTTCCATGTTCTTTAAGGAAATGGAAGTATGGTGATGGCAAAAAAAATCGTGTTTCTTGAGTTTGCATTGCCATGTTGATTGCCAACCTTCTTAGAGAAGATGGAACTTGAAGAAGGAGAAATCATATTCAGGATCTTTTTAAATGAACGAAAGAGAGGTTTCTTGACAGTAGTCTGGGTCAATATTGTTACGCACATAAATTTTTTGGACTTATTGACTCTAGACAATATGATGTACTCTAATCAATTAACGCTTAATCCAGTAATTACTCTTCACAAGAAAATAATCCGTTGCCTACAGTCAACGATGAGCAATAACAATCACTGAAGTCACAAACAGCTGCGGTATGGGATTTAATATTGTCGTCATACAGTGTTTGCAAATACTCCAACGTGCCACGCAGAATCGATAATCCTTATACCACAATCGATCTGATGGTCTACTGGTCTGTTTATTCGAAGGATGAAACAAGAAGGGGATCTACTTGTAGCTTTCCACATCGTGGAATGCACTGTCTGGTGATTGGCCGACTCCTATGTACTTCAGCACGTCTGGCAACGAGCAGTGGTTACTATGACAACGGCTAACAGCCGGTGGATGTCAACAGACCAAGACAGTAAAAACAGTTGCCAAAATCAAGCAGAATCCTACTCCTGTTTAGTTCGGTGTATTTAGTGTCAATTTCAACAACGAAACTCAAAATATCATCCGCATGATTGGAAGCAGTCAGACAAATATTAGGAAACTTGTCTGAAAAGGAACGGGTTTGCGTTTTTCCTTACAAAATGAGAACACTGAAAAATTACAGTGCTAATATTTATAATGTTTGTTTACATTCGTGAAATTTTTGTACCTTTTACCCTTACTAGACTTCATGTCCTACAGTTTTCGTAAGTCCTTGCTTTGTTTCACGTCACACAAATGGAACACTATTGCGCAGCATTGTGCAATAACATTTTGTGTCAGCCTTTAATACATTGCAACAGAAATATTTGACAAATTAATAAAAGCTTATGGAGATGCAGCCACATACCGGACTGATGTTGTGGTTGGCCGAAAAACCGTAGAGGGTGAACCCCGTTCTGGATGACCAAACATATCAAAAATGACGAAATGTGTTAAAAGTGAAAGGTCTAATCTTATCAAATCCAATCATTGTTTTATAGTAAAAATGCTTTTTTGTTAACTAAGTTTAAAGCACTAGATAACTAGTTATATGTTTAATGAACATATAACTTTGATACATAATTTTAACATGAGCATTATCAAAAATGGGTTCAAAATTCTCATTCACGTACAGAAGGACAACTGAAAATAAGTATCTTCACTTTCTGAAGTAAATTTAAAATTAAACAGATTGTATCAAAAATCTCATAAAGAATTTGTGAATTGTGCATTTTGGGTATGATTTAGAAATAAAACAATAAAACGAGGAAGTGAAGAGTGGCACAAAAAACTCACAATGTATAAAAAGAGTAAGACATAGAAAATTCAAGATCCAGTAGTTTTTGACATTATAAGGAATAAGGAATATAAGTAATATTATATTCTTTATATAAGGACAGGTCGTTATATAAGGACATTTACAACCGTTAGTTTCTTCAGAGACTAAAACAAAGCCATTTCAAGTCCAGCCCAATTATGGCTGATTCTTGGATATTTCATCACGATAACGCTTCCTGTCAGACTACACTGAGGAGACTATAAAGAAGATATATTGTTTTGCAAATAATGTGCTAATAAATATTTGCATACAATAAGTCTCATTAATTCTGAGACAACTTCGCATAGCTCACTTGGCTCAAGTTGTTAATTGTTTGCGTTACTGTTAATATCATAATACCGAGTTAACAACTAAAGTAATTGAAACATTAAAACTCAAACAACTCGTTTGCAATTACAGGAATCAGTCATCTAGACACATGTTATATAGTTCGCAGAATTCGCAGAACTGTGCTATTTTCAAATAAAATATATGCAGTGGTGTCGCAAAAACATAAATATTAAATTCATGAACATTTTATTTATTTGAAGTAATTCTTTCTTATAAACTTTCATAATTTCACCGTCAATAAAAAAACTTTCATCATGGATGAGAGATTATAAAAGTGTTAATAAATCTGAAGTTACCCTGTGCTTAAAATAACTTATACAAGGTAATTGTACGTTGTAAGGCTTGTATCTACTATATAGGTTTCAAGTAAACTCTGATAACTTTACACTGCTGGTTACTCTACACACATAGAAAATAACTACGCATTACAGGCAAGAAATCTAATTCAGACAGCCATCTGTTATACCAGATGAGGTAAAGTTGTAAGAAGGATTATGTTTCAAAATATTTGGAATACTTGTGACAAAAGTGTAATTATTTTTAACTACGGCACTTTAAATAAATAAATTTAAGCCGGTTTAATTTCTACCTCCAGCTAAGCTAAAATATTATTGTAATATTTCAAGCATGTACTGTGATCAGTTATATACTTTATTAAAAGTAAATAATTATTTCTTGTACAATGCAGGTGATTCAAGTTAAGATCAATTATTCGTCAGATTTAACTGAGTTTATAGATATTCTAATCTCCTCTATAAAAATAATTTACCGTCTGAGGCAGCAACTAAGCGGAAATACAGCGTACTAAAGTTATCTTCCAGTTTATATATTTTATAATTCTACAAACGAGATGGTCAGATTTGTTAGAGAATGCAAGAAATATCCTACAGTACTTACGATTAATAGACGCTGGTAAATTGTAATGTTTAAAAAGTTTCTCCCTAATCACAATTTTAAGATGAACATTGTTACGACAGTCAAATAGACCGTCGTGTTTGAACAGTAAACAGAATAATTAAACCTCCTTCTTCGGCAAACATCACTTGTTAAATTCTCTCAGCATAGTTTCTCTTAAATCCACTACAAATACATCGGCAATAGTAATGTGCGCACCAAGAATCACTTCAGGTACAATGTCTGCAACAAGTATTCACTGATTAAACTCGAGGATACCCAGGGGTAGCAGTAAGTAAATCTTTCATAATACTTTGACGAGGCTACCAGTTGCAGTCCGTATGTGAAAGAGTTAAACTGAGACTGAAGATGTCTGACTATATCAAGGCGCACAATGACCACTGTAGAGCCCGTGTCAAATGTGAATGAGGCTGGTTTATTTTAACGAATCAGTTAACAATCAAGATACCTGTGATCTTATGTAGCGTGGAGAGTGTCTGCTGTTTCGAAGCGTTCTTTCTCCAATTGGTGCGTTCATATCCTTCCCTCTGTGTTTTATTCTTGCAGCAATCTGCTTGAAGAATACCGCGTTTTATATATTTGTAGCACTTAGGCCATTTGTCTTATCCGCTTGGTTCGGTCAATACTTGTGGCACTATAGATTTATTAAATCATTTCTCCTAAATCGTCTCTTTATTCTGCCTTTTATGGGTATAATGTGGTAGTGGATCCGTTTAACTTTTGTTAACTTAATTTTTAATTAAATAAGTTGATCCCTGATGCAATTCTTTTATTAATGTAAGTTGCCGACTTCGTTGTTTTAAATGCGAGAGCGTCTGAGCTATTCTTGTTCCGTGCCAGTCTTAACACTTGTAATTCACTATCTCCGATACCAACAATAAATGTAAGGAGAGCAATCCGCGTCTAAAAGTCCTCCGAAGTCAGGATAAGCCAATCTAGTTAGTCGGTCAATACTTGTTTCCAGCTCATGTAGGGTCTCCCCGGAACGCTCTCGCTTTTTTTTAAGCTGAAGGCGGTATAAGCTTCACAGATGCTGGTCACCGTACCGTAATTCCAGAGCTATCGTTAATTCGACATGGTTGTTCTGGCTGTCAGATGGCACTACCTGTAATAGTTATGTGGCGAGTCCTTTTAAAGCGACAATGACTCAAAAGTCCATGTCTTCTGACCATTTATTTAAGCCAACGGAAATTTCACATTGACGAAGATAATTTGCCCAGTGTTTGTTTTCATCAAACGTTGGGCTCTTGGTGTGAACTACCCCTACTACACTTAATAGCGCTTTTTCATTCATTGGTCTTATTTTTTGAACTTTCTTGGCGTTTATTATTGGCCTTGCCTTGTCAACCATTTTTTCATATATATATATATATATATATATTGTACTGTAATTATTTTCTGATATAATAATATTTGTTATATGCACCACGTTGGTTGCGTCATTTATTGTACTGTAATTAATTACAGGTATTGTAATTAAGATGTGCTCCACGTTGGATCAGCCATTTAATGTACTGTTATTTTTTTTATGAGTCTTGTAATTATTTAATAGTATAATATAATTACTAAATGTACCTACTGTTATTATGTTTTTTTGTTTACCAGTACATGTAAAGAAACTCTTTCTCTCAGGGTTAATGATTATTAAGCTGTTTGATCGTATTTACGATTGTATCTTATATTTTCTTTTCTTTAAACCAAACCAAATTCTGTTAATATGTAGTATTTTGAGAATTAACCATGTAAAAAATATATACCAGACTAATGCAACTTGATCGACTCTGAATTCTTCCAGCTGCCACGGGTTCACTTCTGGTTGTTGTTTACCTTTTTTCAAAAGCAATATTAGGCTTGGCAATCTGTTCCTTCACACAAATTTCTTATTGATCTCACCGCTGAATGCCGCTCTCCAGGACGACTGCAACACAGATGTCTCCTCGGAACACTTAATTATCTTTTATGGCAACTTAAACTCTTCTTCAGTCCAGGATTTCCCTCTTCTATCGTCGTTCTATTAAGGATATTGTTATATTTCTCGTAGTATTATTTATTTATTAAATATTATAATCAAAACTCTGGTATCACAAATTAAATTCCTTTACTGTATTTTCTTTTCCATGTTACATTAACTTGATGATGTACAAATGTTACTTTATGAATTTAGACTCTTCAAGCTACTCTTATAGATATAATTTTAGACTCTTCATGCTGTTACCATTAGATATTAAATTAGACTCTTCATGTTACTCTTATTAAAAATAACGTTAGAGTTATAACGTTACTCTTATTGAATATAATTTAAGACTCCTGATGTAACTCTTATTAAATATAATTGAAGACTAATAAAAATTTCCTTCATCGCTATACAATACAAATGTTTAACAATTTACCAAATTGCCACTTTGATAATTCCCTAATTTCTTTACATCTGTTTATCATATACCTATTAAAACATATATGATTTTTCTATTTCTTATTAAACATCTTTATTTTACCTCTAATATTCGTAATTCTAGTTGTTATTTATTAAATTATAATTTTATTACTCTTTACTCTTCTTATAACATTCATTCCAATTTCATATATTCTTTTCATAACATATAACTGAATATTGTTTTATATCATATAGGAATCGACCTCTATGTTGACTGGATGAGTCGATAGTCCCAATGTTTTTTGTTTACATTTTAAAACATATGTTACATTCAATACAAAATCTGCATCCTTTCTCTTTTAAAATTTATTACCTCCCTATTATGTACTGTGTGCAATTTAACAGCAGTACAATATATACAGGGCTGTATTTGTGACGGTACGCAACCGGAACGCAATTTAAAAATTTTTAGAAATTAGAAATGTGGTGTGATAACCATAGAGGTATATAAGATAGAGGTGGTGAACTGGCTGAGTCGGCGACGCTGAATCGGCTGATCCGCGCGAGTTCCACTCTCGCGCATGCGTCAGTAGACAAAGATAGGTTGAACAAACGGGACGCACTTAAAGCATTTCGTGAATATGTTTTTGATAATTGTGAGAGCTTTGGTGGAAATTGTGAAAATAAAACAAAGTATCCCGAAAAATTGCTTCCATTGACAACTGCCATCAAGACAATTCCAGTGTCTTCTAGTGAATGTGAAAGAGGGTTTTCCCAAATGAATCTAATCATGACTGACGGTAGAGCATCTCTGTTAACAAAAACTGTCTCTTCACTACTTTTTCTGAAGTTGAATGGCCCACCACTGACTCGTTTTGACCCTTCAAAGTACGTGGAATCTTGGCTGCTTCGGGGACGGCACTCTGCTCTGGACACCAACAGCAAGGGAAGAAAGAGGGGAGAGACGTATAATGAAAACCTTTCTAAGCTTTGGACAATTTTATAAACTGTGAGTTATACATTTAAAATTAATTCATCATTTAAAAAATTAATTAATTAAAAAAATCACTACATTTGGACAAATTTTCGGGTGAATTTTAAGACATTAAACACGTCTAAAACGTCATTTTAAGACCTTTATTTTTCAAAAATTTTCCGGGGCCCCCGGACCCCCCGATTTGCTGGGGGGTACCCCCTAGACCCCCTTTAGGCGAACCGGAACCTACATTTTTACAAAAACAGCACTTTATATATATATATATATATATATATATATATATGTTTATAAAGACTTTACCTCAAGATGTTTACTCCTTATTTATAAATATTAAATATATTTCATACATCAAGAAACAGACTGTAGCAAAAAGTGTTTGAATATATATTTAAACTCCAAAAAAATCAGGAAGGCTGAGGATGGGAACACAATGGTTCCCGAAACATGTTCCTAATAAGGAAAAAAAATATCTTAAAGTAAATTCATTATAAATATTAAATATATATATATGTATGTATATATATATATATATATTGCAACAGATCAAACTTTATTATACTAATAAGGATATAGTGAGTGTGTAAAATCACAAACAAGTCTATTATGGAGGAGATGAAAAATTATTTATTATACACACAAATATAGTGTTAAAGAGGTATATTGTATTGTAAATTGTCATGTATTGTAATTTGCAATAATAGTTTATAATGTTCGATAATATATCGGTTTTACTTGATTGAGGCTACGACCTCAGTACGTGCAATCCTCCGCTTCCTGCCGCTCCCGTCCTGGCGTCCTCTTCTTCAGCGTCACTCCTTCCTGGCGTCCTCTTCGTCCTGGCGTCCTGTTCGTCCGGCGTCCTCTTCGTCCGTCGTTCTCTTCGTCTTATCGTCCTCTTCTGAAATATGTTAAACACACAATGCTTATTATTTTCCCTAGAATAGTTTATTATTAATTGATATGTAAATTTGATCAATCTCAGGGTGAATATGGGTATCAATTTAATAAGGTGTATTAGTCGTACACCTTCCACGCAACCTTGAAGTGTCTTTATATCCCTAAGCGGATATCTTAAACTTACACGAAAAGCACTATACTATATTATAATTCTATTTAAATAATTTACCCACTCGGCTCTGTACGCAGAACTTCTTACAGAATACCAAGGATTATGTTAAGTTATACTTTTCTATGTTCGCTCGAGAAAAAGTCTCTCACGCACGAGCTCAACTTCATCTTGCAACTTCTACAGACAGACTGTGTCGATCTTTACTCTACTGAGAATGAATGTTACTGAATTTAGTGTTTTCCGATTGGCTAAACCCAAATCACATGATTGATGGTTTCAACAGATATAAACTTTTCCAAAAAGGGTTTGTATAAATATGCACTAACTTGCATTGAATTATCTACAAATTTTTATGACCCTATTAATGATAAGTGTTTCAAATTGAGTTTTCCTACTTAAAAAACTATATTTCTAAAATAGTTATGAACCATAGAGTACACACAAAATTGAAGCTATTTACATAACTAATTCATTGTCAAAGTTTCACTTCGATCGGTTAATTACCGTGGAAGATATAGCGATCACAAGTTATCACACCCACACACGCGCACAAATTCACACAAAAAATACATGACAATAAAGAATATCTTTTTATGAAGAATTTGGTATACCCCTACATGCTTATCCATTTCTAAATACAAAACTTACGGCTATAAGACAAAGTATTACATAAAACCAATTTAAACATGAAAATGCTCGTCATCCATGTGCTCTGATACAAACAACATAGCTTATCATCCTGTGTTCCGTTGCAGTATATATATATATATATATATATATATATATATATATAATGTTGTGACGTTATTCAATTTGTTTCTTCAGCATGTAGTGTAATTTCGTAGTTTCTTTTTAACACCTGAAGCATGTTTCACTGAAAAATATCAGTATCATCAATACCTATATATAAAATACGAAATTACACTACATGCAGAAGAAACAAATTGAATAACATCACAACATTATAATATAATTACTGCAAGAAACTTCGAGTTACCTATACAGAAAATGATGGATATATATATATATATAATTTGTGATGTTTTCAATTTGTTTCTTCTGCAAGTAGATAATATTGTATATTCTTTTTAACACCTGACGCACGTTTCACTGAAAAATATCAGTATCATCAGAGGTTTCTAAGTGAATTAATAAAAATCGTAATAATTCTATAATATAAAAGTAACGAATAATCGAATTTGTATCGATTTTAACGTAAAATAAAATAACTGATAATCGATTTAGGTCGATTAGTTAACGATTGTTTTAATGTTTATTTCTTCAGCAGCTGTTTTCTCGGTTATATTTGAAATTTTGTTTATATGTATTTTATTCACATTTATTTTTATTTTTTAGTAAATATATAATTTTAAATAGATCGTCTTGTTTTGTTTTTATTTGGGTTTGTTCTTTAATTAATAAATTATTGTTATTGTGTTTGTAAATGTTAAGATTTTCCCAAATATTCATTTTTTGACCTTTTTGTATGTTTTTAATTAATTTTATATTTTCAATGTTTGGAAACTGGTGGTTATTATTTAGACAATGTGTGGCTAAATTAGATTTATAAATATTTGGTTTTAAATATGCATTGCGGTGTTGAACGAATCTATCTCGTAGTTTTTTCTTCGTCTGGCCCACGTAAAATTTATTGCAATCTGGACATTCTATTTTATATATTCCATTTTTATTGTGAGTATTGGATTTAGTTTTAGGTTTTATTTTATTAAAAATTATATTATCTGTGTTATAAGATATTTTTAAATTAGTATCTTTAAATATTTTATTTAGTTTTTGAGTTATATTTCCGTAATAAGTGAAGGTTGTATATTTTATATTATTATTAATAGATGAATTTTTAAATGTAGTGTTTTTAGGAATTTTTATTAGTGATTTTATGTTTAATTTTATTTTCTAATTTATTAATAGTTTTTATTTTGTATCCATTTTTAACATGCTATTTGTTGGATAATTTTTCTTTCTTTGTTTCTTTCTGTGTTATTTAATGGGATCCTAAGCATTCGGTAAATCATGGAATTAAATACTGCCATTTTGTCCTGGGGAGGATGATTAGAAGTACTTGGTATTACTAAGTCAGTTTGAGAAGGTTTCCTGTATATTGCGTATTCAAAATTTGTTTCATTTTTCTTTATTGTTAAGTCTAAATAATTTAATTTATTATTAGATTCTTCTTCTAACGTGAATTTTATTTTAGAATGTAAATTATTTATGGAGTTGAATATTTTATTTATATTTATACCATTGTTTTGGGAAATGTACAGAGTGTCATCAACGTATCTAAAATAACATCCTAATGGGTCGTTTAATTTTATTATATTTATTATTTGTTCGTCGAGTTTTTGTAGGAAGATTTCTGATATGATAGCGGAGGTTGGGGCTCCCATAGCAAGGCCATCTGTTTGATAGTACAATTTGTTGTTGTATTGAAAATAATTTTGATTTAAAATTATTTTTAAAGTATTAGTTAACTGTTTAATGTATGTGTTACTTTCGTTATTTGTTTTCAGATTATTTATTATAATATTTATAGTTTCTTCAATGGGAATGTTTGTATACATGTTTGATATGTCGAATGAATATAATTTTGTATTTCTGTTTACTTCTACGTTTATTAGTTGTTCCGTGAGTTCGATACTATTTTTTATATTGTGTTTTGCTGGAAGTTCAATTTTATGTTTTAAGATTTGAGTTAATAATTTTGATATTTTATAATTTGGTGCGGTCCTAGCGTTTATTAAAGGTCTGATAGGTTTATTGATTTTGTGTAATTTTATTAAAGAATTTAATTTTGGTGCACAAGGATTATCCATTTTATATTTAAAGGAGTCTTTAGGATTTATGATTTGGTTACTATTTTTTAATATATTTGTTATTTGTGTTTGATATTTATTTGTGGGATCTTTATTTAATGTTATGCAATTATTATTAACTATAAATTCTTCTGTTTTATCGTCTAAATCTTTCTGAGAAATTATTATTGTACTATTACTCTTATCAGCTTTGGTTAAAGTGAGGTTATTAGTCGTTAGTTTCTGTTTTATTATATTAATGGTTTTATTTTGTTTATTTTTATTTTTAATATGATGATTTTGGTTATTATATTTTTTGATATATTTTATTATTTCCATTGAGGCTTCTGTTCTTATTTTATCTTGTTTTTCGTGTTCTACATTATTAATTGCGTTTTCAGTTTCGACTATGATATTATCTATTACATATTTGTTTACAGAAGAATTTATAGTTAATAATAATTGCATAACATTAAATAAAGATCCCACAAATAAATATCAAACACAAATAACAAATATATTAAAAAATAGTAACCAAATCATAAATCCTAAAGACTCCTTTAAATATAAAATGGATAATCCTTGTGCACCAAAATTAAATTCTTTAATAAAATTACACAAAATCAATAAACCTATCAGACCTTTAATAAACGCTAGGACCGCACCAAATTATAAAATATCAAAATTTTTAACTCAAATCTTAAAACATAAAATTGAACTTCCAGCAAAACACAATATAAAAAATAGTATCGAACTCACGGAACAACTAATAAACGTAGAAGTAAACAGAAATACAAAATTATATTCATCCGACATATCAAACATGTATACAAACATTCCCATTGAAGAAACTATAAATATTATAATAAATAATCTGAAAACAAATAACGAAAGTAACACATACATTAAACAGTTAACTAATACTTTAAAAATAATTTTAAATCAAAATTATTTTCAATACAACAACAAATTGTACCATCAAACAGATGGCCTTGCTATGGGAGCCCCAACCTCCGCTATCATATCAGAAATCTTCCTACAAAAACTCGACTAACAAATAATAAATATAATAAAATTAAACGACCCATTAGGATGTTATTTTAGATACGTTGATGACACTCTGTACATTTCCCAAAACAATGGTATAAATATAAATAAAATATTCAACTCCATAAATAATTTACATTCTAAAATAAAATTCACGTTAGAAGAAGAATCTAATAATAAATTAAATTATTTAGACTTAACAATAAAGAAAAATGAAACAAATTTTGAATACGCAATATACAGGAAACCTTCTCAAACTGACTTAGTAATACCAAATACTTCTAATCATCCTCCCCAACACAAAATGGCAGTATTTAATTCCATGATTTACCGAATGCTTAGGATCCCATTAAATAACACAGAAAGAAACAAAGAAAGAAAAATTATCCAACAAATAGCAGTTAAAAATGGATACAAAATAAAAACTATTAATAAATTAGAAAATAAAATTAAACATAAAATCACTAATAAAATTCCTAAAAACACTACATTTAAAAATTCATCTATTAATAATAATATAAAATATACAACCTTCACTTATTACGGAAATATAACTCAAAAACTAAATAAAATATTTAAAGATACTAATTTAAAAATATCTTATAACACAGATAATATAATTTTTAATAAAATAAAACCTAAAACTAAATCCAATACTCACAATAAAAATGGAATATATAAAATAGAATGTCCAGATTGCAATAAATTTTACGTGGGCCAGACGAAGAAAAAACTACGAGATAGATTCGTTCAACACCGCAATGCATATTTAAAACCAAATATTTATAAATCTAATTTAGCCACACATTGTCTAAATAATAACCACCAGTTTCCAAACATTGAAAATATAAAATTAATTAAAAACATACAAAAAGGTCAAAAAATGAATATTTGGGAAAATCTTAACATTTACAAACACAATAACAATAATTTATTAATTAAAGAACAAACCCAAATAAAAACAAAACAAGACGATCTATTTAAAATTATAAATTTACTAAAAAATAAAAATAAATGTGAATAAAATACATATAAACAAAATTTCAAATATAACCGAGAAAACAGCTGCTGAAGAAATAAACATTAAAACAATCGTTAACTAATCGACCTAAATCGATTATCAGTTATTTTATTTTACGTTAAAATCGATACAAATTCGATTATTCGTTACTTTTATATTATAGAATTATTACGATTGTTATTAATTCACTTAGAAACCTCTGATGATACTGATATTTTTCAGTGAAACGTGCGTCAGGTGTTAAAAAGAATATACAATATTATCTACTTGCAGAAGAAACAAATTGAAAACATCACAAATTATATAATTACTGCAAGAAACATCGAGTTACTTATATAGGAAATATATATATATATATATTGTAGCATAACAAAATTATCACGTTAAACATTTAACTTAATGCAACATAAATAAAGAAGAAAAGGTCCATAGTGAGTGAGAAGAATGAATTGTTTAAAGGTTAAGCAAAGGAAACTGTATATTAAGTCAATAAAATGTTAATAAGAATAAAAAATAACAAAGAAAACCATTGATCAAAATAACTTACTATGTAAAAACCCAATAAACCAGCAGTATACCCAGTAGACTGGGGAAGCAGTAAAAAGGAAAGACAAGAAAAAGGAGATAAAAGGGTGAAAACAATATTAATAATGGAAATTTATAAGGTCAAGAAGCAGAGAAACCACAAGACAAGAAATTTACTAATATAATAATGAAGAAAGGACAAAATATATCAAGATTCCCACAAAGAGCCTAGAAACAAAAAGAGCTATTCCAAAAAATGTTAATAATGGAATACATACCATTGAACAAAATTAAAACCAATATATTTAGACCCAGTAACTCAAGTTACAAGATACAATCCAAAGAAAACCGAATTGTAAACTAGTTATAAGTATAATATGTAAAAAATTATTTAAAAAGACTACCATTAGTGTAGACAATAATAAGTGACACACTATAATAAAGTATAGTGTAAGAAATAGAAATCTATTAAAAAGACTACCATCAGTGTAGGGAAATACTATATAAAAATTAAAAGACAGTCTAATGACTAAGGTTAATTTTAATAATAAAAGTGTTTTAAAAGATTAAGTAATATAAGATTGTAATAGTTATACGATGCTTTTATTTCATTGTGTTACCAAGACAGTTATAGTAATTGAAAGAGACAGTTAATAACTGGAGGTGTCATTAGTTATAAGATATTTTTATTTCATTGTGTTATCAAAATAGTTATAGTGAACACAAGAGACAGTTAATAACTGAAGGTGTCATTAGTTATAAGATGTTTTTATTTCATTGTGTTACCAAAATAATTATAGTGAACACAAGAGACAGTTAATAACTGAAAGTGTTATTAGGAATAAGATGTTTTAATAGGATTAGGTTGGTGATAAAAGGAAACATAAAATCAAAGGACAGCCAATGACTGATAATATTGCTGATAATAAGATGTTTCCATTATAATTCTATATGTATAAAAAAATAATAGGCATAAGATGTTTTTGTTATGTTTAAGTGATATAAAAAAAAAAAGTTAGTAGATATAAGATATTCTGTTGTATTTAAAATCATGTTATTTAATTTTCAAGTTTGTAAGGCAGAGAGGCAAGTAGGAAATAGAAATGTAATAATTTTATTTAAAACTGTAAACCATATGAAAGGTACAAAGCAGATTAGCTAAGACACCACTTTAGAAAACACAGACCAGTAATGTAAACCCAAAACTATCTATCAGAGAATCAAACTACATAATAGGGGATAAAATTCAGTCCATACAACACAGAAATTGAAAATGTAATTAATACAGATACAATTAATAACGAATGGAATGACAAAGGAAAGAAAATTAACTTCCTTTGGAAACGAATAATACTAGGCCTATAATGGTAATCAAATCAGACTAAACAGTAAATTAATCAATATTGAAGTGTTTTAACAACAAAATTATTAACAACAAAGATAATCACGGAGTTATTAAGATTATTCCATGGAAATATTATCAGAAAAAACACTTAAAAACCATTTAAACACTAAATTTGTACAAAATATGAGGCCTACAATAATTATAAAAAATTGTAATTTTTGGGCTTAAATGAACTTGAAACAAACCCAGCTATATATCCAAATATGTAAAATTAATTAATCAATATTGCTGAGTAGTTAGATTTTTGTAAAATTAAGAAATATTTGAAATACAGTAAAAAATAAGAAAACTTATTATGTATATTTAGATGATGAACCAAATCTGAGACATGTACTTTTATAAATAAACAATAGAAAGAGGAAAAAGACATATCACAAATTACCCTAAAACGACGACGTTCAGAGTTTAGTCTATTGTTAATCGTGAAGACGACTAGTTGAGAATGTACTAACAGAAGACCGAAAAAGTATAATTTTGTGCAAAACCGTGAGTGTGGCTATGAAGAGTGTAACAGAGTTTAACTAAAATGAAAATAACATTAACAGTTAATATTTAACACCTCACTGATTCCGAACAACAGTAATAACACCATCTAACACAAGCACAAGAAATCAACGGCCATTTTGAGAAGATTTTGGACCATATTAGCAGAACACGAATACACATATTTGAACACCGGACACTTCACCAGTAACCCATCCCGAAACGGCATCGCAGGAGAAGAGAGAACACTCCACACTATATTCCTGGACCAACACTACTTCGCAGAGAAGGGAATATTCATTTATTTCTGTAGGAGAAGCTCAACCAGTTCCAGCAGTGCATAGCAGCGAAAATCGAGGTGAAGGCGGCCATACTGGATTTCCGAACGAGCCAAGTACACTGCCAGCTTGAAGCGAGTGACGTCATTTCGACGAATGGTTCGATATTACTTTTCATAATTGACAATTTAAATAATAATATTGTTTTATTTCAGCCATAATAATTTAGTTTAAGAATATCTGTAAGAATGTATCTTGTTCCTTGCCCTCTGACCATTTCGACTCGCTAAAAGAATCCTAATTAATTAATCTTGTAAAAAATATATTTTGTCAATCTTGTTCGCTACTGACTGGAGCAAATAATCAGCCAATGCCTGGGCCATGCGCAGTCTGAATGGCGCATAATTTTAAATGTCAATAAATGAACATCATTATTCAGTTACAAGAGTTGTATTTATTTGTATAATGAATGTTAACTATTTTTTTTTTCTAAACAAAAATAATTTACAGTGCTAGAATCTGAGAGGAAGAAGAAGAGTAAAGTCATCGGAGAGAGAACCAACCGATCTGACTACACAATTAAATCATTAATAGAAACAAATAGATCTGAACTACAAATTCATACTTACTCAATTGGAAATAATTAAAGCACACACACAATTAATTAATTATTTATTTATTAATTGAATTCATCAATTAAACAAAAAAAAACAACTAAATATTAGTAAAATTTCATAACTTACAAAATTTTTTTTATTATCAACTAATCACACTTTATTATAAAACATTATTTACATTTAATTTATTCTTTGTAATTGGTGAATCCAAAGTGGAGCTGTATCATCGGCGAGTTCAACACCGAGATTCAGACAACATTTATTAGTATCACAATAATTCTTGCTATCTTTAAGGAGACTAATCTTGTGTAATCACATCAACATATATCTTTATTAATTATTTATTTATATTTGTAATAAATTATATTACAAATTGGCGTCCAACTAAAGGGCTTTAAATAGGAGGTAATAGAGTTATAAAATAAGGACGATTGTCCAATTTCCTATTTTTAGCTCGGCAGCGGTCAATAGGTCGGAAGAAGGAGCGAGATGCACAGGAGAGCTACATCAAGGAAAAGGGCTGTGGAGGCCGAGCAGGAGGTAGACATGGAAGATAAAGAGGCGACACCCGTGGAAGATGTGGAGTCGATGTTACCACCAGCAGAACCAAACAAGCCTGCACCACAGGAGGAACAGCCGGAGAAATCCACCACAAAGGAAGATACAAAATTGGATACAATGATGGAGATGTTACTCAGAGAATTTAAAACGACAAAAGAAGAGTTGGGTAATAAAATCGGAGATACCAACAAGAAAATCGAAGAAAAAATAAGGAAATGGAAAGTGATAACCAACGATTGAAGGAGGAAATGAAGAATGATAACCAACGATTGAAGGAAGAATTTTGTAATAAAATTGGAGATACCAGTAAGAAGATAGAAAAGAAGATGGAAGAAAATATTCAGAAAATTGAGGAGAAAATGGAGGAAATAAAGACTGACAATAAACAGTCGAAGGAGGAATTAACCCAGATAAGCCAAAAACTGGAAGAGACCAACAAGAAGATGGAAGAAACAAGTCAGCAAATGGAAAGCAATAATCGACAATTAAGAGAAGAATTGAAAGAGACGAACCAAGAGAATATGAACCGATTAGATGGAAAGATGGAAGCATTGAAGGAAGAACTGGGGCAAAAGATAGCTGAAAATTATGAAACAATCAGCAAGAAGGTAGAAGAGGAATTAGCGGTAATCGAACAAAAGGTTACAAGAGCTGACGAAAGATGGAATCAGACCGAACGAGAAGTACAGAGTATCAAGACAGAAATAAACACTAAGGTTAACAACATTGAAGAAACGACTAGGAAGACATTGGAGGAAAGACTAAAAGAAACACGTGAAGACTGGGAGCGAGTGCAGGACCGATTCACAGAAAAATGTGACGGCATTGAAGCTACTGTGACCAGTATCAACAGTCAGGTGCGACAGAACCAAACAGATATAGACCTGTTCCATAGTCGACCGACAAGCATTACCAGTTGTCCTAACAACGAGAATCGCGAAGGAATTAACTTCTGGTTTTATAAAACCAAGCCGATGGAGTTCCTAGCCAGAATCGAAGAGTACTTCACCAAACACAGGGGCAATCGCTGGAGGGAGAATAAAGAAGTGCTTGACGAATCGTTCAAGGAGATAGCAGATAATTGGTGGATGGCGATAAGGGACGAAGTGACCGACTACCAACAATTCAAAAGGCTATTCAAAGCCAAATATTGGTCTGAATCGACACAAAATATCGCCAGAGACGGGATCTGTCATGGAAAATACAACCCGTATGGAAACCAGACTCTAACAGCGTACTTCTTGGGAAAGGTGTGCGTGGCCAAACATCTAGAGCCCAGAATACCGGAAGAATGCCTGGTCAGCAAGCTCTCATACCATTATGAGGAAGTTATAATAAGAGCTAGAAGGAACAGTCAAATAAAGACTGTACAAGCAATGACCGAGCTCTTAGAAATGTATGAGCACGAGGATTACTACCGCCAAAGTCGCAGGAGATATGAAAGGCCGGAACCAAGAAGTAACACCAATAATTCGAATAATAATAATCGGCAGAATATGGGCAACAACAATAATTATAATTCCGCAAATCGGAATAATGCCGAATACAATTATAACACCCGTAATAACAATAATGTACCTAGATTTAATAACAATAATAATAATAATCATGTTCCTCGCATTAATAATAATGACAGCAACAACAATAATAATAATAATAATAATAATAATAATAATAATAATAATAATAATAATAACTCTCCACAAAACAACAACGGTTATTATAATAATAACCGTAATTATGTTCCAAATGGTCAGAGGAACCCCAACCCCTCTAATAACAATTATCATAGTAATTATAACAGGAATTACCCGAATGGAGGTAATAACAATAATTACAGGACATATCGACCCTATATTAACTACATCAGAGCGGAAGGCAGTGGACAGAGGAGGTACCAGCCTCAACGAAGGAGCCGATATTATGAGTACGAGACCTTTCAAGGAAGTCAGGGAAGTAATCGTTACAGAGAGTACGAGCCCAGACGTGGTTCCAGCCTGGACAATCAACGAAGACTACCTGTAACGGAAGCCCAACAGGACGATCGTGCTGAACCAAACGAAGCAGTTTCAGGACTCCAAGCTGATGCTTCCAACAGCCTAATCCGTAATGATGCGGAACATTTAAACGAACGGAGGCAGTAATAAACTCCAATAACCCTTTACTGCTCCAATCTGCTGGGTTTGACCAAGGAATAAATTTGAAGAAAGAAAGAAAAAATTTTACAATAATATACAGTAATTATTTGAAAGATATCCGTAAGGACTTGCTAGAAGAAAACGAAATTAACATTAATAATAATGACAATGAAATAATATATATAATCGCAGAAATTGAGGGTGTTTCTGTTCCTATACTGATAGACACTGGAGCCAATGTCTCTATAATAAATTGTAATGAGTTGGACCGGATACAGCAGGAATGCCACAAAAACTTACCGGTACTACCTATTATAATAATGTACTTGTAGGAGCTACCGGCCGACAGAACAAGACCATAAGAAAACAGGTATCCCTAAGTGTCAACAGTCAGGGCATTAGTGTGGATATGATATTTCTTGTTGCAGCCGGATTACCTTTCAACATCATGATAGGATGTGACATATTGCGCAGAAACTCAGCAGTTATCGACTTGTGCCGAGGAAAGGTATCACTCTTTTCTGAAGGTTCGACCTGGGTAGCCAATTTAACTAACAACAAGATGTTAGACTCCAGACAACTTCTCGACCACAAAAATAAGGTGAATTACTTGTCAAACTACTCGACAAACAACAAGCCAGTACATCAGGATTCGGAGGATGACCTATGGCAACAAAAGATTCAGGAGATACGTAACTTCCAGTGCCATAATACTACCGAGCAATTAGAGGAAAACCAGCTGAATCAATTAGTCAACATATATGAAAAATATCGAGCTGTATTTTCGGACGAACCTGGAAAGATCCGGAACTACCAATGTTCCATACGATTCAGAGAACCGGTAGAATTTAATCGAAAGTCGTATCCCATAGCACAATCTTTGAAGGAAGCCGTACGCACAGAGATCCAGAATATGATCAGTAAAGATATTATCGAGAGCAGTCAATCGCCATACACTAGCCCAATTGTGGCTATACAAAAGAAAAATGGGAAGGTAAGGCTTTGCCTTGACGCACGTGAGATAAATAAAATGATTATTAACGATCGTACCTCACCTGGCGAAATTGATGAGATATTGAAGAGATTTCACGGAACGAAGTTCATTACCACGTGGGATACCGTTTGCGGCTATTGGCAGGTGGAGTTGCACCCAGCAAGCCGGCAATACATGGCGTTCATCTTCGAAGGGCGCAACTATCAGTTTAAGAGGTTGCCCTTCGGGTTAGTGAACTCAGTAGCTGTTTTTGTCGCCTGTATGGATCATATACTCGGACCAGAAGCGCTCCAATTTACGACTGTCTTGTTGATGATCTCCTAATAACATCAACCAATTGGGAAGAACACTGTTACCGTGTGGAGCATGTCTTGAAGAAGCTTGCTGAAAAT
Source organism: Magicicada septendecula (assembly GCA_034769895.1). Lineage (NCBI taxonomy): Eukaryota > Metazoa > Arthropoda > Insecta > Hemiptera > Cicadidae > Magicicada > Magicicada septendecula. The sequence goes on along the minus strand of CM068369.1, from coordinate 400,603,943 downwards.
AATGTTACTCTTAAACTAGACAAGTCCAAGCTTGTAGCTAAAGAAGTACAATTCTTGGGTTTCCAGTTAAACAGTCAAGGAATAACACCATCAACAGAAAAAGTAGACGCCATACAACGATTCCCTATACCAAAAAACAGAAGGCAACTACAATCATTTTTAGGCCTGTGTAACTACTATAGGAAGTTCCAAAATAATTATTCCGAACTGACGGCCCGGTTTCAGTACCAGTTATCGTCCAAGAATAAATGGCGATGGGGTCAAGAACAAGACGAAACCTTCAAATCAATTAAGGAGAAGTTCTTAGAAGCAGTAATGCTCAACCATCCGGATTTTAACCGACCCTTCTTTCTAAACTGTGACGCTAGTAACATTAGCTTGGGATCAACACTGTACCAAGAAGATGAAGGTGGAAACCATCTAGTAGTGAGCTTTGCTAGCAGAACCCTTAACCAGTGTGAAAAGAACTATAACGTGACGGAAAAAGAACTGCTAAGTGTAGTCTTTGCCTGTGGGAAGTTTCGGACGTATATCCTCGGATATCCAGTGACCGTTCGAACAGATCACAAATCAATTTCATTTCTGAGAAGATGCAAGTTAAGCCATGGTAGATTGACCAGATGGGTACTTGCCCTGCAGGAATACGATATACAGTGGGAGTATGTTCCTGGAAGTAAAAATGTAGTAGCCGACGTATTGTCGAGAGTAAATCTGGAAGAACAAACGTTCGAAGGCGAAAAGGAGAGCATCTTGAAAATCTATAATATTATTAAGGACAGATCCGATTTAGAAAAGATAGTGCAGGACATCAGCAAACACCAGCAGTCCGACCCGAAGCTAAACCACATTAAACTTCGTCTCTCCAACCAAGATGACACAATAACCAAATTTTATTGTGTACATAACGAAATATTATTCATCAAAACATCCCTTGATGAAGAGATATGGAAGATCATGATCCCTACCACAATCGAAAAGGATATCATCCTGGACTATCATCTACGATACGGTCACATGGGAGCCATGAAGGTGATCAAGGCGATAGAAGAGAATTGTCATATAAAAAGTATCAATAGAAAGACGAGAAACTACCTCAAAACCTGTCTGATATGTCAATTGGTGAAAACCAACAATGAGAGAAAAGAGGGTATGATGATACCAATTACCTCACAAGCCAAACTGGAAAAGGTCTTTCTGGACATCTGTGGTCCATTTCCCCGCAGTGGCGGACGCCATCGATACAAATACATTATTATCATGATGGATCACTTCACAAAATTCACAAAACTGTACCCTGTGAACAGAGCGACCACTTTGAAGACTCTAGGAATAATAACAAATCATTACATTCCAGAGATAGGGAGCCCGGCATCCATAATCACAGACCATGGAACGCAATTTAAGGGTTGGAGGTGGAGAAACACTCTAAATACGTTGGGCATTAAGACATACAAGACATCTGTCTACCACCCCAGCAGCAATCCAGCGGAGAGCGTACTGCGAGAAGTCGGAAGAATATTACGGACTTATTGCTATAATCAACAAAGGAAGTGGCAAGAATATTTATTAGCTACTGAAGAATTCCTTAATTTGTCATATCACCCCGCTATAGGTACCACGCCATACACGGCAATGTATGAAAAACCGCCTCCAAGAGAAATACAAGACATAATAGAGTTCCCCATGAGTCAAGAATACAAATTCAATCGAATCAGATTCTACAATAAATTGGCAGAAGACCAGGAAAGGCGCAAGAACAAGTATCAAAAGGCGATTAAGAAAATAATAAGCTATGAAGTCGGAGAAAAGGTACTGCTAAAAAACAGGGAATTACCCAGTACTTTGGAAGGCATTACCAAAAAGTTGTTACTGCTGTATACCGGCCCATACCTGATTATTAAAAACAATAATAACAATACGTATGTACTAAAGGATATCATTTCAAATAAAGTAAAAGGAACTTATAATCAATTATCCATTAAAAAATATTTAGAGGAGAAATTAAAAAAATTTCTAAATTCAAAAAATTAGTAAGTACAACTTACACTGATCATTTGAAAGACTATTATGAATGATGAAAAAAGAATTTTGATGAATAAAAAATTTTAAAATTCAAAACAATAATAAGTACAACTTACACCAAAATATTTGAAAAACAACTATGAATAAGAAAGAATTTAGTTGAATAAAAATATCTAAAGTTAAAAAATAGTAAGCTCATATCATTACTCATACGAATGATGAGAAATAACTCTTAAATATGAAAAAAGATTTTGTAAGAAAGAGATACAAAATTCTAAAGGAGAAAGGAAACCAGAATATTATATGACTTAATCGAAACAACTTAACCAAACTCACAAAGGAAATAATTTAATAAAAATGGAACAATGAAGAAGGACCAACTCAGTAAAGACCAAATAGTGAGACCAGAAACCAAAAACCCTGATACTATTAATGATAATGTTGTTGCAATAACCACTATGATAGTGAAAGTGATAAAGAATTAATCCATGTTATGCCATGAGCAATAAAAATAACTCATTGGATACCAGATGGTAGAAAGAATAAATATAAATGCTAATTACTATGTAAACATGATGAAATGATGAAATGTATATTATACCACATACCTAAACCACATAATATGGAATAAGCTTTAAGAGAGAAGAAGAGTCAAGTGTATAAAAGTATTAATTAATATAAAGTATTATGAAGTGAAGAATCTAAAGATGTTTATTTTAGTCAAAAGAGACTACTTTTACTGTTTATTTATTTTTATGACTGGATGTAGAAAATGCCATCAGTCTTATATTTTGAGCAGAGATGATAATGACTCTGGACTCAATTAATTGAAGTATTGGACAGCAGGGATTGAAGCCAAAAGTGCCACTCTGAACTGTTCCAATTAATTTTTTAGGGAATGTTAGGGAGTAAACATACTGGTGAGGAAGCACCAAATAAGAAAGGATATAAAATGATAATGTTATACACAAGATTGAGAATCACTTATTAATGAAGAAAGAAACTAATGAAGGAGATACACATCATCTGAGAGGAAGCAACGGTGGAAAAAGAAGGTATATAAAGTGAAAACATGTAATCACGAAGAAAATATGGTAAATACAAAAGAATGAGTAGTAATTATTTCATCCATACTAAGAGTATGATCTGAACTAATCACTTTTACAGGAGAGCATATGTAGCATAACAAAATTATCACGTTAAACATTTAACTTAATGCAACATAAATAAAGAAGAAAAGGTCCATAGTGAGTGAGAAGAATGAATTGTTTAAAGGAAACTGTATAAGCAAAGGAAAGGTTAAGCAAAGGAAACTGTATATTAAGTCAATAAAATGTTAATAAGAATAAAAAATAACAAAGAAAACCATTGATCAAAATAACTTACTATGTAAAAACCCAATAAACCAGCAGTATACCCAGTAGATTAAGGAAGCAGTAAAAAGGAAAGACAAGAAAAAGGAGATAAAAGGGTGAAAACAATGTTAATAATGGAAATTTATAAGGTCAAGAAGCAGAAAACCACAAGACAAGAAATTTACTAATATAATAATGAAGAAAGGACAAAATATATCAAGATTCCCACAAAGAGCCTAGAAACAAGAAGAGCTATTCCAAAAAATGTTAATAATGGAATACATACCATTGAACAAAATTAAAACCAATATATTTAGACCCAGTAACTCAAGTTACAAGATACAATCCAAAGAAAACCGAATTGTAAACTAGTTATAAGTATAATATGTAAAAAATTATTTAAAAAGACTACCATTAGTGTAGACAATAATAAGTGACACACTATAATAAAGTATAGTGTAAGAAATAGAAATCTATTAAAAAGACTACCATCAGTGTAGGGAAATACTATATAAAAATTAAAAGACAGTCTAATGACTAAGGTTAATTTTAATAATAAAAGTGTTTTAAAAGATTAAGTAATATAAGATTGTAATAGTTATACGATGCTTTTATTTCATTGTGTTACCAAGACAGTTATAGTAATTGAAAGAGACAGTTAATAACTGGAGGTGTCATTACTTATAAGATATTTTTATTTCATTGTGTTATCAAAATAGTTATAGTGAACACAAGAGACAGTTAATAACTGAAGGTGTCATTAGTTATAAGATGTTTTTATTTCATTGTGTTACCAAAATAATTATAGTGAACACAAGGGACAGTTAATAACTGAAAGTGTTATTAGGAATAAGATGTTTTAATAGGAAGGTTGGTGATAAAAGGAAACATAAAATCAAAGGACAGCCAATGACTGATAATATTGCTGATAATAAGATGTTTCCATTATAATTCTATATGTATAAAAAAATAATAGGCATAAGATGTTTTTGTTATGTTTAAGTGATATAAAAAAAAAAGTTAGTAGATATAAGATATTCTGTTGTATTTAAAATCATGTTATTTAATTTTCAAGTTTGTAAGGCAGAGAGGCAAGTAGGAAATAGAAATGTAATAATTTTATTTAAAACTGTAAACCATATGAAAGGTACAAAGCAGATTAGCTAAGACACCACTTTAGAAAACACAGACCAGTAATGTAAACCCAAAACTATCTATCAGAGAATCAAACTACATAATAGGGGATAAAATTCAGTCCATACAACACAGAAATTGAAAATGTAATTAATACAGATACAATTAATAACGAATGGAATGACAAAGGAAAGAAAATTAACTTCCTTTGGAAACGAATAATACTAGGCCTATAATGGTAATCAAATCAGACTAAACAGTAAATTAATCAATATTGAAGTGTTTTAACAACAAAATTATTAACAACAAAGATAATCACGGAGTTATTAAGATTATTCCATGGAAATATTATCAGAAAAAACACTTAAAAACCATTTAAACACTAAATTTGTACAAAATATGAGGCCTACAATAATTATAAAAAATTGTAATTTTTGGGCTTAAATGAACTTGAAACAAACCCAGCTATATATCCAAATATGTAAAATTAATTAATCAATATTGCTGAGTAGTTAGATTTTTGTAAAATTAAGAAATATTTGAAATACAGTAAAAAATAAGAAAACTTATTATGTATATTTAGATGATGAACCAAATCTGAGACATGTACTTTTATAAATAAACAATAGAAAGAGGAAAAAGACATATCACAAATTACCCTAAAACGACGACGTTCAGAGTTTAGTCTATTGTTAATCGTGAAGACGACTAGTTGAGAATGTACTAACAGAAGACCGAAAAAGTATAATTTTGTGCAAAACCGTGAGTGTGGCTATGAAGAGTGTAACAGAGTTTAACTAAAATGAAAATAACATTAACAGTTAATATTTAACACCTCACTGATTCCGAACAACAGTAATAACACCATCTAACACAAGCACAAGAAATCAACGGCCATTTTGAGAAGATTTTGGACCATATTAGCAGAACACGAATACACATATTTGAACACCGGACACTTCACCAGTAACCCATCCCGAAACGGCATCGCAGGAGAAGAGAGAACACTCCACACTATATTCCTGGACCAACACTACTTCGCAGAGAAGGGAATATTCATTTATTTCTGTGGGAGAAGCTCAACCAGTTCCAGCAGTGCATAGCAGCGAAAATCGAGGTGAAGGCGGCCATACTGGATTTCCGAACGAGCCAAGTACACTGCCAGCTTGAAGCGAGTGACGTCATTTCGACGAATGGTTCGATATTACTTTTCATAATTGACAATTTAAATAATAATATTGTTTTATTTCAGCCATAATAATTTAGTTTAAGAATATCTGTAAGAATGTATCTTGTTCCTTGCCCTCTGACCATTTCGACTCGCTAAAAGAATCCTAATTAATTAATCTTGTAAAAAATATATTTTGTCAATCTTGTTCGCTACTGACTGGAGCAAATAATCAGCCAATGCCTGGGCCATGCGCAGTCTGAATGGCGCATAATTTTAAATGTCAATAAATGAACATCATTATTCAGTTACAAGAGTTGTATTTATTTGTATAATGAATGTTAACTATTTTTTTTTTCTAAACAAAAATAATTTACAGTGCTAGAATAAATATCTGAGAGGAAGAAGAAGAGTAAAGACAGCGGAGAGAGAACCAACCGATCTGACTACACAATTAAATCATTAATAGAAACAAATAGATCTGAACTACAAATTCATACTTATTCAATTGGAAATAATTAAAGCACACACACAATTAATTAATTATTTATTCATTAATTGAATTCATCAATTAAACAAAAAAAAAACTAAATATTAGTAAAATTTCATAACTTACAAATTTTTTTTTTATTATCAACCAATCACACTTTATTATAAAACATTATTTATATTTAATTTATTCTTTGTAATTGGTGAATCCAAAGTGGAGCTGTATCATCGGCGAGTTCAACACCGAGATTCAGACAACATTTATTAGTATCACAATAATTCTTGCTATCTTTAAGGAGACTAATCTTGTGTGATCACATCAACATATATCTTTATTAATTATTTATTTATATTTGTAATAAATTATATTACAAATTGGCGTCCAACTAAAGGCTTTAAATAGGAGGTAATAGAGTTATAAAATAAGGACGATTGTCCAATTTCCTATTTTTAGCTCGGCAGCGGTCAATAGGTCGGAAGAAGGAGCGAGATGCACAGGAGAGCTACATCAAGGAAAAGGGCTGTGGAGGCCGAGCAGGAGGTAGACATGGAAGATAAAGAGGCGACACCCATGGAAGATGTGGAGTCGATGTTACCACCAGCAGAACCAAACAAGCCTGCACCACAGGAGGAACAGCCGGAGAAATCCACCACAAAGGAAGATACAAAATTGGATACAATGATGGAGATGTTACTCAGAGAATTTAAAACGACAAAAGAAGAGTTGGGTAATAAAATCGGAGATACCAACAAGAAAATCGAAGAAAATAATAAGGAAATGGAAAGTGATAACCAACGATTGAAGGAGGAAATGAAGAATGATAACCAACGATTGAAGGAAGAATTTTGTAATAAAATTGGAGATACCAGTAAGAAGATAGAAAAGAAGATGGAAGAAAATATTCAGAAAATTGAGGAGAAAATGGAGGAAATAAAGACTGACAATAAACAGTCGAAGGAGGAATTAACCCAGATAAGCCAAAAACTGGAAGAGACCAACAAGAAGATGGAAGAAACAAGTCAGCAAATGGAAAGCAATAATCGACAATTAAGAGAAGAATTGAAAGAGACGAACCAAGAGAATATGAACCGATTAGATGGAAAGATGGAAGCATTGAAGGAAGAACTGGGGCAAAAGATAGCTGAAAATAATGAAACAATCAGCAAGAAGGTAGAAGAGGAATTAGCGGTAATCGAACAAAAGGTTACAAGAGCTGACGAAAGATGGAATCAGACCGAACGAGAAGTACAGAGTATCAAGACAGAAATAAACACTAAGGTTAACAACATTGAAGAAACGACTAGGAAGACATTGGAGGAAACACTAAAAGAAACACGTGAAGACTGGGAGCGAGTGCAGGACCGATTCACAGAAAAATGTGACGGCATTGAAGCTACTGTGACCAGTATCAACAGTCAGGTGCGACAGAACCAAACAGATATAGACCTGTTCCATAGTCGACCGACAAGCATTACCAGTTGTCCTAACAACGAGAATCGCGAAGGAATTAACTTCTGGTTTTATAAAACCAAGCCGATGGAGTTCCTAGCCAGAATCGAAGAGTACTTCACCAAACACAGGGGCAATCGCTGGAGGGAGAATAAAGAAGTGCTTGACGAATCGTTCAAGGAGATAGCAGATAATTGGTGGATGGCGATAAGGGACGAAGTGACCGACTACCAACAATTCAAAAGGCTATTCAAAGCCAAATATTGGTCTGAATCGACACAAAATATCGCCAGAGACGGGATCTGTCATGGAAAATACAACCCGTATGGAAACCAGACTCTAACAGCGTACTTCTTGGGAAAGGTGTGCGTGGCCAAACATCTAGAGCCCAGAATACCGGAAGAATGCCTGGTCAGCAAGCTCTCATACCATTATGAGGAAGATATAATAAGAGCTAGAAGGAACAGTCAAATAAAGACTGTACAAGCAATGACCGAGCTCTTAGAAATGTATGAGCACGAGGATTACTACCGCCAAAGTCGCAGGAGATATGAAAGGCAGGAACCAAGAAGTAACACCAATAATTCGAATAATAATAATCGGCAGAATATGGGCAACAACAATAATTATAATTCCGCAAATCGGAATAATGCAGAATACAATTATAACACCCGTAATAACAATAATGTACCTAGATTTAATAACAATAATAATAATAATCATGTTCCTCGCATTAATAATAATGACAGCAACAACAACAATAATAATAATAATAATAATAATAATAATAATAATAATAACTCTCCACAAAACAACAACGGTTATTATAATAATAACCGTAATTATGTTCCAAATGGTCAGAGGAACCCCAACCCCTCTAATAACAATTATCATAGTAATTATAACAGGAATTACCCGAATGGAGGTAATAACAATAATTACAGGACATATCGACCCTATATTAACTACATCAGAGCGGAAGGCAGTGGACAGAGGAGGTACCAGCCTCAACGAAGGAGCCGATATTATGAGTACGAGACCTTTCAAGGAAGTCAGGGAAGTAATCGTTACAGAGAGTACGAGCCCAGACGTGGTTCCAGCCTGGACAATCAACGAAGACTACCTGTAACGGAAGCCCAACAGGACGATCGTGCTGAACCAAACGAAGCAGTTTCAGGACTCCAAGCTGATGCTTCCAACAGCCTAATCCGTAATGATGCGGAACATTTAAACGAACGGAGGCAGTAATAAACTCCAATAACCCTTTACTGCTCCAATCTGCTGGGTTTGACCAAGGAATAAATTTGAAGAAAGAAAGAAAAAATTTTACAATAATATACAGTAATTATTTGAAAGATATCCGTAAGGACTTGCTAGAAGAAAACGAAATTAACATTAATAATAATGACAATGAAATAATATATATAATCGCAGAAATTGAGGGTGTTTCTGTTCCTATAATGATAGACACTGGAGCCAATGTCTCTATAATAAATTGTAATGAGTTGGACCGGATACAGCAGGAATGCCACAAAAACTTACCGGTACTACCTATTATAATATTGTACTTGTAGGAGCTACCGCCCGACAGAACAAGACCATAAGAAAACAGGTATCCCTAAGTGTCAACAGTCAGGGCATTAGTGTGGATATGATATTTCTTGTTGCAGCCGGATTACCTTTCAACATCATGATATGATGTGACATATTGCGCAGAAACTCAGCAGTTATCGACTTGTGCCGAGGAAAGGTATCACTCTTTTCTGAAGGTTCGACATGGGTAGCCAATTTAACTAACCACAAGATGTTAGACTCCAGACAACTTCTCGACCACAAAAATAAGGTGAATTACTTGTCAAACTACTCGACAAACAACAAGTCAGTACATCAGGATTCGGAGGATGACCTATGGCAACAAAAGATTCAGGAGATACGTAACTTCCAGTGCCATAATACTACCGAGCAATTAGAGGAAAACCAGCTGAATCAATTAGTCAACATATATGAAAAATATCGAGCTGTATTTTCGGACGAACCTGGAAAGATCCGGAACTACCAATGTTCCATACGATTCAGAGAACCGGTAGAATTTAATCGAAAGTCGTATCCCATAGCACAATCTTTGAAGGAAGCCGTACGCACAGAGATCCAGAATATGATCAGTAAAGATATTATCGAGAGCAGTCAATCGCCATACACTAGCCCAATTGTGGCTATACAAAAGAAAAATGGGAAGGTAAGGCTTTGCCTTGACGCACGTGAGATAAATAAAATGATTATTAACGATCGTACCTCACCTGGCGAAATTGATGAGATATTGAAGAGATTTCACGGAACGAAGTTCATTACCACGTGGGATACCGTTTGCGGCTATTGGCAGGTGGAGTTGCACCCAGCAAGCCGGCAATACATGGCGTTCATCTTCGAAGGGCGCAACTATCAGTTTAAGAGGTTGCCCTTCGGGTTAGTGAACTCAGTAGCTGTTTTTGTCGCCTGTATGGATCATATACTCGGACCAGAAGCGCTCCAATTCACGACTGTCTTGTTGATGATCTCCTAATAACATCAGCCAATTGGGAAGAACACTGTTACCGTGTGGAGCATGTCTTGAAGAAGCTTGCTGAAAATAATGTTACCCTTAAACTAGACAAGTCCAAGCTTATAGCTAAAGAAGTACAATTCTTGGGTTTCCAGTTAAACAGTCAAGGAATAACACCATCAACAGAAAAAGTAGACGCCATACAACGATTCCCTATACCAAAAAACAGAAGGCAACTACAATCATTTTTAGGCCTGTGTAACTACTATAGGAAGTTCCAAAATAATTATTCCGAACTGACGGCCCGGTTTCAGTACCAGTTATCGTCCAAGAATAAATGGCGATGGGGTCAAGAACAAGACGAAACCTTCAAATCAATTAAGGAGAAGTTCTTAGAAGCAGTAATGCTCAACCATCCGGATTTTAACCGACCCTTCTTTCTAAACTGTGACGCTAGTAACATTAGCTTGGGATCAACACTGTACCAAGAAGATGAAGGTGGAAACCATCTAGTAGTGAGCTTTGCTAGCAGAACCCTTAACCAGTGTGAAAAGAACTATAACGTGACGGAAAAAGAACTGCTAAGTGTAGTCTTTGCCTGTGGGAAGTTTCGGACGTATATCCTCGGATATCCAGTGACCGTTCGAACAGATCACAAATCAATTTCATTTCTGAGAAGATGCAAGTTAAGCCATGGTAGATTGACCAGATGGGTACTTGCCCTGCAGGAATACGATATACAGTGGGAGTATGTTCCTGGAAGTAAAAATGTAGTAGCCGACGTATTGTCGAGAGTAAATCTGGAAGAACAAACGTTCGAAGGCGAAAAGGAGAGCATCTTGAAAATCTATAATATTATTAAGGACAGATCCGATTTAGAAAAGATAGTGCAGGACATCAGCAAACACCAGCAGTCCGACCCGAAGCTAAACCACATTAAACTTCGTCTCTCCAACCAAGATGACACAATAACCAAATTTTATTGTGTACATAACGAAATATTATTCATCAAAACATCCCTTGATGAAGAGATATGGAAGATCATGATCCCTACCACAATCGAAAAGGATATCATCCTGGACTATCATCTACGATACGGTCACATGGGAGCCATGAAGGTGATCAAGGCGATAGAAGAGAATTGTCATATAAAAAGTATCAATAGAAAGACGAGAAACTACCTCAAAACCTGTCTGATATGTCAATTGGTGAAAACCAACAATGAGAGAAAAGAGGGTATGATGATACCAATTACCTCACAAGCCAAACTGGAAAAGGTCTTTCTGGACATCTGTGGTCCATTTCCCCGCAGTGGCGGACGCCATCGATACAAATACATTATTATCATGATGGATCACTTCACAAAATTCACAAAACTGTACCCTGTGAACAGAGCGACCACTTTGAAGACTCTAGGAATAATAACAAATCATTACATTCCAGAGATAGGGAGCCCGGCATCCATAATCACAGACCATGGAACGCAATTTAAGGGTTGGAGGTGGAGAAACACTCTAAATACGTTGGGCATTAAGACATACAAGACATCTGTCTACCACCCCAGCAGCAATCCAGCGGAGAGCGTACTGCGAGAAGTCGGAAGAATGTTACGGACTTATTGCTATAATCAACAAAGGAAGTGGCAAGAATATTTATTAGCTACTGAAGAATTCCTTAATTTGTCATATCACCCCGCTATAGGTACCACGCCATACACGGCAATGTATGAAAAACCGCCTCCAAGAGAAATACAAGACATAATAGAGTTCCCCATGAGTCAAGAATACAAATTCAATCGAATCAGATTCTACAATAAATTGGCAGAAGACCAGGAAAGGCGCAAGAACAAGTATCAAAAGGCGATTAAGAAAATAATAAGCTATGAAGTCGGAGAAAAGGTACTGCTAAAAAACAGGGAATTACCCAGTACTTTGGAAGGCATTACCAAAAAGTTGTTACTGCTGTATACCGGCCCATACCTGATTATTAAAAACAATAATAACAATACGTATGTACTAAAGGATATCATTTCAAATAAAGTAAAAGGAACTTATAATCAATTATCCATTAAAAAATATTTAGAGGAGAAATTAAAAAAATTTCTAAATTCAAAAAATTAGTAAGTACAACTTACACTGATCATTTGAAAGACTATTATGAATGATGAAAAAAGAATTTTGATGAATAAAAAATTTTAAAATTCAAAACAATAATAAGTACAACTTACACCAAAATATTTGAAAAACAACTATGAATAAGAAAGAATTTAGTTGAATAAAAATATCTAAAGTTAAAAAATAGTAAGCTCATATCATTACTCATACGAATGATGAGAAATAACTCTTAAATATGAAAAAAGATTTTGTAAGAAAGAGATACAAAATTCTAAAGGAGAAAGGAAACCAGAATATTATATGACTTAATCGAAACAACTTAACCAAACTCACAAAGGAAATAATTTAATAAAAATGGAACAATGAAGAAGGACCAACTCAGTAAAGACCAAATAGTGAGACCAGAAACCAAAAACCCTGATACTATTAATGATAATGTTGTTGCAATAACCACTATGATAGTGAAAGTGATAAAGAATTAATCCATGTTATGCCATGAGCAATAAAAATAACTCATTGGATACCAGATGGTAGAAAGAATAAATATAAATGCTAATTACTATGTAAACATGATGAAATGAGGAAATGTATATTATACCACATACCTAAACCACATAATATGGAATAAGCTTTAAGAGAGAAGAAGAGTCAAGTGTATAAAAGTATTAATTAATATAAAGTATTATGAAGTGAAGAATCTAAAGATGTTTATTTTAGTCAAAAGAGACTACTTTTACTGTTTATTTATTTTTATGACTGGATGTAGAAAATGCCATCAGTCTTATATTTTGAGCAGAGATGATAATGACTCTGGACTCAATTAATTGAAGTATTGGACAGCAGGGATTGAAGCCAAAAGTGCCACTCTGAACTGTTCCAATTAATTTTTTAGGGAATGTTAGGGAGTAAACATACTGGTGAGGAAGCACCAAATAAGAAAGGATATAAAATGATAATGTTATACACAAGATTGAGAATCACTTATTAATGAAGAAAGAAACTAATGAAGGAGATACACATCATCTGAGAGGAAGCAACGGTGGAAAAAGAAGGTATATAAAGTGAAAACATGTAATCACGAAGAAAATATGGTAAATACAAAAGAATGAGTAGTAATTATTTCATCCATCATACTAAGAGTATGATCTGAACTAATCACTTTTACAGGAGAGCATATGTAGCATAACAAAATTATCACGTTAAACATTTAACTTAATGCAACATAAATAAAGAAGAAAAGGTCCATAGTGAGTGAGAAGAATGAATTGTTTAAAGGAAACTGTATAAGCAAAGGAAAGGTTAAGCAAAGGAAACTGTATATTAAGTCAATAAAATGTTAATAAGAATAAAAAATAACAAAGAAAACCATTGATCAAAATAACTTACTATGTAAAAACCCAATAAACCAGCAGTATACCCAGTAGATTAAGGAAGCAGTAAAAAGGAAAGACAAGAAAAAGGAGATAAAAGGGTGAAAACAATGTTAATAATGGAAATTTATAAGGTCAAGAAGCAGAGAAACCACAAGACAAGAAATTTACTAATATAGTAATGAAGAAAGGACAAAATATATCAAGATTCCCACAAAGAGCCTAGAAACAAGAAGAGCTATTCCAAAAAATGTTAATAATGGAATACATACCATTGAACAAAATTAAAACCAATATATTTAGACCCAGTAACTCAAGTTACAAGATACAATCCAAAGAAAACCGAATTGTAAACTAGTTATAAGTATAATATGTAAAAAATTATTTAAAAAGACTACCATTAGTGTAGACAATAATAAGTGACACACTATAATAAAGTATAGTGTAAGAAATAGAAATCTATTAAAAAGACTACCATCAGTGTAGGGAAATACTATATAAAAATTAAAAGACAGTCTAATGACTAAGGTTAATTTTAATAATAAAAGTGTTTTAAAAAATTAAGTAATATAAGATTGTAATAGTTATACGATGCTTTTATTTCATTGTGTTACCAAGACAGTTATAGTAATTGAAAGAGACAGTTAATAACTGGAGGTGTCATTAGTTATAAGATATTTTTATTTCATTGTGTTATCAAAATAGTTATAGTGAACACAAGAGACAGTTAATAACTGAAGGTGTCATTAGTTATAAGATGTGTTTATTTCATTGTGTTACCAAAATAATTATAGTGAACACAAGAGACAGTTAATAACTGAAAGTGTTATTAGGAATAAGATGTTTTAATAGGATTAGGTTGGTGATAAAAGGAAACATAAAATCAAAGGACAGCCAATGACTGATAATATTGCTGATAATAAGATGTTTCCATTATAATTCTATATGTATAAAAAAATAATAGGCATAAGATGTTTTTGTTATGTTTAAGTGATATAAAAAAAAAAGTTAGTAGATATAAGATATTCTGTTGTATTTAAAATCATGTTATTTAATTTTCAAGTTTGTAAGGCAGAGAGGCAAGTAGGAAATAGAAATGTAATAATTTTATTTAAAACTGTAAACCATATGAAAGGTACAAAGCAGATTAGCTAAGACACCACTTTAGAAAACACAGACCAGTAATGTAAACCCAAAACTATCTATCAGAGAATCAAACTACATAATAGGGGATAAAATTCAGTCCATACAACACAGAAATTGAAAATGTAATTAATACAGATACAATTAATAACGAATGGAATGACAAAGGAAAGAAAATTAACTTCCTTTGGAAACGAATAATACTAGGCCTATAATGGTAATCAAATCAGACTAAACAGTAAATTAATCAATATTGAAGTGTTTTAACAACAAAATTATTAACAACAAAGATAATCACGGAGTTATTAAGATTATTCCATGGAAATATTATCAGAAAAAACACTTAAAAACCATTTAAACACTAAATTTGTACAAAATATGAGGCCTACAATAATTATAAAAAATTGTAATTTTTGGGCTTAAATGAACTTGAAACAAACCCAGCTATATATCCAAATATGTAAAATTAATTAATCAATATTGCTGAGTAGTTAGATTTTTGTAAAATTAAGAAATATTTGAAATACAGTAAAAAATAAGAAAACTTATTATGTATATTTAGATGATGAACCAAATCTGAGACATGTACTTTTATAAATAAACAATAGAAAGAGGAAAAAGACATATCACAAATTACCCTAAAACGACGACGTTCAGAGTTTAGTCTATTGTTAATCGTGAAGACGACTAGTTGAGAATGTACTAACAGAAGACCGAAAAAGTATAATTTTGTGCAAAACCGTGAGTGTGGCTATGAAGAGTGTAACAGAGTTTAACTAAAATGAAAATAACATTAACAGTTAATATTTAACACCTCACTGATTCCGAACAACAGTAATAACACCATCTAACACAAGCACAAGAAATCAACGGCCATTTTGAGAAGATTTTGGACCATATTAGCAGAACACGAATACACATATTTGAACACCGGACACTTCACCAGTAACCCATCCCGAAACGGCATCGCAGGAGAAGAGAGAACACTCAACACTATATTCCTGGACCAACACTACTTCGCAGAGAAGGGAATATTCATTTATTTCTGTGGGAGAAGCTCAACCAGTTCCAGCAGTGCATAGCAGCGAAAATCGAGGTGAAGGCGGCCATACTGGATTTCCGAACGAGCCAAGTACACTGCCAGCTTGAAGCGAGTGACGTCATTTCGACGAATGGTTCGATATTACTTTTCATAATTGACAATTTAAATAATAATGTTGTTTTATTTCAGCCATAATAATTTAGTTTAAGAATATCTGTAAGAATGTATCTTGTTCCTTGCCCTCTGACCATTTCGACTCGCTAAAAGAATCCTAATTAATTAATCTTGTAAAAAATATATTTTGTCAATCTTGTTCGCTACTGACTGGAGCAAATAATCAGCCAATGCCTGGGCCATGCGCAGTCTGAATGGCGCATAATTTTAAATGTCAATAAATGAACATCATTATTCAGTTACAAGAGTTGTATTTATTTTTATAATGAATGTTAACTATTTTTTTTTTCTAAACAAAAATAATTTACAGTGCTAGAATAAATATCTGAGAGGAAGAAGAAGAGTAAAGTCATCGGAGAGAGAACCAACCGATCTGACTACACAATTAAATCATTAATAGAAACAAATAGATCTGAACTACAAATTCATACTTACTCAATTGGAAATAATTAAAGCACACACACAATTAATTAATTATTTATTTATTAATTGAATTCATCAATTAAACCAAAAAAAACAACTAAATATTAGTAACATTTCATAACTTACAAAATTTTTTTTTATTATCAACTAATCACACTTTATTATAAAACATTATTTACATTTAATTTATTCTTTGTAATTGGTGAATCCAAAATGGAGCTGTATCATCGGCGAGTTCAACACCGAGATTCAGACAACATTTATTAGTATCACAATAATTCTTGCTATCTTTAAGGAGACTAATCTTGTGTGATCACATCAACATATATCTTCATTAATCTTTAGTCTTTTTTATGTTTGTAATAAATTATATTACAATATATATATATATATCGTAATGTATCAAAATAACGGTTACATAGAAATGATATAATACTTCAAATAAAAGTGTACCACAAACATGTTCCATCAAACATGAGAATAAAGAACAGAAGTATAAAAGTCAAATGTGTATCTATAAATGAATAATGTTAAAGCAAGCCAACGAAGAAGAAAGAAGAACCAACTGAATAACCAGAAGAAGAAGAAGAAGAAGAAGAAGATGAAGAAGAAGAAGAAGAAGAAGAAGAAGAAGAAGAAATGTACCATGAAAAATGAAGAATATGTATGACTAGAACAAGACACCAGCATTCCCAAAGTATGGAAGGCACCACAACCAGTAAAGTAACAAAATAAGAATAATGATTACCAGATTAATAGTAATAAAACTATCTATCAAGGAAGGACATAGTGAAACCAAGATGATAGAAACCAAGTATTGAAAACTTAGTAAGTGATCACAAACAATAATAGTGAATACCTTAGATGAGTGCAACGATAAATAGTGTAACGACACTACCCCAAATAAGCAACACAAACAATATGAGTGAAGTGTTTATGACAAAGGGAAGTGAATAAATGTTAACAAGTGAAACCATTCTGACTCTATGTAGACTAGAAAATAAGTTAAAAGTAGATAAGTCTGCTTAGGTAAATAAATGTTTGAGATGGATTATAGAATTAGCCAATATAGAATAAAACACACATACACATGATCCCGTGCCCCAAAATACGGTTTTACATACCACACAGTCCCTGACGAGCGGTTGGAATTCGAATACCAACGCCAATCAGTCGTGACCACATTTGTCTGGTGCGTGACTCGCAGCTACTGTTTGTAACTTTCCTGTTGCAAAGCGTTTCCTATCCTCCGTTACCTATTCGATACTGTTATATATAGTCCTTTTGTGTGAATTCATTTTGCTTGTACATTCATATTATTTTCACTACAAAAATAATAACGCTTTTCGTTTCATAAAACGAATACACATTTTTTAGCAGTAAGATTGCGTGAAATATCAGAATAGTAGAAGTTGACGGTGTTGACTGTCTGCATTAACCTGTAGCTTAACAGTTGCTCTTTATTATAAAAGACTAAACTGAAGATTAGGAAGGTAAAGTAAGGTGCTCATTTACTGCAGCGTCTTTGATGAATATATAATTGTTGATAGTAAATGAAAAAAATAGTAAAATTACATTATAGGCTTACAGTTGTACAGCCTATACAGTCGTTCATTGTACAGTCTATATTTTATAGTCATTATAAGAAAAAATAGGAAACAACAAACTCTTCTATGAAATAGAATAATAATCTACATGTAATACAAATTGTTTGTAAACATAAGATATCGGCGTGGAATAGAGGCATTGCTAGTTGTCGGCAAATGGTGTAGGTAGTGATTGTTATGCAATTGTTAGTAGAAGACATACAAATAGAGGTGTGTAAGTGTTAGGACTTAAAACTCTAAAATCGTTAGTCGTAAAGATTTTATAAGAAGTTATTTGAAAAGGCTTTCGAAAATCCAATCAACAGCTTCAGTTACGTATTTTTCATGAAGTATCTAATGCATAATGAACGCATCATCATCATCTTCACTACAGGGATTAGGCCCTAGTTGGCCTGTTCCGGAACCCATCTCCTCCTCGGTCTACCAACATCCCTCTTTCACTCGGCTTGTACTTGAGAGCTGCCACTGGCAATCTGGTATCTGGCATTCGGCTACATGTCCACACCATTTCCTCTTATACTCCTTAATCGTCTCATTTAAAGACTGGACTTTAAGCCTTGTCTAATGTTTATGTTTCTTCTTCTATCCAGAAGGGAGAATCCTTGGACACTTCTCAGAAATCTCATTTCGGCAGCCTGAATTTTCTTTTCTTCCCCTTTAACGAGGGTCCATGTACAACTTGCGTAAAGGAATGTCGGAACAGCTACTGTTTTATAATAAAATTTCATACGGGTTTCCTTCCGGGTTTTATTTCGTAAATTTCTGTGAATTGTCCCACAGATGGATCTAAACTTTGATAGTTTATAACCCAATCGGCATCAACGTTGTACGAGATATTATATCCCAGATAATTAAAATCACAAACTTGTTCCAAAGTTTGATTGTCTACCACAATTTTTGTTCTAATGGGACGTTTACCTAGAAACGCCATGGTTTGATTTAGCGGCAGAGATCCTCAGCCCATAATGTCGCAAAATAGTATTAAATGTAAATATCGCTTTTTGTAACTGGTCTTCCGTTTCTTGTATTATTACCTTATCATCTGCGTACAGTAGGGAATTTACATAAATATCTCCTTGAAACTGTATTCCTGAGTCAACCTTAGTCTTCCATAGTCGTAAGACGTCGTCGATATAAATATTAAAAAGTGTCAGTGACATAGGACACCCTTGTCTAACACCTTTGTTTGTAGGGGCATCCTCTGTCAACCTACCATTTAAATCTAGGGTAATGGAAGTACTGTTATATAGGCTTTGGAGCACTGCAATTAATTGTGTGGGGAAACCTGTTCGTTCCATGATATTCCATAGTAGTGATCGCCTAACATGATCAAAAGCCTTCGCTATATCTACAAAAGCAAGATGCGTTTCCCCGTTGAACTCTCTTTTTTTCTCAATTATCAACTTAAGAGTAAAAATTGCATCTATACACGATCTTCCTTTTCGAAAGCCGTTCTGTTCTTCTAACAATAATACCTCTGTAATTGGTTTCAATCTTCCATTTACTATTCTGGCGTAAAGCTTATATGTTGTGTCGAGGATGGATATTCCTCTATAATTATCTGTCCTTGTTCGATCCCCTCTCTTAAATAATGAGATAACTCTTGCTCTTAACCATTCTTTTGGAACTGAGTGCTCCTTCCAGCACATATTCAGGAAATGTAACAGATGTAACTGCAATAAAATGCCTCCGTATTTCAAAAGCTCTATATTAATGCCATTCAATCCTGGTGAGGTGCGATTCTTAGATTCTCTCAATGCCTGTAGTAATTTCTTTAGAGTTATTGCATCAATACTTTCTGCATCACATTCCGTGATCACAACCTCTTCCTCATCCTCACTATACCAAAGTTGAGTATAATGTTTCTTTCATAATTCCACTGTAATTTGGTTGACAGACACCTCTTCTCTTTCCTTTCCATTCAACATATTCATTATCTTGTATGCCGTAACCTGTCTACCATGAACATCATGTTCAATATTGGAAATGAATCGCTCCCAGGATTGTCTGTGCGCTTGCCTAACAATCGTTTTTGCTCTATTTCTGACTTCCTTATACGTTTCCGCATTCGTAGGAGATGGGGAATTTAGATATTTAAGATATACTTTTTGTTTTTCAGCTACTGCGTCTTCTATTTCCTCTGTCCATATTTTTAAACCTTTCCTTTTTCTAAACCTTTTCTTTACACCTATTGCTTCATGGGCTGCTTGCACTATTATCCGTTTCATATTTCTCCACTCTTCTTCTATACTGTTGCCTGAAGGTATGCTATTCAAGTGCCTATTTAACCTAGCTTGATAAAGTCTTCGAATACTTTCCTGTTCGAATAAATATACCTTGAAAACCTCCTGTCTTGTAGATGTTTTAATTTTCTTCCATTTCGTGTATAACTTTATTTGTGAGATTACCAAGTAGTGATCAGAGAGAACATCATAGCCTCTATATACTCTCGTGTCACTAGCCTGTTTTGCCAATTTTTTGCTGATGGTGATATAATCTATTAAGGATCTAAGTCCCCTTGATGACCACGTATATTTATGAATCTCTTTCTTACGGAAAAAGGTGTTAGTTATTTTTAACTCGTTAAACGTAGCAAATTCTCTCAAAACCTCTCCATTATCATTTAACGTATCTTCCCCGAAAACTCCTACTATATTTGGGATTGGAACATTACCAAGCTTGGCATTCATATCACCCATCAATAAGATTTCATGGTTTTTATTTTTGTCGATTATTTTCTGAATCCTGTTGTAAAAATCTACAGTTTCGTCTGCTTCACCCTCTACGGGGGCGTAAGCACCTATGACAATTATATGACCACGTCCATATTTTATTTTTAAATATATATCCTCTCACTTTCAAAATGATATTCTTGTATACCTTGTTGCCATCTTTTATCGATAAATACTCCCACTCCTCTTGCTGCCCTAGATTTCTCACCCCCACGCCACTATAAAACATTGCGTAATCTCCTACATATTTTGAACCTTTATTTTTCTTTTTCGTTTCCGTTACTACTGCGATATTTACTTTGTTAATATAACGCAATAATAATTGCGTTATTTGTTAATAATGAACGCAATGAAAGGAAAAATGGAAGCATTCGATTTACGCTAGAAATAATTTTAACTTTATCTGATATAAAATTGTGTCTCAATAGAACAAGAGCGAAAAGAGTTTGTGTTTCGTCTGTTAAATAATTTTAGAGATGGCAGTGTTAATCATATACGTTTTATTAAAATATTAGTTTAACACTATACAAACATAATTAAAGTTTAAATCGTAAATAATCTTCTCACGACGGTAGAAGATTAGCTGGTGAATAACTGGTGTTTCCATCAGTTAACAATGTGTGCATTAATATACAAACGATTAGAGTGCGATATAGAGGTCAAAGTGATACCAAAGTGGCAAAAATGATTATTTGTTTTAACTGCCGTTTAGTAAATTTACAGATTTTGTGAAGTTATTATTTTCTGTGAATTGTAGGCAATACGTACTTGTACTTAAGTGGACGAATTATTGTTTTGAGGTTATGATTTTTGTTAGTCATAATAAAATAATGTGATTGACTTCGTTACTCTCGCTAGTGTTTCAATGGTACCACGAAAGATCGCTACACAATCGATCTTCATGATGACAAGTATGGGTAACTGATTAAGTCAGCCCTATAAGGACACTCAATACGCAATTATTATGTTCTGTGAAAAGTAAGATATTTGTTAAATTATGTGCTCTGTAAGAGGAAGCAAAACTCTCTCCTACCGAATAAAATATTTATAATGAATTTTAACAAATAAGAAGTAAAATACTTTTTTTTCAAAATAAATATCAGCAACACTTTTCAATACTTTAAACAATACTTGCACACAAAATGGCATTTTCCGGAAAATATTAATACTCAGTGCAGTTCACAAAAATTAGAAAAACATTCTTATTTGTTTCATTTTTTCTCAGGTGTTCCAACGCCGTATGTGTTAGTGCATGGTAACGACATATGCGGCCTGGGGCTTCTTGTAGACTGCCGTTTTAATAACTGATTCTTTGTTTTCAAACGTGAAACATGACGTTCTCATTGAATGACGTTTTAAATTATCCTAGTAACTGCGAAGTATGGAACGACGATAGTCACAGGCGATTGCTACATCTCCAAAACTCATCAGAATGTAACTTTTACACTGTCATGGGTTAGTTTTGCTTAATACAGATAGTCACTTAATATTTATTTGTTGTCTACAATCATCTACAATGACGGCTTAATTTTTCTTTTATTATGATGGTGATTTTTCTTTAGAGCTTGTTTATTTCGGAAATATCTGTATTTTAAAAATTATCGTGTTAATTATTTAAGGTGCAAGCATATTATACCTTATTTATGAATATAAACAATAAAACGTTCACTTACTAATTATTGTCTTTTATTAGAAAACAAAAATATTTAAATAAAATTTGAAGAAAATTTATGTTTGAAGGCTTTAAGTAAAGAAAAGCAGCTAGTTACTATCAATATTATATAAAAGTAACATGTATAAAACATTAAGCAGAACATTAGTAACTTCTTTTTTTACACTCAAATAGAAAATGTTTACTATGGTAAAAAGGCAGCGTGGTTGTGTATAATAAAATAAAAGAAAGAAAATAATACTTTAAATGTGTAAACTGAAAAGCTGTATTTTCACCAAAGTGTACACGAGAAATTAATGGGCATTATATGGATCCAAGGCTGAAGATGATCTGTCTATTCAACGCTTCACGTTGCTTACATACACTGGCTGCAGCCTTGTTTAGGCTCTGTACCTGTCAAATGGTATCGATGCCTTCAATTCCGTATATTATTCCCTAGCCGTTACCAACAATTAGATGGCAACGTATTGTCAGAATCCTATAGTTACTCCTTATTTGCTTCTTGAATAATATTTACAGTACCAGTTATAAATTTTATTGACAAGTTATGTAATCATTTATTAATTTATTATATAGTTAACTTAAGCGTCAGCTTTAATTTCTTTCTTAAATTTTAGACTCATGTTGATCAGTATGCAAGTCACGTATATAGATGAAATAAAATTTTAATTTACCGTTCTATTAGTCCGGTAACTTTGTTTTGTATTAATTAAAACGCATTATGAGATAGGCTGTATGCCTCTTTTCGACGAAGTTGCCCTTGTTTGGGCATTTGAAGTACTTTTTCCGTGGGGTACGGCATGGAACTGTTGACAAAGGAATTTAATGTAATCGATATCACTAAATGTCAATGAAGAATGCGAAATATTGTATGTGTGTGTCTTCTTACATCCGTTTGTGTGTGTTGTTGTTGTGTGCGTGTGTGTTGTTGCTGTTGCTGTGGAAATTAACAAATACTTGTTAGTTAATTTCAATCCATTTATTGAATCTGCCACAAAATATTTAAAAAAAAGTTAAATATATGTAATCAATTTCTGTATAAAGGACTGTTCTCTGTATGTTCAAAATTTCGTTGTACATGAACACACAGGAAATAGACGAGACTTTACTGCATTTGACACATAGGAAATGACGTTTCTTCTGGTGTGCGATCAGCGTTTTTTGTGTTAACATTATTTGAATTAGCGAGGATTTACATAATTTTGTTTTTTCGACGAACAGAACATGTTCTAATGGTTAATAATTACGTATGTGTGGCTATATTATTACTTGGTATACCAGATTATAATGTGAAGTTTGTAGTAATTGAATATAATATTTGTTTATATGGTTTTCGTTTGCTTACAGACTTCCCGTATTATTTTATCATATATAAACATATGGAGAGGCGTTTTTTACTAAGTAAATACTGTATAGCATGTGTTATTTCAAAAGCTAAGTAATTTAGCATTTAATGGTTAAATGGTAATCTAGGAATGAGTTTTAGTAACATTTCTATATAACTAGGTACATATTTTGTAGACTCTTATGAGCGGTTACGTAGTCAGCAATAACTCACGCCATCCTCTTACCGTGAATATCTACAGTCCACACTCAGCTTGTGATCCACTATAACTCCTACTAGTCAAGACAGTACATTACCTACATTGCACTACCAAAGCTATCCATCAACATCTCATGAATAAAATACAGATAAGTTCAAAGATTCAACGTTACATATATTTCCATATACAGATGTGCAAATTGTGGATAATACAGTGAACAGAGAGGCCAGTTTATGGAGCAGTATTTGGAGAATATATTGATAGAAACTGAAGAAGGGTAATTTAAATTTGAATCTGTACTTATTTCAGTAGTCAGAAATAAAACGCTTTCCTTTTACTTCCATGTTCTTTAAGGAAATGGAAGTATGGTGATGGCAAAAAAAATCGTGTTCGAGATAATTGCAGATTCTGATTGTACTACACTCAAAACATAAAAAAAAGTCATTTTTCGAAAAGTGTGTGTGTGTGTGTGTGTGTCTGTCTGTCTATCTGTAGATTTTTTTCTACGGTAAACGATAACATCCGCAAATTCAAACATAATCAAATAATTTTCTGCATAGAGCCCTGATTTTTAGAGTACTCAAGACCTATTGTTTTTGGCGAAGATCGTTTAAGGAAAGGGGTAGTTTACCTGCAACGGTTTTTTTTAAATCAAGGGTAATTGTTTTTTATGGCAAACGATAACAGCCGCAAATTCAAACAGAATCAAATGGTTATTTGCATACTACCCTAAATTGTAGAGTTCTCAAGACCTATTGTTTTTGGTAAAGATCGGTTAAGGGGAAGGGGTAGTTTACCTGCAACGTTTTATGTTTTAACAAGGGTATTTCTATGGCAAACGATAACAGCCGCAAATGCAAACAGAATCAAATGATTATTTGCATACAGCCCTGAATTGTAGAGTTCTCAAGACCTATTGTTTTTGGTGAAGATCGGTTAAGGGAAAGGGGTAGTTAACCTGCAACGTTTTTTATCAAGGGTAATTTTTCCTATGGCAAACGATAACAGCCGCAAATTCAAACATAATCAAATAATGTTTTGGATACAGCCCTGAATTGTAGAGTACTCAAGACCTGTCGGTTTTGCTGAAGATCGGTTAAGGGAATAGGGTAGTTTACCAGCAACATTTTATGTTTTAACAAGGGTAATTTTTTCTATGACGAACGTTAACTGCCGCAAATTCAAACAGAATCAAATATTCTTTTGAATACCACACAGTGAAGATCTAAGTCCGACTCTTAAGATTCGAATTTGGGACTGTTAGTGTTTTCAATTTGGCTATATGGAATATGCGCTTGGATTCTGAATGAGAACTTTACTGATAGGTTGGAGAAGTTCGAAATGTGGACTTCTCGAAGAATTTTAGGAATACGTTGAATAGATAAAGTCTGTAATATTGCGCTAATGAGAAGGATGCAGAAGAAGAAAAAGTTATTAGTTCTGTTAAAATCAGAAAACTCGAGTACCTGTATCACATTGTGCCCGAGGAAGATATTACACAAGTTGTTATGTAGGGCAATATCCAAGGGAAAGGAATCCGGAAAAACGTTACAGCGTACTTCCTGGTTACAACAATTGAGAGAATGGTTTAACTGCAACTCAGTTGACTTATTGAGAGCTGCTGTGTCTTGAGTTTGCATTGCCATGTTGATTGCCAACCTTCTTAGAGAAGATGGAACTTGAAGAAGGAGAAATCATATTCAGGATCTTTTTAAATGAACGAAAGAGAGGTTTGTTGACAGTAGTCTGGGTCAATATTGTTACGCACATAAATTTTTTGGACTTATTGACTCTAGACAATATGATGTACTCTAATCAATTAACGCTTAATCCAGTAATTACTCTTCACAAGAAAATAATCCGTTGCCTACAGTCAACGTTGAGCAATAACAATCACTGAAGTCACAAACAGCTGCGGTATGGGATTTAACATTGTCGTCATACAGTGTTTGCAAATACTCCAACGTGCCACGCAGAATCGATAATCCTTATACCACAATCGATCTGATGGTCTACTGGTCTGTTTATTCGAAGGATGAAACAAGAAGGGGATCTACTTGTAGCTTTCCACATCGTGGAATGCACTGTCTGGTGATTGGCCGACTCCTATGTACTTCAGCACGTCTGGCAACGAGCAGTGGTTACTATGACAACGGCTAACAGCCGGTGGATGTCAACAGACCAAGACAGTAAAAACAGTTGCCAAAATCAAGCAGAATCCTACTCCTGTTTAGTTCGGTGTATTTAGTGTCAATTTCAACAACGAAACTCAAAATATCATCCGCATGATTGGAAGCAGTCAGACAAATATTAGGAAACTTGTCTGAAAAGGAACGGGTTTGCGTTTTTCCTTACAAAATGAGAACACTGAAAAATTACAGTGCTAATATTTATAATGTTTGTTTACAGTCGTGAAATTTTTGTACCTTTTACCCTTACTAGACTTCATGTCCTACAGTTTTCGTAAGTCCTTGCTTTGTTTCACGTCACACAAATGGAACACTATTGCGCAGCATTGTGCAATAACATTTTGTGTCAGCCTTTAATACATTGCAACAGAAATATTTGACAAATTAATAAAAGCTTATGGAGATGCAGCCACATACCGGACTGATGTTGTGGTTGGCCGAAAAACCGTAGAGGGTGAACCCCGTTCTGGACGACCAAACATATCAAAAATGACGAAATGTGTTAAAAGTGAAAGATCTAATCTTATCAAATCCAATCATTGTTTTATAGTAAAAATGCTTTGTTGTTAACTAAGTTTAAAGCACTAGATAACTAGTTATATGTTTAATGAACATATAACTTTGATACATAATTTTAACATGAGCATTATCAAAAATGGGTTCAAAATTCTCATTCACGTACAGAAGGACAACTGAAAATAAGTATCTTCACTTTCTGAAGTAAATTTAAAATTAAACAGATTGTATCAAAAATCTCATAAAGAATTTGTGAATTGTGCATTTTGGGTATGATTTAGAAATAAAACAATAAAACGAGGAAGTGAAGAGTGGCACAAAAAACTCACAATGTATAAAAAGAGTAAGACATAGAAAATTCAAGATCCAGAAGTTTTTGACATTATAAGGAATAAGGAATATAAGTAATATTATATTCTTTATATAAGGACAGGTCGTTATATAAGGACATTTACAACCGTTAGTTTCTTCAGAGACTAAAACAAAGTCATTTCAAGTCCAGCCCAAATATGGCTGATTCTTGGATATTTCATCACGATAACGCTTCCTGTCAGACTACACTGAGGAGACTATAAAGAAGATATATTGTTTTGCAAATAATGTGCTAATAAATATTTGCATACAATAGGTCTCATTAATTCTGAGACAACTACGCATAGCTCACTTGTCTCAAGTTGTTAATTGTTTGCGTTAGTGTTAATATCATAATACCGAGTTAACAACTAAAGTAATTGAAACATTAAAACTCAAACAACTCGTTTGCAATTACAGGAATCAGTCATCTTGACACCTGTTATATAGTTCGCAGAATTCGCAGAACTGTGCTATTTTCAAATAAAATATATGCAGTGGTGTCGCAAAAACATAAATATTAAATTCATGAACATTTTATTTATTTGAAGTAATTCTTTCTTATAAACTTTCATAATTTCACCGTCAATAAAAAAACTTTCATCATGGATGAGAGATTATAAAAGTGTTAATAAATCTGAAGTTACCCTGTGCTTAAAATAACTTATACAAGGTAATTGTACGTTGTAAGGCTTGTATCTACTATATAGGTTTCAAGTAAACTCTGATAACTTTACACTGCTGGTTACTCTACACACGTAGAAAATAACTACGCATTACAGGCAAGAAATCTAATTCAGACAGCCATCTGTTATACCAGATGAGTTAAAGTTGTAAGAAGGATTATGTTTCAAAATATTTGGAATACTTGTGACAAAAGTGTAATTATTTTTAACTACGGCACTTTAAATAAATAAATTTAAGCCGGTTTAATTTCTACCTCCAGCTAAGCTAAAATATTATTGTAATATTTCAAGCATGTACTGTGATCAGTTATATACTTTATTAAAAGTAAATAATTATTTATTGTACAATGCAGATGATTCAAGTTAAGATCAATTATTCGTCAGATTTAACTGAGTTTATAGATATTCTAATCTCCTCTATAAAAATAATTTACCGTCTGAGGCAGCAACTAAGCGGAAATACAGCGTACTAAAGTTATCTTCCAGTTTATATATTTTATAATTCTACAAACGAGATGGTCAGATTTGTTAGAGAATGCAAGAAATATCCTACAGTACTTACGATTAATAGACGCTGGTAAATTGTAATGTTTAAAAAGTTTCTCCCTAATCACAATTTTAAGATGAACATTGTTACGACAGTCAAATAGACCGTCGTGTTTGAACAGTAAACAGAATAATTAAACCTCCTTCTTCGGCAAACATCACTTGTTAAATTCTCTCAGCATAGTTTCTCTTAAATCCACTACAAATACATCGGCAATAGTAATGTGCGCACCAAGAATCACTTCAGGTACAATGTCTGCAACAAGTATTCACTGATTAAACTCGAGGATACCCAGGGGTAGCAGTAAGTAAATCTTTCATAATACTTTGACGAGGCTACCAGTTGCAGTCCGTATGTGAAAGAGTTAAACTGAGACTGAAGATGTCTGACTATATCAAGGCGCACAATGACCACTGTAGAGCCCGTGTCAAATGTGAATGAGGCTGGTTTATTTTAACGAATCAGTTAACAATCAAGATACCTGTGATCTTATGTAGCGTGGAGAGTGTCTGCTGTTTCGAAGCGTTCTTTCTCCAATTGGTGCGTTCATATCCTTCCCTCTGTATTTAATTCTTGCAGCAATCTGCTTGAAGAATACCGCGTTTTATATATTTGTAGCACTTAGGCCATTTGTCTTATCCGCTTGGTTCGGTCAATCCTTGTGGCACTATAGATTTATTAAATCATTTCTCCTAAATCGTCTCTTTATTCTGCCTTTTATGGGAATAATGTGGTAGTGGATCCGTTTAACTTCTGTTAACTTAATTTTTAATTAAATTAGTTGATCCCTGATGCCATTCTTTTATTAATGTAAGTTGCCGACTTCGTTGTTTTAAATGCGAGAGCGTCTGAGCTATTCTTGTTCCGTGCCAGTCTTAACACTTGTAATTCACTATCTCCGATACCAACAATAAATGTAAGGAGAGCAATCCGCGTCTAAAAGTCCTCCGAAGTCAGGATAAGCCAATCTAGTTAGTCGGTCAATACTTGTTTCCAGCTCATGTAGGGTCTCCCCGGAACGCTCTCGCTTTTTTTTAAGCTGAAGGCGGTATAAGCTTCACAGATGCTGGTCACCGTACCGTAATTCCAGAGCTATCGTTAATTCGACATGGTTGTTCTGGCTGTCAGATGGCACTACCTGTAATAGTTATGTGGCGAGTCCTTTTAAAGCGACAATGACTCAAAAGTCCATGTCTTCTGACCATTTATTTAAGCCAACGGAAATTTCACATTGACGAAGATAATTTGCCCAGTGTTTGTTTTCATCAAACGTTGGGCTCTTGGTGTGAACTACCCCTACTACACTTAATAGCGCTTTTTCATTCATTGGTCTTATTTTTTGAACTTTCTTGGCGTTTATTATTGGCCTTGCCTTGTCAACCATTTTTTCATATATATATATATATATATATATATATATATATTGTACTGTAATTATTTTCTGATATAATAATATTTATTATATGCACCACGTTGGTTGCGTCATTTATTGTACTGTAATTAATTACAGGTATTGTAATTAAGATGTGCTCCACGTTGGATCAGCCATTTAATGTACTGTTATTTTTTTTATGAGTCTTGTAATTATTTAATAGTATAATATAATTACTAAATGTACCTACTGTTATTATGTTTTTTTGTTTACCAGTACATGTAAAGAAACTCTTTCTCTCAGGGTTAATGATTATTAAGCTGTTTGATCGTATTTACGATTGTATCTTATATTTTCTTTTCTTTAAACCAAACCAAATTCTGTTAATATGTAGTATTTTGAGAATTAACCATGTAAAAAATATATACCAGACTAATGCAACTTGATCGACTCTGAATTCTTCCAGCTGCCACGGGTTCACTTCTGGTTGTTGTTTACCTTTTTTCAAAAGCAATATTAGGCTTGGCAATCTGTTCCTTCACACAAATTTCTTATTGATCTCACCGCTGAATGCCGCTCTCCAGGACGACTGCAACACAGATGTCTCCTCGGAACACTTAATTATCTTTTATGGCAACTTAAACTCTTCTTCAGTCCAGGATTTCCCTCTTCTATCGTCGTTCTATTAAGGATATTGTTATATTTCTCGTAATATTATTTATTTATTAAATATTATAATCAAAACTCAGGTATCACAAATTAAATTCCTTTACTGTATTTTCTTTTCCATGTTACATTAACTTGATGATGTACAAATGTTACTTTATGAATTTAGACTCTTCAAGCTACTCTTATAGATATAATTTTAGATTCTTCATGCTGTTACCATTAGATATTAAATTAGACTCTTCATGTTACTCTTATTAAAAATAACGTTAGAGTTATAACATTACTCTTATTGAATATAATTTAAGACTCCTGATGTAACTCTTATTAAATATAATTGAAGACTAATAAAAATTTCCTTCATCGCTATACAATACAAATGTTTAACAATTTACCAAATTGCCACTTTTATAATTCCCTAATTTCTTTACATCTGTTTATCATATACCTATTAAAACATATATGATTTTTCTATTTCTTATTAAACATCTTTATTTTACCTCTAATATTCGTAATTCTAGTTGTTATTTATTAAATTATAATTTTATTGCTCTTTACTCTTCTTATAACATTCATTCCAATTTCATATATTCTTTTCCTAACATATAACTGAATATTGTTTTATATCATATAGGAATCGACCTCTATGTTGACTGGGTGAGTCGATAGTCCCAATGTTTTTTGTTTACATTTTAAAACATATGTTACATTCAATACAAAATCTGCATCCTTTCTCTTTTAAAATTTATTACCTCCCTATTATGTACTGTGTGCAATTTAACAGCAGTACAATATATACAGGGCTGTATTTGTGACGGTACGCAACCGGAACGCAATTTTAAAATTTTTAGAAATTAGAAATGTGGTGTGATAACCATAGAGGTATATAAGATAGAGGTGGTGAACTGGCTGAGTCGGCGACGCTGAATCGGCTGATCCGCGCGAGTTCCACTCTCGCGCATGCGTCAGTAGACAAAGATAGGTTGAACAAACGGGACGCACTTAAAGCATTTCGTGAATATGTTTTTGATAATTGTGAGAGCTTTGGTGGAAATTGTGAAAATAAAAAAAAGTATCCCAAAAAATTGCTTCCATCAACTGCCATCAAGACAATTCCAGTGTCTTCTAGTGAATGTGAAAGAGGGTTTTCCCAAATGAATCTAATCATGACTGACGGTAGAGCATCTCTGTTAACAAAAACTGTCTCTTCACTACTTTTTCTGAAGTTGAATGGCCCACCACTGACTCGTTTTGACCCTTCAAAGTACGTGGAATCTTGGCTGCTTCGGGGACGGCACTCTGCTCTGGACACCAACAGCAAGGGAAGAAAGAGGGGAGAGACGTATAATGAAAACCTTTCTAAGCTTTGGACAATTTTATAAACTGTGAGTTATACATTTAAAATTAATTCATCATTTAAAAAATTAATTAATTAAAAAAATCACTACATTTGGACAAATTTTCGGGTGAATTTTAAGACATTAAACACGTCTAAAACGTCATTTTAAGACCTTTATTTTTCAAAAATTTTCCGGGGCCCCCGGACCACCCGATTTGTTGGGGGGTACCCCCCAGACCCCCTTTAGGCGAACCGGAACCTACATTTTTACAAATAGAGCACTGTATATATATATATATATAATTAATATTTATAAAGACTTTACCTCAAGATGTTTACTCCTTATTTATAAATATTAAATATATTTCATACATCAAGAAACAGACTGTAGCAAAAAGTGTTTGAATATATATTTAAAGTCCAAAAAAATCAGGAAGGGTGGGGATGGGAACTCAATGGTTCCCGAAACATGTTCCTAATAAGGAAAAAAAATATCTTAAAGTAAATTCATTATAAATATTAAATATATATATATATATGTATATATATATATATATATATATATATATATATAGCAACAGATCAAACTTTATTATACTAATAAGGATATAGTGAGTGTGTAAAATCACAAACAAGTCTATTATGGAGGAGATGAAAAATTATTTATTATACACACAAATATAGTTTTAAAGAGGTATATTGTATTATAAATTGTCATGTATTGTAATTTGCAATAGTAGTTTATAATGTTCGATAATATATCGGTTTTACTTGATTGAGGCTACGACCTCAGTACGTGCAATCCTCCGCTTCCTGCCGCTCCCGTCCTGGCGTCCTCTTCTTCAGCGTCACTCCTTCCTGGCGTCCTCTTCGTCCTGGCGTCCTGTTCGTCCGGCGTCCTCTTCGTCCGTCGTCCTCTTCGTCTTATCGTCCTCTTCTCAAATGTGTTAAACACACAATGCTTATTATTTTCCCTAGAATAGTTTATTATTAATTGATATGTAAATTTGATCAATCTCAGGGTGAATATGGGTATCAATTTAATAAGGTGTATTAGTCGTACACCTTCCACGCAACCTTGAAGTGTTTTTATATCCCTAAGCGGGTTAAACTTACACGAAAAGCACTATACTATATTATAATTCTATTTAAATAATTTACCCACTCGGCTCTGTACGCAGAACTTCTTACAGAATACCAAGGATTATGTTAAGTTATACTTTTCTATGTTCGCTCGAGAAAAAGTCTCTCACGCACGAGCTCAACTTCATCTTGCAACTTCTACAGACAGACTGTGTCGATCTTTACTCTACTGAGAATGAATGTTACTGAATTTAGTGTTTTCCGATTGGCTAAACCCAACTCACATGATTGATGGTTTCAACAGATATAAACTTTTCCAGAAAGAGTTTGTATAAATATGCACTAACTTGCATTGAATTATCTACTAATTTTTATGACCCTATTAATGATAAGTGTTTCAAATTGAGTTTTTCCTACTTAAAAAACTATATTTCTAAAATAGTTATGAACCATTGAGTACACAAAAAATTGAAGCTATTTACATAACTAATTCATTGTCAAAGTTTCACTTCGATCGGTTAATTACCGTGGAAGATATAGTGATCACAAGTTATCACACCCACACACGTGCACAAGTTCACACGAAAAATACATGAAAATAAAGAATATCTTTTTACGAAGAATTTGGTATACCCCTACATGCTTATCCATTTCTAAATACAAAACTTACGGCTATAAGACAAAGTATTACATAAAACCAATTTAAACATGAAAATGCTCGTCATCCATGTGCTCTGATACAAACAACATAGCTTATCATCCTGTGTTCCGTTGCAGTATATATATATATATATATATATATATATATATATATATAATGTTGCAGTATATATATAATGTTGTGACGTTATTCAATTTGTTTCTTCAGCATGTAGTGTAATTTCGTAGTTTCTTTTTAACACCTGAAGCATGTTTCACTGAAAAATATCAGTATCATCAATACCTATATATAAAATACGAAATTACACTACATGCAGAAGAAACAAATTGAATAACATCACAACATTATAATATAATTACTGCAAGAAACTTCGAGTTACCTATACAGAAAATTATATATATATATTGTAGCATAACAAAATTATCACGTTAAACATTTAACTTAATGCAACATAAATAAAGAAGAAAAGGTCCATAGTGAGTGAGAAGAATGAATTGGTTAAAGGTAAAGCAAAGGAAACTGTATATTAAGTCAATAAAATGTTAATAAGAAAAAAAATAACAAAGAAAACCATTGATCAAAATAACTTACTATGTAAAAACCCAATAAACCAGCAGTATACCCAGTAGATTGGGGAAGCAGTAAAAAGGAAAGACAAGAAAAAGGAGATAAAAGGGTGAAAACAATATTAATAATGGAAATTTATAAGGTCAAGAAGCAGAGAAACCACAAGACAAGAAATTTACTAATATAATAATGAAGAATGGACAAAATATATCAAGATTCCCACAAAGAGCCTAGAAACAAGAAGAGCTATTCCAAAAAATGTTAATAATGGAATACATACCATTGAACAAAATTAAAACCAATATATTTAGACCCAGTAACACAAGTTACAAGATACAATCCAAAGAAAACCGAATTGTAAACTAGTTATAAGTATAATATGTAAAAAATTATTTAAAAAGGCTACCATTAGTGTAGACAATAATAAGTGACACACTATAATAAAGTATAGTGTAAGAAATAGAAATCTATTAAAAAGACTACCATCAGTGTAGGGAAATACTATATAAAAATTAAAAGACAGTCTAATGACTAAGGTTAATTTTAATAATAAAAGTGTTTTAAAAAATTAAGTAATATAAGATTGTAATAGTTATACGATGCTTTTATTTCATTGCGTTACCAAAATAATTATAGTGAACACAAGAGACAGTTAATAACTGAAAGTGTTATTAGGAATAAGATGTTTTAATAGGATTAGGTTGGTGATAAAAGGAAACATAAAATCAAAGGACAGCCAATGACTGATAATATTGCTGATAATAAGATGTTTCCATTATAATTCTATATGTATAAAAAAATAATAGGCATAAGATGTTTTTGTATGTTTAAGTGATATAAAAAAAAAGTTAGTAGATATAAGATATTCTGTTGTATTTAAAATCATGTTATTTAATTTTCAAGTTTGTAAGGCAGAGAGGCAAGTAGGAAATAGAAATGTAATAATTTTATTTAAAACTGTAAACCATATGAAAGGTACAAAGCAGATTAGCTAAGACACCACTTTAGAAAACACAGACCAGTAATGTAAACCCAAAACTATCTATCAGAGAATCAAACTACATAATAGGGGATAAAATTCAGTCCATACAACACAGAAATTGAAAATGTAATTAATACAGATACAATTAATAACGAATGGAATGACAAAGGAAAGAAAATTAACTTCCTTTGGAAACGAATAATACTAGGCCTATAATGGTAATCAAATCAGACTAAACAGTAAATTAATCAATATTGAAGTGTTTTAACAACAAAATTATTAACAACAAAGATAATCACGGAGTTATTAAGATTATTCCATGGAAATATTATCAGATAAAACACTTAAAAACCATTTAAACACTAAATTTGTACAAAATATGAGGCCTACAATAATTATAAAAAATTGTAATTTTTGGGCTTAAATGAACTTGAAACAAACCCAGCTATATATCCAAATATGTAAAATTAATTAATCAATATTGCTGAAAGAAAACTTATTATGTATACTTAGATGATGAACCAAATCTGAGACATGTACTTTTATAAATAAACAATAGAAAGAGGAAAAAGACATATCACAAATTACCCTAAAACGACGACGTTCAGAGTTTAGTCTATTGTTAATCGTGAAGACGACTAGTTGAGAATATACTAACAGAAGACCGAAAAAGTATAATTTTGTGCAAAACCGTGAGTGTGGCTATGAAGAGTGTAACAGAGTTTAACTAAAATGAAAATAACATTAACAGTTAATATTTAACACCTCACTGATTCCGAACAACAGTAATAACACCATCTAACACAAGCACAAGAAATCAACGGCCATTTTGAGAAGATTTTGGACCATATTAGCAGAACACGAATACACATATTTGAACACCGGACACTTCACCAGTAACCCATCCCGAAACGGCATCGCAGGAGAAGAGAGACCACTCCACACTATATTCCTGGACCAACACTACTTCGCAGAGAAGGGAATATTCATTTATTTCTGTGGGAGAAGCTCAACCAGTTCCAGCAGTGCATAGCAGCGAAAAT
Organism: Magicicada septendecula; assembly: GCA_034769895.1. Taxonomy (NCBI): domain Eukaryota; kingdom Metazoa; phylum Arthropoda; class Insecta; order Hemiptera; family Cicadidae; genus Magicicada; species Magicicada septendecula. The sequence continues at coordinate 400,567,963 of CM068369.1, read as the reverse complement.
CGAGGTGAACGCGGCCATACTGGATTTCCGAACGAGCCAAGTACACTGCCAGCTTGAAGTGAGTGACGTCATTTCGACGAATGGTTCGATATTACTTTTCATAATTGACAACTTAAATAATAATATTGTTTTATTTCAGCCATAATAATTTAGTTTAAGAATATCTGTAAGAATGTATCTTGTTCCTTGCCCTCTGACCATTTCGACTCGCTAAAAGAATCCTAATTAATTAATCTTGTAAAAAACATATTTTGTCAATCTTGTTCGCTACCGACTGGAGCAAATAATCAGCCAATGCCTGGGCCATGCGCAGTCTGAATGGCGCATAATTTTAAATGTCAATAAATGAACATCATTATTCAGTTACAAGAGTTGTATTTATTTGTATAATGAATGTTAACTATTTTTTTTCTAAACAAAAATAATTTACAGTGCTAGAATAAATATCTGAGAGGAAGAAGAAGAGTAAAGTCATCGGAGAGAGAACCAACCGATCTGACTACACAATTAAATCATTAATAGAAACAAATAGATCTGAACTACAAATTCATACTTATTCAATTGGAAATAATTAAAGCACATACACAATTAATTAATTATTTATTCATTAATTGAATTCATCAATTAAACAAAAAAAAAAACAACTAAATATTAGTAAAATTTCATAACTTACAAAAATTTTTTTTATTATCAACCAATCACACTTTATTATAAAACATTATTTACATTTAATTTATTCTTTGTAATTGGTGAATCCAAAGTGGAGCTGTATCATCGGCGAGTTCAACACCGAGATTCAGACAACATTTATTAGTATCACAATAATTCTTGCTATCTTTAAGGAGACTAATCTTGTGTGATCACATCAACATATATCTTTATTAATTATTTATTTATATTTGTTATAAATTATATTACAAATTGGCGTCCAACTAAAGGGCTTTAAATAGGAGGTAATAGAGTTATAAAATAAGGACGATTGTCCAATTTCCTATTTTTAGCTCGGCAGCGGTCAATAGGTCGGAAGAAGGAGCGAAATGCACAGGAGAGCTACATCAAGGAAAAGGGCTGTGGAGGCCGAGCAGGAGGTAGACATGGAATATAAAGAGGCGACACCCGTGGAAGATGTGGAGTCGATGTTACCGCCAGCAGAACCAAACAAGCCTGCACCACAGGAGGAACAGCCGGACAAATCCACCACAAAGGAAGATACAAAATTGGATAGAATGATGGAGATGTTACTCAGAGAATTTAAAACGACAAAAGAAGAGTTGGGTAATAAAATCGGAGATACCAACAAGAAAATCGAAGAAAATAATAAGGAAATGAAAAGTGATAACCAACGATTGAAGGAGGAAATGAAGAATGATAACCAACGATTGAAGGAAGAATTTTGTAATAAAATTGGAGATACCAGTAAGAAGATAGAAAAGAAGATGGAAGAAAATATTCAGAAAATTGAGGAGAAAATGGAGGAAATAAAGACTGACAATAAACAGTCGAAGGAGGAATTAACCCAGATAAGCCAAAAACTGGAAGAGACCAACAAGAAGATGGAAGAAACAAGTCAGAAAATGGAAAGCAATAATCGACAATTAAGAGAAGAATTGAAAGAGACGAACCAAGAGAATATGAACCGATTAGATGGAAAGATGGAAGCATTGAAGGAAGAACTGGGGCAAAAGATAGCTGAAAATAATGAAACAATCAGCAAGAAGGTAGAAGAGGAATTAGCGGTAATCGAACAAAAGGTTACAAGAGCTGACGAAAGATGGAATCAGACCGAACGAGAAGTACAGAGTATCAAGACAGAAATAAACACTAAGGTTAACAACATTGAAGAAACGACTAGGAAGACATTGGAGGAAAGACTAAAAGAAACACGTGAAGACTGGGAGCGAGTGCAGGACCGATTCACAGAAAAATGTGACGGCATTGAAGCTACTGTGACCAGTATCAACAGTCAGGTGCGACAGAACCAAACAGATATAGACCTGTTCCATAGTCGACCGACAAGCATTACCAGTTGTCCTAACAACGAGAATCGCGAAGGAATTAACTTCTGGTTTTATAAAACCAAGCCGATGGAGTTCCTAGCCAGAATCGAAGAGTACTTCACCAAACACAGGGGCAATCGCTGGAGGGAGAATAAAGAAGTGCTTGACGAATCGTTCAAGGAGATAGCAGATAATTGGTGGATGGCGATAAGGGACGAAGTGACCGACTACCAACAATTCAAAAGGCTATTCAAAGCCAAATATTGGTCTGAATCGACACAAAATATCGCCAGAGACGGGATCTGTCATGGAAAATACAACCCGTATGGAAACCAGACTCTAACAGCGTACTTCTTGGGAAAGGTGTGCGTGGCCAAACATCTAGAGCCCAGAATACCGGAAGAATGCCTGGTCAGCAAGCTCTCATACCATTATGAGGAAGATATAATAAGAGCTAGAAAGAACAGTCAAATAAAGACTGTACAAGCAATGACCGAGCTCTTAGAAATGTATGAGCACGAGGATTACTACCGCCAAAGTCGCAGGAGATATGAAAGGCCGGAACCAAGAAGTAACACCAATAATTCGAATAATAATAATCGGCAGAATATGGGCAACAACAATAATTATAATTCCGCAAATCGGAATAATGCCGAATACAATTATAACACCCGTAATAACAATAATGTACCTAGATTTAATAACAATAATAATAATAATCATGTTCCTCGCATTAATAATAATGACAGCAACAACAACAACAATAATAATAATAATAATAATAATAATAACCGTCCACAAAACAACAACGGTTATTATAATAATAACCGTAATTATGTTCCAAATGGTCAGAGGAACCCCAACCCCTCTAATAACAATTATCATAGTAATTATAACAGGAATTACCCGAATGGAGGTAATAACAATAATTACAGGACATATCGACCCTATATTAACTACATCAGAGCGGAAGGCAGTGGACAGAGGAGGTACCAGCCTCAACGAAGGAGCCGATATTATGAGTACGAGACCTTTCAAGGAAGTCAGGGAAGTAATCGTTACAGAGAGTACGAGCCCAGACGTGGTTCCAGCCTGGACAATCAACGAAGACTACCTGTAACGGAAGCCCAACAGGACGATCGTGCTGAACCAAACGAAGCAGTTTCAGGACTCCAAGCTGATGCTTCCAACAGCCTAATCCGTAATGATGCGGAACATTTAAACGAACGGAGGCAGTAATAAACTCCAATAACCCTTTACTGCTCCAATCTGCTGGGTTTGACCAAGGAATAAATTTGAAGAAAGAAAGAAAAAATTTTACAATAATATACAGTAATTATTTGAAAGATATCCGTAAGGACTTGCTAGAAGAAAACGAAATTAACATTAATAATAATGACAATGAAATAATATATATAATCGCAGAAATTGAGGGTGTTTCTGTTCCTATACTGATAGACACTGGAGCCAATGTCTCTATAATAAATTGTAATGAGTTGGACCGGATACAGCAGGAATGCCACAAAAACTTACCGGTACTACCTATTATAATATTGTACTTGTAGGAGCTACCGCCCGACAGAACAAGACCATAAGAAAACAGGTATCCCTAAGTGTCAACAGTCAGGGCATTAGTGTGGATATGATATTTCTTGTTGCAGCCGGATTACCTTTCAACATCATGATATGATGTGACATATTGCGCAGAAACTCAGCAGTTATCGACTTGTGCCGAGGAAAGGTATCACTCTTTTCTGAAGGTTCGACATGGGTAGCCAATTTAACTAACAACAAGATGTTAGACTCCAGACAACTTCTCGACCACAAAAATAAGGTGAATTACTTGTCAAACTACTCGACAAACAACAAGTCAGTACATCAGGATTCGGAGGATGACCTATGGCAACAAAAGATTCAGGAGATACGTAACTTCCAGTGCCATAATACTACCGAGCAATTAGAGGAAAACCAGCTGAATCAAGTAGTCAACATATATGAAAAATATCGAGCTGTATTTTCGGACGAACCTGGAAAGATCCGGAACTACCAATGTTCCATACGATTCAGAGAACCGGTAGAATTTAATCGAAAGTCGTATCCCATAGCACAATCTTTGAAGGAAGCCGTACGCACAGAGATCCAGAATATGATCAGTAAAGATATTATCGAGAGCAGTCAATCGCCATACACTAGCCCAATTGTGGCTATACAAAAGAAAAATGGGAAGGTAAGGCTTTGCCTTGACGCACGTGAGATAAATAAAATGATTATTAACGATCGTACCTCACCTGGCGAAATTGATGAGATATTGAAGAGATTTCACGGAACGAAGTTCATTACCACGTGGGATACCGTTTGCGGCTATTGGCAGGTGGAGTTGCACCCAGCAAGCCGTCAATACATGGCGTTCATCTTCGAAGGGCGCAACTATTAGTTTAAGAGGTTGCCCTTCGGGTTAGTGAACTCAGTAGCTGTTTTTGTCGCCTGTATGGATCATATACTCGGACCAGAAGCGCTCCAATTCACGACTGTCTATGTGATGATCTCCTAATAACATCAACCAATTGGGAAGAACACTGTTACCGTGTGGAGCATGTCTTGAAGAAGCTTGCTGAAAATAATGTTACCCTTAAACTAGACAAGTCCAAGCTTATAGCTAAAGAAGTACAATTCTTTGGTTTCCAGTTAAACAGTCAAGGAATAACACCATCAACAGAAAAAGTAGACGCCATACAACGATTCCCTATACCAAAAAACAGAAGGCAACTACAATCATTTTTAGGCCTGTGTAACTACTATAGGAAGTTCCAAAATAATTATTCCGAACTGACGGCCCGGTTTCAGTACCAGTTATCGTCCAAGAATAAATGGCGATGGGGTCAAGAACAAGACGAAACCTTCAAATCAATTAAGGAGAAGTTCTTAGAAGCAGTAATGCTCAACCATCCGGATTTTAACCGACCCTTCTTTCTAAACTGTGACGCTAGTAACATTAGCTTGGGATCAACACTGTACCAAGAAGATGAAGGTGGAAACCATCTAGTAGTGAGCTTTGCTAGCAGAACCCTTAACCAGTGTAAAAAGAACTATAACGTGACGGAAAAAGAACTGCTAAATGTAGTCTTTGCCTGTGGGAAGTTTCGGACGTATATCCTCGGATATCCAGTGACCGTTCGAACAGATCACAAATCAATTTCATTTCTGAGAAGATGCAAGTTAAGCCATGGTAGATTGACCAGATGGGTACTTGCCCTGCAGGAATACGATATACAGTGGGAGTATGTTCCTGGAAGTAAAAATGTAGTAGCCGACGTATTGTCGAGAGTAAATCTGGAAGAACAAACGTTCGAAGGCGAAAAGGAGAGCATCTTGAAAATCTATAATATTATTAAGGACAGATCCGATTTAGAAAAGATAGTGCAGGACATCAGCAAACACCAGCAGTCCGACCCGAAGCTAAACCACATTAAACTTCGTCTCTCCAACCAAGATGACACAATAACCAAATTTTATTGTGTACATAACGAAATATTATTCATCAAAACATCCCTTGATGAAGAGATATGGAAGATCATGATCCCTACCACAATCGAAAAGGATATCATCCTGGACTATCATCTACGATACGGTCACATGGGAGCCATGAAGGTGATCAAGGCGATAGAAGAGAATTGTCATATAAAAAGTATCAATAGAAAGACGAGAAACTACCTCAAAACCTGTCTGATATGTCAATTGGTGAAAACCAACAATGAGAGAAAAGAGGGTATGATGATACCAATTACCTCACAAGCCAAACTGGAAAAGGTCTTTCTGGACATCTGTGGTCCATTTCCCCGCAGTGGCGGACGCCATCGATACAAATACATTATTATCATGATGGATCACTTCACAAAATTCACAAAACTGTACCCTGTGAACAGAGCGACCACTTTGAAGACTCTAGGAATAATAACAAATCATTACATTCCAGAGATAGGGAGCCCGGCATCCATAATCACAGACCATGGAACGCAATTTAAGGGTTGGAGGTGGAGAAACACTCTAAATACGTTGGGCATTAAGACATACAAGACATCTGTCTACCACCCCAGCAGCAATCCAGCGGAGAGCGTACTGCGAGAAGTCGGAAGAATATTACGGACTTATTGCTATAATCAACAAAGGAAGTGGCAAGAATATTTATTAGCTACTGAAGAATTCCTTAATTTGTCATATCACCCCGCTATAGGTACCACGCCATACACGGCAATGTATGAAAAACCGCCTCCAAGAGAAATACAAGACATAATAGAGTTCCCCATGAGTCAAGAATACAAATTCAATCGAATCAGATTCTACAATAAATTGGCAGAAGACCAGGAAAGGCGCAAGAACAAGTATCAAAAGGCGATTAAGAAAATAATAAGCTATGAAGTCGGAGAAAAGGTACTGCTAAAAAACAGGGAATTACCCAGTACTTTGGAAGGCATTACCAAAAAGTTGTTACTGCTGTATACCGGCCCATACCTGATTATTAAAAACAATAATAACAATACGTATGTACTAAAGGATATCATTTCAAATAAAGTAAAAGGAACTTATAATCAATTATCCATTAAAAAATATTTAGAGGAGAAATTAAAAAAATTTCTAAATTCAAAAAATTAGTAAGTACAACTTACACTGATCATTTGAAAGACTATTATGAATGATGAAAAAAGAATTTTGATGAATAAAAAATTTTAAAATTCAAAACAATAATAAGTACAACTTAAACCAAAATATTTGAAAAACAACTATGAATAAGAAAGAATTTAGTTGAATAAAAATATCTAAAGTTAAAAAATAGTAAGCTCATATCATTACTCATACGAATGATGAGAAATAACTCTTAAATATGAAAAAAGATTTTGTAAGAAAGAGATACAAAATTCTAAAGGAGAAAGGAAACCAGAATATTATATGACTTAATCGAAACAACTTAACCAAACTCACAAAGGAAATAATTTAATAAAAATGGAACAATGAAGAAGGACCAACTCAGTAAAGACCAAATAGTGAGACCAGAAACCAAAAACCCTGATACTATTAATGATAATGTTGTTGCAATAACCACTATGATAGTGAAAGTGATAAAGAATTAATCCATGTTATGCCATGAGCAATAAAAATAACTCATTGGATACCAGATGGTAGAAAGAATAAATATAAATGCTAATTACTATGTAAACATGATGAAATGATGAAATGTATATTATACCACATACCTAAACCACATAATATGGAATAAGCTTTAAGAGAGAAGAAGAGTCAAGTGTATAAAAGTATTAATTAATATAAAGTATTATGAAGTGAAGAATCTAAAGATGTTTATTTTAGTCAAAAGAGACTACTTTTACTGTTTATTTATTTTTATGACTGGATGTAGAAAATGCCATCAGTCTTATATTTTGAGCAGAGATGATAATGACTCTGGACTCAATTAATTGAAGTATTGGACAGCAGGGATTGGAGCCAAAAGTGCCACTCTGAACTGTTCCAATTAATTTTTTAGGGAATGTTAGGGAGTAAAAATACTGGTGAGGAAGCACCAAATAAGAAAGGATATAAAATGATAATGTTATACACAAGATTGAGAATCACTTATTAATGAAGAAAGAAACTAATGAAGGAGATACACATCATCTGAGAGGAAGCAACGGTGGAAAAAGAAGGTATATAAAGTGAAAACATGTAATCACGAAGAAAATATGGTAAATACAAAAGAATGAGTAGTAATTATTTCATCCATACTAAGAGTATGATCTGAACTAATCACTTTTACAGGAGAGCATATGTAGCATAACAAAATTATCACGTTAAACATTTAACTTAATGCAACATAAATAAAGAAGAAAAGGTCCATAGTGAGTGAGAAGAATGAATTGTTTAAAGGTTAAGCAAAGGAAACTGTATATTAAGTCAATAAAATGTTAATAAGAATAAAAAATAACAAAGAAAACCATTGATCAAAATAACTTACTATGTAAAAACCCAATAAACCAGCAGTATACCCAGTAGATTAAGGAAGCAGTAAAAAGGAAAGACAAGAAAAAGGAGATAAAAGGGTGAAAACAATGTTAATAATGGAAATTTATAAGGTCAAGAAGCAGAGAAACCACAAGACAAGAAATTTACTAATATAATAATGAAGCAAGGACAAAATATATCAAGATTCCCACAAAGAGCCTAGAAACAAGAAGAGCTATTCCAAAAAATGTTAATAATGGAATACATACCATTGAACAAAATTAAAACCAATATATTTAGACCCAGTAACTCAAGTTACAAGATACAATCCAAAGAAAACCGAATTGTAAACTAGTTATAAGTATAATATGTAAAAAATTATTTAAAAAGACTACCATTAGTGTAGACAATAATAAGTGACACACTATAATAAAGTATAGTGTAAGAAATAGAAATCTATTAAAAAGACTACCTTCAGTGTAGGGAAATACTATATAAAAATTAAAAGACAGTCTAATGACTAAGGTTAATTTTAATAATAAAAGTGTTTTAAAAGATTAAGTAATATAAGATTGTAATAGTTATACGTTGCTTTTATTTCATTGTGTTACCAAGACAGTTATAGTAATTGAAAGAGACAGTTAATAACTGGAGGTGTCATTGGTTATAAGATATTTTTATTTCATTGTGTTATCAAAATAGTTATAGTGAACACAAGAGACAGTTAATAACTGAAGGTGTCATTAGTTATAAGATGTGTTTATTTCATTGTGTTACCAAAATAATTATAGTGAACACAAGAGACAGTTAATAACTGAAAGTGTTATTAGGAATAAGATGTTTTAATAGGATTAGGTTGGTGATAAAAGGAAACATAAAATCAAAGGACAGCCAATGACTGATAATATTGCTGATAATAAGGTGTTTCCATTATAATTCTATATGTATAAAAAAATAATAGGCATAAGATGTTTTTGTTATGTTTAAGTGATATAAAAAAAAAGTTAGTAGATATAAGATATTCTGTTGTATTTAAAATCATGTTATTTAATTTTCAAGTTTGTAAGGCAGAGAGGCAAGTAGGAAATAGAAATGTAATAATTTTATTTAAAACTGTAAACCATATGAAAGGTACAAAGCAGATTAGCTAAGACACCACTTTAGAAAACACAGACCAGTAATGTAAACCCAAAACTATCTATCAGACAATCAAACTACATAATAGGGGATAAAATTCAGTCCATACAACACAGAAATTGAAAATGTAATTAATACAGATACAATTAATAACGAATGGAATGACAAAGGAAAGAAAATTAACTTCCTTTGGAAACGAATAATACTAGGCCTATAATGGTAATCAAATCAGACTAAACAGTAAATTAATCAATATTGAAGTGTTTTAACAACAAAATATTAACAACAAAGATAATCACGGAGTTATTAAGATTATTCCATGGAAATATTATCAGAAAAAACACTTAAAAACCATTTAAACACTAAATTTGTACAAAATATGAGGCCTACAATAATTATAAAAAATTGTAATTTTTGTGCTTAAATGAACTTGAAACAAACCCAGCTATATATCCAAATATGTAAAATTAATTAATCAATATTGCTGAGTAGTTAGATTTTTGTAAAATTAAGAAATATTTGAAATACAGTAAAAAATAAGAAAACTTATTATGTATATTTAGATGATGAACCAAATCTGAGACATGTACTTTTATAAATAAACAATAGAAAGAGGAAAAAGACATATCACAAATTACCCTAAAACGACGACGTTCAGAGTTTAGTCTATTGTTAATCGTGAAGACGACTAGTTGAGAATGTACTAACAGAAGACCGAAAAAGTATAATTTTGTGCAAAACCGTGAGTGTGGCTATGAAGAGTGTAACAGAGTTTAACTAAAATGAAAATAACATTAACAGTTAATATTTAACACCTCACTGATTCCGAATAACAGTAATAACACCATCTAACACAAGCACAAGAAATCAACGGCCATTTTGAGAAGATTTTGGACCATATTAGCAGAACACGAATACACATATTTGAACACCGGACACTTCACCAGTAACCCATCCCGAAACGGCATCGCAGGAGAAGAGAGAACACTCAACACTATATTCCTGGACCAACACTACTTCGCAGAGAAGGGAATATTCATTTATTTCTGTGGGAGAAGCTCAACCAGTTCCAGCAGTGCATAGCAGCGAAAATCGAGGTGAAGGCGGCCATACTGGATTTCCGAACGAGCCAAGTACACTGCCAGCTTGAAGTGAGTGACGTCATTTCGACGAATGGTTCGATATTACTTTTCATAATTGACAACTTAAATAATAATATTGTTTTATTTCAGCCATAATAATTTAGTTTAAGAATATCTGTAAGAATGTATCTTGTTCCTTGCCCTCTGACCATTTCGACTCGCTAAAAGAATCCTAATTAATTAATCTTGTAAAAAACATATTTTGTCAATCTTGTTCGCTACCGACTGGAGCAAATAATCAGCCAATGCCTGGGCCATGCGCAGTCTGAATGGCGCATAATTTTAAATGTCAATAAATGAACATCATTATTCAGTTACAAGAGTTGTATTTATTTGTATAATGAATGTTAACTATTTTTTTTTCTAAACAAAAATAATTTACAGTGCTAGAATAAATATCTGAGAGGAAGAAGAAGAGTAAAGTCATCGGAGAGAGAACCAACCGATCTGACTACACAATTAAATCATTAATAGAAACAAATAGATCTGAACTACAAATTCATACTTATTCAATTGGAAATAATTAAAGCACACACACAATTAATTAATTATTTATTCATTAATTGAATTCATCAATTAAACAAAAAAAAAAACCTAAATATTAGTAAAATTTCATAACTTACAACATTTTTTTTTATTATCAACCAATCACACTTTATTATAAAACATTATTTATATTTAATTTATTCTTTGTAATTGGTGAATCCAAAGTGGAGCTGTATCATCGGCGAGTTCAACACCGAGATTCAGACAACATTTATTAGTATCACAATAATTCTTGCTATCTTTAAGGAGACTAATCTTGTGTGATCACATCAACATATATCTTCATTAATCTTTAGTCTTTTTTATATTTGTAATAAATTATATTACAATATATATATATATATATCGTAATGTATCAAAATAACGGTTACATAGAAATGATATAATACTTCAAATAAAAGTGTACCACAAACATATTCCATCAAACATGAGAATAAAGAACAGAAGTATAAAAGTCAAATGTGTATCTATAAATGAATAATGTTAAAGCAAGCCAACGAAGAAGAAAGAAGAACCAACTGAATAACCAGAAGAAGAAGAAGAAGAAGAAGAAGAAGAAGAAGAAGAAGAAGAAGAAGAAGAAGAAGAAGAAGAAGAAGAAGAAATGTACCATGAAAAATGAAGAATATGTATGACTAGAACAAGACACCAGCATTCCCAAAGTATGGAAGGCACCACAACCAGTAAAGTAACAAAATAAGAATAATGATTACCAGATTAATAGTAATAAAACTATCTATCAAGGAAGGACATAGTGAAACCAAGATGATAGAAACCAAGTATTGAAAACTTAGTAAGTGATCACAAACAATAATAGTGAATACCTTAGATGAGTGCAACGATAAATAGTGTAACGACACTACCCCAAATAAGCAACACAAACAATATGAGTGAAGTGTTTATGACAAAGGGAAGTGAATAAATGTTAACAAGTGAAACCATTCTGACTCTATGTAGACTAGAAAATAAGTTAAAAGTAGATAAGTCTGCTTAGGTAAATAAATGTTTGAGATGGATTATAGAATTAGCCAATATAGAATAAAACACACATACACATGATCCCGTGCCCCAAAATACGGTTTTACATACCACACAGTCCCTGACGAGCGGTTGGAATTCGAATACCAACGCCAATCAGTCGTGACCACATTTGTCTGGTGCGTGACTCGCAGCTACTGTTTGTAACTTTCCTGTTGCAAAGCGTTTCCTATCCTCCGTTACCTATTCGATACTGTTATATATAGTCCTTTTGTGTGAATTCATTTTGCTTGTACATTCATATTATTTTCACTACAAAAATAATAACGCTTTTCGTTTCATAAAACGAATACACATTTTTTAGCAGTAAGATTGCGTGAAATATCAGAATAGTAGAAGTTGACGGTGTTGACTGTCTGCATTAACCTGTAGCTTAACAGTTGCTCTTTATTATAAAAGACTAAACTGAAGATTAGGAAGGTAAAGTAAGGTGCTCATTTACTGCAGCGTCTTTGATGAATATATAATTGTTGATAGTAAATGAAAAAAATAGTAAAATTACATTATAGGCTTACAGTTGTACAGCCTATACAGTCGTTCATTGTACAGTCTATATTTTATAGTCATTATAAGAAAAAATAGGAAACAACAAACTCTTCTATGAAATAGAATAATAATCTACATGTAATACAAATTGTTTGTAAACATAAGATATCGGCGTGGAATAGAGGCATTGCTAGTTGTCGGCAAATGGTGTAGGTAGTGATTGTTATGCAATTGTTAGTAGAAGACATACAAATAGAGGTGTGTAAGTGTTAGGACTTAAAACTCTAAAATCGTTAGTCGTAAAGATTTTATAAGAAGTTATTTGAAAAGGCTTTCGAAAATCCAATCAACAGCTTCAGTTACGTATTTTTCATGAAGTATCTAATGCATAATGAACGCATCATCATCATCTTCACTACAGGGATTAGGCCCTAGTTGGCCTGTTCCGGAACCCATCTCCTCCTCGGTCTACCAACATCCCTCTTTCACTCGGCTTGTACTTGAGAGCTGCCACTGGCAATCTGGTATCTGGCATTCGGCTACATGTCCACACCATTTCCTCTTATACTCCTTAATCGTCTCATTTAAAGACTGGACTTTAAGCCTTGTCTAATGTTTATGTTTCTTCTTCTATCCAGAAGGGAGAATCCTTGGACACTTCTCAGAAATCTCATTTCGGCAGCCTGAATTTTCTTTTCTTCACCTTTAACGAGGGTCCATGTACAACTTGCGTAAAGGAATGTCGGAACAGCTACTGTTTTATAATAAAATTTCATACGGGTCTCCTTCCGGGTTTTATTTCGTAAATTTCTGTGAATTGTCCCACAGATGGATCTAAACTTTGATAGTTTATAACCCAATCGGCATCAACGTTGTACGAGATATTATATCCCAGATAATTAAAATCACAAACTTGTTCCAAAGTTTGATTGTCTACCACAATTTTTGTTCTAATGGGACGTTTACCTAGAAACGCCATGGTTTGATTTAGCGGCAGAGATCCTCAGCCCATAATGTCGCAAAATAGTATTAAATGTAAATATCGCTTTTTGTAACTGGTCTTCCGTTTCTTGTATTATTACCTTATCATCTGCGTACAGTAGGGAATTTACATAAATATCTCCTTGAAACTGTATTCCTGAGTCAACCTTAGTCTTCCATAGTCGTAAGACGTCGTCGATATAAATATTAAAAAGTGTCAGTGACATAGGACACCCTTGTCTAACACCTTTGTTTGTAGGGGCATCCTCTGTCAACCTACCATTTAAATCTAGGGTAATGGAAGTACTGTTATATAGGCTTTGGAGCACTGCAATTAATTGTGTGGGGAAACCTGTTCGTTCCATGATATTCCATAGTAGTGATCGCCTAACATGATCAAAAGCCTTCGCTATATCTACAAAAGCAAGATGCGTTTCCCCGTTGAACTCTCTTTTTTTCTCAATTATCAACTTAAGAGTAAAAATTGCATCTATACACGATCTTCCTTTTCGAAAGCCGTTCTGTTCTTCTAACAATAATACCTCTGTAATTGGTTTCAATCTTCCATTTACTATTCTGGCGTAAAGCTTATATGTTGTGTCGAGGATGGATATTCCTCTATAATTATCTGTCCTTGTTCGATCCCCTCTCTTAAATAATGAGATAACTCTTGCTCTTAACCATTCTTTTGGAACTGAGTGCTCCTTCCAGCACATATTCAGGAAATGTAACAGATGTAACTGCAATAAAATGCCTCCGTATTTCAAAAGCTCTATATTAATGCCATTCAATCCTGGTGAGGTGCGATTCTTAGATTCTCTCAATGCCTGTAGTAATTTCTTTAGAGTTATTGCATCAATACTTTCTGCATCACATTCCGTGATCACAACCTCTTCCTCATCCTCACTATACCAAAGTTGAGTATAATGTTTCTTTCATAATTCCACTGTAATTTGGTTGACAGACACCTCTTCTCTTTCCTTTCCATTCAACATATTCATTATCTTGTATGCCGTAACCTGTCTACCATGAACATCATGTTCAATATTGGAAATGAATCGCTCCCAAGATTGTCTGTGCGCTTGCCTAACAATCGTTTTTGCTCTATTTCTGACTTCCTTATACGTTTCCGCATTCGTAGGAGATGGGGAATTTAGATATTTAAGATATACTTTTTGTTTTTCAGCTACTGCGTCTTCTATTTCCTCTGTCCATATTTTTAAACCTTTCCTTTTTCTAAACCTTTTCTTTACACCTATTGCTTCATGGGCTGCTTGCACTATTATCCGTTTCATATTTCTCCACTCTTCTTCTATACTGTTGCCTGAAGGTATGCTATTCAAGTGCCTATTTAACCTAGCTTGATAAAGTCTTCGAATACTTTCCTGTTCGAATAAATATACCTTGAAAACCTCCTGTCTTGTAGATGTTTTAATTTTCTTCCATTTCGTGTATAACTTTATTTGTGAGATTACCAAGTAGTGATCAGAGAGAACATCATAGCCTCTATATACTCTCGTGTCACTAACCTGTTTTGCCAATTTTTTGCTGATGGTGATATAATCTATTAAGGATCTAAGTCCCCTTGATGACCACGTATATTTATGAATCTCTTTCTTACGGAAAAAGGTGTTAGTTATTTTTAACTCGTTAAACGTAGCAAATTCTCTCAAAACCTCTCCATTATCATTTAACGTATCTTCCCCGAAAACTCCTACTATATTTGGGATTGGAACATTACCAAGCTTGGCATTCATATCACCCATCAATAAGATTTCATGGTTTTTATTTTTGTCGATTATTTTCTGAATCCTGTTGTAAAAATCTACAGTTTCGTCTGCTTCACCCTCTACGGGGGCGTAAGCACCTATGACAATTATATGACCACGTCCATATTTTATTTTTAAATATAGTATCCTCTCACTTTCAAAATGATATTCTTGTATACCTTGTTGCCATCTTTTATCGATAAATACTCCCACTCCTCTTGCTGCCCTAGATTTCTCACCCCCACGCCACTATAAAACATTGCGTAATCTCCTACATATTTTGAACCTTTATTTTTCTTTTTCGTTTCCGTTACTACTGCGATATTTACTTTGTTAATATAACGCAATAATAATTGCGTTATTTGTTAATAATGAACGCAATGAAAGGAAAAATGGAAGCATTCGATTTACGCTAGAAATAATTTTAACTTTATCTGATATAAAATTGTGTCTCAATAGAACAAGAGCGAAAAGAGTTTGTGTTTCGTCTGTTAAATAATTTTAGAGATGGCAGTGTTAATCATATACGTTTTATTAAAATATTAGTTTAACACTATACAAACATAATTAAAGTTTAAATCGTAAATAATCTTCTCACGACGGTAGAAGATTAGCTGGTGAATAACTGGTGTTTCCATCAGTTAACAATGTGTGCATTAATATACAAACGATTAGAGTGCGATATAGAGGTCAAAGTGATACCAAAGTGGCAAAAATGATTATTTGTTTTAACTGCCGTTTAGTAAATTTACAGATTTTGTGAAGTTATTATTTTCTGTGAATTGTAGGCAATACGTACTTGTACTTAAGTGGACGAATTATTGTTTTGAGGTTATGATTTTTGTTAGTCATAATAAAATAATGTGATTGACTTCGTTACTCTCGCTAGTGTTTCAATGGTACCACGAAAGATCGCTACACAATCGATCTTCATGATGACAAGTATGGGTAACTGATTAAGTCAGCCCTATAAGGACACTCAATACGCAATTATTATGTTCTGTGAAAAGTAAGATATTTGTTAAATTATGTGCTCTGTAAGAGGAAGCAAAACTCTCTCCTACCGAATAAAATATTTATAATGAATTTTAACAAATAAGAAGTAAAATACTTTTTTTTCAAAATAAATATCAGCAACACTTTTCAATATTTTAAACAATACTTGCACACAACATGGCATTTTCCGGAAAATATTAATTACATTCTTATTTATTTCATTTTTTCTCAGGTGTTCCAACGCCGTATGTGTTAGTGCATGGTAACGACATATGCGGCCTGGGGCTTCTTGTAGACTGCCGTTTTAATAACTGATTCTTTGTTTTCAAACGTGAAACATGACGTTCTCATTGAATGACGTTTTAAATTATCCTAGTAACTGCGAAGTATGGAACGACGATAGTCACAGGCGATTGCTACATCTCCAAAACTCATCAGAATGTAACTTTTACACTGTCATGGGTTAGTTTTGCTTAATACAGATAGTCACTTAATATTTATTTGTTGTCTACAATCATCTACAATGACGGCTTAATTTTTCTTTTATTATGATGGTGATTTTTCTTTAGAGCTTGTTTATTTCGGAAATATCTGTATTTTAAAAATTATCGTGTTAATTATTTAAGGTGCAAGCATATTATACCTTATTTATGAGTATAAACAATAAAACGTTCACTTACTAATTATTGTCTTTTATTAGAAAACAAAAATATTTAAATAAAATTTGAAGAAAATTTATGTTTGAAGGCTTTAAGTAAAGAAAATCAGCTAGTTACTATCAATATTATATAAAAGTAACATGTATAAAACATTAAGCAGAACATTAGTAACTTCTTTTTTTACACTCAAATAGAAAATGTTTACTATGGTAAAAAGGCAGCGTGGTTGTGTATAATAAAATAAAAGAAAGAAAATAATACTTTAAATGTGTAAACTGAAAAGCTGTATTTTGACCAAAGTGTACACGAGAAATTAATGGGCATTATATGGATCCAAGGCTGAAGATGATCTGTCTGTTCAACGCTTCACGTTGCTTACATACACTGGCTGCAGCCTTGTTTAGGCTCTGTACCTGTCAAATGGTATCGATGCCTTCAATTCCGTATATTATTCCCTAGCCGTTACCAACAATTAGATGGCAACGTATTGTCAGAATCCTATAGTTACTCCTTATTTGCTTCTTGAATAATATTTACAGTACCAGTTATAAATTTTATTGACAAGTTATGTAATCATTTATTAATTTATTATATAGTTAACTTAAGCGTTAGCTTTAATTTCTTTCTTAAATTTTAGACTCATGTTGATCAGTATGCAAGTCACGTATATAGATGAAATAAAATTTTAATTTACCGTTCTATTCGTCCGGTAACTTTGTTTTGTATTAATTAAAACGCATTATGAGATAGGCTGTATGCCTCTTTTCGACGAAGTTGCCCTTGTTTGGGCATTTGAAGTACTTTTTCCGTGGGGTACGGCATGGAACTGTTGACAAAGGAATTTAATGTAATCGATATCACTAAATGTCAATGAAGAATGCGAAATATTGTATGTGTGTGTCTTCTTACATCCGTTTGTGTGTGTTGTTGCTGTTGCTGTGGAAATTAACAAATACTTGTTAGTTAATTTCAATCCATTTATTTAACATGCCACAAAATATTTTTAAAAAAGTTAAATAAATGTAATCAATTTCTGTATAAAGGACTGTTCTCTGTATGTTCAAAATTTCGTTGTACATGAACACACAGGAAATAGACGAGATTTTACTGGATTTGACACATAGGAAATGACGTTTCTTCTGGTGTGTGATCAGCGTTTTTTGTGTTAACATTTTTTGAATTAGCGAGGATTTACATAATTTTGTTTTTTCGACGAACAGAACATGTTCTAATGGTTAATAATTACGTATGTGTGGCTATATTATTACTTGGTATACCAGATTATAATGTGAAGTTTGTAGTAATTGAATATAATATTTGTTTATATGGTTCTCGTTTGCTTACAGACTTCCCGTATTATTTTATCATATATAAACATATGGAGAGGCGTTTTTTACTAAGTAAATACTGTATAGCATGTGTTATTTCAAAAGCTAAGTAATTTAGCATTTAATGGTTAAATGGTAATCTAGGAATGAGTTTTAGTAACATTTCTATATAACTAGGTACATATTTTGTAGACTCTTATGAGCGGTTACGTAGTCAGCAATAACTCACGCCATCCTCTTACCGTGAATATCTACAGTCCACACTCAGCTTGTGATCCACTATAACTCCTACTAGTCAAGTCAGTACATTACCTACATTGCACTACCTAAGCTATCCATCAACGTCTCATGAATAAAATACAGATAAGTTCAAAGATTCAACGTTACATATATTTCCATATACAGATGTGCAAATTGTGGATAATACAGTGAACAGAGAGGCCAGTTTATGGAGCAGTATTTGGAGAATATATTGATAGAAACTGAAGAAGGGTAATTTAAATTTGAATCTGTACTTATTTCAGTAGTCAGAAATAAAACGCTTTCCTTTTACTTCCATGTTCTTTAAGGAAATGGAAGTATGGTGATGGCAAAAAAAATCGTGTTCGAGATAATTGCAGATTCTGATTGTACTACACTCAAAACATAAAAAAAAGTCATTTTTCGAAAAGTGTGTGTGTGTGTGTGTGTGTCTGTCTGTCTATCCGTAGATTTTTTCTACGGTAAACGATAACATCCGCAAATTCAAACATAATCAAATAATTTTCTGCATAGAGCCCTGATTTGTAGAGTACTCAAGACCTACTGTTTTTGGCGAAGATCGGTTAAGGAAAGGGGTAGTTTACCTGCAACGGTTTTTTTTAATCAAGGGTAATTGTTTTTTATGGCAAACGATAACAGCCGCAAATTCAAACAGAATCAAATGATTATTTGCATACTACCCTAAATTGTAGAGTTCTCAAGACCTATTGTTTTTGGTAAAGATCGGTTAAGGGGAAGGGGTAGTTTACCTGCAACGTTTTATGTTTTAACAAGGGTATTTCTATGGCAAACGATAACAGCCGCAAATGCAAACAGAATCAAATGATTATTTGCATACAGCCCTGAATTGTAGAGTTCTCAAGACCTATTGTTTTTGGTGAAGATAGGTTAAGGGAAAGGGGTAGTTTACCAGCAACGTTTTTTATCAAGGGTAATTTTACTTCCATGTTCCTTAAGGAAATGGAAGTATGGTGATGGCAAAAAAAATCGTGTTCGAGATTATTGCAGAATATGATTGTACTACACTCAAAACATGAAAAAAAGTCATTTTTCGAAAAGTGTCTGTGTGTGTGTCTGTGTGTCTGTGTGTCTGTAGATTTTTTTCTATGGCAAACGATAACAGCCGCAAATTCATACAGAATGAAATAAGTTTTTGCATATAGCCATGATTTGTAGAGTACTCGCGACCTGTTGTTTTTGGTGAAGATCGGTTGAGGGAAAGGGGTAGTTTACCTGCAAAGGTTTTTTTTTATGAAGGGTAATTTTGTTTGTTTGGCAAACGATAACAGCCGCAAATTCAAACCGAATCAAATAATGTTTCGCATACAGCCCTGAATTGTAGGGTTCTCAAGACCTATTGTTTTTGGTGAAGATCGGTTAAGGGAAAGGGGTAGTTTACCAGACACGTTTTTTGTTTTATCAAGGGTATTTTCTATGGCAAACGATAAGAGCCGCAAATTCAAACAGAATCAAATACGTTTTTGCATACAGTCCTGTTTTGTTGAGTACTAAAGATCTATTGTTTTTGGTGAAGATCGGTTAAGGGAAAGGGGTAGTTTACCTGCACGTTTTATGTTTTAACAAGGATATTTTTTCTGTGACGAACGATAACTGCCGTAAATTCAAAGAGAATCAACTAATGTTTTGCATACAGCCCTGAATTGTAGAGTTCTCAAGACCTTTTGTTATTGGTGAAGATCGGTTAATGGAATAGGGTAGTTTACCAGCAACGTTTTATGTTTTATCAAGGGTGTTTTCTATGGCAAACGATAACAGCCGCAAATTCAAACAGAATCAAATAATTGTTTGCATACTAGCCTGAATTGTAGAGTACCTAAGACCTGTCGTTTTTGGTGAAGATCGGTTAAGGGAAAGGGGTAGTTTACCAGCAACGGTTTTTTTCAAGGGTAATTTTTTTCCATAGTAAACGATAACAGCCGCAAATTCAAACAGAATCAAATGATGTTTTGCATACAGCTTTGTATTGTAGAGTTCTCAATACCTATTGGTGTTGGTGAAGATCGGTTAAGGGGAAGGGGTAGTTTACCAGCAACATTTTATGTTTTAACAAGGGTAATTTTTTATATGACGAACGATAACTGCCGTAAATTCAAACAGAATCAACTAGGTTTTTGCATACCTTTTTGAACTAAGGAGAACTCAAGGTCTGTTGATTTTGTTGAAGATCGGTTAAGGGAAGGGATAGTTTATCAGCAACGTTTTATGTTTTAAAAAGGGTAATTTTTTTTATGACGAACGATAACTGCCGAAAATTCAATGAGAATCAAATAATTTTTTGCACTCTTTCCTGAGTTGCAGAGAGCTCAAGGTCTATTGATTTTGGTGAAGATCAGTTAAGGGAAAGGGGTAGTTTACCTGCAACATTTTATGTTGTAACAAGAGAAATGTTTCCATGACGAACGATAACTGCCGCACATTAAAACAGAATCAAATATTTTTTTGCATGCTTCCCTGAATTGTAGAGGACGGAAGGTCTGTTGATTTTGGAGAAGATCGGTTAAGATAAACGGGTAGTTTACCTGAAACATTATGATTTAACAAGAGTAAAGTACTTAATTTTTATAAATAAAGTATCCTGATAAGAAGCTCATAGTAATCCACTGTAGAAACGTAGATGAAATATCTATAAATGAACAGGTTAGGTGAACGGGGTGGGGGTAATTTTCTATTATTAAAAATTATAGTTGAAGGTGGAGGGCAGAATTTTTTATATGTGTACTACGTTATCGGCAACAAAGAAGCAGTTTTTTGTTAAAATTGCTTCCCGGGCTCTTTAGCCGTAGTTCAATGTTTTCTGCAAAACCAGACTTTTCGGCAGTGCCATCGACTGCCATCATCGGTGAAAATCGAGTGCGAAAACGTGAGGTGGTATACGTTAGTGACCACAGTACTGTGGTTAATGCTGAAGCAATAAGTAGAAAGACGTAGTTTCTATGGCAATATTTCATTTCGAATATGATTTTAAATATAAATCTTAGAACATCGAAGTCATGTATGGTTCTCCATACCGATATTTTACTTCCATGTTCCTTAAGGAAATGGAAGTATGGTGATGGCAAAAAAAATCGTGTTCGAGATTATTGCAGATTCTGATTGTACTACACTCAAAACATGAAAAAAAGTCGTTTTTCGAAAAGTGTCTGTGTGTGTGTCTGTCTGTCTGTCTGTGTGTCTGTAGATTTTTTTTTATGGCAAACGATAACAGCCGCAAATTCAAACAGAATCAAATAATTTTTTGCATACAGCCCTGATTTGTAGAGTACTCGCGACCTGTTGTTTTTGGTAAAGATCGGTTAAGGGAAAGGGGTAGTTTACCTGCAACGGTTTTGTTTTTATCAAGGGTAACTTTGTATGTTTGGCAACCGATAACAGCCGCAAATTCAAACAGAATCAAATAATGTTTCGCATACAGCCCTAAAGTGTAGAGTTCTCAAGATCTGTTGATTTTGGTACAGATCGGTTAAGGGAAAGGGGTAGTTTACCTCCAACGTTTTATGTTTTAACAAGGGTATTTCCTATGGCAAACGATAACAGCCGCAAATTCAAACATAATCAAATAATGTTTTGCATACTGCCCTGAATTGTAGAGTTCTCAAGACCTTTTGGTTTTGGTGAAGATCAGTTAAGGAAAAGGGGTAGTTTACCAGCAACGTTTTATGTTTTAAAAGGGTATTTTATATGGCAAACGATAAGAGCCGCAAATTCAAACAGAATCAAATACGTTTCTGCATACAGTCCTGATTTCTTGAGTACTAAAGACCTATTGTTTTTGGTGAAGATCGTTTGAGGGGAAGGGGTAGTTTACCGGCCACGTTTTTGTTTTATCAAGGGTATTTTGTATGGCAAACGATAACAGCCGCAAATTCAAACAAAATTATATAATATTTTACATACAACCCTGAATTGTAGAGTTCTCAAGATCTGTCATTTTTTGTGAAGATCGGTTAAGGGAAAGGGGTAGTTTACCTGCAACGGTTTTTTATCAAGTGTAATTTTTTTCTATGGTAAACGGGTAAAGGATAACAGCCGCAAATTCAAACAGAATCAAATGATGTTTTGCATACAGCCCTGTATTGTAGAGGTCTCAATACCTATTGGTGTTGGTGAAGATCGGTTAAGGGAAAGGGGTAGTTTACCTGCTACGTTTTATGTTTTAAAAGGGTATTTTCTATGGCAAACGATAAGAGCCGCAAATTCAAACAGAATCAAATACGTTTTTGCATACAGCCCTGTTTTGTTGAGTACTAAAAACCTATTGTTTTTGGTGAAGATCGGTTAAGGGAAAGGGGTAGTTTACCAGACACGTTTTTTGTTTTATCAAGGGTATTTTATATGACAAACGATAACAGCCGCAAATTCAAACAGAATCATATAATATTTTGCATACAGCCCTGAAATGTAGAGATCTCAAGACCTGTTGGTTTTGGTGAAGATCGGTTAAGGGAATAGGGTTGTTTACCAGCAACATTTTATGTTTTATCAAGGGTAATTTTTTTTTTGACGAACGATAACTGCCGTACATTAAAACAGAATCAACTATTCTTCTGCATACCTTTTTGAATTATACAGAACTCAAGGTCTGTTGATTTTGTTGAAGATCGGTTAAGGGAATAGGGTAGTTTACCTGCAACATTTTATGTTTTATCAAGGGTAATTTTTTTTATGACGAATGATAACTGCCGTACATTAAAACAGAATCAACTACTCTTCTGCATACCTTTTTGAATTATACAGAACTCAAGGTCTGTTGATTTTGTTGAAGATCGGTTAACGGAAAGGGGTAGTTTACCGGCAACCTTTTTATGTTTTAACAAGGGTATTTTTTCTATGACGAACGATAACTGCCGTAAATTCAAAGAGAATCAAATAATTGTTTGCATACAGGCCTGAATTGTAGAGTACCTAAGACCTGTCGTTTTTGGTGAAGATCGGTTAAGGGAAAGGGGTAGTTTACCTGCAACGGTTTTTTATCAAGGGTAATTTTTTTCTATAGTAAACGATAACAGCCGCAAATTCAAACAGAATCAAATGATGTTTTGCATACAGCCCTGTATTGTAGAGTTCTCAATACGTATTGGTGTTGGTGAAGATCGGTTAAGGGAAAGGGGTAGTTTAGCAGCAACATTTTATGTTTTAACAAGGGTAATTTTTTATATGACGAACGGTAACTGCCGTAAATTCAAACAGAATCAACTAGGTTTTTGCATACCTTTTTGAACTAAAGAGAACTCAAGGTCTGTTGATTTTGTTGAAGATCAGTTAAGGGAAGGGGTAGTTTATCAGCAACTTTATGTTTTAAAAAGGGTAATTTTTTTATGACGAACGATAACTGCCGAAAATTCAAAGAGAATCAAATAATTTTTTGCACCCTTTCCTGAGTTACAGAGTGCTCAAGGTCTATTGATTTTGGTGAAGATCGGTTAAGGGAAAGGGGTGGTTTACCTGCAACATTTTATGTTGTAACAACAGAAATGTTTCCATGACGAACGATAACTGCCGCACATTCAAACAGAATCAAATATTTTTTTGCATGCTTCCCTGAATTGTAGAGGACGGAAGGTCTGTTGATTTTGGAGAAGATCGGTTAAGAGAAAGGGGTAGTTTACGTGAAACATTTTATGATTTAACAAGAGTAAAGTACTTAATTTTTATAAATAAAGTATCCTGATAAGAAGCTCATAGTAATCCACTGTAGAAACGTAGATGAAATATCTATAAATGAAGAAGTTAGGTGAACGGGGTGGGGGGTAATTTTCTATTAAAAAATTATAGTTGAAGTTGTAGGGGAGAATTTTTTGTATGTGTACTACGTTATCGGCAACAAAGAAGTAGTTTTTTGTTAAAATTGCTTCCCGAGCTCTTTAGCCGTAGTCCAATGTTTTCTGCAAAACCAGACTTTTCGGCAATGCAATCGACTGCCATCATCGGTGAAAATCGAGTGCGAAAACGTGAGGTGGTATACGTTAGTGAAGCAAACGTTAGTGGTTAATGCTGAAGCAATAAGTAGAAAGACGTAGTTTCTATGGAAATATTTCATTTCGAATATGATTTTAAATATAAATCTTAGAACATGGAAGTCATGTATGGTTCTCCATACCGATATTTTTCTATGGCAAACGATAACAGCCGCAAATTCAAACAGAATCAAATAATGTTTTGGATACAGCCCTGAATTGTAGAGTACTCAAGACCTGTCGGTTTTGCTGAAGATCGGTTAAGGGAATAGGGTAGTTTACCAGCAACATTTTATGTTTTAACAAGGGTAATTTTTTCTATGACGAACGTTAACTGCCGCAAATTCAAACAGAATCAACTATTCTTTTGAATACCACACAGTGAAGATCTAAGTCCGATTCTTAAGATTCGAATTTTGAGACGGTTAGTGTTTTCAATTTGGCTATATGGAATATGCGCTTGGATTTTGAATGAGAACTTTACTGATAGGTTGGAGGAGTTCGAAATGTGGACTTCTCGAAGAATTTTAGGAATACGTTGAATAGATAAAGTCTGTAATATTGCGCTAATGAGAAGGATGCAGAAGAATAAAAAGTTATTAGTTCTGTTAAAATCAGAAAACTCGAGTACCTGTACCACATTGTGCCCGAGGAAGATATTACACAAGTTGTTATGTAGGGCAATATCCAAGGGAAAGGAATCCGGAAAAACGTTACAGCGTACTTCCTGGTTACAACAATTGAGAGAATGGTTTAACTGCAACTCAGTTGACTTATTGAGAGCTGCTGTGTCTTGAGTTTGCCTTGCCATGTTGATTGCCAACCTTCTTAGAGAAGATGGAACTTGAAGAAGGAGAAATCATATTCAGGATCTTTTTAAATGAACGAAAGAGAGGTTTCTTGACAGTAGTCTGGGTCAATATTGTTACGCACATAAATTTTTTGGACTTATTGACTCTAGACAATATGATGTACTCTAATCAATTAACGCTTAATCCAGTAATTACTCTTCACAAGAAAATAATCCGTTGCCTACAGTCAACGATGAGCAATAACAATCACTGAAGTCACAAACAGCTGCGATATGGGATTTAATATTGTCGTCATACAGTGTTTGCAAATACTCAACGTGCCACGCAGAATCGATAATCCTTATACCACAATCGATCTGATGGTCTACTGGTCTGTTTATTCGAAGGATGAAACAAGAAGGGGATCTACTTGTAGCTTTCCACATCGTGGAATGCACTGTCTGGTGATTGGCCGACTCCTATGTACTTCAGCACGTCTGGCAACGAGCAGTGGTTACTATGACAACGGCTAACAGCCGGTGGATGTCAACAGACCAAGACAGTAAAAACAGTTGCCAAAATCAAGCAGAATCCTACTCCTGTTTAGTTCGGTGTATTTAGTGTCAATTTCAACAACGAAACTCAAAATATCATCCGCATGATTGGAAGCAGTCAGACAAATATTAGGAAACTTGTCTGAAAAGGAACGGGTTTGCGTTTTTCCTTACAAAATGAGAACACTGAAAAATTACAGTGCTAATATTTATAATGTTTGTTTACAGTCGTGAAATTTTTGTACCTTTTACCCTTACTAGACTTCATGTCCTACAGTTTTCGTAAGTCCTTGCTTTGTTTCACGTCACACAAATGGAACACTATTGCGCAGCATTGTGCAATAACATTTTGTGTCAGCCTTTAATACATTGCAACAGAAATATTTGACAAATTAATAAAAGCTTATGGAGATGCAGCCACATACCGGACTGATGTTCTGGTTGGCCGAAAAACCGTAGGGGGTGAACCCCGTTCTGGACGACCAAACATATCAAAAATGACGAAATGTGTTAAAAGTGAAAGATCTAATCTTATCAAATCCAATCATTGTTTTATAGTAAAAATGCTTTGTTGTTAACTAAGTTTAAAGCACTAGATAACTAGTTATATGTTTAATGAACATATAACTTTGATACATAATTTTAACATGAGCATTATCAAAAATGGGTTCAAAATTCTCATTCACGTACAGAAGGACAACTGAAAATAAGTATCTTCACTTTCTGAAGTAAATTTAAAATTAAACAGATTGTATCAAAAATCTCATAAAGAATTTGTGAATTGTGCATTTTGGGTATGATTTAGAAATAAAACAATAAAACGAGGAAGTGAAGAGTGGCACAAAAAACTCACAATGTATAAAAAGAGTAAGACATAGCAAATTCAAGATCCAATAGTTTTTGACATTATAAGGAATAAGGAATATAAGTAATATTATATTCTTTATATAAGGACAGGTCTTTATATAAGGACATTTACAACCGTTAGTTTCTTCAGAGACTAAAACAAAGTCATTTCAAGTCCAGCCCAAATATGGCTGATTCTTGGATATTTCATCACGATAACGCTTCCTGTCAGACTACACTGAGGAGACTATAAAGAAGATATATTGTTTTGCAAATAATGTGCTAATAAATATTTGCATACAATAAGTCTCATTAATTCTGAGACAACTACGCATAGCTCACTTGTCTCAAGTTGTTAATTGTTTGCGTTACTGTTAATATCATAATACCGAGTTAACAACTAAAGTAATTGAAACATTAAAACTCAAACAACTCGTTTGCAATTACAGGAATCAGTCATCTTGACACCTGTTATATAGTTCGCAGAATTCGCAGAACTGTGCTATTTTCAAATAAAATATATGCAGTGGTGTCGCAAAAACATAAATATTAAATTCATGAACATTTTATTTATTTGAAGTAATTCTTTCTTATAAACTTTCATAATTTCACCGTCAATAAAAAAACTTTCATCATGGATGAGAGATTATAAAAGTGTTAATAAATCTGAAGTTACCCTGTGCTTAAAATAACTTATACAAGGTAATTGTACGTTGTAAGGCTTGTATCTACTATATAGGTTTCAAGTAAACTCTGATAACTTTACACTGCTGGTTACTCTACACACATAGAAAATAACTACGCATTACAGGCAAGAAATCTAATTCAGACAGCCATCTGTTATACCAGATGAGGTAAAGTTGTAAGAAGGATTATGTTTCAAAATATTTGGAATACTTGTGACAAAAGTGTAATTATTTTTAACTACGGCACTTTAAATAAATAAATTTAAGCCGGTTTAATTTCTACCTCCAGCTAAGCTAAAATATTATTGTAATATTTCAAGCATGTACTGTGATCAGTTATATACTTTATTAAAAGTAAATAATTATTTCTTGAACAATGCAGGTGATTCAAGTTAAGATCAATTATTCGTCAGATTTAACTGAGTTTATAGATATTCTAATCTCCTCTATAAAAATAATTTACCGTCTGAGGCAGCAACTAAGCGGAAATACAGCGTACTAAAGTTATCTTCCAGTTTATATATTTTATAATTCTACAAACGAGATGGTCAGATTTGTTAGAGAATGCAAGAAATATCCTACAGTACTTACGATTAATAGACGCTGGTAAATTGTAATGTTTAAAAAGTTTCTCCCTAATCACAATTTTAAGATGAACATTGTTACGACAGTCAAATAGACCGTCGTGTTTGAACAGTAAACAGAATAATTAAACCTCCTTCTTCGGCAAACATCACTTGTTAAATTCTCTCAGCATAGTTTCTCTTAAATCCACTACAAATACATCGGCAATAGTAATGTGCGCACCAAGAATCACTTCAGGTACAATGTCTGCAACAAGTATTCACTGATTAAACTCGAGGATACCCAGGGGTAGCAGTAAGTAAATCTTTCATAATACTTTGACGAGGCTACCAGTTGCAGTCCGTATGTGAAAGAGTTAAACTGAGACTGAAGATGTCTGACTATATCAAGGCGCACAATGGCCACTGTAGAGCCCGTGTCAAATGTGAATGAGGCTTGTTTATTTTAACGAATCAGTTAACAATCAAGATACCTGTGATCTTATGTAGCGTGGAGAGTGTCTGCTGTTTCGAAGCGTTCTTTCTCCAATTGGTGCGTTCATATCCTTCCCTCTGTATTTAATTCTTGCAGCAATCTGCTTGAAGAATACCGCGTTTTATATATTTGTAGCACTTAGGCCATTTGTCTTATCCGCTTGGTTCGGTCAATCCTTGTGGCACTATAGATTTATTAAATCATTTCTCCTAAATCGTCTCTTTATTCTGCCTTTTATGGGAATAATGTGGTAGTGGATCCGTTTAACTTCTGTTAACTTAATTTTTAATTAAATTAGTTGATCCCTGATGCCATTCTTTTATTAATGTAAGTTGCCGACTTCGTTGTTTTAAATGCGAGAGCGTCTGAGCTATTCTTGTTCCGTGCCAGTCTTAACACTTGTAATTCACTATCTCCGATACCAACAATAAATGTAAGGAGAGCAATCCGCGTCTAAAAGTCCTCCGAAGTCAGGATAAGCCAATCTAGTTAGTCGGTCAATACTTGTTTCCAGCTCATGTAGGGTCTCCCCGGAACGCTCTCGCTTTTTTTTTAAGCTGAAGGCGGTATACGCTTCACAGATGCTGGTCACCGTACCGTAATTCCAGAGCTATCGTTAATTCGACATGGTTGTTCTGGCTGTCAGATGGCACTACCTGTAATAGTTATGTGGCGAGTCCTTTTAAAGCGACAATGACTCAAAAGTCCATGTCTTCTGACCATTTATTTAAGCCAACGGAAATTTCACATTGACGAAGATAATTTGCCCAGTGTTTGTTTTCATCAAACGTTGGGCTCTTGGTGTGAACTACCCCTACTACACTTAATAGCGCTTTTTCATTCATTGGTCTTATTTTTTGAACTTTCTTGGCGTTTATTATTGGCCTTGCCTTGTCAACCATTTTTTCATATATATATATATATATATATATATATATATATATATATATATATTGTACTGTAATTATTTTCTGATATAATAATATTTATTATATGCACCACGTTGGTTGCGTCATTTATTGTACTGTAATTAATTACAGGTATTGTAATTAAGATGTGCTCCACGTTGGATCAGCCATTTAATGTACTGTTATTTTTTTTATTAGTCTTGTAATTATTTAATAGTATAATATAATTACTAAATGTACCTACTGTTATTATGTTTTTTTGTTTACCAGTACATGTAAAGAAACTCTTTCTCTCAGGGTTAATGATTATTAAGCTGTTTGATCGTATTTACGATTGTATCTAATATTTTCTTTTCTTTAAACCAAACCAAATTCAGTTAATATGTAGTATTTTGAGAATTAACCATGTAAAAAATATATACCAGACTAATGTAACATGACCGACTCTGAATTCTTCCAGCTGCCACGGGTTCACTTCTGGTTGTTGTTTACCTATTTTCAAAAGCAATATTAGGCTTGGCAATCTGTTCCTTCACACAAATTTCTTATTGATCTCACCGCTGAATGCCGCTCTCCAGGACGACTGCAACACAGATGTCTCCTCGGAACACTTAATTATCCTTTATGGCCACTTAAACTCTTCTTCAGTCCAGGATTTCCCTCTTCTATCGTCGTTCTATTAAGCATATTGTTATATTTCTCGTAATATTATTTATTTATTAAATATTATAATCAAAACTCTGGTATCTCAAATTAAATTCCTTTACTGTATTTTCTTTTCCATGTTACATTAACTTGATGATGTACAAATGTTACTTTATGAATTTAGACTCTTCAAGCTACTCTTTAAGATATAATTTTAGACTCTTCATGCTGTTACCATTAGATATTAAATTAGACTCTTCATGTTACTCTTATTAAAAATAACGTTAGAGTTATAACGTTACTCTTATTGAATATAATTTAAGACTCCTGATGTAACTCTTATTAAATATAATTGAAGACTAATAAAA
Organism: Magicicada septendecula; assembly: GCA_034769895.1. NCBI lineage: Eukaryota > Metazoa > Arthropoda > Insecta > Hemiptera > Cicadidae > Magicicada > Magicicada septendecula. Next base: position 400,537,800 of record CM068369.1, on the reverse strand, counting down.
ATTTCCTTCATCACTATACAATACAAATTTTTAACAATTTACCAAATTGCCACTTTGATAATTCCCTAATTTCTTTACATCTGTTTATCATATACCTATTAAAACATATATCATTTTCCTATTTCTTATTAAACATCTTTATTTTACCTCTAATATTCGTAATTCTAGTTGTTATTTATTAAATTATAATTTTATTACTCTTTACTCTTCTTATAACATTCATTCCAATTTCATATATTCTTTTCATAACATATAACTGAATATTGTTTTATATCATATAGGAATCGACCTCTATGTTGACTGGGTGAGTCGATAGTCCCAATGTTTTTTGTTTACATTTTAAAACATATGTTACATTCAATACAAAATCTGCATCCTTTCTCTTTTAAAATTTATTACCTCCCTATTATGTACTGTGTGCAATTTAACAGCAGTACAATATATACAGGGCTGTATTTGTGACGGTACGCACCGGTACGCCGTACCGGTACCTCTGAGAGAGAAAAAAAACCGGAACGCAATTTTAAAATTTTTAGAAATTAGAAATGTGGTGTGATAACCATAGAGGTATATAAGATAGAGGTGGTGAACTGGCTGAGTCGGCGACGCTGAATCGGCTGATCCGCGCGAGTTCCACTCTCGCGCATGCGTCAGTAGACAAAGATAGGTTGAACAAACGGGACGCACTTAAAGCATTTCGTGAATATGTTTTTGATAATTGTGAGAGGTTTGGTGGAAATTGTGAAAATAAAACAAAGTATCCCGAAAAATTGCTTCCATTGACAACTGCCATCAAGACAATTCCAGTGTCTTCTAGTGAATGTGAAAGAGGGTTTTCCCAAATGAATCTAATCATGACTGACGGTAGAGCATCTCTGTTAACAAAAACTGTCTCTTCACTACTTTTTCTGAAGTTGAATGGCCCACCATTGACTCGTTTTGACCCTTCAAAGTACGTGGAATCTTGGCTGCTTCGGGGACGGCACTCTGCTCTGGACACCAACAGCAAGGAAAGAAAGAGGGGAGAGACATACAATGAAAACCTTTCTAAGCTTTGGACAATTTTATAAACTGTGAGTTATACATTTAAAATTAATTCATCATTTAAAAATTTAATTAATTAAAAAAATCACTACATTTGGACAAATTTTCGGGTGAATTTTAAGACATTAAACACGTCTAAAACGTCATTTTAAGACCTTTATTTTTCAAAAATTTTCCGGTGGCCCCCCGTACCCCCATTTGCTGGGGGGTACCCCCAGACCCCCCTTAGGCGTACCGGAACCTATATTTTTACAAAAACAGCACTGTATATATATAATTAATATTTATAAAGACTTTACCTCAAGATGTTTACTCCTTATTTATAAATATTAAATATATTTCATACATCAAGAAACAGACTGTAGCAAAAAGTGTTTGAATATATATTTAAACTCCAAAAAAATCAGGAAGGCTGAGGATGGGAACACAATGGTTCCCGAAACATGTTCCTAATAAGGAAAAAAAATATTTTAAAGTAAATTCATTATAAATATTAAATATATAATATATATATATATATATATATATATATTGCAACAGATCAAACTTTATTATACTAATAAGGATATAGTGAGTGTGTAAAATCACAAACAAGTCTATTATGGTGGAGATAAAAAATTATTTATTATACACACAAATATAGTTTTAAAGAGGTATATTGTATTATAAATTGTCATGTATTGTAATTTGCAATAATAGTTTATAATGTTCGATAATATATCGGTTTTACTTGATTGAGGCTACGACCTCAGTACGTGCAATCCTCCGCTTCCTGCCGCTCCCGTCCTGGCGTCCTCTTCTTCAGCGTCACTCCTTCCTGGCGTCTTCTGCGTCCTGGCGTCCTGTTCGTCCGGCGTCCTCTTCGTCCGTCGTCCTCTTCGTCTTATCGTCCTCTTCTCAAATATGTTAAACACACAATGCTTATTATTTTCCCTAGAATAGTTTATTATTAATTGATATGTAAATTTGATCAATCTCAGGGTGAATATGGGTATCAATTTAATAAGGTGTATTAGTCGTACACCTTCCACGCAACCTTGAAATGTCTTTATATCCCTAAGCGGATATCTTAAACTTACACGAAAAGCACTATACTATATTATAATTCTATTTAAATAATTTACCCACTCGGCTCTGTACGCAGAACTTCTTACAGAATACCAAGGATTATGTTAAGTTATACTTTTCTATGTTCGTTCGAGAAAAACTCTCTCACGCACGAGCTCAACTTCATCTTGCAACTTCTACAGACAGACTGTGTCGATCTTTACTCTACAGAGAATGAATGTTACTGAATTTAGTGTTTTCCGATTGGCTAAACCCAACTCACATGATTGATGGTTTCAACAGATATAAACTTTTCCAGAAAGAGTTTGTATAAATATGCACTAACTTGCATTGAATTATCTACTAATTTTTATGACCCTATTAATGATAAGTGTTTCAAATTGAGTTTTTCCTACTTAAAAAACTATATTTCTAAAATAGTTATGAACCATTGAGTACACAAAAAATTGAAGCTATTTACATAACTAATTCATTGTCACAGTTTCACTTCGATCGGATAATTACCGTGGAAGATATAGTGATCACAAGTTATCACACCCACACACGTGCACAAGTTCACACGAAAAATACATGAAAATAAAGAATATCTTTTTACGAAGAATTTGGTATACCCCTACATGCTTATCCATTTCTAAATACAAAACTTACGGCTATAAGACAAAGTATTACATAAAACCAATTTAAAAATGAAAATGCTCGTCATCCATGTGCTCTGATACAAACAACATAGCTTATCATCCTGTGTTCCGTTGCAGTATATATATATATATATATATATATATATATATATATATATATAATGTTGTGACGTTATTCAATTTGTTTCTTCTGCATGTAGTGTACTTTCCTAGTTTCTTTTTAACACCTGAAGCATGTTTCACTGAAAAATATCAGTATCATCAATACCTATATATAAAATACGAAATTACATTACATGGAGAAGAAACAAATTGAATAACATCACAACATTATAATATAATTACTGCAAGAAACTTCGAGTTATCTATATAGAAAATGATGGATATATATATATATATATATTGTAACGTATCAAAATAACGGTTACATAGAAATGATATAATACGTCAAATAAAAATGTACCACAAACATATACCATCAAACATGAGAATAAAGAACAGAAGTATAAAGGTCAAATGTGTATCTATAAATGAATAATGTTAAAGCAAGCCAACGAAGAAGAAAGAAGAACCATAATAAATATATCATCGAGTAGAAAGGAGGAAGAAAGAAGACAATGGATCAATATAATACGTTAGCAATATAGGCCCAATAGATCATAATAGTGAGGGGATATACCAAATATTATTATCATCATAGTGGACAGACAAACCAATGTTATCATCGTAGTGAGAGGATAAAATAATTTATCACGATAATGAGACATATATAAAATAATGATTATCATAATAATGAGTGAAAATGTTAAAAATTATAACTATATTGAGTGAACATGATGAATAGACAAATAAATGTGAATTGTGACAAACAACGACGGATATAATGTAAATAATTGTGTTATCAATATAACATGAGCTATCACAAATAGTGAGGAACCAAAAAATGCCTTAGAAGTGATAAGAAATTAAAAATGAAGAATAAGCAACTGAATAACCAGAAGAAGAAGAAGAAGAAGAAGAAGAAGAAGAAGAAGAAGAAGAAGAAGAAGAAGAAGAAGAAGAAGAAGAAGAAGAAGAAGAAGAAGAAGAAGAAGAAGAAGAAATGTACCATGAAAAATGAAGAATATGTATGACTAGAACAAGACACCAGCATTCCCAAAGTATGGAAGGCACCACAACCAGTAAAGTAACAAAATAAGAATAATGATTACCAGATTAATAGTAATAAAACTAGCTATCAAGGAAGGACATAGTGAAACCAAGATGATAGAAACCAAGTATTGAAAACTTAGTAAGTGATCACAAACAATAATAGTGAATACCTTAGATGAGTGCAACGATAAATAGTGTAATGACACTACCCCAAATAAGCAACACAAACAATATGAGTGAGGTGTTTATGACAAAGGGAAGTGAATAAATGTTAACAAGTGAAACCAACGATTATCAAGTGAAATACACAAACATTTAGTGTACAAATTGTAATCCAAGTTTGTAAAACACAAACATACCTAGTAAGACCACCAATTTAATGGAACTGAAAAGAGAAATAATTGCTCAAAAAGACCAATGATACAAACTATATAATCCTTGATATGAAATGTGCCTGAATGTCAGAGTAACACAGGACAAAATGTAAATAAATGCTATAACTAATGTGAAGCAAACAAAAGAATTTGTTGTAAAGAAACAAACCAAGGTATACAAGCCAAGATGCAAACCCACCAAAATGTGTAACATAATTAAGTAAAAAACCAAGTATTGTTGTATAAACATATAGTGTAAAATGTGTACAAAGTGTGTAAAACATAGTAATAAACAATAGTAATAACACGCCATAATTACATTGCAATATTTAAGCAGAATGTTGAACAAAATAAGAAGCATATTGTTGTCAAATCAGTAACACATAACCTCATCTGAACAGGACCTACAACATAAAATCATACACAATAATTAAATAAAGTAATTACAAGTAATTGTTTAAAACAGAAACCAAATAAGAACAAATGTATAAGACAGCGAATACCTTATAAGCTGAGGGACATAACTATCTAAGTCAAATTATTGAAACTAACAATAAACAAATTAGACAAAATCCCAAGTGACTAAAGAGTTACACAAAAAAACACTAATAAAACTTGTAAAGAGAGAGTAAAGAAGTTTACCAGTAGTGAGAAGAAGGTTCAATTCAACTATGAGAATACCTCACAATCATTGTATAAGTAATTTACGAAATTATAGCATAGTACATTTAAACAATGCTATATGTTTAAATAAGACAACATTTGCTGGAGTAAAGTGTCAGAAAATGTATGAAAGAATGTTAAGTAACATGTAAATACCAAAGGTATATAATAACATAAGAAATAATGGTAACATAAGCAAATACAAATGCTGGGACATATATGGCTTGCACGCCATGAGTGCATTTTGCTTAAACCACAAATATGTTAATATTCAGTGTTAAATAATGAGAGATATGAACTCTAAACGTTTAATTATAAGTATTAGATTAATATAACACCGAAGTATGGTGGTAAAGACTTATTTTTTATTAAGAGCCACTATATGTGTATTGTGTAAAGTGAAGTGAATTGTTACTGGACGGATTTATGACTTGTTTGGACTTAAATGAAAGACCCAAGTATCCGCAAAACAATGCGACTATTCAATTGACGATCAGACGATTAATAAGAAACGTATGCATATTATAAGATTTTCTATCATTTCCGAATTGGAATGAACGCGTCATAGACTAGCCTCCAACCCAAAGACGGACGCTAAAAATTAAAATTTTTAATGTAACCAAGGCATTTGGGGTAGAGAGTACAGACTTCTCCACCAATGGGATGATCTGATTTTACCAGACGCGAGAAGAAGCTTCGACGAGAAGAATTAATTGTTTTCCAACCAGCGAGGCGAGCGGAGCTCGCAGCAGTCGTTAAGAAAATATTTTGAATTTGTGCGCGTTACATAGTAAACAATTGTAACTAACCTCAACTGAAGAATAACCCCTTTTACGTGTGACAGTGCTACGAATAATAAACTGAATTATTTGAACATTGCCAGTGTATAATAAGGGCAATGAAAAGTGAAATATACAGGGAGTACTATCAATTAACGAATTTTAAAATAAAATGAAATATAATTCTCGTCAGTCGACGAATATTATATCGGACTACGTTAGTCAAGCACCCACTATGCATGACTAACTTAGCGAACGATTGTATATTGACAGGCACAATGAGTAAAAGTTCTCGTTTAATTAATTGTGTTATTTAATTAAAATATTTTAATATTTTGTTCAAGAAAATAATAATCGGAGTCGAAGTAATAATAAATACAGTAAGCAACACTTATAAAATATAGACGCTTATTTGACTACAATCACAGTTGAATCGAATAAATAATAATTTAACTTACGAGAACTATCACTGCCGTTAGTTACCAATCTTATTATGATAAATAATGTTTTGAAAGTAGTATTAAGATTTCAATAATATTAAATAACTTATTCTGTTAACTTACTTTCAATTATAGGTAAAATTAACCTATAAACAACAAATATTTCCATGCCAACAGAGAGTCATTTCATTCATTAATAATTATTTTTTGAATAGACTCAATAATAAGAATTTTTCTATTTTTATCAAATCCATTTCATGATAAAAACTAAACCAGTAATATTGTTTTAAAGTGTAACGTTTATGAACACGTGTTACACAGGCTTGAATGAATAACTACAGGACACCTGTTGTACGATAATACGATAATTTTAATATCGTATTTGAGGTTAACTATTTTTAATTTTTTGTCTTTTGATCATTCTATATGAATAAATATTATTCTTAATAAACATCTTTGTATCTTGTATCATGACAATTCAAAGAATTCATGAAATTTGGTAACAATAATAACCAAAATTAACATAACAAGAATTACCATAATATTATATATTGTACCTATGTTACCAGCCCTGAGCTGAAGGATTTTCAGAAAATAATTAACTTTGTTGTTTTAAAAATTTATTCATTGTTGTTTAAAAGGAATTCATTTCAATTTAACTGATGTTAATAAAAGCCTAGATATCTTACCTGTGAACAAAGAGTATTTATTTCTTTTAAATAGGCTCAAGTAACTTTCATTTAAGAAGCAATGTTTCTCAAGGTGGCAGCAATATTCCAGCGGCCAGTTTTTAAATATATAATCCAAGATTAAATATCCTTATGATTTTATTTACTGCGTATATGTTAATGTCAAGGTGAAATATTTTGTGTGTTATTCATGACTTTCCAGTGATATAGATCCTATTAAGAAGATTGAAGACGTTCACCGATGGTAAGTGGGGAGGTAAAAACATCAATAGAACAGTTTTTTACAGTCCTTTTAAACAAGCACATAAACATTACTATTTTAATTATTTAAACAACGACAACACCAATCATCGATATTTATATTACAACGTGAGGATTGAAGAGTAACACTATTAAATTAATTACACATATTATTAAAATAAATAATCTATCACACTAAAAGTAATTGTTACAACGTGACGCCCATCGCGGGGCTTGATTTGATACAAAAGGAAAACATATTAATAAAAAATACCACACTCACACCCATCGATGTTTTGTTACAACGTGACGCCCATCGCGGGCCATGACATAAACAAGAGTATACTACACACACATCAATCGATGTTTTATTACAACGTGGCGCCCAACGTCTGAGCACGAATTAGGACGACAAAACAAATAAATAATAAATAATTACTGAACCTAATTCGGCGGCAATTGCATTGCAAGAATACATAGATGTATAGAAGATCGACATCGAAGAGGCGAGCGGCGGAAACTGAAAAAGAAGCCAGGATGGAGGAGAAGGAAGCAACGTCAGCCGAAGATGTGGAAGAAATGTTAATTATAATGGAAGACAGACAACCTGAACCGGCGGAGGAGGTCCAGCAACCAGAAGGTCAACCGGAAGTGAACCAACCTGAGAAACCAATGCAACCAGGAGGCACAGACTTCATGGAAATGATGAGAGCAATGATGGAAGAGACCAATAAGAAGATGGTGGAATCAATGAATAAGAAAATGGATGAAAACAGTTTATCCACGAACCAGAAAATAGAAGAAGGCCAGAAGAAGATGGAAGAAGGCCAGAAGGAGAGCCAGAAGAACATGGAATCTTTGAAGAAAGATTTAAATGACAAAATAGACGAAACTAATAGGAAGATGGAAGACGGAAAGAAGAAGACGGAAGAATTGTTAGAGAAAAATATCGAGTTGATTAGAGAAAATTTATCCGAAGAGTTGGGAATCAAAATCGGTGAAACCAATAAGAAATTAGACCAAATGAATAAGAAACTGAAGGAAAATTACAAGAAGAGCGTGGAGTCGTTAAGTAAGGTAGTAGGCGATGATTATAAGAGATTGGGAGAGACAATAAAAAGATGTTGTGAAGAGACAAAAGAGAGTGTTAAGAAGATAAGAGGAGAATTAAAGAACGACGACAACTCAGTAACTGAAGAGGTACCCGAGAATGAAAACTTGGAACAAAATAATCTGCCAATGTATGACAATCAAATGGAGGTAAAAAAATTACCTAAAGATAAAAACACGGAACAAGTGAGTCCGAAAACTGAAGATAATGGGATCAAAAACAAAATAATTAAGAAAACGAAAGAGAAGAAAACGGAGGAAAGAAGAATAATACGCCCAAAGAAGACAAGGATTACAAAGGAAATAATAGAGATGACTCGAAGTGGTTTAATTAATATGATTAACTTCCCAGTCATCGACCGCAGAGAAGGAATTTATATGAAGGAGTATAGAAGGAGCTTCATGAAGATGGACGAAGAGAAGGACTACGTTATGACGAAGAAGGTTATAAACAATGAGGTATTTAAAGTGAATATTCCTAGAAGAAGGATGCATCCCAAGAAGAAGGGGAGTTACAAGGAACAAATGGACCGGATCATTGAAAAATACGCTCAGGCAATAAGAGAATTGCGAAAGGAGAGGAACCAGTCGATGGAAGAACCCAGCCAGAAGACAGATGACAATCAACCAGCGTTAGAAGAAATACCAGAAATTGAAAATAACGAAGACCAGGAGGACACTAAACACATGAGTACCAAAGATAGTGAGAAGTAGAAGATGGAAGGACGTGAAATAGACGAAGATTTGATAGCACCGAAATGGAAGAGCCGAATGATAACGAGGTACGTAACAAGAACAGATAGAAGCCTGAACACTGAAGAAATCCGAACAACAAGAAGAGACGAGATAAGTGATTATGGATAAACTAAATAAAAATACATTGAGAAGAGGGACGGATTCTTTTGATAATGATCACTGTTACCAAAAACAATATGAACAATACGTATGAAATACAGGATCCTGTAACGAAGAAAATCAAAGGTAATTATAATCAGACCTCCATAAAACGATATATTGAAGATTGAATAATGTAAAAAGGTGGAATGTTATAATGGAAATTATTTAATGTTGATACTAAGTGCAGAAATGACAATTATAAATGTAAGAATAAATGTTGACAAGATATTAATATAATGATATAACAGTGTAACCCAAAGAAATAATGTAAAATGTGAAGAAAACTGTAAATTACCCGTACTAAATACATGAGAAGACATACGAGACGGACACCTTAAAACATGGCATATAAATATTTCTAAGAGCCAGTCAACTAGTAAATACCATCTTACCCGTACTAATTAAAAAGAAGAAGATATACGAGATGGACACCCAAGATCTACGGCAAATAAAAAATAAATTTCCTAGAGCCAGTCAACTAGTAAATACCATCTTACCCGTACTACTAACTAAAAAAAAGAATATATACGAGAAAGACACACAACAACTATGGCAAATAAATGATATTTCCAACAGCCAGTCAACTAGTTATTAACATCTTACCCGTACCACTAAAAATAAGAAAGAACTATACGAGTTGATATACAAAGAATCAACACAAGAAGTTGGAAAAACAGAAGCAAGTGAATATTATTAATATGAAACAGATATACGATACCCAAACATGATGCAAAAAACCAAACGAGAGCCTATACTAAATGAAATGTAACACAAAGACGTGGTTCATGAAGATGAAGAAGATAATAAAGTGACGTTAAATGTAATACCAAGAGAGAAGATTAATTGATGACAAAGAAGAATGAAAAATAATATACTAACGAAGGAAATCATGAGAAAATACCAGTGATGAAATGTAAACGAACTATCCCAGAAAAATATGAAAAATTAAGTTAAGATGAATCAAGAAGAGGAGGATATAATAATGTATAAACCGCAGATGGGTGAAGTAATCCCAAGGATATTTATTAAAAGTCGAAAGAACGACTACTTTATATTGTAAGATGAATTGACTAATAAATTATTCCAGCAATCATTTATATTATTGACAGAGATGATGTACCTCTGAATTTATTGATGTTAGTATGGCCAGCAGAGAAATAAGGTCACGCGAACCACTCTGAGCTGCCCCAGCTAAAATTATGTTAGGGAATTAGGGAATTAAATAAACAAGGGAGATAATTACATGGAAAGAAATATAATTATGATTCATAGAAGAGAATGAAGGGATATAAGAAGGACATAAGAGTCAACCTGGAAATATACAACAATTGATGAATTTTTCATGAAATGAGTATATGAATTCAGAATTAATAAATTCTTATAGGAAGACATATGTAACGTATCAAAATAACGGTTACATAGAAATGATATAATACGTCAAATAAAAGTGTACCACAAACATATTCCATCAAACATGAGAATAAAGAACAGAAGTATAAAGGTCAAATGTGTATCTATAAATGAATAATGTTAAAGCAAGCCAACGAAGAAGACAGAAGAACCATAATAAATATATCATCGAGTAGAAAGGAGGAAGAAAGAAGACAATGGATCAATATAATACGTTAGCAATATAGGCCCAATAGATCATAATAGTGAGGGGATATACCAAATATTATTATCATCATAGTGGACAGACAAACCAATGTTATCATCGTAGTGAGAGGATAAAATAATTTATCACGATAATGAGACATATATAAAATAATGATTATCATAATAATGAGTGAAAATGTTAAAAATTATAACTATATTGAGTGAACATGATGAATAGACAAATAAATGTGAATTGTGACAAACAACGACGGATATAATGTAAATAATTGTGTTATCAATATAACATGAGCTATCACAAATAGTGAGGAACCAAAAAATGCCTTAGAAGTGATAAGAAATTAAAAATGAAGAATAAGCAACTGAATAACCAGAAGAAGAAGAAGAAGAAGAAGAAGAAGAAGAAGAAGAAGAAGAAGAAGAAATGTACCATGAAAAATGAAGAATATGTATGACTAGAACAAGACACCAGCATTCCCAAAGTATGGAAGGCACCACAACCAGTAAAGTAACAAAATAAGAATAATGATTACCAGATTAATAGTAATAAAACTATCTATCAAGGAAGGACATAGTGAAACCAAGATGATAGAAACCAAGTATTGAAAACTTAGTAAGTGATCACAAACAATAATAGTGAATACCTTAGATGAGTGCAACGATAAATAGTGTAATGACACTACCCCAAATAAGCAACACAAACAATATGAGTGAGGTGTTTATGACAAAGGGAAGTGAATAAATGTTAACAAGTGAAACCAACGATTATCAAGTGAAATACACAAACATTTAGTGTACAAATTGTAATCCAAGATTGTAAAACACAAACATACCTAGTAAGACCACCAATTTAATGGAACTGAAAAGAGAAATAATTGCTCAAAAAGACCACTGATACAAACTATATAATCCTTGATATGAAATGTGCCTGAATGTCAGAGTAACACAGGACAAAATGTAAATAAATGCTATAACTAATGTGAAGCAAACAAAAGAATTTGTTGTAAAGAAAGAAACCAAGGTATACAAGCCAAGATGCAAACCCACCAAAATGTGTAACATAATTAAGTAAAGAACCAAGTATTGTTGTATAAACATATAGTGTAAAATGTGTACAAAGTGTGTAAAACATAGTAATAAACAATAGTAATAACACGCCATAATTACATTGCAATATTTAAGCAGAATGTTGAACAAAATAAGAAGCATATTGTTGTCAAATCAGTAACACATAACCTCATCTGAACAGGACCTACGACATAAAATCATACACAATAATTAAATAAAGTAATTACAAGTAATTGTTTAAAACAGAAACCAAATAAGAACAAATGTATAAGACAGCGAATACCTTATAAGCTGAGGGACATAACTATCTAAGTCAAATTATTGAAACTAACAATAAACAAATTAGACAAAATCCCAAGTGACTAAAGAGTTACACAAAAAAACACTAATAAAACTTGTAAAGAGAGAGTAAAGAAGTTTACCAGTAGTGAGAAGAAGGTTCAATTCAACTATGAGAATACCTCACAATCATTGTATAAGTAATTTAATAACAATAAAATAATAAACCAATTAACAATACCAATAGGACTAGGTGTAAATAAACATCCTATTGCAATTTAAAGAAAGTTCAACTAACAAAGAGTTAAAAAGTACATTAAACAGACCATGTACAGTGTCTGTGTACACTTTAATTGCTAATAATATATGATGACAATAACTAAATAAGAGTGACAGAATGACGAAATTATAGCATAGTACATTTAAACAATGCTATATGTTTAAATAAGACAACATTTGCTGGAGTAAAGTGTCAGCAAATGTATGAAAGAATGTTAAGTAACATGTAAATACCAAAGGTATATAATAACATAAGAAATAATGGTAATATAAGCAAATACAAATGCTGGGACATATATGGCTTGCACGCCATGAGTGCATTTTGCTTAAACCACAAATATGTTAATATTCAGTGTTAAATAATGAGAGATATGAACTCTAAACGTTTAATTATAAGTATTAGATTAATATAACACCGAAGTATGGTGGTAAAGACTTATTTTTTATTAAGAGCCACTATATGTGTATTGTGTAAAGTGAAGTGAATTGTTACTGGACGGATTTATGACTTGTTTGGACTTAAATGAAAGACCCAAGTATCCGCAAAACAATGCGACTATTCAATTGACGATCAGACGATTAATAAGAAACGTATGCATATTATAAGATTTTCTATCATTTCCGAATTGGAATGAACGCGTCATAGACTAGCCTCCAACCCAAAGACGGACGCTAAAAATTAAAATTTTTAATGTAACCAAGGCATTTGGGGTAGAGAGTACAGACTTCTCCACCAATGGGATGATCTGATTTTACCAGACGCGAGAAGAAGCTTCAACGAGAAGAATTAATTGTTTTCCAACCAGCGAGGCGAACGGAGCACGCAGCAGTCGTTAAGAAAATATTTTGAATTTGTGCGCGTTACATAGTAAACAACTGTAACTAACCTCAACTGAAGAATAACCCCTTTTACGTGTGACAGTGCTACGAAAAATAAAGTGAATTATTTGAACATTGCCAGTGTATAATAAGGGCAATGAAAAGTGAAATATACAGGGAGTACTATCAACTAACGATAAAATGAAATATAATTCTTGTCAGTCGACGAATATTATATCGGACTACGTTAGTCAAGCACCCACTATGCATGACTAACTTAGCGAACGATTGTATATTGACAGGCACAATGAGTAAAAGTTCTCGTTTAATTATTGTGTTATTTAATTAAAATATTTTAATATTTGTTCAAGAAAAATAATAATCGGAGTCGAAGTAATAATAAATACAGTAAGCAACACTTATAAAATATAGATGCTTATTTGACTACAATCACAGTTGAATCGAATAAATAATAATTTAACTTACGAGAACTATCACTGCCGTTAATTACCAATCTTATTATGATAAATAATGTTTTGAAAGTAGTATTAAGATTTCAATAATATTAAATAACTTATTCTGTTAACTTACTTTCAATTATAGGTAAAATTAACCTATAAACAACAAATATTTCCATGTCAAAAGAGAGTCATTTCATTCATTAATAATTATTTTTTGAATAGACTCAATAATAAGAATTTTTCTATTTTTATCAAATCCATTTCATGATAATAACTAAACCAGTAATATTGTTTTAAAGTGTAACGTTTATGAACACGTGTTACACAGGCTTGAATGAATAACTACAGCACACCTGTTGTATGATAATACGATAATTTTAATATCGTATTTGAGGTTAACTATTTTTAATTTTTTTTTTTGATCATTCTATATGAATAAATATTATTCTTAATAAACATCTTTGTATCTTGTATCATGACAATTCAAAGAATTCATGAAATTTGGTAACAATAATAACCAAAATTAACATAACAAGAATTACCATAATATTATATATTGTACCAATGTTACCAGCCCTGAGCTGAAGGATTTTCAGAAAATAATTAACTTTGTTGTTTTAAAAATTTATTCATTGTTGTTTAAAAGGAATTCATTTCAATTTAACTGATGTTAATAAAAGCCTAGATATCTTACCTGTGAACAAAGAGTATTTATTTCTTTTAAATAAGCTCAAGTAACTTTCATTTAAGAAGCAATTGTTTCTCAAGGTGGCAGCAATATTCCAGCGGCCAGTATTTAAATATATAATCCAAGATTAAATATCCTTATGATTTTATTTACTGCGTATATGTTAATATCAAGGTGAAATATTTTGTGTGTTATTCATGACTTTCCAGTGATATAGATCCTATTAAGAAGATTGAAGACGTTCACCGATGGTAAGTGGGGAGGTAAACACATCAAGAGAACAGTTTTTTACAGTCCTTTTAAACAAGCACATAAACATTACTATTTTAATTATTTAAACAACAACGACAACACCATTCATCGATATTTATATTACAACGTGAGGATTGAAGAGTAACACTATTAAATTAATTACACATATTATTAAAATAAACAATCTATCACACTAAAAGTACTTGTTACAACGTGACGCCCATCGCGGGGCTTGATTTGATACAAAAGGAAAACATATTAATAAAAAATACCACACTCACACATATTCATTGTCGTTTTATTACAATATATATAATAATAATAATAATTATAATAACTTTTTTAATCGAATCTTCTATATTTGTAATATTTGTTTTCATAATTGACACCGGTTTTCTACTGCAGATACTCTATCAATTTCTTTGTTCAGCTCTACTTGAAGTATACCGAATTTTTCAGTGATATGCTCCTTGAACTCTGCAATCCTGCATTGTATAGTGTCTTCTGCTTCACGGTTAAATTCCTTTTTTTTAACTCCTCTCGGTTGTTTCATTTTCACGCTTATATTTTTTGTGTTGCTGTTGATTTGCCGCCGGTAACGGTGATTTCTGCCAATATTCTGTTGGTTTTCTTTCAAGGTAACGTTTTCATCCTGTCGTTTCGCATTTTTCTCTTCTTCACGTCTCGCTCTTTCATCTAAACACGTACAGTTTCTATCGTAGGCAATTGACTGCTATCCATTTTTTTCTGATCGCTAATGACGCACGCTTAAATTTTTAAGACATAAATGTTCTCTGTTAAAGGTTTGTACTGTTAAAAATCCAATCGCACTTCTGACACCAATGTTCTGATAGTCTCCTGGATCGTTGTGTTTGAACATTGGAAACAGAATAATTGAACACACAGAAATTTCTATTTAGACGTTACATTACATTTTGAATAAACAAAGACATTCATATGTACATTTTTATTAAGCTAGAGACTCTGACTATGCTACAATTCTTCACCCTTACTACTGTTCAACACAAACTAATGTAACACAAAAAGAGTCACTTATTTAACAGTGTCACACTGATCACTGACACTATACAAGTCACCAATTACGGATGTCCACACACAGCCACTTAGCTTTCATTTCAGCGATGAATATTATTAATTTTTTTACACCTTCTGATAACATTTATTGTTATATTTTATTATTATTATTATTACATATTATTTCTATATAAGTAACTTGATGAGTTTATTGCATAGTTTGTTATATTAGATTATAAAATATTATAATATATTATGAAATTATAATTACTTCTGCAAGTAGTTTCTTTATCGTTTCAGTTCACCTGACGAAAGTTTCTCTGAATATATCAGTATCTTCAGAGGTTTGTAAATGAATTAACAGATAATCGAAATAATTCAATTTCAATATAGAAACTAAGGAATAATAGAATTTGATTCAATTTTAACATAACATAACAAATAATCGATTAAAATCTACTTAAATTATCGATTGTATTAATATTTATTTACTTAATCAGCTGGTTTGAGGGGTATATTGGAAATATTTACTGTTGTATTTTATTTATTTTAATAAATTTTAATTTTAAATGTATCATTTTGTTTTGTCTGTATTTGAATTTGTTCTTTACTTAGTAAATTATTTTTTTTGTGTGTTTACAAATATGATTTTCCCAAATATTCATTTTTTGATCATTTTGTATGTTTTTAATTAACTTCATATTTTGATTGTCTAGATATTTGTGTTTATTATTTGGTTTCCAAAATGCATTGGGGTGTTGAAGGGGTGTATCGAGTAGTTTTTTCTTTGTCTGGCCTATGTTAAATTTATTGCAATCTGGACATTATATTTTGTATATTCCATTTTTATTGTAAATATTGGATTTATTTTTATGTTTTACTTGATTAAAAACTAGATTACCTATTTTATAAGATATTTTTTAATTTGTATCTTTAAATGTAAAGATAATAATATTTCTTTTAGAGGGAAAGAATGCTTTATGCATTGTCATACCAGGCCATGATTCCCCTGGTGTGTGGGACTCTCACCCACTAAGAAACCCACCTCTAATTTAGACATTCAGATGCATCCTGGAACTACTTAGCGCGTTACTTTAAGATGGAGCCTATTGCGTTCTTATCGGGCTCCTTCTAGTTGTTACTCATCTTCTACTGCCCGTTGGGTCCAAGTTGGGCCTTCTAATCTTCTAGTAGGACCCACTGAATAAATGCATTGATGCGGTCCCATTCCACCTTACCACAAAGCATAGGCGCAACTACGCTCTCTGACGTGAACTAACCGAGCTCCATTTCCAGTACCATCTGCAGCACTTGCGAATCTGCAGCACTTGAAAAACTTTGGAGTCTCCGTATTGGCATTGCGGTCCATCTTTCTCTATCCTCTCTATCCCAACAATATTGCCAGTGGCTGAGAGTGAGTTCCCTGGTTTCATGCTTTGTGGCATCTCTTCCAATTTCGTCTTTTCTTTCGAATAAATGCTCCGATCTAGAGCCAAAAAGTCTATTGGAATTACTTCCGCTATCACCAGGACTACTGGCTCTGGTACTCTCCGGTAAGAAGACGCCACTCTGAGGGCTCCTCTGCTCTGAGCCGATGCAATACGTTTTCTATATTTCTCTATCTTTAGTACATCGGCCCAGATTTTGCAACCCTACAGAAGGATGGATTCTACAACCTCCATCAACAATTGCCTCTTTGTTGCAGTGTGGCCATAAGTCTGCTGAGCTTGTTTGTAACGTTAGCCGCCTTATCAGCTCCTTACTTTATTTGCTCTCAATAGGAGAGATTTGAGTCTAGTCTCACCCCTAGGTACTTCACAGCATTCTTTGGAAATACTGTCTCAGCCCCCACTTGCAGCGTTATGATAGTGGGAACACATCGCCGGATGAACAGTACAATTTCGGTCTTATCGGTGGCTAGATCCGGGCCGTGTTCTCCAAGCCAGGAGCCCACTCACCTCATTACCTGATTCAGGCTTCTTTGAGCATCCTCGGCGTTCCGTACTACAATTACTGCCGCGATATCGTCTGTGTAACCTACCAGAAAAGTGTCTGGCGGAGTCTCTATTCGTAGAATTACGTCTTAGGATACGTTCCAAAGGTCAGGGCCCAAAATTGAGCCCTGGGCAGCAACGGCAGTGATCTTCTTTCTTCTTCATTCTATTGCTTGGAGGAGATACTGTGGGAATCCGGAAGAAGTGTTCCAGAGCCCTAAGCATGTCGCTCCAGGTGGCAGAATTGAAGGAATTCTTAATATCCAGCGTCGCCAACAAGACTATACTTCTTGAGTAATGATTCCCCTGTTGGGCCGCGTGGAAAGTTCTTACTACCCCTCCTCCACTGCTCCAAGAGTTGATCGGCCTTTCCGAAAGCCGTACTGTCTGTTTGACAGGTCTCCCGCGCTTTGAATGGCTGCTAACAGACGTGGCTTTAGGAACCTTTCCAGACACTTTCCAGCAGTACGTTAAAGGCCTGTACGCTGATGGCGTGCCCGGGTCACCCTTACCTTTGCTGACAAGCACCAGCCTCAGCACTTTCCACCGCTTAGGGAAGTATCTATCCCTGAGGCAGCTGTTGTACATATTAAGGAGTATCCGTGGGGAAGAACTAGCAATCACCTTCAGAACTTCTGACGGAACACCGTCCGGTCCTGGTGATTTGCCACTCTTCATCAAGCCTGCGACCTCCGTGAGTTCTTCATCGCTAAACAGCGGCACTTCGTATTCTGCAACAGGACGCGGCTCATGGACATTTGCTAGGTGGGTCGGAAAGAGTGCATCCACGATGGCGACGTGCATCCATATGTGGTGCATTCATGATTGAGCTGGTCGACTGTGCCCCAAGCTTGCGCATGACGACTCTGTAACCCAACCCCCAGGGTCACTATTCACCCCAGTCTTTAGTTCCTCCCACTTTCGTCGTTTGCTACTGATAATAACCTTTTTAACGTTTTGTCTCGCTGCTTTGTATTTTGCTATTTCTTGTTCTGCACTGTCACCATTTTTTTCCTTCTTCTGGTAACAATTCGCCTGAGAGAAAGCCATCTCCTCTTCAGAGTATAGACCTCCTCAGTCCACAAGTAGTCCTCTGTTTTCTCCCAGATGACTTTCTTTGCAGATGATTGAAACGTCGCAGATCTGACGTTCAGCTTCATTGTGGTCTCGACTATACGCTCTGCAGGACTAGACCTCTCCAGCACGTAATCCTCTCCCTTCTCTATTCCTGATACAAGGGTCTCTACGTCGAGTTTTCCAACATTCTAATTTTGTCTCCTCCAAGACTTTTCACCCGTCTGTCTTCTTTCATCTTGGAGGCTAAAGACTATGTACTGGTGATCACCACCAGTGTATTCTTCGCTAACTTTCTATCCAACAATTATTGAAGCTAGAGACTCTGACGCAAGCGTAATATCTGCAATAGTCTCTGGATAGCCGGATCTTCTAATTATCGACACGTCCCCGTCATTGATCACGCTAAGTGATAACTGTTCAGCCAACTCAAGCACCCGTTTTCCCCTTGAGTCCGTGTTTAGCACACCCCACTCTACCGGCCTGGCGTTCAAGTCTCCAGAAACAATGATGTTTTCCCTACATTCCCGCAGAATGTCCTCAAGTCTGTCCAGTGTTTCTTGAAATTCATGTATACCATCGTTTGGGGTGAAGTAGCAGCTCACAAATGCAAACAAATCCTCTACAAAAACCGTGACTCCCTACCGAAAATCTCCCCATGTCTGGTATCCAGATAGCTGCAGTACCTAGTATATCGGAATACCATCCTAGTATATCTCTGTCTTTGTACTGTTTGCTGATGAACATCAAATCAGCTTTGGTGTCCTGCTGAGTCTTAACAAGAAGGTCATCCGCGACTCTGCTTCTATGTAGATTGCCCTGCAGAAACTTCACATTCTTGAGTTCTTCAACAACAACAACAACAACGACGACGACGACGACGACAACAACAACAACAACAACGACGACGACGACGACGACGACGACGACGACGACAACAACAACAACAATAATAATAATAATAATCAGATTCGAGTATTCGTTAGTTTTTATAATTATAGAAATCTAATTATTTCAATTATTTGTTAATTTATTTACAAACCTCTGAATATAACGATATATTCAGTGAAATGTACGTCAGGTGAATTGAAATGATAAAGAAACTACTTGTAGAAGTAATTATAATTTTATTTTATAAACTCGTATATAATATTCAATATTTGCAACACAATTTGTAGTGACAATGAAAATAACAGAAAGGAAATGAATACATAATATATAAATATATTATCGTAGGTTTAGTTTATACTATTTACTTATGTTTAAATTACTACATGAAGCACGAACTAGACATATAGACTTGGCCAGTATTTTCAAACGTTTAGTAAGTTGTTGAGCTCTGCGCATCAAAGCAAGAACAAACGTGAGTGATTCTTCTAAAACTTACCAACACACACAGAGCTGATTAATCAACCTAAGTAAACATGAAAGAGGTCTCAACTGTAACTGGTCACCAAACCCACAACAGTAAAAGTACGATGAGGCTTCTTTGCTTAATTCAATTTCTTTTCTACAAAAATCTTTCAGATTGTACCCAATCAGTTTCTCCCTTTCAGTATAGAAAATCGATAAGAAACAAGTATAAAACAAGTACATTTAATAAAAATGTTTTTAAATATCTTTGAGTTGTTGAAAATTGTTTAACATTAACTTTAACACGATTACAGGTATAGAGATATAATTTCGGTGGAGCGACTTTAATGTGTATAAAATTTCTACTTGTAGTAAATGGCACTTTGCCAGACATCTCAAATAATTATGTTTTACGTACAGCCTACAACCTATAGGTTTACAACCTATACTACGATTACCTTGACAGTCTATAGGATTATAAAGAATTAAAAAACGTTTATCTATCGATTTTGTTATGTTCCCAAAGTGTACTACTGAAATATAAGTCATTTCCAATCTGAAAATGAGGTTGGCGTCAAAAGAAAAGAATAGGCGTCTAATCTTCGATAAATGGTTTCAGATATACCTTTGTTTCACCATTTGAAAGGAATCAACATGTCTGAGAATTTATACGGTCAAATAAACTCGTTCGTTTACTTTTTAAACATTCCGTGAAAGGAATAACCGAGTACAACCGTGTATAACCGTGAAATTAGTACAACCAGAAGTTTTTTTAAATTAGTTAACTAACGTAGCTGTCTAATATAATATAACTAATCAGTTAATTTGTTAGCATTATATTCTAAGTGTTTATATTATAATTAAATCTGCTTTGTAAAAATAAGTTGCAAACAGAAATTGACTTTCATTAATTGCATTAATCCCAAACGTTGAAAATATATCGTGCTTTCCGTAACGGAGACAGACAAACACATATGTGCTACGCAAACACAAACACATGCAACACATGCAACACACACACACACACACACGCACTGGCGCGCAAATGCGCGCGTACATAAGTACGTACTTGATACATACAAATACAAAAAGTCAAGCACGGTTTTCAAAAGAAAGTTATTGTATTAAAATAAGAAGAACTGTACTACTTCTAAAAGAGGCAACTATAGGCTAAAGAATTTGTATGTTTATAAAGGTGATTACTGTTGTTTCTGGATAAACGTAGTAAAAATTACATATCATTTAGTACAAGTGGATCTAAAACTTATCAACATCATACGAGATAAGGCCTGTACTCATCAATGGTATCGGGGTAAAAAATTACTTCTTAATATTTTAAAACTGCTTTGTATTTATTATTATTTAAAATACGCAATCAAATACAGGCTCTGATATGGCATTTGTCATTATTTATCTTACACCCACTTTGGACGACTAAAATAATCGTTGACATTGTTCGCTGACATCCCAGTCAAGAAACATTGTCGAACTACTTAGTAGCAAATTTTCCAGCAGTCCTATCCGCAATTGTAACTCATCCACAAACTACTGATCGACCCTCAGTACGGTACACCGCACACCTACGTACCCAAAACGTCACTTATGAAACTGTGATGGTCAATAATTGGTACGTAACCATCACAACTAACGGGCGTTTGTGGTTTCAGATAATGAAGGATTCATGCCTTGTCTCAATAAAGGTATCTCATGTTATTAAATTTTAATGACTTCACAGAACCAATAGAACTAAAGTTTAATATGTACCCCTCATAGGTATATTCAACCATTGTCCTTCACAGCAGGGTTAGACACGTTATACACTCAATAGTTTTTACGTTTTCACACAATTACAGGGGATTATCAACATTCTTATGCAGTGCGTTTACTAGTAGGTTCATTTTTCGAAACTAACACAGCGTACTGTTATTGTATATTATTCTAGGTTAAATTTATAATTATGACTAGTGTTTCTACAACTAATATAACATAATTAATTAATAATTTTTTATAAGTCAAAAAATAAACGCTTAAAATTAAACATTATTTAATTTAATATAGCCTTTAATTTTTTATAAAAATGTTAGGGATAGGCTGTGAACATTGTAAGGTACAATATTCGTCAGGTAGCATGGGTGTTTGTGGCAGCGGGAATAATAACGAATATCTACATTTGTTTAAACTTTTATTTATTATGACACCCCACCGTTGGTGTGGAAATTACGAATGACCGAAGCTATAGTAGTAAACGTTTATTTAAAGGAAATCAATTTTGAATATTATAATGTAACCCTTTCCCGTTCCTATCACTCGTCTCTATTTTCAATTAAACGATGTCGTAGTCTCAACGTCTTACCAAGTCGTCAATTTTTGACGTATCTCACGCAGACTACGTCCGTCGCGAACGCACGAATAACCAGTACCGATATCCTTACCTGTCCTTATTTGATGTATTTAATTCCCGATCGGCGCCAAATTGTTTTTGAGAAAAGATGAAAATTAGTTTGTCTCCTGTGCGGTGATGATGAATTCGAATTACCCTCGCAGACTGGTGGGAACTCGAATTTCGCTTGTCGTTCGATGTGTTGCCAACATAAACTTTTGGCAAAGAATTCTATTCTCCGCTAAAGAACACAAACTATATAATAAAATTCCAATAAAAACAAAGGACAGTTAGTAATGATTTATACTTGTTTATTTGTGTCTAAAATTCGCTAATTTTTGATAACTCCAGTACAATAGAAAGTATTATAATAAAGTCTCGCTTCGGCAACAAATTAATTTTCACTCAGCGGAAAGCAACGGTGGCAGCAGTCGTGTGAAGCCACAATGGCCGCTAGTGTTTCCTATTTACACAAGTTATTCTGCCAATGAGTTCTTTGGGTTACGAAAAGATTTAAAACAAGATGTTAAATAAAGTACACCACCTTATATTTGTGGTACTTAAATACTAAAAAGGTTTACATGAAATTCAACTCTTGGTGTTTAAAAGTGTGTGTCAATTTTATAGGCTTCGGACATAGGTTATCTTACAGTTACATACAGTGTGAATAAATATGAGCCATTAATCCTTGAAAGAATCTGGTGTTCAAAGTTCAGAGTGAGAGTTATATATTGTGAAAAAAGTTAATCAGTTTTAGTTCGTAATTATTGATAATTTAATTTATACTTAACAAAACCCTGTTGTTTTTGTTATGGGTCATCAGGATTTCTTCAAGGTTGTGATAGTACTTTCGTTAATTTTCAATGGTGTCGTTTCCCTTCTCCTTCTGGCGTCTGCTTCTTTTTATTCAATTTTTATTTATTTTTTTAATTTAAAAATTTTGTTTATTGTTCCTCCTTGAGTTGCTGGAACTATGGTTGACTTCTTGTGTTCATTTTACTTTCATTTGGATCTTATTTTCTCCTTTATTAGCCTTTTTTAGAGCCGAAGTCAATATAGCTTCTGTACCGCTGGATAGTTAATAACCTTCGTTTTATAACGGTCAAAAATATAGTAAGGTTTTGTTGTTATGGCAACCGCTTCCACTCTTATTAGTCAAATACATTTGAACCTATTGTTATAAATCCTGGGTTTCTGTTCAAAATGAATAAATATTTTATAATGGTTATTGTTCCTTGGTGATATTACCAATGTACGAAACATTATCATAGATGTCCCTATTTTCTTTCAAAGATCAATTTGACAATTTGACATCTCACACGGCTGGTCTAGGTCATGTATTAATGGTTTTGTACAAAATTGCTAGTGCTATGTTATTACATATTTCACTTATTTATACTGTTTGTTATAATTCTGACATATTATTATTCTTAGTTAATGGTAATCAAATAATTTACTTGGTCTTATTATTCAAATACAATAGTCAACTGTTTACAATTGGTTTTCTGAAGTTAGACAGTTAGGTACTTTATAGGCCTAAACTGTAACATCCTAGAATTTCTTATTTTGCTCTATTTAAACATTATTTATAAAATACATATGTTCTGCTTATTTTCATTTCGTACTTATTGGCTTTCGAATTACTTTGAAACTGTTTTACCATCTATTAGTGTTATTATACTTTTCCAAAATTATTTCTTATCTGATATTTTTTTCTTTTCTATTTATATAATAATGATTAATCGGTTGCTTGTTAAGTTTATATCATTGCTAGCTTATTTCTACTCCCATTTCTCACACACCCTTTTAACACTTAAATCTACTAACAAAACATAATATAGAAATAATTTTATGGTCTGTCTATTGTTCAGCCATATTCCTTCTTATTAATTACAATTGTTCTATTGTATGTTATTACTTGAAATTAACATACTCCTCATCTCTTTATAATATCATTACATACATAAAAAGTACAAACATATTAACTTAATGTCATGCCTTCTTGGTTGATACTCCAATTAACACTAAACAAATAAACTAATTTTCTTTAAACTAACAAAACTGTTTAACATACATTAATCTCATTTTCCTCAGTTCAGTTTCTTCAACACAATTTAACTTAATTCTTCCTGACTGAATAAGTAATGTTTCTTATTGTTATTAATGTCTCTTTGCATCAACATTAACTGTTACAAAGACATAGGGATCTTTTGTAACTAATACCAAAATTGGTAATTCCCCTACTAATTGAAAAGCATAATTGGGAATTATTATTATTGTTATCCCAACATTGTTTTTTAATCTTTTTGGTTGTGTACACTTATATTTGCACTGACTGAACTCATTAATCTACACAGTCCTACCTGTTTGATTAGTTATTATTATTCCTCACTTATCACATCACTTTTATTATTAAATATTGTTCATAATTATTTCTTATAGATTACAATACATTAGTTTATATTAAATACTGTATTGTATTTCTGGGTTTAATATAGGGGTTTTATCCCTTTCATTTTAAGGGTTTGGTTTATCGTTACAATTGTTCACCATTCCTTGTCCTTAAAATTATGAATTGTTTCTCTCAATATCTGCTCATCACTTCACTATTTATGGTTATCACTCCCTACCTATCTCTCACTCTTGGTTTCTATGATATTTTAAACACACATTTATAATTATTCTTTCAACATTTTATGTCTTACTTTCTTATCATGATAAGGGTCTTAACAACATACCTTATCTACCAATAATTGTTTTACTTATTTCTTATGGTTAGTGTACTTTCTTTAGTATTGTTTTATTCATTGTTAGTTATTAGATTTGCTTTACTCATTTGTGCCTTTTATCATTAATTTGTCTTTTCACATTTTATTGTCTTTATCTGGCCAATCTCTGGGGTTGGGTCATAGTCATTTGTTTGTCAGTCTAGTCTATTCACTTATTTTTTATTCTTGTTTACAAGTCTCCTTTTTTCTTTCTTAATTCCATTTTATATATTTTTTTCATTATTATTCATTAAATTATTTTACCTTTTATCATTTATCTAATATTTGTGGATACCCTATAGGGTCTGATTTCTGCAACGTTATAATATCCAAAAAAGCGAAGTGTGGGAATGTCAAATGTCAAAAACTATAGGACCCGTCTATAAATGAGG
Organism: Magicicada septendecula; assembly: GCA_034769895.1. Classification (NCBI taxonomy): domain Eukaryota; kingdom Metazoa; phylum Arthropoda; class Insecta; order Hemiptera; family Cicadidae; genus Magicicada; species Magicicada septendecula. The sequence continues at coordinate 400,512,250 of CM068369.1, read as the reverse complement.
GTCTGGAATTATTAACACCTGAGCTGTTATTGTTTTCAGAGTCTCCATTATTTTATGATAACATAACAATCGCGTTTGTTGTTATAATCTTATGCGGGAACTGGTTCTTTTTGTGAGCAAAAATGAAAAGAATCATACAATCATATACTAATTTTAAAAAATAAGTAATGTTCACTTAGTTATTGTTACTTACCTAAATTTTGAATATAAAATTAGTCCTTTCTCAGAAATTTCGATCCTTCAACACAACACGACAGTAATGTTTGGTGATGGAATATTATTGTAACGTAGTGTTTAGTGGAAAAAGCCATCAGACTAGCAGAGTAGGTTTAATTTTACATGCTAATTAAACATAATCAAACACTTAATTAGGTTCAAACTCAAAAAAACCTTCTAAATTAAAATCACAAAAATTTTAGTTAAAAGTATATTATTTTTAAATTTGAAGGCAACAAATAATTGGTTACAATGATAAAAACATCTTATAATTTTTGACATTTAATATTATTTCTCCATTCACTTTGGCTATGGTCAAGATTATACTAACGCAAAAAATAACGTTGGAAGCGCCACAATTCTCTCAAGCAGATTTCAGTAATAAGAGGAAAGACGAGCTAATTATAGTTATATGTAACAGCTACCTAATTGGTGTATCATCAGGCTTCATTATATCATCACGTACGTTAGACGGTCATAGTAAGGTTTTAAGTCAAAGTTCTATTGCTTTGTTTCCTATTGCATGACACAATATGTGGAATTGAGAATCATGCAGTTTATCTTTTTAAAACCATTTAAATGTTATGTTTTAAACTAATTTTTAACAAGCTCTAATTATATGTAGCGACAGTCATTGTTTATTTTTTATTTTTTTTATTTATCAATACCCCAACGTTTGTTCTTGGTACTTCTAAGACTATCGACCTCCTAGCGTATGAAAGCAGGTAAACAATGTTTGAGATTCTTCTCAAACTTACACACGAGACTGAATAAACAACCTAGGTAAACGTAAGAAGGAGAAAAGTTACAGGGACATCGAAACCCTATTAGGGTGTGTATCCGACCGTAAATATAAGACTTTCTCACTTCACTCAAGTTATTTACTTCGGAAACTTTACAGGCTCTGCTCAAAACAGATTTCTTCGTCACGTAGTAAATATTAATAGAAACAATTAAATACGGATTTGGAAGGAAGTTACAACATAATGTTACTTTAAAAAAATGTTTTTTGATATGTATGTTGAAAAGCTATAAGTAGTATCACAATAATAGCTGAAAGAAATCCAAACACAATGAATACGTAGTCTACTAATGCCCAACAATATTAACGTCCTTTTACATTAACGGTAAATAACTTTTATTTAAATAAATCAGGCATCCAGGAATACTGTAGTTCAATGGAAGCAATAAATGGTTGGATTTCGTTGTTCATGACGTGTCCGTTACTTATAGCAATCAAAAAATTTTAATTTCATAATTTTATGATCGAGAAGTACGTTAGCACAGGTCAAGTCACCAACCCAAGCCAGAGCAATAAATAAGAACAATTTAACAACACGTCAACCCGACGCCAACTACAAGACAATAAGAGAACGCCTAACATAACACAACAAAAGGGAAATAGGATCGAGTGTGACAGACCAAGCTCAGCTCAGATTTACAACACCACAACAAACTGAACAAAAGCAGAGCCTAGTGGCACGGATACGTGGAAATTGAAGCGAGCGCATGCTGTAGGGTTAAATTCGGAGCGTGCGAGCTTTAAGAAAAGGATACTCACTCACAAAGGAATTAGAAAGGTTTTACCCAGTATGAAGACAAAACAACGTACACCAAAAGAATACAGTCAGGAGTGTCACACAGCATGAGGCAACGTTAGGATGACAACCGATATTTATGACGACGGACCGTGGAGGCATCTTGGGGTAACGTCGAGCAAGAAGCTGTTAATTGAGAGAAAAAAGTCGAAGGGAAGTCAAACAATGAACCAGGCGATACGCATTGTTAGTAAAGGAACAACAGCAGACCTTGGGAGAGTCACAAGAACAAAGGTTTGACGGACAGGCGAGCAATTGCTCTACATTCTAAGAAGTAGTGTGAAGCCATTTCGCTGTGTACGTTAGGGGAGGTTCGATAACCAACCAGAGTCTAACATCTTCCAAAGAAGCAGGTAGAGAGGATTGTCGTCATGGTGACAACCAGAACAGCGAATCAGGGTGCCGAGAAACGCAGATGTCCAGATTGGAAGGAAATATTAGACCTATCGAGGATGACCAGAGGCGTGTTCGACAGAAAATTGCATTCTGGTAGATGACGCTTAATAAAAACTGTTTACAAGGTACGCGAGCTCTCAGTCTCTTGGTATTACTCAGTTATTAAAAGTTTTCGCAGTCTATCAGTTACTCAGTCTATCAGTTGCTCAGTTATTAAGAACTACTCAGTTATTCAAAAGTCATTTAGTTACGCTGTTTTCATGGTTACTCAATAGTTCTCAGACAGTCATGCGGTTTTTCAATCAGTTAATCGTATTTCACTAAGTTACGGAAGTCTACCGCAGTAACGCGAAGTGTGAAGTGATATAAGTATCGCTAGAATAAGAATTTGATACTTTAAACTTTAAGAGCATACCGACATGCAAATTAAACATTAATAAGTGAGCGGACGACTCGATATTAGAACTTTGGCGCGACAATTACGAACACAGTGGTCGATATCGGAACACACTATGATTTAGGTATCGCTATCTCAGTCGTGCGAACTCAGAAACAATAAGTGAATTATCGATCATAACACTCGTGCTTAATATTGCACACAGTCATGATACAACTAAATTAAACATATATAAAACACGAAGCAGTCCAACGACAGACAATTATCTGTATACAACTACTAATAATGAATACACGTATACAACACAAAACTCTATAAACTTTCATCGTTAACAATAACACCAACGGGAGTGAATCTTACCCGCGAGTGCAAAGTGATGACAACACAAAATCTATGGAATTTCTACTTACATGGATTATCAGTGAAAAGGGATTCTCACCGATGGAACTATGGATATTCATTCTCTCAAGTAAAATCCTTATGTTATTAATATTATAATAAAAACTACTGCTCTGTCTGTTTTCAAAGAAACCACACTTTGAGAATTTAGATCAATTACTATGGTAATATTAAACATAAAACTATTCATCTGAGGAAAAATGAACGCATTAGTGTAGGATAATTAACATTTTATGTCTATGTTTATGTATGTTTACTGTATTGTATGTTTTGTTTTACAGCAAGCGACGAAACGGATATATATATATATTGTGATTTATATTCATGTATGTTTTCTTAACTGTATTTACAGGTCATAATTTATATTTATGTCTCACAAGTTTATTTGAATGATGTTTAATAAATAAGTATTTATTTGTTAAGTATTCATGCGTTCATTATTGTCACTACCTCAGTAACGAAACACTAACGTTAATTAAATTATTTGTAATAAATTTTCTAATATCGTTTAAACAACACTAAAGAGTCTCAGTGATTATGCTAATCATGGATGAATACAGTTAATTATATCAGAGTAATTAATATATTCACGCAAATAAAGCAATTTTGACACATTTGATCTAATTGGATAATTGATTAATTGGATTTGCATAGATTAGAATAATTGCACGTTGTATACTTAACTAAATATAATTAATTCACTACCGACTCGGAACACAAAGTAGTTTTTTACGGGTAAAAACGTAAAAGTTTTACCTTAGAGCCTGTATCAGTTTTCGCTTTAAGAACTTCTACAGAGGCTGCCGCTGGGAGCACTGTCCATCTTGTTCTTGGCGATGGTATCGACTTTTGAAAGATCGATGTTGTGTGTGTGGGGTGTGATATGGTCGATTAATGCGTGTGATTTGAATTGTGTCTATTTGTTTAGGATGTCATTTGTATGTAGGAAATATACAAACACACGAAAACACATAAAAACGACACAATTCAAATCACACGCATTATTCGACCATATCACACCCCACACACCAACATCGATCTTTCAAAAGTTGCCAAGAGCAAAACAGACAGTGCTCCCACCGGGAGTCTCTGAAGAAGCTTTTTAAAAGCAAAAACTGGTTCAGGCTCTAAGGTAACACTTTTACGTTTTTACCCATAAAAAAATTTGTGTTCCGAGTCGGTAGTGAATAAATTATATTCAATAAATGCTGTTAATAATATTGTTGCATAGTTTACACCTGTTAAATTAAATAAACTGATTTCTATAACGCGATTTAATTGTTTACATTTCTGAAGTAACAATAACTTAGCGCAGATTATTAATTTTTTAAAATTAATATATGATATATGATCATTAAACTTCATTAATTCTCGAGGTAAACAATCCATACAATCTATTCCTGCTGCAGGGATCATTAGAATAACTGACGCTTCACGTAGAACCGTAGCTCTTACTAGCGTAGCCTTGATGGAGGAAAGTGAAGAAGGCAACACAAAAACAGGAAGACCGAATGACCGATGGAATACAGTTCGTCCATCCAAGAGTAGCGCAGCTATGCCAGTGCATGCTGCTGCTAGTGCGATATTCCCCTAACAATATCCACAATGGTTGCGTATACGATGGTCTTGCCACATCCTCCTAGAGCTTCTAAGAAGAACAGCTTCTCATTTGTCTCGCCCGATATGGCACACATAATTCTATTTACAACTAATTTCTGCTCTTCATTTAATTTACTATACATATTAGAACCACGACCGGCCTCTTCATTCACATTGTGTACAGGCTTAATAAGCACTGGATTATTTGGTATTGGCAGAACCATGCTCCTGCAGTCCAAACCGTTACTTCTTAGAGTGTCATCTATATCCTGTAATGCTGCATTTCCTTCAAGGGTCTGCACATCCTTCACCAGTGGAGTTTTGAAAATCGTCCACAATTGAAATGGTGATGTTGGTTTGCACAAGCAGCAAATTGATACGAACAACTCTCGAAGTTGACGCGGTATGTGTGTGCTCCGGATTTCCTCCAAACGTCTGTCATCTTCAAGCAACCCATGTGCAAGTGCTGGTTCTTTACATGACTATTTATATACTCCTTTTTACCTGCACAGTGATCGAAGATGGGACTCTCAAGTGATTCATAATGGTCCACGAAAATAAGGAAAGTTATACTGTTGTAGCTGTGTATGTCTGCGAATGATGTTGCTCCCTTAATATGAAGTAATAACATATGTATGTAAAATCTGGTATGATCGTTTGGTGTGACAGCATACGTCCTCCCTAAAGCTTTATGAAATGAAGATGGCAACAAAACAAGAATCTTTCTACTAGTCCAAGGCTTTCTAAGTGGGTACTTTGTAAGAAAATATCCTGCAACCACGCATAGTGTTCAACGCGAAGGTCAGACAGGTGCTGTCTCACACAATTCAATCTTTCACCTTGGACTCTAACATACAGATGAACGAAATACTGTTGAAATAGCTTCTTCGATTGAAGGATGTGTGAAAATGTTTAACGAACTGCAAGTCGCTAGCATGCAAATTGCAACGTGGTCAAGTGTTCACTCTTTCCTTATTTTCGTGGACCATTATGAATCACTTGAGAGTCCCATCTTCGATCACTGTGCAGGTAAAAAGGAGTATATAACATAGAGTCGCAGTGAGGCCTCAAAAGAGTCAGTAAGTTTGGACCGCATTACCGAAAGTGAGCGACAACATGACGATGAGTAGGTGGTTCACCTTCTACAAAATTAAACATTCGAGGTACACAATTTCATTCGAGGTGGGTTTGTTAAATCACCGTTTGTCATAGCAATATTATCAACAAAACTCAGCGGTTGTACTGCTCCTTCATGATTGACAACATCTGCTGGCGATCGTGTAAGCTACTAACAAAGGATTATTAGCCAGAATATCTGCCAAGATTGTGAGTAACGATCGTTTCAATTCTTTGTTTTCGTTACGACCAATATGTATATCAGTTGTTGCCAAAGAATTATGAAGTACAGTTGAGCGTATGAAGGTTTATCACCAGCAAGTTATAACAAATCGGAAATATACCTATGAATCTGTCCATGCATTTTAAAGCACTACGGACCTGTACCAGGAATATCCTTTTTCGTGGCAGAGAAGGAAGCGAATGCCAACCGCACTATTATGTTTTCGGAGTTTTGGACAAAATTAGTGCTGTTAAGATGTAATTTTTTAGCTGGGTATTTACCTGTTGTTCCGGAAGAGAAATTAGGCCGTTATAGCAACAGGAATTGAAATGACCATTAACTGACTCTTTAGCGGCATTCAAGGTATGCCAGTGGACACGCTGAATATTCATTGCACTTAAACAGTGTTCAGATACAGTACAGTAGCTTCATCCTCTAACGGATTTCATCCTGTAAAGGATTTCTGAAAGACAAATGGGCGTACGTTGTACATACCCTGCGATAACGTTCAAGATGTGTGTGCATGAAATTTCTACGCTCAGATTCATTACGAAAAACGCTGCCGCGTTTTGCTGGCCTTCGACGTCTAAAGGTACTCATCAATGGTACTGTAGATACAAGCCAACTCCGTGTGAATACGCTGGGAGCTCCAAGGTAACTGAGCGGCGATCGGCTACTAGCGTCTAGAGGACCACTATTGTGCACCGGTTTGGCAAAAAAGTATGATGTGTTGGGGACCGAGTGATTACAAATTGAGACTAAGATAACCGAACACTTCCCGCGCGAGTACTTTCGTGTGTGACAACAGCGTGTACACCAGTATATTAAGATAAGACGAGAATAAGTTGCTTTACTAGTGTGTGTGTGTGTGTGTGTGTGTGTGTGTGTGTGTGTGTGTGTGTGTGTGTTTTAATACACCAAATTTGTTTCAAGTGCCAATTACTCTGCCAATTATGTTTATAATTATCAAATACAATAAAACTTCGAGTTACACGGTAAAGCAATTGTACTCACAAAATATTCATTTAACAATTAGTTTTACCTTAATTAGTTCTAAAATCACTTCATATTTACAGTTTTCAAGTTATCTTTAATACAATAATTTGAAAACAAATATATTAACTTCTCATAGAACCTCCAAATTTTTATGTCACATACGCAATTTGTGCAGATATAGCAGTGACCCAACAGATACTGTACAATAAATGTTCAGTACTAAGAAATTTTAAAATAATTGTTATGTTCTATTAGCGCGTTTGTCCATAATACAATTTCTTACGACCAGACGGCAAGTCAGAGAATAATTAAACTTGGTAATTCCTTACACAGTCTTTCAAAATGAAGGAGCAAAATCATTGGACGAATTTTTTGGAGAGTAAGTCTTGGTATCAGAAAAAAAGTAATAGAGTATTACGCTGATTACGAATGGGTATTTTGTTTTAGTAAAACTTGAAATGTGACATATAAAATTACTAAATAAATTATTTTTAAAACTACACCATTTAAAATTTCAAAAATTTCGTAAGTTGTATTAACAATTTTTTTACTTACACCTTACAGTTAAATTCTTAACATGATTATTTAAAATTACAAATAACGCAACAATTGTAATAAATCTTTTTATTTGTAATGTTTCATGATTTTTTTACTTTACAGGTTACGTGCAATAAAATGCCTCCAAACAAAATCATAAAAGGACAAAGGTTATTTATTACTTAAAAAAAGTATCGAGGAAGGCGACAGAACAAAAAATCGCCGTTAATTTACTTCAACAAACAGTGGTAAATCGAATTAAAAATTTTGTAAAATTTCAAATTACAGTTAAATTTTTACATGTTTCTTTAAAATTACACATACCGTAAAATTATAATAAATCGTTTTTATATGTTATTTTCATGAAGGTTATTTTTTACTTTTCAGGTTACGTGAGATAAAAGGCCTTCATCATGTCTTCTTTAAAATGATTTTCTTGTTAATGTTTTTTAACAATGATGTGATGTTAATATTTTTTATAATGTGTGGAAAGTACCACACATTAAAAAATTACCTAATTAATTTCACTGAAAACAATCAAAAAAAAGAAGAGGTGTTACCAATTGGGGTTAGAATGCGACTTTTCCTCAGACACCGGTATTGTGTTTATCCAAATCACACCCGGCCCCCCACCACATCACACTGTTAGGCTCTATATTCTCTGCTCTGGCAGTAAAATTGCTGCCAGAATAATTTACAAAACAGCCGTGCAAAATACTTATTGTAATCTGTTTTTCCCAAAAGGCACGCTGACATCTGAATAGGATTTTTAGTGATTTTGAAAGATGTTACTTCTCCAAAATCAATGACGTTTTGTAGCTTTTCTGGGCTTGTTGGAGACAGTCGAAGAGAAACCAAGTCCACGTTAGACAGATGTAGATAAAGTTCCCACACTATACCTAAATTTTATAAAGTATGGAATGAGTTATTCAACAAATATCAAGCGTTTCGGTGTTGAAAAGTCACAAAGTGTGCAGAATAGAATATCGTTTCTGGATGTAGGAAGTAGTAGTAGGGAGTAGATTTGATATTTTCAGTCCTAAAATAGCACTTAGGGCTTCATAAAGGTTCCCAAGTTGTGACAAACTGTGAGTTTAGAGATTTTCAAATAGTTTCAGTTTAAATAAATTGTTAACGAACTTTTTATCTATCTAAACGAGCATTAATAAACGGTGTGTACAAATTCTTTATAGGAGAATAACCACTAGTTGCTGAGTTTATATTAAAAATATAATTTTAACTTTCCGGAAACAATCTAGTATATAGTTTCTAAAAAACAACTAACATTTGAAGAATAAAAGACAATTGAATTAAAGACACAACGCAAACAGTGTATTTAAAAATCCTGCCAGAATAATTTACGAAACAGCTGTGGAAAATATTCAAGATAATTTGTTTTCTCCCAAAAGGCACGCTGACATCTATAATCCGATAACACACAGCAGCAAATAAATTCTACTCAAAGGAAAGTTTAACAAACCAAGCTTTACTATAATTCAAAATTTAAACAACATTTGGGCTACCTAAATATATACGGCTCAAGACATTAGAAATATAAAATTTAGGGCTCTTATGACCACTTAAAGTTACTTGGTTATTAGACTACTTGTTCTGCCATTATTGAAGCATCCTTTGTCTTCTTCTTAATTTTATACTCCTGCTTTGCTGTTGTTTTCGAGCTTCTTCATGCGTATTATCACTTACCATTTATTAAGAAGCCGTGATCAGAGTACGTGCATGCAGGTGGTATTCTATCGAATGTTAGTGTAGGTACTTCTCAAAGTATTAAAATAGAATGGAACAGTTTTTTTGGTCGTTAGAACCGGTTTACGGTCTTTACACCTGAAGGGCAGGATTGATGTTTTGGTACGCACTCAGGTTATTTCTCTAATTTCGGTAAAAGTCTCTGCTCTTATTTTTCTAAATCTAAACAATAATATTAAAACTATTTAAATTTACTTTTACAATTTTATTTAACCAAGTAAGAGAAAACACTTTTTCATTTTCACGATAGTCTATTGTTTTTATTTCAGAAGCAAAAAAGAGACATTTTGTTCTCAAAAATGTATGTACAATAAATTAAAACATTAATAAATGATTATAAACTGTAATATATAAATGAAAAATAGTACACTTCCCATATCAGCATTAGACTGGATAATTTTATTCGATCCGTATTTTTATATAATTTTCTTCTTTCTCTAAAACTCTCGCATTTCTTATATGTCGTATGAAACTGTAAACCTTATAGGCGTCTTATTTTCTGCAGTTTTGAATCTTAGAATCTTGAAGTCTAATGTAATTTTATTCGTAAAGTGCAGTTTGCAATGTTGTTTGTTGCTGCTATTAATTTAGTCAATACTATTGGCGCTGTTTTTAATTAGACGTTATCCTAGAGAGGTAAAGTTAGCTACTTGTTCAGAATTGTAGTCTTCTACATTAAGGAAAGTTTACTCTTCGCTTCTTGTTCTCAACGTTTGTCAGAATTACTTTTTTATTTATTGGCAATCAAACACTGCACTTTGTTCTTGTTGTCCTTTGAATGATTCCTTAATTGAATTTCGGTTACAACCAATTAAAACGTAGATAGTTATTTCTATAAGAACGGTTATTTGTTTATTCAGCTTAAACATTTGATGAAATACAGAAAAGTTAAAGTATTCCGTAAGTAATAAAATTTAAAGACTATGAACCTGAAACGTTAAAATAGATATAATAATGGAACGAAAATAAGTCCATCTGAAATACAGTATATTGATAACTTGTAAAGGTAAAGTACCCATATTTCGGATACCTTAAGGATTCTTATTATTGAACACTCAAAAAATTAGTAAAATGACATATAATTGTACCGGAATATAATTTGGCATGTTTACTAAACAACCATTTGTGTACTTGTGTAAAAAGTAGTAAATTCTTATGCATAAAAATAAATAACGAAAGTATTACAAAAATAATGCACTAGTTAAGGGTTTCCCAATTTCGGATAGCGTGGTTCCTAATTTCGGATAGGTTATTTTAGTACTCTAAAAACCAAAATTCTTAATGTGATAATTAATCATTATTTAGCTGTATATGTTTTTATAAGTTTCACATTATTAAAAATTAATTAGTAGCCTACATTGTAAATTGTAAGTCATAAAACAAACACTACAATTATTTCACACTTATTCCGCACTTTTTAAAACCATTGGTAGGAGTGATTGTCTCACCACAAATAGATAGCTTGAGAGTAGTATTTTTCGTATATAGACGAAGACAGTATTCTGTCGACGTTACCACTGTTTACATAATCTAACAAAGTAGATTTGGGAACATTAAACGTTTTTGATGCATTCAAATATCCCATTTTTTTGGCTTTTAATTGCTTCTACAGGGAATAATTGGCCTCTTTTGACCAGGGTTTTCTTTTTTTCTCGCTCATCCGGAATAAAGTATAAAATAATATTAAAGCTCTGTAAATGTTCCTAATTTCGGACGGTCGGAAATAGGAACCCCATTAGTATCCGAAATTGGGCAACCTGACTCTTTCAGTAAAGATGGCGATAATAAAAGAAAACTACGCTTTTCAAATAACCAAAACCTACACCGAAATGTAGGCTACACTGTTAACATTATATTGAGTAAGTGAGATAATTTAGAATTTCACCTTTACGCACCAGTGCTTATGTTCAGCACACCAAATATTACACCAGTTGACGACTGAACACAAAAACAATTCCTAGAACTCAACTATTAATCCGACGCTGACGAACTACACAACACAGCGCTAGTTAGGCGGGAATCTCAGTTTCGCATACTCTCTGCCAGTGTGCTCTGATAACTGTGTCAGTTATCACCATTTCCAAAATTAGGAAACCATCCGAAAATAGGGAACCTTACCCTATCTCTGTACAAGTTTTGGGAAAGCAGTATATACATTAGTTTTGGGAAAGCAGTGACAGACAACATTACCTACCCGGTAGGCAAGGAGATCTATAAAAGGCAATGACAACTTTGAAAGTAATAGATAAACTATGAATTAGGAACATTTAATTGGAGAATAAAAGCAACTGTATGAATGTGTAGTAGGGGACAAAAAATAAATAAATCATAAAATATCAATCTAATATAATCGATCATCATGACAATGATATAAAAAGGCGCTTTTTAAAGCAGTAGCTTTAAATTTAGCACAGAATCGGAAACCTTGTTGCATAAAAAGTTTTATGAAAGATCATAAACATCTAGCTGTAAAAGTATGTCAGTTCTTTTTTACATCTCAGACAATTTTCGAGAACTATAACTTTTCATATTACATTTTCGAAACTTGTGCAACACCAGCAGCATTACGTGTTTGTTAGTTACTGTTTTGAAGCAGTCTCTAGTTTTCAATACCTTGGTCTTTTGATGTTACTGTCAGTGAAGAGTTTAATGAAAGTAAGGAAATAAGGAAGATAATTGGAGTCGTTAACAGAGCATACTTTGTCTTGGATGAAAATTTGAAGAGCAGGATAGTAAGCAGGGGTGCAATGGTACCGGAACGCGCCGGAACGCCGTTCCGGTATTGCTTTTTGAGAAAAAGAATTATTTTCTTTCACATGAAATGTGTTTTTACTCAAAAATCTGATCCACGTATTATTTTAAGATTTAGTACTCACTGTTATTATACTTCTTATTGCAAGATAATGAAGAAATATTAACATATTCGACAAATAATTCCTTTTAGTTTTACTGTTAATTTTGTTTATACACATTATTCATCTCAATGACCATCGCCGAGATCGAAAATTAAAACTGACGAAAGAAAATAAAAAATAACATAATCATTTGGTAACTATGCACTAGGCTCACCGAACGGCGCCGAACACAACGCACATGAGATCTATTTTGGATGCGGGATGACCTTGAAGTGTAGACCAGCGGGCAGTGCAGTGGAGGGGGTACCTTCCACCGATCGGCTCACTACTCGACTCAGTATTTGGGTCATTCTCACAGAAAGGGGCAGTTTTGAGTTCGAGTTTTCAGAAATGTAAAAGTACTCCAATCAAGCTGAAAAATTTGGGGATGCTCTCTTGACACTTTAAATTGAAATTCAATGCCCATCCAAACAATAGCTATTTTATTTATGAAGAAAATAAATAAATAAGAAAGCAGCTGGACAGGCCCATGACGCTACGACAGGGCCATGACGCTACCTACTGTTTCACAACAACCGCATCATCATGCCTCTGTCTTCACATAATGCCCCTGTCCTGTATTTCTCTGGATAGGTAGTAGGTTTTGAAAAGAAAAAGTAGGCTAGTTTTCAAAAAACGTTTATTAAAATATGTTTAATAAAATAAACATTAAAGTATTAAAAATCATTAAAGTATTAAAATTATTTAAGCATATTAAAATTAATATAAATCAATTTTTATCAGTCGCCATTTTATCACAGCCTTCACAACAGAAGATATAAATATCACCAGTTGTATTATTTTTAACGAGGGAAACACATTTTGCACGGTAAACGATTCGTCGGCAAACGTCACAGATTACCCCGATCTTCGCAGAGCTTACTGCCCCTCCGCATTTGAAGCACAGTCCTCGAACGGTTGTTTTGGTTTTAGCTTCCTCACGTGTGTCATCAGCAGTTTCAAGCTGGTCATAGCCATGTTTGTCACCAGAAATAGGCCTGATATGAGGAAAACCAGCGATTTCCTGCATCTCAAAATCTTCTGGGTTTGCTGTCAGATGGCTGGAGAACTCAAAACTGTTCGACGGTACTGTTACTTCGTGAAATGCATCGTGAAGTGCTGGATGCTCCTGGGGGTCATTCCACAAAATGCGTGATGCAAAATGTGTAACGTCATCGAAAAATGTGACGCTTCCACACTTTTGATTCCCCACAGTCTAGAAATTTGATATGTGAACGCATCAAGATAGAAATAATCGCTGCTGACATTGAGTTTAGCAAACGTTTCAGTGAGAATAAATTTGGTTTTACATGCTGTTTGTGATCGTCTGTGGTTTGGAAATGATTTACGTAATCCACCAAACGTAATCCACATTATATGTTTCAAAAGCCTATAAACATCATCATGCTTCGATGTTTCGGTTTCGTCGAAATTATTTGAATGCTTAGGTGCATAAATAGAGAGGGTGGGAGGGAGGGAGGGAGGGGGGAGAGAGAGAGGGGGGGTTATACAATTTCTTAACATGTGTAGGTTAAATTCATCCGAACCTGTTAAAACAATGTGGGGTGAAATAAGACTTCCGCTTTGTTATCTTTTCCTTCTGTGTTGTCAGAAATTAACAAATTATTAAATTTTATTTTGAATCGAATCTACGAGAGGCGGTGGCAACACGTTGCACGGCAGATTGATAATACGTTATTTAAAAGATAAATAATGACTGCAGGTAATATTTTAGTTTACTACTGAAAGAAGTACAACCCATGGTTGAGGAAAACATAACGTTTAATGTGTTATACAATGCTTCTAACACAGTAACACTTAAAATAAAATAATTTATCGTTTTTGATGTAACAGGTACTTTATAAATGTTTCCAAAGACTTTATAAACGGGTACTTTTAAATCTCCGAAGGCTGTTGCACCAACATAATAATATAGTACAAGTTAAAATGGTACTACAAGTGTTGAAAACAGCTTTGGAGAGAATTTGACTAATGAGTACAAAATTATTATACGAGCTGCCAGAACGCCATATAGACATAGACAATAAAAATTATATTACAATACTTAGGCTATTAAAGTCAAATATTCGCGTGCGAAGCCGCGGGTTACAGCTAGTGTTGTAATAAAATATAAAATTTTTAATACCTTTTGTGTTCTAAAATATAAAACATTTAATGAGTTTTATGAGTGTTTTTTTTCTACCTCTGTTATTCGAATTTTTCGCTAATCCGATCACTCCCTGTACACTATTAGTTCGGATTAGCGAGAGACATAAACTGTACTAACATAAAAATATTGGAGAGCTAGAAAAGCTGGAAACTATCATAGAACCGTCATGCCCTGTCCTCTCCGTCATGACCCTGCCCTCGAATTTACAGGAGAAGACAGGGTCATGATGGACAGGATCATGACGAAACACAGGTTTTTCTAATATATCCTGACTTGTTGCAACACTTTCCCAAAAGTTGTTATAGAAATGGAAACTGCTCCGCGCATTGTACAAGTATTGAGCAATAAGAAAAAATTGGTTTGAATACTCACTTTAACAATAAGGCCAGGAGCTTGATGCAGGTTGTTTGGAAATTCACGTCCCAGCCGACGTCCACATTCGCCGAACGCTCCAGGTTGACTGAATCGAGAGGTTTGTCGGTGTTCCGGACAGCTGGGAAGCGCGCGAAAAAATAGCGGGAAAGCAAAACCGGAGAAATACAGCTGTGACCGCGAAAATTCAAAAATCATAAAAGGACAGGGCCATGACGGCAAAGCTCTGGACACTCACATTTTCGTCTTAATATTGTAACCTATCGTTCTAATATTAATGAGGACCATCATTTTTGAATCTACAGAAGTATTCTGACCTATGCTGGAAGAACCAGTTTTGTAATTTTTGCACAGGAAAGACCTACAAAATCTTGAAGTTGGGAAGATAGTGCCTGGACAGGACAGGGTCATGAAAAATCGACGGATTTAACAAATTTTCTACACAAAAGAAATATTTGACCGCCAAAAGAAAAATTTCACTTTTAGATACAGTTTCGTACTGCAATTTCAAAATTTGCCCAGCTCCAAAATCATAAATGGGACGCCACAAATGGTCTGGACATCACTTCTGCCCCTTTCTGTGAGAATGACCCATTTACTGATGAGTCATTAGTGGTTCCCGCGCAAAGATCTGTGTTCCCGCGTCTTGCTTGTCAGTTGTAAATCGCTGTTGTGAACCGTTACGTGTGTTTATTCAGTGCTACAACAGTCATGGAATCTGCCAATAAGAAACAAAAAACTCTAACGTCGTTCTTCAGTAGAGGGACTATACAGTCTTCGTGCGAGTCTTCAACCTTTGCTTCTCGGGATGCAAATACTCTCCTTAAACATGGCGAAAGCTCGTTTGTGCAGCATACAGAAACCGAAGGTATTTGTGTTATTGATAATTCTCTGTCTGTACCGAGTTCATCAACTGAGGACTCAACTATTTCTCGTTGGCCTTCCATTTGGACAGAAGAAATGTGGGAACGTAAAAAGAATGCTTTTCCTTGGCTTGATTGTATCAACGGCAAACTTGGCTGTAATGTTTGTAAAGAAATTGCTCAACTTGGCACATTTAAAAAAGAGCGCATGAGCATATCAAAAGAATGGCGTTTGTTCCTAATTACGTTTAATGGATCAAGTAAAGCCTCTCAACTTACATCGTTGAGAAACAAAATATTTGAACATAAAAACTCTTTTGGTCACACAACAGCTGAAAGAATTGCTGCTGAAGCCAAAAAAGAGTCAATAGACAAGGTTTTTGATGAAATGAATGCAGCCCACTTAGTGACAACAAAAATTGTCTTTAGAACTGCTTACTTCATTGCGAAAAACAATAGGCCTTGCACTGACCATTTTGATCTGTTGCAGATGCAAAAATTGAATGGCTTGGGTATAGGTGTGGGGCTACACTCTAAAAGAATTGCAATGGAAATAATTTGTCACGTTTCTGACGAAATGAAGAAAAGAGTCGTGAAACAAATTTTAGGTGTATCAGGCAAAATTTCAGTCCTGATAGGCGAATCGACCACTCTCGGCAGCAAGTCTACTCTGATAGTATATTTGAAGTGTGAAGTTTGCAAAGAGGACTCTCCACATTTCTTATTCTTAGATCTCCTAGAACTATCCGACCAAACGTCTAAGACCGTAGCAGAAAATCTCCTTGATTGCTTAAGCAAATACGGTTTTGAAGATAACTACTTAAAAGAAAACTTTGTTGCATTTGCAAGTGACGGTGCAAGTGTTATGCTGGGGAAAAAATCAGGAGTCGCAGAAAGATTGCTTGAAAAATATCCAAGCCTTATTATTTGGCATTGCATGAACCACAGACTTGAGTTAGCTCTGAGTGATGCAATAAACGAAGTGGGAGCTATAAACCATTTCCAAATTTTTATGGACAAAGTGTACTCCGTTTATAGCAGGTCTCCAAAGAATCAAATTGAGTTAGCGGAATGTGCTAGTGGCCTAGATCAAGAAATAAATAAAATCGGAAAATTTTAGGGACACGTTGGGTAGCAAGTTCATTTAGAGCCGTGTCAGCTACTTGGTATGGATACGGTGCCTTAAACAGACACTTTGACTTTGCTAAAGCCGATAAGAGCAGAAATTTGACAGAGCGAGGCATGTACAGTGGACTATCAAAACGATGTTCATCACCTCAGTTTTTGCTAGATTTGGCTATAATGTATGATATTTTGGCTGAGCTGTCGATGCTGTCAGAATCCTTACAAAACCAAGAAACAACAGTAATCTATGGTGATAAACTTATACGACGAAGTGTCCGGTTTTTTGAGGCTAAAAAAGGAAAATCCCGGTACTAAGACTTTGGAAGCAAAAATTTGCATCAGGGAAGGAACATTTAATGGCGTTCCACTCATAGAAAATCACACAATTCCAACCATCAATCATCAGCAGTTAATAACAAGTGTCATAAATAACTTAAAAAGAAGAATGTTTACTACGGTTTCTAGCCACGAACCCCATCGGTCAAGTGCGCCATCACATCATCATGAAGCTTACGAATCACTTTTAGATGAATTAAAAGTGCTGGAACCAGATACGTGGCCTACTGAAAAACCTGCAGGCTTTGGCGAACCAGAAATTGAGAAGTTGTACAGAAGGTTTAAATTAAACATACCCAAAATGAAAAACAGCTACAGGGGTTTTGCCGAAAACCATACAACAATACCAAAACATTTAACACCTTTGCTTAACTGTACAAAACTGATCCCTTGCAGTTCAGCTGATTGCGAAAGAGGATTCAGTTTAATGAATCTCATCATTACACCCACCCGTACGAGACTGACAGTGCCACATGTGTCAAGTTTGATGTTTGTTAAACTACACGGCCCAAACTTGAGTGACTGGGATCCAGAGCTATATGTAAAAACATGGCTCCGAAAACACCGGACTGCAGACGACACCCGAACGAAACAAGCAAAACCAACCATGCTAAATATTTGTGATTAAGGTAAGTTAAATTATGTTGTTCAAATGTTCAAGTAATAAATATTTTTGGTGAATATTACAAGTGTTTAGTTAGATTCCAACCATCACTTTATTTTCAGTGATATGTTATCCGTTATGGAGTGACTATGTAGCCGACATTGGCTGTGGACCATAGTCTTGCCGTTGCCGTCTGCTAAAAAAAAAAAAAAAGTGTTCCGGTACTGGAAAATTAATTTACGAATGTACCGACTAGTCCTGGCTTACGGCGGTGAAACTTGGGTTCTTAACAGGTCGGTAATGGAGCCTCTGAACAGATTCAAAACAAAATTGCTTAGGAGGATTCCAGGCGCAATTTGTAAAACGGGATATGGCGGCAGAAAAAAATTGAGAATTGTATGCAACATATGATGATCTTATCATTACCTCCGTCATTTAAATTCAAAGATGGAAAAGGCTCATCCATGTCCTAAGAATGGGAGACAGTATAACAGTAAAAACTGTACAAGGGTTTTCTTGGTGGAGTGTAACTTAGAGGACTGCCTAGGAGTCGGTGGAGAGACAATGAACTGAGTGATTTCAAGCAGCTGGGGATAAACATCTCCCTTGTTCAGGACCGATATGGATGGACAATAGTGATTAAACATTAAAGGGCAGCTGCACGCGTCTGTTGCGTCGATAAAGAGAACATATATTGTTATTAAACAATAAGATTAAAAACTAAAAACTACTAAACATAAAACCAAAAATTTATATTGACCTTCTAGAGTCAGCTTATAAATTCGATGCAAAGTTCTTAATACGATGTAGCTTCCTAAGACATATAAAGCTTTATTTGTAAACTTTGACTTTAAAGCAAAACTTCACCTATCAAACTGTAAATAATATTCCAAGCCTGTAGCAAGAAAATGAAAAACGTGAATTATGTCACATTGTAAAAACTTACAAAATTGAGAAAAGAACGCACAATATAGACGTCTTAATTCTGAACTGTTCGCCTTATCTGTTTTCATAAAGTAATGTGCGTAGTTTTTATTTCGTATAAAATATTTATAATTTTAATTCGTCTTTATTTCAGTCCATACCATTATACAAAGTAAAAAGTTAAACTAATAAGTGGAGTCCACATGTTTTGTTGTTAAGTTTGCCTTTTCTTAAATTCTTTTTTTAATCATAAGTTCTACCTTATCGTCATCATCAGTTTGAATTATTTTTGTTACAAACTCATATTTTATTTTTGCAAAAGAAAATTTATATAATCCCCCAAAAAGGTTATTAATGGGTAAATAAATTGAGCACAGGTTTGTCCGACTTGTTCAATGCAGAAGAATAAATATACAACAAAGAAAAAAAGAAAAAGCGAAACGACAATCAGAAAATAATATTCTCATTCCTATGATTTTATCGATTTATACAGGCTCTCTGAACTGGATGAAAAAACATTGAGGAACTGTGGTGGAAGAAACAAAAAGGACACAGGATCATAATACTAAACAGTACGTGGTATAATTTGTACAAAAGTTTGGATACACTGGACAGAAACATTACTAGATGCGACACGACCCTGGGGTCTTGGAAAATTAATGATGATCCGATAATATACTTTGGTAAAGGGAAATGAAAAACAATTAATTTTGAGAAACAGTACTGGAATGGCAATTGCTAAGAAGTGGACAGAAAGAACGGTCAGATCTCTTACTATGCCTTACATCTGCGACATAATTCTTGGTTTCCTTCAACTTGCCTTTAATGTCATCTTATTTTACCAGCACCCTCTATCATCTAGTCCTATAAGCCTCTCGTTCTTAACAATATCCTGAATTCCTTATGTAATTCGTCCTTTATGGACCATAATCATGCTTTGAGAATTTTTTTCAGCATTTTGTATTCAAGTGCGCCAACCGACCCCAATTGATTCTCTTTGAATTTACAAAGTTTAAAATATTTGGATTTTGGAAAATAGTTTTTATCTAATCATTGAATCTTAGTCACCGAAACTTTTCTTAACTAATTAAAAATATAGCTTTTCTTTCTTTCAAAATACATAAGATTTCCTTCATTGGAAAATTTATTTAGAGAAATAATTGATGTATATAAATTTTCTGTAGTGAGTTAATAATTTTTATAAGCACTGCAAAACTGAATTAGTCTGACAAAATATTAAAGAGTGCTCCAAAAACGGAATGTAATTTAATAAAATTTAGCAATACTAGCAAATAGGTCAAGAATTAAGTTATTGCCTACAATCAGCCGAACAGAATTTATAATGTAATATGAAAATATAAAATAAAAAAAGGTTTCCATTAAATGCTTGGTGAATAACAGTATTGTGGAATCTTTCTTTTAACGTCAAATTTTTCAGAGAAGAGAACAACACCGACAGAAACAACAATAGGATGTCTCGATCCTAGTGTATTGGGGATTAAAGGACTAAATAACGGACTGCATAGAATACCCATAGGAAATTCACTGGACATTAACCTTACGATTGTGGTGACAGAGAAGAGGCATGTTACCTTCTCATAAATCAAAGATCTATCTTTTATTATAATTCCTTAGTAAAGTAAAGTCTGTTCTTTTATTTTACTATAAATAAAGTTTTAATTAGCGATGTCTTTTTGTTCAATTATTCTGCTTCTACTGTTCAAACACGACAATCTACAGACCGTTGTAACACATTGTTTCTGGCTTGTGGACCAGATCTAGCGTTAACACACAGTGGAGTGTCTCATTACTGTATCACTGTCACTTTATAATGTCAAAATTTTACTTTCGGTCTTAAAAGAAGTACAAAAACAACACACGCGCGCGCGCGCGTCTATCAATGTCAATACAAAACACGACGCTATCATGATACTAGGTCCTTATAGTATTTTTATAATACAAATTATAATAATACAAAATTATAATACAAATTTTATAATACATATTATACAAATATTGATCCTCCTCAATACAAATATGCTGCACGCTATTCTATGATGTATAGAATTAATAACATTCCTTAAAATAAATTTAAATACAAAAGGAAATGAAAATTGAATGTACGAGTATATTGCTATAGAAATTGTTATAACCCCAAAATTAATCGAAAGGTGATAAATACTCGTAATTCTTTCAGTAACAAAACACAGAAAACTCAAAATATTAAATATATTACTTTCATATACGTAGGCAATATTAATTAAAAAATTACAAAATTATTAAAAACCAAAATATATAAATTACCTATAACAGTAATAAAACCGATTTTTATAAAATCAAACCTAAAACAGATAAATTAATTCATAACTTAAATAAATTATATAAAAGTAAATGCCCTGACTGTAACAAATTTTATGTTAACCAAACTAAAATGTTTAAAAGAAAGATATATACAATACTGTAATTCATATTTAAAACCATATATAAATTTGTGATGTTATTCAATTTGTTACAAATTGAATAACATCACAAATTTATATAATTACTGCAAGAAACGTCGAGTTACTTATATAGATGAAACCATATATATATATATATATATATATATATATATATATATATATATATCAACAGTACACAGGATATGAAGTTCATTTAAGTGGAATACTAATGCTATATAACATTTTCTGATGGCCATAGACATGTTTTAAATTGATTTTGTTCTTTCTTTGTAAAGTAGTCACACGTTTTGAACCAAGCTATGTTTAAAAAAGTATATTATGTCAAAATGTTCACAATTTTATTCTCTTTTATGTCATGTAAAATATTTGTGTGTAAGTGCGCGGGTGCGCGTGTGATTTATATTTTATTTAATAACTTCGAGGAAAACTAACATTTTGTTCTGAAACTTGGACAGAGTATTCACATAGTTATAAGCTACATTTTCCATATAATCAATTCTCCACAACTAAAATTGTTATGTTTTTTTTAATGAAATCAGTCTTCTTTTATTCTCGTTATCTCCTAGAAAGTAATAAAATTTGAAGATCAAATCTAAACAGGCCTTTGCAGAATCGGACAAGGTTTAAGCCTGATTTCAATCTATCTGTGTTCTCATCTGTGACGTTGCTAGAGTTTCAACCAATCAGGAGGTCTAAAAATTATTTGAGTTGGTCCTGTGTCGAGTGCACATCGCTCAGTTTCTTCCAAAGACTCGTC
The DNA here is from genome assembly GCA_034769895.1 of Magicicada septendecula. Classification (NCBI taxonomy): domain Eukaryota; kingdom Metazoa; phylum Arthropoda; class Insecta; order Hemiptera; family Cicadidae; genus Magicicada; species Magicicada septendecula. The sequence goes on along the minus strand of CM068369.1, from coordinate 400,490,502 downwards.
ATAGAAAGACGTACTCGCTGTCATGAGTTTTTCGTGACAAGACAGGTCGTTTTCCTTTAGACTTAGAAGTTGGTTCTCGGTTCGAGTTCTTCGTAACCATTACCACTTATAGAACTCAAATAATAAATAGATCATTCTAGTGCTTTTCGCGTACAGTGGAAGATTAGGGCCAAAATATCTGCCGAGATATTTGATAGTAACGCGAGAACACTTCAAGAAACCGGAGTTTTTCGTTAGTGAGGTCGACGTGCAGAGTCGCAGCGGAGCAGGCGAACAGCGTGCGGAGCGTAGAGAGGCTACGCAAACACTGTCGGAATTAAACGAACAAGTAACATATATGTAAAACCAGCGAATAGACTCAATTATTGAAAGACAAATTTTTAATAAACACTTTTATATTATAAAGTAATAAAACAATAGTAAATTTTAATGTTTTAATTTAATAAATTTTCCTACCTCCAGATATAGACTCTGTTGTAATAAGTTCAATATAACCTATCTATGCAGTTTCAATTTGTATTGTTGCAAAATATATATATAAAAATCAAAATATATATAAGAAAAAAATATATATATACGATATATAAATCAAGTTTAGCTACACACTCAATAAAAAATAAACACACATTTCCAAATTTAAATAATATCAGTTTATTAAACCACATTTCTAAAGGTCCAAAAATGACCTTATGGGAAAAATTAAAAAAAATATTTAAAGATGAAACTAAAAATAAATTTATACTAGAACAAACTCTGATTAATACAAAAAAATGATAATATTTTCAAAATTACTAAATTAAGAAAATAATAAATATTTATATTATATTTCGTTTACAATTAATTATATAACATATTTTATATACACATATAAAAACATTAAATTTAGTCTACAAGTAAAACAGCTGTTTTGAACAATTGTTAGAAAAATTTTTGAATTTATTAATACATCTGATGATGCTAGTTGAATTACTATCGAAACATATGTAATTTAAAAAATTAAATATGTTCTTGTTAAAATATTTTTATTATTAATAATAATACAAAATAACAAGAAAAATTTGAGCACTTATGAATATTTTTATATAGAATTTGAATTTATTAATATGTAAAGAAAATAATTTGTTTCAGCAGCAGCAGAAGCATCACCAACACCACCACCACCACCACCAACAACAACAACATACACACACACGTTTTGTTACAATACTGAATTTCTTTAATTAGGTTATCCGTGTACGGTTTTATCTAGAGATTGTCTTCTTGTATGTTTTGTTTTAGCCAAAATTTCCTCTTTTGTGATCACGATATTTTGTTTTCCCATATAAGGTAGATTTAAATAACAAGCGTTACAATGACAAATAAAAATAAAAATGTATAATATATCATAATACATAATATATATAATAAATAAAATTTCGTAATACACAAGGTATCATGCAGTGTTCCATCATGTAGGCCTCTTTGCGAAGGTGAGTTAGTTAGCTTTTGAGTTATAAATAATATAACTCCAGTTGGAGTTTTCAGTCATAATTAATATAACGTTACATTAAGTTTTAGTTTGCTTCTGTATACGAATAATAAAGTCAATTATTGTACAGAATGTTCCCAAAAGATGGTACCAAACCTCGGGAAATGATTATACTCATTAAACTGAAGACAAAATGTCAATAAATATGAGCAGAAGAATGCTTTGTTTTCCATCTGTACGTATATCGTACATCTATATCTGTTTTTATTTTAAAAACATTAATTACAGCCGAATAAAATGCGATTTGAAGTTGAAATTTAGTATATACTGTACGTTTATCGTTTTGTATAAGTACAAAACAAACCAAAAAATTATCTTATGATTTGACAACTTTTAATTCTACTGAATAGTACTCTATTTAGCTCACATGGCGTTTCATGTTTCGAACGGGTGCTTACTCATATATAGTACAACAGCATAAATACTTATACCATGGTCAGTGTTGTAAACTAGTATGCTCCCTGACCTGCAGACCTCGCTCACTATTTTGGATGGTAAATACATTTATTAATACGTAAGTATTAGATAGTTTCAATGTTAGATAGTTCTTCAACTATGGAAAAAATAATTAAAACCTCATTTACTGTACTATTTCGTTAGTAGACCTAATAGGCTATAACGATTGCAAAGCACACTATGATACAATAAACATTAACAATTCTAACCCCATTCGGAGTAATTCGTTTTAGTCTCACCCCCTGGACGAGTTTATTGAAAGGTTTAAACTATCGCATTTTTGAGCTTTTTCAATTTGCCAAACCTTAACACTACATTTATATGTTAGTTAAAATTATCTTTAATTTGATGACCCACATGGATTTTTGCGATTTTATCAAAAATTTCCCCTCTACTTTTTAAACCCTGACGTCCAAAAATTGTTTTATTTTAAAAAACGAACATTAATTGAGATTATGGTTAAAATTCCCTACATGGTTATTATAGGGACGATATGCCAGATGTTTTGTACACTGAATCGATATGTGATAACTACGTTATTTTTTCATTGGAATTACATGAAAAAGTCATTGTTGGATTAAGAATGGAAGGGCTAATGTTTTGTGTTATAATTACACTGATGTTCCTAAAATTAAAAATAAAACTTTTAATCAGCCGTAATTTTGAAAATGTGCAAGATAAGATTTTAACATTTGCTTTGTACTCACATAAGTGTTTGTACTTTTGTACAAAAATAGTACAATTACTGTGTACACCAAATTTTAACTCCGCATCTCATTCCGGTATATGTTTATTGGACATTCCTTAAGTTTAATGATCAAAATCTATTTCCGAAGTTTGGCGCCATCTTTCTGGAACACTTTGTATATAAAAGGCCTACAAACGTTTGTATGTGTGTGCTTTTAGTATGTGCGTGAGCGCGCTTGTGTACAATATTGTTGTGGGTAGTTAAATGCAGATCATCACGCATGTACTGTCTGTTTGCCAGCATAGTATTTTAAAAATGTATGTCAAACAGACCGAATTAAAAACTAGGACACTTTGATTAATTTGCGCTAACAGTATTTTACTGCTGTTGGAAAACAGCACCATTTAATTAATGTGATATTTGCAAAAAAACAGAAATTTGTTAATTTAAAATTCTTTAACGGTACACAATTGTAATGAGTCTAGCAAACGGGTTTATGGCAGTGACAACGAAAATTTTAGTTAAGAATACCAAGACAGGTTGTCAGAACGTGCACTTTGAAATTTATCTGATAAACCCTTCACTGCTAGTTATCAATGCATGCTAATTCTGGTTTTTGTATCATTCATCTAACTTAGTAATTTTAAGTAAAAGACTATTTGACAATAAATTCACACGTTTAATAACAAAGAAAGTTGTAAACAACTCTTATTCAGTTTTGTAAAAATTCATACACATAAGTTATTTTCTTAAATAAAATTTTCCAATGGAGGAAATCAGTAACCACTAAACTGCAATAATCAGTTTGATCTGCACTTGTAAAATTGCTAGGTGTAACTGTATCTCGGCTGCTTGCCGAATTGTATTGTAGTGACATAGCGTGGCTGGGTGCCGGTAGAGTTATCGAGAAACGTCTGGAAGGAGCATCTCGAGCGTTACGCAACTCTGCCGCGCAGAATTATCTCCAAACGACAGTAACGGCCTCGCGCGTCGCCGCGTCCCAAGCGTCACGTAGCAACAAGTATGATATTTGTCCTCATTTCCTGTGTAAAGTGGGTAAAACCTGTTTGATGTCCGTGTACGGCACATCAGGATACGAAGTAATTTGTTACAATGGATGGAATAATATATTTCTCACAAAGGAATTTCTTCTCGTTAATGGAATGTGGCTACTAACTGGCGCAGGTAGAGTGCACGCCTAACAAAAAACAGTTGTTGTATACTAATAATTAAAAGGAAATACAATAGACTTTAGACTGCACATTATCAAGATAGAGTTTATGTTGTATTAGGCACAGCTTGCATATATTAGTTACAGCTTGGAGATTATAAACTAAAGTGTGTCTTTAATTGAATCTAAAATTTTTATTTCTAAACACGTTGGAGTCACTAATGACTTATTTACAACAACTGTTGTTGAAAATACGGCCTGTTAAATATTGTGACGGGGATAAAAATGTAGGGGAAAAGCTTTTTTAAGTCAATAAATTCATCAATTATACCGTTAATTGTCCGACGATAACCTACTTTTAACCTCATTTTCGTCTAACGCAGACGCCGGTATTGATCACCCGTCGTAAATCGGATAATACACGGTGTTTGCTGAACAACACTGTTAGGCTCAGTTAATTTAGTCTTACTTCGTGAAAACAATGTGCATTCTTCTCAACCGTAGTGTTCCTAGTTCTTGCAGATATTAAGAGTTGTTTAAAACAACGCTCCTTTGGCTTGTTATTTTTGACATGTATCTTTTCACCCTCTAAACCACAAGCCCTTATATTTTTGACAAGACGCTACAATAGTTTTTCCGTTAATTACAAACAATGGCTTTCGAATTCCACCATTCAACACCGTTTATTTGTAGATTATCTTCCTTCCTGGGGTCGTGAGAATTAGTAGAGGTAATACCTTTGTACGAGTTGACTAGGAACTGGTCTTCACCCTGCTTCTAAGAGTCACAGGGTTGGATTTAAAGGTTTAATAATCGAGGTCGTAATTGGGGTCGAGTGAATTTGGAGAAGTAGTACCTTTGTATCGGGTTGACTAGTCACTGGTGTCACAAGTTCCCAGGGCTGGATGAAATTAAGTTAGCTCCAAAATTAACCCTCAGCGTCTCTCCAGACAAGACCGTGCTGCGTTGTAACGTGCCACATCCTACAAGAGGTGATCCTGTTGATGGAGAATAGTACGGATCTCGACTGGAAGGTCGATAATTATTCCAGGTGGAGGGAAGGAATAGCCATCAGTACCAAGTTGTGTCGTAAGGGAAATGATCCTGGATCGGCTTATCTTTTAAATATTAGAGGTGGGAATTTAGTCGGCTGTAATACTGCGTCCTATTGTTATATAATTATACTTTGCTGGTGCCTTGCAGTTGGGTGTTGGGGCATCAAAGGCTAGGGTAAGACAACCCTGAATAAAAATTACCGGAAGTCATGGCCTGTAAGGGGCAGCCCCTCCACGTGTCTTACCCATTTATAGGCTGGTATCCTCTAAGTTCTCAGAACCTTCAAAGACAACACCCGGACGGAGTTAATAACAAACGATTGCAACCCAAAAAGGACAAGCGATGTAAACCTATACGACATACGTGTGTGTGGGTAGACCCAGGAAGAGATGGCAAAAGGATCTACGAAGGCGGAACAGGCAACACCTTGCTTATGCCATGATATGAAGATTATGATATTGATGATCTTCATCCCTCAATCACCAATTTTCTAAAATCATACATCCACAGATGATTATTTACCTCATGTTGTCATATTAGTTTATTTACCTATTGTTCTTTTTTGTTAATAAAAAATGTTTGAAGTTTAATTTTTGAATAACGTTTGGTATTATTCCCTCATATCAAGAAACGTAAAGTCGTTTATAACGTGGAATCATATTTCTATTTTTATTGGTGAACCGTGTATCAAAGAGTTTTCAATTACGTACGATTTATTTTGAAAAACAGTAACCTATCATCATTTATAAACTACAGCTAAATTATTCATAGTAAGTCTAGTCTTTAAAAGCGTTTTACTTAGTTGTACTGGGGTAATCGGGTAGTAACTAGAAGTAAAAAACACCTTTGAATCGCGATAAAGCAAACAAATAAATACAATTTAGAGGTAACACAGAGGTCGGCAGAATTGACGGCAGATTAAATTCGTGAGACGAATTTGAAGTAAGAAATATCTTGCCCAATACAAGCCTACCTGCAGGCTACGTTGTGATTATACTGAGAAATAAACGTCTGTGACGGTATTCGAGTCAGACATTTGATGACAAATAGAAACAAGTTTTTAAGATAATAGTTTAAGCTTGTTTTTGCACCTACGCAGCATCTCGGCATACAGGAAACGTGGCACGAGAATTTGACTTAGAATGTGTTGTTTGAACTTATTTCATACAGCAGAATCTGCAATCATACAAACACATAAAACAAGATGAATATAGCCTACAAAACTGTACTAGCACATAAGAGTTATTTTTATCTTTTGTCATTACTTATTTATGGCTAATGACGAATGGAGTATGTAAATACAATTAAGCAACAGTAGACCTGATGAGTATCTATTATAAAAATGTAGCCTTTAATGAACGAAAACGTATCGAAATGATCAATACCAAATTAATTTTAACTGATCAAAATCAATTAAATATTATTTAATGAAATTTAGTCATTTAGTTATTTAATCAAAATAATGTTTGACGGGAACGATAAAATCGTACCTATTTTGTGAGAGCGTTTGTTTCTGGTAAACTAATGAAAACTGATGGTGCGTAACATGCTAATTAAATAATTTATTTAATAAGTTATACTATTTGTGTTCGTGTTGACGCGCGTTTATGTGTTTGTGAGCACGCGTATGTTTATTTGTGTAACTATTGTACAACGTAATCCTGATGTCACGGAAAAGTGAACCAATTTCCTTAAAAACTGGGTCAATTAGCTCAAATATTATAAATTATAGCAGAGTTCAATAATTTAACAGAAGTCACGTACTTGTTTTGTTAACAAAAACAACCTCCCTTGTATTTTACTAAAATTATGTTTCCCATTTTAGCATCAAATTTACCACAAGCGATATTAATCCTACTATTCATGTGGACATGTTGATTTGTGTTGTGCGCATAAATTCATGTACTCATTACATTATATTTACTTTAGTTTCTGCCCATAATAATAAATGTAGCCTACACGCAATGGCGAGACATGTTACAATGATTTAGAAATAAACACGAATGTTTTTGAACTACGTACACAGAAATGTATCGTTACGAGGATAGCGTGTACAGCGAGTGTATTGTGGAATAATCAAATACTAGAGAAATCCACTCAGTGACAAGTTTTTTCCTATACTTTTCCAACATTCGTGATCGCAAGACAATACTTATTCGCACTGTTCACAGCGATTAGAACATCATCTTTTAAAAAATCTCATCAGGCAGCAGTTTTAATATATAAACACTTAATTTCTTCTAAATACGGGATATCAACTATATAAAAGGTTCATTAATACTCGACAAAAACACACACACACACACACACACAGACACACACTAAAATCCTTGTATAGAGGAACAGAATGTGTTCAGGACGTGGAGACTTATCGATTCACAATATTACAGCGGTAAAACAAATAATCGACAAGTGTGTGGAATATGATCTGGAAACACATCTACCGCTACTGATTAGGAAGTAGTCTTTGATCGGCTTAACAAAAACATATTGTTAAGTATTTTAAACAAAAAAACTATTCAGTATATTTAATTAGGATTATTCATCACCAGCACCACCGCCACCACCACAACCACCACCACCACCATCATCATCATCATCACAACACGCCACAGGCATGGTGCTCCCTGTTCCACCTCAAAGATTCTACAGCCATCTCTTTCCGGGTCTACCGACACGCGTATGTCCTATACGTTTATGTCGCTTGTTCTTTTTAAGTTGCAATCGTTTACCATTAACTCTGTCCGGTTGTTTTCTTTGAAGGTTCTGAGAACCTTCATTATAGGACCCTGTGTCCTATAGGTTTGTATTTTCAGACTTGATTGGCCAGACTGGAATCTGACATTCTAAGTGTTCTTTCCACCGTTGTTGTAGTCTTTTAATTTTCCATTGAAGTTAAAAACTTGTAACTCTTCTCTTGTGGCCTCATTCTTTATACGGTCAACTTTAGATCACCTTTTAACTACTGTTAAGAACGCCTTTTTTGAGGCCTGTATTTTACAAGAAATATCTGTCAATCAAGGTGTTAGCAAGGATGCAGTACATTGAGGATCTGGTAGGGAAATGGAAACATCTAGTGAACCTGTTATTAAGTTACCACGAGTCAGAATACAGAATCTGCTTCGCAAAAATCAGTTTTTAAGCTTCATCAGATTTGCAAACAATACAATAAGAAAATCTCCACTATAAAACAAAGGTAATGGCATTTCGACTCAAAGAACCAAAAGTACAAAAATAATGATTCATAATCGAATTCTAGAACAGGTGAGCCATTTTAATAATTTGGGAAATGATATTGGCTATGATAGGATTTATGATACTGATGTTAAGTTCCAGACGCTCTGTGGGACAATCAACCGTATTGTTAGAAACAACGTACGTCGAGATACAAAATTAACGTTCTACACATTTATGGCAGACCCTGTACTATCATATGAGTGTAAACCACACTGTCTTATGTACAACAACCAACAACAAGACAGTAAAATACAGGCCTCAAAAAAGGCGTTCTTAACAGTAGTTAAAAGGTGATCTAAAGTTGACCGTATAAAGAATGAGGCCACAAGAGAAGAGTTACAAGTTTTTAACTTCAATGGAAAATTAAAAGACTACAACAACGGTGGAAAGAACACTTAGAATGTCAGATTCCAGTCTGGCCAAACAAGTCTGAAAATACAAACCTATAGGACACAGAGTCCTATAATGAAGGTTCTCAGAACCTTCAAAGAAAACAACCGGACAGAGTTAATGGTAAACGATTGCAACTTAAAAAGAACAAGCGACATAAACGTATAGGACATACGCGTGTCGGTAGACCCGGAAAGAGATGGCTGTAGAATCTTTGAGGTGGAACAGGGAGCACCATGCCTGTGGCGTGTTGTGATGATGATGATGATGGTGGTGGTGGTGGTTGTGGTGGTGGCGGTGGTGCTGGTGATGAATAATCCTAATTAAATATACTGAATTTTTTTTTTGTTTAAAATACTTAAAATGTTTGTTTGTTTGTTTCTTTGTTTAAAATAAAAATAACAATATGTTTTTGTTAAGCCGATCAAAGACTACTTCCTAATCAGTAGCGGTAGATGTGTTTCCAGATCATATTCCACACACTTGTCGATTATTTGTTTTACCGCTGTAATATTGTGAATCGATAAGTCTCCACGTCCTGAACACATTCTGTTCCTCTATACAAGGATTTTAGTGTGTGTCTGTGTGTGTGTGTGTGTTTTTGTCGAGTATTAATGAACCTTTTATATAGTTGATATCCCGTATTTAGAAGAAATTAAGTGTTTGTATATTAAAACTGTTGCCTGATGAGATTTTTTAAAAGATGATGTTCTAATCGCTGTGAACAGTGCGAATAAGTATTGTCTTGCGATCACGAATATTGGAAAAGTATAGGAAAAAACTTGTCACTGAGTGGATTTCTCTAGTATTTGATTATTCCACAATACACTCGCTGTACACGCTATCCTCGTAACGATACATTTCTGTGTACGTAGTTCAAAAACATTCGTGTTTATTTCTAAATCATTGTAACATGTCTCGCCATTGCGTGTAGGCTACATTTATTATTATGGGCAGAAACTAAAGTAAATATAATGTAATGAGTACATGAATTTATGCGCACAACACAAATCAACATGTCCACATGAATAGTAGGATTAATATCGCTTGTGGTAAATTTGATGCTAAAATGGGAAACATAATTTTAGTAAAATACAAGGGAGGTTGTTTTTGTTAACAAAACAAGTACGTGACTTCTGTTAAATTATTGAACTCTGCTATAATTTATAATATTTGAGCTAATTGACCCAGTTTTTAAGGAAATTGGTTCACTTTTCCGTGACATCAGGATTACGTTGCACAATAGTTACACAAATAAACATACGCGTGCTCACAAACACATAAACGCGCGTCAACACGAACACAAATAGTATAACTTATTAAATAAATTATTTAATTAGCATGTTACGCACCATCAGTTTTCATTAGTTTACCAGAAACAAACGCCCTCACAAAATAGGTACGATTTTATCGTTCCCGTCAAACATTATTTTGATTAAATAACTAAATGACTAAATTTCATTAAATAATATTTAATTGATTTTGATCAGTTAAAATTAATTTGGTATTGATCATTTAGATACGTTTTCGTTCATTAAAGGCTACATTTTTATAATAGATACTCATCAGGTCTACTGTTGCTTAATTGTATTTACATACTCCATTCGTCATTAGCCATAAATAAGTAATGACAAAAGATAAAAATAACTCTTATGTGCTAGTACAGTTTTGTAGGCTATATTCATCTTGTTTTATGTGTTTGTATGATTGCAGATTCTGCTGTATGAAATAAATTTAAAGAACACATTCTAAGTGAAATTCTCGTGTCACGTTTCCTGTATGTCGAGATGCTGCGTATGTGCAAAAACAAGCTTAAACTTTCATCTTAAAAACTAGTTTCTATTTGTCATCAAATGTCTGACTCGAATACCTTCCCAGACGTTTATTTCTCAGTATAATCACAAACTAGCCTGCAGGTAGGCTTGTATTGGGCAAGATATTTCTTACTTCAAATTCGTCTCACGAATTTAATCTGCCGTCAATTCTGCCGACCTCTGTGTTACCTCCAAATTGTATTTATTTGTTTGCTTTATCGCGATTCAAAGGTGTTTTTTTACTTCTAGTTACTAACCGATTACCCCAGTACAACTAAGTAAAACGCTTTTAAAGACTAGACTTACTATGAATAATTTAGCTGTAGTTTATAAATGATGATAGGTTACTGTTTTTCAAAATAAATCGTACGTAATTGAAAACTCTTAGATACAAGGTTCACCTTGTAAGTTGTTGTGGGTATCTCCGTTCTTCTTATATGTGCCACAGAAAATTTCTACCTACTCTATCAAAAGCGTTCTCAAAGTCAACGAAAGCTACATGCGTTTCTTTATTGAACTCACGATGCTTCTCAATAATTTGCATAATAATAAAAGCATTGTCTGTACAAGATCTGCTTTCCTGAAGCCGTTTTGTTCTTCCAAAATAATATGCTCGGAAATAGTCTGCAGGCGGTTTATGACCGTTGCATATATTTTGTATACAGTATCAACCAAACATGTTTCCCTGTAGTTGTTACAGTTATTTCGTTTTCCTTTCTTAAAAATAGGGATCACTCGAGTAGTTAACCAATCTTGTGGGATCTGTTGTTTTTTCAACACTGATTATAGAAATGTAGTAATCTAAGTTTAAGCAAGATACCACCTTACGTAAACAATTCTGCATTCAACTCATTTTTGACTTTTAGTTCTTCCAATGGCGTCTTCAAGCTCGTTGATTGTTATTAAGTCTCTCTCGGAGGTATCAAAGTTGTTGGTTTATATTTCTATGCTCGGCATTTACATTATCGTTAGAGCAGAGAGCTTTATAATTATCTATCCATTTATGTTCAAGAATGATGTTCAATTTTTCTGTATCATTTTTATTTTTATTTATGCCGTTTAGAATTTGTAGGCTACAAGTTGTCTTCTACGTAGATCATGCTCAATGCTCCCTGTAAACTGACTTCATGATTCCTCATGTACCTGTTCAGTAAATCCTTAGCTCTGTTTTATATTTCGTCATAGATGTCTCTAGCTTCATCTGTATTTCTTTGTAAATCATATAGTATGCACTTTTCTTGCCTTCTATTGCTTTAGCGCCTTCATCGTTCCACAGTCTAAAGACCCATTGTATTCCGTATCTTCGTTTTACCTATTGCCACGTTTCCTCCTTCTTCTATACAACTTCTTATATTCCTCAATTCGGTTTCTATGTTCTTGTCTGTTTCCACTTGGTGTGACTTCTAATTTAAATGATTTTGATAAAAGGTTTTAATACTGTCATCCTACAGCAGATATATTTTAAATACCTCCTCATTCGACTTAACACAAGGTTCCTTTCTCTTCCGTTGGGCAAACATGACAATCTTAGCAATAAGGAGATCATGATCAGAACATATGTCCCCACCTCTGTACACATGGACATCTTGAATTTAATGGCTAATCTTATTATTTGCTACAACGTACTCAATTGTACTCCTACTCCCTCTAACGCTCCAGGTATACTTGTTATCTTTTTTCTTAAAAAATGTATTTGTGATTTAATACCATTGCTACTAGCAAACCCTATAAGGAAGTCTCCATTTCTATTTCTGTGTTATTACAAATACTCCTACTGCCCCTGACACTACATTACTTCCAACTCGAGCATTAAAATCCCCACTTACAATGAGGTAGTCTGTTATGTTCCACTTATAAATTTGTTTCTGTAATGTTTCATAGAATTCCTGAGTTTTTTCTTTCCGTCCCTCTTCTGGAGCATAAATTCCTACCACTGAGTGATAGTTACGGCAGGTCTTCACTCGTACAGTTTGTATTCTCTTGGTAACATATGTATAACTTTCAACTCTCAACTTCCACTTTTGATCTCTCTGTATTGCTATTCTACTGCTTGCTCGTTTTTGTTTGTCAACTCCACTGTAAGTAATTGTGAATCCATCGAGGTTTTTACTTCCTCTTAATTTTTTCTTGGTTTCTGAAATTATGGTAATATTAATATTTTTTCTTTTAATTCCCTGGACAGTCTTCATCTTTTTTAGTAATACTCCGTACATTCCATGTCGCCAATTTTAATCTTTCATTTACTCCAAATTGCTTATTCTTTTGGGTTGCAGTCATTTACCATTATTTTTGTGCGGCTATGTTCTTTGAAAGTTGTGAGTAAATTAAATTAATTTCCCCATTATAGTATAGGGTACCAGTCTATGGATGGGTAAGTAATTTGTGGGGGGGCTATCCCCTTACGGGCTATGACTTCCGGTAATTTTTATTCAGGGTTGTCTTCCCATAGCCTTTGACCCCAACACCCAACTGCGGGGCAGCAGCAAAGTATAATCCTATAACAATAGGACGCTGTAGTACAGCCGACTAAATGCAACTAGATTCCCGCCTGTAATACTACAAAGGTAAGCCGGTCCAGCATCATTTCCCTTACGCCTTAACTTGGTGCTGGTGGCTACTGCTGCCCTTCACCAGCAATATCTATCGACCTTCCGGTCTAGATCCGTACTGTTTTGCATCAACAGGGTCACGTCTTGTAGGATGTGGCACGTCACCACGCAGTACTGTCTTGGCTGGAGAGAGGCTAAGGGCTCATTTGGGAGCTAACATCACTTCATCCAACCCTGGGAACTTGTGACGACCAGTGCCCAGTCAACGCGGTACAAATGTGCTACCTCTCCAAATTCCCTCGACCCCAATTAGTATTGTTATAAGTTTAAAGCTTTATATGACAGTATGGCTAATATAAGAAATACTGGAGGAACAAAGACTAACCAGTATTGACTATCACAGGGGTAAGATAAGGATGCAGTCTTTTGTCTATATCGTTCAATGTAGACCTCCATTTAAGCCATATAATGAGGCAGTGGAAGAGTAAGATTAATTAATTAATAACATTATCTTCTTGGTTTGCACACTGTTTACAGCAAAGTGAAGACGCTCTTCAACTACTTACACATTGCTTAAGTCAGTTATGGTGCGCATATAATTTCAAAATTTCCATAAGAAGGCAAAGGTTATGTAATTTAGACGAACTTAGTTTATTATTTTTAGACTGTGATAGGTTATGGTATGTTATGTAGGTAACGGATAAGTTATGTAGACAACGAAAAAGAAGATATGAGAACGAGCTGATACTTAAAATGGAAGATCATATTAAAGAGAACGAGACATGATACACGTACAAAAAAGGAAAAAGAATAGAATATAAACCACTAACTAACCTGCTCAAAGACTCAAATGGACAACTGGTTGGGAACAGCAATAAAATAAAACGGACATGAAAGGATTATTTTGAGAACCTCCTGGGTAGGGCCATCGCTCTAAGGGAACTCCACCACAAGGAAGGGGAAGGAGAAATACCAAGAAATGAAAAACAACAAGACCACCTACAGTGGATGAACTCCTAGAAGCTCTAAGTGCATTGAAAAAAAATAAGTCAGCAGGCATAGATAACATACCAGGAGAACTATTAACAGTTCTACCCGTAATGTTTAAAAGAGCCCAGCTGTAATGTTTGTGCGCGTCCGTGACACTACTTAACATGCGAGACTGTGTTATGTAATACGGAACGATCTCGTACATTCGGTAGTGTTGTTCGACAAGCTTCTCAACTAGCCCAACGGTGCGTGTTTTTGCCAAAGTCGCGCTGAAGTATCCTTGAGAATCTTCAAGTTTTTGTTAAGGACGCATATTATGGAACCCGGCAGACTACAAATACCTCAACCCACAGATTAGATTTAAGTTTACGTCGGGCGATTTACACAGTGCGTCTCAAGTGGTGTATTAGTGAAAAGTGATTATAGTGCGGAATGCGTTATAGTTGACTATATTATTTGTGTGGACAGATTAACTTTAATTATTGTATGAGTACGATCTTTTTGAATAACTTCTTGATTAAAAACTGTTAATTGTGATAATTAAAACTAGTTATTAGTATTTTATTGGTGTCTTGTATTTTATTTTCCACTGTAACATAGACGATCAGTTAGACCGTCTTTTCAAAAGTTTTTGACAAGAATCAAACAAACTGGGACCAACGTATACCACTATTTCTCATGGCGTATAAGTCATCAATACACGACTCAACCGATATGACTCCATAAAAATTGGTGTTTGGGCGAGAGATTCGTCTTCCTAGGGAGTTGATGTTCGGACCACCTTTGACTCAGTTCCAAGACCCACAGAACTATTCTTTGCAATTAAGAAACCAACTACGAGAGATTAATCGCTTGATAAGAGTACGGCTTATGATAGCCAGTAACAAAATGAAAACTAGATACGACATTCGCAGCAATAGTGTGGGTTTCCAAGAAGGAGATCAGGTTTGGTTGTACAACCAAAAGTGCCGTCGTGGTCGCTCACCTTAACTTCAGACTATCTGGGAAGGACCCTACACTGTAAAAAAAGTCAACGATGTTGTCTATCGGATTCAACAGGAAGAACAGCGAAAGTTTAAGGTCGTCTACCTAGATCGCCTGGCTAAGTATTATTCAGAGATGGTTTGCTAGTTTAAGGTCGTCTACCTAGATCGCCTGGCTAAGTATTATTCAGAGATGGTTTGCTAGTTTAAGGTCGTCTACCTAGATCGCCTGGCTAAGTATTATTCAGAGATGGTTTGCTAGTTTAAGGTCGTCTACCTAGATCGCCTGGCTAAGTATTATTCAGAGATGGTTTGCTAGTTTAAGGTCGTCTACCTAGATCGCCTGGCTAAGTATTATTCAGAGATGGTTTGCTAGTTTAAGGTCGTCTACCTAGATCGCCTGGCTAAGTATTATTCAGAGATGGTTTGCTAGTTTAAGGTCGTCTACCTAGATCGCCTGGCTAAGTATTATTCAGAGATGGTTTGCTAGTTTAAGGTCGTCTACCTAGATCGCCTGGCTAAGTATTATTCAGAGATGGTTTGCTAGTTTAAGGTCGTCTACCTAGATCGCCTGGCTAAGTATTATTCAGAGATGGTTTGCTAGTTTAAGGTCGTCTACCTAGATCGCCAGGCTAAGTATTATTCAGAGATGGTTTGCTAGTTTAAGGTCGTCTACCTAGATCGCCTGGCTAAGTATTATTCAGAGATGGTTTGCTAGTTTAAGGTCGTCTACCTAGATCGCCTGGCTAAGTATTATTCAGAGATGTTTTGCTAGTTTAAGGTCGTCTACCTAGATCGCCTGGCTAAGTATTATGCAGAGATGGTTTGCTAGTTTAAGGTCGTCTACCTAGATCGCCTGGCTAAGTATTATTCAGAGATGGTTTGCTAGTTTAAGGTCGTCTACCTAGATCGCCTGGCTAAGTATTATTCAGAGATGGTTTGCTAGTTTAAGGTCGTCTACCTAGATCGCCTGGCTAAGTATTATTCAGAGATGGTTTGCTAGTTTAAGGTCGTCTACCTAGATCGCCTGGCTAAGTATTATGCAGAGATGGTTTGCTAGTTTAAGGTCGTCTACCTAGATCGCCTGGCTAAGTATTATTCAGAGATGGTTTGCTAGGTTAAGGTCGTCTACCTAGATCGCCTGGCTAAGTATTATTCAGAGATGGTTTGCTAGTTTAAGGTCGTCTACCTAGAACGCCTGGCTAAGTATTATTCAGAGATGGTTTGCTAGTTTAAGGTCGTCTACCTAGATCGCCTGGCTAAATATTATTCAGAGATGGTTTGCTAGTTTAAGGTCGTCTACCTAGATCGCCTGGCTAAGTATTATTCAGAGATGGTTTGCTAGTTTAAGGTCGTCTACCTAGATCGCCTGGCTAAGTATTATTCAGAGATGGTTTGCTAGTTTAAGGTCGTCTACCTAGATCGCCTGGCTAAGTATTATTCAGAGATGGTTTGCTAGTTTAAGGTCGTCTACCTAGATCGCCTGGCTAAGTATTATGCAGAGATGGTTTGCTAGTTTAAGGTCGTCTACCTAGATCGCCTGGCTAAGTATTATTCAGAGATGGTTTGCTAGTTTAAGGTCGTCTACCTAGATCGCCTGGCTAAGTATTATTCAGAGATGGTTTGCTAGTTTAAGGTCGTCTACCTAGATCGCCTGGCTAAGTATTATTCAGAGATGGTTTGCTAGTTTAAGGTCGTCTACCTAGATCGCCTGGCTAAGTATTATGCAGAGATGGTTTGCTAGTTTAAGGTCGTCTACCTAGATCGCCTGGCTAAGTATTATGCAGAGATGGTTTGCTAGTTTAAAGTCGTCTACCTAGATCGCCTGGCTAAGTATTATGCAGAGATGGTTTGCTAGTTTAAGGTCGTCTACCTAGATCGCCTGGCTAAGTATTATTCAGAGATGGTTTGCTAGTTTAAGGTCGTCTACCTAGATCGCCTGGCTAAGTATGATGCAGAGATGGTTTGCTAGTTTAAGGTCGTCTACCTAGATCGCCTGGCTAAGTATTATGCAGAGATGGTTTGCTAGTTTAAGGTCGTCTACCTAGATCGCCTGGCTAAGTATTATTCAGAGATGGTTTGCTAGTTTAAGGTCGTCTACCTAGATCGCCTGGCTAAGTATTATTCAGAGATGGTTTGCTAGTTTAAGGTCGTCTACCTAGATCGCCTGGCTAAGTATTATGCAGAGATGGTTTGCTAGTTTAAGGTCGTCTACCTAGATCGCCTGGCTAAGTATTATGCAGAGATGGTTTGCTAGTTTAAGGTCGTCTACCTAGATCGCCTGGCTAAGTATTATTCAGAGATGGTTTGCTAGTTTAAGGTCGTCTACCTAGATCGCCTGGCTAAGTATTATGCAGAGATGGTTTGCTAGTTTAAGGTCGTCTACCTAGATCGCCTGGCTAAGTATTATGCAGAGATGGTTTGCTAGTTTAAGGTCGTCTACCTAGATCGCCTGGCTAAGTATTATTCAGAGATGGTTTGCTAGTTTAAGGTCGTCTACCTAGATCGCCTGGCTAAGTATTATTCAGAGATGGTTTGCTAGTTTAAGGTCGTCTACCTAGATCGCCTGGCTAAGTATTATTCAGAGATGGTTTGCTAGTTTAAGGTCGTCTACCTAGATCGCCTGGCTAAGTATGATGCAGAGATGGTTTGCTAGTTTAAGGTCGTCTACCTAGATCGCCTGGCTAAGTATTATGCAGAGATGGTTTGCTAGTTTAAGGTCGTCTACCTAGATCGCCTGGCTAAGTATTATTCAGAGATGGTTTGCTAGTTTAAGGTCGTCTACCTAGATCGCCTGGCTAAGTATTATTCAGAGATGGTTTGCTAGTTTAAGGTCGTCTACCTAGATCGCCTGGCTAAGTATTATGCAGAGATGGTTTGCTAGTTTAAGGTCGTCTACCTAGATCGCCTGGCTAAGTATTATGCAGAGATGGTTTGCTAGTTTAAGGTCGTCTACCTAGATCGCCTGGCTAAGTATTATTCAGAGATGGTTTGCTAGTTTAAGGTCGTCTACCTAGATCGCCTGGCTAAGTATTATGCAGAGATGGTTTGCTAGTTTAAGGTCGTCTACCTAGATCGCCTGGCTAAGTATTATGCAGAGATGGTTTGCTAGTTTAAGGTCGTCTACCTAGATCGCCTGGCTAAGTATTATTCAGAGATGGTTTTCTAGTTTAAGGTCGTCTACCTAGATCGCCTGGCTAAGTATTATTCAGAGATGGTTTGCTAGTTTAAGGTCGTCTACCTAGATCGCCTGGCTAAGTATTATGCAGAGATGGTTTGCTAGTTTAAGGTCGTCTACCTAGATCGCCTGGCTAAGTATTATTCAGAGATGGTTTGCTAGTTTAAGGTCGTCTACCTAGATCGCCTGGCTAAGTATTATGCAGAGATGGTTTGCTAGTTTAAGGTCGTCTACCTAGATCGCCTGGCTAAGTATTATGCAGAGATGGTTTGCTAGTTTAAGGTCGTCTACCTAGATCGCCTGGCTAAGTATTATTCAGAGATGGTTTGCTAGTTTAAGGTCGTCTACCTAGATCGCCTGGCTAAGTATTATGCAGAGATGGTTTGCTAGTTTAAGGTCGTCTACCTAGATCGCCTGGCTAAGTATTATGCAGAGATGGTTTGCTAGTTTAAGGTCGTCTACCTAGATCGCCTGGCTAAGTATTATGCAGAGATGGTTTGCTAGTTTAAGGTCGTCTACCTAGATCGCCTGGCTAAGTATTATGCAGAGATGGTTTGCTAGTTTAAGGTCGTCTACCTAGATCGCCTGGCTAAGTATTATGCAGAGATGGTTTGCTAGTTTAAGGTCGTCTACCTAGATCGCCTGGCTAAGTATTATTCAGAGATGGTTTGCTAGTTTAAGGTCGTCTACCTAGATCGCCTGGCTAAGTATTATGCAGAGATGGTTTGCTAGTTTAAGGTCGTCTACCTAGATCGCCTGGCTAAGTATTATTCAGAGATGGTTTGCTAGTTTAAGGTCGTCTACCTAGATCGCCTGGCTAAGTATTATTCAGAGATGGTTTGCTAGTTTGGGAAGGGGTAGTGTTACGCCATTACAGAACGTTCAACATGTTTCTTGGACAGGTGTAATGTTTGTGTGCGACACTTTACATGCGAGACAGTTTTACGTAATACGGAATGATCTCGTACATTCGATAGTGTTGTTTGACAAGCGTCTTAACTAGCCCCACGGTGGGTGTTTCTGCCACGGTCGCTCTGAAGTATCCTGTAGAATCTTCAAGTGTTTGTTAAGGACGCATACTGTGGAACCCGGCAGACTATAAATACCCCAACCAGCCGCTTAGTTTTCAGTTTATATCGGGGGATTTACACAGTGCGTCTCAAGTGGTGTATTGGTGAAAAGTGATTATAGTGCGGAATGCTTTATACGTAGTTGAGATTATTATTTGTGTGGACAGATCAACTTGAATTATTGTACGAGTATAATCTTGTTGAATAACTTCTTGATTACAAACTGTTAATTGTGATAATTAAAACTGGTTATTAGTGATTTCATTGGTGTCTTTTATTTTGTTTTCCACTGTACCATACGACTACCAGTTAGACCGTCGTAGCAATACTATATATTAGTTGTAATCTTGGATGTGAAATAACTATATTTATTAACTGATTTGAAGACGATGTGTTATATTCAGCACGCAATATGAGACCACAAAAAGTGTAAAGAACAGTTTTTAGTGAAAACAAACAAATAATCCGTTAGGAAAACATTTACTATATTTATAAAAAAAAAAAAACTTAAAAGTAATGTGTTAACAACAGCTATATAATGAAATAACAACAAAACAAAATGGTCATAATCTAAAGGAGTGGATTTTATGTAATTTTAATTTCGCTTTTGTATTACTAACAATATTTTTATTAATTTAGACTATTCACTTAGGGATATCACGCCAATGGTACAAACAAACTGCTTCCCCTTTTAATTCATAAAATAAAATAATATCAACTTTTTGAAATAATAACTATATTTCTATTCCATTAACGATTCGATTTGCACACTTCAATGCCAGGACACAATCTGTTGGACACTCTGAGCCAAGATTCACTGCAATCAAAATTTCGAAAGCACTTTTGTCGTCTTCTGCCAATACACATGCTCAGGACGTTAAAATGTGCTTGATATTAGGGAGTTTTAATCATTGGTTAGAACAGATTTTGGTTTGGTTAAGTCTATAGATGGATGACGAGCTGAAAAATCCATGGTATCAGAAGGTGTTATCTTTTGATGTGCATTTTAAGAAGTACGATTTGGATGGATTATTCGTTACTACAGTGATCTAGGACGAAGTGCAGTTAACAGAGGTGAGCGTAGAGTGGCACAGTTATGCCAGGAGCTGGCTCTATTTATTCCGCCTCACGATCACTTATTTAACTTCTAACGGAAGTTGATCGGATGCACGTAGATAGTTCAAGCTAACTTAGTGGAAGTGGTGATAAGCGAAGATTTAAAGTGTGAATTACAGGCTCTTGGTCAACAGATTAAAATTAATTGTAGTTTTTTCCTCACTAGTTATATAGTTTACTTGTCGAATTTTAATTTAGCAGTGTTAATACATTCATTTCATAAAATATATTTACAGGTGATATATCTTTATTAAATTAAGACTAAAATAACCATTAAATGTTTGATATAATTTTGATTGTTTTAGATTCCAGTTCAGTAGTATTCACTGTTAGCAGTTTACTATATATACACTTTTAATAAAAAAATGTACATTTGATTTAAAGGTTAGGAAAAACTATTTGCCCTACAATATAACAACAAGAAACTTGAAAATCTTACGTAAGCACAATGGAAGGGGAGGCGAATGCTTAATTTGATTACAAAGGGTTGGGGTGGGGTATAAAATGACATAAGATATGCTAATTTAATTAGTAATACTTAAACAGCCCTTTAAAATCAGTTAAAGATGATTTGATGCAATTGTTAGTTTATATTACTGTCATAGAATTACAGCTTAACACCAACACATTTTCTGATAATCTCATATCTAATGACTTTAAGTTCTACTGAAGAATAGATATTAAAATTACTACTAATAATATAAAGAGTAAATATAATACAAAAACTTTTTTTTCAGTTCGTTTACAAAATATTTAAAAATTTACTCGTCACATATTTTTCAATAGGCCAACAGAATCGTGGTTAAAATTTTACCCCAATTTTACTCCAATACGTTAAACAGAAGTTGCCAAACTATTCTTAACATTAGCATGGGAAACCATAGTAGACTGGATTCTCTACGACCTTTCCATCCGACTACTGCGCTCAATATATTACAGCTTAGGTTACACGTGTTCGGTATCTATGGTTGAGGCTAGTTCCGAACGGTTAAGTGGAGAGATTATACTACATGACGATACAACTAGCTTTGCTAGCTTTGCCGCCCGTGGAGGGGAGAATGGCTAACAGCCCGCGGAGGGGAGAATGGCTAACAGCCCGCGGAGGGAATGTAATCCTAGCCACTTAGTGAAGCAAGTCAGTACGGCCACTCCGTTAGTAATTTGAAATGGCAATAACTACATTTTAAAGAGACTTTAAAACCCCTGTACATACAATAGGAGAGATAAACGTAGTACCAGAATAGGTAAGCTTTTATATATTGATTAAGCTTATTGCTTATGCTCGACTGCACGTCATTATTTAGGTCTGGAGACAATAAATTGTGTTGATATTCCACATTGGTGAACCTCTTCACGTTTGCGCTGACGTGAGTTGCATTTCATTGACTGGTGGCCTCATTCTGTCTTCCGCAACTTCAGCAATGCCAAAGCCTGCTTTATTAATTAGGAATTGTCTGACGTTAGCAAACCCTTGTTTATACGCCTACCACATTAATTATACAAACTAGAACAATTTTCTTTCTGTTAGATGAAAATATAGCGCTCCATCATTCCAGTAATAGTGTCTTTCGAGGTTTATTTTTCGGACTGGTATATGTTTTGAAATTAATTTAGTGGAAATATATCTATCATGTAAAATTAAAATTTCCTTAGTGAAAATTAATCTATTATGTAAAATACATGTATTTATCTATATTAAAATTTGTGATGATTCAGTGAGCTATTGAAAGTTTGTGGATAAACCTTAGAGATTTTCTTCAAATCTGCATTGGAATTTAAGTTTGCAAATCGAATTGTTAATTAAATAGAAATGAATTTATTGTTTTAGAAAGTTGATATAATTTATTTTTAAGAGTTAAAAGGGGAAGCAACTTGTTTGAAACCCTTGGGGTGATGTACCTAAGTCAATAGTCTAAATTAGTAAAAATATCGTTAGTAATACAAAAGGGAGATTAAAATTACATTAAATCCAGTCCTTCAGATTATGGCTGTTTTGTTTTAATGTTATTTATAGTAAACGTTTTCCTAACGGATTATTTGTTTGGTTTTACTAGAAACTGCTCTTTACACTTTTCATGGTCTCATATTGCGTGCTGAGTATAAACCATTGTCTTTAAATCAGTTAATAATATAGTTATTTCAGTAAAATGATAAGATACTGTCATATTATTTTTTTAGTATCTGATAGTAGTCTGATCAGTAGCAAGACGTTATTTTCTTACATAAGGAATTGTTACTAATAATGTAATATTCTATTTTTTAATTAAGATAAAATTTCAGAAAGTAATATTTTAATGTTTTCCTCGAAGCTTAAAAAATTTTATATTGAAGTGTTTCTTCAAACCTTTTTGTGCGAACACATACACACGCGCGCGCTCGCGCGAGTGCGCATACTTAAGTTTGTTTATATTTGTTTTTGTTTTGTGTATTTCTTCGCGGTATATGAGCTATTTTATCTCACTGGAGTTTCGTCTTTATACCTACAAAGCCTAACAAGCAAATGCTTTTGTCTTTCTCTTTATTTTTAGCTTCATAATATTTAAATTGTGTAGCATATAATTAACTGCTGCTATTTAATAACCCAATATTATAATAGCGACGTTGTAAATAATCTACTTAAAATGTATCACATATTCTGCTGACAGACAGGTAGCAGTAGAGAACGTCAATCTGTCATTTAACGTCCACCTGTCCATCAGAGCTGAATTATCAGAGAAGTTAACCATCTCCAATAACGTGAAATCGTTTGACAGGCGTTTTGCCCATCCAGGACGTGGATATTCAGCAAAGCAACCATGTTACCTGGAAATGGCATGTATGTCAACTGCTGGAGTCACCTGGGTAACATAGTTGTTCAATGTAAACTAATGCTTATGTACAGCCGAAACGTAAAAGATGGGACAAGAATGAAGTATCAAACCATTAAAATAAAAAAAAATTATTTATATTTAAAATATAAATGTAAGTGTAAATATAAATATAAATACAAATACAAATACAAACACAAATACTAATATAAATATAAACATGAATATTTAAACCCTTAAAGTATGAAACCCATTTCTTAGTACTGCCCTTTAATTATACAACAATTATTTTTAGAAGGAAAAGTTACGTCCTGTTTCGGACTGCTTAAAACATAATTCCCTTTTAGAGATGCGTTTTTATTTTGAGCGACATTTTCCATTCAGTCACTGCATTACGTGTCCGTTACGTCACACATTAGGATGAAGGCAGTTCGAGTAGCGAGTGTATCACTACTTACTCACAGATAATGTAGTTATTTCGTCTTTCATCACATTAAAAAAATTTATTTAGTCATAATTGCTAGCTAAATGCTACTTTTATACGGTGACTATTAATAGTTATCCTACAGCAGAGAAGGAATTCATCTGACCGAAAATGTTCATTAAAATATGTCCAGAGATAAAGGCTCTAGTAGTTAAAATTATAAGGGCAATGGTGTGAACACAAAACATATGAGCGAAAAATAACCAGGAAAATAAATATTTCATGTTTTCAGAAAAATCCACAACTTTGTCAAAATCGAAAAGCTAAATTAAAAACCTGATAAGAAGAATTAGGTATTTAATATATTGGTTCATGCATCTCGCATGGCTATTTACGAAATTATTTTGAGAGATTTGTCTTACCTCTACAATGAAATATTACCATTTTGATTACTAACCTTAGGTTTCCTAGATTATTTCGCGTATATAGATGTGTTGAACTTATCTTCACTTTGATCGTCACTTTTCACTCATTCTTTCCACCCATTCCATTCAGTTTTTCATTATTCCGTTTCCGAATAAGGATGAAAATTCCACACAAAATTTTTTCTTACATATACTTTCTACGCTTTTACTTACTTTTGTTAGTTTTACTGGAGGCTGTTGCTGGATGAGTAAAAAAGGAATCGTAATAAATGCTAAGTTGTCTACTACAATATAATTTATCATGGTAATCAAGACAAAGTAGCATTTGTATCTGTTTTGTACATGTTTACAAATCTATACAAATCAGTGTGATACAAAACTAACACGACTAGGATACTAGAATTTGAACGTGACACTAAAACATAATTTATCGGCTGGTTAACGGTTGAATTGTATATTCTGTCTGAGATTTAGGTTGTATGCTGTTCCTGCGACTTGAATGTGTTTGCTTAATGTATTTCCGAGATATCGGATGACATTATGTTATATGGTAACATAACTAAGAAAAAATAATTAAAAAAAAATTTGTCGGGCTGTGGTTATAAAAGGCGAATTAAATTATTAGGCTAATTTACGAATAAGTAATTAAGTAATTATTTATTAGTAGGCTAATTTAATTATATGAGTATGGTCTTTAATTGCAGCGTGTTATAACTGTCTTGATAATATGAAATCTCTTTTTAACAGTGTGAATGGAAGAATTTTGATTTTCTGTTTGTACATCTAACTGGATGGTTCTCTGATAGCTCTCGCCCAGATCCACCAACAGCAAGGCTCTTAACAAGCAAGATCTAGGTGATAACTTGGCATTCTGCATTGTTGGGTATTGCCCTGACCATACTGATCCTGTTAGCAACCACGCATGAGTGGAGTGTGCGCCTGATATTTGGCTAAGCGCCGTCTTTAAGTAGTGTGCTACATTAGCTTTTGTGACACGCTATGGGTATTACAGCTCCGGCAACGCTATCTGCACAAATTCCCGGCTTGAGGTGTGTAGTGCAAAAGTGTAATGGCCCACCGATTGGGTTACTAGTGTTCCATCGATTGAAAAGTGGCAGCAGAGGTAACATACAGGCACTAAATTCAGGGTAACATATGAGTACTTTCCTAATATAAAGGCAAGATTGAAACTGTCCGCTTTGAATGTAAACCACTAAGCTATGCAGTTTTTATCGGGACATGAAAACTTAAAGGCTAAATTACACTGTTTTAGAATTAGTGATGACGCGTGGTGTGAAATATGTGAAGTTGACACTGAGAAGACTGCGTGTGTGTGTTCGTGTAATGCTATGCCTTTCGCGATGAAAAAGTCGAGGCGTAGAAGATCTTTTGTCGACGAACACTGGAGAGGACAGAATATAAGTATGCGTTTAGAACATATGTAATTTTAAAGTTTTTGTCAAGAGTTGCAATAAAGTGGGAAGAATGAATGAGAGCAGAGTATTAATTAAGTAGCAAAAATAATTTGGACTAGAGTTGAGGGGAGGCAGTGGGTTCTGTGAGGCTTCGTCTCTAACTGTTAGTGTAGTGCAGTGCAGACTGTTTTTGTACTGTGCTTTCGTTTCTGATGGCGCTTCCGTCTGGTGGACCTTCTCGCTTTGCTACTTTCTTTTGATGGCAATGTCTACTCATGGATAGGTGCTAGGTGTAAGAAATGGTAGGCTCTTCTGGTGTGGCGAATAATCGTAAAGTTGTCAGCCAATCAGATTATACGAGCGAGCTACATCCAGTAGTTTCCAGGCTTTGCCTTAAGTACCTCAGACAGAAAGCGATGGGCGACGACGCGTTGGGGAATAGCAACGGAGCTGACCTTCTCAACCACCACTTCAGTGCTCCAACAGTAGGTACGAAACTGCTTCTGCTTCAGTCGGGTGTAGCCCGCCTTCCGCCCCAACCGTGATCACGCTTGGGCCCGTTCACGCTACTTCTAAGCAGAAAACAATGGAAACTCCGCTCCCCGCGGACCCCGAATGTCCTGTGGCCTACCCGCTCAAGGCCAATATTCGTCACGGTGCACAATAGGGCAAGAGGCTTTCAAAATTGACAATAAATGAGTGGATTTCTAAAATGAATATTTCTTCATAAACGCACAATTACTTTAACAAAATTACAATTTAATATGAAATCTTTTTTTTTAAATCTAAAATTGTGTACAGCAATATTTAATATAAAAATATTGAATTTGATTATAATTGATTGTAAAGTTTAACACAATTAATTGTTATCAGATTGTGAATACACATCTTAATCATCGTCGTAATCATCGTCATAGTAATCGTCGTTTCCGTAGCTTTTAACATTTTCTTCATAAGGCTATTAACGGGTGGTAATTCTAATAAGACCAATTCTTTTTCAGGCAAGGTCAAATGTTTTTCGTTAATAACATCCTCTTTCGCTTGTAATTACTGGATCCGAACTCAATAAAAATCAATTGAAAAGATCTTGAATACTTTACACGACCGTATTTTTTCAAATAATGATCTCGGTGTTTTTGAAAGTCTTTGTTACCCGATTTTAAGAGAACGAGATTTATCAACATAGAGGATTTTTAAATGCTTTACCCAGCATTTTGGTATGGTATGGTGTATTGACCGTACAACGACCAAGGGTTTATCGAACCTTTTATACAAATATTCTTTGAAGTACTTCAAAAACACCTAGTGGCTCTTTTGTTTATGATAATCATTTGTTTTTCGTACGTAAATAAAAGAAGACAATTGGTTAGTAACCCTTGGAGTTGACATGGTGAAGCAGGATAATTCAGCCTCTTTTTCTACAGGTATTGCCAGTCACTTATCTTGTGTCATGTGTCAATCCTTTTACCATAGTGTGGCCGTATTAACCCAGGTGTAGTAAAAGCTGACGTGTATTAAGGCAGGAAAAATTAAAGTTTCTCGTCTTTATTTCTGTTTGTCTTAAAAATCTGCAGCGCCAAATAGAATATTTTCTCTCTCCAGTAACAATTGAAGTCCATCTGTCTTTTTGTGTGTAATACCAATGGGTTTTTAAATCACTAGAAGTGATAGCAGACTATCATAGAGTAAATTATTATCCTTCATGGAAGCCACAAATGATGAGTGATGAGTGATGAGTGACGAGTGTTCTTTTCCACGGAAAAATCACGAATATGCCAACAAATTTCATTATTATAAATGCGTGTCACTTTTTTATGCGTAGGCGTATTTCCCACGTATTTTGTTCGGTGTTAATAGTTCTAAAATTTTTTCAACAGTAATTTTCTTCCTTTTTTGTTGCAGATGTTTAAATTCCGTTCTTGTCTATTTTAATGTCGCAGATGCCTGCTTAGGCTTTTTTGTTGAAAAAAATTATTCTACTGTTGCCACTCTCTCTTGTAAAACATTCCTTCACATCACAAACGAGTTCATGAGTTTGAGTTTGAAACGGGACAAAATGATAAATTGTGAGGCAAGATGATTATACATAACTTTTGTGGTGCATACGAGGACGACGCCATTTTACGCATTTGATTGTAAAGCTGAAACCTGTTACAACAAAGCACTTTAACTTAAATGACGCGCTTTCAATAAGTAACATGTAAGCAGACAGCTTCAATTTAACTAATATAAACCAACAAACAATTGGAGTAAAACCCAACTGAAAAGTGCAAGTGATTTGGGCATAATAATTACAGAGACCGTGTGCGGGGCCAGAGCGACCAATCGGGTAGGCAAAAGTCGAGAAAAGTTTCAACGTAAGCTAGTTTCTATAGTAGTAGTAATTGGAGGAATACGAACGCTTTCACGATCTCGTCACTCAAAATCCCTTTCACACTTAAAATAAGTATAATAAAAGAGAGGCCGTGGCGTACACTGTAGTGTATTAGCGCGCCACACGAAGAGCCTACGATTACATTCCTCCACGGCCAAAATTATAATATGGGTTATAAATTGGCATGTAAATGGTAAGGTCCTAGTGAATCCGATCGTCTTATAGTTCCCCATGCTAGTGTAAAAAATATTCACTCTTAAATGTATGCTTAATGAATTGTAGTCAAGTTCGTACCTCAGTTTTATTGCCCCATTTCAAAGTATGCAATCGATAAATTTTAATATTTTATAAACAAATTAGAGAAATTCTTTAAAAATTATGTTTCCTCTTTAATACTATTTTTGCAGTAGTTGTAATACCTACTCTTCAGCAAAACATAAAATCATGAGATTTCAATTTATAAAAATGTCTATTGGTGTTAAGTTGTAATTCTGTGAGTGTAACATACTATAGAAATTCCATCAAATTATACGAACAAACTTTAAGGAAATTAATGAAAAAACATTTTCAAGTGACTGGTTTCCCTTAATGAAATTGATTTGTCATTAAAGTAAAGCAAATGTGATTTTATTATCCGGTCACTAATGACTTTTTATCATTCCGTTGCTTTCATTCTCCTCTCACATCTTTGTTACCTGAAGAAGCAATGTAAGAGCATCCATGCAAGAATAAGCAAGTCCATACTTATCACAACGTAAAGTGCTTTTTGTCATTTGTAATTGTATTTTTTGAACTGGCAAAACTGTAATGTAATTAACTGATTAATTTAAAGATTCCACAGTACTAAACTGTGACAATGTTTATAGGTAAAATAAAAATAAAATTTACGAGTTTTATCTGTTCCATGATTTCATCTTGTTTTAATTACGACTTTTTCGAGACATATGCTACGTCTCATTATCAAGCGTAATCACGCCAAAATATCACGAAGTGAACATGTAGCACACTTTAACATTACATACATTAGCACACATGGCAAATATCATGACGTATGAAAATGGTAAATTTAAATTTTACTTTATCAATATGTGTAACTGATCGCCTTGAATAAAACAATCTTTATGTTTCGTATAAAAACCACACAGCGATATGTTACTATAATAGCGTCCAAAATGACGTATTACACGCATGAGGTATAAAGTACTCGTATAACGTGTACGTGTGGTACTGCCTCATTCGTATGTGTGCAGTTGGTCGCACAAGCACGTGATAAGTAACTAGCAAGTTCCAGTAATATCATGATCCAGCAAGTTCCAGTGATATTTTACGAACAGCAAGTACAATTTTTTACGATGGTCTAGCAACACTGAGTAAAGAATCTTATTGTTTCCTTTGCGATTATAGATGTTCACTATATTGGTGTCATTTATATATACAGGGTAACTGCAGTTCAGTCAGTCACGTCTGCCAGTTGTTTGACAGCAACTCATATGCGAAATTAGTCTAACTGGAAAGTATTTTTGTGTGTGCTGAATTATTGCTATTAATCAACTTTTGACTTCTTGACTGTTATTATCTTTAGGTGTAGAGTGCATTGGGCAATGGAGAAGATTTAATGTTATACGAGTGTAATAATTTTTTATGTGGGTTGTGCCTCTCGATTTCTCTAGTGTGTAATAATTTATTCAGAGACGTTAACTACCCAATAGAATCACAGAGTATATTGCAGGTATTTTGGAAAGATATTTTCTTATTTCCAAGTTGTGTCACGAATTTAATTTGCCGTTTATTTTGACGAGTTGTAGTTGTGAATCATCCCTAGGGACTGGCGAGAAAGGCCCCTGCCAAGGTCGCTGGCTGAGGGGAGCGGAAATTCGGGCTGTTACAAACAATTTTAAATCATTGTTATACAGAACATGACTGTCTCTTAACGTGCAACACCACATCTCGTTATTCAGATTACAAAATCTGAAATGCTGAAAATAATGGGTCCTTTTTAATCACATACTTTATAAAACACATCGCCCTCATTATTTTTAAGCACTGAAACGAATTCAGTGTGCTTTCACAGTTTAGTAAATAGCTACGCTCTCAAAGATTTTATAAAAATATAGAATTTTGTAGTTGTCTCAAATCAAGTTGTTATTAGTATATTTGTTTAATAATTGGATAACTAAAATAGTTCTGTCTGATCAACTCCAAGTTATAGGCTACATACGTATGTGTAGTGTTTCCTTTCCTTGCGGTCGTATTACTCTAGTTGAAACACTTCGGTCTGTTATAAATTATAACGTATATTGCTTGTTTTAAACTGTAGCAGTTAACAGTGTTAAAGATTAGACAACTATAATACTACATTTACTATCTCTCAATCTAATTTATGCAACAATTCCTGAAATGAGGTTATGTTTGGCTACTCGCTCTACATACAATATAATGAAAAGTCATATTGTATTTTAAAAAGCGTACACTAGCGACAGAAGTGTTTATAAATTAAAAACTCGCAACTCAGTACAATAACCATTGGTTTTGTACAGATTTAGTACGTGGAGATACAAATTTTTGTTTTTTCGTTGCAAAATTAAGTTGTAAATCTTGTCTTATAAATTTATAAAACCAAAATTCAGATTGACTTGGCAAATGGTTTATGGGTTAGTGATTTAGATAAGTTAAAAATTTCATTACTTTATTTTGAATACTACATTTTTAATTAATTTTAATACTAAAAGTAGCAGCAATTTGTACGCCCAGCAACATTCCAGCTCAACAGCCGAGAAACATCTACAATGCTCTGTAGTGGCGTAACATATACAGGGTGAGTCAGCGTTACCTGATGGTATTTGAAATTATGGTACACAGTGAAATTTTAAGATGTAGCAACTTTTTTTATTTCAAAATATACACAATGAATAGCAGTTTACATCTCATATGTTACTTTTTACAGAAATTAATCATTTGTGAAAGATAATGTCCTTTAAGTGCTGGCCCTCTTTTTTGGCACACTCGTCGACCCTCTGCGCGAAGTTTGTCATCACTTTCTGCACCATGTTACGGGGTATAGCACGAATATCTCGTTCAATGGCATCCTTTAATTCAACCACAGTGCGTGGCTTATTGATGTACACTTTGTTTTTGAGGTAGCCCCACAAGAAAAAGTCACATGGACTAAGATCAAGAGAGCGTGGCGGCCAGTCAACATCTCCTCTGTGGGATATCACTTTCCCTGGAAACAACCTCCTTACTTCGGCCATACACACATTCGAAGTGTGAGCTGTCGCTCCGTCTTGTTGAAACCACACATTTCGACGATTTATGCGACGGCGACGAAGTTCCGGGAGGAGAAATTCACGCAACATGGTCAAATAACGCTCAGAGTTCACGGTGATGGCTCTCCCATTTTCTTCCAAAAAATAAGGCCCTATGACACCAAATTTCCTCAATCCAACCCACACTGTAACTCTATCACAATGCAATGGGCGCTGGTGCAGTTGTTGAGGGTTATTTGGGGACCAATAACGACAGTTTTGTTTATTAACACTGCGATGGTGGTGGTGTAGGTACAGGCTTAGGCAAAAGGCATAGTAGGAGAGTGTACAGCAAACAGGAGAGGTGATGGTGGTGGCGGAGGTATAGGCATAGGTAAAAGGCATAGTAGTGGACAGTACAGAAAAGTAGGAGAGGCGATAGTGGTGGTGGAGGTACAGGCTTAGGCGAAAGTCATATTAGGGGAAAGTACAGCAAATAGGAGAGGCGATGGTGGTGGTGGAGGTACAGGCTTAGGAAAAGGCACAGTTGATATGCTACAAAGTATGCATGTGCAGTGAAAACAACAATAGAAGAGCTGAAGAAATGTAGTTAAATTAAGTAAGTGTGACATTTGAAGGAAGGATTGACTTGCATCTGGATTTTTTATGACACCGTCTTTTCTAACAGGTTTGACAGTAGTTTTTCTTATCTCTAACTATTGACGATCCTTATACTAATTATACAGTTATTATTAACTCCTAAAGGCAATGCCTTTTCGCTGTAGCCACGTCACTCTATCCCTTTACAGTATATTGTTTTAACTTTACAGAATTATACAGTATATTGTTGAAATAGAATAGTATCAGATAGTATTTAAGATTGTATGTATACATTGTTTAGTCACGCAGGTTTCGTAGCAGACACGGTGTGCATCATCTACGAATTATAATTTTATAAAATAGTATAATTTTTTGTTCACTGTTATTTGACAACCGTGTATAGTAATGATTGAAGACTGGCGGACACAGAGACAAATAGGCTGTATGTGACAGAAGGAAACAGAAACGGAAACGGAAACAGAAACGGATACAGAAACAGAAACGGAGATGGAAACGGATACAGAAACAGAAACGGATACAGAAACAGAAACGGAGACGGAAACGCATACAGAAACAGAAACGGAACGGAAACAGGAACGGAAACGGAAACGGAAACCGATACAGAAACGGAAACGGAAACCTATACAGAAACGGAAACGGGCACAGAAACGGAAACGAAATCGGAAACGGATACAGAAACAGAAGCGGAGACGGATACAGAAACGGAAACGGAAACAGAAACCGGAACAAAAACGGAAACGGAAACTGATACAGAAACGGACACATAAACGGAAACGGAAACGGAAACAGATACAGAATCGGAAACGGAAACTGATAAAGAAACGTATACCGCAAGAGAAACAGGAACGTAAACGGAAACAGATACCGAGACAGAAACAGAAACAGGAACGGATACAGGAACCAAAACGGAAACGGAAACGGATACAGAAACAGATACAGAAACGGAAACGGGAACCTATACAGAAACAGAAACAGAAACCGAAACCGATACAGAAACGGAAACGGATTCAGAAACGGAAACGGGAACGGGAACGGAAACCGATACAGAAACGGAAACGGAAACGGGAACGGAAACAGAAACGGAATCTGAAACAGACACTGTCACACACTGACGTTGACACTGACACAAACTTAGACCAATAATTTGAAACGATTTTAATTATTTGTAATTGTTTATTAAATTTTCTTGTAAACCAATAGCATACTATTTAGTGATGAGTAATCGAAAGAGGTCACAGACGAAAATAGTTATAAACGGTTACGTTACATAATTATATTTTTCGAGGACATCTTAGGTGTACAATATGCGTGGACAATTAATTTAACGTAGACAGATAATTTAAAGAGCAAGGAAACCCAACATTAGAATCGCACTGGAAAAACATTAAAAACACTACAAAAACAGCGGCAAACGAAATATTAAGAATAAACAAAGGAAAAGAAACAGACCAATGGTTCGAGTGCAAAAGGGCAATTGGAGAAAGAAACAAAGCCCATAGATTTTAAATGACAAGATGGACACGAGACAGAAAAAAAGAGTTCAGAATAAAAAGGAAGCTGGCAGATATGACTTGCAGACAGAAAAAGAGTAAGTTCAAGAATGACAAAATATTGAAAATGAAAAAGACTATAGAAAATAACTCACGAGATGCATACAAATTTATTAAAAATTTGAAACAAGGATATAAACCAAATAGAAATCTATGCAAAAATCAAAATGGAGAAATAATCAGTGACATAGAAGAAATTAAGACAACGTGGAAAACATACTTCTAAAGGCTCCTAACGGACGAAACAAAACACAGAAATAGACAAGAGCCTCGAAGAGGAAACGAACGCGATGACGAACCATCGAACAATTACACGCCTTAATACTCACTATATGGAGTACAGAACAAATACTTGACAAATGGAGGAAGGCGGTCATATATCCTATACATAAAAAAGGGGACAAGTTATCCTGCCAGAAATACAGAGGAATCTTTCTACTATGCTCCGGATATAAAATTTTCACACACATAATCAATCAAAGATTACAGCCATATGCTGAAGAGATTGTCGGCGAATATCAGTCCGTCTTCAGAAAAGGAAGATCCCCCGTAGACCAAATATATGCAGTAAGACAAGTTCTGAATAAAGCGTGGAAACAAGATATAGACGTCTATAATATTTTTGTTGATTTTAGACAAGCCTACGATTCGATAGATAGAGATATCTAATATTTTATACGAATTCGACATACCAGTGAAACTGGTAAGGATGATAAAGTTGACAATGGGTAATACAGAAGCTCAGGTACGAATACAAGGACACATGACAGAAGGATTTGTAATAAATCCGAGGGTTAAAACAAGGAGACGGGCTGGCCACGACCTTGTTTAATCTAGCTTTAGAATATGTGATCAGGAAACTGTCAGTAGGAAGAAATAACGTACTGACAAAGAAATCGGTCCAATTAGCAGCCTGCGCGGACGACATCAACATAATGTGTCGGACAAAAAATCCAGCTGAGGAAACGTACTTTGAGCACAAAGAAAATGCTAGCAATATGTGCCTCAAAATCAACATACATAAAACAAAAATATTAGTGCAGACTAGAAGACAAAGAAACTACGGAACAATTGACAATATCGAAAAGGTGGACAACTTTAAATACTTGGGAACCATATTAGAAAAAAACGGCAAAGAAGAAGCCGAAATCCGAAACCGGATAGTCTAAGCCAATAAAGCGTATTTCGCCACACCAAGTATCTTCAGATCCAAAGACATCCACATAAACACGAAACTAAGGATATACAAAACAATAATAAGACCCATCTTAACGTACGGCTGCGAAACGTGTACCCTGACCTTCAAAGCAGCAAACACTCTCGATATCTTTGAAAGAAAAATATTACGAGGAATCCTGGGACCAGTTAATGACGTACACGGCTGGAGAACTTAACTTTCATAAGATATAACTTTGAATTGTATCAAATGTATAAAGAACCACCGCTAACACAATACATGAAACAACAGTCTAAGATGGAGCTGGTCATGTAACCAGGATGGGGGAAGACAGAATACCACGAAAACTATTGAATACAAGAATCCACGGCCTCACGGTGGATGAGGATGCGAAAGAAATACTGAAAGTGCGTTCCAGGAGGAGGATGGATATCGACAGAAGAGAATAGGAAAAATTGAAGGAGGCCAGGGCCCAACAAGGGCTGTAGTGCCATAGGAGAGAGAGAGAGAGAGAGAGAGAGAGAGAGAGAGAGAGAGAGAGAGAGAGAGAGAGAGAGAGAGAGAGAGAGAGAGAGAGAGAGAGAGAGAGAGAGAGAGAGAGAGAGAGAGAGGCAGTTAATTTGTTGTACAATAATATTTTGATGGTAATCTTTATATATTCGCTTGAAAATTATCTTACGACTTCTTGCATTTACATAAAACAATTGCGGTTTGCAGAATCTACATTTCAATGGCTTTCGACACATTGTGAAATCGTCTTTGAAATCGAACTTCTTTAAGAAGCAAAGCACATGGATGGGTTCAGTCTTCAGAGTCAAGAAAGAAAAAATAAGAAGACATAAGGAACGTAGGGATGTGAGAAATAATTTTATAATATTATCGTTAAGCGGAGAGGAAATAAATAACGATTCTTGAAATGTACAATCGTCTTTCACAACGATGAGTCTTAAGTTGACTTAATGAGTAACGAAAGTTAGAAATGAACGTCAGAAAATGAGTGTTACCTTAGAAAAACGTCAAGAGATAAGAACGATTCTACTGAAACAGTTGTCAGCGGTATTGTTAAAAGTTGAGGCTGTGAGAAACGAATGTGTGCATATATTGATTAACAACAAATGCTTCAAAAGATATGCTACAATGCGTAGTAAGCTAAACGTTGTTCCTATTGAAACGGATTTAACGTGCTTAGAAAATAGTAAAAGTAAAGAATAGCAGACACTAGTGAAGTATACATGCGGTAAAGATACCGCAGAATTAGAAAAAATAGGAAGAATTAGGGAAGGCATGTGAGGATTAATTTTATAACACAGTCGGTCAGCGAAAAGCAAATTGATAGCGATTCAGAAAATTAACAATCGTCTTGGACAGCTTTGAGACTTCAGTTGACTAAATGAATAATGAAATGTAGACGAAGTGTTAACATTAAAAAACCTAAAGAGAAGAGAGCGATTTATATATTGCAACGAATCACAGGATCATGATAAGCGGGGCAAGCTCATATATTACACAGACTATGGACATTCATGTTATATTGGTAGATGGTTAAGTTTGGTTATGTTATCAGTTGTATTTAGTAAGGATAAGGGTTTAGTTTAGTAAAACTGTGCGTTATTTATTTATTGTTATTCATGTACTGTGTTTGTGGAAATGTGCGCGCGTGCGCGAGTGGTAAACGTTTCCCGGGCTGTGCGTGATTGGATTATCATTGTGTTTGACATTGAACTGAACATAGACATATGTATTGCTACAAACCCTGTATATTTCTGACTATTATTTACGTTCATATATGATATTAGTAAAGTATGCAGTTATGCATGAGATAAGGGTATTCTGATTATCGCTATGCATGCTCTTACAAAGTAAATGCACTCTACTGCATGAAAAGTGCATGTCACGGTGTACTAACCATGTGACTTCCGTCCACCAATAGAATGCTGAGT
Source organism: Magicicada septendecula (assembly GCA_034769895.1). NCBI lineage: Eukaryota > Metazoa > Arthropoda > Insecta > Hemiptera > Cicadidae > Magicicada > Magicicada septendecula. The sequence goes on along the minus strand of CM068369.1, from coordinate 400,454,298 downwards.
GGTGGTTGGAAATTTTCTTAAGCCTGTTGTTACACAGGCAGTTCTTCTACGCCATCTACCGCGAACGGACGTGCACTCCTTGTACAAGATTCTACCGCTTGCAAGGTGTTGTAAAAACTATTCGTCGTTAGTGAAACGGGAAGACTCAGAACTGTGTGTGTAGTACATCTGCACACAGTATTGTTTTAACGCATTGCGCGTATAATTACAGGCAGTTCTTCACTGCTGCTACCGCGAACGGTACATACAATTCTTGTTCAAGATTCTGTCGCTTGCAGGAATCTGTAAAGACTATTCGGGGATAGTAACGCGTGTGACGCAGAACGGTTGAATATTAACTCTTTACACACGATATTAGTATTGTAGTATTACGTGTGTAATAAGTGAGTGTAACTGTATCACTGTGCGAGATTTTCCGCAGTGTCAGTATCATTAATAGTTACGCAATAGTAAGTTGTTCCATCAAGACGTTTCCGTGTTAGTGCAAGATTTCCTCATAGGGTGGTCTGCTGATTGCGGCAGACCTGGGTATTCGCGTGAACACTTGAAGAAGCCGGAGTGGTATAAGTTCAATATACCGTTATTAGATTAAACTCACTGTCACCTGAGATATTACTTGGTCATAAACTCTATATTAATTTTACGAGTTGTAAGATCCGTAGTACCGTTGTGTGTGCGAAGCGTCAGATTCATCGTGGGAATTACAGGACACCAGCCCAGCTGACAGGACACCAGCCCAGCTGTTACAGGACACCAGCCCAGCTGTTACAGGACACCAGCCCAGCTGTTATAGGACACCAGCCAAGCTGTTACAGGACGCCAGCACAGCTGTAAACGTTTCTGGGTGAACGTCTGTCATTTATAAGCCACACCTGACGACCCAACTACACAGCAAAGACCTGCCCTTCTCTTCAGCAACATCATCGTGGGAATCTTCTTTATGTAACGTATCACGTCATGCGTATGAACAGTATTTAACACTTTTAAAAGAAAGACTCTATATCAAACATTACATTCTGTACATATCAAATATATCATATAAACAATTACTTGTGTTTGTGCAATAAATAATCTTAAACCCTCCAATATAGACTTTTAATTTGAGATACACATACTATCATATCCTATGCGCCAATAGTTTAGTAATTTGTGTTGTCGCATAGAGATATTTTGGCGCTTAGCAACTTGGGGCTCGTAAAATAGCGGTAATTTTACGTTATTATATATTTGTCTATGAGTAAAAAAATTTGTGGGTAAAATCCTATGTATAATTATAATTAACGTAATAATTGTATGTGTATAGTTCATATGAAAATCTGAGGAGTGGTATAAGTTCAATATACCGTTATTAGATTAAACTCACTGTCACCTGAGATATTACTTGGTCATAAACTCTATATTAATTTTACGAGTTGTAAGATCCGTAGTACCGTTGTGTGTGGTACAATTTATCAATTGTGCATATTCTCTTGTATGTCATATATGAACAAATTTTATCAGTATATTGGAGGTAGATTATTAGTTGTTGTATGTTAGATAAGGTTTATTTACATGTTGATATTTTGAACTGCTTTCTCTGTATGTATAAACTGATTACACTACGTTAATAATCTGGTGATAATAATAATTTTCTTTGCGTATAAATCAGTGAATTTAATTTTACTAAATTTTAAATTAATTTGTGATCACTATGGCGGATTTAAAAGGGATAGAGAATGCTTTAGCGGCCATATTAGCGAAGATGGAAACCATGTCCGAAGAAATTAAAGCCAATAAAGAAGAAAGTAAAGCCAGGGATGAGGAGATGATAGCCATTAGGCAGAAATTTTGGGAAGAAATGGACGCCGATAGAGAGGAGTGGATGGCGAAACTACAGAAAATGTCAGCTGGTACTGAAGTAGATTTAACTGTTGGGAATAGTGTACCTTGTGATAATTTTGAAGTACCAAATGTTCTGGTTGAACATACTCTCAACGAAAGTAATACGGAAGTTAACCAAGATGTGACATCTGAAGGATTAACGGAGAACAGTAGCGTAGTAGATGAAATTGAAAGTGATTATACAGAAACCACCTTATTAGGGCCTAGTAGTTCATATCTCGGTAAAGTCGAGTATTTAGATTCTGCATCAAATTGTAGTGAAGATAACAGAAATGAAATTAGTAGTAACAACACTATTAGTCTGGAACATACTTCAGGTAAGTGCTGTGATGAGGTGATAGTTTATAGTGTAACAGATATAGCATGCGAGAACCGTGAACGTATGGTAGAATTTGAAGCTATCATGGATGCGGACAGTGTATGCATAACACATAAAAATCCCGAACCAGTAGTAGAGCCTGGAACTAGTATGGATACTAACGGTGCAGGTATTTATGACACATGTCGTAATGATGAGATACTAGATGAATTTATATCAGATACGGAGGTGTTTATGGAGGATGGAGAGGTGAATGATACTGGTGACAATAAGGTGACAACAATTATGGTAAATAATAATGAACCGCCGCGAAATCAGTTTCATGTTCAAACACCACAAAATCAGCCACAATCACAACAACATAAAAATACGACTCAGCAATATAATACCAACTTATTAGCAACAGTTACTGAAAATGATTCAGTTGAAAAGCAGTTCAATCAATCAAATGTGAAAAATGTTAATTATAAGAGTAAAACTGTTATGTCTGGCCTATATCCTGCAGGAATGAGGGACAGTTTAGTGTATAGTAATGATAGTAGTAGTAGATATGAGGGTAGTATTAGTATTGAAAATGGCACCGATCTTGTGGTCGAAGCAAAAATCAGTGGTTATGTTGACGAGATATTGTTCGACAGCGGCACAGTAATATCGCTGTTGGACGAGCAGTTACGAAAGAGGGGTAAAAACCACTTTATACAAATGCCGATTCTATGCCGATTCTGCCGGTAAGTCACACAAGGATAAAATCAGCAACGTGTGAGTCGCAGATAGTTGAAAAACAGGCACGTATAACAAGATACGTACAGGGAACGGAAATAGATGTGACCGTAATTGGAGTTAGAAAACTCGGACATAATATTATTTGGGAAGTTGATAAATTGAGTAAACAACACGCTACATTTGAATTTCTGAAAGAAATATTGATAGGTAAAGTAAATAGTGTACCGCACGTTATCAGACTGGGACGCTCAAAAGATAAGATAACGAGTAACTCGCTGACCTGCAAGGTTCAGTTAATGGGTTTCGAGATAAAGCAAATACGACGTATATTAAACAAATTCAAATCTACATTTCCAAGTAAACGTGTGCGTTTCAAAACTGAGAAAAATTTATACAAAAAACTCAGAAATAAATGTCAGGATATAGGGGTAAGAATGTGTAGCTATTTAAATATGTCAGTTCAAGTTTAAATGTTATATGTAAGATGACTCTGTGAATGAACAATAATCTAGTTAAGATAAGGAATGCCGTCTGTGTACTTTGTGACCCTGCATAAAATTTTGTTATCTGCTTGTCGGGAACATGTGTGTTTGTTTTGGTTTTAGGTTACCACGTGTCTTTGATTTGGTGCTTCTGTCAAAGTGACAGTTAGGAAATGTAGTATTGATTTGAGGATGTTTATTTGATTTTAGTTCGAGGGTATTAATATTATTGTCTCAGGTTTAGGAAATTGTTTTGGTTATATCGAAAAAAAATTTTTTTTTATTTTTTGTTAGTTACCTAAAAAAAAAAAAAAAATTTTTTTATGCGGGAAGGGGTTAATCCTGCAACGAATCACAGGATCATGATAAGCGGGGCAAGCTCATATATTACACAGACTATGGACATTCATGTTATATTGGTAGATGGTTAAGTTTGGTTATGTTATCAGTTGTATTTAGTAAGGATAAGGGTTTAGTTTAGTAAAACTGTGCGTTATTTATTTATTGTTATTCATGTACTGTGTTTGTGGAAATGTGCGCGCGTGCGCGAGTGGTAAACGTTTCCCGGGCTGTGCGTGATTGGATTATCATTGTGTTTGACATTGAACTGAACATAGACATTGTATAATAACGGGACGTCCGCCTCGTTTAAGCCCCGCGATGGAAGCCACTTTGTATCTATTGTCGTGTGAACGGCTACCGTTTTACTCTGCAAAATGTGGATAATGTACAATTTTTGTGTAATGGGTGTACGTGTCTTCTCGATCCGTAGTTCAAATGCGTGCAACTTCTGTAGATTTCGTTCGTTGCGAACGTACGAATAACCAGGTCTTGATGTTCTTACCTGATGTTCATTAGGGGTATGAAATTCCCGGTGGCGCCAAATTGTTTTCTTAAAACAATTAAAATAAAATTCAAAGGCGTATGACCAGCGCAGCTCAGGCGGTTTGAATAATTCAAATATTTCCGCCAGCTAGGCCCACTGTAGCGCACAGCAGTTCGATGCGTGGGCTGTGTATATCGTTAGTCATCTGCTAAAATGTACATAAAATATTGTGCACCTCCTAATGAAATTATAACACCGTGGTTACACTCAATACTTACACATTTTTTATTAGTGATTGTTACTCATTTAATACAAATTATTCTAATACAAATGCTCCGGTTGTTTATATGAGACAATTACAGGGTTTGACAATCGATATTTGAATTGATAATCAGACGTTTAATGATGGCGTCTGTTGAAAATTGTATACAAGTTATTAATGTTGGTTTGTCATAGGTTCTTGAGGTTACGTTCAAAGGATTACAAATGTTAAAACAATAAAAATACACACCCTTACATCAAGTAAACTTAACTAACATATTGTGTAGGTATAATTTGTTTAGCGCAGTGTAGTAAAAGTGTTTACAAGTTATGGATCATTAACAACAGTTTATATTGGTTAGTTTATAAATTGTCAGTGACTTAGTATTCTTTTTAATCTCTGAAAGTAATTAATTTCAGTTCAGTGAGATTTCGACCTTTAGTGAGATAATTAACGTGAGTTTATTTATATATTTTGGGTAATTTAAGAGGTACTTATCACTTCCGTAGTTATGGCGAATTCATACGATCTGTTATTCATGGGTTATACTATAATCTTCTTTAATTTGCTGGGTTCAGGACATCAGGCATCTTTTCCAGTTTAATTGGTAGTAATTTATTTTCCTTTTTCGTTAATTTGGCCTCAACTTCAATAATATGGCTCCAGTCTTTGTCTTATGTCTTGGTATACACTTAGTAATAACTTCTTTTGATATTTTCTATGTTTTAATTGACAATTTTGGTCACTCGAAAATTAGCGTCTATACCATTAAAGCGTCATACATTCAGTAAAAAAATCTAACGGTATTTTTTGGCTTGTTACTCCACAGTTTCCATGGTAACGTAATTATTCTACCTGGTCGATCTCAAAATAAACACATTGTTATCAAACTTTGAATTTTTTGTTTAATTTGAATAAATATTTTATAATGGCTATATTTATTTGGGGATAATTTCAATGGTTGTAATCTTTACGTAGATGTTTCTATTTTCTTTCAAAGATTAGTTTGATATCTTACAAGATTGGTCTAAGTCATGTATTAATGTTTTAGTCCAAAATTGATAATACTATGTTAATACATAATTTACTTATTTCTAAGTTTTAATACAATTCTGCCATGTTCCCTTTCGTTACACATAATTAATATATTTTGCCTATTATTTCTTATAAAGGTATTGCTATTATTTTCTTTATAAATTCCTTACTTACTTAAAACATACTAACATATTACTGTAAAACTATTTCTTCTGGTAATTATTGCCTTAAACATTAAGCCTTAACTTCTTTCTTTAAATTAACAAATGAACTAATTTGGTGAGTGTTATACCTACACCATCTCTTTTATAACAGTAATCACCCTGGTGATTTTTATACTGAGATAATATTTTTTCTGTTTTTTTTTTTACATTCACAATTATTCTGTGTCTTTCAGTCTAATATACTTAACTTAATTGCTCATTTAACATGTGCTTATGTTTTGGTTTTGTCACACTTGTTTAACTCTTTTTTCTTAAGATTATATGCTGTTTATTTTATTACACTTATCACTTCACTGTTCATCTTTGTCACTCCCTACCTATCTCTAATTACCCTTATATTTCTCACGATCTCACTATTATTACAAAGTTTTTGTATCTAATGAGTTCATGTCTCTTTTGTTAACTTCAGACTGTCACATATCATTTTATAATATGCAAACAACATGGTATTGTAAATACATCTTTCAAATAAAACATAACTTTGTATATATTGTCATTAAAGTGATAAGAATTGGTCGGAAATGTCATAATTAGTAATAATAACAACAATTTAATAATGTTAAAATATATTGTGTTAATTGAAACATACTACATCTGTAGCAACAGCAATAATATTAGCGAATAAATAAACTCTCCAAAACCTTATACTTTCAAACACATAATGCTGAAATAATATACATACTGCTGAAATAATCTTAGTAAAAGTTCCAAAGTATATAGTAGGATATACAATTTGTTCTCTGATTGAATCACGCACACGTTTCTATTCCCTGTCTGTATGAGTGTAATTTTAAACATAACAGCTGACACATCACCTATAGATAAGGATATACATACAATCATATCTACACATGGTTTTTTATGTATAACAATTACTGAGATACTGTCATTTACAAGTTACCACTAATAAAAATTTAAACATAAATTATTAACAATAATAAAAAATTATGCTCTTTTAAAACAATCTTGTGAGTTAATTGTTATGGCCATGTAATTTTTTATTTTCTTTTTTCTTCACTGTCTTCTTGTCTCGCTTTACTTTGGTTAATATCTGGCCAATCTCTGGGGTTGGGTCAATGTCAGTTGTCTGTCAGTCTAGTTCGTATTTTCTTGTTTTGTAACCACCTTTGGTTGTATTCTTCTTCCTTCACTATTGATTATATTTACTACTTTCATTCTCGTTACCATTTATCTATCAAAATATATTGTTTCTTAGCATTTTTTACATACTTTTTAATATCAAATGTGATCAGGGTTTGGCAATGTTATAACATATGTATTGCTACAAACCCTGTATATTTCTGACTATTATTTACGTTCATATATGATATTAGTAAAGTATGCAGTTATGCATGAGATAAGGGTATTCTGATTATCGCTATGCATGCTCTTACAAAGTAAATGCACTCTACTGCATGAAAAGTGCATGTCACGGTGTACTAACCATGTGACTTCCGTCCACCAATAGAATGCTGAGTGGTGGTTGGAAATTTTCTTAAGCCTGTTGTTACACAGGCAGTTCTTCTACGCCATCTACCGCGAACGGACGTGCACTCCTTGTACAAGATTCTACCGCTTGCAAGGTGTTGTAAAAACTATTCGTCGTTAGTGAAACGGGAAGACTCAGAACTGTGTGTGTAGTACATCTGCACACAGTATTGTTTTAACGCATTGCGCGTGTAATTACAGGCAGTTCTTCACTGCTGCTACCGCGAACGGTACATACAATTCTTGTTCAAGATTCTGTCGCTTGCAGGAATCTGTAAAGACTATTCGGGGATAGTAACGCGTGTGACGCAGAACGGTTGAATATTAACTCTTTACACACGATATTAGTATTGTAGTATTACGTGTGTAATAAGTGAGTGTAACTGTATCACTGTGCGAGATTTTCCGCAGTGTCAGTATCATTAATAGTTACGCAATAGTAAGTTGTTCCATCAAGACGTTTCCGTGTTAGTGCAAGATTTCCTCATAGGGTGGTCTGCTGATCGCGGTAGACCTGGGTATTCGCGTGAACACTTGAAGAAGCCGGAGTGGTATAAGTTCAATATACCGTTATTAGATTAAACTCACTGTCACCTGAGATATTACTTGGTCATAAACTCTATATTAATTTTACGAGTTGTAAGATCCGTAGTACCGTTGTGTGTGCGAAGCGTCAGATTCATCGTGGGAATTACAGGACACCAGCCCAGCTGACAGGACACCAGCCCAGCTGTTACAGGACACCAGCCCAGCTGTTATATGACACCAGCCCAGCTGTTACAGGACACCAGCCCAGCTGTTATAGGACACCAGCCAAGCTGTTACAGGACGCCAGCACAGCTGTAAACGTTTCTGGGTAAACGTCTGTCATTTATAAGCCACACCTGACGACCCAACTACACAGCAAAGACCTGCCCTTCTCTTCAGCAACATCATCGTGGGAATCTTCTTTATGTAACGTATCACGTCATGCGTATGAACAGTATTTAACACTTTTAAAAGAAAGACTCTATATCAAACATTACATTCTGTACATATCAAATATATCATATAAACAATTACTTGTGTTTGTGCAATAAATAATCTTAAACCCTCCAATATAGACTTTTAATTTGAGATACACATACTATCATATCCTATGCGCCAATAATTTGTGTTGTCGCAATATATATATATATATATATATTATATTCATTAATACAATAGATTTAAATAGTTCTTAAGTCTGTATATATACTGTTTCCCAGCCGACACGATCTGCTTCATCTGCGGATTATACCTATAAAATAAGATGATTTGTGGTGCATTTTTATTTTACAACAACCGCGTATTGTCATGTTTCAAAAAACGGACACATACACAAATAGACTGTGTGTCACAGAAGGAAACAGAAGCAGTCACCGAAAATGAAACAGAAATAGGAACGGAAACGGCTACAGAAACTGAAGCGCAAACGGAAACGTAAAGTGGAATACGCCAACCTAAGGATACAGAGAAAGTCGATTGCACACTACTTTGCAAGCAAATTCCAGTTTTTCGAAGTTTTCCTAACAGACACAAAGAAATTAATAGCGATTCTTGAAATATACAATCATCGCGGACAGCTTTGATACTTTAGTTGGGGTAATAAGTAGACCTAATAAAATGTATACGAAGCAGTTGAAATGTAGTTAACGTTGGAAAACGCCAAGAGATAAGAGCAATTTGGCCAAAACAGTTGTCAGTGCTTTTTTGAAAGTTGAGACTATGGGAAACGATTGTGTGCGGATATTGACGAACGGCGGATGCTTCAAAAGACATGATACACTGCATAAGATATATATTGTTCCTATTGAAACTCATCTGACGTGTTTAGAAAATCGTAAAAGTAAAAAGTAACTGAAGCTGGTGAGTATATAAGATGAAAGTGGACAATGAAACGACATTTGTACACAAAGTTAAGAAAGAGCTAAGAAGACAAAGACGTAGATGAGGGAAAGTAATCGATAACAACTACTGTGCTGAATGGTGCAGACGACATTTTGAGATATGAACGTTTGTTATTTGAAGAGAGAACGTGAAACGCGTGAAGTAGGAGGAAAAAGTATTTCGACAGTAGGAGTACCTTGTTAGAAAACAAGTGGCAAATATGTTAGTAGCGTACAGGCTATCAGTGTTGAAGTGTTGGTGTTGGTAAGGAGATAGAAAGAATGATTCGCTAAAGATAAGACTGAGATAGTCGTGTAGGGTGCGCGAACAGAAGTCGAGAGTGAGGTGAGGGCGGTTGGGAAGGTGAAACATAGACAAAGGCGACAGGCATAGATGAGGCTTCTAAACGTGAAACGAATTGAAGAGGCAATTGCGGTGTCTGGGCCTAAACATCAGGAAAAGCTTTCAGTTATGTTCGATACAAAATGTTCAGTGTTCAGTGCATAGGAGAGGCGTGGGCGGTGAAGGTAGGAAACGCTTAGACCAAGGCATAGTTGATGTTTCCTGCAAATCGGAAATAGAAATCTATAGGTGAATGTATGGAGACGGCGTAGAAGTCGTAGGCGATGTCAGTTGCAATGAAATAAAGGGGAGAGGTGATGGCGGTGGTGCACGTACAGTCTTAGGCAAAAGTCATTGGAGGATAGAGTGTAGCAAATAGCAGAGGTGATGGCGGTGGTGGAGGTACAGTCTCAGGCAAAATACATAGGAGGATAGAGTGTATCAAATAGGAGAGGTGATGGCGTTGGTGGAGGTACAGGCTCAGGCAAAAGACATAGGAGGATAGAGTGTAGCAACTAGGAGAGGTGATGGCGATGGTGGAGGTACAGTCTCAGGCAAAAGACATAGGAGGATAGAGTGTATCAAATAGGAGAGGTGATGGCGGTGGAGGAGGTAGATCTTAGGCCAAAGTCATTGGAGGATAGAGTGTAGCAAATAGGAGAGGTGATGGCGTTGGTGGAGGTACAGGCTCAGGCAAAAGACATAGGAGGATAGAGTGTAGCAACTAGGAGAGGTGATGGCGATGGTGGAGGTACAGTCTCAAGCAAAAGACATAGGAGGATAGAGTGTATCAAATAGGAGAGGTGATGGCGGTGGAGGAGGTAGATCTTAGGCCAAAGTCATTGGAGAATAGAGTGTAGCAAATAGGAGAGGTGATGTCGGTGGTGGAGGTACTGTCTCAGGCAAAAGACATAGGATGATAGAGTGTATTAAATAGGAGAGGTGATGGTGATGGTGGAGGTACAGGCTTAGGCAAAAAAAATAGGAGGTTAGAGTGTATCAAATAGGAGAGGTGATGGGTGGTGGAGGTACAGTCTCAGGCAAAAGACATAGGAGGATAGAATGTATAAAATAGGAGAGGTGATGGCGGTGGTGGAGGTACAGGCTCAGGCAAAAGACATAGGAGGATGGAGTGTAGCAAATAGGAGAGTTGATGTCGGTGGTGGAGGTACAGTCTCAGGCAAAAAACATAGGAGGATAGAGTGTATCAAATAGGAGAGGTGATGGTGATGGTGGAGGTACAGTCTCAGGCAAAACACATAGGAGGATAGAGTGTATCAAATAGGAGAGGTGAAGACGGTGGCGGAGGTCAGTGTCAGGCAAAAGACATAGGAGGATAGAGTGTATCAAGTAGGGGAGGTGATGTCGGTGGTGGAGGTACAGGCTTAGGCAAAAGACATAGGAGGGTGGAGTGCATCAAATAGGAGGGGGGATGGGGTGGTGGAGGTACAGTCTCAGGCAAAACACATAGGAGGATAGAGTGTATCAAATAGGAGTCGTGAAGACGGTGGTAGAGGTACAGATTTAGGCAAGAGACATAGGATGATAGAGTGTAGAAATTAGCTTGGAGGAACGGAGCCCCTAGAGAAAACGCAATTTCTACATTTCACAAAATTAGCGGGAGCTTGGTAGTTACCGGATTCGTTCTAGAAAGGCCAACCTCGATTACAGTTGACACAGGCGCGACAGTCTCCATTGTGCGCCCCGATGTGGTGAAAAATCTCAATATACATTTGGTGCTCTTGCAGCTTGCGAACATCTACTGGACGGCCTGTAAAAGTGTATGGAAAAGTGGAGATACACCTACGCATTGGTCGACTTAAGTTTGGTCATCAAGTCCTCGTTGCAGACATTGTGGGTGAAACAATTCTTGGTGTGGACATTATGAACGCGTATGGTTTTATAGTCGACTTCAAGAAAAATGTCGAGAATCAGAAAAGAATAGGGAATGCTCTCCACAATGAATATATTAGAGGAATCGATAGAGTTGATAAATCAAGTAGTTTTAACTGTCCCGCCAAAATCCGAAAAGATCATCATGGTTAGATGACTGGTACTAAGGGCAACCAGTGCTCTCTATTCGAACCGCAGGTAGTCAGCATACCGGGCATACTAATTGCCAGACGATTAGTAAAATCAGGGGGGGGCGGAAATATGTCTATAACAGTGACGAATATTTTGGATCAAGCTGACACTTTACAAAGCAATACCCACCTAGGTAAAATGTCTCCTATGGACTGGGTTACCGGAATGACGAAACAAAGTTCCAGTGATTCGGACACTTCTAAATTACCAGAGGAACTTCAGTAACTGTTGAACGGATCATGTGGCGATCTCTCAAGGGGTGAGATAAAAGAACTCAGAAAGTTTTTACAAGAATTTAAAGACTCTTTTGCAGTTCAGGATCAGTCATGGGGAAGAACCTGTCTAGTACAACATCGCATCAACCCCGTGGATACAACACCGATACGCCAACCTCCTCGAAGACCTCCATTAGCTAAGCAAGAGGAAATGTCTCGGTTAGTACAGGACATATCGACAGAAGGAATAATCGAAAATTCGTCAAATGGTCGTTCTTTTAGCGAAGAACGACGGTGAATTACGTTTCTGCGTAGACTACCGTAGATTGAATGAGGTGACAAAGAAAGATTGCTACCTACTACCTCGTGTTGACTATAGACTCGACATGCTGTCTGGAGCTCAGTAAGTTTCCACATTGTATCAAAAAATATGATACATTGCGTAAGATGTATATTGTTCCTATTGAAACGCATGTGACGTGTTTAAAAAATAGTAAAGGTAGTGAATACCTGAAGCTGGTGAAGTATATAAGATGAAAGTGGACAATAAAACGGTATTTGTACATATAGGTAGGAAAGAGCTAAGAAGACAAAGACGTAGATGAGAGAAAGTAATCGATAACAACTACTGTGCTGAATGGTGCTGACGACATTATGAGACATAAACGTTTCTTATTTGAAGAGAGAACGTGAAACGCGTGAAGTAGGAGGAAAAAGGATTTCGACAGTAGGAGAACCTTGTTAGAAAACAAGTGGCAAATATGTTAGTAGCGTACAGGCTATCAGATTTGAAGTGTTGGTGTTGGTAAGGAGATAGAAAGAATGATTCGCGAAAGATAAGACCGTGGTAGTCGTGTAGGTTGCGCAAACAGAAGCCGTGAGTGAGGCGAGGGCGGTTGGGAAGGTGAAACGTAGACTAAGGCGACAGGCATAGATGAGGCTTCTAAACGTGAAACGAATTGAAGAGGCAATTGCGGTGTCTGGGCCTAAACATCAGGAAAAGCTTTCAGTTATGTTCGATACAAAATGTTTAGTGTTCAGTGCATAGGAGAGGCGTGGGCGGTGAAGGTAGGAAACGCTTAGACCAAGGCATAGCTGATGTTTCCTGCAAATCGGAAATAGAAATCTATAGGTGAATGTATGGAGACGGCGTAGAAGTCGTAGGCGATGTCAGTTGCAATGAAATAAAGGGGAGAGGTGATGGCGGTGGTGCACGTACAGTCTTAGGCAAAAGTCATTGGAGGATAGAGTGTAGCAAATAGCAGAGGTGATGGCGGTGGTGGAGGTACAGTCTCAGGCAAAATACATAGGAGGATAGAGTGTATCAAATAGGAGAGGTGATGGCGTTGGTGGAGGTACAGGCTCAGGCAAAAGACATAGGAGGATAGAGTGTAGCAACTAGGAGAGGTGATGGCGATGGTGGAGGTACAGTCTCAGGCAAAAGACATAGGAGGATAGAGTGTATCAAATAGGAGAGGTGATGGCGGTGGAGGAGGTAGATCTTAGGCCAAAGTCAATGGAGGATAGAGTGTAGCAAATAGGAGAGGTGATGGCGTTGGTGGAGGTACAGGCTCAGGCAAAAGACATAGGAGGATAGAGTGTAGCAACTAGGAGAGGTGATGGCGATGGTGGAGGTACAGTCTCAAGCAAAAGACATAGGAGGATAGAGTGTATCAAATAGGAGAGGTGATGGCGGTGGAGGAGGTAGATCTTAGGCCAAAGTCATTGGAGAATAGAGTGTAGCAAATAGGAGAGGTGATGTCGGTGGTGGAGGTACTGTCTCAGGCAAAAGACATAGGATGATAGAGTGTATTAAATAGGAGAGGTGATGGTGATGGTGGAGGTACAGGCTTAGGCAAAAAAAATAGGAGGTTAGAGTGTATCAAATAGGAGAGGTGATGGGTGGTGGAGGTACAGTCTCAGGCAAAAGACATAGGAGGATAGAATGTATAAAATAGGAGAGGTGATGGCGGTGGTGGAGGTACAGGCTCAGGCAAAAGACATAGGAGGATGGAGTGTAGCAAATAGGAGAGTTGATGTCGGTGGTGGAGGTACAGTCTCAGGCAAAAGACATAGGAGGATAGAGTGTATCAAATAGGAGAGGTGATGGTGATGGTGGAGGTACAGTCTCAGGCAAAACACATAGGAGGATAGAGTGTATCAAATAGGAGTCGTGAAGACGGTGGTAGAGGTACAGATTTAGGCAAGAGACATAGTATGATAGAGTGTAGAAATTAGCTTGGAGGAACGGAGCCCCTAGAGAAAACGCAATTTCTACATTTCACAAAATTAGCGGGATCTTGGTGTTACCGTATTCATTCAAGAAAGGCCAACCTCGATTATAGTTGACAGAGGTGCAACAGTCTCCATTGTGCGACCCGATGTGGTGAAAAATCTCAAGCCAATCTGGTGTTCTTGCAGCTTGCGAACAGGTACTGGACGGCCTGTAAAAGTGTTTGGAAAAGTGGAGATACACCTACGCATTGGTCGACTTGAGTTTGATCATCAAGTCCTTGTTGCTGACATTGTGGATGAAGCAATTCTTGGTGTGGACATTATGAACGCGTATGGTTTTATAGTTGACTTCAGGAACAGTGTTTGAAAATCAGAAAAGAATAGGCAATGATCTCCACAATTAATATATTAGAGAAATCGATAGACGTGATAAATCGATAGACGGGTAGCTGTAACTTTCCCGCCAAACTCCGAAGTATCTTCATGGTTAGATGACTGGTACTAATGACAGCCAATGCTCTATATTCGAACCGCAAGTATTCAGCATACCAGGCATACTGAATGCAAGAAGATTAGTAAAACCAGGCGAGATTGGAAATGTACCTATAACAGTGGGGAATATTTTGGATCAACCTGTCACTTTACTAATTAATACGCACTTAGGTAAAATGTCTCCTGTGGCCTGGGTAACCGGAATGACGCAAGGAAGGTCTAGTGCTTCGGACACTCATCTAAGTTACCAGAAGAACTAAAGTTACCAGTAATTTACCAGTAATGGTCCAGTGCTTCTAAATTACCAGAGGAATATCAGTAACGGTTGAACAGATCTTGTAACGATCTTTCAAGGGGACCGGTAAAAGAACTGAGGCAGGTTTTACAAGAATTTAAAGATTCTTTTGCAGTTCAGGGTCAGTCATGGAGAAGAACCTCTCTTGTACAACATCGCATTAACACCGGGGATACAACAATGATACGCAAACCTCCTCGAACACCTCCATTAGCTAAGCAAGAGAAAATGTCTCGGTTAGTATTATTAGTATTGTCAGGACATGTACTATTATTCAATCGAGCCTTCGTCAAATTCTTGGTCTTCTCCGATAGTGCTGGTAGCGAAGAAGGACGGTGGATTACGTTTCTGCGTAGACTACTGGAGGTTGAACGACGTGACAAAAAAGATTGCTATCTACTACCTCGCGTTGACTATACACTCGACACGCTGTCTGGAGCTCAGTGGTTTTCCACATTGGACCTGAAGAGTGGATATTGGGAAGTGGGTCTTCATCAAGAAATGAGGGAAAGACAGCTTTATCGACATCAAGTGGCCTATTCCAATTTAATGTCACGGTATTTGGACTGTATGAAGCACCGGCAACATTTACAAGATTGATGGATCTGGTCCTGACATGGAAAACGTGGCTGAAATTGTTTATTTAGACGATTTCATAGTCGTAGGGAAGTACAGTATCTGGGCCATGTGGTGTTAGTTTTGGCAGCATGGATCCCAATAAAGTAGACACCGTAAGAGACTGGCCAGTTCCGAAGAGTATACACACAATTTAGAGATTGCTGGGGTTATGCTGGTATTACAGACGTTTTGTAAAAGGTTTTGCTACTGTTGCTAAAGCAGTAGGCCTACATGAGCTTACAGAGACTTCCAGTGGTCGATAGGGTGTGATGAAGCATTCAAGACTTTGAAAATTGAAGTATGTTCGCAGCCCATTCTTCCTTTCCCAGCTTCCGAAGGGAAGTACATCGTTGACACAGATGCAAGGAATACTAGTCTAGGAGCAGTTTTGTTTCAAGTCCAAAACGGTGAAAAACGATTAATAGCGTATTACACCGCTATTATAAATCAGAGAGAAATTATTGCGTTACAAGGAGAGAGTTGCTGGCAATCGTTCGAGCTTTGGAGCACTTCCATAAACACTTCTATGGGAGAGAGCTTTCACTACCGCACCAACCATGCCGAGCTTGCATGGCTCTTGAGATTTAAAAATCCGGAAGGGAAGTTGGCAAGATGGCTCGAACGTCCCCAACAGTACAACTTCAAGGTACAACATAGGCGGAGGCGCCTGCATGGTGCAGACGGCTTGTCTCGAAGACCGTGCCTGGAACACTGCCGATATTGCTACAGAAAGGAAGAACAGACAAAACCCTAGATAAAATAGGGAAGCGATTCTATTGGCTTCATCTTCGCCACGACGTAGAGGAATGTTGTCGAACATGTGAAATATTCGCTGGAAGCACGGGCCCACAAACTGTAATCAGGGGGAAACTGAGACAGTATAACGTTCGACTGCCTTTCGAGAGAATTTGAATAGATATTGCTGGATCTTTTCCAGTTACTGCCAATGGAAACCGGTACATTATGGTTTTAGGTGACTACTTTACCAAATGGGTGGAAACTTTCACAATTCAAAATCAGAAGGTTACCACTGTAGCAAATTCTTCTGAGGTTCACAAGTTCTGTTGCCGTTATGGAGTCCCTATGGAAATTCATACGGATCATTGGAGGAATTTTGAATCAGGAGGGTTATATCGTCTACTCGGAGTTCGAAAGACCAGAACAACACCTCTCCATCCACAGTCGGACGGAATGGTTGAGAGGTTCAATAGGACACTTGAGCAGCATCTGTCGAAGTTGCTGACGAAAACCAAACTGACTGGAACCAATGTTTAAGACTATTCCTCATGGCATATAGGTCATCATTACACGACACAACCGGTATGACTTCAGCAAAATTAGTGTTTGGGCTGGAGATTCGTTTCGTGATTACTTGATGGTTGGATCATCTGAGACTCAGTCCAAAGAGCCACAGAACTATTCTCGGCAATTAGAAAACCAAAAACCAACTGCGAGAAATGAATTGCTTGATAACCGGACAGCTGAAGATAGCCAATGACAAAGTAAATAGGCGGTATGACATTTGCAGGAATAGTGTTGATTTCAAATAAGGGGACCAGGTTTGGTTGTTCAACCTAAAGCGCCGTCGTGATCGCTCACCTAAACTTTACTTCAGACTAATTGGGAAGGAGCTTACACCGTGAAAAAAATCAACGATCTGTCTAACGGATTCAACAGGAACGACAGCGAAAATTCAATGTCGTCCACCTAGACCGCCTGGCCAAGTATTATCAGTCGGGACGAACATGCTAAAAGAGGGGGTATTGTAACTAGAACCCTCTCGAACAACCAAGCGCGTCTTCCACCCGTCTTAAGTGTCTTAGAAAAGAAAATTGTAAGCATATTACTAATTTCATTGGAGATAATAGTATCTTAAGTAAAATATTGAATAGACAGAAAGGTGATGACTATAGAATTTTCAAAATATTGAATGATAAAGGTATATTCCGTTATGAATTTATAGATAGCATTGAGAAATTACAATATGAGGAAGAATTAAAGAAAGAAGATTTTTATAGCAGCTATAATGAGAATATCACCGAAAGCGATTTCAAATATTATTTAAAAGTATGGAATAAGTTCAATGGGAAAAGCTTTAGGAAATTATTCTAATCTACATAATATTCAAGACCTATTATTATTAGCTTATATATCTGAGAATTTTAGAAAGTCATTGACATTTTTCGCATTAATGCTGCCAGTTGGGAACACTTTCGCATTATCTCGTTTTCTTCGCAGTAGAATGTCTTGGGAATCTCGACTGTGTTTGGTGAAACGTCGTGTTTCACTTCGAGTTATCCGTTTCCTAACTGCAGCAGCCAATTGCTGAATTCTGGATTGTTTGTTGTCATATTTTGCGACAGTTTTTGTTTCTGTATTGTTCGCCACAGTGGTGATTGTTGTATGTTTGCTTCTATTATGGTCGTTCTGTTTCCGTGCCTGACAACAGGAAGTACCTGCCTGAAGTCGCCACCGAAAACTATTGTTTTTCCTCCGAAGTGTGTGTTTACGTTGGAAATATCTCGTAGGAGTCGATCAACAATTCCTAGGGCGTGTTTGGGAACCATTGAAACTTCATCCCAAATTATCAATGATGCTTTTCGAAGTAGGTCGACTTGTTCTGAATATGGGCTGATAGATGATACTGAAGTGTCAAGGATAGGTACAGGTAATTTGAGTAGGGAATGAGAAGTTCTGCCACTCGGCAATAAATTGGGCGCTATTCCTGTCCAAGTAACAGGTAAGACAACCTTGTCTTTCCCTCGTAAAATGTGGCATAACGTTCTGTAAAGGAACGTTTTGCCGGTTCCACCTGGTCCATCGATGAAAATTTATCGCTGTGTGGCACTTCTGACTGCTTGCAAAATATCATCTGTGATTTGTTGCTGTTCATTGTTCAGTTTGGCGTAAGCTTCCATTCCCTTTTGATTTTCTTCTTCGATGTTGTATCTGTTACCGTCGTTGTGAAAATTGCAATCGGTAGGTTTCGGCAATCCGAAGTCTTCGCAATGGTGGCCGTGTTGTTTAAAAATGTCTTCTAAACAACGTAAAGCAAAGTTTTTGCTAGTTTCAACGTCATGAGTTCTGCGAAAGTCCTCTGATAATTGCTCGTGGAACGTTTCCCAAAGTTCAGGAATGTTCGTTGGCGTACAAAATAAGCACACAATGGCGAACAGTTCACGTAGCTGCTGAGGCATTTTGAAGTTTGTGGCCTCGTGCAAGCAGTCTACCCATTCTTGATCATTGTCCACCAAATGCAATTTTTTTGCAGCCTCCAGGAACGACGTACATAGTGTTCCATCAACCGTTCTGAGGTGAGCGTAGCTTATAGTAGCTTTCATATGCAGTAGAAGAACACGTAGGAAATATCTTTCACGGTCAGCAGGGTTTACGGTGTAAATTCTCCCAATGGAGTTTGCGAATCGTTTTCGTGGTTTCCACTCGTCCTTGATCCAGGTGTAATGTTCTGGGATTTCTGAGTACAAATACTGTCTCGCAATTTCTTCTTTTTCACATAATTTGAAATAAGCTGTAAGTTTCGTTGCCTTGTTCATGTTTGCTTCCAAGTCTCTTCCATGTTCGAAGTAAATCATTTGCTCTTCCTCTAAGTGCACTGGTAGACGTACTATGGCATGAGAACGATCAAAAAGGCGTCTTTCATGAAGCCTCCATATAGCCTCCGGGGGACTGACATACCGACAATCCAAGTAAAGGTTGATTTCATCAACACTGATTTGTTGTTGATCTTCTGGATTGTTATGTAAACGTACTGATACGCAATCATGACCCTTGTATACGTATTTGTACAAATATTTAACAGACCTTACCGAAGAACAAATTCCGACATTAATGTGTGCGTCATATTTTAGTGTCAAATATCGATTATATGGGACAATCCAACGGTTATCTACCACTGACTCTCCCACTACAAAATTGATTCCATTATCTGTCCTCCGGTTTAAAGGATACCCATTGACGTTAAGGTTTGTTTGATCATTGAAATCTTTAGGAAAACCTTTAGTGCACTGTCCATCTTTCATACAGGGCAAGTTTGGATTGATCTGTCCACATGGATTGTAGATCATACATTTCTTAACAATGTTGTAAAGTATGGGATCTGTTTGAGGTTCAGGAATTTCAGCTATAATCAACGAATCGACATGTTCATCTTCAGTTAATTTGTCGGACTGCCTTAACATAAGTAAAATGTGTGCATGAGGCAACCCTCTCTTTTGGAATTCTATGACATAGACATAAGATATTACAACCCCTAACACATGTTTTTTGAGAAGATCATCGAGCAAAGATTTTAACTTCAAGCTAAAGACTCTTGTTATCAGGTCTGATCTGTGTTGAACTTGTTCAAACGGCTGTAATTAACCTGTTATTTCAGGCCAGTTCGGATTACATGTGAATGTCAGAAAAATATCAGGCTTGCCAAAGCGAGCAACAATCGACATAGCACCTTGGTAGTTCTGGAGCATATTGGATGGATGGATGGATGATGCGCGGGCGTCTTGCGCCCTAATTTGTGTGCGTTGTCCAGGCCTAGGCCTGATGAACGCCAGGTGCCAACAGGTCAGCGCGGTCGTTTGCACTGCACAAGGGAGTTATGGTGCAGTCCGCGGGTCCATGATAAATTACATGGCCACCACGGACGCTAGCTTGAGCTTTTGCTTCAGCCAATTGTCCCGCCGAGGCGCGACACCATGGTCCCCTCAGGCTAGCCTTTGGGAACGTAGTGACGCACTGGCGAGGACAAGAAGCTCGAGCGCCCTAGGGCGTCGGCCGAAACGGTAAGGAATGACTCCGAGACAGCCAGCTTGAGCAAGGAAGGCACTTGCACAACCTCGCGAGAGCCCGTGCCTCAGGTCATTACCCTGCCGAATCAGCAAAGCAGGTGCTGACGGGGATCTTAGTGGTCATGGCTTCAGCCACTTGCAACGCCTGGTCGCGGCTTCTTGGTCTCCGACGGAAACTTAGAGGCACGGAAACTTCTTGCCCACGGAAACTTAGAGGCACGCTGGCGAGTACAAGAGGCTCGACCGCCCGAAGGCGGCGGCCGAGTCGAAGGGACTCATCACCGGAGCAGTCGGCTTTCGCAAGGAAGGCATTTGGACAACCTCGCGGGAGCCCGTGTACCGGATCAAAGCCCTGCCGAATCGGCAAAGCCGATGCTGGCAATAAATCAATCCATTCCAATCTGCCGCAGCATGATTGACTACAGTTTCGGCAGGCGCAGGTAGTGAATGATGGTGATCAGTTCGGTCTCCAGAAGGTTGGGGGGTTCGTTTCTGGGGGGTTCATGTGATAAACTTAGGGGGGTTGTCTAACAGCGCCCTAGAGCGCCTGACGCGGCGAGGGGGCGGTGCATTCTCCAAGCTATTCAGCTTTTGGAGGTGGGGATAAGGGGACTCGCCTGCCTTGGCGAACAAATTCGTTGCCAGGGACCAGACGAAGACCTCTAAGGTGGGAACACGGAGGCCCCGGTGAATGGCGGAATTTCGCACATACCACGGGGACCCCGTGAGGGAGCGTAGGGTCCAGTTCTGAAATGTAGTCAGCCTATGCCTGTTGGTGGCCGACAGGAGAGGCCACCAAGCGGGCGCCGCATAAGTGAGTACTGTTTGGAGGAACAGTAGACACAATGTAAGTTTGGTACGGACAGCCAGGCGGCTGTTCCGCGAAAGCATAGGTGATATTTTGGCTCTGACGCCTCGAGCCTTGTTGAGGGTTGCGGTCACGTGGG
Organism: Magicicada septendecula; assembly: GCA_034769895.1. Classification (NCBI taxonomy): domain Eukaryota; kingdom Metazoa; phylum Arthropoda; class Insecta; order Hemiptera; family Cicadidae; genus Magicicada; species Magicicada septendecula. Next base: position 400,433,119 of record CM068369.1, on the reverse strand, counting down.
CGTTGAAGTTTAGGTGCCGATCAAGCCGAACACCCAGGTACTTCACCGTCTCAGTCCAGTTGATGGGTCTCCCATCTAGGGAGAGGGATTGGCATCGGGAAATGGACTTATGAGTAAAGCAGATCGCTTCGGATTTCTCTGTATTCATCGCTACCCGCCATTTCCTTAGCCAGTCCGGAAGCATAGCTAACTGGCGTTGTAACATTACGCTCGTCCGCCAGTAAGATTACTGGCAATAGTGATATCGGGCGGTAGCTTCCAGGTAGAGTGGGCGGCTTTTTGGGTTTCTGGATCATGATGACATTGGCGGTTTTCCACAGGCGGGGAAAGTACCTCAGCCGGAGACAGGAGTTGAACAGCTCAAGAAGAACGTCAACTGCCAAAGGCGGGAGATTCTGCAACGCAGCGGCGCCGATGCGATCGGGACCAGGGGCCTTTGTCTTCTTCAGTCGGCTAAGGACAGACGCAAGGTCTTCCTCGTCGACCAAATTAGGAGGATCATTGGGGGGGGGAGAAAAATATACAGATAGGAAATCCCTGACGACGGCCGTATGAGCCGGGTCAGAGATGCCTCTATGGACGGTGAACTGTTCCTCAATACAGTCGGCGAAGACTTCCGCCTTGCCTTCTGCAGAGTATACAGTGCCGTCCGGGGTATTCAAGGGATGTCGAGTCCTCTTTTCGCCTTTTAGTCTACCAGCGGCTTTCCATACGGAGGCGTGGTTGACTTCCAAGGACTCCAAATAGGAGTCCCATCGATCCGCGTTTACGTCAAGCAGAGCTGCGAGACGTGTTCCGACTGGGCTCGAAATCGCCGACTAGCGGCAGGGTCACGTGTATGCTGCCATCTTCGGCGGAGCTGGTACCGTAATCGGATGGCTTGGAGAACTTCCGCAGGAAGGTCGGAGCGTTTGTTACTCACCGGGACAGTAGAGGTGTTCTTGTCCATTGCAGACTGGACGAGGTCCTGGCGTTGATGTACCCGGAGATCCACATCGTCACAAGAGACGAGTAGGTCCGGAGGGACAGATGGCAACTGCCTGGCCAGATCATCGTGATAGGATCGCCAATTGACTCTCCTAACAGGACGATCGGGAAGTCGGGGTGAGACCGACGGCAGCAAGACAGTTACAAGCAGGGGGTCGTGATCGGACGAGAGGTCCGACACCGCGCTGACTTGTAGATGAAAGGGAATGGCCTTGACAATTACAATATCAAGGACATCCGGCGGATAACCCTCAGTGGGAAAGTGTGTTAGTTCGGACGGGCCGATGATGAGGACACTGGGATCATTTTCGACAGCCCTATGGAGAGAATTGTGTAGGGATTTGACGTTCTACTGTTCCAAGAGGGATGCTTGGCGTTAAGGTCTCCGGCTACGATGGTTGGGAGATCGCTGTCTAGGAGGGCGTCCCACTCCTCGTACGGCGGAGCTCGATGGCCGGGCGGGTGGTACGCAGAAACGAAGCGAACCTCCAGGCCGGCAACATTGAGCGCCACAGTACATGCTTCGATGAGGGTCGTTGCAGGGGCAGGGAGTTCTCTATGAGAGTGCCGCCTGTGGACTAAGATCGCCACTCCGCCAGATGCGCGGCGGCGATCGGGACCATTCCTGTCTTTCCTGTAGCAAGCATAGGCTGGCAGGGAGAATCGACGATTAGGGACAAGATGTTTTTCAGAGAGGAGTACGACATCTGCGTCGTACTCCACAAGGAAAGCTGCCAGTTCGGCCCGACGCGCCGGAACACCATCTGTATTCCACGCGACGAACCGAAACTGTCTAGCCATGGTTAGATGTAGGGACAATCAGGGCGATCAGCGATGTTAGGATCGCCATGAGTATAGTCGGGACATCCCGAGCAGCAAGAATTTTCGGGACAATGCCGCTGACCCAGGCCATCAGCTGAGCCTCAGTGACCAATAATGAACCACCGGCCACAGGGGCCTGACTAGCCGGCGCTGGGGTCGCGGAAGGTGCAGATGCCGCCTCCAGGGGAGGTTGGGCAATTGGAGCTGGCTGCTCGGGGGCTGGCGAGAATTCCATGGAAGTCACAGGGGACTGGGCAACAGAAGCAGCAGGGTCAGTGGCTGTGCGGGACGAAGGGCTTGCCCGTCGCCCTCTCGTGTACTACGTCCCGAGCTTCAGAAAGAGCTCCTGCCGTAGGGACTACTGATATTCTGGTTTTAGGGTGTGGCCTGCTACCGGCCGTGGGTTTTCAATTAATTATTTAACTGAGGGTGAGTGTTCGCCGAGGCCGGGTCCAAGATTCTCCTGGCACAGATTGGTAGCGACCGAGGGGGCTAATGAGATGGTTGCCCTGGAATCGGGCGGAGCGACGATAGAATTTTCGGGACAGTGTCCGTATAGTGGCGTCCAGGGAACGGACACGCAGGGAGTCACGGATAGTTTTGTTTGATGTCAGATAATGGGCTTTGCATGCCCAGCGCAATCCTCGGTCAAGGAAAGACTGAAGCCTTCGCTTATGGGTCTTCGCCAAGTAGCCCCAAACGGGCATCGCGTAGGTAACCATCGGCGCCACATAAGTGGAAACGATAAGCTTCCCTAGGCGGCGGGTCATGGCGTTGCTACATAGTATGGGTCGGAGTTGATAAAGACGATGGGCGGTCTTTCGGGCTACTTGCGCAGAGTGTGTCCGCCAGGTGAGATGTCGGTCGAGGTGAACCCCGAGGTACCTGACCTCTCGAGACCAGGGCAGAAGTGTATCGCCTACGTGGAGTCTGTCGGGGAGCCTAAAGCGTCTGGAGAAGACTACTGCTGTGCTCTTGGCTGCGTTGATGGCAACTCTCCATTTCTCTGCCCACTCAACGTATTCGTCCAATTGTTCCTGGAGCCAGATAACGGCCGTCTCAGCACGACGATCGACAGCGTACACTGCCGTGTCGTCGGCGAACATGGCCAACCTGGTGCCAGGCAACTTGGGCACGTCGTTGACGTACACAGAGAAAAGCAGGGGGCCCAAGACGCTTCCCTGAGGTACACCAGCAGTAATAGCCCTTTCCGAAGAAAGGGCGTTATCTACTCTCACGCGAAAGGTTCTGTTCCGAAGAAAGCTAGCAATCAGATGAAGGTAGCAATCCGGAAGCAGAATCTCCGTGAGTTTGTAAAGTAGGCCTGGATGCCAAACACGATCGAAAGCCTTCTCGACATCAAGGAAAACGGCGACGGTCTGCTCCCGCGAGCAACCGGCCTCGGCCACGGTCTCCACGAAACGCATCAATTGATGCGTCGAGGAGTGCTCAGCACGAAAACCGAATTGCTCGGGGACCAGAATATCGAACCGTTGAAGGTGATCCGTTAGCCGCCGCTGGACTAGTCGTTCGAAGACTTTCGAAGTGGACGACAGCAGGCTGATAGGCCGGAGGTTCTCGGCGAACCTGTGGTCTTTTCCCGGCTTCGGGATCATCGTGACCGTAGCCGAACGCCATTTCTTAGGAAAGTAGGCGAATCGGAAGCAGGCATTGAAAAAATCGACCAGGAAGCGAACTCCCCGGTCCGGAAGTCTCCGTAGGGCGGTGTTAGTAACACCGTCCGGTCCAGGGCTCTTCCGGGGCCGAAGCGCTAAAAGCCTGTCCGTTACCTCTTCCACCGAAGTGGGTTCAGGTTCGGATGTGATCGGGCTGCCGAGAGAAGCCTCAACTTCGGCTTCTATCTCCTCGTCGGAGTCTGGGTCCCCGGACGGGTTAGGAGCAAATTGAAGCTCCAGGTACCCTGCCAGGAACTCTGATTTCTCGTCCGGCTTGGCAAGGGGATGTCCACCAGGCCCGTTGATGGCCGGGAGTGGAGGACGGCGCCTCTTCCCGGTCATCGCGGTAGGTATCCTGTAAACGGAGGAGTCCCCCTCCGGTGCATCATCTGCCATTTTGGCGACCGTAAATTCCCAGCAGCTTCGTCGGAAGGCCTGCAAGTCACGACGTAACTTGCCGGCCGCCCGATTGAAGCTGGCCTTGTCGTCCGGATCTCGCGTCCGCTGCCACCGTCTCCGAAGTCTGTTCTTCTCTAAAGCGAGAAGACGGACTTCTTCTGGGATCCGGTGATAATCGGGCGTGAGACTAGGCTTCATCCGTGAGCACACGCCGACGGAAGAGACCACGGCATCATCGAACAAGGCGACCGCCTCGTCGATGTGCTGAGTGGTATCAAGCGGGAACTCCTCGGGAAGCCTGCGACAAAAGGCAGGCCCGAATTTGCCCCACTCGACCACTCGGCGCGCTGCTCTCCCAATCGTGTGACGGGTAGGTACGTGCACCTCGATGGGACAATGGTCAGAGGACAGTTCCGTTAACACGGATACCTCAAGCTGGTTGAAAACTCCCTTGACAACTGCAATGTCTAGTATGTCAGGTCGGGCTCCAGGTCAGAGGGGATAGTGCGTCGGTTGTCCGGGTCCGTAGGCTCATAGGTGGTGGTCGTGAAGGTACCTGCTAAGCGCCCTCCCGGATGGCGTAGTCAGTCGACTACCCCAGTCGGGGTGTTTGCAGTTCAGGTCACCTGCAAGAATTACCTTCCTATGCGCACTGAAAATTGCGGACAGGTCGGCGTCTAGAACTGGTTTGGTCGGCGGTTTGTAAACCGAAACCAGGAGGACACCTCCGAGAACTCCGGAGAGTTCAACGGCTGTGGCCTCTATATTTTGGCGAGGAGGCAAGACCACGCGGTGATGTGCAATGCAACGTTTCACCGCTATGGCCGTGCCACCCCCCGCGTTCCGCCCAGGTCTATCGTCCCTGTAAAACGCATAGTTGAGCAATCTCACGTTGTTATTGCCTAAGACAGGTCTCAGAGAGGAGAAGCACGTCGGGCTTGCGACGGGCTAGGAACTCTCTAAGTTCCTCGAGTTTGGGCAGAAGGCTGTTGGCGTTCCACGCTATAATGGAAAGGTCGCGCTTAATGGAGGTAATTCTGTTAGCGTGGAGCATTACAGAAGACCTATGGCGGCTGCAGCTTCTGCGAGGAGGAGGAACTTTTCAGTCGGGGTCGCCGTACGAAGACGCTCCCGGATGGATCGATAAAGACGGGCCACTTCTTCGAGGTCGTATTCCTCGAGGAAAGACTTTACCTCGGCTAGAGCTGAGGGGGATGTGGACGACGACGAAGCAGATGGGGCAGGGTCGCTGCGGGCGGCGGCAGCATAGCTGCGGGCGGCGGCAGCATAGCTGCGGGCTGAATTCACCCGAGATGTGGTCCTGGGTGGGCGCTCGGTCCTTTCAGCTGCAGGACGGGGCTCTACTCTGGACTGCCGAGCAACCCCAGCGCCGGAGGGCTGCGTTGGTCTGGTTTGCGGTTTCTGGGCAGGGGGAGCGGGAGCAGCGTTTTTCTGTTTCTTCTGCTTCTTTTTCTTCCTATTCTTAGGCCTGTAGCGAGCCGCGGGTTGGGGAGATTCTGACCTCTCCGGGACTGGCTCGACTACTTCTGGGGCAGGTTCCTCGTCCATTGGAACGGGCTGATCTAGGGCCGATGCTGGCGTAGCATGCTCTTCCCGAGCAGGTGAGGACGATGCACGTGGCTGAGCACGTGGGCGAGGTCGGGCGGGAGGTTGTGGCACAGATGAGCTGACCTTATCCGGGAGACGGGGAAAGGCAGCACGATCCGGGACGACTGGAAGCTGCTGGCGGGCAGGAGGGTTGTTCCTGTCCGCGGCCTGCCTCAGATGCTGCTGGAAAACCCAGCATCCTCGGTAATTCGCCGAGTGAGGGTCGCCGCAATTAATATAAAAGCGGCGCCCCGCAGCCGGCAATTGACAGGCCTTGGTCGGATGCGGCTTTCCGCATCTGACGCAGACCTCTGCGTTATGGGATAGCTGTCCGAGCCGTGCCCGAACCGTTGGCAACGATGGCACTGCGGGACGTGGCCAGCTTCGCGGCTCCTTTCAACTTTTATTCGAAGCCCGCAAAGACTGGTCAGGCCCAGCAGTCTATCTGCCTGTTCCCCCTTCAGGAGTATCACCCGGAGGAGGGGTAACTTACGCCTGGGTCCGTATGAGGTGTAGAGCCTGATGCACTCCTTAATCGGGAAGCCGAGTTGGCGGAGCTCGTCCGCCACCTCGTCGGGATCGGTGTCCTCGTCCAGGCCGCGAATAATTAGCTGGACGTGAGCCGCCTTCTCATTGGTAAATGTGTGAAATTGTAGGCCATTTGCCTGTAAGAACAGGTAGACGGCACGGTACTCTTCGTCCGTCGCACAGCTAACGCGCAGACTGTCCCTTCCACGAAGAGACATTTGCACGTCCGCCGAGAGACGAACGCCGAGCCGGAGGCGTCTGGAGAAGTCAACGACGTTCTTGACGCCGTTGACGAACAAGGGTGGAGGGCGGCTTCTACGGGAAGGAGCATCCAGATCTAGCTCCGGTTCATCGGGGAGCGGAGTTTCCTCCGCTTTCCGCTTTTTCTTTGATGTGACTACTGTGAATAACGACCCAGGCGTGGGCTGGGACGCAGTACACGTCGGGGCAGGAGTACCCCTATTGACAGAGTTGGACCCGGCCGAGACCGATTGGTGCCCCTGAGAAGGACCACTGCACGATCCGACCGAGTCAGGGACAGGGTCGGGACCTACCGATGAAGCATTGGATTGGCCCTTAGCAGGACCATTCCGCTGCCCGTCCGCAACGCGACGGTCGCCCATCGCGTTTTGGCAAAGGTATTCGGGCCGAAGCCCTCCTACTGGGATTGTTAACCCGCTTAGCGCCGGTATTGGAGGCCGCACCACGACTAGGCGAAGCGACCGACCGCTACCGGCAGGGACCTAACTTAGCCTACGCCAAGCTAAGCGGGCGATGCCACCAAAAGCCGCGGGAAAAACAGTAAATAGGGCTTACCTGAAGCGATCCCCCGAAGTAATCCCAACAGGTCCACTGGTCCGGAGCTCCGCGAAAGCCACAAACACCACACAGCACTTTCACTAGTCCACTGCACTTTGCCGCCTTTGGCTTCGGGTTGGCACACTACACACGGTAAACACCAGCCGACACCAGACCGCGAACGGCTACCGCCGTCAAGAGACTCGCACACGCGCACACGAACACTACCGCGTACACAAGTCAAAGCAACCGATTTAACCGGACTAGTCGAGTCGTCTGCTGCCACGCGGCCCTAACAAGGGACGCTGAAGGCGGTCGCACGACCCACTAATGCGTGGCCGCAGCTCGCTTGGCTTCACTCTTGTCGTTACTGGACCGGCACTGCAGGTGATCCTGCAGTTTTCTACACCTTCAGTCGACGACGACCTTACTGCCGGCGCAAGCTAGGGCGGGAGTTCCAACCGCCAACAACGTTCCACGAAAGAGTCCACTTGATACTGCAATCTTAGCCTGGAAGAGCTCCTGAGCCTCGCTGTGTAGTCGAAGAATCGCAGAATCTGGTCTGGTCTGGTCTGCAACAGAAGCAGGCTCCTGGCGGGGTAGATGCTGGGCAGCCGGAGTGGCGTTGTTAGCCTCCGGGTATAGATGTTTTGCCACTAGTGGTTGTCTTGCCTTGCGCTTAGAGCGCCGTTTCTTAGGCGGCTGGGTCTGTGAGGGGGGTACTGCGGGCGTTGCCGCTTGGAGCATATTTCTTGCAGAGCCTATAAACTATAATGGCAAACCCACTGGAATTCCTGGTAACATACCCCTTTGCTGAGCATTACTGTGAATGAAATCAGTCAAACCTTTGTAATTTTCAGCTCGCAATTCCTTCTGATGAGATCTTACATAAGCAATACGGGAGCCTTCTACTTTTACATAACTGTCAACGACATACTGTTGAAACAGTTTTCCTGAGTAATGAATTAGATTGTAAGTCCCTCTGACTTCCAGACGATAACAGTAATATTGTAATTGGGTAGTGACAGTCCTTACTGCTGTTCTATGAATGTTAACGTGAGGGATACCAGGCTTCCACCCTGAATCACCGCGTGGGAAAAGCAATGGGTAACACATTGCGTCACTGTGTGGATTCAAATAGGATATGCGAGTTAATGCTCCAGAAATTTTTGAGTACACAACAAAGTGAAATTGGCCTGGGGGTGCACCATCGTCACTAATAAATACTGCTGCCACCTCACTTGTTGTTGACAAATTATACCTCCTTGGATCAAAAGCATTTTCTGTTGTGAATTGTAATTGTACATCTGGAGCATTCACCATGTAATGTTTGACAAATTTGAATATTTGTGCATAAGGATTGTGATGTGTCAATATCGTTTGCAACATGGCCATTATTTCTGGGTCACAGCGTGTATTTGCAACATTTCCAAGTCGTTGCTCTAAAGCCTCGTCAGAATCCATAAAAAATAATCCAGCGTAAGATGGATTGTGACCTGCAGGTGGCTGCAAGCCACCGATCATGTGATACATTTGTCCATGAATTTTAAAACAAAATGGGCCACGTCCTGGAATATGTACTGAGTTTACTTGAACAGAGGCCATAGCTAAAGCACTATTAAATTGACGAATGTTGTCTAAATAGTTTTTAGTTGTGTTGTCATTACGCTCAAGCAAAGTTTTAAGTTCATCACAAACAACAATTTCTGGTACATTAATCTTACTCTTGTGACAGCAAAGAGATGACGATCCCTCTGATACTTATAAAGGAAACAGTTTTGCACCAAAATATTTGCAAATTTTGTTCATGGGACTAACAGAGTGTTTTGTCACATCACAATCCTTTTCCAACAGACTTGCACAACAATAAGTCATTGGCAGCTTGTCTTGCACTCGCGTTCGTTCAATGTCTATTTTCAACCGTTGCAGTTGTGAAGATGTGCTGGCTGTAGGTTGTGTCGAGTTCTCTGCTGCCGTTGCTTCATTACGTGTGCTGGTTGTTGTTTGTGGTTGTAGATGATCGATTATCCTGAGACGGAATGCTCTTTGAGAGTTTCTCAGGGTTGCAAGCCGTTGTTGTCTTTGGCCAGACGTCTCGTTTGTTGCCAGTCTTTTGTAGCGACGTCTCTCACTCACTCCTTCAAGAGTTCTTTTCCTCGGCATGAATTAAGATATTAAGCATGTCTGACAGCAGAAAAGAAAAAAAAAAATTAAAAAATTAAGACATCGTAGATTTTTCATTTAACTTAAATTTTAAACAAACAATGTGTTTTAACGTTGTAACGTTACATAACCCCTGCCCAAATATGATAACACAATCACCATCGTTAAAACCAGTAATCACCCATTCTAAAAGTCAGAAATGGGTACTATGTACCAAGCTATAAAAAACTTTGTACTACAAAACACTGTAAACAATAATGGTAAAAGTGCAGTGTACAAAGTGAAATATAGTGTACTTGGTGGAAATGTAAACTTTTAAAAAGAGCATCTCACAGATTGGTACTGGAGATGAAAAACAATCAATATTGTAGCAGTGGACTACATTGCTGCTGACAAGTTTTGTATTTTTTGTATTTTGTGTAATTTTGTATTGTGTAGGCCACAAAGGTCTTGTACCTAGGAATAATCTTTGTGTTTAAAATAATGATTTTGTTTAAATATAAGATAACCCAGGGTTAAATATAAAATAATAATATATAAAATAATACTATGTTAGAAAAATGGCATATGAAAAATAGTTTAGAGTAAGGATACATTAAGTAAATGATAAATCATATATAAATCAAATTAAAAGGGATTATTTTATAAAATACCGATGTACAAGTTTAAGGAAAAATATAAAGAAAAACCTTAAATAAATTAAATTCGATTATAAATAAAATCTAAAAAGGATTATTTTTCTAAAAAGAAGAAATGAATTTATAATAATTAATAATAGCCTATATACTTAAAAGTATATGGATTCACCAATAAAAAACCATACAAATTCTTGGTTACTAAGAGTAGCCAACTAACAAGATTTGAATTAATTGTTAAAACGATTGGAAGTGAACGTTTTGAAAAAGTGTAATGCCTATAAAAATTTTAAGAAATTAACAAATACCATTTGGAATAAGCAGTGCAAAATTAATAAAATTAACCAGTGATGTCCACTACATATTAGAACTCCTTCGAATAGAACAATTCACGCCCGTAATTTGATGAAACCTTGAAAAATCAACCTTCGACGTCCAGGCCTAGCCCACAGACTTCGACATTTTTGGTGAGATCGTTACCGAGTAAAATTTAACTAAATTACACCTCAATTATAACCTTATGACACTAGAAACACCACCATCTCCTTAAATACTTCAGGAAAAGAGGTGAACATAAACTTTATTATTTAGTTAACCAAAAACCAGCAGAACGGATTCTTGTGAATATTCCGGCCGCCATTAAATAACTTTCGTGTTTTCAGTGAAGAAACGTAATCTGCGCTCTAGCGGTTAACAAACAACTACATAACATAAAAAGTACAAATTATTAACAAAAATTATTTATGTAAAGCTTGGTATTAACCCATATTCATTTCTGACTTTCTCATAGTACAAAGAACTCTAGAATAACCCTGGGAAATTAATAAATTGTTTCTTTATTGTTATTGAAATAAAAAAAAATAAAAATATTTGTTATATACTATATGTTTAAAAATAAGATCGAACTAATTCTGTGTTGTCAGTAAGAATCGATTATCCCTTTTTGTTTTGGGAGCAGATAGAAAAATTACTAAATAAATCCAATGAATAATTTGTTGTTTGAATAAAATGTGTATTTTTTTCAGTAGATGGTAGTTGGTTACAGATTGTCAGAAGACTGAGAAGAGAACGGATACCCAGAAAATATTACGTACCATTTGGAGTTAGTTTAACCTCAAATGTGTTTGTAAACTTCGCAGTCAGCTGGCCTCATGAGCGGAGAAATTTGAAATAATTAATCGTATACTAAAAGAGTAATTCTCTTTGCACTCGCTCTCCTAACTACTGTCGAACAACGGTATTGATTTCACACAAATAAAATCTAAGGAAATATTTACATAATCACGCACACTCGATTTTTGGAAACATTGAACATAAAATATAACAAATTCTGTGACTCTTATTAAAGCGAGATTTTCGAAGAGCATAAATAGACGTAAAATTACTACTACTCAGGGAAATAAACAGCGAGACGTTACAAGATGACGTACAAACGTGGTGTTTAAGTAGGAAAGTATATCGGCAAGACGTTAGATTGACTCGGAGAGAACCGCGAGACGTTACAAAGTAAACTGACTGACTGATTGTTTCTTTTGCCCAATTTTATCATGTTTTCTATATAACTATATAACAGATATATTTACTAAATAACAAACATTATCATGCTAATATATTTACTATATAACAAACATTATCATTAATGATAATCGTATTTTATATACGTATACTGTGACGGCAGCGGTATGCGAACATCTGCTCTCCGGTACCAGCGGTGAACACTGCGAGCCAATCCGGCAACAGGATTCGGAGCGAACGAATCAGCGATCCCGGTTAGTTAATAAAACCCGGGCCGGCAGAAAATTTTGAGGGTCAATCTACCTAGAGTTGTTACCAGGGTAGGCTGCGTTCGTTTGTTTCTCGTCACAGTGGAATTTTCCATTGTGTTACGCTGGCTCCAGCTTGTCTGGAGCTCAATATCTCAGTTAATATTCATCGTATCAAGTTGAAACTTTCACATAGTGTCTTATACTATTAGTGCTGTGTATTACAATTGTGCGGGCAATGGTGAACTCGTGTTTTTTGGTGTTAGTGGTGTTTTGGTGTTCTCCGCTGCTGACTGTTGCCTGGTAAGTGTTGTAGGTTGTTAAGTAGCATACCTCACTACCCAGCTAGCGATCCCTAATATCTCACCAGCCTAGGCGTAGGTTAACCTCGTCGATGGCCGCACCCAACATTCCCGTCGGTCCTTCTCAGGGCCATGAAATCCCTCCCGGCGCTTTAGCGCAACCTTTGCCAACCGAACCCGAGAAAATGTCGGCTGGGACGAGCGCCATGGATACCGAGGAGTGGCAGACTGTGAGTAGCCAGAAACGGCGAAACAGTGGCGACTCCGTGGGATCCGGGCGGTCTTCCCAGCTGGGTCCTGCCACGGACAGACCCGCTACGGCCACCTCAGTACCTACCCCGCCCCGGCGGTTGCCGCCTCTGATCTTTGACCGGCCTGTTGACTGGGATAAGGTCATGCGACGACTTCACCGGGCCGCTCCTGCGAATACCCTGACTGCAGTTTGTCAGGGTGGCCGCTGCGTCTGAATTGAAACCACGACCATCGACAGTTTCCGGCTCGCCCAGAAACTGCTGACCGATCGTGGTATCCCTTATTATACCTACGCCCTGCCGGAGGAGAGGGAACTCAAGGTCGAGATCATCGGCATCCCCGCCGATGTTCCCGTGCTTACAATCTCTCACGGCCTTGAACTTTTGGGCTTCACTGTCAGCTCTGTGACTCCTCTCTTCTCCCCCGGCAGACGCATTCCCAGAAATGCCTTCCTTGACAAAATACTCAAGGTAGGAAATTTCCAAGAAATATATCAAGTAGATTCTCTCTTTTACCTCCGGGTAAAAGTATCCGCTGTCGAATCCCGTCCCGGACCCAAGCAGTGCTACAACTGCCAGCGGTACGGGCACAGCAGCGTCTATTGCCACTATCCGACACGCTGCGTTCGTTGCGGTGAAGGTCATCACAAGGGCGATTGTCCTCGTGAACGTACCGCCACTGCCACGTGCGCAAACTGTCAAGAACCTCACCCGGTAAGCTCTCGCCAGTGTAAAAATTATCAAGATGCCCTAAAGCCTATCCCACCTGCCCCCAAGAAACTCTCAGCCCCTGCATCTGGCGCCCCGGCGGCCCCAGTTCCGGCTACCTCGTCTGCGCCTGCAGCCGCTGTAGTCCCCCCGACCTGCCCAGCGCCTGCCGGAGCGCTCAGTTACGCGGCAGCCGCCGCCTCCGATGCATCTTTCCCTCCTTTGGCCTCGTCGCGAAAGCAACCCGCGCCAAAGAAGAAAAAGTCATCAACCACTATCCTCACGCAGCACAAGCCCGCTGCACCCAAGCCAGCATCTGCCCCAGCTCCCAAAGAGCCTCGGCAGCCTACACCTAAACCTCGGCCCGATAATGGCATCATGTATCGAGCGCTCCCACCCACGCCGCAGGCGCCATCGACTGAGGAAGGGTCCTCGGACCCGACCTTTGCCGATCGTTTGCGTGCCTGGGTTGAGACCCTCATCCCTCAAATCTTGGCTGCCAAGGACGTCCAGTCTCTGCTAGTCACCATTCTTACCTCCCTCAAGACCCTCCTGCCTCCCAACGTCCTGGCCTCTTCGGCTGGTGGCATGGAACGCACATGGCGTTCCGTCTCGCCGAGCCGAATTGGCTAACTTTGCCACTGTATGACTTAGATGTCATACTACTCTCAGAAACTTTCTTTACCCTTATGTTTCCTTTCAGCTTTCGGCGTACACTACATATCGCACGAATAGGCCTCGGCTACCACCCCCCGCTCAACCAGCGGCGGTACTGCCATTCTCGTCCACAGGCGCATTGCCCATCGTCTCTTACCCCCTCCAGATACTAGATATTTGGAGACGACGGCGATGGCCCTCTGGATCGGGGATCGGGAGGTTCGCCTAATTTCGGCGTACCTCCCTCCCGGGCCCGGCAGGCCTCCGCCGCCGGAGGAGTGGGACGCCCTCCTCGACCACGAACTACCTACTATAGTTGCCGGAGACTTCAACTCCAAGCATCCCTCTTGGAACAGCCGTGACACGTACCCGCGTGGCCGCTCGCTCTACAGCTACGTTCAGAGTCATCTGCAGGTCTCAGTTATTGGTCCTGATTCACCGACCCTCTTGCCCACTAGGGGTCTTCCGCATGTCCTTGACATTGTCATTGTCAAGGACCTGGCCATTCCTATCACTGTAAGTGCAGTGTCGGACCTCTCGTCCGACCATGACCCGGTTCTTATCACTGTTCGTCCCCCGTTGGACACACCTCTCCAACTCCCCTCTCGTCCACGGAGAGTCAACTGGCGCTCCTATCATGACGAACTCCAACGAACAGTGCCATCTGACCCCCCGGCCCCCATCGCCTCTACGGCTGATGCGGACCGTATGGCCGACTATCTTCAAGAAGTCGTTACGTCCGCTATGGACAAACACACCTACCTTGTCCCAGAGGCAAATCGCAGGTCTCAACTACCTGAAGAGGTGCTCCTCGCCATCCAAAATCGGCGCCAGCTCCGCCGGAGATGGCAACAAACCCGGGATCCTGGTATCAAACGCAGGTTAAACGCCCAATCTGACCTTGTCAAGCAGCTTCTGCTTGATGCCACTGCACATCGTTGGGACTCGTATCTCGAGTCTCTCGAAGTCCGGCTCGAGTCTCTCCGGCAGGCTGCGAGCCGACTTAATGGCGACAAAAGGACCCGCCATCCCCTCAGATCACCGGACGGAATTGTGTACTCCGCGGCCAGCAAAGCAGAAGTCTTTGCCGCTACAATGGAAGAGCAATTCACCGTCCACGGAGGCGTCTGCGACCCCGTCCACTCGGCCGAGGTCGCAGACTGCCTAACTGGATATTTTTCCCGTCCTCCAGCTGACATCCCTGACCCGTTCGACCGAGCCGATGTTGTCTCGGCTATTGGTCGACTTCGCCCTAAGCGGGCGCCCGGCGATGATCGTATCGGAGCGGCGGCGCTACAACACGCTCCCCCTAGCCTCATCAACTTGGTCCACGAACTCTTCAATGGATGTCCCCGGCTCCATTACTTCCCCAGCCTGTGGAAGCGTGCGAAAATCATTATGATTCTCAAGCCTCGCAAGCTGCGTATTGACCCCTCAAACCATCGGCCCATCTCACTGTTGCCAGTCATATCGAAGCTACTCGAGCGACTCTTGCACGGTCGTTACGCGGCTCTGCTGGATGGTTTCATTCGGCAGGAGCAATTCGGCTTCCGCAGAGAGCACTCGACGACCCTTCAACACGTCCGGGTTGTTACCCATTTGACGGACGCTTACAACAAGCATCTGTCCTCCGTCGCTGTTTTGCTCGACGTGAGTAAGGCCTTCGATCGAGTCTGGCACGAAGGCTTTCTCTATAAACTGGCCCACTCCCCTCTCCCTGCCTCATTCGTTCATTTTCTCCGATCGTACTTGTGCGATCGCATCTTTAGGGTATGCGTCGATGGGTCGCACTCATCCGTCCGACCAGTCGCCGCAGGCGTACCTCAAGGATCTGTCCTTGGCCCCGTTCTGTACCTCGTGTACACGAACGACCTGCCTGTTCAGCCTGGAGTCACTCTCTTGCTCTATGCGGATGACGCTATGTACCACGCCAGCTCAGCGAGTCTTGATTTCGCAGCTGGCCTGGTGCAACGTCAGCTCGCTGTACTTCCGGACTGGCTAAGGAAGTGGAGGATGGCGATCAATGCGGAAAAATCCGAGGCGATCGCCTTTTCTCATAAATTAACTTCCCGCTGCCAGTCCCTCTTCCTTGAAGAAAGCCCAATCGAATGGAAACGGACTGTAAAGTACTTGGGCGTCACTCTTGACCGACGCCTAAGCTTTGCATCTCACGTCTTTCTGAGTCTCCAGCGTGCCAGAGGCGTCAGAGCCAAACTATATCCCTTTCTCCCTCATCGGGGTTCAGTGCCTGTGCGCACTAAACTAACCATCTACTTGTTCTTTCTTAGGGCAATCCTGACTTACGCAGCCCCTGCCTTTTGGGTACTACTCAGCCCATCCGTTGTCGCCCATTTGGAAGCTTTCCAATCCCGAACGCTCCGCTACATCTCCAACTCTCCCTGGTTTGTCAGAAATGATGCCATCAGACGAGGGTTGAAGGTTCCTTCACTCACCGAATTCGTTCGGTCCCTTGCCCTCAAACTATTCACCCGAGCCTATGTCTCGACCCATCCCCACATCCGTCGACTAAGCACAGATGTCGGCCCACCACCTAGACGACACAAACGCCCCCGAGCATTGCTCGACGACCCCCCATAAGCAGTTACAGAACGTCTGCCCAATCCCCCCGATCTTGAGTATTTTCACGCTCCTACTCCTTCCTTCTTTCTCTTGTCCGTGCTGGGGCTTGGCGAAAGACTAGGGGGGGGTCTGCGCTTGCCCTAGGTGTGCTTAGTGCCACCTCTGGTGGACGCTGCCTCCTCCTACGCTCTCTCCCGTGCGCCGACATTGCTGCTTGGCAGCCCTCGGCGACTTTTCCTGAGCGGCTAGGGGCGCCCTACCCGTTGTGGGAGGGTAATTCCTGCTACTCAAGCAAAAAGTCTTCGAGGCCTCCCCCATTCTGCCGCCACGGGTCTCTTCGAGGTCCCATAATAACATCCTGTCCCTCCAAAATAAATCGATGGAGGTTCCATTCCTTTGAAAGCGCGAGATCGCTAGCCAAGGTAACAAGCAGGCAACATGCAGTCATCGGGTAGCACCCGGACACTGCAAGAGTGGGTCTACCTAGAGCATTTGCCCGGGTAGGCTGTGTCTGTTTCTGCTCTGCAGAATTTTGTTAATTTCTGCG
This sequence comes from Magicicada septendecula, assembly GCA_034769895.1. Lineage (NCBI taxonomy): Eukaryota > Metazoa > Arthropoda > Insecta > Hemiptera > Cicadidae > Magicicada > Magicicada septendecula. Next base: position 400,416,695 of record CM068369.1, on the reverse strand, counting down.
GAAATATTGTGTTTACAACATTCTCATCATCACCATTGTCTTCAGCATCATCAACTTAATCGGATTCATCTCATCAACAGTGCAAAACAGTTTTTATTTAACTTGTGCGGGTGTGTTTTTGTGTCCGTGTGCTGTGCGGTCTGTGTTGTGCTCAATTGCTGTCTGTGAATAGTTCAGTATCTGGTGATCCCTCAATCCTTGTCTAGCGTAGACGTTTCATTTCGGCTTGCCCGAAATGGCGTCGAATACGCCCCCAAATCCTCTGCCGACGCCGCATGTCTCCTTAATGGAAACATGCTCACCCGGCTTCCGTTCAGCTCCACTTCCTCACGACAGTGAAAGTGATAATAGTGCGGTGGAAATGTGCAGTGTTGGGTCGGGGGACGGACAGTTCTCGCTTGTGCAAGGCAAATCTGCCAAGCGCAAGCGAAAGCTGGCCCTAACTCCGCCGCCCGCCTCAACTGCACATCAGCCGCCTAGTCATGGTAACAGCGGCACTCAGCGTGAGCAGCGTGAGTATTCACCTGACCAGGAGTCTACCTAGAGCTGTTGCCAGGGTAGGCTGCGTCACTTTGTATGGCGATTTTGCTAAGTGATTTTACCGTTCTTTGTGTGTTTTTCATCGTTATTTCTTCACCAACTGAAGAAATAGTGTCTCAGTTTGTTCTACAACTGTTTATATTTGTGCAGTATTATTTTATTTGTGTGTTATTACAAGTATTCAGTGCAGTGTAGTGCGCGGCCATTTTTGTGTTCGTGTGCTGTGCGGCTTCTGGTGAGTACGTGTGTCAGTGCCTGTCGCAGTGTCAGTGTCTGGTGTGCGTGTGTGAGTTTAATCAGTGCTGGTGTGTTCATACTCCTTTAACCACCTTTGACGCCCATTTCGGGCTTCCGAAATAGCGTCAAATAATGCCGATCTACCTTTGCCGGAACCGTTAAGCTCTCTCCTGGGAGCTTGCGGTTCTGCTCCTCTCTCTTCACCTCTCCCCCGTGATAATTGTGAAAGTGGCAGTGAAAGTGATATTTCTGACGTGCATATGGGGAGTGCTGGGTCGGGAGATGACGAGTTTTCGGTTGTGAATGGCAAACGCGCCAAACGCAAGCGAAAGCTCGCCGCCAGTCAGTCTCCCGCCTCACCAAACCAGGTCGCTGATTCAGGTAACAGCGGCCGGCAGTCTGTCAATCTTGCATCTTCTTCCTCTAACCCTGACCCTTCTACCCTTAAGTTTCCTCCTATTATCATCCCCGATAATAGGAATTATACCCAGCTTTTGGCCAACCTCCGTTCCGCCCTTCCTTCGACGTCCGTGGAAGCGAAATGCTCCGGCAAATCGCTGAAGCTGGTCGTCAAAACCATTGTTGACTTCCGCGCTGTTCAGCACTTTCTGTCAGCGCGGAATATATCCTTTCATACCTTCGCTCTCCCTGAGGAGCGTGAGGTTAAAATTGTTATCCAGGGTATTCCCTATCATACTCCCTCCGATGCTATCGTGCAGGAGCTGACGTCTCTTGGCTATACGCCAACAGCCGCGTCGGTTTTGCACGCTGGCAAAGGGAACTCCAAGCATCCCGTCAATACTTTTCTAGTTAAATTGCTCAAGACTGGAAATTTCGAGGAGGTCTATGGCCTCCAAACACTTCTTCACCTGCGGGTGACAGTCAGATCATTTGACCCGCGCCCAGGCCCTGCCCAGTGTTTCAACTGCCAGGGCTTCGGGCACTCTTCCCTATTCTGTCATGCGCCCCAACGTTGCATGCGGTGCGGCGACCCTCACCGTGGCTGTGATAAGCCTCGTGTGCCGGGTTTTATCCCGTACTGCTGCAACTGCAAGGGCGCCCATCCGGCTAGTTACCGGGGATGTATTAAATATATCGAGGCAGAAAGACAGCAGCGATCTGCGCGCCCTGGCGCGCAGCGTCGTGTAGCTGGCCCGGCCCCTAATCGGCGAGAGGTCTTCCCCCCTCTCTCCGGTACATCTGTCAAGGCCCCGGCAGCGACTCCTGTCGCTCCCGCGGTCTCAGTCCCGCCTGCAGGCGTCGCTCCGGCGGCGCCTGTGACGGCTCCACTACCGGCGCCTGCCGGAGCGCCCGGCCCTTCCTATGCAGCTGTCGCTGCTAAGACATCATCAAAACCTACTTCCGCCCGAAAGGGTACCAAAACGCGCTCGCGTCGCCGGACTACCGGCCGACGCCATCAGCAGGCTCGACCTGCCCAACCTCAGCGGGATCCTCCCGCCCCAGTCATCTCCCAACCTCCGCGTGAGCAGACCATAGTTCAGTCCGCCAACCCAGCGCCATCTACAGTCCTGGCTGAAGTTCCTCAGGAACGTCCGCGCGGGTCCCGGGAATTTTCTCGGGCTCCAGCGGACCCCCTGACGGCTTGGGCCACTCAACTTGTTGAAAGCATCAGGTCTGCTCCTGACACCACGACAGTACTGATGTTAGTATTCCAATCCTTCTCTGCTCTCTTTCCTCTCCTCCCCCTCAATGGCTAGGTCCCTGCGGATCGTCGCTTGGAACGCTGATGGCGTTTCCTCTCGTCGATCTGAGCTGGCGGCTTTCGTCGTGGAGTACGACGCAGATGTCGTGCTTCTCTCCGAAACCCATCTAGCCCCCTACCATCGATTCTCACTTCCTGCTTACACTTGTTATCGCCAGGATCGTCCCCTACAGCCGCGCCAACCCCCGAAAGGGGGTACGGCGATTCTGGTCTACAGGCGGATATCCCATAGGCCACTACCCCCTCTCCCTACTCGATTTATCGAAGGTTGCGCGGTGGCAGTGGACGCAGGCGACTCGGAGTTGCGCATTGTTTCCGCGTATCTCCGGCCTGGCCTGAGCCCGCCGCCCCCGCCTGAGGAGTGGAACGCTCTCCTCGACCACCCAATCTCGACAATTGCAGCCGGCGACTTCAACGCCAAACATCCTTCTTGGAACAGTAGGGCTACCAACGCCTACGGCAGATCTCTCCGCCGGTTCGTCCTAGACGACCCGGATACGCACGTTATCGGCCCTGATGATCCTACCCACTTCCACTATGCCGGTCACCGACCGGACGTTCTTGATGTAGTTGTAGTCAGGAACGTGGCCCATAACATCCAGGTCTCGTCAGTGTCAGACCTCTCGTCTGATCACAATCCCCTACTAATAACTGTTCGAGATGTGTCGGCTTCACCCCGACTTCCCGCTGGTCCTGCTAGGAGGGTCAACTGGCGCTCCTATCACGACGAGCTATCTCGAAGGTTACCATCTGTCCCAGCGGACCCGATCGCCACTCGTGACGATTTGGATCTCCGTGCCACTCATCTTCAGGAGTTGGTCCAAGGTGTCATGGATCGACACACATACAACGTAGAGGTGAATCGCAAATCGGCCCTTCAACCGGACGTTATCCACGCCATCTGGCTTCGGCGCAAGCTCCGCCGCAGATGGCAACGAACCCGAGATCCCGCCGTCAAACGACGGTTTCAGACCCAGTCTCTTTACGTCCAGCAACTTTTGCGGGACGTAAACTCTGATCAGTGGGACTCATACCTTGAGTCCCTTGAAGTCGACCCAGCCTCCGTCTGGAGAGCGACGAGTCGCCTTACTCGCGAGAAGCGTACTCGCAACCCGCTGAATACCCCGAACGGCATTGTTTCTTCATCGGAAGGCAAGGCAGAGGTCTTCGCCGACTGCATGGAGACTCAATTCACCGTTCATGGAGGCGTCTCGGACCCTGCCTTCTCGGTAGTGGTTCGAGACTTCCTATCTGGATATTTTTCCCGCCCTCCACCTGACCCTCCCGCTCTCTTCGACAGGGACGAACTAGTTTCGTCTATCTGTCGACTGAACCGACGTCGCGCCCCTGGTCCTGATCGGATCGGGGCCGCAGCCTTGCAACATCTCCCGGCCTCGGGCGTTGAATTGGTCCTGGATCTGTTCAACTCCAGTCTCCGGCTGCAATACTTCCCCCGCCTGTGGAAAAATGCCAACATCTGCATGATACCCAAGCCCGGCAAGCCTCGAATGCTTGCAGGCAGCTATCGTCCCATATCGTTGTTGCCAGTAATCTCAAAGGTGTTTGAGCGCCTCCTACTCGCCCGCATCTGGCCGCTGCTGGATAATTTTATTCGGAGCGAACAGTTCGGGTTCCGTAGAGAGCACTCGACAACTTTACAACTCGTCCGAGTTGTCACAGCATTGTCCGACGCCGCCAACAAGAAAGAGTCTACGGGCGCTGTCTTGTTGGACGTGAGTAAGGCCTTCGACAAAGTCTGGCACGAAGGTCTTCTCTACAAACTCGCTCACTCCCCCATCCCACCGTCCATTGTGCATTTCTTGCGGTCATACCTCAGTGATCGTACCTTCAGGGTTAGCGTCGAAGGGTCCTGTTCATCAGTTCGACCCGTCGCCGCTGGCGTTCCGCAGGGATCTGTCCTCGGCCCCGTTCTGTACCTAGTGTACACGAACGACCTGCCTGTTATTCCTGGAGTCACGTTATCTCTATTCGCTGACGACGCAATGTATTACTGCAGCTCCCTGTCCCCGCGAATTGCGTGTTCAAAGCTGCAGCGTCAGTTGAATCTGCTTCCGGCCTGGCTACGGAAGTGGCGGGTGCTGATCAACGCGGAGAAATCCGAGGCGATCTGTTTTACCAGCAAGTCCACTTCCCGATGCCAGGCCCTCTCCCTCGAAGGGAGGCCTATCGCCTGGCAAAAGTCGGTGAAGTATTTGGGCGTTCGGCTAGACCAGCGCCTTAGCTTCAACGGCCACGTGACTGCTACCCTCAACAAAGCTCGAGGCGTCCGAGCCAAAATATTTCCCATGCTCTCGTGCCGCAACCGCCTGGCTTTGCGCACTAAAGTTACTATCTATCTTTTGTTTCTCCGGTCAATATTGACCTATGCTGCTCCCGCATGGTGGTCGCTTGTGTCGACCACTAACAAGTGTAGGCTGGAAGCTTTCCAGGCCCGTACCCTCAGATCCTTGTCGGGGTCTCCATGGTTTGTGAGAAATGATGTCATTCGTGGAGGACTTCGAGTTCCTACCCTTGCCGATTTTGTCCGGTCGCTTGCCGAAACTCTTTTTGCTTCTGCGGCGACCTCCTCCTTTCCTTATCTCCGATCTATCAGCACGTCTGAACCACCTCCCGCTATACGTGTCAAACGCCCTCGGGCGATCTTAGACGACCCCCCGTAATTCTGTTTGCTGTAACTTAGGTTCCCGAGCAATTCTATCTCCTTGTTACCATCCTAACCAGTCAGATACCTTCCCCAAGTATGTTGATTTCCAAACTGCTTGGCGCTGTTACCGATGCCAAAGACACGGCGGATCCCTGCCTCGCGGGGACCGACCGGCGCTACAAGGCGCCTGCATGCCGGGCCGGGCGCGTGCGGCATCTGCCGTTCGCCCCGCGACCGGTGGCAGTGTTACCATGACTCGGACCCTATACGTAAAACAAAACTGAAAATTTTCCGCCGCCTTCTCAGTTAACTGGTTGGCGTGTCCCTCCCGAATATTTTAGGACACCTTCGTTTGAAAGTCCAGCACTGTTTTCTTCTGGCAGCTATCGGGCACGTCCCGGAAGCTGCAATCAGCCATGGGTGCAAAGACGCCCCACTATTTAATGCAAATGCAAAATCACCTGACCAAACTGTGTCTTCCCCACGCATTCCTTCCAATTGTAATTCCTGGCAACTGGAATTACACACAATTGCTTCGTTCCCTATCCCAAGCTCTTCCTTCGTTCAAGGTCGAGGCGAGGTGCCAAGGCGCCTCGCTAAAGCTGGCGACCGCTACGATCCCCGACCTCCGCTCTGTTCAGGCATTTTTGACAGAGCGCAAAATCTCTTTTCACACTTTTTCCCTCCCGTCAGAGCGAGAAATCAAGGTCATTCTGTCGGGGATACCTTCATCACTGAAACTGATGCCATCAGGCAGGAACTTCTTGCGCTCGGCTATGCGCCGACTGCGGTAAGCGTCCTGCATGTTGGCAAAGGTGATGATCGCAGACCTGTAAACAGCTTTCTTGTAGAATTACTGAAAGTAGGCCGTTTCGAGGAGATTTACACTCTCCAAAAATTCTGCACCTACGGGTGCAAGTCCGAACAATTGACCCGCGGCCCGGCTCCTCGCAGTGTTTTAACTGCCAGAGGTTCGGCCACAGCAGTATCTTTTGTCATCAGCCCCCGCTTTGCGTGCGTTGTGCTGAGCCTCATAGTGGCTGTGATAAGCCAAGGACGGGGCTCACAGCTAAATGCTGCAACTGTGACGGAGCCCACCCGGCTAATTACCGAGGCTGCTCAAACTTTATCGCCGCCATGAAACCGCAGCGACCTCCGGTGCGCCCTGGCGCGCAGGCAGGCCGTGTAGCTGGTCCTGGCCCTAACCGGCGAGAGGCATTCCCACCTCTCACTGGTTCATCTGCCAAGGTCCCGGCAGCAACTCCGGTTGCTTCCGGTGCCGCTGTCTCGCCTGCAGTCGTCGGTTCGGCGCCGCCTGCAGCGGCCTCAACCCGGCGCCTGCCGGAGCGCCCGCACCTTCCTACGCGGCCATGGCCGCTAGCTAAATCTGCCCCGCCTCCAGCCCGTCAGGGCAAGTCTAAGTCTAAGCGCTCTCGTCGTCGCCGGAATTCCGCGGGCCGACCTACATCATCGCAGGTTCCACCTGTACCAACTCCGCGGGCTCGACCCGCCCCCAGTGATCAAATTCAACCTCCCAGTGAGCAGTCTACTACTCAGTCCACCAGCCCAGCGCCATCTACTACCCCTGTCGAGGCCAGTCAGGCTTGTCCTCCGGTGTCCCGGGAATCTTCTCAGGCATCGGCGGATCCCCTGACTGCCTGGGCAGACAATCTTGTTGCATCGATAAGGACTGCTCGCGACACTACCACAGTGCTTACCATGGTCTTCCAATCATTAGCTACACTCTGTCCTCTACTTCTCCTGCATGTCTAATAGCCTGAGGATCGTTGCGTGGAACGCCTTCGTGCTCCTCCCCAGACGATCTGAACTGATGACTTTTCTGACGGAGTATGATGCTGATATCATACTTCTTTCCGAGACTCATCTGGCTCATTACCTTTCGTTTTCCCTTCCTGCCTATGTCTGTTATCGTCAGGATCGTCCCCTATGGCCTCGCTGTCCCCCCTCGGGGGCACAGCTGTCTTAGTCCACAGGCGGATATCCCACAGGCTTTTGCCTCCTCTAGATAAATCTATTATTGAAGGCTGCGCGGTGGCGATGGACGCCGGCGGATCGGAGTTGCGCGTTGTTTCTGCGTACCTCCGGCCTGGTCGTCGAACTCCACCACCGCCCGAGGAGTGGGACGCCCTCCTCGACCACCCCCTCTCAACCATTGTAGCCGGCGACTTAAACGCCAAACACCCTTCATGGAACAGCCGCGTTGTCAACGCCTATGGAAATTCTCTGTTCCGGTTCGTCTCTGGCGACCCGGCACTTAATGTCATCGGCCCTGAAGACCCTACCTACTTCCCCTTTAACGGCCATCGGCCGGACGTTCTTGACATAGTAGTTGTCAAGAACGTTGCCCGCAACATCGAGGTCTCGTCTGTGTCGGATCTTTCGTCCGATCACAATCCCCTTATTATATCTGTTCGAGAGCTGTCGGCGTCACCCCGACTTCCCGCTCAGATTGTTAGGAGAGTCAACTGGCGCTCCTATCATGACGAGCTCTCTCGAAGGTTACCATCTCTCCCAGCGGACCCAATCGTCACTCGTGACGATTTGGATCTCCGCGCCACAAATCTTCAGGAATTGGTCCAAGGTGTCATAGATCGACACACCTACGCACTCGAGGTGAATCATCGTAAATCGGCCTTACCTACGGAAGTACTCCACGCCATCTGGCTACGGCGCCAGCTCCGCCGCAGATGGCAAAGAACCCGTGACCCAGTCGTTAAGCGACGATTTCAACAACAGTCCCTTTACGTTCAGCAGCTACTGCGGGACGTAAACTCTGATCGATGGGACTCATATCTTGAGTCTCTTGAAGTCGACCACGCCTCCGTCTGGAGAGCGGTGAGTAGACTGACCCGCGAGAAGAGAACTCGCAACCCGCTGGAAACCCCGAACGGGATTGTGTCTTCATCAGAAGGCAAGGCTGAGGTCTTCGCCGACTGCATGGAGTCGCAATTTACCGTTCATCGAGGCGTTTCGGACCCTGCCCACTCGGCAGAAGTCCGGGACTTCCTATCTGGTTATTTTGCTCGCCCTCCCGCTGGCCCAGACCTCCCGTTCGACAGAAACGAACTCGTTTCGTCTGTCTGCCGACTAAACCGCCGTCGCGCCCCCGGTCCTGACCGGATCGGGGCCGCTGCATTACAATATCTCCCGGCCTCAGGCGTTGACCTCGTGCTCGAGCTGTTCAACTCTTGTCTCCGGCTACAGTACTTTCCCCGCCTGTGGAAAACTGCCAACATCGTTATGATTCCTAAACCCCGCAAGCCGCGCATGCTTCCTGAAAGCTATCGGCCAATATCTCTCTTGCCAGTTATCTCGAAGGTGTTCGAGCGGCTTCTGCTGGCCCGCATCTCGCCGTTGTTGGATAATTTTATCCGCAACGAACAGTTCGGGTTTCGCAGAGAGCACTCGACCACGCTTCAACTAGTCCGCGTGGTAACGCTACTCTCTGACGCCACCAACAGGCGAGCGGCTACGGCCGCCGCACTGCTGGACGTGAGCAAGGCCTTCGATAAAGTCTGGCACGAAGGTCTTCTCTTCAAACTTGCCAACTCCCACTTCCCATCGTCCATAGTGTTTTTCCTCCGGTCGTATCTCAGCGACCGAACCTTCAGGGTGAGAGTCGACGGACCTGCTATGCAGTTCGTCCCGTCGCCGCCGGCGTACCTCAGGGATCTGTCCTCGGTCCCGTTCTGTACCTTGTGTACACGAACGACCTGCCTGTCTTGCCCGGTGTCACGTTGTCTTTGTTCGCTGACGATGCACTGTATCATTACAGCTCTGTGTCCCCGCGTTTTGCGAGCACACAGTTGCAGCGTCAGTTGGACCAGCTGCCGGACTGGCTACGGAAATGGCGTGTGACGATCAATACGGAGAAATCCGAGGCGATCTGTTTCACTCGTAAGTCCATCTCCCGATGCCAGCCCACGTGACTGAAACCCTCTCCAAGGCTCGCGGCGTCCGTGCCAAACTTTACCCATACCTCGCGTGCCGCAGCCCCCTGGCGCTGCGCACGAAAATTACCCTCTATCTGTTGTTTCTCCGGTCTGTATTGACCTATGCGGCACCTGTTTGGTGGTCACTTGTTTCCGCCACCAACAGGCGTAGGCTGGAAAGTTTCCAATCCAGAACCCTCCGTTCCTTGTCGGGATCTCCTTGGTTTGTTAGAAACAGTGTCATTCGAGGAGGTCTACGAGTTCCTACTCTCTCTGCCTTTGTCTGGTCATTACCTGCGACTCTCTTTGCCGCAGCTGAGACCTCTTCCTTCCCTTACCTCAGGACCATTAGCACCACGCAACCACCTCCCCCTGTCCGGGTCAAACGCCCTCGGGCTACTCTCGACGACCCGCCATAAGTTTAAGTAAACTGCTTAAACCTCAATTTGCATATTCACTATCTGCCCATGCCCCAGAATGTACCTGCAAAGCTGTTTCCTTCCTCCCTTCCTAGTATGCCGACCGCGCTGAATGCCGCTGCTACGTGCTATCACTGGCACGGAGGCTCTCCGCCTCGCAGGGAGCGACCGACGCCTCACGGCGTCTGCTCGAGGGACTGGGAACGGGTGACATCTGTCACCTGAACCCGTTCATGCGGCAGTGCCCACTGATTGCTCAACTTTAAAATTAAATAAAAATTAAAAACCTTTCTCCCCCGCCTTCTCAGTTAACTGGTTGGAGGTTGTCCATTCCTGTTTTTAGGTACCAGTCGAAGAACCAGAACTATGTATATCCACAGGCAGCCATTGGGCTCGACCCAGATGCTGCAGTCATGCACCGGGTGCAAAGACGCCCCGCTACTATGATGCTACATGCTACCGGACACTGCGACCACCGGAGCACGACTAGCTGCTGCTCCGTTCAACTCTGGAACTCTGGAAAAATTTTGAGCACTCTTCAACGCCACGCCATCGGACGCACTTCATCTCCTCTCCTCTCTCGGACGACATCGAGGCGGAGTCAGCCGGAAGGAACAGCCGAAGAATAGAACCGCCGCCATTCTTGCGTCTTCGCACTCCCGTTCCGCGCCAGCGATGGAAATCGCTGGGCCGGCAGCCGACTCTACATCAGCCTTCTCGCCACAAGGTCCTTTTTAGGGCCACCAAAAACACTAGAGTGTACGATTGGCGCCATTTGTCATGCGGCAAGCCTTTTGTCCGATGACAATACTTACACTTGTTTTTTATTAATGTTACACTTGTTTTCATATAAAGTTGTTATAATATAATGTTTCGATCGATTTCGGTCAATAGACCATCTTCAGGGTCTCAATAAAACAACACTATTTATAAAAACAAATTTGTAGATATTGTTAGTTTTATATATATGTTGGTCGTATAAAGCTTCCTAGGAACTGATTCTGTTATAGAGTGTTTATATTATATCAACTGATTTTGTTGATTTTGTCGTAATATTTCAAAAGTTATATGATTTTTAAAATCAGTTATAATGTTTAATAAATCTTCATGGTCCACTTCTTTTATATGGTACCTTTAGGCTGTGTATAGGGCCTATATAAAAAGAATAAAATTAAAATATATTAAACTTAAACATTATCATGTTAAATTGCTAAACTCAATGTCAGCAGCGATTATTTCTGTCTTGATGCGTTTACATATCAAATTTCTAGACTGTGGGGAATCGAAAGTGTGGACGCTTCACGCAATGTTGACGTCATACAGCATTCAGTGATCTGTCTTTTAACTTAAATTTTAAACAAATAACGTGTTTTAACGTAAACTGAGTATGCTATGTCAGAAGACGATAAAAAATCCTATCCACTGATACCTTATTCATCGCTGTAGGCTTTGTATTAGTTGAGAAAAATGTAAAGTACCGTTTACCAAATGGTAAAAGCTTAAGAGCATGATAATGTCTTTCAGCCGCCAGCTAAACGCAACATTATTATGGTTACTGACTGACTGATTGGTTACATACCTATCTACAGCTATGCAGTGTTGTTTGCTTGTTAGGTCTTTAATCTGCGACGGACGTTAGCACGTTAGCGGTCGCGGTTTTAGTTAACGATTCCCGGCTGGTAAATGATGACGTCATGCAGCGTGATGCGTTACAGAAATTTTCAAATGACCCCCAGCCATAAGACATTATCATGTCAAAAGGGATGTTGACAACAGAAATAATATATATGATGGTGAAGAATTAATTTATTGTTTTCAAAATTAGGAAAAAAATTATAAAATGTGAAAGGCGTTTGCTCGAAACTGACTGTGATGGAATTTTAAAAAGTGTAGTACGTGTTTTGGTAAATTGTCGCAAATTGTTACAACAAAAATTCATTAAATTACATATAATTCATTGTGTCAAGTTCACACCAACTGAGCAATTTGAAACACAACTAAAGTGTTTCATTACAGAGTTATTTATGTTTGCAATGCGTTACAGTTTTCTGGCACCCACAACAACAAATCAACCCAAACGCCCAGGTCGCGAAACAAAAACTAAATTATGTTTGTACTAGATATAGCATTACAAACAAAAAGCAGGTGACATTTACCGTTACACATGGAGTACATTATTTGTGTTAACGGCAAAATTAATAAAAATAAAATAATGGAACATAACGGCCTCTCATGATGACTGAAAATGTATTATAAAATGTGTTTATGTATTTTATTTTTTGAAGAAGCATCTTGCTTTCCCAAGTAATACGTTCTCTTATTAACTATATTTAATAGTTAGCAGACAATGTGTGTGTGTGTGTGTGTGTGTGTGTGTGTGTGCGCGCGTGTGTGCGTGTGTGCTAAATGGTTCCTCATTATTGTCATCATCATAGGAGGTGGTAGCATGGTAGTCTTATCTTGGAGTCTGAAGTAGATTTCACCAACGGTTTCATAAATATACTTTTGCTAGTTCATTCACGTTTCATTCACTTACAGGGTTCTCATTCCACTCTGTTTCTGTCTCAGCTTCAGTATCTCAAAATCCTCTCTTGCTTTGTAAATAAACCGGTTCAGCTTTACATTTTACTGTGTAGTCGTATTTCAACAAAACAGAAAATGTTTCATTAGTTTTGCATATTCAAATATCTCCCACCTTTATTGGTTTAATCTAGTCTCTTTAATTCAATCCGACTGTTTAATTTTCATAATTTATAACGTTATGTTATTCCACATCGATGGATTCTTAGCCCCACATCAAGTCTCCAGCTTGAAGAACCATGAGTTTTTGTTTTGTTTATGTTTTAACACTTCTTTCTTAGTTATCACTATAGGAATGAAGTTGTCTGCCTCCAATTTAGTTTTGGAATAGCCCTGTAAGGAAATTTAATTACTGTACAAGTGATTACTGCAATGGTACCCAACAGCTGAGGCTCGTCTTGGACTTAAGTAAATCACTTTTGGCCATATATAATATACAAATGAAAACTTACTTTCTTGCTTTTTAGGTGGAAACGGAGCAATACAACAGCAGACAAAGAACAAAGGAATCTTGTAGGACATCCTTAAGATGAGACTGAGATGAGATGAGAGTCTTACTTTAAGTATACCGAATGTATTTAAGTATGTTCTTATTTTCAGTATTATTTTTACAGAAAACAACATTACAGAAGACAAAACTTTTTTTTTGCATAAAAATCTATCGTCTACAAAATAAATGCTCTCCACTGATCCAGATCTAGGTGCGCTAGATAGTTTTTGTTACAGTTATATGGGAAACGTAGTTTTATTGAAGAAACTCTTAGTTAACTCAGACAGTGTACTTATAAAACCCAATAAATGCTGCAAAAAAAAAAAAAATACTTTTATTTTGTAGTTCTTACTATTTTATTTACTTTCCATAGACACCTTATATCTATAAACTGTTTTTTGGTCTGCCTATATCTTTTGATCTACCTCCGCGCTCGTCTCGTTCTTATCATTTAATATTATTCCTAAATATTTAAAATTGAATCCATTTAAAATTTACAATTTTTTATCTCTACTTCATTGCTATTATTTGTTCTTTCCTTTCTGTCCCTTATTCTTCTTTTTTTATCTCAGGGTTGAGGTTTACAGCATGTTCCGTCTTCAATCATTCCACCTTCTACTGGGTCTACCAACACCTCTTCTTCCTTGGGATCTATAATTGGGCGGAGCCTGATGAGCGTAGCGAAATCCACGACTCGGTGCACAACTTAGACCGCGAACTCCTCCGAAACTACTTAACCGAATGTTATAACATTTTGCACACCTATCCGGACTGTATTGAAGAGTGCACACATGTAATGTTTATTTCTCTAAATTATTTGGTTCAAAAGATATTACGATATTTTAAAAATCTTAGCTTAATCGTGTGATGGGAAGAGAGATAGTGATATCGTGGCCCAGCTGGCTGTCGCCCGATAAGATAAGATTTTGCTGTGCACAATGCCAGTGCGTGTACGTGTGCGGCTTCCACCGCCCGCGCTGGCTGTCGCTCGATAAGATAAGATTTTGCTGTATACACTTTGTATTCATGTCTCACATGTGTTTAATTTAAACAGTAATAGAGAATTGTTCTATGGTGTAGCCAGATGTACGGATTAGACTTAAGTGTCAATTTTTAGATGAGAATCTATGTAGTCGCTGATGCAACTGCAACTTTCCATTACATATTGCAACGAATATTCTATCCATTCTTATTCATCAATTTATATATACGTATTATTTATAGTATGCTTCGACGGAGAAGATGTCCAAATATTGGTCGTTTAACTACAAATCAAAGCCGGATGAGACAGCGACAAAATGTTGCTGCAGCAACTGTTGAAGGCCCTCCAGAACATAACATGAATCATGTGTTATATGATCAAAACAACACAGGGTATAAGGAATCTTGAGAATGAATTTGAAGACAATTTACGATCTCTGGAATTCTATGAAAGTGTAAATTGTTCTCGAGTGTTGATGCAGCAAACATTTTTTGGTATGTGTCCGCAGTGTAAGCGAAACCCAAATAAGTTTACTGCAGTTAATCCTACAGTACATCCTAAAGATGCACCTATAGAACTGATGGATCTCACTTATGTAGAACAACTCTTGATAGCAAGAGTACAACCAGTGATGCGTGTGTGTAGGGTGAAATCGAGAGGCTTTCCCGGTAAATATGCTTATAAGGGAAATATTATAAATATTGGTCAAAACATAACGGAGATTGTTAGTTTATTGCCCCCTACATCCGCTTCACTGAGCACTATAGTTGTAAGAAAGGAAAGTGTTAATGGACATCGGGATTTTCATCTGAGACGTGACAAAAGTTTAGAAGCACTCAATTTTTTGAAAGTGAATAATCCATTCTATAGTGATATCATCATTGATATGGAACAAATATCTCAACTTCCATTAAATGATAGTGTTTATGGGATGATACCCACTGTTGATTTACCTGAGGTGAATACAGATGAAGAGAACTTTTCTGAAGAAATTTATGAAATTATGTCCCGGAGAATATTAGAATCACAGAAGTTGATCGACTCCAATCAGCAGTGAATAATGTAATTCCATGGCCACAAGTTACTGATATCATAAATGAATTCTCGTGCGAAGGATATGTAAGTATGGCATTTCCCGCTTTACTACCTTACGGATCTGCTGAACTAAACGATAATACTCGAGCAAGTAGTATGAAACTTACAGCACTTGAATATTTTAAATTTTTGATGCAATATAAAGACCGACTTTTGCACATGATCCTAGGTTCAGATTTTTTGCATTGCAAACTGTTCAGCGTCATCTATTTGCTAGAAAATCTGATTCAATGGAACAATACAGCAACTGAGAAATACGCTGTCGAGTAATCCTTAAATAATAAGAAGTTTATATTATTGGTGTGGAAAAATAAGAGGATCAAAGTCTTACTGGTTTCAACGAAGGGGTGAACTTGAATCAATGATTGAGCAGTGTGATAATCTTCCTACAGGTTTTTTTGCTTTAAGTGCAGCTGATCTTTGATGGGCTGATCTGGCACGACTCATGGGTTGGGTTGTATTGATGAACTCCTGAATCAGTATAATCCTGTCATCGCACAAAGATGGAGAGCAAAACTGATTTTAGTATAATCACCTTCTTATACCAGGTGGTTGAATATGTATCCAAATATGCTTCAAAGTCAGAACCTGCTTCGAAAAATTTGACGGAAATGTTTTAAGAAATCGTTGAATCGTGAGCACCGGATGAAGAATCTCGTCTTGAGCATATACAAGTTTGATGATAAGAGTGATCAGAGAAAGAGACATCGAGGCTTGCGAAATATGTCATTTACTCCATGAAATTCCATTGTATCAATGTACCAGAACTTTTAGAATACTTGTCATAAGAATAGAAGACTATGTTGCAATTAATGAAACCAATAGTGAAAATGACAGTAATTCATTCATTCAGTTTTATAATAGTAGACCACTAGACATGGAAGAAATAACATTTTCCGATTTTGTTAAAAAATTTTCTAAGGAAAGAAATAATTCAATTAGCACAAACAGAAAAGAAAGAATTGTACAAGATTTCCCTAAAGTAAACAACAATAACAATGCAGTCAATACTGAATTATATTGTAAACAAAACTTGATTTTACGTAAGCATTGGCGTAATGAAGAAGACTTGAGAAGTACAGATGAAACATGGTTCATGGCTTATACTCAACAAAATTGTGGACAGCTTTATAACAATTAAACATGTCATTAATTACAGAAGAAATTGAAGTTTATCAGGATAATAATAACGATTTTGATATTTTTTACGATCGAGACTGGATGGCTATAGCAGCAGTAATGCCTAATGCACTACCAACTCATGTTGGTCTAGGAAATCGTGATATAGATTTACTTCATAATTGGGAAGCAGTCTATTAAAAATATCCAGATATAAAGAATAAAACTTCTTTCATCGAAAGGAATCGAGAAACATTTGGGATTCAGTATGATTCTCATGAATCATACAATGTTATTTTCAATGACAAACAAAATAAGATATTATCTTTCTTAGAATATCAGCTAAATCATTATGATGATTGCAGTATGAATTAATTCATATTTTGGCTGCGATAGAACTCTTTTAACGGGTCCTACTGGTTTGGCAGCTAACAATATTGCTGGTCAAACTATTAATTCAGCTCCAAGAATAAATACTTCAAAGAGAAGGGGAGGAACTTTCAAAGATTTAGAAGGTGAAGCCAAAATTGCTTTTGGAGAAGAATTAAAAGATGTGAGGTTCGTTATTATTGATGAAGCCAGTATATTGGGTTTGAATATGTTTTTCAAAGTGGATATGCGACTCAAACAAGCAAAGCAGGGTCCTTCAGCTGTTCCTTTTGGTGGCCTTTGCGTGTATTTAGTCGGTGATTGGTCTCAACTTCCACCGGTTTGTGACAGGAGTCTTCACAATATTGGTAATAATGTTCAGACCATTCAATCGAATCTTTTATATAAACAGTTCAAAAAAGTTTTCTTTTTAACGGAAATTATGAGACAGCAAGGTGATGATCAACAAAATTTTAGAGACTTTAAATAGAATCGCAAATAGAACAATCACTGTACAAGATTATCAGCTCTTATCTAAAAGATTTTATGTAAACAATATCGGGGACAATTTCAAAGATAGTGTCTGTATAATGTCGAAAAAAGCTGAAATCCAACGCTTTAATTATGAAAAACTAGAAAGCAATAAACAACCCGTGGCTCTAATCAATGCAATCCATAATTGCCCAGAAACCTCTCTAGCAAAATCTGACGATGTTCAGGGATTATTTGCCCAATTACGTTTATGTTAAGGTGCTCGAGTTATCATTAGAAGAAATCTTTGGTTCACAAAAGGACTAGCCAACGGTTCAGTTGGGACAGTAACTGATATTATTTATGACCCGGCTGTTGAATGCGAAATTATAACAATCACATGCCAATATGTACACTCGTATCTTTCGAAAAATATACAGGACCAGTTCTGTACTAGAATTCACTACCCATTGTACCAGTAGTGGCATCTTTCAAGAAAAATGAACTTTCTTGTACTCGCAAACAATTTCCGTTAATGTTAGCATATGCTGTTAGTATACATAGATCGCAAGGGATAACGCTAGATAAATTAACAATAGTTAATTTAATTTAGGAGACAATGAATTTCAGGATGAATTAACTTATGTTGCTCTTTCAAGAGTGAAAACATTAGAAGGATTATTATTAAAACCGGCGTTTAATTTTGATAGACTGATAAAAATTAATAGAAGTCCATAAATGGTTGATCGTAGAGATGAGTTGCAAAGGTTGTGGAATATGTCTATTGATCTAGTGTATTCAATAAAAAATGTGTATCATAAAAATGTATATATTTTGTTGATTGTAAGAATATTGATAAATAAATTATTACGAATCTATTTATCTAACGGATCAAAGACGGTTTATTGTAAAAATATTGATAAATAAATTATTACGAATATTCAATGCTCCGCCCATTTGTGTCAGTGACACTCCTAGTTTATTACTTGTTTAACTAAACAGTCATCGCTCATCCTCTCTATGTGCTGTTCCGTTGCAAAGAGAAATACATATATCCTATCTTTCACTCTGTGTATACACAATTTGACCCATTTATCTTTATTTCTGATTTGATCGCACAGGGAATAAGTTTTCACTTGTCTCAAGAACTTTATTTCAGCGGCTTGTATACGCTGAGTGTCTTGTTTCCGCAATGACCACATCTCACAGCGATAGGTTAGGACGGGTGTTACCATTACCTCATAAAATTTCAACTTTGTCTCGCTTCATGTTTTGTTATGTACCGTTCGGTGTATGGTGCCACACATCAGTTGGCATTTCTAAAGTTTATTAGTGATGCCAATCTCGGTCTCATAACTGACACCACACTGCAGACAGGTAAAATGTAACACTTGTTCTATAGGTTGCCAATTGACCATTATCTTCTACGTGTCAACGTACAATCCGTTCAAGCGGCGCATAGTAAATTGTAGGTCATCCTCTGTCTTTTGTAAAATTATCAGGATGATTCGCAAAAAACTTTTTGTTTATACATTAATGGGTTGGCGTTCAACATTCCTCCATTGTTGTGCAACGCTGTCAATATATGTATATTAAATATGGTGGGTCTACACACCTGTTTCACTCGCTGTTGATGACAGTTGATCTTGTTCTGTCACTCCCGGTTTAACAACGGTTTCTGTATTTTTATATAACACCTTTAAAAACCCCGTATCTGATGCTGAGGATAACCTAGTCGCTCCACGATACACGATAAAATACGCCTATTCACCTATTAAAAGCTTTTGTATAATCTACAAAGTCAATATGAATTTCCAGATTGTATCCCTACTCTTTTGTATCAGTAGTTATACTATTATGTAATTATGTTGTAATTGCAGGACATCTTTGAAATCTACTTTGCTATTCCATCAGCACATCAGCAGTAATTTGTCAAATGACTATTAATAATCCGAGCATACAATTTGTAGGATGTGTTCAACAGAGACTATATTTCTCACAAGACTTACGGGCCCCTTTATTGTATAAAGAGATAACATGAGCTGATTTCCATAGCTATGAAACCTTTTTCTGCTTCCATCACTGGATTAATAAATACAGCATATTTAAATATAACATCCGACACAATAATTTAAAAGATATATATTTATCCCAACTGGACCTGCTGCCTACGATTTTTAATTTGTAGCAGGGCACCTTGAGTTTCAAACTGTGATGTTTCGTTGCCTGAGTATAGACTGTCACTGCAGGCTATGTCTATTTTACATCTAGATTAAGCTTATAGTTCTCGGCTCCAGTAGTCTCACCTTCCCTCTCAGTCCACAGTTCTTGGTAGTGCCTTGCCCAAGTGCCTTGTTCATCTGTTATATTTAACCGTGCTGTATCTCTTTTAGATTTATTCAGTTGACACATGAGCATACATGCAACTTTCTGTTTTGTATGAATATCATTCTCAAAGGAGGGTATAAATGAATTCCATGACTCCTGTTGAGCTCTCCTAACCGCGTATTTATTAAAATTATGCATTTCTCTATATCTCATTCTGGTTTCTTTAGAATTAGTTTGTAGGTAGCTATGCAATCCTTTATTACGTTCTCTATTTCCTCATTCCAGATTATTGAACCACTCCCTCCCTATGCCTTTTCTTTTTCCACAAATCCTCATTTGCAGTCTATACAATACAGTATTCTATCTTACTCCATTCTTAGTTTACATTATCACTTATTTCTTGATTTACAAATGTTTTCATAGGGAGTGTTTGTGTAAATGCCTTATGATACTTTATTGTTAAAGATATACCTTTAATACTTCTTCTACTGATGTGGTTTCATTTGTTCTTTGCCTCTTCTACTTTTTTTAGTAATTCTAGCTTAGCTACAACCGAAAAAGATTAGAATGAATATCATTTCCCATAAACACCCGCGTATGTTGCACAAGTAAACTGAGTTTCTCATTTACAATGATATAATCTATACCCGATCTATGACCACAAGCACACTATGTATATTTACGTACATTCTCCTTCCTATAGAAACTGGTAACACGTTTTAGCCCATTGCAAGCTGCAAAATGTCGTAGTTCGTGGCCATTATTGTTTATTATGGGTTCTCCAAATCTTACTTAGTCTCCACTGTAAAATGCACTTAAAAGATTTGATCAATTCTACAGTTATTCCTAGGGTGATTAGACATCTTGGCAGAATTGTGACAGTCTTAGGTACAAGCTTTCCAGCGTTACTATTAGGTTGAAAACCGAGGTGAGCACAGGAGACACAACATTATTTCAGATTAAGTACATACCATTAAATATAACAGACTGGAGTCAAGGATTCGTTTCCTTGAAACAATTTAAATGACGTCATGCCATAATGCTACAAAATAAATGTTTTTAATGTTATTCAATGTATATTAAATTCAAACAGAATTGTATTTGTGAATCCATGTAAAACAGGGGAATGCAGTCAAAACTCGAATCAAACACTCGGCTTAACACGTGTTAAGATAGATTTACTTACAATTAACATAGGACAATGTAATGAATGCATGCACCGAGAGGATGTCAGGATTCAGATCGGGTTTCAAAATTTTAGACCGGAAGAGAGAAGGAGAGGAAAAAGAGTGTGAGACAGTAAATAAATGGAGAGTTTGGGCGAGAACTCAGGAACTTTATATTTTAATGAGAACGTGTTTGTTATGTTATTCCTCTGTCTTTGCGCCGATAAACAGATTACCTCAAACATGTTTATCAGTATCGCTACTCTTTTTGATAGTGTAATGCTTATAGGTATATAAAGCTTCTTGACTTAGACAGAGTCAGTCTCTTACAGGTAGCTTGTTTATCATAATGCTTAGCGCCAATGAAGTTATTTTATTGGAAATAACCATCAAATTAAATAATTATGTGCTTTTTGTAATACACGTTCATGTATACGTATAGCGTACATTATAATATGTATATATTATTTTTTTTTTCAAAACAAACTTGTGTAGATTGAATATTTTTCCATGTATTCAACTTATTTACGCTCACAGACAAACTTAACAGCAGAATATTGTGAATTTTATTAACTATCATGTATATGTTCGTTAACATATATTTTATGAATTCCCTGTAAACATGTATGTAAACGGATATCTTTCTAGGCTTTACTTAATTACGGTTTTTTATATTGATTGTCAGCGAAGAACGATCTCCAGCAAACCTCGCGCTTAGCCTACAGCGCAAGAACACACACCATTTTCTGCTCTCCAAGATTTCAGGTAGTACCACATCGAATTCCCAGATAAAAGATTAAACAAGCCGTACATTTACCAACTAGCGGTATCAAGAATATGGTTAAGACTGTACTCACATCTTATCGAGTATCGCACTCTGTTATGGTACTTTTTAATGTTTTAAGAAGACAGGAAAAAACGTAAAACAAATTTCAATAACATTGTGGAACTGAAATTATAATTTAATATGGATAACATAAAATTACTGTATCCAAATTATGAATTCTGAATTTTAATTTTCTAGATAATAGACGTAAAAGTAGCTTAAAACAGACGAAATATTACTACTGTGCAGACTATGTTCTTTCACTACTAAATAACTGTGTAGTTAAATACCATTTTATGTACGTATGTTAGTACAATAAGGCTGTTATAATTACAGTTACTGTTGTTGTTGTTGGTGGTGGTGGTGATGTTGCCAATACATTCGTCTTAGTAGTAAAACGGATACCTCCTTAATAACTGTATTTTTTAAAGATGTATTTAATTCGTAAAAGTTATCGTAAACCACTCATTTCAGTATCCGCTAGCATGACATAGTAAATTGTTAATTAAGATGCTTCACCTGTAATTTTTCAATTACCTCCCCTTTAGTATATACAAATTTGTGTTTAGCCTAACAAAACTGAATTTCTTTGTAGCAAAACAAAATGTAGGAAACCTACATACTGTTTGATACACGTATTCAGCAATTCGCTTACATCACAAAAGGAAAACGTTTTTATGATATAGTATAAAGAAGTACACTATAGTGACAACGCCTTTCGTTAGTGGAAACGTGTGCAAGCACAAGTTACGAATGCTAAGTTTGACTTTTGTTTAGTATGACACAGACAATTAGGTTTCCACAGAGTTAATTAACTTAAATCTTTTACGTCAATCTTTACAGCTGACTCTACGCATCATATACCGTGGAGTTTCATACTCAATTTACATGTACAAAGGAAGCCTCTGAATAGTTTTATTACTTTTACCGTTTAACTTAATTGATTCATTTTAATCAGATGTTCATATTTTTCAATAAGACGTTATTATTGTAATCTGGCCCGCCAACAATTACATTCGTAGCCTATGTGAAGTTTGTCACGTTACACTGGGTAAACACCTAGACACGATGTTCCGGTAACGTGTAACGAAAAGTAGTTAAAGGCCGCAAATTACTGACACCTCCTGCTGACACTTACACCCCACTCCCGCCTCCTGCCTCCTACTGACACTTACTGCAATCTTCTTGTACACAGGACGCCACAGGTGACCTTGACTAAGCCATTATAAACATAAGGTAGCTGCCCGAACTGTTTTTTATGTCGCACTACTGTTATTTATTTTTATTAGTGACTTTGGCATCTTACGTTTTGTGCGCACTACGTACTAGATATCTATATAACTAGGAGAACTATTGTAATACAAATTGGGAATATTACTTTCTCCTGTGTTTAATGGTTATTCCCCTATTCTAATACCGCTATCCGTGCAATACTCGTAATACTATTATTATACTGATTCATATTTTCTGTTTACTATTATTAATAATTAGGACTGAAAATCTACAATATGGGATATGGAATTGGGAATATTATTTGAATATAAAAGTTATTATGTGCATTGTGTTAAGTACGACAATATTCGCAAATGACCAATGATCCAGATTGCATAGCATAACACAAAGTCCAATTCAGCCCTTTTGTGTGGTTAGAATTCTTGAACAATTTGTGAAAGGTTAACGTATCATTAAGGTTTTAGGAATGAGATTTCTGCTATCACTGGTAGGAGTTAAATTAAACGGTCGGAGTAGAGAAGGATTTTCTAAAGATGTCGGAACATAGTTTGGGCGGAGGCTACACACCTATAGATCTCTTGATTATTGGGACGGTGATCTCATCATCGATAGACGGATCGATTTTGTTGTAGTTGCGGACTGCTGAACGGAAGAAAATGAAACAATTATAATGATCCTACAATCATTTGAGTATTCTTTATACCTTGGAAACATCAGTGTGTGTGCGCGCCCGCGTATATTTAATTTTACAATAAAATATTGTTTTGAAAGTTTTGGAAGATAAAGAATTAAATTTCTCTACTTTCCTTATGACACTAAAAGCATGCATATATAATAAATGTATATTGTAATATTTATAGTTGTTAAAAGGTTTCATTGCACACTAAAATGTAATAGTAATACGTTTTTACATTATTTACATTATTCCATGTTACATTACATGTTTTTTTACATTATTACATTATTTTAAAATAATTTTGGTATCAAAAAATATGATACTGTATGTATGAATACTGCAACTCAATGGGAGCAGTAAATGTTTTGACGATTCTGATGCGTAGTTTATACTTATCAAACTAAATTAACTTACTTCTATATCTCGTTGCAGTTTTTCACACTTGTAACGTAAAAATAAATTAATCGAGACTACTTTTCCCAAAATTAATTTACGGTAAGATGATTTTTCCGTTGTGCTTAAAAATATACCGGTTCCTGCATATGTTTATAACAAACACGATTGTTATGCTATCGTAAAATATTGAACAATATTAAAATAATAATTTTTTGTTTCAACTCATGTTTCAAACATTTTCTACTCTCAACTACAGGCAGTCCTCTTCTTTTAGATATTTGATGTTTGTACATTTCGCTCTTTGGATATTCAAAGTTGATTTCCTTCAATCAAGTTTAGCACTAGAGTTTCTGGTTTTCGTACATTCTACAATGGGAAAGGATGAGGAAGTAAATGAGAATGAAGACAGGTGCAGTCATTCGTTATTGTACCCGATATTGAGAGTAAATAGTGTACCATACCAAGTTCACGTCTGACCTTAACATTCTTATAAAGAAGAAAAACATTGACATGTTTAAATTTGTCTATAAATACTGTTAACTTATTATGTATTATTTGTAGTAACAGTGGACACAATTATAAATTCAAGCGAAATAACATACGATTACAGTCCAGTACGCTGTGTTTCAGTTTGTTGAATCGATTCTACCAATTTAAAGGTAATCCTGCAGTAGATACAGAATGTAAATAACAGTGACGGCTGGTGGTTCCAAATTTTGGTAATTGCAGTAGTCGGATGATGGGGGGGGGGGGGGGGGAGTTAATAGAACGCATTAAACAGGAGGCAGACCTACTACATATGTGCATCATATGTAGTGCTGTTATACGAAAAAAAAAATAGAAAGTTACTGTTTTCCAATTGAGCAATTAATTTGTAGGAAATTTCAAGTAATCTGTGTCCGGACAGTTCATCTAACAAGCATGCGGCAAACGACTAAGCATCGTGTTTAGGTCTTATTTTAAATAACACCTAACACACAGTTTAATTAACAAAAGTCGATTCACACTTTATTATCACAATCGCAGTTATACGAAATTATTACTACAATTTTATAAATTTAAACAATGGATAACGTTTGCCTTGAACCAGTGTAAACACTAAACATGACACAACTTACAAATCAAGAAGGCTATGCTGATTTTATGACAGAACTATGGATGAGGTACAATGCTACTAGTGGAGCGTTGCAGAAGCTTTGCAACCGCCTAGGTTATATTGGGAGCATAGGGCAATTGTGAAGAGTAACGCACGTTCTCCCATATGTTTGCGTAGTTCTGCCATTTACTGTTCAAGTTGCAAGCGGCCTACAACCACCAGCCTGCGCGCCACACTTGAATTGAACGCGAACATTGCCGCATAGAATATAATACGTTTTCTGGTTGAATCGATGAGACTTTTAACTGCTTAATGTTTTCGTATATTACTTTACAGTTTATTTATTCTATTTTGGTGGTTGTGCAATGCTGCAACCATAACACCAGTCGCCACTGGTAAATAATATAGTGTACGTATTGTACAGTAGTTCGACTATCTGGCAATATGAAGTGTTTACATGTTTTTGGAAGCGCGTTATTTACAAAAGTTGAGGACCCCTTAATTTTTTTTTAAAACATCAAAACTATTTGAGTGTATAAAGTGCCTAGGTCTGCTCTGAGGAAATATAACACATATAGCCGAAAGGAGAAACATATAGAAAGTTTAATTCTACAGGTCATGTAAGCTGAATTTGGACAGCAGTTACATACGAGTCTTTTACGAACACCAAACACGAAATTCTTTATTATTGGAAACCACATTAGCCATTAGATTGTGTGCAGACGTACCGATGATTGACCATCACAGTTTCATAAGTGACGTTTTGCGTACGTAGGTGTGCTGAGAATAGTAGTGTGGGTCGATCAATAGATTGTGGATGAGTTACAATTGCGGATAGGACTGCTGGAAAGCTTGTTACTAAGTGGCTCCTGAGTGGGATGTCAGAGACCAATTTCAATGATCAAGTCGCTCGAAGTGGGTGTAAGATAAATGACAAATGCAGTATCAGAGTCTGTATTTAATTGCGTGTTCTCCGTAAGTAAAAAGCATTTAAATAGTAGTAAGAAGTACTTTTTAATTTGCTACAAATAACAAGTGGTCATGAAGCTGATAAACTTTAGTTCCACTTGTTCTAAGCATGGACGTCACCAGTGCCCAATTATTTGGGGGGGGGGGAACATTATGGAAATACAGAATATTTGGTCTATGGTAAAATTTCTAAAAGACTAGAGGCATTCTTTTCTATTTTTATAAGTTTTAATTTTTTAATATTACTTATGTAATTGATATAATATTGTAGACATATATAATGTATTTTTACATTGTTAGGTAATTTAAGACTGTCTTAATTCACTAGATTAAGATTAGTTGTAGAAATTAAGATGACTCAAATAGAGAAATCCAGTATTATTTAAAGTAAGTATTGAACATTACACT
Organism: Magicicada septendecula; assembly: GCA_034769895.1. Lineage (NCBI taxonomy): Eukaryota > Metazoa > Arthropoda > Insecta > Hemiptera > Cicadidae > Magicicada > Magicicada septendecula. The sequence continues at coordinate 400,390,954 of CM068369.1, read as the reverse complement.
TAGTAAGTGTTTACATTTTTATGGCAGTGTCATCTTGACAACAAACTGTCAAACCTACGTTCTAGCCGTCAACATTACTTGCGGGAAGCTATCATCTCTATACAATAATTCAAAGAAAATAAATCACTAGGCCTCAAATTGGACAATCAATGGCACTGATTTAAGTTAATATTTTTATTCAACTAATAATTTATGTAAAAAAATGAAAAATTAATTTGAATAAAAACGTTTTCAGGATTTAGGCTTTGAAAAAATATTGCGGGGGACGGGTCCAGCCGTAAAGCCTGTGGTTCTAAGTGATATCTATTTTTTCTATCATTTTATGTGTATCCAGAAACAACAATAATCGTCATTATGGAAAATATAAATTCAGTTCATCATAAAAAATTTAATAGCCAATAGTTGACTCTTTGAGAAGTAGTGTAGCTTCTTAAAAAGTTATTTTAGTGCAGTAAATTTCTTTTCAAAGCTCTGCTCGTGTTTTTGTTATTTCTACGTATCCTGTACGTACATAGGCGCACGCGTGTTTGTATGATAATCTGCACATTTGTTTGCACATACGTGTGTGTGAGTCTAGGGGACGGATATCACGATACATGTTCACTATTTGGGGTTAATGCATTTGTTGAAAGGTACCATCAGTGACTTTCAGACTATCCAATTCTTATTTCAGAATATTTTTACAAAGCAGATTTAATTATAATAAAATATTTAAAATATAATACATAAATGAGTAACGTATACAACGTATACTTACAGATTATATCTCTAAATATAACGTATAAGTTATGTTATATTAGAAAATTACGTTATTTTTAAGAATACTTTAAAAAGTTTAGAAATTTAAGTTAGAGTTATTACGTGATTATTTTAATCTTTTATTTTAATCAATTTGTTTATAAGTTCTTTATGTCTTAAATTTGAAACAATATGTTCTACGCATAATTGTTGAGAACATTACATTGTGTACGTAAAATAATTTTTTTATATGGTAAAACCGTACTCCTTAAAACTATACTATAGTTATAGATAAGAACATGCAATTAATTACACCTTCGGTTTTACATTTATTGTTGTAGATTGTATATTTATATAACATAGATTATATTGTATATCGTACATTCACGTAACAGTGTTGGCATTTGTTAAAACAACATGTTCCGTTTCAACATGTTCACGTATTCTAATGATACGAGGCAGACAGAAAACGTCCACCTGTTACTTGTTGTTAACCTTAACGTAGGCCAACAGAACAACATACTCGTAATTGCCTAGAGTAGTGGTTGTCAAGTGATTTAACAGGCACTCCGCTAATACAAAGTTCAGAACCATTAATATAGCGGCTCATTAGACGCCCAATATTTCATTTGACGTCTAAACCACCAGTAGACAACAACTTGGGATATCCCTCATACAGAATGTTAGAAAAGTAAACGTTTATTTGACGGATAATCAGTCTGACCTCTAAAAGTCAAGTATGTTGATTCTTCTAAAGCGGTTAAGCAAAGGCGTATCTGACACGACTTTTGGAAGACTAAATGTCGCCTGTTCCTTTCTTCTGACAACAGCCTAATTTCCGAACTGAAGATGGGTTACATTTTAGTAGTACACTGTGATTACAGCACAAAGCCAATTAGTTAGACGTTTCTCAATGCTTTATGTAGAGTTTCAACATAGTGTACTGATTAGGAAGTAGTCTTTAATCGGGTTAACAAAAACATATTGTTAAGTATTTTAGAGAAAAAACTATTCAGTATATTTAATTAGGATTATTCATCACCAGCACCACCGCCAATACCACCACCATCATCATCATTATGACGAATCTCTCGCCCAATCACCAATTTTGATGGTGGCATGTCGGTTGTGTCGTGTACTGATGACTTATACGCCTGAGGAATAGTGGTATACGTAGGCCCCAGTCTGTTTGATTCTCGTCAATAACTTTCGAAAAGACGGTCTAACTGATCGTAGTATGGTACAGCGATAAACAAAATACAAAACACCAATGAAGTCACTAATAACCAGTTTTAATTATCACAATTAACAGTTTGTAATCAAGAAGTTATTCAACAAAATTATACTCACACAATAATTCAAGTTAATCTGTCCACACAAATAATGATGTCAAATATAAAGCATTCCGCACTATAATCACTGTTCACTAATACACCACTTGAGACGCACTGTGTAAATCACCCGACGTAAACTGAAAATTAAGCGGCGGGTTGGGGTATTTATAGTCTCCCCGGTTCCATAATATGCGTCCTTTACAAACACTTGAAGAATTTCGATGATACTTCAGCGCGACTTTGGCAAAAACACGCACCGTTAGGCTAGTTGAGAAGCTTGTCGAACAACACTACCGAATGTACGAGATTGTTCCGTATTACGTAACACTGTCTCGCATGTTAAGTGTCACGTACGCACACAACATTACGGCTGGGCTCTGCTGGAATAGCCGACAAACGTAGAACGTTCTGTAATGGCGTAACAGTATTAACAATTATTATAAATAATATAAAATAATTAATCTAATATTTGCAAGTTATAACAATTTTCAACATAAAATCAACACCTTAATATTGAACTAAATCTGATATAATTTTTGCAAATTGTATTAAATTATTGTGATAATTGTTAACAATTTTTAATAATAAAAAAAATTATGAATACTTTTATATTACAACTAAATCTAGTTATACTCTTTACAAATAAAATACAAACAAAAATAAATTTATTCTGTTTATAATAGCATTTGTGGTTAAAATTATTATTAACAATATGCAAGATTATAAAGGTACTGAACTGACCTTCTATTCATTAGCCAAGATTTCAATTGTTTAAGAGAAATTTTTTTGTTTTTTATTTTTTATGTCGGTAAGTAAACGATTATAAAATGTATGATACAAAACATGAATAAACTTGTTATATATTTCATTTTTAGCTAAAGGTATCAAAAGAGTTCATTCTTACACCTTAATTGTCGAAGGTCTATTTTCCTACAATATTCACTTCTATTGAAATATATTGTAAGTACTTTGTGTACGTAAAAATGTCTTAAAGGTAAATAATTAATTTTCTGAAACAAAATAAAGAGTTATACCTTACGTTTTTTCTAGCATAATTAGAATGTAATGTTTTTCTAAGGCTAATAAATGCTTCAAATATGATACGAACGTCCCGCCATAACAACCAATTCCGTACGTTCATTTTTAATGAATTATGAATACAATTTTTAACAATTATATAAATTTATAACAATTATACAAATTGTATAAATTTATATAAGTCTCGTATAAATATTTAAATATTATGAATGAACTAAATACATATATTTAACGAAATAACAATATTTTGCGGGCACACTTATTTTGCTTACTCTTGTATTACTTTTTTAACAAAGAACGATGCAAGATGAGAAAGAAAGATAAGAAATGATAAGAAATCGTAATTGGACATATAAGAAAATTATATTTTTGTTACTTTAATGACAAATTAATTTTATTAAGAGAAACCACAAACAAACAAACTCCGCTCAACAGTCCGTTAAGGACCAAGGCGTACCGCGCGGCTTTTGTGTTAGTGTGACGGTGTATGACTAGTACTACGCGCCACCAGCCGCTAGTTGCGGTATTCACAGCCAGGAGGCGGCGCTGTTATCTCAGCGTCTACTCAGTTCTGCCTCACGACGCTGAGTGCACGCCGTACGGAGCCTCCGCCGGGAATTGAACCCGGGACCACGAGTGCATCAACCGCCCGCGTTAGCCACTAGACCACCTGGAGGCTCATTAAGAGAAACCAGGACTTGAAAAATTCATTTACTAATTTTCTTAGGGTGGTTCAAGTAGTTGAAGTATTACTTAAGCATTCAATGTGAAGGAAGGGGTTCAAGCTCTGCTTACTTTTGCTTCCAAGGGGGAATGCTTTCCCAAGAGAAACAAACGTGCACGCGAAAAGAAAGGATGGTAGGCGAAAGATAGAATTCATTCGTACTATAAAAACTGAATAAACTATCTCAAGAGTTTAAGAAACTCCTACTCGACGTCACCCGTACCGGACGTATCTTTGTTATTTCTAATAAATTCTACTACTCTAAAGAGTCGAAGATATATTTCAACTGTTCCTGTTAGACTATCTCATGCGCAGACTACTATCTCATGCGCAGTACTACTACTACATTCGCACACTTTCGTAGTCACATCGATAGTAATTTTGCCATAAAATATACATTGTCTGAAAGATGTTGCTCAGTCCTTGGATACTAATACCCTTCTTTCTAAAGATGATAAGCTCGTTTGAATTATGCCTCTCAGAACATAGGTCTTGATTGTGCATATTGAATATTGTGTTTATTACTTGATCAAGACTGGGTGATAGCAGAGAGTTACAGACTTATACTTCACCTTTATGCCGGTATTGAAATAAAAAGTAGATTCTATGACATCAGGGAATCTATAATCTATTGCACACTCTGAGCCAAGATTCACTGCAATTAAAATTCGAAAGCACTTTTGTCGTCGTCTGCCAATGCACATGCTCAGGACGTTAAAATATGCTTGATATTAGGGAGTTTTAGTCATTGGTTAGAACAGATTGTAGTTTGGTTAAGTCTGTAGATGGATGACGAACTGAAAAATTCTCGGTATCAGAAGGTGTTATCTTTTGATGTGCGTTTTAAGAAGTATGATTTGGATGGATTATTCGTTACTTCCATGATCTACGACAAAGTGCAGTTAACAGAGTTGAACGTAGAGTGGCACAGTTATGCCGGGAGCTGGGTCTATTTATTCCGCCTCACGATCACTTATTTAACTTCTACCTGGATGATCGGGTGCACCTGGATAATTCAAGCTAACCTAGTGGAAGTGGGAATAATCTAGGATTTTTAAGTCTGGATTACAGGATCTTGGTCGACAGATTAAAAGTAATTGTAATTTTTTCCTCACTAGTCATATAGTTTACTTGTCGAATTTTAATTTAGCAGTGTTAATATATTCATTTTATAAAATATATTTACATCTATTTAAGGTGATATATCTTGTAACTAGACCTGTTAACTGTGGTTACAAATAAAAGAAAAAAAAAATGTTATTTAAAAAAAAAATTAAAAAAAATTTTATGTTTGGTTGTTATGGTTAAAATTTAGGATTAATCCTAAATTTGTGTTTTGTTGAAAATTTCGAAATCCTGAGAATTATTTTGGTTTAATTTACACTTCTGGTAGATCTTAACAAAATCTGGAGTTAATCAGATTAACTCCTTTCAGCAATCGATTAATGATTTTCAGTGCTGCTCCAGTATCTCACTTTTAGTTAATATTTCTCGTCTTCCAGGAAGTCTTGTAATTAATTAAACCCTTAAATTAAAATGTGAAATAATTTTACAATCCAAATAGTTGAAATAAATTGATTTATTAACAATAATTAATAATAATCGATGTTAAATCGATGTAGAGCAATTGTTCGACTCTGTCACAGGGATGTATCGATTTGTGATTACAGGTTAATTTTTATATAAGTGTTAAAAAAGAAAGGTTCTTTCAACGATTATTTTATATATATTCAGAAAAGGGCAGGCCTAGAAAGTATAACATTTACAAGAAATAATCTTAATAATTAATATTTAACAAATTGTGAATAATATGTAATGTTTAATATATTTGATTTTTCAAACCAAAGCTGCAGGCTATGAAATCAGTCGAGGAGGTTGTAGTGCATCACGGGACCATCATGGCGGCTAGCTGAATTGATGAGGTTATACGTATATTTCGTTGCTGGAAAATCTCACAATAAATTCACCTTTATAACTGTTTTATGGATCTCCGAAATTGTGTATAATGTCTATTATGTTGTTTGAGGTATTCTGGATGAGCGTTCAGTGTCCACTGGTGTTAATTGTTTTCTGTTAGAGGTGTTCACTTTATGTCTGTTCGTGACGAAGAATCGTTAATATGTTGTAGAGTGAATTATTAATAGTAGGTAGTTTTAATGATTTAAATCACTTGTATTATGTGGTGTATTGTTCGTTTTCACCGTTGTAAAGTATTTCATAAGTTTTAACTCGAAAAGTGTTAATTTATGTAACTCCCGTTTTCCACTGATTCTAGGCTTTAACCTTTACACTCCATTATACGGTTTTCAGAACGCGATTCTGCATAGACTGTTCCGTTTGAATGTTAACAAAGAACTAACTAACTTCCTTCACCTTAGGAAATATCTTGCCAAGTTAATATTGGAAAACTATTGTTAAAATAATTTTCACTTTCCATGTACATAATTCCAAGGTACATTATATATGGAATATTTTTAGTTTATTGTTCGCTTTCATGAACTATTAACCATATAATTGGTTTATTTATCTCAATCTGTTTAATTTGATATGTCATAGTCCATATTTGTTGAGATTTTTGTTAAAATTACCAAATTTCTGTCTTTTTGGAAATCTAGGCCCAAAAAACTGTTTCCGTTCTTCCACACTTTTACTGCCATTTTAAGTGTTATTAATATAATTATAATAAATTTCAAATGGTCACAAATCTCTTCCTTTCCTTAATAACTTATAAATTTAACATTTGAACTGTCTTTTAGTGATAATTTCTGAATTTACCATTTCTCTTTAAAAATAGTTATTTTTTACATTTCGAAAATTTTCAATAATTTAAGATATTTTTCTATATTACTCTTTTAAATCATAGGATCATTTACAGTAGTTGTTAATTGACCTACCTTACATAAATCTTGTTAGTTTACATGGTTCATTGGTGAATTAACTGGTTTATTCTAATTTTTGTGAATTCATTATATGGCCTAGAGTTTAGTATTTTACATATATGGTTTTTTCAAATAAATTTACTTCTACACCTCCTCTGACTTTTAAAAGTTAACATGACATGAAATAAAATTGTTTACATAATTATTGAGATGTGTAGCATCTAATTCATGCTACTGTTACTAAAATAATAATTAACATTAATCAGCAGTCTTTAAAGTTAGACATGTTTGCTTAAACTGTTTTGAACATACATTTAACACACTTTATAAATTAATACAGCATCCATACTTAAACATTTTAATTTGTATGTATGCTGTTATATAACTAATACATCTTACTCTAAACATATAGGTACCTTATTCTATTGGAACTCTTTTAAAAAATGGAGTTCATGGCTTTGAACAATATCAGCCATTTAAACTTCTTAACTCTATTAAAACTTAAACTATTTTTAGTCCTTTCTGATTTTACTATTATTATCTAACATCCCCTTGTACCGTAAACATTTCCCTCACACTTTCTTTGTTATTGGCATTCCTTTGAATGTCTAGAGATAACAAAGTGATCTTATTTAATGAAATATTGGAAATATTTTCCATTTTAATATTTCATTATTTGTTAATTATAAAATATAAAAGTTACTTTATAGCACATTGTTTAAGTTATAGATACACTACAACTAGAAGTTTATTACATTTCAAAACACTTCCACTAGTACACATTCACTGTTGGTTCTGACTTATATTTGAGTTTTATTATTCTCAGACCAGACCTTTAGTCATAATGGACTGTGAAGATTTGTTTATTTTTTATCATATAATAACTTTAGTTGGTGCACTTCTTATCATACTACACAATACTTTTGTTTATAAATAATTACAATTTCATAATGTTTTGGGGTGTTATACTTTCTTTAATGGTATCATTTGGTTTGGGGTTAATGGTAGTTAATAATAGGTTTTTATTGTGGTTCTTCCATCCTATTTCTTCCTTTCTTCTCGTCTTCCTTCTTGTGTTCATTCTTGGGTAAACCAAGGTACTCAGTGTTATCTTGTCCGATGGTTCGGAGTATCTTCTTTATTATCTGCTTTTAAATTTCTTCTTCCTTCTTGGGTTTGGGGTATTTTCTTTATCTCCTGATACTAACTTTACTCTTCTTTCTTGTTTCGGGATATCTTGTTTATCACCTGATACTAATCTTCCTCTTCTTGTTTCTTCTTGTGTTTGGGGTATTATATTTATCACCTGCTCCTAATCTCCTGGGTAATCTCCTGATTTTTTAATATGAGTTTCCTTTAATTTATTTTCTTTGACTTTTATGGTTGTATTTTTATTATTTAATTATTGTTTTTCTTTTATAGTGGTGTTTTCCTTTGAAGTGTAATTGAATTTCATTTGACATTCTTTGAGTATATGTAATTTAATTATTTTTATGATCTTATTTGAATTAATTATTGGTGTAATATCTGTCATGCTACAATCTTTATTAAATTAAGAATAAAAAAGATTAAAATTTGATATAATTTCGATTGTCTTAGATTCCAGTTCAGTAGTATTCACTGTCATTACCCTATATCTATACACTTTTAATTTGATTTAAAGGTTAGGAAAAACTATTTGCCCTACAATATGACAACAAGAAATTTGACAAATCTTACGTAAGCACAATGGAAGGGGAGGCGAATGCTTAATTTGATTACAAAGGCATGGAGTGGGGTATAAAATGACTAAAGATATGCTTATTTAATTAGTAATACTTGAACAGCCCTTTAAAATCCGTTAAAGATGATTTGATGCAATTGTTAGTTTATGTTACTGTCATTGAATTACAGCATAACGCCAATAAATTTTCTGACAATCTCATATCTAATGATTTTAAGTTCTACTGAAGAATAGATATTAAAATTACTACTAATAATATTAAAGACTAAACATAATACAGACTCTTTTTTTTATTCCGATTACAAAATATATAAAAATTTACTCGTCAAATATTTTTTAATAGGCCAACAGAATCGTGGTTAAAATTTTACTCCAACACGTTAAACAGAAGTTGCCAAACTATTCTTTACATTAGCATGGGAAACCATAATAGACTGGATTCTCTACGATCTTTCCATTCAATTACTGCGCTCAATATATATATTAGAGCTTAGGTTACACGTGTTCGGTATCTATGGTTGAGGCTAGTTCCGAACGGTTAAGTGGAGAGATTAGTATACTAGATGACGATACAACTAGCTTTGCTGTAGCCGTGGAGGGGAGAGTGGCTAACAGCCAGAGTATATTTTTTGCCCGCGGAGGGAATGTAACCCTAGCCACTTAGTGTAGCAAGCCAGTACGGCCACTCCGTTAGTAATTTGAAATGGCATTAACTACATTTTAAAGAGACTTTAAAAACCCTGTACATAAAATAGAAGAGATAAAGGTAGTACCAAAACAGGTAAGCTTTTATATATTGATTAAGCTTATTGCTTATGCTCGACTGCACGTCATCATTTAGGTCTGGAGACAATAAATTATGTTGATATTCCACATTGGTAAACCTCTTCACGTTTGCGCTGATGTGAGTTGCATTTCATTGACTGGTGGCCTCATTCTGTCTTCCGCAACTTCAGCAATGCCAAAGCCTGCTTTATTAATTAGAAATTGTCTGACCTTACCAAACTCTTGTTTATACGCCTACCACATTTAATTATACAAACTAGAACAATTTTCTTTCTGTTAGATGAAAATATAGCGCTCCATCATTCCAGTAATAGTGTCTTTCGAGGTTTATTTTTTGGACTGGTATATGTTTTGACATTAATTTAGTGAAAAGAAATCTATCATGTAACATTAAAATTTTTTTATTGAAAATTAATCTATTATGTAAAATACATCTATTTATTTACATTAAAACTTGTGATGATTCACTGAGCCATTGAAAGTTTGTGGATAAACCTTAGTGATTTCCTTCAAATCTACATTGGAATTTAAGTGTGCAAATGGAATTGTTAATTAAGTAGAAATGAAGTTATTATTTTATAAAGTTGATATCATGTTATTTTATGAGTTAAAAGGGGAAGCAACTTGTTTGAAACCATTGACGTGATGTACCTAAGTGAATAGTCTAAATTAGTAAAAATACCGTTAATAATACAAAAGGGAGATTAAAATTACATTAAATCCAGTCCTTTAGATTATGACTGTTTTGTTTTGATGTTATTTATAGTAAATGTTTTCCTAACGGATTATTTGTTTGGTTTTACTAGAAACTGCTCTTTACACTTTTCATGGTCTCATATTGCGTGTTGAATATAACACATCATCTTAAAATCAGTTAATAATATAATTATTTCAGTAAAATTATAAGATACTATCATATTATTTTTTAGTATCTGATAGTAGTCTGATCAGTAGCAAGACGTTATTTTCTTACATAAGGAATTGTTACTAATAATGTAATATTTTATTTTTTAATCAAAATAAAATATTCAGAAAGTAATATTTTAATGTTTTCCTCAAAGCTTAAAAAATTTTATATTGAAGTGTTTCTTCAAACCTTTTTGTGCAAACACATACACACACGCGCGCTCGCGCGAGTGCGCATACTTAAGTTTGTTTATATTTGTTTTTGTTTTGTGTATTTCTTCACGGTATATGAGCTATTTTATCTCACTGGAGTTTCGTCTTTATACCTACAAAGCCTAACAAGCAAATGCTTTTGTCTTTCTCTTTATTTTTAGCTTCATAATATTTAAATTGTGTAGCATATAATTAACTGCTGCTATTTAATAACCCAATATTATAATAGCGACGTTGTAAATAATCTACTTAAAATGTATCACATATTCTGCTGACAGACAGGTAGCAGTAGAGAACGTCAATCTGTCATTTAACGTCCACCTGTCCATCAGACCTGAATTATCAGAGAAGTTAACCGTCTCCAATAACGTGAAATGGTTTGACAGGCGTTTTACCCATCCAGGACGTGATATTCAGCAAAGCAACCATGTTACCTGGAAATGGCATGTATGTCAACTGCTGGAGTCACCTGGGTAACATAATTGTTCAATGTAAACTAATGCTTATGTACAGCCGAAACGTAAAAGATGGGACAAGAATGAAGTATCAAACCATTAAAATAAAATAAAAAATATTTATATTTAAAATATAAATGTAAGTGTTAATATAAATATAAATACAAATATAAATACAAATACAAATACAAATACAAATACAAATACAAACACAAATACTAATATAATTATAAACATGAATATTTTAAACTTTTTTTTTATTTATTGAAGTATTAAACCCATTTCTTAGTACTGCCCTTTAATTATACAACAATTATTTTTATAAGGAAAAGTTACGTCCTGTTTCGGACTGCTTGAAACATAATTCCCTTTTAGAGATGCCTTTCGTTTGTCTTCATTTTGAGCGACATTTTCCATACAGTCACTGCATTACGCGTCCGTTACGTCAATGTTCACATATTAGGATGAAGCCAGTTCGAGTAGCGTGTGTATCACTACTTACTCACAGATAATGTAGTTATTTCGTCTTTCATCACATTAAAAATATATATTTAGTCATAATTGCTAGCTAAATGCTACTTTTATGTGGTGACTATAGTTATTCTTCAGCAGAGAAGGAATTCATCTGACCGAAATTGTTCATTAAAATATGTCCAGAGATAAAGTCTCTAGTAGCTAAAATTATAAGGATAATGGTGTGAACACAAAACATATGAGCGAAAAATAACCATGAAAATAAATATTTCTTGTTTCCAGAAAAATCCACAACTTTGTCAAAATCGAAAAGCTAAATTAAAAACCCGATAAGAAGAATTAGGTATTTAATATATTCGATTCATGCATTTCGCATGTCTATTTACGAAATTATTTTGAGAGATTTGTCTTACCTCTACAATGAAATATTACCATTTTGATTACTAACGGTTTCCTAGATTATTTCGCTTATATAGATGTGTTTAATTTATCTTCATTTTGATCGTCACCTTTCACTCATTCTTTCCATCCATTCCATTCAGTTTTTCATTTTTCCGTTTCCGAATAAGGATTAAAATTCCACACAAAATTTTTGTTACTTATACTTTCTACGCTTTTACTTACTTTAGTTAGTTTTACTGGAGGCTGTTGCTGGATGAATAAAAAAGGAATCGTAATAAATGCTAAGTTGTCTACTACAATATAATTCATCATGGTAATCAAGACAAATAAGCATTTGTATCTGTTTTGTACAAGTTTACAAATCTATACAAATCAGTGTGATACAAAACTAACACGACTAGGATACTAGAATTTGAACGTGACACTAAAACATAATTTATCGGCTGGTTAACGTTGAATTGTATATTCTGTCTGAGATTTAGGTTGTATGCTGTTCCTGCGACTTGAATGTGTTTGCTTAATGTATTTCCGAGATATCGGACGACATTATGTTATATGGTAACATAACTAAGAACAAATAATTAAAAAAAAATTAATGTGGCTGTGGTTATAAAAGGCGAATTAAATTATTAGGCTGATTTACGAATAAGTAATTAAGTAATTATTTATTAGTAGGCTAATTTAATTATATGAGTATGATCTTTAATTGCAGCGTGTTATAACTGTGTTGATAATATGAAATCTCTTTTTAACAGTGTGAATAGAAGAATTCTGATTTTCTGTTTGTACATCTAACTGGAAGGTTCTCTGATAGCTCTCGCCCAGATCCACCAACAGCAAGGCTCTTAACAAGCAAGAGCTAGGTGATAACTTGTCATTCTGCAATGTTGGGTATTGCCCTGATCATACTGATCCTGTTAGCAACCACGCATGAGTGGAGTGTGCGCCTGATATTTGGCTAAGCGCCGTCTTTAAGTAGTGTGCTACATTAGCTTTTGTGACACGCTATAGGTATTACAGCTCCGGCAACGCTATCTGCACAAATTCCCGGCTTGAGCTGTGTAGTGCAAAAGTGTAATGGCCCACCGATTGGTTTACTATTGTTCCATCTATTGAAAAGTGGCAGCAGAGGTAAAATACAGGCACTAAAGTCAGGGTAACATATGAGTACTTTCCTAATATAAAGGCAAGATTGAACCTGTCCGCTTTGAATGTAAACCACTAAGCTATGCAGTTTTTATCGGGACATGAGAACTTAAAGGCTAAATTACACTGTTTTAGAATTAGTGATGACGCGTGGTGTGAAATATATGAAGTTGACACTGAGAAGACTGCGTGTGTGTGTTCGTGTAATGCTATGCCTTTCGCGATGAAAAAGTCGAGGCGTAGAAGATCTTTTGTCGACGAACACTGGAGAGGACAGAATATAAGTATGCGTTTAGAACATATGTAATTTTAAAGTTTTTGTCAAGAGTTGCAATAAAGTGGGAAGAATGAATGAGAGCAGAGTATTAATTAAGTAGCAAAAATAATTTGGCCTAGAGTTGAGGGGAGGCAGTGGGTTCTGTGAGGCTTCGTCTCTAGCTGTTAGTGTAGTGCAGTGCAGACTGTTTTTGTACTGTGCTTTCGTTTCTGATGGCGCTCCCGTCGGGTGGACCTTCTCGCTTTGCTACTTTCTTTTGATGGCTAGTCTACTCATGGATAGGTGCTAGGTGTAAGAAATGGTAGGCTCTTCTGGTGTGGCGAACAATCGTAAAGTTGTCAGCCAATCAGATTATACGAGCGAGCTACATTCAGTAGTTTCCAGGCTTTGCCTTAAGTACCTCAGACAGAAAGCGATGGGCGACGATGCGTTGGGGAATTGCAACGGAGCGGACCTTCTCAGCCACCACTTCAGTGCTCCAACAGTAGGTACGAAACTGCTTCTGCTTCAGTCGGGTGTAGCCCGCCTTCCGCCCCACCCGTGCTCATGCTTGGGCCCGTTCACGCTACTTGTAAGCAGAAAATAATGGAAACTCCGCTCCCCGCGGACCCCGAATGTCCTGTGGCCTACCCGCTCAAGGCCAATATTCGTCACGGTGCACAATAGGGCAAGAGGCTTTGAAAATTGAAAATAAATGAGTGGATTTCTAAAATGAATATTTCTTCATAAACGAACAATTATTTTAACAAAATTACAATTTAATATGAAAACTTTATTTGTTTTAAGAATCTAAAATTGTGTATAGTAATATTTAATATAAAAATATTGAATTTGATTATAATTGATTGTAAAGTTTAACACAATTAATTGTTATCAGATTGTGAATACACATCTTAATCATCGTCGTAATCATCGTCATAGTAATCGTCGTTTCCGTAGTTTTTAACATTTTCTTCATAAGGCTATTAACGGGTGGTAATTCTAATAAGACCAATTCTTTTTCAGGCAAGGTCAAATGTTTTTCGTGAGTAACATCCTCTTTCGCTTGTAATTACTGGATCCGAACTCAATAAAAATCAATTGAAAAGATCTTGAATACTTTACACGACCGTATTTTTTCAAATAATGATCTCGGTGTTTTTGAAAGTCTTTGTTACCCGATTTTAAGAGAAGGAGCTTTATCAACATAGAGGATTTTTAAATGTTTTACCCAGCATTTTGGTATGGTATGGTGTATTGACCGTACAACGACCAAGGGTTTATCGAACCTTTTATACAAATATCCTTTGAAGTACTTCAAAAACATCTAGTGGCTCTTTTGTTTATGATAATCATTTGTTTTTCGTACGTAAATAAAAGAAGACAATTGGTTAGTAACCCTTGGAGTTGACATGGTGAAGCAGGATAATTTTGCCTCCTTTTCTACAGGTATTGCCAGTCACTTATCTTGTGTCATGTGTCAATCCTTTTACCACAGTGTGGCCGTATTAACCCAGGTGTAGTAAAAGCAGACGAGTATTAAGGTAGGAAAATTAAAATTTCTCGTCTTTATTTCTGTTTGTCTTAAAAATCTGCAGCGCCAAATAGAATATTTTCTCTCTCCAGTAACAATTGAAGTCCATCTGTCTTTTTGTGTGTAATACCAATGGGTTTTTAAATCACTAGAAGTGATAGCAGACTATCATAGAGTAAATTATTATCCTTCATGGAAGCCACAAATGATGAGTGATGAGTGATGAGTGACGAGTGTTCTTTTCCACGGAAAAATCACGAATATGCCAACAAATTTCATTATTATAAATGCGTGTCACTTTTTTATGCGTAGGCGTATTTCCCACGTATTTTGTTCGGTGTTAATAGTTCTAAAATTTTTTCAACAGTAATTTTCTTCCTTTTTTGTTGCAGATGTTTAAATTCCGTTCTTGTCTATTTTAATGTCGCAGATGCCTGCTTAGGCTTTTTTGTTGAAAAAAATTATTCTACTGTTGCCACTCTCTCTTGTAAAACATTCCTTCACATCACAAACGAGTTCATGAGTTTGAGTTTGAAACGGGACAAAATGATAAATTGTGAGGCAAGATGATTATACATAACTTTTGTGGTGCATACGAGGACGACGCCATTTTACGCATTTGATTGTAAAGCTGAAACCTGTTACAACAAAGCACTTTAACTTAAATGACGCGCTTTCAATAAGTAACATGTAAGCAGACAGCTTCAATTTAACTAATATAAACCAACAAACAATTGGAGTAAAACCCAACTGAAAAGTGCAAGTGATTTGGGCATAATAATTACAGAGACCGTGTGCGGGGCCAGAGCGACCAATCGGGTAGGCAAAAGTCGAGAAAAGTTTCAACGTAAGCTAGTTTCTACAGTAGTAGTAATTGGAGGAATACGAAAGCTTCCACGATCTCGTCACTCAAAATCCCTTTCATATTTAAAATAAGTATAATTTTAAACTCGTAAAAAAGAGGCCGTGGCGTACACTGTAGTGTATAGCGCGCCATACGAAGCGCCTACGGTTACATTCCGCCACGGCCAAAATTATAATATGGGTTTTAGATGGACGCTCTCCCCTTCCAATAGCTAGCTCGGAACTGCTCTTAAAGTATAGGTACACACACGTGTTTGAAAAGCTGTAAACTCACGCCGCGAGTAAATGTAGACCCTGGCGTGTAAATGGTAAGGTCCTAGTGAATCCGATCGTTTTATAGTTCCCCATGCTAGTGTAAAGAATATTCACTCTTAAATGTATGCTTAATGAATTGTAGGTAAGTTCGTACCTGAGTTTTATTGGCCCATTTCAAAGTATGTAATCGATGAATTTTAATATTTTATAAACAAATTAGAGAAATTCTGTAAAAATTATGTTTCCTCTTTAATACTCGTTTTGCAGTAGTTGTAATACAAAACATAAAATCATCAGATTTCAATTTATAAAAATGTCTATTGGTGGTAACTTGTAATTCTGTGAGTGTAACATACTATAGAAATTTCATCAAATTATCTGAACAGACTTTAAGGAAATTAATGAAAAAATTTTCCAGTGACTGGTTTCCCTTAATAAAATTGATTTGTCATTAAAGTAAAGCAAATGTGATTGTATTATCCGTTCACTAATGACTTTTTATTATTCCGTTGCTTTCATTCTACTCTCACATCTTTGTTACCTGAAGAAGCAAAGTAAGCGCATCCATGCAAGAATAAGTAAGTCCATACTTATCAAAACGTAAAGTGCTTTTTGTCATTTGTAATTGTATTTTTTGGACTGGCAAACCTGTAATTAACTGATTAATTTAAAGATTCCACAGTACTAAACTGTGAAAATGTTTATAGGTAAATTAAAATTAAAATTTACGAGTTTTATCTGTTCCATGATTTCATCTTGTTTTAATTACGACGTTTTTCGAGACAAATGTCTCATTATCAAGCGTAATCACGCCAAAATATCACGAAGGGAACATGTAGCACACTTTAACATTACATACATAAGCACACACGGCAAATATCAAGACGTATGAAAATGGTAAATTTAAATTTTACTTTATCAATATGTGTAACTGATCGCCTTGAATAAAAAAAACCTTTATGTTTCGTATAAAAACCACACAGCGATATGTTACTATAATAGCGTCCAAAATGACGTATTACACGCATGAGGTATAAAGTACTCGTATAACGTGTACATGTGGTACTGCCTGATTCGTATGTATGCAGTTGGTCGCACAAGCACGTGATAAGTAACTAGCAAGTTCCAGTGATATCATGATTCAGTATAAAATTTTTTACGATGGTCTAGCAACACTGAGTAAAGAATCTTATTGTTTCCTTTGCGATTATAGATGTTCACTAGATTGGTGTCATTTATATATACAGAGTAACTGCAGTTCAGTCAGTCACGTCTGCCAGTTGTTTGACACAACTGATATGCGAAATTAGTCTAACTGGAAAGTATTTTTGTGTGTGCTGAATTATTGCTATTAATCAACTTTTGACTTCTTGACTGTTATTAGCCTATATTTAGGTGTAGAGTTCATTGGGCAATGCAGAAGATTTAATGTTATACGAGTGTAATAATTTTTTATGTGTGTTGTGCCTGTCGATTTCTCTAGTGTGTAATAATTTATTGAGAGACGTTAACTACCCAATAGAATCACAGAGTATATTGCAGGTATTTTGGAAAGATATTTTCTTATTTCCAAGTCGTTTCACGAATTTAATTTGCCGTTTATTTTAACGAGTTGGAGTTGTGAATTGTACCTAGGGATTGGCGAGAAAGGCCCCTGCCAGGGTCGCTGGCTGAGGGGAGCGGAAATTCGGGCTGTTACAAACAATTTTAAATCATTGTTATACAGAACATGACTGTCTCTTAACGTGCAACTCCACATCTCGTTTTTCAGATTACAAAATCTGAAATGCTGAAAATAATGGGTCCTTTTTAATCACATACTTTATAAAACACATCGCCCTCATTATTTTTAAGCACCGAAACGAATTCAGTGTGCTTTCGCAGTTTAGTAAATCGCCACGCTCTCAAAGATTTTATAAAAATATAGAATTTTGTAGTTGTCTCAAATCAAATTGTTATTAGTATATTTGTTTAATAATTGGATAACTGAAATAGTTCTGTGTACGTATGTGTACCGTTTCCTTTTCTTGCGGTCGTAGTTGAAACACTTCGGTATGTTATAAATTATAACGTATATTCCTTGTTTTAAACTGTAGCAGTTAACAGTGTTAAAGATTAGACAACTATAATACTACAACATTTACTATCTCTCAATCCAATTTATGCAACAATTCCTGAAATGAGGTTATGTTTGGCTACTCGCTCTACATACAATATAATGAAAAGTCATATTGTATTTTAAAAAGCGTACACTAGCGACAGAAGTGTTTATAAATTAAAAACTCGCAACTCAGTACAATAACCATTGGTTTTGTACAGATTTAGTACGTGGAGATACAAATTTTTGTTTTTTCGTTGCAAAATTAAGTTGCAAATCTTGTCTTATAAATATATAAAGCAAATTGCAGATTGACTTGGCAAATGGTTTATAGGTTAGTGATTTAGATAAGTTAAAAATTTCATAACTTTATCTTGAATACTACATTTTTAATTAATTTTAATACTAAAAGTAGCAGCAATTTGTACGCACACCAACATTACAGCTCAACAGCCGAGAAACATCTACAATGCTCTGTAGTGGCGTAACAGTGTATTATAGTGTATTACGTAATGTATGTTGTGTCATTACCATGCATTATTGTAATAATTATTACATTAATAACATTTAATTTTTTGGCAGTTATCGTTCGTCATAGAAAAAATTACCCTTGGTAAAACATAAAACGTTGCTGGTAAACTACCCCTTTATCTTAACCGATCTTCATTAAAAACAATAAGCCTTGAGTACTCTACAATTCACGGCTGTATGCAAAACATTATTTGATTTTGTTTGAATTTGCGGCTGTTATCGTTTGCCATAGAAATAATTCTATACACAGACAGACAGACAGACACATACACAGACAATTTTCGAAAAATGACTTTTCTTCATGTTTTGAGGGTAGTACAATCACAATCAGCTGTTATCTCGAACACGATTTTTTCGCCATGACCATACAGTACTTTCATTTCCTTATGGAACATGGAAGTAAAATTAAATTCCATTCTTACCTTGACGTTTTTTCATGGACAGTTGCACATTCAAGCTACCTTTTTATGGCAGTCTGAAATGTGTAGTATAGGACAGGTGTTCGAAGCGTATCTCGCACAAGACTTCTTAAAATCTTTGGTAAGCAGACATTAGAACTAACCCTATACTCTCATTAAGAGGGTAGCTTACTGACCACCCCATCAACAATGACCTAGGCGAAGATTACACCTCACTTTTCACCTGGCTACTGCACATCACTTTTCAACTGTCTAATTCAAACCCGAAGAGATAGGTAATGCTGGATACCATTAAACGTTTGAAACAAAAGTCTTGATAAGAGTAAAATAAAAAAAAGGTAAGACATACGTATTTCTTAGTTTACTGTGACACACTAGGGAATAGATACGAAGATGAAAAGAGCTGTGGCTGGAGAAGAAGCAGTGCTTCTCCGTTGCATCTCGACCAGGCAACACTTTTGAAGAAGCCTACAAAAACAATCTAGTACTAAAACCATGTCAGCTTTCCAGAGAAGGCCAGGGAAAGTTCCTGAATTCCGTCCACTGGTAAGGTCGCCGAGCTTGACTCAACCTTCTCCTTTCGGAGACTATCACACTTCACCGATGTGGCCCATCAGCTACATCGGAAAAATCTGAGGTTTGCTACCGGACAGACATGAGTCTGCGTAAACATTGTTTATTACTGGTTAATATTTAGGGGGTCGGGTAGCATGTAGCAGGGTTACTACTTCACAGCGTTGCCACCGATCTCGCTGAATGTGTTATGTTTTCAAAAGTGCATGTTGTGTGTTGTTATGTGCATTAAACTGAAAGACTAAGCATAGACATTGGGTTCATCTAATTGTTAGGTGTAAGCTAAATAAAGGTCCCTTATACACGCAAGATGGTCCGTAAGTCCGATGAACTGTTGCCTTTATTGAAGGCTTTGTCGAACCTAACACAGATGGATTTATTGACGTTTTAATAAATTGTATTACATTACCGAGAAAAAAGTATGAAAAACAATTTTATTCAAATTTTACTCAAAGTCTGGGGATTTCATTGTACTGAATACAAATTCACACCGTTACACCGATTGACACCAAATTTTGACAGTGTTTTGCCTTTGATACATGGCAAAAAACGCTGTCTAACTTGGAATTTGATATTTTGCCCCGTTTGCACGATTTAGGCCCTTTTAATTATGCCCTTCTGTTGACGCATATAAAGATGTCAAAACACCATGGAGACCAGAATTAATTACCATAGTAACAATTAAATAAACAAATGCTATTTAGTGGCAACGGAACTGCACCTTTATCCGTTCCTGCAATACATTTTCGATGTTTTTAATGTGAGATTGTATCGATATATTACGATTTGGAAAAGAAGAAGAAGTGTACTAATTGTAAATATCCTATTTCTTAATAAAAAGCGGAATACGTGTAGTTCTTATTTGTGAGGTTAGATGACAACGGTTACTGGTTTTTAGTTTACTGCTGAAATAAATAAAAGCCATGGCTGAGGAAAACATAATGTTTAATCTGTATATATAATGCTTATAACACAGTAACACTTAAAATAAAGAACCTAACGTTTTTGTGTTAACGGTTTTGACATAATTTGAAAATGCAGATACGTCTTTATATTTTGTAATTGTCTTAAACGACTATACAATTTATGTTTATACGTGTTTCTGTTGATGCAATAAATAAGTAATGAAATACATTAAATATTAAGCGATTTATTCACAGTCGATGTGTGACGCGTATAAAGATGTCAAAACACCATGGAGACCAGAATTAATTACCATAGTAGCAAGTAAATAAACAAATGCTATTTAGCTGCATTTTGAACAGTGTGTGACCATCCTCGTGCGTGTTAAAAACGTAAATAAAACACAGGAGGTTGCGTTTCGATGCGGGAGACCTTGAAAACGCAGAAGAGTTGACGACCGTGCATTTTTTTCACGTCCGTGTGACCAATTTCATTTTTGGCTGTGTGTTAAATTTAATGCGTTTCCCAACCGTACCCTAAGGCGCAGCGATCGCCCGCTTTGGTCAGTTTTTACGTGGCGTAGCATTTCGTCCGAATTCCAGGAACAGGCAGCTTACGGTTCGGCTTGCTACCTGACGGAGTAGCGTTCGTCCGAGGGCTACCATCCTAACAGTGTTTAATGAAGCTTTAAAACCTATTGTTCATTGTTTAGGCTTACAGTGCGATAAGGTCCATGGTTAGCGCCAGCCAGGACTGCGTGCCCCTTTAATTGGCACCTCTATGAAAACAGAGGTGGGCCTGCCGTATAGTCTCGCATTCGGCATACACGACAGG
Organism: Magicicada septendecula; assembly: GCA_034769895.1. Lineage (NCBI taxonomy): Eukaryota > Metazoa > Arthropoda > Insecta > Hemiptera > Cicadidae > Magicicada > Magicicada septendecula. The sequence continues at coordinate 400,369,869 of CM068369.1, read as the reverse complement.
GGGCCATAAGTGATCCACGGACGCCATGGACCCGCACGGATAATCCATGGATTTTTTAAGTTTATTTTTTATAGAGTGTTTAAAATGCTTAACAGCTCTATGGAATTACCGCACTCGGCCTTAAAATTTAAGGCCTAGTCCCAAAATTAAATTGCAGCTTGCGCCTTGTCATTTATAATGTGTTACTCAAAATGCTTGATATAATTATATACTTAAATTTTAGCAGCTGTCGCTTTGTCAGTTAGTTTATATAAATATAGATGACATATTAATAATAAACTATAATCTCAAGGTATTATACAATGTCAGCATATAGCTTTGTCAGATCACTTATGCATCATCCCTAGGTATCTTCCTTCCGTCATTTTAATCCATTTGGATAAAGAAAGAGACATTTCTTACAAATTTGTCTATGTCTCCTGACTGCTCCATTGCTTCAGTGGCTCTTAAAATTCTGTTGTCCATCGAGACATATTTCTTCTTCCTTTTCACCCCTTCTAAATTCAGCTCTATTCTTACAATCTTAGCATCTGAATGTTCTGCTTCTTTCTTCAAATACATAATCAAATTTTCACTCGGGCGTGGGGTTTACCCACGACTGAGTTCAATCGGTGGTTCCACCCTTCAACCGCGTTATTTGTCCTGTGTCTCCTTTGGTGGCAGTTCCACATGTCAATTGAAACCTGTGGATTTTCCAACCACTGGTCCACAAAGTAGTCGAAAAATTCAGTCAATTTTTCATTTTCTTCTGCCTGACTGTGGATATGAATCCATCCTTCCTCCACTTCCGTTGGCTCTAAGAATGCTATGGAAGCACACATCCTGATGGAGTTCCGAACTTCCTTATTGGATTTGTACATACTTGTAAGCCCAATGTTCTGTTCCTTCCTCCAAAGACTTTGTGATAAATGGAAAAAACAACCTTGTACTTTAGCTCTTGGAAAGACATGTTTGATTGCTTCAATAGCTCCTGCCTCGAAATCAATGTTCACTGTTTCAGGAGCCCATTCCGGTACTACTTGAAGGATAGCTTCAAATAGGCGAATATAGGTAACCTTTTTCTTGTCAGGAAGCAACGCAGAAACTGCAGGCGTAACATTTGTCTCTTCTCTAGTGCTTGCTAAATCTACGTGAACTGTGTACAGCTGAGCAAACTGCTTGCTAACACTCTTAAATGTTCCATCCAAGAAAATATATTTTGTTTGTTTTAATATTTCTTTCCCTCTGGAACTTGCAAATATTAATAACCTCTCACCTTCACAGTCGTCAGCTAGTAAGAAAGTGTTGCCATCTGCCATGACTAAAATTTCTGGATTCAAATTCACTTCCTCTCGACGATTTGGCTCAGTCTGCACTCCCTGCGCTACACTCCGCTGTCTATGCAATTTAGTTTTAAAAGTTGTAAACTGAGGTATCCTAGTCACCAATTCATATCCTGTCTGCTGGAGGTCTTTAAATTCTTCGTCATAGATCTAAAAAGAAAACCCAAAAAAACAGTAGTTAATTATAATTGTAATACCTAATTGGAATCCTAAGAAACTTTACAAAAAAACATACTCCTACCTGTGAAATCGATGTGTCGGTCTCCTCGCGAGCTCTCTACTTGGCCTGCGACATAGCTTTGTGCACATCAATGTCCACATCAGGAACACACTCGTGGCTCTCTTCTTTAATCAATTCACTGTTGTTGGTAATAACTTTTCCACCACATGGTCGCGCAACACACCACACAACTTCACCAGAACTATTCTCCCTCTTCTTTGTGTACCGGTACCCATTACATATCAAACTCGGTTGACCTCTTTTGGTTGTTGTAAACTCCATCTTACGAATAGATGTGTTCTCCTTGAAAGCACTGATACAAATAATGTCAACAATGTCTTGCGCCCTCCCTCAAGGGTGGAGGAACCACCGATTAGTCAAGGTGTGACTCATCATCAGTATGTCGCTATGTCAATGGCTTGACTCAGGTACCTGACCCAGGCTCGGACGAAACGCAACTCATTATCCTGTTTACTGATCCGTAAAACCGTCGCGGACGAACTGTAGCATTGTTCTACGAATTTCGCTTTCGGACGAACTGCAACTCGGACAAAACGCTACTACCCCAGTTTTTACTTCGACTTTGAAGACAAGTAAACAGTACCTTCCCACAGTTTTACAATTTCTGGTTTTCTATTGAGTTTTTCATTCATTTGGTCAATTATTCTGCATTCCGTTATTCGTTTTCCTTAACTACACTCCTTTTAAAATTCGCCTTCAAATAACTTTACAGTTCCGGTTGTTTTTCCTTACTCTTCACTTCCTATCAAACTGACCCTCCTTTCAAGATCCAGTTAACAACATTCTTTTTAAACTTCACCTTCATATAACTTTATAATCTCGTTTGGTTTCCTTATTCTTCACGTCCTTTTAAATCAACCATCTTTTGAAGTACGAGTACTTTATCATCTTACTTTGCAGAATGCCTCCGAAAAAACGACAAAGCATTGGGGCAGGTCCATCCAAATGCTAAGCGAGCAAGGTTATTGCGAGCAGCTGAGACACCCGAGGAACATGAGTCTCGGCTTGAACAACGACAAAGAAGACAGTCAGAGATTATGGCTGCAGAGACACCTGGGGAGTATAGGGAGCGCGTTGACCAACAACGAAGAAGGCAAGCTGAATTAAGGGCTGCAGAAACACCTGAGGAGCATGAGGAGCGTGTCGAGCAGAAACGCGTAAGGCAGGCTGAATTAAGGGATGTGGAATTACCAGAACGACGTGAATATCGGCTTGAAAATGACCGCATATGACATGCTCGTCAGACAAGTGAGCAGATGAGGTAATTTGATTTTAGAGGCTTTTCAGTATAACCCAAATTATGACTATTCGTCACATCAAAAGTTACAATTGGCAAAATGGATGTGATATGCGAATTCTGTCAAGCCAAACAATTTAAAACTGAATCCCCTGTGATGTGCTGATCTAATGGAAAAGTAATTTTACAACCATTGAATCAACCACCAGAACCATTTCGTTCGTACATGTCAGGAACGACTTTAGAATCCAAGCATTTTCTCCAAAATATTCGAAAATACAATTATGCTTTCAGATGGCATCTTTCGGTACGACAGCAGCAATCGAAGAAACTGATGGTTTTATGACAGATTTTAAAGTAAAAGGACAAATATATCACAAAGTCGAGTCGTTGCTCCCTGTCCCAAATGAAAATTTGAAGTTATTATAAATCTATTTCATGGGAGACGATCAAGCCCAGACCGATCGACGCTGTGAAGCCATACAAGCCCGATACAAGAAAGGATATTGTTTTAAATCTCCAAATTTACCAACATAATAATTTAGTAAAGTGTTCAAAACAGCTTTCGAGAGAATGCCATGAGTACAGAATTGTTATACGAGCTGACAGGACGCCAGTTGGCGAACATGAGCGGCGTTTCAATGCTCCAGCCATCAACGAAGTAGCTATTGTTTTGGTTGGAGAAGAATTAGACAGAAGGGCTATAATTATCCAGGGACAGAACGAAGCCCTTCAACGCACTGCAGAAACAAATCGTTCGTCTGACGCTTTGCAATACCCAATAATATTTTGGGAAAGGGAGGTTGACTATCATTTCAATCTTCGACAAACCGACCCAAGAACAGATAGGCCATCCAATAAAAAAGTATCGGCAATGGATTTTTACGCCTACCGAATAGTAACCAGGCAGGGATCATCAAATCACGTTTTACAATACAGACAGCTCTTCCATCAGTTTATTGTTGATATGTACGCCAAAGTGGAAAGCTAACGCTTTCTTTACATTCGACTTAATAAAAAAAACTTCGAGTTGAAGAGTACATTCATTTGAGGGATGCTGTCGCCAATGATGGAAATGATACGGACATTTGACGAATGGTCATATTACCATCTACCTTCTCCGGAAGTCCCAGACATATGCATGAATACGCCCAAGATGCTATGACATACGTTTGGGTGTACGGTCGTCCAGATTTATTTATTACATTCACATGTACTCCAGCTTGGTCAGAAATAAAAGAAGAGCTTCTTGAGGGCCAGGCGCCATTCGACTGTCATGACTTAACAGCCAGGGTTTTTAAACAAAAGTTGATGTACGTCATTACTAAGTGTTACATCTATGGAGCGACTCGATGCTGGATGTATTCGATCGAATGGCAGAAAAGAGGACTTCTACGCGCACACATATTATTATGGCTCAAGAATAAGATACGCCCCACTGAAATAGACAGCGTTATTTCGGCGGAGCTACCAAATCCAGACGAAGATCCTATACTCTTTGAAATTATCTCCAAAGATATTATTCACGGCCCCTGTGGAGCATTAAACCCTAAATCGCCATGTATGAAGGACAGAAAATATACTGAAAAATACCCTCGCGAGATGCGACAAGAAACGCAGACGGGAGACGACGGCTACCCGCTTTGCAGAAGGCGCCAACCAGAGCATGGAGGTTATACTGCTACTATTCAAATAAGGGTGGATAATCAATATCAGGACATTGAAGTGGACAACAGATGGATTGTACCTCAAACTCCACTTCTCTCAAAAATGTTCCAAGCGCATATTAACGTTGAATACTGCAACTCAGTGAAGTCCATTAAATATGTATTATTAAGTACATATGTAAATACGTAAATAAGGGTAGTGACATGGCAGTTTTTCAACTTGAAAATGACAATAGACAAGCTGATGAAATTATGCAATATCAGATGGGAAGGTACATCAGTAGCAAGGAAGCGGTTTGGCGTATACTAAATTTTTCGGTTCACGAACGACATCCAACTGTTGTTCATCTGGCCGTGCATTTAGAAAACGGCCAAAGAGTTTATTTCACAGAAGAAAACGCCCTGGAAAGAGCTCATCAACCACCCAACACAACATTGACAGCCTTCTTTATTCTGTGGCAACAAGATTCACTCGCAAGAACTTTGTTGTACCCAGAAGTTCTAAAATATTACACGTAGAATAAATCAAGCAAAATGATTTGTAATAAGAAACAAGGTGAACGGGTACCAGGATACGATGGAGGTGCAAGTGATGCTTTAGGACGTGTTTATACTGTTCATCCAACCAATGCCAAATGCTTTTACCTCAGACTACTTCTTCACACTGTCCGTGGGCCTACTTCTTTCCGAGATCTGAAAACTCTAGATGGGGAGGAATGTGAGACATTCAGGGAGGCATGCCAAACGGTTGGCTTACTTGAAGATGATCAACACTGGAATATAACTTTGTTCGAAGCGTCTCTCACACGCTTTCCAACTAAGCTACGACACTTTTTACTGTAATAATAACGACTTGTGCGCCGTCATATCAGTGTATTTTTTGGGACAAATACAAGGAAAGTCTCAGCGAAGATCTTCTCAAGGAGCGACAAAGAGCTAACCCAGATATGGATTTAAATTTTAATTCCGATGTATTTAATGACACTCTCATTTCGCTTAAGAATAAATGTGAAAAGATAAACGGCAAAACTCTTTGTCAGTTAGGTGTACCGGCACCAGTCCGAACAGGTTTTCATGTACTTGACAGGATTGTTCTGCGAGAAAAAAGCTACGACACTGAACAATTAAAAAACTTCGTCGTTACCAATAAGCCTCTCCTACGCAATGATCAGAGGGGGGCATATAACGCATAACGCAATAATGGATCTCATTTCAAGTCAAAATGGGGGTCTAATTTTTCTCGATGCTCCGGGTGGGACAGGGAAAAGATGTTTAATTAATTTATTACTAGCAGAAATTCGGGCGCAAAATGAAGTTGCTCTTGCCGTTGCATCGTCAGGTATAGCCTCTACCCTTCTGGAAGAAGGGAGAACAGCTCATTCCGCCCTAGGTTTGCCCTTAAATTTTACTCTATCAGAAAGTCCTTTTTGTAACATTTAGAAAGGCTCAGGAAAAGCTAAAGTCTTACAAATATGCAAAGTGGGAGGAGCTTTTATGGTTTTGGCTGGATATTTTTGCCAGACATTACCAGCTGTACAACGAGGAACACCTGCCGACGAACTTAATGCTTGCCTCAAAGCATCATAGGCCTACCTGTGGAGGCATATTTAAAAGCAAACACTGGCGACCAATATGCAAGTTCATTTACTGGGAGGTATTACTGCCAAAAAGTTTGCAAAACAACTAGTGTGCCTTGGAGATGGTAAATTTTTATCCGACCCGGTAATTGGCTTAATTTCTTTTCCGGAAGATTGTGCCATCTGTTCAAGATATTGTTGACAAAGTTTTCCCGGACATTGCAACCTATTTTAAAAACCATCAATGGCTTTGTGAACGTGCCCTTTTAGCCCCCCCCCCCCCAGAATGACCGAATACAGGACCGACTTCCCGGGTCCGCGACGACTGACAAGTCCACCGACAGTCATAAACAACGAGTAAGCTGTGTTTACCCCACAGAATTCCTCAACTGTTTGGAGCCCGCCGGAATCCCCCCGCACATCCTGACATTAAAAGTTGGAACGCCGATAATATTATTACGTAACATCTATGCACCAAAAATGTGCAATGGTACTAGGCGTTAAGACCCTCATGCCGAACGTAATAGAAGCTACCACCATAAAAGGGTACGCCAAAGGAGAAGATGCCTTTATTCCACGTATTCTATTAATACCAAGCGATATTCCTTTCGATTTAAAGCGGCTGGAATTCCCCATTAGGCTTGCATTCGCGATGACAATAAACAAAGCGCAAGGGCTGTCCCTTAGGGTAGCCAGAATCAATTTAAAAAATGCATGCTTCACATGGCCGGCTGTATGTGGCCTGTTCAAGGGTAGGGATGCCTAAGCATTTGTACATATGTCTACTAGAGGGAAAAAATAAAAATATAGTATACCCTAAAGCGTTAGAATGATAGTAGTGACATGTTAGAACACTATCTGTATGCTCATAAATATCAAAAGTCTCAAGGTATATTATTGTGAAATCCAAAATATTTTGAAAATAATAAATGTAATATAAATGTAACATAATGTAATTTGAAAATATTTTGAAAAATAAATATAACTTACAAAAACATATGCGTTTTCTTTCATACGATTACGTGCCTCTCACCCCTCAGAAAATCTCAATCCTTGACGACCCATGACAATAAACGAGCAAGTAATACCGCGGTTAAAACCCTTTAAATAGAAACAAAGCTGCCCAGAAAACACAAAAATAAAGATAAAGATTGACGAATGACGATTTAAAAAAATTGTCTTTAAAAAAAATGTCAATTAAAAGAAAGCAATAAAGGGGGCGAAGCCGCGGGTGTAACAGCTAGTTTATAACAATACAGGCTACTTAGCCTACTCACATAATTCCTTTGTTGTTCTGGCATCCTCTTTAAAGTCATCAAAGTCGTCAAAAGGGCCATTGAATATTTCGATTCAAGCCGTCGATTTCTTGTTCCTGTTTTTATAAATTACCATTGTAAATCTTCCACATAGAAGTTTATCTGTTCCGTGGAAGACTTTTATACCACGGTTTCAACATGATTTACGTTTTTCAATACACAAATACAATAGGGCCTACCAATATCAATAAATAACTACTACGCTCAGCGACAGCGGATTCCGCTCAAAACTGTTCGTCCGTGTAAATCAAGGTCGCTTGTTAACGTGTAATAAGACAATTTTTATATCGGGTTGTTTTTGTACCAGAAAGGGGAAATGATGAGGATTAGAGAAATGGATAACCGCTATCAGTTATTTCGTCAGTGTGAACTGCTTCATTCTCTTTCTGCGCGGATTCTGCTCGTGTGAACCGACCACGATATTTCGGCGAGAGCTCCCGCTGTACTTCACGCATATAGTGTGTACCGGGTGATCACATTTCGACTATCAGAAACTAATGTAGTAAAAAAACAAATCAACTTTACAGGGGACCGTAGAAACAGTCCTTACTTTTTGTCCACTGATGACGTCACCGAACGCCGTCACCCTTCTTTCGAGAGTAACGAACTTTCCTGTAAAAACAGGATGCGTAAACATTTATGTGATACGTAAAAATATTTTCATGTTAATACAAGACGTAATACTGCCCAGCAGTCACGTGCAGTGATTGCGTTTTCTCCACCGACTCAAGCAAAGAAAGTACGATGGACATGACTCTGCAGCGTTGGCTACTCAAGCCTACACGTACATAGCAAGTCACGACCCTTCGGCCTCTCACCAGAAGGCCACAGGACTCGAGCTCCTGAACGCTGGACACACGCTTTGTGCAGATCATAAGCGTCCATGGATCTGAAGAACGAGTTACCCTCGCACGCTAAAATCAGGCAGTTGTTCAACCAATCCAATGGGAAGAAGACTGAAGAAAAAAATGGTGATCAGATCTTCGAAAGGTGCATAGAACTACAAAAAATTTACTTATGTACAATTTGAGTATATTGCAAATACGTAGATGAACAACAATTAAAAGAATAAATATGAGTTATAATTTGAAATACGTTTCCATAGAAATTTAATTTATTTTTAGTTATTTTAAAAATTATTACATATTATTCTAAACGCGTAACAGTATGGACGTTTATCGTATCGTGTGGAGAGCCAGACAGCTGTATCGAAGGCATCGGACAACTATCAGAATGAATACAATTCGGTGAGGTAAATATTTGTCTTGTACCTTGTCTTCAATAATGACTCTCCTGCCGACAATGCTAACCGTCTTTTTATTAAAACACTTTATTTTAGATTACGTACAATTATATACCAACATTTTATAATGGTTCTAATTAATTAAATTGAAAACTCCCTCGGCTACTGCACTATTTAAAGAAAACACATTTATTTCTTCTTCTTCTTTCGATTGGCCACACATGTTACATAATCCATACGAAATTAACAAAATACGTTAAAACTTCGTCTTTTTCAAGGATTCATTTAGTAATACGCCTTTCATATTGGACGGGTTTATTCAGTTCAATCCCTGTATTACTATACAAAAAACCGGTTTCGGGTTACCAGGATATGCCAATCAACGCTGAACTTTATAAACGTCTTGTACTGAATCTTATGATATTAGTTATTAAATAAACATTCCTATAAGGATTAAAAATCAAATCCGTTAACGTTAATATAGCTTACAGCATACTCTTGTCATTCACACCTAAAATAATGTAGCCTATTCTACTGCACTGTAATGTCCAGCCCACACACCACTGCAGTATACAGTGCAGTGTGTGTGTGTGCAGTATAGGCTGCACTGTGTGTGGCCTATAGTATTGTACAGTATATAGCCTATACGTAATGTTTTACATAATAATGTAACTGAAATAAAACACTAATCTCATGGAGCTTTTTTAACACAGAAGAAACCCTGTTTCCGGCATCCTATAAACCACACTATTGTGTGTCCAAGCAGCCATGCGCCCTGACACCCCCACGCGCACTCACACACACACGCGCAGCCCGGCCCACGCGGCAGGTAGGCCGGACTGCACGTGTGTGTGTGTGTGTGAGTGGGGTTGCGAGGGTCGCTTAATCTTTCAGGGCTCATGGCTGCTTGGACAGACAATAGACCTCTAGCTCTAGGCCACAAAGTCTTCAGGCCTACTATAATTTTTAAAGTAGCATGAATATTTACTAAAGCGTGAACTGAAGTTAGCCTGAACGTTCAGTGAACCACCAATTCAGCACATAAATAAAATTATACATTTTTAATTTTTTCCACAACTGCTCTTTGCTCACAGTTTACAAACGTTAAGCACTATGCCACTTCACTGTAAACTGTTTGTTCTACCGTAAACTGAAGATACGATAAACAGGGATTTCACAGATGAACAGAACTTCACTGAAGACATGATAAGCAGATTTAAGAGTAAACTCTGGGTGTAGACATTATTGTTAGGAAGTAAGACACTCTGCACTTGGATTTAATTTTATTTAGGCCTATGCATACAGTATATAAATAAGTTGTGTTTCATATAGTGCGCCAGTAAATGGAATTAAAAAATCATAGATTTACAATCCGTTTTATACTGACTTTTCAATAATACAAGAGAGTTTAATATTTTACAGTAGAATAGCTAATTATGCTAATTTCTTAATGCTACATCAAGTTTTATTTTGAAATATCAATTCCTATTAATTGTTGGACATAGTTTCGAATTTCGAGTTTTTGTATACATTTTCCTGCATAATAATGGGCTCGTATTTGTACCGTTCACATGGTTTGTGAGAGGTAGGTTAGGATACCTGACTTTACTCATACGGTGTAGGCCTACATGGAAGCTACTGTGGCCAGCACTACGCTTCGACCACCTACTGTTACCTAGATATTCATGTCTACAGGGTGACTGACATGGCGGCTGAAAAGCGTGCCTTGATTTTATTATACTTCCCGAGCATTGAACCCGCGATTTCCATATAAATAGCTACACCCATACCCACTTGACTGCTTGACCCGGATTTACACACACACACACACACACACACACACACACACACACACACACACACACACACACACACACACACACACACACACACACACACACACACACACACACACACACACACACACACACACACACACACACACACACACACACACACACACACACACACAATAAAAAACACAAAAAACAGGTGTGAGGCAACTTTCCCTTGCTTGCTTTACATGTAAGCATGTCCAATAACATCAGTACTGAATTATACATTTATGTGTAGTTAGGATTTCAGAATTCCAATTGGTTCAATCTTTTTGGTTTATTTATAATTTTTAGCCTATGGAATTTTTTTAGGATAGGCATTGCCTCAAACGCCTCCATGTAACTTCACCATTGACATTAATTATCTGTAGTAAATTTATACTATACCAATAACTAACTAATATTTTTATTTTATTTTTGCAGTTATATCCATATCATGGTATTATTTTAAAGAGGCCCATGCGTAAGTTTCCAGTTACATTATAAATATAATTTATTACAGTTTGCTTTCCTGATACATTAAATTATTGGTAATGTAATGTGTAAATCAATATATCAAGATTTATTTATATTTGAAGCATTTATATATCTGTAGACACTTTTTATATGTTACTATGACAAGAATTGTCATTGTTTCCATCCAGTAAAATAAAAGTAGGATACTACTGACAATTTTATTAATTAGCATTGTTTCTTTACTATGGCAAATATTTCTTTATTTTTTTCTTTAAATTGGCAAAAATTTTAATGCTCTGTTCATTTTCTGACACTACTTTTCCCAACAAAACTACAAAGAGTAGTGAAATAATTAGAGTATTCAAGTCTACAGAATATAGGAACTAATTAATCAAGTAAAGACTACAACATGGGGAGAGTTGAAAATACAATGGAGAAAAGCTCCAACATAATCATAAATAATTTTTAGAATAGCTTAAGTGACCATAAGGGTAGATTTGAAAAAGAGTTGAAAATATTCATGTAAAAATTAACTAAAATATTAGTTGATAAAATAAGAACTAAATTCTGCAAGTATGATGCCAATATAATGCAGATAAATTCATAAATGAGGAAAATAAATGGATTATATGAAAAGATGAAAATTAATGCATTTGCTGTAAAAGTGGAATACAAATTGATATGGATAACAGAGAACAGAAGACTTCAATATTCTTGGATTTCGTTGTCCATGACGTGTCCGTTACTTAACTAAATACAACTATTATATTAACGACTCGGAACACAAAGTTTTTTATAAGTAAAAACATAAAGTTTTACCTTACAACCTGAACCGGTTTTCACCTTTAAAAGGCTTCTTTAGAAGCTGCTGCTGGCAGCGCTGTCCGTCTTGTTGTGGGTGACAGTTACTAACGCACATAAACAAAATACATAAAAACATAACCTTTACTGCTGAATATGAACACAACAATACCAAAGACCTCTACATCACAAAACTAGAACACAGGCACAAATTCAGTATATACAGAAAACCAACTACAACTGACACACTAATACACAACTCCTCCAATCACCCAATACAACACAAACTAGCTGCTTTCAGAACCATGATACATAGACTTAACAACATCCCCTTAGATGAAAAAGACTACAAAGACGAACTAAACACGATAAAATATCTAGCAGAATCTAACGGATACTAACTGTCTGTTAGTATTTTAGATTATGTATCTATTTTTCATGAAAATGCGTATAACTTCCAGCTTCTGAAATTGGATTGAGTGCAGTACAGAGCTTGGATTGGTTTTAGGAGATGTGAAATTGACACCAATCAATATTCTTCATGCTGAAGCTGGTGAGCTGCCATTAAACGTGTGTCAAATAATACTTGTTGGTCACTTTCTTATCTCACTATATTTCTATCCTATAAAGGAGAATGTTAAAAATAGAGTGCAGGAAGGATTAACAACTTCAGAAAATCTAAGAAATTTTAAACCTTACAAACACATTGAAACAATTTATGCATGAATTGAAGGACAGTATGCTAGGGAAACTATTGGGGAAGCAGCATTCTTAGTCCTGTATTTCACTAGTTGATTAACTGATTAGCTATGCGACAAACTGTATTATCAAGCAAAATAATGAAAGTAGTTCATATTTTAACAATACCTGTAGAACGAGTAGGAAGTACTAAAGGTAGAACAATTGTGTTTTTGGGTGGAAGCTTTTGCAGATGACATCTTGCGTTTGTACAATTCCCTCATCCTATTGTACTATCTTCATTGTTAGGCTTTAATGAGAGAGAGAGAGAGAGAGAGAGAGAGAGAGAGAGAGAGAGAGAGAGAGAGAGAGAGAGAGAGAGAGAGAGAGAGAGAGAGAGAGAGAGAGAGAGAGAGAGAGAGAGAGAGAGAGAACAGAAAACACATATGATGAGAATCTGTGGCCTGAAGAATTTATAATATAAAACATGACATTGAATGTTGAAAAATGTCAAGTAATGTACATGATGAATAAGTGAAACCAAAATAGAATACAGACATCCAAAAAGGGATGGAATGGATATAACAGAGGTAGCTTATTTGAGTTGTGTTCCGAGTCGTAGTGAAATAATTATATTTAGTTAATTAACGGACACGTCATGGACAACGAAATCCAAGACTATAAGAATTCTTTAACAGTATAAGTAAAGCGAATGTTATGTTTTACCAGTTACATAAAATGGTACCGTAATAACGAAAATGTAAGTACGGCTAAACAACCAAGCCAAACAAAGCCACCATATGCAATCAACAAAGCCTATTTATATGAAGAGTGGTCTTCTTAATTTTAATATATGGATGTTATTTTAGTAATTTTCAAACCTAGAACAGTAAAAATAAATTCTACATGGAGAATAAAAGGTAAAACAGAGAGTGACAGAATTAAAACTCCCAAAACAGAGATGAACAAGATACAAGTCACTAAGACATGTAATAAATGAAATGGTATAGCCTCTTAAAAGTAACCACAAAAAGACTGACGAAGTGAGTACTGAAGTTAAACCATATGACAGCAGGGAAAGAACATATAGAAAAAATACCAAATAAAAATAGAATAAGTAACAAAATTTAAGCAAAAACTGTTTAAAATGGAGAATATAAGAAAATTTCTTAATTGTGACAAACCCTTGTTTGTCAACTGTATTGAAGTGAGTTTAAGTAAGATTAATGTATGTTTTATTTATTTTTTCTGTATTTTATTAAGTTGTTTGTTTAATTTATTTTGTTACAATTTTATATTCCATCATACATTCTGTCAATTTTACTCCCCTCTGTGTAACAATTGGTGTAGGAATATAAATCTAATGAGGACATTTTCTCAATATACTTTGGATTAAGGGGGCTGATATAGCTGGTGCAGTCCTTTTTTGTGTTAAACTTTCAGTAATATCTGGTTACTTTATTTTTAAAATTATTCACAAAAAATTTTCTTAGTTTATTTATTATATATTTTAAAGCTTAATCCAAAAAATTAGTGCTGTATAAAATTTATTTTTAAAAATATAAATAAAAAATGAATGTATTTCTCTACTTTTTACATTATTTCTCTTTTACTAGTTGACATAATTTAATAATTGTTAATGGCTATATGTGAACTATGAAAATTTTTCTACTGAAAATAATATTGGATTTTCATAATTTTTTATTCGTTTTTTATAATTTTTTTTTTAAAGAAAAGTCTATATCAAACACTTTCCCCTTCAAACACTTTCTTAATAGTTCAGGTGTTGATAGTTCTAAGAATAAAGGTTTAATAAGTTCCACTAATGGCATAGGTATTGTGTTTTTGTGTGAAAATGTGGCAGCTGTATTGTTAAAGGTTAGGTTGGGTGGCAGCTGAGTCTGAAATTAGGTGACACAGCCTTGCTGCTCAGTTTTCATTTCATACCTGAAGCACTTTTATAATTAGCATCTTCCTTCATTGTAAATCTATTATCATGAACTTTCTCTTCTTTGTTCAATTTGTACCTTTTCTATACATATTTCACTTTAAAACTTCACTACACAACTGCACTTGAAATCAACATACAGCAACAATAAATAACAGCTGATTGCTGTTCAAATCAGCTGTTTGTATGTACCTAATACATGTCCATTATGCAAACAGATATAATCTTTTAAACTACAAAATATTTATACTACAAATAAAAGAATAGAAAAGGCCAAAATCAAGTATTAAAAAAATATATAGGCCTATTCATAACAATACATTGAAGATGCCAAAAATAGGCAAAAATTGTCAAATGGATTGCATTGGGTTTTTACCCATAACTTAGCTAAAAAAGCTCATTTTTTCAATAATGTTTGTAGTAAATAACTTAGACAAATCTATTAAATCAAATCCATTAAAAAAATAAAAAATGAATTGTTTGAGATTTTCAGCTATTTCAGCCTGCTTAAGTGAAATGGATGGTAGTCTGCAGATTTGCTAAACACTTCACAGTCAATGGGAAAGCAAAGTAATATCAGCCGGATGAACCAATGGAAAGTGAAACTCAAACACAAAAAACCATGCTAAAGTATACTACTATATGGCACTGAGTATCAGTATACTTTGGAATCTGACGAAACATTTGTGCATACATTTTCAAAAATATTGAAAATCACAGATTTTCCAAAGATGTAATAACTTTTGATGAATCGTGAATCGTTGGTATTTTCAGTATTACCCAAAATCTTAGTGGTACTCTACGAAGGGTCTCAGAACAAACAACAACTGAAAGATTGGTTGAGTAAATCAGAAGTCAAAGCAATAATGATAATTTTTTTTTATATCCAAGTAATTACTCATATTAATTGAATGAATGCAAATCAGAGTGTATCAGGAGGTCTTGAAATCCATAATCCATAAACACAGATAAATTTAGAAAGTAATGGTATAAATGCGGTATTATCCATTGCAATAAGGAGACAAAATTTAATGCAATCATTGACTGCTAACTGAAAGCTTTTTGTGTTCATTACATGCCAGTCAACAACTTATAGAAAATAAATCCATTTCACCTGCTTTTGCTCTTAAAGTCTTCTTTTAAGTAGTAGTAGCCAATATTCTTAATACAAAGCATACTTAAACTAAAGGTTTTAGTTTTAAGGTCAAACCATTAAACAATCCAACGATATACCATAACGATATAGGCCTACACTGAAAACTAGTTGCTCATGTTCTAGGAGAGTACTTTTAATTTTAAAACTTAAACTACTTAGACTAGTAGTATGCAAATATCCAACAGAGTTAGAAGATATCATTTATACATATCTACATACAGTGGTAGAGGAAAAATTGTAGGGAAAGATAGGAATAGCAAATGTTTATAGTAATGTTAGCAAAGTATAGCATGGTATAAAAATAACAGTTATACACAAACTATACTTCAAAGTAGCTGAATTAGTATCTATTTACACAAACCTTAAAGTGATTAAATGGAAGATTACAACTGGAAGCAATAAAGAAAACAAATAAAACTGAGATGCCACCATAACAAGCTAAACCTATGAATGTGGATGGAGGACAGAAACTGATGCACTACGGATATGGAAACATTGTTTGTACGAGTGAAACTTCATGCCAGTATAGCACAGAAATCAGCAGTATTCACTTTAGTGGTGGATGTGAAAAACAGGAAGACAAATCTCCTAGACAAAAATGAACTTCTGTACTTCAGAAAAATTGCAGAAGCTTGGTGGTTAATAAAATTAATTCAAGAAAACCTTTCCTGTTTATAGTTGACATGGGCCTATATTTTAAACATCCACTGTGTTCTCATTGTAGAGAGCGGCTTTACCTACTTAGACCTACAGTTATTATACTTTTATTATATATAGGGTAGATCTGTGAAAGCATGATTTGGCTAAGATACATTTGTTAATGACTTGATTATTTATTAATAAGAAATATTTAATAAGTGTTCAAGAAGAGAAGGGCTAAAAGGATGACTAGAAACAGCAGAAGTCAATTAAATCTTTAAAACAAGTACGAGGGTAAGTCAAAAAGTGAAGGCAAATTTTTTAAAAGGAACTTTTTATTGTGAAAACAAGATGACAAGTAACATCATTTCTCTACATAATCTCCCTCAACTTCTATGCACTTGGTCCATCTCTTGACAAGCTTTGTAATTCCGTCCTGGAAGAAGATTTGTGGCATCGTGCACAGCCACTCGCACACCGCCTCCACAACCTCGTTATCCGACGAAAACTTGGATTCACGCAGATGCTCCTTCATCGGACCAAAAAGGTGAAAATCACTTGGAGCTAGGTCAGGACTGTACGGCGGATGCTCCAGCAGCTCAAAACCAAGATCTTGAATGCACTGGATCGTTTTCCCCGCAGTATGAGGACGGGCATTGTCCTGAAGCAAAAGCACACCTTTTGAAAGTTTTCCTCGCCTCTTTGTTTTGATTTTGGGTTTCAGCTCTCGCAGTAGCTTACAGTAGCTGTCACTATTCACTGTTTGACCTTTAGGAGTGTAATGAATTAGAAGTGGACCTTTCATATCCCAAAACACTGTCATCATCAACTTTCCTGCAGAAACTTGTCTTTTGAACTTTTTTGCTGTAGGCGAGGATGGATGTTTCCACACCATACTCTGCCACTTACTCTGTGGTTCGAAGTGATGGACCCACGTCTCATCAACGGTTACTATGCAACTGAGAAACTCTTCTCCTTCCTCTTCTAAACGCCTTAAATGTGATTTCAAAATTTCCAAACGTTTCTGTTTGTGCTGGTCTGTCAGTCGATGTGGTACCCAACGAGCACACACTTTGCGATAATTTAGTGATTCGTGGATGATTGCAAATGCTGAACCGTGGCTAATGTTCAACGCATGCGCAATATCATAAATTTTGACACAACGATCATCATGAATCATTCGCTCAACTGTCTCGATGTTCTTGTTCGTCTTCGAAGTGGATGGCCTACCTGAACGCTCTACATCACAGATAGATACATGACCATTTTTAAAGCGATTTATCCACTCATAAATTTTGCGTTCACTAAGACAGCTCTCACCTTACTGCTGCTGCATTCTGCGAATAATCTCCGCAGGTTTAGTCCCTTCAGAGTGTAGAAAACGTACCACTCCCCTCATTTCTTCCTTGGTGCACACGGACAACAGAGCACTCATAATAAAATGCCCTGAAATCACTACGAATGGAGCTGAACACTGAAACAACACAGCTAAAGAACAAAAAAACTTTGAGGTTATGATATGTCATTGTTCAGTCAGTGCTGCCATCCATTGCAGCAGGGAAAATAAAATTTGCTTTATCACAATAAAATTTCTCGTCTATCACAAAGCGTTTGCAATTTGCAAAGGACGTTTTACACATGTACAAACTCTTAAAATTCTTGTTGCTAAATAGACAAAGTTCTATACAAACTATAAAAAAAAACAAAATAAAAAGAATGATTTATTTTTACGTCAAAGATCTAAATTCAGACTATGAAACAGTACCGCACACAGAGTGTTAAAAATTTATTATTTAAAAACGAATATCAAAGTAACATTCTAGCTTTTTTCAAACATTTAAATTAGTTTGTAACTGAATTTGTAAAATTCTTGAATATACTCTATACAAGTTCTCCTTAAGTCTAGTCCAATTCAATAACACTCGAACTCAAGTAATGTACAATATTTACAGATGAGGATCAACCAAAGTTCACTGTTTTCCTAAGCCTATTCTTCTTTTTTTAATAGCTAAGAACTTTTCAACCACTTCGTTGATATTAGTTTTCTGTGTCTCTTCATGCTCAATGCTTAACAGTGCCAAGTCACTCAACCGAGTTTGGGCCATGGTACTATTTAAGTATGACTTAATTAATTTAAGTTTTGAAAAGCTTCTTTCCGCTGTAGCTGTTGCGACAGGTATGGTTAAATAAAGCTGCAAAGCTGTAGTTAAGTCTGAGAGGCACACAATAAGGCAGCTGTTTTCTTCAACCAGTAAATTCATCATTTCTCGAATTCTTTTCTTGTGTACAATTTCTTTGGCCATCAGAGCTTTGAAGGATATTACTTGGTCAGGCAGTGATGTGGAAAGGTCACCAGGATACACATTTTCCAGAGCTTTACTTTTCTCCACTATTGTCTCTTGTGAGAAGTTTACTAAATTCTGAGGCGTCAGGAATGAAAACCTATCATCAATGCAACGCAATCCTTCGAATCTCATTTGTAGCTGAGCTATTACAATATCTAGTGCTGCATTGAAAACTTTTACTGCAAATGATTTCACTGGGTCGTCAATTCTATGGTCAACTGATAATTCAACAAAGAAGCGTTTTGCAACTCGTTTACACTTATTTTTTATGTTACAAGTTATGTCCCATGACTGGGCCAACTGGAGCCCCCCATGAGAGTCGGGGCCCCCCTTGCTGCGGGGTCTGCGGGGGCCTTATCGCCGCCACTGTTAGTATAACTGTCTAAATGGATAAACATTATCAGTGTATGTTAAAAGGCATGCATAAAACAGAAAAACAGATGAAATAGAAGAACAGAGTGGTTGCTACCCCTGATAGGTCCTGTACTAGAAATGAAGCTAATAGGTTTTGGAGAATTACAATCATATTTATAGATTTAAATAATCATATTTATAGATTTAAACTTTTAGAAATTACTAGGAGAAAATAATATTCCTTAAAAATAGTTTACATTCATAAACATGTTAGTCAATGCCATCAAAATATAAACAGTGTTAAAATGATCAAATCAGGGATTTTCCAACAATTTAGTGCTAATAAAGAACCAACATCAAGGGTTGTTTTTAGTTTCCAAGAGCAAGCAAATCTAATTTTGTATTCTAAACAAGAGAAAAAAATAAGAAATGAAGAAATTAGAAATAGAATATACATTGAAGAACCAAATAACAGGAACCTCTAGTATGGTATTTGCATAGAATGAAGTATATGTGTCTACCACTAAAACTATGGAAGGAAACTACATTTCAGGCAAGATGGTATCCATACTTAATTTATTTTTCCTGAGACTAATCATGTGGTCATCTAAGACAATTATTTTAATTAATAAAGATATAATAAACATCAGTTGAAGGCAACTGTATTTCTGATCACAAAATTACTGCCAATTAATTCACTGTCACATAAAATGGTCAGACTGCAATTTCTCAAACCACTATACAAAAGACTAATTTAAATATCAAGGACGTCTGCAATTAGTGACTTCTGTGGTGTACTACATGATACTACAACATGAATAGCTAACTGAAACACATAACTGGAACTAATGCTAAATTAGATGATCTCTATCTGTTATTAAACAAAGCAAACTGTAGGTTTCCAGGACAGCAATGGAATATGGAGTCCTAATTATTAAAGTGTATCTAAGTATTAAATTTGGCCGAAAAGTTTAAACCTTCCAGGAATAAAGTAACATATTGGGTAAAATTATTTAACTAACAAATGATTAAACTGTCCTTCATATCTCATGTGCGTTCACTTGTTACTGATTGTATAAATTTGTAACATGTTGGAAAGAATAAAACCAAGATATACTGATATATGAAGAAACTTAAATTGACCATAACAGACAAATGTAATGTAGGATTATATAAAGTATCAGAAAGTAGGCATTTAGTGAATTTAAATTTATACTTGTCAAACTTGTACAATTGTAGCATATCTTGAACTATGACAAAAAACAAATAAACTAAATATCACTATATTATTGACGACTCGGAACACTAAGTTTTTTATACGTAAAAACGTAAAGTTTTACCTTACAGCCTAAACTGGCTTTCACCTTTAGAAGGCTTCATCAGACGTAAAGTTTTACCTTACAGCCTAAACCGGCTTTCACCTTTAGAAGGCTTCATCAGAGCCTCTGATGAAGAGAAGGCTCTGATGAAGAGAAGGCTCTGATGAAGCCTTCTAAAGGTGAAAGCCGGTTTAGGCTGTAAGGTAAAACTTTACGTTTTTACTTATAAAAAACTTAGTGTTCCGAGTCGTCAATAATATAGCGATATTTAGTTAAGTAACGGACACGTCATGGACAACGAAATCCAAGAATTTAACAAATAAACATCACTTGAAAAGAAAATTTTTTGTATAGATGAGATGCTTCCTTGTAAAATATTAGTATAATCAAATTTATAGAGGTAAGACCATTTTTGCATAACCAGATTACTGGTTACAAGGTGTCTTATTAAATATTTCGATCTCAATGTGGCAAAAGATTGAAGTGGTGTAAGTGAAATGTAGGAATTTTCAAAAAGTTTAACAGGAAGAAAAAGGTTTGAGATGCGGCAAAGAGGAGATGAAATATGCAAATGTAAGAAAGGAATTATAAAAACAAATTTATAATTTATAATCAAACATAAATCTGAATGTTTTTGGCATAACCTTTCTTGAAAACTAAAGCAGAGGCAGAAAAACAGTAAATTAATAACAAACAGGTTGTTGGGATAAAAAAACAAACAGGCTTAATAACAAACAAAAAAGTTAGGATAAATTAAAATTTTAATTTTAATTAATAAATTCAACAAAATTTAATAACCTTTAGAATAAGATTAAAAAGCGGAATGTTTAAACAATAAAATTTAATGTTAAGGGCATTTCTTAATATCATGAAATTGTGTAGATTTGGGGGGCAACCAAGTAGTAATCGCAGAAGATAATAATTATCTCCAGTGCATGGTATTGAAGCTGATAGAGGATTATAAAAAAAATGGGAAATTTAGATATATACCGGTATAGAAAAACAGGTTATGCGTGTGAGCAACCAAGGATTTAATTTTTGACAGTGGCCAATGAAAAAATAGGCTGTATACACTATACATTGGACTGCATAACAAAATTCCCTGAGAATGAAATTTACAGGCATAATATTTTTAGATGCCTATATTCAACGATTTTAAAAGAAGTCTCCATTAACATTAAGACATGAGTCCCACTGTTGCACTAATCTGTAGATGCCCTGCTAGTAAAATTCTTACGGCTGTTTGCGGAACCATTCGCTAACAGCAAACTCTACCTCACCGTCCGATTTGAACCACCGTCCTTTTAGTGATTCCTTAAAAAAAATTTAAGGTAAGATTTTTATCTACCCATTCATTAACTACTAGCTTTGCCACTGATGACAAGTCTAATGATTAAGAAGAATCCTAATTTGAATATACAGAAGGAAGAATAAGAGAAGTTAATATACTAATAAATAATAAACAATTTGAGGAAAGGGTATTGAGAAAGTGAGAACATTTTGAGTTCTTGGGCTTTGAAATTGCTGAAAACCAAAATTGACTGAAAAAATAGGAAACATTGTGAGAGTGTTTAATGTGCTGAAGAATTCTATCTCAGGGAAAAGGAAATTTCCAGATCCACAAAAGCCCAGGTACTAATGAAAGTAAATCTTTAAAATAGGTTAAGATACCTATTACTCCTTCATGCAACTTACTTTGGTCGCTAGGCACAACGCGTTTCAGGATCTAGGTCCCATCTTCAGGTGATGATCACTCGGGTCGAGCTCGTCAGTTCATAAAAACACTGAATTCAATAAACACTTATACTGCACGAGGGAACGATGCGCATCGTCGAGAAAGTAAACGCGCACTGGCCGTATAAAGTCCAATGCAGAGGAGATAAGTTGGTAGTATTTCTCATATCTGTGCCAGTTTTTGTATCACAGTATCGAAGAGCGCGTTGGATTTGAACGACCCATATCGTTCAAAAGGCACTCTTTCTGTGTGCTAGCAGCTTTATGTATCGCAAACTCTTCTAATGCATTCATAGATCAGCCTTTTTTACAAAAGTGTATGGGTTTAAAATTAACAGAGAAGTCAGTGTAACTGTGATCACAATCAATCAGGTGTTGTGCATAAGTCGATTTACTGTTTATTACATTCTTCATGGGCAGGTGTTCCTTGAACCTCTCTTCAAAATGTCTCCCAGTCTGGCCGATGTAAAACATGTCACAATCGTCACACACAATTTTGTAAACGCCAGAGCGTTTCTCTACGCTTCTGTGTATCTTGGGGCGCAGTGCATTTTCAATGTTATTTTTGTCCTAAAGATAACTGCGATATTGTATTTCTTAAACTGGTTTCTTATGATGTTAGGCAACAAAGACGTGTACTCCACCGATATATATCTGTCAGTATTATACACCGCGCTGTTCAGAATTTGAGTTTTGTTTTTGTGCCTGGAGATAAGTTTATCTGTTATATTAGCGTTATAACCGTTGGATATGGAGATGTGTTTTAAAGTGGTTTACTTCAACAATGAAGCAATCTTGCTCTAAGGGTACAGTAAGAAGTCTATGGATAAATGCATTGTATGCCGCCATTTTCTGGGACCACGGGTGATACGAATGAGTGTGTATTGTGGTGTCAGTGGTAGTGGGCTTTCTGTAAATTTTAAATTTGAAAGAGTCCTGGGATTTCATAATGGTGACGTCAAGAATGTTCAGTTGGTTGTTCTCCTCTCTTTCCAGTGTAAATTGTATTTGTTTTTTAACACTGTTCAAGTAGCTTTTCAGATGCTCAGTCTGTCTTAATTTGCCATCAAAGACGATAAATGTGTCATCGACATACCTGTAATAGGACCAGTGGCGAAGTTACATGGAGGCAATTGAGGCAATGCCTACTCTAAAAAATTCTGTAGAATAAAAATTATAAATACGTATGAACTACATAACATAAAGATTATACATTGTTACCGCGACTGTCGAATTTATTAGGCTGAAACGTGCTTTACTGAGCGACCGCTAGATGGTGACAGGTGAGACTCGGCATAGCTCGTTTAAAGCGAATGAGGCAACCTGAACTTGCCTCAGCGTTTTTTGTATAGATCGTATGTAAGCAATTTGCTGGAGCGATAGGTAAGTGAAGGGAGGGGGGATTCTCCCGTGCTGTACACATAGAGCGTTGAGGCGTGCCTCACTTCTGTGGTCCAAACATTCAAGTTACAGCGCGCTGTGTTGTTTATAAGTGTGTTTATTTTATGCGGTTATTAAAAGTGTCCCTGTTATTCCGCTGAACTAACAGATGATCAAGACTGTTATTTGAATTAATTGTTTGTAACATTAAACATATACATAGAAACTAATCAAGTTTAAAAATTTGAAGTTCAATCAGTTGTATTATTGTGTATGACTAATACAAGGATTGTTCAACAGAAACACGTATAGAGCTGTAAAGCATTTTTTATTCAACGATTTTAAAAGAAATCTCCATTAACATTAAGACATGAGTTCCACTGTTGCACCAACCTGTAGATTCCCTGCTAGTAAAATTCTTACGGCTGTTTGTGGAACCATTCACTTACAGCACACTCTACCTCAGCGTCCGATTTGAACTACCATCCTTTTAGTGATTCCTTAAAAAAAATTGTAAGGTAAGATTTTTATCTACCCATTCATTAACTACTAGCTTCGCCACTGAATAGGACATGATGTTTTTATGGTATTTATTACTACTAGAAAATGAATAATATTTTAAAGATTAACTATTGCAACTTGGTGATTGTACACACAATGAATAGTGAAGCCTACACAATGAACAATGAAAGTAATTGGATGTACACTTTCAATGGCAGTGAAGGCTAGAGAAAGTTAAAAAGAATATAAATCATGTATTGCATATGAGCTTTTTTGAATTAAAAAATTATTTTAATAAATTTTATCTATGCTTGTAAAATTTAATAATAGCTTTTGCTTGTACATTAATTCAAGCGAAGTGTATCTAAGTATTAATTTTAGCCAAAAAGTTTAAACTTTCAAGGAATAATATAACATTAGATAAAAATATTTAAGTAACAAATGTTTTAAGTCCCCTTCTTCATACCTCTTGTGCAGTCATTTGTTACTTGTTGATTGTAGATGGTGACATGTTGTAGTTTGTAAAATGTTATATGGTGCTTAACAATTTATTACAGAAGAGAAAATTAATTATATACTGATATATCAAGAAGCTTAAATTGACTATGAGAGGGAAGTGTATGTACTACTATATAAAGTATCAAAGTAAGCAGACAATTGGTGAAAACCTTATACTTGTCAAACATGTACAGTTGTAACATAGCTTGAATTATGTGACAAGCAGCAAATAAACACCACTTGAAAAGAAACTATTTTTGTATAGATGAGATGTTCATTTGTAAAATATTAGTATAATAAAATTTATAGAGGTAAGAACATTTCTGCATAACTAGATTACCGGTTACAAAGACAAGATTTGGAAAACAAAACTGAAGGACATGAAATGAAATTTCTTAGGTGTATGGAAATGTAAGGGACTGATAGATTTAGAAATAAGGCCTTCTAATAACTTCTTGAGATTGAGCTTATTGAAGAAAGGATTGCAGAGAATCAGACAAGATTGCTGGGCCATGCATATTGTTTACAAGTGGATAAACTAAGAAGGATAGTGTTTGAGGACAAAATAATAATATAATATTAGTCTGATTTGTTTGAGGACAAAAAAGTAAATAAATTTGAGTTTTCTAAAGAAACCTCTGGGAAAGAAAATCTCTGAAAGAAGAGGAAAACAAAAAGGAAGAAGAAGTGTAGCAAAAAGATATAAAATGGGTAGAAAAGAGAACAAGTTAGTTGGAGAAGTAAATGTAAAACAAAATAATTGTGTGAAATATCTGGGATATTTAGCTGAAATTATTTGACATTTGATGTGAGAGAAACAAAAAAAGTGAGAGGTAGAGAGAATGTTTGGAACAAGAAAAGAATATATCAATAAACAAAGTTATAAGAATCTCTTCTTCTGTTGTTTGTTTGCAGTGTAGTGATGTACTCTATATAGAATTATTTGTGTTTTACTTTGTGTCTAAGAAGGAGTTCTGTGAACATTAACTTTGCTGTGATATACGTCAGGTAGTAAAATTTTGGAACATCTATTTAAATAGTATTATGATAATGTAGTTACACTATATTATATTTACATTCTTTAGGCTACACCCAGGAAAGCAAATAGGCAAAACTAACAAATAAGAATATAAAGAATCTGAAATAAAATCTATTATTTGTACAGTCCTATACAATCTGTAAGATCTATGTGACCATTGTTTGATATTATAATAACATATAAATACGTGTATAAGTAATACGGATATACATTATAAATCAAATTATATAGTTCATTTCAAGTTTAAACCAAAGGAAAAAATTTACAATCAATTGTTAAGTAATATTGTACTGCATAATTATGTAAGTAGACTTTATTAAACATTACAACAATACTTATTTTTCTGTGTACAATTTGACAACATTTTCAAGCAGATTAAGTTATACAATTTTATACTTAAAATATTAAGTATACTTAAATGTTTATTCAATCACTTTCTGCTATGGTCCGTTTCTTGATGTATATAATACATTTAATATTTATAAATAAATTTACCTCAAGATATATTGGAAAAATAACCTCAAGACCTATTTACCTCAAGATAAAAGGAAAAAAGGTATATCTTGAAGTAAATTTATTTATAAATATTAAATGTATTAAATGTTTATGTATATATCTTGCGACGTATGGTATATTATTTATAATGTAATATGCAAATAAACAAACTGTATGAAATTAGAATAAATACATAAAAACAATAAATACAGGACCAATCATCCTTTAAAAAAATTAAACACTCATAATTAAATGAAATTATTATTATTATTATTATTATTATTATTATTATTATTATTATTATAAATAAAATTCAAATAATTGTTATTTTAAGTAAAACTGAAGGATACATTCCATATTGTAAACTTCTTACATTGGACTAATCACCATTTTGTAAAGATTTTTGTGAGTTTTTGTGATACCGGTATCATCCAAATTGGATAAAAGCATATTGTATTAACCCTCATATTCTTATAAATAATTTCGAATTTCAAGTAAATAATAGAATTGTGAATGAATAATGATACACCTAAATGTAGTTTTCATTTTCACAAACATTCCATTTTATTTTTTTATTTTCTTCTAAAGGAATTGTAGTTTTGGTAGCATTCAGTACAGATGTATTCATAAAGTAGTCAGAATAAACCTCTAATATAATGTGATGATGTATATTGTATTAGTAGTCTATGTTAAAGCTTGGATAGTTTGAAAAATGTGATTTACATAAGATTTTCTGTCTTACTATTACATGTAAAATTGGAATATAATTTTCATAAAAGAACAAAAAAAAATGAATTATAGGTGATTTAATCTAGCTGTTTTTCTAGTGCTTTTTCTGCACATATTACTATCAATTAAATGCAATACAGAAGATTATTAAATATGGAGGGCAGCAATTCAGAATGTATGATAGGTGACTCCAAGAGAAGAGATATATGTTTTAGGACGAAGCAAAAAGTCTCAAAGATTATGCCGCAAGATATGACAAGTTTTGTTTAGAGTATTAAAAAGGACAGAGAAATATCAAACACCTATAGAAGCAAAATAAAAAAAGTGTAGATATGAGGGAAGACATAATGAAGTTGAGGAATGAGACTGAAAAAAAAAAACAAGAAAACCTAACAGTTGTAATGTTCCTTTTTGTGAATTAAATAATAAGAGTAAGAGCTTGCAATATCTCTTTTTCAGTATGTTGTTGTTGTTGTTATTTTTTTGTTGAAATATAATATTTATAATATACCGGTTAATTCCTTTATGCTCCAGAGTTGGTGCGCTATTTGTAATGTTACTGTTTTTACTGCTTGATAAAATTGATAAATATGGCTAATTACTGGTTGGGTTAAGTCTTTTCAAAAACATGTATTTTATTTGGGTTGATTGGTTGATCTATTTTAATAATAAAATCTTCTTGATTATGTTTTCTTAGACCTCACTAGTTGTTTGCACTGATTTGTAATATAATTACCAATAAGAATTATGATTCTGTTGATAAACAATTATACTTCCCAATTAATAAAAAAATTATTAATTGAGAACTGAGTGTTGTATTCGACTTGAGTTGTGGTTATATTTATACCTATACTTGTGGATTTGTACATATAATGTTCCAGTTTGATGTTATTTTCCATGAATTAATATATTACAGACATTTAAGATTACTTATACTTTAATCTAGTAACATATACCATTTCTTTATATATTGGACATTGGCTATTACAATTTTATACATTATATTGTCTCTTTTTATCTAAATTATTACTTGTCCATAACCAGCAATAGTTATTTCTTATTTTATTGGCTAGTAGTCAGTTTATTTGTCACACTTTATGCTACTAGTTTATTTACATTACATTCTCCCTTACATTTCTATCATTCTTTAATATACAATAGTAATCTTTCCTTCCTACCACAAACTACAACATTATTATACAAAATAAAACTTTTCCAACATTTTTATAACATAATGATTTCTATTTGAATTGTCTAAGTGTCTATTAGTTACACTCACATATAACTGAATCTATACTTACAGTATATATTATACTGAATCTAGGTTTATAGTTTTTTGTCTTACAGTTTCTTTAGGTTATGTTGCCCAGTTACTGGTTATACTTAACTAAATATCACTATAATATTGACGACTCGGAACACTAAGTTTTTTATAAGTAAAAACGTAAAGTTTTACCTTACAGCCTAAACCGGCTTTCACCTATAGAAGGCTTCATCAGCCTCTGATGAAGCCTTCTATAGGTGAAAGCCGGTTTAGGCTGTAAGGTAAAACTTTACGTTTTTACTTATAAAAAACTTAGTGTTCCGAGTCGTCAATATTATAGTGATATTTAGTTAAGTAACGGACACGTCATGGACAACGAAATCCAAGGTTATACTTAGTTCACAATACTTTATATTTTTATTATGGTTTACACTGTGTCATTTGCACTGTTTAATTATCACTATTTATTACTTTTCATTTTTAATACACATAATTGTGAGAGATATTATTTAATATTGGAATTATACTGCCAAATACAGTTAGACAACACGTTGATTAGAAAAGACTTTATTCATTGAACTGAACTTGATAGAACACATACATCCGTTATAACAATAATAATACGCGCATGCGTATTGTACATACATTGTTTAACCATTTTTAAATTGTACATATGATATATTTGACATTCCCCCTCAATTTAAATACCCATATAATTTAAATACCCTTAATTTACATTTGGAACAGTTTTGGTATGAGTACAGTTGATAAATATACTTAAATAAAAAAAATAAATGCAAAATTGAAAATTTTGGTATCTGAAAACTATTTTATGTTGAGTTTTTCAAAAAACTTTGCAAAATTTATATTATTTAAGGATATTGTGAAAATATCAGCTACATTATCTTGGGTTTTTATGTACTCTAATTCAATAAGTTTTTTGTGTATAAGATCCTTAATATAGTGATATTTAATGTCTATATGTCTAGCACGTCTGATATTCTCATAGCTTTCACACATGTTAAGTGCACTTTGGTTGTCTACATAAATTAAAGGAATTAAGACATTGCACTTCAAGTCCACAAGTATGCGTTGAAAGTATACCACATCCATCGCTGCCATTGCACATGCTATGTATTCCGCTTCAGCTGCTGACTGGGATACCCATGTTTGTTTCTTTGTAAACCAGGATACAGGGATGTTACAGTGATATATTATACATCCACTTGTACTGTTTCTGCTGGTGATGTCTCCTGCCCAATGTGCATCTGAATATGTGATTAATCCAGTATCTTGATTTTTATGAAATGTGAGATTCAAATGCTTGGTACCGTTTAAGTATCTCAATACCCTCTTCGCAGCAATCCAGAGTTGTTTAGTGGGTTTATCAAGATATCTACTTAAGACAGATGTAGCGTAAGCTATGTCTGGTCTACTTACAATTGATATGTAGATAAGTGAACCAAGGAGTTCTCTGTAAGGTAAGTTTTTGTCCACTGGTAGAGATAAGTCAACCTGGAAATTGTGTTCCATAGGTGTATCCATCGGTTTTCCATTTTCCAGACCAAATCTTGAGATTACTTTTTGTATGAATTCCTTTTGAGAAATGGTGATCTGCTCTTTATTTACATTGATTTCTGTGCCCAGAAAGTTGTTGATGATTCCTAATTATTTTGCTTTGAACTCCTTTTTAAGGAACTCAATGATTTTTAGACATTCCCTCTTGTCACCTGTGATGATTATATCATCAACCCATATAATAAGGTAAGCATTTTTACCCAAATACAAACAAAAGTCATTCTGAGATCTAATTAGACCATGATGTTGCGCAGCCTTGTTAAACCTTTCATTCCATTTTCTGGGTGAAGAGCGAAGACTGTATAAGCTTTTCATGAGTTTTAGAGCATTCGTTGGACATTTTACTCCTTTGGGTGGTTTTATATAAACTTCAGTGTCTAGCTTGCCATTTAGGAATGCTGTAGGGATATCAAGTTGTTTAATTTCCCATCCATTTTGCAGTGCTACAGATAGTAAGATTCTGATGGTGGAAAGTTGAGCAACTGGTGCATAAATGTTGGAGGACACTTCCTCTTGAAATCCTTTTGCTACTAGACGAGCTTTCTTAGTGCCATCAGGCTTGATTTTGAAAAGCCACATTGTGTCTATAGCTTTGATGCCTTTGGGTAGAATTGTTGCCTTCCAAGTTTGATGTTTTTCGAGGGCACTTATTTCCTTTTGTATCGCTTCTTCCCAACCATCCCTAGTACATATGGCATCTTCATAAGAGATTGGTACTCCTGCACAAAGACAGTACGCTAAGTGCATCTCATCTTCATTTTGACTAAAACTTTCATTTTAATCCTTGTACAGTATATAATCTTTAAATTTCTCTGGAACAGTTTTAATTCTTTCACTTCTACGCAGTGATGTTTGATCACCCTGTTGGACAGTATCGCTTAGACTGCTGTCTCTATGTGCAGGTGAGGTGCCAGTGACATTTTGAACCTGGATGTCTCCTTCGCTCATACTTTGATGCTCTGTATCACCTCCAATTACCATTTGTGGGATATCTTCTAAGGCTTTCTGACTAGTATAGTTGATGTTAATTTCATCAAAGGTAACATCCCTTTAGATTATAATTTCACTTGTTTTGGGTACCCATAGTCTATACCCATTTTTAGCATAGCCTACCATAATGCATTCAACTGATCTTGTTTCTAGCTTGTCTGCTGGAACAGGCAGTTTATATGCCCAAGCCTTTGAACCAAAAACCCTCAACTTGTCATAATTCACTTTACCTAGGTAGACTTCAGCGGGTACCTTATTTTCCTTCAGGGAAACTGTTGGAGAGTGGTTCAATTGGTATGCAGCACAACGTATTGCTTCACCCCACAAGAACTTAGGCAAATTTGTTTCAGCGAATAGTGTTCGTACTCTACTCATTAGAGTGAAATTGATTCTTTCGCTAACTCCATTCTGCTGCTGTGTATGTGGCAAAGTGTATTCGTTGACTATTCCTTTTTGTATACAGAAATGTTTAAACACATGTGATGAGTACTCTCCACCACAATCTGACCTGATTCTTGAAGAGTAATATCCTCTGGCCTTTAACTCTTGGACATAATTCATAATATTTCTTTCTGCTTCATTTTTGTGTTTTAAAAGGAACACCTGGGTAAAATGTGAATAGTCATCGATAATTGTTTGATAATATTTTTCACCTTTCATGGTGTGTATTTTAAAAGGACCAGCCAAGTCGCTGTGAATGAGTTCTCCAATTCTGTTTGATCTTGGTAGGGGTACATCCTTAAAAGGCTTTCGTTTTGCTTTACCTTGGTTACAGGGACTGCATACTCCAAAATTGTGTGGACAATTTAGTGATCCAAGAACTTCAGCATTGAGATGTCCAAGTCTTCGGTGCCATAGTAGATCCTTACTTAATGAAATGCAACAAGTTTCACTCATCGAAGGGTGTGCTATTGAAAATTGAGCCACATACAAATTTCCTTCGGATTCACATTTCATTTGCAATTTGTTATTTGAGATAGTAACTGATTTTCCACCACTATCGAATTGAACATCAAATCCCTTTGAACTCATTCTTTTCACTGATAAGAGATTGTAGGGAAACTCAGGTACAATAATAGCAGGTATCTTTATGAAAACATAACTGTTATTTTTATTGTTCAACACACTCACAGGTGCAGATTTGACCAGTTTCCAAGCTAAAGACGTAAAAGCTCAATGCATCATCGCACAGTCAATATCAGATAAGTATACTGAATACATAGAGAGTGCACAAAGCGCCAAAGAAATGATTGCAAATCTGGAAAATGTCTTCCAGAGAAAAAGCGCATTATCTTAGATGTTTATAATGCGAAAGCTATTGAAAATGAAATTCGTCGATGGCGAATTACAAGATCATTTCACTAAATTCGAAAAACTCATAAAAGAACTCGATGGCGTAAGCAAAGTTGCAACCGATGATACCGACAAAACGTGTTACCTTCTTCTGACAATGCCGGAAAGCTTTGAGAGCGTTATTACATCGATAGAAACGACAAAGAATAAAGACGCGACAGTATATTCGTATTCTGATGTAAAAACAAGGTTATTGGATACTGAACTCAAAAACAAAGAGAACTCCAATACAGGTGATAAGGTCGATAACGACGGTAACTGCTCTTTCTACTCTCCAGGTGAATATAAGAATAGGTCACAGATGAGGTACGAAAATGTAATATGGCACACATGTAGAGGCAAAGGACATTTCAAAAATGAGTGTCCATCAAACAAGGATGTGCAAACTCAACAGACGCCTCAGACGTCATATCGTGACCATGGATATCGCGGTAAGAGAGGGAGAGGAAACTCTCGAGGATGTGGAAGAGGCAAGACGACAAGACATACGTCAAATGTTGCATAGAGCGAAGATGATCAAGAAGAAGAATTTGATTTCATTTCCGCTGAAAATATTGAGAAAAATGGCGCTTTATCCTCAGAATTACTAGGAAATACGCGATCCGTTAAATTCATTTTAGATAGTGGTGCCACAAATCATTGGGTATCAGAAAATTTGGAAAAGCTTATGGAAAATGTTGAAGACATGGAGAACAAAATGGAAATAAAAACAGCAAATGGTAGCACTATAAAAGGTACAAAAAGAGGTATAATTCACTTGAGTGCTGCGATTTCTGTGTCTGTTTTATTTAATGCTACGAGTGCACCATCTTTATTCAGAACAAAACGTATTCTATATTTCCAAGTGGAAAAATTATCTGCCTTTAGCAAGTGAAAGGGAACCGTAGACGTAGCCATTTTAGGTTAAGCACGTGAACTCTTTCACTTTGAGCCTGTATATGTAAACAAACTTTTCTCTGTAAATAATTCCGACATAATTACAACTAACACACGTCTGTATATCTCCAAATTACTAGGGTCTCCAAATTACAAATCTCTCTAACCTGTGAGAGATATTATTTAATATTGGAATTGTATTGCCAAATACAGTTAGACAACACGTTGATTAGAAAAGACTTTATTCATTGAACTGAACCTGATAGAACACATACATCCGTTATAACAATAATAATACGCGCATGCGTATTGTACATACATTGTTTAACCATATTTAAATTTTACATATGATATATTTGACAATAATTACGATAATAATTATCTGGTCTTTACTATAATTCTATACATATGCTAATTACACAGTCTTAGGTCTGAGACCTATCTTGACCGTTAGGGTTGTTACATAAATGATTTTTCTTAACCCTAAATACAGTTTTTGCTTATATACTCAAACATTACATTTTTCAATATTACAAAAAGATATATTCACTCACTCCCCTAATCTATTGGGTAATTTATGATGTCACAGATTTAGTCTAGTCTAGTCCTTTTAGATGTCTGTTTTGTCAAGTTATTTATTATGTTTGTTTACAAGGCTAATTTATGTTTTTAATCTATTCATGCATCTGTAACAATTATTCTTTATTTACTCATGGTTTACTGGATTAGTTACTATAATTCTTCCTTTATATAATTATGTTGTTTTCATTGTTTTCATTAGATCACTCATCCTCTATTGCATTCCTCATTCAATTACCTATTATTTGTTTATTTGATTAAGTTCCCTAACTATTTTGATAACTCTATTGAGTTTTTTGTTTTGTATCATCTTGTGATGCTACACAGTTGACTAAAAATGGATATGTAGAGGGGAGATATTTTGGAAATAGCAATGAAAGTAGAAACTTGAAATTTTACTAGTAATAATGGATATGTAAGAGAAAATAAATAAGGCACATACAAACCTTTACTGAACATTTGAGCTACATGCCATTGAAACTTATTGCAGTACTTGTATGAAGAAATCAGTCGCACTGAGAAAAAAATATCTATTTCATCAAGACAATGCACCAGTTCACACATCTGTTGTGATAGTTAAAAATCAAAGAATTAAAGTTGGAAAAGTTAGAGTTAGTTCCTCATCCACTATATGCATCAAACTTAGTATCGAGTGAGTTCTCTTTTGTAACCTGAAAAAATGGCTTGATGGAAAAATATTTGCAGGCAATAATCATGCAATGCTACCAGCGAACCTCAACATGGCTACTTTGAGAACCTCAACAAATCAGCTTATCGGCCTAACATAACAGCTTTAGAACATTATTGGAAAATGTGTGTCAAGTTAAATAGAGATTATGTTGAAATATAAATTTAAATTGATAGAAAATTACTGTTTTTTTAGTCAGGAAAAAAAAGTTTTATCCTATCCTTGTAGAATATGATCAGAAACCAGTGAAGGAAACAATATGAATGTTTATGGTAATAATAAAAATTACTTCTAATAGAACTATAGGTAATTCTGCATTGAAGAGGTGAAGAAAAAGGGAGAAAGGAGGATAAGGTAAAGAGAAAACATGTAAATTAATTTAATAGAATAGAAGAGGTTAAGGATCAGTTGATAAGATTTGAATTCGAATTTAACTACTAGGATTTTGACATCACTGAGAAAATATATATTTATATATTTTTATGTATGTTTCTGTAATAGTAAAAATCCATCAGTTAAATTCAAATTCAAATGTGTATAATCCATCACAGTCATCATTTAAAGAAGTCAGCAATTGCTAAGTTTGAATTGTATGGCCCAAGAAAATAGGAAAATAGATATGCAGTTAGAAAGTCTGGTCAGAACAAATATTAACAAGATAGTTGGTGAGTAAAAATAGAGTAAAAACAGAGTTGGTAGATGAGAACTATATAGAAGTAGGCCCAGCCATTATTTTGTACATACCTTATGTAAATCATAAAATAAAAAATTTTGTGAAAAACTAAAAGTACGTTAGCAAAAAGGCAGGTTAACAGACGTTTGTTTATTGCCAGATAGTTTAAAACTTGAGCACTGAAAAGTTATGAAGTATGAACCAACATAATAATAGGAATTTATGGAGAGAATAAAGGAATAATGAAATGGAATGGGATAATGGAAAAAGAATGCTCAACTTTTGTTAGATGAAGAACTTGGTAACTATCAAACATTATTGAATACAAAGATGTAAGTAAACACAGGCAGAAGTGAAAATTATACATTATGTTTGACAAGCAGGTAATACTAAAAGACTGACAAAAGACATAAAAATAACAAGAGGTCTGGGGATAGTCAGTGACCACTACTTAGTGAGAAAAATGGTAAAGGAAAAAGTTCAATGGAACTGTGATAGAGGACACAGTAAGATGCGCCTTAAACCTATATAATCATACATATTTCAAGACAAGGACACTAAAACATTTAAAAAATTATGAAAACACCCGAAGGTATCAACTAAAAAATGATATTAAATACTGGAAATAAAACTATAACACACCGTGGACAATAATTTTATATGCAAGCAGGAAATCATACTACAAAGGAAGGTGAAGGTAATATGACAATGTCAATGTACATTACTTTACTGGACTTTACTAGTCGTTCTGTTACCTACACTAATTTGGATTTAAGTTATGTATACGAAGTAACAAAATTGCAAGCTCACCATTCTCTGGGTTGAGGAGAAGAAGGAAAAGATAGGAGGGCCTGATAAGTAATTTTGGCCTTTTATATGACATTGAAAGGTGACTAGGAGTAATCAGGACTTGAGAAAAGCTTTTGGTCTGTGAACTGAGTGGGTAATGTCATTTAAGGCTATGAAGAAAATAAGTATTAAGTGGAAGACTTAAAGAATAATTTTTTGACTCAATCAAAACCAAACTATAAAAAGAAACACAGATAGGAGTGAAAAGAAGGATCAGGAAGGGGTAAGGCAAGGATGTCTCTTCTCTGAGAAAAATATGAAATTGTTTAAATATTATATAAACAGGTAATTAATACTAGCATATAGTTAGTATGCATTTGTTTAATAAATAATGACGAAACATCTAAAAATAGAAGCATAAATTCCACATATGTTCATTGCATAAGAAAAGCACAGGAACTTAAAAAATATTTTTTTACTGCTAATTTTAGATTTAAGAATATTATTAAAAAATGAAGATCAACGGAAAGCCTCATTAAACGGACTTGAAAGAAATAGGACAAACAATACTGAGTTGATGAGGAATGAAAAATCAAACAGAATGAAACTAAACGCATGGACGGTACATAGCAAACCAGCAAGAAACAGATAATGGCTATAACAATAAACACTTGAAAAAGAATAGAAAGTATTAACATGGAATGCAGCTGTTTAATTGAGGAATAGTGGAAACTTGGTTATAAAGCTGATACGTTTAAATTAGAGATATTAGGAAAAATTGAAAAATGAAAGGAAAACGGGAAGTAAACGTAGAATGTGTACATCTGTTCTTGTACAGTTGAGTACAGAGACTAACAAATGGTGTAGGTTGTATAGTCAACAAATCAAGGAGAAAACAAACATTGAAGAATAGGAAGATTGGAAGGGATAATATGATAGTTGATTTTAAAAGAATGAATGTAAGGGGCTAATTAACAAACTAACTGTATATAGAACTGATTAGGATAATAGAAAAGAAGAATAGATTCGTCATGCTTAAACATAGCAATAGAATATAGTAAAGATCTAGTTAATAAGTGACTTATGTACTACAGTTACAAGTAAAGATGATACAATGTCAGACGCAAGGAGACAATGTGAGACAGAACCATGTATAAAGTCTCATACATTTATGTGTGTTCAGTAAATTGATAATATCCAAGCATAAAGGAATTGAAAAACTTATTGAGAACTGCACCACTCAAATTTATATTATTAATTATTACTTGGGCGCCAGAGCAGGAGATCTCAGGTTTGTTTATGAAATAATAACAAACTGTTCAGATACTAATATTTGTATTGTTATATTCTTGTTACTGAATACATCTTAGACTTAATCATTACTATCATCTTTATAGTTAATAACAACCAAAGAATTTATTAATATTTCTAGTTTACAGCTTCTTCGAAATCCGATTAATCAAGTATATTCAAAGGAGTACTTAGTAGATTCAATTTACTCCATTAACAAACTTCAATCATCGCTATCAATCAAAACAAACATATATGTGTATATAAGTATATCTATCATCAATTCTTAACTGCTACTACTTCTATACTATTCAATCTATATTTAATTACTTAATTCATTTATCGTTTCAATAAGTATTAGTATTGGTTTCTTACTTTGCTATATCATAAGTCACCCAAACATGTCGTCTAGCATCAATTGAATGTTTAGTATCTGAACATCGTGGGTCTTTTGAAAATGAGATGAGTTTATTGAGATATGAAATTTATGTTAATCAATTATATTGTAATTTATAAATGAGACATTGTTACTTGTTGCAGGATTCCTGATAGGCGAATGACGACTTGTATTCTTGCGTTAACTATCACACGACACTTTCACTGATCACGCTTTATTAACTTTCTTTAACCACATCACACGCTCGCGTTATTACTATACGTCACGCACAAATAAATAATATACTTTTGTTGCAATTTACGCGCACAATTTAAATATCTTCTTGTCCACACGTACTTTCGCGCACATATCTAAATAAAACTTCTTGCTGACTGTCACTATTAAACCGAGAGAATATTGATTTGAACTTTGATTAATTTAATTTGCTCACATCGAGTGACGCAGGTTTCACGGGTTTTGCGTGAATTTTTAACTTAGACTCCCCCTGTTGTGGGCTCCGCGTGTTATTTTTGTAGTTTCTTCAATTCTACCCTCACTACATCTTCTGTTGATCGTTCCTTATTGGTCTTACATTCAAAATTTTGCCGGTATTTTTGAATGTATCCAGTCTGGTGTCGTATCTCTTTCGCGCTCACTACTGACGCTATTGGTGATTGGTTCCCAAAGTGCGGGCGATAATTTTACGCGGGTGTTCGTTATACTCCCTAAAAAGTGACGCGACTTTCTAAAATCGTCATATTTACTGGCGTGGCCTCTTTTGTCTGTTGAAGGACACCGTACCGTTAACCTAACGGTATATAGGCGTTTTTTGCTAGTTTTACACTACAAAACAATTTATGTGTTTACGACATGTAGGGTGTCTTAGGTCTATTATACATATTTTTGCCGGCGCCGGTCTGTCGCACAGCCGAGCCTCTTTAGATTCACTATTCAATTATAACTTTACTTAAAACTACGTACATTTCAATACTTTAATTTATCATTAATGTTTATAATTATCATTAAATTTTGCTTACTTATTATAGGTATTTACATACATGTTAAATTATGATACTGTTATACAGTATCGTTTCATTGTCCCCCGAACTAATTCCAATAATTGTTTTATATAATTTGTGGAATTATTTCGTATGCCTCTAACAGCACAACCATTCAATGGAAGTTACACTTTTGGTGTGACACATTTTAACAATACGGTCAAAACCGGTCCCCTTAGCTAGTCACTCTCGCTTTCACTCGAAGGGTATACGCGGTGCTACATATCTTACCACCCTTACTTCTAATTTACATAACATTACTTTCTCATACCCTCGCTTTCTCGCTACTTCAACACACATTTTAAACAATCACTATCCCTTTCTAAGACTTAAGTTACTTTCTCTCCTTAACGTATAACATTCGATTACTATTTTTAAAATTTTGTCCATTTAGTTCTAACATCAGATTTCTTTGTATCTTCTTTACATACATAATATTTAAGTTATGTTACATAATATTTAAGTTATGTTAATTACATATAAATATTAATATACTTTATCCATATCAGGTTAAATTGATTACATACAAAAATTTTTTTTTTTTTTTTTAAGGAATTTTAATATTATTTATCTTTAAATTCCCCTTTTCATAGCGAATCATTCGTGGTAATATGGCTTCATCTGTCTGACGTTGAAGATTCCCCGCACCGATTCAAGGTCGTCGATCTCAGCTACCACGTATGTTGCACCCCCTTTGACCTCCTTGGCCTTGTATGGGCATTCGTAGAGCTCACAAAATTTCGCAGTGATTTTATTTGTTAACTCAGAGATCGGGTTAGTTCTGATCAGCACCAGGTCTCCAATATTGAACTTCAGCTGCATTTTCCCTTCATTATGTTTTCTCGCTCTCTTCTCACCCTTTCTTTTCAAATTTTGGTAGAGTTCATCTGGGTTTACCTTCCTTTCGTCCTTCATCAGTTCTTTGTCAACGTACATCTCCCACACTCTTTTTTGTTTCCGACCCCAATGAGCCTGATGTGGTGTCATCTCGATGGTATCGTGACATGTTTCGTTGATACACTTTTCTACCAATCGAATATATTTAGCCCACTTTGTGTGGTGTCCACCCACCAGTATTCGAAACATATTCCCTAGCTGTCTGTTTACCCTTTCCGCTAGGTTCGTACATGGGTTCCGAATAGCAGTGTACTTCGGTTTAATCCCAAGGTGGATTAAGTTCTTCACCCACGATTTACTGGTGAATTGGGCTCCATTATCAGTTAATATAGCAGTCGGTTTACCTACCTCCTGTATATATACCTTTAACTTATTAATTGTTGTGGCAGTCGTTGCTCTGTTCATGGGATATAATCTTACGTATTTAGTAAAGTTATCGATAATTATTAATAAATATTTTACACCGCTCGTTGATGTCGGTAGTGGTCCATAGAAATCCATGCTGACCAGCTCTCCTTGAGCCTTTGGTAATATTGGTTTGGTCTCACCAATTCCCTTTCTGTGGTGATCCTTACATTTTTGGCATCTTTCGCAGTTTCGGATCAATCGTTTTGTAAATTTAGACAAGTGGTCCCCCGTGAAGTATTCCTTGGCTAGTTCATATGTTCTTTTTATACCAATATGACCATATATTGTGTGGATCTCCTTAATTAAATCTTCACCCAGCTCTTTCGTCAGTACCAGTCTCCATTTCCGCTTCTCCTGACGGTATAATTTTTGGTTGAGCCACGTATATATCTTGTGTAATTTACTGCGCGGATCACTCTGTAATTGATTTATGATTTTCTTCAGTTTCTTATCGTTTTTCTGTAACTGTGATAATCGTCCATCCACTTCTACACAATTGTTTTCGTATCGTTCTGTGAGTCTTTGTATCTGCTCTGTAGTTACATCTCTTACCTCATTTATTTCACGGGTAACTTCTTGTCTGTGTTGCTGAACTTGGTCTTCTTGTTTCTTATTATTTCGATCTACCTTTTCAGTTAGCTTGTTAATTTCTAGTGCGACTTCTTCTCGCGTGTGCCGGATTATCTGTTCTTTTCTCTCCAGTTGTTCGTTCACGTGCGTTTGAAATGTTTTCATCTCTTCATTTATCACTTCCTTTGCTTCCAATCTCACTTTTGTTGATAATTCTTGGTTCTCGCGCCTAATCTCACTAAGTTGTTGTCCTACTCGCAATCTGTGCTTGTTTAACTGTTGTGTCATGTACTGTTCAATATCCGCCCTTAATTGTATATTGTTTTCATTCATGCTCTCTTTAACATCTTCAATTCTTTTTTCTAGCTGCTTGGTATTTTCTGCCAGTTTTTCTGTCATGTGTTGCGTAAATTTTTCCATTGTCTGCTTATTGGTTTCCGTTATCTGTTTATTGGTTTCCGTCGTTTGTTTAGTGATTTCCGTCATTTGTTGTGTTAATTTTTCTGTCATTTGTTGTGTTACTTGTTGTAGCATTGTGACTATGTCTATGTTTGTTATTGTATGTTGTGTTGCGCTGGTTAAGTTTTCTTCTGCCCGTCCCCTTGCCTCTGAAGGAACCGGTGCGGTTTCGTTATCGGTTAGTTCGTCAAGTATTCCCGTCTCTCCCATCTGGTTATTAACTTCGACCTCCCCTTCATCACTATCATTGGTATTATTGGTATTATAGTTACTTGCCATTTTTACTTCACTATTTATATGTCTATTAAAATTCCTTAATTCTCTAGTTTTACTTCTAGTTAACATTAATTTTAAATTTTTATATTCTATTTCTTATTCTCTACTCATCTCATTTTACCGAGCTTACTTAATTTTATAATTAAGCTCCACCAGTTGGGCGGCAAATATTAAGATTCTGGAGATTCGTGCTCCACGTTTGGATGCGCCAAATATTAAGATTTTTAAAGCTCCACAATGATGGCGACAAATAGTATAATATTTTAATAACTATTAAGATTTATTGAGAACTGCACCACTCAAATTTATATTATTAATTATTACTTGGGCGCCAGAGCAGGAGATCTCAGGTTTGTTTATGAAATAATAACAAACTGTTCAGATACTAATATTTGTATTGTTATATTCTTGTTACTGAATACATCTTAGACTTAATCATTACTATCATCTTTATAGTTAATAACAACCAAAGAATTTATTAATATTTCTAGTTTACAGCTTCTTCGAAATCCGATTAATCAAGTATATTCAAAGGAGTACTTAGTAGATTCAATTTACTCCATTAACAAACTTCAATCATCGCTATCAATCAAAACAAACATATATGTGTATATAAGTATATCTATCATCAATTCTTAACTGCTACTACTTCTATACTATTCAATCTATATTTAATTACTTAATTCATTTATCGTTTCAATAAGTATTAGTATTGGTTTCTTACTTTGCTATATCATAAGTCACCCAAACATGTCGTCTAGCATCAATTGAATGTTTAGTATCTGAACATCGTGGGTCTTTTGAAAATGAGATGAGTTTATTGAGATATGAAATTTATGTTAATCAATTATATTGTAATTTATAAATGAGACATTGTTACTTGTTGCAGGATTCCTGATAGGCGAATGACGACTTGTATTCTTGCGTTAACTATCACACGACACTTTCACTGATCACGCTTTATTAACTTCCTTTAACCACATCACACGCTCGCGTTATTACTATACGTCACGCACAAATAAATAATATACTTTTGTTGTAATTTACGCGCACAATTTAAATATCTTCTTGTCCACACGTACTTTCGCGCACATATCTAAATAAAACTTCTTGCTGACTGTCACTATTAAACCGAGAGAATATTGATTTGAACTTTGATTAATTTAATTTGCTCACATCGAGTGACGCAGGTTTCACGTGTTTTGCGTGAATTTTTAACTTAGACTCCCTGTTGTGGGCTCCGCGTGTTATTTTTATAGTTTCTTCAATTCTACCCTCACTACATCTTCTGTTGATCGTTCCTTATTGGTCTTACATTCAAAATTTTGCCGGTATTTTTGAATGTATCCAGTCTGGTGTCATATCTCTTTCGCGCTCACTACTGACGCTATTGGTGATTGGTTCCCAAAGTGCGGGCGATAATTTTACGCGGGTGTTCGTTATACTCCCTAAAAAGTGACGCGACTTTCTAAAATCGTCATATTTACTGGCGTGGCCTCTTTTGTCTGTTGAAGGACACCGTACCGTTAACCTAACGGTATATAGGCGTTTTTTGCTAGTTTTACACTACAAAACAATTTATGTGTTTACGACATGTAGGGTGTCTTAGGTCTATTATACATATTTTTGCCGGCGCCGGTCTGTCGCACAGCCGAGCCTCTTTAGATTCACTATTCAATTATAACTTTACTTAAAACTACGTACATTTCAATACTTTAATTTATCATTAATGTTTATAATTATCATTAAATTTTGCTTACTTATTATAGGTATTTACATACATATTAAATT
This sequence comes from Magicicada septendecula, assembly GCA_034769895.1. Taxonomy (NCBI): domain Eukaryota; kingdom Metazoa; phylum Arthropoda; class Insecta; order Hemiptera; family Cicadidae; genus Magicicada; species Magicicada septendecula. The sequence continues at coordinate 400,327,444 of CM068369.1, read as the reverse complement.
ATGATACTGTTATGCAGAATCGTTTCATTGACAGGAAATTCTGTATACAATTAAGAGTTTAAAAACTTCAGTCTTTATAAGATTAAAATAAAAAAGAGTTTAGGAGTAACCAGGGGCGAACCTAGGGGGGATATGGGGGATATATCATCCCCCGAAATCTGAAAAAATTAAAAGAATGTTGGACCAACAAATTTTAAACTTGTTACGTGTTTTTTGAAATGTAATTAATTGACTTTCAAGATTGTCAATTCTAAAAAAATACTAGTTAGGTCAGTTACAAGTTTAAATAATCTACAATAATAGGCCTTATTCTCAATAATAAATATGACAGACGTTGAAAGACATGGTGAAAAATGGAAAGAAGTCTACTTGAAAGAGAGTAGGATGACACGATTTTCAGCTGGTTACAAGCAACTTGAAACATATGATTCATGTGACGACGTGCTTTACACTACGCTCGAGCCATGTCAGCTGATTTGTTTAATTCCGCAAAGAAGGACTTGTTTGCTTTTACCCGCTAGTTGGCCGTAAACCGAGGCCTACGAAAAATACAGGCCATGGCGCGTACGACGATTTTTGAAGTCACGTGATGTTAGGAGTCTAACAGTTCCAGTGTTATTCTATGTACTCGCGTAATTAACGCGCCTTATTTGACCAAATTTACTTAAATATTTCGTTTTTTTAATGAAACATCCAATAAACAAAATGAAACGTATATAATCCACATATTTATTAAAACATGAAGAAGGATAAATAGAACACTTATTTAACAAAGTATATAGTTATACTCATGTCTTCAGTTTTTTTACCTTTCTTTCTTTTCCCACTTTTCATTTTGAAAAAGGCTGGCAATCATTGTATTTTTTAACAAAACTATTTAACATTATTTTACATACTCTAAAACTTACATCTACAACCCTGTTATATAGTTTTATATCCACAGCATTTATATACATGCTGTTAACCCTCACTTTCTTAATTTCACGTTCTCTTTAAAGAATTTATATTCCACAGATAGGTACTATTAGGCTTCCAAGACAAACTGGAAGCCTATCTGATGTACGTTTTTAATTGATTTTAATGAAATTAGTGAATTTCAGTTATTATTTTCCCATTAGTTTTAATTTGTTGGTACGATATCCATTATAACACGAGAAAAACATTTCTCTAAGAGAACGATATGTGGTTGAAAAAATCCCCCCCCCCCGAAATGAAATCCTAGGTTCGCCCCTGGGAGTAACGTATTTCTTAGTGTATTGTGACGCACTAGGCAATAGATACGTAGATGTAATTAGATGCAGCTGGAGAAGAAGCAGTGCTTCTCCGTTGCACCTCGACCAGCAACCCTTTTGAAGAAGCCTATACAAAACAATCTAGTAATTAAAACCATGTCAGCTTCCCAGAAAAGGCCATTGAATGTTCCTGAATTCCGACCACTGACAACGTCGCCGAACTCGACTCAATCTTATATGGTCCATCTGAGGTTTGCTGCCCGGACAGACAGGAGTCCGCGCAAACATTGTTTATTGCTGGTTAATATTTGCGGAGTCGGGTAGCATGCAGCAGGGTTATTATTTCACAGAGTTGCCAAGGATCTCGCTGATTGTGTTGTGTTTTAAAAATGCATGTTGTGTGTTGTTAAGTGCATTAAATTGAAGGAAAGAGCTAAGCGTAGACATTGGGTTCATCCAATCGTTAGGTATAAGATAAGTAAAGGTGAGTTATACACGCTATTCAGTGAATTGAAACAAGATGGTGAAAGTCCGTACGTCCGATGAACTGTTGTCTTTATTGAAGATTTAATATACATCGATTTATTGATATTTAATAAATTTTATTACTGTAGTGCCGCGATATCCCCCAGGGGCTCACCATTTCAGTTTGTCTCTCTTTCATATATCATCTATGGTGAGTACGTGGACTGGCGACCACGGGATCCTGAGCTAAGAGTATGGACAGTAGTATCCAACTCTTCCCCTCAAGATGTCAACACATCTATTCTCAATTTTATAAATCTTGTAAAAAGTACAGATTAGTTTAGCAGTGAGGATAATTGTGGTTCCTCTTTACAATATAACCTCCACATTATTGAAGTACTCTTATATGTTAATTTTGTCAAGAGTCTCATTGTATAGAAACATATTTCATTTGATGATTATGTAATTGATGTTTATTTTAGACAAGGCCACACTCTGCCTCACGTATGGCAAAGAAATCGTCTATTCATATTAATGTTATTAATCATATTTGAATCGTTTAAAACGTTCAAATTAACTCTATTTGATTTATTACATTTTATCTTCTCGTTGGAACTATTCATTAGTTGTACGTTCCTCGATCCTCAAATCGGTCACTCACAATTGTCTGATCGTACTTTTTATTTTGTTAAGATGTGCCAAGAGTGATTCGCATATATATTAAAAGTATTTACATACAAAAGAAATCGAGTTTCTCACAGTTTGAAATAAAAAATTTCCTAACATCTATTTACGTGAAGAGTAAATAATTAATCATTATTTTGTGGTTGCAAAATAACCGCCGATATTCTGTTTTGAAGACTTTCAAGGATTTGTGCCGCGCGTGGCAATCTAAGCTCTGATTGGCCGACACAAGGGAGTAGCCCAGTTACGTGGATGAAGCCTTTTGAAACTATAAAAACTCCTAGAGGCCCAAGCCATCATCATTTGGTCTGTCGAGTGATCCGGGGCGACACAGCCGTGTGTCCTGTAAATTTTCGCTTTCGTCTTCAACTACTGTGAATCTACAAGTTTAATATTTTAAAAGTCTAACTATTTGATTTCTATAATATTTAACTTAGTATAAAGTTCGGTACGGCAAATTGCGCCAACTGCTCTTCAGTCGCAGCTCATATCACAGAATGGCACTTCTAAACAGAGAGGGAGGTAGGACTAAGGAATAATCAAAATTGTAAATTTAAATACATAACAGAGAGACTTTAAAGAACTATAAAGACTATAAAATATCGTAATCAAGTTATTCATTATATCATATTTTATATTAATTTGTCCTATTAAAGAGACAATAAGAGAGAGACATAACAATATTATCAACATCAAATATAAATTTTATAACAATTGAAAGAAATATATTATTTTATTTTACTATAATTTTAATTATATATTTGAATTCTATTTTAAACAAGTACGTTCACATCTTAATCTTGAAACGATTTAACTGAATTATTTAAATATTGATTTTAGTAGAGTTTATATATATATGTTGCATTGATCTAGAGATCAAAATAACTTTCATAAAAAATGTTATGTTAAGGTTAATTAATTGTTTGAGAATATTGATGTTATTACTAATCGCTTGAGATATTGATTTTAATGCTGATTGCTTATTGCACCTTTGTAATTATTTTATTGATTGGATGACGTTAAAGAGTCAGTCCATTTAAAGTATATGACTTTTCAAGTAGATGTATAAATGTATTAGAAAGATACAGAGGTTAAGGAACTAATAAACATAAGAATTATTAATCTTAGATTTGTGTTTCATTTGTCTGTAATACCTACAAGCCGCCACTTCTATCACTTTAAAAGGTATCGTATGATACTTGGAAGCCTCCTTACCGCTCGGGAGACGCTAGCCACGACATTACATTACCGAGCAAAAAATGTATGAAAAACAAACCTAGAGAATCTTCTTGATTTTGTCAGGTTTCATCAGTTTAGACACTCATTTTTCCATCTTCAGTTATCCTTTAAACGATTGTTGTAGCTCATTTTTTATTACAGTTTAAAAGCACAATTATTTTCGTAAGTAAAAGATGCATTGTTCACCTCTTCAAAATATTTATTAAGAACGAATGTAGTAAAAACCACATCAACTTTCTAGTGTAGGTTAGGAAAAGTCACCATTTCTTTCGAGAGTAGGCCTAACGAACTTTCCTGTAAAACATATTTATGTAATGCGTAAAAATATTTTAATGTTAATACAAGACATAATACTGCCCAGCAGTCACGTGTAGGTATGCCGTTTTCACCACCGAATCAAGCCAAGAAAGTACGATGGACAGGACTCAGCACGGTTGGCTACTCTAATCTACACGTAAGTAGCAGGTCTAGACCCTCCGGCCTCTCACCAGGAGGCCACATGATTCGAGCTCCTGAACACAGGACGGACGCACGCTTTGTGCAGATCATCAGCATCCATGGAGCTGAAGAACGAGTTACCCTCGCACGGCAAGAGGCAGCGATAGAATCATAAATATAGAGAGCAGATCTGATCACAAAAATAATCTAATCAGGCAGTTGTTCAGCCAATCTAATGGGAAAAGACTAAAGAACAAATTTCACCCGTTCACTTCTTCTTTGATAAATTAAAGTCAACTAACGATGGATGTATAGACCTACATAAAATATACTTATTACATTACACAATTTGAAAATATTAAAAATAAATAGATGAACAACAATTAAAAGAATAAATATGAATTAACAATTCGAAATACGTTTCCATAGAAATTTAATTTATTTTTCGTTATTTAAAAAAATATTATATATTATTCTGAACGCGTAACAGTACGGACGTTTATCGTATCGTGTGGACAGCCAGACAGTTGTGTCGAACGCATCGGAACACTATCAAAATGAATACAACTCGGTGAGGTAAATATTTGTTTTTTTATACCTTGCCTTCAATAACAAACTTTCCTGCCTACAATGTTAACCGTATTTTTATTAAAACATTTAGTTTTGATTATGTACAATTATATAGTAAAATTTTTATAATGGTTCTAATTAAGTAAATTAAAATCTGCTTCTGAAAGAAAGCATAATCTACTACTCGGCTACCGTACTAAAAGAAAACACGTTTATTTCTTCTTCTTCTTTCTACATAATCTATACGAAATTAATAAAATACATTAAAACTTCACCTTTTTTAGGGATCTAATAATAATCTAATAATACGCTTTTTGTATTAGAGGAATTTATTCAGTTCAATCCCTGTCATACGAAACAAAAACCGTGATACGTTTTGGGTTACCAGGATACGCCAAACAACGCTGAAATTCATAAGCCTTGGACTGAAACTAACATCTTATGATATTAGTTATTAAATAAACATTCCTATAAGGATTAAAAATCAAATCCGTTATCGTTAATATAGCTTACAGCATACTCTTATCATTCACACATAAAATAATATAGCCTATTCTACTGCACTGTAGGCCTACTGTATAGGCGTGAAGTATTATTTATAGCCTATGGACTACGTAATGTTTTATATAATAATGTACCGTAACTGAAATAAAACACTAATCTCATGGAGCTTTTTTAACACAGAAGAAACCCGGTTGCCGGCATCCTATAGACCACACTAGAACTCTAGGCCACAAAATATTCAGGCCTACTATAATTTTAAAAGTAGCATGAATATTTACTAAAGCGTGAACTGAAGTTAGCCTAAACGTTCAGTGAACCACCGGTTCAGCACATAAATAAAACTGTACAATTTTGTTTTTTTTCACAACTGCTCTATGCTCACAGTTTACAAACGTTAAGCACTATGCCACTTCACTGTAAACTGTTTGTTTTACCGTAAACTGAAGATACTATAAACCCGGGATTTCGCAGATGAACAGAATTTCACTGAAGACATGATAAGCAGATTTAAGGGTAAACTCTGGGTGTAGACATTATTGTTAGGAAGTAAGACACTCTGCACTTGGATTTACTTGTATTTAGGCCCATGCATACAGTACATAAATAAGTTGTGTTTCATGTAGTGCGCCAATAAACGGAATCAAAAATCATAGATTTAAAATCCATTTTTACTGACTTTTCACTAAGACACGAGGGTTTAATATTTTCAGTACAGTAGCTAAGTATGCTAATTTCTTAATGCTATATTAAGTTTTATTTTGAAATATCAATTTCGATTAACTGTTGGACATAGGTTCGATTTTTATATACATTTTCCTTGCATAATAATGGACTCGTATTTTTACCGTTCACATGGTTGCGAGAGGTAGGTTATGACGCCTGACTTTAGTCATACGGCGTAGGCCTACATGGAAGCTACTTTGGCCAGCACTACGCTTCGACCACCTATTATTACCTAGACATTCATGTCTACAGGCTGACCGACCTGGCGGCTGAAAAGCGTGCCTTGATTTTATTATACTTCGCGAGCATTGAACCCGCGATCCCGTGATATTAATAGCTACACTCCATACCTCAAATATCAGCTTGTTCCAGTGTTGCCACGTTTAATATTTCGGCCTTCTACTAGAGCCGGCCACCGGCCATGTCCATATCCACTTGAGTGCTTGATCAGGATTCACACACACACACACACACACACACACACACACACACACACACACACACACACACACACACACACACACACACACACACACACACACACACACACACACACACACACACACACACACACACACACACACACACACACACACACACACACACACACACACACACACACACACACACACACACACACACACACACACACACACACACACACACACACACACACACACACACACACACACACACACACACACACACACACACACACACACACACACACACACACACACACACACACACACACACACACACACACACACACACACACACACACACACGCACGCACGCACGCACGCACGCACGCACGCACGCGCACGCACGCGCACGCACGCACGCACGCACGCACACACACACACACACACACACACAGAGTTGTGAGGCAACTTTGTCTTGCTTTCTTGACATGTAAGCATGTCGACTAACACCAGTACTGAGTTATACATTTATGTGTAGTTAGGATTTCAGAATTCCAATTGGTTCAATCTATTTGGTTAATTTATAATTTTTAGCCTATGGAATTTTTTTAGGATAGGCATTGCCTCAAACGCCTCCATGTAACTTCACCATTGATATTAATTATCTGTAGTAAATTTATACCATACCAATACAATAACTAACTAATATTTTCATTTTATTTTTGCAGTTATATCCATATCATGGTATTATTTTTAAAGAGGCCGATGTGTAAGTTTCCGGTTACATTATAAAAATAATTTATGACAGTTTGCTTTCCTGATACATTAAATTATTGGTAATGTAATGTCTTAAGTCATTATATCTAGATTTATTTATATTTGAAGCATTTATATATCTGTAGAGACACTTTTTATGTGTTACTATGACAAGAATTGTCATTGTTTCCATCCAGTAAAATAAAAGTAGGATACTACAGACAATTTTATTAATTAGCATTGTTTCTTTACTATAAAATTTATATTATGGTTTCGGCAAAAATTTTAATGCTCTGTTCATTTTCTAACACTACTTTTCCCAACAAAACTACAAAGAGTAGTTAAATAATTAGAGTATTCAAGTCTACACAATATAGGAACTAATTAATCAAGTAAAGACTACAACATGGGGAGAGTTAAAAGTACAATGGGAGAAAAGCTCCAACATAATCATAACAATTTTAAAAATAGTTTAAGAGACCATACGGGTAGATTTGAAAAAGAATTGAAAATATTAGTGTAAAAATGAACTAAAATATTAGTTGATAAAATAAGAACTAATTCTGCAAGTATGATGCCAATATAAGTCAGATAAATTCATAAAAGATAAAATAAATGGATTATTGGAAAAGATGAAAATTAATGCATTTGCTGTAAAAGTGGAATACAAATTGATATGGATAATACAGAACAGAACGCACCTTGAAACATAGAGGGTCACAAGTGCTAAAAGACACATTTGTGGGAAATCGAGTTTTAAGTTTCAAATGCTTGTTAAAAATTGATAAGCGCATATTCATAAAATATTTTTTGTAAATATCACTATAATATTGACGACTCGGAACACTAAGTTTTTTATAAGTAAAAACATAAAGTTTTACCTTACAGCCTAAACCGGCTTTCACCTAAGTAACGGACACGTCATGGACAACGAAATCCAAGAATATTTTTTCATTCATTTTAATAAAATTTAATTCTCTAAATGCTGTTATAAAAATTTCCTTGTTTTCTATGACATATAATTGTTTTTTTGCACTTATGGCTGTCTACAACAAAAAATATATTTAAGAACTGAATTCTGTATTTATTGAAAACAGCCATAAGTGCTATCAAAATAGTATACATTATCTGTTTTCTTCAAAATTTTTTAAATTATAGCTGTTAAAATTTATTTTTATTGTTATTCTTAAACATCTTTTAATAACTGAAACATAGTTAACATAATTTATTACAAGAGGCATAATTAAGTAACTACTGAAAGTAATGAACATAATATAATAAACATAATCAAAAGTGTTAATTTTATTACTACTAGGTCTATATCTTATAGGTAGATATATTTTATATCTAGGTCTATAATAATAATAATAATAAGGCTAACAATACACAAAATATCTACTTTGAATATGTAAATTATTTCAATCCTTACAAAATGTTGAATAATCTTACAGGTCACGTTCATCTGAATCTACATCTTTTTTTTTTTCATTTGATGGCATAGGGGTTATATTTTCATACAATGAGTTACAATTGCTCTTTATAATTCTACTTTGGCAGAGAGGTATTAAATCTCATTTCTTGTCATCAGTTATTTCTGTTAGATAGGTAACTGCACAATTCAATTTTGTTAATGAAGGCTTGTTTCTTGTATTTTTCTTTGTGTATATTCTCCTTATACTCTTCACCAAAGCGTATTTCGTAGAAAAATTGAAGAGGCTTTTCTTTCTCTTCTATGATTTCTCTTATGTCAAGCCAAGAAACTTTCTCATTATTTTGCACACCGCAAAAGTTTTCCAAAAAAATTTGGAAGATTTTTGAAATCCATGAAGTCTGGTGTATCCATTTCTGTCACTTTAAAAGGACTGGCCTTCTTCTCAGCCTTTTGGATATTGGTTGCCCATTGTTTAGATACATAAATAGGTCCACTTTTTAGGACTAGCTTTCTTTGTTTAATTAATGCAAACGGTCTCTTTCATTCTAGTTGTGACCAGTTACTAATAATTTATATGCAATGCTTGAAATGTTGAAAGCAAACACTGGATACATGTGTAAGCAATAATGTGTTTATTCTTTGTTGACCTCTACAGTTGTCGGAGTTAAAGGCAACCATCTCTCCTTTGTATTGATTTTGTAAAAACTGAAAAACACATGAACCGATTTCATTTAAACTCCTCATGTCAAACATAGCAATGTCCTGTACTTCTCCCGATATCGTAAACTGTAAAATTCAGAACTGACAGCCGCCATTTATAATATACAACAAAAATGTTATCATAAGGATTTGGGAGGACTGCATGTAAATCATAGCATAATGTGATACACTTCTTTTCCTCTGCAAGCGCTGTATGTTTGGCCTTTTCTCCTCTTCTTAATTTAACTTCTTTATGATAATTTTTATACTCAAATTATAGAAATTGTTTTACATATGAACTTTTACATTTATCACAGAATAAACACTGCTCTTTTCTAGTAACAGAAAGCTAATACTAAATTCTGTCAAGAAAATGTATGGCTGAGTAATTTCCATATTTTTTTTGTTTGTTCCTGGCACTCCTTTATATAATTTCTGTGAAGATCTTTTAATGTTTTTCCACCACTAACATATCTCTACTTGTTTGTTTGTGCAGGTAATGAGACACTATTTGTGGTATAGAATTAATATGTTTTCGAACATATTATATATTAAGTGTGGACTCTAGTGTAGTTTGGTTGTTGTGTTTGCCAATTTCATCTTTGACAATTCCATCTGTTGTCTTCTTGATTATATTCCGTATCATTTTGTCTCCTACTTTAAATGAATCTATGAAGAATTTCTTACAAACAAGGTATACTTCTCCATCTGTCTTGTAGTGCCTTCTATAACTCTCCAATATTGAGGTCTCGATCTATTCATACAGGTAGCTATATATTATCATTGTTTGTTAACCTCTGCAAGCTTCCAAAACATTTAAAAATCTGACCACGTTGGTCACCTTGAATTTGCTTATGTTTACAATGGCAATTTCTTGTACACGGTTACCCTTTGAGTCTATGTATATCTCACCTTATTCCTTGTCACTTTGGCTACATTTCTCTTTCATTCACTTTCCCCTACTTTTCGTTTTTGTCCTCTTGTCTTCTGTTCATCTTGTACTTCATTATGTAACACTTGAAGCAAGGCTGTTTCATAAATATTAAATAAAGCTTACCTCATTTCTTTCATTTAACTTCACCTGAATCAGCAATGTCCTGTTAGAGAACATTGTGTGAAACTCAACACAATCCAACAAAATAATCTTTAACATATTCATATGTTATACTAATGAAATGTGAAAGCTATAGAAAAAGTCAGGAAAGGGAACAAGTGCTGCCAGCTTAAAAAACTAAAACTATGCTACCCTCATGTATGGCCACAATTGCAGTTATGGCCGTCTTTATTTAAAACGTTCCTAAATATAGTTTATTCTTTTAATGCAATACAGCCACAAGTGACACTGTGGCTGTATTGCATTAAAATGTGTGTTCAAGATTTTCAACAGCATAAGGAAATTGCTGATAAGTGATGCTATATCACTTATGGCTCTATTGTATTTAACACAGCTCTATTAATATTGTGCCATAACTCAATTTCCAAATTTTTTGCACTTATGGCCCTCTTGCATTCAGCGTGCGAGAAGACATCAATATTGATACAGAAGGAATTGATGAAAACATACAATTTCTTGGTATTTATCTTACCACACACATGGATTGAATATATATAATGTAAATCAAACGATCCAAAAAGTGTAACCACATCTTACTCTGTTATGAGCATTAGGCAACACTAACTGAGGATTGGACCCTACAACTGCCCAATAAACCAACTGTCTGTTAGTATTTTAGATTATGTATCTACCTTTCATGGAAATGCGTGTAACTTCCAGTTACTGAAATAGGATTGAGTGCAGTACAGAGCTTGGATTGGTTTTAGGAGACATGAAATTGACACCAATCAATATTCTTCATGCCGAAGCTGGTGAGCTGTTACTAAACTTGTGCCAGAGGATACTTTTCTGTCTCTTTTCATGTCCCTTTATTTCCATCTTACAGCGGAGTTTGCAAAAAAAGGGATTCTGACAAAATGAGCACTAATCTCCACTGTGCAATATACTCACCAATAATTTGAACTTTTAGCCTCTGTTTACCACCTTAGATAAGCCTGCAAAAACTTTCTGGTATACAACACACTACTAGATCCTCCTTCAGTCTTTTAGGAGACTGGAGTATGGCTAAATTCCCTCACAGCTACCTCTATGCATCCTGGCCAAAGACTATTCATATTTGTAATGTTGGGTCTATTCTAAACAAAGCAATTAGGTGTGCATGTTACAAAGAGGGAAAAAAGAGGGAAGGCTGGATGTTTAGAACACAGATTTAAGGAAAAGGTTAAAAATAGAGTGGAGGAATGATTAGCAACTTCAGAAAATCGAAGAAACTGCAGACCACACACACACATTTAAACTGTTTATGGAGCAATTGAAGGACAGTGACAAGAGAAATTATTGGGGGGGGGGACATTCTTAGTCCTGAAGTCTGTACTTTTCTAGTAGACTGACTGATTAGCTATGTGACAAAATGTATTATCAAGCAAAGTAATGAAAATAGTTCATATTTTAACAATACCTGTAGAATGAGTAGTAAGTATTAAAGGTGGAACAATTATTGTTTTCTTGGGTAGAAGCTCTTGTAGATGACCTCTTGCGTTTGTACAATTCCCTCATCCTATTGTACTACATTCATTGTTAGGCTGTAATGAATGAAGAATGAGAGAAAGAAAGAGGGAGAGGGAGAGAGAGAGAGAGAGAGAGAGAGAGAGAGAGAGAGAGAGAGAGAGAGAGAGAGAGAGAGAGAGAGAGAGAGAGAGAGAGAGAGAGAGAGAGAGGGGGGGTGCAAACACAGATGTGTTGAATCTATGGCCTGAAGAATTTATAACATAAAACATGACACTGAATGTAGAAAAATGTCAAGTAATGTACATGATGAAGGAACGAAACCGAAATAGACTATAGACCAAAGTGGATCGAAAAGATAGAGGTAGCTTATTTGAGGGACCTTTATAATTATTAAAGAAGGAAAAATAGACTAAGAATTCTTTAACCGTATAAGTAAAGCAAATATTGTGTTTTACCAGTTACATAAAATGGTACCATAATAACGAAAATGTAAGTATGGCTAAACAACCAAGCCAAACAAACAAAGCCACCATATGCAGTCAACAAAGCCTTTTTATATTTCTATGAAGAGCGGTCTTGTTGATTTTAACATACAGTAGTTATTTTGGAAATTTTCAAACCTGGAACAGTAGAAATAAATTCTACATGAAGATTAAAAGGTAAAACAGAGAGAGACAGAATTAAAACTTCCAAAACAGAGATGAACAACATACAAGTCACTAAGACATGTAATAAATGAAGTGGTATAGCCTCTTAAAAATAACCAAAAAAAACACTGATGAAGCGAGTACTAAAGCTAAACCTTATGACAGAAGGGAAAATATAGAATAAATACCAAATAAAAATAGAAAAAGTAACAAAATTTAAGGAAAACCTGTTTAAAATCTAGAACAGGATTTAAAATAAGTTGGGAACTCTATGATTTGACAATATAAGAAGAAAAATCAGCTGTGAAAATCAAGAAAGCAAGGCAACAATGTAGAAGAATAAGCTTAAGGCAAGCCAAAATTGGAAATGTAAGAAATCACAACTTGCTGATTACTAATTTAAAGAAGACAAGACTGTTTGTGATAACCTAAATAAAAATAAAAATAAAACAACCTATTTTTAAAGTTTAATGTCATATAAAGTGAATATCATTTCGTTTTGAGCTGCATGTTTTCCTGCTTGTTGAAATTTGAAGACAATTTTAATCATGTATAGTATTGCTTAACTAAACAAAATTAATTTGTTGTCATGGTAAGTACTTTCTTAAAAGTGGTTAACAGTTTCTTTTTTTTTAATTAATTAAGTAAGTTTAATTTGTGTTTCTTCTAGGTAAATAATTGACACCTTTTGTTCAGATATATAAAAAGAACATTCTGTCCAATAATGTCACTTAATCCTTCTACAATATGAAGTTAATATTTTACAGAACAAAACAAAATATTTACATTACAAATTCGTTCCATCCCTCATTACAATTTGTTATATGGAAGTTTGACTGCATTCTGTACTGTAATTACATTAACCATATATAATAACTTAAACCCACAATTTTGTAAGTCATTTTGCCCTGACAGTCCTTAGAATATAAATATATTCTACAGAATAAGACAAATTTTTAATTGTGACAAACCGTTGTTTGTCAGAAGTGTTGAAGTCAGTTGAAGTTGGTTTAATGTAAATGTATATGTTTTCAATTGTTTTATTTATTTTACTACATTTTATCAAGTTATTTATTTTATTTGTTACAATTTGATACTCCATCATGACTTCTGTCAATTTTACTGCCTTCTGTGTAACAATCGACGTAAGAATAGACATCTAATGGGGAAGTTTCCTCCCAGCACTTTGGGTTAAGTGAAATGGATGGTTGTCTGCAGATTTGCTAATCACTTCATAGTCAATGGAAAAAGCAAAGTAATGTCAGGAGGATGAATCGGATGGAAAGTGAAACTCAAACACAAAAAAACATGCTATAGTATACTACTACAGGGTAAGATCTACTCCATGGTTAAGTGTGCAAACAGGTAATGAAAATATTGGAAGAGCCGGTGTCAACAAGAGTATTGAAAACAAGATGATTGGTACAACTGATTGTATATATGAGAAAACAATCCTACTTGAAATTTAAAAACTACACTTATTACACAAGTACCAGTAGTTGACAACGCAACACAAGATGTGACAATAAAATAACCAAACTGATTATTTGCCATTTTCTTGTTCCTTGTAACAGTGAGTAGTGTGGGTCATTCAGCTATGCCTTCTCCTGCATGTACCATTATATTCTGAAGCATGACCAATCAACGTGCAAATTCAGTAGCAGCATTTGTTTGAAACAGTCAATGTATCTGAGCTCTGTTGGAATAATGTTAACTATTAATTGGAGTAATGTGTGAGTACAAAAGTCTTTGAAAATCTGCTACACAAAACATAACATTTGCTAAAGAGCATTTATGGTGATGAGTATCTGCCGTGTACTCAGCTTTTCTAGCAGTTTAAAAATTTAAAGCATGAATGGAAGTGATAAAAAATAATGTGCGCCTGGCTGTTGTCAACTACAAGCTGACTACAACTACAACTACAACATTCAAAATGTCAATGAAAGTGTTGGAAAAACTCACTGGCTGAGCATCTGAATAATTGCTGAATTGTCTAGCATCAATGAAGAAAACGTCTGACAGATTTTATGTAGAAATTGTAATTTAAACATAGTGTGCTCAAAACTGGTACCAGTATTGAAGAAATTTGACCAAACATTTGTGCAGACACTTTTACAAGTATTGAAAATCACAGATTTCCAAAAAATGTAATGACTTGTGTTGAATTTGAATGAATTGTGTTGGTGTTTTCAGTATTACCCAGAAACTAAGTGGTACTCTACGAATTGGAACGGTCTCAAAACAAACAAACGCTGAATGAATGAACAAATCAGAAGTCAAAGCAATAATGATATTTTTTTTTTATAACTGAGTAATTATTTATATTAATTGAATGAATGCAAAGCAAATCAGAATGTATCACGTGGTCTTGAAATCCATAATCCATAAACACAGAAAAATTTAGAAAGTAATGGTATAAATGTGGTATTATCCATTGTAATACCACAAAATTTGATGAAATCATTGACTGGTAACTGAAAGTTTGTGTTCATTACATGCCAGTCAACAACTTGTATACAAAAAATCCTTTTCATCTGTTTTTGCTCTTACAGTGTTCTTCTAAGTAGTAGCAGCCGAAAACCTGATTCCTGTTATTAGTATACATATCTTTAGACAGTGTTAGAAAAATAAATTGTTAGGAATAGCAAATGTATATAGTAATGTTAACAAAATATAGCATGGAATAAGAATAGCAGTTATCTTGTGCATGCACTATACTTCAAAGTAGCCAAATTAGTATCCATTTACACAAACGTTAAAGTAATTCAATGGAAGATTATAACTGGAGGAAATTAAAAAACGTAAATGGAACTGAGATGTCACCATAACAAGCTAAACCTATGAATGTGGATGGAGGACAGAAAATTGATGCACTATGGATATGGGAATATTCTGCAAAGAGAATGTCAGTACAAGTGAAACTTCATGTCAATACAGTATAGAAATCAGCAGTATTCACTTTAGTGGAGGATGTTGTGAGAAATAGGAAAACAAAACTCCTAGACAAAAATATACTTCTGTACTTCAGAAAAATTGCAGAAGCTTGGTGGTTAGTGAAGTGAATTCAAGAAAACCTTTCCTGTTTATAGCTGACATGGGACTATAAACATCCACTGTGTTCTCACTGTAGTCAGCTGTTTGACCTATTTAGACCTACCGTTCTTATACTTTATATCATACATGGGGTAGATCAGTGAAAACAAGGCATTGGCTAAGATACACTTGTTACTGGTTTTGTTATCTGGTTGTGGATGTAATTAGGCTGGACTTATTTTGCCAATGAGGATAAAAGCACAAAGTAATGTAGGAATCACGGAGAAAATTTTAATGAAAAGCTAAGGGGAGTAAAAAGAATGAAGCAATGAAGCTTTGGCCTATGGAGTTATACTTGTTAAGGTAGCAAAGCATGCTAACCAAAGAGCTGTAAGTAGTTAAAGAAATATTTAATAAGTGTTCAAGAAGAGAAGGGCTAAAAGGATGACTAGAAATAGCAGAAGTAAATTAAATCTTTAAAACAAGTAATAGACAAGAACTGTTAAGAACACAATTGTATTAGTATAACTGTCTAAATGTATAAACATTGTCAGTGTATGTTAAAAGGCATGCATAAAACAGAAATAAATGAAATAGAAAAACCGAGTGGTTGCTACTCCTGATAGGTCCTCTATTAGAAATGATTTCTGTTTAAAACAGGTTTAGAAAAGAAGCTAATACGTTTTGGAGAATTACAATCATATTTGTAGATTTAAATAGTTTTTTGCTCCAAAAAACTTTTAGAAATTACTAGCAAAAAAATAATATTCCATAAAAATATTTTACATTCATAAACATGTTAGTAAATGCCATCAAAATATAAACAGTTTCCAAATGATCAAATCAGGCATTTTCCAACAATTTAGTACTAATGAAGATCCAACAACAAGGGTTGTTTTTAGTTTTCAAGAGCAAGCAAATCTAATTTTGTATTCTAACCAAGAGAAAAAGTAAGAAATGAAGAAATTAGAAACAGAATATACACAGAAGAAGCAAATAACAGAAACCTCTAGTATGGTATTTGCATAAAATGAAATATATGTGTCTACCACTAAAACTATGGAAGGAAACTCTGTAACCTAGTAAAACAGATTATAGTATAAACATTATTGTCAGTAATCATTGTATGAAAGACAGTAGAAGAGTTTGATTGACGAGACCTCAAGAAGCAGAAGACAGGTTGTAAAAGATGAATAATTCAGGCACACATTTCACTACATTTCAGGTAAGATGATATACATACTTAAGTTTTTTTTTCCTGAGACTAATCATGTGGTCATATAAGACAATTATTTTAATTAATAAAGATGTAATAAACAGCAGTTGAAGGCAACTGTATTTCTGATCACCAAATTAATGACTATTAAATTATAGTTCACTGTCGCATAAAACAGTCAGACTGCAATTTCTCAACACTATACAAAAGATAAAGTTAAATATCAAGAATGTCTGCAATTAGTGACTTCTGTGCTGTACTACATGATGCTACAACATGAATAGCTAACTGAAACACTGATAAAGTACAGGAACTAATGCTAAAGTAGATGATCTCCTATCTGTTATTAAACAAAGCAGACTGTGGGCTTCCAGGACACAATGGAATAGAGTCCTACTTATTAAAGTATATCTAAGTATTAAATTTGGCCGAAAAGTTTAAACCTTCCAGTAACATATTGGGTAACATTATTTAACCAACAAATGATTAAAGTGTCCTTCATATCTCATGTGCATTCATTTGTTACTGATTGAACAAATTTGTAACATGTTGAGAAGAACAAAAACAAGATATACTGATATATCAAGAAACTTAAGTTGACTATACCAGACAAATGTAATGTAGGATTATGTAAAAGCAGGCGTTTAGTGAACTTAACTTTATACTTGTCAAACTTGTGCAATTGTAGCATATCTTGAACAAGGTCTATACAAACAGGTCAGGACGCCAATGTTATGTTACTTATGGAGTTATATATGTTACATATTGATTCTTAAAAGTGGGCGTGCCTGCAGTCAAAACTAATCTGTTTTAGAGAGAATTAAGTAGCAAGGATTGAAATAGGGATGAAAACACGATATAATTGTTTGTAATATATATATTTTACAATCCATTTTAATATACCATACATGAGCATCATAATGTGAAGAAAACTAGAAGTCATACATCATTTTTTTGAGAAATGTGCATCAGCTGAAGTACGCATGAATGCAGTTTTACTTCCATACAACTTCTTGGCATCATGTTTTTTGTTAATATCATCTGCCAAAATATGTACTCTCACTGACAAAAAGTTGGAAACAATTGACTCAGTTATATTATGGTTACAATGCACAATCAACAACTTGTCATTGCATGAACTTAATACTAGTTTCACCAAATTATCCAATACATTTTCTTTATTTAAGAAGAAACTACTGTGCTTCTGAAAAGTTACCTCAGCATGGGTGACAAACATGGAATGCCCTTTCTGTAGGATGTATTAAATTGCCCCTACTAACAGTTGTGACCCATTCATGAGGCAAATTCTCTGAGGTTTCTGAGGTACAAATACTTTCAATGCATGTCTCACAGGTGATCTTAGAAATCCTAACAAGTTTATGGATTATCCAACCAGCTAAGTAATACAGGCCAGACATCTCAATTATATTAAGGTTAACTTCACTTGGAAACTGAGGGTCATATTCTATACATTCTTCAACTGGCTTTTGTCTTGAAAAAAATTCAAGATAGTACTCATCATCATCTACATCATAACTAGAGGACTTTGGTATATGTGAGTACTGTGCAACACATCATCCGAATCACATGTCTAAATTTTACTGGAGTGGGATGACTATCACCAGTTTCACGTACTTGTGAGAAAAAATTTTCAACACAGTCTGTTGATAATCTGCTTGTTAGTAGATATTCAATTAAACTACATGAAGTAAGTTCGTCATACAATTCTAAAATGCTTGTGGTAGACAGCTGCACCCCTGTTTGAGTTGGTTTCCATACAGCTTTACCATTGAAACATAAGGATGGAAACCACTGCAAAATGTTTTTCAAATGAAGTAATTTGTCAATGTTGCTGGTACTGAGAGCATCACTTTCATTTCTGCTTGACACTATGTCATACCACTTACCTATTTGCTGAATAAACCAACTTGTAGCTACTGCCTCATTGGGCATGATTCCTATAGAAACAGAAAACAACAAAGCAGAAGATACATTGCATGAGAAAAAATTTCGTGCAAGTGGTACCCTCATTTTTTCAAAGGCACTAGGGTTTACTACATTCTTTGTAAGGTTTGGAACTAGTACTGGGCCACCTTTTTCTTGATGTTCAACCAAAGTTGCTACATGTTTAACAGATACTGCATTTGACATAAGTTGATTTTCATTTACAATCCCTTCTGGTAAATTTATATCTTGACTCAATAAACAATTTTTTATGTTTTTCAGTAAGTGAGGGACATCGGCAACAAAATAAATGTTTTCATCTGGCTTACATGGATGTGAAACCTTACAATTAACTTGATTCCTTATAGAATGGACTCCAATACCGCCCCACATACCTCTATTATTAGACCCCATATCACTTGTAACACACTTTACAATCAGACTATGTGAATACAAACAAACAATAACGTTTTTGACAAAATTCCACAATTTAGCTGAATTGGTGGAATTTCCTGTCAAAACATAACCAACTACTTGTTTCCAATGTAATGTCAGACCACGTGCAATGAAAACAAGGCCATGAGTGGCAATTTCAGGTTCATCAGAGTCAATGAATTCACTGCTTATGAAACCAACATACCGCTTTAAACCTTTGTCATACTCAACATGTGGCCTCAATTGCATTTCATCTAATGACAAAACACAGATTTTACTTTCATCACTAGCACTCTACAGTTTAATACCTAACCATTCTATGATATCATACTGAATTCCTGAGGCAAACTTGCAGGACTCAATCCTTCTGCTTAGTGTTCTCGAAGATGGTAAAGGATAAGAAGCATTTCTCAAGAATTCATATCCTTTATTGCCCACAGCACATTTCACTTGTAATGGATGTCTCACTGTTTGGTTCGACCATTTATAAGGATTTGTTGTAGACACTCTTTGAAGATATTGAATCTGGTCTGGTTTTAAAAAGCTGTCTAGATTCTTCTCCATTGCATTTTGCTTTTCTGTGAGTTGTTTTATCTAAATGAGAAAACAAAATCAGAATAATTTTTAGATAATCATTATACAAAATTAAACAATTCTCACTATCATATCAAAAAGCATTAGGAGAAAAGTATTGTACCAACTTAATTTCAATTAAAAATCTGTAAAGTTTAATTTAAATAATATACGGTTTGTACCTACCTGAATTTTAAGTTTTCTGTTTTCTAATTCTAACTTTGCAATTTTATTCATGGAATCATTTTGAGGCTCATCATTGCTGACAAGTTCTTCATTTAACTGGGATTCTGAAGATTCATCTGAAAATAAAGTAAAAAATAATAATATAGTGAAAGTGAAAATACAGAGTAATCTGCAGAAAAACATTATTAGAATGCAACCAAACATGAGAAATTGTTCAGTAGACCTAATATAAATTATTATCACTGGAGGAAATTTAGTGTAAACATGTGTATGTCTCGCATAAAGCTGTATAACTAATATGCCAGAAATGTAAGGTGAGTAGGATACTGTCTATATTGAGCTAAATTTTTGTTTCACAGTACCTTACCTCCCAACTAGCAAAATCTCTCTTTTTTCATAGCACAGCGGTGATGCTGATACTATTCTGTATGAGAAAACCTTTGGCTCCAGTTTCGTATCTGTGCCGAAATTAAAACTACAAAAAATACAAACCTAGGCATGGAATATCCATAGTTTAACCATAAAGTTTTTTACCCTATCCTATCCTACCCTACCTATTGTATCCAATCCTACCCTACAATATTTGAATTAAATTTATATACACACACTAACCCTAACTAACCCTAACCTAAAAAATCCTAAAACCTCAGGAACCCCTTGATTTACCACGTCTCGCTATGTGAACACCTTGAAGGCTACGGTGCAACTACCAGTTTCGGCACAGATACGAAACAAAGTCTAAACTTTTTATACTTTTAAGGGATTTCTAATATGATAATTGTATTTATCATACCTTATTTGACAATGTATATCCATACAATGTATAGCTAATGATGAAGTAAATGATATGATATGATATTAGAACAATTTGTGCCTTGCACCCAATATATTAGTACAAGTTTTGTGACAAACAACCTAAAGAGCTGGTGGGGAGTAAGTGGGTACCGTGATTAAATCCTCTCCCCCAATCACTTGAAATATGGAATAATAATAATAATAATAATAATAATAATAATAATAATAATAATAATAATAATAATTTTGATTATTATTATTATTTGCTTTAGACTTTTATGAATTAGAATAGATATCTTTAGTTATCTTACTTTTCTTGCTCATTTTACAAGGTAAAGGTCTTTCTTTTTGCATTTTCTGGTACATTCCACAGACTTTGGAGGATTTGGCACATTGGAAATTGTTGGAATGGAATTCCATTTCAGTAGTTTCCTCCCATCTGCTCTTTTCTGTTCAAATTGAGATTCTTCAAAATGATGCTAAAAGAAAACAAAAATAGAAGTGAAAATCTCATATACATAAATAAATGTGCTATGTAAGGGAATACTGTTCAGCATTAGCGTGAACATTGTAACTTACTAACCTCACATAGTACAGAATTATCTGTAGGCTGCCACTTATCCCGTCTACAATTTTGAACCCATTGCGCTGTTCTCTGCTTATATCTTGGAAAACGAAATACTCTAATCCCGTCAGATGATTTATTCTTGCAATTTGGTGCAGCGCAATATCCCATCGTATTTAATTAAAGATAGCACACAAAGGCTTGGTTACTCCCACTTCACATTTTCACACCGATGTTAAGAATCAATATGGCTGCCACCGCAAAGGTATCGTGGTATCGTGTCCTGACCTGTTTGTAAGTTATATACCTTGATCTTGAAGTATGACAAACAACAAATAAACACCACTTGAAACGAAAGTTTTTTGTATAGATGAGATGCTTCCTTGTAAGATATTAGTATAATCAATTTTATAGAGGTAAGAACATTTCTGCATATCTAGATTACTGGTTACAATGTGCCTTGTATAAGACACAAGACAGATGTGCCTTGTATAAGACATTTTGATCTCAATGTGGCAGAAGATTCAGGTGGTGTAAGTGAAATTAATGTAGGAAGTTTCAAAACGTTTATCGGGAAGAAAACGTTTCAAGATGCTGTAAAGAATACATGAAATATGCAAATGTAAGAGAGGAATTGTAAAAACAAATTTTATACTTTGTAATCAAACATAAATCTGAATGTTTATGACATAAAATTATGGGAAAACTCAAGCAGTGGCAGACAAACAATAAATTAACAACAAATAGGCTGTTAGTATAAACAAACAAACAGGCTTAATAACAAACAAAAAAGTTAGGCTCAATTAAAATTTTAATTTTAATTAATAAACTTAACAAAAATTGATAGCCTTTGGAATAAGATTAAGAAGAGTAATGTTTCAAAAATACAAATTCAATCTAAAGGGCATTTCTTTATATCATGAAATAGTATAGATTTGTATTTGGCAACCAAGTAGTAATTGCAGAAGATTATAATGATTTCCAGTACATGGTAATGAATCTGATAGAGGATTGTAAAATAATGAGGAATTTAGGTATGTATATAGAAAAGACAGGTATGTGTGTGAGCAACCAAGGATTTTAATTTTTTGACAGTGGCCAATGAAAAGTTACGCTACGTACTCTATACATTGAACTGCATAACACAATTCCCTGAGATTGAAATTTACAGGCATGATATGTTATATGCCTACAATACATTAGGTAAAGATATATTAAATAAATAAATGTGGTAAGGAGAATACAGTAAAATATACTAAATAGTGCCCTATAGAAGAAGTAGGTATCAGAACAATATACAGATATACAGTAACGAGAAACAGCGTAGGTTAGGGCTCTGAGATGTGAGCAACAAAACAAAGATCTGAACAACTTTTGAATGCTACAGAAATGGGGTTTTGGAGGAAAGTCGTGGAAATTTCAAGTAGAGGAGGAGTGAGTCTAGTAAATAATGAGGGACTTCAACACACCCGACTAATGAGATACAGTTGTGAATGTTGTTATGGTAAGACATGTGCAAGGATGGACAAGGAGAGTTACTAAAATTATCCCAATGGAATTACCAACAGATTTAACTTGATAATGGGATAACTGAAGTAGAAGAAACCAGTGGTTAAAGTGGTATTAAAAAATTTGAAGGCGTTGAAGGCCATTTGAAAGAAACATTTGAAGAGACATTTGTAGAAAAGCTAAGAAAATATTAGAATCATCTTTTATGTTATGTCAAATCAGAAAAACAAAGAAACTTCATATGTACATTTTAATTTCTAAAATATTTTTTGACAGTCTGTGCAGGGATAATATTTGGAGAATTCTGCACAACAGGGAGATTCATGGAAAAACAATGAGATACTGAGAATATTGTATAGAAATAATAAACATGTAGTAAGACCGAATAACAAATTGTCAAGATAATTTGATATTACATACGGGTAAAAGAATCCTGTGTTCTGTACCCTCTGCTGTGCTCAATGGTGTTAGGTGAGGGGTTGAACAAGAAACAAATAGCATGAAAAAACTAAAATTAGAAGAAACTCAATTGGCGTTGCTGGTTATGTGACAAGTCTAGTGACTCAAATGAATCCTAATTTGAATATACAGGAGGAAGAATAAGAGAAGTTAATGTACTAATAAATAATACTAATAAAAATGGTAACTACATAATACAAGGAAAATAAAAGCAGTAACGAAGAAAGAGAAATAAGCGTAGCAAAAAATTTGAGGAAGAAGAATATGAAGCAATAATAATCTGCACACTTAAACATATGTAGGATATATTATAAACGATAAGTTATATAAACGACAGAAGAAAGGATTTAAAAAACCAAACTAATATGTCAATAGCACCACAACGTTTTGAATTAATAAACATAATAATTTATTTTTATACTTTTGTTGTCAATTGTGTGTAATGGGTTACTTTAGTTCCTAAAAATGAGATTTATAAAGCCTGATTTAGGTAAAAGTAATTATTAAATATGGTGCCAATTTAACTTCATCGCTCTGTAGATTTGTGTTTGCGTGCTATACACTTTAGTCACAACAGGTTGATCTTTATAATCAGCTTTCACCTTATCAGCTTTGCAGTGTTATTTATCGTCAGCCTTAGTCCTGCTGTGCATATTCTTAGTTGAACTAATAAATAATTCATTTTTGAAGCTACGGAAAACGGAAATACGCATGCTAATGAGGAAATCGGTCTGCTACAAGATGGTTTAAAGTAAATGAGTTAGCGGCGTGACGTTGGATTGTTAATACCCACTACGGGAGAGTCTGCGCCAAGTAAGAAAGAATTAATGACAAATACGAGAAATGAAAATTACGATTAAGTGTGAAAATTAATGAAACACTGTTGATTGCAACGAGTTTCTTAAAGAAATTTGATGAAGGAGCAAAAATTATAATAATATAGGCTAATTATAAAAAATAGTTAACAATGGGATGCCTGTAGTCAGATCTGTTCATGGGAAGGTAACAACATTTAATGAAAGCACTAACAGCGTAATGGACTACTATAAACTTGAAGTTACTGCACAAGGAACAGTGATAAAAAGAAGTGAAATTCTTTCCACTCGTTTTCTCTCTTAAAAGTCTGACAGCAGATTTCTTACACAGCCTATTCTTTATCCAGAACACTAGTGTCGACTTAGTGAAGTCATGGAACTAATTTATTGAGACAAACAATAGGTTGATATGTACACGAGTTTCAAGACGAGAAGTCAACGTCCCAAGAAGTTTAATGAAAATAGATTACTTGAATATTTTTTTATCCTATTGTAAACTAGCAGAAGACTTTCAACTGCGGTTTGCTTTGAGGACGGTTCTGGACATTTTAAAATGGTGTTAGAGATTTACAGTTAGTGTTAGAGACTGATAGTTACAGGAAGCTTTAAGAAGCTGTTCACTCGCTCCAGTTCGAAGTTGCTAGATCTGAATGTATCTACTAAAACCGAGTTATTTCAGAACAGTTTTGATAAGAAGCTTTTAATAGCGTATTCTGGTTGCATTGATAGGATTAAAAAAGAAATAATTCAACGAAATATGACTAATAGTTAACCAAAACAACTAGTACCCGGTACACGGGCAAATACGAAGGTTCCATAGGTTCTGTGAATGTGGACAAGGTATCAAATGTTGTGAAATTGCCGGTGCAATGCGAAATCAAGATAGAATAGAAAAAAGGAAATAGCCCTTATAGCTGAGCGTGAACTGTCTAATTGGAGAAATGTAGTCTATAGGTGACACACAATTTTTACACCCTACAGAACGGGGGAAGACTGGATTATTAATGGATCACAAGAAAACTATTTCATGCAGTTGATTTGGATACTTCAACGCAATCGTGCTCTAGGTACGGTCACGATGACTTTTTTGCGTAGCTGTGGTGAGAAACAGTTCGACAAATTTTAAAATCAAACAAGTTGTCAGACGCGGAGAAGATTAAAAAAAATTGATGACGGAGGCGGATGGGAACAGAAAGATGAACAGAACAGGAAGAAAAATTACGGGGCCGTAGTCTATATGGACGACGTATACTTGACTGAAAAGTTCTTGAGTTGACTGAGGTGTCGAAGAGAGATCGAAGGGAAGTTGGGAAAGCATATGCTGCATGCACTAGAAAAAATAGTTGTAAATTTGCGAAGGTAAGCTTAATGAAAGGGTAAACGTCACGGCGGAACAGGAAGCCAAATAAAGCAATAAAACGTAATGAAAGATATTTATGGGACCGACTAATACTTTTTTTTCACTTTGAATGATACAATAGAGTAAGTTATGTGTCGCGAACTAAAAAATTTAAGGTACAATTTAGGTATAAAGAAACTAGAAAAAGAAATAAGGACACGATTATTGTAAGAAGACTGTATTTATGGAACTTATGGTGTTGGCCGTAGAACAGACCTACGACGGAAACAGAAATAGAAAGAGTTTCGAGATTGTTCTGCTACATAGTATGTTTAGACACCTATGCGGACACAATAAGTGCGTATTGCACATGTTACAGCTGTGTAGTCTGTGTTGGGGCGTATATGGTGATCATTTGATCTTAAACGAGATTTAATGATTTTAACGATTAGTTTATTATTATCGCAAGCCCTGAATATTATTTATATTACTTAATTCCATTTAGAAAGAAGAATTTTTGGACAGAAATACATACTTTAATGGGAGCTTTTGGTTAGTACTGTGTCAGGTATGGATTGACTGGGTTGGCATAATCAGCACCCCACTCTTAATTGTACATATTAAAAAGCGTTTATAAACACACATTAAAAGTATTTATTTCTTTAGTGGTCTCATTACAGTTTTTTAGTTGAGTGAATCTACAGATAAATAGTAATAAAACTATTATAGAATGTGGTTTTCTGGATTAGTTGTTAGCTATATTAGCAATTTCCTTAAAGTTAATTTTTTCGTTGCACATGATATTTTGCTGATCGTTAATTCTCCCCACTGTCATATTTTGTTTAAATCTATTAGTGATTTACTCTTACATGTCTATTAGGATTACATGTCGACTTCAGTTCAAATCATTTCTATCCTTTTATAAATTAGGAGAGCTATGAGGTTTTCCGTATTGATTGTATGTTTATGATTCTATTGGATTTATTGAAACGAATCAACATATTTTACTTTTCAGCAAAGAGTATTTATAGTATTGTTTTGTCATTACCTGGGAACATATATTGTTTCTCGATACTGCGACAACTTCTTCATGTATAATATATTTGGAATATTATTACTCTTTATTATTTTGTTAGAACACACACACACACACACACGCGCACACACACACACACACACACACACACACACACACACACACACAAACAAACAAACAAACATATGGTTGGAGAATAAATGAGCAAGGCACTAGCTCATGAGTGAACAAAGTAGTGTTAATGATGTGATAACATTTTGTGATGACAAGAAGTGCACGATACAAAGCTAAAGAAACCACACACATGTCCAAATATATAGACATAAGTGCACATATTTACAATTATATGAATACGAATATAATTTATACGTTCATTGTCTATGTTTGATGCGTGAACTGCGTTCCCGCGCCTATGTGTGTGTGTTTGGTGTTACAACTTATTTTCAGGCAACGGACGTAGTTATCTGATATTCAACGTTCTACAACGCACTGATGTAACCAGTTTTCACAGTCTGTTGCTTAAAGGTTAGTACAGTATGTTTTGTACGTAGTGTAGTATATTGCAGACTATAGGATTCTGCTTTGTTTGCATAAATAATCAAGTAGTGACATGAAGAATTAACAGAACAAACTTGAAACAGATAAAATTTCTCTGAAAAAGTTACGTCCATATCAAAATACGTAAAACAGTGGCTCAGCGAAAGGGTTTGTAGCGGCGTAAATGCCCCCCCCCCCCCAAAGAGAAAGAGAGATAAAAACTAACAATCAAAAGTTGCAAGTACAAAAGATTTTATTTAACTGCTACACGCTACAGCCGACTTGACTATGTGATATCGCTACGCGTAAATATAGCTATTTTCCTGATGGGTGCAGAATTGTTCAAACTTTTATCCCATTTATTGAAGACATATCGTTTGGGATACAAAATGCAATATCGATAAACTGTCTTTGTCATCAAACATTTATAAATAGTAAAGAATTTTTTCCATCTACAGGATGTCTGTAAAAGATATACGAAATAGGAAGAATACGGAAAGGTATGTAAAGATTAAGATTTATCAGAACAATAAGTATTCGCGAAACACATACGGTGGCAATTAATGAAGCGAAGTCTTCGAAATTGACCGAACTATACCTAACACTGTGAAGAATGAATGAAAAATATTCGCATTTTTAACGAAAGCGGCTAGCTGACACACATGCACGTTTGACCTTTGAAGAACGAATCTTCATCGTTGAACGGAATAGACGTATCATTACAGAAACGACTACCTTTTTTAAGGGTTTTTTAAGGACACCGATTTTTTTGACACGCATGGAAGTTCGACTGGTCGCTTAATGTGCCTAGTTAAATTAAGTAGACGTAAGATTTGTAGAAACTATTGACTTGCATCTGGATTTTTCATGACACCGTAATATCTGACACAGTTCCAGCTTTGACTGAAACGTCAAGAGATAAGAGCGATTCCACCGAAAGAGTTGCCAGCGCTTTTTTGAAAGTTGAGACTATTAGAAACGATTGTGTGCGGATATTGATTAACGGCGAATGCTTCAAAAGATTTGATACACTGCGTAAGCTATATATTGTTGTAGGTATGAAACGCTTAGACCAAGGCGCAGCAGCTGATGTTTCCTGCAAAAGGGAAATTGAAATGTATAGGTGAGTGTTTGGAGACGGTAGGATAGAGGCTAGGTAGAAGTCGTAGGCGACATCAGTTGCAGTGAAATAAGAGAGGCGAGGAGAGGCGATGGCGGTAGTGGAGGTACAGGCTTAGGGAAAATGCGTAGTAGGAGAGAGTACAGCGAACAGGAGAGGTGATGGTGGTGGCGGAGGTACAGGATTAGGCAAAAGACATAGGTTGGGAGAGTACAGTAAATAGGAGAGACGATGGTGGTGATGGAGATACAGGCTTAGGCGAAAGTCATAGTAGAGGACAGTACAGCAAATAGGAGAGGCGATGGTGGTGGTGGAGGTACAGGCTTAGGTAAAAGGCATAGTATGAGAGAGTACAGCAAACAGGAGAGGTGATGGTGGTGACGGAGGTACAGGCTTAGGCAAAAACATAGCAGGAGAGAGTACAGGAAACAGGAGAGGTGATGGTGATGGCGGAGTTACAGGCTTAGGCAAAAACCATAGGTTGGGACAGTACAGCAAATAGGAGAGACGATGGTGGTGATGGAGATACAGGCTTAGGCGAAAGTCATAGTAGGAGAGGTGATGGTGGTGGCGGAGGTACAGGCATAGGTAAAAGGCATAGTAGTGGACAGTACAGCAAATAGGAGAGGCGATAGTGGTGGTGGAGGTACAGGCATAGGTAAAAGGCATAGTAGTGGACAGTACAGCAAATAGGAGAGGCGATAGTGGTGGTGGAGGTACAGGCTTAGGCGAAAGTCATATTAGGGGACAATACAGCAAATAGGAGAGGCGATGGTGGTGGTGGAGGTACAAGCTTAGGCAAAAGACGTAGGTTGGGAGAGTACAGTAAATAGGAGAGACGATGGTGGTGATGGAGATACAGGCTTAGGCGAAAGTCATAGTAGAGGACAGTACAGCAAATAGGAGAGGCGATGGTGGTGGTGGAGGTACAGGCTTAGGTAAAAGGCATAGTATGAGAGAGTACAGCAAACAGGAGAGGTGATGGTGGTGACGGAGGTACAGGCTTAGGCAAAAACATAGTAGGAGAGAGTACAGGAAACAGGAGAGGTGATGGTGATGGCGGAGGTACAGGCTTAGGCAAAAACCATAGGTTGGGACAGTACAGCAAATAGGAGAGACGATGGTGGTGATGGAGATACAGGCTTAGGCGAAAGTCATAGTAGGAGTGGTGATGGTGGTGGCGGAGGTACAGGCATAGGTAAAAGGCATAGTAGTGGACAGTACAGCAAATAGGAGAAGCGATAGTGGTGGTGGAGGTACAGGCTTAGGCGAAAGTCATATTAGGGGACAATACAGCAAATAGGAGAGGCGATGGTGGTGGTGGAGTTACAAGCTTAGGAAAAGGCACAGTTGATATGCTACAAAGTATGCATGTGCAGTGAAAACAACAATAGAAGAGCTGAAGAGATGTAGTTAAATTTAGTAAATGTGACATTTGAAGGAAGGATTGACTTGCATCTGCATTTTTTTATGACACCGTCTTTAACAGGTTTGACAGTAGTTTTTCTTATCTTTAACTATTGACGATCCTTATACTAACAATACAGTATATTGTTTAAATACAATAGTATCAGATAGTATTTAAGTTTGTATGTATACATTGTTTAGTCACGCCGGTTTCGTAGCAGACACGATGTGCGTCATCTACGAATTATAATTATAAAATAGTATAATTTTTTTGTTCACTGTTATTTGACAACCGTGTATAGTAATGTTTGAAGACTGACGGGCACAGAGACAAATAGACTGTGTGTGACAGAAGGAAACAGAAACGGAAACGGAAACAGAAACGGAAACGGAAACGGACACAGAAACAGAAACGGAAACAGAAACGGAAACTTGATACAGAAACGGAAACAGGAACGGAAACGGAAACGGAAACCGATACAGAAACAGGAAACAGAAACGGAAACGGAAACCGATACAGAAACAGAAACAGAAACAGAAACGGAAACAGAAACGGCTACAGAAACAGAGACAGAAACAGAAACGGAGACGGATACAGAAACGGAAACGGAAACAGAAACCGGAACAGAAACGGTAACGGAAACGGATACAGAAACAGAAACGGAAACGGGAACGGATACAGAAACAGACACGGAAACGGAAACGGAAACGGATACAGAAACGGAAACGGAAACAGAAACAGAAACGGAAACGGATACAGAAATCGAAACGGAAACAGAAACAGAAACAGAAACAGAAACTGATACGGAAACAGAAACGGAAACGGGAACGGAAACGGGAACGGAAATAGAAACGGAAACGGATACCGAAACGGAATCGGATACAGAAACGGAAACGGGAACGGAAACGGACACAGAAACAGAAACGGAAACCGATACAGAAACGGAAACGGAAACGGAAACCGATACAGAAACAGAAACGGGAACGGACACGGAAACGGAAACCGATACGGAAACAGAAACAGAAACAGAAACTGAAACGGATACAGAAACGGAGACGGGAACGGGAACGGAAACAGATACAGAAACGGAAACAGAAACAGAAACGGAAACGGAAACATACACTGTCACACACTGACGTAGACACTGACACAAACTTAGACCAATAATTTGACACGATTATTAATTATTTGTAATTGTTTGTTAAATTTTCTTGTAAACCAATAGCATACTATTTAGTGATGAGTAATCGAAAGAGGTCACAGATGAAAATAGTTACAAACGGTTACGTTACATAATTCTATCTTTCAAGGACATCTTAGGTGTACAATACGCGTGGACAATTGATTTCACGTAGACAGATAATTGAAAGAGCAAGAAAACCCAACATTAGAGTCGCACTGGGAAAACATTAAGAACACTACAAAAACAGCGGCAAAAGAAATATTAGGAATAAACAAAGGAAAAGAAACAGACCAGTGGTTCGAGTGCAAAAGGGCAATTGGAGAAAGAAACAAAGCAGACAGATTATATATGACAAAACGGACACGAGAAAGAAAAGAAGAGTTCAGAATAAAAAGGAAGCTGGCAGATATGACTTGCAGACAGAAAAAGAGAAAGTGCAAGAATGACAAAATATTGAAAATGGAAAAATACTATAGAAAATAACTCACGAGATGCATATAAATTTATTAAAATTTGGAACTAGTATATAAACCAAATAGAAATCTATGCAAAAATCAAAATGGAGAAATAATCAGTGACATAGAAGAAATTAAGACAACGTGGAAAACATACTTCAAAAGGCTCCTAACGGACGAAACAAAACACAGAAATAGACAAGAGCCTTGAAGAGGAAACGAATGCGATTTCAATAGATAGAGGAACCATCACAATAGATGCAGGAAATACAATTAAAGCACAGAAAAATTACACAGCTTCAGGAATTGACGAAATTCCCTCTGAACTATTTAAGTGGGTCGGGAAAAAACTCGTGGAAAAATTGCACGCCTTAATACTCACTACATGGAGTACAGAACAAATACCTGGCAAATGGAGGAAGACGGTCATATGTTCTATACATAAAAAAGGTGACAAATTATCCTGCCAGACATACAGAGGAATCTTTCTACTATGCTCCGGATATAATATTTTCACATTCATAACAATCAAAGATTACAGCCATATGCTGAAGAGATTGTTGGCGAATATCAGTCCGCTTCAGAAAAGGAAGATCCCCCGTAGACCAAAAATATACAGTCAGACAAGTTCTGAATAAAGCGTGGGGACAAGATATAGACGTCTATAATATTTTTGTTGATTTTAGACAAGCCTACGATTCGATAGATAGGGATATCTAATATTATATACGAATGCGACATATCAGTGAAACTGGTAAGGATGATAAACTTGACAATGGCTAGTACAGAAGCGTACAGAAGCTTAGGTACGAATACAAGGACACATGACAGAAGGATCTGTAATCAATCCAGGGTTAAAACAAGGAGACGGGCTGGCCCCGACCTTGTTTAATCTAGCTCTAGAATATGTGATCAGAAAACTGTCAGTCGGAAGAAATAACATACTGACAAAGAAATCGGCCCAATTAGCAGCCTACGCGGACGACATCAACATAATGTGTCGGACAAAAAATGCAGCAGAGGAAACGTACTTTGAGCACAAAGAAAATGCTAGCAATATATGCCTCAAAATCAACATACATAAAACAAAAATATTAGTGCAGACTAGAAGACAAAGAAACTACGGACAATTGACAATATTGAAAAGGTGGACAACTTTAAATACATGGGAACCATATTAGAAAAAAACGGCAAAGAAGAAGCCGAAATCCGAAACCGGATAGTCCAAGCCAATAAAGCGTATTTCGCCACACCAAGTATCTTCAGATCCAAAGACATCCACAGAAACACGAAACTAAGGATTTACAAATCTATAGCCTAATAAGACCCATCCTAACCTACGGCTGCGAAACGTGTATCGTGACCTCCAAAGCAGCAAACACTCTCGATATCTTTGAAAGAAAAATATTACGAAGAATCCTGGGACCAGTTAATGACGTACACAGCTGGAGAACTAAACTTTGATAAGATATAACTTTGAATTGTATCAAATGTATAAAGAACCACCGCTAACACGATACATAAAACTACAGAGTCTAAGATGAGCTGGTCATGTAGCCAGGATGGGGGAAGACAGAATACCACGAAGACTATTGAATACCAGAATCCACGACCTCACGGTGGATGAAGATGCGAAAGAAATACTGAAAGTGCGTTCCTGGTGGAGGATGGATACCGACAGAAGAGAATGGGAAAAATTTAAGGAGGCCAGGGCCCAACAAGGGCTGTAGTGCCATAGGAGAGAGAGAGAGGGGCAGATAATTTTGTTGTTGTACAATGGTATTTTGATGGTAACCTTTATATCTTTGCTTGAAAATTATCTTACGACTTCTTGCATTTACATAAAACAATTGAGCGGTATGGAGAATCTACATTTCAATGGCTTTCGACACATTGTGAAAACGTCTTTGAAATCGAACTTCTTTAAGAAGCAAAGCACATGGATGGGTTCAGTCTACAGAGTCAAGAAAGAAAAAAATATGGACATAAGGAACGTATGTGAGAAATAATTTTATAATATTATCGTTAAGCGGAGAGGAAATACATAACGATTCTTGAAATGTAAAATCGTCTTTCACAACGATGAGTCTTAAGTTGGCTTAATGAGTAACGAAAGTTAGACGAAGCAGTGTTAACGTAGAAAAACGTCAAGAGATAAGAGCGACTCTACCGAAACAGTTGCCAGTGGTATTGTTAAAAGTTGAGGCTGTGAGAAACGAATGTGTGCATATATTGATTAACAACAACTGCTTCAAAAGATATGCTACAATGCGTAATAAGCTAAATGTTGTTCCTATTGAAACGGATGTAACGTGCTTAGAAAATAGTAAAAGTAAAGAATAGCAGACACTAGTGAAGTATACATGCGGTAAAGATGGACAATTAGAAAAAATAGGAAGAATTAGGGAAGGCATGTGAGGATTAATTTTATAACACAGTCGGTCAGCGAAAAGCAAGTTGATAGCGATTCTGAAAATTAACAATCGTCTTGGACAGCTTTGAGTCTTCAGTTGACTAAATGAATAATGAAATGTAGACGAAGTGTTAACATTAAAAAACCTAAAGAGATAAGAGCGATTTTTAATTATATATATTATATTCATTAAAAACAGTATAATGAAATAGTTTTTACGTGTGTATATATATTGTTTCCCAGCAGACACGATCTGCTTTATCTGCGGATTATAACTATAAAATAAGATAATTTGTGGTGCATTTTTATTTTACGACAAACATGTGTAGTCATGTTTCAAAAGACGGACACATACACAAATAGACTGTGTGTCACAGAAGGAAACAGAAGCAGTCACCGAAAGTGAAACAGAAACAGGAACGGAAACGGCTACAGAAACTGAAGCACAAACGGAAACGTAAAGTGGAATACGGCAACCTAAGGATACAGAGAAAATCGATTTCGCCATTGCGCACTACTTTGCAAGCAAATTCCAGTTTTTCGAAGTTTTCCTAACAGACACAAGGAAATTAATAGCGATTCCTGAAATGTACAATCATCGCGGACAGCTTTGATACTTCAGTTGGCGTAATGAGTAATATAATGTAGACGAAGCAGTTCGAATATAGTTAACGTTGGAAAACGCCAAGAGATAAGAGCAATTTGGCCGAAACAGTTGTCAGTGCTTTTTTGAAAGTTGAGACTATGCGAAACAATTGTGTGCGGATATTGACGAACGGCGGATGCTTCAAAAATATGATACACTGCGTAAGATATATATTGTTTCTACTGAAACTCATGTGACGTGTTTAAAAAATAGTAAAAGTAAAAAATAGCTGAAGCTGGTGAAGTACATAAGATGAAAGTGGACAATAAAACGATATTTGTACACATAGGTAAGAAAGAGCTAAGAAGACAAAGACGTAGATGAGGGAAAGTAATCGATAACAACTAATGTGCTGAATGGTGCAGACGACATTGTGAGATGTGAACGTTTGTTATTAGAAGAGAGAACGTGAAACGCGCGAAGTCGGAGGAAAAAGGATTTCGACAGTAGGAGTACTTTGTTAGAAAACAAGTGGCTAATATGTTAGTAGCGTACAGGCTATCAGTGTTGAAGTTTTGGTGTTGGTAAGGAGATAGAAAGAATGATTCGCAAAAGATAAGACTGAGATAGTCGTGTAGGGTGCGCGAACAGAAGCCGAGAGTGAGGCGAGGGCGGTTGGGAAGGTGAAACGTAGACTAAGGCGACAGGCATAGATGAGGCTTCTAAACGTGAAACGAATTGAAGAGGCGATTGCGGTGTCTGGGCCTAAAAATCTGGAAAAGCTTTCAGTTATGTTCGATACAAAATGTTCAGTGTTCAGTACATAGGAGAGGCGTGGGCGGTGAAGGTAGGAAACGCTTAGACCAAGGCATAGCTGATTTTTCCTGCAAATCGGAAATAGAAATCTATAGGTGAATGTATGGAGACGGTAGAGATAAAGGCTGGGTAGAAGGCGTAGGGATGTCAGTTGCAATGAAATAAACGGGAGAGGTGATGGCGGTGGTGGAGGTACAGTCTTATGCAAGAGACACAGAAGGATAGAGTGTATCAAGTAGGAGGGTGATGGCGGTGGTGGAGGTACAGTCTTAGGCAAAATGCATAGGAGGATTGAGTGTAGCAAATAGGAGAGGTGATGGTGGCGGTGGAGGTACAGTCTTAGGCAAGAGACATAGAAGGATAGAGTGTATCAAGTAGGAGGGTGATGGCGGTGGTGGAGATACAGACTTAGGCAAGAGACGTAGGAGGATAGAGTGTAGCAAATAGGAGTGGCGATGGCGGTGGTGGAGATACAGGCTTAGGCAAGAGACATAGGATGATAAAGTGTAGCAAATTAGCTTGGAGGAACGGAGCCTCTAGAGAAAACGCAATTTCTACATTTCACAAAAATAGCGGGAGTAGTTACTGGATTCATTCAAGACAGGCCAACCTCGATTACAGTTGACATAGGCGCAACCGTCTCCATTGGGCGCCCATATGTGGTGAAAAATCTCAAGCCAATCTGGTGCTCTTGCAGCTTGCGAATAGGTACTGGATGGCCTGTAAAAGTGTTTGGAAAAGTGGAGATACACCTACGCATTGGTCGACTTGAGTTTGATCATCAAGTCCTTGTTGCTGACATTGTAGACGAAGCAATTCTTGGTGTGGGCATTTTGAACGCGTATGGTTTTATAGTTGACTTCAAGAACAGTGTCATGAAAATCAGAAAAGAATAGGCAATGCTCTCCACCATGAATATATTGGAGAAATCGATAGGCGTGATAAATCGATAGACGGGTAGCTGTAACTGTCCCGACAAACTCCGAAAAGATCTTCATGCTTAGATGACTGGTACTAAGGGCAGCCAGTGCTCTATACTCGAACCGCAAGTATTCAGCATAACGGGCATACTGAGTGCCAGAAGATTAGAAGATTAGTAAAACCAGGCGAGATTGGAAATGTACCTACAACAGTGGGGAATATTTTGGATCAATCTGTCATTGGATGATACCATAAAAATATTATGGTAACAAAAGCGGACAAAGGCAAATCCGTAGTGCTAATAGATAAAGAAGAGTATATAAAGAAAGGGAATGAATTTATAAAAAAGAAATAATTATGAAGAGATTAAATATGATTATACTAATAAATTTTAAAGTAGGATGAAGAAATTAATAAAAAATTCCATTATTGTTAAGAATAAAATAAAACTAACAGAATCAAATCCGGAAGCGCGTAAACTTAAATGTCAGATAAAATTGCACAAAGAAAACCACCCAGTTAGGCCAATAATATCACTTATTAGACAGCATATAAGTTATTACAAACATCCAGGTTGGAAAAACGTTAAAACTATTGAAAAATACAAATATAAATGATATGGAAAGGAAGAAGAATTAATTAAAGTAATACAAGAACGTTTGAAGCAAAATTACTTTAGGTATAATAATAAATTTTATAGTCAGAAGAAGGGACTTCCAATGGTATCATCAATGTAACCGATAAGGGTAGAAAATTACATGAACTATTTTGAAAATAAAATAATGTCAACAGTGAAAAATAAATACAAAATTTAGAAATGGATGAGGTATATAGACGATATCTTGTTAATATGCGAGGGCGATAATGAAGACTTAAAAGTATTTTTTGAGGAGGTTAACAAATTAGAAGAGACTATAAATTTGAAGATAAAAGTAGGAAACAAGGAAATAAATTTCCTAGATTTAAACCAAAGAATAATTCAAGAAAATATACTACAATTTGAAATTTATAGGAAAAGCACAAATACTGAGGTTATAATACCAAATGATTCATACCAATCCAATACAGTATAAAATGGCAGCGATAAATAATTTCTTTCACAGAATAAATAGTTGTATAGAAGATGAGGAAAACAGAAAAAAAAGAATGAATAAAAATAATTGTAAAAAACAAGAAGTATAATACGAATGTAGTAGATAAATTATTTTATATTATAAAACGAAGAGAAGAAACAAAAAATGAGAATAGTAAAGAAAAGAAGGAGTATAAGTGACCCATATCTTATATAGGTTATAACACACGTAAGATACAAAAATGTTTTAGAAAATATAATATAGGGGTAGCGGTTAAAAAATCGAAAACCGTGTTTGATATAATAAAATCTACGAATTATGAAGACGAAGACATATCGAAGATAAGTGGAGTATATACGCGCAGTTATGAGGAATGTGAAAAATTATATCTGGGCGAAATGGTTCGTCAATTTTGCCAGACATTTAAAGAATATAGGAGGGGTGAAGAAGAGTTAACGACGAATTCATTATACGCTAGGCATTGTATAGAAGAATGACGTAAATTCATAGACCCAGTCGTAAATTATAAGATAATAAATGTGATGATTAAATAAAGAGAAAGGAAATTAAAGGAGGAAGTGGAAATATTTAAAATAAGAAATAAAGATGAAAAACGACTAATGAATATAAAAACCACATTTGAAAATGAAGAAATATTTAGTAGCCTATTAGACAAGAAAAAAGCCTAGAAAATGAGTTAACGAAAATTGTAACGGCTACAAAATTTGTAATGTAAGACAACCCTCTATGGTTGGAGCTTAGGTAAGACGTTACTCCGTCAGTGGGCGGGGCTACATATGTCCGGTAAGACTGTATATAAGAAGTGAACGGTTTCATATTTCTCTGTTGGTAAATGACTTGAAGATGGCTTGACTGCTGAACGCGGTCGTCAATACCAAAGACAACATAGTGGTTTGTATAAAATTACTAGTAGAAATATTTGAGCCCACTAACACTCCAATACAAGAATAAATAAATAGATTGACAAATCTAAGGAGTAGAAGAATAATGGAGCCGAGAAATAAAGTAGATTTCTATAAATAATTGAAAACAAAAATTATGTTCAAGATAACTTTGTCTAAAATTTGGTTTAATAAGCAGTGTTGTTTAATTAATAATATTATATCAAAGTATGCAAAAATCGATATAAACGGAAGCTGTGAAATACGGAAAATGACAAGAAATTAATTGAACAGTTATGGGTAAAACAGGAAATAAAATATTTGTGTCAGCAACTGAATACGTATAATAAAAAATTACTAAAAATGCAGTTAGAACTACATCAAAAGTATAATTACATGGTAATAGAAGAAATTTTGTACGATTTTGGTCAGCGGTATATGAAGACGAAATTGGAAGGAAGAAATAAGACGTTGAAAATTAAATTAGAATGTTTAAAAGAAATGAATGATATGAGAATGAAAAAATCAGATCAA
This sequence comes from Magicicada septendecula, assembly GCA_034769895.1. NCBI lineage: Eukaryota > Metazoa > Arthropoda > Insecta > Hemiptera > Cicadidae > Magicicada > Magicicada septendecula. The sequence goes on along the minus strand of CM068369.1, from coordinate 400,289,214 downwards.
GCGGATTTGAAATAATTCGAAACAATAGTTAATTTAACAGACGTGGTATTCAGTAATAAAGAGAATATATTATTAGAAAAAAGCCTAAAATATGCACAAAAGTGGACAAAGACATCTCCGTAGTGCTAATAGATAAACAAGAGTATATAAAGGAAGGGAATGAATTTATAAAAAGGAAATAATTATGAAGAGATTAAATATGATTATACTAATAAATTTCAAAGTAGGGTGAAGAAATTAATAAAAAATTCCACTATGTTTAAGAACAAGTTAAAACTAACAGAAACAAATCCGGAAGCGCCTAAATTTAAATGTCAGATAAAATTGCACAAATAAAACCACCCAGTTAGGCCAATAATATCGCTTATTGGTGCACCAGCATATAAGTTATCAAAAGAATGTAGTAAGATTCTAAAAGTATATTATGACTTCGAGAAAAAACATAGTATAAAATAACAAAAGGTTGATAGAAACACTGAAAAAGAAGTGCAAGTAAAAGAAAGTTCAATGTTAATATCGCTTGATGTAGTAAATATTTTTACAAACATCACGGTTGGAAAAACGTTAAAACTTATTGAAAAAACAAATAAAAAATATATAGAAGGGAAGAAGAATTAATAAAAATAATACAAGAATGTTTGAAGCAAAATTACTTTAAGTTTAATAATAAGTTTTATATTCAGAAGAAGGGACTTCCAATGAGATCATCAATGTCACCAGTAATGGCAGAAATTTACATGAACTACTTTGAAAATAAAATAATGTCAACAACAGTGAAAAATGAAGACAAAATTAAGAAATGGATGAGGTATGTAGACGATATCTTGTTAATATGGGAGGGCGATGATGAAGAAATAAAAGTATTTTTTGAAGAGGTTAACAAATTAGGAGAGAGTATAAAATTGAAGATGGAAGTAGGAAATAATGAAATAAATGTCCTAGATTTAAACCAAAGTATAACACAAGAAAATATACTAAACTTTGAAATTTATGTGGAAAGAACATATACTGATGGTATAATACCAAATGATTCATACCATCCAATACAGTATAAAATGGCAGCGATAAATAATTTGTTTCATAGAATAAACAGTTGTATAAAAAATGAGGAAAACAGAAAAAAAAGAATGAATAAAAATAATTTTAAAAAGCAACAAGTATAAAACGAATGTAGTAGATAAAGTATTTTATATTATAAAACGAAGAGAAGAAACAAAAAATGGGAATAGTAAAGAAAAGAAGGTGTATAAGTTATCTATATCTTATATAGGTTATAACACACGTAAGATACAAAAATGTTTTAGAAAAAATAATATAGGGGTAGCGGTTAAAAAATGGAAAACCGTGTTTGATATAATAAAAACTACGAATTTTGAAGAAGAAGACATATTGAAGAAAGATGGAGTGTATATGCTCAGTCGTGAGAAATGTGAAAAAGTATATCTGGGCGAAACGGGTCATCAATATTGCCAGAGATTTAAAGAATATAAGAGGTGGAGAAGGAGAGTTAACGACGAATTCATTATACGCTAGGCATTTTATAGAAGAAGGACATAAATTCGTAGACCCAGTCGTAAATTATAAGATATTAAAAGTGATGAGTAAACAAAGAGAAAGAAAATTAAAGAACGCTAACACTCCAATACAAGAATATATTAATAGATTGACAAATCTAAGGAGTAGAAGAATAATGGAGCAGAGAAATAAAGCAGAAGATTTCTATAAATATTTGAAAACAAAATTAAGTTATAGATAAATTTGTCTAAAATTTGTTTTATAAGCAGCGTTTTCTTCATTATATAATACCAAAGTATTCAAAAATCGAAATAAAAGGAAGAAGTGAAATACGGAGAAAAGTCAAGAAGATAAGTGTACAGATATGGGTAAAATATAATATAAGGAAATAAAATATTCGTATCAGCAACTGAATACGTATAAGAAAAAGTTACTAAAAATGCACCTAGAACTACATCAAAAGTATAATTACATAGAAATGGAAGACATTTTGTACGATTTGGGTGAGCGGTATGTGAAGACGAAATTGGAAGAAAGAACTAAGAATTTAAAAACCAACTTAGAATGTTTAAAAGAAATGAATGATATGAGTATGAGAAAACCAGATCAAGCAGATTTTAGTTATCCGAGACAATAGATAATTTAACATAGGTGGTATTCAATAATGAAGAAAATAATTTATTAGAAAAAAGCCTAAAGTATGCAACGCCAAAAAAATTGAATAAAGAAGGTATATTAATAGAATGTGAAAGTATAATAAGCAAAGAAAAAGGGGAGAAAATAAAAAAACAATTGAGATTTGAAATTAGTAACAGTGTGGGAACATTAGAAGAAAAGAACAAAAAACAAGGAGGAAAAAGTATGCTTGTTAAGAGAAATATAAAACAGTTAAAAAGTAAAATAAAACAAAATAATATTATGGTAACAAAAGCGGACAAAGGCAACTCCGTAGTGCTAATAGATAAAGAAGAGCATTCAAAGAAAGGGAATGAAATTTTAAAAAGTAATAATTATGAAGAGATTAAATATGATTATATAATAAATTTCAAAGTAGGGTGAAGAAATTAATAAGAAATTCCACTATGTTTAAGAATAAAGTAAAACTAACGGAAACAACTCCGGAAGCGCCTAAATTTAAATGTCAGTTAAATTGCACAAATAAAACCACCCAGTTAGGCCAATAATATCACTTATTGGAGCACCAGCATATAAGTTATCAAAAGAATGTAGTAAGATACTAAAAGTATATTACGACTTCGAGAAAAAAAATAGTACACAAAATAACAAAAATTTGATAGAAACACTGAGAAAAGAAGTGCAAGTAAAAGAAAGTTCAATATTAATATCGCTTGATGTAGTAAATATGTTTACAAACATCCAGGTTGGAAAAACGTTAGAAATATTGAAAAAACAAATAAAAATGATATGGAAAAGAAGAAGAGTTAATAAAAGTAATACAAGAGTGTTTGAAGCAAAATAACTTTAGGTTTAATAATAAGTTTTATAGTCAGAAGAAGGGACTTCCAATGGTATCATCAATGTCACACCGATAATGGCTGAAATTTACATGAACTACTTTGAAAATGAAATAATGCCAACAGTGAAAAATAAAGACCAAATTAAGAAATGGATGAGGTATATACACGATATCTTGTAATATGGGGGGGCGATGATGAAGAATTTAAAGTATTTTTTGAAGAAGTTAACAAATTAAAAGAGACTATAAATTTGAAGATAAAACTTTTAATAAAGGAAATAAATTTCCTAGATTTAAACCAAAGAATAATTCAAGAAAATATACTGAAATTTGAAATTTATAGGAAAAGCACGTGTACTGATGTTATAATACCAAATGATTCATACCATCCAATACAGTATAAAATGGCAGCGATAAATATTTCCTTTTATAGAATAAACAGTTGTATAGAAGATGAGGAATACAGAAAGAAAAAAATAGAATGAATGAAAATAATTGTAAAAAACAAGTATAATACGAATATAGTAGATAACATATTTAATAATATAAGACGAAGAGAAGAAACAAAAATGAGGATAATAAAGAAAAGAAGGAGTATATGTGATCCATATCTTATATAGGTTATAACACACGTAAGATACAAAAATTTAAAAAAATATAATATAGGGTTAGTGGTTAAAAAATCGAAAACCGTGTTTCATATAATAAAAACTACGAATTATGAAGACGAAGACATATTGAAGAAAAGTGGAGTATATACGCGCAGTTATGAGGAATGTGAAAAATTATATCTGGGCGAAATGTTTCGTCAATTTTGCCAGAGAATTAAGGAATATAGGAGGGGTGAAGAATAGTTAACGACGAATTCATTATATGCTAGGCATTTTATAGAAGAAGGACATAAATTTATAGACACAGTCGTAAATTATAAGATACTAAAAGTGATGAGTAAAGAAAGAGAAAGGAAACTAAAGAAAGTAGTGGAAATATTAACAATAAGAAATAAAAATGAAAAACGTCTAATGAATATGAAAACCACATTTGAAAATGAAGAAATATTTAGGAGCTTATAAGACAAAAAAAAAGTAGAAAATTAGTTAACGTAAATTGTAACGGCTACAAAATTTGTAATTTAAGACAACCCACTATGGTTTGAGCTAAGTAAGACGTTACTCCGTCAGGTGGCGGGGCTACATATGTCCGGTAAGACGGTATAGAAGAAGTGAACGGTTTCATATTTTTTTGTTGGTAAATAACTTGAAGATGGCTTGACTGCTGAAAGCGCTCGTCAATACCATAGACAACATAGTGGTTTGTATAAAATTACTTGTAGAAATATTTGAGCCCACTAACACTCGAATACAAGAATAAAATAATAGATTGACTAATCTAAGGAGTAGAAGAATATAGGAGCAGAGAAATAAAGTAGAAGATTTCTATAAATAATTGAAAACAAAAATTAAGTTAAAGATAACTTTGTTAAAAAATTTGGTTTAATAAGCAGTGTTGTTTCCTTAATAATATAGTACTAAAGTAAGCAATAATCGAAATAAAAGGAATAAGTGAAATATTGAAAAATGTAAAGAAGATGAGTGTACAGTTATGGGTAAAACAGGAAATAAAATATTTGTATCAGCAAATGAATACGTATAATAAAAAGTTACTAAAAATGCACATAGAACTACATCAAAAGTATAATTACATAGAAATAGAAGAAATTTTGTAATATTTTGGTGAGCGGAATAAGAAGACGAAATTGGAAGAAAGAAATAAGAAGTTGAAAACTAAATTAGAATGTTTAAAAGAAATGAATGGTATGAGAATGTAAAACCAGATCAAGCAGATTTGAAGTTAGCCGAGACAATAGTTAATTTAACAGAAATGGTATTCAATAATGAAGAAAAGAAATTATTAGAAAAAAGCGTAAATTATGCACCACCAAAAAATTTGTATAAAGAAGGTATATTAATAGAATGTGAAAGAATAATAAGCAAGGGAAAAGAGGAGAAAATAAAAAGAAATTGAGATTTGAAATTAGTATCATTGTGGGAACATTAGAAGAAAAGAACAGAAAACAAGGAGGAAATATTATGGCTGCTAAGAGAAACATAAACAGTTAAAAAGTAAAATAAAACAAAATAATATTATGGTAACAAAAGCGGACAAAGGCAACTCCGTAGTGCTAATAGATAAAGAAGAGTATACAAAGAAAGGGAATGAATTTATAAAAAGCAAGAATTATGAAGAGATTAAATATGATTATACTAATAAATTTCAAAGTAGGGTGAAAAAATTAATAAAAAATCCCACTATGTTTAAGTATAAGGTAAAATTACCAGAAACAAATCCGGAAGCGAATAAATTTAAATTACAGATAAAATTGCAGGAATAAAACCACCCAGTTAGGCCAATAATATCACTTATTTGAGCACCAGCATATGAGTTATCAAAAGCATGTAGTAAGATACTAAAAGTATATTACGACTTCGAGAAAAAACATAGGATAAAAAATAAAAAAAATTGATAGAAACACTGAAAGAAGAAGTGCTAGTAAAAGAAAGTTCAATGTTAATATCGCTTGATGTAGTAAATATGTTTACAAACATCCCGGTAGAAAAACGTTAAAACTGATTGAAAAGAACAAATAAAAATGATACGGAAAGGAAGAAGAATTAATAAAAGTAATACAAGAGAGTATGAAGCAAAATTTCTTTAGGTTTAATAATAAGTTTTATAGTCTGATGAAGGGACTTCCAATGGGATCATGAATGTAACCGATAAGGGCAGAAAATTACATGAACTACTTTGAAAATAAAATAATGTCAACAACAGTGAAAAATAAAGACAAAATTAAGAAACGGATGATTCATACCATCCAATACAGTATAAAATGGCAGCGATAAATAATTCCTTTCATAGAATAAACAGTTGTATAGAAGACGAGGAAAACAGAAAGAAAGAAATAGAATGAATGAAATAATTGTAAAAAACAACAAGTATAATACGAATGTAGTAGATAAAATATTTAATAATATAAAACGAAGAGAAGAAACACAAATGAGAATAGTAAAGAAAAGAAGGAGTATAAGTGATCCATATCTTATATAGGTTATAACACACGTAAGATACAAAAATGTTTCAGAAAATATAATATAGGGGTAGCGGGTAAAAAATCGAAAACCGTGGTTGATATAGTAAAAACTACGAATTATGAAGACGAAGACATATTGAAGAAAAATGGAGAATATACGTGCAGTTATGAGGAATTTGAAAAATTATATCTGGGCGATATGGTTCATCAATTTTGCCATAGCTTTAAAGAATATAGGAGAGGTGAAGAAAAGTTAACGACGAATTCATTATACGCTAGGCATTTAAAAGAAGAAGGACATAAATTCATAGACCCAGTCGTAAATTATAAGATATTAAAAGTGATGAGTAAAGAAAGAGAAAGAAAATTAAAGAAAGAAGAGGAAATATTAAAAATAAGAAATAAAAATGAAAATCGACTAATGAATACAAAAACAACATTTGAAAATGAAGAAATATTTAGCAGCTTATTAGACAACAAAAACCAGTAGAAAATGATTTAACGAAAATTGTAACGGCTAAAAAATTTATAATGTAAGACAACCCACTATGGTTGGAGCTAAGTAAGACGTTACTCCGTCAGGGGGCGGGGCAACAGATGTCCGGTAAGGCGGTAAATAAGAATTGAACGGATTCATATATCTCTGTTGGTGAATGACTTGAAGATGGCTTGACTGCTGAAAGCGCTCGTCAGTACCAACGACAACATAGTGGTTTGTAAAAATTACTAGTAGAAATATTTGAGCACACTAACACTCGAATACAAGAATAAATAAATAGATTGATAAATCTAAGGAGAAGAAGAATAATGGAGCCGAGAAATAAAGTAGATTTATATAAATAATTGAAAACAAAAATTATGTTCAAGAAAACTTTGTCTAAAATTTGGTTTATTAAGCAGTGTTGTTTACTTCATAATATAATACCAAAGTATGCAAAAATCGAAATAAAAGGAAGAAGTGAAACACGGAAAAAGTAAAGAACATAAGTGTACAGTTATGGGTAAAACAGGAAATAAAATATTTGTATCAGCAAGTGAATACGTAAAATAAAAAGTTACTAAAAATGCACATAGAACTACATCAAAATTATAATTACATAGAAATAGAAGAAATTTTGTAAGATTTTGGTGAGCGGAATATGAAGACGAAATTGGAAGAACGAAATAAGAAGTTGAAAACTAAATTAGAATGTTTAAAAGAAATGAATGATACGAGAATGTCAAACCAGATCAAGGAAATTTGAAGTTATCCGAGACAATAGTTAATTTAACAGAAATGTTATTCAATAATGAAGAAAAGAAATTATTAGAAAAAAGCCTAAATTATGCACCGCCAAGGAATTTGAATAAAGAAGGTATATTAATAGAATGTGAATGAATAATAAGCAAGGAAAAGAGGAGAAAATAAAAAAAAATTGAAATTTGAAATTAGTAACATTGAGGGAACATTAGAAGAAAAGAACAGAAAATAAGGAGGCAATAGTATGGCTGTTAAGAGAAACATAGAACAGTTAAAAAGTAAACTAAAACAAAATAATATTATGGTAAAAAAAGAGGACAAAGGCAACTCCGTAGTGCTAATAGATACAGAAGAGTATACAAAGAAAGGAATAAATTTATAAAAAGTAAGAATTATGAAGAGATTAAATATGATTATACTAATAAATTTCAAAGTAGGATGAAGAAATAAATAAAAAATTCCACTATGTTTAAGAATAAGGTAAAACTACAAGAAACAAACCCGGAAGCGCCTAAATATAAATGTCAGATAAAATTGCACAAATAAAACCACCCAGTTAGGCCAATAATATCGCTTATTGGAGCATCAGCATATAAGTTATCAAAAGAATGTAGTAAGATAATAAAAGTATATTATGACTTCGAGAAAAAACATAGTATAAAAAATAACAAAAAGTTGATAGAAACACTGAAAAAGAAGTGCAAGTAGAAGAAAGTTGAATGTTAATATCGCTTGATGTAGTAAATATGTTTACAAACATCCCGGTTGAAAAAACGTTAAAACTGATTGAAAAGAACAAATAAAAATGATACGGAAAGAAAGAAGAAGTAATAAAAGTAATGCAAGATTGTTTGAAGCAAAATTACTTTAGGTTTAATAATAAGTTTTATAGTCAGAAGAAGGGACTTCCAATGGGATCATCAATGTAACCGATAAGGGCAGAAAACTACATGAACTACTTTGAAAATAAAATAATGTCAACAGTGAAAAATAAAGACAAAATTAAGAAATGGATGTGGAATATAGTGGATATCTTGTTAATATGGGTGGGCGATGATGAAGAATTAAAAGTACTTTTTGAAGAGGTTAACAAATTAGAAGAGACTATAAATTTGAAAATAAAAGTAGGAAACAAGAAAATGAACTTCCTAGATTTAAACCAAAGAATAATTCAAGAAAATATAATAAAATTTGAAATTTAAAGGAAAAGCACATATACTGATATTATAATACCAAATGATTCATATCATCCAATACAGTATAAAATAGCAGCGATAAATATTTCCTTTCATAGAATAAACAGTTTTATAGAAGACGAGGAAAACAGAAATAAAGAAATAGAATGAATGAAATAATTGTAAAAAACAACAAGTATAATACGAATGTATTAGATAAAATATTTAATAATATAAAACGAAGAGAAGAAACACAAAATGAGAATAGTAAAGAAAAGAAGGAGTATAAGTGATCCATGTCTTATATAGGTATAACACACGTAAGATAAAAAATGTTTCAGAAAATATAATATAGGGGTAGCGGGTAAAAAATCGAAAACCGTGGTTGATATAGTAAAAACTACGAATTATGAAGACGAAGACATATTGAAGAAAAGTGGAGAATATACGTGCAGTTATGAGGAATTTGAAAAATTATATCTGGGCGAAATGGTTCATCAATTTTGCCATAGCTTTAAAGAATATAGGAGAGGTGAAGAAAAGTTACGACGAATTCATTATACGCTAGGCATTTAAAAGAAGAAGGACATAAATTCATAGACCCAGTCGTAAATTATAAGATATTAAAAGTGATGAGTAAAGAAAGAGAAAGAAAATTAAAGAAAGAAGAGGAAATATTAAAAATAAGAAATAAAAATGAAAAACGACTAATGAATATAAAAACCACATTTGAAAATGAAGAAATATTTAGTAGCCTATTAGACAACAAAAAAGCGTAGAAAATGAGTTAACGAAAATTGTAACGGCTACAAAACTTGTAATGTAAGACAACCCACTATGGTTGGAGCTAAGTAAGACGTGACGTTACTCCGTCATGGGGCGGGGCTACAGATGTCCGGTAAGGCGGTAAATAAGAATTGAACGGATTCATATTTCTCTGTTGGTGAATGACTTGAAGATGGCTTGAGTGCTGAAAGCGCTCGTCAGTACCAAAGACAACATAGTGGTTTGTAAAAATTACTAGTAGAAATATTTGAGCCCACTAACACTCGAATACAAGAATAAATAAATAGATTGATAAATCTAAGGGGAAGAAGAATACTGGAGCCGAGAAATAAAGTAGATTTCTATAAATAATTGAAAAGAAAAATTATGTTCAAGAAAACTTTGTCTAAAATTTGGTTTATTAAGCAGTGTTGTTTACTTCATAATATAATACCAAAGTATGCAAAAATCGAAATAAAAGGAATAAGTGAAACACGGAAAAAGTAAAGAACATAAGTGTACAGTTATGAGTAAAACAGGAAATAAAATATTTGTATCAGCAAATGAATACGTATAATAAAAAGTTACTAAATATGCACATAGAACTAAATCAAAAGTATAATTACATAGAAATAGAAAAAATTTTGTAAGATTTTGGTGAGCGGAATATGAAGACGAAATTGGAAGAACGAAATAAGAAGTTGAAAACTAAATTAGAATGTTTAAAAGAAATGAATGATACGTGAATGTCAAACCAGATCAAGGAAATTTGAAGTTATCCGAGACAATAGTTAATTTAACAGAAATGTTATTCAATAATGAAGAAAAGAAATTATTAGAAAAAAGCCTAAATTATGCACCGCCAAGGAATTTGAATAAAGAAGGTATATTAATAGAATGTGAATGAATAATAAGCAAGAAAAGAGGAGAAAATAAAAAAAAATTGAAATTTGAAATTAGTAACATTGTGGGAACATTAGAAGAAAAGAACAGAAAATAAGGAAGAAATAGTATGGCTGTTAAGAGAAACATAAAACAGTTAAAAAGTAAACTAAAACAAAATAATATTATGGTAACAAAAGAGGACAAAGGCAACTCCGTAGTGCTAATAGATACAGATGAGTATACAAAGAAAGGAAGAAATTTTTAAAAAGTAAGAATTATGAAGAGATTAAATATGATTATACTAATAAATTTCAAAGTAGGGTGAAGAAATAAATAAAAAATTCCACTATGTTTAAGAATAAGGTAAAACTACAAGAAACAAATCCGGAAGCGCCTAAATATAAATGTCAGATAAAATTGGACAAATAAAACCACCCAGTTAGGCCAATAATATCGCTTATTGGAGCATCAGCATATAAGTTATCAAAAGAATTTAGTAAGATACTAAAAGTATATTATGACTTCGAGAAACAACATAGTATAAAAAATAACAAAAAGTTGATAGAAACACTGAAAAAAGAAGTGCAAGTAAAAGAAAGTTCAATGATAATATCGCTTGATTTAGTAAATATGTTTACAAACATCCCGGTTGAAAAAACTTTAAAACTGATTGGAAAAAAACAAATAAAAATGATACGGAAAGAAAGAAGAATTAAGAAAAGTAATACAAGAGTGTTTGAAGCAAAATTACTTTAAGTTTAATAATAAGTTTTATAGTTAGAAGAAGGGACTTCCAATGGGATCATCAATGTAACCGATAAGGGCAGAAAGCTACATGAACTACTTTGAAAATAAAATAATGTCAGCAGTGAAAAATAAAGACAAAATTAAGAAATGGATGAGGAATATAGAGGATATCTTGTTAAGATGGGTGGGCGATGATGAAGAATTAAAAGTAGGTTTGAAGAGGTTAAGAAATTAAAAGAGTCTATAAATTTGAAGATAAAAGTAGGAGACAAGAAAATGAACTTCCTAGATTTAAACCAAAGAGTAATTCAAGAAAATATGATAAAATTTGAAATTTAAAGGAAAAGCACATATACTGATGTTATAATACCAAATGATTCATACCATCCAATACATTATAAAATGGCAGCGATAAATATTTCCTTTCATAGAATAAACAGTTTTATAGAAGACGAGGAAAACAGAAAGAAAGAAATAGAATGAATGAAATAATTGTAAAAAACAACAAGTATAATACGAATGTAGTAGATAAAATATTTAATAATATAAAACGAAGTGAAGAAACACAAAATGAGAATAGTAAAGAAAAGGAGTATAATTGATCCATACCTTATATAGGTTATAACACACGTAAGATACAAAAATGTTTCAGAAAATATAATATAGGGGTAGCGGGTAAAAAATTGAAAACCGTGGTTGATATATTAAAAACTACGAATTATGAAGACGAAGACATATTGAAGAAAATTGGAGAATATACGCGCAGATATGAGGAATGTGAAAAATTATATCTGGGCGAAATGTTTCATCAATTTTGCCATAGCTTTAAAGAATATTGGAGAGGTGAAGAAAAGATAACGACGAATTCATTATACGCTAGGCATTTAAAAGAAGAAGGACATAAATTCATAGACCCAGTCGTAAATTATAAGATATTAAAAGTGATGAGTAAAGAAAGAGAAAGAAAATTGAAGAAAAAAGTGGAAATATTAAAAATAAGAAATAAAAATGAAAATCGACTAATGAATACAAAAACCACATTTGAAAATGAAGAAATATTTAGCAGCTTATTAGACAACAAAAACCAGTAGAAAATGAGTTATCGAAAATTGTAACGGCTACAAAATTTAAATTGTAAGACAATCCACTATGGTTTGAGCTAAGTAAGACGTTACTCCTTCAGGGGGCGGGGCAACAGATGTCCGGTAAGACGGTAAATAAGAATTGAACGGATTCATATTTCTCTGTTGGTGAATGACTTGAAGATGGCTTGACTGCTGAAAGCGCTCGTCAGTACCAAAGACAACATAGTGGTTTGTAAAAATTACTAGTAGAAATATTTGAGCCCACTAACACTCGAATACAAGAATAAATAAATAGATTGATAAATCTAAGGAGTAGAAGAATAATTTAGCCGAGAGATAAAGTAGATTTTTATAAATAATTGAAAACAAAAATTATGTTCAAGAAAACTTTGTCTAAAATTTGGTTTATTAAGCAGTGTTGTTTACTTCACAATATAATACCAAAGTATGCAAAAATCGAAATAAAAGGAATAAGTGAAACACGGAAAAAGTAAAGAACATAAGTGTACAGTTATGAGTAAAACAGGAAATAAAATATTTGTATCAGCAAATGAATACGTATAATAAAAAGTTACTAAAAATGCACATAGAACTACATCAAAAGTATAATTACATAGAAATAGAAGAAATTTTGTAAGATTTTGGTGAGCGGAATATGAAGACGAAATTGGAAGAAAGAAATAAGAAGTTGAAAACTAAATTAGAATGTTTAATAGAAATGAATGATACGAGAATGTCAAACCAGATCAAGCAAATTTGAAGTTATCCGAGACAATAGTTAATTTAACAGAAATGTTATTCAATAATGAAGAAAAGAAATTATTAGAAAAAAGCCTAAATTATGCACCGCCAAGGAATTTGAATAGTAAAGGTATATTAATAGAATGTGAATGAATAATAAGCAAGAAAAGAGGAGAAAATAAAAAAAAATTGAAATTTGAAATTAGTAACATTGTGGGAACATTAGAAGAACAGAACAGAAAATAAGGAGGAAATAGTATGGCTGTTAAGAGAAACATAGAACAGTTAAAAAGTAAACTAAAACAAAATAATCTTATGGTAACAAAAGAGGACAAAGGCAACTCCGTAGTGCTAATAGATACAGAAGATTATACAAAGAAAGGAAGAAATTTATAAAAAGTAAGAATTATGAAGAGATTAAATATGATTATACTAATAAATTTCAAAGTAAGGTGAAGAAATAAATAAAAAATTCCACTATGTTTAAGAATAAGGTAAAACTACAAGAAACAAATCCGGAAGCGCCTAAATATAAATGTCAGATAAAATTGGACAAATAAAACCACCCAGTTAGGCCAATAATATCGCTTATTGGAGCATCAGCATATAAGTTATCAAAAGAATGTAGTAAGATACTAAAGGTATATTATGACTTCGAGAAAAACATAGTATAAAAAATAACAAAAAGTTGATAGAAACACTGAAAAAAGAAGTGCAAGTAAAAGTAAGTTGAATGTTAATATCGCTTGATGTAGTAAATATGTTTACAAACACCCCGGTTGGAAAAACGTTAAAACTGATTGGAAAAAACAAATAAAAATGATACGGAAAGAAAAAAGAATTAAGAAAAGTAATACAAGAGTGTTTGAAGCAAAATTACTTTAGGTTTAATAATAAGTTTTATAGTCAGAAGAAGGGACTTCCAATGGGATCATCAATGTAACCGATAAGGGCAGAAAGCTACATGAACTACTTTGAAAATAAAATAATGTCAGCAGTGAAAAATAAAGACAAAATTAAGAAATGGATGGGGAATATAGAAGATATCTTGTTAAGATGGGTGGGCGATGATGAAGAACTAAAGTATGTTTGAAGAGGTTAACAAATTAAATGAGATTATAAATTTGAAGATAAAAGTTGGAAACAAGAAAATGAACTTCCTAGATTTAAACCAAAGAATAGAATAATTCAAGAAAATATGATAAAATTTGAAATTTAAAGGAAAAGCACATATACTGATGTTATAATACCAAATGATTCATACCATCCAATACATTACAAAATGGCAGCGATAAATATTTCCTTTCATAGAATAAACAGTTTTATAGAAGACGAGGAAAACAGAAAGAAAGAAATAGAATGAATGAAATAATTGTAAAAAACAACAAGTATAATACGAATGTAGTAGATAAAATATTTAATAATATAAAACGAAGAGAAGAAACACAAAATGAGAATAGTAAAGAAAAGGAGTATAATTGATCCATACCTTATATAGGTTATAACACACGTAAGATACAAAAATGTTTCAGAAAATATAATATAGGGGTAGCGGGTAAAAAATTGAAAACCGTGGTTGATATAGTAAAAACTACGAATTATGAAGACGAATACATATTGAAGAAAAGTGGAGAATATACGCGCAGATATGAGGAATGTGAAAAACTATATCTGGGCGAAATGTTTCATCAATTTTGCAATAGCTTTAAAGAATATTGGAGAGGTGAAGAAAAGTTAACGACGAATTCATTATACGCTAGGCATTTAAAAGAAGAAGGACATAAATTCATAGACCCAGTCGTAAATTATAAGATATTAAAAGTGATGAGTAAAGAAAGAGAAAGAAAATTGAAGAAAAAAGTGGAAATATTAAAAATAAGAAATAAAAATGAAAATCGACTAATGAATACAAAAACCACATTTGAAAATGAAGAAATATTTACCAGCTTATTAGACAACAAAAACCAGTAGAAAATGAGTTATCGAAAATTGTAACGGCTACAAAATTTAAATTGTAAGACAATCCACTATGGTTTGAGCTATGTAAGACGTTACTCCTTCAGGGGGCAGGGCAACAGATGTCCGGTAAGACGGTAAATATGAATTGAACGGATTCATATTTCTCTGTTGGTGAATGACTTGAAGATGGCTTGACTGTTGAAAGCGCTCGTCAGTACCAAAGACAACATAGTGGTTTGTAAAAATTACTAGTAGAAATATTTGAGCCCACTAACACTCGAATACAAGAATAAATAAATAGATTGATAAATCTAAGGAGTAGAAGAATAATTTAGCCGAGAGATAAAGTAGATTTCTATAAATAATTGAAAACAAAAATTATGTTCAAGAAAACTTTGTCTAAAATTTGGTTTATTAAGCAGTGTTGTTTACTTCACAATATAATACCAAAGTATGCAAAAATCGAAATAAAAGGAATAAGTGAAACACGGAAAAAGTAAAGAACATAAGTGTACAGTTATGAGTAAAACAGGAAATAAAATATTTGTATCAGCAAATGAATACGTATAATAAAAAGTTACTAAATATGCACATAGAACTAAATCAAAAGTATAATTACATAGAAATAGAAAAAATTTTGTAAGATTTTGGTGAGCGGAATATGAAGACGAAATTGGAAGAACGAAATAAGAAGTTGAAAACTAAATTAGAATGTTTAAAAGAAATGAATGATACGAGAATGTCAAACCAGATCAAGGAAATTTGAAGTTATCCGAGACAATAGTTAATTTAACAGAAATGTTATTCAATAATGAAGAAAAGAAATTATTAGAAAAAAGCCTAAATTATGCACCGCCAAGGAATTTGAATAGAAAAGGTATATTAATAGAATGTGAATGAATAATAAGCAAGCAAAGAGGAGAAAATAAAAAAAAATTGAAATTTGAAATTAGTAACATTGTGGGAACATTAGAAGAAAAGAACAGAAAATAAGGAAGAAATAGTATGGCTGTTAAGAGAAACATAAAACAGTTAAAAAGTAAACTAAAACAAAATAATATTATGGTAACAAAAGAGGACAAAGGCAACTCCGTAGTGCTAATAGATACAGACGAGTATACAAAGAAAGGAAGAAATTTTTAAAAAGTAAGAATTATGAAGAGATTAAATATGATTATACTAATAAATTTCAAAGTAGGGTGAAGAAATAAATAAAAAATTCCACTATGTTTAAGAATAAGGTAAAACTACAAGAAACAAATCCGGAAGCGCCTAAATATAAATGTCAGATAAAATTGGACAAATAAAACCACCCAGTTAGGCCAATAATATCGCTTATTGGAGCATCAGCATATAAGTTAACAAAAGAATTTAGTAAGATACTAAAAGTATATTATGACTTCGAGAAACAACATAGTATACAAAATAACAAAAAGTTGATAGAAACACTGAAAAAAGAAGTGCAAGTAAAAGAAAGTTCAATGATAATATCGCTTGATTTAGTAAATATGTTTACAAACATCCCGGTTGAAAAAACTTTAAAACTGATTGGAAAAAAACAAATAAAAATGATACGGAAAGAAAGAAGAATTAAGAAAAGTAATACAAGAGTGTTTGAAGCAAAATTACTTTAGGTTTAATAATAAGTTTTATAGTTAGAAGAAGGGACTTCCAATGGGATCATCAATGTAACCGATAAGGGCAGAAAGCTACATGAACTACTTTGAAAATAAAATAATGTCAGCAGTGAAAAATAAAGACAAAATTAAGAAATGGATGAGGAATATAGAGGATATCTTGTTAAGATGGGTGGGCGATGATGAAGAATTAAAAGTAGGTTTGAAGAGGTTAAGAAATTAAAAGAGTCTATAAATTTGAAGATAAAAGTAGGAGACAAGAAAATGAACTTCCTAGATTTAAACCAAAGAGTAATTCAAGAAAATATGATAAAATTTGAAATTTAAAGGAAAAGCACATATACTGATGTTATAATACCAAATGATTCATACCATCCAATACATTATAAAATGGCAGCGATAAATATTTCCTTTCATAGAATAAACAGTTTTATAGAAGACGAGGAAAACAGAAAGAAAGAAATAGAATGAATGAAATAATTGTAAAAAACAACAAGTATAATACGAATGTAGTAGATAAAATATTTAATAATATAAAACGAAGTGAAGAAACACAAAATGAGAATAGTAAAGAAAAGGAGTATAATTGATCCATACCTTATATAGGTTATAACACACGTAAGATACAAAAATGTTTCAGAAAATATAATATAGGGGTAGCGGGTAAAAAATTGAAAACCGTGGTTGATATATTAAAAACTACGAATTATGAAGACGAAGACATATTGAAGAAAATTGGAGAATATACGCGCAGATATGAGGAATGTGAAAAATTATATCTGGGCGAAATGTTTCATCAATTTTGCCATAGCTTTAAAGAATATTGGAGAGGTGAAGAAAAGATAACGACGAATTCATTATACGCTAGGCATTTAAAAGAAGAAGGACATAAATTCATAGACCCAGTCGTAAATTATAAGATATTAAAAGTGATGAGTAAAGAAAGAGAAAGAAAATTGAAGAAAAAAGTGGAAATATTAAAAATAAGAAATAAAAATGAAAATCTACTAATGAATACAAAAACCACATTTGAAAATGAAGAAATATTTAGCAGCTTATTAGACAACAAAAACCAGTAGAAAATGAGTTATCGAAAATTGTAACGGCTACAAAATTTAAATTGTAAGACAATCCACTATGGTTTGAGCTAAGTAAGACGTTACTCCTTCAGGGGGCGGGGCAACAGATGTCCGGTAAGACGGTAAATAAGAATTGAACGGATTCATATTTCTCTGTTGGTGAATGACTTGAAGATGGCTTGACTGCTGAAAGCGCTCGTCAGTACCAAAGACAACATAGTGGTTTGTAAAAATTACTAGTAGAAATATTTGAGCCCACTAACACTCGAATACAAGAATAAATAAATAGATTGATAAATCTAAGGAGTAGAAGAATAATTTAGCCGAGAGATAAAGTAGATTTTTATAAATAATTGAAAACAAAAATTATGTTCAAGAAAACTTTGTCTAAAATTTGGTTTATTAAGCAGTGTTGTTTACTTCACAATATAATACCAAAGTATGCAAAAATCGAAATAAAAGGAATAAGTGAAACACGGAAAAAGTAAAGAACATAAGTGTACAGTTATGAGTAAAACAGGAAATAAAATATTTGTATCAGCAAATGAATACGTATAATAAAAAGTTACTAAAAATGCACATAGAACTACATCAAAAGTATAATTACATAGAAATAGAAGAAATTTTGTAAGATTTTGGTGAGCGGAATATGAAGACGAAATTGGAAGAAAGAAATAAGAAGTTGAAAACTAAATTAGAATGTTTAATAGAAATGAATGATACGAGAATGTCAAACCAGATCAAGCAAATTTGAAGTTATCCGAGACAATAGTTAATTTAACAGAAATGTTATTCAATAATGAAGAAAAGAAATTATTAGAAAAAAGCCTAAATTATGCACCGCCAAGGAATTTGAATAGAAAAGGTATATTAATAGAATGTGAATGAATAATAAGCAAGCAAAGAGGAGAAAATAAAAAAAAATTGAAATTTGAAATTAGTAACATTGTGGGAACATTAGAAGAACAGAACAGAAAATAAGGAGGAAATAGTATGGCTGTTAAGAGAAACATAGAACAGTAAAAAGTAAACTAAAACAAAATAATCTTATGGTAACAAAAGAGGACAAAGGCAACTCCGTAGTGCTAAGAGATACAGAAGATTATACAAAGAAAGGAAGAAATTTATAAAAAGTAAGAATTATGAAGAGATTAAATATGATTATACTAATAAATTTCAAAGTAGGGTGAAGAAATAAATAAAAAATTCCACTATGTTTAAGAATAAGGTAAAACTACAAGAAACAAATCCGGAAGCGCCTAAATATAAATGTCAGATAAAATTGCACAAATAAAACCACCCAGTTAGGCCAATAATATCGCTTATTGGAGCATCAGCATATAAGTTATCAAAAGAATTTAGTAAGATACTAAAAGTATATTATGACTTCGAGAAAAAACATAGTATAAAAAATAACAAAAAGTTGATAGAAACACTGAAAAAAGAAGTGCAAGTAAAAGAAAGTTCAATGATAATATCGCTTGATTTAGTAAATATGTTTACAAACATCCCGGTTGAAAAAACTTTAAAACTGATTGGAAAAAACAAATAAAAATGATACGGAAAGAAAAAGAATTAAGAAAAGTAATACAAGAGTGTTTGAAGCAAAATTACTTTAGGTTTAATAATAAGTTTTATAGTCAGAAGAAGGGACTTCCAATGGGATCATCAATGTAACCGATAAGGGCAGAAAGCTACATGAACTACTTTGAAAATAAAATAATGTCAGCAGTGAAAAATAAAGACAAAATTAAGAAATGGATGAGGAATATAGAGGATATCTTGTTAAGATGGGTGGGCGATGATGAAGAATTAAAAGTATGTTTGAAGAGGTTAACAAATTAAAAGAGACTATAAATTTGAAGATAAAAGTAGGAGACAAGAAAATGAACTTCCTAGATTTAAACCAAAGAATAATTCAAGAAAATATGATAAAATTTGAAATTTAAAGGAAAAGCACATATACTGATGTTATAATACCAAATGATTCATACCATCCAATACATTATAAAATGGCAGCGATAAATATTTCCTTTCATAGAATAAACAGTTTTATAGAAGACGAGGAAAACAGAAAGAAAGAAATAGAATGAATGAAATAATTGTAAAAAACAACAAGTATAATACGAATGTAGTAGATAAAATATTTAATAATATAAAACGAAGAGAAGAAACACAAAATGAGAATAGTAAAGAAAAGGAGTATAATTGATCCATACCTTATATAGGTTATAACACACGTAAGATACAAAAATGTTTCAGAAAATATAATATAGGGGTAGCGGGTAAAAAATTGAAAACCGTGGTTGATATAGTAAAAACTACGAATTATGAAGACGAAGACATATTGAAGAAAATTGGAGAATATACGCGCAGATATGAGGAATGTGAAAAATTATATCTGGGCGAAATGTTTCATCAATTTTGCCATAGCTTTAAAGAATATTGGAGAGGTGAAGAAAAGATAACGACGAATTCATTATACGCTAGGCATTTAAAAGAAGAAGGACATAAATTCATAGACCCAGTCGTAAATTATAAGATATTAAAAGTGATGAGTAAAGAAAGAGAAAGAAATTTGAAGAAAAAAGTGGAAATATTAAAAATAAGAAATAAAAATGAAAATCGACTAATGAATACAAAAACCACATTTGAAAATGAAGAAATATTTAGCAGCTTATTAGACAACAAAAACCAGTAGAAAATGAGTTATCGAAAATTGTAACGGCTAGAAAATTTAAATTGTAAGACAATCCACTATGGTTTGAGCTAAGTAAGACGTTACTCCTTCAGGGGGCGGGGCAACAGATGTCCGGTAAGACGGTAAATAAGAATTGAACGGATTCATATTTCTCTGTTGGTGAATGACTTGAAGATGGCTTGACTGCTGAAAGCGCTCGTCAGTACCAAAGACAACATAGTGGTTTGTAAAAATTACTAGTAGAAATATTTGAGCCCACTAACACTCGAATACAAGAATAAATAAATAGATTGATAAATCTAAGGAGTAAAAGAATAATTTAGCCGAGAGATAAAGTAGATTTTTATAAATAATTGAAAACAAAAATTATGTTCAAGAAAACTTTGTCTAAAATTTGGTTTATTAAGCAGTGTTGTTTACTTCACAATATAATACCAAAGTATGCAAAAATCGAAATAAAAGGAATAAGTGAAACACGGAAAAAGTAAAGAACATAAGTGTACAGTTATGGGTAAAACAGGAAATAAAATATTTGTATCAGCAAATGAATACGTATAATAAAAAGTTACTAAAAATGCACATAGAACTACATCAAAAGTATAATTACATAGAAATAGAAGAAATTTTGTAAGATTTTGGTGAGCGGAATATGAAGACGAAATTGGAAGAAAGAAATAAGAAGTTGAAAACTAAATTAGAATGTTTAATAGAAATGAATGATACGAGAATGTCAAACCAGATCAAGCAAATTTGAAGTTATCCGAGACAATAGTTAATTTAACAGAAATGTTATTCAATAATGAAGAAAAGAAATTATTAGAAAAAAGCCTAAATTATGCACCGCCAAGGAATTTGAATAGAAAAGGTATATTAATAGAATGTGAATGAATAATAAGCAAGCAAAGAGGAGAAAATAAAAAAAAATTGAAATTTGAAATTAGTAACATTGTGGGAACATTAGAAGAACAGAACAGAAAATAAGGAGGAAATAGTATGGCTGTTAAGAGAAACATAGAACAGTAAAAAGTAAACTAAAACAAAATAATCTTATGGTAACAAAAGAGGACAAAGGCAACTCCGTAGTGCTAAGAGATACAGAAGATTATACAAAGAAAGGAAGAAATTTATAAAAAGTAAGAATTATGAAGAGATTAAATATGATTATACTAATAAATTT
Organism: Magicicada septendecula; assembly: GCA_034769895.1. Lineage (NCBI taxonomy): Eukaryota > Metazoa > Arthropoda > Insecta > Hemiptera > Cicadidae > Magicicada > Magicicada septendecula. Next base: position 400,267,940 of record CM068369.1, on the reverse strand, counting down.
CAAAGTAGGGTGAAGAAATAAATAAAAAATTCCACTATGTTTAAGAATAAGGTAAAACTACAAGAAACAAATCCGGAAGCGCCTAAATATAAATGTCAGATAAAATTGCACAAATAAAACCACCCAGTTAGGCCAATAATATCGCTTATTGGAGCATCAGCATATAAGTTATCAAAAGAATTTAGTAAGATACTAAAAGTATATTATGACTTCGAGAAAAAACATAGTATAAAAAATAACAAAAAGTTGATAGAAACACTGAAAAAAGAAGTGCAAGTAAAAGAAAGTTCAATGATAATATCGCTTGATTTAGTAAATATGTTTACAAACATCCCGGTTGAAAAAACTTTAAAACTGATTGGAAAAAACAAATAAAAATGATACGGAAAGAAAAAGAATTAAGAAAAGTAATACAAGAGTGTTTGAAGCAAAATTGCTTTAGGTTTAATAATAAGTTTTATAGTCAGAAGAAGGGACTTCCAATGGGATCATCAATGTAACCGATAAGGGCAGAAAGCTACATGAACTACTTTGAAAATAAAATAATGTCAGCAGTGAAAAATAAAGACAAAATTAAGAAATGGATGAGGAATATAGAGGATAACTTGTTAAGATGGGTGGGCGATGATGAAGAATTAAAAGTATGTTTGAAGAGGTTAACAAATTAAAAGAGACTATAAATTTGAAGATAAAAGTAGGAGACAAGAAAATGAACTTCCTAGATTTAAACCAAAGAATAATTCAAGAAAATATGATAAAATTTGAAATTTAAAGGAAAAGCACATATACTGATGTTATAATACCAAATGATTCATACCATCCAATACATTATAAAATGGCAGCGATAAATATTTCCTTTCATAGAATAAACAGTTTTATACAAGACGAGGAAAACAGAAAGAAAGAAATAGAATGAATGAAATAATTGTAAAAAACAACAAGTATAATACGAATGTAGTAGATAAAATATTTAATAATATAAAACGAAGAGAAGAAACACAAAATGAGAATAGTAAAGAAAAGGAGTATAATTGATCCATACCTTATATAGGTTATAACACACGTAAGATACAAAAATGTTTCAGAAAATATAATATAGGGGTAGCGGGTAAAAAATTGAAAACCGTGGTTGATATAGTAAAAACTACGAATTATGAAGACGAAGACATATTGAAGAAAATTGGAGAATATACGCGCAGATATGAGGAATGTGAAAAATTATATCTGGGCGAAATGTTTCATCAATTTTGCCATAGCTTTAAAGAATATTGGAGAGGTGAAGAAAAGATAACGACGAATTCATTATACGCTAGGCATTTAAAAGAAGAAGGACATAAATTCATAGACCCAGTCGTAAATTATAAGATATTAAAAGTGATGAGTAAAGAAAGAGAAAGAAATTTGAAGAAAAAAGTGGAAATATTAAAAATAAGAAATAAAAATGAAAATCGACTAATGAATACAAAAACCACATTTGAAAATGAAGAAATATTTAGCAGCTTATTAGACAACAAAAACCAGTAGAAAATGAGTTATCGAAAATTGTAACGGCTAGAAAATTTAAATTGTAAGACAATCCACTATGGTTTGAGCTAAGTAAGAGGTTACTCCTTCAGGGGGCGGGGCAACAGATGTCCGGTAAGACGGTAAATAAGAATTGAACGGATTCATATTTCTCTGTTGGTGAATGACTTGAAGATGGCTTGACTGCTGAAAGCGCTCGTCAGTACCAAAGACAACATAGTGGTTTGTAAAAATTACTAGTAGAAATATTTGAGCCCACTAACACTCGAATACAAGAATAAATAAATAGATTGATAAATCTAAGGAGTAAAAGAATAATTTAGCCGAGAGATAAAGTAGATTTTTATAAATAATTGAAAACAAAAATTATGTTCAAGAAAACTTTGTCTAAAATTTGGTTTATTAAGCAGTGTTGTTTACTTCACAATATAATACCAAAGTATGCAAAAATCGAAATAAAAGGAATAAGTGAAACACGGAAAAAGTAAAGAACATAAGTGTACAGTTATGGGTAAAACAGGAAATAAAATATTTGTATCAGCAAATGAATACGTATAATAAAAAGTTACTAAAAATGCACATAGAACTACATCAAAAGTATAATTACATAGAAATAGAAGAAATTTTGTAAGATTTTGGTGAGCGGAATATGAAGACGAAATTGGAAGAAAGAAATAAGAAGTTGAAAACTAAATTAGAATGTTTAATAGAAATGAATGATACGAGAATGTCAAACCAGATCAAGCAAATTTGAAGTTATCCGAGACAATAGTTAATTTAACAGAAATGTTATTCAATAATGAAGAAAAGAAATTATTAGAAAAAAGCCTAAATTATGCACCGCCAAGGAATTTGAATAGAAAAGGTATATTAATAGAATGTGAATGAATAATAAGCAAGCAAAGAGGAGAAAATAAAAAAAAATTTAAATTTGAAATTAGTAACATTGTGGGAACATTAGAAGAACAGAACAGAAAATAAGGATGAAATAGTATGGCTGTTAAGAGAAACATAGAACAGTTAAAAAGTAAACTAAAACAAAATAATCTTATGGTAACAAAAGAGGACAAAGGCAACTCCGTAGTGCTAAGAGATACAGAAGATTATACAAAGAAAGGAAGAAATTTATAAAAAGTAAGAAAAATGAAGAGATTAAATATGATTATACTAATAAATTTCAAAGTAGGGTGAAGAAATAAATAAAAAATTCCACTATGTTTAAGAATAAGGTAAAACTACAAGAAACAAATCCGGAAGCGCCTAAATATAAATGTCAGATAAAATTGGACAAATAAAACCACCCAGTTAGGCCAATAATATCGCTTATTGGAGCATCAGCATATAAGTTATCAAAAGAATGTAGTAAGATACTAAAAGTATATTATGACTTCGAGAAAAAACATAGTATATAAAATAACAAAAAGTTGATAGAAACACTGAAAAAAGAAGTGCAAGTAAAAGAAAGTTCAATGATAATATCGCTTGATTTAGTAAATATGTTTACAAACATCCCGGTTGAAAAAACTTTAAAACTGATTGGAAAAAACAAGTAAAAATGATACGGAAAGAAAAAAGAATTAAGAAAAGTAATACAAGGGTGTTTGAAGCAAAATTACTTTAGGTTTAATAATAAGTTTTATAGTTAGAAGAAGGGACTTCCAATGGGATCATCAATGTAACCGATAAGGGCAGAAAGCTACATGAACTACTTTGAAAATAAAATAATGTCAGCAGTGAAAAATAAAGACAAAATTAAGAAATGGATGAGGAATATAGAGGATATCTTGTTAAGATGGGTGGGCGATGATGAAGAATTAAAAGTATGTTTGAAGAGGTTAACAAATTAAAAGAGACTATAAATTTGAAGATAAAAGTTGGAAACAAGAAAATGAACTTCCTAGATTTAAACCAAAGAATAGAATAATTCAAGAAAATATGATAAAATTTGAAATTTAAAGGAAAAGCACATATACTGATGTTATAATACCAAATGATTCATACCATCCAATACATTATAAAATGGCAGCGATAAATATTTCCTTTCATAGAATAAACAGTTTTATAGAAGACGAGGAAAACAGAAAGAAAGAAATAGAATGAATGAAATAATTGTAAAAAACAACAAGTATAATACGAATGTAGTAGATAAAATATTTAATAATATAAAACGAAGAGAAGAAACACAAAATGAGAATAGTAAAGAAAAGGAGTATAATTGATCCATACCTTATATAGGTTATAACACACGTAAGATACAAAAATGTTTCAGAATATATAATATAGGGTAGCGGGTAAAAATTGAAAACCGTGGTTGATATAGTAAAAACTACGAATTATGAAGACGAAGACATATTGAAGAAAATTGGAGAATATACGCGCAGATATGAGGAATGTGAAAAATTATATCTGGGCGAAATGTTTCATCAATTTTGCCATAGCTTTAAAGAATATTGGAGAGGTGAAGAAAAGATAACGACGAATTCATTATACGCTAGGCATTTAAAAGAAGAAGGACATAAATTCATAGACCCAGTCGTAAATTATAAGATATTAAAAGTGATGAGTAAAGAAAGAGAAAGAAATTTGAAGAAAAAAGTGGAAATATTAAAAATAAGAAATAAAAATGAAAATCGACTAATGAATACAAAAACCACATTTGAAAATGAAGAAATATTTAGCAGCTTATTAGACAACAAAAACCAGTAGAAAATGAGTTATCGAAAATTGTAACGGCTAGAAAATTTAAATTGTAAGACAATCCACTATGGTTTGAGCTAAGTAAGACGTTACTCCTTCAGGGGGCGGGGCAACAGATGTCCGGTAAGACGGTAAATAAGAATTGAACGGATTCATATTTCTCTGTTGGTGAATGACTTGAAGATGGCTTGACTGCTGAAAGCGCTCGTCAGTACCAAAGACAACATAGTGGTTTGTAAAAATTACTAGTAGAAATATTTGAGCCCACTAACACTCGAATACAAGAATAAATAAATAGATTGATAAATCTAAGGAGTAGAAGAATAATTTAGCCGAGAGATAAAGTAGATTTTTATAAATAATTGAAAACAAAAATTATGTTCAAGAAAACTTTGTCTAAAATTTGGTTTATTAAGCAGTGTTGTTTACTTCACAATATAATACCAAAGTATGCAAAAATCGAAATAAAAGGAATAAGTGAAACACGGAAAAAGTAAAGAACATAAGTGTACAGTTATGAGTAAAACAGGAAATAAAATATTTGTATCAGCAAATGAATACGTATAATAAAAAGTTACTAAAAATGCACATAGAATTACACCAAAAGTATAATTACATAGAAATAGAAGAAATTTTGTAAGATTTTGGTGAGCGGAATATGAAGACGAAATTGGAAGAAAGAAATAAGAAGTTGAAAACTAAATTAGAATGTTTAATAGAAATGAATGATACGAGAATGTCAAACCAGATCAAGCAAATTTGAAGTTATCCGAGACAATAGTTAATTTAACAGAAATGTTATTCAATAATGAAGAAAAGAAATTATTAGAAAAAAGCCTAAATTATGCACCGCCAAGGAATTTGAATAGAAAAGGTATATTAATAGAATGTGAATGAATAATAAGCAAGCAAAGAGGAGAAAATAAAAAAAAATTGAAATTTGAAATTAGTAACATTGTGGGAACATTAGAAGAAAAGAACAGAAAATAAGGAGGAAATAGTATGGCTGTTAAGAGAAACATAGAACAGTTAAAAAGTAAACTAAAACAAAATAATCTTATGGTAACAAAAGAGGACAAAGGCAACTCCGTAGTGCTAAGAGATACAGAAGATTATACAAAGAAAGGAAGAAATTTATAAAAAGTAAGAATTATGAAGAGATTAAATATGATTATACTAATAAATTTCAAAGTAGGGTGAAGAAATAAATAAAAAATTCCACTATGTTTAAGAATAAGGTAAAACTACAAGAAACAAATCCGGAAGCGCCTAAATATAAATGTCAGATAAAATTGCACAAATAAAACCACCCAGTTAGGCCAATAATATCGCTTATTGGAGCATCAGCATATAAGTTATCAAAAGAATTTAGTAAGATACTAAAAGTATATTATGACTTCGAGAAAAAACATAGTATAAAAAATAACAAAAAATTGATAGAAACACTGAAAAAAGAAGTGCAAGTAAAAGAAAGTTCAATGATAATATCGCTTGATTTAGTAAATATGTTTACAAACATCCCGGTTGAAAAAACTTTAAAACTGATTGGAAAAAACAAATAAAAATGATACGGAAAGAAAGAAGAATTAAGAAAAGTAATACAAGAGTGTTTGAAGCAAAATTACTTTAGGTTTAATAATAAGTTTTATAGTCAGAAGAAGGGACTTCCAATGGGATCATCAATGTAACCGATAAGGGCAGAAAGCTACATGAACTACTTTGAAAATAAAATAATGTCAGCAGTGAAAAATAAAGACAAAATTAAGAAATGGATGAGGAATATAGAGGATATCTTGTTAAGATGGGTGGGCGATGATGAAGAATTAAAAGTATGTTTGAAGAGGTTAACAAATTAAAAGAGACTATAAATTTGAAGATAAAAGTTGGAAACAAGAAAATGAACTTCCTAGATTTAAACCAAAGAATAATTCAAGAAAATATGATAAAATTTGAAATTTAAAGGAAAAGCACATATACTGATGTTATAATACCAAATGATTCATACCATCCAATACATTATAAAATGGCAGCGATAAATATTTCCTTTCATAGAATAAACAGTTTTATAGAAGACGAGGAAAACAGAAAGAAAGAAATAGAATGAATGAAATAATTGTAAAAAACAACAAGTATAATACGAATGTAGTAGATAAAATATTTAATAATATAAAACGAAGAGAAGAAACACAAAATGAGAATAGTAAAGAAAAGGAGTATAATTGATCCATACCTTATATAGGTTATAACACACGTAAGATACAAAAATGTTTCAGAAAATATAATATAGGGGTAGCGGGTAAAAAATTGAAAACCGTGGTTGATATAGTAAAAACTACGAATTATGAAGACGAAGACATATTGAAGAAAATTGGAGAATATACGCGCAGATATGAGGAATGTGAAAAATTATATCTGGGCGAAATGTTTCATCAATTTTGCCATAGCTTTAAAGAATATTGGAGAGGTGAAGAAAAGATAACGACGAATTCATTATACGCTAGGCATTTAAAAGAAGAAGGACATAAATTCATAGACCCAGTCGTAAATTATAAGATATTAAAAGTGATGAGTAAAGAAAGAGAAAGAAAATTGAAGAAAAAAGTGGAAATATTAAAAATAAGAAATAAAAATGAAAATCGACTAATGAATACAAAAACCACATTTGAAAATGAAGAAATATTTAGCAGCTTATTAGACAACAAAAACCAGTAGAAAATGAGTTATCGAAAATTGTAACGGCTACAAAATTTAAATTGTAAGACAATCCACTATGGTTTGAGCTAAGTAAGACGTTACTCCTTCAGGGGGCGGGGCAACAGATGTCCGGTAAGACGGTAAATAAGAATTGAACGGATTCATATTTCTCTGTTGGTGAATGACTTGAAGATGGCTTGACTGCTGAAAGCGCTCGTCAGTACCAAAGACAACATAGTGTTTTGTAAAAGTTACTAGTAGAAATATTTGAGCCCACTAACACTCGAATACAAGAATAAATAAATAGATTGATAAATCTAAGGAGTAGAAGAATAATTTAGCCGAGAGATAAAGTAGATTTTTATAAATAATTGAAAACAAAAATTATGTTCAAGAAAACTTTGTCTAAAATTTGGTTTATTAAGCAGTGTTGTTTACTTTACAATATAATACCAAAGTATGCAAAAATCGAAATAAAAGGAATAAGTGAAACACGGAAAAAGTAAAGAACATAAGTGTACAGTTATGAGTAAAACAGGAAATAAAATATTTGTATCAGCAAATGAATACGTATAATAAAAAGTTACTAAAAATGCACATAGAACTACATCAAAAGTATAATTACATAGAAATAGAAGAAATTTTGTAAGATTTTGGTGAGCGGAATATGAAGACGAAATTGGAAGAAAGAAATAAGAAGTTGAAAACTAAATTAGAATGTTTAATAGAAATGAATGATACGAGAATGTCAAACCAGATCAAGCAAATTTGAAGTTATCCGAGACAATAGTTAATTTAACAGAAATGTTATTCAATAATGAAGAAAATAAATTATTAGAAAAAAGCCTAAATTATGCACCGCCAAGGAATTTGAATAGAAAAGGTATATTAATAGAATGTGAATGAATAATAAGCAAGCAAAGAGGAGAAAATAAAAAAAAATTGAAATTTGAAATTAGTAACATTGTGGGAACATTAGAAGAAAAGAACAGAAAATAAGGAGGAAATAGTATGGCTGTTAAGAGAAACATAGAACAGTTAAAAAGTAAACTAAAACAAAATAATCTTATGGTAACAAAAGAGGACAAAGGCAACTCCGTAGTGCTAAGAGATACAGAAGATTATACAAAGAAAGGAAGAAATTTATAAAAAGTAAGAATTATGAAGAGATTAAATATGATTATACTAATAAATTTCAAAGTAGGGTGAAGAAATAAATAAAAAATTCCACTATGTTTAAGAATAAGGTAAAACTACAAGAAACAAATCCGGAAGCGCCTAAATATAAATGTCAGATAAAATTGCACAAATAAAACCACCCAGTTAGGCCAATAATATCGCTTATTGGAGCATCAGCATATAAGTTATCAAAAGAATTTAGTAAGATACTAAAAGTATATTATGACTTCGAGAAAAAACATAGTATAAAAAATAACAAAAAATTGATAGAAACACTGAAAAAAGAAGTGCAAGTAAAAGAAAGTTCAATGATAATATCGCTTGATTTAGTAAATATGTTTACAAACATCCCGGCTGAAAAAACTTTAAAACTGATTGGAAAAAACAAATAAAAATGATACGGAAAGAAAGAAGAATTAAGAAAAGTAATACAAGAGTGTTTGAAGCAAAATTACTTTAGGTTTAATAATAAGTTTTATAGTCAGAAGAAGGGACTTCCAATGGGATCATCAATGTAACCGATAAGGGCAGAAAGCTACATGAACTACTTTGAAAATAAAATAATGTCAGCAGTGAAAAATAAAGACAAAATTAAGAAATGGATGAGGAATATAGAGGATATCTTGTTAAGATGGGTGGGCGATGATGAAGAATTAAAAGTATGTTTGAAGAGGTTAACAAATTAAAAGAGACTATAAATTTGAAGATAAAAGTAGGAAACAAGAAAATGAACTTCCTAGATTTAAACCAAAGAATAATTCAAGAAAATATGATAAAATTTGAAATTTAAAGGAAAAGCACATATACTGATGTTATAATACCAAATGATTCATACCATCCAATACATTATAAAATGGCAGCGATAAATATTTCCTTTCATAGAATAAACAGTTTTATAGAAGACGAGGAAAACAGAAAGAAAGAAATAGAATGAATGAAATAATTGTAAAAAACAACAAGTATAATACGAATGTAGTAGATAAAATATTTAATAATATAAAACGAAGAGAAGAAACACAAAATGAGAATAGTAAAGAAAAGGAGTATAATTGATCCATACCTTATATAGGTTATAACACACGTAAGATACAAAAATGTTTCAGAAAATATAATATAGGGGTAGCGGGTAAAAAATTGAAAACCGTGGTTGATATAGTAAAAACTACGAATTATGAAGACGAAGACATATTGAAGAAAATTGGAGAATATACGCGCAGATATGAGGAATGTGAAAAATTATATCTGGGCGAAATGTTTCATCAATTTTGCCATAGTTTTAAAGAATATTGGAGAGGTGAAGAAAAGATAACGACGAATTCATTATACGCTAGGCATTTAAAAGAAGAAGGACAAATTCATAGACCCAGTCGTAAATTATAAGATATTAAAAGTGATGAGTAAAGAAAGAGAAAGAAAATTGAAGAAAAAAGTGGAAATATTAAAAATAAGAAATAAAAATGAAAATCGACTAATGAATACAAAAACCACATTTGAAAATGAAGAAATATTTAGCAGCTTATTAGACAACAAAAACCAGTAGAAAATGAGTTATCGAAAATTGTAACGGCTAGAAAATTTAAATTGTAAGACAATCCACTATGGTTTGAGCTAAGTAAGACGTTACTCCTTCAGGGGGCGGGGCAACAGATGTCCGGTAAGACGGTAAATAAGAATTGAACGGATTCATATTTCTCTGTTGGTGAATGACTTGAAGATGGCTTGACTGCTGAAAGCGCTCGTCAGTACCAAAGACAACATAGTGTTTTGTAAAAGTTACTAGTAGAAATATTTGAGCCCACTAACACTCGAATACAAGAATAAATAAATAGATTGATAAATCTAAGGAGTAGAAGAATAATTTAGCCGAGAGATAAAGTAGATTTTTATAAATAATTGAAAACAAAAATTATGTTCAAGAAAACTTCGTCTAAAATTTGGTTTATTAAGCAGTGTTGTTTACTTTACAATATAATACCAAAGTATGCAAAAATCGAAATAAAAGGAATAAGTGAAACACGGAAAAAGTAAAGAACATAAGTGTACAGTTATGAGTAAAACAGGAAATAAAATATTTGTATCAGCAAATGAATACGTATAATAAAAAGTTACTAAAAATGCACATAGAACTACATCAAAAGTATAATTACATAGAAATAGAAGAAATTTTGTAAGATTTTGGTGAGCGGAATATGAAGACGAAATTGGAAGAAAGAAATAAGAAGTTGAAAACTAAATTAGAATGTTTAATAGAAATGAATGATACGAGAATGTCAAACCAGATCAAGCAAATTTGAAGTTATCCGAGACAATAGTTAATTTAACAGAAATGTTATTCAATAATGAAGAAAAGAAATTATTAGAAAAAAGCCTAAATTATGCACCGCCAAGGAATTTGAATAGAAAAGGTATATTAATAGAATGTGAATGAATAATAAGCAAGCAAAGAGGAGAAAATAAAAAAAAATTGAAATTTGAAATTAGTAACATTGTGGGAACATTAGAAGAACAGAACAGAAAATAAGGAGGAAATAGTATGGCTGTTAAGAGAAACATAGAACAGTTAAAAAGTAAACTAAAACAAAATAATCTTATGGTAACAAAAGAGGACAAAGGCAACTCCGTAGTGCTAAGAGATACAGAAGATTATACAAAGAAAGGAAGAAATTTATAAAAAGTAAGAATTATGAAGAGATTAAATATGATTATACTAATAAATTTCAAAGTAGGGTGAAGAAATAAATAAAAAATTCCACTATGTTTAAGAATAAGGTAAAACTACAAGAAACAAATCCGGAAGCGCCTAAATATAAATGTCAGATAAAATTGGACAAATAAAACCACCCAGTTAGGCCAATAATATCGCTTATTGGAGCATCAGCATATAAGTTATCAAAAGAATGTAGTAAGATACTAAAAGTATATTATGACTTCGAGAAAAAACATAGTATATAAAATAACAAAAAGTTGATAGAAACACTGAAAAAAGAAGTGCAAGTAAAAGAAAGTTCAATGATAATATCGCTTGATTTAGTAAATATGTTTACAAACATCCCGGTTGAAAAAACTTTAAAACTGATTGGAAAAAACAAATAAAAATGATACGGAAAGAAAAAAGAATTAATAAAAGTAATACAAGGGTGTTTGAAGCAAAATTACTTTAGGTTTAATAATAAGTTTTATAGTCAGAAGAAGGGACTTCCAATGGGATCATCAATGTAACCGATAAGGGCAGAAAGCTACATGAACTACTTTGAAAATAAAATAATGTCAGCAGTGAAAAATAAAGACAAAATTAAGAAATGGATGAGGAATATAGAGGATATCTTGTTAAGATGGGTGGGCGATGATGAAGAATTAAAAGTATGTTTGAAGAGGTTAACAAATTAAAAGAGACTATAAATTTGAAGATAAAAGTTGGAAACAAGAAAATGAACTTCCTAGATTTAAACCAAAGAATAGAATAATTCAAGAAAATATGATAAAATTTGAAATTTAAAGGAAAAGCACATATACTGATGTTATAATACCAAATGATTCATACCATCCAATACATTACAAAATGGCAGCGATAAATATTTCCTTTCATAGAATAAACAGTTTTATAGAAGACGAGGAAAACAGAAAGAAAGAAATAGAATGAATGAAATAATTGTAAAAAACAACAAGTATAATACGAATGTAGTAGATAAAATATTTAATAATATAAAACGAAGAGAAGAAACACAAAATGAGAATAGTAAAGAAAAGGAGTATAATTGATCCATACCTTATATAGGTTATAACACACGTAAGATACAAAAATGTTTCAGAAAATATAATATAGGGGTAGCGGGTAAAAAATTGAAAACCGTGGTTGATATAGTAAAAACTACGAATTATGAAGACGAATACATATTGAAGAAAAGTGGAGAATATACGCGCAGATATGAGGAATGTGAAAAACTATATCTGGGCGAAATGTTTCATCAATTTTGCCATAGCTTTAAAGAATATTGGAGAGGTGAAGAAAAGTTAACGACGAATTCATTATACGCTAGGCATTTAAAAGAAGAAGGACATAAATTCATAGACCCAGTCGTAAATTATAAGATATTAAAAGTGATGAGTAAAGAAAGAGAAAGAAAATTGAAGAAAAAAGTGGAAATATTAAAAATAAGAAATAAAAATGAAAATCGACTAATGAATACAAAAACCACATTTGAAAATGAAGAAATATTTAGCAGCTTATTAGACAACAAAAACCAGTAGAAAATGAGTTATCGAAAATTGTAACGGCTACAAAATTTAAATTGTAGACAATCCACTATGGTTTGAGCTAAGTAAGACGTTACTCCTTCAGGGGGCGGGGCAACAGATGTCCGGTAAGACGGTAAATAAGAATTGAACGGATTCATATTTCTCTGTTGGTGAATGACTTGAAGATGGCTTGACTGCTGAAAGCGCTCGTCAGTACCAAAGACAACATAGTGTTTTGTAAAAGTTACTAGTAGAAATATTTGAGCCCACTAACACTCGAATACAAGAATAAATAAATAGATTGATAAATCTAAGGAGTAGAAGAATAATTTAGCCGAGAGATAAAGTAGATTTTTATAAATAATTGAAAACAAAAATTATGTTCAAGAAAACTTTGTCTAAAATTTGGTTTATTAAGCAGTGTTGTTTACTTTACAATATAATACCAAAGTATGCAAAAATCGAAATAAAAGGAATAAGTGAAACACGGAAAAAGTAAAGAACATAAGTGTACAGTTATGAGTAAAACAGGAAATAAAATATTTGTATCAGCAAATGAATACGTATAATAAAAAGTTACTAAAAATGCACATAGAACTACATCAAAAGTATAATTACATAGAAATAGAAGAAATTTTGTAAGATTTTGGTGAGCGGAATATGAAGACGAAATTGGAAGAAAGAAATAAGAAGTTGAAAACTAAATTAGAATGTTTAATAGAAATGAATGATACGAGAATGTCAAACCAGATCAAGCAAATTTGAAGTTATCCGAGACAATAGTTAATTTAACAGAAATGTTATTCAATAATGAAGAAAATAAATTATTAGAAAAAAGCCTAAATTATGCACCGCCAAGGAATTTGAATAGAAAAGGTATATTAATAGAATGTGAATGAATAATAAGCAAGCAAAGAGGAGAAAATAAAAAAAAATTGAAATTTGAAATTAGTAACATTGTGGGAACATTAGAAGAAAAGAACAGAAAATAAGGAGGAAATAGTATGGCTGTTAAGAGAAACATAGAACAGTTAAAAAGTAAACTAAAACAAAATAATCTTATGGTAACAAAAGAGGACAAAGGCAACTCCGTAGTGCTAAGAGATACAGAAGATTATACAAAGAAAGGAAGAAATTTATAAAAAGTAAGAATTATGAAGAGATTAAATATGATTATACTAATAAATTTCAAAGTAGGGTGAAGAAATAAATAAAAAATTCCACTATGTTTAAGAATAAGGTAAAACTACAAGAAACAAATCCGGAAGCGCCTAAATATAAATGTCAGATAAAATTGCACAAATAAAACCACCCAGTTAGGCCAATAATATCGCTTATTGGAGCATCAGCATATAAGTTATCAAAAGAATTTAGTAAGATACTAAAAGTATATTATGACTTCGAGAAAAAACATAGTATAAAAAATAACAAAAAATTGATAGAAACACTGAAAAAAGAAGTGCAAGTAAAAGAAAGTTCAATGATAATATCGCTTGATTTAGTAAATATGTTTACAAACATCCCGGCTGAAAAAACTTTAAAACTGATTGGAAAAAACAAATAAAAATGATACGGAAAGAAAGAAGAATTAAGAAAAGTAATACAAGAGTGTTTGAAGCAAAATTACTTTAGGTTTAATAATAAGTTTTATAGTCAGAAGAAGGGACTTCCAATGGGATCATCAATGTAACCGATAAGGGCAGAAAGCTACATGAACTACTTTGAAAATAAAATAATGTCAGCAGTGAAAAATAAAGACAAAATTAAGAAATGGATGAGGAATATAGAGGATATCTTGTTAAGATGGGTGGGCGATGATGAAGAATTAAAAGTATGTTTGAAGAGGTTAACAAATTAAAAGAGACTATACATTTGAAGATAAAAGTAGGAAACAAGAAAATGAACTTCCTAGATTTAAACCAAAGAATAATTCAAGAAAATATGATAAAATTTGAAATTTAAAGGAAAAGCACATATACTGATGTTATAATACCAAATGATTCATACCATCCAATACATTATAAAATGGCAGCGATAAATATTTCCTTTCATAGAATAAACAGTTTTATAGAAGACGAGGAAAACAGAAAGAAAGAAATAGAATGAATGAAATAATTGTAAAAAACAACAAGTATAATACGAATGTAGTAGATAAAATATTTAATAATATAAAACGAAGAGAAGAAACACAAAATGAGAATAGTAAAGAAAAGGAGTATAATTGATCCATACCTTATATAGGTTATAACACACGTAAGATACAAAAATGTTTCAGAAAATATAATATAGGGGTAGCGGGTAAAAAATTGAAAACCGTGGTTGATATAGTAAAAACTACGAATTATGAAGACGAAGACATATTGAAGAAAATTGGAGAATATACGCGCAGATATGAGGAATGTGAAAAATTATATCTGGGCGAAATGTTTCATCAATTTTGCCATAGTTTTAAAGAATATTGGAGAGGTGAAGAAAAGATAACGACGAATTCATTATACGCTAGGCATTTAAAAGAAGAAGGACAAATTCATAGACCCAGTCGTAAATTATAAGATATTAAAAGTGATGAGTAAAGAAAGAGAAAGAAAATTGAAGAAAAAAGTGGAAATATTAAAAATAAGAAATAAAAATGAAAATCGACTAATGAATACAAAAACCACATTTGAAAATGAAGAAATATTTAGCAGCTTATTAGACAACAAAAACCAGTAGAAAATGAGTTATCGAAAATTGTAACGGCTAGAAAATTTAAATTGTAAGACAATCCACTATGGTTTGAGCTAAGTAAGACGTTACTCCTTCAGGGGGCGGGGCAACAGATGTCCGGTAAGACGGTAAATAAGAATTGAACGGATTCATATTTCTCTGTTGGTGAATGACTTGAAGATGGCTTGACTGCTGAAAGCGCTCGTCAGTACCAAAGACAACATAGTGTTTTGTAAAAGTTACTAGTAGAAATATTTGAGCCCACTAACACTCGAATACAAGAATAAATAAATAGATTGATAAATCTAAGGAGTAGAAGAATAATTTAGCCGAGAGATAAAGTAGATTTTTATAAATAATTGAAAACAAAAATTATGTTCAAGAAAACTTCGTCTAAAATTTGGTTTATTAAGCAGTGTTGTTTACTTTACAATATAATACCAAAGTATGCAAAAATCGAAATAAAAGGAATAAGTGAAACACGGAAAAAGTAAAGAACATAAGTGTACAGTTATGAGTAAAACAGGAAATAAAATATTTGTATCAGCAAATGAATACGTATAATAAAAAGTTACTAAAAATGCACATAGAACTACATCAAAAGTATAATTACATAGAAATAGAAGAAATTTTGTAAGATTTTGGTGAGCGGAATATGAAGACGAAATTGGAAGAAAGAAATAAGAAGTTGAAAACTAAATTAGAATGTTTAATAGAAATGAATGATACGAGAATGTCAAACCAGATCAAGCAAATTTGAAGTTATCCGAGACAATAGTTAATTTAACAGAAATGTTATTCAATAATGAAGAAAAGAAATTATTAGAA
Organism: Magicicada septendecula; assembly: GCA_034769895.1. Lineage (NCBI taxonomy): Eukaryota > Metazoa > Arthropoda > Insecta > Hemiptera > Cicadidae > Magicicada > Magicicada septendecula. Next base: position 400,252,076 of record CM068369.1, on the reverse strand, counting down.
AAAAGCCTAAATTATGCACCGCCAAGGAATTTGAATAGAAAAGGTATATTAATAGAATGTGAATGAATAATAAGCAAGCAAAGAGGAGAAAATAAAAAAAAATTGAAATTTGAAATTAGTAACATTGTGGGAACATTAGAAGAACAGAACAGAAAATAAGGAGGAAATAGTATGGCTGTTAAGAGAAACATAGAACAGTTAAAAAGTAAACTAAAACAAAATAATCTTATGGTAACAAAAGAGGACAAAGGCAACTCCGTAGTGCTAAGAGATACAGAAGATTATACAAAGAAAGGAAGAAATTTATAAAAAGTAAGAATTATGAAGAGATTAAATATGATTATACTAATAAATTTCAAAGTAGGGTGAAGAAATAAATAAAAAATTCCACTATGTTTAAGAATAAGGTAAAACTACAAGAAACAAATCCGGAAGCGCCTAAATATAAATGTCAGATAAAATTGGACAAATAAAACCACCCAGTTAGGCCAATAATATCGCTTATTGGAGCATCAGCATATAAGTTATCAAAAGAATGTAGTAAGATACTAAAAGTATATTATGACTTCGAGAAAAAACATAGTATATAAAATAACAAAAAGTTGATAGAAACACTGAAAAAAGAAGTGCAAGTAAAAGAAAGTTCAATGATAATATCGCTTGATTTAGTAAATATGTTTACAAACATCCCGGTTGAAAAAACTTTAAAACTGATTGGAAAAAACAAATAAAAATGATACGGAAAGAAAAAAGAATTAATAAAAGTAATACAAGGGTGTTTGAAGCAAAATTACTTTAGGTTTAATAATAAGTTTTATAGTCAGAAGAAGGGACTTCCAATGGGATCATCAATGTAACCGATAAGGGCAGAAAGCTACATGAACTACTTTGAAAATAAAATAATGTCAGCAGTGAAAAATAAAGACAAAATTAAGAAATGGATGAGGAATATAGAGGATATCTTGTTAAGATGGGTGGGCGATGATGAAGAATTAAAAGTATGTTTGAAGAGGTTAACAAATTAAAAGAGACTATAAATTTGAAGATAAAAGTTGGAAACAAGAAAATGAACTTCCTAGATTTAAACCAAAGAATAGAATAATTCAAGAAAATATGATAAAATTTGAAATTTAAAGGAAAAGCACATATACTGATGTTATAATACCAAATGATTCATACCATCCAATACATTACAAAATGGCAGCGATAAATATTTCCTTTCATAGAATAAACAGTTTTATAGAAGACGAGGAAAACAGAAAGAAAGAAATAGAATGAATGAAATAATTGTAAAAAACAACAAGTATAATACGAATGTAGTAGATAAAATATTTAATAATATAAAACGAAGAGAAGAAACACAAAATGAGAATAGTAAAGAAAAGGAGTATAATTGATCCATACCTTATATAGGTTATAACACACGTAAGATACAAAAATGTTTCAGAAAATATAATATAGGGGTAGCGGGTAAAAAATTGAAAACCGTGGTTGATATAGTAAAAACTACGAATTATGAAGACGAATACATATTGAAGAAAAGTGGAGAATATACGCGCAGATATGAGGAATGTGAAAAACTATATCTGGGCGAAATGTTTCATCAATTTTGCCATAGCTTTAAAGAATATTGGAGAGGTGAAGAAAAGTTAACGACGAATTCATTATACGCTAGGCATTTAAAAGAAGAAGGACATAAATTCATAGACCCAGTCGTAAATTATAAGATATTAAAAGTGATGAGTAAAGAAAGAGAAAGAAAATTGAAGAAAAAAGTGGAAATATTAAAAATAAGAAATAAAAATGAAAATCGACTAATGAATACAAAAACCACATTTGAAAATGAAGAAATATTTAGCAGCTTATTAGACAACAAAAACCAGTAGAAAATGAGTTATCGAAAATTGTAACGGCTACAAAATTTAAATTGTAAGACAATCCACTATGGTTTGAGCTAAGTAAGACGTTACTCCTTCAGGGGGCGGGGCAACAGATGTCCGGTAAGACGGTAAATAAGAATTGAACGGATTCATATTTCTCTGTTGGTGAATGACTTGAAGATGGCTTGACTGCTGAAAGCGCTCGTCAGTACCAAAGACAACATAGTGTTTTGTAAAAGTTACTAGTAGAAATATTTGAGCCCACTAACACTCGAATACAAGAATAAATAAATAGATTGATAAATCTAAGGAGTAGAAGAATAATTTAGCCGAGAGATAAAGTAGATTTTTATAAATAATTGAAAACAAAAATTATGTTCAAGAAAACTTTGTCTAAAATTTGGTTTATTAAGCAGTGTTGTTTACTTTACAATATAATACCAAAGTATGCAAAAATCGAAATAAAAGGAATAAGTGAAACACGGAAAAAGTAAAGAACATAAGTGTACAGTTATGAGTAAAACAGGAAATAAAATATTTGTATCAGCAAATGAATACGTATAATAAAAAGTTACTAAAAATGCACATAGAACTACATCAAAAGTATAATTACATAGAAATAGAAGAAATTTTGTAAGATTTTGGTGAGCGGAATATGAAGACGAAATTGGAAGAAAGAAATAAGAAGTTGAAAACTAAATTAGAATGTTTAATAGAAATGAATGATACGAGAATGTCAAACCAGATCAAGCAAATTTGAAGTTATCCGAGACAATAGTTAATTTAACAGAAATGTTATTCAATAATGAAGAAAATAAATTATTAGAAAAAAGCCTAAATTATGCACCGCCAAGGAATTTGAATAGAAAAGGTATATTAATAGAATGTGAATGAATAATAAGCAAGCAAAGAGGAGAAAATAAAAAAAAATTGAAATTTGAAATTAGTAACATTGTGGGAACATTAGAAGAACAGAACAGAAAATAAGGAGGAAATAGTATGGCTGTTAAGAGAAACATAGAACAGTTAAAAAGTAAACTAAAACAAAATAATCTGATGGTAACAAAAGAGGACAAAGGCAACTCCGTAGTGCTAAGAGATACAGAAGATTATACAAAGAAAGGAAGAAATTTATAAAAAGTAAGAATTATGAAGAGATTAAATATGATTATACTAATAAATTTCAAAGTAGGGTGAAGAAATAAATAAAAAATTCCACTATGTTTAAGAATAAGGTAAAACTACAAGAAACAAATCCGGAAGCGCCTAAATATAAATGTCAGATAAAATTGGACAAATAAAACCACCCAGTTAGGCCAATAATATCGCTTATTGGAGCATCAGCATATAAGTTATCAAAAGAATGTAGTAAGATACTAAAAGTATATTATAACTTCGAGAAAAAACATAGTATATAAAATAACAAAAAGTTGATAGAAACACTGAAAAAAGAAGTGCAAGTAAAAGAAAGTTCAATGATAATATCGCTTGATTTAGTAAATATGTTTACAAACATCCCGGTTGAAAAAACTTTAAAACTGATTGGAAAAAACAAATAAAAATGATACGGAAAGAAAAAAGAATCAATAAAAGTAATACAAGGGTGTTTGAAGCAAAATTACTTTAGGTTTAATAATAAGTTTTATAGTCAGAAGAAGGGACTTCCAATGGGATCATCAATGTAACCGATAAGGGCAGAAAGCTACATGAACTACTTTGAAAATAAAATAATGTCAGCAGTGAAAAATAAAGACAAAATTAAGAAATGGATGAGGAATATAGAGGATATCTTGTTAAGATGGGTGGGCGATGATGAAGAATTAAAAGTATGTTTGAAGAGGTTAACAAATTAAAAGAGACTATAAATTTGAAGATAAAAGTTGGAAACAAGAAAATGAACTTCCTAGATTTAAACCAAAGAATAGAATAATTCAAGAAAATATGATAAAATTTGAAATTTAAAGGAAAAGCACATATACTGATGTTATAATACCAAATGATTCATACCATCCAATACATTACAAAATGGCAGCGATAAATATTTCCTTTCATAGAATAAACAGTTTTATAGAAGACGAGGAAAACAGAAAGAAAGAAATAGAATGAATGAAATAATTGTAAAAAACAACAAGTATAATACGAATGTAGTAGATAAAATATTTAATAATATAAAACGAAGAGAAGAAACACAAAATGAGAATAGTAAAGAAAAGGAGTATAATTGATCCATACCTTATATAGGTTATAACACACGTAAGATACAAAAATGTTTCAGAAAATATAATATAGGGGTAGCGGGTAAAAAATTGAAAACCGTGGTTGATATAGTAATAACTACGAATTATGAAGACGAATACATATTGAAGAAAAGTGGAGAATATACGCGCAGATATGAGGAATGTGAAAAACTATATCTGGGCGAAATGTTTCATCAATTTTGCCATAGCTTTAAAGAATATTGGAGAGGTGAAGAAAAGTTAACGACGAATTCATTATACGCTAGGCATTTAAAAGAAGAAGGACATAAATTCATAGACCCAGTCGTAAATTATAAGATATTAAAAGTGATGAGTAAAGAAAGAGAAAGAAAATTGAAGAAAAAAGTGGAAATATTAAAAATAAGAAATAAAAATGAAAATCGACTAATGAATACAAAAACCACATTTGAAAATGAAGAAATATTTAGCAGCTTATTAGACAACAAAAACCAGTAGAAAATGAGTTATCGAAAATTGTAACGGCTACAAAATTTAAATTGTAAGACAATCCACTATGGTTTGAGCTAAGTAAGACGTTACTCCTTCAGGGGGCGGGGCAACAGATGTCCGGTAAGACGGTAAATAAGAATTGAACGGATTCATATTTCTCTGTTGGTGAATGACTTGAAGATGGCTTGACTGCTGAAAGCGCTCGTCAGTACCAAAGACAACATAGTGTTTTGTAAAAGTTACTAGTAGAAATATTTGAGCCCACTAACACTCGAATACAAGAATAAATAAATAGATTGATAAATCTAAGGAGTAGAAGAATAATTTAGCCGAGAGATAAAGTAGATTTTTATAAATAATTGAAAACAAAAATTATGTTCAAGAAAACTTTGTCTAAAATTTGGTTTATTAAGCAGTGTTGTTTACTTTACAATATAATACCAAAGTATGCAAAAATCGAAATAAAAGGAATAAGTGAAACACGGAAAAAGTAAAGAACATAAGTGTACAGTTATGAGTAAAACAGGAAATAAAATATTTGTATCAGCAAATGAATACGTATAATAAAAAGTTACTAAAAATGCACATAGAACTACATCAAAAGTATAATTACATAGAAATAGAAGAAATTTTGTAAGATTTTGGTGAGCGGAATATGAAGACGAAATTGGAAGAAAGAAATAAGAAGTTGAAAACTAAATTAGAATGTTTAATAGAAATGAATGATACGAGAATGTCAAACCAGATCAAGCAAATTTGAAGTTATCCGAGACAATAGTTAATTTAACAGAAATGTTATTCAATAATGAAGAAAAGAAATTATTAGAAAAAAGCCTAAATTATGCACCGCCAAGGAATTTGAATAGAAAAGGTATATTAATAGAATGTGAATGAATAATAAGCAAGCAAAGAGGAGAAAATAAAAAAAAATTGAAATTTGAAATTAGTAACATTGTGGGAACATTAGAAGAACAGAACAGAAAATAAGGAGGAAATAGTATGGCTGTTAAGAGAAACATAGAACAGTTAAAAAGTAAACTAAAACAAAATAATCTTATGGTAACAAAAGAGGACAAAGGCAACTCCGTAGTGCTAAGAGATACAGAAGATTATACAAAGAAAGGAAGAAATTTATAAAAAGTAAGAATTATGAAGAGATTAAATATGATTATACTAATAAATTTCAAAGTAGGGTGAAGAAATAAATAAAAAATTCCACTATGTTTAAGAATAAGGTAAAACTACAAGAAACAAATCCGGAAGCGCCTAAATATAAATGTCAGATAAAATTGGACAAATAAAACCACCCAGTTAGGCCAATAATATCGCTTATTGGAGCATCAGCATATAAGTTATCAAAAGAATGTAGTAAGATACTAAAAGTATATTATGACTTCGAGAAAAAACATAGTATATAAAATAACAAAAAGTTGATAGAAACACTGAAAAAAGAAGTGCAAGTAAAAGAAAGTTCAATGATAATATCGCTTGATTTAGTAAATATGTTTACAAACATCCCGGTTGAAAAAACTTTAAAACTGATTGGAAAAAACAAATAAAAATGATACGGAAAGAAAAAAGAATTAATAAAAGTAATACAAGGGTGTTTGAAGCAAAATTACTTTAGGTTTAATAATAAGTTTTATAGTCAGAAGAAGGGACTTCCAATGGGATCATCAATGTAACCGATAAGGGCAGAAAGCTACATGAACTACTTTGAAAATAAAATAATGTCAGCAGTGAAAAATAAAGACAAAATTAAGAAATGGATGAGGAATATAGAGGATATCTTGTTAAGATGGGTGGGCGATGATGAAGAATTAAAAGTATGTTTGAAGAGGTTAACAAATTAAAAGAGACTATAAATTTGAAGATAAAAGTTGGAAACAAGAAAATGAACTTCCTAGATTTAAACCAAAGAATAGAATAATTCAAGAAAATATGATAAAATTTGAAATTTAAAGGAAAAGCACATATACTGATGTTATAATACCAAATGATTCATACCATCCAATACATTACAAAATGGCAGCGATAAATATTTCCTTTCATAGAATAAACAGTTTTATAGAAGACGAGGAAAACAGAAAGAAAGAAATAGAATGAATGAAATAATTGTAAAAAACAACAAGTATAATACGAATGTAGTAGATAAAATATTTAATAATATAAAACGAAGAGAAGAAACACAAAATGAGAATAGTAAAGAAAAGGAGTATAATTGATCCATACCTTATATAGGTTATAACACACGTAAGATACAAAAATGTTTCAGAAAATATAATATAGGGGTAGCGGGTAAAAAATTGAAAACCGTGGTTGATATAGTAAAAACTACGAATTATGAAGACGAATACATATTGAAGAAAAGTGGAGAATATACGCGCAGATATGAGGAATGTGAAAAACTATATCTGGGCGAAATGTTTCATCAATTTTGCCATAGCTTTAAAGAATATTGGAGAGGTGAAGAAAAGTTAACGACGAATTCATTATACGCTAGGCATTTAAAAGAAGAAGGACATAAATTCATAGACCCAGTCGTAAATTATAAGATATTAAAAGTGATGAGTAAAGAAAGAGAAAGAAAATTGAAGAAAAAAGTGGAAATATTAAAAATAAGAAATAAAAATGAAAATCGACTAATGAATACAAAAACCACATTTGAAAATGAAGAAATATTTAGCAGCTTATTAGACAACAAAAACCAGTAGAAAATGAGTTATCGAAAATTGTAACGGCTACAAAATTTAAATTGTAAGACAATCCACTATGGTTTGAGCTAAGTAAGACGTTACTCCTTCAGGGGGCGGGGCAACAGATGTCCGGTAAGACGGTAAATAAGAATTGAACGGATTCATATTTCTCTGTTGGTGAATGACTTGAAGATGGCTTGACTGCTGAAAGCGCTCGTCAGTACCAAAGACAACATAGTGTTTTGTAAAAGTTACTAGTAGAAATATTTGAGCCCACTAACACTCGAATACAAGAATAAATAAATAGATTGATAAATCTAAGGAGTAGAAGAATAATTTAGCCGAGAGATAAAGTAGATTTTTATAAATAATTGAAAACAAAAATTATGTTCAAGAAAACTTTGTCTAAAATTTGGTTTATTAAGCAGTGTTGTTTACTTTACAATATAATACCAAAGTATGCAAAAATCGAAATAAAAGGAATAAGTGAAACACGGAAAAAGTAAAGAACATAAGTGTACAGTTATGAGTAAAACAGGAAATAAAATATTTGTATCAGCAAATGAATACGTATAATAAAAAGTTACTAAAAATGCACATAGAACTACATCAAAAGTATAATTACATAGAAATAGAAGAAATTTTGTAAGATTTTGGTGAGCGGAATATGAAGACGAAATTGGAAGAAAGAAATAAGAAGTTGAAAACTAAATTAGAATGTTTAATAGAAATGAATGATACGAGAATGTCAAACCAGATCAAGCAAATTTGAAGTTATCCGAGACAATAGTTAATTTAACAGAAATGTTATTCAATAATGAAGAAAATAAATTATTAGAAAAAAGCCTAAATTATGCACCGCCAAGGAATTTGAATAGAAAAGGTATATTAATAGAATGTGAATGAATAATAAGCAAGCAAAGAGGAGAAAATAAAAAAAAATTGAAATTTGAAATTAGTAACATTGTGGGAACATTAGAAGAACAGAACAGAAAATAAGGAGGAAATAGTATGGCTGTTAAGAGAAACATAGAACAGTTAAAAAGTAAACTAAAACAAAATAATCTTATGGTAACAAAAGAGGACAAAGGCAACTCCGTAGTGCTAAGAGATACAGAAGATTATACAAAGAAAGGAAGAAATTTATAAAAAGTAAGAATTATGAAGAGATTAAATATGATTATACTAATAAATTTCAAAGTAGGGTGAAGAAATAAATAAAAAATTCCACTATGTTTAAGAATAAGGTAAAACTACAAGAAACAAATCCGGAAGCGCCTAAATATAAATGTCAGATAAAATTGGACAAATAAAACCACCCAGTTAGGCCAATAATATCGCTTATTGGAGCATCAGCATATAAGTTATCAAAAGAATGTAGTAAGATACTAAAAGTATATTATGACTTCGAGAAAAAACATAGTATATAAAATAACAAAAAGTTGATAGAAACACTGAAAAAAGAAGTGCAAGTAAAAGAAAGTTCAATGATAATATCGCTTGATTTAGTAAATATGTTTACAAACATCCCGGTTGAAAAAACTTTAAAACTGATTGGAAAAAACAAATAAAAATGATACGGAAAGAAAAAAGAATTAATAAAAGTAATACAAGGGTGTTTGAAGCAAAATTACTTTAGGTTTAATAATAAGTTTTATAGTCAGAAGAAGGGACTTCCAATGGGATCATCAATGTAACCGATAAGGGCAGAAAGCTACATGAACTACTTTGAAAATAAAATAATGTCAGCAGTGAAAAATAAAGACAAAATTAAGAAATGGATGAGGAATATAGAGGATATCTTGTTAAGATGGGTGGGCGATGATGAAGAATTAAAAGTATGTTTGAAGAGGTTAACAAATTAAAAGAGACTATAAATTTGAAGATAAAAGTTGGAAACAAGAAAATGAACTTCCTAGATTTAAACCAAAGAATAGAATAATTCAAGAAAATATGATAAAATTTGAAATTTAAAGGAAAAGCACATATACTGATGTTATAATACCAAATGATTCATACCATCCAATACATTACAAAATGGCAGCGATAAATATTTCCTTTCATAGAATAAACAGTTTTATAGAAGACGAGGAAAACAGAAAGAAAGAAATAGAATGAATGAAATAATTGTAAAAAACAACAAGTATAATACGAATGTAGTAGATAAAATATTTAATAATATAAAACGAAGAGAAGAAACACAAAATGAGAATAGTAAAGAAAAGGAGTATAATTGATCCATACCTTATATAGGTTATAACACACGTAAGATACAAAAATGTTTCAGAAAATATAATATAGGGGTAGCGGGTAAAAAATTGAAAACCGTGGTTGATATAGTAAAAACTACGAATTATGAAGACGAATACATATTGAAGAAAAGTGGAGAATATACGCGCAGATATGAGGAATGTGAAAAACTATATCTGGGCGAAATGTTTCATCAATTTTGCCATAGCTTTAAAGAATATTGGAGAGGTGAAGAAAAGTTAACGACGAATTCATTATACGCTAGGCATTTAAAAGAAGAAGGACATAAATTCATAGACCCAGTCGTAAATTATAAGATATTAAAAGTGATGAGTAAAGAAAGAGAAAGAAAATTGAAGAAAAAAGTGGAAATATTAAAAATAAGAAATAAAAATGAAAATCGACTAATGAATACAAAAACCACATTTGAAAATGAAGAAATATTTAGCAGCTTATTAGACAACAAAAACCAGTAGAAAATGAGTTATCGAAAATTGTAACGGCTACAAAATTTAAATTGTAAGACAATCCACTATGGTTTGAGCTAAGTAAGACGTTACTCCTTCAGGGGGCGGGGCAACAGATGTCCGGTAAGACGGTAAATAAGAATTGAACGGATTCATATTTCTCTGTTGGTGAATGACTTGAAGATGGCTTGACTGCTGAAAGCGCTCGTCAGTACCAAAGACAACATAGTGTTTTGTAAAAGTTACTAGTAGAAATATTTGAGCCCACTAACACTCGAATACAAGAATAAATAAATAGATTGATAAATCTAAGGAGTAGAAGAATAATTTAGCCGAGAGATAAAGTAGATTTTTATAAATAATTGAAAACAAAAATTATGTTCAAGAAAACTTTGTCTAAAATTTGGTTTATTAAGCAGTGTTGTTTACTTTACAATATAATACCAAAGTATGCAAAAATCGAAATAAAAGGAATAAGTGAAACACGGAAAAAGTAAAGAACATAAGTGTACAGTTATGAGTAAAACAGGAAATAAAATATTTGTATCAGCAAATGAATACGTATAATAAAAAGTTACTAAAAATGCACATAGAACTACATCAAAAGTATAATTACATAGAAATAGAAGAAATTTTGTAAGATTTTGGTGAGCGGAATATGAAGACGAAATTGGAAGAAAGAAATAAGAAGTTGAAAACTAAATTAGAATGTTTAATAGAAATGAATGATACGAGAATGTCAAACCAGATCAAGCAAATTTGAAGTTATCCGAGACAATAGTTAATTTAACAGAAATGTTATTCAATAATGAAGAAAAGAAATTATTAGAAAAAAGCCTAAATTATGCACCGCCAAGGAATTTGAATAGAAAAGGTATATTAATAGAATGTGAATGAATAATAAGCAAGCAAAGAGGAGAAAATAAAAAAAAATTGAAATTTGAAATTAGTAACATTGTGGGAACATTAGAAGAACAGAACAGAAAATAAGGAGGAAATAGTATGGCTGTTAAGAGAAACATAGAACAGTTAAAAAGTAAACTAAAACAAAATAATCTTATGGTAACAAAAGAGGACAAAGGCAACTCCGTAGTGCTAAGAGATACAGAAGATTATACAAAGAAAGGAAGAAATTTATAAAAAGTAAGAATTATGAAGAGATTAAATATGATTATACTAATAAATTTCAAAGTAGGGTGAAGAAATAAATAAAAAATTCCACTATGTTTAAGAATAAGGTAAAACTACAAGAAACAAATCCGGAAGCGCCTAAATATAAATGTCAGATAAAATTGGACAAATAAAACCACCCAGTTAGGCCAATAATATCGCTTATTGGAGCATCAGCATATAAGTTATCAAAAGAATGTAGTAAGATACTAAAAGTATATTATGACTTCGAGAAAAAACATAGTATATAAAATAACAAAAAGTTGATAGAAACACTGAAAAAAGAAGTGCAAGTAAAAGAAAGTTCAATGATAATATCGCTTGATTTAGTAAATATGTTTACAAACATCCCGGTTGAAAAAACTTTAAAACTGATTGGAAAAAACAAATAAAAATGATACGGAAAGAAAAAAGAATTAATAAAAGTAATACAAGGGTGTTTGAAGCAAAATTACTTTAGGTTTAATAATAAGTTTTATAGTCAGAAGAAGGGACTTCCAATGGGATCATCAATGTAACCGATAAGGGCAGAAAGCTACATGAACTACTTTGAAAATAAAATAATGTCAGCAGTGAAAAATAAAGACAAAATTAAGAAATGGATGAGGAATATAGAGGATATCTTGTTAAGATGGGTGGGCGATGATGAAGAATTAAAAGTATGTTTGAAGAGGTTAACAAATTAAAAGAGACTATAAATTTGAAGATAAAAGTTGGAAACAAGAAAATGAACTTCCTAGATTTAAACCAAAGAATAGAATAATTCAAGAAAATATGATAAAATTTGAAATTTAAAGGAAAAGCACATATACTGATGTTATAATACCAAATGATTCATACCATCCAATACATTACAAAATGGCAGCGATAAATATTTCCTTTCATAGAATAAACAGTTTTATAGAAGACGAGGAAAACAGAAAGAAAGAAATAGAATGAATGAAATAATTGTAAAAAACAACAAGTATAATACGAATGTAGTAGATAAAATATTTAATAATATAAAACGAAGAGAAGAAACACAAAATGAGAATAGTAAAGAAAAGGAGTATAATTGATCCATACCTTATATAGGTTATAACACACGTAAGATACAAAAATGTTTCAGAAAATATAATATAGGGGTAGCGGGTAAAAAATTGAAAACCGTGGTTGATATAGTAAAAACTACGAATTATGAAGACGAATACATATTGAAGAAAAGTGGAGAATATACGCGCAGATATGAGGAATGTGAAAAACTATATCTGGGCGAAATGTTTCATCAATTTTGCCATAGCTTTAAAGAATATTGGAGAGGTGAAGAAAAGTTAACGACGAATTCATTATACGCTAGGCATTTAAAAGAAGAAGGACATAAATTCATAGACCCAGTCGTAAATTATAAGATATTAAAAGTGATGAGTAAAGAAAGAGAAAGAAAATTGAAGAAAAAAGTGGAAATATTAAAAATAAGAAATAAAAATGAAAATCGACTAATGAATACAAAAACCACATTTGAAAATGAAGAAATATTTAGCAGCTTATTAGACAACAAAAACCAGTAGAAAATGAGTTATCGAAAATTGTAACGGCTACAAAATTTAAATTGTAAGACAATCCACTATGGTTTGAGCTAAGTAAGACGTTACTCCTTCAGGGGGCGGGGCAACAGATGTCCGGTAAGACGGTAAATAAGAATTGAACGGATTCATATTTCTCTGTTGGTGAATGACTTGAAGATGGCTTGACTGCTGAAAGCGCTCGTCAGTACCAAAGACAACATAGTGTTTTGTAAAAGTTACTAGTAGAAATATTTGAGCCCACTAACACTCGAATACAAGAATAAATAAATAGATTGATAAATCTAAGGAGTAGAAGAATAATTTAGCCGAGAGATAAAGTAGATTTTTATAAATAATTGAAAACAAAAATTATGTTCAAGAAAACTTTGTCTAAAATTTGGTTTATTAAGCAGTGTTGTTTACTTTACAATATAATACCAAAGTATGCAAAAATCGAAATAAAAGGAATAAGTGAAACACGGAAAAAGTAAAGAACATAAGTGTACAGTTATGAGTAAAACAGGAAATAAAATATTTGTATCAGCAAATGAATACGTATAATAAAAAGTTACTAAAAATGCACATAGAACTACATCAAAAGTATAATTACATAGAAATAGAAGAAATTTTGTAAGATTTTGGTGAGCGGAATATGAAGACGAAATTGGAAGAAAGAAATAAGAAGTTGAAAACTAAATTAGAATGTTTAATAGAAATGAATGATACGAGAATGTCAAACCAGATCAAGCAAATTTGAAGTTATCCGAGACAATAGTTAATTTAACAGAAATGTTATTCAATAATGAAGAAAAGAAATTATTAGAAAAAAGCCTAAATTATGCACCGCCAAGGAATTTGAATAGAAAAGGTATATTAATAGAATGTGAATGAATAATAAGCAAGCAAAGAGGAGAAAATAAAAAAAAATTGAAATTTGAAATTAGTAACATTGTGGGAACATTAGAAGAACAGAACAGAAAATAAGGAGGAAATAGTATGGCTGTTAAGAGAAACATAGAACAGTTAAAAAGTAAACTAAAACAAAATAATCTTATGGTAACAAAAGAGGACAAAGGCAACTCCGTAGTGCTAAGAGATACAGAAGATTATACAAAGAAAGGAAGAAATTTATAAAAAGTAAGAATTATGAAGAGATTAAATATGATTATACTAATAAATTTCAAAGTAGGGTGAAGAAATAAATAAAAAATTCCACTATGTTTAAGAATAAGGTAAAACTACAAGAAACAAATCCGGAAGCGCCTAAATATAAATGTCAGATAAAATTGGACAAATAAAACCACCCAGTTAGGCCAATAATATCGCTTATTGGAGCATCAGCATATAAGTTATCAAAAGAATGTAGTAAGATACTAAAAGTATATTATGACTTCGAGAAAAAACATAGTATATAAAATAACAAAAAGTTGATAGAAACACTGAAAAAAGAAGTGCAAGTAAAAGAAAGTTCAATGATAATATCGCTTGATTTAGTAAATATGTTTACAAACATCCCGGTTGAAAAAACTTTAAAACTGATTGGAAAAAACAAATAAAAATGATACGGAAAGAAAAAAGAATTAATAAAAGTAATACAAGGGTGTTTGAAGCAAAATTACTTTAGGTTTAATAATAAGTTTTATAGTCAGAAGAAGGGACTTCCAATGGGATCATCAATGTAACCGATAAGGGCAGAAAGCTACATGAACTACTTTGAAAATAAAATAATGTCAGCAGTGAAAAATAAAGACAAAATTAAGAAATGGATGAGGAATATAGAGGATATCTTGTTAAGATGGGTGGGCGATGATGAAGAATTAAAAGTATGTTTGAAGAGGTTAACAAATTAAAAGAGACTATAAATTTGAAGATAAAAGTTGGAAACAAGAAAATGAACTTCCTAGATTTAAACCAAAGAATAGAATAATTCAAGAAAATATGATAAAATTTGAAATTTAAAGGAAAAGCACATATACTGATGTTATAATACCAAATGATTCATACCATCCAATACATTACAAAATGGCAGCGATAAATATTTCCTTTCATAGAATAAACAGTTTTATAGAAGACGAGGAAAACAGAAAGAAAGAAATAGAATGAATGAAATAATTGTAAAAAACAACAAGTATAATACGAATGTAGTAGATAAAATATTTAATAATATAAAACGAAGAGAAGAAACACAAAATGAGAATAGTAAAGAAAAGGAGTATAATTGATCCATACCTTATATAGGTTATAACACACGTAAGATACAAAAATGTTTCAGAAAATATAATATAGGGGTAGCGGGTAAAAAATTGAAAACCGTGGTTGATATAGTAAAAACTACGAATTATGAAGACGAATACATATTGAAGAAAAGTGGAGAATATACGCGCAGATATGAGGAATGTGAAAAACTATATCTGGGCGAAATGTTTCATCAATTTTGCCATAGCTTTAAAGAATATTGGAGAGGTGAAGAAAAGTTAACGACGAATTCATTATACGCTAGGCATTTAAAAGAAGAAGGACATAAATTCATAGACCCAGTCGTAAATTATAAGATATTAAAAGTGATGAGTAAAGAAAGAGAAAGAAAATTGAAGAAAAAAGTGGAAATATTAAAAATAAGAAATAAAAATGAAAATCGACTAATGAATACAAAAACCAAATTTGAAAATGAAGAAATATTTAGCAGCTTATTAGACAACAAAAACCAGTAGAAAATGAGTTATCGAAAATTGTAACGGCTACAAAATTTAAATTGTAAGACAATCCACTATGGTTTGAGCTAAGTAAGACGTTACTCCTTCAGGGGGCGGGGCAACAGATGTCCGGTAAGACGGTAAATAAGAATTGAACGGATTCATATTTCTCTGTTGGTGAATGACTTGAAGATGGCTTGACTGCTGAAAGCGCTCGTCAGTACCAAAGACAACATAGTGGTTTGTAAAAATTACTAGTAGAAATATTTGAGCCCACTAACACTCGAATACAAGAATAAATAAATAGATTGATAAATCTAAGGAGTAGAAGAATAATTTAGCAGAGAGATAAAGTAGATTTCTATAAATAATTGAAAAGAAAAATTATGTTCAAGAAAACTTTGTCTAAAATTTGGTTTATTAAGCAGTGTTGTTTACTTCACAATATAATACCAAAGTATGCAAAAATCGAAATAAAAGGAATAAGTGAAACACGGAAAAAGTAAAGAACATAAGTGTACAGTTATGAGTAAAACAGGAAATAAAATATTTGTATCAGCAAATGAATACGTATAATAAAAAGTTACTAAAAATGCACATAGAACTAAATCAAAAGTATAATTACATAGAAATAGAAAAAATTTTGTAAGATTTTGGTGAGCGGAATATGAAGACGAAATTGGAAGAAAGAAATAAGAAGTTGAAAACTGAATTAGAATGTTTAAAAGAAATGAATGATACGAGAATGTCAAACCAGATCAAGGAAATTTGAAGTTATCCGAGACAATAGTTAATTTAACAGAAATGGTATTCAATAATGAAGAAAAGAAATTATTAGAAAAAAGCCTAAGTTATGCACCGCCAAGGAATTTGAATAAAAAAGGTATATTAATAGAATGTGAATGAATAATAAGCAAGAAAAGAGGAGAAAATAAAAAAAAATTGAAATTTGAAATTAGTAACATTGTGGGAACATTAGAAGAAAAGAACAGAAAATAAGGAAGAAATAGTATGGCTGTTAAGAGAAACATAAAACAGTTAAAAAGTAAACTAAAACAAAATAGTATTATGGTAACAAAAGAGGACAAACGCAACTCCGTAGTGCTAATAGATACAGACGAGTATACAAAGAAAGGAAGAAATTTATAAAAAGTAAGAATTATGAAGAGATTAAATATGATTATACTAATAAATTTCAAAGTAGGGTGAAGAAATAAATAAAAAATTCCACTATGTTTAAGAATAAGGTAAAACTACAAGAAACAAATCCGGAAGCGCCTAAATATAAATGTCAGATAAAATTGGACAAATAAAACCACCCAGTTAGGCCAATAATATCGCTTATTGGAGCATCAGCATATAAGTTATCAAAAGAATTTAGTAAGATACTAAAAGTATATTATGACTTCGAGAAAAAACATAGTATAAAAAATAACAAAAAGTTGATAGAAACACTGAAAAAAGAAGTGCAAGTAAAAGAAAGTTCAATGATAATATCGCTTGATTTAGTAAATATGTTTACAAACATCCCGGTTGAAAAAACTTTAAAACTGATTGGAAAAAACAAATAAAAATGATACGGAAAAAAGAAGAATTAAGAAAAGTAATACAAGAGTGTTTGAAGCAAAATTACTTTAGGTTTAATAATAAGTTTTATAGTTAGAAGAAGGGACTTCCAATGGGATCATCAATGTAACCGATAAGGGCAGAAAGCTACATGAACTACTTTGAAAATAAAATAATGTCAGCAGTGAAAAATAAAGACAAAATTAAGAAATGGATGAGGAATATAGAGGATATCTTGTTAAGATGGGTGGGCGATGATGAAGAATTAAAAGTATGTTTGAAGAGGTTAACAAATTAAAAGAGACTATAAATTTGAAGATAAAAGTTGGAAACAAGAAAATGAACTTCCTAGATTTAAACCAAAGAATAATTCAAGAAAATATGATAAAATTTGAAATTTAAAGGAAAAGCACATATACTGATGTTATAATAACAAATGATTCATACCATCCAATACATTATAAAATGGCAGCGATAAATATTTCCTTTCATAGAATAAACAGTTTTATAGAAGACGAGGAAAACAGAAAGAAAGAAATAGAATGAATGAAATAATTGTAAAAAACAACAAGTATAATACGAATGTAGTAGATAAAATATTTAATAATATAAAACGAAGAGAAGAAACACAAAATGAGAATAGTAAAGAAAAGGAGTATAATTGATCCATACCTTATATAGGTTATAACACACGTAAGATACAAAAATGTTTCAGAAAATATAATATAGGGTAGCGGGTAAAAAATTGAAAACCGTGGTTGATATAGTAAAAACTACGAATTATGAAGACGAAGACATATTGAAGAAAATTGGAGAATATACGCGCAGATATGAGGAATGTGAAAAATTATATCTGGGCGAAATGTTTCATCAATTTTGCCATAGCTTTAAAGAATATTGGAGAGGTGAAGAAAAGATAACGACGAATTCATTATACGCTAGGCATTTAAAAGAAGAAGGACATAAATTCATAGACCCAGTCGTAAATTATAAGATATTAAAAGTGATGAGTAAAGAAAGAGAAAGAAAATTGAAGAAAAAAGTGGAAATATTAAAAATAAGAAATAAAAATGAAAATCGACTAATGAATACAAAAACCACATTTGAAAATGAAGAAATATTTAGCAGCTTATTAGACAACAAAAACCAGTAGAAAATGAGTTATATCGAAAATTGTAACGGCTTCAAAATTTAAATTGTAAGACAATCCACTATGGTTTGAGCTAAGTAAGACGTTACTCCTTCAGGGGGCAGGGCAACAGATGTCCGGTAAGACGGTAAATAAGAATTGAACGGATTCATATTTCTCTGTTGGTGAATGACTTGAAGATGGCTTGACTGCTGAAAGCGCTCGTCAGTACCAAAGACAACATAGTGGTTTGTAAAAATTACTAGTAGAAATATTTGAGCCCACTAACACTCGAATAGAAGAATAAATAAATAGATTGATAAATCTAAGGAGCAGAAGAATAATTTAGCCGAGAGATAAAGTAGATTTCTATAAATAATTGAAAACAAAAATTATGTTCAAGAAAACTTTGTCTAAAATTTGGTTTATTAAGCAGTGTTGTTTACTTCACAATATAATACCAAAGTATGCAAAAATCGAAATAAAAGGAAGAAGTGAAACACGGAAAAAAGTAAAGAACATAAGTGTACAGTTATGAGTAAAACAGGAAATAAAATATTTGTATCAGCAAATGAATACGTATAATAAAAAGTTACTAAAAATGCACATAGAACTAAATCAAAAGTATAATTACATAGAAATAGAAGAAATTTTGTAAGATTTTGGTGAGCGGAATATGAAGACGAAATTGGAAGAAAGAAATAAGAAGTTGAAAACTGAATTAGAATGTTTAAAAGAAATTAATGATACGAGAATGTCAAACCAGATCAAGGAAATTTGAAGTTATCCGAGACAATAGTTAATTTAACAGAAATGGTATTCAATAATGAAGAAAAGAAATTATTAGAAAAAAGCCTAAGTTATGCACCGCCAAGGAATTTGAATAAAAAAGGTATATTAATAGAATGTGAATGAATAATAAGCAAGAAAAGAGGAGAAAATAAAAAAAAATTGAAATTTGAAATTAGTAACATTGTGGGAACATTAGAAGAAAAGAACAGAAAGTAAGGAAGAAATAGTATGGCTGTTAAGAGAAACATAAAACAGTTAAAAAGTAAACTAAAACAAAATAATATTATGGTAACAAAAGAGGACAAAGGCAACTCCGTAGTGCTAATAGATACAGACGAGTATACAAAGAAAGGAATAAATTTATAAAAAGTAAGAATTATGAAGAGATTAAATATGATTATACTAATAAATTTCAAAGTAGGTTGAAGAAATAAATAAAAAATTCCACTATGTTAAAGAATAAGGTAAAACTACAAGAAACAAATCCGGAAGCGCCTAAATATAAATGTCAGATAAAATTGGACAAATAAAACCACCCAGTTAGGCCAATAATATCGCTTATTGGAGCATCAGCATATAAGTTATCAAAAGAATTTAGTAAGATACTAAAAGTATATTATGACTTCGAGAAAAAACATAGTATAAAAAATAACAAAAAGTTGATAGAAACACTGAAAAAAGAAGTGCAAGTAAAAGAAAGTTCAATGATAATATCGCTTGATTTAGTAAATATGTTTACAAACATCCCGGTTGAAAAAACTTTAAAACTGATTGGAAAAAACAAATAAAAATGATACGGAAAGAAAAAAGAATTAATAAAAGTAATACAAGGGTGTTTGAAGCAAAATTACTTTAGGTTTAATAATAAGTTTTATAGTCAGAAGAAGGGACTTCCAATGGGATCATCAATGTAACCGATAAGGGCAGAAAGCTACATGAACTACTTTGAAAATAAAATAATGTCAGCAGTGAAAAATAAAGACAAAATTAAGAAATGGATGAGGAATATAGAGGATATCTTGTTAAGATGGGTGGGCGATGATGAAGAATTAAAAGTATGTTTGAAGAGGTTAACAAATTAAAAGAGACTATAAATTTGAAGATAAAAGTTGGAAACAAGAAAATGAACTTCCTAGATTTAAACCAAAGAATAGAATAATTCAAGAAAATATGATAAAATTTGAAATTTAAAGGAAAAGCACATATACTGATGTTATAATACCAAATGATTCATACCATCCAATACATTACAAAATGGCAGCGATAAATATTTCCTTTCATAGAATAAACAGTTTTATAGAAGACGAGGAAAACAGAAAGAAAGAAATAGAATGAATGAAATAATTGTAAAAAACAACAAGTATA
The DNA here is from genome assembly GCA_034769895.1 of Magicicada septendecula. Taxonomy (NCBI): domain Eukaryota; kingdom Metazoa; phylum Arthropoda; class Insecta; order Hemiptera; family Cicadidae; genus Magicicada; species Magicicada septendecula. The sequence continues at coordinate 400,231,816 of CM068369.1, read as the reverse complement.
ATACGAATGTAGTAGATAAAATATTTAATAATATAAAACGAAGAGAAGAAACACAAAATGAGAATAGTAAAGAAAAGGAGTATAATTGATCCATACCTTATATAGGTTATAACACACGTAAGATACAAAAATGTTTCAGAAAATATAATATAGGGGTAGCGGGTAAAAAATTGAAAACCGTGGTTGATATAGTAAAAACTACGAATTATGAAGACGAATACATATTGAAGAAAAGTGGAGAATATACGCGCAGATATGAGGAATGTGAAAAACTATATCTGGGCGAAATGTTTCATCAATTTTGCCATAGCTTTAAAGAATATTGGAGAGGTGAAGAAAAGTTAACGACGAATTCATTATACGCTAGGCATTTAAAAGAAGAAGGACATAAATTCATAGACCCAGTCGTAAATTATAAGATATTAAAAGTGATGAGTAAAGAAAGAGAAAGAAAATTGAAGAAAAAAGTGGAAATATTAAAAATAAGAAATAAAAATGAAAATCGACTAATGAATACAAAAACCACATTTGAAAATGAAGAAATATTTAGCAGCTTATTAGACAACAAAAACCAGTAGAAAATGAGTTATCGAAAATTGTAACGGCTACAAAATTTAAATTGTAAGACAATCCACTATGGTTTGAGCTAAGTAAGACGTTACTCCTTCAGGGGGCGGGGCAACAGATGTCCGGTAAGACGGTAAATAAGAATTGAACGGATTCATATTTCTCTGTTGGTGAATGACTTGAAGATGGCTTGACTGCTGAAAGCGCTCGTCAGTACCAAAGACAACATAGTGTTTTGTAAAAGTTACTAGTAGAAATATTTGAGCCCACTAACACTCGAATACAAGAATAAATAAATAGATTGATAAATCTAAGGAGTAGAAGAATAATTTAGCCGAGAGATAAAGTAGATTTTTATAAATAATTGAAAACAAAAATTATGTTCAAGAAAACTTTGTCTAAAATTTGGTTTATTAAGCAGTGTTGTTTACTTTACAATATAATACCAAAGTATGCAAAAATCGAAATAAAAGGAATAAGTGAAACACGGAAAAAGTAAAGAACATAAGTGTACAGTTATGAGTAAAACAGGAAATAAAATATTTGTATCAGCAAATGAATACGTATAATAAAAAGTTACTAAAAATGCACATAGAACTACATCAAAAGTATAATTACATAGAAATAGAAGAAATTTTGTAAGATTTTGGTGAGCGGAATATGAAGACGAAATTGGAAGAAAGAAATAAGAAGTTGAAAACTAAATTAGAATGTTTAATAGAAATGAATGATACGAGAATGTCAAACCAGATCAAGCAAATTTGAAGTTATCCGAGACAATAGTTAATTTAACAGAAATGTTATTCAATAATGAAGAAAATAAATTATTAGAAAAAAGCCTAAATTATGCACCGCCAAGGAATTTGAATAGAAAAGGTATATTAATAGAATGTGAATGAATAATAAGCAAGCAAAGAGGAGAAAATAAAAAAAAATTGAAATTTGAAATTAGTAACATTGTGGGAACATTAGAAGAACAGAACAGAAAATAAGGAGGAAATAGTATGGCTGTTAAGAGAAACATAGAACAGTTAAAAAGTAAACTAAAACAAAATAATCTGATGGTAACAAAAGAGGACAAAGGCAACTCCGTAGTGCTAAGAGATACAGAAGATTATACAAAGAAAGGAAGAAATTTATAAAAAGTAAGAATTATGAAGAGATTAAATATGATTATACTAATAAATTTCAAAGTAGGGTGAAGAAATAAATAAAAAATTCCACTATGTTTAAGAATAAGGTAAAACTACAAGAAACAAATCCGGAAGCGCCTAAATATAAATGTCAGATAAAATTGGACAAATAAAACCACCCAGTTAGGCCAATAATATCGCTTATTGGAGCATCAGCATATAAGTTATCAAAAGAATGTAGTAAGATACTAAAAGTATATTATGACTTCGAGAAAAAACATAGTATATAAAATAACAAAAAGTTGATAGAAACACTGAAAAAAGAAGTGCAAGTAAAAGAAAGTTCAATGATAATATCGCTTGATTTAGTAAATATGTTTACAAACATCCCGGTTGAAAAAACTTTAAAACTGATTGGAAAAAACAAATAAAAATGATACGGAAAGAAAAAAGAATTAATAAAAGTAATACAAGGGTGTTTGAAGCAAAATTACTTTAGGTTTAATAATAAGTTTTATAGTCAGAAGAAGGGACTTCCAATGGGATCATCAATGTAACCGATAAGGGCAGAAAGCTACATGAACTACTTTGAAAATAAAATAATGTCAGCAGTGAAAAATAAAGACAAAATTAAGAAATGGATGAGGAATATAGAGGATATCTTGTTAAGATGGGTGGGCGATGATGAAGAATTAAAAGTATGTTTGAAGAGGTTAACAAATTAAAAGAGACTATAAATTTGAAGATAAAAGTTGGAAACAAGAAAATGAACTTCCTAGATTTAAACCAAAGAATAGAATAATTCAAGAAAATATGATAAAATTTGAAATTTAAAGGAAAAGCACATATACTGATGTTATAATACCAAATGATTCATACCATCCAATACATTACAAAATGGCAGCGATAAATATTTCCTTTCATAGAATAAACAGTTTTGTAGAAGACGAGGAAAACAGAAAGAAAGAAATAGAATGAATGAAATAATTGTAAAAAACAACAAGTATAATACGAATGTAGTAGATAAAATATTTAATAATATAAAACGAAGAGAAGAAACACAAAATGAGAATAGTAAAGAAAAGGAGTATAATTGATCCATACCTTATATAGGTTATAACACACGTAAGATACAAAAATGTTTCAGAAAATATAATATAGGGGTAGCGGGTAAAAAATTGAAAACCGTGGTTGATATAGTAAAAACTACGAATTATGAAGACGAATACATATTGAAGAAAAGTGGAGAATATACGCGCAGATATGAGGAATGTGAAAAACTATATCTGGGCGAAATGTTTCATCAATTTTGCCATAGCTTTAAAGAATATTGGAGAGGTGAAGAAAAGTTAACGACGAATTCATTATACGCTAGGCATTTAAAAGAAGAAGGACATAAATTCATAGACCCAGTCGTAAATTATAAGATATTAAAAGTGATGAGTAAAGAAAGAGAAAGAAAATTGAAGAAAAAAGTGGAAATATTAAAAATAAGAAATAAAAATGAAAATCGACTAATGAATACAAAAACCACATTTGAAAATGAAGAAATATTTAGCAGCTTATTAGACAACAAAAACCAGTAGAAAATGAGTTATCGAAAATTGTAACGGCTACAAAATTTAAATTGTAAGACAATCCACTATGGTTTGAGCTAAGTAAGACGTTACTCCTTCAGGGGGCGGGGCAACAGATGTCCGGTAAGACGGTAAATAAGAATTGAACGGATTCATATTTCTCTGTTGGTGAATGACTTGAAGATGGCTTGACTGCTGAAAGCGCTCGTCAGTACCAAAGACAACATAGTGTTTTGTAAAAGTTACTAGTAGAAATATTTGAGCCCACTAACACTCGAATACAAGAATAAATAAATAGATTGATAAATCTAAGGAGTAGAAGAATAATTTAGCCGAGAGATAAAGTAGATTTTTATAAATAATTGAAAACAAAAATTATGTTCAAGAAAACTTTGTCTAAAATTTGGTTTATTAAGCAGTGTTGTTTACTTTACAATATAATACCAAAGTATGCAAAAATCGAAATAAAAGGAATAAGTGAAACACGGAAAAAGTAAAGAACATAAGTGTACAGTTATGAGTAAAACAGGAAATAAAATATTTGTATCAGCAAATGAATACGTATAATAAAAAGTTACTAAAAATGCACATAGAACTACATCAAAAGTATAATTACATAGAAATAGAAGAAATTTTGTAAGATTTTGGTGAGCGGAATATGAAGACGAAATTGGAAGAAAGAAATAAGAAGTTGAAAACTAAATTAGAATGTTTAATAGAAATGAATGATACGAGAATGTCAAACCAGATCAAGCAAATTTGAAGTTATCCGAGACAATAGTTAATTTAACAGAAATGTTATTCAATAATGAAGAAAAGAAATTATTAGAAAAAAGCCTAAATTATGCACCGCCAAGGAATTTGAATAGAAAAGGTATATTAATAGAATGTGAATGAATAATAAGCAAGCAAAGAGGAGAAAATAAAAAAAAATTGAAATTTGAAATTAGTAACATTGTGGGAACATTAGAAGAACAGAACAGAAAATAAGGAGGAAATAGTATGGCTGTTAAGAGAAACATAGAACAGTTAAAAAGTAAACTAAAACAAAATAATCTGATGGTAACAAAAGAGGACAAAGGCAACTCCGTAGTGCTAAGAGATACAGAAGATTATACAAAGAAAGGAAGAAATTTATAAAAAGTAAGAATTATGAAGAGATTAAATATGATTATACTAATAAATTTCAAAGTAGGGTGAAGAAATAAATAAAAAATTCCACTATGTTTAAGAATAAGGTAAAACTACAAGAAACAAATCCGGAAGCGCCTAAATATAAATGTCAGATAAAATTGGACAAATAAAACCACCCAGTTAGGCCAATAATATCGCTTATTGGAGCATCAGCATATAAGTTATCAAAAGAATGTAGTAAGATACTAAAAGTATATTATGACTTCGAGAAAAAACATAGTATATAAAATAACAAAAAGTTGATAGAAACACTGAAAAAAGAAGTGCAAGTAAAAGAAAGTTCAATGATAATATCGCTTGATTTAGTAAATATGTTTACAAACATCCCGGTTGAAAAAACTTTAAAACTGATTGGAAAAAACAAATAAAAATGATACGGAAAGAAAAAAGAATTAATAAAAGTAATACAAGGGTGTTTGAAGCAAAATTACTTTAGGTTTAATAATAAGTTTTATAGTCAGAAGAAGGGACTTCCAATGGGATCATCAATGTAACCGATAAGGGCAGAAAGCTACATGAACTACTTTGAAAATAAAATAATGTCAGCAGTGAAAAATAAAGACAAAATTAAGAAATGGATGAGGAATATAGAGGATATCTTGTTAAGATGGGTGGGCGATGATGAAGAATTAAAAGTATGTTTGAAGAGGTTAACAAATTAAAAGAGACTATAAATTTGAAGATAAAAGTTGGAAACAAGAAAATGAACTTCCTAGATTTAAACCAAAGAATAGAATAATTCAAGAAAATATGATAAAATTTGAAATTTAAAGGAAAAGCACATATACTGATGTTATAATACCAAATGATTCATACCATCCAATACATTACAAAATGGCAGCGATAAATATTTCCTTTCATAGAATAAACAGTTTTATAGAAGACGAGGAAAACAGAAAGAAAGAAATAGAATGAATGAAATAATTGTAAAAAACAACAAGTATAATACGAATGTAGTAGATAAAATATTTAATAATATAAAACGAAGAGAAGAAACACAAAATGAGAATAGTAAAGAAAAGGAGTATAATTGATCCATACCTTATATAGGTTATAACACACGTAAGATACAAAAATGTTTCAGAAAATATAATATAGGGGTAGCGGGTAAAAAATTGAAAACCGTGGTTGATATAGTAAAAACTACGAATTATGAAGACGAATACATATTGAAGAAAAGTGGAGAATATACGCGCAGATATGAGGAATGTGAAAAACTATATCTGGGCGAAATGTTTCATCAATTTTGCCATAGCTTTAAAGAATATTGGAGAGGTGAAGAAAAGTTAACGACGAATTCATTATACGCTAGGCATTTAAAAGAAGAAGGACATAAATTCATAGACCCAGTCGTAAATTATAAGATATTAAAAGTGATGAGTAAAGAAAGAGAAAGAAAATTGAAGAAAAAAGTGGAAATATTAAAAATAAGAAATAAAAATGAAAATCGACTAATGAATACAAAAACCACATTTGAAAATGAAGAAATATTTAGCAGCTTATTAGACAACAAAAACCAGTAGAAAATGAGTTATCGAAAATTGTAACGGCTACAAAATTTAAATTATAAGACAATCCACTATGGTTTGAGCTAAGTAAGACGTTACTCCTTCAGGGGGCGGGGCAACAGATGTCCGGTAAGACGGTAAATAAGAATTGAACGGATTCATATTTCTCTGTTGGTGAATGACTTGAAGATGGCTTGACTGCTGAAAGCGCTCGTCAGTACCAAAGACAACATAGTGTTTTGTAAAAGTTACTAGTAGAAATATTTGAGCCCACTAACACTCGAATACAAGAATAAATAAATAGATTGATAAATCTAAGGAGTAGAAGAATAATTTAGCCGAGAGATAAAGTAGATTTTTATAAATAATTGAAAACAAAAATTATGTTCAAGAAAACTTTGTCTAAAATTTGGTTTATTAAGCAGTGTTGTTTACTTTACAATATAATACCAAAGTATGCAAAAATCGAAATAAAAGGAATAAGTGAAACACGGAAAAAGTAAAGAACATAAGTGTACAGTTATGAGTAAAACAGGAAATAAAATATTTGTATCAGCAAATGAATACGTATAATAAAAAGTTACTAAAAATGCACATAGAACTACATCAAAAGTATAATTACATAGAAATAGAAGAAATTTTGTAAGATTTTGGTGAGCGGAATATGAAGACGAAATTGGAAGAAAGAAATAAGAAGTTGAAAACTAAATTAGAATGTTTAATAGAAATGAATGATACGAGAATGTCAAACCAGATCAAGCAAATTTGAAGTTATCCGAGACAATAGTTAATTTAACAGAAATGTTATTCAATAATGAAGAAAAGAAATTATTAGAAAAAAGCCTAAATTATGCACCGCCAAGGAATTTGAATAGAAAAGGTATATTAATAGAATGTGAATGAATAATAAGCAAGCAAAGAGGAGAAAATAAAAAAAAATTGAAATTTGAAATTAGTAACATTGTGGGAACATTAGAAGAACAGAACAGAAAATAAGGAGGAAATAGTATGGCTGTTAAGAGAAACATAGAACAGTTAAAAAGTAAACTAAAACAAAATAATCTGATGGTAACAAAAGAGGACAAAGGCAACTCCGTAGTGCTAAGAGATACAGAAGATTATACAAAGAAAGGAAGAAATTTATAAAAAGTAAGAATTATGAAGAGATTAAATATGATTATACTAATAAATTTCAAAGTAGGGTGAAGAAATAAATAAAAAATTCCACTATGTTTAAGAATAAGGTAAAACTACAAGAAACAAATCCGGAAGCGCCTAAATATAAATGTCAGATAAAATTGGACAAATAAAACCACCCAGTTAGGCCAATAATATCGCTTATTGGAGCATCAGCATATAAGTTATCAAAAGAATGTAGTAAGATACTAAAAGTATATTATGACTTCGAGAAAAAACATAGTATATAAAATAACAAAAAGTTGATAGAAACACTGAAAAAAGAAGTGCAAGTAAAAGAAAGTTCAATGATAATATCGCTTGATTTAGTAAATATGTTTACAAACATCCCGGTTGAAAAAACTTTAAAACTGATTGGAAAAAACAAATAAAAATGATACGGAAAGAAAAAAGAATTAATAAAAGTAATACAAGGGTGTTTGAAGCAAAATTACTTTAGGTTTAATAATAAGTTTTATAGTCAGAAGAAGGGACTTCCAATGGGATCATCAATGTAACCGATAAGGGCAGAAAGCTACATGAACTACTTTGAAAATAAAATAATGTCAGCAGTGAAAAATAAAGACAAAATTAAGAAATGGATGAGGAATATAGAGGATATCTTGTTAAGATGGGTGGGCGATGATGAAGAATTAAAAGTATGTTTGAAGAGGTTAACAAATTAAAAGAGACTATAAATTTGAAGATAAAAGTTGGAAACAAGAAAATGAACTTCCTAGATTTAAACCAAAGAATAGAATAATTCAAGAAAATATGATAAAATTTGAAATTTAAAGGAAAAGCACATATACTGATGTTATAATACCAAATGATTCATACCATCCAATACATTACAAAATGGCAGCGATAAATATTTCCTTTCATAGAATAAACAGTTTTATAGAAGACGAGGAAAACAGAAAGAAAGAAATAGAATGAATGAAATAATTGTAAAAAACAACAAGTATAATACGAATGTAGTAGATAAAATATTTAATAATATAAAACGAAGAGAAGAAACACAAAATGAGAATAGTAAAGAAAAGGAGTATAATTGATCCATACCTTATATAGGTTATAACACACGTAAGATACAAAAATGTTTCAGAAAATATAATATAGGGGTAGCGGGTAAAAAATTGAAAACCGTGGTTGATATAGTAAAAACTACGAATTATGAAGACGAATACATATTGAAGAAAAGTGGAGAATATACGCGCAGATATGAGGAATGTGAAAAACTATATCTGGGCGAAATGTTTCATCAATTTTGCCATAGCTTTAAAGAATATTGGAGAGGTGAAGAAAAGTTAACGACGAATTCATTATACGCTAGGCATTTAAAAGAAGAAGGACATAAATTCATAGACCCAGTCGTAAATTATAAGATATTAAAAGTGATGAGTAAAGAAAGAGAAAGAAAATTGAAGAAAAAAGTGGAAATATTAAAAATAAGAAATAAAAATGAAAATCGACTAATGAATACAAAAACCACATTTGAAAATGAAGAAATATTTAGCAGCTTATTAGACAACAAAAACCAGTAGAAAATGAGTTATCGAAAATTGTAACGGCTACAAAATTTAAATTGTAAGACAATCCACTATGGTTTGAGCTAAGTAAGACGTTACTCCTTCAGGGGGCGGGGCAACAGATGTCCGGTAAGACGGTAAATAAGAATTGAACGGATTCATATTTCTCTGTTGGTGAATGACTTGAAGATGGCTTGACTGCTGAAAGCGCTCGTCAGTACCAAAGACAACATAGTGTTTTGTAAAAGTTACTAGTAGAAATATTTGAGCCCACTAACACTCGAATACAAGAATAAATAAATAGATTGATAAATCTAAGGAGTAGAAGAATAATTTAGCCGAGAGATAAAGTAGATTTTTATAAATAATTGAAAACAAAAATTATGTTCAAGAAAACTTTGTCTAAAATTTGGTTTATTAAGCAGTGTTGTTTACTTTACAATATAATACCAAAGTATGCAAAAATCGAAATAAAAGGAATAAGTGAAACACGGAAAAAGTAAAGAACATAAGTGTACAGTTATGAGTAAAACAGGAAATAAAATATTTGTATCAGCAAATGAATACGTATAATAAAAAGTTACTAAAAATGCACATAGAACTACATCAAAAGTATAATTACATAGAAATAGAAGAAATTTTGTAAGATTTTGGTGAGCGGAATATGAAGACGAAATTGGAAGAAAGAAATAAGAAGTTGAAAACTAAATTAGAATGTTTAATAGAAATGAATGATACGAGAATGTCAAACCAGATCAAGCAAATTTGAAGTTATCCGAGACAATAGTTAATTTAACAGAAATGTTATTCAATAATGAAGAAAAGAAATTATTAGAAAAAAGCCTAAATTATGCACCGCCAAGGAATTTGAATAGAAAAGGTATATTAATAGAATGTGAATGAATAATAAGCAAGCAAAGAGGAGAAAATAAAAAAAAATTGAAATTTGAAATTAGTAACATTGTGGGAACATTAGAAGAACAGAACAGAAAATAAGGAGGAAATAGTATGGCTGTTAAGAGAAACATAGAACAGTTAAAAAGTAAACTAAAACAAAATAATCTGATGGTAACAAAAGAGGACAAAGGCAACTCCGTAGTGCTAAGAGATACAGAAGATTATACAAAGAAAGGAAGAAATTTATAAAAAGTAAGAATTATGAAGAGATTAAATATGATTATACTAATAAATTTCAAAGTAGGGTGAAGAAATAAATAAAAAATTCCACTATGTTTAAGAATAAGGTAAAACTACAAGAAACAAATCCGGAAGCGCCTAAATATAAATGTCAGATAAAATTGGACAAATAAAACCACCCAGTTAGGCCAATAATATCGCTTATTGGAGCATCAGCATATAAGTTATCAAAAGAATGTAGTAAGATACTAAAAGTATATTATGACTTCGAGAAAAAACATAGTATATAAAATAACAAAAAGTTGATAGAAACACTGAAAAAAGAAGTGCAAGTAAAAGAAAGTTCAATGATAATATCGCTTGATTTAGTAAATATGTTTACAAACATCCCGGTTGAAAAAACTTTAAAACTGATTGGAAAAAACAAATAAAAATGATACGGAAAGAAAAAAGAATTAATAAAAGTAATACAAGGGTGTTTGAAGCAAAATTACTTTAGGTTTAATAATAAGTTTTATAGTCAGAAGAAGGGACTTCCAATGGGATCATCAATGTAACCGATAAGGGCAGAAAGCTACATGAACTACTTTGAAAATAAAATAATGTCAGCAGTGAAAAATAAAGACAAAATTAAGAAATGGATGAGGAATATAGAGGATATCTTGTTAAGATGGGTGGGCGATGATGAAGAATTAAAAGTATGTTTGAAGAGGTTAACAAATTAAAAGAGACTATAAATTTGAAGATAAAAGTTGGAAACAAGAAAATGAACTTCCTAGATTTAAACCAAAGAATAGAATAATTCAAGAAAATATGATAAAATTTGAAATTTAAAGGAAAAGCACATATACTGATGTTATAATACCAAATGATTCATACCATCCAATACATTACAAAATGGCAGCGATAAATATTTCCTTTCATAGAATAAACAGTTTTATAGAAGACGAGGAAAACAGAAAGAAAGAAATAGAATGAATGAAATAATTGTAAAAAACAACAAGTATAATACGAATGTAGTAGATAAAATATTTAATAATATAAAACGAAGAGAAGAAACACAAAATGAGAATAGTAAAGAAAAGGAGTATAATTGATCCATACCTTATATAGGTTATAACACACGTAAGATACAAAAATGTTTCAGAAAATATAATATAGGGGTAGCGGGTAAAAAATTGAAAACCGTGGTTGATATAGTAAAAACTACGAATTATGAAGACGAATACATATTGAAGAAAAGTGGAGAATATACGCGCAGATATGAGGAATGTGAAAAACTATATCTGGGCGAAATGTTTCATCAATTTTGCCATAGCTTTAAAGAATATTGGAGAGGTGAAGAAAAGTTAACGACGAATTCATTATACGCTAGGCATTTAAAAGAAGAAGGACATAAATTCATAGACCCAGTCGTAAATTATAAGATATTAAAAGTGATGAGTAAAGAAAGAGAAAGAAAATTGAAGAAAAAAGTGGAAATATTAAAAATAAGAAATAAAAATGAAAATCGACTAATGAATACAAAAACCACATTTGAAAATGAAGAAATATTTAGCAGCTTATTAGACAACAAAAACCAGTAGAAAATGAGTTATCGAAAATTGTAACGGCTACAAAATTTAAATTGTAAGACAATCCACTATGGTTTGAGCTATGTAAGACGTTACTCCTTCAGGGGGCAGGGCAACAGATGTCCGGTAAGACGGTAAATATGAATTGAACGGATTCATATTTCTCTGTTGGTGAATGACTTGAAGATGGCTTGACTGTTGAAAGCGCTCGTCAGTACCAAAGACAACATAGTGGTTTGTAAAAATTACTAGTAGAAATATTTGAGCCCACTAACACTCGAATACAAGAATAAATAAATAGATTGATAAATCTAAGGAGTAGAAGAATAATTTAGCAGAGAGATAAAGTAGATTTCTATAAATAATTGAAAAGAAAAATTATGTTCAAGAAAACTTTGTCTAAAATTTGGTTTATTAAGCAGTGTTGTTTACTTCACAATATAATACCAAAGTATGCAAAAATCGAAATAAAAGGAATAAGTGAAACACGGAAAAAGTAAAGAACATAAGTGTACAGTTATGAGTAAAACAGGAAATAAAATATTTGTATCAGCAAATGAATACGTATAATAAAAAGTTACTAAAAATGCACATAGAACTAAATCAAAAGTATAATTACATAGAAATAGAAAAAATTTTGTAAGATTTTGGTGAGCGGAATATGAAGACGAAATTGGAAGAAAGAAATAAGAAGTTGAAAACTGAATTAGAATGTTTAAAAGAAATGAATGATACGAGAATGTCAAACCAGATCAAGGAAATTTGAAGTTATCCGAGACAATAGTTAATTTAACAGAAATGGTATTCAATAATGAAGAAAAGAAATTATTAGAAAAAAGCCTAAGTTATGCACCGCCAAGGAATTTGAATAAAAAAGGTATATTAATAGAATGTGAATGAATAATAAGCAAGAAAAGAGGAGAAAATAAAAAAAAATTGAAATTTGAAATTAGTAACATTGTGGGAACATTAGAAGAAAAGAACAGAAAATAAGGAAGAAATAGTATGGCTGTTAAGAGAAACATAAAACAGTTAAAAAGTAAACTAAAACAAAATAATATTATGGTAACAAAAGAGGACAAACGCAACTCCGTAGTGCTAATAGATACAGACGAGTATACAAAGAAAGGAAGAAATTTATAAAAAGTAAGAATTATGAAGAGATTAAATATGATTATACTAATAAATTTCAAAGTAGGGTGAAGAAATAAATAAAAAATTCCACTATGTTTAAGAATAAGGTAAAACTACAAGAAACAAATCCGGAAGTGCCTAAATATAAATGTCAGATAAAATTGGACAAATAAAACCACCCAGTTAGGCCAATAATATCGCTTATTGGAGCATCAGCATATAAGTTATCAAAAGAATTTAGTAAGATACTAAAAGTATATTATGACTTCGAGAAAAAACATAGTATAAAAAATAACAAAAAGTTGATAGAAACACTGAAAAAAGAAGTGCAAGTAAAAGAAAGTTCAATGATAATATCGCTTGATTTAGTAAATATGTTTACAAACATCCCGGTTGAAAAAACTTTAAAACTGATTGGAAAAAACAAATAAAAATGATACGTAAAAAAGAAGAATTAAGAAAAGTAATACAAGAGTGTTTGAAGCAAAATTACTTTAGGTTTAATAATAAGTTTTATAGTTAGAAGAAGGGACTTCCAATGGGATCATCAATGTAACCGATAAGGGCAGAAAGCTACATGAACTACTTTGAAAATAAAATAATGTCAGCAGTGAAAAATAAAGACAAAATTAAGAAATGGATGAGGAATATAGAGGATATCTTGTTAAGATGGGTGGGCGATGATGAAGAATTAAAAGTATGTTTGAAGAGGTTAACAAATTAAAAGAGACTATAAATTTGAAGATAAAAGTAGGAAACAAGAAAATGAACTTCCTAGATTTAAACCAAAGAATAATTCAAGAAAATATGATAAAATTTGAAATTTAAAGGAAAAGCACATATACTGATGTTATAATAACAAATGATTCATACCATCCAATACATTATAAAATGGCAGCGATAAATATTTCCTTTCATAGAATAAACAGTTTTATACAAGACGAGGAAAACAGAAAGAAAGAAATAGAATGAATGAAATAATTGTAAAAAACAACAAGTATAATACGAATGTAGTAGATAAAATATTTAATAATATAAAACGAAGAGAAGAAACACAAAATGAGAATAGTAAAGAAAAGGAGTATAATTGATCCATACCTTATATAGGTTATAACACACGTAAGATACAAAAATGTTTCAGAAAATATAATATAGGGTAGCGGGTAAAAAATTGAAAACCGTGGTTGATATAGTAAAAACTACGAATTATGAAGACGAAGACATATTGAAGAAAATTGGAGAATATACGCGCAGATATGAGGAATGTGAAAAATTATATCTGGGCGAAATGTTTCATCAATTTTGCCATAGCTTTAAAGAATATTGGAGAGGTGAAGAAAAGATAACGACGAATTCATTATACGCTAGGCATTTAAAAGAAGAAGGACATAAATTCATAGACCCAGTCGTAAATTATAAGATATTAAAAGTGATGAGTAAAGAAAGAGAAAGAAATTTGAAGAAAAAAGTGGAAATATTAAAAATAAGAAATAAAAATGAAAATCGACTAATGAATACAAAAACCACATTTGAAAATGAAGAAATATTTAGCAGCTTATTAGACAACAAAAACCAGTAGAAAATGAGTTATCGAAAATTGTAACGGCTTCAAAATTTAAATTGTAAGACAATCCACTATGGTTTGAGCTAAGTAAGACGTTACTCCTTCAGGGGGCAGGGCAACAGATGTCCGGTAAGACGGTAAATAAGAATTGAACGGATTCATATTTCTCTGTTGGTGAATGACTTGAAGATGGCTTGACTGCTGAAAGCGCTCGTCAGTACCAAAGACAACATAGTGGTTTGTAAAAATTACTAGTAGAAATATTTGAGCCCACTAACACTCGAATAGAAGAATAAATAAATAGATTGATAAATCTAAGGAGCAGAAGAATAATTTAGCCGAGAGATAAAGTAGATTTCTATAAATAATTGAAAACAAAAATTATGTTCAAGAAAACTTTGTCTAAAATTTGGTTTATTAAGCAGTGTTGTTTACTTCACAATATAATACCAAAGTATGCAAAAATCGAAATAAAAGGAAGAAGTGAAACACGGAAAAAAGTAAAGAACATAAGTGTACAGTTATGAGTAAAACAGGAAATAAAATATTTGTATCAGCAAATGAATACGTATAATAAAAAGTTACTAAAAATGCACATAGAACTAAATCAAAAGTATAATTACATAGAAATAGAAAAAATTTTGTAAGATTTTGGTGAGCGGAATATGAAGACGAAATTGGAAGAAAGAAATAAGAAGTTGAAAACTGAATTAGAATGTTTAAAAGAAATTAATGATACGAGAATGTCAAACCAGATCAAGGAAATTTGAAGTTATCCGAGACAATAGTTAATTTAACAGAAATGGTATTCAATAATGAAGAAAAGAAATTATTAGAAAAAAGCCTAAGTTATGCACCGCCAAGGAATTTGAATAAAAAAGGTATATTAATAGAATGTGAATGAATAATAAGCAAGAAAAGAGGAGAAAATAAAAAAAAATTGAAATTTGAAATTAGTAACATTGTGGGAACATTAGAAGAAAAGAACAGAAAGTAAGGAAGAAATAGTATGGCTGTTAAGAGAAACATAAAACAGTTAAAAAGTAAACTAAAACAAAATAATCTGATGGTAACAAAAGAGGACAAAGGCAACTCCGTAGTGCTAATAGATACAGACGAGTATACAAAGAAAGGAATAAATTTATAAAAAGTAAGAATTATGAAGAGATTAAATATGATTATACTAATAAATTTCAAAGTAGGTTGAAGAAATAAATAAAAAATTCCACTATGTTAAAGAATAAGGTAAAACTACAAGAAACAAATCCGGAAGCGCCTAAATATAAATGTCAGATAAAATTGGACAAATAAAACCACCCAGTTAGGCCAATAATATCGCTTATTGGAGCATCAGCATATAAGTTATCAAAAGAATTTAGTAAGATACTAAAAGTATATTATGACTTCGAGAAAAAACATAGTATAAAAAATAACAAAAAGTTGATAGAAACACTGAAAAAAGAAGTGCAAGTAAAAGAAAGTTCAATGATAATATCGCTTGATTTAGTAAATATGTTTACAAACATCCCGGTTGAAAAAACTTTAAAACTGATTGGAAAAAACAAATAAAAATGATACGGAAAGAAAAAAGAATTAATAAAAGTAATACAAGGGTGTTTGAAGCAAAATTACTTTAGGTTTAATAATAAGTTTTATAGTCAGAAGAAGGGACTTCCAATGGGATCATCAATGTAACCGATAAGGGCAGAAAGCTACATGAACTACTTTGAAAATAAAATAATGTCAGCAGTGAAAAATAAAGACAAAATTAAGAAATGGATGAGGAATATAGAGGATATCTTGTTAAGATGGGTGGGCGATGATGAAGAATTAAAAGTATGTTTGAAGAGGTTAACAAATTAAAAGAGACTATAAATTTGAAGATAAAAGTTGGAAACAAGAAAATGAACTTCCTAGATTTAAACCAAAGAATAGAATAATTCAAGAAAATATGATAAAATTTGAAATTTAAAGGAAAAGCACATATACTGTTGTTATAATACCAAATGATTCATACCATCCAATACATTACAAAATGGCAGCGATAAATATTTCCTTTCATAGAATAAACAGTTTTATAGAAGACGAGGAAAACAGAAAGAAAGAAATAGAATGAATGAAATAATTGTAAAAAACAACAAGTATAATACGAATGTAGTAGATAAAATATTTAATAATATAAAACGAAGAGAAGAAACACAAAATGAGAATAGTAAAGAAAAGGAGTATAATTGATCCATACCTTATATAGGTTATAACACACGTAAGATACAAAAATGTTTCAGAAAATATAATATAGGGGTAGCGGGTAAAAAATTGAAAACCGTGGTTGATATAGTAAAAACTACGAATTATGAAGACGAATACATATTGAAGAAAAGTGGAGAATATACGCGCAGATATGAGGAATGTGAAAAACTATATCTGGGCGAAATGTTTCATCAATTTTGCCATAGCTTTAAAGAATATTGGAGAGGTGAAGAAAAGTTAACGACGAATTCATTATACGCTAGGCATTTAAAAGAAGAAGGACATAAATTCATAGACCCAGTCGTAAATTATAAGATATTAAAAGTGATGAGTAAAGAAAGAGAAAGAAAATTGAAGAAAAAAGTGGAAATATTAAAAATAAGAAATAAAAATGAAAATCGACTAATGAATACAAAAACCACATTTGAAAATGAAGAAATATTTAGCAGCTTATTAGACAACAAAAACCAGTAGAAAATGAGTTATCGAAAATTGTAACGGCTACAAAATTTAAATTGTAAGACAATCCACTATGGTTTGAGCTAAGTAAGACGTTACTCCTTCAGGGGGCGGGGCAACAGATGTCCGGTAAGACGGTAAATAAGAATTGAACGGATTCATATTTCTCTGTTGGTGAATGACTTGAAGATGGCTTGACTGCTGAAAGCGCTCGTCAGTACCAAAGACAACATAGTGTTTTGTAAAAGTTACTAGTAGAAATATTTGAGCCCACTAACACTCGAATACAAGAATAAATAAATAGATTGATAAATCTAAGGAGTAGAAGAATAATTTAGCCGAGAGATAAAGTAGATTTTTATAAATAATTGAAAACAAAAATTATGTTCAAGAAAACTTTGTCTAAAATTTGGTTTATTAAGCAGTGTTGTTTACTTTACAATATAATACCAAAGTATGCAAAAATCGAAATAAAAGGAATAAGTGAAACACGGAAAAAGTAAAGAACATAAGTGTACAGTTATGAGTAAAACAGGAAATAAAATATTTGTATCAGCAAATGAATACGTATAATAAAAAGTTACTAAAAATGCACATAGAACTACATCAAAAGTATAATTACATAGAAATAGAAGAAATTTTGTAAGATTTTGGTGAGCGGAATATGAAGACGAAATTGGAAGAAAGAAATAAGAAGTTGAAAACTAAATTAGAATGTTTAATAGAAATGAATGATACGAGAATGTCAAACCAGATCAAGCAAATTTGAAGTTATCCGAGACAATAGTTAATTTAACAGAAATGTTATTCAATAATGAAGAAAAGAAATTATTAGAAAAAAGCCTAAATTATGCACCGCCAAGGAATTTGAATAGAAAAGGTATATTAATAGAATGTGAATGAATAATAAGCAAGCAAAGAGGAGAAAATAAAAAAAAATTGAAATTTGAAATTAGTAACATTGTGGGAACATTAGAAGAACAGAACAGAAAATAAGGAGGAAATAGTATGGCTGTTAAGAGAAACATAGAACAGTTAAAAAGTAAACTAAAACAAAATAATCTGATGGTAACAAAAGAGGACAAAGGCAACTCCGTAGTGCTAAGAGATACAGAAGATTATACAAAGAAAGGAAGAAATTTATAAAAAGTAAGAATTATGAAGAGATTAAATATGATTATACTAATAAATTTCAAAGTAGGGTGAAGAAATAAATAAAAAATTCCACTATGTTTAAGAATAAGGTAAAACTACAAGAAACAAATCCGGAAGCGCCTAAATATAAATGTCAGATAAAATTGGACAAATAAAACCACCCAGTTAGGCCAATAATATCGCTTATTGGAGCATCAGCATATAAGTTATCAAAAGAATGTAGTAAGATACTAAAAGTATATTATGACTTCGAGAAAAAACATAGTATAAAAAATAACAAAAAGTTGATAGAAACACTGAAAAAAGAAGTGCAAGTAAAAGAAAGTTCAATGATAATATCGCTTGATTTAGTAAATATGTTTACAAACATCCCGGTTGAAAAAACTTTAAAACTGATTGGAAAAAACAAATAAAAATGATACGTAAAAAAGAAGAATTAAGAAAAGTAATACAAGAGTGTTTGAAGCAAAATTACTTTAGGTTTAATAATAAGTTTTATAGTTAGAAGAAGGGACTTCCAATGGGATCATCAATGTAACCGATAAGGGCAGAAAGCTACATGAACTACTTTGAAAATAAAATAATGTCAGCAGTGAAAAATAAAGACAAAATTAAGAAATGGATGAGGAATATAGAGGATATCTTGTTAAGATGGGTGGGCGATGATGAAGAATTAAAAGTATGTTTGAAGAGGTTAACAAATTAAAAGAGACTATAAATTTGAAGATAAAAGTAGGAAACAAGAAAATGAACTTCCTAGATTTAAACCAAAGAATAATTCAAGAAAATATGATAAAATTTGAAATTTAAAGGAAAAGCACATATACTGATGTTATAATAACAAATGATTCATACCATCCAATACATTATAAAATGGCAGCGATAAATATTTCCTTTCATAGAATAAACAGTTTTATACAAGACGAGGAAAACAGAAAGAAAGAAATAGAATGAATGAAATAATTGTAAAAAACAACAAGTATAATACGAATGTAGTAGATAAAATATTTAATAATATAAAACGAAGAGAAGAAACACAAAATGAGAATAGTAAAGAAAAGGAGTATAATTGATCCATACCTTATATAGGTTATAACACACGTAAGATACAAAAATGTTTCAGAAAATATAATATAGGGTAGCGGGTAAAAAATTGAAAACCGTGGTTGATATAGTAAAAACTACGAATTATGAAGACGAAGACATATTGAAGAAAATTGGAGAATATACGCGCAGATATGAGGAATGTGAAAAATTATATCTGGGCGAAATGTTTCATCAATTTTGCCATAGCTTTAAAGAATATTGGAGAGGTGAAGAAAAGATAACGACGAATTCATTATACGCTAGGCATTTAAAAGAAGAAGGACATAAATTCATAGACCCAGTCGTAAATTATAAGATATTAAAAGTGATGAGTAAAGAAAGAGAAAGAAATTTGAAGAAAAAAGTGGAAATATTAAAAATAAGAAATAAAAATGAAAATCGACTAATGAATACAAAAACCACATTTGAAAATGAAGAAATATTTAGCAGCTTATTAGACAACAAAAACCAGTAGAAAATGAGTTATCGAAAATTGTAACGGCTTCAAAATTTAAATTGTAAGACAATCCACTATGGTTTGAGCTAAGTAAGACGTTACTCCTTCAGGGGGCAGGGCAACAGATGTCCGGTAAGACGGTAAATAAGAATTGAACGGATTCATATTTCTCTGTTGGTGAATGACTTGAAGATGGCTTGACTGCTGAAAGCGCTCGTCAGTACCAAAGACAACATAGTGGTTTGTAAAAATTACTAGTAGAAATATTTGAGCCCACTAACACTCGAATAGAAGAATAAATAAATAGATTGATAAATCTAAGGAGCAGAAGAATAATTTAGCCGAGAGATAAAGTAGATTTCTATAAATAATTGAAAACAAAAATTATGTTCAAGAAAACTTTGTCTAAAATTTGGTTTATTAAGCAGTGTTGTTTACTTCACAATATAATACCAAAGTATGCAAAAATCGAAATAAAAGGAAGAAGTGAAACACGGAAAAAAGTAAAGAACATAAGTGTACAGTTATGAGTAAAACAGGAAATAAAATATTTGTATCAGCAAATGAATACGTATAATAAAAAGTTACTAAAAATGCACATAGAACTAAATCAAAAGTATAATTACATAGAAATAGAAAAAATTTTGTAAGATTTTGGTGAGCGGAATATGAAGACGAAATTGGAAGAAAGAAATAAGAAGTTGAAAACTGAATTAGAATGTTTAAAAGAAATTAATGATACGAGAATGTCAAACCAGATCAAGGAAATTTGAAGTTATCCGAGACAATAGTTAATTTAACAGAAATGGTATTCAATAATGAAGAAAAGAAATTATTAGAAAAAAGCCTAAGTTATGCACCGCCAAGGAATTTGAATAAAAAAGGTATATTAATAGAATGTGAATGAATAATAAGCAAGAAAAGAGGAGAAAATAAAAAAAAATTGAAATTTGAAATTAGTAACATTGTGGGAACATTAGAAGAAAAGAACAGAAAGTAAGGAAGAAATAGTATGGCTGTTAAGAGAAACATAAAACAGTTAAAAAGTAAACTAAAACAAAATAATCTGATGGTAACAAAAGAGGACAAAGGCAACTCCGTAGTGCTAATAGATACAGACGAGTATACAAAGAAAGGAATAAATTTATAAAAAGTAAGAATTATGAAGAGATTAAATATGATTATACTAATAAATTTCAAAGTAGGTTGAAGAAATAAATAAAAAATTCCACTATGTTAAAGAATAAGGTAAAACTACAAGAAACAAATCCGGAAGCGCCTAAATATAAATGTCAGATAAAATTGGACAAATAAAACCACCCAGTTAGGCCAATAATATCGCTTATTGGAGCATCAGCATATAAGTTATCAAAAGAATTTAGTAAGATACTAAAAGTATATTATGACTTCGAGAAAAAACATAGTATAAAAAATAACAAAAAGTTGATAGAAACACTGAAAAAAGAAGTGCAAGTAAAAGAAAGTTCAATGATAATATCGCTTGATTTAGTAAATATGTTTACAAACATCCCGGTTGAAAAAACTTTAAAACTGATTGGAAAAAACAAATAAAAATGATACGGAAAGAAAAAAGAATTAATAAAAGTAATACAAGGGTGTTTGAAGCAAAATTACTTTAGGTTTAATAATAAGTTTTATAGTCAGAAGAAGGGACTTCCAATGGGATCATCAATGTAACCGATAAGGGCAGAAAGCTACATGAACTACTTTGAAAATAAAATAATGTCAGCAGTGAAAAATAAAGACAAAATTAAGAAATGGATGAGGAATATAGAGGATATCTTGTTAAGATGGGTGGGCGATGATGAAGAATTAAAAGTATGTTTGAAGAGGTTAACAAATTAAAAGAGACTATAAATTTGAAGATAAAAGTTGGAAACAAGAAAATGAACTTCCTAGATTTAAACCAAAGAATAGAATAATTCAAGAAAATATGATAAAATTTGAAATTTAAAGGAAAAGCACATATACTGTTGTTATAATACCAAATGATTCATACCATCCAATACATTACAAAATGGCAGCGATAAATATTTCCTTTCATAGAATAAACAGTTTTATAGAAGACGAGGAAAACAGAAAGAAAGAAATAGAATGAATGAAATAATTGTAAAAAACAACAAGTATAATACGAATGTAGTAGATAAAATATTTAATAATATAAAACGAAGAGAAGAAACACAAAATGAGAATAGTAAAGAAAAGGAGTATAATTGATCCATACCTTATATAGGTTATAACACACGTAAGATACAAAAATGTTTCAGAAAATATAATATAGGGGTAGCGGGTAAAAAATTGAAAACCGTGGTTGATATAGTAAAAACTACGAATTATGAAGACGAATACATATTGAAGAAAAGTGGAGAATATACGCGCAGATATGAGGAATGTGAAAAACTATATCTGGGCGAAATGTTTCATCAATTTTGCCATAGCTTTAAAGAATATTGGAGAGGTGAAGAAAAGTTAACGACGAATTCATTATACGCTAGGCATTTAAAAGAAGAAGGACATAAATTCATAGACCCAGTCGTAAATTATAAGATATTAAAAGTGATGAGTAAAGAAAGAGAAAGAAAATTGAAGAAAAAAGTGGAAATATTAAAAATAAGAAATAAAAATGAAAATCGACTAATGAATACAAAAACCACATTTGAAAATGAAGAAATATTTAGCAGCTTATTAGACAACAAAAACCAGTAGAAAATGAGTTATCGAAAATTGTAACGGCTACAAAATTTAAATTGTAAGACAATCCACTATGGTTTGAGCTAAGTAAGACGTTACTCCTTCAGGGGGCGGGGCAACAGATGTCCGGTAAGACGGTAAATAAGAATTGAACGGATTCATATTTCTCTGTTGGTGAATGACTTGAAGATGGCTTGACTGCTGAAAGCGCTCGTCAGTACCAAAGACAACATAGTGTTTTGTAAAAGTTACTAGTAGAAATATTTGAGCCCACTAACACTCGAATACAAGAATAAATAAATAGATTGATAAATCTAAGGAGTAGAAGAATAATTTAGCCGAGAGATAAAGTAGATTTTTATAAATAATTGAAAACAAAAATTATGTTCAAGAAAACTTTGTCTAAAATTTGGTTTATTAAGCAGTGTTGTTTACTTTACAATATAATACCAAAGTATGCAAAAATCGAAATAAAAGGAATAAGTGAAACACGGAAAAAGTAAAGAACATAAGTGTACAGTTATGAGTAAAACAGGAAATAAAATATTTGTATCAGCAAATGAATACGTATAATAAAAAGTTACTAAAAATGCACATAGAACTACATCAAAAGTATAATTACATAGAAATAGAAGAAATTTTGTAAGATTTTGGTGAGCGGAATATGAAGACGAAATTGGAAGAAAGAAATAAGAAGTTGAAAACTAAATTAGAATGTTTAATAGAAATGAATGATACGAGAATGTCAAACCAGATCAAGCAAATTTGAAGTTATCCGAGACAATAGTTAATTTAACAGAAATGTTATTCAATAATGAAGAAAAGAAATTATTAGAAAAAAGCCTAAATTATGCACCGCCAAGGAATTTGAATAGAAAAGGTATATTAATAGAATGTGAATGAATAATAAGCAAGCAAAGAGGAGAAAATAAAAAAAAATTGAAATTTGAAATTAGTAACATTGTGGGAACATTAGAAGAACAGAACAGAAAATAAGGAGGAAATAGTATGGCTGTTAAGAGAAACATAGAACAGTTAAAAAGTAAACTAAAACAAAATAATCTTATGGTAACAAAAGAGGACAAAGGCAACTCCGTAGTGCTAAGAGATACAGAAGATTATACAAAGAAAGGAAGAAATTTATAAAAAGTAAGAATTATGAAGAGATTAAATATGATTATACTAATAAATTTCAAAGTAGGGTGAAGAAATAAATAAAAAATTCCACTATGTTTAAGAATAAGGTAAAACTACAAGAAACAAATCCGGAAGCGCCTAAATATAAATGTCAGATAAAATTGGACAAATAAAACCACCCAGTTAGGCCAATAATATCGCTTATTGGAGCATCAGCATATAAGTTATCAAAAGAATGTAGTAAGATACTAAAAGTATATTATGACTTCGAGAAAAAACATAGTATATAAAATAACAAAAAGTTGATAGAACACTGAAAAAAGAAGTGCAAGTAAAAGAAAGTTCAATGATAATATCGCTTGATTTAGTAAATATGTTTACAAACATCCCGGTTGAAAAAACTTTAAAACTGATTGGAAAAAACAAATAAAAATGATACGGAAAGAAAAAAGAATTAATAAAAGTAATACAAGGGTGTTTGAAGCAAAATTACTTTAGGTTTAATAATAAGTTTTATAGTCAGAAGAAGGGACTTCCAATGGGATCATCAATGTAACCGATAAGGGCAGAAAGCTACATGAACTACTTTGAAAATAAAATAATGTCAGCAGTGAAAAATAAAGACAAAATTAAGAAATGGATGAGGAATATAGAGGATATCTTGTTAAGATGGGTGGGCGATGATGAAGAATTAAAAGTATGTTTGAAGAGGTTAACAAATTAAAAGAGACTATAAATTTGAAGATAAAAGTTGGAAACAAGAAAATGAACTTCCTAGATTTAAACCAAAGAATAGAATAATTCAAGAAAATATGATAAAATTTGAAATTTAAAGGAAAAGCACATATACTGATGTTATAATAACAAATGATTCATACCATCCAATACATTACAAAATGGCAGCGATAAATATTTCCTTTCATAGAATAAACAGTTTTATAGAAGACGAGGAAAACAGAAAGAAAGAAATAGAATGAATGAAATAATTGTAAAAAACAACAAGTATAATACGAATGTAGTAGATAAAATATTTAATAATATAAAACGAAGAGAAGAAACACAAAATGAGAATAGTAAAGAAAAGGAGTATAATTGATCCATACCTTATATAGGTTATAACACACGTAAGATACAAAAATGTTTCAGAAAATATAATATAGGGGTAGCGGGTAAAAAATTGAAAACCGTGGTTGATATAGTAAAAACTACGAATTATGAAGACGAATACATATTGAAGAAAAGTGGAGAATATACGCGCAGATATGAGGAATGTGAAAAACTATATCTGGGCGAAATGTTTCATCAATTTTGCCATAGCTTTAAAGAATATTGGAGAGGTGAAGAAAAGTTAACGACGAATTCATTATACGCTAGGCATTTAAAAGAAGAAGGACATAAATTCATAGACCCAGTCGTAAATTATAAGATATTAAAAGTGATGAGTAAAGAAAGAGAAAGAAAATTGAAGAAAAAAGTGGAAATATTAAAAATAAGAAATAAAAATGAAAATCGACTAATGAATACAAAAACCACATTTGAAAATGAAGAAATATTTAGCAGCTTATTAGACAACAAAAACCAGTAGAAAATGAGTTATCGAAAATTGTAACGGCTACAAAATTTAAATTGTAAGACAATCCACTATGGTTTGAGCTAAGTAAGACGTTACTCCTTCAGGGGGCGGGGCAACAGATGTCCGGTAAGACGGTAAATAAGAATTGAACGGATTCATATTTCTCTGTTGGTGAATGACTTGAAGATGGCTTGACTGCTGAAAGCGCTCGTCAGTACCAAAGACAACATAGTGTTTTGTAAAAGTTACTAGTAGAAATATTTGAGCCCACTAACACTCGAATACAAGAATAAATAAATAGATTGATAAATCTAAGGAGTAGAAGAATAATTTAGCCGAGAGATAAAGTAGATTTTTATAAATAATTGAAAACAAAAATTATGTTCAAGAAAACTTTGTCTAAAATTTGGTTTATTAAGCAGTGTTGTTTACTTTACAATATAATACCAAAGTATGCAAAAATCGAAATAAAAGGAATAAGTGAAACACGGAAAAAGTAAAGAACATAAGTGTACAGTTATGAGTAAAACAGGAAATAAAATATTTGTATCAGCAAATGAATACGTATAATAAAAAGTTACTAAAAATGCACATAGAACTACATCAAAAGTATAATTACATAGAAATAGAAGAAATTTTGTAAGATTTTGGTGAGCGGAATATGAAGACGAAATTGGAAGAAAGAAATAAGAAGTTGAAAACTAAATTAGAATGTTTAATAGAAATGAATGATACGAGAATGTCAAACCAGATCAAGCAAATTTGAAGTTATCCGAGACAATAGTTAATTTAACAGAAATGTTATTCAATAATGAAGAAAAGAAATTATTAGAAAAAAGCCTAAATTATGCACCGCCAAGGAATTTGAATAGAAAAGGTATATTAATAGAATGTGAATGAATAATAAGCAAGCAAAGAGGAGAAAATAAAAAAAAATTGAAATTTGAAATTAGTAACATTGTGGGAACATTAGAAGAACAGAACAGAAAATAAGGAGGAAATAGTATGGCTGTTAAGAGAAACATAGAACAGTTAAAAAGTAAACTAAAACAAAATAATCTTATGGTAACAAAAGAGGACAAAGGCAACTCCGTAGTGCTAAGAGATACAGAAGATTATACAAAGAAAGGAAGAAATTTATAAAAAGTAAGAATTATGAAGAGATTAAATATGATTATACTAATAAATTTCAAAGTAGGGTGAAGAAATAAATAAAAAATTCCACTATGTTTAAGAATAAGGTAAAACTACAAGAAACAAATCCGGAAGCGCCTAAATATAAATGTCAGATAAAATTGGACAAATAAAACCACCCAGTTAGGCCAATAATATCGCTTATTGGAGCATCAGCATATAAGTTATCAAAAGAATGTAGTAAGATACTAAAAGTATATTATGACTTCGAGAAAAAACATAGTATATAAAATAACAAAAAGTTGATAGAAACACTGAAAAAAGAAGTGCAAGTAAAAGAAAGTTCAATGATAATATCGCTTGATTTAGTAAATATGTTTACAAACATCCCGGTTGAAAAAACTTTAAAACTGATTGGAAAAAACAAATAAAAATGATACGGAAAGAAAAAAGAATTAATAAAAGTAATACAAGGGTGTTTGAAGCAAAATTACTTTAGGTTTAATAATAAGTTTTATAGTCAGAAGAAGGGACTTCCAATGGGATCATCAATGTAACCGATAAGGGCAGAAAGCTACATGAACTACTTTGAAAATAAAATAATGTCAGCAGTGAAAAATAAAGACAAAATTAAGAAATGGATGAGGAATATAGAGGATATCTTGTTAAGATGGGTGGGCGATGATGAAGAATTAAAAGTATGTTTGAAGAGGTTAACAAATTAAAAGAGACTATAAATTTGAAGATAAAAGTTGGAAACAAGAAAATGAACTTCCTAGATTTAAACCAAAGAATAGAATAATTCAAGAAAATATGATAAAATTTGAAATTTAAAGGAAAAGCACATATACTGATGTTATAATACCAAATGATTCATACCATCCAATACATTACAAAATGGCAGCGATAAATATTTCCTTTCATAGAATAAACAGTTTTATAGAAGACGAGGAAAACAGAAAGAAAGAAATAGAATGAATGAAATAATTGTAAAAAACAACAAGTATAATACGAATGTAGTAGATAAAATATTTAATAATATAAAACGAAGAGAAGAAACACAAAATGAGAATAGTAAAGAAAAGGAGTATAATTGATCCATACCTTATATAGGTTATAACACACGTAAGATACAAAAATGTTTCAGAAAATATAATATAGGGGTAGCGGGTAAAAAATTGAAAACCGTGGTTGATATAGTAAAAACTACGAATTATGAAGACGAATACATATTGAAGAAAAGTGGAGAATATACGCGCAGATATGAGGAATGTGAAAAACTATATCTGGGCGAAATGTTTCATCAATTTTGCCATAGCTTTAAAGAATATTGGAGAGGTGAAGAAAAGTTAACGACGAATTCATTATACGCTAGGCATTTAAAAGAAGAAGGACATAAATTCATAGACCCAGTCGTAAATTATAAGATATTAAAAGTGATGAGTAAAGAAAGTTAAAGAAAATTGAAGAAAAAAGTGGAAATATTAAAAATAAGAAATAAAAATGAAAATCGACTAATGAATACAAAAACCACATTTGAAAATGAAGAAATATTTAGCAGCTTATTAGACAACAAAAACCAGTAGAAAATGAGTTATCGAAAATTGTAACGACTACAAAATTTAAATTGTAAGACAATCCACTATGGTTTGAGCTAAGTAAGACGTTACTCCTTCAGGGGGCGGGGCAACAGATGTCCGGTAAGACGGTAAATAAGAATTGAACGGATTCATATTTCTCTGTTGGTGAATGACTTGAAGATGGCTTGACTGCTGAAAGCGCTCGTCAGTACCAAAGACAACATAGTGTTTTGTAAAAGTTACTAGTAGAAATATTTGAGCCCACTAACACTCGAATACAAGAATAAATAAATAGATTGATAAATCTAAGGAGTAGAAGAATAATTTAGCCGAGAGATAAAGTAGATTTTTATAAATAATTGAAAACAAAAATTATGTTCAAGAAAACTTTGTCTAAAATTTGGTTTATTAAGCAGTGTTGTTTACTTTACAATATAATACCAAAGTATGCAAAAATCGAAATAAAAGGAATAAGTGAAACACGGAAAAAGTAAAGAACATAAGTGTACAGTTATGAGTAAAACAGGAAATAAAATATTTGTATCAGCAAATGAATACGTATAATAAAAAGTTACTAAAAATGCACATAGAACTACATCAAAAGTATAATTACATAGAAATAGAAGAAATTTTGTAAGATTTTGGTGAGCGGAATATGAAGACGAAATTGGAAGAAAGAAATAAGAAGTTGAAAACTAAATTAGAATGTTTAATAGAAATGAATGATACGAGAATGTCAAACCAGATCAAGCAAATTTGAAGTTATCCGAGACAATAGTTAATTTAACAGAAATGTTATTCAATAATGAAGAAAAGAAATTATTAGAAAAAAGCCTAAATTATGCACCGCCAAATAATTTGAATAGAAAAGGTATATTAATAGAATGTGAATGAATAATAAGCAAGCAAAGAGGAGAAAATAAAAAAAAATTGAAATTTGAAATTAGTAACATTGTGGGAACATTAGAAGAACAGAACAGAAAATAAGGAGGAAATAGTATGGCTGTTAAGAGAAACATAGAACAGTTAAAAAGTAAACTAAAACAAAATAATCTTATGGTAACAAAAGAGGACAAAGGCAACTCCGTAGTGCTAAGAGATACAGAAGATTATACAAAGAAAGGAAGAAATTTATAAAAAGTAAGAATTATGAAGAGATTAAATATGATTATACTAATAAATTTCAAAGTAGGGTGAAGAAATAAATAAAAAATTCCACTATGTTTAAGAATAAGGTAAAACTACAAGAAACAAATCCGGAAGCGCCTAAATATAAATGTCAGATAAAATTGGACAAATAAAACCACCCAGTTAGGCCAATAATATCGCTTATTGGAGCATCAGCATATAAGTTATCAAAAGAATGTAGTAAGATACTAAAAGTATATTATGACTTCGAGAAAAAACATAGTATATAAAATAACAAAAAGTTGATAGAAACACTGAAAAAAGAAGTGCAAGTAAAAGAAAGTTCAATGATAATATCGCTTGATTTAGTAAATATGTTTACAAACATCCCGGTTGAAAAAACTTTAAAACTGATTGGAAAAAACAAATAAAAATGATACGGAAAGAAAAAAGAATTAATAAAAGTAATACAAGGGTGTTTGAAGCAAAATTACTTTAGGTTTAATAATAAGTTTTATAGTCAGAAGAAGGGACTTCCAATGGGATCATCAATGTAACCGATAAGGGCAGAAAGCTACATGAACTACTTTGAAAATAAAATAATGTCAGCAGTGAAAAATAAAGACAAAATTAAGAAATGGATGAGGAATATAGAGGATATCTTGTTAAGATGGGTGGGCGATGATGAAGAATTAAAAGTATGTTTGAAGAGGTTAACAAATTAAAAGAGACTATAAATTTGAAGATAAAAGTTGGAAACAAGAAAATGAACTTCCTAGATTTAAACCAAAGAATAGAATAATTCAAGAAAATATGATAAAATTTGAAATTTAAAGGAAAAGCACATATACTGATGTTATAATACCAAATGATTCATACCATCCAATACATTACAAAATGGCAGCGATAAATATTTCCTTTCATAGAATAAACAGTTTTATAGAAGACGAGGAAAACAGAAAGAAAGAAATAGAATGAATGAAATAATTGTAAAAAACAACAAGTATAATACGAATGTAGTAGATAAAATATTTAATAATATAAAACGAAGAGAAGAAACACAAAATGAGAATAGTAAAGAAAAGGAGTATAATTGATCCATACCTTATATAGGTTATAACACACGTAAGATACAAAAATGTTTCAGAAAATATAATATAGGGGTAGCGGGTAAAAAATTGAAAACCGTGGTTGATATAGTAAAAACTACGAATTATGAAGACGAATACATATTGAAGAAAAGTGGAGAATATACGCGCAGATATGAGGAATGTGAAAAACTATATCTGGGCGAAATGTTTCATCAATTTTGCCATAGCTTTAAAGAATATTGGAGAGGTGAAGAAAAGTTAACGACGAATTCATTATACGCTAGGCATTTAAAAGAAGAAGGACATAAATTCATAGACCCAGTCGTAAATTATAAGATATTAAAAGTGATGAGTAAAGAAAGAGAAAGAAAATTGAAGAAAAAAGTGGAAATATTAAAAATAAGAAATAAAAATGAAAATCGACTAATGAATACAAAAACCACATTTGAAAATGAAGAAATATTTAGCAGCTTATTAGACAACAAAAACCAGTAGAAAATGAGTTATCGAAAATTGTAACGGCTACAAAATTTAAATTGTAAGACAATCCACTATGGTTTGAGCTATGTAAGACGTTACTCCTTCAGGGGGCAGGGCAACAGATGTCCGGTAAGACGGTAAATATGAATTGAACGGATTCATATTTCTCTGTTGGTGAATGACTTGAAGATGGCTTGACTGTTGAAAGCGCTCGTCAGTACCAAAGACAACATAGTGGTTTGTAAAAATTACTAGTAGAAATATTTGAGCCCACTAACACTCGAATACAAGAATAAATAAATAGATTGATAAATCTAAGGAGTAGAAGAATAATTTAGCAGAGAGATAAAGTAGATTTCTATAAATAATTGAAAAGAAAAATTATGTTCAAGAAAACTTTGTCTAAAATTTGGTTTATTAAGCAGTGTTGTTTACTTCACAATATAATACCAAAGTATGCAAAAATCGAAATAAAAGGAATAAGTGAAACACGGAAAAAGTAAAGAACATAAGTGTACAGTTATGAGTAAAACAGGAAATAAAATATTTGTATCAGCAAATGAATACGTATAATAAAAAGTTACTAAAAATGCACATAGAACTAAATCAAAAGTATAATTACATAGAAATAGAAAAAATTTTGTAAGATTTTGGTGAGCGGAATATGAAGACGAAATTGGAAGAAAGAAATAAGAAGTTGAAAACTGAATTAGAATGTTTAAAAGAAATGAATGATACGAGAATGTCAAACCAGATCAAGGAAATTTGAAGTTATCCGAGACAATAGTTAATTTAACAGAAATGGTATTCAATAATGAAGAAAAGAAATTATTAGAAAAAAGCCTAAGTTATGCACCGCCAAGGAATTTGAATAAAAAAGGTATATTAATAGAATGTGAATGAATAATAAGCAAGAAAAGAGGAGAAAATAAAAAAAAATTGAAATTTGAAATTAGTAACATTGTGGGAACATTAGAAGAAAAGAACAGAAAATAAGGAAGAAATAGTATGGCTGTTAAGAGAAACATAAAACAGTTAAAAAGTAAACTAAAACAAAATAATATTATGGTAACAAAAGAGGACAAACGCAACTCCGTAGTGCTAATAGATACAGACGAGTATACAAAGAAAGGAAGAAATTTATAAAAAGTAAGAATTATGAAGAGATTAAATATGATTATACTAATAAATTTCAAAGTAGGGTGAAGAAATAAATAAAAAATTCCACTATGTTTAAGAATAAGGTAAAACTACAAGAAACAAATCCGGAAGCGCCTAAATATAAATGTCAGATAAAATTGGACAAATAAAACCACCCAGTTAGGCCAATAATATCGCTTATTGGAGCATCAGCATATAAGTTATCAAAAGAATTTAGTAAGATACTAAAAGTATATTATGACTTCGAGAAAAAACATAGTATAAAAAATAACAAAAAGTTGATAGAAACACTGAAAAAAGAAGTGCAAGTAAAAGAAAGTTCAATGATAATATCGCTTGATTTAGTAAATATGTTTACAAACATCCCGGTTGAAAAAACTTTAAAACTGATTGGAAAAAACAAATAAAAATGATACGGAAAAAAGAAGAATTAAGAAAAGTAATACAAGAGTGTTTGAAGCAAAATTACTTTAGGTTTAATAATAAGTTTTATAGTTAGAAGAAGGGACTTCCAATGGGATCATCAATGTAACCGATAAGGGCAGAAAGCTACATGAACTACTTTGAAAATAAAATAATGTCAGCAGTGAAAAATAAAGACAAAATTAAGAAATGGATGAGGAATATAGAGGATATCTTGTTAAGATGGGTGGGCGATGATGAAGAATTAAAAGTATGTTTGAAGAGGTTAACAAATTAAAAGAGACTATAAATTTGAAGATAAAAGTAGGAAACAAGAAAATGAACTTCCTAGATTTAAACCAAAGAATAATTCAAGAAAATATGATAAAATTTGAAATTTAAAGGAAAAGCACATATACTGATGTTATAATAACAAATGATTCATACCATCCAATACATTATAAAATGGCAGCGATAAATATTTCCTTTCATAGAATAAACAGTTTTATAGAAGACGAGGAAAACAGAAAGAAAGAAATAGAATGAATGAAATAATTGTAAAAAACAACAAGTATAATACGAATGTAGTAGATAAAATATTTAATAATATAAAACGAAGAGAAGAAACACAAAATGAGAATAGTAAAGAAAAGGAGTATAATTGATCCATACCTTATATAGGTTATAACACACGTAAGATACAAAAATGTTTCAGAAAATATAATATAGGGTAGCGGGTAAAAAATTGAAAACCGTGGTTGATATAGTAAAAACTACGAATTATGAAGACGAAGACATATTGAAGAAAATTGGAGAATATACGCGCAGATATGAGGAATGTGAAAAATTATATCTGGGCGAAATGTTTCATCAATTTTGCCATAGCTTTAAAGAATATTGGAGAGGTGAAGAAAAGATAACGACGAATTCATTATACGCTAGGCATTTAAAAGAAGAAGGACATAAATTCATAGACCCAGTCGTAAATTATAAGATATTAAAAGTGATGAGTAAAGAAAGAGAAAGAAAATTGGAGAAAAAAGTGGAAATATTAAAAATAAGAAATAAAAATGAAAATCGACTAATGAATACAAAAACCACATTTGAAAATGAAGAAATATTTAGCAGCTTATTAGACAACAAAAACCAGTAGAAAATGAGTTATCGAAAATTGTAACGGCTTCAAAATTTAAATTGTAAGACAATCCACTATGGTTTGAGCTAAGTAAGACGTTACTCCTTCAGGGGGCAGGGCAACAGATGTCCGGTAAGACGGTAAATAAGAATTGAACGGATTCATATTTCTCTGTTGGTGAATGACTTGAAGATGGCTTGACTGCTGAAAGCGCTCGTCAGTACCAAAGACAACATAGTGGTTTGTAAAAATTACTAGTAGAAATATTTGAGCCCACTAACACTCGAATAGAAGAATAAATAAATAGATTGATAAATCTAAGGAGCAGAAGAATAATTTAGCCGAGAGATAAAGTAGATTTCTATAAATAATTGAAAACAAAAATTATGTTCAAGAAAACTTTGTCTAAAATTTGGTTTATTAAGCAGTGTTGTTTACTTCACAATATAATACCAAAGTATGCAAAAATCGAAATAAAAGGAAGAAGTGAAACACGGAAAAAAGTAAAGAACATAAGTGTACAGTTATGAGTAAAACAGGAAATAAAATATTTGTATCAGCAAATGAATACGTATAATAAAAAGTTACTAAAAATGCACATAGAACTAAATCAAAAGTATAATTACATAGAAATAGAAAAAATTTTGTAAGATTTTGGTGAGCGGAATATGAAGACGAAATTGGAAGAAAGAAATAAGAAGTTGAAAACTGAATTAGAATGTTTAAAAGAAATTAATGATACGAGAATGTCAAACCAGATCAAGGAAATTTGAAGTTATCCGAGACAATAGTTAATTTAACAGAAATGGTATTCAATAATGAAGAAAAGAAATTATTAGAAAAAAGCCTAAGTTATGCACCGCCAAGGAATTTGAATAAAAAAGGTATATTAATAGAATGTGAATGAATAATAAGCAAGAAAAGAGGAGAAAATAAAAAAAAATTGAAATTTGAAATTAGTAACATTGTGGGAACATTAGAAGAACAGAACAGAAAATAAGGAGGAAATAGTATGGCTGTTAAGAGAAACATAGAACAGTTAAAAAGTAAACTAAAACAAAATAATATTATGGTAACAAAAGAGGACAAAGGCAACTCCGTAGTGCTAATAGATACAGACGAGTATACAAAGAAAGGAATAAATTTATAAAAAGTAAGAATTATGAAGAGATTAAATATGATTATACTAATAAATTTCAAAGTAGGTTGAAGAAATAAATAAAAAATTCCACTATGTTAAAGAATAAGGTAAAACTACAAGAAACAAATCCGGAAGCGCCTAAATATAAATGTCACATAAAATTGCACAAATAAAACCACCCAGTTAGGCCAATAATATCGCTTATTGGAGCATCAGCATATAAGTTATCAAAAGAATTTAGTAAGATACTAAAAGTATATTATGACTTCGAGAAAAAACATAGTATAAAAAATAACAAAAAGTTGATAGAAACACTGAAAAAAGAAGTGCAAGTAAAAGAAAGTTCAATGATAATATCGCTTGATTTAGTAAATATGTTTACAAACATCCCGGTTGAAAAAACTTTAAAACTGATTGGAAAAAACAAATAAAAATGATACGGAAAGAAAAAGAATTAAGAAAAGTAATACAAGAGTGTTTGAAGCAAAATTACTTTAGGTTTAATAATAAGTTTTATAGTCAGAAGAAGGGACTTCCAATGGGATCATCAATGTAACCGATAAGGGCAGAAAGCTACATGAACTACTTTGAAAATAAAATAATGTCAGCAGTGAAAAATAAAGACAAAATTAAGAAATGGATGAGGAATATAGAGGATATCTTGTTAAGATGGGTGGGCGATGATGAAGAATTAAAAGTATGTTTGAAGAGGTTAACAAATTAAAAGAGACTATAAATTTGAAGATAAAAGTAGGAAACAAGAAAATGAACTTCCTAGATTTAAACCAAAGAATAGAATAATTCAAGAAAATATGATAAAATTTGAAATTTAAAGGAAAAGCACATATACTGATGTTATAATACCAAATGATTCATACCATCCAACACATTATAAAATGGCAGCGATAAATATTTCCTTTCATAGAATAAACAGTTTTATAGAAGACGAGGAAAACAGAAAGAAAGAAATAGAATGAATGAAATAATTGTAAAAAACAACAAGTATAATACGAATGTAGTAGATAAAATATTTAATAATATAAAACGAAGAGAAGAAACACAAAATGAGAATAGTAAAGAAAAGGAGTATAATTGATCCATACCTTATATAGGTTATAACACACGTAAGATACAAAAATGTTTCAGAAAATATAATATAGGGTAGCGGGTAAAAAATTGAAAACCGTGGTTGATATAGTAAAAACTACGAATTATGAAGACGAAGACATATTGAAGAAAATTGGAGAATATACGCGCAGATATGAGGAATGTGAAAAATTATATCTGGGCGAAATGTTTCATCAATTTTGCCATAGCTTTAAAGAATATTGGAGAGGTGAAGAAAAGATAACGACGAATTCATTATACGCTAGGCATTTAAAAGAAGAAGGACATAAATTCATAGACCCAGTCGTAAATTATAAGATATTAAAAGTGATGAGTAAAGAAAGAGAAAGAAATTTGAAGAAAAAAGTGGAAATATTAAAAATAAGAAATAAAAATGAAAATCGACTAATGAATACAAAAACCACATTTGAAAATGAAGAAATATTTAGCAGCTTATTAGACAACAAAAACCAGTAGAAAATGAGTTATCGAAAATTGTAACGGCTACAAAATTTAAATTGTAAGACAATCCACTATGGTTTGAGCTAAGTAAGACGTTACTCCTTCAGGGGGCGGGGCAACAGATGTCCGGTAAGACGGTAAATAAGAATTGAACGGATTCATATTTCTCTGTTGGTGAATGACTTGAAGATGGCTTGACTGCTGAAAGCGCTCGTCAGTACCAAAGACAACATAGTGGTTTGTAAAAATTACTAGTAGAAATATTGGAGCCCACTAACACTCGAATACAAGAATAAATAAATAGATTGATAAATCTAAGGAGTAGAAGAATAATTTAGCCGAGAGATAAAGTAGATTTTTATAAATAATTGAAAACAAAAATTATGTCCAAGAAAACTTTGTCTAAAATTTGGTTTATTAAGCAGTGTTGTTTACTTCACAATATAATACCAAAGTATGCAAAAATCGAAATAAAAGGAATAAGTGAAACACGGAAAAAGTAAAGAATATAAGTGTACAGTTATGAGTAAAACAGGAAATAAAATATTTGTATCAGCAAATGAATACGTATAATAAAAAGTTACTAAAAATGCACATAGAACTACATCGAAAGTATAATTACATAGAAATAGAAGAAATTTTGTAAGATTTTGGTGAGCGGAATATGAAGACGAAATTGGAAGAAAGAAATAAGAAGTTGAAAACTAAATTAGAATGTTTAATAGAAATGAATGATACGAGAATGTCAAACCAGATCAAGCAAATTTGAAGTTATCCGAGACAATAGTTAATTTAACAGAAATGTTATTCAATAATGAAGAAAAGAAATTATTAGAAAAAAGCCTAAATTATGCACCGCCAAGGAATTTGAATAGAAAAGGTATATTAATAGAATGTGAATGAATAATAAGCAAGCAAAGAGGAGAAAATAAAAAAAAATTGAAATTTGAAATTAGTAACATTGTGGGAACATTAGAAGAACAGAACAGAAAATAAGGAGGAAATAGTATGGCTGTTAAGAGAAACATAGAACAGTTAAAAAGTAAACTAAAACAAAATAATCTTATGGTAACAAAAGAGGACAAAGGCAACTCCGTAGTGCTAAGAGATACAGAAGATTATACAAAGAAAGGAAGAAATTTATAAAAAGTAAGAATTATGAAGAAATTAAATATGATTATACTAATAAATTTCAAAGTAGGGTGAAGAAATAAATAAAAAATTCCACTATGTTTAAGAATAAGGTAAAACTAAAAGAAACAAATCCGGAAGCGCCTAAATATAAATGTCAGATAAAATTGGACAAATAAAACCACCCAGTTAGGCCAATAATATCGCTTATTGGAGCATCAGCATATAAGTTATCAAAAGAATTTAGTAAGATACTAAAAGCATATTATGACTTCGAGAAAAAACATAGTATAAAAAATAACAAAAAGTTGATAGAAACACTGAAAAAAGAAGTGCAAGTAAAAGAAAGTTCAATGATAATATCGCTTGATTTAGTAAATATGTTTACAAACATCCCGGTTGAAAAAACGTTAAAACTGATTGAAAAAACAAATAAAAATGATACGGAAAGAAAGAAGAATTAAGAAAAGTAATACAAGAGTGTTTGAAGCAAAATTACTTTAGGTTTAATAATAAGTTTTATAGTCAGAAGAAGGGACTTCCAATGGGATCATAAATGTAACCGATAAGGGCAGAAAGCTACATGAACTACTTTGAAAATAATATAATGTCAGCAGTGAAAAATAAAGACAAAATTAAGAAATGGATGAGGAATATAGAGGATATCTTGTTAAGATGGGTGGGCGATGATGAAGAATTAAAAGTATGTTTGAAGAGGTTAACAAATTAAAAGAGACTATAAATTTGAAGATAAAAGTTGGAAACAAGAAAATGAACTTCCTAGATTTAAACCAAAGAATAGAATAATTCAAGAAAATATGATAAAATTTGAAATTTAAAGGAAAAGCACATATACTGATGTTATAATACCAAATGATTCATACCATCCAATACATTACAAAATGGCAGCGATAAATATTTCCTTTCATAGAATAAACAGTTTTATAGAAGACGAGGAAAACAGAAAGAAAGAAATAGAATGAATGAAATAATTGTAAAAAACAACAAGTATAATACGAATGTAGTAGATAAAATATTTAATAATATAAAACGAAGAGAAGAAACACAAAATGAGAATAGTAAAGAAAAGGAGTATAATTGATCCATACCTTATATAGGTTATAACACACGTAAGATACAAAAATGTTTCAGAAAATATAATGTAGGGTAGCGGGTAAAAAATTGAAAACCGTGGTTGATATAGTAAAAACTACGAATTATGAAGACGAAGACATATTGAAGAAAATTGGAGAATATACGCGCAGATATGAGGAATGTGAAAAATTATATCTGGGCGAAATGTTTCATCAATTTTGCCATAGCTTTAAAGAATATTGTAGAGGTGAAGAAAAGATAACGACGAATTCATTATACGCTAGGCATTTAAAAGAAGAAGGACATAAATTCATAGACCCAGTCGTAAATTATAAGATATTAAAAGTGATGAGTAAAGAAAGAGAAAGAAATTTGAAGAAAAAAGTGGAAATATTAAAAATAAGAAATAAAAATGAAAATCGACTAATGAATACAAAAACCACATTTGAAAATGAAGAAATATTTAGCAGCTTATTAGACAACAAAAACCAGTAGAAAATGAGTTATCGAAAATTGTAACGGCTACAAAATTTAAATTGTAAGACAATCCACTATGGTTTGAGCTAAGTAAGACGTTACTCCTTCAGGGGGCGGGGCAACAGATGTCCGGTAAGACGGTAAATAAGAATTGAACGGATTCATATTTCTCTGTTGGTGAATGACTTGAAGATGGCTTGACTGCTGAAAGCGCTCGTCAGTACCAAAGACAACATAGTGGTTTGTAAAAATTACTAGTAGAAATATTTGAGCCCACTAACACTCGAATAGAAGAATAAATAAATAGATTGATAAATCTAAGGAGTAGAAGAATAATTTAGCCGAGAGATAAAGTAGATTTTTATAAATAATTGAAAACAAAAATTATGTTCAAGAAAACTTTGTCTAAAATTTGGTTTATTAAGCAGTGTTGTTTACTTCACAATATAATACCAAAGTATGCAAAAATCGAAATAAAAGGAATAAGTGAAACACGGAAAAAGTAAAGAACATAAGTGTACAGTTATGAGTAAAACAGGAAATAAAATATTTGTATCAGCAAATGAATACGTATAATAAAAAGTTACTAAAAATGCACATAGAACTACATCAAAAGTATAATTACATAGAAATAGAATAAATTTTGTAAGATTTTGGTGAGCGGAATATGAAGACGAAATTGGAAGAAAGAAATAAGAAGTTGAAAACTAAATTAGAATGATTAATAGAAATGAATGATACGAGAATGTCAAACCAGATCAAGCAAATTTGAAGTTATCCGAGACAATAGTTAATTTAACAGAAATGTTATTCAATAATGAAGAAAAGAAATTATTAGAAAAAAGCCTAAGTTATGCACTGCCAAGGAATTTGAATAGAAAAGGTATATTAATAGAATGTGAATGAATAATAAGCAAGCAAAGAGGAGAAAATAAAAAAAAATTTAAATTTGAAATTAGTAACATTGTGGGAACATTAGAAGAACAGAACAGAAAATAAGGAGGAAATAGTATGGCTGTTAAGAGAAACATAGAACAGTTAAAAAGTAAACTAAAACAAAATAATCTTATGGTAACAAAAGAGGACAAAGGCAACTCCGTAGTGCTAAGAGATACAGAAGATTATACAAAGAAAGGAAGAAATTTATAAAAAGTAAGAATTATGAAGAGATTAAATATGATTATGCTAATAAATTTCAAAGTAGGGTGAAGAAATAAATAAAAAATTCCACTATGTTTAAGAATAAGGTAAAACTACAAGAAACAAATCCGGAAGCGCCTAAATATAAATGTCAGATAAAATTGGACAAATAAAACCACCCAGTTAGGCCAATAATATCGCTTATTGGAGCATCAGCATATAAGTTATCAAAAGAATGTAGTAAGATACTAAAAGTATATTATGACTTCGAGAAAAAACATAGTATATAAAATAACAAAAAGTTGATAGAAACACTGAAAAAAGAAGTGCAAGTAAAAGAAAGTTCAATGATAATATCGCTTGATTTAGTAAATATGTTTACAAACATCCCGGTTGAAAAAACTTTAAAACTGATTGGAAAAAACAAATAAAAATGATATGGAAAGAAAAAAGAATTAATAAAAGTAATACAAGGGTGTTTGAAGCAAAATTACTTTAGGTTTAATAATAAGTTTTATAGTCAGAAGAAGGGACTTCCAATGGGATCATCAATGTAACCGATAAGGGCAGAAAGCTACATGAACTACTTTGAAAATAAAATAATGTCAGCAGTGAAAAATAAAGACAAAATTAAGAAATGGATGAGGAATATAGAGGATATCTTGTTAAGATGGGTGGGCGATGATGAAGAATTAAAAGTATGTTTGAAGAGGTTAACAAATTAAAAGAGACTATAAATTTGAAGATAAAAGTTGGAAACAAGAAAATGAACTTCCTAGATTTAAACCAAAGAATAGAATAATTCAAGAAAATATGATAAAATTTGAAATTTAAAGGAAAAGCACATATACTGATGTTATAATACCAAATGATTCATACCATCCAATACATTACAAAATGGCAGCGATAAATATTTCCTTTCATAGAATAAACAGTTTTATAGAAGACGAGGAAAACAGAAAGAAAGAAATAGAATGAATGAAATAATTGTAAAAAACAACAAGTATAATACGAATGTAGTAGATAAAATATTTAATAATATAAAACGAAGAGAAGAAACACAAAATGAGAATAGTAAAGAAAAGGAGTATAATTGATCCATACCTTATATAGGTTATAACACACGTAAGATACAAAAATGTTTCAGAAAATATAATATAGGGGTAGCGGGTAAAAAATTGAAAACCGTGGTTGATATAGTAAAAACTACGAATTATGAGGACGAATACATATTGAAGAAAAGTGGAGAATATACGCGCAGATATGAGGAATGTGAAAAACTATATCTGGGCGAAATGTTTCATCAATTTTGCCATAGCTTTAAAGAATATTGTAGAGGTGAAGAAAAGTTAACGACGAATTCATTATACGCTAGGCATTTAAAAGAAGAAGGACATAAATTCATTGACCCAGTCGTAAATTATAAGATATTAAAAGTGATGAGTAAAGAAAGAGAAAGAAGTTTGAAGAAAAAAGTGGAAATATTAAAAATAAGAAATAAAAATGAAAATCGACTAATGAATACAAAAACCACATTTGAAAATGAAGAAATATTTAGCAGCTTATTAGACAACAAAAACCAGTAGAAAATGAGTTATCGAAAATTGTAACGGCTACAAAATTTAAATTGTAAGACAATCCACTATGGTTTGAGCTATGTAAGGCGTTACTCCTTCAGGGGGCAGGGCAACAGATGTCCGGTAAGACGGTAAATATGAATTGAACGGATTCATATTTCTCTGTTGGTGAATGACTTGAAGATGGCTTGACTGTTGAAAGCGCTCGTCAGTACCAAAGACAACATAGTGGTTTGTAAAAATTACTAGTAGAAATATTTGAGCCCACTAACACTCGAATACAAGAATAAATAAATAGATTGATAAATCTAAGGAGTAGAAGAATAATTTAGCCGAGAGATAAAGTAGATTTCTATAAATAATTGAAAAGAAAAATTATGTTCAAGAAAACTTTGTCTAAAATTTGGTTTATTAAGCAGTGTTGTTTACTTCACAATATAATACCAAAGTATGCAAAAATCGAAATAAAAGGAATAAGTGAAACACGGAAAAAGTAAAGAACATAAGTGTACAGTTATGAGTTAAACAGGAAATAAAATATTTGTATCAGCAAATGAATACGTATAATAAAAAGTTACTAAAAATGCACATAGAACTAAATCAAAAGTATAATTACATAGAAATAGAAAAAATTTTGTAAGATTTTGGTGAGCGGAATATGAAGACGAAATTGGAAGAAAGAAATAAGAAGTTGAAAACTGAATTAGAATGTTTAAAAGAAATTAATGATACGAGAATGTCAAACCAGATCAAGGAAATTTGAAGTTATCCGAGACAATAGTTAATTTAACAGAAATGGTATTCAATAATGAAGAAAAGAAATTATTAGAAAAAAGCCTAAGTTATGCACCGCCAAGGAATTTGAATAAAAAAGGTATATTAATAGAATGTGAATGAATAATAAGCAAGAAAAGAGGAGAAAATAAAAAAAAATTGAAATTTGAAATTAGTAACATTGTGGGAACATTAGAAGAAAAGAACAGAAAATAAGGAAGAAATAGTATGGCTGTTAAGAGAAACATAGAACAGTTAAAAAGTAAACTAAAACAAAATAATCTTATGGTAACAAAAGAGGACAAAGGCAACTCCGTAGTGCTAAGAGATACAGAAGATTATACAAAGAAAGGAAGAAATTTATAAAAAGTAAGAATTATGAAGAGATTAAATATGATTATACTAATAAATTTCAAAGTAGGGTGAAGAAATAAATAAAAAATTCCACTATGTTTAAGAATAAGGTAAAACTAAAAGAAACAAATCCGGAAGCGCCTAAATATAAATGTCAGATAAAATTGGACAAATAAAACCACCCAGTTAGGCCAATAATATCGCTTATTGGAGCATCAGCATATAAGTTATCAAAAGAATTTAGTAAGATACTAAAAGTATATTATGACTTCGAGAAAAAACATAGTATAAAAAATAACAAAAAGTTGATAGAAACACTGAAAAAAGAAGTGCAAGTAAAAGAAAGTTCAATGATAATATCGCTTGATTTAGTAAATATGTTTACAAACATCCCGGTTGAAAAAACGTTAAAACTGATTGAAAAAACAAATAAAAATGATACGGAAAGAAAGAAGAATTAAGAAAAGTAATACAAGAGTGTTTGAAGCAAAATTACTTTAGGTTTAATAATAAGTTTTATAGTCAGAAGAAGGGACTTCCAATGGGATCATAAATGTAACCGATAAGGGCAGAAAGCTACATGAACTACTTTGAAAATAATATAATGTCAGCAGTGAAAAATA
Organism: Magicicada septendecula; assembly: GCA_034769895.1. NCBI lineage: Eukaryota > Metazoa > Arthropoda > Insecta > Hemiptera > Cicadidae > Magicicada > Magicicada septendecula. The sequence continues at coordinate 400,188,899 of CM068369.1, read as the reverse complement.
AAGACAAAATTAAGAAATGGATGAGGAATATAGAGGATATCTTGTTAAGATGGGTGGGCGATGATGAAGAATTAAAAGTATGTTTGAAGAGGTTAACAAATTAAAAGAGACTATAAATTTGAAGATAAACGTAGGAAACAAGAAAATGAACTTCCTAGATTTAAACCAAAGAATAATTCAAGAAAATATGATAAAATTTGAAATTTAAAGGAAAAGCACATATACTGATGTTATAATACCAAATGATTCATACCATCCAATACATTATAAAATGGCAGCGATAAATATTTCCTTTCATAGAATAAACAGTTTTATAGAAGACGAGGAAAACAGAAAGAAAGAAATAGAATGAATGAAATAATTGTAAAAAACAACAAGTATAATACGAATGTAGTAGATAAAATATTTAATAATATAAAACGAAGAGAAGAAACACAAAATGAGAATAGTAAAGAAAAGGAGTATAATTGATCCATACCTTATATAGGTTATAACACACGTAAGATACAAAAATGTTTCAGAAAATATAATGTAGGGTAGCGGGTAAAAAATTGAAAACCGTGGTTGATATAGTAAAAACTACGAATTATGAAGACGAAGACATATTGAAGAAAATTGGAGAATATACGCGCAGATATGAGGAATGTGAAAAATTATATCTGGGCGAAATGTTTCATCAATTTTGCCATAGCTTTAAAGAATATTGTAGAGGTGAAGAAAAGATAACGACGAATTCATTATACGCTAGGCATTTAAAAGAAGAAGGACATAAATTCATAGACCCAGTCGTAAATTATAAGATATTAAAAGTGATGAGTAAAGAAAGAGAAAGAAATTTGAAGAAAAAAGTGGAAATATTAAAAATAAGAAATAAAAATGAAAATCGACTAATGAATACAAAAACCACATTTGAAAATGAAGAAATATTTAGCAGCTTATTAGACAACAAAAACCAGTAGAAAATAAGTTATCGAAAATTGTAACGGCTACAAAATTTAAATTGTAAGACAATCCACTATGGTTTGAGCTAAGTAAGACGTTACTCCTTCAGGGGGCGGGGCAACAGATGTCCGGTAAGACGGTAAATAAGAATTGAACGGATTCATATTTCTCTGTTGGTGAATGACTTGAAGATGGCTTGACTGCTGAAAGCGCTCGTCAGTACCAAAGACAACATAGTGGTTTGTAAAAATTACTAGTAGAAATATTTGAGCCCACTAACACTCGAATACAAGAATAAATAAATAGATTGATAAATCTAAGGAGTAGAAGAATAATTTAGCAGAGAGATAAAGTAGATTTCTATAAATAATTGAAAAGAAAAATTATGTTCAAGAAAACTTTGTCTAAAATTTGGTTTATTAAGCAGTGTTGTTTACTTCACAATATAATACCAAAGTATGCAAAAATCGAAATAAAAGGAATAAGTGAAACACGGAAAAAGTAAAGAACATAAGTGTACAGTTATGAGTAAAACAGGAAATAAAATATTTGTATCAGCAAATGAATACGTATAATAAAAAGTTACTAAAAATGCACATAGAACTAAATCAAAAGTATAATTACATAGAAATAGAAGAAATTTTGTAAGATTTTGGTGAGCGGAATATGAAGACGAAATTGGAAGAAAGAAATAAGAAGTTGAAAACTAAATTAGAATGTTTAATAGAAATGAATGATACGAGAATGTCAAACCAGATCAAGCAAATTTGAAGTTATCCGAGACAATAGTTAATTTAACAGAAATGTTATTCAATAATGAAGAAAAGAAATTATTAGAAAAAAGCCTAAGTTATGCACTGCCAAGGAATTTGAATAGAAAAGGTATATTAATAGAATGTGAATGAATAATAAGCAAGCAAAGAGGAGAAAATAAAAAAAAATTGAAATTTGAAATTAGTAACATTGTGGGAACATTAGAAGAACAGAACAGAAAATAAGGAGGAAATAGTATGGCTGTTAAGAGAAACATAGAACAGTTAAAAAGTAAACTAAAACAAAATAATCTTATGGTAACAAAAGAGGACAAAGGCAACTCCGTAGTGCTAAGAGATACAGAAGATTATACAAAGAAAGGAAGAAATTTATAAAAAGTAAGAATTATGAAGAGATTAAATATGATTATGCTAATAAATTTCAAAGTAGGGTGAAGAAATAAATAAAAAATTCCACTATGTTTAAGAATAAGGTAAAACTACAAGAAACAAATCCGGAAGCGCCTAAATATAAATGTCAGATAAAATTGGACAAATAAAACCACCCAGTTAGGCCAATAATATCGCTTATTGGAGCATCAGCATATAAGTTATCAAAAGAATGTAGTAAGATACTAAAAGTATATTATGACTTCGAGAAAAAACATAGTATATAAAATAACAAAAAGTTGATAGAAACACTGAAAAAAGAAGTGCAAGTAAAAGAAAGTTCAATGATAATATCGCTTGATTTAGTAAATATGTTTACAAACATCCCGGTTGAAAAAACTTTAAAACTGATTGGAAAAAACAAATAAAAATGATACGGAAAGAAAAAAGAATTAATAAAAGTAATACAAGGGTGTTTGAAGCAAAATTACTTTAGGTTTAATAATAAGTTTTATAGTCAGAAGAAGGGACTTCCAATGGGATCATCAATGTAACCGATAAGGGCAGAAAGCTACATGAACTACTTTGAAAATAAAATAATGTCAGCAGTGAAAAATAAAGACAAAATTAAGAAATGGATGAGGAATATAGAGGATATCTTGTTAAGATGGGTGGGCGATGATGAAGAATTAAAAGTATGTTTGAAGAGGTTAACAAATTAAAAGAGACTATAAATTTGAAGATAAAAGTTGGAAACAAGAAAATGAACTTCCTAGATTTAAACCAAAGAATAGAATAATTCAAGAAAATATGATAAAATTTGAAATTTAAAGGAAAAGCACATATACTGATGTTATAATACCAAATGATTCATACCATCCAATACATTACAAAATGGCAGCGATAAATATTTCCTTTCATAGAATAAACAGTTTTATAGAAGACGAGGAACAAAATGGCAGCGATAAATATTTCCTTTCATAGAATAAACAGTTTTATAGAAGACGAGGAAAACAGAAAGAAAGAAATAGAATGAATGAAATAATTGTAAAAAACAACAAGTATAATACGAATGTAGTAGATAAAATATTTAATAATATAAAACGAAGAGAAGAAACACAAAATGAGAATAGTAAAGAAAAGGAGTATAAATGATCCATACCTTATATAGGTTATAACACAAGTAAGATACAAAAATGTTTCAGAAAATATAATATAGGGGTAGCGGGTAAAAAATTGAAAACCGTGGTTGATATAGTAAAAAACTACGAATTATGAGGGACGAATACATATTGAAGAAAAGTGGAGAATATACGCGCAGATATGAGGAATGTGAAAAAACTATATCTGGGCGAAATGTTTCATCAATTTTGCCATAGCTTTAAAGAATATTGTAGAGGTGAAGAAAAGTTAACGACGAATTCATTATACGCTAGGCATTTAAAAGAAGAAGGACATAAATTCATAGACCCAGTCGTAAATTATAAGATATTAAAAGTGATGAGTAAAGAAAGAGAAAGAAATTTGAAGAAAAAAGTGGAAATATTAAAAATAAGAAATAAAAATGAAAATCGACTAATGAATACAAAAACCACATTTGAAAATGAAGAAATATTTAGCAGCTTATTAGACAACAAAAACCAGTAGAAAATGAGTTATCGAAAATTGTAACGGCTACAAAATTTAAATTGTAAGACAATCCACTATGGTTTGAGCTATGTAAGACGTTACTCCTTCAGGGGGCAGGGCAACAGATGTCCGGTAAGACGGTAAATATGAATTGAACGGATTCATATTTCTCTGTTGGTGAATGACTTGAAGATGGCTTGACTGTTGAAAGCGCTCGTCAGTACCAAAGACAACATAGTGGTTTGTAAAAATTACTAGTAGAAATATTTGAGCCCACTAACACTCGAATACAAGAATAAATAAATAGATTGATAAATCTAAGGAGTAGAAGAATAATTTAGCCGAGAGATAAAGTAGATTTCTATAAATAATTGAAAAGAAAAATTATGTTCAAGAAAACTTTGTCTATAATACCAAAGTATGCAAAAATCGAAATAAAAGGAATAAGTGAAACACGGAAAAAGTAAAGAACATAAGTGTACAGTTATGAGTAAAACAGGAAATAAAATATTTGTATCAGCAAATGAATACGTATAATAAAAAGTTACTAAAAATGCACATAGAACTAAATCAAAAGTATAATTACATAGAAATAGAAAAAATTTTGTAAGATTTTGGTGAGCGGAATATGAAGACGAAATTGGAAGAAAGAAATAAGAAGTTGAAAACTGAATTAGAATGTTTAAAAGAAATGAATGATACGAGAATGTCAAACCAGATCAAGGAAATATGAAGTTATCCGAGACAATAGTTAATTTAACAGAAATGGTATTCAATAATGAAGAAAAGAAATTATTAGAAAAAAGCCTAAGTTATGCACCGCCAAGGAATTTGAATAAAAAAGGTATATTAATAGAATGTGAATGAATAATAAGCAAGAAAAGAGGAGAAAATAAAAAAAAATTGAAATTTGAAATTAGTAACATTGTGGGAACATTAGAAGAAAAGAACAGAAAATAAGGAAGAAATAGTATGGCTGTTAAGAGAAACATAAAACAGTTAAAAAGTAAACTAAAACAAAATAATATTATGGTAACAAAAGAGGACAAAGGCAACTCCGTAGTGCTAATAGATACAGAAGAGTATACAAAGAAAGGAATAAATTTATAAAAAGTAAGAATTATGAAGAGCTTACGTATGATTATACTAATAAATTTCAAAGTAGGGTGAAGAAATAAATAAAAAATTCCACTATGTTAAAGAATAAGGTAAAACTACAAGAAACAAATCCGGAAGCGCCGAAATATAAATGTCAGATAAAATTCCACAAATAAAACCACCCAGTTAGGCCAATAATATCGCTTATTGGAGCATCAGCATATAAGTTATCAAAAGAATGTAGTAAGATACTAAAAGTATATTATGACTTCGAGAAAAAACATAGTATAAAAAATAACAAAAAGTTGATAGAAACACTGAAAAAAGAAGTGCAAGTAAAAGAAATTCAATGATAATATCGCTTGATGTAGCAAATATGTTTACAAATATCCCGGGGTTGAAAAAACGTTAAAACTGATTGAAAAGAACAAATAAAAATGATACGGAAAGAAAGAAGAATTAATAAAAGTAATACAAGAGTGTTGGAAGCAAAATTACTTTAGGTTTAATAATAAGTTTTATAGTCAGAAGAAGGGACTTCCAATGGGATCATCAATGTAACCGATAAGGGCAGAAAACTACATGAACTACTTTGAAAATAAAATAATGTCAACAGTGAAAAATAAAGACAAAATTAAGAAATGGATGAGGAATATAGAGGATATCTTGTTAATATGGGTGGGCGATGATGAAGAATTAAAAGTATTTTTTGAAGAGGTTAGCAAATTAGAAGAGCCTATAAATTTGAAGATAAAAGTAGGAAACAAGAAAATGAACTTACTAGATTTAAACCAAAGAATAATTCAAGAAAATATAATAAAATTTGAAATTTAAAGGAAAAGCACGTATACTGATGTTATAAGACCAAATGATTCATACCATCCAATACATTATAAAATGGCAGCGATAAATATTTTCTTTCATAGAATAAACAGTTTTATAGAAGACGAGGAAAACAGAAAGAAAGAAATAGAATAAATGAAATAATTGTAAAAAACAACAAGTATAATACGAATGTAGTAGATAAAATATTTAATAATATAAAACGAAGAGAAGAAACACAAAATGAGAATAGTAAAGAAAAGGAGTATAATTGATCCATACCTTATATAGGTTATAACACACGTAAGATACAAAAATGTTTCAGAAAATATAATATAGGGGTAGCGGGTAAAAAATTGAAAACCGTGGTTGATATAGTAAAAACTACGAATTATGAAGACGAATACATATTGAAGAAAATTGGAGAATATACGCGCAGATATGAGGAATGTTAAAAACTATATCTGGGCGAAATGTTTCATCAATTTTGCCATAGGTTTAAAGAATATTGGAGAGGTGAAGAAAAGTTAACGACGAATTCATTATACGCTAGGCATTTAAAAGAAGAAGGACATAAATTCATAGACCCAGTCGTAAATTATAAGATATTAAAAGTGATGAGTAAAGAAAGAGAAAGAAAATTGAAGAAAAAAGTGGAAATATTAAAAATAAGAAATAAAAATGAAAATCGACTAATGAATACAAAAACCACATTTGAAAATGAAGAAATATTTAGCAGCTTATTAGACAACAAAAACCAGTAGAAAATGAGTTATCGAAAATTGTAACGGCTACAAAATTTAAATTGTAAGACAATCCACTATGGTTTGAGCTAAGTAAGACGTTACTCCTTCAGGGGGCAGGGCAACAGATGTCCGGTAAGACGGTAAATAAGAATTGAACGGATTCATATTTCTCTGTTGGTGAATGACTTGAAGATGGCTTGACTGCTGAAAGCGCTCGTCAGTACCAAAGACAACATAGTGGTTTGTAAAAATTACTAGTAGAAATATTTGAGCCCACTAACACTCGAATAGAAGAATAAATAAATAGATTGATAAATCTAAGGAGTAGAAGAATAATTTAGCCGATAGATAAAGTAGATTTCTATAAATAATTGAAAACAAAAATTATGTTCAAGAAAACTTTGTCTAAAATTTGGTTTATTAAGCAGTGTTGTTTACTTCACAATATAATACCAAAGTATGCAAAAATCGAAATAAAAGGAATAAGTGAAACACGGAAAAAGTAAAGAACATAAGTGTACAGTTATGAGTAAAACAGGAAATAAAATATTTGTATCAGCAAATGAATACGTATAATAAAAAGTTACTAAAAATGCACATAGAACTAAATCAAAAGTATAATTACATAGAAATAGAAAAAATTTTGTAAGATTTTGGTGAGCGGAATATGAAGACGAAATTGGAAGAAAGAAATAAGAAGTTGAAAACTGAATTAGAATGTTTAAAAGAAATGAATGATACGAGAATGTCAAACCAGATCAAGGAAATTTGAAGTTATCCGAGACAATAGTTAATTTAACAGAAATGGTATTCAATAATGAAGAAAAGAAATTATTAGAAAAAAGCCTAAGTTATGCACCGCCAAGGAATTTGAATAAAAAAGTATATTAATAGAATGTGAATGAATAATAAGCAAGAAAAGAGGAGAAAATAAAAAAAAATTGAAATTTGAAATTAGTAACATTGTGGGAACATTAGAAGAAAAGAACAGAAAATAAGGAAGAAATAGTATGGCTGTTAAGAGAAACATAAAACAGTTAAAAGTAAACTAAAACAAAATAATATTATGGTAACAAAAGAGGACAAAGGCAACTCCGTAGTGCTAATAGATACAGAAGAGTATACAAAGAAAGGAATAAATTTATAAAAAGTAAGAATTATGAAGAGATTACGTATGATTATACTAATAAATTTCAAAGTAGGGTGAAGAAATAAATAAAAAATTCCACTATGTTTAAGAATAAGGTAAAACTACAAGAAACAAATCCGGAAGCGCCTAAATATAAATGTCAGATAAAATTGCACAAATAAAACCACCCAGTTAGGCCAATAATTTCGCTTATTGGAGCATCAGCATATAAGTTATCAAAAGAATTTAGTAAGATACTAAAAGTATATTATGACTTCGAGAAAAAACATAGTATATAAAATAACAAAAAGTTGATAGAAACACTGAAAAAAGAAGTGCAAGTAAAAGAAAGTTCAATGTTAATATCGCTTGATGTAGTAAATATGTTTACAAACATCCCGGTTGAAAAAAACGTTAAAACTGATTGAAAAGAACAAATAAAAATGATACGGAAAAAAGAAGAATAAATAAAAGTAATACAAGGGTGTTGGAAGCAAAATTACTTTAGGTTTAATAATAAGTTTTATAGTCAGAAGAAGGGACTTCCAATGGGATCATCAATGTAACCGATAAGGGCAGAAAACTACATGAACTACTTTGAAAATAAAATAATGTCAACAGTGAAAAATAAAGACAAAATTAAGAAATGGATGAGGAATATAGAGGATATCTTGTTAATATGGGTGGGCTATGATGAAGAATTAAATGTATTTTTTGAAGAAGTTAACAAATTAGAAGAGACTACAAATTTGAAGATAAAATAGGAAACAAGAAAATGAACTTCCTAGATTTAAACCAAAGAATAATTCAAGAAAATATAATAAAATTTGAAATTTAAAGGAAAAGCACATATACTGATGTTATAAGACCAAATGATTCATACCATCCAATACATTATAAAATGGCAGCGATAAATATTTCCTTTCATAGAATAAACAGTTTTATAGAAGACGAGGAAAACAGAAAGAAAGAAATAGAATGAATGAAATAATTGTAAAAAACAACAAGTATAATACGAATGTAGTAGATAAAATATTTAATAATATAAAACGAAGAGAAGTAACACAAAATGAGAATAGTAAAGGCAAGAAGGAATATAAGTGATCCATATCTTATATAGGTTATAACACAAGTAAGATACAAAAATGTTTCAGAAAATATAATATAGGGGTAGCGATTAAAAAATCGAAAACCGTGTTTGATATAGTAAAAACTACGAATTATGAAGACGAAGACATATTGAAGAAAACTGGAGAATATACGCGCAGATATGAGGAATGTGAAAAACTATATCTGGGCGAAATGGTTCATCAATTTTGCCAGAGATTTAAAGAATATAGGAGAGGTGAAGAAGAGTTAACGACGAATTCATTATACGCTAAGCATTTAATAGAAGAAGGACATAAATTCATAGACCCAGTCGTAAATTATAAGATATTAAAGTGATGAGTAAAGAAAGAGAAAGAAAATTAAAGAAAGAAATGGAAATATTAAAAATAATAAATAAAAATGAAAACGACTAATAGAGATAAATGAAAATCTCTGGGGGAGATCCACCATAGAGAAGTCGGTTTGGAATACGGAAAGATTTTAGTTAAATTACGGCTGTGGGTTGCCCATCTTAACCCGCAACGACAGCATTATTTTAACATAATGTAAAGAATACTTAACCAGTTATCTGGAAATACGGAAATACAGCCGTCAAAAAAAAAAAAAAAAAAAAAAACCACACTTGAAAATGAAGAAATATTTAGCAGCTTATTAGACAACAAAAACCAGTAGAAAATGAGTTAACGAAAATTGTAACGACTACAAAATTTATAATGTAAGACAATCCACTATGGTTTGAGCTAAGTAAGATGTTACTCCAGCAGGGGGGGGGGGGTACAGATGTCCGGTAAGACGGTAAATAAGAATTGAACGGATTCATATTTCTCTGTTGGTGAATGACTTGAAGATGGCTTGACTGCTGAAAGCGCTCGTCAGTACCAAAGACAACATAGTGGTTTGTAAAAATTACTAGTAGAAATATTTGAGCCCACTAACACTCGAATAGAAGAATAAATAAATAGATTGATAAATCTAAGGAGTAGAAGAATAATTTAGCCGAGAAATAAAGTAGATTTCTATAAATAATTGAAAACAAAAATTATGTTCAAGAAAACTTTGTCTAAAATTTGGTTTATTAAGCAGTGTTGTTTACTTCATAATATAATACCAAAGTATGCAAAAATCGAAATAAAATGAAGTAGTGAAACACGGAAAAAAGTAAAGAACATAAGTGTACAGTTATGGGTAAAACAGGAAATAAAATATTTGTATCAGCAAATGTATACGTATAATAGAAAGTTACTAAAAATGCACATAGAACTACATCAAAAGTATAATTACATAGAAATAGAAGAAATTTTGTAAGATTTTGGTGAGCGGAATATGAAGACGCAATTGGAAGAAAGAAATAAGAAGTAGAAAAATAAATTAGAATGTTTAAAAGAAATGAATGATATGAGAATGTCAAACCAGATCAAGCAGATTTGAAGTTATCCGAGACAATAGTTAATTTAACAGAAATGGTATTCAATAATGAAGAAAAGAAATTATTAGAAAAAAGCCTAAATTATGCACCGCCAAGGAATTTGAATAAAGAAGGTATATTAATAGAATGTGAATGAATAATAATCAAGGAAAAGAGGAGAAAATAAAAAAAAATTGAAATTTGAAATTAGTAACATTGTGGGAACATTAGAAGAAAAGAACAGAAAATAAGGAGGAAATAGTATGGCTGTTAAGAGAAACATAAAACAGTTAAAAAGTAAACTAAAACAAAATAATATTATGGTAACAAAAGAGGACAAAGGCAACTCCGTAGTGCTAATAGATAGAGAAGAGTATACAAAGAAAGGAAGAAATTTATAAAAAGTAAGAATTATGAAGAGATTAAATATGATTATACTAATAAATTTCAAAGTAGAGTGAAGAAATAAATAAAAAATTCCACTATGTTTAAGAATAAGGTAAAACTACAAGAAACAATTCCGGAAGCGCCTAAATATAAATGTCAGATAAAATTGCACAAATAAAACCACCCAGTTAGGCCAATAATATCGCTTATTGGAGCATCAGCATATAATTTAACAAAAGAATGTAGTAAGATACTAAAAGTATATTATGACTTCGAGAAAAAACATAGTATATAAAATAACAAAAAGTTGATAGAAACACTGAAAAAAGAAGTGCAAGTAAAAGAAAGTTCAATGTTAATATCGCTTGATGTAGTAAATATGTTTACAAACATCCCGGTTGAAAAAACGTTAAAACTGATTGAAAAGAACAAATAAAAATGATACGGAAAGAAAGAAGAATTAATAAAAGTAATACAAGAGCGTTTGAAGCAAAATTACTTTAGGTTTAATAATAAGTTTTATAGACAGAAGAAGGGACTTCCAATGGGATCATCAATGTAACCGATAAGGGCAGAAAACTACATGAACTACTTTGAAAATAAAATAATGTCAACAGTGAAAAATAAAGACAAAATTAAGAAATGGATGAGGAATATAGAGGATATCTTGTTAATATGGGTGGGCGATGATGAAGAATTAAAAGTATTTTTTGAAGAGGTTAGCAAATTAGAAGAGACTATAAATTTGAAGATAAAAGTAGGAAACAAGAAAATGAACTTCCTAGATTTAAACCAAAGAATAATTCAAGAAAATATAATAAAATTAGAAATTTAAAGGAAAAGCACATATACTGATGTTATAATACCAAATGATTCGTACCATCCAATACAGTATAAAATGGCAGCGATAAATATTTCCTTTCATAGAATAAGCAGTTGTATAGAAGACGAGGAAAACAGAAAGAAAGAAATAGAATGAATGAAAATAATTGTAGAAAACAACAAGTATAATACGAATGTAGTAGATAAAATATTTAATAATATAAAACGAAGAGAAGTAACACAAAATGAGAATAGTAAAGAAAAGAAGGAGTATAAGTGATCCATATCTTATATAGGTTATAACACACGTAAGATACAAAAATGTTTCAGAAAATATAATATAGGGGTAGCGGTTAAAAAATCGAAAACCGTGTTTGATATAGTAAAAACTACGAATTATGAAGACGAAGACATATTGAAGAAAAGTGGAGAATATACGCGCAGTTATGAGGAATGTGAAAAATTATATCTGGGCGAAATGGTTCATCAATTTTGCCAGAGATTTAAAGAATATAGGAGAGGTGAAGAAGAGTTAACGACGAATTCATTATACGCTAAGCATTTAATAGAAGAAGGACATAAATTCATAGACCCAGTCGTAAATTATAAGATATTAAAGTGATGAGTAAAGAAAGAGAAAGAAAATTAAAGAAAGAAGTGGAAATATTAAAAATAAGAAATAAAAAGGAAAAACGACTAATGAATACAAAAACCAAATTTGAAAATGGAGAAATATTTAGCAGCTTATTAGACAACAAAAACAAGTAGAAAATGAGTTAACGAAAATTGTAACGGCTACAAAATATATAATGTAAGACAACCCACAATAGTTTGAGCTAAGTAAGACGTTACTCCGTCAGGGGGGGGGGCTACAGATGTCCGGTAAGACGGTAAATAAGAATTGAACGGATTCATATTTCTTTGTTGGTGAATGACTTGAAGATGGCTTGACTGCTGAAAGCGCTCGTCAGTACCAAAGACAACATAGTGGTTTGTAAAAATTACTAGTAGAAATATTTGAGCCCACTAACACTCGAATACAAGAATAAATAAATAGATTGATAAATCTAAGGAGTAGAAGAATAATGGAGCCGAGAAATAAAGTAGATTTCTATAAATAACTGAAAACAAAAATTATGTTCAAGAAAACCTTGTCTAAAATTTGGTTTATTAAGCAGTGTTGTTTACTTCACAATATAATACCAAAGTATGCAAAAATCGAAATAAAAGGAAGAAGTGAAACACGGAAAAAATAAAGAACATAAGTGTACAGTTATGGGTAAAACAGGAAATAAAATATTTGTATCAGCAAATGTATACGTATAATAGAAAGTTACTAAAAATGCACATAGAACTACATCAAAAGTATAATTACATAGAAATAGAAGAAATTTTGTAAGATTTTGGTGAGCGGAATATGAAGACGAAATTGGAAGAAAGAAATAAGAAGTTGAAAAGTAAATTAGAATATTTAAAAGAAATGAATGATATGAGAATGTAAAACCAGATCAAGCAGATTTGAAGTTATCCGAGACAATAGTTAATTTAACAGAAATGGTATTCAATAATGAAGAAAAGAAATTATTAGAAAAAAAGCCTAAATTATGCACCGCCAAGGAATTTGAATAAAGAAGGTATATTAATAGAATGTGAATGAATAGTAAGCAAGGAAAAGAGAAGAAAATAAAAAAAAATTGAAATTTGTAATTAGTAACATTGTGGGAACATTAGAAGAAAAGAACAGAAAATAAGGAAGAAATAGTATGGCTGTTAAGAGAAACATAAAACAGTTAAAAGTAAACTAAAACAAAATAATATTATGGTAACAAAAGAGGACAAAGGCAACTCCGTAGTGCTAATAGATACAGAAGAGTATACAAAGAAAGGAATAAATTTATAAAAAGTAAGAATTATGAAGAGATTACGTATGATTATACTAATAAATTTCAAAGTAGGGTGAAGAAATAAATAAAAAATTCCACTATGTTTAAGAATAAGGTAAAACTACAAGAAACAAATCCGGAAGCGCCTAAATATAAATGTCAGATAAAATTGCACAAATAAAACCACCCAGTTAGGCCATTAATACCGCTTATTGGAGCATCAGCATATAAGTTATCAAAAGAATTTAGTAAGATACTAAAAGTATATTATGACTTCGAGAAAAAACATAGTATATAAAATAACAAAAAGTTGATAGAAACACTGAAAAAAGAAGTGCAAGTAAAAGAAAGTTCAATGTTAATATCGCTTGATGTAGTAAATATGTTTACAAACATCCCGGTTGAAAAAAACGTTAAAACTGATTGAAAAGAACAAATAAAAATGATACGGAAAAAAGAAGAATAAATAAAAGTAATACAAGGGTGTTGGAAGCAAAATTACTTTAGGTTTAATAATAAGTTTTATAGTCAGAAGAAGGGACTTCCAATGGGATCATCAATGTAACCGATAAGGGCAGAAAACTACATGAACTACTTTGAAAATAAAATAATGTCAACAGTGAAAAATAAAGACAAAATTAAGAAATGGATGAGGAATATAGAGGATATCTTGTTAATATGGGTGGGCTATGATGAAGAATTAAATGTATTTTTTGAAGAAGTTAACAAATTAGAAGAGACTACAAATTTGAAGATAAAATAGGAAACAAGAAAATGAACTTCCTAGATTTAAACCAAAGAATAATTCAAGAAAATATAATAAAATTTGAAATTTAAAGGAAAAGCACATATACTGATGTTATAAGACCAAATGATTCATACCATCCAATACATTATAAAATGGCAGCGATAAATATTTCCTTTCATAGAATAAACAGTTTTATAGAAGACGAGGAAAACAGAAAGAAAGAAATAGAATGAATGAAATAATTGTAAAAAACAACAAGTATAATACGAATGTAGTAGATAAAATATTTAATAATATAAAACGAAGAGAAGTAACACAAAATGAGAATAGTAAAGGCAAGAAGGAATATAAGTGATCCATATCTTATATAGGTTATAACACAAGTAAGATACAAAAATGTTTCAGAAAATATAATATAGGGGTAGCGATTAAAAAATCGAAAACCGTGTTTGATATAGTAAAAACTACGAATTATGAAGACGAAGACATATTGAAGAAATCTGGAGAATATACGCGCAGATATGAGGAATGTGAAAAACTATATCTGGGCGAAATGGTTCATCAATTTTGCCAGAGATTTAAAGAATATAGGAGAGGTGAAGAAGAGTTAACGACGAATTCATTATACGCTAAGCATTTAATAGAAGAAGGACATAAATTCATAGACCCAGTCGTAAATTATAAGATATTAAAGTGATGAGTAAAGAAAGAGAAAGAAAATTAAAGAAAGAAATGGAAATATTAAAAATAATAAATAAAAATGAAAACGACTAATAGAGATAAATGAAAATCTCTGGGGGAGATCCACCATAGAGAAGTCGGTTTGGAATACGGAAAGATTTTAGTTAAATTACGGCTGTGGGTTGCCCATCTTAACCCGCAACGACAGCATTATTTTAACATAATGTAAAGAATACTTAACCAGTTATCTGGAAATACGGAAATACAGCCGTCAAAAAAAAAAAAAAAAAAAAAAAAAAAAACCACACTTGAAAATGAAGAAATATTTAGCAGCTTATTAGACAACAAAAACCAGTAGAAAATGAGTTAACGAAAATTGTAACGACTACAAAATTTATAATGTAAGACAATCCACTATGGTTTGAGCTAAGTAAGATGTTACTCCAGCAGGGGGGGGGGGTACAGATGTCCGGTAAGACGGTAAATAAGAATTGAACGGATTCATATTTCTCTGTTGGTGAATGACTTGAAGATGGCTTGACTGCTGAAAGCGCTCGTCAGTACCAAAGACAACATAGTGGTTTGTAAAAATTACTAGTAGAAATATTTGAGCCCACTAACACTCGAATAGAAGAATAAATAAATAGATTGATAAATCTAAGGAGTAGAAGAATAATTTAGCCGAGAAATAAAGTAGATTTCTATAAATAATTGAAAACAAAAATTATGTTCAAGAAAACTTTGTCTAAAATTTGGTTTATTAAGCAGTGTTGTTTACTTCATAATATAATACCAAAGTATGCAAAAATCGAAATAAAATGAAGTAGTGAAACACGGAAAAAAGTAAAGAACATAAGTGTACAGTTATGGGTAAAACAGGAAATAAAATATTTGTATCAGCAAATGTATACGTATAATAGAAAGTTACTAAAAATGCACATAGAACTACATCAAAAGTATAATTACATAGAAATAGAAGAAATTTTGTAAGATTTTGGTGAGCGGAATATGAAGACGAAATTGGAAGAAAGAAATAAGAAGTAGAAAACTAAATTAGAATGTTTAAAAGAAATGAATGATATGAGAATGTCAAACCAGATCAAGCAGATTTGAAGTTATCCGAGACAATAGTTAATTTAACAGAAATGGTATTCAATAATGAAGAAAAGAAATTATTAGAAAAAAGCCTAAATTATGCACCGCCAAGGAATTTGAATAAAGAAGGTATATTAATAGAATGTGAATGAATAATAATCAAGGAAAAGAGGAGAAAATAAAAAAAAATTGAAATTTGAAATTAGTAACATTGTGGGAACATTAGAAGAAAAGAACAGAAAATAAGGAGGAAATAGTATGGCTGTTAAGAGAAACATAAAACAGTTAAAAAGTAAACTAAAACAAAATAATATTATGGTAACAAAAGAGGACAAAGGCAACTCCGTAGTGCTAATAGATAGAGAAGAGTATACAAAGAAAGGAAGAAATTTATAAAAAGTAAGAATTATGAAGAGATTAAATATGATTATACTAATAAATTTCAAAGTAGAGTGAAGAAATAAATAAAAAATTCCACTATGTTTAAGAATAAGGTAAAACTACAAGAAACAATTCCGGAAGCGCCTAAATATAAATGTCAGATAAAATTGCACAAATAAAACCACCCAGTTAGGCCAATAATATCGCTTATTGGAGCATCAGCATATAATTTAACAAAAAATGTAGTAAGATACTAAAAGTATATTATGACTTCGAGAAAAAACATAGTATATAAAATAACAAAAAGTTGATAGAAACACTGAAAAAAGAAGTGCAAGTAAAAGAAAGTTCAATGTTAATATCGCTTGATGTAGTAAATATGTTTACAAACATCCCGGTTGAAAAAACGTTAAAACTGATTGAAAAGAACAAATAAAAATGATACGGAAAGAAAGAAGAATTAATAAAAGTAATACAAGAGCGTTTGAAGCAAAATTACTTTAGGTTTAATAATAAGTTTTATAGACAGAAGAAGGGACTTCCAATGGGATCATCAATGTAACCGATAAGGGCAGAAAACTACATGAACTACTTTGAAAATAAAATAATGTCAACAGTGAAAAATAAAGACAAAATTAAGAAATGGATGAGGAATATAGAGGATATCTTGTTAATATGGGTGGGCGATGATGAAGAATTAAAAGTATTTTTTGAAGAGGTTAGCAAATTAGAAGAGACTATAAATTTGAAGATAAAAGTAGGAAACAAGAAAATGAACTTCCTAGATTTAAACCAAAGAATAATTCAAGAAAATATAATAAAATTAGAAATTTAAAGGAAAAGCACATATACTGATGTTATAATACCAAATGATTCGTACCATCCAATACAGTATAAAATGGCAGCGATAAATATTTCCTTTCATAGAATAAGCAGTTGTATAGAAGACGAGGAAAACAGAAAGAAAGAAATAGAATGAATGAAAATAATTGTAGAAAACAACAAGTATAATACGAATGTAGTAGATAAAATATTTAATAATATAAAACGAAGAGAAGTAACACAAAATGAGAATAGTAAAGAAAAGAAGGAGTATAAGTGATCCATATCTTATATAGGTTATAACACACGTAAGATACAAAAATGTTTCAGAAAATATAATATAGGGGTAGCGGTTAAAAAATCGAAAACCGTGTTTGATATAGTAAAAACTACGAATTATGAAGACGAAGACATATTGAAGAAAAGTGGAGAATATACGCGCAGTTATGAGGAATGTGAAAAATTATATCTGGGCGAAATGGTTCATCAATTTTGCCAGAGATTTAAAGAATATAGGAGAGGTGAAGAAGAGTTAACGACGAATTCATTATACGCTAAGCATTTAATAGAAGAAGGACATAAATTCATAGACCCAGTCGTAAATTATAAGATATTAAAGTGATGAGTAAAGAAAGAGAAAGAAAATTAAAGAAAGAAGTGGAAATATTAAAAATAAGAAATAAAAAGGAAAAACGACTAATGAATACAAAAACCAAATTTGAAAATGGAGAAATATTTAGCAGCTTATTAGACAACAAAAACAAGTAGAAAATGAGTTAACGAAAATTGTAACGGCTACAAAATATATAATGTAAGACAACCCACAATAGTTTGAGCTAAGTAAGACGTTACTCCGTCAGGGGGGGGGGGCTACAGATGTCCGGTAAGACGGTAAATAAGAATTGAACGGATTCATATTTCTTTGTTGGTGAATGACTTGAAGATGGCTTGACTGCTGAAAGCGCTCGTCAGTACCAAAGACAACATAGTGGTTTGTAAAAATTACTAGTAGAAATATTTGAGCCCACTAACACTCGAATACAAGAATAAATAAATAGATTGATAAATCTAAGGAGTAGAAGAATAATGGAGCCGAGAAATAAAGTAGATTTCTATAAATAACTGAAAACAAAAATTATGTTCAAGAAAACCTTGTCTAAAATTTGGTTTATTAAGCAGTGTTGTTTACTTCACAATATAATACCAAAGTATGCAAAAATCGAAATAAAAGGAAGAAGTGAAACACGGAAAAAATAAAGAACATAAGTGTACAGTTATGGGTAAAACAGGAAATAAAATATTTGTATCAGCAAATGTATACGTATAATAGAAAGTTACTAAAAATGCACATAGAACTACATCAAAAGTATAATTACATAGAAATAGAAGAAATTTTGTAAGATTTTGGTGAGCGGAATATGAAGACGAAATTGGAAGAAAGAAATAAGAAGTTGAAAAGTAAATTAGAATATTTAAAAGAAATGAATGATATGAGAATGTAAAACCAGATCAAACAGATTTGAAGTTATCCGAGACAATAGTTAATTTAACAGAAATGGTATTCAATAATGAAGAAAAGAAATTATTAGAAAAAAAGCCTAAATTATGCACCGCCAAGGAATTTGAATAAAGAAGGTATATTAATAGAATGTGAATGAATAGTAAGCAAGGAAAAGAGAAGAAAATAAAAAAAAATTGAAATTTGAAATTAGTAACATTGTGGGAACATTAGAAGAAAAGAACAGAAAATAAGGAGGCAATAGTATGGCTGTTAAGAGAAACATAAAACAGTTAAAAATAAACTAAAACAAAATAATATTATGGTAACGAAAGAGGACAAAGGCAACTCCGTAGTGCTAATAAATACAGAAGAGTATACAAAGAAAGGAATAAATTTATAAAAAGTAAGAATTATGAAGAGATTAAATATGATTATACTAATAAATTTCAAAGTAGGGTGAAGAAATAAATAAAAAATTCCACTATGTTTAAGAATAAGGTAAAACTACAAGAAACAAATCCGGAAGCGCCTAAATATAAATGTCAGATAAAATTGGACAAATAAAACCACCCAGTTAGGCCAATAATATCGCTTATTGGAGCATCAGCATATAAGTTATCAAAAGAATGTAGTAAGATACTAAAAGTATATTATGACTTCGAGAAAAAACATAGTATATAAAATAAAAAAAGTTGATAGAAACACTGAAAAAAGAAGTGCAAGTAAAAGAAAGTTCAATGATAATATCGCTTGATGTAGTAAATATGTTTACAAACATCCCGGTTGAAAAAACGTTAAAACTGATTGAAAAGAACAAATAAAAATGATACGGAAAGGAAGAAGAATTAATAAAAGTAATACAAGAGTGTTTGAAGCAAAATTACTTTAGGTTTAATAATAAGTTTTGTAGGCAGAAGAAGGGACTTCCAATGGGATCATCAATGTAACCGATAAGGGCAGAAATCTACATGAACTACTTTGAAAATAAAATAATGTCAACAGTCAAAAATAAAGACAAAATTAAGAAATGGATGAGGAATATAGAGGATATCTTGTTAATATGGGTGGGCGATGATGAAGAATTAAAAGTATTTTTTGAAGAGGTTAACAAATTAGAAGAGACTATAAATTTGAAGATAAAAGTAGGAAACAAGAAAATGAACTTCCTAGATTTAAACCAAAGGATAATTCAAGAAAATATAATAAAATTTGAAATTTAAAGGAAAAGCACATATACTGATGTTATAATACCAAATGATTCGTACCATCCAATACAGTATAAAATGGCAGCGATAAATATTTCCTTTCATAGAATAAGCAGTTGTATAGAAGACGAGGAAAACAGAAAGAAAGAAATAGAATGAATGAAAATAATTGCAAAAAAAACAAGTATAATACGAATGTAGTAGATAACATATTTAATAATATAAAACGAAGAGAAGTAACACAAAATGAGAATAGTAAAGAAAACAAGGAGGTATAAGTGATCCATATCTTATATAGGTTATAACACACGTAAGATACAAAAATGTTTCAGAAAATATAATATAGGGGTAGCGGTTAAAAAATCGAAAACCGTGTTTGATATAGTAAAAACTACGAATTATGAAGACGGAGACATATTGAAGAAAAGTGGAGAATATACGCGCAGTTATGAGGAATGTGAAAAATTTTATCTGGGCGAAATGGTTCATCAATTTTGACAGAGATTTAAAGAATATAGGAGAGGTGAAGAAGAGTTAACGACGAATTCATTATACGCTAAGCATTTAATAGAAGAAGGACATAAATTCATAGACCCAGTCGTAAATTATAAGATATTAAAAGTGATGAGTAAAGAAAGAGAAAGAAAATTAAAGAAAGAAGTGGAAATATTAAAAATAAGAAATAAAAATGAAAAACGACTAATGAATACAAAAACCAGATTTGAAAATGAAGAAATATTTAACAGCTTATTAGACAACAAAAACCAGTAGACAATGAGTTAACGAAAATTGTAACGGCAACAAAATATATAATGTAAGACAACCCACTATGGTTTGAGCTAAGTAAGACGTTACTCCGTCAGGGGGGGGGGGCTACAGATGTCCGGTAAGACGGTAAATAAGAATTGAACGGATTCATATTTCTCTGTTGGTGAATGACTTGAAGATGGCTTGACTGCTGAAAGCGCTCGTCAGTACCAAAGACAACATAGTGGTTTGTAAAAATTACTAGTAGAAATATTTGAGCCCACTAACACTCGACTACAAGAATAAATATATAGATTGATAAATCTAAGGAGTAGAAGAATAATGGAGCCGATAAATAAAGTAAATTTCTATAAATATTGAAAAAAAAAATTATGTTCAAGAAAACTTTGTCTAAAATTTGGTTTATTAAGCAGTGTTGTTTACTTCATAATATAATACCAAAGTATGCAAAAATCGAAATAAAAGGAAGAAGTGAAACACGGAAAAAAGTAAAGAACAGAAGTGTACAGTTATGGGTAAAACTGGAAATAAAATATTTGTATCAGCAAATGTATACGTATAATAAAAAGTTACTAAAAATGCACATAGAACTACATCAAAAGTATAATTACATAGAAATAGAAGAAATTTTGTAAGATATTGGTGATCGGAATATGAAGACGAAATTGGAAGAAAGAAATAAGAAGTTGAAAAGTAAATTAGAATATTTAAAAGAAATGAATGATATGAGAATGTAAAACCAGATCAAGCAGATTTGAAGTTATCCGAGACAATAGTTAATTTAACAGAAATGGTATTCAATAATGAAGAAAAGAAATTATTAGAAAAAAGCCTAAATTATGCACCGCCAAGGAATTTGAATAAAGAAGGTATATTAATAGAATGGGAATGAATAATAAGCAAGGAAAAGAGAAGAAAATAAAAAAAAATTGAAATTTGAAATTAGTAACATTGTGGGAACATTAGAAGAAAAGAACAGAAAATAAGGAGGCAATAGTATGGCTGTTAAGAGAAACATAAAACAGTTAAAAAGTAAACTAAAACAAAATAATATTATGGTAACAAAAGAGGACAAAGGCAACTCCGTAGTGCTAATAGATACAGAAGAGTATACAAAGAGAGGAATAAATTTATAAAAAGTAAGAATTATGAAGAGATTAAATATGATTATACTAATAAATTTCAAAGTAGGGTGAAGAAATAAATAAAAAATTCCACTATGTTTAAGAATAAGGTAAAACTACAAGAAACAAATCCGGAAGCGCCTAAATATAAATGTCAGATAAAATTGCACAAATAAAACCACCCAGTTAGGCCAATAATATCGCTTATTGGAGCATCAGCATATAAGTTATCAAAAGAATGTAGTAAGATACTAAAAGTATATTATGACTTCGAGAAAAAACATAGTATATAAAATAACAAAAAGTTGATGGAAACACTGAAAAAAGAAGTGCAAGTAAAAAAAAGTTCAATGTTAATATCGCTTGATGTAGTAAATATGTTTACAAACATCCCGGTTGAAAAAACGTTAAATCTGATTGAAAAGAACAAATAAAAATGATACGGAAAGAAAGAAGAATTAATAAAAGTAATACAAGAGTGTTTGAAGCAAAATTACTTTAGGTTTAATAATAAGTTTTATAGGCAGAAGAAGGGACTTCCAATGGGATCATCAATGTCACCGATAAGGGCAGAAAACTACATGAACTACTTTGAAAATAAAATAATGTCAACAGTGAAAAATAAAGACAAAATTAAGAAATGGATGAGGAATATAGAGGATATCTTGTTAATATGGGTGGGCGATGATGAAGAATTAAAAGTATTTTTTGAAGAGGTTAGCAAATTAGAAGAGACTATAAATTTGAAGATAAAAGTAGGAAACAAGAAAATGAACTTCCTAGATTTAAACCAAAGAATAATTCAAGAAAATATAATAAAATTTGAAATTTAAAGGAAAAGCACATATACTGATGTTATAATACGAAATGATTCGTACCATCCAATACAGTATAAAATAGCAGCGATAAATATTTCCTTTCATAGGATAAGAAGTTGTATAGAAGACGAGGAAAACAGAAAGAAAGAAATAGAATGAATGAAAATAATTGTAAAAAACAACAAGTATAATACGAATGTAGTAGATAAAATATTTAATAATATGAAACGAAGAGAAGTAACACAAAATGAGAATAATAAAGAAAAGAAGGATTATAAGTGATCCATATCTTATATAGGTTATAACACACGTAAGGTACAAAAATGTTTCAGAAAAAATAATATAGGGGTAGCGGTTAAAAAATCGAAAACCGTGTTTGATATAGTAAAAACTACGAATTATGAAGACGAAGACATATTGAAGAGAAGTGGAGAATATACGCGCAGTTATGAGGAATGTGAAAAATTATATCTGGGCGAAATGGTTCATCAATTTTGCCAGAGATTTAAAGAATATAGGAGAGGTGAAGAAGAGTTAACGACGAATTCATTATACGCTAAGCATTTAATAGAAGAAGGACATAAATTCATAGACCCAGTCGTAAATTATAAGATATTAAAAGTGATGAGTAAAGAAAGAGAAAGAAAATTAAAGAAAGAAGAACGAAAAACGACTAATAAATAAATAATAATAATAATAATAAATAAAAATGAAAAACGACTAATGAATACAAAAACCACATTTGAAAATGAAGAAATATTTAGCAGCTTATTAGACAAAAAAAACCAGTAGAAAATGATTTACCGAAAATTGTAACGGCTACAAAATATATGATGTAAGACAACCCACTATGGTTTGAGCTAAGTAAGACGTTACTCCGTCAGGGGGGGGCTACAGATGTCCGGTAAGACGGTAAATAAGAATTGAACGGAATCATATTTCTCTGTTGGTGAATGACTTGAAGATGGCTTGACTGCTGAAAGCGCTAGTCAGTACCAAAGACAACATAGTGGTTTGTAAAAATTAATAGTAGAAATATTTGAGCCCACTAACACTCGACTACAAGAATAAATATATAGATTGATAAATCTAAGGAGTAGAAGAATAATGGAGCCGAGAAATAAAGTAGATTTCTATAAATATTGAAAACAAAAATTATGTTCAAGAAAACTTTGTCTAAAATTTGGTTTATTAAGCAGTGTTGTTTACTTCATAATATAATACCAAAGTATGCAAAAATCGAAATAAAAGGAAGAAGTGAAATACGGAACAAAGTAAAGAACATAAGCGTACAGTTATGGGTAAAACAGGAAATAAAATATTTGTGTCAGCAAATGTATACGTATAATAGAAAGTTACTAAAAATGCACATAGAACTACATCAAAAGTATAATTACATAGAAATAGAAGAAATTTTGTAAGATTTTGGTGAGCGGAATATGAAGACGAAATTGGAAGAAAGAAATAAGAAGTTGAAAAGTAAATTAGAATATTTAAAAGAAATGAATGATATGAGAATGTAAAACCAGCTCAAGCAGATTTGAAGTTATCCGAGACAATAGTTAATTTAACAGAAATGGTATTCAATAATGAAGAAAAGAAATTATTAGAAAAAAGCCTAAATTATGCACCGCCAAAGAATTTGAATAAAGAAGGTATATTAATAGAATGGGAATGAATAATAAGCAAGGAAAAGAGAAGAAAAGAAAAAAAAATTGAAATTTGAAATTACTAACATTGTGGGAGCATTAGAAGAAAAGAACAGAAAATAAGGAGGAAATAGTATGGCTGTTAAGAGAAACATAAAACAGTTAAAAAGTAAACTATAACAAAATAATATTATGGTAACAAAAGAGGACAAAGGCAACTCCGTAGTGCTAATAGATACAGAAGAGTATACAAAGAAAGGAATAAATTTATAAAAAGTAAAAATTATGAAGAGATTAAATATGATTATACTAATAAATTTCAAAGTAGGGTGAAGAAATAAATAAAAAATTCCACTATGTTTAAGTATAAGGTAAAACTACAAGAAACAAATCCGGAAGCGCCTAAATATAAATGTCAGATAAAATTGCACAAATAAAACAACCCAGTTAGGCCAATAATATCGCTTATTGGAGCATCAGCTTATAAGTTATCAAAAGAATGTAGTAAGACACTAAAAGTATGTTATGACTTCGAGAGAAAACATAGTATATAAAATAACAAAAAGTTGATAGAAACACTGAAAAAAGAAGTGCAAGTAAAAGAAAGTTCAATGTTAATATCGCTTGATGTAGTAAATATGTTTACAAACATCCCGGTTGAAAAAAAGTTAAAACTGATTGAAAAGAACAAATAAAAATGATACGGAAAGAAAGAAGAATTAATAAAAGTAATACAAGAGTGTTTGAAGCAAAATTACTTAAGGTTTAATAATAAGTTTTATAGTCATAAGAAGGGACTTCCAATGCGATCATCAATGTAACCGATAAGGGCAGAAAACTACATGAACTACTTTGAAAATAAAATAATGTCAACAGTGAAAAATAAAGACAAAATTAAGAAATGGATGAGGAATATAGAGGATATCTTGTTAATATGGGTGGGCGATGATGAAGAATTAAAAGTATTATTTGAAGAGGTTAGCAAATTAGAAGAGACTATAAATTTGAAGATAAAAGTAGGAAACAAGAAAATGAACTTCCTAGATTTAAACCAAAGAATAATTCAAGAAAATATAATAAACTTTGAAATTTAAAGGAAAAGCACATATACTGATGTTATAATACCAAATGATTCGTACCATCCAATACAGTATAAAATGGCAGCGATAAATATTTCCTTTCATAGAATAAGCAGTTTTATAGAAGACGAGGAAAACAGAAAGAAAGAAATAGAATGAATGAAAATAATTGTAAAAAACAACAAGTATAATACGAATGTAGTAGATAAAATATTTAATAATATAAAACGAAGAGAAGTAACACAAAATGAGAATAGTAAAGAAAAGAAGGAGTATAAGTGATTCATATCTTATATAGGTTATAACACACGTAAGATACAAAAATGTTTCAGAAAATATAATATAGGGGTAGCGGTTAAAAAATCGAAAACCGTGTTTGATATAGTAAAAACTACGAATTATGAAGACGAAGACATATTGAAGAAAAGTGGAGAATATACGCGCAGTTATGAGGAATGTGAAAAATTATATCTGGGCGAAATGGTTCATCAATTTTACCAGAGATTTAAAGAATATAGGAGAGGTGAAGAAGAGTTAACGACGAATTCATTATACGCTAAGCATTTAATAGAAGAAGGACATAAATTCATAGACCCAGTCGTAAATTATAAGATATTAAAGTGATGAGTAAAGAAAGAGAAAGAAAATTAAAGAAAGAAGAACGAAAAACGACTAATAAATAAATAATAATAATAATAATAAATAAAAATGAAAAACGACTAATGAATACAAAAACCACATTTGAAAATGAAGAAATATTTAGCAGCTTATTAGACAAAAAAAACCAGTAGAAAATGATTTACCGAAAATTGTAACGGCTACAAAATATATGATGTAAGACAACCCACTATGGTTTGAGCTAAGTAAGACGTTACTCCGTCAGGGGGGGGGCTACAGATGTCCGGTAAGACGGTAAATAAGAATTGAACGGAATCATATTTCTCTGTTGGTGAATGACTTGAAGATGGCTTGACTGCTGAAAGCGCTAGTCAGTACCAAAGACAACATAGTGGTTTGTAAAAATTAATAGTAGAAATATTTGAGCCCACTAACACTCGACTACAAGAATAAATATATAGATTGATAAATCTAAGGAGTAGAAGAATAATGGAGCCGAGAAATAAAGTAGATTTCTATAAATATTGAAAACAAAAATTATGTTCAAGAAAACTTTGTCTAAAATTTGGTTTATTAAGCAGTGTTGTTTACTTCATAATATAATACCAAAGTATGCAAAAATCGAAATAAAAGGAAGAAGTGAAATACGGAACAAAGTAAAGAACATAAGCGTACAGTTATGGGTAAAACAGGAAATAAAATATTTGTGTCAGCAAATGTATACGTATAATAGAAAGTTACTAAAAATGCACATAGAACTACATCAAAAGTATAATTACATAGAAATAGAAGAAATTTTGTAAGATTTTGGTGAGCGGAATATGAAGACGAAATTGGAAGAAAGAAATAAGAAGTTGAAAAGTAAATTAGAATATTTAAAAGAAATGAATGATATGAGAATGTAAAACCAGCTCAAGCAGATTTGAAGTTATCCGAGACAATAGTTAATTTAACAGAAATGGTATTCAATAATGAAGAAAAGAAATTATTAGAAAAAAGCCTAAATTATGCACCGCCAAGGAATTTGAATAAAGAAGGTATATTAATAGAATGGGAATGAATAATAAGCAAGGAAAAGAGAAGAAAAGAAAAAAAAATTGAAATTTGAAATTACTAACATTGTGGGAGCATTAGAAGAAAAGAACAGAAAATAAGGAGGAAATAGTATGGCTGTTAAGAGAAACATAAAACAGTTAAAAAGTAAACTATAACAAAATAATATTATGGTAACAAAAGAGGACAAAGGCAACTCCGTAGTGCTAATAGATACAGAAAAGTATACAAAGAAAGGAATAAATTTATAAAAAGTAAAAATTATGAAGAGATTAAATATGATTATACTAATAAATTTCAAAGTAGGGTGAAGAAATAAATAAAAAATTCCACTATGTTTAAGTATAAGGTAAAACTACAAGAAACAAATCCGGAAGCGCCTAAATATAAATGTCAGATAAAATTGCACAAATAAAACAACCCAGTTAGGCCAATAATATCGCTTATTGGAGCATCAGCTTATAAGTTATCAAAAGAATGTAGTAAGACACTAAAAGTATGTTATGACTTCGAGAGAAAACATAGTATATAAAATAACAAAAAGTTGATAGAAACACTGAAAAAAGAAGTGCAAGTAAAAGAAAGTTCAATGTTAATATCGCTTGATGTAGTAAATATGTTTACAAACATCCCGGTTGAAAAAAAGTTAAAACTGATTGAAAAGAACAAATAAAAATGATACGGAAAGAAAGAAGAATTAATAAAAGTAATACAAGAGTGTTTGAAGCAAAATTACTTAAGGTTTAATAATAAGTTTTATAGTCATAAGAAGGGACTTCCAATGCGATCATCAATGTAACCGATAAGGGCAGAAAACTACATGAACTACTTTGAAAATAAAATAATGTCAACAGTGAAAAATAAAGACAAAATTAAGAAATGGATGAGGAATATAGAGGATATCTTGTTAATATGGGTGGGCGATGATGAAGAATTAAAAGTATTATTTGAAGAGGTTAGCAAATTAGAAGAGACTATAAATTTGAAGATAAAAGTAGGAAACAAGAAAATGAACTTCCTAGATTTAAACCAAAGAATAATTCAAGAAAATATAATAAACTTTGAAATTTAAAGGAAAAGCACATATACTGATGTTATAATACCAAATGATTCGTACCATCCAATACAGTATAAAATGGCAGCGATAAATATTTCCTTTCATAGAATAAGCAGTTTTATAGAAGACGAGGAAAACAGAAAGAAAGAAATAGAATGAATGAAAATAATTGTAAAAAACAACAAGTATAATACGAATGTAGTAGATAAAATATTTAATAATATAAAACGAAGAGAAGTAACACAAAATGAGAATAGTAAAGAAAAGAAGGAGTATAAGTGATTCATATCTTATATAGGTTATAACACACGTAAGATACAAAAATGTTTCAGAAAATATAATATAGGGGTAGCGGTTAAAAAATCGAAAACCGTGTTTGATATAGTAAAAACTACGAATTATGAAGACGAAGACATATTGAAGAAAAGTGGAGAATATACGCGCAGTTATGAGGAATGTGAAAAATTATATCTGGGCGAAATGGTTCATCAATTTTACCAGAGATTTAAAGAATATAGGAGAGGTGAAGAAGAGTTAACGACGAATTCATTATACGCTAAGCATTTAATAGAAGAAGGACATAAATTCATAGACCCAGTCGTAAATTATAAGATATTAAAGTGATGAGTAAAGAAAGAGAAAGAAAATTAAAGAAAGAAGTGGAAATATTAAAAATAAGAAATAAAAAGGAAAAACGACTAATGAATACAAAAACCAAATTTGAAAATGGAGAAATATTTAGCAGCTTATTAGACAACAAAAACAAGTAGAAAATGAGTTAACGAAAATTGTAACGGCTACAAAATATATAATGTAAGACAACCCACAATAGTTTGAGCTAAGTAAGACGTTACTCCGTCAGGGGGGGGGGCTACAGATGTCCGGTAAGACGGTAAATAAGAATTGAACGGATTCATATTTCTTTGTTGGTGAATGACTTGAAGATGGCTTGACTGCTGAAAGCGCTCGTCAGTACCAAAGACAACATAGTGGTTTGTAAAAATTACTAGTAGAAATATTTGAGCCCACTAACACTCGAATACAAGAATAAATAAATAGATTGATAAATCTAAGGAGTAGAAGAATAATGGAGCCGAGAAATAAAGTAGATTTCTATAAATAACTGAAAACAAAAATTATGTTCAAGAAAACCTTGTCTAAAATTTGGTTTATTAAGCAGTGTTGTTTACTTCACAATATAATACCAAAGTATGCAAAAATCGAAATAAAAGGAAGAAGTGAAACACGGAAAAAATAAAGAACATAAGTGTACAGTTATGGGTAAAACAGGAAATAAAATATTTGTATCAGCAAATGTATACGTATAATAGAAAGTTACTAAAAATGCACATAGAACTACATCAAAAGTATAATTACATAGAAATAGAAGAAATTTTGTAAGATTTTGGTGAGCGGAATATGAAGACGAAATTGGAAGAAAGAAATAAGAAGTTGAAAAGTAAATTAGAATATTTAAAAGAAATGAATGATATGAGAATGTAAAACCAGATCAAGCAGATTTGAAGTTATCCGAGACAATAGTTAATTTAACAGAAATGGTATTCAATAATGAAGAAAAGAAATTATTAGAAAAAAGCCTAAATTATGCACCGCCAAGGAATTTGAATAAAGAAGGTATATTAATAGAATGGGAATGAATAATAAGCAAGGAAAAGAGAAGAAAATAAAAAAAAATTGAAATTTGAAATTAGTAACATTGTGGGAACATTAGAAGAAAAGAACAGAAAATAAGGAGGCAATAGTATGGCTGTTAAGAGAAACATAAAACAGTTAAAAAGTAAACTAAAACAAAATAATATTATGGTAACAAAAGAGGACAAAGGCAACTCCGTAGTGCTAATAGATACAGACGAGTATACAAAGAAAGGAAGAAATTTATAAAAAGTAAGAATTATGAAAAGATTAAATATGATTATACTAATAAATTTCAAAGTGGAGTGAAGAAATAAATAAAAAATTCCACTATGTTTAAGAATAAGGTAAAACTACAAGAAACAAATCCGGAAGCGCCTAAATATAAATGTCAGATAAAATTGCACAAATAAAACCACCCAGTTAGGCCAATAATATCGCTTATTGGAGCATCAGCATATAATTTATCAAAAGAATGTAGTAAGATACTAAAAGTATATTATGACTTCGCGAAAAAACATAGTATATAAAATAACAAAAAGTTGATAGAAACACTGAAAAAAGAAGTGCAAGTAAAAGAAAGTTCAATGTTAATATCGCTTGATGTAGTAAATATGTTTACAAACATCCCGGTTGAAAAAACGTTAAATCTGATTGAAAAGAACAAATAAAAATGATACGGAAAGAAAGAAGAATTAATAAAAGTAATACAAGAGTGTTTGAAGCAAAATTACTTTAGGTTTAATAATAAGTTTTATAGGCAGAAGAAGGGACTTCCAATGGGATCATCAATGTCACCGATAAGGGCAGAAAACTACATGAACTACTTTGAAAATAAAATAATGTCAACAGTGAAAAATAAAGACAAAATTAAGAAATGGATGAGGAATATAGAGGATATCTTGTTAATATGGGTGGGCGATGATGAAGAATTAAAAGTATTTTTTGAAGAGGTTAGCAAATTAGAAGAGACTATAAATTTGAAGATAAAAGTAGGAAACAAGAAAATGAACTTCCTAGATTTAAACCAAAGAATAATTCAAGAAAATATAATAAAATTTGAAATTTAAAGGAAAAGCACATATACTGATGTTATAATACGAAATGATTCGTACCATCCAATACAGTATAAAATGGCAGCGATAAATATTTCCTTTCATAGGATAAGAAGTTGTATAGAAGACGAGGAAAACAGAAAGAAAGAAATAGAATGAATGAAAATAATTGTAAAAAACAACAAGTATAATACGAATGTAGTAGATAAAATATTTAATAATATGAAACGAAGAGAAGTAACACAAAATGAGAATAATAAAGAAAAGAAGGAGTATAAGTGATCCATATCTTATATAGGTTATAACACACGTAAGGTACAAAAATGTTTCAGAAAAAATAATATAGGGGTAGCGGTTAAAAAATCGAAAACCGTGTTTGATATAGTAAAAACTACGAATTATGAAGACGAAGACATATTGAAGAGAAGTGGAGAATATACGCGCAGTTATGAGGAATGTGAAAAATTATATCTGGGCGAAATGGTTCATCAATTTTGCCAGAGATTTAAAGAATATAGGAGAGGTGAAGAAGAGTTAACGACGAATTCATTATACGCTAAGCATTTAATAGAAGAAGGACATAAATTCATAGACCCAGTCGTAAATTATAAGATATTAAAAGTGATGAGTAAAGAAAGAGAAAGAAAATTAAAGAAAGAAGAACGAAAAACGACTAATAAATAAATAATAATAATAATAATAAATAAAAATGAAAAACGACTAATGAATACAAAAACCACATTTGAAAATGAAGAAATATTTAGCAGCTTATTAGACAAAAAAAAACAGTAGAAAATGATTTACCGAAAATTGTAACGGCTACAAAATATATGATGTAAGACAACCCACTATGGTTTGAGCTAAGTAAGACGTTACTCCGTCAGGGGGGGGGGCTACAGATGTCCGGTAAGACGGTAAATAAGAATTGAACGGAATCATATTTCTCTGTTGGTGAATGACTTGAAGATGGCTTGACTGCTGAAAGCGCTAGTCAGTACCAAAGACAACATAGTGGTTTGTAAAAATTAATAGTAGAAATATTTGAGCCCACTAACACTCGACTACAAGAATAAATATATAGATTGATAAATCTAAGGAGTAGAAGAATAATGGAGCCGAGAAATAAAGTAGATTTCTATAAATATTGAAAACAAAAATTATGTTCAAGAAAACTTTGTCTAAAATTTGGTTTATTAAGCAGTGTTGTTTACTTCATAATATAATACCAAAGTATGCAAAAATCGAAATAAAAGGAAGAAGTGAAATACGGAAAAAAGTAAAGAACATAAGCGTACAGTTATGGGTAAAACAGGAAATAAAATATTTGTGTCAGCAAATGTATACGTATAATAGAAAGTTACTAAAAATGCACATAGAACTACATCAAAAGTATAATTACATAGAAATAGAAGAAATTTTGTAAGATTTTGGTGAGCGGAATATGAAGACGAAATTGGAAGAAAGAAATAAGAAGTTGAAAAGTAAATTAGAATATTTAAAAGAAATGAATGATATGAGAATGTAAAACCAGCTCAAGCAGATTTGAAGTTATCCGAGACAATAGTTAATTTAACAGAAATGGTATTCAATAATGAAGAAAAGAAATTATTAGAAAAAAGCCTAAATTATGCACCGCCAAGGAATTTGAATAAAGAAGGTATATTAATAGAATGGGAATGAATAATAAGCAAGGAAAAGAGAAGAAAAGAAAAAAAAATTGAAATTTGAAATTACTAACATTGTGGGAGCATTAGAAGAAAAGAACAGAAAATAAGGAGGAAATAGTATGGCTGTTAAGAGAAACATAAAACAGTTAAAAAGTAAACTATAACAAAATAATATTATGGTAACAAAAGAGGACAAAGGCAACTCCGTAGTGCTAATAGATACAGAAGAGTATACAAAGAAAGGAATAAATTTATAAAAAGTAAAAATTATGAAGAGATTAAATATGATTATACTAATAAATTTCAAAGTAGGGTGAAGAAATAAATAAAAAATTCCACTATGTTTAAGTATAAGGTAAAACTACAAGAAACAAATCCGGAAGCGCCTAAATATAAATGTCAGATAAAATTGCACAAATAAAACAACCCAGTTAGGCCAATAATATCGCTTATTGGAGCATCAGCTTATAAGTTATCAAAAGAATGTAGTAAGACACTAAAAGTATGTTATGACTTCGAGAGAAAACATAGTATATAAAATAACAAAAAGTTGATAGAAACACTGAAAAAAGAAGTGCAAGTAAAAGAAAGTTCAATGTTAATATCGCTTGATGTAATAAATATGTTTACAAACATCCCGGTTGAAAAAAAGTTAAAACTGATTGAAAAGAACAAATAAAAATGATACGGAAAGAAAGAAGAATTAATAAAAGTAATACAAGAGTGTTTGAAGCAAAATTACTTAAGGTTTAATAATAAGTTTTATAGTCATAAGAAGGGACTTCCAATGCGATCATCAATGTAACCGATAAGGGCAGAAAACTACATGAACTACTTTGAAAATAAAATAATGTCAACAGTGAAAAATAAAGACAAAATTAAGAAATGGATGAGGAATATAGAGGATATCTTGTTAATATGGGTGGGCGATGATGAAGAATTAAAAGTATTATTTGAAGAGGTTAGCAAATTAGAAGAGACTATAAATTTGAAGATAAAAGTAGGAAACAAGAAAATGAACTTCCTAGATTTAAACCAAAGAATAATTCAAGAAAATATAATAAACTTTGAAATTTAAAGGAAAAGCACATATACTGATGTTATAATACCAAATGATTCGTACCATCCAATACAGTATAAAATGGCAGCGATAAATATTTCCTTTCATAGAATAAGCAGTTTTATAGAAGACGAGGAAAACAGAAAGAAAGAAATAGAATGAATGAAAATAATTGTAAAAAACAACAAGTATAATACGAATGTAGTAGATAAAATATTTAATAATATAAAACGAAGAGAAGTAACACAAAATGAGAATAGCAAAGAAAAGAAGGAGTATAAGTGATTCATATCTTATATAGGTTATAACACACGTAAGATACAAAAATGTTTCAGAAAATATAATATAGGGGTAGCGGTTAAAAAATCGAAAACCGTGTTTGATATAGTAAAAACTACGAATTATGAAGACGAAGACATATTGAAGAAAAGTGGAGAATATACGCGCAGTTATGAGGAATGTGAAAAATTATATCTGGGCGAAATGGTTCATCAATTTTACCAGAGATTTAAAGAATATAGGAGAGGTGAAGAAGAGTTAACGACGAATTCATTATACGCTAAGCATTTAATAGAAGAAGGACATAAATTCATAGACCCAGTCGTAAATTATAAGATATTAAAGTGATGAGTAAAGAAAGAGAAAGAAAATTAAAGAAAGAAGTGGAAATATTAAAAATAAGAAATAAAAAGGAAAAACGACTAATGAATACAAAAACCAAATTTGAAAATGGAGAAATATTTAGCAGCTTATTAGACAACAAAAACAAGTAGAAAATGAGTTAACGAAAATAGTAACGGCTACAAAATATATAATGTAAGACAACCCACAATAGTTTGAGCTAAGTAAGACGTTACTCCGTCAGGGGGGGGGGGCTACAGATGTCCGGTAAGACGGTAAATAAGAATTGAACGGATTCATATTTCTTTGTTGGTGAATGACTTGAAGATGGCTTGACTGCTGAAAGCGCTCGTCAGTACCAAAGACAACATAGTGGTTTGTAAAAATTACTAGTAGAAATATTTGAGCCCACAAACACTCGAATACAAGAATAAATAAATAGATTGATAAATCTAAGGAGTAGAAGAATAATGGAGCCGAGAAATAAAGTAGATTTCTATAAATAACTGAAAACAAAAATTATGTTCAAGAAAACCTTGTCTAAAATTTGGTTTATTAAGCAGTGTTGTTTACTTCACAATATAATACCAAAGTATGCAAAAATCGAAATAAAAGGAAGAAGTGAAACACGGAAAAAATAAAGAACATAAGTGTACAGTTATGGGTAAAACAGGAAATAAAATATTTGTATCAGCAAATGTATACGTATAATAGAAAGTTACTAAAAATGCACATAGAACTACATCAAAAGTATAATTACATAGAAATAGAAGAAATTTTGTAAGATTTTGGTGAGCGGAATATGAAGACGAAATTGGAAGAAAGAAATAAGAAGTTGAAAAGTAAATTAGAATATTTAAAAGAAATGAATGATATGAGAATGTAAAACCAGATCAAGCAGATTTGAAGTTATCCGAGACAATAGTTAATTTAACAGAAATGGTATTCAATAATGAAGAAAAGAAATTATTAGAAAAAAGCCTAAATTATGCACCGCCAAGGAATTTGAATAAAGAAGGTATATTAATAGAATGGGAATGAATAATAAGCAAGGAAAAGAGAAGAAAATAAAAAAAAATTGAAATTTGAAATTAGTAACATTGTGGGAACATTAGAAGAAAAGAACAGAAAATAAGGAGGCAATAGTATGGCTGTTAAGAGAAACATAAAACAGTTAAAAAGTAAACTAAAACAAAATAATATTATGGTAACAAAAGAGGACAAAGGCAACTCCGTAGTGCTAATAGATACAGAAGAGTATACAAAGAAAGGAAGAAATTTATAAAAAGTAAGAATTATGAAAAGATTAAATATGATTATACTAATAAATTTCAAAGTGGAGTGAAGAAATAAATAAAAAATTCCACTATGTTTAAGAATAAGGTAAAACTACAAGAAACAAATCCGGAAGCGCCTAAATATAAATGTCAGATAAAATTGCACAAATAAAACCACCCAGTTAGGCCAATAATATCGCTTATTGGAGCATCAGCATATAATTTATCAAAAGAATGTAGTAAGATACTAAAAGTATATTATGACTTCGCGAAAAAACATAGTATATAAAATAACCAAAAGTTGATAGAAACACTGAAAAAAGAAGTGCAAGTAAAAGAAAGTTCAATGTTAATATCGCTTGATGTAGTAAATATGTTTACAAACATCCCGGTTGAAAAAACGTTAAAACTGATTGAAAAGAGCAAACAAAAATGATACGGAAAGAAAGAAGAATTAATAAAAGTAATACAACAGCGTTTGAAGCAAAATTACTTTAGGTTTAATAATAAGTTTTATAGGCAGAAGAAGGGACTTCCAATGGGATCATCAATGTAACCGATAAGGGCAGAAAACTACATGAACTACTTTGAAAATAAAATAATGTCAACAGTGAAAAATAAAGACAAAATTAAGAAATGGATGAGGAATATAGAGGATATCTTGTTAATATGGGTGGGCGATGATGAAGAATTAAAAGTATTTTTTGAAGAGGTTAGCAAATTAGAAGAGACTATAAATTTGAAGATAAAAGTAGGAAACAAGAAAATGAACTTCCTAGATTTAAACCAAAGAATAATTCAAGAAAATATAATAAAATTTGAAATGTAAAGGAAAAGCACATATACTGATGTTATAATACCAAATGATTCGTACCATCCAATACAGTATAAAATGGCAGCGATAAATATTTCCTTTCATAGAATAAGCAGTTTTATAGAAGAAGAGGAAAACAGAAAGAAAGAAACAGAATGAATGAAAATAATTGTAAAAAACAACAAGTATAATACGAATGTAGTAGATAAAATATTTAATAATATAAAACGAAGAGAAGTAACACAAAATGAGAATAGTAAAGAAAAGAAGGAGTATAAGTGATCCATATCTTATATAGGTTATAACACACGTAAGATACAAAAATGTTTCAGAAAATATAATATAGGAGTAGCGGTTAAAAAATCGAAAACCGTGTTTGATATAGTAAAAACTACGAATTATGAAGACGAAGACATATTGAAGAAAAGTGGAGAATATACGCGCAGTTATGAGGAATGTGAAAAATTATATCTGGGCAAAATGGTTCATCAATTTTGCCAGAGATTTTAAGAATATAGGAGTGGTGAAGAAGTGTTAACGACGAATTCATTATACGCTAAGCATTTAATAGAAGAAGGACATAAATTCCTAGACCCAGTCGTAAATTATAAGATATTAAAAGTGATGAGTAAAGAAAGAGAAAGAAAATTATAGAAAGAAGTGGAAATATTAAAAATAAGAAATAAAAATGAAAAACGACTAATGAATACAAAAACCAGATTTGAAAATGAAGAAATATTTAGCAGCTTATTAGACAACAAAAACCAGTAGAAAATGAGTTAACGAAAATTGTAATGGCTACAAAATATATAATGTAACACAACCCACTATGGTTTGAGCTAAGTAAGACGTTACTCCGTCAGGGGGGGGGGCTACAGATGTCCGGTAAGACGGTAAATAAGAATTGAACGGATTCATATTTCTCTGTTGGTGAATGACTTGAAGATGGCTTGACTGCTGAAAGCGCTTGTCAGTACCAAAGACAACATAGTGGTTTGTAAAAATTACTAGTAGAAATATTTGAGCCCACTAACACTCGACTACAAGAATAAATATATAGATTGATAAATCTAAGGAGTAGAAGAATAATGGAGCCGAGAAATAAAGTAGATTTCTATAAATATTGAAAACAAAAATTATGTTCAAGAAAACTTTGTCTAAAATTTGGTTTATTAAGCAGCGTTGTTTACTTCATAATATAATACCAAAGTATGCAAAAATCGAAATAAAAGGAAGAAGTGAAACACGGAAAAAAGTAAAGAACAGAAGTGTACAGTTATGGGTAAAACTGGAAATAAAATATTTGTATCAGCAAATGTATACGTATAATAGAAAGTTACTAAAAATGCACATAGAACTACATCAAAAGTATAATTACATAGAAATAGAAGAAATTTTGTAAGATTTTGGTGAGCGGAAAATGAAGACGAAATTGGAAGAAAGAAATAAGAAGTTGAAAAGTAAATTAGAATATTTAAAAGAAATGAATGATATGAGAATGTAAAACCAGATCAAGCAGATTTGAAGTTATCCGAGACAATAGTTAATTTAACAGAAATGGTATTCAATAATGAAGAAAAGAAATTATTAGAAAAAAGCCTAAATTATGCACCGCCAAGGAATTTGAATAAAGAAGGTATATTAATAGAATGGGAATGAATAATAAGCAAGGAAAAGAGAAGAAAATAAAAAAAATTGAAATTTGAAATTAGTAACATTGTGAGAACATTAGAAGAAAAGAACAGAAAATAAGGAGGCAATAGTATGGCTGTTAAGAGAAACATAAAACAGTTAAAAAGTAAACTAAAACAAAATAATATTATGGTAACAAAAGAGGACAAAGGCAACTCCGTAGTGCTAATAGATAGAGAAGAGTATACAAAGAAAGGAAGAAATTTATAAAAAGTAAGGATTATGAAGAGATTAAATATGATTATACTAATAAATTTCAAAGTAGAGTGAAGAAATAAATAAAAAATTCCACTATGTTTAAGAATAAGGTAAAACTACAAGAAACAATTCCTGAAGTGCCTAAATATAAATGTCAGATAAAATTGCACAAATAAAACCACCCAGTTAGGCCAATAATATCGCTTATTGGAGCATCAGCATATAATTTAACAAAAGAATGTAGTAAGATACTAAAAGTATATTATGACTTCGAGAAAAAACATAGTATATAAAATAACAAAAAGTTGATAGAAACACTGAAAAAAGAAGTGCAAGTAAAAGAAAGTTCAATGTTAATATCGCTTGATGTAGTAAATATGTTTACAAACATCCCGGTTGAAAAAACGTTAAAACTGATTGGAAAGAACAAATAAAAATGATACGGAAAGAAAGAAGAATTAATAAAAGTAATACAAGAGCGTTTGAAGCAAAATTACTTTAGGTTTAATAATAAGTTTTATAGGCAGAAGAAGGGACTTCCAATGGGATCATCAATGTAACCGATAAGGGCAGAAAACTACATGAACTACTTTGAAAATAAAATAATGTCAACAGTGAAAAATAAAGACAAAATTAAGAAATGGATGAGGAATATAGAGGATATCTTGTTAATATGGGTGGGCGATGATGAAGAATTAAAAGTATTTTTTGAAGAGGTTAACAAATTAGAAGAGACTATAAATTTGAAGATAAAAGTAGGAAACAAGAAAATGAACTTCCTAGATTTAAACCAAAGGATAATTCAAGAAAATATAATAAAATTTGAAATTTAAAGGAAAAGCACATATACTGATGTTATAATACCAAATGATTCGTACCATCCAATACAGTATAAAATGGCAGCGATAAATATTTTCTTTCATAGAATAAACAGTTGTATAGAAGACGAGGAAAACCGAAAGAAAGAAATAGAAAGAAATAAAGTAATTGTAAAAAACAACAAGTATAATATGTATGTATTAGATAAAATATTTAATAATATAAAACGAAGAGAAGTAACACAAAATGAGAATAGTAAAGAAAAGAAGGAGTATAAGTGATCCATATCTTATATAGGTTATAACACAAGTAAGATACAAAAAGGTTTCAGAAAATATAATATAGGGTTAGCGGTTAAAAAATCGAAAACCGTGTTTGATATAGTAAAAACTACGAATTATGAAGACGAAGACATATTGAAGAAAAGTGGAGAATATGCGCGCAGTTATGAGGAATGTGAAAATTATATCTGGGCGAAATGGTTCATCAATTTTGCCAGAGATTTAAAGAATATAGGAGAGGTGAAGAAGAGTTAACGACGAATTCATTATACGCTAAGCATTTAATAGAAGAAGGACATAAATTCATAGACCCAGTCGTAAATTATAAGATATTAAAAGTGATGAGTAAAGAAAGAGAAAGAAAATTAAAGAAACAAGTGGAAATATTAAAAATAAGAAACAAAAATGAAAAACGACTAATGAATACAAAAACCAGATTTGAAAATGAAGAAATATTTAGCAGCTTATTAGACAACAAAAACCAGTAGAAAATGAGTTAACGAAAATTGTAACGGCTACAAAATATATAATGTAAGACAACCCACTATGGTTTGAGCTAAGTAAGACGTTACTCCGTCAGGGGGGGGGCTACAGATGTCCGGTAAGACGGTAAATAAGAATTGAACGGATTCATATTTCTCTGTTGGTGAATGACTTGAAGATGGCTTGACTGCTGAAAGCGCTCGTCAGTACCAAAGAAAACATAGTGGTTTGTAAAAATTACTAGTAGAAATATTTGAGCCCACTAACACTCGACTACAAGAATAAATATATAGATTGATAAATCTAAGGAGTAGAAGAATAATGGAGCCGAGAAATAAAGTAGATTTCTATAAATATTGAAAACAAAAATTATGTTCAAGAAAACTTTGTCTAAACTTTGGTTTGTTAACCAGTGTTGTTTACTTCATAATATAATACCAAAGTATGCAAAAATCGAAATAAAAGGAAGAAGGGAAACACGGAAAAGTAAAGAACATAAGTGTACAGTTATGGGTAAAACAGGAAATAAATTATTTGTATCAGCAAATGTATACGTATAATAGAAAGTTACTAAAAATGCACATAGAACTACATCAAAAGTATAATTACATAGAAATAGAAGAAATTTTGTAAGATTTTGGTGAGCGGAATATGAAGACGAAATTGGAAGAAAGAAATAAGAAGTTGAAAAGTTAAGTAGAATATTTAAAAGAAATGAATGATATGAGAATGTAAAACCAGATCAAGCAGATTTGAAGTTATCCGAGTCAATAGTTAATTTAACAGAAATGGTATTCAATAATGAAGAAAAGAAATTATTAGAAAAAAGCCTAAATTATGCACCGCCAAGGAATTTGAATAAAGAAGGTATATTAATAGAATGGGGATGAATAATAAGCAAGGAAAAGAGAAGAAAAGAAAAAAAAATTGAAATTTGAAATTAGTAACATTGTGGGAGGATTAGAAGAAAAGAACAGAAAATAAGGAAGAAATGGTATGGCTGTTAAGAGAAACATAAAACAGTTAAAAAGTAAACTAAAACAAAATAATATTATGGTAACAAAAGAGGACAAAGGCAACTCCGTAGTGCTAATAGATACAGAAGAGTATACAAAGAGAGGAATAAATTTATAAAAAGTAAGAATTATGAAGAGATTAAATATGATTATACTAATAAATTTCAAAGTAGGGTGAAGAAATGAATAAAAAATTCCACTATGTTTAAGAATAAGGTAAAACTACAAGAAACAAATCCGGAAGCGCCTAAATATAAATGTCAGATAAAATTGCACAAATAAAACCACCCAGTTAGGCCAATAATATCGCTTATTGGAGCATCAGCATATAAGTTATCAAAAGAATGTAGTAAGATACTAAAAGTATATTATGACTTCGAGAAAAAACATAGTATATAAAATAACAAAAAGTTGATGGAAACACTGAAAAAAGAAGTGCAAGTAAAAAAAAGTTCAATGTTAATATCGCTTGACGTAGTAAATATGTTTACAAACATCCCGGTTGAAAAAACGTTAAATCTGATTGAAAAGAACAAATAAAAATGATACGGAAAGAAAGAAGAATTAATAAAAGTAATACAAGAGTGTTTGAAGCAAAATTACTTTAGGTTTAATAATAAGTTTTATAGGCAGAAGAAGGGACTTCCAATGGGATCATCAATGTCACCGATAAGGGCAGAAAACTACATGAACTACTTTGAAAATAAAATAATGTCAACAGTGAAAAATAAAGACAAAATTAAGAAATGGATGAGGAATATAGAGGATATCTTGTTAATATGGGTGGGCGATGATGAAGAATTAAAAGTATTTTTTGAAGAGGTTAGCAAATTAGAAGAGACTATAAATTTGAAGATAAAAGTAGGAAACAAGAAAATGAACTTCCTAGATTTAAACCAAAGAATAATTCAAGAAAATATAATAAAATTTGAAATTTAAAGGAAAAGCACATATACTGATGTTATAATACCAAATGATTCGTACCATCCAATACAGTATAAAATGGCAGCGATAAATATTTCCTTTCATAGGATAAGAAGTTGTATAGAAGACGAGGAAAACAGAAAGAAAGAAATAGAATGAA
This sequence comes from Magicicada septendecula, assembly GCA_034769895.1. Taxonomy (NCBI): domain Eukaryota; kingdom Metazoa; phylum Arthropoda; class Insecta; order Hemiptera; family Cicadidae; genus Magicicada; species Magicicada septendecula. Next base: position 400,147,465 of record CM068369.1, on the reverse strand, counting down.
TGAAAATAATTGTAAAAAACAACAAGTATAATACGAATGTAGTAGATAAAATATTTAATAATATAAAACGAAGAGAAGTAACACAAAATGAGAATAGTAAAGAAAAGAAGGAGTATAAGTGATCCATATCTTATATAGGTTATAACACACGTAAGGTACAAAAATGTTTCAGAAAAAATAATATAGGGGTAGCGGTTAAAAAATCGAAAACCGTGTTTGATATAGTAAAAACTACGAATTATGAAGACGAAGACATATTGAAGAAAAGTGGAGAATATACGCGCAGTTATGAGGAATGTGAAAAATTATATCTGGGCGAAATGGTTCATCAATTTTGCCAGAGATTTAAAGAATATAGGAGAGGTGAAGAAGAGTTAACGACGAATTCATTATACGCTAAGCATTTAATAGAAGAAGGACATAAATTCATAGACCCAGTCGTAAATTATAAGATATTAAAAGTGATGAGTAAAGAAAGAGAAAGAAAATTAAAGAAAGAAGAACGAAAAACGACTAATAAATAAATAATAATAATAATAATAAATAAAAATGAAAAACGACTAATGAATACAAAAACCACATTTGAAAATGAAGAAATATTTAGCAGCTTATTAGACAAAAAAAACCAGTAGAAAATGATTTACCGAAAATTGTAACGGCTACAAAATATATGATGTAAGACAACCCACTATGGTTTGAGCTAAGTAAGACGTTACTCCGTCAGGGGGGGGGCTACAGATGTCCGGTAAGACGGTAAATAAGAATTGAACGGAATCATATTTCTCTGTTGGTGAATGACTTGAAGATGGCTTGACTGCTGAAAGCGCTAGTCAGTACCAAAGACAACATAGTGGTTTGTAAAAATTAATAGTAGAAATATTTGAGCCCACTAACACTCGACTACAAGAATAAATATATAGATTGATAAATCTAAGGAGTAGAAGAATAATGGAGCCGAGAAATAAAGTAGATTTCTATAAATATTGAAAACAAAAATTATGTTCAAGAGAACTTTGTCTAAAATTTGGTTTATTAAGCAGTGTTGTTTACTTCATAATATAATACCAAAGTATGCAAAAATCGAAATAAAAGGAAGAAGTGAAATACGGAAAAAAGTAAAGAACATAAGCGTACAGTTATGGGTAAAACAGGAAATAAAATATTTGTGTCAGCAAATGTATACGTATAATAGAAAGTTACTAAAAATGCACATAGAACTACATCAAAAGTATAATTACATAGAAATAGAAGAAATTTTGTAAGATTTTGGTGAGCGGAATATGAAGACGAAATTGGAAGAAAGAAATAAGAAGTTGAAAAGTAAATTAGAATATTTAAAAGAAATGAATGATATGAGAATGTAAAACCAGCTCAAGCAGATTTGAAGTTATCCGAGACAATAGTTAATTTAACAGAAATGGTATTCAATAATGAAGAAAAGAAATTATTAGAAAAAAGCCTAAATTATGAACCGCCAAGGAATTTGAATAAAGAAGGTATATTAATAGAATGGGAATGAATAATAAGCAAGGAAAAGAGAAGAAAAGAAAAAAAAATTGAAATTTGAAATTACTAACATTGTGGGAGCATTAGAAGAAAAGAACAGAAAATAAGGAGGAAATAGTATGGCTGTTAAGAGAAACATAAAACAGTTAAAAAGTAAACTATAACAAAATAATATTATGGTAACAAAAGAGGACAAAGGCAACTCCGTAGTGCTAATAGATACAGAAGAGTATACAAAGAAAGGAATAAATTTATAAAAAGTAAAAATTATGAAGAGATTAAATATGATTATACTAATAAATTTCAAAGTAGGGTGAAGACATAAATAAAAAATTCCACTATGTTTAAGTATAAGGTAAAACTACAAGAAACAAATCCGGAAGCGCCTAAATATAAATGTCAGATAAAATTGCACAAATAAAACAACCCAGTTAGGCCAATAATATCGCTTATTGGAGCATCAGCTTATAAGTTATCAAAAGAATGTAGTAAGACACTAAAAGTATGTTATGACTTCGAGAGAAAACATAGTATATAAAATAACAAAAAGTTGATAGAAACACTGAAAAAAGAAGTGCAAGTAAAAGAAAGTTCAATGTTAATATCGCTTGATGTAGTAAATATGTTTACAAACATCCCGTTGAAAAAAAGTTAAAACTGATTGAAAAGAACAAATAAAAATGATACGGAAAGAAAGAAGAATTAATAAAAGTAATACAAGAGTGTTTGAAGCAAAATTACTTAAGGTTTAATAATAAGTTTTATAGTCATAAGAAGGGACTTCCAATGCGATCATCAATGTAACCGATAAGGGCAGAAAACTACATGAACTACTTTGAAAATAAAATAATGTCAACAGTGAAAAATAAAGACAAAATTAAGAAATGGATGAGGAATATAGAGGATATCTTGTTAATATGGGTGGGCGATGATGAAGAATTAAAAGTATTATTTGAAGAGGTTAGCAAATTAGAAGAGACTATAAATTTGAAGATAAAAGTAGGAAACAAGAAAATGAACTTCCTAGATTTAAACCAAAGAATAATTCAAGAAAATATAATAAACTTTGAAATTTAAAGGAAAAGCACATATACTGATGTTATAATACCAAATGATTCGTACCATCCAATACAGTATAAAATGGCAGCGATAAATATTTCCTTTCATAGAATAAGCAGTTTTATAGAAGACGAGGAAAACAGAAAGAAAGAAATAGAATGAATGAAAATAATTGTAAAAAACAACAAGTATAATACGAATGTAGTAGATAAAATATTTAATAATATAAAACGAAGAGAAGTAACACAAAATGAGAATAGTAAAGAAAAGAAGGAGTATAAGTGATTCATATCTTATATAGGTTATAACACACGTAAGATACAAAAATGTTTCAGAAAATATAATATAGGGGGTAGCGGTTAAAAAATCGAAAGCGTGTTTGATATGGTAAAAACTACGAATTATGAAGACGAAGACATATTGAAGAAAAGTGGAGAATATACGCGCAGTTATGAGGAATGTGAAAAATTATATCTGGGCGAAATGGTTCATCATTTTTGCCAGAGATTTAAAGAATATAGGAGAGGTGAAGAAGAGTTAACGACGAATTCATTATACGCTAAGCATTTAATAGAAGAAGGACATAAATTCATAGACCCAGTCGTAAATTATAAGATATTAAAAGTGATGAGTAAAGAAAGAGAAAGAAAATTAAAGAAAGAAGTGGAAATATTAAAAATAAGAAACAAAAATGAAAAACGACTAATGAATACAAAAACCACATTTGAAAATGAAGAAATATTTAGCAGCTTATTAGACAACAAAAACCAGTAGAAATGAGTTACCGAAAATTGTAACGGCTACAATATATATGATGTAAGACAACCCACTATGGTTTGAGCTAAGTAAGACGTTACTCCGTCAGGGGGGGGGGCTACAGATGTCCGGTAAGACGGTAAATAAGAATTGAACGGAATCATATTTCTCTGTTGGTGAATGACTTGAAGATGGCTTGACTGCTGAAAGCGCTAGTCAGTACCAAAGACAACATAGTGGTTTGTAAAAATTAATAGTAGAAATATTTGAGCCCACTAACACTCGACTACAAGAATAAATATATAGATTGATAAATCTAAGGAGTAGAAGAATAATGGAGCCGAGATATAAAGTAGATTTCTATAAATATTGAAAACAAAAATTATGTTCAAGAAAACTTTGTCTAAAATTTGGTTTATTAAGCAGTGTTGTTTACTTCATAATATAATACCAAAGTATGCAAAAATCGAAATAAAGGAAGAAGTGAAATACGGAAAAAAGTAAAGAACATAAGCGTACAGTTATGGGTAAAACAGGAAATAAAATATTTGTGTCAGCAAATGTATACGTATAATAGAAAGTTACTAAAAATGCACATAGAACTACATCAAAAGTATAATTACATAGAAATAGAAGAAATTTTGTAAGATTTTTGTGAGCGGAATATGAAGACGAAATTGGAAGAAAGAAATAAGAAGTTGAAAAGTAAATTAGAATATTTAAAAGAAATGAATGATATGAGAATGTAAAACCAGCTCAAGCAGATTTGAAGTTATCCGAGACAATAGTTAATTTAACAGAAATGGTATTCAATAATGAAGAAAAGAAATTATTAGAAAAAAGCCTAAATTATGCACCGCTAAGGAATTTGAATAAAGAAGGTATATTAATAGAATGTGAATGAATAATAAGCAAGGAAAAGAGAAGAAAAGAAAAAAAAATTGAAATTTGAAATTACTAACATTGTGGGAGCATTAGAAGAAAAGAACAGAAAATAAGGAGGAAATAGTATGGCTGTTAAGAGAAACATAAAACAGTTAAAAAGTAAACTATAACAAAATAATATTATGGTAACAAAAGAGGACAAAGGCAACTCCGTAGTGCTAATAGATACAGAAGAGTATACAAAGAAAGGAATAAATTTATAAAAAGTAAAAATTATGAAGAGATTAAATATGATTATACTAATAAATTTCAAAGTAGGGTGAAGAAATAAATAAAAAATTCCACTATGTTTAAGTATAAGGTAAAACTACAAGAAACAAATCCGGAAGCGCCTAAATATAAATGTCAGATAAAATTGCACAAATAAAACAACCCAGTTAGGCCAATAATATCGCTTATTGGAGCATCAGCTTATAAGTTATCAAAAGAATGTAGTAAGACACTAAAAGTATGTTATGACTTCGAGACAAAACATAGTATATAAAATAACAAAAAGTTGATAGAAACACTGAAAAAAGAAGTGCAAGTAAAAGAAAGTTCAATGTTAATATCGCTTGATGTAGTAAATATGTTTACAAACATCCCGGTTGAAAAAAAGTTAAAACTGATTGAAAAGAACAAATAAAAATGATACGGAAAGAAAGAAGAATTAATAAAAGTAATACAAGAGTGTTTGAAGCAAAATTACTTAAGGTTTAATAATAAGTTTTATAGTCATAAGAAGGGACTTCCAATGCGATCATCAATGTAACCGATAAGGGCAGAAAACTACATGAACTACTTTGAAAATAAAATAATGTCAACAGTGAAAAATAAAGACAAAATTAAGAAATGGATGAGGAATATAGAGGATATCTTGTTAATATGGGTGGGCGATGATGAAGAATTAAAAGTATTATTTGAAGAGGTTAGCAAATTAGAAGAGACTATAAATTTGAAGATAAAAGTAGGAAACAAGAAAATGAACTTCCTAGATTTAAACCAAAGAATAATTCAAGAAAATATAATAAACTTTGAAATTTAAAGGAAAAGCACATATACTGATGTTATAATACCAAATGATTCGTACCATCCAATACAGTATAAAATTTTTTTTTTTTTTTTTTTTTTTTTAATTTATTGGAGATCTGTAAGCTGTTCGACTGAGCGAACATTTAACAAATTGGCTGACAACACACACAGGATTATGAAGAGCTGACCATTGACAGCTCTTCTGGTTTTGATAATAGATTAAAGAGGTAACAAAATACAAAACTAAATGATAAAAACATGTAAACAAATGAACAAAAGTCACTATCACTTCCTGCTGGCATGATACAATAAGTTCAAACATTAAACACTGGGCCCATAAGGCACATATACAGGTTGATATTAACACGTATGAATGACACGAATACAAAAACATACAGAACAGATATCACAGACAGTACAATACAGAAAATACAGAGAATACATTATGAGTTAAACCTGAATGGTAAGTCTAATAGTTTGTGTCTTTTTAGTCTATAAATATCTTCACTGTTGTCTAACAAGTTAATAGCCAGATGGTTGGGATGCTGTTCTAGTTTGGAGATGTGAGTCCTGCAGAGGCGCATGATTTCTTCTTTCACGGTTGAAACTTTGAGGTCGCGGTGTATAGAGTTATTTGAGACAAACCAAGGAGCGTCGACTATTGATCTAAGTGTTTTGGACTGAAAGCGCTGGATAATCTCAATATTACTTGTACTTGCAGTACCCCAAAGTTGAATACCATAAGTCCATACCGGTTTAAGCACGACTTTATAGATCAAGAGTTTGTTGACGAGACTTAACCGTGATTGTCTGCCTATAAGCCAATAGATGTTTCTGACCTTGTGATTAAGTTGAAGCTTCTTAGATGTTATATGTTTTTTCCATGTTAATCTCCTGTCCAGATGCATCCCAAGGTACTTAGCACTTTCAGCTTGCGGTACTGGTTGACCGTTAATTGTGACTGGAGGGCAGTTTGCCTTACGTGTGGTGAAGGTAACGTGGACTGACTTCGATGAATTGATTTTTATGCGCCAATTATCAAGCCATAACTGAACGCTGTTTAATGATTCTTGTAGTATAAGAGATGCTATTGAGGGGTCGGAGTGTGTCGCTAGGATCGCTGTGTCATCGGCGTAGGTAGCAACAGTGGTTTCACTTGCTGACGGTAAGTCCGAGGTGAACAGGAGGTAGAGCAGAGGACCCAGGACACTACCCTGCGGAACACCCGACCCCACTGGTAATAGAGGAGAAGTAGCATCGGAGTACTTGACTTGAAACACTCTGCCCACTAAGTAGGAATGTAAGATACGGTAACAATTATGTGGCAGATTTTTCTTTATTTTATATAAGAGTCCAAGATGCCAGACTTTGTCAAATGCCTGGGAAACGTCGAGAAACACACCTGAGCAGAACATCTTCGATTCCAGCGATTTATTGATAACATTTGTTAGTCTGTGTATTTGATCTACCGTAGAGTGCTTTTCTCGAAAACCAAATTGGTGATCGGGAATTAGGTTGTTTTCTACAATTGTTGGCATAAGTCGTTTTACAAACAGCTTTTCAAAGATCTTACCAAGTATCGGTAGAAGGCTTATGGGTCGATAAGAAGAGGGCTCTTGAGGGTTTTTACCAGGTTTTAAGACCATGATAACTTGAGCCGATTTCCAGAGAAGAGGAAAGTATTCGAGTCTGAGTATGGCATTGAAAATGTATGTTATTAGTACAACGCCTTTGTGAGGCAGCTCCTTTAGAACTTTCCCCGATAGCAAATCAATGCCGGGAGCCTTTTTACTTTTCAAATTATACAAGATTATTTCCTTGATTTCCTTAACTTTAAAAGGCTTAATAGGTAGAGTCATTTGGAGCGGGGAGTGTAAGTATCTTTGTACCTCTTCATCGAAAGAGACGTTCTTGCTGGCTTCAGGTTGAAAAACGTTGACCAAATGTTCGGCAAAAACCTGGGATTTCTCTGTATTGCTGCGCGCCCAGCTACCATCTGGTTTATGTATTGGTGGTATTTGTAATAGTGGCCTTTTTAATCGTTTAGTAGCCTTCCACAGAGAATAATCAGTACTTTCATTTGGTGACAGATTTTCTAGATAATCCTGAATCCCTTCATTCTTTAGATTTTCCAACAATCGTTTAAGTTGTCTGGCCGCGGAATTCCACTTTCTTTTATCATCCGGATGATGAGTATGCTGCCAAATTCGTCGCAATTTACGCTTCTCAGCTAATTTCTTCCGGACAACCAGAGGAAGGTTCAAGTGCTTATTCTTCGCTGTATTGCAAGGTGTAGCTTCCCAGGCTGATTTTTGAAAAGTACTGGTGAGAGAATTTACAGCCACATCCAATTCAGCAGGCGTGTGGAGTGGAAGTTCGAGCGAGATATTATAATTTACAAGCTCTCTAAAGTAATCCCAGTCAGTAAGACGATTTGTGAGTGTTGGTAGACTTTCAGACTCAATTATAGTATTGCTAATAGTGGCAATAATTGGAGTGTGGTCAGAGGACAAATCAAGGCAAGATTCAACTTTGTAGTATTTATGAGACAAGCCTCGTATCAAGAAGAAATCAATTAGGTCAGGTATTTTATTTGTGTCAGAAGGCCAATAGGTTGGTTGACCAGTGGACAGAAAGGACAGGGATTCTTGTCTAATGACGTTATATAAAATTCTACCTCTTGGATTAGCTAATCTCGAACCCCATTGCGGGTGTTTTGCGTTAAAGTCACCTCCCACCAAAAAACGTGCACCAAGAGTTCCAAGAAAAGAGCTGAAGTCAGTTTCATTGATTCTGTGTTTTGGGGGACAGTAGACTGCAGAAACAATTAGAGGGCCTCTTTGATCTTCAATTAAAACGTTGGTCGCCTGTAGGTGAGCAGTTTTGACGTTAGAGAAGAGATAATGTTTTATATTGTTTCGGATTAACAGAGCGGTTCCGCCGCGAGCTGTCCCGTCCGGATGTTGGGTATCATAAACAGTAAAGCCTGGAATCCTAATATGGCTTCTGTCTGTGAAGTGTGTCTCAGATATAAGCATTACGTCTAATCTGTTTTCAAGAAGAAAAGCTTTGAGTTCTAGGGTGCGTTGAGAGAGTCCATTGGCGTTCCATAATCCAATCCTGTAATTGTTATTCATTATTAATTAGAAAGTTTATTGACAAGTGTTGTAAGGAGATTAAGCATGACGCTATTTTACTGCATGAGTTGACTGAACATAGTCTCAAATTTTGTCAGGAAGTGTGAAAGAGTGATGTCCTCATTTGCTGTCTGTTTGAGATTGCTGTCATAAGGGGGCGATGATTCTGAGTGTTTCGGTAGTCCTGCAATTTGAGCGTAAGTAGGAGAAGAGACGTTAAGGGTATTCATGTTCTGTTCCGTGTTCATAGTCCTAAACATTGAAGGGGTTCTCCTAGGTGTGGAGTTTCGTACGGGGCTTTTTCTGGCCTGCAGGTTTTGATAAACTTCACAGCCCTTATAATTAGCTGTATGAGGACCATCACATAATGCACATGTGGCTGGTGTATCCTTAGATTTGGAACAAGTTGCGGAGTTGTGTTCACCTCCGCACTTGACACACTGGAAAGGTTTCCTACAATACGTCTTACTGTGACCGTATGACTGACAACGAGTGCACTGTATGATAAAGTTTTTTCTCCGAGGTGGTTCTACAGCAATCTGCATGTTACCTAAAGACCTTAGGCTATATATTTGTTTATTGTTTGCTGCAGGTTCAAGATCAACAAAGAAGAGAGGGAGGGGTGTTTTCTCGACTCTGTGTCGAACGTTGATTATGTTTCTGACCGAGTGTCCTTTTTCTTTTAGTGCTTCTTTAATAAAGTGTACACCGATGCTAGGATGAATGTTTCTTATGACAACCCGGTATGCTCGCTGGTCTTTAATTTGATAAGTATGGTAAATAATTTTTTCGTCCTCGAGGTGACGAATTAATTTTCTGTAAGAATCAGGTGCAAAAGTGTTGATTTTCACCGTATTGTCATCGAACGATTTAGTAGTGTACTGTTCTGATTCCAAAATTGCTGTAAGATTATTGATCATTTCACTGTAATTGACGATACCATGAAGGTATACAGGAGGAGGTCTAGGTACTTTCGGCTGAGCTAAGACTTGAGTAGGTTGGACGTCAACAGGGTCATCTATAGGTAACACCGTAAATCTATTGTGGTCATTAAGCTGAGTGTGTGTTTCAGATGTGTTTTCTGAAGATTGACGACTTCTTTTTCGTTTATTCACCATCTGCCAGCTGTGGGATCCGTTTTGTGTGAAATCAACATTAACATTTCTGCCTGGCTGTTGACTGTTATAGGATTGAGGGGCATTTTGTGACATTGGAGGTACTGAAGTTCCTGAGTGGACTGTAGGAACAGGTTCAACGTTAGTTGACAGGCCTGGTTGCTGATAATTCATTATTGTATGTTGACAAGTTGGACACACACTAGCACACAACCACACACACACAGTGCGCACGCACGCACTGGAAGTCTAAACAGACACAGTATATACAGATTAGATAAATGTTAAACTAAGATGATAAACTATATTCATAAACATAACAAAACAATAACACAAGAGATAACACAAGAGATAACGGAGCACAAACTTATAACCGCACTCTACGAATGCACGACCGGATATAAAATAAAATTTATACCGGAGTATAAAATGGCAGCGATAAATATTTCCTTTCATAGAATAAGCAGTTTTATAGAAGACGAGGAAAACAGAAAGAAAGAAATAGAATGAATGAAAATAATTGTAAAAAACAACAAGTATAATACGAATGTAGTAGATAAAATATTTAATAATATAAAACGAAGAGAAGTAACACAAAATGAGAATAGTAAAGAAAAGAAGGAGTATAAGTGATCCATATCTTATATAGGTTATAACACACGTAAGATACAAAAATGTTTCAGAAAATATAATATAGGGGTAGCGGTTAAAAAATTGAAAGCGTGTTTGATATAGTAAAAACTACGAATTATGAAGGCGAAGATATATTGAAGAAAAGTGGAGAATATACGCGCAGTTATGAGGAATGTGAAAAATTATATCTGGGCGAAATGGTTCATCATTTTTGCCAGAGATTTAAAGAATATAGGAGAGGTGAAGAAGAGTTAACGACGAATTCATTATACGCTAAGCATTTAATAGAAGAAGGACATAAATTCATAGACCCAGTCGTAAATTATAAGATATTAAAAGTGATGAGTAAAGAAAGAGAAAGAAAATTAAAGAAAGAAGTGGAAATATTAAAAATAAGAAACAAAAATGAAAAACGACTAATGAATACAAAAACCACATTTGAAAATGAAGAAATATTTAGCAGCTTATTAGACAACAAAAACCAGTAGAAATGAGTTACCGAAAATTGTAACGGCTACAAAATATATGATGTAAGACAACCCACTATGGTTTGATCTAAGTAAGACGTTACTCCGTGGGGGGGGGGGCTACAGATGTCCGGTAAGACGGTAAATAAGAATTGAACGGAATCATATTTCTCTGTTGGTGAATGACTTGAAGATGGCTTGACTGCTGAAAGCGCTAGTCAGTACCTAAGACTAGATAGTGGTTTGTAAAAATTAATAGTAAAAATATTTGAGCCCACTAACACTCGACTACAAGAATAAATATATAGATTGATAAATCTAAGGAGTAGAAGAATAATGGAGCCGAGAAATAAAGTAGATTTCTATAAATATTGAAAACAAAAATTATGTTCAAGAAAACTTTGTCTAAAATTTGGTTTATTAAGCAGTGTTGTTTACTTCATAATATAATACCAAAGTATGCAAAAATCGAAATAAAAGGAAGAAGTGAAATACGGAAAAAAGTAAAGAACATAAGCGTACAGTTATGGGTAAAACAGGAAATAAAATATTTGTGTCAGCAAATTTATACGTATAATAGAAAGTTACTAAAAATGCACATAGAACTACATCAAAAGTATAATTACATAGAAATAGAAGAAATTTTGTAAGATTTTTGTGAGCGGAATATGAAGACGAAATTGGAAGAAAGAAATAAGAAGTTGAAAAGTAAATTAGAATATTTAAAAGAAATGAATGATATGAGAATGTAAAACCAGCTCAAGCAGATTTGAAGTTATCCGAGACAATAGTTAATTTAACAGAAATGGTATTCAATAATGAAGAAAAGAAATTATTAGAAAAAAGGCTAAATTATGCACCGCCAAGGAATTTGAATAAAGAAGGTATATTAATAGAATGTGAATGAATAATAATCAAGGAAAAGAGAAGAAAATAAAAAAAAAATTGAAATTTGAAATTAGTAACATTGTGGGAACATTAGAAGAAAAGAACAGAAAATAAGGAGGAAATAGTATAGCTGTTAAGAGAAACATAAAACAGGTAAAAAGTGAACTAAAACAAAATAATATTATGGTAACAAAAGAGGACAAAGGCAACTCCGTATTGCTAATAGATACAGAAGAGTATACAAAGAAAGGAATAAATTTATAAAAAGTAAAAATTATGAAGAGATTAAATATGATTATACTAATAAATTTCAAAGTAGGGTGAAGAAATAAATAAAAAATTCCACTATGTTTAAGAATAAGGTAAAACTACAAGAAACAAATCCGGAAGCGCCTAAATATAAATGTCAGATAAAATTGGACAAATAAAACCACCCAGTTAGGCCAATAATATCGCTTATTGGAGCATCAGCATATAAGTTATCAAAAGAATGTAGTAAGATACTAAAAGTATGTTATGACTTCGAGAAAAAACATAGTATATAAAATAACAAAAAGTTGATAGAAACACTGAAAAAAGAAGTGCAAGTAAAAGAAAGTTCAATGTTAATTTCGCTTAACGTAGTAAATATGTTTACAAACATCCCGGTTGAAAAAACGTTAAATCTGATTGAAAAGAACAAATAAAAATGATACGGAAAGAAAGAAGAATTAATAAAAGTAATATAAGAGTGTTTGAAGCAAAATTACTTTAGGTTTAATAATAAGTTTTATAGGCAGAAGAAGGGACTTCCAATGGGATCATCAATGTCACCGATAAGGGCAGAAAACTACATGAACTACTTTGAAAATAAAATAATGTCAACAGTGAAAAATAAAGACAAAATTAAGAAATGGATGAGGAATATAGAGGATATCTTGTTAATATGGGTGGGCGATGATGAAGAATTAAAAGTATTTTTTGAAGAGGTTAGCAAATTAGAAGAGACTATAAATTTGAAGATAAAAGTAGGAAACAAGAAAATGAACTTCCTAGATTTAAACCGAAGAATAATTCAAGAAAATATAATAAAATTTGAAATTTAAAGGAAAAGCACATATACTGATGTTATAATACCAAATGATTCGTACCATCCAATACAGTATAAAATGGCAGCGATAAATATTTCCTTTCATAGAATAAGCAGTTGTATAGAAGACGAGGAAAACAGAAAGAAAGAAATAGAATGAATGAAAATAATTGTAAAAAACAACAAGTATAATACGAATGTAGTAGGTAAAATATTTAATAATATAAAACGAAGAGAAGTAACACAAAATGAGAATAGTAAAGAAAAGAAGGAGTATAAGTGATCCATATCTTATATAGGTTATAACACACGTAAGGTACAAAAATGTTTCAGAAAAAATAATATAGGGGTAGCGGTTAAAAAATCGAAAACCGTGTTTGATATAGTAAAAACTACGAATTATGAAGACGAAGACACATTGAAGAAAAGTGGAGAATATACGCGCAGTTATGAGGAATGTGAAAAAATATATCTGGGCGAAATGGTTCATCAATTTTGCCAGAGATTTAAAGAATATAGGAGAGGTGAAGAAGAGTTAACGACGAATTCATTATACGCTAAGCATTTAATAGAAGAAGGACATAAATTCATAGACCCAGTCGTAAATTATAAGATATTAAAAGTGATGAGTAAAGAAAGAGAAAGAAAATTAAAGAAAGAAGTGGAAATATTAAAAATAAGAAACAAAAATGAAAAACGACTAATGAATACAAAAACCACATTTGAAAATGAAGAAATATTTAGCAGCTTATTAGACAACAAAAACCAGTAGAAATGAGTTACCGAAAATTGTAACGGCTACAAAATATATGATGTAAGACAACCCACTATGGTTTGATCTAAGTAAGACGTTACTCCGTGGGGGGGGGGCTACAGATGTCCGGTAAGACGGTAAATAAGAATTGAACGGAATCATATTTCTCTGTTGGTGAATGACTTGAAGATGGCTTGACTGCTGAAAGCGCTAGTCAGTACCTAAGACTAGATAGTGGTTTGTAAAAATTAATAGTAAAAATATTTGAGCCCACTAACACTCGACTACAAGAATAAATATATAGATTGATAAATCTAAGGAGTAGAAGAATAATGGAGCCGAGAAATAAAGTAGATTTCTATAAATATTGAAAACAAAAATTATGTTCAAGAAAACTTTGTCTAAAATTTGGTTTATTAAGCAGTGTTGTTTACTTCATAATATAATACCAAAGTATGCAAAAATCGAAATAAAAGGAAGAAGTGAAATACGGAAAAAAGTAAAGAACATAAGCGTACAGTTATGGGTAAAACAGGAAATAAAATATTTGTGTCAGCAAATTTATACGTATAATAGAAAGTTACTAAAAATGCACATAGAACTACATCAAAAGTATAATTACATAGAAATAGAAGAAATTTTGTAAGATTTTTGTGAGCGGAATATGAAGACGAAATTGGAAGAAAGAAATAAGAAGTTGAAAAGTAAATTAGAATATTTAAAAGAAATGAATGATATGAGAATGTAAAACCAGCTCAAGCAGATTTGAAGTTATCCGAGACAATAGTTAATTTAACAGAAATGGTATTCAATAATGAAGAAAAGAAATTATTAGAAAAAAGGCTAAATTATGCACCGCCAAGGAATTTGAATAAAGAAGGTATATTAATAGAATGTGAATGAATAATAATCAAGGAAAAGAGAAGAAAATAAAAAAAAAATTGAAATTTGAAATTAGTAACATTGTGGGAACATTAGAAGAAAAGAACAGAAAATAAGGAGGAAATAGTATAGCTGTTAAGAGAAACATAAAACAGGTAAAAAGTGAACTAAAACAAAATAATATTATGGTAACAAAAGAGGACAAAGGCAACTCCGTATTGCTAATAGATACAGAAGAGTATACAAAGAAAGGAATAAATTTATAAAAAGTAAAAATTATGAAGAGATTAAATATGATTATACTAATAAATTTCAAAGTAGGGTGAAGAAATAAATAAAAAATTCCACTATGTTTAAGAATAAGGTAAAACTACAAGAAACAAATCCGGAAGCGCCTAAATATAAATGTCAGATAAAATTGGACAAATAAAACCACCCAGTTAGGCCAATAATATCGCTTATTGGAGCATCAGCATATAAGTTATCAAAAGAATGTAGTAAGATACTAAAAGTATGTTATGACTTCGAGAAAAAACATAGTATATAAAATAACAAAAAGTTGATAGAAACACTGAAAAAAGAAGTGCAAGTAAAAGAAAGTTCAATGTTAATATCGCTTAACGTAGTAAATATGTTTACAAACATCCCGGTTGAAAAAACGTTAAATCTGATTGAAAAGAACAAATAAAAATGGTACGGAAAGAAAGAAGAATTAATAAAAGTAATATAAGAGTGTTTGAAGCAAAATTACTTTAGGTTTAATAATAAGTTTTATAGGCAGAAGAAGGGACTTCCAATGGGATCATCAATGTCACCGATAAGGGCAGAAAACTACATGAACTACTTTGAAAATAAAATAATGTCAACAGTGAAAAATAAAGACAAAATTAAGAAATGGATGAGGAATATAGAGGATATCTTGTTAATATGGGTGGGCGATGATGAAGAATTAAAAGTATTTTTTGAAGAGGTTAGCAAATTAGAAGAGACTATAAATTTGAAGATAAAAGTAGGAAACAAGAAAATGAACTTCCTAGATTTAAACCGAAGAATAATTCAAGAAAATATAATAAAATTTGAAATTTAAAGGAAAAGCACATATACTGATGTTATAATACCAAATGATTCGTACCATCCAATACAGTATAAAATGGCAGCGATAAATATTTCCTTTCATAGAATAAGCAGTTGTATAGAAGACGAGGAAAACAGAAAGAAAGAAATAGAATGAATGAAAATAATTGTAAAAAACAACAAGTATAATACGAATGTAGTAGGTAAAATATTTAATAATATAAAACGAAGAGAGGTAACACAAAATGAGAATAGTAAAGAAAAGAAGGAGTATAAGTGATCCATATCTTATATAGGTTATAACACACGTAAGGTACAAAAATGTTTCAGAAAAAATAATATAGGGGTAGCGGTTAAAAAATCGAAAACCGTGTTTGATATAGTAAAAACTACGAATTATGAAGACGAAGACACATTGAAGAAAAGTGGAGAATATACGCGCAGTTATGAGGAATGTGAAAAAATATATCTGGGCGAAATGGTTCATCAATTTTGCCAGAGATTTAAAGAATATAGGAGAGGTGAAGAAGAGTTAACGACGAATTCATTATACGCTAAGCATTTAATAGAAGAAGGACATAAATTCATAGACCCAGTCGTAAATTATAAGATATTAAAAGTGATGAGTAAAGAAAGAAAAAGAAAATTAAAGAAAGAAGAACGAAAAACGACTAATAAATAAATAATAATAATAATAATAAATAAAAATGAAAAACGACTAATGAATACAAAAACCACATTTGAAAATGAAGAAATATTTAGCAGCTTATTAGACAAAAAAAAACCAGTAGAAAATGAGTTACCGAAAATTGTAACGGCTACAAAATATATGATGTAAGACAACCCACTATGGTTTGAGCTAAGTAAGACGTTACTCCGTCAGGGGGGGGGGGCTACAGATGTCCGGTAAGACGGTAAATAAGAATTGAAAGGAATCATATTTCTCTGTTGGTGAATGACTTGAAGATGGCTTGACTGCTGAAAGCGCTAGTCAGTACCAAAGACAACATAGTGGTTTGTAAAAATTAATAGTAGAAATATTTGAGCCCACTAACACTCGACTACAAGAATAAATATATAGATTGATAAATCTAAGGAGTAGAAGAATAATGGAGCCGATAAATAAAGTAAATTTCTATAAATATTGAAAAAAAAAATTATGTTCAAGAAAACTTTGTCTAAAATTTGGTTTATTAAGCAGTGTTGTTTACTTCATAATATAATACCAAAGTATGCAAAAATCGAAATAAAAGGAAGAAGTGAAATACGGAAAAAAGTAAAGAACATAAGCGTACAGTTATGGGTAAAACAGGAAATAAAATATTTGTGTCAGCAAATTTATACGTATAATAGAAAGTTACTAAAAATGCACATAGAACTACATCAAAAGTATAATTACATAGAAATAGAAGAAATGTTGTAAGATTTTTGTGAGCGGAATAAGAAGACGAAATTGGAAGAAAGAAATAAGAAGTTGAAAAGTAAATTAGAATATTTAAAAGAAATGAATGATATGAGAATGTAAAACCAGCTCAAGCAGATTTGAAGTTATCCGAGACAATAGTTAATTTAACAGAAATGGTATTCAATAATGAAGAAAAGAAATTATTAGAAAAAAGCCTAAATTATGCACCGCCAAGGAATTTGAATAAAGAAGGTATATTAATAGAATGGGAATGAATAATAAGCAAGGAAAAGAGAAGAAAAGAAAAAAAAATTGAAATTTGAAATTACTAACATTGTGGGAGCATTAGAAGAAAAGAACAGAAAATAAGGAGGAAATAGTATGGCTGTTAAGAGAAACATAAAACAGTTAAAAAGTAAACTATAACAAAATAATATTATGGTAACAAAAGAGGACAAAGGCAACTCCGTAGTGCTAATAGATACAGAAGAGTATACAAAGAAAGGAATAAATTTATAAAAAGTAAGAATTATGAAGAGATTAAATATGATTATACTAATAAATTTCAAAGTAGGGTGAAGAAATAAATAAAAAATTCCACTATGTTTAAGTATAAGGTAAAACTACAAGAAACAAATCCGGAAGCGCCTAAATATAAATGTCAGATAAAATTGCACAAATAAAACAACCCAGTTAGGCCAATAATATCGCTTATTGGAGCATCAGCTTATAAGTTATCAAAAGAATGTAGTAAGACACTAAAAGTATGTTATGACTTCGAGACAAAACATAGTATATAAAATAACAAAAAGTTGATAGAAACACTGAAAAAAGAAGTGCAAGTAAAAGAAAGTTCAATGTTAATATCGCTTGATGTAGTAAATATGTTTACAAACATCCCGGTTGAAAAAAAGTTAAAACTGATTGAAAAGAACAAATAAAAATGATACGGAAAGAAAGAAGAATTAATAAAAGTAATACAAGAGTGTTTGAAGCAAAATTACTTAAGGTTTAATAATAAGTTTTATAGTCATAAGAAGGGACTTCCAATGCGATCATCAATGTAACCGATAAGGGCAGAAAACTACATGAACTACTTTGAAAATAAAATAATGTCAACAGTGAAAAATAAAGACAAAATTAAGAAATGGATGAGGAATATAGAGGATATCTTGTTAATATGGGTGGGCGATGATGAAGAATTAAAAGTATTATTTGAAGAGGTTAGCAAATTAGAAGAGACTATAAATTTGAAGATAAAAGTAGGAAACAAGAAAATGAACTTCCTAGATTTAAACCAAAGAATAATTCAAGAAAATATAATAAACTTTGAAATTTAAAGGAAAAGCACATATACTGATGTTATAATACCAAATGATTCGTACCATCCAATACAGTATAAAATGGCAGCGATAAATATTTCCTTTCATAGAATAAGCAGTTTTATAGAAGACGAGGAAAACAGAAAGAAAGAAATAGAATGAATGAAAATAATTGTAAAAAACAACAAGTATAATACGAATGTAGTAGATAAAATATTTAATAATATAAAACGAAGAGAAGTAACACAAAATGAGAATAGTAAAGAAAAGAAGGAGTATAAGTGATCCATATCTTATATAGGTTATAACACACGTAAGATACAAAAATGTTTCAGAAAATATAATATAGGGGTAGCGGTTAAAAAATCGAAAGCGTGTTTGATATAGTAAAAACTACGAATTATGAAGACGAAGACATATTGAAGAAAAGTGGAGAATATACGCGCAGTTATGAGGAATGTGAAAAATTATATCTGGGCGAAATGGTTCATCATTTTTGCCAGAGATTTAAAGAATATAGGAGAGGTGAAGAAGAGTTAACGACGAATTCATTATACGCTAAGCATTTAATAGAAGAAGGACATAAATTCATAGACCCAGTCGTAAATTATAAGATATTAAAAGTGATGAGTAAAGAAAGAGAAAGAAAATTAAAGAAAGAAGTGGAAATATTAAAAATAAAAAAACAAAAATGAAAAACGACTAATGAATACAAAAACCACATTTGAAAATGAAGAAATATTTAGCAGCTTATTAGACAAAAAAAACCAGTAGAAAATGAGTTACCGAAAATTGTAACGGCTACAAAATATATGATGTAAGACAACCCACTATGGTTTGAGCTAAGTAAGACGTTACTCCGTCAGGGGGGGGGGCTACAGATGTCCGGTAAGACGGTAAATAAGAACGGAATCATATTTCACTGTTGGTGAATGACTTGAAGATGGCTTGACTGCTGAAAGCGCTAGTCAGTACCAAAGACTAGATAGTGGTTTGTAAAAATTAATAGTAGAAATATTTGAGCCCACTAACACTCGACTACAAGAATAAATATATAGATTGATAAATCTAAGGAGTAGAAGAATAATGGAGCCGAGAAATAAAGTAGATTTCTATAAATATTGAAAACAAAAATTATGTTCAAGAAAACTTTGTCTAAAATTTGGTTTATTAAGCAGTGTTGTTTACTTCATAATATAATACCAAAGTATGCAAAAATCGAAATAAAAGGAAGAAGTGAAATACGGAAAAAAGTAAAGAACATAAGCGTACAGTTATGGGTAAAACAGGAAATAAAATATTTGTGTCAGCAAATTTATACGTATAATAGAAAGTTACTAAAAATGCACATAGAACTACATCAAAAGTATAATTACATAGAAATAGAAGAAATTTTGTAAGATTTTTGTGAGCGGAATATGAAGACGAAATTGGAAGAAAGAAATAAGAAGTTGAAAAGTAAATTAGAATATTTAAAAGAAATGAATGATATGAGAATGTAAAACCAGCTCAAGCAGATTTGAAGTTATCCGAGACAATAGTTAATTTAACAGAAATGGTATTCAATAATGAAGAAAAGAAATTATTAGAAAAAAGCCTAAATTATGCACCGCCAAGGAATTTGAATAAAGAAGGTATATTAATAGAATGTGAATGAATAATAATCAAGGAAAAGAGAAGAAAATAAAAAAAAAATTGAAATTTGAAATTAGTAACATTGTGGGAACATTAGAAGAAAAGAACAGAAAATAAGGAGGAAATAGTATAGCTGTTAAGAGAAACATAAAACAGGTAAAAAGTGAACTAAAACAAAATAATATTATGGTAACAAAAGAGGACAAAGGCAACTCCGTATTGCTAATAGATACAGAAGAGTATACAAAGAAAGGAATAAATTTATAAAAAGTAAAAATTATGAAGAGATTAAATATGATTATACTAATAAATTTCAAAGTAGGGTGAAGAAATAAATAAAAAATTCCACTATGTTTAAGAATAAGGTAAAACTACAAGAAACAAATCCGGAAGCGCCTAAATATAAATGTCAGATAAAATTGCACAAGTAAAACCACCCAGTTAAGCTAATAATATCGCGTATTGGAGCATCAGCATATAAGTTATCAAAAGAATGTAGTAAGATACTAAAAGTATATTATGACTTCGAGAAAAAACATAGTATATAAAATAACAAAAAGTTGATAGAAACACTGAAAAAAGAAGTGCAAGTAAAAGAAAGTTCAATGTTAATATCGCTTGATGTAGTAAATATGTTTACAAACATCCCGGTTGAAAAAACGTTAAAACTGATTGAAAAGAACAAATAAAAATGATACGGAAAGAAAGAAGAATTAATAAAAGTAATACAAGAGTGTTTGAAGCAAAATTACTTAAGGTTTAATAATAAGTTTTATAGTCATAAGAAGGGACTTCCAATGGGATCATCAATGTAACCGATAAGGGCAGAAAACTACATGAACTACTTTGAAAATAAAATAATGTCAACAGTGAAAAATAAAGACAAAATTAAGAAATGGATGAGGAATATAGAGGATATCTTGTTAGTATGGGTGGGCGATGATGAAGAATTAAAAGAATTTTTTGAAGAGGTTAGCAAATTAGAAGAGACTATAAATTTGAAGATAAAAGTAGGAAACAAGAAAATGAACTTCCTAGATTTAAACCAAAGAATAATTCAAGAAAATATAATAAACTTTGAAATTTAAAGGAAAAGCACATATACTGATGTTATAATACCAAATGATTCGTACCATCCAATACAGTATAAAATGGCAGCGATAAATATTTCCTTTCATAGAATAAGCAGTTTTATAGAAGACGAGGAAAACAGAAAGAAAGAAATAGAATGAATGAAAATAATTGTAAAAAACAACAAGTATAATACGAATGTGGTAGATAAAATATTTAATAATATAAAACGAAGAGAAGTAACACAAAATGAGAATAGTAAAGAAAAGAAGGAGTATAAGTGATCCATATCTTATATAGGTTATAACACACGTAAGATACAAAATGTTTCAGAAAATATAATATAGGGGTAGCGGTTAAAAAATCGAAAGCGTGTTTGATATAGTAAAAACTACGAATTATGAAGCGAAGACATATTGAAGAAAAGTGGAGAATATACGCGCAGTTATGAGGAATGTGAAAAATTATATCTGGGCGAAATGGTTCATCATTTTTGCCAGAGAATTAAAGAATATAGGAGAGGTGAAGAAGAGTTAACGACGAATTCATTATACGCTAAGCATTTAATAGAAGAAGGACATAAATTCATAGACCCAGTCGTAAATTATAAGATATTAAAAGTGATGAGTAAAGAAAGAGAAAGAAAATTAAAGAAAGAAGTGGAAATATTTAAAATAAGAAACAAAAATGAAAAACGACTAATGAATACAAAAACCACATTTGAAAATGAAGAAATATTTAGCAGCTTATTAGACAACAAAAACCAGTAGAAAATGAGTTAATGAAAATTTTAACGGCTACAAAATATATGATGTAAGACAACCCACTATGGTTTGAGCTAAGTAAGACGTTACTCCGTCAGGGGGGGGGGCTACAGATGTCCGGTAAGACGGTAAATAAGAATTGAACGGATTCATATTTCTCTGTTGGTGAATGACTTGAAGATGGCTTGACTGCTGAAAGCGCTCGTCAGTACCAAAGACAACATAGTGGTTTGTAAAAATTACTAGTAGAAATATTTGAGCCCACTAACACTCGACTACAAGAATAAATAAATAGATTGATAAATCTAAGGAGTAGAAGAATAATGGAGCCGAGAAATAAAGTAGATTTCTATAAGTATTGAAAACAAAAATTATGTTCAAGAAAACTTTGTCTAAAATTTGGTTTATTAAGCAGTGTTGTTTACTTCATAATATAATACCAAAGTATGCAAAAATCGAAATAAAAGGAAGAAGTGAAACACGGAAAAAAGTAAAAAATATAAGTGTACAGTTATGGGTAAAACAGGAAATAATATATTTGTATCAGCAAATGTATACGTATAATAGAAAGTTACTAAAAATGCACATAGAACTACATGAAAAGTATAATTACATAGAAATAGAAGAAATTTTGTAAGATTTTGGTGAGCGGAATATGAAGACGAAATTGGAAGAAAGAAATAAGAAGTTGAAAACTAAATTAGAATATTTAAAAGAAATGAATGATATGAGAATGTAAAACCAGATCAAGCAGATTTGAAGTTATCCGAGACAATAGTTAATTTAACAGAAAAGGTATTCAATAATGAAGAAAAGAAATTATTAGAAAAATGCCTAAATTATGCACCGCCAAGGAATTTGAATAAAGAAGGTATATTAATAGAATGGGGATGAATAATAAGCAAGGAAAAGAGAAGAAAAGAAAAAAAAATTGAAATTTGAAATTAGTGACATTGTGGGAACATTAGAAGAAAAGAACAGAAAATAAGGAAGAAATAGTATGGCTGTTAAGAGAAACATAAAACAGTTAAAAAGTAAACTAAAACAAAATAATATTATGGTAACAAAAGAGGACAAAGGCAACTCCGTAGTGCTAATAGATACAGAAGAGTATACAAAGAGAGGAATAAATTTATAAAAAGTAAGAATTATGAAGAGATTAAATATGATTATACTAATAAATTTCAAAGTAGGGGGAAGAAATAAATAAAAAATTCCACTATGTTTAAGAATAAGGTAAAACTACAAGAAACAAATCCGGAAGTGCCTAAATATAAATGTCAGATAAAATTGCACAAATAAAACCACCCAGTTAGGCCAATAATATCGCTTATTGGAGCATCAGCATATAAGTTATCAAAAGAATGTAGTAAGATACTAAAAGTATATTATGACTTCGAGAAAAAACATAGTATATAAAATAACAAAAAGTTGATAGAAACACTGAAAAAAGAAGTGCAAGTAAAAGAAAGTTCAATGTTAATATCGCTTGATGTAGTAAATATGTTTACAAACATCCCGGTTGAGAAAACTTTAAATCTGATTGAAAAGAACAAATAAAAATGATACGGAAAGAAAGAAGAATTAATAAAAGTAATACAAGAGTGTTTGAAGCAAAATTACTTTAGGTTTAATAATAAGTTTATAGGCAGAAGAAGGGACTTCCAATGGGATCATCAATGTAACCGATAAGGGCAGAAAACTACATGAACTACTTTGAAAATTAAATAATGTCAACAGTGAAAAATAAAGACAAAATTAAGAAATGGATGAGGAATATATAGGATATCTTGTTAATACGGGTGGGCGATGATGAAGAATTAAAAGTATTTTTTGAAGAGGTTAGCAAATTAGAAGAGACTATAAATTTGAAGATAAAAGTAGGAAACAAGAAAATGAACTTCCTAGATTTAAACCAAAGAATAATTCAAGAAAATATAATAAAATTTGAAATTTAAAGGAAAAGCACATATACTGATATTATAATACCAAATGATTCGTACCATCCAATACAGTATAAAATGGCAGCGATAAATATTTCCTTTCATAGAATAAGCAGTTTTATAGAAGACGAGGAAAACAGAAAGAAAGAAATAGAATGAATGAAAATAATTGTAAAAAACAACAAGTATAATACGAATGTGGTAGATAAAATATTTAATAATATAAAACGAAGAGAAGTAACACAAAATGAGAATAGTAAAGAAAAGAAGGAGTATAAGTGATCCATATCTTATATAGGTTATAACACACGTAAGATACAAAATGTTTCAGAAAATATAATATAGGGGTAGCGGTTAAAAAATCGAAAGCGTGTTTGATATAGTAAAAACTACGAATTATGAAGCGAAGACATATTGAAGAAAAGTGGAGAATATACGCGCAGTTATGAGGAATGTGAAAAATTATATCTGGGCGAAATGGTTCATCATTTTTGCCAGAGAATTAAAGAATATAGGAGAGGTGAAGAAGAGTTAACGACGAATTCATTATACGCTAAGCATTTAATAGAAGAAGGACATAAATTCATAGACCCAGTCGTAAATTATAAGATATTAAAAGTGATGAGTAAAGAAAGAGAAAGAAAATTAAAGAAAGAAGTGGAAATATTTAAAATAAGAAACAAAAATGAAAAACGACTAATGAATACAAAAACCACATTTGAAAATGAAGAAATATTTAGCAGCTTATTAGACAACAAAAACCAGTAGAAAATGAGTTAATGAAAATTTTAACGGCTACAAAATATATGATGTAAGACAACCCACTATGGTTTGAGCTAAGTAAGACGTTACTCCGTCAGGGGGGGGGGCTACAGATGTCCGGTAAGACGGTAAATAAGAATTGAACGGATTCATATTTCTCTGTTGGTGAATGACTTGAAGATGGCTTGACTGCTGAAAGCGCTCGTCAGTACCAAAGACAACATAGTGGTTTGTAAAAATTACTAGTAGAAATATTTGAGCCCACTAACACTCGACTACAAGAATAAATAAATAGATTGATAAATCTAAGGAGTAGAAGAATAATGGAGCCGAGAAATAAAGTAGATTTCTATAAGTATTGAAAACAAAAATTATGTTCAAGAAAACTTTGTCTAAAATTTGGTTTATTAAGCAGTGTTGTTTACTTCATAATATAATACCAAAGTATGCAAAAATCGAAATAAAAGGAAGAAGTGAAACACGGAAAAAAGTAAAAAATATAAGTGTACAGTTATGGGTAAAACAGGAAATAATATATTTGTATCAGCAAATGTATACGTATAATAGAAAGTTACTAAAAATGCACATAGAACTACATGAAAAGTATAATTACATAGAAATAGAAGAAATTTTGTAAGATTTTGGTGAGCGGAATATGAAGACGAAATTGGAAGAAAGAAATAAGAAGTTGAAAACTAAATTAGAATATTTAAAAGAAATGAATGATATGAGAATGTAAAACCAGATCAAGCAGATTTGAAGTTATCCGAGACAATAGTTAATTTAACAGAAAAGGTATTCAATAATGAAGAAAAGAAATTATTAGAAAAATGCCTAAATTATGCACCGCCAAGGAATTTGAATAAAGAAGGTATATTAATAGAATGGGGATGAATAATAAGCAAGGAAAAGAGAAGAAAAGAAAAAAAAATTGAAATTTGAAATTAGTGACATTGTGGGAACATTAGAAGAAAAGAACAGAAAATAAGGAAGAAATAGTATGGCTGTTAAGAGAAACATAAAACAGTTAAAAAGTAAACTAAAACAAAATAATATTATGGTAACAAAAGAGGACAAAGGCAACTCCGTAGTGCTAATAGATACAGAAGAGTATACAAAGAGAGGAATAAATTTATAAAAAGTAAGAATTATGAAGAGATTAAATATGATTATACTAATAAATTTCAAAGTAGGGGGAAGAAATAAATAAAAAATTCCACTATGTTTAAGAATAAGGTAAAACTACAAGAAACAAATCCGGAAGTGCCTAAATATAAATGTCAGATAAAATTGCACAAATAAAACCACCCAGTTAGGCCAATAATATCGCTTATTGGAGCATCAGCATATAAGTTATCAAAAGAATGTAGTAAGATACTAAAAGTATATTATGACTTCGAGAAAAAACATAGTATATAAAATAACAAAAAGTTGATAGAAACACTGAAAAAAGAAGTGCAAGTAAAAGAAAGTTCAATGTTAATATCGCTTGATGTAGTAAATATGTTTACAAACATCCCGGTTGAGAAAACTTTAAATCTGATTGAAAAGAACAAATAAAAATGATACGGAAAGAAAGAAGAATTAATAAAAGTAATACAAGAGTGTTTGAAGCAAAATTACTTTAGGTTTAATAATAAGTTTATAGGCAGAAGAAGGGACTTCCAATGGGATCATCAATGTAACCGATAAGGGCAGAAAACTACATGAACTACTTTGAAAATTAAATAATGTCAACAGTGAAAAATAAAGACAAAATTAAGAAATGGATGAGGAATATATAGGATATCTTGTTAATACGGGTGGGCGATGATGAAGAATTAAAAGTATTTTTTGAAGAGGTTAGCAAATTAGAAGAGACTATAAATTTGAAGATAAAAGTAGGAAACAAGAAAATGAACTTCCTAGATTTAAACCAAAGAATAATTCAAGAAAATATAATAAAATTTGAAATTTAAAGGAAAAGCACATATACTGATATTATAATACCAAATGATTCGTACCATCCAATACAGTATAAAATGGCAGCGATAAATATTTCCTTTCATAGAATAAGCAGTTGTATAGAAGACGAGGAAAACAGAAAGAAAGAAATAGAATGAATGAAAATAATTGTAAAAAACAACAAGTATAATACGAATGTAGTAGATAAAATATTTAATAATATAAAACGAAGAGAAGTAACACAAAATGAGAATAGTAAAGAAAAGAAGGAGTATAAGTGATCCATATCTTATATAGGTTATAACACCCGTAAGATGCAAAAATGTTTCAGAAAATATAATATAGGGGTAGCGGTTAAAAAATCGAAAACCGTGTTTGATATAGTAAAAACTACGAATTATGAAGACGAAGACATATTGAAGAAAAGTGGAGAATATACGCGCAGTTATGAGGAATGTGAAAAATTGTATCTGGGCGAAATGGTTCATCAATTTTGCCAGAGATTTAAAGAATATAGGAGAAGTGAAGAAGAGTTAACGACGAATTCATTATACGCTAAGCATTTAATAGAAGAAGGACATAAATTCATAGACCCAGTCGTAAATTATAAGATATTAAAAGTGATGAGTAAAGAAAGAGAAAGAAAATTAAAGAAAGAAGAACGAAAAACGACTAATAAATAAATAATAATAATAATAATAAATAAAAATGAAAAACGACTAATGAATACAAAAACCACATTTGAAAATGAAGAAATATTTAGCAGCTTATTAGACAAAAAAAACCAGTAGAAAATGAGTTACCGAAAATTGTAACGGCTACAAAATATATGATGTAAGACAACCCACTATGGTTTGAGCTAAGTAAGACGTTACTCCGTCAGGGGGGGGGGCTACAGATGTCCGGTAAGACGGTAAATAAGAATTGAAAGGAATCATATTTCTCTGTTGGTGAATGACTTGAAGATGGCTTGACTGCTGAAAGCGCTAGTCAGTACCAAAGACAACATAGTGGTTTGTAAAAATTAATAGTAGAAATATTTGAGCCCACTAACACTCGACTACAAGAATAAATATATAGATTGATAAATCTAAGGAGTAGAAGAATAATGGAGCCGAGAAATAAAGTAGATTTCTATAAATATTGAAAACAAAAATTATGTTCAAGAAAACTTTGTCTAAAATTTGGTTTATTAAGCAGTGTTGTTTACTTCATAATATAATACCAAAGTATGCAAAAATCGAAATAAAAGGAAGAAGTGAAATACGGAAAAAAGTAAAGAACATAAGCGTACAGTTATGGGTAAAACAGGAAATAAAATATTTGTGTCAGCAAATGTATACGTATAATAGAAAGTTACTAAAAATGCACATAGAACTACATCAAAAGTATAATTACATAGAAATAGAAGAAATTTTGTAAGATTTTGGTGAGCGGAATATGAAGACGAAATTGGAAGAAAGAAATAAGAAGTTGAAAAGTAAATTAGAATATTTAAAAGAAATGAATGATATGAGAATGTAAAACCAGGTCAAGCAGATTTGAAGTTATCCGAGACAATAGTTAATTTAACAGAAATGGTATTCAATAATGAAGAAAAGAAAATATTAGAAAAAAGCCTAAATTATGCACCGCCAAGGAATTTGAATAAAGAAGGTATATTAATAGAATGTGAATGAATAATAATCAAGGAAAAGAGAAGAAAATAAAAAAAAAATTGAAATTTGAAATTAGTAACATTGTGGGAACATTAGAAGAAAAGAACAGAAAATAAGGAGGAAATAGTATAGCTGTTAAGAGAAACATAAAACAGTTAAAAAGTGAACTAAAACAAAATAATATTATGGTAACAAAAGAGGACAAAGGCAACTCCGTATTGCTAATAGATACAGAAGAGTATACAAAGAAAGGAATAAATTTATAAAAAGTAAGAATTATGAAGAGATTAAATATGATTATACTAATAAATTTCAAAGTAGGGTGAAGAAATAAATAAAAAATTCCACTATGTTTAAGAATAAGGTAAAACTACAAGAAACAAATCCGGAAGCGCCTAAATATAAATGTCAGATAAAATTGCACAAGTAAAACCACCCAGTTAAGCTAATAATATCGCGTATTGGAGCATCAGCATATAAGTTATCAAAAGAATGTAGTAAGATACTAAAAGTATATTATGACTTCGAGAAAAAACATAGTATATAAAATAACAAAAAGTTGATAGAAACACTGAAAAAAGAAGTGCAAGTAAAAGAAAGTTCAATGTTAATATCGCTTGATGTAGTAAATATGTTTACAAACATCCCGGTTGAAAAAACGTTAAAACTGATTGAAAAGAACAAATAAAAATGATACGGAAAGAAAGAAGAATTAATAAAAGTAATACAAGAGTGTTTGAAGCAAAATTACTTAAGGTTTAATAATAAGTTTTATAGTCATAAGAAGGGACTTCCAATGGGATCATCAATGTAACCGATAAGGGCAGAAAACTACATGAACTACTTTGAAAATAAAATAATGTCAACAGTGAAAAATAAAGACAAAATTAAGAAATGGATGAGGAATATAGAGGATATCTTGTTAATATGGGTGGGCGATGATGAAGAATTAAAAGAATTTTTTGAAGAGTTTAGCAAATTAGAAGAGACTATAAATTTGAAGATAAAAGTAGGAAACAAGAAAATGAACTTCCTAGATTTAAACCAAAGAATAATTCAAGAAAATATAATGAACTTTGAAATTTAAAGGAAAAGCACATATACTGATGTTATAATACCAAATGATTCGTACCATCCAATACAGTATAAAATGGCAGCGATAAATATTTCCTTTCATAGAATAAGCAGTTTTATAGAAGACGAGGAAAACAGAAAGAAAGAAATAGAATGAATGAAAATAATTGTAAAAAACAACAAGTATAATACGAATGTGGTAGATAAAATATTTAATAATATAAAACGAAGAGAAGTAACACAAAATGAGAATAGTAAAGAAAAGAAGGAGTATAAGTGATCCATATCTTATATAGGTTATAACACACGTAAGATACAAAAATGTTTCAGAAAATATAATATAGGGGTAGCGGTTAAAAAATCGAAAGCGTGTTTGATATAGTAAAAACTACGAATTATGAAGACGAAGACATATTGAAGAAAAGTGGAGAATATACGCGCAGTTATGAGGAATGTGAAAAATTATATCTGGGCGAAATGGTTCATCATTTTTGCCAGAGAATTAAAGAATATAGGAGAGGTGAAGAAGAGTTAACGACGAATTCATTATACGCTAAGCATTTAATAGAAGAAGGACATAAATTCATAGACCCAGTCGTAAATTATAAGATATTAAAAGTGATGAGTAAAGAAAGAGAAAGAAAATTAAAGAAAGAAGTGGAAATATTTAAAATAAGAAACAAAAATGAAAAACGACTAATGAATACAAAAACCACATTTGAAAATGAAGAAATATTTAGCAGCTTATTAGACAACAAAAACCAGTAGAAAATGAGTTAATGAAAATTTTAACGGCTACAAAATATATGATGTAAGACAACCCACTATGGTTTGAGCTAAGTAAGACGTTACTCCGTCAGGGGGGGGGGGCTACAGATGTCCGGTAAGACGGTAAATAAGAATTGAACGGATTCATATTTCTCTGTTGGTGAATGACTTGAAGATGGCTTGACTGCTGAAAGCGCTCGTCAGTACCAAAGACAACATAGTGGTTTGTAAAAATTACTAGTAGAAATATTTGAGCCCACTAACACTCGACTACAAGAATAAATAAATAGATTGATAAATCTAAGGAGTAGAAGAATAATGGAGCCGAGAAATAAAGTAGATTTCTATAAGTATTGAAAACAAAAATTATGTTCAAGAAAACTTTGTCTAAAATTTGGTTTATTAAGCAGAGTTGTTTACTTCATAATATAATACCAAAGTATGCAAAAATCGAAATAAAAGGAAGAAGTGAAACACGGAAAAAAGTAAAAAATATAAGTGTACAGTTATGGGTAAAACAGGAAATAATATATTTGTATCAGCAAATGTATACGTATAATAGAAAGTTACTAAAAATGCACATAGAACTACATGAAAAGTATAATTACATAGAAATAGAAGAAATTTTGTAAGATTTTGGTGAGCGGAATATGAAGACGAAATTGGAAGAAAGAAATAAGAAGTTGAAAACTAAATTAGAATATTTAAAAGAAATGAATGATATGAGAATGTAAAACCAGATCAAGCAGATTTGAAGTTATCCGAGACAATAGTTAATTTAACAGAAAAGGTATTCAATAATGAAGAAAAGAAATTATTAGAAAAAAGCCTAAATTATGCACCGCCAAGGAATTTGAATAAAGAAGGTATATTAATAGAATGGGGATGAATAATAAGCAAGGAAAAGAGAAGAAAAGAAAAAAAAATTGAAATTTGAAATTAGTGACATTGTGGGAACATTAGAAGAAAAGAACAGAAAATAAGGAAGAAATAGTATGGCTGTTAAGAGAAACATAAAACAGTTAAAAAGTAAACTAAAACAAAATAATATTATGGTAACAAAAGAGGACAAAGGCAACTCCGTAGTGCTAATAGATACAGAAGAGTATACAAAGAGAGGAATAAATTTATAAAAAGTAAGAATTATGAAGAGATTAAATATGATTATACTAATAAATTTCAAAGTAGGGGGAAGAAATAAATAAAAAATTCCACTATGTTTAAGAATAAGGTAAAACTACAAGAAACAAATCCGGAAGTGCCTAAATATAAATGTCAGATAAAATTGCACAAATAAAACCACCCAGTTAGGCCAATAATATCGCTTATTGGAGCATCAGCATATAAGTTATCAAAAGAATGTAGTAAGATACTAAAAGTATATTATGACTTCGAGAAAAAACATAGTATATAAAATAACAAAAAGTTGATAGAAACACTGAAAAAAGAAGTGCAAGTAAAAGAAAGTTCAATGTTAATATCGCTTGATGTAGTAAATATGTTTACAAACATCCCGGTTGAGAAAACTTTAAATCTGATTGAAAAGAACAAATAAAAATGATACGGAAAGAAAGAAGAATTAATAAAAGTAATACAAGAGTGTTTGAAGCAAAATTACTTTAGGTTTAATAATAAGTTTATAGGCAGAAGAAGGGACTTCCAATGGGATCATCAATGTAACCGATAAGGGCAGAAAACTACATGAACTACTTTGAAAATAAAATAATGTCAACAGTGAAAAATAAAGACAAAATTAAGAAATGGATGAGGAATATATAGGATATCTTGTTAATACGGGTGGGCGATGATGAAGAATTAAAAGTATTTTTTGAAGAGGTTAGCAAATTAGAAGAGACTATAAATTTGAAGATAAAAGTAGGAAACAAGAAAATGAACTTCCTAGATTTAAACCAAAGAATAATTCAAGAAAATATAATAAAATTTGAAATTTAAAGGAAAAGCACATATACTGATATTATAATACCAAATGATTCGTACCATCCAATACAGTATAAAATGGCAGCGATAAATATTTCCTTTCATAGAATAAGCAGTTGTATAGAAGACGAGGAAAACAGAAAGAAAGAAATAGAATGAATGAAAATAATTGTAAAAAACAACAAGTATAATACGAATGTAGTAGATAAAATATTTAATAATATAAAACGAAGAGAAGTAACACAAAATGAGAATAGTAAAGAAAAGAAGGAGTATAAGTGATCCATATCTTATATAGGTTATAACACCCGTAAGATGCAAAAATGTTTCAGAAAATATAATATAGGGGTAGCGGTTAAAAAATCGAAAACCGTGTTTGATATAGTAAAAACTACGAATTATGAAGACGAAGACATATTGAAGAAAAGTGGAGAATATACGCGCAGTTATGAGGAATGTGAAAAATTGTATCTGGGCGAAATGGTTCATCAATTTTGCCAGAGATTTAAAGAATATAGGAGAAGTGAAGAAGAGTTAACGACGAATTCATTATACGCTAAGCATTTAATAGAAGAAGGACATAAATTCATAGACCCAGTCGTAAATTATAAGATATTAAAAGTGATGAGTAAAGAAAGAGAAAGAAAATTAAAGAAAGAAGAACGAAAAACGACTAATAAATAAATAATAATAATAATAATAAATAAAAATGAAAAACGACTAATGAATACAAAAACCACATTTGAAAATGAAGAAATATTTAGCAGCTTATTAGACAAAAAAAACCAGTAGAAAATGAGTTACCGAAAATTGTAACGGCTACAAAATATATGATGTAAGACAACCCACTATGGTTTGAGCTAAGTAAGACGTTACTCCGTCAGGGGGGGGGCTACAGATGTCCGGTAAGACGGTAAATAAGAATTGAAAGGAATCATATTTCTCTGTTGGTGAATGACTTGAAGATGGCTTGACTGCTGAAAGCGCTAGTCAGTACCAAAGACAACATAGTGGTTTGTAAAAATTAATAGTAGAAATATTTGAGCCCACTAACACTCGACTACAAGAATAAATATATAGATTGATAAATCTAAGGAGTAGAAGAATAATGGAGCCGAGAAATAAAGTAGATTTCTATAAATATTGAAAACAAAAATTATGTTCAAGAAAACTTTGTCTAAAATTTGGTTTATTAAGCAGTGTTATTTACTTCATAATATAATACCAAAGTATGCAAAAATCGAAATAAAAGGAAGAAGTGAAACACGGAAAAAAGTAAAAAATATAAGCGTACAGTTATGGGTAAAACAGGAAATAATATATTTGTATCAGCAAATGTATACGTATAATAGAAAGTTACTAAAAATGCACATAGAACTACATGAAAAGTATAATTACATAGAAATAGAAGAAATTTTGTAAGATTTTGGTGAGCGGAATATGAAGACGAAATTGGAAGAAAGAAATAAGAAGTTGAAAACTAAATTAGAATATTTAAAAGAAATGAATGATATGAGAATGTAAAACCAGATCAAGCAGATTTGAAGTTATCCGAGACAATAATTAATTTAACAGAAAAGGTATTCAATAATGAAGAAAAGAAATTATTAGAAAAAAGCCTAAATTATGCACCGCCAAGGAATTTGAATAAAGAAGGTATATTAATAGAATGGGGATGAATAATAAGCAAGGAAAAGAGAAGAAAAGAAAAAAAAATTGAAATTTGAAATTAGTGACATTGTGGGAACATTAGAAGAAAAGAACAGAAAATAAGGAAGAAATAGTATGGCTGTTAAGAGAAACATAAAACAGTTAAAAAGTAAACTAAAACAAAATAATATTATGGTAACAAAAGAGGACAAAGGCAACTCCGTAGTGCTAATAGATACAGAAGAGTATACAAAGAGAGGAATAAATTTATAAAAAGTAAGAATTATGAAGAGATTAAATATGATTATACTAATAAATTTCAAAGTAGGGGGAAGAAATAAATAAAAAATTCCACTATGTTTAAGAATAAGGTAAAACTACAAGAAACAAATCCGGAAGTGCCTAAATATAAATGTCAGATAAAATTGCACAAATAAAACCACCCAGTTAGGCCAATAATATCGCTTATTGGAGCATCAGCATATAAGTTATCAAAAGAATGTAGTAAGATACTAAAAGTATATTATGACTTCGAGAAAAAACATAGTATATAAAATAACAAAAAGTTGATAGAAACACTGAAAAAAGAAGTGCAAGTAAAAGAAAGTTCAATGTTAATATCGCTTGATGTAGTAAATATGTTTACAAACATCCCGGTTGAGAAAACTTTAAATCTGATTGAAAAGAACAAATAAAAATGATACGGAAAGAAAGAAGAATTAATAAAAGTAATACAAGAGTGTTTGAAGCAAAATTACTTTAGGTTTAATAATAAGTTTATAGGCAGAAGAAGGGACTTCCAATGGGATCATCAATGTAACCGATAAGGGCAGAAAACTACATGAACTACTTTGAAAATAAAATAATGTCAACAGTGAAAAATAAAGACAAAATTAAGAAATGGATGAGGAATATATAGGATATCTTGTTAATACGGGTGGGCGATGATGAAGAATTAAAAGTATTTTTTGAAGAGGTTAGCAAATTAGAAGAGACTATAAATTTGAAGATAAAAGTAGGAAACAAGAAAATGAACTTCCTAGATTTAAACCAAAGAATAATTCAAGAAAATATAATAAAATTTGAAATTTAAAGGAAAAGCACATATACTGATATTATAATACCAAATGATTCGTACCATCCAATACAGTATAAAATGGCAGCGATAAATATTTCCTTTCATAGAATAAGCAGTTGTATAGAAGACGAGGAAAACAGAAAGAAAGAAATAGAATGAATGAAAATAATTGTAAAAAACAACAAGTATAATACGAATGTAGTAGATAAAATATTTAATAATATAAAACGAAGAGAAGTAACACAAAATGAGAATAGTAAAGAAAAGAAGGAGTATAAGTGATCCATATCTTATATAGGTTATAACACCCGTAAGATGCAAAAATGTTTCAGAAAATATAATATAGGGGTAGCGGTTAAAAAATCGAAAACCGTGTTTGATATAGTAAAAACTACGAATTATGAAGACGAAGACATATTGAAGAAAAGTGGAGAATATACGCGCAGTTATGAGGAATGTGAAAAATTGTATCTGGGCGAAATGGTTCATCAATTTTGCCAGAGATTTAAAGAATATAGGAGAAGTGAAGAAGAGTTAACGACGAATTCATTATACGCTAAGCATTTAATAGAAGAAGGACATAAATTCATAGACCCAGTCGTAAATTATAAGATATTAAAAGTGATGAGTAAAGAAAGAGAAAGAAAATTAAAGAAAGAAGAACGAAAAACGACTAATAAATAAATAATAATAATAATAATAAATAAAAATGAAAAACGACTAATGAATACAAAAACCACATTTGAAAATGAAGAAATATTTAGCAGCTTATTAGACAAAAAAAACCAGTAGAAAATGAGTTACCGAAAATTGTAACGGCTACAAAATATATGATGTAAGACAACCCACTATGGTTTGAGCTAAGTAAGACGTTACTCCGTCAGGGGGGGGGGGGCTACAGATGTCCGGTAAGACGGTAAATAAGAATTGAAAGGAATCATATTTCTCTG
The DNA here is from genome assembly GCA_034769895.1 of Magicicada septendecula. Classification (NCBI taxonomy): domain Eukaryota; kingdom Metazoa; phylum Arthropoda; class Insecta; order Hemiptera; family Cicadidae; genus Magicicada; species Magicicada septendecula. Next base: position 400,112,207 of record CM068369.1, on the reverse strand, counting down.
TTGGTGAATGACTTGAAGATGGCTTGACTGCTGAAAGCGCTAGTCAGTACCAAAGACAACATAGTGGTTTGTAAAAATTAATAGTAGAAATATTTGAGCCCACTAACACTCGACTACAAGAATAAATATATAGATTGATAAATCTAAGGAGTAGAAGAATAATGGAGCCGAGAAATAAAGTAGATTTCTATAAATATTGAAAACAAAAATTATGTTCAAGAAAACTTTGTCTAAAATTTGGTTTATTAAGCAGTGTTGTTTACTTCATAATATAATACCAAAGTATGCAAAAATCGAAATAAAAGGAAGAAGTGAAATACGGAAAAAAGTAAAGAACATAAGCGTACAGTTATGGGTAAAACAGGAAATAAAATATTTGTGTCAGCAAATGTATACGTATAATAGAAAGTTACTAAAAATGCACATAGAACTACATCAAAAGTATAATTACATAGAAATAGAAGAAATTTTGTAAGATTTTTGTGAGCGGAATATGAAGACGAAATTGGAAGAAAGAAATAAGAAGTTGAAAAGTAAATTAGAATATTTAAAAGAAATGAATGATATGAGAATGTAAAACCAGCTCAAGCAGATTTGAAGTTATCCGAGACAATAGTTAATTTAACAGAAATGGTATTCAATAATGAAGAAAAGAAAATATTAGAAAAAAGCCTAAATTATGCACCGCCAAGGAATTTGAATAAAGAAGGTATATTAATAGAATGTGAATGAATAATAATCAAGGAAAAGAGAAGAAAATAAAAAAAAAATTGAAATTTGAAATTAGTAACATTGTGGGAACATTAGAAGAAAAGAACAGAAAATAAGGAGGAAATAGTATAGCTGTTAAGAGAAACATAAAACAGTTAAAAAGTGAACTAAAACAAAATAATATTATGGTAACAAAAGAGGACAAAGGCAACTCCGTATTGCTAATAGATACAGAAGAGTATACAAAGAAAGGAATAAATTTATAAAAAGTAAGAATTATGAAGAGATTAAATATGATTATACTAATAAATTTCAAAGTAGGGTGAAGAAATAAATAAAAAATTCCACTATGTTTAAGAATAAGGTAAAACTACAAGAAACAAATCCGGAAGCGCCTAAATATAAATGTCAGATAAAATTGCACAAATAAAACCACCCAGTTAGGCCAATAATATCGCTTATTGGAGCATCAGCATATAAGTTATCAAAAGAATGTAGTAAGATACTAAAAGTATATTATGACTTCGAGAAAAAACATAGTATATAAAATAACAAAAAGTTGATAGAGACACTGAAAAAAGAAGTGCAAGTAAAAGAAAGTTCAATGTTAATATCGCTTGATGTAGTAAATATGTTTACAAACATCCCGGTTGAAAAAACGTTAAAACTGATTGAAAAGAACAAATAAAAATGATACGGAAAGAAAGAAGAATTAATAAAAGTAATACAAGAGTGTTTGAAGCAAAATTACTTAAGGTTTAATAATAAGTTTTATAGTCATAAGAAGGGACTTCCAATGGGATCATCAATGTAACCGATAAGGGCAGAAAACTACATGAACTACTTTGAAAATAAAATAATGTCAACAGTGAAAAATAAAGACAAAATTAAGAAATGGATGAGGAATATAGAGGATATCTTGTTAATATGGGTGGGCGATGATGAAGAATTAAAAGTATTATTTGAAGAGGTTAGCAAATTAGAAGAGACTATAAATTTGAAGATAAAAGTAGGAAACAAGAAAATGAACTTCCTAGATTTAAACCAAAGAATAATTCAAGAAAATATAATAAAATTTGAAATTTAAAGGAAAAGCACATATACTGATGTTATAATACCAAATGATTCGTACCATCCAATACAGTATAAAATGGCAGCGATACATATTTCCTTTCATAGAATAAACAGTTTTATAGAAGACGAGGAAAACAGAAAGAAAGAAATAGAATGAATGAAAATAATTGTAAAAAACAACAAGTATAATACGAATGTAGTAGATAAAATATTTAATAATATAAAACGAAGAGAAGTAACACAAAATGAGAATAGTAAAGAAAAGAAGGAGTATAAGTGATCCATATCTTATATAGGTTATAACACACGTAAGATACAAAAATGTTTCAGAAAATATAATATAGGGGTAGCGGTTAAAAAATCGGAAGCGTGTTTGATATAGTAAAAAATACGAATTATGAAGACGAAGACATATTGAAGAAAAGTGGAGAATATACGCGCAGTTATGAGGAATGTGAAAAATTGTATCTGGGCGAAATGGTTCATCAATTTTGCCAGAGATTTAAAGAATATAGGAGAAGTGAAGAAGAGTTAACGACGAATTCATTATACGCTAAGCATTTAATAGAAGAAGGACATAAATTCATAGACCCAGTCGTAAATTATAAGATATTAAAAGTGAGGAGTAAAGAAAGAGAAAGAAATTTAAAGAAAGAAGTGGAAATATTTAAAATAAGAAACAAAAATGAAAAACGACTAATGAATACAAAAACCACATTTGAAAATGAAGAAATATTTAGTAGCTTATTAGACAACAAAAACCAGTAGAAAATGAGTTAATGAAAATTTTAACGGCTACAAAATATATGATGTAAGACAACCCACTATGGTTTGAGCTAAGTAAGACGTTACTCCGTCAGGGGGGGGGGCTACAGATGTCCGGTAAGACGGTAAATAAGAATTGAACGGATTCATATTTCTCTGTTGGTGAATGACTTGAAGATGGCTTGACTGCTGAAAGCGCTCGTCAGTACCAAAGACAACATAGTGGTTTGTAAAAATTACTAGTAGAAATATTTGAGCCCACTAACACTCGACTACAAGAATAAATAAATAGATTGATAAATCTAAGGAGTAGAAGAATAATGGAGCCGAGAAATAAAGTAGATTTCTATAAGTATTGAAAACAAAAATTATGTTCAAGAAAACTTTGTCTAAAATTTGGTTTATTAAGCAGTGTTGTTTACTTTATAATATAATACCAAAGTATGCAAAAATCGAAATAAAAGGAAGAAGTGAAACACGGAAAAAAGTAAAAAATATAAGTGTACAGTTATGGGTAAACAGGAAATAATATATTTGTATCAGCAAATGTATACGTATAATAGAAAGTTACTAAAAATGCACATAGAACTACATGAAAAGTATAATTACATAGAAATAGAAGAAATTTTGTAAGATTTTGGTGAGCGGAATATGAAGACGAAATTGGAAGAAAGAAATAAGAAGTTGAAAAGTAAATTAGAATATTTAAAAGAAATGAATGATATGAGAATGTAAAACCAGATCAAGCAGATTTGAAGTTATCCGAGACAATAGTTAATTTAACAGAAATGGTATTCAATAATGAAGAAAAGAAATTATTAGAAAAAAGCCTAAGTTATGCACCGCCATGGTATTTGAATAAAGAAGGTATATTAATAGAATGTGAATGAATAATAATCAAGGAAAAGAGAAGAAAATAAAAAAAAATTGAAATTTGAAATTAGTGACATTGTGGGAACATTAGAAGAAAAGAACAGAAAATAAGGAGGAAATAGTATGGCTGTTAAGAGAAACATAAAACAGTTAAAAAGTAAACTAAAACAAAATAATATTATGGTAACAAAAGAGGACAAAGGCAACTCCTTAGTGCTAATAGATACAGAAGAGTATACAAAGAAAGGAATAAATTTATAAAAAGTAAGAATTATGAAGAGATTAAATATGATTATACTAATAAATTTCAAAGTAGGGTGAAGAAATAAATAAAAAATTCCACTATGTTTAAGAATAAGGTAAAACTACAAGAAACAAATCCGGAAGCGCCTAAATATAAATGTCAGATAAAATTGCACAAATAAAACCACCCAGTTAGGCTAATAATATCGCTTATTGGAGCATCAGCATATAAGCTATCAAAAGAATGTAGTAAGATACTAAAAGTATATTATGACTTCGAGAAAAAACATAGTATATAAAATAACAAAAAGTTGATAGAAACACTGAAAAAAGAAGTGCAAGTAAAAGAAAGTTCAATGTTAATATCGCTTGATGTAGTAAATATGTTTACAAACATCCCGGTTGAAAAAACGTTAAAACTGATTGAACAGAACAAATAAAAATGATACGGAAAGAAAGAAGAATTAATAAAAGTAATACAAGAGTGTTTGAAGCAAAATTACATTAGGTTTAATAATAATTTTTATAGGCAGAAGAAGGGACTTCCAATGGGATCATCAATGTAACCGATAAGGGCAGAAATCTACATGAACTACTTTGAAAATAAAATAATGTCAGCAGTGAAAAATAAAGACAAAATTAAGAAATGGATGAGGAATATAGAGGATATCTTGTTAATATGGGTGGGCGATGATGAAGAATTAAAAGTATTTTTTGAAGAGGTTAGCAAATTAGAAGAGACTATAAATTTGAAGATAAGAGTAGGAAACAAGAAAATGAACTTCCTAGATTTAAACCAAAGAATAATTCAAGAAAATATAATAAAATTTGAAATTTAAAGGAAAAGCAAATATACTGATGTTATAATACGAAATGATTCGTACCATCCAATACAGTATAAAAGGGCAGCGATAAATATTTCCTTTCATAGAATAAGCAGTTGTATAGAAGACGAGGAAAACAGAAAGAAAGAAATAGAATGAATGAAAATAATTGTAAAAAACAACAAGTATAATACGAATGTAGTAGATAAAATATTTAATAATATAAAACGAAGAGAAGTAACACAAAATGAGAATAGTAAAGAAAAGAAGGAGTATAAGTGATCCATATCTTATATAGGTTATAACACCCGTAAGATGCAAAAATGTTTCAGAAAATATAATATAGGGGTAGCGGTTAAAAAATCGAAAACCGTGTTTGATATAGTAAAAACTACGAATTATGAAGACGAAGACATATTGAAGAAAAGTGGAGAATATACGCGCAGTTATGAGGAATGTGAAAAATTGTATCTGGGCGAAATGGTTCATCAATTTTGCCAGAGATTTAAAGAATATAGGAGAAGTGAAGAAGAGTTAACGACGAATTCATTATACGCTAAGCATTTAATAGAAGAAGGACATAAATTCATAGACCCAGTCGTAAATTATAAGATATTAAAAGTGATGAGTAAAGAAAGAGAAAGAAAATTAAAGAAAGAAGAACGAAAAACGACTAATAAATAAATAATAATAATAATAATAAATAAAAATGAAAAACGACTAATGAATACAAAAACCACATTTGAAAATGAAGAAATATTTAGCAGCTTATTAGACAAAAAAAACCAGTAGAAAATGAGTTACCGAAAATTGTAACGGCTACAAAATATATGATGTAAGACAACCCACTATGGTTTGAGCTAAGTAAGACGTTACTCCGTCAGGGGGGGGGGGCTACAGATGTCCGGTAAGACGGTAAATAAGAATTGAAAGGAATCATATTTCTCTGTTGGTGAATGACTTGAAGATGGCTTGACTGCTGAAAGCGCTAGTCAGTACCAAAGACAACATAGTGGTTTGTAAAAATTAATAGTAGAAATATTTGAGCCCACTAACACTCGACTACAAGAATAAATATATAGATTGATAAATCTAAGCAGTAGAAGAATAATGGAGCCGAGAAATAAAGTAGATTTCTATAAATATTGAAAACAAAAATTATGTTCAAGAAAACTTTGTCTAAAATTTGGTTTATTAAGCAGTGTTGTTTACTTCATAATATAATACCAAAGTATGCAAAAATCGAAATAAAAGGAAGAAGTGAAATACGGAAAAAAGTAAAGAACATAAGCGTACAGTTATGGGTAAAACAGGAAATAAAATATTTGTGTCAGCAAATGTATACGTATAATAGAAAGTTACTAAAAATGCACATAGAACTACATCAAAAGTATAATTACATAGAAATAGAAGAAATTTTGTAAGATTTTTGTGAGCGGAATATGAAGACGAAATTGGAAGAAAGAAATAAGAAGTTGAAAAGTAAATTAGAATATTTAAAAGAAATGAATGATATGAGAATGTAAAACCAGCTCAAGCAGATTTGAAGTTATCCGAGACAATAGTTAATTTAACAGAAATGGTATTCAATAATGAAGAAAAGAAAATATTAGAAAAAAGCCTAAATTATGCACCGCCAAGGAATTTGAATAAAGAAGGTATATTAATAGAATGTGAATGAATAATAATCAAGGAAAAGAGAAGAAAATAAAAAAAAAATTGAAATTTGAAATTAGTAACATTGTGGGAACATTAGAAGAAAAGAACAGAAAATAAGGAGGAAATAGTATAGCTGTTAAGAGAAACATAAAACAGTTAAAAAGTGAACTAAAACAAAATAATATTATGGTAACAAAAGAGGACAAAGGCAACTCCGTATTGCTAATAGATACAGAAGAGTATACAAAGAAAGGAATAAATTTATAAAAAGTAAGAATTATGAAGAGATTAAATATGATTATACTAATAAATTTCAAAGTAGGGTGAAGAAATAAATAAAAAATTCCACTATGTTTAAGAATAAGGTAAAACTACAAGAAACAAATCCGGAAGCGCCTAAATATAAATGTCAGATAAAATTGCACAAATAAAACCACCCAGTTAGGCCAATAATATCGCTTATTGGAGCATCAGCATATAAGTTATCAAAAGAATGTAGTAAGATACTAAAAGTATATTATGACTTCGAGAAAAAACATAGTATATAAAATAACAAAAAGTTGATAGAGACACTGAAAAAAGAAGTGCAAGTAAAAGAAAGTTCAATGTTAATATCGCTTGATGTAGTAAATATGTTTACAAACATCCCGGTTGAAAAAACGTTAAAACTGATTGAAAAGAACAAATAAAAATGATACGGAAAGAAAGAAGAATTAATAAAAGTAATACAAGAGTGTTTGAAGCAAAATTACTTTAGGTTTAATAATAAGTTTTATAGTCATAAGAAGGGACTTCCAATGGGATCATCAATGTAACCGATAAGGGCAGAAAACTACATGAACTACTTTGAAAATAAAATAATGTCAACAGTGAAAAATAAAGACAAAATTAAGAAATGGATGAGGAATATAGAGGATATCTTGTTAATATGGGTGGGCGATGATGAAGAATTAAAAGTATTATTTGAAGAGGTTAGCAAATTAGAAGAGACTATAAATTTGAAGATAAAAGTAGGAAACAAGAAAATGAACTTCCTAGATTTAAACCAAAGAATAATTCAAGAAAATATAATAAAATTTGAAATTTAAAGGAAAAGCACATATACTGATGTTATAATACCAAATGATTCGTACCATCCAATACAGTATAAAATGGCAGCGATACATATTTCCTTTCATAGAATAAACAGTTTTATAGAAGACGAGGAAAACAGAAAGAAAGAAATAGAATGAATGAAAATAATTGTAAAAAACAACAAGTATAATACGAATGTAGTAGATAAAATATTTAATAATATAAAACGAAGAGAAGTAACACAAAATGAGAATAGTAAAGAAAAGAAGGAGTATAAGTGATCCATATCTTATATAGGTTATAACACACGTAAGATACAAAAATGTTTCAGAAAATATAATATAGGGGTAGCGGTTAAAAAATCGGAAGCGTGTTTGATATAGTAAAAAATACGAATTATGAAGACGAAGACATATTGAAGAAAAGTGGAGAATATACGCGCAGTTATGAGGAATGTGAAAAATTATATCTGGGCGAAATGGTTCATCATTTTTGCCAGAGATTTAAAGAATATAGGAGTGGTGAAGAAGAGTTAACGACGAATTCATTATACGCTAAGCATTTAATAGAAGAAGGACATAAATTCATAGACCCAGTCGTAAATTATAAGATATTAAAAGTGAGGAGTAAAGAAAGAGAAAGAAATTTAAAGAAAGAAGTGGAAATATTTAAAATAAGAAACAAAAATGAAAAACGACTAATGAATACAAAAACCACATTTGAAAATGAAGAAATATTTAGTAGCTTATTAGACAACAAAAACCAGTAGAAAATGAGTTAATGAAAATTTTAACGGCTACAAAATATATGATGTAAGACAACCCACTATGGTTTGAGCTAAGTAAGACGTTACTCCGTCAGGGGGGGGGGCTACAGATGTCCGGTAAGACGGTAAATAAGAATTGAACGGATTCATATTTCTCTGTTGGTGAATGACTTGAAGATGGCTTGACTGCTGAAAGCGCTCGTCAGTACCAAAGACAACATAGTGGTTTGTAAAAATTACTAGTAGAAATATTTGAGCCCACTAACACTCGACTACAAGAATAAATAAATAGATTGATAAATCTAAGGAGTAGAAGAATAATGGAGCCGAGAAATAAAGTAGATTTCTATAAGTATTGAAAACAAAAATTATGTTCAAGAAAACTTTGTCTAAAATTTGGTTTATTAAGCAGTGTTGTTTACTTTATAATATAATACCAAAGTATGCAAAAATCGAAATAAAAGGAAGAAGTGAAACACGGAAAAAAGTAAAAAATATAAGTGTACAGTTATGGGTAAACAGGAAATAATATATTTGTATCAGCAAATGTATACGTATAATAGAAAGTTACTAAAAATGCACATAGAACTACATGAAAAGTATAATTACATAGAAATAGAAGAAATTTTGTAAGATTTTGGTGAGCGGAATATGAAGACGAAATTGGAAGAAAGAAATAAGAAGTTGAAAAGTAAATTAGAATATTTAAAAGAAATGAATGATATGAGAATGTAAAACCAGATCAAGCAGATTTGAAGTTATCCGAGACAATAGTTAATTTAACAGAAATGGTATTCAATAATGAAGAAAAGAAATTATTAGAAAAAAGCCTAAGTTATGCACCGCCATGGTATTTGAATAAAGAAGGTATATTAATAGAATGTGAATGAATAATAATCAAGGAAAAGAGAAGAAAATAAAAAAAAATTGAAATTTGAAATTAGTGACATTGTGGGAACATTAGAAGAAAAGAACAGAAAATAAGGAGGAAATAGTATGGCTGTTAAGAGAAACATAAAACAGTTAAAAAGTAAACTAAAACAAAATAATATTATGGTAACAAAAGAGGACAAAGGCAACTCCTTAGTGCTAATAGATACAGAAGAGTATACAAAGAAAGGAATAAATTTATAAAAAGTAAGAATTATGAAGAGATTAAATATGATTATACTAATAAATTTCAAAGTAGGGTGAAGAAATAAATAAAAAATTCCACTATGTTTAAGAATAAGGTAAAACTACAAGAAACAAATCCGGAAGCGCCTAAATATAAATGTCAGATAAAATTGCACAAATAAAACCACCCAGTTAGGCTAATAATATCGCTTATTGGAGCATCAGCATATAAGCTATCAAAAGAATGTAGTAAGATACTAAAAGTATATTATGACTTCGAGAAAAAACATAGTATATAAAATAACAAAAAGTTGATAGAAACACTGAAAAAAGAAGTGCAAGTAAAAGAAAGTTCAATGTTAATATCGCTTGATGTAGTAAATATGTTTACAAACATCCCGGTTGAAAAAACGTTAAAACTGATTGAACAGAACAAATAAAAATGATACGGAAAGAAAGAAGAATTAATAAAAGTAATACAAGAGTGTTTGAAGCAAAATTACATTAGGTTTAATAATAATTTTTATAGGCAGAAGAAGGGACTTCCAATGGGATCATCAATGTAACCGATAAGGGCAGAAATCTACATGAACTACTTTGAAAATAAAATAATGTCAGCAGTGAAAAATAAAGACAAAATTAAGAAATGGATGAGGAATATAGAGGATATCTTGTTAATATGGGTGGGCGATGATGAAGAATTAAAAGTATTTTTTGAAGAGGTTAGCAAATTAGAAGAGACTATAAATTTGAAGATAAGAGTAGGAAACAAGAAAATGAACTTCCTAGATTTAAACCAAAGAATAATTCAAGAAAATATAATAAAATTTGAAATTTAAAGGAAAAGCAAATATACTGATGTTATAATACGAAATGATTCGTACCATCCAATACAGTATAAAAGGGCAGCGATAAATATTTCCTTTCATAGAATAAGCAGTTGTATAGAAGACGAGGAAAACAGAAAGAAAGAAATAGAATGAATGAAAATAATTGTAAAAAACAACAAGTATAATACGAATGTAGTAGATAAAATATTTAATAATATAAAACGAAGAGAAGTAACACAAAATGAGAATAGTAAAGAAAAGAAGGAGTATAAGTGATCCATATCTTATATAGGTTATAACACCCGTAAGATGCAAAAATGTTTCAGAAAATATAATATAGGGGTAGCGGTTAAAAAATCGAAAACCGTGTTTGATATAGTAAAAACTACGAATTATGAAGACGAAGACATATTGAAGAAAAGTGGAGAATATACGCGCAGTTATGAGGAATGTGAAAAATTGTATCTGGGCGAAATGGTTCATCAATTTTGCCAGAGATTTAAAGAATATAGGAGAAGTGAAGAAGAGTTAACGACGAATTCATTATACGCTAAGCATTTAATAGAAGAAGGACATAAATTCATAGACCCAGTCGTAAATTATAAGATATTAAAAGTGATGAGTAAAGAAAGAGAAAGAAAATTAAAGAAAGAAGAACGAAAAACGACTAATAAATAAATAATAATAATAATAATAAATAAAAATGAAAAACGACTAATGAATACAAAAACCACATTTGAAAATGAAGAAATATTTAGCAGCTTATTAGACAAAAAAAACCAGTAGAAAATGAGTTACCGAAAATTGTAACGGCTACAAAATATATGATGTAAGACAACCCACTATGGTTTGAGCTAAGTAAGACGTTACTCCGTCAGGGGGGGGGGCTACAGATGTCCGGTAAGACGGTAAATAAGAATTGAAAGGAATCATATTTCTCTGTTGGTGAATGACTTGAAGATGGCTTGACTGCTGAAAGCGCTAGTCAGTACCAAAGACAACATAGTGGTTTGTAAAAATTAATAGTAGAAATGTTTGAGCCCACTAACACTCGACTACAAGAATAAATATATAGATTGATAAATCTAAGGAGTAGAAGAATAATGGAGCCGAGAAATAAAGTAGATTTCTATAAATATTGAAAACAAAAATTATGTTCAAGAAAACTTTGTCTAAAATTTGGTTTATTAAGCAGTGTTGTTTACTTCATAATATAATACCAAAGTATGCAAAAATCGAAATAAAAGGAAGAAGTGAAATACGGAAAAAAGTAAAGAACATAAGCGTACAGTTATGGGTAAAACAGGAAATAAAATATTTGTGTCAGCAAATGTATACGTATAATAGAAAGTTACTAAAAATGCACATAGAACTACATCAAAAGTATAATTACATAGAAATAGAAGAAATTTTGTAAGATTTTTGTGAGCGGAATATGAAGACGAAATTGGAAGAAAGAAATAAGAAGTTGAAAAGTAAATTAGAATATTTAAAAGAAATGAATGATATGAGAATGTAAAACCAGCTCAAGCAGATTTGAAGTTATCCGAGACAATAGTTAATTTAACAGAAATGGTATTCAATAATGAAGAAAAGAAAATATTAGAAAAAAGCCTAAATTATGCACCGCCAAGGAATTTGAATAAAGAAGGTATATTAATAGAATGTGAATGAATAATAATCAAGGAAAAGAGAAGAAAATAAAAAAAAAATTGAAATTTGAAATTAGTAACATTGTGGGAACATTAGAAGAAAAGAACAGAAAATAAGGAGGAAATAGTATAGCTGTTAAGAGAAACATAAAACAGTTAAAAAGTGAACTAAAACAAAATAATATTATGGTAACAAAAGAGGACAAAGGCAACTCCGTATTGCTAATAGATACAGAAGAGTATACAAAGAAAGGAATAAATTTATAAAAAGTAAGAATTATGAAGAGATTAAATATGATTATACTAATAAATTTCAAAGTAGGGTGAAGAAATAAATAAAAAATTCCACTATGTTTAAGAATAAGGTAAAACTACAAGAAACAAATCCGGAAGCGCCTAAATATAAATGTCAGATAAAATTGCACAAATAAAACCACCCAGTTAGGCCAATAATATCGCTTATTGGAGCATCAGCATATAAGTTATCAAAAGAATGTAGTAAGATACTAAAAGTATATTATGACTTCGAGAAAAAACATAGTATATAAAATAACAAAAAGTTGATAGAGACACTGAAAAAAGAAGTGCAAGTAAAAGAAAGTTCAATGTTAATATCGCTTGATGTAGTAAATATGTTTACAAACATCCCGGTTGAAAAAACGTTAAAACTGATTGAAAAGAACAAATAAAAATGATACGGAAAGAAAGAAGAATTAATAAAAGTAATACAAGAGTGTTTGAAGCAAAATTACTTTAGGTTTAATAATAAGTTTTATAGTCATAAGAAGGGACTTCCAATGGGATCATCAATGTAACCGATAAGGGCAGAAAACTACATGAACTACTTTGAAAATAAAATAATGTCAACAGTGAAAAATAAAGACAAAATTAAGAAATGGATGAGGAATATAGAGGATATCTTGTTAATATGGGTGGGCGATGATGAAGAATTAAAAGTATTATTTGAAGAGGTTAGCAAATTAGAAGAGACTATAAATTTGAAGATAAAAGTAGGAAACAAGAAAATGAACTTCCTAGATTTAAACCAAAGAATAATTCAAGAAAATATAATAAAATTTGAAATTTAAAGGAAAAGCACATATACTGATGTTATAATACCAAATGATTCGTACCATCCAATACAGTATAAAATGGCAGCGATACATATTTCCTTTCATAGAATAAACAGTTTTATAGAAGACGAGGAAAACAGAAAGAAAGAAATAGAATGAATGAAAATAATTGTAAAAAACAACAAGTATAATACGAATGTAGTAGATAAAATATTTAATAATATAAAACGAAGAGAAGTAACACAAAATGAGAATAGTAAAGAAAAGAAGGAGTATAAGTGATCCATATCTTATATAGGTTATAACACACGTAAGATACAAAAATGTTTCAGAAAATATAATATAGGGGTAGCGGTTAAAAAATCGGAAGCGTGTTTGATATAGTAAAAAATACGAATTATGAAGACGAAGACATATTGAAGAAAAGTGGAGAATATACGCGCAGTTATGAGGAATGTGAAAAATTATATCTGGGCGAAATGGTTCATCATTTTTGCCAGAGATTTAAAGAATATAGGAGTGGTGAAGAAGAGTTAACGACGAATTCATTATACGCTAAGCATTTAATAGAAGAAGGACATAAATTCATAGACCCAGTCGTAAATTATAAGATATTAAAAGTGAGGAGTAAAGAAAGAGAAAGAAATTTAAAGAAAGAAGTGGAAATATTTAAAATAAGAAACAAAAATGAAAAACGACTAATGAATACAAAAACCACATTTGAAAATGAAGAAATATTTAGTAGCTTATTAGACAACAAAAACCAGTAGAAAATGAGTTAATGAAAATTTTAACGGCTACAAAATATATGATGTAAGACAACCCACTATGGTTTGAGCTAAGTAAGACGTTACTCCGTCAGGGGGGGGGGGCTACAGATGTCCGGTAAGACGGTAAATAAGAATTGAACGGATTCATATTTCTCTGTTGGTGAATGACTTGAAGATGGCTTGACTGCTGAAAGCGCTCGTCAGTACCAAAGACAACATAGTGGTTTGTAAAAATTACTAGTAGAAATATTTGAGCCCACTAACACTCGACTACAAGAATAAATAAATAGATTGATAAATCTAAGGAGTAGAAGAATAATGGAGCCGAGAAATAAAGTAGATTTCTATAAGTATTGAAAACAAAAATTATGTTCAAGAAAACTTTGTCTAAAATTTGGTTTATTAAGCAGTGTTGTTTACTTTATAATATAATACCAAAGTATGCAAAAATCGAAATAAAAGGAAGAAGTGAAACACGGAAAAAAGTAAAAAATATAAGTGTACAGTTATGGGTAAACAGGAAATAATATATTTGTATCAGCAAATGTATACGTATAATAGAAAGTTACTAAAAATGCACATAGAACTACATGAAAAGTATAATTACATAGAAATAGAAGAAATTTTGTAAGATTTTGGTGAGCGGAATATGAAGACGAAATTGGAAGAAAGAAATAAGAAGTTGAAAAGTAAATTAGAATATTTAAAAGAAATGAATGATATGAGAATGTAAAACCAGATCAAGCAGATTTGAAGTTATCCGAGACAATAGTTAATTTAACAGAAATGGTATTCAATAATGAAGAAAAGAAATTATTAGAAAAAAGCCTAAGTTATGCACCGCCATGGTATTTGAATAAAGAAGGTATATTAATAGAATGTGAATGAATAATAATCAAGGAAAAGAGAAGAAAATAAAAAAAAATTGAAATTTGAAATTAGTGACATTGTGGGAACATTAGAAGAAAAGAACAGAAAATAAGGAGGAAATAGTATGGCTGTTAAGAGAAACATAAAACAGTTAAAAAGTAAACTAAAACAAAATAATATTATGGTAACAAAAGAGGACAAAGGCAACTCCTTAGTGCTAATAGATACAGAAGAGTATACAAAGAAAGGAATAAATTTATAAAAAGTAAGAATTATGAAGAGATTAAATATGATTATACTAATAAATTTCAAAGTAGGGTGAAGAAATAAATAAAAAATTCCACTATGTTTAAGAATAAGGTAAAACTACAAGAAACAAATCCGGAAGCGCCTAAATATAAATGTCAGATAAAATTGCACAAATAAAACCACCCAGTTAGGCTAATAATATCGCTTATTGGAGCATCAGCATATAAGCTATCAAAAGAATGTAGTAAGATACTAAAAGTATATTATGACTTCGAGAAAAAACATAGTATATAAAATAACAAAAAGTTGATAGAAACACTGAAAAAAGAAGTGCAAGTAAAAGAAAGTTCAATGTTAATATCGCTTGATGTAGTAAATATGTTTACAAACATCCCGGTTGAAAAAACGTTAAAACTGATTGAAAAGAACAAATAAAAATGATACGGAAAGAAAGAAGAATTAATAAAAGTAATACAAGAGTGTTTGAAGCAAAATTACATTAGGTTTAATAATAATTTTTATAGGCAGAAGAAGGGACTTCCAATGGGATCATCAATGTAACCGATAAGGGCAGAAATCTACATGAACTACTTTGAAAATAAAATAATGTCAGCAGTGAAAAATAAAGACAAAATTAAGAAATGGATGAGGAATATAGAGGATATCTTGTTAATATGGGTGGGCGATGATGAAGAATTAAAAGTATTTTTTGAAGAGGTTAGCAAATTAGAAGAGACTATAAATTTGAAGATAAGAGTAGGAAACAAGAAAATGAACTTCCTAGATTTAAACCAAAGAATAATTCAAGAAAATATAATAAAATTTGAAATTTAAAGGAAAAGCAAATATACTGATGTTATAATACGAAATGATTCGTACCATCCAATACAGTATAAAAGGGCAGCGATAAATATTTCCTTTCATAGAATAAGCAGTTTTATAGAAGACGAGGAAGACAGAAAGAAAGAAATAGAATGAATGAAAATAATTGTAAAAAACACCAAGTATAATACGAATGTAGTAGATAAAATATTTAATAATATAAAACGAAGAGACGTAACACAAAATGAGAATAGTAAAGAAAAGGAGGAGTATAAGTGATCCATATCTTATATAGGTTATAACACACGTAAGATACAAAAATGTTTCAGAAAATATAATATAGGGGTAGCGGTTAAAAAATCGAAAACCGTGTTTGATATAGTAAAAACTACGAATTATGAAGACGAAGACATATTGAAGAAAAGTGGAGAATATACGCGCAGTTATGAGGAATTTGAAAAATTATATCTGGGCGAAATGGTTCATCAATTTTGCCATAGCTTTAAAGAATATAGGAGAGGTGAGAAAAATTAACGACGAATTCATTATACGCTAAGCATTTAAAAGAAGAAGGACATAAATTCGTAGACCCAGTCGTAAATTATAAGATATTAAAAGTGATGAGTAAAGAAAGAGAAAGAAAATTAAAGAAAGAAGTGGAAATATTAAAAATAAGAAATAAAAATTAAAATCGACTAATGAATACAAAAACCACATTTCAAAATGAAGAAATATTTAGTAGCTTATTAGACAACAAAAACCAGTAGAAAATGAGTTAATGAAAATTTTAACGGCTACAAAATATATGATGTAAGACAACCCACTATGGTTTGAGCTAAGTAAGACGTTACTCCGTCAAGGGGGGGGGGCTACAGATGTCCGGTAAGACGGTAAATAAGAATTGAACGGATTCATATGTCTCTGTTGGTGAATGACTTGAAGATGGCTTGACTGCTGAAAGCGCTCGTCAGTACCAAAGACAACATAGTGGTTTGTAAAAATTACTAGTAGAAATATTTGAGCCCACTAACACTCGACTACAAGAATAAATAAATAGATTGATAAATCTAAGGAGTAGAAGAATAATGGAGCCGAGAAATAAAGTAGATTTCTATAAGTATTGAAAACAAAAATTATGTTCAAGAAAACTTTGTCTAAAATTTGGTTTATTAAGCAGTGTTGTTTACTTTATAATATAATACCAAAGTATGCAAAAATCGAAATAAAAGGAAGAAGTGAAACACGGAAAAAAGTAAAAAATATAAGTGTACAGTTATGGGTAAACAGGAAATAATATATTTGTATCAGCAAATGTATACGTATAATAGAAAGTTACTAAAAATGCACATAGAACTACATGAAAAGTATAATTACATAGAAATAGAAGAAATTTTGTAAGATTTTGGTGAGCGGAATATGAAGACGAAATTGGAAGAAAGAAATAAGAAGTTGAAAAGTAAATTAGAATATTTAAAAGAAATGAATGATATGAGAATGTAAAACCAGATCAAGCAGATTTGAAGTTATCCGAGACAATAGTTAATTTAACAGAAATGGTATTCAATAATGAAGAAAAGTAATTATTAGAAAAAAGCCTAAATTATGCACCGCCATAGAATTTGAATAAAGAAGGTATATTAATAGAATGGGGATGAATAATAAGCAAGGAAAAGAGAAGAAAATAAAAAAAAATTGAAATTTGAAATTAGTAACATTGTGGGAACATTAGAAGAAAAGAACAGAAAATAAGGAAGAAATAGTATGCCTGTTAAGAGAAAGATAAAACAGTTAAAAAGTAAACTAAAACAAAATAATATTATGGTAACAAAAGAGGACAAAGGCAACTCCGTAGTGCTAATAGATACAGAAGAGTATACAAAGAGAGGAATAAATTTATAAAAAGTAAGAATTATGAAGAGATTAAATATGATTATACTAATAAATTTCAAAGTAGGGTGAAGAAATAAATAAAAAATTCCACTATGTTTAAGAATAAGGTAAAACTACAAGAAACAAATCCGGAAGCGCCTAAATATAAATGTCAGATAAAATTGCACAAATAAAACCACCCAGTTAGGCCAATAATATCGCTTATTGGAGCATCAGCATATAAGTTATCAAAAGAATGTAGTAAGATACTAAAAGTATATTATGACTTCGAGAAAAAACATAGTATATAAAATAACAAAAAGTTGATAGAAACACTGAAAAAAGAAGTGCAAGTAAAAGAAAGTTCAATGTTAATATCGCTTGATGTAGTAAATATGTTTACAAACATCCCGGTTGAAAAAACGTTAAATCTGATTGAAAAGAACAAATAAAAATGATACGGAAAGAAAGAAGAATTAATAAAAGTAATACAAGAGTGTTTGAAGCAAAATTACTTTAGGTTTAATAATAAGTTTATAGGCAGAAGAAGGGACTTCCAATGGGATCATCAATGTAACCGATAAGGGCAGAAAACTACATGAACTACTTTGAAAATAAAATAATGTCAACAGTGAAAAATAAAGACAAAATTAAGAAATGGATGAGGAATATAGAGGATATCTTGTTAATATGGGTGGGCGATGATGAAGAATTAAAAGTATTTTTTGAAGGGGTTAGCAAATTAGAAGAGACTATAAATTTGAAGATAAAAGTAGGAAACAAGAAAATGAACTTCCTAGATTTAAACCAAAGAATAATTCAAGAAAATATAATAAAATTTGAAATTTAAAGGAAAAGCACATATACTGATGTTATAATACCAAATGATTCGTACCATCCAATACAGTAAAAAGGGCAGCGATAAATATTTCCTTTCATAGAATAAGCAGTTGTATAGAAGACGAGGAAAACAGAAAGAAAGAAATAGAATGAATGAAAATAATTGTAAAAAACAACAAGTATAATACGAATGTAGTAGATAAAATATTTAATAATATAAAACGAAGAGAAGTAACACAAAATGAGAATAGTAAAGAAAAGGAGGATTATAAGTGATCCATATCTTATATAGGTTATAACACACGTAAGATACAAAAATGTTTCAGAAAATATAATATAGGGGTAGCGGTTAAAAAATCGGAAGCGTGTTTGATATAGTAAAAAATACGAATTATGAAGACGAAGACATATTGAAGAAAAGTGGAGAATATACGCGCAGTTATGAGGAATGTGAAAAATTATATCTGGGCGAAATGGTTCATCATTTTTGCCAGAGATTTAAAGAATATAGGAGTGGTGAAGAAGAGTTAACGACGAATTCATTATACGCTAAGCATTTAATAGAAGAAGGACATAAATTCATAGACCCAGTCGTAAATTATAAGATATTAAAAGTGATGAGTAAAGAAAGAGAAAGAAAATTAAAGAAAGAAGTGGAAATATTAAAAATAAGAAATAAAAATTAAAATCGACTAATGAATACAAAAACCACATTTCAAAATGAAGAAATATTTTGCAGCTTATTAGACAACAAAAACCAGTAGAAAATGTGTTAACGAAAATTGTAACGGCTACAAAATTTGTAATGTAAGACAACCCTCTATGGTTTGAGCTAAGTAAGACGTTACTCCGTCAGGGGGCGGGGCAACAGATGTCCGGTAAGACGGTAAATAAGAATTGAAGGGATTCATATTTCTCTGTTGTTGAATGACTTGAAGATGGCTTGACTGCTGAAAGCGCTCGTCAGTACCAAAGACAACATAGTGGTTTGTAAAAATTAATAGTAGAAATATTTGAGCCCACTAACACTCGACTACAAGAATAAATATATAGATTGCTAAATCTAAGGAGTAGGAGAATAATGGAGCCGAGAAATAAAGTAGATTTCTATAAGTATTGAAAACAAAAATTATGTTCAAGAAAACTTTGTCTAAAATTTGATTTATTAACCAGTGTTGTTTACTTCATAATATAATACCAAAGTATGCAAAAATCGAAATAAAAGGAAGAAGTGAAACACGGAAAAAAGTAAAGAACATAAGTGTACAGTTATGTGTAAAACAGGAAATAAAATATTTGTATCAGCAAATGAATACGTATAATAAAAAGTTACTAAAAATGCATATAGAACTACATCAAAAGTATAATTACATAGAAATAGAAGAAATTTTGTAAGATTTTGGAGAGCGGATATATGAAGACGAAATTGGAAGAAAGAAATAAGAAGTTGAAAACTAAATTAGAATGTTTAAAAGAAATGAATGATATGAGAATGTCAAACCAGATCAAGCAGATTTGAAGTTATCCGAGACAATAGTTAATTTAACAGAAATGGTATTCAATAATGAAGAAAAGATATTATTAGAAAAAAGCCTAAATTATGCACCGCCAAAGAATTTGAATAAAGAAGGTTTATTAATAGAATGTGAATGAATAATAAGCAAGGAAAAGAGGAGAAAATAAAAAAAAATTGAAATTTGAAATTAGTAACATTGTGGGAACATTAGAAGAAAAGAACTGAAAACAAAGAGGAAATAGTATGGCTGTAAAGAGAAACATAAAACAATTAAAAGTAAAATAAAACAAATAATATTATGGTAACAAAAGAGGACAAAGGCAACTCCGTAGTGCTAATAGATACAGAAGAGTATACAAAGAAAGGGAATAAATTTATAAAAAGTAAGAATTATGAAGAGATTAAATATGATTATACTAATAAATTTCAAAGTAGGGTGAAGAAATAAATAAAAAATTCCACTATGTTTAAGAATAAGGTAAAACTACAAGAAACAAATCCGGAAGCGCCTAAATATAAATGTCAGATAAAATTGCATAAATAAAACCACCCAGTTAGGCCAATAATATCGCTTATTGGAGCATCAGCATATAAGTTATCAAAAGAATGTAGTAAGATACTAAAAGTATATTATGACTTCGAGAAAAAACATAGTATATAAAATAACAAAAAGTTGATAGAAACACTGAAAAAAGAAGTGCAAGTAAAAGAAAGTTCAATGTTAATATCGCTTGATGTAGTAAATATGTTTACAAACATCCCGGTTGAAAAAACGTTAAAACTGATTGAAAAGAACAAATAAAAATGATCCGGAAAGAAAGAAGAATTAATAAAAGTAATACAAGAGTGTTTGAAGCAAAATTACATTAGGTTTAATAATAAGTTTTATAGGCAGAAGAAGGGACTTCCAATGCGATCATCAATGTAACCGATAAGGGCAGAAATCTACATGAACTACTTTGAAAATAAAATAATGTCAGCAGTGAAAAATAAAGACAAAATTAAGAAATGGATGAGGAATATAGAGGATATCTTGTTAATATGGGTGGGCGATGATGAAGAATTAAAAGTATTTTTTGAAGAGGTTAGCAAATTAGAAGAGACTATAAATTTGAAGATAAAAGTAGGAAACAAGAAAATGAACTTCCTAGATTTAAACCAAAGAATAATTCAAGAAAATATAATAAAATTTGAAATTTAAAGGAAAAGCAAATATACTGATGTTATAATACGAAATGATTCGTACCATCCAATACAGTATAAAAGGGCAGCGATAAATATTTCCTTTCATAGAATAAGCAGTTATATAGAAGACGAGGAAGACAGAAAGAAAGAAATAGAATGAATGAAATAATTTTAAAAAACAACAAGTATAATACGAATGTAGTAGATAAAATATTTTATAATATAAAACGAAGAGAAGAAACACAAAATGAGAATAGTAAAGAAAAGAAGGAATATAAATGATCCATACCTTATATAGGTTATAACACATGTAAAATACAAAAATGTTTCAGAAAATATAATATAGGGGTAGCGGGTAAAAAATCGAAAACCGTGGTTGATATAGTAAAAACTACGAATTATGAAGACGAAGACATATTGAAGAAAAGTGGAGAATATACGCGCTGTTATGAGGAATGTGAAAAATTATATCTGGGCGAAATGGTTCATCAATTTTGCCATACCTTTAAAGAATATAGGAGAGGTGAAGAAAAGTTAACGACGAATTCATTATACGCTAGGCATTTAAAAGAAGAAGGACATAAATTCATAGACCCAGTCGTAAATTATAAGATATTAAAAGTGATGAGTAAAGAAAGAGAAAGAAAATTAAAGAAAGAAGTGGAAATATTAAAAATAAGTAATAAAAATGAAAATCGACTAATGAATACAAAACCACATTTCAAAATGAAGAAATATTTAGCAGCTTATTAGACAACAAAAACCAGTAGAAAATGTGTTAACGAAAATTGTAACGGCTACAAAATTTGTAATGTAACACAACCCACTATGGTTTGAGCTAAGTAAGACGTTACTCCGTCAGGGGGCGGGGCAACAGATGTCCGGTAAGACGGTAAATAAGAATTGAACGGATTCATATTTCTCTGTTGGTGAATGACTTGAAGATGGCTTGACTGCTGAAAGCGCTCGTCAGTACCAAAGACAACATAGTGGTTTGTAAAAATTACTAGTAGAAATATTTGAGCCCACTAACACTCGAATACAAGAATAAATAAATAGATTGATAAATCTAAGGAGTAGAAGATTAATGGAGCCGAGAAATAAAGTAGATTTCTATAAATAATTGAAAAGAAAAATTATGTTCAAGAAAACTTTGTCTAAAATTTGGTTTATTAACAGTGTTGTTTACTTCATAATATAATACCAAAGTATGCAAAAATCGAAATAAAAGGAAGAAGTGAAACACGGAAAAAAGTAAAGAACATAAGTGTACAGTTATGGGTAAAACAGGAAATAAAATATTTGTATCAGCAAATGAATACGTATAATAAAAAGTTACTAAAAATGCACATAGAACTACATCAAAAGTATAATTACATAGAAATAGAAGAAATTTTGTAAGATTTTGGTGAGCGGATATATGAAGACGAAATTGGAAGAAAGAAATAAGAAGTTGAAAACTAAATTAGAATGTTTAAAAGAAATGAATGATATGAGAATGTCAAACCAGATCAAGCAGATTTGAAGTTATCCGAGACAATAGTTAATTTAACAGAAATGGTATTCAATAATGAAGAAAAGAAATTATTAGAAAAAAGCCTAAATTATGCACCGCCAAGGAATTTGAATAAAGAATGTATATTAATAGAATGTGAATGAATAATAAGCAAGGAAAAGAGGAGAAAATAAAACAAAATTGAAATTTGAAATTAGTAACATTGTGGGAACAGTAGAAGAAAAGAACTGAAAATAAGGAGGAAATAGTATGGCTGTTAAGAGAAACATAAAACAGTTAAAAATAAACTAAAACAAAATATTATTATGGTAACAAAAGAGGACAAAGGCAACTCCGTAGTGCTAATAGATACAGAGGAGTATACAAAGAAAGGAATAAATTTATAAAAAGTAAGAATTATGAAGAGATTAAATTTGATTATACTAATAAATTTCAAAGTAGGGTGAAGAAATAAATAAAAAATCCACTATGTTTAAGAATAAGGTAAAACTACAAGAAACAAATCCGGAAGCTCCTAAATATAAATGTCAGATAAAATTGCACAAATAAAACCACCCAGTTAGACCAATAATATCGCTTATTGGAGCATCAACATATAAGTTATCAAAAGAATGTAGTAAGATACTAAAAGTATATTATGACTTTGAGAAAAAAACATAGTATAAAAAATAACAAAAAGTTGATAGAAACACTGAAAAAAAGTGCAAGTAAAAGAAAGTTCAATGTTAAAATCGCTTGATGTAGTAAATATGTTTACAAACATCCCTGTTGAAAAAACATTAAAACTGATTGAAAAGAACAAATAAAAATGATATGGAAATAAAGAAGAATTAATAAAAGTAATACAAGGGTGTTTGAAGCAAAATTACTTTAGGTTTAATAATAAGTTTTATAGTCAGAAGAAGGGACTTCCAATGGGATCATCAATGTAACCGATAAGGACAGAAAACTACATGAACTACTTTGAAAATAAAATAATGTCAACAGTGAAAAATAAAGACAAAATTAAGAAATGGATGAGGAATATAGAGGATATCTTGTTAATATGGGTGGGCGATGATGAAGAATTAAAAGTATTTTTTGAAGAGGTTAACAAATTAGAAGAGACTATAAATTTGAAGATAAAAGTAGGAAGCAAGAAAATGAACTTCCTAGATTTAAACCAAAGAATAATTCATGAAAATATAATAAAATTTGAAATTTAAAGGAAAAGCCCATATACTGATGTTATAATACCAAATGATTCATACCATCCAATACAGTATAAAATGGCAGCGATAAATATTTCCTTTCATAGAATAAACAGTTTTATAGAAGACGAGGAAAAAAGAAAGAAAGAAATAGAATGAATGAAATAATTGTAAAAAACAACAAGTATAATACGAATGTAGTAGATAAAATATTTTATAATATAAAACGAAGAGAAGAAACACAAAATGAGAATAGTAAAGAAAAGAAGGAGTATAAGTGATCCATATCTTATACAGGTTATAACACACGTAAGATACAAAAATGTTTCAGAAAATATAATATAGGGGTAGCGGTAAAAAAATTGAAAACCGTGTTTGATATAGTAAAAACTACGAATTATGAAGACGAAGACATATTGAAGAAAAGTGGAGAATATACGCGCAGTTATGTGGAACGTGAAAATTTATATCTCGGCGAAATGGTTCATCAATTTTGCGACAGTTTTAAAGAATATAGGAGAGGTGAAGTAAAGTTAACGACGAATTCATTATACGCTAGGCATTTGAAAGAAGAAGGACATAAATTCATAGACCCAGTCGTAAATTATAAGATATTAAAAGTGATGAGTAAAGAAAGAGAAAGAAAATTAAAGAAAAAAGTGGAAATATTAAAAATAAGAAATAAAAATGAAAAACGACTAATGAATACAAAAACCACATTTGAAAATGAAGAAATATTTAGCAGCTTATTAGACAACAAAAACCAGTAGAAAATGAGTTAACGAAAATTGTAACGGCTACAAAATTTGTAATGTAAGACAACCCACAATGGTTTGAGCTAAGTAAGACGTTACTCCGTCAGGGGGCGGGGCTACAGATGTCCGGTAAGACGGTAAATAAGAATTGAACGGATTCATATTTCTCTGTTGGTGAATGACTTGAAGATGGCTTGATTGCTGAAAGCGCTCGTCAGTACCAAAGACATCATAGTGGTTTGTAAAAATTATTAGTAGAAATATTTGAGCCCACTAACACTCGAATACAAGAATAAATAAATAGATTAATAAATCTAAGGAGTAGAAGATTAATGGAGCCGAGAAATAAAGTAGATTTCTATAAATAACTGAAAACAAAAATTATGTTCAAGAAAACTTTGTCTAAAATTTGGTTTATTAAGCAGTGTTGTTTACTTCATAATATAATACCAAAGTATGCAAAAATCGAAATAAAAGGAAGAAGTGAAACACGGAAAAAGGTAAAGAACATAAGTGTACAGTTATGGGTAAATCAGGAAATAAAATATTTGTATCAGCAAATGAATACCTATAATAAAAAGTTACTAAAAATGCACATAGAACTACATCAAAAGTATAATTACATAGAAATAGAAGAAGTTTTGTAAGATTTTGGTGAGCGGAATATGAAGACGAAATTGGAAGAAAGAAATAAGAAGTTGAAAACTAAATTAGAATGTTTAAAAGAAATGAATGATATGAGAATGTCAAACCAGATCAAGCAGATTTGAAGTTATCCGAGACAATAGTTAATTTAACAGAAATGGTATTCAATAATGAAGAAAAGAAATTATTAGAAAAAAGCCTAAATTATGCACCGCCAAGGAATTTGAATAAAGAAGGTATATTAATAGAATGTGAATGAATAATAAGCAAGGAAAAGAGGAGAAAAAAAAAATTGAGATTTGAAATTAGTAATATTGTGGGAACATTCGAAGAAAAGAACTGAAAACAAAGGTGAAATAGTATGGCTGTTAAGAGAAACATAAAACAATTAAAAGTAAAATAAACAAATAATATTATGGTAAGAAAAGAGGACAAAGGCAACTCCGTAGTGCTAATAGATACAGAAGAGTATACAAAGAAAGGGAATAAATTTATAAAAAGTAAGAATTATGAAGAGATTAAATATGATTATACTTATAAATTTCAAAGTAGGGTGAAGAAATTAATAAAAAATTCCACTATGTTTAAGAATAAGGTAAAACTACAAGAAACAAATCCGGAAGCGCCTAAATATAAATGTCAGATAAAATTGCACAAATAAAACCACCCAGTTAGACCAATAATATCGCTTATTGGGGCATCAACATATAAGTTATCAAAAGAATGTAGTAAGATACTAAAAGTATATTATGACTTCAAAAAAAAACGTAGTATAAAAAATAACAAAAAGTTGATAGAAACACTGAAAAAAGAAGTGCAATTAAAAGAAAGTTCAATGTTAATATCGCTTGATGTAGTAAATATGTTTACAAACATCCCGGTTGAAGAAACGTTAAAACTGATTGAAAAGAACAAACAAAATGATACGGAAATAAAGAAGAATTAATAAAAGTAATACAAGTGTGTTTGAAGCAAATTTACTTTAGGTTTAATAATAATTTTTATAGTCAGAAGAAGGGACTTCCAATGGGATCATCAATGTAACCGATAAGGGGAGAAAATTACATGAACTACTTTGAAAATAAAATAATGTCAACAGTGAAAAATAAAGAGAAAATTAGAAATGGATAAGGAATATAGAGGATATCTTGTTAATATGGGTGGGCGATGAAGAAGAATTAAAAGTATATTTTAAAGAGGTTAACAAATTAGAAGAGACTATAAATTTCAAGATAAAAGTAGGAAACAAGAAAATGAACTTCCTAGATTTAAACCAAAGAATAATTCAAGAAAATAAAATAAAATTTGAAAGTTAAAGGAAAAGCACATATACTGATGTTATAATACCAAATGATTCATACCATCCATACAGTATAAAATGGCAGCGATAAATATTTCCTTTCATAGAATAAACAGTTGTATAGAAGACGAGGAAAACAAAAAGAAAGAAATAGAACGAATGAAAATAATTTAAAAAAACAACAAGTATAATACTAATGTAGTAGATAAAATATTTAACAATATAAAACGATGAGAAGAAACACAAAATGAGAATAGTAAAGAAAAGAAGGAGTATAAGTGATCCATATCTTATACAGGTTATAACACACGTAAGATACAAAAATGTTTCAGAAAATATAATATAGGGGTAGCGGTAAAAAAATCGAAAACCGTGTTTGATATAGTAAAAACTACGAATTATGAAGACGAAGACATATTGAAGAAAAGTGGAGAATATACGCGCAGTTATGAGGAATGTGAAAATTTATATCTCGGCGAAATGGTTCATCAAATTTGCGACAGTTTTAAAGAATATAGGAGAGGTGAAGAAGAGTTAACGACGAATTCATTATACGCTAAGCATTTAATAGAAGAAGGACATAAATTCATAGACCCAGTCGTAAATTATAAGATATTAAAAGTGATGAGTAAAGAAAGAGAAAGAAAATTAAAGAAAGAAGTGGAAATATTAAAAATAAGAAATAAAAATGAAAAACGACTAATGAATACAAAAACCACATTTGAAAATGAAGAAATATTTAGCAGCTTATTAGACAACAAAAACCAGTAGAAAATGAGATAATGAAAATTTTAACGGCTACAAAATATATGATGTAAGACAACCCTCTATGGTTTGAGCTAAGTAAGACGTTACTCCGTCAGGGGGGGGGGGCTACAGATGTCCGGTAAGACGGTAAATAAGAATTGAACGGATTCATATTTCTCTGTTGGTGAATGACTTGTAGATGGCTTGACTGCTGAAAGCGCTCGTCAGTACCAAAGACAACATAGTGGTTTGTAAAAATTACTAGTAGAAATATTTGAGCCCACTAACACTCGACTACAAGAATAAATATATAGATTGATAAATCTAAGGAGTAGGAGAATAATGGAGCCGAGAAATAAAGTAGATTTCTATAAATATTGAAAACAAAAATTATGTTCAAGAAAACTTTGTCTAAAATTTGGTTTATTAAGCAGTGTTGTTTACTTCATAATATAATACCAAAGTATGCAAAAATCGAAATAAAAGGAAGAAGTGAAACACGGAAAAAGGTAAAGAACATAAGCGTACAGTTATGGGTAAAACAGGAAATAAAATATTTGTATCAGCAAATGTATATGTATAATAGAAAGTTACTAAAAATGCACATAGAACTACATCAAAAGTATAATTACATAGAAATAGAAGAAATCTTGTAAGATTTTGGTGAGCGGAATATGAAGACGAAATTGGAAGAAAGAAATAAGTAGTTGAAAAGTAAATTAGAATATTTAAAAGAAATGAATGATATGAGAATGTAAAACCAGATCAAGCAGATTTGAAGTTATCCGAGACAATAGTTAATTTAACAGAAATGGTATTCAATAATGAAGAAAAGAAATTATTAGAAAAAAGCCTAAGTTATGCACCGCCATGGTATTTGAATAAAGAAGGTATATTAATAGAATGTGAATGAATAATAATCAAGGAAAAGAGAAGAAAATTAAAAAAAATTGAAATTTGAAATTAGTGACATTGTGGGAACATTAGAAGAAAAGAACAGAAAATAAGGAGGAAATAGTATGGCTGTTAAGAGAAACATACAACAGTTAAAAAGTAAACTAAAACAAAATAATATTATGGTAACAAAAAGGACAAAGGCAACTCCTTAGTGCTAATAGATACAGAGAGTATACAAAGAAAGGAATAAATTTATAAAAAGTAAGAATTATGAAGAGATTAAATATGATTATACTAATAAATTTCAAAGTAGGGTGAAGAAATAAATAAAAAATTCCACTATGTTTAAGAATAAGGTAAAATTACAAGAAACAAATCCGGAAGCGCCTAAATATAAATGTCAGATAAAATTGCACAAATAAAACCACCCAGTTAGGCTAATGATATCGCTTATTGGAGCATCAGCATATAAGTTATCAAAAGAATGTAGTAAGAAACTAAAAGTAGATTATGACTTCGAGAAAAAACATAGTACATAAAATAACAAAAGTTGATAGAAACACTGAAAAAAGGAGTGCAAGTAAAAGAAAGTTCAATGTTAATATCGCTTGATGTAGTAAATATGTTTACAAACATCCCGGTTGAAAAAACGTTAAAACTGATTGAAAAGAACAAATAAAAATGATACGGAAAGAAAGAAGAATTAATAAAAGTAATACAAGAGTGTTTGAAGCAAAATTACATTAGGTTTAATAATAAGTTTCATAGGCAGAAGAAGGGACTTCCAATGGGATCATCAATGTAACCGATAAGGGGAGAAAACTACATGAACTACTTTGAAAATAAAATAATGTCAACAGTGAAAAATAAAGACAAAATTAAGAAATGGATGAGGAATATAGAGGATATATTGTTAATATGGGTGGGCGATGATGAAGAATTAAAAGTATTTTTTGAAGAGGTTAGCAAATTAGAAGAGACTATAAATTTGGAAGATAAAAGTAAGAAAAAAGAAAATGAACTTCCTAGATTTAAACCAAAGAATAATTCAAGAAAAAATAATAAAATTTGAAATTTAAAGGAAAAGCAAATATACTGATGTTATAATACCAAATGATTCGTACCATCCAATACAGTATAAAAGGGCAGCGATAAATATTTCCTTTCATAGATTAAGCAGTTTTATAGAAGACGAGGAAAACAGAAAGAAAGAAATAGAATGAATGAAAATAATTGTAAAAAACACCAAGTATAATACGAATGTAGTAGATAAAATATTTAATAATATAAAACGAAGAGAAGAAACACAAAATGAGAATAGTAAAGAAAAGGAGGAGTATAAGTGATCCATATCTTATATAGGTTATAACACACGTAAGATACAAAAATGTTTCAGAAAATATAATATAGGGGTAGCGGTTAAAAAATCGAAAACCGTGTTTGATATAGTAAAAACTACGAATTATGAAGACGAAGACATATTGAAGAAAAGTGGAGAATATACGCGCAGTTATGAGGAATTTGAAAAATTATATCTGGGCGAAATGGTTCATCAATTTTGCCATAGCTTTAAGGAATATAGGAGAGGTGAGAAAAGTTAACGACGAATTCATTATACGCTAGGCATTTAAAAGAAGAAGGACATAAATTCGTAGACCCAGTCGTAAATTATAAGATATTAAAAGTGATGAGTAAAGAAAGAGAAAGAAAATTAAAGAAAGAAGTGGAAATATTAAAAATAAGAAATAAAAATTAAAATCGACTAATGAATACAAAAACCACATTTCAAAATGAAGAAATATTTAGCAGCTTATTAGACAACAAAAACCAGTAGAAAATGTGTTAACGAAAATTGTAACGGCTACAAAATTTGTAATGTAAGACAACCCACTATGGTTTGAGCTAAGTAAGACGTTACTCCGTAGGGGGCGGGGCTACAGATGTCCGGTAAGGCGGTAAATAAGAATTGAACGGATTCATATTTCTCTGTTGGTGAATGACTTGAAGATGGCTTGACTGCTGAAAGCGCTCGTCAGTACCAAAGACAACATAGTGGTTTGTAAAAATTACTAGTAGAAATATTTGAGCCCACTAACACTCGACTACAAGAATAAATAAATAGATTGATAAATCTAAGGAGTAGAAGAATAATGGAGCCGAGAAATAAAGTAGATTTCTATAAGTATTGAAAACAAAAATTATGTTCAAGAAAACTTTGTCTAAAATTTGGTTTATTAAGCAGTGTTGTTTACTTTATAATATAATACCAAAGTATGCAAAAATCGAAATAAAAGGAAGAAGTGAAACACGGAAAAAAGTAAAAAATATAAGTGTACAGTTATGGGTAAACAGGAAATAATATATTTGTATCAGCAAATGTATACGTATAATAGAAAGTTACTAAAAATGCACATAGAACTACATGAAAAGTATAATTACATAGAAATAGAAGAAATTTTGTAAGATTTTGTGAGCGGAATATGAAGACGAAATTGGAAGAAAGAAATAAGAAGTTGAAAAGTAAATTAGAATATTTAAAAGAAATGAATGATATGAGAATGTAAAACCAGATCAAGCAGATTTGAAGTTATCCGAGACAATAGTTAATTTAACAGAAATGGTATTCAATAATGAAGAAAAGAAATTATTAGAAAAAAGCCTAAATTATGCACCGCCAAGGAATTTGAATAAAGAAGGTATATTAATAGAATGTGAATGAATAATAAGCAAGGAAAAGAGGAGAAAATAAAAAAAAATTGAAATTTGAAATTAGTAACATAGTGGGAAAATTAGAAGAAAAGAACAGAAAATAAGGAGGAAATAGTATGGCTGTTAAGAGAAACATAAAACAGTTAAAAATAAACTAAAACAAAATAATATTATGGTAACAAAAGAGGACAAAGGCAACTCCGTAGTGCTAATAGATACAGAAGAGTATACAAAGAAAGGAATAAATTTATAAAAAGTAAGAATTATGAAGAGATTAAATATGATTATACTAATAAATTTCAAAGTAGGGTGAAGAAATAAATAAAAAATCCACTATGTTTAAGAATAAGGTAAAACTACAAGAAACAAATCCGGAAGCTCCTAAATATAAATGTCAGATAAAATTGCACAAATAAAACCACCCAGTTTGGCCAATAATATCGCTTATTGGAGCATCAGCATATAAGTTATCAAAAAAATGTAGTAAGATACTAAAAGTGTGTTATGACTTTGAGAAAAAAACATAGTATAAAAAATAACAAAAAGTTGATAGAAACACTGAAAAAAGAAGTGCAAGTAAAAGAAAGTTCAATGTTAAAATCGCTTGATGTAGTATATATGTTTACAAACATCCCGGTTGAAAAAACATTAAAACTGATTGAAAATAACAAATAAAAATGATTTGGAAATAAAGAAGAATTAATAAAAGTAATACAAGAGTGTTTGAAGCAAAATTACTTTAGGTTTAATAATAAGTTTTATAGTCAGAAGAAGGGACTTCCAATGGGATCATCAATGTAACCGATAAGGACAGAAAACTACATGAACTACTTTGAAAATAAAATAATGTCAACAGTGAAAAATAAAGACAAAATTAAGAAATGGATGAGGAATATGGAGGATATCTTGTTAATATGGGTGGGCGATGATGAAGAATTAAAAGTATTTTTTGAAGAGGTTAACAAATTAGAAGAGACTATAAATTTGAAGATAAAAGTAGGAAGCAAGAAAATGAACTTCCTAGATTTAAACCAAAGAATAATTCATGAAAATATAATAAAATTTGAAATTTAAAGGAAAACCCATATACTGATTTTATAATACCAAATGATTCATACCATCCAATACAGTATAAAATGGCAGCGATAAATATTTCCTTTCATAGAATAAACAGTTTTATAGAAGACGAGGAAAAAAGAAAGAAAGAAATAGAATGAATGAAATAATTTTAAAAAACAACAAGTATAATACGAATGTAGTAGATAAAATATTTTATAATATAAAACGAAGAGAAGAAACACAAAATGAGAATAGTAAAGAAAAGAAGGAATATAAATGATCCATACCTTATATAGGTTATAACACATGTAAGATACAAAAATGTTTCAGAAAATATAATATAGGGGTAGCGGGTAAAAAATCGAAAACCGTGGTTGATATAGTAAAAACTACGAATTATGAAGACGAAGACATATTGAAGAAAAGTGGAGAATATACGCGCTGTTATGAGGAATGTGAAAAATTATATCTGGGCGAAATGGTTCATCAATTTTGCCATACCTTTAAAGAATATAGGAGAGGTGAAGAAAAGTTAACGACGAATTCATTATACGCTAGGCATTTAAAAGAAGAAGGACATAAATTCATAGACCCAGTCGTAAATTATAAGATATTAAAAGTGATGAGTAAAGAAAGAGAAAGAAAATTAAAGAAAGAAGTGGAAATATTAAAAATAAGTAATAAAAATGAAAATCGACTAATGAATACAAAACCACATTTCAAAATGAAGAAATATTTAGCAGCTTATTAGACAACAAAAACCAGTAGAAAATGTGTTAACGAAAATTGTAACGGCTACAAAATTTGTAATGTAACACAACCCACTATGGTTTGAGCTAAGTAAGACGTTACTCCGTCAGGGGGCGGGGCAACAGATGTCCGGTAAGACGGTAAATAAGAATTGAACGGATTCATATTTCTCTGTTGGTGAATGACTTGAAGATGGCTTGACTGCTGAAAGCGCTCGTCAGTACCAAAGACAACATAGTGGTTTGTAAAAATTACTAGTAGAAATATTTGAGCCCACTAACACTCGAATACAAGAATAAATAAATAGATTGATAAATCTAAGGAGTAGAAGATTAATGGAGCCGAGAAATAAAGTAGATTTCTATAAATAATTGAAAAGAAAAATTATGTTCAAGAAAACTTTGTCTAAAATTTGGTTTATTAACAGTGTTGTTTACTTCATAATATAATACCAAAGTATGCAAAAATCGAAATAAAAGGAAGAAGTGAAACACGGAAAAAAGTAAAGAACATAAGTGTACAGTTATGGGTAAAACAGGAAATAAAATATTTGTATCAGCAAATGAATACGTATAATAAAAAGTTACTAAAAATGCACATAGAACTACATCAAAAGTATAATTACATAGAAATAGAAGAAATTTTGTAAGATTTTGGTGAGCGGATATATGAAGACGAAATTGGAAGAAAGAAATAAGAAGTTGAAAACTAAATTAGAATGTTTAAAAGAAATGAATGATATGAGAATGTCAAACCAGATCAAGCAGATTTGAAGTTATCCGAGACAATAGTTAATTTAACAGAAATGGTATTCAATAATGAAGAAAAGAAATTATTAGAAAAAAGCCTAAGTTATGCACCGCCATGGTATTTGAATAAAGAAGGTATATTAATAGAATGTGAATGAATAATAATCAAGGAAAAGAGAAGAAAATTAAAAAAAATTGAAATTTGAAATTAGTGACATTGTGGGAACATTAGAAGAAAAGAACAGAAAATAAGGAGGAAATAGTATGGCTGTTAAGAGAAACATACAACAGTTAAAAAGTAAACTAAAACAAAATAATATTATGGTAACAAAAAGGACAAAGGCAACTCCTTAGTGCTAATAGATACAGAGAGTATACAAAGAAAGGAATAAATTTATAAAAAGTAAGAATTATGAAGAGATTAAATATGATTATACTAATAAATTTCAAAGTAGGGTGAAGAAATAAATAAAAAATTCCACTATGTTTAAGAATAAGGTAAAATTACAAGAAACAAATCCGGAAGCGCCTAAATATAAATGTCAGATAAAATTGCACAAATAAAACCACCCAGTTAGGCTAATGATATCGCTTATTGGAGCATCAGCATATAAGTTATCAAAAGAATGTAGTAAGAAACTAAAAGTAGATTATGACTTCGAGAAAAAACATAGTACATAAAATAACAAAAGTTGATAGAAACACTGAAAAAAGGAGTGCAAGTAAAAGAAAGTTCAATGTTAATATCGCTTGATGTAGTAAATATGTTTACAAACATCCCGGTTGAAAAAACGTTAAAACTGATTGAAAAGAACAAATAAAAATGATACGGAAAGAAAGAAGAATTAATAAAAGTAATACAAGAGTGTTTGAAGCAAAATTACATTAGGTTTAATAATAAGTTTCATAGGCAGAAGAAGGGACTTCCAATGGGATCATCAATGTAACCGATAAGGGGAGAAAACTACATGAACTACTTTGAAAATAAAATAATGTCAACAGTGAAAAATAAAGACAAAATTAAGAAATGGATGAGGAATATAGAGGATATATTGTTAATATGGGTGGGCGATGATGAAGAATTAAAAGTATTTTTTGAAGAGGTTAGCAAATTAGAAGAGACTATAAATTTGGAAGATAAAAGTAGGAAAAAAGAAAATGAACTTCCTAGATTTAAACCAAAGAATAATTCAAGAAAAAATAATAAAATTTGAAATTTAAAGGAAAAGCAAATATACTGATGTTATAATACCAAATGATTCGTACCATCCAATACAGTATAAAAGGGCAGCGATAAATATTTCCTTTCATAGATTAAGCAGTTTTATAGAAGACGAGGAAAACAGAAAGAAAGAAATAGAATGAATGAAAATAATTGTAAAAAACACCAAGTATAATACGAATGTAGTAGATAAAATATTTAATAATATAAAACGAAGAGAAGAAACACAAAATGAGAATAGTAAAGAAAAGGAGGAGTATAAGTGATCCATATCTTATATAGGTTATAACACACGTAAGATACAAAAATGTTTCAGAAAATATAATATAGGGGTAGCGGTTAAAAAATCGAAAACCGTGTTTGATATAGTAAAAACTACGAATTATGAAGACGAAGACATATTGAAGAAAAGTGGAGAATATACGCGCAGTTATGAGGAATTTGAAAAATTATATCTGGGCGAAATGGTTCATCAATTTTGCCATAGCTTTAAGGAATATAGGAGAGGTGAGAAAAGTTAACGACGAATTCATTATACGCTAGGCATTTAAAAGAAGAAGGACATAAATTCGTAGACCCAGTCGTAAATTATAAGATATTAAAAGTGATGAGTAAAGAAAGAGAAAGAAAATTAAAGAAAGAAGTGGAAATATTAAAAATAAGAAATAAAAATTAAAATCGACTAATGAATACAAAAACCACATTTCAAAATGAAGAAATATTTAGCAGCTTATTAGACAACAAAAACCAGTAGAAAATGTGTTAACGAAAATTGTAACGGCTACAAAATTTGTAATGTAAGACAACCCACTATGGTTTGAGCTAAGTAAGACGTTACTCCGTAGGGGGCGGGGCTACAGATGTCCGGTAAGGCGGTAAATAAGAATTGAACGGATTCATATTTCTCTGTTGGTGAATGACTTGAAGATGGCTTGACTGCTGAAAGCGCTCGTCAGTACCAAAGACAACATAGTGGTTTGTAAAAATTACTAGTAGAAATATTTGAGCCCACTAACACTCGACTACAAGAATAAATAAATAGATTGATAAATCTAAGGAGTAGAAGAATAATGGAGCCGAGAAATAAAGTAGATTTCTATAAGTATTGAAAACAAAAATTATGTTCAAGAAAACTTTGTCTAAAATTTGGTTTATTAAGCAGTGTTGTTTACTTTATAATATAATACCAAAGTATGCAAAAATCGAAATAAAAGGAAGAAGTGAAACACGGAAAAAAGTAAAAAATATAAGTGTACAGTTATGGGTAAACAGGAAATAATATATTTGTATCAGCAAATGTATACGTATAATAGAAAGTTACTAAAAATGCACATAGAACTACATGAAAAGTATAATTACATAGAAATAGAAGAAATTTTGTAAGATTTTGTGAGCGGAATATGAAGACGAAATTGGAAGAAAGAAATAAGAAGTTGAAAAGTAAATTAGAATATTTAAAAGAAATGAATGATATGAGAATGTAAAACCAGATCAAGCAGATTTGAAGTTATCCGAGACAATAGTTAATTTAACAGAAATGGTATTCAATAATGAAGAAAAGAAATTATTAGAAAAAAGCCTAAATTATGCACCGCCAAGGAATTTGAATAAAGAAGGTATATTAATAGAATGTGAATGAATAATAAGCAAGGAAAAGAGGAGAAAATAAAAAAAAATTGAAATTTGAAATTAGTAACATAGTGGGAAAATTAGAAGAAAAGAACAGAAAATAAGGAGGAAATAGTATGGCTGTTAAGAGAAACATAAAACAGTTAAAAATAAACTAAAACAAAATAATATTATGGTAACAAAAGAGGACAAAGGCAACTCCGTAGTGCTAATAGATACAGGAGAGTATACAAAGAAAGGAATAAATTTATAAAAAGTAAGAATTATGAAGAGATTAAATATGATTATACTAATAAATTTCAAAGTAGGGTGAAGAAATAAATAAAAAATCCACTATGTTTAAGAATAAGGTAAAACTACAAGAAACAAATCCGGAAGCTCCTAAATATAAATGTCAGATAAAATTGCACAAATAAAACCACCCAGTTTGGCCAATAATATCGCTTATTGGAGCATCAGCATATAAGTTATCAAAAAAATGTAGTAAGATACTAAAAGTGTGTTATGACTTTGAGAAAAAAACATAGTATAAAAAATAACAAAAAGTTGATAGAAACACTGAAAAAAGAAGTGCAAGTAAAAGAAAGTTCAATGTTAAAATCGCTTGATGTAGTATATATGTTTACAAACATCCCGGTTGAAAAAACATTAAAACTGATTGAAAATAACAAATAAAAATGATTTGGAAATAAAGAAGAATTAATAAAAGTAATACAAGAGTGTTTGAAGCAAAATTACTTTAGGTTTAATAATAAGTTTTATAGTCAGAAGAAGGGACTTCCAATGGGATCATCAATGTAACCGATAAGGACAGAAAACTACATGAACTACTTTGAAAATAAAATAATGTCAACAGTGAAAAATAAAGACAAAATTAAGAAATGGATGAGGAATATGGAGGATATCTTGTTAATATGGGTGGGCGATGATGAAGAATTAAAAGTATTTTTTGAAGAGGTTAACAAATTAGAAGAGACTATAAATTTGAAGATAAAAGTAGGAAGCAAGAAAATGAACTTCCTAGATTTA
The DNA here is from genome assembly GCA_034769895.1 of Magicicada septendecula. NCBI lineage: Eukaryota > Metazoa > Arthropoda > Insecta > Hemiptera > Cicadidae > Magicicada > Magicicada septendecula. Next base: position 400,075,229 of record CM068369.1, on the reverse strand, counting down.
AACCAAAGAATAATTCATGAAAATATAATAAAATTTGAAATTTAAAGGAAAACCCATATACTGATTTTATAATACCAAATGATTCATACCATCCAATACAGTATAAAATGGCAGCGATAAATATTTCCTTTCATAGAATAAACAGTTTTATAGAAGACGAGGAAAAAAGAAAGAAAGAAATAGAATGAATGAAATAATTTTAAAAAACAACAAGTATAATACGAATGTAGTAGATAAAATATTTTATAATATAAAACGAAGAGAAGAAACACAAAATGAGAATAGTAAAGAAAAGAAGGAATATAAATGATCCATACCTTATATAGGTTATAACACATGTAAGATACAAAAATGTTTCAGAAAATATAATATAGGGGTAGCGGGTAAAAAATCGAAAACCGTGGTTGATATAGTAAAAACTACGAATTATGAAGACGAAGACATATTGAAGAAAAGTGGAGAATATACGCGCTGTTATGAGGAATGTGAAAAATTATATCTGGGCGAAATGGTTCATCAATTTTGCCATACCTTTAAAGAATATAGGAGAGGTGAAGAAAAGTTAACGACGAATTCATTATACGCTAGGCATTTAAAAGAAGAAGGACATAAATTCATAGACCCAGTCGTAAATTATAAGATATTAAAAGTGATGAGTAAAGAAAGAGAAAGAAAATTAAAGAAAGAAGTGGAAATATTAAAAATAAGTAATAAAAATGAAAATCGACTAATGAATACAAAACCACATTTCAAAATGAAGAAATATTTAGCAGCTTATTAGACAACAAAAACCAGTAGAAAATGTGTTAACGAAAATTGTAACGGCTACAAAATTTGTAATGTAACACAACCCACTATGGTTTGAGCTAAGTAAGACGTTACTCCGTCAGGGGGCGGGGCAACAGATGTCCGGTAAGACGGTAAATAAGAATTGAACGGATTCATATTTCTCTGTTGGTGAATGACTTGAAGATGGCTTGACTGCTGAAAGCGCTCGTCAGTACCAAAGACAACATAGTGGTTTGTAAAAATTACTAGTAGAAATATTTGAGCCCACTAACACTCGAATACAAGAATAAATAACTAGATTGATAAATCTAAGGAGTAGAAGATTAATGGAGCCGAGAAATAAAGTAGATTTCTATAAATAATTGAAAAGAAAAATTATGTTCAAGAAAACTTTGTCTAAAATTTGGTTTATTAACAGTGTTGTTTACTTCATAATATAATACCAAAGTATGCAAAAATCGAAATAAAAGGAAGAAGTGAAACACGGAAAAAAGTAAAGAACATAAGTGTACAGTTATGGGTAAAACAGGAAATAAAATATTTGTATCAGCAAATGAATACGTATAATAAAAAGTTACTAAAAATGCACATAGAACTACATCAAAAGTATAATTACATAGAAATAGAAGAAATTTTGTAAGATTTTGGTGAGCGGATATATGAAGACGAAATTGGAAGAAAGAAATAAGAAGTTGAAAACTAAATTAGAATGTTTAAAAGAAATGAATGATATGAGAATGTCAAACCAGATCAAGCAGATTTGAAGTTATCCGAGACAATAGTTAATTTAACAGAAATGGTATTCAATAATGAAGAAAAGAAATTATTAGAAAAAAGCCTAAATTATGCACCGCCAAGGAATTTGAATAAAGAATGTATATTAATAGAATGTGAATGAATAATAAGCAAGGAAAAGAGGAGAAAATAAAACAAAATTGAAATTTGAAATTAGTAACATTGTGGGAACATTAGAAGAAAAGAACTGAAAATAAGGAGGAAATAGTATGGCTGTTAAGAGAAACATAAAACAGTTAAAAATAAACTAAAACAAAATATTATTATGGTAACAAAAGAGGACAAAGGCAACTCCGTAGTGCTAATAGATACAGAGGAGTATACAAAGAAAGGAATAAATTTATAAAAAGTAAGAATTATGAAGAGATTAAATTTGATTATACTAATAAATTTCAAAGTAGGGTGAAGAAATAAATAAAAAATCCACTATGTTTAAGAATAAGGTAAAACTACAAGAAACAAATCCGGAAGCTCCTAAATATAAATGTCAGATAAAATTGCACAAATAAAACCACCCAGTTAGACCAATAATATCGCTTATTGGAGCATCAACATATAAGTTATCAAAAGAATGTAGTAAGATACTAAAAGTATATTATGACTTTGAGAAAAAAACATAGTATAAAAAATAACAAAAAGTTGATAGAAACACTGAAAAAAAAGTGCAAGTAAAAGAAAGTTCAATGTTAAAATCGCTTGATGTAGTAAATATGTTTACAAACATCCCTGTTGAAAAAACATTAAAACTGATTGAAAAGAACAAATAAAAATGATATGGAAATAAAGAAGAATTAATAAAAGTAATACAAGGGTGTTTGAAGCAAAATTACTTTAGGTTTAATAATAAGTTTTATAGTCAGAAGAAGGGACTTCCAATGGGATCATCAATGTAACCGATAAGGACAGAAAACTACATGAACTACTTTGAAAATAAAATAATGTCAACAGTGAAAAATAAAGACAAAATTAAGAAATGGATGAGGAATATAGAGGATATCTTGTTAATATGGGTGGGCGATGATGAAGAATTAAAAGTATTTTTTGAAGAGGTTAACAAATTAGAAGAGACTATAAATTTGAAGATAAAAGTAGGAAGCAAGAAAATGAACTTCCTAGATTTAAACCAAAGAATAATTCATGAAAATATAATAAAATTTGAAATTTAAAGGAAAAGCCCATATACTGATGTTATAATACCAAATGATTCATACCATCCAATACAGTATAAAATGGCAGCGATAAATATTTCCTTTCATAGAATAAACAGTTTTATAGAAGACGAGGAAAAAAGAAAGAAAGAAATAGAATGAATGAAATAATTGTAAAAAACAACAAGTATAATACGAATGTAGTAGATAAAATATTTTATAATATAAAACGAAGAGAAGAAACACAAAATGAGAATAGTAAAGAAAAGAAGGAGTATAAGTGATCCATATCTTATACAGGTTATAACACACGTAAGATACAAAAATGTTTCAGAAAATATAATATAGGGGTAGCCGTAAAAAAATTGAAAACCGTGTTTGATATAGTAAAAACTACGAATTATGAAGACGAAGACATATTGAAGAAAAGTGGAGAATATACGCGCAGTTATGTGGAACGTGAAAATTTATATCTCGGCGAAATGGTTCATCAATTTTGCGACAGTTTTAAAGAATATAGGAGAGGTGAAGTAAAGTTAACGACGAATTCATTATACGCTACGCATTTGAAAGAAGAAGGACATAAATTCATAGACCCAGTCGTAAATTATAAGATATTAAAAGTGATGAGTAAAGAAAGAGAAAGAAAATTAAAGAAAGAAGTGGAAATATTAAAAATAAGAAATAAAAATGAAAAACGACTAATGAATACAAAAACCACATTTGAAAATGAAGAAATATTTAGCAGCTTATTAGACAACAAAAACCAGTAGAAAATGAGTTAACGAAAATTGTAACGGCTACAAAATTTGTAATGTAAGACAACCCACAATGGTTTGAGCTAAGTAAGACGTTACTCCGTCAGGGGGCGGGGCTACAGATGTCCGGTAAGACGGTAAATAAGAATTGAACGGATTCATATTTCTCTGTTGGTGAATGACTTGAAGATGGCTTGATTGCTGAAAGCGCTCGTCAGTACCAAAGACATCATAGTGGTTTGTAAAAATTATTAGTAGAAATATTTGAGCCCACTAACACTCGAATACAAGAATAAATAAATAGATTAATAAATCTAAGGAGTAGAAGATTAATGGAGCCGAGAAATAAAGTAGATTTCTATAAATAACTGAAAACAAAAATTATGTTCAAGAAAACTTTGTCTAAAATTTGGTTTATTAAGCAGTGTTGTTTACTTCATAATATAATACCAAAGTATGCAAAAATCGAAATAAAAGGAAGAAGTGAAACACGGAAAAAGGTAAAGAACATAAGTGTACAGTTATGGGTAAATCAGGAAATAAAATATTTGTATCAGCAAATGAATACCTATAATAAAAAGTTACTAAAAATGCACATAGAACTACATCAAAAGTATAATTACATAGAAATAGAAGAAGTTTTGTAAGATTTTGGTGAGCGGAATATGAAGACGAAATTGGAAGAAAGAAATAAGAAGTTGAAAACTAAATTAGAATGTTTAAAAGAAATGAATGATATGAGAATGTCAAACCAGATCAAGCAGATTTGAAGTTATCCGAGACAATAGTTAATTTAACAGAAATGGTATTCAATAATGAAGAAAAGAAATTATTAGAAAAAAGCCTAAATTATGCACCGCCAAGGAATTTGAATAAAGAAGGTATATTAATAGAATGTGAATGAATAATAAGCAAGGAAAAGAGGAGAAAATAAAAAAAAATTGAGATTTGAAATTAGTAACATTGTGGGAACATTAGAAGAAAAGAACTGAAAACAAAGAGGAAATAGTATGGCTGTTAAGAGAAACATAAAACAATTAAAAATAAAATAAAACAAATAATATTATGGTAACAAAAGAGGACAAAGGCAACTCCGTAGTGCTAATAGATACAGAAGAGTATACAAAGAAAGGGAATAAATTTATAAAAAGTAAGAATTATGAAGAGATTAAATATGATTATACTAATAAATTTTAAAGTAGGGTGAAGAAATTAATAAAAAATTCCACTATGTTTAAGAATAAGGTAAAACTACAAGAAACAATTCCGGAAGCGCCTAAATATAAATGTCAGATAAAATTGCATAAATAGAACCACCCAGTTAGGCCAATAATATCGCTTATTGGAGCATCAGCATATAAGTTATCAAAAGAATGTAGTAAGATACTAAAAGTATATTATGACTTCAAAAAAAAACGTAGTATAAAAAATAACAAAAAGTTGACAGAAACACTGAAAAAAGAAGTGCAAGTAAAAGAAAGTTCAATGTTAAAATCGCTTGATGTAGTAAATATGTTTACAAACATCCCTGTTGAAAAAACATTAAAACTGATTGAAAAGAACAAATAAAAATGATATGGAAATAAAGAAGAATTAATAAAAGTAATACAAGGGTGTTTGAAGCAAAATTACTTTAGGTTTAATAATAAGTTTTATAGTCAGAAGAAGGGACTTCCAATGGGATCATCAATGTAACCGATAAGGACAGAAAACTACATGAACTACTTTGAAAATAAAATAATGTCAACAGTGAAAAATAAAGACAAAATTAAGAAATGGATGAGGAATATAGAGGATATCTTGTTAATATGGGTGGGCGATGATGAAGAATTAAAAGTATTTTTTGAAGAGGTTAACAAATTAGAAGAGACTATAAATTTGAAGATAAAAGTAGGAAGCAAGAAAATGAACTTCCTAGATTTAAACCAAAGAATAATTCATGAAAATATAATAAAATTTGAAATTTAAAGGAAAACCCATATACTGATTTTATAATACTAAATGATTCATACCATCCCATACAGTATAAAATGGCAGCGATAAATATTTCCTTTCATAGAATAAACAGTTTTATAGAAGACGAGGGAAAAAGAAAGAAAGAAATAGAATGAATGAAATAATTTTAAAAAACAACAAGTATAATACGAATGTAGTAGATAAAATATTTTATAATATAAAACGAAGAGAAGAAACACAAAATGAGAATAGTAAAGAAAAGAAGGAATATAAATGATCCATACCTTATATAGGTTATAACACATGTAAGATACAAAAATGTTTCAGAAAATATAATATAGGGGTAGCGGGTAAAAAATCGAAAACCGTGGTTGATATAGTAAAAACTACGAATTATGAAGACGAAGACATATTGAAGAAAAGTGGAGAATATACGCGCTGTTATGAGGAATGTGAAAAATTATATCTGGGCGAAATGGTTCATCAATTTTGCCATACCTTTAAAGAATATAGGAGAGGTGAAGAAAAGTTAACGACGAATTCATTATACGCTAGGCATTTAAAAGAAGAAGGACATAAATTCATAGACCCAGTCGTAAATTATAAGATATTAAAAGTGATGAGTAAAGAAAGAGAAAGAAAATTAAAGAAAGAAGTGGAAATATTAAAAATAAGTAATAAAAATGAAAATCGACTAATGAATACAAAACCACATTTCAAAATGAAGAAATATTTAGCAGCTTATTAGACAACAAAAACCAGTAGAAAATGTGTTAACGAAAATTGTAACGGCTACAAAATTTGTAATGTAACACAACCCACTATGGTTTGAGCTAAGTAAGACGTTACTCCGTCAGGGGGCGGGGCAACAGATGTCCGGTAAGACGGTAAATAAGAATTGAACGGATTCATATTTCTCTGTTGGTGAATGACTTGAAGATGGCTTGACTGCTGAAAGCGCTCGTCAGTACCAAAGACAACATAGTGGTTTGTAAAAATTACTAGTAGAAATATTTGAGCCCACTAACACTCGAATACAAGAATAAATAAATAGATTGATAAATCTAAGGAGTAGAAGATTAATGGAGCCGAGAAATAAAGTAGATTTCTATAAATAATTGAAAAGAAAAATTATGTTCAAGAAAACTTTGTCTAAAATTTGGTTTATTAACAGTGTTGTTTACTTCATAATATAATACCAAAGTATGCAAAAATCGAAATAAAAGGAAGAAGTGAAACACGGAAAAAAGTAAAGAACATAAGTGTACAGTTATGGGTAAAACAGGAAATAAAATATTTGTATCAGCAAATGAATACGTATAATAAAAAGTTACTAAAAATGCACATAGAACTACATCAAAAGTATAATTACATAGAAATAGAAGAAATTTTGTAAGATTTTGGTGAGCGGATATATGAAGACGAAATTGGAAGAAAGAAATAAGAAGTTGAAAACTAAATTAGAATGTTTAAAAGAAATGAATGATATGAGAATGTCAAACCAGATCAAGCAGATTTGAAGTTATCCGAGACAATAGTTAATTTAACAGAAATGGTATTCAATAATGAAGAAAAGAAATTATTAGAAAAAAGCCTAAATTATGCACCGCCAAGGAATTTGAATAAAGAATGTATATTAATAGAATGTGAATGAATAATAAGCAAGGAAAAGAGGAGAAAATAAAACAAAATTGAAATTTGAAATTAGTAACATTGTGGGAACATTAGAAGAAAAGAACTGAAAATAAGGAGGAAATAGTATGGCTGTTAAGAGAAACATAAAACAGTTAAAAATAAACTAAAACAAAATATTATTATGGTAACAAAAGAGGACAAAGGCAACTCCGTAGTGCTAATAGATACAGAGGAGTATACAAAGAAAGGAATAAATTTATAAAAAGTAAGAATTATGAAGAGATTAAATTTGATTATACTAATAAATTTCAAAGTAGGGTGAAGAAATAAATAAAAAATCCACTATGTTTAAGAATAAGGTAAAACTACAAGAAACAAATCCGGAAGCTCCTAAATATAAATGTCAGATAAAATTGCACAAATAAAACCACCCAGTTAGACCAATAATATCGCTTATTGGAGCATCAACATATAAGTTATCAAAAGAATGTAGTAAGATACTAAAAGTATATTATGACTTTGAGAAAAAAACATAGTATAAAAAATAACAAAAAGTTGATAGAAACACTGAAAAAAAAGTGCAAGTAAAAGAAAGTTCAATGTTAAAATCGCTTGATGTAGTAAATATGTTTACAAACATCCCTGTTGAAAAAACATTAAAACTGATTGAAAAGAACAAATAAAAATGATATGGAAATAAAGAAGAATTAATAAAAGTAATACAAGGGTGTTTGAAGCAAAATTACTTTAGGTTTAATAATAAGTTTTATAGTCAGAAGAAGGGACTTCCAATGGGATCATCAATGTAACCGATAAGGACAGAAAACTACATGAACTACTTTGAAAATAAAATAATGTCAACAGTGAAAAATAAAGACAAAATTAAGAAATGGATGAGGAATATAGAGGATATCTTGTTAATATGGGTGGGCGATGATGAAGAATTAAAAGTATTTTTTGAAGAGGTTAACAAATTAGAAGAGACTATAAATTTGAAGATAAAAGTAGGAAGCAAGAAAATGAACTTCCTAGATTTAAACCAAAGAATAATTCATGAAAATATAATAAAATTTGAAATTTAAAGGAAAAGCCCATATACTGATGTTATAATACCAAATGATTCATACCATCCAATACAGTATAAAATGGCAGCGATAAATATTTCCTTTCATAGAATAAACAGTTTTATAGAAGACGAGGAAAAAAGAAAGAAAGAAATAGAATGAAAGAAATAATTGTAAAAAACAACAAGTATAATACGAATGTAGTAGATAAAATATTTTATAATATAAAACGAAGAGAAGAAACACAAAATGAGAATAGTAAAGAAAAGAAGGAGTATAAGTGATCCATATCTTATACAGGTTATAACACACGTAAGATACAAAAATGTTTCAGAAAATATAATATAGGGGTAGCGGTAAAAAAATTGAAAACCGTGTTTGATATAGTAAAAACTACGAATTATGAAGACGAAGACATATTGAAGAAAAGTGGAGAATATACGCGCAGTTATGTGGAACGTGAAAATTTATATCTCGGCGAAATGGTTCATCAATTTTGCGACAGTTTTAAAGAATATAGGAGAGGTGAAGTAAAGTTAACGACGAATTCATTATACGCTAGGCATTTGAAAGAAGAAGGACATAAATTCATAGACCCAGTCGTAAATTATAAGATATTAAAAGTGATGAGTAAAGAAAGAGAAAGAAAATTAAAGAAAAAAGTGGAAATATTAAAAATAAGAAATAAAAATGAAAAACGACTAATGAATACAAAAACCACATTTGAAAATGAAGAAATATTTAGCAGCTTATTAGACAACAAAAACCAGTAGAAAATGAGTTAACGAAAATTGTAACGGCTACAAAATTTGTAATGTAAGACAACCCACAATGGTTTGAGCTAAGTAAGACGTTACTCCGTCAGGGGGCGGGGCTACAGATGTCCGGTAAGACGGTAAATAAGAATTGAACGGATTCATATTTCTCTGTTGGTGAATGACTTGAAGATGGCTTGATTGCTGAAAGCGCTCGTCAGTACCAAAGACATCATAGTGGTTTGTAAAAATTATTAGTAGAAATATTTGAGCCCACTAACACTCGAATACAAGAATAAATAAATAGATTAATAAATCTAAGGAGTAGAAGATTAATGGAGCCGAGAAATAAAGTAGATTTCTATAAATAACTGAAAACAAAAATTATGTTCAAGAAAACTTTGTCTAAAATTTGGTTTATTAAGCAGTGTTGTTTACTTCATAATATAATACCAAAGTATGCAAAAATCGAAATAAAAGGAAGAAGTGAAACACGGAAAAAGGTAAAGAACATAAGTGTACAGTTATGGGTAAATCAGGAAATAAAATATTTGTATCAGCAAATGAATACCTATAATAAAAAGTTACTAAAAATGCACATAGAACTACATCAAAAGTATAATTACATAGAAATAGAAGAAGTTTTGTAAGATTTTGGTGAGCGGAATATGAAGACGAAATTGGAAGAAAGAAATAAGAAGTTGAAAACTAAATTAGAATGTTTAAAAGAAATGAATGATATGAGAATGTCAAACCAGATCAAGCAGATTTGAAGTTATCCGAGACAATAGTTAATTTAACAGAAATGGTATTCAATAATGAAGAAAAGAAATTATTAGAAAAAAGCCTAAATTATGCACCGCCAAGGAATTTGAATAAAGAAGGTATATTAATAGAATGTGAATGAATAATAAGCAAGGAAAAGAGGAGAAAATAAAAAAAAATTGAGATTTGAAATTAGTAACATTGTGGGAACATTAGAAGAAAAGAACTGAAAACAAAGAGGAAATAGTATGGCTGTTAAGAGAAACATAAAACAATTAAAAATAAAATAAAACAAATAATATTATGGTAACAAAAGAGGACAAAGGCAACTCCGTAGTGCTAATAGATACAGAAGAGTATACAAAGAAAGGGAATAAATTTATAAAAAGTAAGAATTATGAAGAGATTAAATATGATTATACTAATAAATTTTAAAGTAGGGTGAAGAAATTAATAAAAAATTCCACTATGTTTAAGAATAAGGTAAAACTACAAGAAACAATTCCGGAAGCGCCTAAATATAAATGTCAGATAAAATTGCATAAATAGAACCACCCAGTTAGGCCAATAATATCGCTTATTGGAGCATCAGCATATAAGTTATCAAAAGAATGTAGTAAGATACTAAAAGTATATTATGACTTCAAAAAAAAACGTAGTATAAAAAATAACAAAAAGTTGACAGAAACACTGAAAAAAGAAGTGCAATTAAAAGAAAGTTCAATGTTAATATCGCTTGATGTAGTAAATATGTTTACAAACATCCCGGTTGAAGAAACGTTAAAACTGATTGAAAAGAACAAATAAAATGATACGGAAATAAAGAAGAATTAATAAAAGTAATACAAGTGTGTTTGAAGCAAATTTACTTTAGGTTTAATAATAAGTTTTATAGTCAGAAGAAGGGACTTCCAATGGGATCATCAATGTAACCGATAAGGGGAGAAAATTACATGAACTACTTTGAAAATAAAATAATGTCAACAGTGAAAAATAAAGAGAAAATTAAGAAATGGATGAGGAATATAGAGGATATCTTGTTAATATGGGTGGGCGATGAAGAAGAATTAAAAGTATTTTTTGAAGAGGTTAACAAATTAGAAGAGACTATAAATTTCAAGATAAAAGTAGGAAACAAGAAAATGAACTTCCTAGATTTAAACCAAAGAATAATTCATGAAAATATAATAAAATTTGAAATTTAAAGGAAAAGACCATATACTGATGTTATAATACCAAATGATTCATACCATCCAATACAGTATAAAATGGCAGCGATAAATATTTCCTTTCATAGAATAAACAGTTTTATAGAAGACGAGGAAAAAAGAAAGAAAGAAATAGAATGAACGAAATAATTGTAAAAAACAACAAGTATAATACGAATGTAGTAGATAAAATATTTAACAATATAAAACGAAGAGAAGAAACACAAAATGAGAATAGTAAAGAAAAGACGGAATATAAATGATCCATACCTTATATAGGTTATAACACATGTAAGATACAAAAATGTTTCAGAAAATATAATATAGGGGTAGCGGGTAAAAAATCGAAAACCGTGGTTAATATAGTAAAAACTACGAATTATGAAAATGAAGACATATTGAAGAAAAGTGGAGAATATACGCGGAGTTATGAGGAATGTGAAAAATTATATCTGGGCGAAATGGTTCATCAATTTTGCCATAGCTTTAAAGAATATAGGAGAGGTGAAGAAAAGTTAACGACGAATTCATTATACGCTAGGCATTTAAAAGAAGAAGGACATAAATTCATAGACCCAGTCGTAAATTATAAGATATTAAAAGTGATGAGTAAAGAAAGAGAAAGAAAATTAAAGAAAGAAGTGGAAATATTAAAAATAAGAAATAAAAATTAAAATCGACTAATGAATACAAAAACCACATTTGAAAATGAAGAAATATTTAGCAGCTAATTAGACTACAAAAACCAGTAGAAAATGTGTTAACGAAAATTGTAACGGCTACAAAATTTGTAATGTAAGACAACCCACTATGGTTTGAGCTAAGTAAGACGTTACTCCGTCAGGGGGCGGGGCAACAGATGTCCGGTAAGACGGTAAATAAGAATTGAACGGATTCATATTTCTCTGTTGGTGAATGACTTGAAGATGGCTTGACTGCTGAAAGCGCTCGTCAGTACCAAAGACAACATAGTGGTTTGTAAAAATTACTAGTAGAAATATTTGAGCCCACTAACACTCGAATACAAGAATAAATAAATAGATTGATAAATCTAAGGAGTAGAAGATTAATGGAGCCGAGAAATAAAGTAGATTTCTATAAATAATTGAAAAGAAAAATTATGTTCAAGAAAACTTTGTCTAAAATTTGGTTTATTAACAGTGTTGTTTACTTCATAATATAATACCAAAGTATGCAAAAATCGAAATAAAAGGAAGAAGTGAAACACGGAAAAAAGTAAAGAACATAAGTGTACAGTTATGGGTAAAACAGGAAATAAAATATTTGTATCAGCAAATGAATACGTATAATAAAAAGTTACTAAAAATGCACATAGAACTACATCAAAAGTATAATTACATAGAAATAGAAGAAATTTTGTAAGATTTTGGTGAGCGGATATATGAAGACGAAATTGGAAGAAAGAAATAAGAAGTTGAAAACTAAATTAGAATGTTTAAAAGAAATGAATGATATGAGAATGTCAAACCAGATCAAGCAGATTTGAAGTTATCCGAGACAATAGTTAATTTAACAGAAATGGTATTCAATAATGAAGAAAAGAAATTATTAGAAAAAAGCCTAAATTATGCACCGCCAAGGAATTTGAATAAAGAATGTATATTAATAGAATGTGAATGAATAATAAGCAAGGAAAAGAGGAGAAAATAAAACAAAATTGAAATTTGAAATTAGTAACATTGTGGGAACATTAGAAGAAAAGAACTGAAAATAAGGAGGAAATAGTATGGCTGTTAAGAGAAACATAAAACAGTTAAAAATAAACTAAAACAAAATATTATTATGGTAACAAAAGAGGACAAAGGCAACTCCGTAGTGCTAATAGATACAGAGGAGTATACAAAGAAAGGAATAAATTTATAAAAAGTAAGAATTATGAAGAGATTAAATTTGATTATACTAATAAATTTCAAAGTAGGGTGAAGAAATAAATAAAAAATCCACTATGTTTAAGAATAAGGTAAAACTACAAGAAACAAATCCGGAAGCTCCTAAATATAAATGTCAGATAAAATTGCACAAATAAAACCACCCAGTTAGACCAATAATATCGCTTATTGGAGCATCAACATATAAGTTATCAAAAGAATGTAGTAAGATACTAAAAGTATATTATGACTTTGAGAAAAAAACATAGTATAAAAAATAACAAAAAGTTGATAGAAACACTGAAAAAAAAGTGCAAGTAAAAGAAAGTTCAATGTTAAAATCGCTTGATGTAGTAAATATGTTTACAAACATCCCTGTTGAAAAAACATTAAAACTGATTGAAAAGAACAAATAAAAATGATATGGAAATAAAGAAGAATTAATAAAAGTAATACAAGGGTGTTTGAAGCAAAATTACTTTAGGTTTAATAATAAGTTTTATAGTCAGAAGAAGGGACTTCCAATGGGATCATCAATGTAACCGATAAGGACAGAAAACTACATGAACTACTTTGAAAATAAAATAATGTCAACAGTGAAAAATAAAGACAAAATTAAGAAATGGATGAGGAATATAGAGGATATCTTGTTAATATGGGTGGGCGATGATGAAGAATTAAAAGTATTTTTTGAAGAGGTTAACAAATTAGAAGAGACTATAAATTTGAAGATAAAAGTAGGAAGCAAGAAAATGAACTTCCTAGATTTAAACCAAAGAATAATTCATGAAAATATAATAAAATTTGAAATTTAAAGGAAAAGCCCATATACTGATGTTATAATACCAAATGATTCATACCATCCAATACAGTATAAAATGGCAGCGATAAATATTTCCTTTCATAGAATAAACAGTTTTATAGAAGACGAGGAAAAAAGAAAGAAAGAAATAGAATGAATGAAATAATTGTAAAAAACAACAAGTATAATACGAATGTAGTAGATAAAATATTTTATAATATAAAACGAAGAGAAGAAACACAAAATGAGAATAGTAAAGAAAAGAAGGAGTATAAGTGATCCATATCTTATACAGGTTATAACACACGTAAGATACAAAAATGTTTCAGAAAATATAATATAGGGGTAGCCGTAAAAAAATTGAAAACCGTGTTTGATATAGTAAAAACTACGAATTATGAAGACGAAGACATATTGAAGAAAAGTGGAGAATATACGCGCAGTTATGTGGAACGTGAAAATTTATATCTCGGCGAAATGGTTCATCAATTTTGCGACAGTTTTAAAGAATATAGGAGAGGTGAAGTAAAGTTAACGACGAATTCATTATACGCTACGCATTTGAAAGAAGAAGGACATAAATTCATAGACCCAGTCGTAAATTATAAGATATTAAAAGTGATGAGTAAAGAAAGAGAAAGAAAATTAAAGAAAAAAGTGGAAATATTAAAAATAAGAAATAAAAATGAAAAACGACTAATGAATACAAAAACCACATTTGAAAATGAAGAAATATTTAGCAGCTTATTAGACAACAAAAACCAGTAGAAAATGAGTTAACGAAAATTGTAACGGCTACAAAATTTGTAATGTAAGACAACCCACAATGGTTTGAGCTAAGTAAGACGTTACTCCGTCAGGGGGCGGGGCTACAGATGTCCGGTAAGACGGTAAATAAGAATTGAACGGATTCATATTTCTCTGTTGGTGAATGACTTGAAGATGGCTTGATTGCTGAAAGCGCTCGTCAGTACCAAAGACATCATAGTGGTTTGTAAAAATTATTAGTAGAAATATTTGAGCCCACTAACACTCGAATACAAGAATAAATAAATAGATTAATAAATCTAAGGAGTAGAAGATTAATGGAGCCGAGAAATAAAGTAGATTTCTATAAATAACTGAAAACAAAAATTATGTTCAAGAAAACTTTGTCTAAAATTTGGTTTATTAAGCAGTGTTGTTTACTTCATAATATAATACCAAAGTATGCAAAAATCGAAATAAAAGGAAGAAGTGAAACACGGAAAAAGGTAAAGAACATAAGTGTACAGTTATGGGTAAATCAGGAAATAAAATATTTGTATCAGCAAATGAATACCTATAATAAAAAGTTACTAAAAATGCACATAGAACTACATCAAAAGTATAATTACATAGAAATAGAAGAAGTTTTGTAAGATTTTGGTGAGCGGAATATGAAGACGAAATTGGAAGAAAGAAATAAGAAGTTGAAAACTAAATTAGAATGTTTAAAAGAAATGAATGATATGAGAATGTCAAACCAGATCAAGCAGATTTGAAGTTATCCGAGACAATAGTTAATTTAACAGAAATGGTATTCAATAATGAAGAAAAGAAATTATTAGAAAAAAGCCTAAATTATGCACCGCCAAGGAATTTGAATAAAGAAGGTATATTAATAGAATGTGAATGAATAATAAGCAAGGAAAAGAGGAGAAAATAAAAAAAAATTGAGATTTGAAATTAGTAACATTGTGGGAACATTAGAAGAAAAGAACTGAAAACAAAGAGGAAATAGTATGGCTGTTAAGAGAAACATAAAACAATTAAAAATAAAATAAAACAAATAATATTATGGTAACAAAAGAGGACAAAGGCAACTCCGTAGTGCTAATAGATACAGAAGAGTATACAAAGAAAGGGAATAAATTTATAAAAAGTAAGAATTATGAAGAGATTAAATATGATTATACTAATAAATTTTAAAGTAGGGTGAAGAAATTAATAAAAAATTCCACTATGTTTAAGAATAAGGTAAAACTACAAGAAACAATTCCGGAAGCGCCTAAATATAAATGTCAGATAAAATTGCATAAATAGAACCACCCAGTTAGGCCAATAATATCGCTTATTGGAGCATCAGCATATAAGTTATCAAAAGAATGTAGTAAGATACTAAAAGTATATTATGACTTCAAAAAAAAACGTAGTATAAAAAATAACAAAAAGTTGACAGAAACACTGAAAAAAGAAGTGCAAGTAAAAGAAAGTTCAATGTTAAAATCGCTTGATGTAGTAAATATGTTTACAAACATCCCTGTTGAAAAAACATTAAAACTGATTGAAAAGAACAAATAAAAATGATATGGAAATAAAGAAGAATTAATAAAAGTAATACAAGGGTGTTTGAAGCAAAATTACTTTAGGTTTAATAATAAGTTTTATAGTCAGAAGAAGGGACTTCCAATGGGATCATCAATGTAACCGATAAGGACAGAAAACTACATGAACTACTTTGAAAATAAAATAATGTCAACAGTGAAAAATAAAGACAAAATTAAGAAATGGATGAGGAATATAGAGGATATCTTGTTAATATGGGTGGGCGATGATGAAGAATTAAAAGTATTTTTTGAAGAGGTTAACAAATTAGAAGAGACTATAAATTTGAAGATAAAAGTAGGAAGCAAGAAAATGAACTTCCTAGATTTAAACCAAAGAATAATTCATGAAAATATAATAAAATTTGAAATTTAAAGGAAAACCCATATACTGATTTTATAATACTAAATGATTCATACCATCCCATACAGTATAAAATGGCAGCGATAAATATTTCCTTTCATAGAATAAACAGTTTTATAGAAGACGAGGGAAAAAGAAAGAAAGAAATAGAATGAATGAAATAATTTTAAAAAACAACAAGTATAATACGAATGTAGTAGATAAAATATTTTATAATATAAAACGAAGAGAAGAAACACAAAATGAGAATAGTAAAGAAAAGAAGGAATATAAATGATCCATACCTTATATAGGTTATAACACATGTAAGATACAAAAATGTTTCAGAAAATATAATATAGGGGTAGCGGGTAAAAAATCGAAAACCGTGGTTGATATAGTAAAAACTACGAATTATGAAGACGAAGACATATTGAAGAAAAGTGGAGAATATACGCGCTGCGGGCGAAATGGTTCATCAATTTTGCCATACCTTTAAAGAATATAGGAGAGGTGAAGAAAAGTTAACGACGAATTCATTATACGCTAGGCATTTAAAAGAAGAAGGACATAAATTCATAGACCCAGTCGTAAATTATAAGATATTAAAAGTGATGAGTAAAGAAAGAGAAAGAAAATTAAAGAAAGAAGTGGAAATATTAAAAATAAGTAATAAAAATGAAAATCGACTAATGAATACAAAACCACATTTCAAAATGAAGAAATATTTAGCAGCTTATTAGACAACAAAAACCAGTAGAAAATGTGTTAACGAAAATTGTAACGGCTACAAAATTTGTAATGTAACACAACCCACTATGGTTTGAGCTAAGTAAGACGTTACTCCGTCAGGGGGCGGGGCAACAGATGTCCGGTAAGACGGTAAATAAGAATTGAACGGATTCATATTTCTCTGTTGGTGAATGACTTGAAGATGGCTTGACTGCTGAAAGCGCTCGTCAGTACCAAAGACAACATAGTGGTTTGTAAAAATTACTAGTAGAAATATTTGAGCCCACTAACACTCGAATACAAGAATAAATAAATAGATTGATAAATCTAAGGAGTAGAAGATTAATGGAGCCGAGAAATAAAGTAGATTTCTATAAATAATTGAAAAGAAAAATTATGTTCAAGAAAACTTTGTCTAAAATTTGGTTTATTAACAGTGTTGTTTACTTCATAATATAATACCAAAGTATGCAAAAATCGAAATAAAAGGAAGAAGTGAAACACGGAAAAAAGTAAAGAACATAAGTGTACAGTTATGGGTAAAACAGGAAATAAAATATTTGTATCAGCAAATGAATACGTATAATAAAAAGTTACTAAAAATGCACATAGAACTACATCAAAAGTATAATTACATAGAAATAGAAGAAATTTTGTAAGATTTTGGTGAGCGGATATATGAAGACGAAATTGGAAGAAAGAAATAAGAAGTTGAAAACTAAATTAGAATGTTTAAAAGAAATGAATGATATGAGAATGTCAAACCAGATCAAGCAGATTTGAAGTTATCCGAGACAATAGTTAATTTAACAGAAATGGTATTCAATAATGAAGAAAAGAAATTATTAGAAAAAAGCCTAAATTATGCACCGCCAAGGAATTTGAATAAAGAATGTATATTAATAGAATGTGAATGAATAATAAGCAAGGAAAAGAGGAGAAAATAAAACAAAATTGAAATTTGAAATTAGTAACATTGTGGGAACATTAGAAGAAAAGAACAGAAAATAAGGAGGAAATAGTATGGCTGTTAAGAGAAACATAAAACAGTTAAAAATAAACTAAAACAAAATATTATTATGGTAACAAAAGAGGACAAAGGCAACTCCGTAGTGCTAATAGATACAGAGGAGTATACAAAGAAAGGAATAAATTTATAAAAAGTAAGAATTATGAAGAGATTAAATTTGATTATACTAATAAATTTCAAAGTAGGGTGAAGAAATAAATAAAAAATCCACTATGTTTAAGAATAAGGTAAAACTACAAGAAACAAATCCGGAAGCTCCTAAATATAAATGTCAGATAAAATTGCACAAATAAAACCACCCAGTTAGACCAATAATATCGCTTATTGGAGCATCAACATATAAGTTATCAAAAGAATGTAGTAAGATACTAAAAGTATATTATGACTTTGAGAAAAAAACATAGTATAAAAAATAACAAAAAGTTGATAGAAACACTGAAAAAAAAGTGCAAGTAAAAGAAAGTTCAATGTTAAAATCGCTTGATGTAGTAAATATGTTTACAAACATCCCTGTTGAAAAAACATTAAAACTGATTGAAAAGAACAAATAAAAATGATATGGAAATAAAGAAGAATTAATAAAAGTAATACAAGGGTGTTTGAAGCAAAATTACTTTAGGTTTAATAATAAGTTTTATAGTCAGAAGAAGGGACTTCCAATGGGATCATCAATGTAACCGATAAGGACAGAAAACTACATGAACTACTTTGAAAATAAAATAATGTCAACAGTGAAAAATAAAGACAAAATTAAGAAATGGATGAGGAATATAGAGGATATCTTGTTAATATGGGTGGGCGATGATGAAGAATTAAAAGTATTTTTTGAAGAGGTTAACAAATTAGAAGAGACTATAAATTTGAAGATAAAAGTAGGAAGCAAGAAAATGAACTTCCTAGATTTAAACCAAAGAATAATTCATGAAAATATAATAAAATTTGAAATTTAAAGGAAAAGCCCATATACTGATGTTATAATACCAAATGATTCATACCATCCAATACAGTATAAAATGGCAGCGATAAATATTTCCTTTCATAGAATAAACAGTTTTATAGAAGACGAGGAAAAAAGAAAGAAAGAAATAGAATGAAAGAAATAATTGTAAAAAACAACAAGTATAATACGAATGTAGTAGATAAAATATTTTATAATATAAAACGAAGAGAAGAAACACAAAATGAGAATAGTAAAGAAAAGAAGGAGTATAAGTGATCCATATCTTATACAGGTTATAGCACACGTAAGATACAAAAATGTTTCAGAAAATATAATATAGGGGTAGCGGTAAAAAAATTGAAAACCGTGTTTGATATAGTAAAAACTACGAATTATGAAGACGAAGACATATTGAAGAAAAGTGGAGAATATACGCGCAGTTATGTGGAACGTGAAAATTTATATCTCGGCGAAATGGTTCATCAATTTTGCGACAGTTTTAAAGAATATAGGAGAGGTGAAGTAAAGTTAACGACGAATTCATTATACGCTAGGCATTTGAAAGAAGAAGGACATAAATTCATAGACCCAGTCGTAAATTATAAGATATTAAAAGTGATGAGTAAAGAAAGAGAAAGAAAATTAAAGAAAAAAGTGGAAATATTAAAAATAAGAAATAAAAATGAAAAACGACTAATGAATACAAAAACCACATTTGAAAATGAAGAAATATTTAGCAGCTTATTAGACAACAAAAACCAGTAGAAAATGAGTTAACGAAAATTGTAACGGCTACAAAATTTGTAATGTAAGACAACCCACAATGGTTTGAGCTAAGTAAGACGTTACTCCGTCAGGGGGCGGGGCTACAGATGTCCGGTAAGACGGTAAATAAGAATTGAACGGATTCATATTTCTCTGTTGGTGAATGACTTGAAGATGGCTTGATTGCTGAAAGCGCTCGTCAGTACCAAAGACATCATAGTGGTTTGTAAAAATTATTAGTAGAAATATTTGAGCCCACTAACACTCGAATACAAGAATAAATAAATAGATTAATAAATCTAAGGAGTAGAAGATTAATGGAGCCGAGAAATAAAGTAGATTTCTATAAATAACTGAAAACAAAAATTATGTTCAAGAAAACTTTGTCTAAAATTTGGTTTATTAAGCAGTGTTGTTTACTTCATAATATAATACCAAAGTATGCAAAAATCGAAATAAAAGGAAGAAGTGAAACACGGAAAAAGGTAAAGAACATAAGTGTACAGTTATGGGTAAATCAGGAAATAAAATATTTGTATCAGCAAATGAATACCTATAATAAAAAGTTACTAAAAATGCACATAGAACTACATCAAAAGTATAATTACATAGAAATAGAAGAAGTTTTGTAAGATTTTGGTGAGCGGAATATGAAGACGAAATTGGAAGAAAGAAATAAGAAGTTGAAAACTAAATTAGAATGTTTAAAAGAAATGAATGATATGAGAATGTCAAACCAGATCAAGCAGATTTGAAGTTATCCGAGACAATAGTTAATTTAACAGAAATGGTATTCAATAATGAAGAAAAGAAATTATTAGAAAAAAGCCTAAATTATGCACCGCCAAGGAATTTGAATAAAGAAGGTATATTAATAGAATGTGAATGAATAATAAGCAAGGAAAAGAGGAGAAAATAAAAAAAAATTGAGATTTGAAATTAGTAACATTGTGGGAACATTAGAAGAAAAGAACTGAAAACAAAGAGGAAATAGTATGGCTGTTAAGAGAAACATAAAACAATTAAAAATAAAATAAAACAAATAATATTATGGTAACAAAAGAGGACAAAGGCAACTCCGTAGTGCTAATAGATACAGAAGAGTATACAAAGAAAGGGAATAAATTTATAAAAAGTAAGAATTATGAAGAGATTAAATATGATTATACTAATAAATTTTAAAGTAGGGTGAAGAAATTAATAAAAAATTCCACTATGTTTAAGAATAAGGTAAAACTACAAGAAACAATTCCGGAAGCGCCTAAATATAAATGTCAGATAAAATTGCATAAATAGAACCACCCAGTTAGGCCAATAATATCGCTTATTGGAGCATCAGCATATAAGTTATCAAAAGAATGTAGTAAGATACTAAAAGTATATTATGACTTCAAAAAAAAACGTAGTATAAAAAATAACAAAAAGTTGACAGAAACACTGAAAAAAGAAGTGCAATTAAAAGAAAGTTCAATGTTAATATCGCTTGATGTAGTAAATATGTTTACAAACATCCCGGTTGAAGAAACGTTAAAACTGATTGAAAAGAACAAATAAAATGATACGGAAATAAAGAAGAATTAATAAAAGTAATACAAGTGTGTTTGAAGCAAATTTACTTTAGGTTTAATAATAAGTTTTATAGTCAGAAGAAGGGACTTCCAATGGGATCATCAATGTAACCGATAAGGGGAGAAAATTACATGAACTACTTTGAAAATAAAATAATGTCAACAGTGAAAAATAAAGAGAAAATTAAGAAATGGATGAGGAATATAGAGGATATCTTGTTAATATGGGTGGGCGATGAAGAAGAATTAAAAGTATTTTTTGAAGAGGTTAACAAATTAGAAGAGACTATAAATTTCAAGATAAAAGTAGGAAACAAGAAAATGAACTTCCTAGATTTAAACCAAAGAATAATTCATGAAAATATAATAAAATTTGAAATTTAAAGGAAAAGACCATATACTGATGTTATAATACCAAATGATTCATACCATCCAATACAGTATAAAATGGCAGCGATAAATATTTCCTTTCATAGAATAAACAGTTTTATAGAAGACGAGGAAAAAAGAAAGAAAGAAATAGAATGAACGAAATAATTGTAAAAAACAACA
This sequence comes from Magicicada septendecula, assembly GCA_034769895.1. Classification (NCBI taxonomy): domain Eukaryota; kingdom Metazoa; phylum Arthropoda; class Insecta; order Hemiptera; family Cicadidae; genus Magicicada; species Magicicada septendecula. The sequence goes on along the minus strand of CM068369.1, from coordinate 400,053,390 downwards.
AGTATAATACGAATGTAGTAGATAAAATATTTAACAATATAAAACGAAGAGAAGAAACACAAAATGAGAATAGTAAAGAAAAGACGGAATATAAATGATCCATACCTTATATAGGTTATAACACATGTAAGATACAAAAATGTTTCAGAAAATATAATATAGGGGTAGCGGGTAAAAAATCGAAAACCGTGGTTAATATAGTAAAAACTACGAATTATGAAAATGAAGACATATTGAAGAAAAGTGGAGAATATACGCGGAGTTATGAGGAATGTGAAAAATTATATCTGGGCGAAATGGTTCATCAATTTTGCCATAGCTTTAAAGAATATAGGAGAGGTGAAGAAAAGTTAACGACGAATTCATTATACGCTAGGCATTTAAAAGAAGAAGGACATAAATTCATAGACCCAGTCGTAAATTATAAGATATTAAAAGTGATGAGTAAAGAAAGAGAAAGAAAATTAAAGAAAGAAGTGGAAATATTAAAAATAAGAAATAAAAATTAAAATCGACTAATGAATACAAAAACCACATTTGAAAATGAAGAAATATTTAGCAGCTAATTAGACTACAAAAACCAGTAGAAAATGTGTTAACGAAAATTGTAACGGCTACAAAATTTGTAATGTAAGACAACCCACTATGGTTTGAGCTAAGTAAGACGTTACTCCGTCAGGGGGCGGGGCAACAGATGTCCGGTAAGACGGTAAATAAGAATTGAACGGATTCATATTTCTCTGTTGGTGAATGACTTGAAGATGGCTTGACTGCTGAAAGCGCTCGTCAGTACCAAAGACAACATAGTGGTTTGTAAAAATTACTAGTAGGAATATTTGAGCCCACTAACACTCGAATACAAGAATAAATAAATAGATTGATAAATCTAAGGAGTAGAAGAATAATGGAGCCGAGAAATAAAGTAGATTTCTATAAATAATTGAAGAGAAAAATTATGTTCAAGAAAACTTTGTCTAAAATTTGGTTTATTAAGCAGTGTTGTTTACTTCATAATATAATACCAAAGTATGCAAAAATCGAAATAAAAGGAAGAAGTGAAACACGGAAAAAAGTAAAGAACATAAGTGTACAGTTATGTGTAAAACAGGAAATAAAATATTTGTATCAGCAAATGAATACGTATAATAAAAAGTTACTAAAAATGCATATAGAACTACATCAAAAGTATAATTACATAGAAATAGAAGAAATTTTGTAAGATTTTGGTGAGCGGATATATGAAGACGAAATTGGAAGAAAGAAATAAGAAGTTGAAAACTAAATTAGAATGTTTAAAAGAAATGAATGATATGAGAATGTCAAACCAGATCAAGCAGATTTGAAGTTATCCGAGACAATAGTTAATTTAACAGAAATGGTATTCAATAATGAAGAAAAGATATTATTAGAAAAAAGCCTAAATTATGCACCGCCAAGGAATTTGAATAAAGAAGGTATATTAATAGAATGTGAATGAATAATAAGCAAGGAAAAGAGGAGAAAAAAAAATTGAGATTTGAAATTAGTAACATTGTGGGAACATTAGAAGAAAAGAACTGAAAACAAAGAGGAAATAGTATGGCTGTTAAGAGAAACATAAAACAATTAAAAGTAAAATAAAACAAATAATATTATGGTAACAAAAGAGGACAAAGGCAACTCCGTAGTGCTAAAGATACAGAAGAGTATACAAAGAAAGGGAATAAATTTATAAAAAGTAAGAATTATGAAGAGATTAAATATGATTATACTAATAAATTTCAAAGTAGGGTGAAGAAATTAATAAAAAATTCCACTATGTTTAAGAATAAGGTAAAACTACAAGAAACAAATCCGGAAGCGCCTAAATATAAATGTCAGATAAAATTGCATAAATAAAACCACCCAGTTAGGCCAATAATATCGCTTATTGGAGCATCAGCATATAAGTTATCAAAAGAATGTAGTAAGACCCTAAAAGTATATTATGACTTCAAAAAAAAATGTAGTATAAAAAATAACAAAAAGTTGATAGAAACACTGAAAAAAGAAGTGCAATTAAAAGAAAGTTCAATGTTAATATCGCTTGATGTAGTAAATATGTTTACAAACATCCCGGTTGAAGAAACGTTAAAACTGATTGAAAAGAACAAATAAAATGATACGGAAATAAAGAAGAATTAATAAAAGTAATACAAGTGTGTTTGAAGCAAATTTACTTTAGGTTTAATAATAATTTTTATAGTCAGAAGAAGGGACTTCCAATGGGATCATCAATGTAACCGATAAGGGGAGAAAATTACATGAACTACTTTGAAAATAAAATAATGTCAACAGTGAAAAATAAAGAGAAAATTAAGAAATGGATGAGGAATATAGAGGATATCTTGTTAATATGGGTGGGCGATGAAGAAGAATTAAAAGTATTTTTTGAAGAGGTTAACAAATTAGAAGAGACTATAAATTTCAAGATAAAAGTAGGAAACAAGAAAATGAACTTCCTAGATTTAAACCAAAGAATAATTCAAGAAAATAAAATAAAATTTGAAATTTAAAGGAAAAGCACATATACTGATGTTATAATACCAAATGATTCATACCATCCATACAGTATAAAATGGCTGCGATAAATATTTCCTTTCATAGAATAAACAGTTGTATAGAAGACGAGGAAAACAAAAAAAAAAGAAATAGAACAAATGAAAATAATTTAAAAAAACAACAAGTATAATACTAATGTAGTAGATAAAATATTTAACAATATAAAACGATGAGAAGAAACACAAAATGAGAATAGTAAAGAAAAGAAGGAATATAAATGATCCATACCTTATGTAGGTTATAACACATGTAAGATACAAAAATGTTTCAGAAAATATAATATAGGGGTAGCGGGTAAAAAATCGAAAACCGTGGTTGATATAGTAAAAACTACGAATTATGAAGATGAAGACATATTGAAGAAAAGTGGAGAATATACGCGGAGTTATGAGGAATGTGAAAAATTATATCTGGGCGAAATGGTTCATCAATTTTGCCATAGCATTAAAGAATATAGGAGAGGTGAAGAAAAGTTAACGACGAATTCATTATACGCTAGGCATTTAAAAGAAGAAGGACATAAATTCATAGACCCAGTCGTAAATTATAAGATATTAAAAGTGATGAGTAAAGAAAGAGAAAGAAAATTAAAGAAAGAAGTGGAAATATTAAAAATAAGAAATAAAAATTAAAATCGACTAATGAATACAAAAACCACATTTGAAAATGAAGAAATATTTAGCAGCTAATTAGACTACAAAAACCAGTAGAAAATGTGTTAACGAAAATTGTAACGGCTACAAAATTTGTAATGTAAGACAACCCACTATGGTTTGAGCTAAGTAAGACGTTACTCCGTCAGGGGGCGGGGCAACAGATGTCCGGTAAGACGGTAAATAAGAATTGAACGGATTCATATTTCTCTGGTGGTGAATGACTTGAAGATGGCTTGACTGCTGAAAGCGCTCGTCAGTACCAAAGACAACATAGTGGTTTATAAAAATTACTAGTAGAAATATTTGAGCCCACTAACACTCGAATACAAGAGTAAATAAATAGATTGATAAATTTAAGGAGTAGAAGATTAATGGAGCCGAGAAATAAAGTAGATTTCTATAAATAATTGAAGAGAAAAATTATGTTCAAGAAAACTTTGTCTAAAATTTGGTTTATTAAGCAGTGTTGTTTTCTTCATAATATAAAACCAAAGTATGCAAAAATCGAAATAAAAGGAAGAAGTGAAACACGGAAAAAAGTAAAGAACATAAGTGTACAGTTATGTGTAAAACAGGAAATAAAATATTTGTATCAGCAAATGAATACGTATAATAAAAAGTTACTAAAAATGCATATAGAACTACATCAAAAGTATAATTACATAGAAATAGAAGAAATTTTGTAAGATTTTGGTGAGCGGATATATGAAGACGAAATTGGAAGACAGAAATAAGAAGGTGAAAACTAAATTAGAATGTTTAAAAGAAATGAATGATATGAGAATGTCAAACCAGATCAAGCAGATTTGAAGTTATCCGAGACAATAGTTAATTTAACAGAAATGGTATTCAATAATGAAGAAAAGATATTATTAGAAAAAAGCCTAAATTATGCACCGCCAAGGAATTTGAATAAAGAAGGTATATTAATAGAATGTGAATGAATAATAAGCAAGGAAAAGAGGAGAAAAAAAAATTGAGATTTGAAATTAGTAACATTGTGGGAACATTAGAAGAAAAGAACTGAAAACAAAGAGGAAATAGTATGGCTGTTAAGAGAAACATAAAACAATTAAAAGTAAAATAAAACAAATAATATTATGGTAACAAAAGAGGACAAAGGCAACTCCGTAGTGCTAAAGATACAGAAGAGTATACAAAGAAAGGGAATAAATTTATAAAAAGTAAGAATTATGAAGAGATTAAATATGATTATACTAATAAATTTCAAAGTAGGGTGAAGAAATTAATAAAAAATTCCACTATGTTTAAGAATAAGGTAAAACTACAAGAAACAAATCCGGAAGCGCCTAAATATAAATGTCAGATAAAATTGCATAAATAAAACCACCCAGTTAGGCCAATAATATCGCTTATTGGAGCATCAGCATATAAGTTATCAAAAGAATGTAGTAAGATACTAAAAGTATATTATGACTTCAAAAAAAAATGTAGTATAAAAAATAACAAAAAGTTGATAGAAACACTGAAAAAAGAAGTGCAATTAAAAGAAAGTTCAATGTTAATATCGCTTGATGTAGTAAATATGTTTACAAACATCCCGGTTGAAGAAACGTTAAAACTGATTGAAAAGAACAAATAAAATGATACGGAAATAAAGAAGAATTAATAAAAGTAATACAAGTGTGTTTGAAGCAAATTTACTTTAGGTTTAATAATAATTTTTATAGTCAGAAGAAGGGACTTCCAATGGGATCATCAATGTAACCGATAAGGGGAGAAAATTACATGAACTACTTTGAAAATAAAATAATGTCAACAGTGAAAAATAAAGAGAAAATTAAGAAATGGATGAGGAATATAGAGGATATCTTGTTAATATGGGTGGGCGATGAAGAAGAATTAAAAGTATTTTTTGAAGAGGTTAACAAATTAGAAGAGACTATAAATTTCAAGATAAAAGTAGGAAACAAGAAAATGAACTTCCTAGATTTAAACCAAAGAATAATTCAAGAAAATAAAATAAAATTTGAAATTTAAAGGAAAAGCACATATACTGATGTTATAATACCAAATGATTCATACCATCCATACAGTATAAAATGCCTGCGATAAATATTTCCTTTCATAGAATAAACAGTTGCATAGAAGACGAGGAAAACAAAAAAAAAAGAAATAGAACAAATGAAAATAATTTAAAAAAACAACAAGTATAATACTAATGTAGTAGATAAAATATTTAACAATATAAAACGATGAGAAGAAACACAAAATGAGAATAGTAAAGAAAAGAAGGAATATAAATGATCCATACCTTATGTAGGTTATAACACATGTAAGATACAAAAATGTTTCAGAAAATATAATATAGGGGTAGCGGGTAAAAAATCGAAAACCGTGGTTGATATAGTAAAAACTACGAATTATGAAGATGAAGACATATTGAAGAAAAGTGGAGAATATACGCGGAGTTATGAGGAATGTGAAAAATTATATCTGGGCGAAATGGTTCATCAATTTTGCCATAGCATTAAAGAATATAGGAGAGGTGAAGAAAAGTTAACGACGAATTCATTATACGCTAGGCATTTAAAAGAAGAAGGACATAAATTCATAGACCCAGTCGTAAATTATAAGATATTAAAAGTGATGAGTAAAGAAAGAGAAAGAAAATTAAAGAAAGAAGTGGAAATATTAAAAATAAGAAATAAAAATTAAAATCGACTAATGAATACAAAAACCACATTTGAAAATGAAGAAATATTTAGCAGCTAATTAGACTACAAAAACCAGTAGAAAATGTGTTAACGAAAATTGTAACGGCTACAAAATTTGTAATGTAAGACAACCCACTATGGTTTGAGCTAAGTAAGACGTTACTCCGTCAGGGGGCGGGGCAACAGATGTCCGGTAAGACGGTAAATAAGAATTGAACGGATTCATATTTCTCTGTTGGTGAATGACTTGAAGATGGCTTGACTGCTGAAAGCGCTCGTCAGTACCAAAGACAACATAGTGGTTTATAAAAATTACTAGTAGAAATATTTGAGCCCACTAACACTCGAATACAAGAGTAAATAAATAGATTGATAAATTTAAGGAGTAGAAGATTAATGGAGCCGAGAAATAAAGTAGATTTCTATAAATAATTGAAGAGAAAAATTATGTTCAAGAAAACTTTGTCTAAAATTTGGTTTATTAAGCAGTGTTGTTTTCTTCATAATATAATACCAAAGTATGCAAAAATCGAAATAAAAGGAAGAAGTGAAACACGGAAAAAAGTAAAGAACATAAGTGTACAGTTATGTGTAAAACAGGAAATAAAATATTTGTATCAGCAAATGAATACGTATAATAAAAAGTTACTAAAAATGCATATAGAACTACATCAAAAGTATAATTACATAGAAATAGAAGAAATTTTGTAAGATTTTGGTGAGCGGATATATGAAGACGAAATTGGAAGAAAGAAATAAGAAGGTGAAAACTAAATTAGAATGTTTAAAAGAAATGAATGATATGAGAATGTCAAACCAGATCAAGCAGATTTGAAGTTATCCGAGACAATAGTTAATTTAACAGAAATGGTATTCAATAATGAAGAAAAGAAATTATTAGAAAAAAGCCTAAATTATGCACCGCCAAGGAATTTGAATAAAGAAGGTATATTAATAGAATGTGAATGAATAATAAGCAAGGAAAAGAGGAGAAAATAAAAAAAAATTGAGATTTGAAATTAGTAACATTGTGGGAACATTAGAAGAAAAGAACTGAAAACAAAGAGGAAATAGTATGGCTGTTAAGAGAAACATAAAACAATTAAAAGTAAAATAAAACAAATAATATTATGGTAACAAAAGAGGACAAAGGCAACTCCGTAGTGCTAAAGATACAGAAGAGTATACAAAGAAAGGGAATAAATTTATAAAAAGTAAGAATTATGAAGAGATTAAATATGATTATACTAATAAATTTCAAAGTAGGGTGAAGAAGTTAATAAAAAATTCCACTATGTTTAAGAATAAGGTAAAACTACAAGAAACAAATCCGGAAGCGCCTAAATATAAATGTCAGATAAAATTGCATAAATAAAACCACCCAGTTAGGCCAATAATATCGCTTATTGGACCATCAGCATATAAGTTATCAAAAGAATGTAGTAAGATACTAAAAGTATATTATGACTTTGAGAAAAAAAAATAGTATAAAAAATAACAAAAATTTGATAGAAACACTGAAAAAAGAAGTGCAATTAAAAGAAAGTTCAATGTTAATATCGCTTGATGTAGTAAATATGTTTACAAACATCCCGGTTGAAAAAACGTTAAAACTGATTGAAAAGAACAAATATAAATGATACGGAAAGAAAGAAGGATTAATAAAAGTAATACAAGAGTGTTTGAAGCAAAATTACTTTAGGTTTAATAATAAGTTTTATAGTCAGAAGAAGGGACTTCCAATGGGATCATCAATGTAACCGATAAGGGGGAAAACTACATGAACTACTTTGAAAATAAAATAATGTCAACAGTGAAAAATAAAGACAAAATTAAGAAATGGATGAGGAATATAGAGGATATCTTGTTAATATGGGTGGGCCATGATGAAGAATTAAAAGTATTTTTTGAAGAGGTTAACAAATTAGAAGAGACTATAAATTTCAAGATAAAAGTAGGAAACGAGAAAATGAACTTCCTAGATTTAAACCAAAGAATAATTCAAGAAAATAAAATAAAATTTGAAATTTAAAGGATAAGCACATATACTGATGTTATAATACCAAATGATTCGTACAATCCAATACAGTATAAAATGGCAGCGATAAATATTTCCTTTCATAGAATAAACAGTTTTATAGAAGACGAGGAAAACAGAAAGAAAGAAATAGAATGAATGAAATAATTGTAAAAAACAACAAGTATAATACGAATGTAGTTGATAAAATATTTAATAATATAAAACGAAGAGAAGAAACACAAAATGAGAATAGTAAAGAAAAGAAGGAGTATAAGTGAACCATACCTTACATAGGTTATAACACACGTAAGATACAAAAATGTTTCAGAAAATATAATATAGGGGTAGCGGGTAAAAAATCGAAAACCGTGTTAGATATAGTAAAAACTACGAATTATGAAGACGAAGACATATTGAAGAAAAATGGAGAATATACGCGCAGTTATGAGGAATTTGAAAAATTATATCTGGGCGAAATGGTTCATCAATTTTGCATACCTTTAAAGAAGAAAAGTTAACGACGAATTCATTATACGCTAGGCATTTAAAGAAGAAGGATGTAAATTCATAGACCCACTCGTAAATTATAAGATATTAAAAGAGATGAGTAAAGAAAGAGAAAGAAAATTAAAGAAAGAAGTGGAAATATTAAAAATAAGAAATAAAAATTAAAATCGACTAATGAATACAAAAACCACATTTGAAAATGAAGAAATATTTAGCAGCTAATTAGACTACAAAAACCAGTAGAAAATGTGTTAACGAAAATTGTAACGGCTACAAAATCTGTAATGTAAGACAACCCACTATGGTTTGAGCTAAGTAAGACGTTACTCCGTCAGGGGGCGGGGCAACAGATGTCCGGTAAGACGGTAAATAAGAATTGAACGGATTCATATTTCTCTGTTGGTGAATGACTTGAAGATGGCTTGACTGCTGAAAGCGCTCGTCAGTACCAAAGACAACATAGTGGTTTATAAAAATTACTAGTAGAAATATTTGAGCCCACTAACACTCGAATACAAGAGTAAATAAATAGATTGATAAATTTAAGGAGTAGAAGATTAATGGAGCCGAGAAATAAAGTAGATTTCTATAAATAATTGAAGAGAAAAATTATGTTCAAGAAAACTTTGTCTAAAATTTGGTTTATTAAGCAGTGTTGTTTTCTTCATAATATAATACCAAAGTATGCAAAAATCGAAATAAAAGGAAGAAGTGAAACACGGAAAAAAGTAAAGAACATAAGTGTACAGTTATGTGTAAAACAGGAAATAAAATATTTGTATCAGCAAATGAATACGTATAATAAAAAGTTACTAAAAATGCATATAGAACTACATCAAAAGTATAATTACATAGAAATAGAAGAAATTTTGTAAGATTTTGGTGAGCGGATATATGAAGACGAAATTGGAAGAAAGAAATAAGAAGGTGAAAACTAAATTAGAATGTTTAAAAGAAATGAATGATATGAGAATGTCAAACCAGATCAAGAAGATTTGAAGTTATCCGAGACAATAGTTAATTTAACAGAAATGGTATTCAATAATGAAGAAAAGATATTATTAGAAAAAAGCCTAAATTATGCACCGCCAAGGAATTTGAATAAAGAAGGTATATTAATAGAATGTGAATGAATAATAAGCAAGGAAAAGAGGAGAAAAAAAAATTGAGATTTGAAATTAGTAACATTGTGGGAACATTAGAAGAAAAGAACTGAAAACAAAGAGGAAATAGTATGGCTGTTAAGAGAAACATAAAACAATTAAAAGTAAAATAAAACAAATAATATTATGGTAACAAAAGAGGACAAAGGCAACTCCGTAGTGCTAAAGATACAGAAGAGTATACAAAGAAAGGGAATAAATTTATAAAAAGTAAGAATTATGAAGAGATTAAATATGATTATACTAATAAATTTCAAAGTAGGGTGAAGAAATTAATAAAAAATTCCACTATGTTTAAGAATAAGGTAAAACTACAAGAAACAAATCCGGAAGCGCCTAAATATAAATGTCAGATAAAATTGCATAAATAAAACCACCCAGTTAGGCCAATAATATCGCTTATTGGAGCATCAGCATATAAGTTATCAAAAGAATGTAGTAAGATACTAAAAGTATATTATGACTTCAAAAAAAAATGTAGTATAAAAAATAACAAAAAGTTGATAGAAACACTGAAAAAAGAAGTGCAATTAAAAGAAAGTTCAATGTTAATATCGCTTGATGTAGTAAATATGTTTACAAACATCCCGGTTGAAGAAACGTTAAAACTGATTGAAAAGAACAAATAAAATGATACGGAAATAAAGAAGAATTAATAAAAGTAATACAAGTGTGTTTGAAGCAAATTTACTTTAGGTTTAATAATAATTTTTATAGTCAGAAGAAGGGACTTCCAATGGGATCATCAATGTAACCGATAAGGGGAGAAAATTACATGAACTACTTTGAAAATAAAATAATGTCAACAGTGAAAAATAAAGAGAAAATTAAGAAATGGATGAGGAATATAGAGGATATCTTGTTAATATGGGTGGGCGATGAAGAAGAATTAAAAGTATTTTTTGAAGAGGTTAACAAATTAGAAGAGACTATAAATTTCAAGATAAAAGTAGGAAACAAGAAAATGAACTTCCTAGATTTAAACCAAAGAATAATTCAAGAAAATAAAATAAAATTTGAAATTTAAAGGAAAAGCACATATACTGATGTTATAATACCAAATGATTCATACCATCCATACAGTATAAAATGGCAGCGATAAATATTTCCTTTCATAGAATAAACAGTTGTATATAAGACGAGGAAAACAGAAAGAAAGAAATAGAATGAATGAAAATAACTTTAAAAAACAACAAGTATAATACGAATGTAGTAGAAAAATATTTAATAATATAAAAAGATGAGAAGAAACACAAAACGAGAATAGTAAAGAAAAGAAGGAGTATAAGTGATCCATATCTTATACAGGTTATAACACACGTAAGATACAAAAATGTTTCAGAAAATATAATATAGGGGTAGCGGTAAAAAAATCGAAAACCGTGTTTGATATAGTAAAAGCTACGAATTATGAAAACGAAGACATATTGAAGAAAAGTGGAGAATATACGCGCAGTTATGAGGAATGTGAAAAATTATATCTGGGCGAAATGGTTCATCAATTTTGCCACAGCTTTAATGAATATAGGAGAGGTGAAGAAAAGTTAACGACGAATTCATTATACGCTAGGCATTTAAAAGAAGAAGGGCATAAATTCATAGACCCAGTCGTAAATTATAAGATATTAAAAGTGATGAGTAAAGAAAGAGAAAGAAAATTAAAGAAAGAAGTGGAAATATTAAAAATAAGAAATAAAAATTAAAAACGACTAATGAATATAAAAACCACATTTGAAAATGAAGAAATATTTAGCAGCTTATTAGACAACAAAAACCAGTAGAAAATGAGTTAACGAAAATTGTAACGGCTACAAAATATATGATGTAAGACAACCCACTATGGTTGGAGCTAAGTAAGACGTTACTCCGTCAGGGGGCGGGGCTACAGATGTCCGGTAAGGCGGTAAATAAGAATTGAACGGATTCATATTTCTCTGTTGGTGAATGACTTGAAGATGGCTTGACTGCTGAAAGCGCTCGTCAGTACCAAAGGCAACATAGTGGTTTGTAAAAATTACTAGTAGAAATATTTGAGCCCACTAACACTCGAATACAAGAATAAATAAATAGATTGATAAATCTAAGGAGTAGAAGAATAATGGAGCCGAGAAATAAAGTAGATTTCTATAAATAATTGAAGAGAAAAATTATGTTCAAGAAAACTTTGTCTAAAATTTGGTTTATTAAGCAGTGTTGTTTTCTTCATAATATAATACCAAAGTATGCAAAAATCGAAATAAAAGGAAGAAGTGAAACACGGAAAAAAGTAAAGAACATAAGTGTACAGTTATGTGTAAAACAGGAAATAAAATATTTGTATCAGCAAATGAATACGTATAATAAAAAGTTACTAAAAATGCATATAGAACTACATCAAAAGTATAATTACATAGAAATAGAAGAAATTTTGTAAGATTTTGGTGAGCGGATATATGAAGACGAAATTGGAAGAAAGAAATAAGAAGGTGAAAACTAAATTAGAATGTTTAAAAGAAATGAATGATATGAGAATGTCAAACCAGATCAAGCAGATTTGAAGTTATCCGAGACAATAGTTAATTTAACAGAAATGGTATTCAATAATGAAGAAAAGAAATTATTAGAAAAAAGCCTAAATTATGCACCGCCAAGGAATTTGAATAAAGAAGGTATATTAATAGAATGTGAATGAATAATAAGCAAGGAAAAGAGGAGAAAAAAAAATTGAGATTTGAAATTAGTAACATTGTGGGAACATTAGAAGAAAAGAACTGAAAACAAAGAGGAAATAGTATGGCTGTTAAGAGAAACATAAAACAATTAAAAAGTAAAATAAAACAAATAATATTATGGTAACAAAAGAGGACAAAGGCAACTCCGTAGTGCTAATAGATACAGAAGAGTATACAAAGAAAGGAATAAATTATAAAAAGTAAGAATTATGAAGAGATTAAATATGATTATACTAATAAATTTCAAAGTAGGGTGAAGAAATTAATAAAAAATTCCACTATGTTTAAGAATAAGGTAAAACTACAAGAAACAAATCCGGAAGCGCCTAAATATAAATGTCAGATAAAATTGCACAAATAAAACCACCCAGTTAGGCCAATAATATCGCTTATTGGACCATCAGCATATAAGTTATCAAAAGAATGTAGTAAGATACTAAAAGTATATTATGACTTTGAGAAAAAAAAATAGTATAAAAAATAACAAAAATTTGATAGAAACACTGAAAAAAGAAGTGCAATTAAAAGAAAGTTCAATGTTAATATCGCTTGATGTAGTAAATATGTTTACAAACATCCCGGTTGAAAAAACGTTAAAACTGATTGAAAAGAACAAATATAAATGATACGGAAAGAAAGAAGGATTAATAAAAGTAATACAAGAGTGTTTGAAGCAAAATTACTTTAGGTTTAGTAATAAGTTTTATAGTCAGAAGAAGGGACTTCCAATGGGATCATCAATGTAACCGATAAGGGGGAAAACTACATGAACTACTTTGAAAATAAAATAATGTCAACAGTGAAAAATAAAGACAAAATTAAGAAATGGATGAGGAATATAGAGGATATCTTGTTAATATGGGTGGGCCATGATGAAGAATTAAAAGTATTTTTTGAAGAGGTTAACAAATTAGAAGAGACTATAAATTTCAAGATAAAAGTAGGAAACGAGAAAATGAACTTCCTAGATTTAAACCAAAGAATAATTCAAGAAAAAAAAATAAAATTTGAAATTTAAAGGATAAGCACATATACTGATGTTATAATACCAAATGATTCGTACCATCCAATACAGTATAAAATGGCAGCGATAAATATTTCCTTTCATAGAATAAACAGTTTTATAGAAGACGAGGAAAACAGAAAGAAAGAAATAGAATGAATGAAATAATTGTAAAAAACAACAAGTATAATACGAATGTAGTTGATAAAATATTTAATAATATAAAACGAAGAGAAGAAACACAAAATGAGAATAGTAAAGAAAAGAAGGAGTATAAGTGAACCATACCTTACATAGGTTATAACACACGTAAGATACAAAAATGTTTCAGAAAATATAATATAGGGGTAGCGGGTAAAAAATCGAAAACCGTGTTAGATATAGTAAAAACTACGAATTATGAAGACGAAGACATATTGAAGAAAAATGGAGAATATACGCGCAGTTATGAGGAATTTGAAAAATTATATCTGGGCGAAATGGTTCATCAATTTTGCATATCTTTAAAGAAGAAAAGTTAACGACGAATTCATTATACGCTAGGCATTTAAAGAAGAAGGATGTAAATTCATAGACCCACTCGTAAATTATAAGATATTAAAAGAGATGAGTAAAGAAAGAGAAAGAAAATTAAAGAAAGAAGTGGAAATATTAAAAATAATAAATAAAAATGAAAAACGACTAATGAATACAAAAACCACATTTGAAAAAGAAGAAATATTTAGCAGCTAATTAGACTACAAAAACCAGTAGAAAATGTGTTAACGAAAATTGTAACGGCTACAAAATTTGTAATGTAAGACAACCCACTATGGTTTGAGCTAAGTAAGACGTTACTCCGTCAGGGGGCGGAGCAACAGATGTCCGGTAAGACGGTAAATAAGAATTGAACGGATTCATATTTCTCTGTTGGTGAATGACTTGAAGATGGCTTGACTGCTGAAAGCGCTCGTCGGTACCAAAGACAACATAGTGATTTGTAAAAATTACTAGTAGAAATATTTCAGCCCACTAACACTCGAATACAAGAATAAATAAATAGATTGATAAATCTAAGGAGTAGAAGAATAATGGAGCCGAGAAATAAAGTAGATTTCTATAAATAATTGAAAACAAAAATTATGTGCAAGAAAACTTTGTCTAAAATTTGGTTTATTAATCAGTGTTGTTTACTTCATAATATAATACCAAAGTATGCAAAAATCGAAATAAAAGGAAGAAGTGAAACACGGAAAAAAGTAAAGTACATAAGTGTACAGTTATGGGTAAAACAGGAAATAAAATATTTGTATCAGCAAATGAATACGTATAATAAAAAGTTAATAAAAATGCACATAGAACTACATCAAAAGTATAATTACATAGAAATAGAAGAAATTTTGTAAGATTTTGGTGAGCGGGATATGAAGACGAAATTGGAAGAAAGAAATAAGAAGTTGAAAACTAAATTAGAATGTTTAAAAGAAATGAATGATATGAGAATGTGAAACCAGATCAAGCAGATTTGAAGTTATCCGAGACAATAGTTAATTTAACAGAAATTTTATTCAATAATGAAGAAAAGATATTATTAGAAAAAAGCCTAAATTATGCACCGCCAAGGAATTTGAATAAAGAAGGTATTTTAATAGAATGTGAATGAATAATAAGCAAGGAAAAGAGGAGAAAATAAAAAAAAATTGAAATTGAAATTAGTACCTTTGTGGGAACATTAGAAGAAAAGAACAGAAAATAAGGAGGAAATAATATGGCTGTTAAGAGAAACATAAAACTGTTAAAAATAAACTAAAACAAAATAATATTATGGTAACAAAAGAGGACAAAGGCAACTCCGTAGTGCTAATAGATACAGAAGAGTATACAAAGAAAGGGAAAAAATTTATAAAAAGTAAGATTTATGAAGAGATTAAATATGATTATACTAATAAATTTCAAAGTACGGTGAAGAAATTAATAAAAAATTCCACTATGTTTAAGAATAAGGTAAAACTACAAGAAACAAATCCGGAAGCGCCTAAATATAAATGTCAGATAAAATTGGACAAATAAAACCACCCAGTTAGGCCAATAATATCGCTTATTGGAGCATCAGCATATAAGTTATCAAAAGAATGTAGTAAGATACTAAAAGTATATTATGACTTCAAAAAAAAATGTAGTATAAAAAATAACAAAAAGTTGATAGAAACACTGAAAAAAGAAGTGCAATTAAAAGAAAGTTCAATGTTAATATCGCTTGATGTAGTAAATATGTTTACAAACATCCCGGTTGAAGAAACGTTAAAACTGATTGAAAAGAACAAATAAAATGATACGGAAATAAAGAAGAATTAATAAAAGTAATACAAGTGTGTTTGAAGCAAATTTACTTTAGGTTTAATAATAATTTTTATAGTCAGAAGAAGGGACTTCCAATGGGATCATCAATGTAACCGATAAGGGGAGAAAATTACATGAACTACTTTGAAAATAAAATAATGTCAACAGTGAAAAATAAAGAGAAAATTAAGAAATGGATGAGGAATATAGAGGATATCTTGTTAATATGGGTGGGCGATGAAGAAGAATTAAAAGTATTTTTTGAAGAGGTTAACAAATTAGAAGAGACTATAAATTTCAAGATAAAAGTAGGAAACAAGAAAATGAACTTCCTAGATTTAAACCAAAGAATAATTCAAGAAAATAAAATAAAATTTGAAATTTAAAGGAAAAGCACATATACTGATGTTATAATACCAAATGATTCATACCATCCATACAGTATAAAATGGCAGCGATAAATATTTCCTTTCATAGAATAAACAGTTGTATAGAAGACGAGGAAAACAAAAAGAAAGAAATAGAACGAATGAAAATAATTTAAAAAAACAACAAGTATAATACTAATGTAGTAGATAAAATATTTAACAATATGAAACGATGAGAAGAAACACAAAATGAGAATAGTAAAGAAAAGAAGGAGTATAAGTGATCCATATCTTATACAGGTTATAACACACGTAAGATACAAAAATGTTTCAGAAAATATAATATAGGGGTAGCGGTAAAAAAATCGAAAACCGTGTTTGATATAGTAAAAACTACGAATTATGAAGACGAAGACATATTGAAGAACAGTGGAGAATATACGCGCAGTTATGAGGAATGTGAAAATTTATATCTCGGCGAAATGGTTCATCAATTTTGCGACAGTTTTAAAGAATATAGGAGAGGTGAAGAAAAGTTAACGACGAATTCATTATACGCTAGGCATTTGAAAGAAGAAGGACATAAATTCATAGACCCAGTCGTAAATTATAAGATATTAAAAGTGATGAGTAAAGAAAGAGAAAGAAAATTAAAGAAAGAAGTGGAAATATTAAAAATAAGAAATAAAAATGAAAAACGACTAATGAATACAAAAACCACATTTGAAAATGAAGAAATATTTAGCAGCTTATTAGACAACAAAAACCAGTAGAAAATGAGTTAACGAAAATTGTAGCGGCTACAAAATTTGTAAGGTAAGACAACCCACTATGGTTTGAGCTAAGTAAGACGTTACTCCGTCAGGGGGCGGGGCTACAGATGTCCGGTAAGACGGTAAATAAGAATTGAACGGATTCATATTTCTCTGTTGGTGAATGACTTGAAGATGGCTTGACTGCTGAAAGCGCTCGTCAGTACCAAAGAGAACATAGTGGTTTGTAAAAATTATTAGTAGAAATATTTGAGCCCACTAACACTCGAATACAAGAATAAATAAATAGATTAATAAATCTAAGGAGTAGAAGATTAATGGAGCCGAGAAATAAAGTAGATTTCTATAAATAACTGAAAACAAAAATTATGTTCAAGAAAACTTTGTCTAAAATTTGGTTTATTAAGCAGTGTTGTTTACTTCATAATATAATACCAAAGTATGCAAAAATCGAAATAAAAGGAAGAAGTGAAACACGGAAAAAGGTAAAGAACATAAGTGTACAGTTATGGGTAAAACAGGAAATAAAATATTTGTATCAGCAAATGAATACGTATAATAAAAATTACTAAAAATGCACATAGAACTACATCAAAAGTATAATTATATAGAAATAGAAGAAATTTTGTAAGATTTTGGTAAGTGGAATATGAAGACGAAATTGGAAGAAAGAAATAAGAAGTTGAAAACTAAATTAGAATGTTTAAATGAAATGAATGATATGAGAATGTCAAACCAGATCAAGCAGATTTGAAGTTATCCGAGACAATAGTTAATTTAACAGAAATGGTATTCAATAATGAAAAAAGAAATTATTAGAAAAAAGCCTAAATTATGCACCGCCAAATAATTTGAATAAAGAAGGTGTATTAATAGAATGTGAATGAATAATAAGCAAGGAAAAGAGGAGAAAATAAAAAAAAATTGAGATTTGAAATTAGTAACATTGTGGGAACATTAGAAGAACAGAACTGAAAACAAAGAGGAAATATTATGGCTGTTAAGAGAAACATAATACAGTTAAAAAGTAAAATAAAACAAATAATATTATGGTAACAAAAGAGGACAAAGGCAACTCCGTAGTGCTAATAGATACAGAAGAGTATACAAAGAAAGGGAAAAAATTTATAAAAAGTAAGAATTATGAAGAGATTAAATATGATTATACTAATAAATTTCAAAGTAGTGTGAAAAAATTAATAAAAAATTCCACTATGTTTAAGAATAAGTTAAAACTACAAGAAACAAATCCGGAAGCGCCTAAATATAAATGTCAGATAAAATTGCACAAATAAAACCACCCAGTAAGGCCAATAATATCGCTTATTGGAGCATCAGCATATAAGTTATCAAAAGAATGTAGTAAGATACTAAAAGTATATTATTACTTCGAGAAAAAAACATAGTATAAAATATAACAAAAAGTTGATAGAAACACTGAAAAAAGAAATGCAAGTAAAAGAAAGTTCAATGTTAATATCGCTTGATGTAGTAAATATGTTTACAAACATCCCGGTTGAAAAAACGTTGAAACTGATTGAAAAGAACAAATAAAAATGATTCGGAAAGAAAGAAGAATTAATAAAAGTAATACAAGAGTGTTTGAAGCAAAATTACTTTAGGTTTAATAATTAGTTTTATAGTCAGAAGAAGGGACTTCCAATGGGATCATCAATGTAACCGATAAGGGCAGAAAATTACATGAACTACTTTGAAAATAAAATAATGTCAACAGTGAAAAATAAAGACAAAATTAAGAAATGGATGAGGAATATAGAGGATATATTGTTAATATGGGTGGCGATGATGAAGAATTAAAAGTATTTTTTGAAGAGGATAACAAATTAGAAGAGACTATAAATTTGATGATAAAAGTAGGAAACAAGAAAATGAACTTCCTAGATTTAAACCAAAGAATAATTCAAGAAAATAAAATAAAATTTTGAAATTTAAAGGAAAAGCACATATACTGATGTTATAATACCAAATGATTCATACCATCCAATACAGTATAAAATGGCAGCGTAAAATATTCCCTTTCATAGAATAAACAGTTGTATAGAAGACGAGGAAAACAGAAAGAAAGAAATAGAATGAATGAAAATAATTTAAAAAAACAACAAGTATAATACGAATGTAGTAGATAAAATATTTAATAATATAAAACGAAGAGAAGAAACACAAAATGAGAATAGTAGAGAAAAGAAGGAGTATAAGTGATCCATATCTTATACAGGTTATAACACACGTAAGATACAAAAATGTTTCAGAAAATATAATATTGGGGTAGCGGTAAAAAAATCGAAAAACGTGTTTGATATAGTAAAAACTACGAATTATGAAGACGAAGACATATTGAAGAAAAGTGGAGAATATACGCGCAGTTATGAGGAATGTGAAACATTATATCTGGGCGAAATGGTTCATCAATTTTGCCACAGCTTTAAAGGATATAGGAGAGGTGAAGAAAAGTTAACGACGAATTCATTATACGCTAGGCATTTGAAAGAAGAAGGACATAAATTCATAGACCCAGTCGTAAATTATAAGATATTAAAAGTGATGAGTAAAGAAGAAAGAGAAAGAAAATAAAGAAAGAAGTGGAAATATTAAAAATAAGAAATAAAGATGAAAAACGACTAATGAATACAAAAACCACATTTGAAAATGAAGAAATATTTAGCAGCCTATTAGACAACAAAAACCAGTAGAAAATGAGTTATCGAAAATTGTAAAGGCTACAAAATTTGTAATGTAAGACAACCCACTATGGTTTGAGCTAAGTAAGACGTTACTCCGTCATGGGGCGGAGCTACAGATGTCCGGTAAGACGGTAAATAAGAATTGAACGGATTCATATTTCTCTGTTGGTGAATGACTTGAAGATGGCTTGACTGCTGAAAGAGCTCGTCAGTACCAAAGACAACATAGTGGTTTGTAAAAATTACTAGTAGAAATATTTGAGCCCACTAACACTCGAATACAAGAATAAGTATATAGATTGATAAATCTAAGGAGTAGAAGAATAATGGAGCCGAGAAATAAAGTAGATTTATATAAATAATTGAAAACAAAAATTAAGTTCAAGAAAACTTTGTCTAAAATTTGGTTTATTAAGCAGTGTTGTTTACTTGATAATATAATACCAAAGTATGCAAAAATCGAAATAAAAGGTAGAAGTGAAACACGGAAAAAATTAAAGAACATAAATGTTCAGTTATGGGTAAAACAGGAAATAAAATATTTGTATCAGCAAATGAATACGTATAATAAAAAGTTACTAAAAATGCACATAGAACTACATCAAAAGTATAATTACATAGAAATAGAAGAAATTTTGTAAGATTTTGGTGAGCGGAATATGAAGACGAAATTGGAAGAAAGAAATAATAAGTTGAAAACTAAATTAGAATGTTTAAAAGAAATGAATGATATGAGAATGTCAAACCAGATCAAGCAGATTTGAAGTTATCCGAGACAATAGTTAATTTAACAGAAATGGTATTCACTAATGAAGAAAAGAAATTATTAGAAAAAAGCCTAAATTATGCACCGCCAAGGAATTTGAATAAAGAAGGTATATTAATAGAATGTGAATGAATAATTAGCAAGGAAAAAAGGAGAAAATAAAAAAAAATTGAAATTGAAATTAGTAACTTTGTGGGAACATTAGAAGAAAAGAACAGAAAATAAGGAGGAAATAATGTGGCTGTTAAGAGAAACATAAAACAGTTAAAAATAAACTAAAACAAAATAATAGTATGGTAACAAAAGAGGACAAAGGCAACTCCGTAGTGCTAATAGATACAGAAGAGTATACAAAGAAAGGGAATAAATTTATAAAAATTAAGAATTATGAAGAGATTAAATATGATTATACTAATAAATTTTAAAGGGTGAAGAAATTAATAAAAAATTCCACTATGTTTAAGAATAAGGTAAAACTACAAGAAACAAATCCGGAAGCGCCTAAATATAAATGTCAGATGAAATTGCACAAATAAAACCACCCAGTTAGGCCAATAATATCGCTTATTGGAGCATCAGCATATAAGTTATCAAAAGAACGTAGTAAGATACTAAAAGTATATTATGACTTCGAGAAAAAACATAGTATAAAAAATAACAAAAAGCTGATAGAAACACTGAAAAAAGAAGTGCAAGTAAAAGAAAGTTCAATGTTAATATCGCTTGATGTAGTAAATATGTTTACAAACATCCCGGTTGAAAAAACGTTAAAACTGATTGAAAAAACAAATAAAAATGATACGGAAAGAAAGAAGAATTAATAAAAGTAATACAAGAGTGTTTGAAGCAAAATTACTTTAGGTTTAATAATAAGTTTTATAGTCAGAAGAAGGGACTTCGAATGGGATCATCAATGTAACCGATAAGGGCAGAAAATTACATGAACTACTTTGAAAATAAAATAATGTCAACAGTGAAAAATAAAGACAAAATTAAGAAATGGATGAGGAATATAGAGGATATCTTGTTAATATGGGTGGGCGATGATGAAGAATTAAAAGTATTTTTTGAAGTGGTTAACAAATTAGAAGAGACTATAAATTTGAAGATAAAAGTAGGAAACAAGAAAATGAACTTCCTAAATTTAAACCAAAGAATAATTCAACAAAATATAATAAAATTTGAAATTTAAATGTAAAGCACATATACTGATGTTATAATACCAAATGATTAATACCATCCAATAGAGTATAAAATGGCAGCGATAAATATTTCCTTTCATAGAATAAACAGTTGTATAGAAGACGAGGAAAAAGAAAGAAAGAAATAGAATGAATGAAAATAACTTTAAAAAACAACAAGTATAATACGAATGTAGTAGAAAAAATATTTAATAATATAAAAAGATGAGAAGAAACACAAAACGAGAATAGTAAAGAAAAGAAGGAGTATAAGTGATCCATATCTTATACAGGTTATAACACACGTAAGATACAAAAATGTTTCAGAAAATATAATATAGGGGTAGCGGTAAAAAAATCGAAAACCGTGTTTGATATAGTAAAAGCTACGAATTATGAAAACGAAGACATATTGAAGAAAAGTGGAGAATATACGCGCAGTTATGAGGAATGTGAAAAATTATATCTGGGCGAAATGGTTCATCAATTTTGCCACAGCTTTAATGAATATAGGAGAGGTGAAGAAAAGTTAACGACGAATTCATTATACGCTAGGCATTTAAAAGAAGAAGGGCATAAATTCATAGACCCAGTCGTAAATTATAAGATATTAAAAGTGATGAGTAAAGAAAGAGAAAGAAAATTAAAGGAAGAAGTGGAAATATTAAAAATAAGAAATAAAAATTAAAAACGACTAATGAATATAAAAACCACATTTGAAAATGAAGAAATATTTAGCAGCTTATTAGACAACAAAAACCAGTAGAAAATGAGTTAACGAAAATTGTAACGGCTACAAAATATATGATGTAAGACAACCCACTATGGTTGGAGCTAAGTAAGACGTTACTCCGTCAGGGGGCGGGGCTACAGATGTCCGGTAAGGCGGTAAATAAGAATTGAACGGATTCATATTTCTCTGTTGGTGAATGACTTGAAGATGGCTTGACTGCTGAAAGCGCTCGTCAGTACCAAAGGCAACATAGTGGTTTGTAAAAATTACTAGTAGAAATATTTGAGCCCACTAACACTCGAATACAAGAATAAATAAATAGATTGATAAATCTAAGGAGTAGAAGAATAATGGAGCCGAGAAATAAAGTAGATTTCTATAAATAATTGAAAACAAAAATTATGTTCAGGAAAACTTTGTCTAAAATTTGGTTTTTTAAGCAGTGTTGTTCAGTTCATAATATAATACTGTGACGATTTAAATTGTAACAGTAATTGTAACATAAAAAAAAATTTAAAAATTAAGTTTGTGAGCGATTAAGCCACTTTAAATCTCACTATAATGCCTAACACCCCTGTATGTACTCAGTATGAGAGGAAGAAGTAATTAAGAAGTACGAAGATACTTTAATAAAAAAACATATTGTAAATAGTTATTATTGTCGTATTTAACCCTTTGCTTGTTGTCAGGCTCTGGCCTTTTAATTCCGGACTCGACGTGTCTCCCGAGTCGTCTGTAATTTAGAATAAGATAAAAAACCTAATGTTAATAATTAAAAATCTGAAGACACAGATAGTCGCTAAAACAACATATTTAAATTATGTATATTTATTTAGGTATAGTTTGTGTAAATAAAAAATGTTAACTTAAATAAAGATAGGGACTATATTCTCGCGCAATAGTGGCCCTACTCCCCCTTGTTATGTACCAGTCGAAGCGAGCAGAAAATCTCTCTCTCGCTATGTTGACTTCATGCAGTGCAGACGTACGAGCGAATGCTCTAACACAATGTTGCTAATTCTTTTGTTTTACTTAAATATTGTATACGAGAAATTACTGCTAAAAGCATGTGTTATGTATTAATTAGTATAGTTATGTGAAAACAAGAGACACAACTTATAACACGAAACATAAAATGGTGTAAAAACAAGATGACGGCTAACTTCAAGAACTGACTACACTTTCAACATCATTCCTGGAGATGTGAACTACCAGAACTTATAAACACTCGTAGACCCGACAGAATATGCAGATCAGGACATCCGAGAATTTACATGTACCTGCATCTTAGAAGGTTCAATCTACTCTGCGGACTTTTGACCCATTAATGACGAAGACCAGACCGAGATGATGACGGCGCATTCAAGGATTCCCAAGACGGACACCCCAGGACGAGGTTTCTACATTCCATTCTAAAGGTGACTCGATAGCCTGTCTATCGAGGGTTACTAATATTTGTTACACAACACACTTTGAAAGAGACTTTTCAGAGACTATTAATTTTGTAAACATTAAAAGAGTAAATCTAAGAGTTTTAATGTAACAACTCAAATATCATACGTTGTAGCGGTTTATATGTTAATGTATCGTAGTATCATTGCAAGTAATAGTACCATTCTTCAAATGGTTAAAGAAGTCCTGCAAGCTAAAATCATGAATTGAGTATAATTAAAAGTCTTAACTGAAAAATACAGAAAGTTGACCCGGATCCGAGGTATAGCTAAATAGAATCAATTTGATCCCAAAGTTTGATGAAAGCATTGAAGTAACTTTAGTTTAATTAGTGATGTCATGGGATCTGTCAGTAAATGTTTTTAAATGTTAAATAAAGAGAAGTCGTCTTGTTACACACATATAATGAGTGCGTAAATCAATAAAATACCTTCCCTTGTTTCCTTACACAGTAAGTAAGTAAATTGTTAAGTGAATTATTTGTGGATACATTTCGTTACAACGTAGGCAGCCCATATAATTGACAGAGCTCAGTTAAGATGGGTTCCCTGGATTTGTAACGCGGCAATACGTTACAAAATTGCGCCACTCTGCTTATTTTTATAAAAGGTTGTGTAAGCATCGTGACGCTAACAAAATTGCAGCACTTTGCTTGGTTAATTTTTATATTCAGTTATTGATCTATGCACTCAGAAAATGTTATTAAGGTAACTTTAATTTTCAAAACATATTTAATATTTTACAAAATACGTAAATGATAGTCAGTAGAAGCTGAAATATATTTGAATGAAGATATATGCATGTGTACCTACTTGCATACTTGACTTGTAATAATTGCTCAGTTGACAATCTGTAACAGGTTTGTTTACGACAATCCATGATCTGTTGTTTCTTGAATACTTCTGCATAGTATATGTTAGACATACACAAATATGTGTCATAAATAAAAAAAAATTTGTTAATAATAATGCTCCTGCGTAATGTAGACCCAGGTAATTAAGTGCAAAGAGTTTCGTAATTTGAAATTGTGAGCAAAATAATTAATTGATATAATTGGGAAAAGTATATGAATGAATGGAGTCAAAGTGTTACAAAGCGTAATAATAGAGTTGTTGAATAAGATTCACCCTAACGTCTGTGCTCCCCTTCTCCAGTTTAAACCGGTCGTTTTAGTTATTCGGTGGCATTGCGTAGACAACAATGCGTAAAAGCAATACCCCCTATTCTCCCTGACACTCTCAGCCTTCCGTTGTTAACTAAATACAGAGGGTGACCTACATTCCAGAAAACAGCTGATCGGCTATTTAACATTGAAAATATGTGTGTGGAATTTCTGTCTCTCCCTTAGAAGAGAAATTGTTCTTTTCTAATTTGTGTAAATTAATTACTTAAGAATTTATCCTATATATGTGTAATATATGTGTAGTGTTGTAGAATTAATTTTAAGTACGTGCTAATGTGTTAGAACAAAAAATGGCCCAATTCAACACGGATTTGTTATTAAAAGACGAGCTGTCTTACGAAGCTCTTTTGCGTGGACTACCCCATGCGAATGTAACAGTCGCGGAATTACGTAGGTCAATTCGCGAATGTGGATTTGATACACCCGTGCAATTAAATTACCTAAGCGAACTCGATTATGAGAGCGAAAGAGAAGTTTGTAATGCCAAGTATAGTGAGCTTACCTTATTGTCTCAAACCCTCCAAGACGAGAAATCTCCGGCAATAATTTTGCGGACTACCCAGAGAATAGCGCATTTAACCAGGCGAATAAAAAATTTGTTGATCTGGCCTAATGTCACGGAAATACCTGTTGAAGTACAAAACCTAGCAGACGAAGCTCTACGCCGCTTACCTTCAATTATCAATGACTTAAGACGAAAATCCGACTCATTCAGGATGGACGAAATAGAGAAGTCCTTAATGAAATTACACATCTCCCCAGTACAATCTCCCACTACTGATTTACCTCCGCCTAACACGGATCGGAACTCACCCACTGTATCGCAAGTGCAAGCGAACCAAGAGCACAATACTGATAAAGATATAAATGCCCCTCCTCCCGAGGATTTTCAGTTTCGTCCCGGAAATCATGAAGTGATTACCTCCAATGAATCAAATCGTTCTCATAAAGGAATGACAACTATAAACTATAACGCGGACCTATACGGTAAAATGACTCATCCTGTGGAGAAAATCTTAACCGAAATCCCTTACACAGATGGATTAAATGTCTCCAAACTACTAACTTTCATTAGTTATCTTCTGCAGATAAAAGATCTACAGCAGCTGAATGACTGGCAAATTTTGCAAGTTCTATTACCAAAATGTAAACCCCCGTTGAAGAATCGTGTTCTAGAAGCTCTAACCTGTACGTTTCCAGTAGAAGAGCTACATAGCTCTATAATAAAATACTTTATTCCCACCGGCATCTATGAGGAAATAAAAAGAAAGACAGTACTCCGAGTACAAGGACATCAAGAGAGATTAGCTCATTACATCTCCGACATAAGGGAGTCATCTCGATTACTACGTGTAGACTGGAATGAGACACAACTGGTGGACACCATTTTAATAGGAGTGTCACCTGAAGAAAGATCTCGTCTATCGTTGGTAAATAGACCCAATACTATTGCGGATCTAGAACAGTGCAGTATCCATTCTTCAAATGTATGGTACTCCGATCAAAATCGACAAGCAATGAAACCCACTGGAACTAATAGAAATGAATTGCGAGCACTAGTGCCTGATGTAACAACCTCGTATGAAAGACAAGTTTTTAGTAGACCTCACCAAGTGCGCAAATCTGGTAAGTTAAGTGTAACTCCATATAAAGCGAAAACGAAGTACCCACCTCGCAATAAACCCACCTGTTATAATTGTGGAAAATATGGACACATAAGAAAAGAATGCAAAAGTAAGCCATTGGAACGGAATCAGCCAACTTCAAAAAACATGTAAGGCAGGGAGACCCGAAATCCTGTGTCTTCCGCAGCAACCCAAAATCTGGTGAAAGCAAAGAAACTAATAATAATAATAATAATAATAAAATATTTTGTAACCAAGGTGGAAGGAAAAGAAGTCCGAAAGAAATAGATCCCTATGTGAGAGAATTTCGTGAAAAATGTAACGCGATTAATAAAGGTAAGTGGACTAAAAATCTATTACCATTAATACGAGTTGACTTAGGCGTTACCTCCACAATCGCTTTAATTGATTCGGGATCTAGTAGAACTTTAATCAGCCAAGAATTAGCGGACATATTAGCGAACCACCATGTAATAAAACGGAATCAACCGGTGAATATAAAGTGTGCTACCGCCGATAAACGTAAAATAAACATAAACCTGAGCATTACCGTTAAGGTTAAAATCAAAAACCTAACCTGGATGTTTACAATGTTATCTTGTAAGAGTAACTGTGTACAGAGTGTCACAAACAAAATGGTCTATATTACGTAGGAACATTATCAGTATACGTAGAACATAAATGTGTACAGTATAGTAGATCAAGTATTGTTCACCGTGACGACAATTAAGTAATGTAGTGACTTAATAATAATAAATTTATAATAAAAAAAAATTGTGCTAAATAAACATGGTAATTAAATAGGAAATTAATTCGAGGAAGTTTCTTAAATCCCCCAAAGAAAATAATAATAAAGAGAATAATATTTGTTTTAAATAATAAGGCTAAATAAATCTTAAGTTAAACTAAATTGTGTGAAGTGTAGCAGTAAGTAAGAGAAAGAATAATAATAATACAAGTGTAGTTGCATATTGTAAACTCCCAGTGGTGGCCAGTTAGAAGAAATAAAGCGTGTTCAGAATTGTAGTAAGCAGCCACGCACCCTCCCTATTGTGATAAACCGGTAGTAGTGTAAACAATTGAAAACCACCCCTGTGTATTACAATGAATTGTGTAAAGTGTCTCCCTTTCCGCATAGTTTGTTTAGATATTGTTAAAGAGATAAAAGGGAATTATCTTCGTGAGATTCCGCTTCTGTCAAAACAGTAATCTAGAGTGGAGTATGGGATCCTCTTTAGATTACATTAGAAATAAGTTTATGATATATAATCAAGAAGTGATTATACGTGTAACGTAACAGGTCACAACGGCGCCGACTGAAAGGTGTAATGATAGGGCAGAAAGGTGCCAAAGATCATTAATGAATGCTGAAAGCTAACTTGAGTAGTTAGAGTAAGCTGGTGTCAGTCGGGCCACGATGTTCTGAGTTACGGATAAGTAGGGATCTTTCCAATCTAAGGTTTGGAAATTAGTATTAAGATTAAAATATAAGTTAGTACTGTAAGAAGTGAGAAAAAGGGAATTTCACGAAGGCGATCATTTAAATGAACAAGGTCATTTAAAGAGAATTAGAGAAAACAGACTGTGCACTAATAGTAAATAATAGTAATAATAAATAACTTCACACACTGACATCAATCATACTCCCAGTTCCCAATTGTGAGTTAGGAAAAAAATTTAAACCGTAACGTGCAAATTAAGCGGTGGAGTATGTGACGATTTAAATTGTAACAGTAATTGTAACGTAAAAAAAATTTAAAAATTAAGTTTGTGAGCGATTAAGCCACTTTAAATCTCACTATAATGCCTAAAACCCCTGTATGTACTCAGTATGAGAGGAAGAAGTAATTAAGAAGTACGAAGATACTTTAATAAAAAAATATATTGTAAATAGTTATTATTGTCGTATTTAACCCTTTGCTTGTTGTCAGGCGCTGACCTGTTAATTCCGGACTCGACATGTCTCCCGAGTCGTCTGTAATTTAGAATAAGATAAAAAACCTAATGTTAATAATTAAAAATCTGAAGACACAGATAGTCGCTAAAACAACTTATTTAAATTATGTATATTTATTTAGGTATAGTTTGTGTAAATAAAAAATGTTAACTTAAATAAAGATAGGGACTATATTCTCGCGCAATAGTGGCCCTACTCCCCCTTGTTATGTACCAGTCGAAGCGAGCAGAAAATCTCTCTCTCGCTATGTTGACTTCATGCAGTGCAGACGTACGAGCGAATGCTCTAACACAATGTTGCTAATTCTTTTGTTTTACTTAAATATTGTATACGAGAAATTACTGCTAAAAGCATATGTTATGTATTAATTAGTATAGTTATGTGAAAACAAGAGACATAACTTATAACACGAAACATAAAATGGTGTAAAAACAAGATGACGGCTAACTTCAAGAACTGACTACACTTTCAACATCATTCCTGGAGATGTGAACTACCAGAACTTATAAACACTCGTAGACCCGACAGAATATGCAGATCAGGACATCCGAGAATTTACATGTACCTGCATCGTAGAAGGTTCAATCTACTCTGCGGACTTTTGACCCATTAATGACGAAGACCAGACCGAGATGATGACGGCGCATTCAAGGACTCCCAAGACGGACACCCCAGGACGAGGTTTCTACATTCCATTCTAAAGGTGACTCGATAGCCTGTCTATCGAGGGTTACTAATATTTGTTACACAACACACTTTGAAAGAGACTTTTCAAAGACTATTAATTTTGTAAACATTAAAAGAGTAAATCTAAGAGTTTTAATGTAACAACTCAAATATCATACGTTGTAACGGTTTATATGTTAATGTATCGTAGTATCATTCCAAGTAATAGTACCATTCTTCAAATGGTTAAAGAAGTCTTGCAAGCTAATATCATGAATTGAGTATAACTGAAAAATACAGAAAGTTGACCCGGATCCGAGGTATAGCTAAATAGAATCAATTTGATCCCAAAGTTTGATGAAAGCATTGAAGTAACTTTAGTTTAATTAGTGATGTCATGGGATCTGTCAGTAAATGTTTTTAAATGTTAAATAAAGAGAAGTCGTCTTGTTACACACATATAATGAGTGCGTAAATCAATAAAATACCTTCCCTTGTTTCCTTACACAGTAAGTAAGTAAATTGTTAAGTGAATTATTTGTGGATACATTTCGTTACAACGTAGGCAGCCCATATAATTGACAGAGCTTAGTTAAGATGATTTCCCTGGATTTGTAACGCGGCAGTACGTTTCAATACCAAAGTATGCAAAAATCGAAATAAACGGAAGAAGTGAAAAACGGAAAAAAGTAAAGAACATAAGTGTACAGTTATGGGTAAAACAGGAAATAATATATTTGTACTAGCAACTGAATACGTATAATAAAAAGTTACTAAAATGCACATAGAACTACATCAAAAGTATAATTACATAGAAATAGAAGAGACTTTGTAAGATTTTGGTGAGCGGAATATGAAGACGAAATTGGAAGAAAGATATAAGAAGTTGAAAACTAAATTAGAATGTTTAAAAGAAATGAATGATATGAGAATGTCAAACCAGATCAAGCAGATTTGAAGTTATCCGAGACAATAGTTAATTTAACAGAAATGGTATTCAATAATGAAGAAAAGAAATTATTAGAAAAAAGCCTAAATTATGCACCGCCAAGGAATTTGAATAAAGAAGGTATTTTAATAGAATGTGAATGAATAATAAGCAAGGAAAAGAGGAGAAAATAAAAAAAAATTGAAATTGAAATTAGTACCTTTGTGGGAACATTAGAAGAAAAGAACAGAAAATAAGGAGGAAATAATATGGCTGTTAAGAGAAACATAAAACAGTTAAAAATAAACTAAAACAAAATAATATTATGGTAACAAAAGAGGACAAAGGCAACTCCGTAGTGCTAATAGATACAGAAGAGTATACAAAGAAAGGGAATAAATTTATAAAAAGTAAGAATTATGAAGAGATTAAATATGATTATACTACTAAATTTCAAAGTAGGGTGAAGAAATTAATAAAAAATTCCACTATGTTTAAGAATAAGGTAAAACTACAAGAAACAAATCCGGAAGCGCCTAAATATAAATGTCAGATAAAATTGCACAAATAAAACCACCCAGTTAGGCCAATAATATCGCTTATTGGAGCATCAGCATATAAGTTATCAAAAGAATGTAGTAAGATACTAAAAGTATATTATGACTTCGAAAAAAAACATAGTATAAAAAATAACAAAAAGTTGATAGAAACACTGAAAAAAGAAGTGCAAGTAAAAGAAAGTTCAATGTTAATATCCCTTGATGTAGTAAATATGTTTACAAACATCCCGGTTGAAAAAACGTTAAAACTGATTGAAAAGAGCAAACAAAAATGATACGGAAAGAAATAAGAATTAATAAAAGTAATACAAGTGTGTTTGAAGCAAAATTACTTTAGGTTTAATAATAAGTTTTATAGTCAGAAGAAGGGACTTCCAATGGGATCATCAATGTCACCGATAAGGACAGAAAATTACATGAACTACTTTGAAAATAAAATAATGTCAGCAGTGAAAAATAAAGACAAAATTAAGAAATGGATGAGGAATATAGAGGATATCTTGTTAATATGGGTGCGCGATGATGAAGAATTAAAAGTATTTTTTTTAAGTGGTTAACAAATTAGAAGAGACTATAAATTTGAAGATAAAAGTAGGAAACAAGAAAATGAACTTCCTAGATTTAAACCAAAGAATAATTCAACAAAATATAATAAAATTTGAAATTTAAATGTAAAGCACATATACTGATGTTATAATACCAAATGATTCATACCATCCAATAGAGTATAAAATGGCAGCGATAAATATTTCCTTTCATAGAATAAACAGTTGTATATAAGACGAGGAAAACAGAAAGAAAGAAATAGAATGAATGAAAATAACTTTAAAAAACAACAAGTATAATACGAATGTAGTAGAAAAAATATTTAATAATATAAAAAGATGAGAAGAAACACAAAACGAGAATAGTAAAGAAAAGAAGGAGTATAAGTGATCCATATCTTATACAGGTTATAACACACGTAAGATACAAAAATGTTTCAGAAAATATAATATAGGGGTAGCGGTAAAAAAATCGAAAACCGTGTTTGATATAGTAAAAGCTACGAATTATGAAAACGAAGACATATTGAAGAAAAGTGGAGAATATACGCGCAGTTATGAGGAATGTGAAAAATTATATCTGGGCGAAATGGTTCATCAATTTTGCCACAGCTTTAATGAATATAGGAGAGGTGAAGAAAAGTTAACGACGAATTCATTATACGCTAGGCATTTAAAAGAAGAAGGGCATAAATTCATAGACCCAGTCGTAAATTATAAGATATTAAAAGTGATGAGTAAAGAAAGAGAATGAAAATTAAAGAAAGAAGAGGAAATAATAAAAATAAGAAATAAAGATGAAAAACGACTAATGAATATAAAAACCACATTTGAAAATGAAGAAATATTTAGCAGCTTATTAGACAACAAAAACCAGTAGAAAATGAGTTAACGAAAATTGTAACGGCTACAAAATATATGATGTAAGACAACCCACTATGGTTGGAGCTAAGTAAGACGTTACTCCGTCAGGGGGCGGGGCTACATATGTCCGGTAAGGCGGTAAATAAGAATTGAACGGATTCATATTTCTCTGTTGGTGAATGACTTGAAGATGGCTTGACTGCTGAAAGCGCTCGTCAGTACCAAAGGCAACATAGTGGTTTGTAAAAATTACTAGTAGAAATATTTGAGCCCACTAACACTCGAATACAAGAATAAATAAATAGATTGATAAATCTAAGGAGTAGAAGAATAATGGAGCCGAGAAATAAAGTAGATTTCTATAAATAATTGAAAACAAAAATTATGTTCAGGAAAACTTTGTCTAAAATTTGGTTTTTTAAGCAGTGTTGTTCAGTTCATAATATAATACTGTGACGATTTAAATTGTAACAGTAATTGTAACATAAAAAAAAAATTAAAAATTAAGTTTGTGAGCGATTAAGCCACTTTAAATCTCACTATAATGCCTAAAACCCCTGTATGTACTCAGTATGAGAGGAAGAAGTAATTAAGAAGTACGAAGATACTTTAATAAAAAAACATATTGTAAATAGTTATTATTGTCGTATTTAACCCTTTGCTTGTTGTCAGGCTCTGGCCTTTTAATTCCGGACTCGACGTGTCTCCCGAGTCGTCTGTAATTTAGAATAAGATAAAAAACCTAATGTTAATAATTAAAAATCTGAAGACACAGATAGTCGCTAAAACAACTTATTTAAATTATGTATATTTATTTAGGTATAGTTTGTGTAAATAAAAAATGTTAACTTAAATAAAGGTAGGGACTATATTCTCGCGCAATAGTGGCCCTACTCCCCCTTGTTATGTACCAGTCGAAGCGAGCAGAAAATCTCTCTCTCGCTATGTTGACTTCATGCAGTGCAGACGTACGAGCGAATGCTCTAACACAATGTTGCTAATTCTTTTGTTTTACTTAAATATTGTATACGAGAAATTACTGCTAAAAGCATGTGTTATGTATTAATTAGTATAGTTATGTGAAAACAAGAGACATAACTTATAACACGAAACATAAAATGGTGTAAAAACAAGATGACGGCTAACTTCAAGAACTGACTACACTTTCAACATCATTCCTGGAGATGTGAACTACCAGAACTTATAAACACTCGTAGACCCGACAGAATATGCAGATCAGGACATCCGAGAATTTACATGTACCTGCATCGTAGAAGGTTCAATCTACTCTGCGGACTTTTGACCCATTAATGACGAAGACCAGACCGAGATGATGACGGCGCATTCAAGGATTCCCAAGACGGACACCCCAGGACGAGGTTTCTACATTCCATTCTAAAGGTGACTCGATAGCCTGTCTATCGAGGGTTACTAATATTTGTTACACAACACACTTTGAAAGAGACTTTTCAGAGACTATTAATTTTGTAAACATTAAAAGAGTAAATCTAAGAGTTTTAATGTAACAACTCAAATATCATACGTTGTAGCGGTTTATATGTTAATGTATCGTAGTATCATTCCAAGTAATAGTACCATTCTTCAAATGGTTAAAGAAGTCTTGCAAGCTAATATCATGAATTGAGTATAACTGAAAAATACAGAAAGTTGACCCGGATCCGAGGTATAGCTAAATAGAATCAATTTGATCCCAAAGTTTGATGAAAGCATTGAAGTAACTTTAGTTTAATTAGTGATGTCATGGGATCTGTCAGTAAATGTTTTTAAATGTTAAATAAAGAGAAGTCGTCTTGTTACACACATATAATGAGTGCGTAAATCAATAAAATACCTTCCCTTGTTTCCTTACACAGTAAGTAAGTAAATTGTTAAGTGAATTATTTGTGGATACATTTCGTTACAACGTAGGCAGCCCATATAAATGACAGAGCTCAGTTAAGATGGGTTCCCTGGATTTGTAACGCGGCAATACGTTACAAAATTGCGCCACTCTGCTTATTTTTATAAAAGGTTGTGTAAGCATCGTGACGCTAACAAAATTGCAGCACTTTGCTTGGTTAATTTTTATATTCAGTTATTGATCTATGCACTCAGAAAATGTTATTAAGGTAACTTTAATTTTCAAAACATATTTAATATTTTACAAAATACGTAAATGATAGTCAGTAGAAGCTGAAATATATTTGAATGGAGATATATGCATGTACCTACTTGCATACTTGACTTGTAATAATTGCTCAGTTGACAATCTGTAACAGGTTTGTTTACGACAATCCATGATCTGTTGTTTCTTGAATACTTCTGCATAGTATATGTTAGACATACACAAATATGTGTCATAAATAAAAAAAAATTTGTTAATAATAATGCTCCTGCGTAATGTAGACCCAGGTAATTAAGTGCAAAGAGTTTCGTAATTTGAAATTGTGAGCAAAATAATTAATTGATATAATTGGGAAAAGTATATGAATGAATGGAGTCAAAGTGTTACAAAGCGTAATAATAGAGTTGTTGAATAAGATTCACCCTAACGTCTGTGCTCCCCTTCTCCAGTTTAAACCGGTCGTTTTAGTTATTCGGTGGAATTGTGTAGACAACAATGCGTAAAAGCAATACCCCCTATTCTCCCTGACACTCTCAGCCTTCCGTTGTTAACTAAATACAGAGGGTGACCTACATTCCAGAAAACAGCTGATCGGCTATTTAACATTGAAAATATGTGTGTGGAATCTCTGTCTCTCCCTTAGAAGAGAAATTGTTCTTTTCTAATTTGTGTAAATTAATTACTTAAGAATTTATCCTATATATGTGTAATATATGTGTAGTGTTGTAGAATTAATTTTAAGTACGTGCTAATGTGTTAGAACAAAAAATGGCCCAATTCAACACGGATTTGTTATTAAAAGACGAGCTGTCTTACGAAGCTCTTTTGCGTGGACTACCCCATGCGAATGTAACAGTCGCGGAATTACGTAGGTCAATTCGCGAATGTGGATTTGATACACCCGTGCAATTAAATTACCTAAGCGAACTCGATTATGAGAGCGAAAGAGAAGTTTGTAATGCCAAGTATAGTGAGCTTACCTTATTGTCTCAAACCCTCCAAGACGAGAAATCTCCGGCAATAATTTTGCGGACTACCCAGAGAATAGAGCATTTAACCAGGCGAATAAAAAATTTGTTGATCTGGCCTAATGTCACGGAAATACCTGTTGAAGTACAAAACCTAGCAGACGAAGCTCTACGCCGCTTACCTTCAATTATCAATAACTTAAGACGAAAATCCGACTCATTCAGGATGGACGAAATAGAGAAGTCCTTAATGAAATTACACATCTCCCCAGTACAATCTCCCACTACTGATTTACCTCCGCCTAACACGGATCGGAACTCACCCACTGTATCGCAAGTGCAAGCGAACCAAGAGCACAACACTGATAAAGATATAAATGCCCCTCCTCCCGAGGATTTTCAGTTTCGTCCCGGAAATCATGAAGTGATTACCTACAATGAATCAAATCGTTCTCATAAAGGAATGACAACTATAAACTATAACGCGGACCTATACGGTAAAATGACTCATCCTGTGGAGAAAATCTTAACCGAAATCCCTTACACAGATGGATTAAAAGTCTCCAAACTACTAACTTTCATTAGTTATCTTCTGCAGATAAAAGATCTACAGCAGCTGAATGACTGGAAAATTTTGCAAGTTCTATTACCAAAATGTAAACCCCCGTTGAAGAATCGTGTTCTAGAAGCTCTAACCTGTACGTTTCCAGTAGAAGAGCTACATAGCTCTATAATAAAATACTTTATTCCCACCGGCATCTATGAGGAAATAAAAAGAAAGACAGTACTCCGAGTACAAGGATATCAAGAGAGATTAGCTCATTACATCTCCGACATAAGGGAGTCATCTCGACTACTACGTGTAGACTGGAATGAGACACAACTGGTGGACACCATTTTAATAGGAGTGTCACCTGAAGAAAGATCTCGTCTATCGTTGGTAAATAGACCCAATACTATTGCGGATCTAGAACAGTGCAGTATCCATTCTTCAAATGTATGGTACTCCGATCAAAATCGACAAGCAATGAAACCCACTGGAACTAATAGAAATGAATTGCGAGCACTAGTGCCTGATTTAACAACCTCGTATGAAAGACAAGTTTTTAGTAGACCTCACCAAGTGCGCAAATCTGGTAAGTTAAGTGTAACTCCATATAAAGCGAAAACGAAGTACCCTCCTCGCAATAAACCCACCTGTTATAATTGTGGAAAATATGGACACATAAGAAAAGAATGCAAAAGTAAGCCATTGGAACGGAATCAGCCAACTTCAAAAAACATGTAAGGCAGGGATACCCGAAATCCTGTGTCTTCCGCAGCAACCCGAAATCTGGTGAAAGCAAAGAAACTAATAATAATAATAATAATAATAATAATAATAATAATAATAATAAAATATTTTGTAACCAAGGTGGAAGGAAAAGAAGTCCGAAAGAAATAGATCCCTATGTGAGAGAATTTCGTGAAAAATGTAACGCGATTAATAAAGGTAAGTGGACTAAAAATCTATTACCATTAATACGAGTTGACTTAGGCGTTACCTCCACAATCGCTTTAATTGATTCGGGATCTAGTAGAACTTAAATCAGCCAAGAATTAGCGGACATATTAGCGAACCACCATGTAATAAAACGGAATCAACCGGTGAATATAAAGTGTGCTACCGCCGATAAACGTAAAATAAACATAACCTGAGCATTACCGTTAAGGTTAAAATCAAAAACCTAACCTGGATGTTTACAATGTTATCTTGTAAGAGTAACTGTGTACAGAGTGTCACAAAAAAAATGGTCTATATTACGTAGGAACATTATCAGTATACGTAGAACATAAATGTGTACAGTATAGTAGATCAAGTATTGTTCACCGTGACGACAATTAAATAATGTAGTGACTTAATAATAATAAATTTATAATAAAAAAAAAATTGTGCTAAATAAACATGATAATTAAATAGGAAATTAATTCGAGGAAGTTTCTTAAATCCCCCAAAGAAAATAATAATAAAGAGAATAATATTTGTTTTAAATAATAAGGCTAAATAAATCTTAAGTTAAACTAAATTGTGTGAAGTGTAGCAGTAAGTAAGAGAAAGAATAATAATAATACAAGTGTAGTTGCATATTGTAAACTCCCAGTGGTGGCCAGTTAGAAGAAATAAAGCGTGTTCAGAATTGTAGTAAGCAGCCACGCACCCTCCCTATTGTGATAAACCGGTAGTAGTGTAAACAATTGAAAACCACCCCTGTGTATTACAATGAATTGTGTAAAGTGTCTCCCTTTCCGCATAGTTTGTTTAGATATTGTTAAAGAGATAAAAGGGAATTATCTTTGTGAGATTCCGCTTCTGTCAAAACAGTAATCTAGAGTGGAGTATGGGATCCTCTTTAGATTACATTAGAAATAAGTTTATGATATATAATCAAGAAGTGATTATACGTGTAACGTAACAGGTCACAACGGCGCCGACTGAAAGGTGTAATGATAGGGCAGAAAGGTGCCAAAGATCATTAATGAATGCTGAAAGCTAACTTGAGTAGTTAGAGTAAGCTGGTGTCAGTCGGGCCACGATGTTCTGAGTTACGGATAAGTAGGGATCTTTCCAATCTAAGGTTTGGAAATTAGTATTAAGATTAAAATATAAGTTAGTACTGTAAGAAGTGAGAAAAAGGGAATTTCACGAAGGCGATCATTTAAATGAACAAGGTCATTTAAAGAGAATTAGAGAAAACAGACTGTGCACTAATAGTAAATAATAGTAATAATAAATAACTTCACACACTGACATCAATCATACTCCCAGTTCCCAATTGTGAGTTAGGAAAAAAATTTAAACCGTAACGTGCAAATTAAGCGGTGGAGTATGTGACGATTTAAATTGTAACAGTAATTGTAACGTAAAAAAAATTTAAAAATTAAGTTTGTGAGCGATTAAGCCACTTTAAATCTCACTATAATGCCTAAAACCCCTGTATGTACTCAGTATGAGAGGAAGAAGTAATTAAGAAGTACGAAGATACTTTAATAAAAAAATATATTGTAAATAGTTATTATTGTCGTATTTAACCCTTTGCTTGTTGTCAGGCGCTGACCTGTTAATTCCGGACTCGACATGTCTCCCGAGTCGTCTGTAATTTAGAATAAGATAAAAAACCTAATGTTAATAATTAAAAATCTGAAGACACAGATAGTCGCTAAAACAACTTATTTAAATTATGTATATTTATTTAGGTATAGTTTGTGTAAATAAAAAATGTTAACTTAAATAAAGATAGGGACTATATTCTCGCGCAATAGTGGCCCTACTCCCCCTTGTTATGTACCAGTCGAAGCGAGCAGAAAATCTCTCTCTCGCTATGTTGACTTCATGCAGTGCAGACGTACGAGCGAATGCTCTAACACAATGTTGCTAATTCTTTTGTTTTACTTAAATATTGTATACGAGAAATTACTGCTAAAAGCATATGTTATGTATTAATTAGTATAGTTATGTGAAAACAAGAGACATAACTTATAACACGAAACATAAAATGGTGTAAAAACAAGATGACGGCTAACTTCAAGAACTGACTACACTTTCAACATCATTCCTGGAGATGTGAACTACCAGAACTTATAAACACTCGTAGACCCGACAGAATATGCAGATCAGGACATCCGAGAATTTACATGTACCTGCATCGTAGAAGGTTCAATCTACTCTGCGGACTTTTGACCCATTAATGACGAAGACCAGACCGAGATGATGACGGCGCATTCAAGGACTCCCAAGACGGACACCCCAGGACGAGGTTTCTACATTCCATTCTAAAGGTGACTCGATAGCCTGTCTATCGAGGGTTACTAATATTTGTTACACAACACACTTTGAAAGAGACTTTTCAGAGACTATTAATTTTGTAAACATTAAAAGAGTAAATCTAAGAGTTTTAATGTAACAACTCAAATATCATACGTTGTAACGGTTTATATGTTAATGTATCGTAGTATCATTCCAAGTAATAGTACCATTCTTCAAATGGTTAAAGAAGTCTTGCAAGCTAAAATCATGAATTGAGTATAATTAAAAGTCCTAACTGAAAAATACAGAAAGTTGACCCGGATCCGAGGTATAGCTAAATAGAATCAATTTGATCCCAAAGTTTGATGAAAGCATTGAAGTAACTTTAGTTTAATTAGTGATGTCATGGGATCTGTCAGTAAATGTTTTTAAATGTTAAATAAAGAGAAGACGTCTTGTTACACACATATAATGAGTGCGTAAATCAATAAAATACCTTCCCTTGTTTCCTTACACAGTAAGTAAGTAAATTGTTAAGTGAATTATTTGTGGATACATTTCGTTACAACGTAGGCAGCCCATATAATTGACAGAGCTTAGTTAAGATGGGTTCCCTGGATTTGTAACGCGGCAGTACGTTTCAATACCAAAGTATGCAAAAATCGAAATAAACGGAAGAAGTGAAAAACGGAAAAAAGTAAAGAACATAAGTGTACAGTTATGGGTAAAACAGGAAATAATATATTTGTACTAGCAACTGAATACGTATAATAAAAAGTTACTAAAATGCACATAGAACTACATCAAAAGTATAATTACATAGAAATAGAAGAGACTTTGTAAGATTTTGGTGAGCGGAATATGAAGACGAAATTGGAAGAAAGATATAAGAAGTTGAAAACTAAATTAGAATGTTTAAAAGAAATGAATGATATGAGAATGTCAAACCAGATCAAGCAGATTTGAAGTTATCCGAGACAATAGTTAATTTAACAGAAATGGTATTCAATAATGAAGAAAAGAAATTATTAGAAAAAAGCCTAAATTATGCACCGCCAAGGAATTTGAATAAAGAAGGTATTTTAATAGAATGTGAATGAATAATAAGCAAGGAAAAGAGGAGAAAATAAAAAAAAATTGAAATTGAAATTAGTACCTTTGTGGGAACATTAGAAGAAAAGAACAGAAAATAAGGAGGAAATAATATGGCTGTTAAGAGAAACATAAAACAGTTAAAAATAAACTAAAACAAAATAATATTATGGTAACAAAAGAGGACAAAGGCAACTCCGTAGTGCTAATAGATACAGAAGTGTATACAAAGAAAGGGAATAAATTTATAAAAAGTAAGAATTATGAAGAGATTAAATATGATTATACTAATAAATTTCAAAGTAGGGTGAAGAAATTAATAAAAAATTCCACTATGTTTAAGAATAAGGTAAAACTACAAGAAACAAATCCGGAAGCGCCTAAATATAAATGTCAGATAAAATTGCACAAATAAAACCACCCAGTTAGGCCAATAATATCGCTTATTGGAGCATCAGCATATAAGTTATCAAAAGAATGTAGTAAGATACTAAAAGTATATTATGACTTCGAGAAAAAACATAGTATAAAAAATAACAAAAAGTTGATAGAAACACTGAAAAAAGAAGTGCAAGTAAAAGAAAGTTCAATGTTAATATCCCTTGATGTAGTAAATATGTTTACAAACATCCCGGTTGAAAAAACGTTAAAACTGATTTAAAAGAGCAAACAAAAATGATACGGAAAGAAATAAGAATTAATAAAAGTAATACAAGTGTGTTTGAAGCAAAATTACTTTAGGTTTAATAATAAGTTTTATAGTCAGAAGAAGGGACTTCCAATGGGATCATCAATGTCACCGATAAGGACAGAAAATTACATGAACTACTTTGAAAATAAAATAATGTCAGCAGTGAAAAATAAAGACAAAATTAAGAAATGGATGAGGAATATAGAGGATATCTTGTTAATATGGGTGCGCGATGATGAAGAATTAAAAGTATTTTTTTAAGTGGTTAACAAATTAGAAGAGACTATAAATTTGAAGATAAAAGTAGGAAACAAGAAAATGAACTTCCTAGATTTAAACCAAAGAATAATTCAACAAAATATAATAAAATTTGAAATTTAAATGTAAAGCACATATACTGATGTTATAATACCAAATGATTCATACCATCCAATAGAGTATAAAATGGCAGCGATAAATATTTCCTTTCATAGAATAAACAGTTGTATATAAGACGAGGAAAACAGAAAGAAAGAAATAGAATGAATGAAAATAACTTTAAAAAACAACAAGTATAATACGAATGTAGTAGAAAAATATTTAATAATATAAAAAGATGAGAAGAAACACAAAACGAGAATAGTAAAGAAAAGAAGGAGTATAAGTGATCCATATCTTATACAGGTTATAACACACGTAAGATACAAAAATGTTTCAGAAAATATAATATAGGGGTAGCGGTAAAAAAATCGAAAACCGTGTTTGATATAGTAAAAGCTACGAATTATGAAAACGAAGACATATTGAAGAAAAGTGGAGAATATACGCGCAGTTATGAGGAATGTGAAAAATTATATCTGGGCGAAATGGTTCATCAATTTTGCCACAGCTTTAATGAATATAGGAGAGGTGAAGAAAAGTTAACGACGAATTCATTATACGCTAGGCATTTAAAAGAAGAAGGGCATAAATTCATAGACCCAGTCGTAAATTATAAGATATTAAAAGTGATGAGTAAAGAAAGAGAAAGAAAATTAAAGGAAGAAGTGGAAATATTAAAAATAAGAAATAAAAAT
The DNA here is from genome assembly GCA_034769895.1 of Magicicada septendecula. Classification (NCBI taxonomy): domain Eukaryota; kingdom Metazoa; phylum Arthropoda; class Insecta; order Hemiptera; family Cicadidae; genus Magicicada; species Magicicada septendecula. The sequence goes on along the minus strand of CM068369.1, from coordinate 400,011,735 downwards.
TAAAAACGACTAATGAATATAAAAACCACATTTGAAAATGAAGAAATATTTAGCAGCTTATTAGACAACAAAAACCAGTAGAAAATGAGTTAACGAAAATTGTAACGGCTACAAAATATATGATGTAAGACAACCCACTATGGTTGGAGCTAAGTAAGACGTTACTCCGTCAGGGGGCGGGGCTACAGATGTCCGGTAAGGCGGTAAATAAGAATTGAACGGATTCATATTTCTCTGTTGGTGAATGACTTGAAGATGGCTTGACTGCTGAAAGCGCTCGTCAGTACCAAAGGCAACATAGTGGTTTGTAAAAATTACTAGTAGAAATATTTGAGCCCACTAACACTCGAATACAAGAATAAATAAATAGATTGATAAATCTAAGGAGTAGAAGAATAATGGAGCCGAGAAATAAAGTAGATTTCTATAAATAATTGAAAACAAAAATTATGTTCAGGAAAACTTTGTCTAAAATTTGGTTTTTTAAGCAGTGTTGTTCAGTTCATAATATAATACTGTGACGATTTAAATTGTAACAGTAATTGTAACATAAAAAAAAATTTAAAAATTAAGTTTGTGAGCGATTAAGCCACTTTAAATCTCACTATAATGCCTAAAACCCCTGTATGTACTCAGTATGAGAGGAAGAAGTAATTAAGAAGTACGAAGATACTTTAATAAAAAAACATATTGTAAATAGTTATTATTGTCGTATTTAACCCTTTGCTTGTTGTCTGGCTCTGGCCTTGTAATTCCGGACTCGACGTGTCTCCCGAGTCGTCTGTAATTTAGAATAAGATAAAAAACCTAATGTTAATAATTAAAAATCTGAAGACACAGATAGGCGCTAAAACAACTTATTTAAATTATATATATTTATTTAGGTATAGTTTGTGTAAATAAAAAATGTTAACTTAAATAAAGGTAGGGACTATATTCTCGCGCAATAGTGGCCCTACTCCCCCTTGTTACGTACCAGTCGAAGCGAGCAGAAAATCTCTCTCTCGCTATGTTGACTTCATGCAGTGCAGACGTACGAGCGAATGCTCTAACACAATGTTGCTAATTCTTTTGTTTTACTTAAATATTGTATACGAGAAATTACTGCTAAAAGCATGTGTTATGTATTAATTAGTATAGTTATGTGAAAACAAGAGACATAACTTATAACACGAAACATAAAATGGTGTAAAAACAAGATGACGGCTAACTTCAAGAACTGACTACACTTTCAACATCATTCCTGGAGATGTGAACTACCAGAACTTATAAACACTCGTAGACCCGACAGAATATGCAGATCAGGACATCCGAGAATTTACATGTACCTGCATCGTAGAAGGTTCAATCTACTCTGCGGACTTTTGACCCATTAATGACGAAGACCAGACCGAGATGATGACGGCGCATTCAAGGATTCCCAAGACGGACACCCCAGGACGAGGTTTCTACATTCCATTCTAAAGGTGACTCGATAGCCTGTCTATCGAGGGTTACTAATATTTGTTACACAACACACTTTGAAAGAGACTTTTCAGAGACTATTAATTTTGTAAACATTAAAAGAGTAAATCTAAGAGTTTTAATGTAACAACTCAAATATCATACGTTGTAGCGGTTTATATGTTAATGTATCGTAGTATCATTCCAAGTAATAGTACCATTCTTCAAATGGTTAAAGAAGTCTTGCAAGCTAATATCATGAATTGAGTATAACTGAAAAATACAGAAAGTTGACCCGGATCCGAGGTATAGCTAAATAGAATCAATTTGATCCCAAAGTTTGATGAAAGCATTGAAGTAACTTTAGTTTAATTAGTGATGTCATGGGATCTGTCAGTAAATGTTTTTAAATGTTAAATAAAGAGAAGTCGTCTTGTTACACACATATAATGAGTGCGTAAATCAATAAAATACCTTCCCTTGTTTCCTTACACAGTAAGTAAGTAAATTGTTAAGTGAATTATTTGTGGATACATTTCGTTACAACGTAGGCAGCCCATATAATTGACAGAGCTTAGTTAAGATGATTTCCCTGGATTTGTAACGCGGCAGTACGTTTCAATACCAAAGTATGCAAAAATCGAAATAAACGGAAGAAGTGAAAAACGGAAAAAAGTAAAGAACATAAGTGTACTGTTATGGGTAAAACAGGAAATAATATATTTGTACTAGCAACTGAATACGTATAATAAAAAGTTACTAAAATGCACATAGAACTACATCAAAAGTATAATTACATAGAAATAGAAGAGACTTTGTAAGATTTTGGTGAGCGGAATATGAAGACGAAATTGGAAGAAAGATATAAGAAGTTGAAAACTAAATTAGAATGTTTAAAAGAAATGAATGATATGAGAATGTCAAACCAGATCAAGCAGATTTGAAGTTATCCGAGACAATAGTTAATTTAACAGAAATGGTATTCAATAATGAAGAAAAGAAATTATTAGAAAAAAGCCTAAATTATGCACCGCCAAGGAATTTTAATAAAGAAGGTATTTTAATAGAATGTGAATGAATAATAAGCAAGGAAAAGAGGAGAAAATAAAAAAAAATTGAAATTGAAATTAGTACCTTTGTGGGAACATTAGAAGAAAAGAACAGAAAATAAGGAGGAAATAATATGGCTGTTAAGAGAAACATAAAACAGTTAAAAATAAACTAAAACAAAATAATATTATGGTAACAAAAGAGGACAAAGGCAACTCCGTAGTGCTAATAGATACAGAAGAGTATACAAAGAAAGGGAATAAATTTATAAAAAGTAAGAATTATGAAGAGATTAAATATGATTATACTACTAAATTTCAAAGTAGGGTGAAGAAATTAATAAAAAATTCCACTATGTTTAAGAATAAGGTAAAACTACAAGAAACAAATCCGGAAGCGCCTAAATATAAATGTCAGATAAAATTGCACAAATAAAACCACCCAGTTAGGCCAATAATATCGCTTATTGGAGCATCAGCATATAAGTTATCAAAAGAATGTAGTAAGATACTAAAAGTATATTATGACTTCGAAAAAAAACATAGTATAAAAAATAACAAAAAGTTGATAGAAACACTGAAAAAAGAAGTGCAAGTAAAAGAAAGTTCAATGTTAATATCCCTTGATGTAGTAAATATGTTTACAAACATCCCGGTTGAAAAAACGTTAAAACTGATTGAAAAGAGCAAACAAAAATGATACGGAAAGAAATAAGAATTAATAAAAGTAATACAAGTGTGTTTGAAGCAAAATTACTTTAGGTTTAATAATAAGTTTTATAGTCAGAAGAAGGGACTTCCAATGGGATCATCAATGTCACCGATAAGGACAGAAAATTACATGAACTACTTTGAAAATAAAATAATGTCAGCAGTGAAAAATAAAGACAAAATTAAGAAATGGATGAGGAATATAGAGGATATCTTGTTAATATGGGTGCGCGATGATGAAGAATTAAAAGTATTTTTTTTAAGTGGTTAACAAATTAGAAGAGACTATAAATTTGAAGATAAAAGTAGGAAACAAGAAAATGAACTTCCTAGATTTAAACCAAAGAATAATTCAACAAAATATAATAAAATTTGAAATTTAAATGTAAAGCACATATACTGATGTTATAATACCAAATGATTCATACCATCCAATAGAGTATAAAATGGCAGCGATAAATATTTCCTTTCATAGAATAAACAGTTGTATATAAGACGAGGAAAACAGAAAGAAAGAAATAGAATGAATGAAAATAACTTTAAAAAACAACAAGTATAATACGAATGTAGTAGAAAAAATATTTAATAATATAAAAAGATGAGAAGAAACACAAAACGAGAATAGTAAAGAAAAGAAGGAGTATAAGTGATCCATATCTTATACAGGTTATAACACACGTAAGATACAAAAATGTTTCAGAAAATATAATATAGGGGTAGCGGTAAAAAAATCGAAAACCGTGTTTGATATAGTAAAAGCTACGAATTATGAAAACGAAGACATATTGAAGAAAAGTGGAGAATATACGCGCAGTTATGAGGAATGTGAAAAATTATATCTGGGCGAAATGGTTCATCAATTTTGCCACAGCTTTAATGAATATAGGAGAGGTGAAGAAAAGTTAACGACGAATTCATTATACGCTAGGCATTTAAAAGAAGAAGGGCATAAATTCATAGACCCAGTCGTAAATTATAAGATATTAAAAGTGATGAGTAAAGAAAGAGAATGAAAATTAAAGAAAGAAGAGGAAATAATAAAAATAAGAAATAAAGATGAAAAACGACTAATGAATATAAAAACCACATTTGAAAATGAAGAAATATTTAGCAGCTTATTAGACAACAAAAACCAGTAGAAAATGAGTTAACGAAAATTGTAACGGCTACAAAATATATGATGTAAGACAACCCACTATGGTTGGAGCTAAGTAAGACGTTACTCCGTCAGGGGGCGGGGCTACATATGTCCGGTAAGGCGGTAAATAAGAATTGAACGGATTCATATTTCTCTGTTGGTGAATGACTTGAAGATGGCTTGACTGCTGAAAGCGCTCGTCAGTACCAAAGGCAACATAGTGGTTTGTAAAAATTACTAGTAGAAATATTTGAGCCCACTAACACTCGAATACAAGAATAAATAAATAGATTGATAAATCTAAGGAGTAGAAGAATAATGGAGCCGAGAAATAAAGTAGATTTCTATAAATAATTGAAAACAAAAATTATGTTCAGGAAAACTTTGTCTAAAATTTGGTTTTTTAAGCAGTGTTGTTCAGTTCATAATATAATACCAAAGTATGCAAAAATCGAAATAAAAGGAAGAAGTGAAAAACGGAAAAGTAAAGAACATAAGTGTACAGTTATGGGTAAACAGGAAATAATATATTTGTACTAGCAACTGAATACTTATAATATAAAGTTACTAAAATGCACATAGAACTACATCAAAAGTATAATTACATAGAAATAGAAGAGACTTTGTAAGATTTTGGTGAGCGGAATATGAAGACGAAATTGGAAGAAAGATATAAGAAGTTGAAAACTAAATTAGAATGTTTAAAAGAAATGAATGATATGAGAATGTCAAACCAGATCAAGCAGATTTGAAGTTATCCGAGACAATAGTTAATTTAACAGAAATGGTATTCAATAATGAAGAAAAGAAATTATTAGAAAAAAGCCTAAATTATGCACCTCCAAGGAATTTGAATAAAGAAGGTATTTTAATAGAATGTGAATGAATAATAAGCAAGGAAAAGAGGAGAAAATAAAAAAAAATTGAAATTTGAAATTAGTAACTTTGTGGGAACATTAGAAGAAAAGAACAGAAAATAAGGAGGAAATAATATGGCTGTTAAGAGAAACATAAAACAGTTAAAAATAAACTAAACCAAAATAATATTATGGTAACAAAAGAGGACAAAGGCAACTCCGTAGTGCTAATAGATACAGAAGAGTATACAAAGAAAGGGAATAAATTTATAAAAAGTAAGAATTATGAAGAGATTAAATATGATTATACTAATAAATTTCAAAGTAGGGTGAAGAAATTAATAAAAAATTCCACTATGTTTAAGAATAAGGTAAAACTACAAGAAACAAATCCGGAAGCGCCTAAATATAAATGTCAGATAAAATTGCACAAATAAAACCACCCAGTTAGGCCAATAATATCGCTTCTTGGAGCATCAGCATATAAGTTATCAAAAGAATGTAGTAAGATACTAAAAGTATATTATGACTTCGAGAAAAAACATAGTATAAAAAATAACAAAAAGTTGATAGAAACACTGAAAAAAGAAGTGCAAGTAAAAGAAAGTTCAATGTTAATATCGCTTGATGTAGTAAATATGTTTACAAACATCCCGGTTGAAAAAACGTTAAAACTGATTGAAAAGAGCAAACAAAAATGATACGGAAAGAAATAAGAATTAATAAAAGTAATACAAGTGTGTTTGAAGCAAAATTACTTTAGGTTTAATAATAAGTTTTATAGTCAGAAGAAGGGACTTCCAATGGGATCATCAATGTAACCGATAAGGGCAGAAAATTACATGAACTACTTTGAAAATAAAATAATGTCAACAGTGAAAAATAAAGACAAAATTAAGAAATGGATGAGGAATATAGAGGATATCTTGTTAATATGGGTGGGCGATGACGAAGAATTAAAAGTATTTTTTGAAGAGGTTAACAAATTAGAAGAGACTATAAATTTGAAGATAAAAGTAGGAAACAAGAAAATGAACTTCCTAGATTTAAACCAAAGAATAATTCAAGAAAATATAATAAAATTTGAAATTTAAAGGAAAAGCACATATACTGATGTTATAATACCAAAAGATTCATACCATCCAATACAGTATAAAATGGCAGCGATAAATATTTCCTTTCATAGAATAAACAGTTGTATAGAAGACGAGGAAAACAGAAAGAAAGAAATAGAATGAATGAAAATAACTTTAAAAAACAACAAGTATAATACGAATGTAGTAGAAAAATATTTAATAATATAAAAAGATGAGAAGAAACACAAAATGAGAATAGTAAAGAAAAGAAGGAGTATAAGTGATGCATATATTATACAGCTTATAACACACGTAAGATACAAAAATGTTTCAGAAAATATAATATAGGGGTAGCGGTAAAAAAATCGAAAACCGTGTTTGATATAGTAAAAGCTACGAATTATGAAGAAGAAGACATATTGAAGAAAAGTGGAGAATATACGCGCAGTTATGAGGAATGTGAAAAATTATATCTGGGCGAAATGGTTCATCAATTTTGCCACAGCTTTAAAGAGTATAGGAGATTTGAAGAAAAGTTAACGACGAATTCATTATACGCTAGGCATTTAAAAGAAGAAGGACATAAGTTCATAGACCCAGTCGTAAATTATAAGATATTAAAAGTGATGAGTAAAGAAAGAGAATGAAAATTAAAGAAAGAAGTGGAAATATTAAAAATATGAAATAAAGATGAAAAACGACTAAGGAATATATAAACCACATTTGAAAATGAAGAAATATTTAGTAGCCTATTAGACAACAAAAAAGCGTAGAAAATGAGTTAACGAAAATTGTAACGGATACAAAATTTGTAATGTAAGACAACCCACTATGGTTTGAGCTAATTAAGACGTTACTCCGTCAGGGGGTCGTCTTAGATGTCCGTCAGGGGGTCGTTACAGATGTCCGGTAAGACGGTAAATAAGAATTGAACGGATTCATATTTCTCTGTTGGTGAATGACTTGGAGATGGCTTGACTGCTGAAAGCGCTCATCAGTACCAAAGGCAACATTGTGGTTTGTAAAAATTACTAGTAGAAATATTTGAGCCCACTAACACTCGAATACAAGAATAAATAAATAGATTGATAAATCTAAGGAGTAGAAGAATAATGGAGCCGAGAAATAAAGTAGATTTCTATAAATAATTGAAAACAAAAATTATGTTCAGGAAAACTTTGTCTAAAATTTGGTTTATTAAGCAGTGTTGTTCAGTTCATAATATAATACCAAAGTATGCAAAAATCGAAATAAAAGGAAGAAGTGAAAAACGGAAAAAATTAAAGGACATAAGTGTACAGTTATGGGTAAAACAGGAAATAATATATTTTACTAGCAACTGAATACGTATAATAAAAAGTTACTAAAATGCACATAGAACTACATCAAAAATATAATTACATAGAAATAGAAGAAACTTTGTAAGATTTTGGTGAGAGGAATATGAAGACGAAATTGGAAGAAAGAAATAAGAAGTTGAAACTAAATTAGCATGTTTAAAAGAAATGAATGATATGAGAATGTCAAACCAGATCAAGCAGATTTGAAGTTATCCGAGACAATAGTTAATTTAACAGAAATGGTATTCAATAATGAAGAAAAGAAATTATTAGAAAAAAGCCTAAATTATGCACCGCCAAAGAATTTGAATAAAGAAGGTATATTAATAGAATGTGAATGAATAATTAGCAAGGAAAAGAGGAGAAAATAAAAAAATTGAGATTTGAAATTAGTAACACTGTGGGAACATTAGAAGAAAAGAACAGAAAACAAGGAGGAAATATTATGGTGTTAAGAGAAACAAAAAACAGTTAAAAAGGAAAATAAAACAAATAATATTATGGTAACAAAAGAGGACAAAGGCAACTCCGTAGTGCTAATAGATACAGAAGAGTATACAAAGAAAGGGAATAATTTATAAAAAGTAAGAATTATGAAGAGATTAAATATGATTATACTAATAAAATTCAAAGTGGGGTGAAGAAATTAATAAAAAATTCCACTATGTTTAAGAATAAGGTAAAACTACAAGAAACAAATCCGGAAGCGCCTAAATATAAATGTCAGATAAAATTGCACAAATAAAACCACCCAGTTAGGCCAATAATATCGCTTATTGGAGCATCAGCATATAAGTTATCAAAAGAATGTAGTAAGATACTAAAAGTATATTATGACTTCGAGAAAAAACATAGTATAAAAAATAACAAAAAGTTGATAGAAACACTGAAAAAAGAAGTGCAAGTAAAAGTAAGTTCAATGTTAATATCGCTTGATGTAGTAAATATGTTTACAAACATCCCGGTTGAAAAAACGTTAAAACTGATTGAAAAGAGCAAACAAAAATGATACGGAAAGAAATAAGAATTAATAAAAGTAATACAAGTGTGTTTGAAGCAAAATTACTTTAGGTTTAATAATAAGTTTTATAGTCAGAAGAAGGGACTTCCAATGGGATCATCAATGTAACCGATAAGGACAGAAAATTACATGAACTACTTTGAAAATAAAATAATGTCAACAGTGAAAAATAAAGACAAAATTAAGAAATGGATGAGGAATATAGAGGATATCTTATTAATATGGGTGCGCGATGATGAAGAATTAAAAGTATTTTTTGAAGAGGTTAACAAATTAGAAGAGACTATAAATTTGAAGACAAAAGTAGGAAACAAGAAAATGAACTTCCTAAATTTAAATCAAAGAATAATTCAAGAAAATATAATAAAATTTGAAATTTAAAGGAAAAGCACATATACTGATGTTATAATACCAAATGATTCATACCATCCAATAGAGTATAAAATGGCAGCGATAAATATTTCCTTTCATAGAATAAACAGTTGTATAGAAGACGAGGAAAACAGAAAGAAAGAAATAGAATGAATGAAAATAACTTTAAAAAACAACAAGAGTAGGGTAAGAATGAGAGTTCTAACGCGGAAGTGACGTCACATCCCTCCTTTGGCGCGAAATTCAAAAATCCAGGTGGTGGGGGTAGACTTCCGGCGCAGCGTGTCGTCATGTGCAGAGGTTGTGATGGACCGGGGGGTTAGTGGTGTGTCCCACGTGTCCTCGATGGTTGTACCGATGTTGTCGGCCATGTTGTCGGCGTTCGGCCATGTTGTCGTCGTCGTCCATTTTGTGGAGTTACGTGTGCGTTGATTGGCGGAGGCGTGGCCGCCGTTCGCTGTTCGCCGTCCGGCGGGGGCTTGGCCGCGGCCAGGTCGTGGCTTGACCGCAGCCGGGAGTTGTGGGGTCCTCGTCCATTTTGTCGGCTGTGTGGTGGCCATGTTGGGAAAGCTGGGATGTTGTCGGATTGTGCGTGTGTGCTGGTTAAGTTTGGGCCACGTTGCCGCATCGTGGTGTGTTATAGTGTATGGTTTGGATATATGATTTGTTTTTCCGGAAGGTTAGCCATGTTGGAAAAGCGTCGACGTTGTCAACTTTTGCCGGCCACGTTGTCGGCTCGTGCATGTGTTATAGTGTACGGGTTTTGTATATGTTTACCACTGCCACCATTGTCTGTCGACGTTGTCAACTTGTGCGCCACGTTGTCGGCTCGTGCATGTGTTATAGTGTACAGGTTTTGTATATGTTTACACTGCCACCATTGTCCGTTGACATGAAGAGGTGAATTGTGCATTGTTGCCAACTTGAGAACTGTGGGTTCAGATATTTACACTGCTTCCGTGCGGATATCGTCGATGTGAAGAGATGAACTGCAGTGTTGCCAACTCGTGAACTGTAAATTTGAATGTGTGCTTTTGTGGTAAGTATATATTGTGAAAATACAAAAAATGTGCACATCATCGATGTGAAACTCTTGTTGACTGGCTATTGCGGTGTAATTGTTTTGATTGACACTTCACTTATAAAACATGCATGATAGAAGGAAAAAGGATAGTTGAAAAGAAATAACTAAGCAAATCAAAAAATTTACATATTTATATTGTAGCAAACAATTTTAAGACACAAATTTCAAATACAATATATATATACAGTAAAAAAAACATTAAAATAGACATATAAATATTATAATTTAATGAAAGAAAATAGAAAATTCAGTTTATATTACATTTTATATACAATATATATACACAGAAAAAAAATACGGATACAATATATATATATATATATACAGAAAATAAAACATTATATCAAAAAAAAACATCACTTTGTACATTAAAATATATATATAGAAAAAAAATACGGATACAATATATATATACAGAAAATAAAACATTATATAAAAAAAAACATCACTTTGTACACGAGCATCATACATTTAATGTGCACGACCATCTGTAACAGAAACAAAAACAATATTAGTGATGTATAATTGATACGTGTAGGATGGATTAGAATAATGTGTACTGTTACATACCTCAAAAATGCATCCGTGCATAAAATGTGTGTATTGGTCTGCTGAATGCTACACTCTACATTGCGGACATCCTGGTGGCGACCCCTCCAGTGCCACGGTTTGGAACCAATTAATTATGCATAAATAGTGGTAAGTATGCCCACACATTAAGCCGAGGAGTCTCTGCCCCTCAGTATAATTTTCTTGGCACACACTACAAGATGTGTGCCCTAACATACCCTGAATGGGGCAGAGGTCTCCACGGCTCCATCGCCACGTCGGAAATCTACTTCTTAGAAGTAATCTCATCGTGGCGACTTCGCTATGCATCCTTGGTTCCACCGTGTCGATGATATCGTAAAACACGCATGGTGCGTCTTCTGGAGGGGACTGTAAACGAGGATCGTGTCGCATATGCTGTTGCTGAGGTTGTGGTTGAGGCTGCTGAGGCTGCTGAGGTTGTGGCTGCTGTTGAGGCTGTGGGGATTGCGGTTCTGGTCGTCGTTGATTTGTACTGATCCATTGCGGACGCGTTTGCGGCTGTTACTGTGGTTGTGGCGGTGGTGGTGGTGATTGTGGTGGTGATTGTGGCGGTGTGATTGTTATGTGCCGCGCTTGTGGCCGAATATCACTGGTGAAAAGAAAAAAAATATAAAAATCATGTAAAAAAAAACATGAAATTATGTACACATAAGAAGAAGACTTACATATTAAATGTGATGGTTGGTAATTGTTGTTTTTGATGCTCATCAACATTATTTTCATCATCATCATTATTATTGCTTTCGTCAAGCAGTATTGTATCACTGTCACTATCATCATCACCATAAACCATCATCTCATCATTGCTGAAAAAAAAGTACACTTTTAATACCAGATGTAAACGCAATAGTACAAGTGAACGTTAATGAAAAAAAACGTACCGACTCGTGCCGGCTTCCTGAGATGCAGCAGCAGCAGCAGCAGCGGCAGCAGCAACAGAAGTAGCAGCAGCTGAACCGGTAGCATCACTGAAAAAAAAGAATAAATTTGAATACCGAACGTAAACGCAATAGTACAAGTGATTGTTAATAAAAATGGACTTACCGACTCGAGTTTTGTTGTGATACTGAAGGTCCCAATAAGGCCTGTCGTAACCTCTGGGAACTATAAAAAATAAACAGTAAGTCAGTCGAATGTTGTATTCTGTTTGTACTCGTTAAATAAAGAAAAATGTTGTAATTTACCTTCGAACTCGTCGCTGCTCCTCACAGACTCTTTTATATATTCTGTTATCACTTCCACTCATTCTGTAAAACGTAACAAGAAAAATGTTGTATAGTAATTTGCTAACACCAATTGAAAATTAAATGAAAGTAAATAAATAAATTTTATATTTGCAATACAAGTTTATTATTACCATGAGTTACTGCTCTGTGTATCTTAGTCTCTTCATGTTAGGACTGGTATCGTCATTGGTTAACGCACGTTTACACACTCTGTAGTGTCCGTACGCGAGTGTAGTTACACCATCGTCCAGTACGTACCTCTTATCGTCATAAGGAGACAGGGAAAGTTTTGTTACACGTTGCGTGTACAGCTTATGACGATCGCTTCGTATACACTCGGCAGAGGTGAAAACTGTACGACTATCGAAAAGACACTCGCTGTATAACTGATGACGTAACCTTTTTTTTATTGCCGTTCTTGGAACACCTTTCGCCACCTTTTTGTCGGTACAGTCGGACAACAGGAGCGAGTAACATTTAGCTCTGAGTCCGACGAATTCCCTGATGGGTTTCCCATTAGTTTCATCCTTGAACTTCCCCACGACTTTTTTGTTGTCGTCGCAATGACAAGGATGATCTGAGGGATAGTCCGACGTGTCGAAAAGGTGGAGATCCTCTTTCATATCCAAGTACACATCGTCAGTCTGTATGCTGTAAAGTAAACTGTCGGTATCGGTCATTAATAATGTTAATCGTTGTCCGTACTTGCTGACAGCGTACCGATAATGAAAATCGTACATTATCAATTTACTGACATCAAGTACTGTGAAACCAACATACACTGGACGGGAAAGGTATATAGTTCTGTTTCGTAAAGCCAATCCGACCAAGTCGTCGGTGTAGCGGATCATACGCTTTAGTCGTGGATTGGAAACAAGTTTCTGCAGCCGCCCTTTGGTAGAGACTAGTTGGAAGTCTATTCGTTTTCTTACGTTCTCCAGCGATTTACCATAGACAGCGTTGACCATCAGTTTGAAAAAATCTTTTTCAAAACTGTTGGTGGCTGCTGCTCTCTTTTGTGTGTTGAAATCGATAAACGGTTTCATCCACGCTTTCTGTTTAAAACTCAACACCCTATGGATCGCTTTCAATTCTAGACCAAGGTTTAGATACAACTTTAAATTTCGAAAATGAAGAACGTATTTTTGCTTATCGTCCAAAGTCGTTAGCAACTTGGGGACGGACGATGAGGGCGTTTCTGATCCGTTATACCCTTTTGTATAGTGTAGTCGTGTGTGAAGTCGTCGAGAGTACGGTGAAAGTATGTCAGGATTGACGCAGGAACGCACAGGTGCTAGTGGATAATCTGAGTGAAGATCATGAAGTTCGGATGGATAGTGTAGGTCGACCTCAAGTATGTAGCCCATGTCACTGTCATCACTCAGAGTACGTACGTCCAGTGAGTCGATCTCGTTACGATCGAGCCATCTAAAGTCACCGTAAGGGAGTGGCTGTGACATGGCTGCACCGTAAAGGTTGTTGCAGTCGGTGTACAATATGAAAGAGGTCGGCTTTGAAGCATCATACTAATCAGCGATTAGCGGGTTGTTGGCCTTGGCATAGCGGTTGGGTACCATGCTAACACCACCGCGAACGGCTGATTCAATAAAAAGATGCTGATCTATATCCGTCAACAGTTCCAGTCGCACACCGGTCATCTTTAACATCGCGTGCCAAGCAACGCCGGGAAGCGAGTAAAGATGAGCCGGATCAATCTGGTAGTACCGTATGGCCATCTCACGAAACGCCTCGAAGACGTCAGCCAGCAGCAGTACATCTGTTTTAAGATAAAGATCGTGATAATCACCCAGCGTGCGGATTCCGAAAGTCTGCCACACATTCTGTGCATGTGCGTAATCTTCGTCCAACACGGGTGATTCACTCAGCCTATTGAAAAAGTGTTCGCGTGCGGGCAGACATGTTTCGTCGAACTTCTCGCTACCTGTCATGTAATCGTAAGGGTACACCCCCTTACGTAAGAGTAGCTCGAAGTGTTCTTCGAAACATTGCTTTGTTAAATCGAAATCCGCACCGCTCGCGCGCAAGTTTCCAACAAGTGTATCCAAGGACGTGTTCAAAAATTGTAACGTGTCTACGAAACGTAGGGCACCCAACGTGACTGATACGAAGCGTTCACTAGTGGTAGCGATACAAGTGAGAGTTTCATCATTGTATTTACCCAACCCTTGTATCAAGTGATGTGCGTCGTAACCTCGTAAGTTATGGAAAAAGACAGGAATATGTTGGGCGGACTTGGAGTTGAGGTTACATACGTTGTGAGCTGCGCCAAGGTATCGTCCAGTCAGATGACAATGGTTGCGCACCTTGTCGTCATCAGTCAGCGGTTTTTCGCAGAGATAGCATACGACAGCATTCGTGAAAGATAATACGTCACGATCACTCATAGTCATAGGGATATTGGTACGCATGATCCTGTACAGTTCATGCTCTTCATCGATTAGTCTATCTAAAAAGGTTTCTATCACGTTCACACCGCGATAAACGACCTGTGGTTTGAAAATGTTACCCTCGTGGTCGACTATGAGGTAGGAAAAACCTGAAGGAAGATGTAACGACTCTGTTGTGGTGGACGATGTGTGTGGAGGAGCATCGCAACGATGGCAAGGTACAATGAACGATTCAAATTCTGCATATATAGCGAAAGGGACTTTATGACAGTACGTGTAATTTTTGAAGTACATAACCTTCTCCTTCTCTTTCGTTGGTAAACGAATTCTTTGTTCACCATACGGTGAACAACGAGGGACATGATCACTAAGGAGTCGTTCTTCACAGAATCTATGCAGACAGTAGTTGCAATAGAAAGAACGTCCGTTGTGTTTGGTTAGTGAAGATAGTAAGCGGCTAATATTTTTTATTAAACAGTAATGTTTTCGGTCAGCGGTGGTGAGAAGTAATAGATTAAAATGGTGTTGTCTGTCACTGAAAGGAGTTATTCTTAGCGGGTAAATTTCATTTTCTTCGTAACCAAAAACATTTATAGAAATGTCAGAATTGTCTCGTTCGAACTTCACAATATCGCATAGGCGGGTGGGATAAGTTATACCAGAAGTGGTGATACTGTGAATATGTAATTTGTATTTGGATACACGCTCGTTGTCTCTGTGTTGTGGAAACAGTGCGGCCAACACTGACCATATAAAACACATTTGATCGCCTGTATTGTTTACATTGATGATGGATTTAGTACAAGACAATTCAGGAGGTGTACGGATGAAACTGGAGGCGGCCAGCGGTTGGTATCGTGAGAGAACGAGTTCTAACGAGATTATATGATCCAACGCCCAACCGCTACCCTCACGAGTGAATTTATAAATCGATTCGATGATTTTTTCGTACGAAGCTTCTAAACGTTCAGGCAATACGTTCTGATCAGCGATCAATGTCGTATGACATCGTCCATGAAAATAGCCTTCACTCGTCACTTCTTCGTCCTCGTTCGTGTCGGCATTTACAATGTACTTGACAAATCTCGCTTTTAGCGCTATATGCCACTTTATAGTAAGCAAACGTGTCAGTTCGTTTAGAATGTCCGTACGTAACATATCGTGAATTTCATCGAAAAAGGTAATGACATCGTTGACACATTCTTCTTCTTCCTCTACAAGAGGTGTGTAAACGTACGACACCAACGAGCCACGCAACGAATGTTTACGATCAACAGAAAACGTCTGCATTGTTAGAATAACGATAAAAGCAAAATCAATTACTTGCTCACTTGAAGAACATTAGAATACTGATACAAAGTTAGAAAATAAGTAACATTTTATAAGCAGTGCGTGAAAGTTAGCCTGCACGAGACTCGAAGGTGAACCCAGGCAGCGATCATCGCTCCACTTATACTATCTATGATGAGTGCGTGCGCAGCTATTTGTTCCCACTACTGTGCTTTATTTCATACCGACCAATTGACGACAGCAATCCCCACTACGATTGCGCGCGCAGCTACCACTGAGGAAGTGAAATGCAGCGCAACAAACCAACATTCTTGCTTCAGATATGGACGTGCACACATATTCTTTTGCAAGCCGATTAAAAAGCTTTTATAACATCCATCGTCGAGGTAACATTAAATTTTACGTTCGTAAATTTCCGAATTAGAACGTGAGATTTTTTGACCTAGCCAAAGCCGGGTTTATTTATGAAGGCGATGATGATGTTGTAAGATGCTGAATTATGGATTGGATAGCGGGTGATGATCCTGTCCAAGTCCATAAGGCGTCAATGCCTACATGTAGTTTCGTTCGTGAACACTTGTAGAAGTCGACGCACGCAAAAACGGCTCTTTTCAGAGCCAACATAAACTCATGTACAAACATACCCGTTTTGGGTAGTACTAGTAGTACTCTGTGTTAGTACTATACTAGTACTAATAGTACTATATATATTACTATTACTAGTACTACTACTAAATGTGTGTACACAATTCAATGTCTGACTGATGGCGCCAATGATAAAAAAATAAAACAAAAGATTTCATAAAAATTATACCTATTAAATATCATGACAATTTCGAAGCTGTATCACTTGCATCACAGATCGATGACACAATGGATGTTTATCGATACGATGATGGCAAAAACTTTTCACACTAACAAAACCGTTACGAAGCGCGATACGTTCCAACTTGTGTTCTATGTATTTTGTGAAGAAAAAACGGTTTTGTGGTAACTACTGTACACGTTATAAGTTTGGTGTTGACAAATATCACGGACGTTGTTGGCGTCACATAAAAAAACGTAGCGGTTATCTGCCGCCGATCGTGCTGTTGATGATAATCTCTGATCGTATACACAACAAATCACGATGGCTTCATTTTATCGAAGAGTGTGATCGAAACAATGTACCGATTGAACTCGTGGTTTATGAAAAGAATATGTTCAAGTGTACAGTACGTCACGCGTGGAATTTTATTTCACGTTTCCGACCGATTCCTGAACTGTATCATGCCGTTCAACGTGTTCACGGCTTACATGATTCACACGGACAAATGAACTATGCGACTGTGTACACAGACATGCTCGCCTACGGAAGTTCAATCCCACACGCTTTGTGTTGCATTGTCATTACAGAGCGCACTATTCCGATACGTACAACGATTGAAATATACAGAAGCGCGATTATGATAGCACCAAAGTGCGCAGTGGATCCTAGCTACAACGTAAGTTTTGACGTGCGCTGCCCGCCATCTTCGTTACCGACACTTGCGAGAGGGAAACAGTTCACATTGGTGAACAACAAGGCGCAGGGATTGTTTTCAGTAGCCTTTCTGAAGGAATCATTGCCTACACTCCGCAAGTATTGTGAATACTTCGGTCTGCAGTATTCACATGAAAAAGGGTACACAGTGAAAGATCGACGTTTATACGAACAGTGGCAACGATGTACAGGTGCTATGGCAGACGAGTTTTGGTTGTTGAACTCGTATCTTATACACCTGCATATGGAGTCGAGAAGTCATCGTCCGATCACAGAACTCAAAGCTAAACACATGTGCGAGCATCTACCCGTAAACGATAACGTCATAGTCGCGGAAATGCACGAGTATCGTGCCAACGTTATACGCAGCGTCATGTTCAAAGACATGAATTCCGTCAAGACCGTAAGAGCGTTGGACATGAAACAACACACGCTCATGAGATATTACATCGGTATGAGTCTCGTGCGTAATGGACGTATGAAAATCAGTTTAGCGCATGTTTTAACGTACTTACGCAATCACAAGAAGAACGCGTTGTTTTTCCGTTCGGTCGAGATGATATAACTGGACGTGGAGTGGAAATCTTACTACAGTCACGCGATGGAAAGCAGACGTACCAGAACGGTACCGAGGAGAGTTACATTCAGCACTGAGTTAACGCTTTACCACGTTCCGACGTATTGTGAATCACGGTTCGTACGATATGAGAATGAAACGACAGGTGAAGAACATACAGCAGAGCGTTCGCAAGACTATCGCGAAGGAGTTGCACAGACCGGTAAGAAGGAATTTTCCGAGACGTGCGGTGGAGTTAAAGGGACTTCACGACTTGTACCAAGCAAACCTGGTAGAGATGATACCGCACGCGAAGGTGAACAAGGGATTCAAGTACCTTATGACAATCATTAACGCGTTTAGCAAGTACGCGTACGCTGTTCCGTTGAAAACAAAAACGGGTGTAGAGGTCGCACGAGCTCTGGAACCGATTCTTCGTGCTAATAAAATGAAATATCTGCAGACAGACAACGGGAAAGAGTACTATAACAGTAGCGTACAAAAATTGCTGAGCAGATACGGTATCACACTCTATTCCACGTATAGTGAAAAAAAGCCCTCCATTGTGGAACGTTTTAACCGTACGTTGAAAACGCACATGTATCGTGCGTTCAGTGAACAAGGTCATTATCGTTGGTTGGATATGTTGCCGGAACTAGTCAACACGTACAACAACAGCGTGCACAGAACGATTGGAATGAAACCGTGTCAGGTGAAAGAATCCAACGAACGTACAGTGCTACTAAGGATTCGTGTGAACACAGCGAGGAGCATCGTTTATAAACGACCGAAATTCAAAGTAGGCGATCGTGTGCGTATAAGCAAACACAAAATGACATTCGCCAAAGGATACACACCAAATTGGACAAACGAGATATTTCTCGTTCATTCGGTGCGTACCGGCAGCGTACCCATTACCTATTCGCTAAAGGATCATACAGGAGAAGTGTTGAAAGGTGGTTTTTATGAACATGAAATCAGTAAATCGAACGTTGGTGACGTGTACTTGGTAGAAAAGATTGTACAACGTAAAGGCGATCGTGTAAAAGTCAGATGGTTAGGATTCGATGGTAAACACGATTCGTGGATACACAAGAAGAACTTGCTATAACAACTATTCGACTCATGGAAATAGAACTAGTATGCATCGATGCGTTATGATGACAACATGCACGCTGTGTACAGTGTAAAAGACATTGTGTCACATCCTGGTTACGATGAGTACATCGTGAACACGACTGCAAACAACGTTGAACGCATGCGTAGGATCTTGACAGTGCACGAGTACTGGCAACGGGTTATCAATCGTGTGAAGAGATTCCGTCTTAACGAAATAGTACCAAGTGGTGCCGGATTCGATCACTACAAAGAATGTGTTTGGTCGGATCCGAACTGTGAAACGGGTCCGGACACTTGTGTATGCAGTTACATATCTACCGACTGCTGCAATATAGTGCGACTATTAAATAGACTGTGCACGGAACGTCAACATGAAAATATTGCAACAAGCGCACAGATTAAAAATAAAGGACGTGGACTATTCGAAATTGTGCGGCGATGGTGGTGGAGGTGGTTGTGGCAGAAAAAAACGTAAACACGGACGTCTTCTGCCCGATACCGTTCGTTCGATCATCTGCGGACCTTCTGCGTGCGGGAAGACAAACGTCATGTTCAACCTGTTGTTCGATGTAAACGGATTAAGATTCGCGAACTTATACGTGTTTTCTAAATCACTATTTCAACCCAAATATCAGATGCTGGAGACCTTGATGACACAACTTTCCAACGAAGGAATGGGTTATCACGCCTACAACGATAACGAAGAGGTACCGCCTCCCGACGAGGTCGATCCTGATTCTATTATGGTGTTCGATGACGTGTCTTGTGAAAGACAACACAATATACGCAAGTATTTTTCTATGGGACGTCACAGCGGTGTGGACGCGTTTTACCTTTGTCAGACGTACAGTCAAGTGCCAAAACAGTTGGTTCGTGATAATGCCAATCTAATAGTATTGTTCAAACAGGACGATCGCAACTTGAAGCATGTGTATAACGATCATGTCAACACGGACATGAAATATGACACGTTTAAGAACATGTGCGCTGAAGCGTGGAAAGATCGTTACGGCTTTCTCGTTGTGGACAAGGATTCTTCTATCGACACCGGTAGGTACAGAGTCGGTTTCGATCGTTTCATAGTAGTCGCACCTAACGATTAAACAAAAAAAATTGTCAAAAGTTTAGCTAAATACACGTGTCCTGCTGTCAACGACTTTAGTTGTCGTACTACCGTTTATCGAGATGGATGACAAGAAAAAACGATTAGCACGTGATATCGACACGATCAGTGATGGCATACGGAAGAAATACCGTGCGTTAAAACATGGTATTCGTGAAGAAGAAGCAACGTTATCCAAAAGTTACAAACCGATTCTGGAACCGTTACAAAATATTTCGCAAGCATTGCTTGAAAAGAAACGTAAAACAACAAATGAAAAGCCGATAAGAGTGAAAAAAATGAAACGAGAAGAAGAAGAGGAAGAAGAAGAAGAAGAGGATCCAATAGATGCAATTAGTAAGAGCGATGTAGGAACACCACTTCGTTCCCGAACGAAACCGTCTTTCCTGAAAACACACGTGATAGCCGAAACATCAGGTGATGACGATGAGGACGATCCTAGTCAAAACATTGAAAAAATGTTAGACACACCGGAAGGAAGACGTGAAGCGCGTAGATATTTTCAGGACAAATACGACAGTGAATCGTTAGCGAACAAGTACATGCGTATGATCGTTTCGTCCGAACGCGATCGTCTGATGGACTATACGTACGGTGTAAGACATGAAAACGGAAAATGGATGATTGGTGATTCACAGTTCGAAATCGATAAGGACGATACAATTCTTATCAACGGTAAACGATACAAAGGTACACCTGGACTCTACGAACTTGTATTCATGAAGAATCCTAATGAAAATATTTACAAGGAATCAGATCTGAAAGCGTACAAAGATATACTGCGTAACACCAACGCGCATAAGCAGTATTACTTAGCGAACGCACAGGTGAACGCGAACAGAGGTGTAAAGTATAAACGAATAATATCGCAACTGTTTCCACCGAAACGTACAGGACAGGGGCATAATAATATTGATACATCGTATATGACGCTAACGAGAAAAAAAGACAAAATCGATTACGTGCACTGGGACGATCCGAACGAACTGGTGGACAGATTGCGACTGTTAATGGCATCACAACGTGTTGGAAACAGTGGGCACACGAACGAAATCGTCTCCATAGTGGAAGAACTACGTGAAGCACACATAATCGTATAACAAGAGCGGTATATATCATCATCTGACATTAGCAGCAGCAGCATCATCGTGATGGAATCGATCTTAAAGGACTCGTTAATGCCATGTGCTCCCTATTCGATTCTGAAAGCCGATAAAGTATAAATAATACTGTCGTACACGCACCGGGGGACATTCCACGTTTGGTTGTGACAACATGGATATCGTGCTACTGTTTATTATTGCGTGCACAAGTGCTGTCGTCGCATCGTCCGTTAACGCTAACGATGTAGATTTCGCTATAGATTATTTGGTGCGATACGGATACGTGCCCGACGATAGTTTACGACTCACGGACAACACTACCATCGATATGGACGCCTACCTTCGCACGTTTCAAGTGAATTACAATTTAACCGTAAATGGAGAATTGAACAATGAAACGATGAATCTGATGCGTGCGCGGAGATGTGGTAACGAAGATTTCGTGTCGTACACCTTACGAACGCCGTGGGCCAAGAAACGTCTGTCGTGGCGATTCTTTCACGGTAGCGTCAGCGCTATAGAAGCGTCGCGACAAGCGTTCGCTGTGTGGCAGAAACATTCGAATCTGGAATTCGAATATCGACCCAACGACATAAACGCAGACATGGTTATCGCTATGAAATATTTTAAACACAGGTGTCTGACTTCCAGGTGCACGATCTGCGGGTACGATTTGGACGGACGAGGAGGTATACTCGCTCACGCTTACTACCCTCCTGATTTACCGTATAACACTACTGAAATACATATGGACTACTACGAGTCGTGGAATTATACAAACGCAACCGAAATACCGGACGATCAGACCAGTTTTCTTCAGGTGCTAACGCACGAAATCGGACACGCGTTAGGACTGTCACATTCCCTCGAGAGGGATTCGATCATGTACCCGTTCTACGTACCACGCTCGGACGGACCGTTCGACCTGAGAGACGTCGATATAAGAGGCATTCAACGCTTGTACGGGAAGCCGCCGCCGCCGCCGCCGCCCGCTACGACGACGACGACAACGTCAACGTCGACGACGACGTCAACGACGACGACGACACCGACAACGAACGAGACCGTGCGGACGACAACGGATTTATGTCGACTAAAGAACGTTAACCAATTTTTAATAATCAACAGACATCTGTATATCGTGCACGATAACTTTTTGTGGACATTGGATATCGAGTCGAAGCGAACGGGCGAGAGCCCGCTTCTGTTGACGGATTGGTTGACTTTCTTACCGCTGACGTTCACCAACGTTTCGGCGATGTACCAGAGACCGCGGACCGAAGAAGTGGTGCTTTTCATAGACAACTATGTATACATGTTTGATATACACAGTCTGCAGCCGGTGAACGGGTATCCGCGTTCAATCACAACGCTCGGTGTTCGCACGATGACGAAAATAAACGCTGCAATACACACGTACACGGGTCGAACTCTTCTGTTGTACAACGATATGTATTACAGTGAGATAGACGAGTGCACGTTCACGATCAAGAAACATGGTTATGTTAAAGATCGTTTTGTCGGCTTACCAGAAGCCGTTGATAGTGCGTTCCGATATATCGACGGAAAAATTTATTTCTTCAAAGACACACACGTATACGTGTACGATGAATTTCTAGATACGATTGTAAAAGGAAAACATAACGACGCACTCTCCGTTGTCGGAATAAAATGCATAGACAGTACGATCGTATCAAAACTAATCGATTTATTACGTGAATACGTATAAATGCCGTGCACAACGAACGAGGCGCATCATTCACGAGATGAGTGTCGACAAGTTTGGCAGACACCAGAGCGCTGTCAGAGCGCGAAGAGAGACGCGACGCAGTCTGCGAGAGGATATTGGTATCACAATGACCGAGGACGGACACTTTGATGTAGCGGGAAAAAAATACATAATTTGGGCGAACCGCGCGATGATAGCGATGCCGTTTCACTGCGCTTTGTGCGTGACAATTGTTTGTTAGCTGGCGATCCGTCGACGGCGGCGCAAGGAATAGATGCGAAAGGTCGTAAGCTCGTCAACGTCGGCGCTCCTGTCGATCTCGGGGATGCTGTCAACAAGCAGTACGTAGACTACTCGTGCTTACGTTTCACACAATTGGTACCGAACAAGAAGAACGGTGCTGTCGTCGACGCACGAGACCATCGCATACAGTCTCTGAGGGAACCGATTCGTGCGAGAGACGCCGCGACCAAAATATACGTGGACTCGAAAATCATACCGAAGGATACGAACTCTAACCTAATGGTCGGCAATGTGCGGATAACACAGTTAGCTCCACCCATGAACAACAAGGACGCAGTGAATTTGGAATTTTTGAACCGACACACGATCACCGCGGTAAACGATGCTTATTTCAACGCGCAAGGAAAAACCATTCTAAACGTTGGCGATGGTGGCGCACGGTCCACAGATGCAGTGAACGCGCGTCAATTGGAGGACGTGAAGCGGTACGCGAAGAGCGAAACGTACAAACTCGCAAAAGTGTTCCAACATCGTTGGGAGAAAGTGGTATCGTATATCTATAAATTGCATACGCGCGCAGCGCGTACTTCACTTGGTGCCGAAGAGGCAGACTTACTACTTATGAACAAGACGGAGACGAGCGTGTTGATTAGTGATCTGGACAAATCCAACAACGAGCAAGATTGGAGATCTCTTTATCGAGAGCAAACGAAACAGTAGTCATGTATGAACTACGTAGCCGTGTTGATAAAAAAAAGGGGGGCGTGGTTTTATCGGAAAAATAGTTAAAAGCGCGGTACCATTCGTCGCGAAGTCAGTACCTACACTGATCAATCGAGCGGTGGACGTATTACCGGTAGAACTACATCTGCCTGGCTACAGGTTCTGCGGACCAGGAACGAAACTAGAGGAGAGATTGAGTCGTGGTGATCGAGGAAACAACGAGTTGGACGAAGCCTGTCGCGAGCACGATATCGCTTACAGCAAGTACAAGGACAACGAACGACGAGGTATAGCGGATCGTGTGCTAGCCGGTAAAGCGTGGGAACGAGTTAAAGCTTTGAATTCAGGCATCAGTGAAAGAGCGTACGCAGCAGCCGTAGCAGCAGCAATGAAGGCGAAATCTGCGTTAGGCAGCGGGCTATGCTGTAGTGGTGGTGGTGGTGTGCGTAAACGTCAACGTCGCACCAGACGAAGCAAGCCGGTTCGACGCACGATAATCAGGAAGAGGAGGAGGACGACGACAACAGGGACAGGAAAACGACGAAGAAAGAGTGGCGGTAAAAAGGCTTCAGGACTCTATCTTCGACCGTACCGAAAAAACTAATCAAAATACCCGTGCGTCCATTGTCCGATCATGATCTTTATGAGTACACGAAACGATTGCGTATACCCTATTTCAGAGGTGTGTACATGCGCGACGCACTTCCTAGTACATCACCGTGGGTGAACGAAAGTGCGATCGTGAATCTGGACGATGCTAGCGGACCGGGCACGCACTGGGTATGCTACAAGAAGCGAGGCGACAGAGTCTGGTACTTTGATGGATTCGGCAATCTACGTCCACCTGTCGAGCTAATGCGGTATTTTGGATCGAACGTGACCGACGTTCATTACAATTACATGCGAAAACAGCCGTCAGATACGGTCATCTGCGGACATTTATGTTTAGAGTTTTTGACATCGAACGATCAGTAAACTACAAGATGTCTTCGCTTACGGTCACCGTCACAGGAACGGATCCGAGCGCACTGGTTTGTGACTTTTTTCCACCGCTTGAATTAACGGACGGTGAATGGTACGCAGGACTGCTGGACTTTACCACGTACAACTCTATACCGAACGTGGAGAGTGGAAAAAACAATGTCTTTCCTGTACTAAAGGGAGCACGTAAAACGTTAGACCCTGTCAATATACCGACCGGTGTGTATGAAATCAGTGATATTGAAACGTACCTGAAAAAAGAACTAGTAGACCCGAAATTTTCTCTACGAC
This sequence comes from Magicicada septendecula, assembly GCA_034769895.1. Taxonomy (NCBI): domain Eukaryota; kingdom Metazoa; phylum Arthropoda; class Insecta; order Hemiptera; family Cicadidae; genus Magicicada; species Magicicada septendecula. The sequence continues at coordinate 399,986,739 of CM068369.1, read as the reverse complement.
CCAACAACAACACATTGAAATGTGAAATTTATTGTTCATACGATATCGATTTCGGATGTACGGAACATACGATCGGTACCATGTTGGGTTTTTCCAAGAGCCGCAAGTTAGAAGCGTATATATTACACACGTCGGATGCGCCTGTAAACATTAACAAAGTGAACGTTTTGGAGATAAGGTGTAACGCTGTTCAAGGTTCATACAAGGCGGGTCGAAACGAGCATATATTGCACTCGTCCTATCCAACAGTTGAGCCAGGATTCAAGATAGTCGAAACGCCTAGAAACGTCATTTATTTTCCGCTTAACGTACTACACTTGCGTAACGTTACAGTGTCCGTACACGATCAGGACGGTGATATTGTGAATTTTCAAGGGAAAGTCATCACTGCACGTATACATTTGAAACGTGTGTAGTAATCATGGGAATTTATTTAACCGAAACCTCCATGATGATGAAGAGCGCAGGTAGCGACGGCTTGCACTGCAAGATAAAAGAGGACAACACTTTTGGAAAAGGTATCAGTAGACGTTCGTCGTTGACACGATTAACAGCAACTAACCGACGCTACCTGATTTCACTAGGATTCAAACTCAATAGAAACAAGTAACATGACGGACAGCGGTATAGTCTTATCGGTTGAACGTCGACCGTTCTTTGAAGACAACATCACACATTATGAATATCATCCTCATGCACCGTACGCGTCGGCGTCACGATATGGAAATAATGATGAGATACGCATACCTATCCTGCAACAGGAAGTCTTCACTTTACCGATGGAAAGTTTCCTGTACGTTGAAGGCAAGTTGAGCAAAAAAACCACTGCCACTGGTAATGTGAACGTGAAAATGATAAACAATGCGATTGCGTTTCTCTTCGAAGAAATCCGTTACGAATTGGCCGGCGTGGAAGTAGATCGTACCAAGAGTGTTGGCATCACGTCCACTATTAAAACCATACTATCTGCCAGCAAGCAGGACATTGTTTCGATGCAAAATGCCGGTTGGGTTGCTCCTACAGCTGACGAGCTAACACCATCTGGTAAAAATAATGAATTCAACTTTTGCATACCGTTGAGGATGCTGATGGGATTTGCTGAAGATTTCACACATGTTATTTTAAACATGAAACAAGAACTGATACTATTACGCACTTCCACTGACGTTAACGCTCTGTTCTCGTCTACGGATGCGCCCGCTAACGCTGATATAGAACTAACAAAAATCTCTTGGATGATTCCGTTCGTGTACGTGAACAGTGAAGTACGGATACGATTATTGGATATCATACGCAAAGACCTACCACTATTCTTACCGTTTCGTAGTTGGGAACTGCACGAGTACCCGGTTTTACCAACGACTGACAGACAGACTTGGACAGTGAAAACAACTACACAACTGGAGAAACCGCGGTACGTGATACTCACCTTCCAGACCAGCAGAAAGAATAATCTGAAAAAACATGCCGGCGAATTCGATCACTGCAATGTGACAAATGCGAGACTCTTTCTGAACGACAAATACTACCCGTACGATAACCTGAACCTGGATATCGATAACGGACGTTATGCATTGTTGTACGACATGTATACACGATTTCAAAAGTCATACTACCACAGAAGTCAACCCAACGTACTTCTAACGCCTACTGAGTTCATAGCAAAAGCACCGTTATTCGTCTTCGATTGTAGCAGACAGGATGAGTCGCTCAAGTCTTCACCAGTCGACGTCAGATTGGAATTCGAGTCATCGAGCAATTTCCCCGCTCAGACCGCGGCCTACTGCTTGATACTGCATGATTCGCTCAACGTGTACACTCCGTTATCCAACACAGTGCGCAGACATAATTAAACATTTACTATAAATTATTGTTTTTTTTGCTGTAAATATAATGTTGCTTTTTAGAATGTAATGTATGCGTTACATGTATGCGATTTTTATTTAAAAAAAACATGTAATCAATTTTTATGTATTTGCTGTAAATAGAATGTAATGTATGACTTACATGTATGTAATTTTTTTTTATTAAAAAAAAAAGTAATCATTTTTCATGTATTTTATTTTGTGGAGGGGGAAACGATTATCCTCTTCTTCCTATTTTTTTTGCTCAGTGTTTCATCAACACGACTCGCGAGAGGACGCACAAGATGCTTTCACACGATTTCGATGATGATGATACCAAACCCAAGAACGACCGCTATTTCAAACAATGCGGTGAAGCGACAGCAACAACAATCAAGTCCTTATCACCAGACGATAAAGAAGTGCAAGTCATCTTAATTCAAAAAATCACATCTCCGTACCCGCGTTACAGAAGCTTGGAAAATCGTTTAAAGAGTTTTAAAGAATGGCCTGTATCGTTAACGATAACACCTAAAGAATTATCAGAAGCGGGTTTCTTTTACACTGGATGCAACGATAGAGTGATTTGTTTTTGCTGTGGAGGCGGATTAAACAAATGGGAACGTGGAGAATATGCTTGGATGGAACATGCACGTCATTTCCCTGCGTGCTCTTACGTAATGTTAATGAAAGATAAAAATTTTATCATCAAGGCACTGGGTATCGTTACCGAAGCGCAAGCACCAACAGCAATAGCGACAGCAGAGAACGAACAACGCGTCGACACGATCAAGGAGAATATAAAAAACATAGAAGGAAGCTCTAATCGTGATACAATGTGCAAAGTCTGTTACGCACAAAACGTGGAAATTGTACTTATTCCCTGTCGACATTTTATCACATGTGTGAATTGTGCCATAACCCTACATACTTGTCCTTTATGTAGAACCACATGTACCGCTTACATGAGAGCGTATTTCTAGTTCATTTTCACGCCTTAATTTAATCGATTAGTGAACACAAGGTTTGAAAATATATGCTGCCGTGGCAAAAGTGTTTAATCCGAGTCCACTAATATCGCATACCTCAGTGTTTGAACAGCACGCGTTGAAGACGGACGCATGGAGCTGTTATCTCCGTACCAGTACATACGCTGTAGTGAATTAAAGCACACAATACTATACCCTATAGAAATTTTTGTATACAACATTTTGATCTGTAAATTTGTTGCACTGATCCGTGACGAAAATATAAGGTACAAAATAAACGTTCCGAAAAAATTCTTTACGAGCGTTTCACAACATACAACGTGTCTGTTCCGTAAGACGGACGGATCTGCAGCGTTCTTAGTAACACCAAACACATTATTTATAACGAAAAAAGGATGTGCGAGGATAATCTAGCAGTCATCCTTGACTTTCACTGTTTCATCGACAACGATGGAAACGAACTCGTTAAGGAACTAGCCATTATGGATGTCACTGCATTTGCCAGCAGACATTGGATATTTTCACCTCCAGCAAACATGATTGTTTCGAATCATAAACATGTGAGGACAAACAGATGGTTAACAGAGCATTATCATGGACTAGCGTGGACGGACGGGGACACATCGTATGAACATCTTGTACCGATATTAGAAAAATATACATTTCCTTTTAAATTTGTGTTCGTAAAAGGATTGCAAAAAAAAAATTTTCTACAGAAGCGTATCGTGCATTTTAATATTATAAATTTAGAAGATTTCGGTTGTCCTAAACTCGATCAATTACAATCAATACATGGAACAGTCTGTCTCGCGCACCACTTACTTCCAGAAATATGTACAAATACTAGAGTACACGCTTTACGCGAGTGGGTTGTATCAGATTTTAGAGTAATCAATATGTTTCTGGTAAATTACTAATTGAAAACATTATTGTTTAGCGCTTACGTAAAACAAATTAACCTTTCTGACGATTACATCACTCTGTATAGTCATATAAAAAAAATTAGATTCACCGACATGTTCTAACACGCATGAGTGCTGTTAATTAAATCATTCTGTCTATTCATAAAAAAAATAACCGAGTCGTCTCCTCTTCCCCGCCTACCCATCGAGTCGTGAGAAGTCAAGTCGTATCCTGTTCACACGGTTAAAAATAAACGCTTACTGTACGATAAAAAAATTAGCTTCAGCGACATGTTCTAACACGCATGAGTGCTGTTAATTACATCATTCTGTCTATTCATAAAAAAAATAACCGACTCGTCTCCTCTTCCCCGCCTACCCATCGAGTCGTGAGAAGACAAGTCGTATCCTGTTCACACGGTTAAAAATAAACGCTTACTGTACGTTATGTAGTTCCCCCTCTCTGGTTCCACCTCCACAACTACCTCCCTATTTATTCCGCTGTGCGCGAGCGTTATTCGTTCAGTCCTTGAGAGACGCGCGAGACAAATATAAAATTCTTTATTTTAAAATGGCATCATTCACTGAAAAATTTGCAACTATTAGCGCAATTGAATATAAAAAAATAAAAGAATTAATAATCGGCGTAAAATATCCGATAGAAGAAATGCAGAATATAGACGCGAAGTACGGGAAAGCCGTACTCGTCACTCTTCAAGATTATAAAGACCCTATACTAAAATATCGCGTATATCTACCTAAAAGATACGCGAGCGTTTTCGAAGATGATGAATTAAAAGATTTAGTACCGTGTTCGCTGCATCTAATTTTTCGTGGAGAAAAGGATAGAGCGTACAGTAGAAATTGTACAGTAAGACCCAATGGACATACTCACTTACCATGTATAATTTTCATTGTAAATACACATAATTGTCATTAGCTGCACGTACAATTATATATTAACATGTACTTAGTTGTATTTTAATTTATAATATATTGTGCTTACACATATATTTCATTTAATTTAATTATATTTAATTATCAATGTACTTACTGTATATCTAGATAATAAAACAAGGCTTACATGGTGTACATTTTAGAGTAAGCCTGGATAGACATCTTCAAAATTAACAAATATATTTGTTCAAAATTGTCATTGCACACGTACACAAGTAGTAAAAATAATGTGCTTACACTTATTTTATTTTAATGTAATTCAAAACAATTATTAAAACAATTACAAATAATAAATTATTATGCGTAATGAATTTATAAATTAAAATCTAATTTGCTTACACATAATATAAATGTATACAATTGTATTTATTAGTTTTACTTAGTTGTAATTCATACACAATTGTCACACATGTTTACATATTAATTTTTGTCATTACTGTGTACGTCATCATATTTTAATTTGTAATTACTTTATTTAGATGAATATTGTACACAAATGTCATATTGTATATGTTTACATATTATGTATTTTGTACTTGTCACCACTGTTTACTATTACATAATATTTATTTTAAATTGTAATATATTTTGATTACTTGTATTTTAATTAAATAATATTGCTTTAACATTTTTATTCTATATTTATTTCACAAATCCTTGAAAGATTAACACTAATCATCACTCAATATACAAGCTAAAAGAAATGTTGCGCAATGTGCATTCATGTGTTATTACATATAACTAATATAAAAAATCAATATTATTAAACAATAATTGCTTGATTATATTATACTTTAGAAATTACAAAAATTATTTTAAAATGAAACTTACCTTGTACGAGCTCTAGTTGAGAATTGCTTGATTATATTATACTTTAGAAATTAAAAAATTATTTAAAAATGAAACTTACCTTGTACGAATTCTAGTTGAGTTACTGAATGTGAATCTCGTCGAACGAAAATTAAAAAAAATTATTTAAAAAATGAAAATTATTAAAAAAAAAAATGAAACTCACTCTGTACGACTGAATGTGAATCTTAACGAACGAAAATTAAAAAAATTATTTAAAAAATGAAAACTTATTTAAAAATGAAAAACTCACACTGTACGAGTTCTAGTCTCGTTGAACAATGTGATGATGTGAGCAATTCGTACAACGTATATATACGCTATCTCAAGGATGAACGCGAAAGCAGCTGGTATCAACCAGAGCTGCTACACGTGCAGTCAAGGACAACCATTTAGCTTGGCTTTTCTGTTTCGACGACAAAAAAAACCTAGAGCTACTACACGTGCAGTCAAGGACAATCACTTAGCTTGGCTTGGCTTTCTGTTTCACACAATAATTTATGTACGGTCATCACTTCGTTCACACACACACACACACACACACACACACACACACACACACACACACACACACACACACACACACACACACACACACACACACACACACACACATTAACAAATGCACAGACAGCTGGAGCCCAATTAAAATATTACATCACCAACGACTTGTGTTCTTCAAATTATGTACGGCTATTAAAGCCTCAGCTCTCACGCTTTGGTAATAGATGGCTAGACAATTACATCATCACCAGCATGTGTACATATGCTCAGATAGCCGAAGCCAATTATTATTCATTAGTTAGTCAACGGCTCGAGTTCTGTTATTAAACAAATGGATGTACGCACACGCAAGCGCGCACAGACAGCTGGAGCCCAATTAATAATATTACATCACCAACGACTCGCGTTCTTCAAATTATGTACGACTAATAAAGCCTTCGTTCACACGCTTTGGTAACAGATGGGCACACAGATGGATTGATTACATCATCACCAGCATGTGTACATATTATGCTCAGATAGCCGAAGCCAATTCATTACAACTAGACATTCAATTATGCAATGCATATCATGTGTATTTTCTTACATGTACACAACACTACTCATTTTTTTACGTTCATGCAATATAGATTACTATAGTAATAATTATTTATGCATAAATATATATATGCATAAATGCATATATTCAATATTTACAAGTGAAATGATTTTAAATTTTGCACCGAAAGACTGTGTCAACAAAAATTTCACACTGATGATGTGATTTTTTTTATTTATACTTACCACATGCACGAGTTGACAATGTGACCTACGTTATTACAGTTCTCAAGTTGGCAACAATGCACAATTCACCTCTTCATGTCAACGGAAAATGGTGGCAGTGTAAACATATACAAAACCTGTACACTATAACACATGCACGAGCCGACAACGTGGCGCACAAGTTGACAACGTCGACAGACAATGGTGGCAGTGGTAAACATATACAAAACCCGTACACTATAACACATGCACGAGCCGACAACGTGGCCGGCACAAGTTGACAACGTCGACGCTTTTCCAACATGGCTAACCTTCCGGAAAAACAAATCATATATCCAAACCATACACTATAACACACCACGATGCGGCAACGTGGCCCAACCTTAACCAGCACACACGCACAATCCGACAACATCCCAGCTTTCCCAACATGGCCACCACACAGCCGACAAAATGGACGACGACCCCACCACTCCTGGCGGCGGTCAAGCCACGACCTGGCCGCGGCCAAGCCCCCGCCGGACGTCGAACAGCGAACGGCGGCCACGCCTCCGCCAATCAACGCACACGTAACCCCCACAAAATGGACGACGAGGACAACATGGCCGAACGCCGACAACATGGCCGACAACTTCGGTACGCCCATCGAGGTCACGTGGGACACACCACTACCCCCCCGGTCCATCATAATCTCTGCACATGACGACACGCTGCGCCGGAAGTCTACCCCCACCACCTGGATTTTTGAATTTCGCGCCAAAAGGGGGGGATGTGACGTCACTTCCGCGTTAAAACTCTCATTCTTACCCTACTAACAAGTATAATACGAATGTAGTAGATAAAATATTTAATAATATAAAAAGTTGAGAAGAAACACAAAATGAGAATAGTAAAGAAAAGAAGGAGTATAAGTGATGCATATATTATACAGCTTATAACAAACGTAAGATACAAAAATGTTTCAGAAAATATAATATAGGGGTAGCGGTAAAAAAATCAAAAACCGTGTTTGATATAGTAAAAGCTACGAATTATGAAAACGAAGACATATTGAAGAAAAGTGGAGAATATACGCGCAGTTATGAGGAATGTGAAAAATTATATCTGGGCGAAATGGTTCATCAATTTTGCCACAGCTTTAAAGAATATAGTAGAGGTGAAGAAAAGTTAACGACGAATTCATTATACGCTAGGCTTTTAAAAGAAGAAGGACATAAATTCATAGACCCAGTCGTAAATTATAAGATATTAAAAGTGATGAGTAAAGAAAGAGAATGAAAATTGAAGAAAGAAGTGGAAATATTAAAAATAAGAAATAAAGATGAAAAACGACTAATGAATACAAAAACCACATTTGAAAATGAAGAAATATTTAGCATCTTATTAGACAACAAAAACCAGTAGAAAATGAGTTAACGAAAATTGTAACGGCTACAAAATTTGTAATGTAAGACAACCCACTATGGTTGGAGCTAAGTAAGACGTTACTCCGTCAGGGGGCGGGGCTACAGATGTCCGGTAAGGCGGTAAATAAGAATTGAACGGATTCATATTTCTCTGTTGGTGAATGACTTGAAGATGGCTTGACTGCTGAAAGCGCTCGTCAGTATCAAAGACAACATAGTGGTTTGTAAAAATTACTAGTAGAAATATTTGAGCCCACTAACACTCGAATACAAGAATAAATAAATAGATTGATAAATCTAAGGAGTAGAAGAATAATGGAGCCGAGGAATAAAGTAGATTTCTATAAATAATTGAAAACAAAAATTATGTTCAAGAAAACTTTGTCTAAAATTTGGTTTGTTAAGCAGTGTTTTTTACTGCATAATATAATACCAAAGTATGCAAAAATCGAAATAAACGGAAGAAGTGAAACACAGGAAAAAGTAAAGAACATAAGTGTACAGTGATGGGTAAAGCAGGAAATAAAATATTTGTATCAGCAAATGAATACGTATAATAAAAAGTTACTAAAAATGCACATAGAACTACATCAAAAGTATAATTACATAGAAATAGAAGAAATTTTGTAAGATTTTGGTGAGCGGAATGTGAAGACGAATTTGGAAGAAAGAAATAATAAGTTGAAAACTAAATTAGAATGTTTAATTGAAATGAATGATATGAGAATGTCAAACCAGGTCAAGCAGATTTGAAGTTATCCGAGACAATAGTTAATTTAACAGAAATGGTATTCAATAATGAAGAAAAGAAATTATTAGAAAAAAGCCTAAATTATGCACCGCCAAAGAATTTGTATAAAGAATGTCTATTAATAGAATGTGAATGAATAATAAGCAAGGAAAAGAGGATAAAATAAAAAAAAATTGAGATTTGAAATTAGTAACATTGTGGGAACATTAGAAGAAAAGAACAGAAAAACAAGTAGGAAATAGTATGGCTGTTAAGAGAAACATGAAACAGTTAAAAAGTAAAATAAAACAAATAATATTATGGTAACAAAAGAGGACAAAGGCAACTCCGTAGTGCTAATAGAAACAGAAGAGTATACAAAGAAAGGGAAGAAATTTATAGAAAGTAAGAATTATGAAGAGATTAAATATGATTATACTAATAAATTTCAAAGTAGGGTGAAGAAATTAATAAAAAATTCCACTATGTTTAAGAATAAGGTAAAACTACAAGAAACAAATCCGGAAGCGCCTAAATATAAATGTCAGATAAAATTGCACAAACAAAAGCACCCAGTTAGGCCCATAATATCGCTTATTGGAGCATCAGCATATAAGTTATCAAAAGAATGTAGTAAGATACTAAAAGTATATATGTCTTTGAGAAAAAAATCTAGTATAAAAAATAACAAAAAGTTGATAGAAACACTGAAAAAAGAAGTGCAAGTAAAAGAAAGTTCAATGTTAATATCGCTTGATGTAGTAAATATGTTTACAAACATCCCGGTTGTAAAAACGTTAAAACTGATTGAAAAGAACAAATAAAAATGATACGGAAAGAAAGAAGAATTAATAAAAGTAATACAAGTGTGTTTGAAGCAAAATTACTTTAGGTTTAATAATAAGTTTTATAGTCAGAAGAAGGGACTTCCAATGGGATCATCAATGTAACCGATAAGGGCAGAAAATTACACGAACTACTTTGAAAATAAAATAAAGTCAACAGGGAAAAATAAAAACAAAATTAAGAAATGGATGAGGAATATAGAGGATATCTTTTTAATATGGGTGGGCGATGATGAAGAATTAAAAGTATTTTTTGAAGAGGTTACAAATTAGAAGAGACTATAAATTTGAAGATAAAAGTAGGAAACAAGAAAATGAACTTCCTAGATTTAAACCAAAGAATAATTCAAGAAAATATAATAAAATTTGAAATTTAAAGGAAAAGCACATATACTGATGTTATAATACCAAATGATTCATACCATCCAATACAGTATAAAATGGCAGCGATAAATATTTCCTTTCATAGAATAAACAGTTGTATAGAAGACGAGGAAAACAGAAAGAAAAAAATAGAATTAATGAAAATAATTGTAAAAAACAACAAGTATAATACGAATGTAGTAGATGAAATATTGAAGAATATAAAACGATGAGAAGAAACACAAAATGAGAATAGTAAAGGAAAGAAGGAGTATAAGTAATGCATATCTTATACAGGTTATAACACACGTAAGATACAAAAATGTTTCAGAAAATATAATATAGGGGTAGCGGTAAAAAATCGAAAACCGTGTTTGATATAGTAAAAGCTACGAATTATGAAGACGAAGACATATTGAAGAAAAGTGGAGAATATACGCGCAGTTATGAGGAATGTGAAAAATTATATCTGGGCGAAATGGTTCATCAATTTTGCCACAGCTTTAAAGAATATAGGAGAGGTGAAGAAAAGTTAACGACGAATTCATTATACGCTAGGCATTGAAAAGAAGAAGGACATAAATTCATAGACCCAGTCGTAAATTATAAGATATTAAAAGTGATGAGTAAAGAAAGGGAATGAAAGTTAAAGAAAGAACTGGAAATATTAAAAATAAGAAATAAAGATGAAAAACGACTAATGAATATAAAAACCACATTTGAAAATGAAGAAATATTTAGTAGCCTATTAGACAACAAAAAAGCGTAGAAAGTGAGTTAACGAAAATTGTAACGGCTACAAAATTTGTAATGTAAGACAACCCACTATGGTTGTAGCTAAGTAAGACGTTACTCCGTCAGGGGGCGGGGCTACAGATGTCCGGTAAGACGGTAAATAAGAATTGAACGGATTCATATTTCTCTGTTGGTGAATGACTTGAAGATGGCTTGACTGCTGAAAGCGCTCGTCAGTACCAAAGACTACATAGTGGTTTGTAAAAATTACTAGTAGAAATATTTGAGCCCACTAACACTCGAATACAAGAATAAATAAATAGATTGATAAATCTAAGGAGTAGAAGAATAATGGAGCCGAGAAATAAAGTAGATTTCTATAAATAATTGAAAACAAAAATTATGTTCAAGAAAACTTTGTCTAAAATTTGGTTTATTAAGCAGTGTTGTTTACTGCATAATATAATACCAAAGTATGCAAAAATCGAAATAAAAGGAAGAAGTGAAACACGGAAAAAAGTAAAGAACATAAGTGTACAGTTATGGGTAAAACAGGAAATAAAATATTTGTATCAGCAAATGAATACGTATAATAAAAAGTTACTAAAAATGCACATAGAACTACATCAAAAGTATAATTACATAGAAATAGAAGAAATTTTGTAAGATTTTGGTGAGCGGAATATGAAGACGAAATTGGAAGAAAGAAATAAGAAGTTGAAAACTAAATTAGAATGTTTAAAAGAAATGAATGATATGAGACTGCCAAACCAGATCAAGCAAATTTGAAGTTATCCGAGACAATAGTTAATTTAACAGAAATGGTATTCAATAATGAAGAAAAGAAATTATTAGAAAAAAGCCTAAATTATGCACCGCCAAGGAATTTGAATAAAGAAGGTATATTAATAGAATGTGAATGAATAATAAGCAAGGAAAAGAGGAGAAAATAAAAAAAAATTGAGATTAGAAATTAGTAACATTGTGGGAACGTTAGAAGAAAAGAACAGAAAACAAGGAGGAAATAGTATGGCTGTTAAGAGAAACAAAAAACAGTTAAAAAGTAAAATAAAACAAATAATATTATGGTAACAAAAGAGGACAAAGGCAACTCCGTAGTGCTAATAGATACAGAAGAGTATACAAAGAAAGGGTATCTTATATATATAAAAATTAGCTGTCACAGTGTTTGTCCGCGATGGACGCCAAAACTACTCAACCGATCTTAATGAAATTTTTTTCAAAATGTGTGATTTGTTCCAACTTAGGCAATAGGATAGGTTTTATCTCAATAAATACTATAAATATTTTTTTATTGCAAATTAATTGTTTCTATAGAACGAAAGGTCGCTAAATATTTATGTTCTATAATTTTCCGGCAGTATATATATATATAAAAATTAGCTGTCACAGTGTTTGTCCGCGATGGGCGCCAAAACTACTCAACCGATCTTAATGAAATTTTTGTCAAAATGTGTTATTTGTTCCAACTTAGACTATAGGATAGGTTTTATTACAATAAATACTATAAATATTTTTTTATTGCAAATTAATTGTTTCTATAGAACGAAAGGTCGCTAAATATTTATGTTCTATAATTTTCCGGCAGATGGCAATGTAAGTCAGTGTATTGTCTGCAATCTGCTGTCAACTAAGTTACGTTAACATCAAATAGATGGCGCGTACTTCAATTCATAATCTCTTGATGCTACAATTTATTTCATGGCACACGTGTTTTCTAGATTCGCAGACGACATAACCGTACTTTTTCTGTTTATTCGTATATCATTATTACTGTTCTGATTCCAGTATTAATTCGTATGTTCTTATTCCTTACTAAGAAATAATTGTGATTCTTGAAATTTTGAGTATAACTTTCATTCCGTTTTTCAATTTACTATTTCTTTGATGTGAATAAAAAATGTGTAAGTACCTACTTGATTTTTATCCTATTATTATTTTTTTTAGTTGATAGGGTTAATAATAATAATTATAAAGCACACGTGTTTTCTAGATTCACAGACGACACAACCGTACTTTTTCTGTTTATTCGTATTTCATTATTACTGTTCTGATTCCGGTATTGTTCATCTGAATCCGACTTAATTTTGATTGTTTTAATTATTTTTTCCAGAAAATGCCGCCAAAAAAGTCTAACCTCTACAATCGGCATAGTAGAGAGTCCCGGCGCAAACGTTTGAAAGAACTCACCAGTCGGCCGATCAAATTGAGGATAGAAACGTATCTCAAAGAACCAGGACGGCAGAGAACCGTATGCAAGAGTCTCGAGGTGAGCGTGATGAACGTCAACGACAGAATCTATTGAGAACAAGAGCAGCGCGTGAACAAAATATTGCAACATACAGAACGCGAGAACAAGAGAGACAGGAAACCAGTCGCACATTCAATCGTTCATATTTCGTTCGTCTTGCGTTCGAATATGCACCAGACATCAATTATTCTGCACATCCTAAAATTACCATCGGTGCAATGGACAAAGAGTGTCAATTCTGTCGGGCATTAAAATTTCGCAATGAAACACCTGGCATGTGTTGTGCGTCAGGGAAAGTCAAACTAACGACTCTTCCAACTCCACCAGAACCTTTAAAATCACTTCTTACTGGCCAGTCGCACGATTCAAAATTATTTTTGAGCAAGATTCGAAAATTCAATTCTTGTTTTCAAATGACGTCATTTGGGGCAAGCAAAATTTGCGATCTATCAACCAATGGACGCAATTTTGAAACTACGTTCAAAATACAAGGCCAGGTATATCATACAATCGGGTCGTTGATGCCAATGCCTGACGTCGTACCAAAATTCTTACAAATTTATTTTATGGGTAGCTGTGAAGAACGCGTGACAACTCGGTGCCAGCATAATTATATTGAACAAGCAGAAGAGAGAACAATTGTAGAGTTATTGGAAAATTTGTTGGAAAGTCGTAATCAACTTATTCAGTTGTTTAAACGAGTGTCGCCACAATTAAAAAACGACAACGTTATTAATGCCGACAAAGTGCCTTCAGGAGAACACGCTGGCAGGTTCAACGCGCCAACTGTAGATGAAGTTGCTGTAATAATGGTTGGCGATCCAGTTAATAGCCGGGCCATCAAAATAACACGTCGAGACAGCACTATAAGTATTATTTCTGATATTCACCGTTCATATGATGCCCTTCAATACCCGCTGATATTTTGGGATGGACAGGATCAATATCACATCAATATCAAACAGTGTGATCCAGTGACTGGTAATGAAACAAACAAAAAAGTAAGTTCAATGAACTACTACGCGCACCGATTAATGATTAGGCGTTACCAGGACAACTATATCCTTTTATATCGTCAGCTCTATCATCAATACGTAGTAGACATGTACGCTAAGATTGAAAGCGAACGCTTAAGATTTATTAGACACAACCAAGCAAAATTAAGATCAGAGGAATACATCCATCTACGAGATGCTATTACCGGAAATATTGATGGAAACTTAAACATTAATGACATCGGAAATGCGTTCATTTTACCTTCAAGTTATATCGGAAGCCCACGAAATATGCAGGAATATATACAAGACGCCATGACTTACGTACGTCATTACGGTCGTCCAGATTTGTTTATAACGTTTACGTGCAATCCGAATTGGGAGGAAATACAAACTTTGCTATTACCAGGTCAACAAGCAATACATCGTCATGATCTGACGGCACGTGTATTTAAACAAAAATTGAAATCTTTGATTGATTTCATAGTAAAACATTCAGTTTTTGACAAAATAATTTGTTGGCTATATTCGATTGAGTGGCAAAAGCGAGGTTTGCCTCACGCCCATATTTTGATTTGGCTTGAAGTTAAAATCCGTCCAGATGAAATTGATCAAATAATTTCAGCTGAGATTCCCGATCCAGCAACTGATCCAGAATTGTATGAGATTGTCACCAGTCACATGATCCACGGCCCATGCGGTGTTTTTAATATGACATCGCCATGCATGGAAGATGGAAAATGTAAGAAGCGTTTCCCAAAGCAATATACGAATGATACTATCACTGATATCGATGGTTATCCTTTGTATCGTCGCCGAAACGCTGAGAATGGTGGACACACTTTCAAAATGCGAATCTCAAATCCTACAAATCAAGTTGAAATTGACAATCAATGGGTGGTACCCTACTCACCGTTGCTTTCGAAAACTTATAAAGCTCATATAAATGTAGAGCTGTGCAGTTCTGTAAAATCCATTAAGTATATTTGCAAATACGTTAATAAAGGTAGTGGTTTGGCCGTTTTTGAAGTACGAAATATCAATAGAAATTACGAAATTTTACAATATCAAATGGGTAGATACATAAGTAGCAACGAAGCTATCTGGCGTATTCTAAGTTTTCCCATACATGAAAGAGAGCCTTCCGTCCAACATCTTGCAGTACATCTTGAAAACGGCCAACGGGTATACTTCACAGAACAAAATGTCCTCCAGAGAGCACTTGAGTCACCAAAAACCACTCTAACTGCATTTTTCACGTTGTGTCAACAATCTGATGCTTTTGGCCAATTTGCAAAAACATTGTTTTACACTGATATTCCACAATATTTTACATGGAACAAATCAGGAAAAAAATGGGTACCACGTAAACAAGGAGAAACGCATCCTTCAATAGCGGGCATATTTAAAGCCAAAACTTTGGGACGGCTTTATACAGTACATCCAAAACAAAGAGAGTGCTTCTTTTTGCGTTTGTTATTGGTAAATGTTCCTGGACCAACTTCTTTTGAATTTTTGCGAAGAGTTAACGGTCAAGTGTTCAATACATATCAAGAAGCATGTCGCGAGTTGCAACTGCTGGAAGATGACAATCATTGGGACCTGACACTTGCTGATGCCGCATTAACGTCTATGCCGAATAGTATTCGCCAACTGTTTGCAATTATTTTGACGACATGTTATCCATCACAATCATCGACTTTGTGGGAAAAATACAAAAACTACATGACTGAAGACATACTACACCGAGTTAAACAAACGAACCAATGTTCAAATATGGATTTTACACCAGAAATGTATAATGAAGCATTAGTATTGATCGAGGACTTATGTGTTTCAATTTCAAATTTGCCACTTAATCATTTTGGTATGCCATCACCAGATCGCCCGGCTACAGACTTAGTTAACAGTGATTTGCAACGAGAAAAACAGTTTAACAACCATGACTTAGCTACAGTAGTTGCAAACAATGAGCTATTATTGACTGACGAGCAGAAGAATATTTACCATCGGATTATGCTGGCTGTTGATGCTAAACAAGGTGGCTTTTTTTTCTTGGATGCACCGGGTGGGACCGGTAAAACATTTTTAATATCGTTGATCCTTGCCAAAATAAGATCACAACAGAAAATTGCATTAGCAATTGCATCATCAGGCATTGCTGCCACTTTGTTGGATGGTGGGCGAACGGCACATTCAGCGTTCTAGCTGCCACTAGATGTTCATAATAAGCCAAATGCAATGTGTAACATTAAAAAAAGAAGCGGAATGGCTGCAGTGTTGCAGGAAAGTTCAATAATAATCTGGGATGAGTGTACAATGGCTCATAAGCATTTACTCGAAGCATTACATAGAACTATGCAAGATTTAAACGGTAATGATAGACTGTTCGGTGGTGCTGTCTTACTATTGTCTGGTGATTTCCGACAGACATTGCCAGTCATTCCTCGCTCTACTTTTGTCGATGAAATAAACGCATGCCTAAAACAATCGTTTTTATGGAGAAACGTCGAAACACTCCGATTGACAATAAACATGCGAGTTCAACTCCAAAATGATCCAGCGGCACAAGTATTTTCTAAGCAATTGCTGGATATTGGAAACGGTGAAATTGATTCTCGGCCTAATACACAATGCATAACATTGCCAGACGATTTCTGCACTGTTGTTCAAACAAAAAATGAACTAATTGAGAGTGTTTTTCCGGATATACTGACTAACTACTTAGATCACAATTGGCTTAGTAGTCGTGCTATTTTGGCAGCAAAAAATGTTGATGTGGATCTCATTAACTACCAGATACAACAATTGTTGCCAGGAGAATTGATGTCATTCAAATCAATCGACGCTACTGTGGATGAAAACGAAGCCGTGAATTTTCCAATTGAATTTTTAAATTCTTTGGATATATAAGGAATGCCACCACACAATCTTCAGCTAAAAATTGGTTCACCGATTATTCTTTTGCGTAATTTAAACCCCCCTAAATTATGCAACGGTACACGTTTGGTCATCAAAAAGATCACCGAAAATGTTCTTGAAGCAACCATTTTGACTGGAAAGTTTAAAGGAGAAATCGTCCTGTTGCCACGTATTCCGATGATACCATCAGATTCTCCAATACCATTCAAAAGGCTTCAATTTCCCATTCGTTTGGCTTTTGCGATGACCATCAGTAAGTCTCAAGGACAAACAATGTCTGTTTGCGGATTAGATTTAGAAAATCCATGTTTTTCCCATGGGCAACTATACGTTGCTTGCTCACGTGTAGGAAAATCATCGAATTTATTAGTGTTAACAAAAGATAGGTTGACAAAAAATATCGTACATCGACTAGCGCTTAATTAAGCTTTAACTAAGAATTATTGTTATTAAAGGTAATGAGAGTACTTACTAATAAAATAAAAGATTAGAAAATTTATGTTGATTTGTATTGATAAATAAAATATAGAACTAAAAACTTTCATGTTTCATTTGTGCTTAATTTTGTCTTCTAAACTCTTTCCTAATCACTATCAGATTTTGACTCAACTATCAGTTCTCTACTCCGTCCATTATTAGATCAGCTCATACGCCGATGTTTCTTTGTTACTGATCATTAACAATATTATACCAAATAGTTGATTATAATATCAATTTAACATGTAATAACTAAGCCACAGCAACGCGTGGCCGGGTCAGCTAGTAAATTTATAAAAAGTAAGAATTATGAAGAGATTAAATATGATTATACTAATAAATTTCAAAGTAGGGTGAAGAAATTAATAAAAAATTCCACTATGTTTAAGAATAAGGTAAAACTACAAGAAACAAATCCGGAAGCGCCTAAATATAAAAGTCAGATAAAATTGCACAAACAAAAGCACCCAGTTAGGCAAATAATATCGCTTATTGGAACATCAGCATATAAGTTATCAAAAGAATGAAGTAAGATACTAAAAGTATATTATTACTTCGAGAAAAAACATAGTATAAAAAATAACAAAAAGTTGATAGAAACACTGAAAAAAGAAGTGCAAGTAAAAGAAAGTTCAATGTTAATATCGCTTGATGTAGTAAATATGTTTACAAACATCCCGGTTGAAAAAACGTTAAAACTGATTGAAAAGAGCAAATAAAAATGATACGGAAAGAAAGAAGAATTAATAAAAGTAATACAAGTGTGTTTGAAGCAAAATTACTTTAGGTTTAATAATAAGTTTTATAGTCAGAAGAAGGGACTTCGAATGGGATCATCAATGTAACCGATAAGGACAGAAAATTACATGAACTACTTTGAAAATAAAATAATGTCAACATTGAAAAATAAAGACAAAATTAAGAAATGGATGAGGAATATAGAGGATATCTTGTTAATATGGGTGCGCGATGATGAAGAATTTAAAGTATTTTTTGAAGAGGTTAACAAATTAGAAGAGACTATAAATTTGAAGATAAAAGTAGGAAACAAGAAAATGAAGTTCCTAGATTTAAACCAAAGAATAATTCAAGAAAATATAATAAAATTTGAAATTTAAAGGAAAAGCACATATACTGATGTTATAATACCAAATGATTCATACCATCCAATAGAGTATAAAATGGCAGCGATAAATATTTCCTTTCATAGAATAAACAGTTGTATAGAAGACGAGGAAAACAGAAAGAAAGAAATAGAATGAATGAAAATAATTTTAAAAAACAACAAGTATAATACGAATGTAGTATATAACATATTTAATAATATAAAACGATGAGAAGAAACACAAAATGAGAATAGTAAAGAAAAGAAGGAGTATAAGTGATCCATATCTTATACAGGTTGTAACACACGTAAGAGACAAAAATGTTTCAGAAAATATAATATATGGGTAGCGGTAAAAAAATCGAAAACCGTGTTTGATATAGTAAAAGCTACGAATTATGAAGACGAAGACATATTGAAGAAAAGTGGAGAATATACGCGCAGTTATGAGGAATGTGAAAAATTATATCTGGGCGAAATGGTTCATCAATTTTGCCAGAGATTTAAAGAATATAGGAGAGGTGAAGGAGAGTTAACGACGAATTCATTATACGCTAGGCATTTTATAGAAAAAGGACATAAATTCATACACTCAGTCGTAAATTATAAGATATTAAAAGTGATGAGTAAAGAAAGAGAATGAAAATTAAAGAAAGAAGTGGAAATATTAATAATAAGAAATAAAGATGAAAAACGACTAATGAATACAAAAACCACATTTGAAAATGAAGAAATATTTAGTAGCCTATTAGACAACAAAAAAGAGTAGAAAATGAGTTAACGAAAATTGTAACGGCTACAAAATTTGTAATGTAAGACAAGCCACTATGGTTTGAGCTAAGTAAGACGTTACTCCGTCAGGGGGGGGGGGCTACAGATGTCCGGTAGGACGGTAAATAAGAATTGAACGGATTCATATTTCTCTGCTGGTGAATGACTTGAAGATGGCTTGACTGCTGAAAGCGCTCGTCAGTACCAAAGACAACATAGTGGTTTGTAAAAATTACTAGTAGAAATATTTGAGCCCACTAACACTCGAATACAAGAATAAATAAATAGATTGATTAATCTAAGGAGTAGAAGAATAATGGAGCCGAGAAATAAAGTAGATTTCTATAAATAATTGAAAACAAAAATTATGTTCAAGAAAACTTTGTCTAAAATTTGGTTTGTTAAGCAGTGTTGTTTACTTCATAATATAATACCAAAGTATGCAAAAATCGAAATAAACGGAAGAAGTGAAACACGGAAAAAAGTAAAGAACATAAGGGTACAGTTAAGGGTAAAACAGGAAATAAAATATTTGTATCAGCAAATGAATACGTATAATAAAAAGTTACTAAAAATGCACATAGAACTACATCAAAAGTATAATTACATAGAAATAGAAGAAATTTTGTAAGATTTTGGTGAGCGGAATATGAAGACGAAATTGGAAGAAAGAAATAAGAAGTTGAAAACTAAATTAGAATGTTAAAAAGTAATGAATGATATGAGAATGCCAAACCAGATCAAGCAGATTTGAAGTTATCCGAGACAATAGTTAAATTAACAGAAATGGTATTCAATAATGAAGAAAAGAAATTATTAGAAAAAAGCCTAAATTATGCACCGCCAATGAATTTGAATAAAGAAGGTATATTAATAGAATGTGAATGAATAATTAGCAAGGAAAAGGGGAGAAAATAAAAAACAATTGAGATTTGAAATTAGTAACATTGTGGGACCATTAGAAGAAAAGAACAGAAAACAAGGAGGAAATAGTATGGCTGTTAAGAGGAACATAAAACAGTTAAAAAGTAAAATAAAACAAATAATATTATGGTAACAAAAGAGGACAAAGGCAACTTCGTAGTGCTAATAGATACAGAAGGGTATACAAAGGAAGGGAATAAATTTATAAAAAGTAAGAATTACGAAGAGATTAAATATGATTATACTAATAAATTTCAATGTAGGGTGAAGAAATTAATAAAAAATTCCACTATGTTTAAGAATAAGGTAAAAATACAAGAAACAAATCCGGAAGCGCCTAAATATAAATGTCAGATAAAATTGCACAAATAAAACCACCCAGTTAGGCCAATAATATCGCTTATTGGAGCAGCAGCATATAAGTTATCAAAAGAATGTAGTAAGATACTAAAAGTATATTATGATTTCGAGAAAAACATTGTATAAATAATAACAAAAGTTGGTAGAAACACTGAAAAAAGAAGTGCAAGTAAAAGAAAGTTCAATGTTAATATCGCTTGATGTAGTAAATATGTTTACAAACATCCCGGTGGAAAAACGTTAAAACTGATTGAAAAGAACAAATAAAAATGATACGGAAAGAAAGAAGAATTAATAAAAGTAATACAAGAGTGTTTGAAGCAAAATTACTTTAGGTTTAATAATAAGTTTTATAGTCAGAAGAAGGGATTTCCAATGGGATCATCAATGTAACCGATAAGGGCAGAAAATTACATGCACTACTTTGAAAATAAAATAATGTCAACAGTGAAAAATAAAGACAAAATTAACAAATGGATGAGGAATATAGAGGATATCTTGTTAAAATGGGTGGGCGATGATGAAGAATTAAAATTATTTTTTGAAGAGGTTAACAAATTAGAAGAGACTATAAATTTGAAGATAAAAGTAGGAAACAAGAAAATGAGCTTCCTAGATTTAAACCAAAGAGTAATTCAAGAAAATATAATAAAATTTGAAATTTATAGGAAAAGCACATATACTGATGTTATAATACCAAATGATTCATACCATCCATTACAGTATAAAATGGCAGCGTTAAATATTTCCTTTCATAGAATAAACAGTTGTGTAGAAGACGAGGAAAACAGAAAGAAAGAAATAGAATGAATGAAAATAATTGTAAAAAACAACAAGTATAATACGAAAGTAGTAGATAAAATATTTAATAATATAAAACGAAGAGAAGTAACACAAAATGAGAATAGTAAAGAAAAGTAGGAATATAAGTGATCCATATCTTATATAGGTTATAACACACGTAAAATACAAAAATGTTTCAGAAAATATAATATAGGGGTAGCGGTTAAAAAAATCGAAAACCGTGTTTGATATAGTAAAAGCTACGAATTATGAAGACGAAGACATATTGAAGAAAAGTGGAGAATATACGCGCAGTTATGAGGAATGTGAAAAATTATATCTGGGCGAAATGGTTCATCAATTTTGCCAGAGATTTAAAGAATATAGGAGAGGTGAAGAAGAGTTAACGACGAATTCGTTATACGCTAGGCATTTAATAGAAGAAGGACATAAATTCATAGACCCAGACGTAAATTAGAAGACATTAAAAGTGATGAGTAAAAAAAGAGAAAGAAAATTAAAGAAAGAAGTGGAAATATTCAAAATAAGTAATACAAATGAAAAACGACTAATGAATACAAAAACCACATTTGAAAATGAAGAAATATTTAGCATCTTATTAGACAACAAAAACCAGTAGAAAATGAGTTAACGAAAATTGTAACGGCTACAAAATTTGTAATGTAAGACAACCCACTATGGTTTGAGCTAAGTAAGACGTTACTCGGTCAGGGGGGGGGCTACAGATGTCCGGAAGGACGGTAAATAAGAATTGAACGGATTCATATTTCTCTGTTGGTGAATGACTTGAAGATGGCTTGACTGCTGAAAGCGCTCGTCAGTACCAAAGACAACATAGTGGTTTGTAAAAATTACTAGTAGAAATATTTGAGCCCACTAACACTCGAATACAAGAATAAATAAATAGATTGATAAATCTAAGTAGTAGAAGTATAATGGAGCCAAGAAATAAAGTAGATTTCTATAAATAATTGAAAACAAAAATTATGTTCAAGAAAACTTTGTCTAAATTTTGGTTTATTAAGCAGTGTTGTTTACTTCATAATATAATACCAAAGTATGCAAAAATCGAAATAAAAGGAAGAAGTGAAACACGGAAAAAAGTAAAGAACATAAGTGTACAGTTATGGGTAAAACAGGAAATAAAATATTTGTATCAGCAAATGAATACGTATAATAAAAAGTTACTAAAAATGCACATAGAAATAGAAGAAATTTTGTAAGATTTTGGTGAGCGGAATATGAAGACGAAATTGGAAGAAAGAAATAAGAAGTTGAAAACTAAATTAGAATGTTAAAAAGTAATGAATGATATGAGAATGCCAAACCAGATCAAGCAGATTTGAAGTTATCCGAGACAATAGTTAAATTGACAGAAATGGTATTCAATAATGAAGAAAAGAAATTATTAGAAAAAAGCCTAAATTATGCACCGCCAATGAATTTGAATAAAGAAGGTATATTAATAGAATGTGAATGAATAATTAGCAAGGAAAAGGGGAGAAAATAAAAAACAATTGAGATTTGAAATTAGTAACATTGTGGGACCATTAGAAGAAAAGAACAGAAAACAAGGAGGAAATAGTATGGCTGTTAAGAGGAACATAAAACAGTTAAAAAGTAAAATAAAACAAATAATATTATGGTAACAAAAGAGGACAAAGGCAACTTCGTAGTGCTAATAGATACAGAAGGGTATACAAAGGAAGGGAATAAATTTATAAAAAGTAAGAATTACGAAGAGATTAAATATGATTATACTAATAAATTTCAATGTAGGGTGAAGAAATTAATAAAAAATTCCACTATGTTTAAGAATAAGGTAAAAATACAAGAAACAAATCCGGAAGCGCCTGAATATAAATGTCAGATAAAATTGCACAAATAAAACCACCCAGTTAGGCCAATAATATCGCTTATTGGAGCAGCAGCATATAAGTTATCAAAAGAATGTAGTAAGATACTAAAAGTATATTACGATTTCGAGAAAAACATTGTATAAATAATAACAAAAGTTGGTAGAAACACTGAAAAAAGAAGTGCAAGTAAAAGAAAGTTCAATGTTAATATCGCTTGATGTAGTAAATATGTTTACAAACATCCCGGTGGAAAAACGTTAAAACTGATTGAAAAGAACAAATAAAAATGATACGGAAAGAAAGAAGAATTAATAAAAGTAATACAAGAGTGTTTGAAGCAAAATTACTTTAGGTTTAATAATAAGTTTTATAGTCAGAAGAAGGGATTTCCAATGGGATCATCAATGTAACCGATAAGGGCAGAAAATTACATGCACTACTTTGAAAATAAAATAATGTCAACAGTGAAAAATAAAGACAAAATTAACAAATGGATGAGGAATATAGAGGATATCTTGTTAAAATGGGTGGGCGATGATGAAGAATTAAAATTATTTTTTGAAGAGGTTAACAAATTAGAAGAGACTATAAATTTGAAGATAAAAGTAGGAAACAAGAAAATGAGCTTCCTAGATTTAAACCAAAGAGTAATTCAAGAAAATATAATAAAATTTGAAATTTATAGGAAAAGCACATATACTGATGTTATAATACCAAATGATTCATACCATCCATTACAGTATAAAATGGCAGCGTTAAATATTTCCTTTCATAGAATAAACAGTTGTGTAGAAGACGAGGAAAACAGAAAGAAAGAAATAGAATGAATGAAAATAATTGTAAAAAACAACAAGTATAATACGAAAGTAGTAGATAAAATATTTAATAATATAAAACGAAGAGAAGTAACACAAAATGAGAATAGTAAAGAAAAGTAGGAATATAAGTGATCCATATCTTATATAGGTTATAACACACGTAAAATACAAAAATGTTTCAGAAAATATAATATAGGGGTAGCGGTTAAAAAAATCGAAAACCGTGTTTGATATAGTAAAAGCTACGAATTATGAAGACGAAGACATATTGAAGAAAAGTGGAGAATATACGCGCAGTTATGAGGAATGTGAAAAATTATATCTGGGCGAAATGGTTCATCAATTTTGCCAGAGATTTAAAGAATATAGGAGAGGTGAAGAAGAGTTAACGACGAATTCGTTATACGCTAGGCATTTAATAGAAGAAGGACATAAATTCATAGACCCAGACGTAAATTAGAAGACATTAAAAGTGATGAGTAAAAAAAGAGAAAGAAAATTAAAGAAAGAAGTGGAAATATTCAAAATAAGTAATACAAATGAAAAACGACTAATGAATACAAAAACCACATTTGAAAATGAAGAAATATTTAGCATCTTATTAGACAACAAAAACCAGTAGAAAATGAGTTAACGAAAATTGTAACGGCTACAAAATTTGTAATGTAAGACAACCCACTATGGTTTGAGCTAAGTAAGACGTTACTCCGTCAGGGGGGGGGGCTACAGATGTCCGGAAGGACGGTAAATAAGAATT
The DNA here is from genome assembly GCA_034769895.1 of Magicicada septendecula. Taxonomy (NCBI): domain Eukaryota; kingdom Metazoa; phylum Arthropoda; class Insecta; order Hemiptera; family Cicadidae; genus Magicicada; species Magicicada septendecula. Next base: position 399,961,789 of record CM068369.1, on the reverse strand, counting down.
GAACGGATTCACATTTCTCTGTTGGTGAATGACTTGAAGATGGCTTGACTGCTGAAAGCGCTCGTCAGTACCAAAGACAACATAGTGGTTTGTAAAAATTACTAGTAGAAATATTTGAGCCCACTAACACTCGAATACAAGAATAAATAAATAGACTGATAAATCTAAGTAGTAGAAGTATAATGGAGCAAAGAAATAAAGTAGATTTCTATAAATAATTGAAAACAAAAATTATGTTCAAGAAAACTTTGTCTAAATTTTGGTTTATTAAGCAGTGTAGTTTACTTCATAATATAATACCAAAGTATGCAAAAATCGAAATAAAAGGAAGAAGTGAAACACGGAAAAAAGTAAAGAACATAAGTGTACAGTTATGGGTAAAACAGGAAATAAAATATTTGTATCAGCAAATGAATACGTATAATAAAAAGTTACTAAAAATGCACATAGAACTACATCAAAAGTATAATTACATAGAAATAGAAGAAATTTTGTAAGATTTTGGTGAGCGGAATATGAAGACGAAATTGGAAGAAAGAAATAAGAAGTTGAAAACTAAATTAGAATGTTAAAAAGTAATGAATGATATGAGAATGCCAAACCAGATCAAGCAGATTTGAAGTTATCCGAGACAATAGTTAAATTAACAGAAATGGTATTCAATAATGAAGAAAAGAAATTATTAGAAAAAAGCCTAAATTATGCACCGCCAATGAATTTGAATAAAGAAGGTATATTAATAGAATGTGAATGAATAATTAGCAAGGAAAAGGGGAGAAAATAAAAAACAATTGAGATTTGAAATTAGTAACATTGTGGGACCATTAGAAGAAAAGAACAGAAAACAAGGAGGAAATAGTATGGCTGTTAAGAGGAACATAAAACAGTTAAAAAGTAAAATAAAACAAATAATATTATGGTAACAAAAGAGGACAAAGGCAACTTCGTAGTGCTAATAGATACAGAAGGGTATACAAAGGAAGGGAATAAATTTATAAAAAGTAAGAATTACGAAGAGATTAAATATGATTATACTAATAAATTTCAATGTAGGGTGAAGAAATTAATAAAAAATTCCACTATGTTTAAGAATAAGGTAAAAATACAAGAAACAAATCCGGAAGCGCCTAAATATAAATGTCAGATAAAATTGCACAAATAAAACCACCCAGTTAGGCCAATAATATCGCTTATTGGAGCAGCAGCATATAAGTTATCAAAAGAATGTAGTAAGATACTAAAAGTATATTATGATTTCGAGAAAAACATTGTATAAATAATAACAAAAGTTGGTAGAAACACTGAAAAAAGAAGTGCAAGTAAAAGAAAGTTCAATGTTAATATCGCTTGATGTAGTAAATATGTTTACAAACATCCCGGTGGAAAAACGTTAAAACTGATTGAAAAGAACAAATAAAAATGATACGGAAAGAAAGAAGAATTAATAAAAGTAATACAAGAGTGTTTGAAGCAAAATTACTTTAGGTTTAATAATAAGTTTTATAGTCAGAAGAAGGGATTTCCAATGGGATCATCAATGTAACCGATAAGGGCAGAAAATTACATGCACTACTTTGAAAATAAAATAATGTCAACAGTGAAAAATAAAGACAAAATTAACAAATGGATGAGGAATATAGAGGATATCTTGTTAAAATGGGTGGGCGATGATGAAGAATTAAAATTATTTTTTGAAGAGGTTAACAAATTAGAAGAGACTATAAATTTGAAGATAAAAGTAGGAAACAAGAAAATGAGCTTCCTAGATTTAAACCAAAGAGTAATTCAAGAAAATATAATAAAATTTGAAATTTATAGGAAAAGCACATATACTGATGTTATAATACCAAATGATTCATACCATCCATTACAGTATAAAATGGCAGCGTTAAATATTTCCTTTCATAGAATAAACAGTTGTGTAGAAGACGAGGAAAACAGAAAGAAAGAAATAGAATGAATGAAAATAATTGTAAAAAACAACAAGTATAATACGAAAGTAGTATAGTCAGAAGAAGGGACTTCCAATGGGATCATCAATGTAACCGATAAGGGCAGAAAATTACATGAACTACTTTGAAAATAAAGTAATGTCAACAGGGAAAAAGAAAGACAAAATTAAGAAATGGATGAGCAATATAGACGATATCTTATTACTATAGGAGTTCCATGATGAAGAATTAAAATTATTGTTTGAAGAGGTTAACAAATTAGAAGAGACTATAAATTTGAAGATAAAAGTAGGAACAAGGAAATAAATTTCGTAGATTTAAACCAAAGAATAATTCAAGAAAATATTCAAAAATTTGAAATATATAGGAAAAGCACATATACTGATGTTATAATACCAAATGATTCATACCATCCAATACAGTATAAAATTGGCAGAGATAAATAATTCCTTTCATAGAAAAAACAGTTGTAGAAAAGATCAAATAAAAATTGTGCCGAGTCGATTAAGATCGGCGCGTATACTGCATTTAACGAACACGCTAAAAGAAAAATAACGTACTGTAGTTAGCGGTGGTGTTCTACGGTACTGTAATGCGGTAAATACGCTGCGCCCGATTGGTGCTGCACTCTGACGGTCGCTGCTGATCGCGAGTTGAGAAAAGCCAGAATAAACGGTTTTAAACCTGTCTTTTGCTGGTCCTCGCCCAAGTAACCGCCTCGTGGCATTTTTCTCCTACAGAGAGAAGTTTTTTAATTGTACCATCTTCTACCTATGGCAGGCTAGATTAAAACAGATCTGCGGTAAGTGACTGCAATATACTTATATATATATTAATTTGAAGTTATGCAAAAGGAATTTGTTTAATAAGAACAGAAATGAATGAAATCGGTTAACCTATCACGCCACGTGGCAAATTAGACTATGTGTAAATTGTATTAATTGTATAGCAATTGTATAACAAACTGAGTAATTATATAACAGTAAATGAAGTCTTAACTAAGGCACCGTAATTGAATAATGTTAACCCAGAGGGGTAAAGTTTATAAATGTATACATGCCAAGTGGTGAGTCAAGTTAGTATGAATAATTAAGTCACCCCAAATTTATTGAGAATGTTAAAGAAAGAGAGTCATAATAAAAATATAAAGTTTCAATGGAAACAAGTAACAAACTTTAATAGAATTGCGAATAATGTAAAGTCAGAATAATATGTAATTTAACTAATATGTTTTCCAAGATAGGGCCATATGCCCGTATAACCTGTTGCAGAGTGTGTCAAACTTTCATTTTAAGTAGGCCTAAAGCTGTGTTTAATATTATAAATGGATATTGGTGCGCGTGAGGTTTCTGGGGGAATTAGTTTTGGAAATTCTAGCTGATAATATTTTGTATGCATAGGGTCCCTCGCTTCAAGTCGAGGAACAGCCCCAAACTAACATGACCATCTAGACTATCTCAACTTCATCTGCCGGAGGAGAACAGCGGAGGACTGGCCACACTCACACTAAAATGTAGATCACCATACCAAACTTCACACCACGGAATAAATCAGGTGACACCAAACCATATTACTTTTATACAAGGCAATGTAACCCACTAGAACTCGTGGACATATAGCTACACAACATTCAATGACTTTAAGCTTTAAACATTTTAATTGGGTCCCCGGTTAACGGGACAGAATAGTGCGTGGACTTGGGGGGGAATCTTTTGTACATTTTGTAACACTGTTATATTAAATGTGAGCCCAGAGGTTGTCATGTATCTGTGGCTGATTACCATTCAGACATGTAAATTTCGTTCTTGTTTTCAGTAGAAGGGTTACCTTAGTGCTAGTAATTCATCATGTAATTTCACAGGTTTAATTTAGTTTTCAATTAATGCATTAATTTCATATATTTATATTCAGATTGGGTCATATAATGGATAGTAGTTTCTTTTGGTAGTTTCATTTTGGTCCCCAGTTTAATCCTGTATAGGCGGATTTTCATGCAGACTTGAACATGCTTCTGGGACAGGTTTAGTTATGCACGATCGCGCCTAGGAACATGTCGGCCTTTGGGCCAAATTAATTTTAAAAAGGTTATAAGGCATTACGACACATTACTGTTTTCAATATTTAACAAAATTTATCACGTTTAAATTCTTTTTAATTGATTATGATCACTTGTGTGTTTACTGAAATCTAATTTTATTTACTCCAAGTCTAAGAGCTCAATGTGGGAGCACTTTATAACAGTATCAGGCATTATGCCAACTCCTGAATTTTAGTATGCCCTGGGGGCACTGGTGTTACACACATATATCTTGAGTTATTAGGTATTAAGACCTTGCAATAGGTGTTGCGTGCAAGGATATTTATAAATTGTAAATTATGTACCTCATGGGGTGAAAGAGGTGTGGCAAGATTTTAATGATGAAAGTTGTAATTGTCCTGTGTTGTGGAACGTGTTTATGTGTTGTATATTGTAGACATATTTCCTTATATGTCCATTATATGTATTCTATATTCATGTGTATTTTTGGGGGTTAGGTATAGGGCTAAGTGGGGAAAAGTAACACCGATTGGAAAAGAACATTTTTTATTCATTTAATTAAAATTTTATATTTAAATTTTTTTGCAGAAACATTTTTTAAGTAGAATAAAGAATATAAATTTTATATTTATTAACTTTTTCAAGTAAAATTATTTAAAGGAGATATAATGAATTTGTTGGGTTAAAGAGATTTAAAGTTTGTTTGTAATAAGAAATTGTTATTGGTTGTTAATTTTGTGAGTTTTAATTGCAAGTCCCGTCTCACTGGATCCAGCGCATTTTTGGCTTCTCTAGGCTTTGGCCTAGTTTTAATTATCTTGTGGCCCTCTTTACTAAAAAAAAAAAAAAAAATTTTTTAAACACTTTTTTTTATGAGTCAATACAATACTTAAGAGGGGTTACAAAAGTATACGGAAAGAAAGAAGAATTAATAAAAGTAATACAAGAGTGTTTGAAGCAAAATTACTTTAGGTTTAATAATAAGATTTATAGTCAGAAGAAGGGACTTCCAATGGGATCATCAATGTAACCGATAAGGGCAGAAAATTACATGAACTACTTTGAAAATAAAATAATGTCAACAGTGAAAAATAAAGACAAACTTAAGAAAAGGATTCGGAATATAGACGATATCTTATTAATATGAGAGGGCGATGATGAAGAATTAAAATTATTTTTTGAAGAGGCTAACAAATTAGAAGAGACTATAAATTTGAAGACATAAGTAGGAAACAAGGAAATAAATTTCCTAGATTTAAACCAAAGAATAATTCAAGAAAATATACTAAAATATGCAATTTATAGAAAAAGCACATATACTGATTTCATAATACCAATTGATTCATACCATCCAATACAGGGTGAAGAAGTTAATGAAAAATTGCACTATGTTTAAGAATAAGAAAAAACTACCAGAAACAAATCCGGAAGCGCCTAAATTTAAATAACAGATAAAATTGCAAAAAAAAAACCACCTAGTTAGGCCAATAATATCGCTTATTGGAGCACCAGCACAGAAGTTATCAAAAGAAAGTAGTAAGATACTGAAAGTATATTATGACTTCGAGAAAAATATTGTATAAGAAATAACAAAACGTTGATAAACACACTGAAAGAGGAAGTGCAGTAAAAGGATATTCAAGTGTAATATCGCTTGATGTAGTAAATATGTTTACAAACATCCCGGCTGTAAAAACGTTAAAACTAATTGAAAAGAACAAATAAAAATTATACGGAAAGAAAGAATAATTAATAAAAGTAATACAAGAGTGTTTGAAGCAAAATTACTTTAGCTTTAATAATAAGTTTTATAGTCAGAAGAAGGCAATTCCAATGGGATCATCAATGTAACCGATAAGGGCAGAAAATTACATGAACTACTTTGAAAATAAAATAATGTCAACAGTGAAAAATAAAGACAAATAAAGACAAAATTAAGAAATGGATGAGGAATATAGACGATATCTTATTAATATGGGAGGGCGATAATGAAGAATTAAAATTATATTTTGAAGAGGTTAACAAATTAGAAGAGACTATAAATTTGAAGATAAAAGTAGGAACAAGGAAATAAATTTCCTAGATTTAAACCAAAGAATAATTCAAGAAAATATTCTAAAATTTGAAATTTATAGGAAAAGGATATATACTGATGTTATAATACCAAATGATTCATACCATCCAATACAGTATACAATGGCAGCGATAAATAATTCCTTCCATGGAATAAGCAGTTGTATAGAAGATGAGGAAAAGAGAAATAAGAAATAGAATGAATGAAATTAATTGTAAAAACAACAAGTATAATACGAATGTGGTAGATAAAATATTTTATAATATAAAACGAAGGGAAGAAACACAAAATGAGAATAGTAAAGAAAAGTAGGAGTATAAGTGACCCATATCCCATATAGGTTATAACACCAGTAAGATACAAAAATGTTTGTGAATATATAATATAGGATTAACGGTTAAAAAATCGAAAACCGTGTTTGATATAATAAAAACTTCGAATTATGAAGACGAAGACATATTGAAGGAAGGTGGAGTTTATATGCGCAAGTATGAGGAATATGAAAAATTATATCTGGGCGAAATGTTTCGTCAATTTTGCCACAGATTTAAAGAATATAGGAGGGGTGAAGAAGAGTTAACGACAAATTCATTATACGCTAGGCATTTTATAGAAGAAGGACATAAATTCATAGACCCAGTCGTAAATTATAAGATATTAAAAGTGATGAGTAAAGAAAGAGAATGGAAATTAAAGAAAGAAGTGGAAATATTAAAAATAAGAAATAAAGATGAAAAACAACAAATGAATATGAAAACCACATTTGAAAATGAAGAAATATTTAGCAGCTTATTAGACAACAAAAACGAGTAGAAAATGAGTTAACGAAAATTGTAACGGCTACAAAATTTGTAATGTAAGAAAACCCACTATGGTTGGAGCTAAGTAAGACGTTACTCCGTCAGGGGGCGGGGCTACATATGTCCGGTAAGACGGTATATAAGAAGTGAACGGTTTCATATTTCTCTGTTGGTAAATGACTTGAAGATGGCTTGACTGCTGAAAGCGCTCGTCAATACCAAAGACAACATAGTGGTTTGTATAAAATTACTAGTAGAAATATTTGAGCCCACTAACACTCCAATACAAGAATAAATAAATAGATTGAAAAATCTAAGGAATAGAAGTATAATGGATCCAAGAAATAAAGTAGATTTCTATAAATAATTGAAAACAAAAATTAATTTAAAGATAACTTTGCTTAAAATTTGGTTTAATAATCAATGTTGTTTAATTCATAATATAATACCAAAGTATGCAAAAATCGAAATAAAAGGAAGAAGTGAAATATGGAAAAAAGTAAAGAATATAAGAGTACAGTTATGGGTAAAACAGAAAGTAAAATATTTGTATCAGCAACTGAATACGTATAACAAAAAGTTACTAAAAATGCACATAGATCTATATCAAAAGTATATTTACATAGAAATAGAAGAAATTTTGTAAGATTTTGATGAGCGGAATATGAAGACGAAATTGGAAGAAAGAAATAAGAAGTTGAAAACTAAATTAGAATGTTTAAAAGAAATGAATGATATGAGAATGAAAAACCAGATCAAGCAGATTTGAAGTTATCCGAGACAATAGTTAATCTAACAGAAATGGTATTCAATAACGAAGAAAAGAAATTATTAGAAAAAAGCCTTAATTATGCACCGCTAAGGAATTTGAATAAAGAAGGTATGTTAATAGAATGTGAAAGTATAATAAGCAAAGAAAAAGAGGAGAAAATAAAAAACAATTGAGATTTGAAATTAGTAACATTGTGGGAACATTAGAAGAAAAGAACAGAAAACAAGGTGGAAATAGTATGGCTGTTAAAGAAACAAAAAACAGTTAAAAAGTAAAATAAAACAAAGTAATATTATGGTACCAATAGCGGACAAAGGCAACTCCGTAGTGCTAATAGGTAAAGAAGAGTATACAAAGAAAGAGAATGAATTTATAAAATGTAAGAATTATGAAGAGATTAAATATGATTATACTAAAAATTAAAAGTAGGGTGAAGAAATTAATAAAAAATTCCACTATGTTTAAGAATAAGATAAAACTACCAGAAACAAATCCGGAAGCGCCTAAATTTAAATGACAGATAAAATTGCACAAATAAAACCACCCAGTTAGGCCAATAATATCGCTTATTGGAGCACCAGCATATAAGTTATCAAAAGAATGTAGTAAGATACTAAAAGTATATTATGGCTTCGAGAAAAACATAGTATAAGAAATAACAAAACGTTGATAGACACACTGAAAGAGGAAGTGCAAGTAAAAGGAAATTCAAGGTTAATATCGCTTGATGTAGTAAATATGTTTACAAACATCCCGGTTGGAAAAACGTTAAAACTAATTGAAAAGAACAAATAAAAATTGTGCCGAGTCGATTAAGATCGGCGCGTATACTGCATTTAACGAACACGCTAAAAGAAAAATAACGTACTGTAGTTAGCGGTGGTGTTCTACGATACTGTAATGCGGTAAATACGCTGCGCCCGATTGGTGCTGCACTCTGACGGTCGCTGCTGATCGCGAGTTGAGAAAAGCCAGAATAAACGATTTTAAACCTGTCTTTTGCTGGTCCTCGCCCAAGTAACCGCCTCGTGGCATTTTTCTCCTACAGAGAGAAGTTTTTTAATTGTACCATCTTCTACCTATGGCAGGCTAGATTAAAACAGATCTGCGGTAAGTGACTGCAATATACTTATATATATATATTAATTTGAAGTTATGCAAAAGGATTTTATTTAATAAGTACAGAAATGAATGAAATCGGTTAACCTATCACGCCACATGGCAAATTAGACTATGTGTAAAGTGTATTAATTGTATAGCAATTGTATAAGAAACTGAGTAATTATATAACAGTAAATGAAGTCTTAACTAAGGCACCGTAATTGAATAATGTTAACCCAGAGGGGTAAAGCTTATAAATGTATACATGCCAAGTGGTGAATCAAGTTAGTATGAATAATTAAGTCACCCCAAATTTATTGAGAATGTTAAAGAAAGGGAGTCATAATAAAAATATAAAGTTTTAATGGAAACAAGTAACAAACTTTAATAGAATTGCGAATAATGTAAAGTCAGAATAATATGTAATTTAACTAATGTAAATGTTTTCCAAGATAGGGCCGTATGCCCGTATAACCTGTTGCAGAGTGTGTCAAACTTTCATTTTAAGTAGGCCTAAAGTTGTGTTTATATTATAAATGGATTTTGGTGCGTGTGAGGTTTCTGGGGGAATTAGTTTTGGAAATTCTAGCTGATAATATTTTGTATAGATAGGGTCCCTCGCTTCAAGTCGAGGAACAGCCCCAACCTGAACATGACCATCTAGACTCTCTCAACTTCATCTGCCGGAGGAGAACAGCGAGGACAGGCCACACTCACACTAAAATATAGACCACCACACCAAACTTCACACCACGGAATAAATCAGGTGACACCAAACCATATTACTTTTATACAAGGCAATGTAACCCACTAGAACTCGTGGACATATAGCTACACAACATTCAATGACTTTAGCTTTAAATATTTTAATTGGGTCCCCGGTTAACGGGACAGAATAATGCGTGGACTTGGGGGGGAATCTTTTGTACATTTTGTAACACTGTTATATTAAATGTGAGCCCAGAGGTTGGAATGTATCTGTGGCTGATTACCATTCAGACATGTAAATTTCTTTCTTGTTTTCAGTAGAAGGGTTACCTTAGTGCTAGTAATTCATCATGTGATTTCACAGGTTTAATTTAGTTTTCAATTAATGCATTAATTTCATATATTTATATTCAGTTTGGGTCATATAATGGATAGTAGTTTCTTTTGGTAGTTTTAGTTGGGTCCCCAGTTTAATCCTGTATAGGCGGATTTTCATGCAGACTTGAACATGCTTCTGGGACAGGTTTAGTTATGCACGATCGCGCCTAGGAACATGTCGGCCTTTGGGCCAAATTAATTTTAAAATGGTTATAAGGCATTACGACACATTACTGTTTTCAATATTTAACAAAATTTATCACGTTTAAATTCTTTTTAATTGATTATGATCACTTGTGTGTTTACTGAAATCTAATTTTATTTACTCCAAGTCTAAGAGCTCAATGTGGGAGCACTTTATAACAGTATCAGGCATTATGCCAACTCCTGAATTTTAGTATGCCCTGGGGGCACTGGTGTTACACACATATATCTTGAGTTATTAGGTATTAAGACCTTGCAATAGGTGTTGCGTGCAAGGATATTTATAAATTGTAAATTATGTACCTCATGGGGTGAAAGAGGTGTGGCAAGATTTTAATGATGAAAGTTGTAATTGTCCTGTGTTGTGGAACGTGTGTATGTGTTGTATATTGTAGACATATTTCCTTATATGTCCATTATATGTATTCTATATTCATGTGTATTTTTGGGGGTTAGGTATAGGGCTAAGTGGGGAAAAGTAACACCGATTGGAAAAGAACATTTTTTATTCATTTAATTAAAATTTTATATTTAAATTTTTTTGCAGAAACATTTTTTAAGGAGAATAAAGAATATAAATTTTATATTTATTAACTTTTTCAAGTAAAATTATTTAAAGGAGATATAATGATTTTGTTGGGTTAAAGAGATTTAAAGTTTGCTTGTAATAAGAAATTGTTATTGGTTGTTAATTTTGTGAGTTTTAATTGCAAGTCCCGTCTCACTGGATCCAGCGCATTTTTGGCTTCTCTAGGCTTTGGCCTAGTTTTAATTATCTTGTGGCCCTCTTTACTAAAAAAAAAAAAAAATTTTAAAACACTTTTTTTTATGAGTCAATACAACACTTAAGAGGGGTTACAAAAGTATACGGAAAGAAAGAAGAATTAATAAAAGTAATACAAGAGTGTTTGAAGCAAAATTACTTTAGGTTTAATAATAAGATTTATAGTCAGAAGAAGGGACTTCCAATGGGATCATCAATGTAACCGATAAGGGCAGAAAATTACATGAACTACTTTGAAAATAAAATAATGTCAACAGTGAAAAATAAAGACAAAATTAAGAAATGGATGAGGAATATAGACGATATCTTATTAATATGGGAGGGCGATGATGAAGAATTAAAATTATTTTTTGAAGAGATTAAAAAATTAGAAGAGACTATAAATTTGAAGATAAAAGTAGGAAACAAGGGAATAAATTTCCTAGATTTAAACCAAAGAATAATTCAAGAAAATATTCTAAAATTTGAAATATATAGGAAAAGCATATATACTGATGTTATAATACCAATTGATTCATACCAACCAATACAGTATAAAATGGCAGTGATAAATAATTCCTTTCATAGAATAAACAGTTGTATGGAAGATGAGGAAAAGAGAAAAAAAGAAATAGAATGATTGAAAATAATTGTGAAAACAACAAGTATAATACGAATGTAGTAGATAAAATATTTAATAATATAAAACGAAGGGAAGAAACACAAAATCAGAATAGTAAAGGAAAGGAGGTGTATAATTGACCCATATCATATATAGGTTATAACACCCGTAAGATACAAAAATGTTTCAGAATATATAATGTAGGAATAGCGATTAAAAAATCGGAAACCTTGTTTGATATAATAAAAACTACGAATTATGAAGACGAAGACATATTGAAGAAAAATGGAGTATATACGCGCAGGTATGAGGAATGTAAAAAATTATATCTGGGCGAAATGTTTCGTCAATTTTGCCAGAGATTTAAAGAATACAGGAGGGGTGAAGAAGAGTTAACGACGAATTCCTTATACGCTAGGCATTTTATAGAAGAAGGACATAAATTCATAGACTAAGTCGTAAATTATAAGATATTAAAAGTGATGAGTAAAGAAATAGAAAGGAAATTAAAGAAATAAGTGGAAATATTATAAATAAGAAATAAAGATGAAAAACGACAGATGAAAATGAAAACCACATTTGAAAATGAAGAAATAATTAGCAGCTTATTAGACAACAAAAACGAGTAGAAAATGATTTAACGAAAATTGTAACGGCTACAAAATTTGTAATGTAAGGCAACCCACTATGGTTGGAGCTAAGTAAGACGTTACTCCGTGAGGGGGCGGGGTTACATGTGTCCGGTAAGACGGTATATAAGAAGTGAACGGTTTCATATTTCTCTGTTGGTAAATGACTTGAAGATGGCTTGACTGCTGAAAGCGCTCGTCAATACCAAAGACAACATAGTGGTTTGTATAAAATTACTAGTAGAAATATTTGAGCCCACTAACACTCTATTACAAGAATAAATAAATAGATTGTCAAACCTAAGGTGTAGAAGAATAATGGAGCCGAGAAGTAAAGTAGATTTCTATAAATAATTGAAAACAAAAATTAAGTTAAAGATAACTTTGTCTAAAATTTGGTTTAATAAGCAGTGTTGTTTAATTCATAATATAATACCAAAGTATGCAAAAATCGAAATAAAAGGAAGAAGTGAAATACGGAAAAAAGTAAAGAAGATAAGTGTACAGTTATGGGTAAAACAGGAAATAAAATATCTGTATCAGCAACTGAATTCGTATAACATAAAGTTACTAAAAATGCACATAGAACTACATCAAAAGTATAATTACATACAAATAGAAAACATTTTGTAAGATTTTGGTGAGTGGAATATGAAGACGAAATTGGAAGAAAGAAATAAGAAGTTGAAAACTAACTTAGAATGTTTAAAAGAAGTGAATGATATGAGAATGAAAAACCAGATCAAGCAGATTTAAAGTTATCCGAGACAATAGTTAATCTAACAGAAATGGTATTCAATAACGAACAAAGAAATTATTAGAAAAAAGCTTAAATTATGCACCGCTAAGGTATTTGAATAAGGAAGGTATATTAATAGAATGTGAAAGTATAATAAGCAAAGAAAAAGAGGAGAAAATAAAAAACAATTGAGATTTGAATTTAGTAACATTGTGAGAACATTAGAAGAAAAGAACAGAAAACAAGGTGTAAATAGTATGGCTGTTAAGAGAAACATAAAATAGTTAAAAAGTAAAATAAAACAAAGTAATATTATGGTAACAAAAGCGGACATAGGCAACTCCGTAGTGCTAATAGATGAAGAAGAGTATACAAAGAAAGGGAATGAATTTATAAAAAGTAAGAATTATGAAGAGATTAGGGGAGACCGGGGCAAGTTGAGACGGAGGCAAGTTGATACAGTGGAGGCTGTGTGAGAACGCGCGTGCGCAGGGTAACGTCCGTGGGACAGGAAAGACATTGATTAGTTCTCAGCATTTGAGAGTGTGTGCAGTGGAGCAGTGTTTATCTGAGCGAAGTTTTCGTGATAAATTTGTTTTTTGTAGTGAAAAGTAAGTTTTTGTGTGCTGTTTGAAGTGTACTGGTGGGCTTAAGTGATCTGTGAACGATTAATTCTTGGTGTTACTTCGTTCTACTACTAATAGGTAAGATAAATCAGCTGTTGTTGTTAGTCTACGCTTGTTCTCTGTTTAGTTGCACTTGTTTAATCAAAATGGCGTCGGTTGGGGCAAATTGATACGGTTGATTTGGGGCAAGTTGATACGGTGTATCAACTTACCCCAGCAGCTTCTAAGAGTGTTTTTCCGTTTGTTTACAGAAAGACTAGAAAGTGTAGCTAAAGAAAGAGATAACAATAAGTTATTAAAAGCAGAACGGGCTAAAAGAAGACTATACAAATCTTTGGCAGAAGAAGGAAGCCAGTTGAAAATTAGTAGCAAGAAAAAAAAGAATGCTCCAAAAGCTGCAAAAGGGAGTAAAGAAAAAATGAAGAAACTACCAACCAGGAAACATTTAAATAAAGAATCAGAGTCAGAAGATGAAGATAGCTTGTGTCTGATGTGTCTTGAGCCATATTCAGCTTCCAAACCAGGTCAACAATGGATACAAAGCATTTCTTGCAGGAAATGGGCCCATTTGGAATTTGGAAATGATAGTGCTCTGTATACATGTGTTAACTGCCTATCAGACGCGTACATAACTGAAAGTGAAAGTGACAATTTTTTTTTAATGTAACATTATAGTTCTCTTCCCAACATTATTGTTTTTTCTTTATGTTCTCTCTTGTTTCATAAATCAATGGTTAACTTCCAGTATTTTTGATTTTTATACAAAAATTAGTAATGAACATGTGTTTTTTATGTCTGTAATTAATATACATTTATTTTATTTGTATTTTGTTTTATTCAAGCAACCAGTGTCTCACCGTTATTAACTCACTCCACATCAGTATCAACTTGCCCCATCTTGGGGCAAGTTGAGACTTCGTGTAGTGGTTAACTATGCAGGTTCTCGTACGCTTATACAATTGATTTTTTAGACCATACTATGCTGTTCTGAAAGCTTAAGAACTAAGCTATCTACTAATTGTAAAATTGACTTGTTACAAGTAACTGAAAAAAATTAAAAAATTAAAAATTGAAAAATGTATCAACTTGCCCCGGCCTCCCCTAAATATGATTATACTAATAAATTTCAAAGTAGGGTGAAGAAATTAATAAAAAATTCCACTATGTTTAAGAAAAAGATAAAGCTACCAGAAACAATTCCGGAAGCGCCTAAATTTAAATGACAGATAAAATTGCACAAATAAAACCACCCCGTTAGACCAATAATATCGCTTATTGGAGCACCAGCATATAAGTTATCAAAAGAATGTAGTAAGATACTAAAAGTATATTATGACTTCGAGAAAAAACATACTATAAAAAATAACAAAAAGCTGATAGAAACACTGAAAAAAGAAGTGCAAGTAAAAGAAAGTTCAATGTTAATATCGCTTGATGTATTAAATATGTTTACAAATATCCCGGTGGGAAAAACGTTAAAATTAATTGAAAAGAACAAATAAAAAGTATACGGAAAGAAAGAAGAATTAATAAAAGTAATACAAGAGTGTTTGGAGCAAAATTACTTTAGGTTTAATAATAAGTTTTATAGTCAGAAGAAGGGACTTCCAATGGGATCATCAATGTAACCGATAAGGGCAGAAAATTACATGAACTACTTTGAAAATAAAATAATGTCAACAGTGAAAAATAAAGACAAAATTAAGAAATGGATGAGGAATATAGACGATATCTTATTAATATGGGAGGGCGATGATGAAGAATTAAAATTATTTTTTGAAGAGGTTAACAAATTAGAAGAGACTATAAATTTTAAGATAAAAGTAGGAAACAAGGGAATAAATTTCCTAAATTTAAACCAAAGAATAATTTAAGAAAATATTCTAAAATTTGAAATACATAGGAAAAGCACATATACTGATGTTATAATACGAATTGATTCATACCATCCAATACAGTATAAAATGGAAGCGATAAATAATTCCTTTCATAGAATAAACAGTTGAATAGAAGATGAGGACAAGAGAAACAAGAAATAGAATGACTGAAAATAATTGTAAAAACAACAAGTATAATACGAATGTAGCAGACAAAATATTTAATAATATGAAAGGAAGAGAAGAAACACAAAATGAGAATAGTAAAGAAAAGAAGGAGTATAAGTGATCCAGACCTTATATAGGTTATAACACCCGTAAGATACAAAAATGTTCCAGAATATATAATATAGGGGTAACGGTTAAAAAATCGAAAACCGTGTTTGAAAAATAAAAACTACGAATTATGAAGACGAAGACATATTGAAGAAAAGTGGAGTATATACGCGCAGGTATGAGGAATGTAAAAAATTATCTGGGCGAAATATTTCTTCAATTTTGCCAGAGATTTAAAGAATATAGGAGGGGTGAAGAAGAGTTAACAGTGAATTCATTATGCGCTAGGCATTTTATAGAAGAAGGACATAAATTCATAGATCCAGTCGTAAATTATAAGATATTAAAAGTGATGAGTAAAGAAAGAGAAAGAAAATTAAAGAAAGAAGTGGAAATATTCAAAATAAGAAATAAAGATGAAAAGCGACTAATGAATATGAAAACCACATTTGGAAATGAAGAAATATTTAGCAGCTTATTAGACAACAAAAACGAGTAGAAAATGAGTTAACGAAAATTGTAACGGCTACAAAATTTGTAATGTAAGACAACCCACTTAGGGTGGAGCTAAATAAGACGTTACTCCGTCAGGGAAGCGGGGTTACATATGTCCGGTAAGACGGTATTATAAGAAGTGAACGTTTTCATATTTCTCTGTTGGTAAATGACTTGAAGATGGCTTGACTGCTGAAAGCGCTCGTCAATACCAAAGACAACATAGTGGTGTGTATAAAATTACTAGTAGAAATATTTGAGCCCACTAACACTCCAATACAAGAATAAATAAATAGATTGTAAAACCTAAGGAGTAGAAGAATAATGGAGCCGAGAAGTAAAGTAGATTTCTATAAATAATTGAAAACAAAAATTAAGTTAAAGATAACTTTGTCTAAAATTTGGTTTAATAAGCAGTGTTGTTTAATTCATAATATAATACAAAAGTATGCAAAAATCGAAATAAAAGGAGGAAGTGAAATACGGAAAAAAGTAAAGAAGATAAGTGTACAGTTATGGGTAAAACAGGAAATAAAATATTTTTATCAGCAACTGAATACGTATAACAAAAATTTACTATGCTCATAGAACTACATCAAAAGTATAATTACATACAAATAGAAAACATTTTGTAAGATTTTGGTGAGTGGAATATGAAGACGAAATTGGAAGAAAGAAATAATAAGTTGAAAATTAACTTAGAATGTTTAAAAGAAATGAATGATATGAGAATGAAAAACCAGATCAAGCTGATTTCAAGTTATCCGAGACAATAGTTAATCTAACAGAAATGGTATTCAATAACGAACAAAGAAATTATTAGAAAAAAGCCTAAATTATGCACCGCCAAGTTATTTGAATAAGGAAGGTATCTTAATAGAATGTGAAAGTATAATAACCAAAGAAAAAGAGGAGAAAATAAAAAACAATTGAGATTTGAATTTAGTAACATTGTGGGCACATTAGAAGAAAAGAACAGAAAGAAAGGTGGAAATAGTATGGCTGTTAAGAGAAACATAAAACAGTTGAAAAGTAAAATAAAACAAAGTAATATTATTGTAACCAAAGCGGACAAAGGCAACTCCGTAGTGCTAATAGATAAAGAAGAGTATACAAAGAAAGGGAATGAATTTATAAAAAGTAAGAATTGTGAAGAGATTAAATATGATTATACTAATAAATTTCAAACTAGGGTGAAGAAATTAATAAAAAACTCCACTATGTTTAAGACTAAGATAAAACTACCAGAAACAAATCCGGAAGCGCCTAAATTTAAATGACAGATAAAATTGCACAAATAAAACCACCCAGTTAGGCCGATAATATCGCTTGTTGGAGCACCAGCATATAAGTTATCAAAAGAATGTAGTAAGATACTAAAAGTATATTATGACTTCGAGAAAAAACATAGTATAAAAAATAACAAAAAGTTGATAGACACACTGAAAGAGGAAGTGCAAAGTAAAAGGAAATTCAAGGTTAATATCGCTTGATGTAGTAAATATGTTTACAAACATCCTGGTTGGAAAAACGTTAAAACTAATTGAAAAGAACAAATACAAAGTATACAGAAAGAAAGAAGAATTATTAAAAGTAATACAAGAGTGTTTGAAGCAAAATTACTTTAGGTTTAATAATAAGTTTTATAGTCAGAAGAAGGGACTTCCAATGGGATCATCAATGTAACCGATAAGAGCAGAAAATTACATGAACTACTTTGAAAATAAAATAATGTCAACAGTGAAAAATAAAGACAAAACTAAGAAATGGATGAGGAATATAGACGATATCTTATTAAAATGGGAGGGCGATGATGAAGAATTAAAATTATTTTTTGAAGAGGTTAACAAATAAGAAGAGACTATAAATTTGAAGATAAAAGTAGGAAACAAGGACATAAATTTCCTAGATTGAAACCAAAGAATAATTCAAGGAAATATTCTAAAATTTGAAATATATAGGAAAAGCACATATACTGATGTTATAATACGAATTGTTTCATACCATCCAATAAAGTATAAAATGGAAGCGATAAATAATTCCTTTCATAGAATAAACAGTTGAATAGAAGATGAGGACAAGAGAAAAAAAGAAATAGCATGAATGAAAATAATTGTAAAAACAACAAGTATAATACGAATGTAGCAGATAAAATATTTAATAATATGAAACGAAAAGAAGAAACACAAAATGAGAATAGTAAAGAAAAGAAGGAGTATAAGTGATCCATACCTTATATAGGTTATAACACCCGTAAGATACAAAAATGTTTCAGAATATATAATGTATGGGTAACGGTTAAAAAATCGAAAACCGTGTTTGATATAATAAATACTACGAATTATGAAGACGAAGACATATTGAAGAAAAATGGAGTATATACTTGCAGGTATGAGGAATGTAAAAAATTATATCTGGGCGAAATGTTTCGTCAATTTTGCCAGAGATTTAAAGAATATAGGAGGGGTGAAGAAGAGTTAACGGTGAATTCATTATACGCTAGGCATTTTATAGAAGAAGGACATAAATTCATAGACCCTGTCGTAAATGATAAGATATTAAAAGTGATGAGTAAAGAAAGAGAAAGGAAATTAAAGAAAGAAGTGGAAATATTAAAAATAAGAAATAAAGATGAAAACGACTAATGAATATGAAAACCACATATGGAAATGAAGAAATAATTAGAATCTTATTAGACAACAAAAACGAGTAGAAAATGAGTTAACGAAAATTGTAACGGCTACAAAATTTGTAATGTAAGACAACCCACTTAGGGTGGAGCTAAATAAGACGTTACTCCGTCAGGGAAGCGGGGTTACATATGTCCGGTAAGACGGTATTATAAGAAGTGAACGTTTTCATATTTCTCTGTTGGTAAATGACTTGAAGATGGGTTGACTGCTGAAAGTGCTCGTCAATACCATAGACAACATAGTGGTTTGTATAAAATTACTAGTAGAAATATATGCGCCCACTAACACTCCAATACAAGAATAAATAAATAGATTGACAAATCTAAGGTGTAGAAGAATTATGGAGCAGAGAAATAAAGTAGATTTCTATAAATATTTGAAAACAAAAATTAATTTAAAGATAGCTTTGTCTAAAATTTGGTTTAATAAGCAGTGTTGTTTAATTCATAATATAATACTAATGTATGCAAAAATCGAAATAAAAGGAAGAAGTGAAATACGGAAGAAAGTAAAGAAGATAAGTGTACAGTTATGGGTAAAGCAGGAAATAAAATATTTTTATCAGCATCTGAATACGTATAATAAAAAGTTACTAAAAATGCACATAGAACTACATCAAAAGTATAATTACATAGAAATAGAAGAAATTTTGTAAGATTTTGGTGAGCGGAATGTAAAGACGAAATTGGAAGAAACAAATAAGAAGTTGTAAACTAAATTAGAATGTTTAAAAGAAATGAATGATATGAGAATGAAAAAACAGATCAAGCAGATTTGAAGTTATCCGAGACAATAGTTAATGTAAAAGAAATGGTTTTCAAATGTAAAGAAAAGTAATTATTAGAAGAAACCCTAAATTATGCACCGCCAAGTAATTTGAATAAAGAAGGTATATTAATAGAATAGATTTAAAGAATATAGGAGGGGTGAAGAAGAGTTAACGACGAATTCATTATACGCTAGGCATTTTATAGAAGAAGGACATAAAAATTCATAGACCCAGTCGTAAATGATAAGATGTTAAAAGTGCTGAATAAAGAAAGAGAAAGGAAATTAAAGAAAGAAGTGGAAATATTAAAAATAAGAAATAAAGATGAAAATCGACTAACGAATATTGTAACAAGTTCAAATAATAAATAAGAGGATCGTTTAAAACCTGAACGCTCTTCAACTTTTCGCTCCGCTGTGGGTAGTGTTGATTGGTAACAAGCCGCTGTTTGACTCTTTTAAGCCCCACTGTTACGAGCGCCAATTTGTAACAAGACCCTGTATGCTGTAGTTACAAATAAAAAGAAAGAAAGAAAAAATTTTATTAAAAAAAAAATGGTCTGAAAAAAAAAATTTATGTTTGCTTATGGTGTATATAATTTGTAATGAATTCTGTTTTATTGTTTTAAACAAATTTCTAAAATTTGTTAAGGTATTTTTTTGTTTAATTCGCACTTCTGGAAGATATTAACAAAATCCGGAGTTAATCAGATTAACTCCTGTCAGCAATCGATTAACGACTTTCCGTGCTGCTCCAGTATCTCACCTTTCGTTAATATTTTCTTCTTTCAGGAAGTCTCGTGCTTAATTAACACCTTAAATTACAATGTGAAATAATTTTCTACTCTACACAATTGAAATGAATTGATTTATTAACATTTATTGGTAATAATCGATATTAAATCGATTTCGAATAATTGTCGACTCCGTCTCAGGGATAAATCGATATGTTAATGCAGGTTAAAAATTCATATAATTATTATAAAAGGTTCTTGGAGCGATTATTTTATAATAGTCAGAGAAGGGCAGGACGAAAAAGTATAACATTTACAATAAATAATTTTAAATAACTAGTATCTAACAATTGTGAATAAAATATAGAAAATGTTTAATATAGTTGAATTACAAACCAATTGTAGGCGACGAAGTCAGTCGAAGTTGGTGGCCGTGCCTCGTTTTTCCATCATGGCCGCTCACAGAAACGAAGAGGTTAATTGCAATATTCGTCGCGAGCAAATCTCACAATAAAATCAACTTTATAATTGTTTTAAAGATCCCCGAACTTGTGTAAACTGTCTAGTACGTTGTTTGGGGTAGTCTGGGTGAGTGTTCAGTGTCCACTGGTGTTAATTATTTTATATTAGAGGTGTTCACTTATGTCTGTTCGTTACGCAAAAATGATTATTCTGTAGTAGCTTGAATTATTACTAATATGTAGTTTTAATGTTTTAATTCACTGGTATTATGTAGTGTGGTGTTCGTTTTCACTGTTGTCGTTGAAGTTTTTATATGTTTTGACTGGAAAAGTGTTTATTTAAGTAACTCTCGTTTCTCACAGAATTCTTTCGGTAACCTTAGCACTTCATTATACGGTTTTAAAGAACGCAATTCTGCATAGACTGTTCAGGTTGAGCGTTAACAAAGAACTAACTAACTTCCTCCACTTTAGTATAAATCTTGCCAAGTTAATATTTGAAAAGTATTGTTAAAATAATTCTTACTTCCCATATACATGATTCCAAACTACATTATATATGGAATAATTTTAGTTTATTATTCGCTTTCATGAATTATTAACCATATAATTGGTTTATTTATCGCATTCTGTTTAATTTGATATGTCATAGTCCATATTTGTTGAGAGTTTTTGATAAAATTACCAAATTTCTTTCTTTTTGGAAATCTATGGCCAAAACGTTGTTTCCGCCTTCCTATACTTTTACTGCCATTTTAAGTGTTACTAATACCATTATAATAAATTTCAAATGGTCACATATCCCTTCCTTTCCTTAATTACATATAAATTGAACATTTGAACTGGTTTTTAGTGATAATTCCTGAATTTAACATTCCTCTTTAAAAATAGTTAATTTATACATTTCAAAAATTTTTAATAATTTAATGTATTTTTCTATATTACCCTTTTAAACCATAGGTTCATTTACAGTAGCTGTTAATTGATCTACCTTACCTAAATCTTGTCAGTTTACATGATTCATTGGTGAATTGAATGGTTTATATTGATTTTTATGAAGTCATCATTTGGCCAAGAGTTTAGTATTTTACATGTATGGTTTTTTCAAATAAATTTACTTCTACTCCTCCTCTGACTCTTAATAGTTATCATGACATAAAATAAAATTGTTTACAAACTTATTGAGATGTGTAGCATCTAATTCATGCTACTGTTATAAAAATAATAATTAACATCACTCAGCATTCTGTAAAGTTGGACATGTTTGCTGAAATTGTAGTTAACATACATTTAACTCATTTTGTTAATTAATACAGCATACATACTGAAACATTTTAATTGGTATGTATGCTGTTATTTAACTAATATAACTTATTCTAAACATATAAATCTTATTGTATAAGAACTCTTTCAAAAATATGGAGTTCATGGCTTTGAATAGTATTAGCCATTTAAACGTTTTAATCCTATTAACACTTAAACTATTATCAGTCCTTTCTGTTTTTACTATTATTATTTAACATCCCCTTATATAGTAAACATTTCCACCCACACTTTCTTTGTTATTGTCATTCCTACAAATGTTTTGAGATAACAAAGTGACCTAAAATAATGAAATATTGGAAATACCTTCCATCTTATTATTTCATGATTGGTTAATTATCAAATATAAAAGTTGTTTTATAGCATATATTTTAAGTTATAGTAACACTACAACTTCAAGTTTATTATATTTCAAAACACATACAGTAGTACACTTTCACTGGTGGTTCTGACTTATATTGAGTCTTATTATCTCAGACCAGACCTTTAGTCATCATGGACTGTGAAGATTTGTTTATTTTTCAGCACATAATAACTTTAGTTGGTGCCCCTCTTATCATACTATACAACACTTTTGTTTATTAATAATTACAATTTTATAGGGTTTCGGGATGTTATACTTTCTTTAATTGTATCTATTGGTTTGGGGTTTATGGTAGTTAATAATAGGTTTTTTTATGGTGTTTCTTACATCCTATGTCTTCCTTTCTTCTCGTCTTCTTTCTTGTGTTCACTCTTGGGTAAACCAAGGTACTCAGTGTTATCTTGACTGATGGTTGGTTCGGAGTATCTTCTTTATTTTTTGATACTGACTTTACTCTTCTTTCCTGGTTTCAGGGTATCTTGTTTATCGCCTGATAATAAACCTTACTCTTCTTTCTTCTTGTGTTTGGGGTAATTTTTGTTATCTCCACTCCTAATCTTATCCTTTTTTCTTTATTTTGGGGTATCTAGTTTATCTCTTACTCCTAAACTCCTGGGTAATCTCCTGGTTGTTTAAAATGAGTTTTCCTTAATTCTTTCTTTGACTTTTATGGTTGTAATTTTTATAATTTAATTATTGTTTTTCTTTTATTGTGGTTTTTTCCTTTGAAGTAATTGAATTTCATTCGATATTCTTTTAGTATATCTAATTTATTATATTTTATGATCTTAAATGAATTATTTATTGGTGGAATATCTGTCATGCTACAATTTGAAAACCTCATTTGGAAATGCAGAAATATTTACCATCTTATTAGACAACAAAAACCAGTAGAAAATGAGTTAACGAAAATTGTAACGGCTACAAAATTTGTAATGTAAGGCAACCCACTATGGTTGGAGCTAAGTACGACGTTACTCCGTCAGTGGGCGGGGCTACATATGTCCGGTAAGACGGTATATAAGAAGTGAACGGTTTCATATTTCTCTGTTGGTAAATGACTTGAAGATGGCTTGACTGCTGAAAGTGCTCGTCAATAACAAAGACAACATAGTTGTTTGTAAAAATTATTAGTAGAAATATTTGAGCCCACTAACACTCCAATACAAGAATAAATTAATAGATTGACAAATCTAAGGAGTAGAAGAATAATGGAGCAGAGAAATAAAGTAGATTTCTCTAAATAATTGAAAACAAAAATTAAGTTAAAGATAACTTTGTCTAAAATTTGGTTTAATAAGCAGTGTTGTTTACTTAATAATATAATACTAAAGTATGCAATAATCGAAATAAGAGGAAGAAGTGAAATACGGAAAAAGTAAAGGAGATAAGTGTACAGTTATGGTTAAAACGGGAAATAAAATAATTGTATCAGCAACTAAATACGTATAATAAATCGTTATTAAAAATTCACTTAGAACTACATCAAAAGTATAATTACATAGAAATAGAAGAAATTTTGTAAGATTTTGGTGAGCGGAATATGAAGACGAAATTGGAAGAAAGAAAAAAGAAGTGGAAAACTAAAATAGAATGTTTAACAGAAATGAATGATATGAGAATGAAAAACCAGATCAACCAGATTTGAAGTTATTCGAGACAATAGTTAATTTAAAAGAAATGGTTTCAATAATGAAGAAAAGTAATTATTAGAAGAAAGCCTAAATTATTCACCGCCAATTAATTTGAATATAGAAGGTATATTAATAGAATGTGAAAGTATAATAAGCAAAGAAAAAGAGGAGAAAATAAAAAACAATTGAGATTTGAAATTAGTAACATTGTGGGAACATTAGAAGAAAAGAACAGAAAACAAGGAGGAAAAAGTATGGCTGTTAAGAGAAACATAAAACAGTTAAAAAGTAAAATAAAACAAAATAATATTATGGTAACAAAAGCGGACAAAGGCAACTCCGTAGTGCTAATAGATAAAGAAGAGTATACAAAGAAAGGGAATGAATTTATAAAATGTAAGAATTATGAAAAGATTAAATATGATTATACTAATAAATTTCAAAGTAAGGTGAAGAAATTAATAAAAAATTCCACTATGTTTAAGAATAAGATATACCTACCAGAAACAAATCCGGAAGCGCCTAAATTTAAATGACAGATAAAATTGCACAAATAAAACCACCCAGTTAGGCCAATAATATCGCTTATTGGAGCACCAGCATATAAGTTATCAAAAGAATGTTGTAAGATACTAAAAGTATATTATGACTTCGAGAAAAAACATAGTATAAAAAATAACAAAAGTTGATAGACACACTGAAAGAAGAAGTGCAATTAAAAGGAAATTCAAGGTTAATATCGCGTGATGTAGTACATATGATTACAAACATCCCGGTTGGAAAAACGTTAATAATAATTGAAGAGAACAAATAAAAAGTATACGGAAAGAAAGAAGAATTAATAAAAGTAATACAAGTGTGTTTGAAGCAAAATTACTTTAGGTTTAATAATAAGTTTTATAGTCAGAAGAAGGGACTTCGAATGGGATCATCAATGTAACCGATAAGGGCAGAAAATTACATGAACTACTTTGAAAATAAAATAATGTCAACAGTGAAAAATAAAGACAAAACTGAGAAATGGATGAGGAATATAGACGATATCTTGTTAATATGGGATGGCAATTATGAAGAATTAAACGTACTTTTTTAGAGGTTAACAAATTAGAAGAGACTATAACTTTGAAGATAAAAGTAGGAAACAAGGAAATAAATTTCCTAGATTTAAACCAGAGAATGACATAAGAAAATTTACTAATATTTGAAATTTATAGGAATAGCACACATACTGATGTTATAATACCAATTGATTCATAACATCCAATGTAGTATAAAAGAGCAGCGATAAATATGTCCTTTCATAGAATAAACAGTTGAATAGAAGATGAGGAAAACAGAAAGAAAGAAATAGAATGTAGGAATATAATTGTAAAAAACATCAAGTATAATACGAATGTAGTAGATAAAATATTTAATAATATTAAACGAAGAGAAGAAACACAAAATGAGAATAGTAAAGAAAAGAAGGAGTGTAAGTGATCCATATCGTATATAGGTTATAACACCCGTAAGACACAAAAATGATTCAGAATATATAATATAGGGGTAGCGGTTAAACAATCGATAAACGTGTTTGATATAATAAAAACTACGAATTATGAAGACGAAGACATATTGAAGAAAAGTGGCGTATATACGCGCAGATATGAGGAATGTGAAAAATTATATCTGGGCGAAATGTTTCGTCAATTTGGCAGAGATTTAAAGAATATAGGATGGGTGAAGAAGAGTTAACGACGAATTAATTATACGCTAGGCATTTTATAGAAGAAGGACATAAATTCATAGACCCAGTCGTAAATGATAAGATTTTAAAAGTGATGAGTAAAGAAAGAGAAAGAAAATTAAAGAAAGAAGTGGAAATATTAAAAAAAGAAATAAAGATGAAAAACGACTAATGAATATGAAAACCATATTTGAAAATGAAGAAATATTTAGCATCTTATTAGACAACAAAAACCAGTAGAAAATGAGTTAACGAAAATTGTAACGGCTTCAAAATTTGTAATGTAAGACAACCCACTATGGTTGGAGCTAAGTAAGACGTTACTCCGTCAGGGGGCGGGGCTACATATGTCCGGTAAGACGGTATATAGGAAGTGAACGGTTTCATATTTCTCTGTTGGTAAATGACTTGAAGATGGCTTGACTGCTGAAAGTGCTCGTCATTAACAAAACAACATAGTTGTTTGTATAAAATTATTAGTAGAAATATTTGAGCCCACTAACACTCCAATACAAGAATAAATTAATAGATTGACAAATCTAAGGATTAGAAAAATAATGGAGCAGAGAAATAAAGTAGATTTCTCTAAATAATTGAAAACAAAAATTAAGTTAAAGATAACTTTGTCTAAAATTTGGTTTAATAAGCAGTGTTGTTTACTTAATAATGTAATACTAAATTATGCAATAATCGAAATAAAAGGAAGAAGTGAAATACGGAAAAAATTAAAGGAGATAAGTGTACAGTTATGGGTAAAACTGGAAATAATATATTTGTACCAGCAACTGAAAACGTATAACAAAAAGTTATTAAAAATGCACATAGAACTACATCAAAAGTATAATTACATAGAAATAGAAGAAATTTTGTAAGATTTTGGTGAGCGGTATATGAAGACGAAATTGGAAGGAAGAAATAAGAAGTTGAAAACTAAAATAGAATGTTTAACAGAAATGAATGATATGAGAATGGAAAACCAGAGCAAGCAGATTTGAAGTTATCCGAGACAATAGTTAATCTAACAGAAATGGTATTCAATAATGAAGAAAAGAAATTATTAGAAAAAAGCCTAAATTATGCACCGCCAAGGAGTTTGAATAAAGAAGGTATATTAATAGTATGTGAACGTATAATAAGCATAGAAAAAGAGGAGAAAATAAAAACAATTAAGATTTGAATTAGTAACATTGTGGGAAAATTAGAAGAAAAGAACAGAAAACAAGGAGGAAGTAGTATGGGTGTTAAGAGAAACATAAAACAGTTAAAAAGTAAAATAAACAAAATAATATTATGGTAACAAAAGCGGACAAAGGCAACTCCGTAGTGCTAATAGATACAGAGGAGTATACAAAAAAGGGAATGAATTTATAAAAAGTAAGAATTATGAAGAGATTAAATATGATTATACTAATAAATTTCAAAGTAAGGTGAAAAAAATAATAAAAAATTCCTCTATGTTTAAGAATAAGATAAACCTACCAGAAACAAATCCGGAAGCGCCTAAATTTAAATGACAGATAAAATTGCACAAATAAAACCACCCAGTTAGGCCAATAATATCGCTTATTGGAGCACCAGCATATAAGTTATCAAAATAATGTTGTAAGATACTGAAAGTATATTATGACTTAGAGAAAAAACATAGTATAAAAAGTAACAAAAAGTTGATAGACACACTGAAAGAAGAAGTGCAAGTAAAAGGAAATTCAAGCTTAATATCGCTTGATGGAGTAAATAATATTACAAACATCCCGGTTGAAAAAACGTTAAAACTAATGGAAAAGAACAAATAAAATTATACGGAAAGAAAGAAGAAGTAATAAAAGTAATACAATAGTGTTTGAAGCAAAATTGCTTTAGGTTTAATAATAAGTTTTATAGTCAGAAGAAGGGACTTCCAATGGGATCATCAATGTAACCGATAAGGGCAGAAAATTACATGACCTACTTTGAAAATAAAATAATGTCAACAGTGAAAAATAAAGACAAAAATAAGAAATGCATGAGGAATATAGACGATATCTTGTTAATATGAGAGGGCGATGATTAAGAATTAAAAGTATTTTTTGAAGTGTTTAACAAATTAGAAGAGACTATAATTCTGAAGATAATAGTAGGAAACAAGGAAATAAATGTCCTAGAATTAAACCAAAGAATAATTCAAGAAAATATACTAAAATTCGAAATTTATAGTAAAAGCACATATACTGATATTATAATACCAATTGATTTATACCATCCAATACAGTATAAAATGGCAGCGATAAATGTTTCCTTTCATAGAATAAACAGTTGAATAGAAGATGAGGAAAACAGAAAGAAAGAAATAGAATGAATTAAAATAATTGTAAAAAACAACAAGTATAATACGAATGTAGTAGATAAAATATTAATAATATAAAACGAAGAGAAGAAACACAAAATGAGTATAGTAAAGAAAAGAAGGAGTGTAAGTGATCCATATCGTATATAGGTTATAACACCCGTAAGATACAAAAATGTTTCAGAATATATAATATAGGGGTAGCGGTTAAACAATCGAAAACCGTGTTTGATATAATAAAAACTACGAATTATGAAGACGAAGATATATTGAAGAAGAGTGGAGTATATACGCGCAGATATAAGGGATGTGAAAAATTATATTTGGGCGAAATGTTTCGTCTATTTAGCCAGAGATTTAAAGAATATAGGAGGGGTGAGAAAAGTTAACGACGAATTCGTTATACGCTAGTCATTTTATAGAAGAAGGACATACATTCATAGACCGAGTCGTAAATTATAATATATTAAAAGTATTTAGTAAAGAAAGAGAAAGAAAATTAAAGAACGAAGTGGAAATATTAAAAATAAGAAATAAATTTGAAAAAAGACTAATGAATATGAAAACCACATTTGAAAATGAAGATCTTATTAGACAACAAAAACCAGTAGAAAATGAGTTAACGAAAATTGTGACGGCTACAAAATTTGTAATGTAAGACAACCCACTATGGTTGGAGCTAAGTAAGACGTTACTCCGTCAGGGGGCGGGGCTACATATGTCCGGTAAGACGGTATATAGGAAGTGAACGGTTTCATATTTCTCTGTTGGTAAATGACTTGAAGATGGCTTGACTGCTGAAAGTGCTCGTCAATACCAAAGACAACATAGTTGTTTGTATAAAATTATTAGTAGAAATATTTGATCCCACTAACACATCAATACAAGAATAAAT
The DNA here is from genome assembly GCA_034769895.1 of Magicicada septendecula. Taxonomy (NCBI): domain Eukaryota; kingdom Metazoa; phylum Arthropoda; class Insecta; order Hemiptera; family Cicadidae; genus Magicicada; species Magicicada septendecula. The sequence continues at coordinate 399,932,814 of CM068369.1, read as the reverse complement.
TAGTAGATTGACAAATCTAAGGAGTAGAAGAATAATGGAGCAGAGAAATAAAGTAGATTTCTCTAAATAATTGAAAACAAAAATTAAGTTAAAGATAACTTTGTCTAAAATTTGGTTTAATAAGCAGTGTTGTTTACTTAATAATATAATACTAAAGTATGCAATAATCGAAATAAGAGGAAGAAGTGAAATACGGAAAAAAGTAAAGGAGATAAGTGTACAGTTATGGTTAAAACAGGAAATAAAATAATTGTATCAGCAACTAAATACGTATAATAAATCGTTATTAAAAATTCACTTAGAACTACATCAAAATATAATTACATAGAAATAGAAGAAATTTTGAAAGATTTTGGTGAGCGGAATATGTAGACGAAATTGGAAGAAAGAAGTGAGAAGTTAAAACTAAATTAGAATGTTCGACAGAAATGAATTGCACAAATAAAACCACCCATTTAGGCCAATAATATCGCTTATTTGAGCACCAACATATACGTTATCAAAAGAATGTTGTAAGATACTAAAAGTATATTATGACTTAGAGAAAAACGTAGTATAAAAAATAACAAAAAGTTGATAGACACACTGAAAGAAGAAGTGGAAGTAAAAGGAAATTCAAGGTTAATATCGGTTGATGTAGTAAATATGTTTACAAACATCCCGGTTGGAAAAACGTTAAAACTAATTGAAAAGAACAAATAAAAAGTATACAGAAAAAAGAAGAATTAATGAAAGTAATACACGAGTGTTTTTGAAGCAAAATTACTTTATGTTTAATAATAAGTTTTATAGTCAGAAGAAGGGACTTCCAATGGGATCATCAATGTAACCGATAAGGGCAGAAAATTACATGAACTACTTTGAAAATAAAATAATGTCAACAGTGAAAAATAAAGACAAAATTAAGAAATTGATGAGGAATATAGACGATATCTTGTTAATATGGGAGGGCAATGATTAAGAATTAAAAGTATTTTTTGAAGAGGTTAACAAATTAGAAGAGACTATAATTTTGAAGATAATAGTAGGAAACAAGGAAATAAATTTCCTAGAATTAAACCAAAGAGTAATTCAAGAAAATATACTAAAATTCGAAATTTATAGTAAAAGCACATATACTGATGTTATAATACCAATTGATTTATACCATCCAATACAGTATAAAATGGCAGCGATAAATGTTTCCTTTCATAGAATAAACAGATGAGGAAAACAGAAAGAAAGAAATAGAATGAATTAAAATAATTGTAAAAAACAACAAGTATAATACGAATGTAGTAGATAAAATATTAATAATATAAAACGAAGAGAAGAAACACAAAATGAGTATAGTAAAGAAAAGAAGGAGTGTAAGTGATCCATATCGTATATAGGTTATAACACCCGTAAGATACAAAAATGTTTCAGAATATATAATATAGGGGTAGCGGTTAAAAAATCGAAAACCGTGTTTGATATAATACAAACTACGAATTATGAAGACGAAGATATATTGAAGAAAAGTGGAGTATATACGCGCAGATATAAGGGATGTTAAAAATTATATTTGGGCGAAATGTTTCGTCTATTTAGCCAGAGATTTAAAGAATATAGGAGGGGTGAGAAAAGTTAACGACGAATTCGTTATACGCTAGGCATTTTATAGAACAAGGACATACATTCATAGACCCAGTCGTAAATTATAATATATTAAAAGTGATTAGTAAAGAAAGAGAAAGAAAATTAAAGAACGAAGTGGAAATATTAAAAATAAGAAATAAATTTGAAAAACGACTAATGAATATGAAAACAACATTTGAAAATGAAGAAATAGTTAGCATCTTATTAGACAACAAAAACCAGTAGAAAATGAGTTAACGAAAATTGTAACGGCTACAAAATTTGTAATGTAAGACAACCCACTATGGTTGGAGCTAAGTAAGACGTTACTCCGTCAGGGGGCGGGGCTACATATGTCCGGTAAGACGGTATATAGGAAGTGAACGGTTTCATATTTCTCTGTTGGTAAATGACTTGAAGATGGCTTGACTGCTGAAAGTGCTCGTCAATACCAAAGACAACATAGTTGTTTGTATAAAATTATTAGTAGAAATATTTGATCGCACTAACACACCAATACAAGAATAAATTAGTAGATTGACAAACTAAGGAGTAGAAGAATAATGGAGCAGAGAAATAAAGTAGATTTCTCTAAATAATTGAAAACAAAAATTAAGTTAAAGATAACTTTGTCTAAAATTTGGTTTAATAAGCAGTGTTGTTTACTTAATAATATAATACTAAAGTATGCAATAATCGAAATAAGAGGAAGAAGTGAAATACGGAAAAAGTAAAGGAGATAAGTGTACAGTTATGGGTAAAACAGGAAATAAAATATCTGTATCAGCAACTGAATACGTATAAGAAAAAGTTATTAAAAATGCACATAGAACTACATCAAAATTATAATTACATAGAAATAGAAGATAACTAAAACAGTGTTAATTCTAAAATAAATAATACATGAACTTTATAACCAGGATTGGGAAGGTGAAAATGAAAGAAAAGAAAAGAAAAGAATTTTGTATTCATGTTTTTAAGTTTTTTAGCCATGAAATTAGGCACACTTGTTAAATCATATTTGTTATGTTTATTAATGAATAAAGTTGTGTTAGTGGTTAAAATCACAAGCAGAATTATCACTGTTGGACACCTCTATATAAAAATATTCCGGAAAATATCGGAATATTTTATGTATAGTGGTGTGCAACAGTGATAATTCTGCTTGTTATGTTTATGTAAAACCAGTTGGTTTCACTAATGTTATTTTAATGAATGAATGTGTGTATAAGATACTGTGATTCGTGGTAACGCTAAACCATATTTGTTATGTTAATGAAAAACCAGTTTGTGTAAAAAAGAAATTTGTTATATATAATTAGTGAATTAATCAGATATTTTCAATATTAATGTTAGACCATGGTCGTGATAAGAAGTTAATTTTTTCAAAATCTCTTATCAAATTATGTCAGAGATTAAGAAATATGGGAAGGTATTATGTACTGCTGTAAAAATGAGCAACAGTACATAAGAATAAAATAATAATTTCAGAAAAATCAAAAGTATAAATTTAATAATATTTTTAACATATGGTGAATTATAAACAAAAACTGATTAGTTATTCATGACAAACATCGAGGTAAACTCAAGTACTGGAACTGTATGATACAGAACAGCATGAAGAAAATATATGTTGACAACTATTATAATAAAATTAAAATAAACATTAAAATAAAACCAAAGGGTAATAAGATTATAATATAATATATACAAATTAGAATGAAAAATGTAAAACTCAGATAAATGTATTTAATAATAATTAGTAAAATTATATATGTTTTTAAGAGTAATATGATGAAAATATGTGACAAATTTTGTGAGGTATCAATATGGCAAATGTAAATTGTTATAATTGAATTGTGTTGGAATGTAAGAAAATTTGTTTAGTCTAAATTTATATTTAATAGAATACACATCAAAGAGAAAGATCCTGTAAAAAAGTCTAATTTTATACTTAATCACATACAGATCAAAGCGAGAAAACCTGTAATATTTAAAGAAGTATAATTTTGTATTCAATATAATAAACATCAATATTTAAACAGAAGTCTAAATATATATTTTATAGAACACAGATCAAATAGAGGGAGCCTGTCAAGGAGTATAATTGTATATTCAACATGACAAACATCTACATTTAAAGGAGTATCATTTTAATACTCAAAGAAGAAACTCTAATTTTACATGTAATTTGATAAAGATCAAAGAGAAGGAGCCAGTAAAGAAGCCTAACATTATATTTAAGATGATAAACATCAGAGAGAATTGACCCCATTGCAGTTTTGAAGAGCTAATATTCAAGCTATTCGCCTTTACACGGTATATATTATTCCATTGTTATTTCTTCAAAATTTATGAACTAACGTTATTTGATACTGATTAAAGAAAGTAATTAATCATTCCCAATATTAAATAATATAAATTTAAATATTAGTTGTCTACCGTGAGATAGAGTTTTTCATGATAGAGTTTAACATAAACAACACATAAAAAATTATTAAAATAATATAGACAACGAGTACTGATCGCCCAAATAAACGGGCAATTACTATAGCAGACAGAAACAAATATACCTAAGAAGATATAACACTACAATATATAAAGCAGTTCTTAAACCGGTTTGAACTTACGGTATTCAACTTTGGAGTAGTGCTAGTACGAGTAACATCGAGATTATACAGGGCTTTCAGTCCAAGACTTTAAGATCAATAGTAGACCCTCCATGGTTTGTCTCCAACAAATCTATACACCGAGACCTAAAAGTTCCAACTGTAAGAGAAGAAATCGTGCGCCTCTGCAGGAAACACATATCCAAATTATAATACCATCCTAACCCTCTAGCCATTAATTTGTTAGATAATACTGAAGACATTTACTGATTAAAAATACTTAACTGTTAGACCTACCCTTTAGTTCAAGGATAATGTGTAATCTGCATTATCTGTATTGTAAAATCTGTATCTTTTGTGTTCATGTCAACATTATGTGTTATTGTCAACCAGTATATCTGCCTTTTAGGCACAATATTTTATATATTGAATTATTGTATCATGCCAGCACCAAGTGGAAGTGACTTTTGTTCAGTTATTTACGGTGTTTTGTTATTTAGTCTCTTAATTTGTGTATCTGTTTAATCTGTAGACTGTAACAAGAAGAGCTATCAGTGGTCAACTCATCACAGTCATGTATCTGTTTAGTCAGTCAATTTGTTCAATGTTTGCTTAGCCAAACAGATTACAAGTCTGCAATAAATTGAAAAAAGAAAAACCAACAAATTCTTCCGTTCTTCATTATTTAGTGTTTGAAACGAAAACTGAAGTTAAATTAACGTATTTTAACTATACTGAAAAAGAATAAGTGTTATGTTAAAGTAAGCTACTACGGCTGGTTCATACTCGTATACAGCCAAAGCAATTTAGGAGTTAGCCGTAAGTCGTTCAGCATACAAGAAGGTAGTGTGGCCAGCACTACGCCTCAGCCGCCAATTATTGTTTCATGATGTTATCCCACGTACTCGTTTCTACAGACTGAATCCACTTGGGTACTGCAAAATGCACCTCGATTTTATGGTGCGCCCGGGAATCCAACCCGAGGCCTCTACATTAATAGCTACACGCCATTCTGACTGGTCTACCAAGCCCCTAATAAAGATTAATAACAGTATAAATACATGTGTGTAAAACATTTAAGGCTTACTGACGGTGGTTGGTTAGAAAATACTCTGTGATTGTTTGGCTACACCAGAGCAGTTTGAAAAAGACAGGGCAACGCAAACAGACCAAGTAGCGGGTCCGCACAGAACTCACAGCAGGCAGCGGACGTCTCTATACATAAAGAAGTGTTTTTATTCGTTCGGAGGATTGAAAAATTTCTATTTTTGTAATTACATTATTGTGCTGGGAACGAACTGGTTTAATAAAAATTGTTGAAAAACAAGTACAGCTTCTATTTTGCTAAAAAACCTACGTAGTAACACAGTAGCGATCTTAATTATGTAATGCAGATAGAGAGAAACAAAGCAAGCTCATGGTACATCATCCAATTATTTTAGATTAACTGCACGTGAATGTCAGCTGTTTCTTGAAACACTTAAAACAAAAACACATATGATGTTTCGTATTCGTTATAGGAAACATTTTAGTATCTGTTAATTTGAAATATTCTTATTTAGGGGTTTGATGTTGCACGTTTAACAATCAATGTGTGCGGTGTTCTAGTTTAGATGAAACGCTACAACACAGTATTGTTCATATACAATTTTCGCAATGGCGTAGGTTACGGAGAAAACTAGTTCGTATGTCTGCATGAGTGTATATCATAATTTTATTTTCTGATATTCAATAAGTACACAGGTAATTTCCTTGTTTTGTGAACAGAACGATAACATCTCTTTATTATGAGCATGCCTTTTTTTCTCAGAAATCATTCCGGAAGTTTCGGAGAATTTTCTTTTCGAACAAACTTGAGTATGTAGACATACGTATTGATTTCAGATGCTTCATAAAATCAGCTAGGTAGTGTTGCTTATTCATTCGGTGTAGCATATCACGCTTTCAAGAGTATAGGCCTACTATAAGCATGTTCTAAGCTGAATTTAAATCTAACCCTTGTTAAACATAAACATATAGTTGTGCAATCATACAAAGTAAACAAAAAGTAATAAGATTTAGATAAAAAATAATAACGAAATTTAGATATTCTAAAGCTAATTGCTGACAGAATGACAGAGTAACGCTCCGGGAAACACATAAAGGTTCTGTCCATCTGTAGTTACTTACACGAAGTGCTTTACGTCTTTGTAACGTTTGATGAATGAGCAGACACTTCCTACTTGTTTCGTAACGAAAATACCAAGCTACACAAGAAAATATTTCTACATTATTCTTGTGTTGTGTTGTTGCTTTACAAGACAAATTAAGTTTTGCTCTTTTGTTAGTATTATCGGTTTCTTCTTATATTTACGTTTTTGTATTACAGCGAAGTCGTTGTTGGTAATAAATTACAAGTCAAGCGCTGAGCGCAAAGTTACTTCTCTCTTCATCTCTCCACATAGAGAAAACAATTTTGATTGAATTATATCTTATGACTGGAAAATTATAAATGAGCACTACAAGTGTAAGTAAAAAATATAAGTTAGCAAAGCTACGTATGTAATCTGTACCAGGAGGAACAAGAAACTACTTTTTGTAATTTTTATTGTAGTACCTCTACATAGAATTGATGGTCATAGTATTAGTTTGAATTCACAACGCCTAAATCTCTTATTTTTATCTTAAACACTTAATTGTAACTATTTGTAAGTTTTAATACAAGTAATACAACATACTTTAACACACAATAGATATATTTGTTTAAAAAAAGACGAATAACAGTGTTATGAAAATGATGCTTCTCACGAAGTTTGTTGAGCTCTTTTTTAAGGGCTTTTAAATTTTCTTACCTGTATCCTGACTTCATGTGAATGTTATCAGAATTAACAAGTGTTATCATTTATAATAATGTGAAATATGTTTCCATGTTAATGTCTTATAAAAGGAAAATCTACAGTTGTAATAAGTTGTTTACAAGTACTACATACAGTGTTATAGAAGAAGCGTGAACATATCAACTTTGTGAACTCTAAAGAACCCATGAAAATAGGTATCGGAAACGTAAGCTTAACCGAGGAAATTACATTTACTTTTTGTTTTAAAAAAATTATGAATTTTAATAAACATAATGTTGATTAAGTTGCAAACTCCAAGAAGTTTCATTTCTGATTTAAATAAGAGTTAAAAAATGTTTTTTAATGCGAATAAAAATTATTAATGTCGGAATATTCATGCGTGTTAGTGGTTTCAATTATTCTCTCATCAACCGCTTAAGCATCATCTAATCATTACATCCGAAGTGCGTTTGTGCTGTTATACTATCGTCAGGGACTAATAGGTCACTGTATATGTCAAACGCGTTCTTTCTCTAACCAACTACAAATGTCGAGCGCTATATTTCTGGTTTCATGAATCGTGATAACGCAGCAATTTATAATTTGTGCCCAGTGTGTAAACTATGAGGTTGTCTAAAACGTAATAAGACTGATTGTATGTAATTTATTAGCACATGAATTCAAAACAATTTTATCTCTGTAGTAGCTTCCAGGGAAGCCACGTATATACGAAGTCGTTTCTTCTGATTCAAACAGTACTGGAAATCTTCAACTGTCGGTATCTTCAGTTAGGCTGTGATAATCTTTTGCATATTCCTTTCACTCCTAAAATTTGACTTTTGGTTTTTTTTTGAAATAGAAAATAATCATATAAACTGAGATCATGGATGTAAGGGAAACAGGACGCCGCAGGAAGTCCTTTTCGGCTAAATATTTGTTCACAAAAAGTGTGGTGTGACATTAATCGTTATTGTAAAGCAGTATCCGATAGTCAGCAATCTTAGGGCTGGAGTTAGAAGACCTCTTTTTTTAGACCCTCTGGAAACTGACGGTTGTAAATTTGATGTACTTTCTATCCTAGAAAGACAAATTCCTTATATACAATACTTTGAATGTCATTACTGGGTGTTTATGAGTCATAGATGTTGTGAGTTTCTTGTGTTACTTTTCGCATTGTCATACCTATATTATTTTTGTGTCATACTCAAATTACATAATACATAACCCGTTACGACATTTTTAGTAAAATCTGTTTTATTTTGAATACTCTCTTGTGTTGTCCTGAACATTGAGTTTCAGTTTTACCTCAAATTTAAGCTGCCAGATATTACATGTTATGCATCCTCTAACGCAGTTGAAAAATCTGTTCAAATAAAGTAAAAATTTATATTCACGTAACTAATATTATTACTAATATACTAAAAGTACAAAACTATTAATAGAGGGGCAAACCGTATAGGAAGGTCTTGTTTTGAATTCATGACTCAAGTCGTAGAAGACATGAACTGTGATTCTTACTACGCATTAAAAAGAAAGAGAAACAATAATAGAGAATGGAGATCAACTCCAACCAGTCTGTGGGCTGTTAAAGAGAGAGAAACAAGGAAGGACAAAACTCTTAATTACGTACACCAATCAAATGAAAACTGTTGCTGAATTGCACAAGTTATTTAAGAAACAAACTAATTTTGACAGGGTTACTCGGAGTAGTTCTAACCTGTGTAATTCAAGATTTTGAAGTGAGAGCCTTGTCGAAGTATATATATATACTTTGGATAAACTTGTTGCTTGTAGGGAAGGCTGTTAAGATAACAGCCGCAACGTAAAGTTGGAACAAGTTAAGTAAACTTCATTCAGTAACGTGGTTGAGTAAACTGCAGCTTCCCAAGTGTTTGTGTTCATTAACTAACCTTACGATAATAAAGGAAATTTACTGGCACAACCATCAATTTATGAAAACGTTAGTTTACAATTATAGTATGTTTTGTAATTGAATAATATAGGCCTATGTCTTATTCTTTAGAATAAATGACTAGACAACACTGTGTTATTTACGTTCTTTGTGCTATGTTGTGGGATAAAAATTAAACCTCCATAAAAATGCTTGTCAGAGTAACTAGTTTTATAGTAATAAAATAAGTTATTGCACGTTAGCATTACGTTTTAATGTAATAAAAGTGCTATATACGTATTTATTGTCGCTGAGATCACAGTAGTAATGTTTAACATTTGTTGGAAGTATACGTCTGAACAGATATAACTTATCCACTACATTCTCTGTAAAATGAATGTGTTACCCACTTGTTAATATTTACGTAATGTTGCATGTGATCTTTATATGTCAGTTGTTTAGTATGTAATATCCAATTAACACCAGATATAGGAAATCAAAAACAATATGTATAGATCACGATGATCTGTTTAACACCTAATGTAATAATTCTTCTTCATGAATACAACAACTCAATATGTCCTGTTGGGTTACATGAGAGTAGAAATTGATTGCAAATATACTGGCCTATCTGTCGTATTAAATAATGTGTTATCATGTTTTCCCACGACAAGAGATACGTAAAAAGAAAAATTCCTTTTGACATCATCTATTGGGCTAAGTTCCCTGAGCTGCAGAAGTCTCTATTTTGAAGTACATTTATTGTTATACAAATTAGATAATGTTTGAATTGTAAGAACTATTAAAAAACTTGATTACTCTACAACGTAACAATCTTGAGTTTTGTATAACAATTGTAGAGCATAAATTATACAATTAACATTAAAAATTCGAGACATTGAAATTTGGATTACAACTGTTCTAGTGTGACACAATGCTGGAATTTTTACAATTAAAAAAAAATTTTTATCACTTTTAGGCCCTGCGGTCCCAAAACTTCGACATTTCTAAAACTTAACTCAACATTCAGATATTAGTATAAATTATCTTTAATTTGATACGCTACATGATATTTTGCAATAATAACAAAATTTTCACCCACTTTTTGTGTCTTGACGAAGAAACAAATTAGGTGTAACTACAGCATTCTGAGAATACGTTACGATCTAATTATATTGGTAATGCCTAGGAATGACTATACGGAATTCAAGGCATAGGCATCATCTGACACGTGAAGAGCCGAAAGATGGCTACAGCAAATGTAATGTAAACAGCATGAAAGTTACATATACAGATCAACATCAGGCTTGAATCCATAAATTTCGATGCCCACTAAATCGTTTAAATTAATGGCTAACAGCTTTTCAGCTTACAACTGTATAGTAGCCCTATTATTGTCTTTATTTTATTTTGTTGCGCACAACTACGCTGTCTTCTTACTGTGGCAAACATTTTTGTGATCTGAAAAAAAAGTCATTACTAATGTTCCACATAATGGTTTATATAGGTGTTACTTTAGTGTTGCATTAGTAGTAAGGAGTTATTTGTAATTTCTTTACTTCAAGCTTTTGAACAGAAATGTTCTTGCCATCTGGACAGTTACTATGCCATCGAAGAAACTACAGCAATTCTGATTTAATTTTTGTTTCTGTATTTGCGATATGAAGATTTGTATTTGAGAATTGCTAGTGTTTATCTTCAAAACTAAGGTATACTATGTTTCTATCTTAAATCGTTTACACTATAACTCGAAAAATTAAGACGTTTCCGTAATAAACAAGTTCTAATGAAAACTCATCGCCTTGATACTTCTGTAGTATATTAAGCTGACACTGTAGTGGATTTCACACGAATAATAAATGTTAAGAGATGATGTGTATTGGGCGAAAGTAATCCATAAAATTGTACTTTCTGACGGTTTCTGTAATGTCAATGTGAGACACATTGTGGCATTGTAACGTCATTTCAAGTTCGCAATCATTAGGACAGTGTAAAACGTTATTGGGTGAAAACGTCAAACGTCAAGTTTGAAATTAAGGATTCGGTTATTAGACAGATGGAATTCTATTAGAAACCCCATGCCGCATAGGTCGCCACCATGCACTCTGCACATACGGTGTTGGAACATATAAGGACGAATGAAGTAAATAACAATGCTTTTATTATACTTCTTGTATACTGTATGCTGGATAAATTATATTAGTCGTGTGCACGTATTGTTTAAAATGATTCAAAGGGTTGATAATATTTATTTTTAAAAACGTTTTATTTATTGTTTTTAAAACTCATTAAAAAAAATTTGTTTAGTTGTAAGGCGTTTTGGTTTCTCAAACACGCGAATTTTGTACTTTTTACAGAACATTAGAATTGGATTTTTACTTCGTATGTTGGTCTGACTTGATCAATTACTGACACTTGTTATCACAATGATCGAATGGGTAGCGATCTTTCTCGGTACCAGTGAAACACCAGAGAAAGTAGGGAAATCAATGAAGCACATTATTTTATTACAACTACCAAACATCATAACTGTAAAACAATAATCCTTCAACGTAAGTACAAATATAATTGACAGCAAATAATAACTTCACCAAATCTGTACTACATTGAAATTAAAACAAGTGTGCCGTGGCTATATTAAAGGTAAACACCACGGCCAGTTTAATAGTATTTCCGTAAGTTCGGTACGTTATCGCTGCATGTTACAATGCCCGCCTTCGATATCTAGACTTAGTCGGTCGCCGCGACCTTGATCGGTGACGTCATTTGGTTGGCAGTGGCGTCTGTGCTTTGACATCGAGATTTATGCAGCAGCGTTTTAGGTTTTATAATTTCACGCAGCGTCTGCTTCTCCACTCTCTTTCTCTTTCAACTTTGTGCTGTACGGATCGTGACGGCGTGCCGTGATTGTCCACTATGATCCTATAATTCTATACAGAGCTTCAGGTTTCCCCGCTTAGTCGGGAGGAAAGGGGTCGACGAGATGGGAACTCAACATCTTCTCCCATCCGCAGAGCGGTGCGTAAGGATCCCCAACGCCGTCACGCCATGCTAAATCATTCTTCACACCCAACTTGGACGGCAGGAATCTCTTTTATGTAATCTAAAAGATCAGGTGGGAACTTTCCTTTTTTTTATGCATCACACACGAAATACTCCGCTGGTTACCGGGTAACACACAGAGAGAAACTCAGTTCTAGAAATTAGACTCATGCTTCAGAGTTAACATTGCCTGAACATGTTTTGTGTAGACATGCTAAAGTGTGCATAGTGATGACTGTGTTATGAATATGTTATAAGTATTAGTATATTACTGTTTCATGATGTCAAGGGTTACCATTGTCATAATGTAGATATTTAATTTTAATTCCTGCAAAAGAAAACCAATTTCAAAATTCAATTTATAAAAAATCAGACTTTGAGAAAATGTAATACCCAGACAGTACTTGCATCTACCTGTCATGTGACTTGTGATCCTGCGCGTTCGACCTTTCCGGTTCATTTCTTTCTAAATTAAAACTCCTTTTGATTTAATTAATTATTATTTGAGTAATTCCGCTTGAGTATACAATATTTATTAACAAAATATGTTCTTTATAATTAGTTAACAAACTTCAATGTCTGCTTTAATGTGATCACAGGTTTTTATTTTAAGGTTACGTGCCTTTCGTGTTATTAATCCAAGTACTGGGGACGGATAGATGAAAGTATTTGAAGACACTTAAGTAATTATTTTTTTTAAATTTTCATTATTATCTACAGATAATGGATTCTCATCATTATGTACTTATAATTATCTCATGTTGATTAATTGTTCAAGCATTATGAATGCAAATAAAATACTCTGTGTTTAGTAGTTTGGTATGTCGTAATTTAATTGTTAGAGATATTTTTGGAAAGATTATTGTTGCAATCCAACCACCATGGTGCTTTAAAAGAACTATTTAAATTGATGTTAAGCCTTAAGAAAGACTCAAACAAAAGTAATGTAATTGTAAAAGAAATTGTTTCGAAATCAAGAAGCATAAATAAAATGTTGTTGCTGTTAATCAAGTGTTTTCTTGCAAGACCTGTCACGATGGGCTCAGCACATTTTATTTCCATCTAGGCCACGCGTCTAGTCTTAATAGTCTTAAATATTAAGTGACACCTTCCCAGATTAAAAAAAAAGAAAAAATTGTGAGATAAAAAAAGGGGTGTATTAAAATTTGTTGGGGCGGCGTTTCACAAGTAATCACTTGTTGCCACTTGTGATGACACTTTGCACGTCATAGTCACATTCTGAACACTTGCAAAACCAATCGCCATATAAACCAGTTGTTAGTGCCATTAACCTAACTACCAATACAACACTATTCTAGGTAAGACTGACAATGGTGTAGTAACCTGGAAGGCACCTGAATAGTTTATTCTCTTCTTGTTTGCGTTTTTTCTCTCTATTTAAACTTATTATTTCAACACACTTATGTGGTGACGAATTACCAGTTATTGAATCAACAGGTAGACTAATTCCGTGCTTGTGTGCTTCCGCCGACATGACATTATTTATAATTGAGACTTAAATTAGTATATACACTAAAAAAGGAAATATTTTGATAAAACATATGTGAGTAAATTTTTCAACACCTTTTGCTAAAATTAAATTAACAGACGGAACAGAACCTCTTTGCTTTCTTATCTTCTTGAGACACAATTTGGTATTAGATAAAGCTGATATTTATTTCTAACGTATATTAAACGCTTACACAGTTTTCATCTTTTCTTTCGCTACAGATCCATTACTTTATGATGAATAATACGTAACTGGAACAAACACAAAATTGGATTTTCAAAAGTAGTTTCAAATGACTTCTAATAAAATCTTTATAGATTGCGCTTTTTAGAGTTTTATGTTAATACTTACAAGCCTTTATGTCTTTATTTTATTTTATATACTGTAACGTAACAAAATAATGGTTACATAGAAATGATATAATACGTCGAATAAGAGTGTACCACGAACATATTTCATCAAACATGAGAAGAAAGAACAGAAGTATAAAAGCCAAATGTGTATCTATATATGAATAATGTTAAAGCAAGCCAACGAAGAAGAAAGAAGAACCATAATAAATGTATCATCAAGAAGAGAGGAGGAAAAGAGAAGATAAAGGATCAAATTAATACGTTAGCAATATAGGCCCAATAGATCATAATAGTGAGGGGACATATTAAAAATTTATCATAATAGTGAGGGGATATATTAAATATGATCATAATAGTAAGTGGACATGTTAAAATTATCACTATAATGAGTGAACATGATGTATAGACAAATAAATGTGAATTGTGACAAATAACCAGGAATGTAATGTAAATAATTGTGTTATAAATATGACATGAGTTATCACAAACAGTGAGGAAACAAAAGATGCCTTATAAGTGATAAAAAATTAAAAATGAAGAATAAGCAACCGAATAACCAGAAGAGGAAGTACGAAGAAGAAGAAGAAGAAGAAGAAGAAGAAGAAGAAGAAGAAGAAGAAGAAGAAGAAGAAGAAGAAGAAGAAGAAGAAGAAATGTACCATGGAAAATGAAGAATATATATAACTAGAACAAGACACCAGCATTCCCAAAGTAAGGAAGGCACCACGACCAGAAAAGTGACAAAATAAGAATATTGACTACCAGATTAATAGTTATAAAACTATCCATCAAGGAAGGACATAATAAAACCAATATGATAAAAATCAAGTGTTGAAAACTTAGTAAGTAATCACAGACAATAATAGTGAATACATTATATGAGTGCAACGATAAATAATATAATGACACTACCCCAAATAAGCTTCACAAACAATATAAGTGAAATGTTTATAACAAGGGAAGTGAAAAAGTGTTAACAAATGAAATCAATGATTATCAAGTAAAATACACAAACATTCAGTGTACGAATTGTAATCCAAGATTGTAACACAGACATACTTATTAAGACCACCAATGTAATGGAACTGAAAAGAGAAATAATTGCTCAAAAAGACCAGTGAAACAAACTATAAAATCCTTTATATGAAATATGCCTGAATGTCAGAGTAACACAGGACAAAATATAAATAAATGTAATAACTAATGTGTAGTAAACAAGACAATTTGTTGTAAAGAAACAAAAAAATGTATACAAACCAAGATACAAGCCCATAAAAAGTGTAACATAAATAAGTAAAAAATTAAGTATTGTTGTATAAACATATAGTATAAAATGTGTACAAAGTGTGTAAAACATTGTAATATACAATAGTAATAACATGTCATAATGACATTACAATATTTAAGCAGAACGTTGAACAAAATGAGAAGCATATTGTTGTCAAATCAGTAACACATAACCTCATTTGAACAGGACCTACAACATAAAATCACACACAATAATTAGATAAAGTAATTACAAGTAATTGTTTAAAACAGAAACCAAATAAGAACAAATGTATAAGACAGTGAATACCTTATAAGCTGAGGGACATAACTATATAAGTCAAATTATTGATACTAACAATAGACAAATCAGACAAAATCCTCAAGTGACTACAGAGTTAAACAAAAAACACTAATAAAACTTGTAAATAGAAAGTAAAGAAGGTTACCAGTAGTGATAGGAATATTCAATTCAACTATGAGTATACCTAACAATCATTATAGAAGTAAATTAATAACAATAAAATAATAAACCAATTAACTAGACCAATAGAACTAGGTGTAAATAACCAGTCTACTGCAATTTAAAGAAAGTTCAACTAACAAAAAGTTAGTAAGTACATTAGACAGACAATGTACAATGTCTGGGTACACTTTAAATAATAATAATACATGTAATACATACTAACAATAACTAAATAAGAGTGACAAAATAACGAAATTATAGCAAGGTGCATTTAAACAATGCTGTATGATTAAATAAGACACCATTTGCTGGAGTAAAGTATCAGCAAAGGTATAAAAGGATGTTAAGTAACATTTAAATACCGAAAGGGTATAATAGAATAAGACATAATGGTAATACAAGCAATACAAATGCTAGGACATATATGGCTTGCACGCCATGAATGCATTTTGTTCAAACCACAAATATATTAATATTTTGTATTAATTAATGGGAGATATGGACTCTAGATATTTAATTATAAATATTAGAATAAGATAACACCAAAATATAGTGGTACAGACTTATTTTTTATTAAGAACCACTATAAGTGAATTGTGTGAAGTGAATTAAATTGTTAATGGACGGATTTGTAACTTGTTTGGACTTAAAAGAAAGACCCAAGTATCCGCAAAACAATAAGACTATTCATTTATTGATCAGACAAATAATAAGAAAATTATGTATGATATAAGATTTTCTATCATTTCCGAATCGGAATGAACGCGTCACAGGATACTCTCCGACCCAAAATCCGACGCCAAAAATTAAAATTTTTAATGTCACTAAGGCGTTTGGGGTTGAGATTACAGACTTCTCAACCAATGAGATGACCTGATTTTACTAGACGCGAGAAGAAACTTCGACGAGGAGAATTAATTGTATTGGAACCATCACGGCAAGCGGAGCGCGCAGCAGTCAGCAAGAGAAATTTCAAATTTGTGCGCGTCACCCAGTAAATAGTTGTAAACTAACCTCCACAGAGGAGCTGACCCTTTACGTGTGACAGTGCGACGAGTGATAGTGAGAATTATTTAACATCGCCAGTGTATAATAAGGGCGATGAAAAGTGATAATTACAGGGAGTACTATCTATTAACGATATTTAAAAATAAAATGAAATATAATAATTGCCAGTTGGGAAATATTATATCGAACTACTTTAGTCAAGTAGGCACCGTACATGACTAAACTAGTAAATGATTTTACATTGACAGGCACAATGAGTAAAAGTTCGATTAACTAATTATGTTGTTTAATTAAAATATTTTAATATTTTTTAAGGAAAATAATAATTGGAGTCAAAATAATATTAAATCCTGTAAGCAACACGTATAAATATAGACGCTTACTTGACTACCATTACCGTTTGAATCAAGTTAATTGTAATATAACCTACGAGAACTATCACTGCCTTTAATTAACAATCCTATCATGCTAAATATGTTTTGAATATAGTTTTAAGATTTATGTACTATGAAATAACTTATTTTAACAACTTACTCTGAACTATAGGTAGAGTTAACCTATAAAGAATAAACATTTCCATGTCAACAAAGAGTCATAGCGTAAATTAATAATTCTTTTTTAATAGACTCAGTAATAAGAATTTTTTCTATTTAATCAAATACATTTCATTGATAATAATTAAACAAATATTATTATTTTAATGTGTAGCTTTTATGAACACGTGTTACACATGCTTGAATAACTAGCGACTGCACACCAGTTGTACCATTATACGATAGTATTGATATCGTATTTGTGGTTAAATATTTTTTAATTTTTGTTTTTGATTATTCTATATAAATTAATATTATTCATTATAAACATCTTTGTATCTTGTATCATGACAATTCAAAGAACTCATGAAATTTGGTAATAATAACCAGAATTAACCTAACAAGATTTACAAGAATATTGTATATCGTATCAGTGTTACCAGCCCTGAGCTGAAGGATTCTCATAAAATAATTAATCTTTTTGTTGTTTGAAAAAATTATTCATTGTTTTTAAAAGGAATTCAATTCAAATTAATTGATGTTAATAAAATCGTAGTTATCTTACCTGTGAATCAAGCGTATTTATTTCTCTTAAAATAGGCAAAAGTAAATTTCATTCAAGGAGCAATTGTTTCCCAAGGTGGCAGCATTATTCTAGCGGCCAGTATTTAAATATTTGACTCAATATTAAATATACATATCATTTTATTTACTGTCTGCATGTTCATGTCAAAGTGAAATATTTTGTGTATTATGTTATGACTTTCCAGTGATATAAAGCCTATTGAGAAGATTGAGGACGTTCACCGATGGTAAGTGGGGAGGTAAACACATAAAGAAGCATCAAGAGAATAGTTTTACAGTCCTTTTAAACAACAAGGTCGAAATAATAATAATAACACGAAATCGTTTAAACAACATAAACATTATTAAATTAATTACATTACAACATGTGGCATATTATATTATACACACCACCGTTTGATTATATTACAACGTGACGAACCCAACGGGGGGCTTGAAGAGAGTATACCTTATCATACAATACAGTAACAACACACCATTCATCGTTGTTATATTACAATACTTATTTTATGTCTTTATTTATGTATGTCATTTTCTCACTCAATTGATGAACAATCATCGTCTAGAGTATTTGCCGACAACTAAGAATGTCTCTGTTCTACTCAGATGTCTTATATTAAAAATAAATTCATTGTTGAATTGAATATTTTTGTTGTTGTTCCGCATTTATTCTTGTAGTGACTATACAATAAATGTGTAATTGTAGACTACAATTTCACTACTTCTCTATTTATTATCAACACTGTAACATTATATAAATCAAATCTCTACAGTGAAGCTTGTAACGTCACAGAACGTTCCATAAAGGAAATCATTTACATAGCAATTTATCATAAGAGGAAAGTGAGGTGAACAGTATCGAACCCAAGTAGTCCTAAAAAAATTGTGTAATATTGTCTAATAATTAATACTACTAACATGAAAAACGACCAGACTGTGACTAAGACACAAACCCCATATAGTGTCTTAGTGCCATATACTGTTAAAGTGAATAACAGTGAAAAAACCATAAGATACTATAAGAGAGACAAATAATATCAGGATCGACCAAAATGAAGTCATTAATTATTAAGTTTAGTAACTCTGAATAGAGTATAAAGAACTATTTATTGTGAATGAATGGACATGATCAATTATTATATTATGTAATGTAAATAAAATAAATGTATTAAATGACTTAAATACATTATTAGAAAGAATCTAAGTTAAAATAAAAATTATATAATTGTTATGACAAAAAATATTAATGTGTTGGATTTGAGACCAAACACTCAGATTTCATGTAAAAATTAATTATTATCAAATTGAAATAAAAACTATATGTAATTGTCAAGCAGACAAAAATGAACAATTTATTTTAAATAAAGAAAGCTGTCAAATGAATAAAAGTCAGTCAAAATAGCCAAAAACCGTATTAACTAAAAACATGTGGTAGGCATATAATATTGTGTGATTTATGGATTTAATGTTGCCAAAAAGCAACCAAATTGCATTATAAAGTTGAAATATAATATAAAGCGACTATACTAATATATTTGACTAACTTTAACATTGTAATGGTCGAGTTAGCAAAATATTTACCTATACCATGTATGGCTGGGGCCAATGAACCAGTATAAAAAATAGCCATATCTGGCTAAATATTTACAAAATGTTGACAAAAATAAAAGAGAATGGTACAATACTTCAGTATACCATAAAAACGGACAGACTCAGTTGAAAATAAGATCAATTATGAAAGAATTTAACTTATAAGAGTGAGATTTGTCACACTATGAAAAAGGACATCTCAGGCAAACCAATATGATGCTATGTTATCCTGCAATAAAAATAATATGTATAAAGAGTAACCAGGTATCACAAAAGACAGACAATGTAATAAACTCTTAGTGTACACTAGTGAAATCCTATATATGTTAAAGAAAGAGACTAATTATTGTGTTATAACATTGACAACAACATAGGCCATAGGCATGGACCATATAAAATTGAAATTATCTGTGCATTATATATGTTAAAATTTGTTTGTTTTGTTATAGGAAGATAGTAATATTATGTGTTCATGTTGTGGAAGAAACATTATAGTTTCACAACAATTTTTTGTTCTAAAAATTGAATTTCAATGGAAACAACCCAAGGTGAGAGTTGTATATTGTGTTATTTATTATAGTTAATTTATTTAAAAACCAATCATAATTAGTATCATTAGATTCAGTTGAAAACAGAGAATCCAAATGTAATAATGGCATGCAAATTGTGAGTACTGATGTAAAACTGTTTGACAAATACCAGAGTAATTTTTGAAATATCCTTAGTGTGAAGAATAAGAAATTTGTTCTAAAAGGTTCGACGGAAATTAAATTTGTTCCATGACGTTCCATTTCTTTATTCTCGAACATTCTAGAAGGAATTTTTACACAAATATACCGGAAGTTCATGAAAACAATCAAGCTGACACAGTATAAAAGAGAGACCAAATTCGACCCAAAAACACTTGAAGCTTGAAATCCAGAACAGACGCATCACCCACGACACTGATCAACGCAACCAAGGCGAAACCGAAGGCGAGAAATCGACACAAGACACGAAGAAAGGCTTTTCCCGTACATTGACAAATAGACTGACTTAACCTCTCCAAGAATCTACGCCAATGTGTTGCTGAAATAGCACAGCAGCAACACGGCACATTTTAATAGAAATCACGCAGCCAGAACGTCAACGGCCCAGGAGGGACCAAAATTTTAAATAGAGAACCAATTCTGCTGTGTTCGCAAAGACAAACTGACTTGACAAAAAACTCCCATAACGTATTACATACACAAAGCCTTTCTCGCTACTGCAAGGGTATCAGCGCTGCGACGGCCAATTTGGAAACCAACGCGAAACAGCTGACCTGTAAGCGGCGGGATTCGAGCGAAAATCTACTGCCAAACCATTTCAAAAAAAGTGCGGAAATTGTAAATAATCGCATTTTTGACTTAAAATAAATTCAGTGCACACATGAAGAGGCGAGATTGAAAAACTACCCGAGAGGAGTGTCCAGTGCGAGATTAATTAACCATTGGAACCTGAGTTATCAAAATTAAAGTCATTTTTTACCTGGTTACATTTGTCACACAGTTGTACTACACATGCCACACACACCTTCAAATCACTTAATTTTTCTTGTAAAGCATCTTATTGATACGTCTTGGTAGTTCAAAGGAGTCACGTCCTGAGAGTAAAGATTTGTTCACGTATTAAACTCATGCTTTTCAACTGAGTAAAAAATTGAAAATACTAGCCGATACTTGATTGGAGAAATAAAATTGTCAATAATAATAATAACTTATGAATTTTTTTTGTAACTCTGCAATTTTATAATTTTTTCATGAATGTTAATCCTTCAGACGATTTTTTTAAGAATCATTAAACTTACTTTATTTTTTTCAAACCAAACTGACTTGTTTACATTTTTTCATAGAAGTAAGAATTAAAAATTTTATTTTTTTTAATAATCACATTTCTTTCTTGGAACAAACGATTCCAAGTGGCGCCCACAAAAAACATAGTATTAAGTTGTGTTACAGGACAACATCACCGCAAAGGATCCAGTCACCGGTAAGTACCAAAAAGTGCGCGAAGGTAACGCCCGACATTTTACAACACATAACAACCCATACACACTTCGCTATTTGTTATAAATTGACGACTCCGACGTGAGGTTGTTGAAGAAGGCATTACGACTCCACAATCCTTGCAATTTGTTATAAGCTCCACCTTACAGTCTACTAATTCAATATCCGTAATTAGTGTAATAATTTTATAATTTTAATTTTAATTTAGTCTTTTATAATAAAGAAGAATTATTAGCTTACAGATCAATGCAGGCTGTCGACACAGTGAATTTATTCTATTCTGATACTTCGTGCAATCTTACTCTTTGAAAAATTTTGTATATGTTTAGAAATACGTTCCTATTTTTTTTGTAGAGAAACTGATAAGGACATACAGCAAAAGTTAATTCACAAAAAAGGAGTACATAGCGAAATATATAACAGGATCGTATACAGTAGATATCGGAGTTTAGGACAACACGAAAGTTACAACAGTGGCTGCGAGTCACGCACCAGACAAATGTGGTCACGACTTATTGGCGTTGATATTCGAATTCCAACCGCTTGTCGGGGACTGTGTGATATGTAAAAACCTATTTTGAGGCTCTTGCAACGTATGTTTAATTTGACATTTTTTACTTCCATATTCCTTAAGGAAATGGAAGTATGGTGATGGCAAAAAAATCGTGATCGAGATTATTGCAGATTCTGATTGTACTACACTCAAAACATGAAAAAAACTCATTTTTCGAAAAGTGTCTGTGTGTGTGTGTCTGTCTGTCTATCTGTGTGTCTATAGATTTTTTTTATGGCAAACGATAACAGCCGCAAATTCAAACAGAATCAAATAATTTCTTGCATAGAGCCCTGATTTGTAGAGTACTCACGACCTATTGTTTTTGGTGAAGATCGGTTGAGGGAAAGGGGTAGTTTACCAGCAACGATTTTTTTTTATCAAGGGTAATTTTTTTTTTGGCAAACGATAGCCGCAAATTCAAACAGAATCAAATAATGTTTCGCATACAGCCCTGAATTATGGAGTTCTCAAGACCTTTTGTTTTTGGTGAAGATCAGTTAAGGGAAAGGGGTAGTTTACCGGCAACGTTTTTTTTATCAAGGGTAATTTGTTTATATGGCAAACGACAACAGCTGCAAATTCAAACAGAATCAAATAATGTTTTGCATACAGCCCTGAATTGTGGATTTATCAAGACCAGTTGGTTTTGGTGAAGATCGGTTAAGGGAATAGGGTAGTTTACCAGCAACATTTTATGTTTTAACAAGGGTAATTTTTTTCTATGGCAAACGATAACATCTGCAAAATCAAACAGAAACAAATAATGTCTTGCATACAGCCCTGTATTGTAGAGTTCATAAGACTTATTGGTGTTGGTGAAGATCGGTAAAGGGTAAGGGGTAGTTTACCTGCAACCTTTTACGTTTTAACAAGAGTAAAGTATTTGAAAATTCATTTAAACTTTTTCAAACAATGGTAATTGTTAAAAATAAAATAATTTTGTTGCCAGGCAATAAAATTATAATTTTTTCATTTTAATGTAAATCATGTATGAGAGAAAATATATCGTTCGTGGCAGGCAAGCATATCTCAGTTATGTAATGTTTACGTTTCCATTTTATTATTATGACTACCGCAATAAAAAGGCAGGGAAGACACACACACACACACACACACACACACACACACACACACACACACACACACACACACACAAAATTCGCGTTATTTCTGGCCTCATTCATTTTCTTACATTTGCACGCTTTTTAAATGGAAAGTGCCGAAACCCATACCAACATAACGCGTGCAAGCCGAAAAAGTGTCCAGCGTGGATAGCGATTTGCTTCCCGTGGATCGCTGGGCAGTGTAACTGCACGTGTTTACAGAGGAACGATTCATAGACAGACTTTTCGTCTTTAGGGAATGAACCCTCTGCAAGCTGCTGAGGGTCCATGAGTGACTTCGGAGCGCTCCTTCTTTTCCGCGTGTTTGTTCTGTGAAACGTACACTGTAGATTCGCAGCTTTACTCTCAGCAACGCTCAATAGGAAATGTTGAAAATTTTTGTCCACGGTGTACCCTCATACACACTAAACCGCTCTGATGTTTTAATTACGGACATCATAATATTAAAACTTTGGAAACTTGAGCACTACGTAATGGAGATCAATCATTAACTTATACAAGCCATTAATTTTATGCATATTTTTTATATATATACAGTATGTGTACAACGTTATCGGCAACAAAGAAGTAGTTTTTGTTAAAATTCCTTCCCGGGATATTTGGCCGTAGTCCAATGTTTTCTACAAAACCAGACGTTTCGGCAATGCCATCGACTTCCATCATCAGTGAAAATCGAGTGCGATAACGTGAGGTGGTATACGTTAGTGACCACAGTACTGTGGTTAAGGCTGAAGCAGTAAGTAGGAAGAAGTAGTCTCTATGGTAATATTTCATTTCGAAAATGATTTTAAATATAAATCTTAGAATATGGAAGTCATGTATGGTTCTCCATACCGATATTTTATTCTATATTCCGCATCACACATGCATGTATGTGCCTAAGCAGCAAATTTAATTGACTTATTTTCTAGTCTATATAAAATGATAAAGAATTAAATTCGTGACCTAAAGTATACTAATATAATTACTAAAAACTTCCGGTCTGAAAGGCCGTGGTCGAACGCTTGATGTTGTGTAGCTACACAACATAAAGCGTTCGACCACGGCCTTTCAGCCCGGAAGTTTTTAGTAATTATAGTGACACCGGCCGTGAAAGCCTACGTACTAAACTAATATAAATTTAACGATGAAGGGTTTGCAAGGATCGGTCAATAAAGTATAACACAACAACAAATTATTTGTGCCGACGTTTTGAGAATATTTATTGTCATCATCAGGACCAGTGTACGGATACAAAATATCAAACAAAAAATATCAAACAAAATAGATAAATTAGTTGCGTGAATGTGTTAGTGTATGTAAGTGTCCGCGTATGTGTGGATGTGTTAAGAAGTTTAAAAAGTTTGGTTTACGTCATCAAAATAATTGCATTATTACATATTGTTTTCCTTACGTACATGAAGAAAATTGTAATACCACAGAACATAATTTATATACTAGTACAATTTAAATTACTGATAATGTAAAAGTTCCTTAATGGTATTAGTAATTAATTAAAAAGCAGTAATCAACAATATCAGACTCCTCGTAACAATTACTTTGTCCGATCCTCGCAAACCCTTCATCTTTAAAATTCATTGATTAACGGTCATTACGAAATTAAGAATTTATATAGAAAATATAGGTCTGTAACTGTCTATGAAACGCATACTACTGTGAAAAGAGTGTTTCCCTAGTAATAAGAAAACACAGAAAATAAATTTTTTAATGAATTAGTAATGCTTGGTGCGCGTGCCACTACATATACCCAAACCGTGATGTATTACTTGTAAATGAATACTAATTTTTTGTTTATAATACAAAATTATATTATAAATGTAGAATTGCTTCTGCCTTTGTCCTCAGTTACATAAACAAATTTGTTGCCTGTGCCTTCTGAACATTTTTGTCTGACTCCTGTGATATGACACATCTTAGTTGGCGTTTCTCCCGATTAATTATTTGGCGCACATAATGAGAATACTCTCAAGAGGTCTAAATTTAATGCATGCTCACGTCCGCTATCCAGAACACGGCAGACCTGCGTCAGTTCCTGGTTGAGCAGCGTCTCATTTACACTTTAGGTAAGATTGTTCATATTTTTAAGTAGTTTAATTTAGATTATTCAGCAAACCCTACGTTAATACGCTGAAGGTTTTTTGCCTTTAACAAACAACTTTCAATTAATATTGTAACTACAACGTGTGTGTTGTATTTGGGTAAAGTATATAAATATTTTTTTTTGTGTATAAATAAAAATTGTTTCTTAAAAAAAATTTTTAATTACAAAATTTTTTATAATTAATAATGAATTAAAAACAATTAATTAATTAGGTTT
The DNA here is from genome assembly GCA_034769895.1 of Magicicada septendecula. Lineage (NCBI taxonomy): Eukaryota > Metazoa > Arthropoda > Insecta > Hemiptera > Cicadidae > Magicicada > Magicicada septendecula. The sequence continues at coordinate 399,907,522 of CM068369.1, read as the reverse complement.
CGTGGTGTTCCGAAACGTTTATCACTTATTTTAATTGTTTTATAGACTTTTCTGTATTTGTTAAAACCTGTAGCCACTTATAGAATTGTCTCCATAGCAATCGATACTTGTTTATTTTCTGTTTGGAGGTTATCTTCCTTCTGGTGGTGAGATTCTTGTAGTAAGTTCTATTTAAATTAAAGTATTGTGTTAGTTGTCTATATTAGAAATGAAAAACTGTTTAAATATGAAATATATTAATAATTTTATTAACAATTAGGTATTTTGACTCTTGTCGATATGTAAATCGATTCTCAGGGTATCGTTTGAATTACTACAAATTTTTTATATAAAGGTTCTTTGAACAGCTATGTTAGGGAAAGTCAGAGAAATAGGGCAAAGATTGAAAAGTATAACATTACAAAGTAAATTCTTAAAATTAACAGTACAAAGTATAGAAATAAATAAATATGTTGCAAACCGTCCGGTAGGCAGTAGAAGGCTGTGTGAAGTTGAGTGTTGGTTAACCAGCAGTGGCCGCCGTTACGATTGAAACTCCTCACCTCGCAGTTTTGGTGTTCAAATAAAGATGTTTTCTTTATGAATTTACGTCCTGGTGTCTGCAAATCTTTCATTTTGTGTTGGTGGAGTGTCACTGGTTTAGTTTTGGTGTTGTATTCGGAAAATTAGTGTATATTTAAGTCAAATTCACTTTTGTCGGTTATGTCATATGTTAGGCACTTTTTGGTTAAGTTTTATTACTGTTTTAAAGGGTTTAAATGTTATTTCCACTGGTGTTCTGTGCTGTATAATGTTAGTTCAGTGTTTGTATATGTTTATTTCACTGTGTTGAACTTTAAAAATGTTTTTTACCGAAACTCTCGATTTTCACTATCGGCTCAGACAATTATTCGCCATTACAGTATTCATACTATTAACATATAACAAATAATTCCAATTAATAGTTGTCTTTAACAAATCAGACATTTTTATACTCAAATATTAATAATGATACATAACAAATATCATATATAAAGAATGTTGTTCCATTCTAATATCTTAATTAGTTATTAACAACAATACCTATAATAAATATTTTATAATTAAAGAATGTTAGTGGTTCTGACCTTTTCAAATTTGCTTATTCCTAATACATTTTTAAATATCTTATTTTACATAAACAAAACCTTATTTACTATAATCTTATTCTCTATATTCCTTACACTAAGTTTTATTAACAGTTTTTATCTGTTTTTAATTGGGTTTTGGGTAATTGTACCCTGTCAATTCACTTTTTATTCTGTGCCTACTCTTGTTTTATAAATCATTCTAATGAATGTCATTTAAACAGATTGGCAGTTCTTTACTAAAACACATGTATTATATTATTTCTGAACATAAATTAAGTCACTTCAAAGTTGTATCATTTCATTATTTACTTAGTTTGTGAATACCAATAATGAAACATAAGGTTCATTTTTTATAATACTAAAATTTGCAATGGTTCTCTTTACATTCTTTGATTATATTTCTAAATGGTTATATAGTCTTACTAAAATCAAGAAATCTATTTGTAGATTATAATGAAGATTTGTTCTTTGGTATTATATTATTATTTCACCTTGGTCCACTTTCAACTCTTCCTCTATACACTTTTTTGGCTTATATCTATTGTACATGTGGGTTTTTGCATTAATACTTTGTTACACTTTTTTATTATTATTATTTTTATTTATTTTGTGGTATGGGTTTTTTACTGGAGCATTCCTTCTTCTTGTGGAAGCTGTCTTCTTCTTGTTTCTTCATTGATGTCTTCTTTTCTTCTGGTTTCTTATAATTGTATTTTCTTCATCTTCTTGTGGATGTCATCGGGTTTTTGGGTTTCTGGGTTTCTTCCTTGCCTATTCCTAACCTTCCTGGGTATTATATTTTTTCACCTTTTTAGTTATTAAAATTGGTTTTGATGATTCATCACTGGTAACATTTATTTTATATGAAATTATATCTTAAATCAATGATTGTACTGCACGGTTGTTCTGAATTAATTCTTTATTATATTGCTTTCTTCGGATTTAAACATGTTATTACTTTATTTTAATGATCAATTCACCATTCATTTTTATGGGCTCATCTGTCATGCTACAGATTGCTCTCCTCCAGAAGTAATTATTTCAGACTTGATTATGGATGAAATAATTACTTATGACAATTTTATTATTTTTTTTATACTTCATTTTCCTCTCCATTTCTATATCGACTTTTTTATATTTGAGCTTAATATATTTTATATAAATATCACTATAGTATTGACGACTCGGAACACTAACTTTTTCATAAGTAAAAACGTAAAGTTTTACCTTACAGCCTAAACCGACTTTCACCTTTAGAAGGCGTCATCAGAGGCTGCCATAGGTAGCGTTGTCCGTCTTGTTGTTGGCGACGGGATAGTTATTCGAAAGATCGAAGCTGTGTGTGTGTGGTGAGATGTGTTCAAATAATGAGTGCGATTTGAATTGTGTCTGTTCGTTTAGGATGTCGTTTTTATTTGTTTTTGTGTGTTTGTATATTTCTAATTGTTCTAGAGTGTCTAGTTTTCGGCCTTTTGTGTGTACGTGTAGAATGTTCATGTTATTGTTGATGTTTTTATATGTGTGGTTTGCTTCAATGAGGTGGTTTGCAAAGGTAGATTCTGTAGTGGTGTGGAGTGCTTTTGTGTGTTCAATGTATCTCTGTTTGAAGCTACGTCCTGTCTGGCCTATGTAGAATTTATTGCAATTTGAGCAATTTAGCTTGTATACACCAGGTAGATCGAATTTGTTTTGTGCTTTGGGCATGCGTTTTGATAGTGTGTGTTCTGTTTTGTTAGTAGTTTTGTAGGCGATTCTGTATCCTGCTTTTTTGAATTTGTGGGCAATTTTTTCAGTTTGTTTGTTGATGTATGTTAGTGTTATGAATTTGTTGTTTCCTGTCTTTGTCTGTTGTTTGTTTTGTGTTTTGTGTAGGAGTTTACTGACTATTGTTCTGCCATAACCGTTAGATTCTGCTAGATATTTTATCGTGTTTAGTTCGTCTTTGTAGTCTATTTCATCTAAGGGGATGTTGTTAAGTCTATATATCATGGTTCTAAAAGCAGCTAGTTTGTGTTGTATTGGGTGATTGGAGGTGTTGTGTATTAGTGTGTCAGTTGTAGTTGGTTTTCTGTATATACTGAATTTGTGTCTGTGTTCTAGTTTTGTGATGGAGAGGTCTAAGAAGTTTATGGTATTGTTGTGTTCGTATTCGGCAGTGAAGGTTATGTTTTTATGTATTTTGTTTATGTGCGTTAGTAACTGTTCGCATTGTCTTTTGTTTCCCCTGTATAGTATTAGAATGTCATCAACGTATCTGTGCCAATATAGTATTTTATGTGAGTGTCTGTCATTGTTTGTGAGTATTTTTGTTTTTTCTAAGTGTTGGAGGAAGACTTCTGCTAGAATGCTGGATATGGGGGAGCCCATGGGTAGGCCATCGTTCTGTGTGTAGTATTTATTGTTATAAGTAAAGTAGTTTTGTTTTGTGATAATGTTCAGAGTTTCTGTTATTTCATTGATAAGTTCGTCTGGTGTGTTGTTCTGTTTGAGTTTGTTTTGTAGGATGGTGATTGTTTCAGAGATTGGGATGTTTGTGTACAGGTTTTTAATGTCAAAGGAGGCTAATGTGGCATTATGGGGGATGTGTATGTCTTTTATTTTTGTTACTAGGTCAGTGTTGTTTTTTACTGGAATGTTGTTGTCTATTTGTGTGTGTTGTCTAATAATTTTGTCTAGATATTTTGCCAGTTTGTGTGCAGGGGCATGACGGTAGTTGATAATGGAGCGGATCGGAATGTCTTCTTTATGGATTTTGGGAAGCGCTTGGAGTGTAGGTGCTGATGGTCGGATTTGTTTCATGTAGGGCTTTTGTTTATGTGTCATAATGTGTTTGGCTTTGTTGACTATTTGTTTTACTGAGTTTTGGTATCTGTCGGTGGGGTCGTGTTTTAGTTCTGTGATGTTGTTCTGTTCCATGAAGTTTTTTACTTTTTTGTGTAGGTTGTCTGTGGGGATAATTACAGTCGTGTTGCCTTTGTCAGCTTTTACAAATGTGATGTTGTGTTTGTGTGCCTTTTCCCTCAGTTTGATGGCTGTGTGTATTTCTGAGTTGTGGTTGTTGTTGTCTGGTGTCTTATGTACTCCTATTGTGTTGTTTATATTATGTCTTAATGTGTCTTGATGTTCTGGTGCTGTGTTTTGTATATTTGTTTCTGTGTCAATTATGAGCTTTGTTAGTGTTTGGTTGTTATGTTTGTAATGTATGTTATGTTTTAGGCCTTTATCAAGGAGTGTTTGTTCGTTTTTTGTGAGTGTGACGTTCGTGAGGTTTACTGTACGTGGGTAGAATTTGTGCGAGGGAATTATATCTGTTTTGATTGGTGTCAGGTTTTTTATTTTTCTGTCGTTTTTTGTCTGTATGTTATGTACTTGTTTTTTTGTCCATTCATTTGTGTGATGTATTAGTTCAGTCATGTAATTGTGTCCGTATGTGCTGGCGATTTGTAGGTGTAGTGTTAGTGCTTTGCGGTTGAGGGCGTCTTTTTTCTTATATAGTTGTTTAATTGATTATTTTATGTATGTTCTTTGTGCGATGTTTTGTGTTATTCGGGCGGCCTGGTTGTTATGTTTAATTTTGATTTGGGCATATTTAGGTGTTAGTGATTTGTTTATGCATGTTTTGTTGAAAGTTATGTGAGCTACAATCTTTCTAACCTTCAAAGTTGTGAACTTGTACGCTTGGACGTTGGCTCGTCTTGCTGAGTTACATTCTTGGATTTTATATATAGTCACTTATCTGACTTTTGATCCTTCTTGGATAGTTAGTGTCTTCTGATATATATTATTATTATTATTATTATACATTTTCTTTCCTTATAAACTTCGTGTTGTATCCTTGGGATATTAATTCCCTAACGTTCCGTATGATGTGGGCTGGGGCAGTTCAGAGGGGCACTGTAGGCTTCACAACTCTGCTGGCCATACACCACTTCTTCAATTTGAGTCCAGAGGCAAATTCATCTCTGCTCAAAAAACATAATGCTGCTGGAATTATCTACAGTCAGTCATCGAATAAATTAAATAAAAAGTAGTGTCATTGTCGACTAATAAAAATATCTTTGGATTCTTCACTTCGTAGTTTCTCAGATTATCTCACATTTTCTATCTTAATAATTCTTCTTAATACTTATTATACTCATTATATGTAATTTTCTAAACTCTTAGCTCGTCTGATATATTTACTTTAATTATGGTTGGAAACTTTTGTTAATACTTCTTGTTACTAGTTATAGTGTAACTTTTTTCTTCTTCTACATCTGAATTCTCCTTATACTTCCTTCTGGTTAATTACATTATAGCATACTTTTTTATGTATTTTCTCTTTGGTTCTTATTCATTATTTGAATGGTCTTATTTTATTATATTTAATTGTTTTAAAAGTTTATTTGTAATTGATATTCAGGTTGTTATTATGTTCATATTATTGAATTATATTTTTCTTTCTTTTCTCTCAGAAAGTCATTAATCCGTTTTTGCATTCATTAAAATTAATTTATTTATATTATATTTCATGTGGTACTTCTTCTCTTTGCGTTTCATATAGGTCGTATTATATTTATTTGTTCAAAATCATCTTCTCCATATGTTTGGTATGAGCTGTTCTTCTTTGCTTCTTCAGAACTGAGTAATATCATATTTATTTTTCTTGATTATCTGTTTCCATTATTGTTTCATAAGTAGTTAGTCATAGGTTGTTCTCATTATATTTGTTTTTCTTTTTTAGATTCTTTATAATTTTATTATAATATCAGATTCTCCTCTTTGTTTCCAAATTATTGCCTTCTCTTGTATATCACACTCTTTTTTGTTTTTCTTCTCTACTCCTTCAAATGCTAGATATTCACATTTATTCTGGATTATTTTTAATTCTTTTTTCTGAATTAATCATATTATTTTCTTCTACATTTGTTTATAAATGGAACATATTTATTTTTAGAACTTTGTTAGTTTTATGCAAAATTCAAATTCTTTTTTTAATTTAATTCCAATAAATTTTTCATAAATCATTTGTAATAAGTTGATCTTATCATGTTTTAAAATTTTGATAGTTTTATCAAAATTCAAATTCTTCTCTTTTTAATTATTCCAAATGGTTTCTTTCATAAATTGGTTGTAGTAAGATGGTCTTACTTCATTTTTAGAATTTTTATTTTTTATTCTAAATTCCAATTCTTTTAATAATCTTCAAATGTTCTTCAAAATTGTTTGTAGTAAGTTGATCTTACATGTATTTTAGAATTTAGACAAAATCCAAATTCTTTTTTTTTAATTATTCCAAATGGTTTCTTTCATAAATTGGTTGTAGTAAGATGTGCATACTTATTTTTTAGAATTTTTTATTATTTTTATTCTAAATTCTTCTCTTTTTAATTCCAAATGGTTTCTTCATGAATTGTGTGTAGTAAGATGTACTTACTTCTTTTTTAGAATTTTTATTATTTATTCAAAATTCATTCTTCATAATACTTCTTTATGGATGCTTGGTTGTACACATCTTTAACTCTTCCGGAAACTATTTCTCTCAGTTCATACGTACTATTATGATTATTCTTTACAACAACATATGGTCCTGTATATAGTAATAATAACTTTTTTGTTATCCCTTCTAGGGTGCTGGGCAGTTCTCGATTTTTTAATAGAACTTTCTCACCCTCTTTGTAAGTTATTATACGTCCTATTGCCTTTTGATATTTGGCTTGCCGTTTCTCTTGGTCTTCGGCCACCTTGTTCTAGAATTTCACCTGGTCAAACTTACGACCATTGTTTGTTGGGAACTCTATTATTTCTTCAATTTCTCGGGGGGTTGGTTTCTCATACATGGCGGAGTAAGGGGTAATTCCTATAGCTGGATGGTGGGCGAAATTTAGGAATTTCTCTGTTGCTGCTAAGTACTCTTGCCACTTTTTCTGTTGGTTGTGACAGTACGTTCGCAAGATTCTACCCACTTCTCTCAGTACCCTCTCAGCCGGATTACTACTTGGGTGGTAGACTGACGTCTTATAGGTTTTAATCCCAAGTGATAATAATGTGTCTCGCCATCTTTTCCCTTTAAATTGAGTACCATGATCGGTAATGATTGAAGATGGTTTACCTATCTCTGGCACATACAATTCTGTTATTACCGCAAGAACTTTCGCTGTGGTTGCCCGATTAACCGGATATAGCTTTATGTATTTAGTTTAATGGTCCATGATTATTATTAGGTACTTGTACCTATGTCGACCGCCGCTACGGGGAAATGGCCTGCAGATATCTAAGAACACTTTTTCTAGTTTTGCGTTCGATGTTATTGGTATCATTATACCCTCTTTCTTCTCATTGTTAATCTTAACACACTGGCAAATATTACAAGACTTCAGGTAATTTCTTACCTTTCGGTTAATGTTTTTTATTTTGCAATTTTCATCTAAACCCTGTATCACTTTTAGTGCTCCCATATGGCCATACCTTATGTGATAATCGATTATAACTTCCTTCTCGATTTGGTGCGGAATAATCACCTTCCATGTTTCTTCATCCAAGGCTGTTTTGACGAACAGTATTCCTTTATTGAGATGGTAGTATTTGGAAACGGTGTCATCGTCGGCTTCCAAACGACTGATTATGTTTTTCAGTTTAGGGTCAGACTGTTGGTGGATACGGATGTTTATCAATAGGGCTTGTAGATCGGATCTGGTTTTAAATAAGTTGTAAATTTTAACTAAGCTCTCCTTCTCTCCCTCGAAGGTCTGGTCTTCCAAATTGATCCGTGATAATACATCGGCTACCACATTCTTTTTTCCCGGAATATACTCCCATTGTAAATTGTATTCTTGTAGTACGAGTACCCATCTAGCCAATCGGCCGTGACTCAATTTGCATCTACGTAGAAATGAGATGGATTTATGATCAGTGTGAACAGTGACTGGATACCCGAGAATGTATGTCCGGAACTTGCTGCATGCGAATACCACGCTAAGCAATTCTTTCTCGGTCACATTATAATTCTTTTCGCATTGATTCAATGTACGACTAGCAAAGCTTATCACCAGATGGTGACCCTCCTCATCTTCCTGGTATAATGTTGTTCCTAAGCTGATGTCGCTAGCATCGCAATTCAAAAAGAATGGTTTCTTAAAATCCGGGTGACGAAGTATAACACTCTCCAAGAACTTTTCTTTTATCAGTTGGAAGGTAATATCTTGTTCTTCACCCCAGGTCCATTTGTTTTTCGCAGACAATTGTGGTTGAAACTTGGCTGTCAACTCGGAATATTTGTGCTGAAACTTTCTGTAATAGCTACAGAGTCCGAGGAAAGATTGTAACTGTTTCCTGTTTTTTGGTTGCGGGAACTTCTGAATTGCCTCCACTTTTTCTGCTGACGGGGTAATACCTCTATCGTCTAGGTTGAAACCTAAGAATTGTACTTCGCGCGCAATGAACTTGGATTTCTCCAATTTCAAAGTTATGTTATTCTGCGCTAACTTTTTGAGTACATGTTCTACTCGATAACAGTGTTCCTCCCAGGTTTCTGACGTAATGAGCAAATCGTCTACATAGACTGTGGTAAACTGGAGTGCTTCTTGTCCAAGTATTTCGTCCATACAGGCCACAAAGATGGCTACTGAGTTTACAAGTCCGAAGGGCAGTCTCTTCAACTGGTAATTGCGCCCTTCGAAAATGAACGCCACGTACTGACGGCTTTGTGGGTGCAACTCCACTTGCCAATAACCACATACAGTGTCCCAGGTACTGATAAACTTAGTGCCGTGAAATCGTTTTAGTATCTCCTCTATTTCACCGGGTGATGTTCGGTCATTCACAATGGTTTTATTTAGCTCGCGCGCATCCAAACAGAGCCGGACTTGTCCGTCTTTCTTGGGAACAGCAATAATTGGACTAGTGTAAGGAGATTGACTAATCTCAATTATGTCATTGCTGATCATTTTATTAATTTCTGTTCTCACGGCCTCTTTAAGCGAATGCGCGATTGGGTATGACCTCCGGTTAAACTCCACGTTTTCTTTGAACTCAAGTTTGCACTGATAGTTTTTAACCTTACCTGGCTCGTCTGAAAACACTGATTTGTATTTCTCGTATACACTGATTAAACGATCTGCTAAGTGTATTGGTATTTTTTCGTTTTTGGTTCCGCATTGGAAGTCTCGTATCTCTTGTATCTTTACTGACCATAAATCCTCTCCTCCATTGTTGTATATAATTGGTTTATGAATGGAGCTGTTCTTTACGAAATTTATTTTACGAAGTTGTTGGTGTATTGGGCTGGGAAGTATATTCGCGCCTCCTACCAAATCTGCGATCTACGTTATTCCGTCTGGAAAAAGTGATACTTTCTCTTGGTTAAGGTCGATAATGGCGGAGTACCTTCTTAGAATATCGCAACCTACCAGTATATCGAATGGTAATCCGGTAGCGATCAAAAATTCCATATCTAAAGCTATACCACGGCTAACGGCACTTAAGGAAACTTGCTTCCTAATAGTTTTGTTCTGGCGGCCAGTTGCACCTATCAAAACAATGTTATTCACTGGTAGCATAGGCAAAGTTTTCCCACACTCTCGCTGGATTCTTTCCAGTTCATTCGCATTTATTATAGAAATATTTGCACCGGTATCAATCATGATTTTCGCGGGAATTCCTTCTATCTCCGCTGTTATATACAATATCTCATTGTTATTATTATCGAGGCTCGTTTCGTTTTCCTCTAGAAGTTCTGTTCTTATATTTTTTAAGTAATTGTTACTTATTATAGTGATGTTTTTTAATTTGGTTGCCTCTTGCAACTCATCTTTGTACCCAGGAAATAGGAGCAGCAACGGGTCGTGATAGTTTATTACTGCCTCCTCCCGTTTAAATTATTGTGGTCATCGTTGGGACTCGGACTGACCGAGGCATCGTTCTGGAAACTCTGTGTCGGTTCCTGCCGCGCTGTATCCTGTTCGAAGGTTATTTCCCTGTTTTGTTGTCGGCCAGGATCCTCCAGGCTGGTACTCCTTCTTCCATGTTCATGGCGTGGACCGTCCCGTTCTTCACTTCTTCGTCGTCGATCTCCACCGTGGAAACTATTCCTCCGTTGTTGGTAGTACCTTCTCGGACATCGATCTTCCGCTCTTATAAAATTAACCGTCGGGCGGGAAACTCTATTGTTATTATTATTATAATTACTATGGTAATTTCTATTGGGCTGGTAATATCTTTCATTATTTTCGGGGTAGGGATTTCTCTGACTATACGGGCTGTTAGGGGGCTGATAATAATTGTTACGGTTATTAGGATATGCGTTATTGTTCCTATTACCGTTCGGGTTTCCGTTAAAGTTGTTGTTATTACGCGGCGGGTTATTGTTGCCGTCGTAATTACTTTGCTGGTTTCGGTTTCCGGGATGGTTATTGCCGTTACTAGGGTACTGGTTAGTCCTCGCCTCCGGTCTATCATTCCTCCTCCTGCTCTGGCGGTAGTACTCTTCATTCTCGTAACTTTCTAACAACTCCGTCATGGCCTGCACCGTCTTGATCTGACTACCTCTCCTTGCCCTGATAAGATCCTTGTCATAATGATAAGACAGTTTATTCACCAGACACTCTTCGGGTATTGCCGGCTCGAGGTGTTTTGCCAGGCACACCTTCCCTAGGAAATAGGCTGTCATGGTATTGCCTATCTGGGCCCTCTATCGTCCGTTGCAAATATTGTCTCTGATCAGGTTCTGTGTTGTTTCGGACCAGTATTTTGACTTAAACATGTTCCTGAACTGCTGGTAGTCTGCAATCTCGCTACGGTTCGCCATCCACCAGTTATCTGTCATCTCCCTGAATGACTCGTCCAGTATCTCCCGGTTATTGCTCCATTGACTCCCTCTATGTTTGGCGAAGTACTCTTCTCTCCTCGCCAGGAACTCCATTGGTTTCCTCTTTTATTACCGGAAGTTCAGCCATTCTCGGTTTTCTTTGATGGGTAATCCGGTGAAATTAGTGGGTCTATTCCTCAAAGCTTCCATCTCTTCTTGGCTTTGCCTTACCTGACCCGTGATATTGGTCATAGCCTCTTCCATCCCATCACACCGTTCCGCGACTTGGCTCCGTACTCTCCCGAATTCTTCCTGAGTCTCCTCCGTTGTTCTTCCACTTTCTTGCGACTATGCTCTTCGATATTCGTAAACTTGATGTTTGCCACTTCCTTGAATTCTTGTATTTCCTTTTCGGTTTGGTTGCATTTTCCATCAATTTCCCGGATTCGTTGATTCATCATTACGGTTTCTTCTTCCAATTTTTTATTTATAGCTTTCTTGTTAACGTTGATTTCCTTGTTCAGTTCTTCTCTTAACAATTCCATCCTTTCGTCTAGCTTGTCCAGATTCTCCTGATTGACCTCCCTTAATTCTTCTCTTAACATTTGGTTGTCCTCTCTCAATTCTTCCAATTTCTCCCCCATCTTCTCTTCCAACTTCTTGTTATCTTCCTTCAACTCTTCCTTCAACTGTCGGTTGTCACTTTCCATCTTTTTACTATTTTCTTCAATTCTCTTATTGGTATTCTCAATTTTGTTAATCAATTCTTCCTTAGTCGATTAAAATTCTTCCTTAAAAAATTGGTTATCTTCCTTCAATTCTTCTAACTTCTTCCCATTCTTCTCCATTTTGGATTCTATATTTTTATTTATACCTTCCATTTTTTACTTAAGGATTGGTTGTCGTCCTTTGTGGAATCCATTTTCTTATCCATTCCTTCCATCTTTTTACTTAATTCTTCCTTTGTTGCTTGGTTGTCCTTCTTACTGTATTTGATTTCTTCCATCACCATCCTGAGCATCTCTTGTATGCTCCCATCCTCCGTCCGTGTTGGCTTTTCCAATTGTTCCTTCCGGACATTGACTTCCCCTGTTTGTGTGGGCATTTCAGGTTGTTCATCTGGTTGTTTGGGTTGTTTAGATAATACTAGCGGTAATAACTTTTCTACGTCTTCCACTGGCGTCGCCTCTTTATTTTCCATATCCATTTCAACTTCCTTTTCGGCTCCGCCGCCCGTTTCTTTGAGGTTGCACGTCGTTGCATTTTTCCCTTTCTCTGGCTTTATAGCTGCTGCCAAGCTCCAATTAGGGATTGGGCAGATTGTAGTGGCCTTTCAATCGCTAATTAAAGCCCCACGTTGGGCGCCAATTTGTAACTACAACGTGTGTGTTGTATTTTGGTAAAGTATATAAATATTTTTTTTTGTGTATAAATAAAAATTGTTTCTTAAACAAATTGTTTAATTAAAAAAATTTATTTTTATTTTTATAATTAATAATTAATTAAAAACAATTAATTAATTAAGTTTCGTGGTGTTCCGAAACGTTTAACACTTATTTTAATTGTTTTATAGACTTTTCTGTATTTGTTAAAACCTCTAGCCACTTATAGAATTGTCTCCATAGCAATCGATACTTGTTTATTTTCTGTTTTGAGGTTATCTTCCTTCTGGTGGTGAGATTCTTGTAGTAAGTTCTATTTAAATTAAAGTATTGTGTTAGTTGTCTATATTAGAAATGAAAAACTGTTTAAATATGAAATATATTAATAATTTTATTAACAATTAGGTATTTTGACTCTTGTCGATATGTAAATCGATTCTCAGGGTATCGTTTGAATTATTACAAATTTTTTATATAAAGGTTCTTTGAACAGCTTTGTTAGGGAAAGTCAGAGAAATAGGGCAAAGATTGAAAAGTATAACATTACAAGGTAAATTCTTAAAATTAACAGTACAAAGTATAGAAATAAATAAATATGTTTTAAACCGTCCGGTAGGCAGTAGAAGGCTGTGTGAAGTTGAGTGTTGGTTAACCAGCAATGGCCGCCGTTACGATTGAAACTCGTCACCTCGCAGTTTTGGTGTTCAAATAAAGATGTTTTCCTTATGAATTTACGTCCTGGTGTCTGCAAATCTTTCTTTTTGTGTTGGTGGAGTGTCACTGGTTCAGTTTTGGTGTTGTATTCGGAAAATTAGTGTATATTTAAGTCAAATTCACTTTTGTCGGTTATGTCATATGTTAAGCACTGTTTGGTTAAGTTTTATTACTGTTTTAAAGGGTTTAAATGTTATTTCCACTGGTGTTCTGTGCTGTATAATGTTAGTTCAGTGTTTGTATATGTTTATTTCACTGTGTTGAACTTTAAAAATGTTTTTTACCGAAACTCTCGATTTTCACTATCGGCTCAGACAATTATTCGCCATTACGGTATTCGTAACTAGGTTAATACGGGTAAATTGCTCGTGTCAAGTGTCCCGTACAATGTTCAATAATTAACTAACTTACTTCCTTCATCTCCGACTAAAACCTTAGCCAAAGCAATATTATTCCTTCTATTGTTCAAATTTTATTTTACATCCTGTGCATGTAATAAAGTTACATTATATAACTGATTATACTTTAGTTATTCTTCAAATTTATTAGCTAGTTGTTACTTAATTTTATCCTTCAGTTCATTCTGCGTAATTTGATACCAAATAATGCCGTTTTATTAAGTTTTTTATCAAAAAATAATATTTTGTTCCTTCATTTTGTAATTTCTAAGTCCTAAGGTCTAACTTCCTGTTCTTTTCCAAATTCTGCCCTTATCAAGTTATATTAATGATTATTAAATCTCATATTGTAATAAAAGGTTTATATTCCCTTAATTTCTTGCAATTAGATGAATTGGTTAAGTTTTAAAATATTATGTTGGAATATATGACTCCCCTCTCCAAATTTTTGAGTTCTGTCATTTCCACTTTTATCAATAATTCTGGCTATAATTTTACAAAATCTTTCTTAGTTATATTTCTAATTACATGGTTTTGTTTCTGATTTACATTATCTAAATCCCTTCAGTTCAAATGTATTTATCTACTTAGTTTCTCAGTTTTGATGATGTTTAGTTTTTTAACATTTGGCCTAGATTCCTAACAGTTTTTACATACAAATTTTTTTATAAATAATACATATTGAGTTATACCCTCTCTGACTTTCATTGATATTGTAACATAAATTGAACATTTTCTTCTTGTAAACAAAATAACAATTAGTATATGTTTCATACTATTAACATATAACAAATAATTCCAATTAATAGTTGTCTTTAACAAATCAGACATTTTTATACTCAAATATTAATAATGATACATAACAAATATCATATATAAAGAATGTTGTTCCATTCTAACATCTTAATTAGTTATTAACAACAATACCTATAATAAATATTTTATAATTAAAGAATGTTAGTGGTTCTGACCTTTTCAAATTTGCTTATTCCTAATACATTTTTAAATATCTTATTTTACAAAACAAAACCTTATTTACTATAATCTTATTCTCTATATTCCTTATACTAAGTTTTATTAACAGTTTTTATCTGTTTTTAATTGGGTTTTGGGTAATTGTACCCTGTCACTTCACTTTTTATTCTGTGCCTGCTCTTGTTTTATAAATCATTCTAATGAATGTCATTTAAACAGATTGGCAGTTCTTTACTAAAACACATGTATTATATTATTTCTGAACATAAATTAAGTCACTTCAAAGTTGTATCATTTCATTATTTACTTACTTTGTGAATACCAATAATGAAACATAAGGTTCATTTTTTATAACACTAAAACTTGCAATGGTTCTCTTTACATTCTTTGATTCTATTTCTAAATGGTTATATAGTCTTACTAAAATCAAGAAATCTATTTGTAGATTATAATGAAGATTTGTTCTTTGGTATTATATTATTATTTCACCTTGGTCCACTTTCAACTCTTCCTCTATACACTTTTTTGGCTTATATCTATTGTACATGTGGGTTTTTGCATTAATACTTTGTTATACTTTTTTATTATTATTATTTTTATTTATTTTGTGGTATGGGTTTTTTTTACTGGAGCATTCCTTCTTCTTGTGGAAGCTGTCTTCTTCTTGTTTCTTCATTGATGTCTTCTTTTCTTCTGGTTTCTTATAATTGTATTTTCTTCATCTACTTGTGGATGTCATCAGGTTTTTGGGTTTCTGGGTTTCTTCCTTGCCTACTCCTAACCTTCCTGGGTATTATATTTTTTCACCTTTTTAGTTATTAAAATTGGTTTTGATGATTCATCAGTGGTAACATTTATTTTATATAAACTTATATCTTATATCAATGATTGTACTGCACGGTTGTCCTGAATTAATTCTTTATTATATTGCTTTCTTCGGATTTAAACATGTTATTACTTTATTTTAATGATCAATTCACCATTCATTTTTATGTGCTTATCTGTCATGCTACAATATACGCTAGAAATTAATGTATTGAAATTGGTAATTGTAAAATTATAAAGCTCGTTTAGTGAGACACACAAAGACACACACGCGCGCGCTCGCACACACACACACCACACAAATACTACATCGTTCATACAGACAAGTTAATCCTTTTGAATATAATAGAGTTTGAAAAACGTAATTTTTGTAATACACAAAAGCTCACTCTCTCTCTCTCTCTCTCTCTCTCTCTCTCTCTCTCTCTCTCTCTCTCTCTCTCTCTCTCTCTCTCTCTCTCTCAAAACAAACATTAAATGGAAAATAGTAACTACACATAATAGCTGCGCATTCCATAGTCGTCTTTGAAAATGTTTTCTATTTCGTGATTCTTTATTTTATGTTACAAATATAATTTAAAAATAAATGAATCTGACACAAACACTTCTTGTAATAACTGTACAATAACATGCACGATTGTGCTTTCCGAAAATTCAATGAGAATCAAATAATTTTTTGCACCCTTTCCTCAGTTGCAGAGAGCTCAAGTTCTATTGATTTTGGTGAAGATCGGTTAAGGGAAAGGGGTAGTTTACCAGCAACATTTTATGTTGTAACAAGAGAAATGTTTCCATGACGAACGATAACTGCCGCACATTCAAACAGAATCAAATATTTTTTTGCATGCATCCCTGAATTGTAGAGGACGGAAGGTCTATTAAGGTCTATTATTATTAATTGAAGATCGGTTAAGGGAAAGGGGTAGTTCACCAGCAACATTTTATGTTTTAACAAGGGTAATTTTTTATATGACGAACGATAACTGCTGTAAATTCAAACAGAATCAACTACGTTTTTGCATACCTTTTTGAACTAAAGAGGACTCAAGGTTTGTTGATTTTGTTGAAGATCGGTTAAGGGAAAGGAGTAGTTTACCAGAAACATTTTAAGTTGTAACAAGAGAAATGTTTCCATGACGAACGATAACTGCCGCACATTCAAACAGAATCAAATATTTTTTTGCATGCATCCCTGAATTGTAGAGGACTGAAGGTCTATTGATTTTGGAGAAGATCGGTTTAGCGAAAGGGGTAGTTTACCTGAAACATTTTATGATTTTACGAGAGTAAAGTACTTAATTTTTATAAATAAAGTATCCTGATAAGAAGCTCATAATAATCCACTGTAGAAACGTAGACGAAATATCTATAAATGAAGAGGTTAAGTGAACGGGGTGGGGGTAGTTTTCTATTATTAAAATTTATAGTTGAAGGTGGAGGGGAGAATTTTTTATATGTGTACTACGTTATCGGGAACAAAGAAGTAGTTTTTTGTTAAAATTGCTTCCCGGGCTGTTTAGCCGTAGTCCAATGTTTTCTGGAAAACCAGACTTTTCGGCAGTGGCATCGACTGCCATCGTCAGTGAAAATCGAGTGCGAAACCGTGAGGTGGTATACGTTAGTGACCACAGTATTGTGGTTAATGCTGAAGCAATAAGTAGTAAGATGTAGTTTCTATGGAAATATTTCATTTCGATTATGATTTTAAATATAAATCTTAGAACATGGAAGTCATGTATGGTTCTCCATACCGATATTTACTTCCATATTCCTTAAGGAATGGAAGTATGGTGATGGCAAAAAAAATCGTGTTCGAGATTATTGCAGATTCTGATTGTACTACACTCAAAACATGAAAAAAAGTCGTTTTCCGAAAAGTGTCTGTGTGTCTGTCTGTCTGTCTGTGTGTCTGTCTGTAGATTTATTTCTATGGCAAACGATAACTGCCGCAAATTCAAACAGAATCAAATAATTTTTTGCACACAACCCTGATTTGTAGAGTTCTCACGACCTATTGTTTTTGGTGAAGATCGGTTGAGGGAGAGGGGTAGTTTACCTGCAACGGTTTTTTTTATCAAGGGAAATTTTTTTTTTTGGCAAACGATAACAGCCACAAATTCAAACAGAATCAAATAATGTTTCGTATACAGCCCTGAATTGTAGAGTTCTCAAGGCCTATTGTTTTTGGTGAAGATCGGTTAAGGAAGGGGGTAGTTTACCTGTAACGTTTTATGTTTTAACAAGGGTATTTCTTATGGCAAACGATAACAGCCGCAAATTCAAACAGAATCAAAAGATTATTTGCATACAGCCCTAAATTGTAGAGTTCTCAAGACCTATTGTTTTTGGTGAAGATCGGTTAAGGGAAAGGGGTAGTTTACCAACAACGTTTTTTTAACAAGGGTATTTTCTATGGCAAACGATAACAGCCGCAAATTCAAACAGAATCAAATAATTTTTTCCATACAGCCCTGATTTGTATAGTACTCAAGACCTATTGTTTTTGGTGAAGATCGGTTAAGGGGAAGGGGTAGTTTACCTGCAACGTTTTTTATCTAGCGTATTTTCTATGGCAAACGATAACAGTCGCAAATTCAAACAGAATCAAATAATTGTTTGCATACATCCCTGAATTGTAGAGGACTCTAGGAATTTTGATTTTGATGAAGATCGGTTAAGGGGAAGGGGTAGTTTACCTGTAACCTTTTACGTTTTAACAAGAGTAAAGTACTTGAAAATTCATTTAAACTTTTTCAAACAATGGTAATTGTTAAAAATAAAATAATTTTGTTGCCAGGCAATAAAATTATAGTTTTTTCATTTATGTATTTTTTCTCGGTTATGTACTGTTTACGTTTCCATTTTATTATTATGACTACAGCAATGAAAAGGCAGGGAAGACACACACACACACAATTCGCGTTATTTCTGGCCTCATTCATGTTTATTTTCTTACATTTGCACGGTTTTTAAATGGAAAGTGCCGAACCCATACCAACATAACGCATGGAAGCTGAAAAAGTGTCCAGCGTGGATAGCGATTTGCTTCCTGTGTATCGCTGGGCAGTGTAACTGCACGTGTTTACAGAGGAACGATTCATAGACAGACTTTTCGTCTTTAGGGAATGAACCCTCTGCAAGATGCTGAGGGTCCATGAGTGACTTCGGAGCGCTCCTTCTTTTCCGCGTGTTTGTTCTGTGAAACGTACACTGTAGATTCACAGCTTTATTCTAAGCAACGCTCAATAGGAAATGTTGAAAATTTTTGTCCACGGTGTACCCTCATACACACTAAACCTGCTCTGATGTTTTAATTACGGACATCATAATATTAAAACTTTGGAAACTTGAGCACTACTTAATGGAGATCAATCATTAACTTATACAAGCCATTAATTTTATGCATATTTTTTATATATATGTGTACAACTTTATCGACAACAAAGAAGTAGTTTTTGTTAAAATTCCTTCCCGGGATATTTGGCCATAGTCCAATGTTTTCTACAAAACCAGACGTTTCGGCAATGCCATCGACTTCCATCATCAGTGAAAATTGAGTGCGATAACGTGAGGTGGTATATGTTAGTGACCACAGTACTGTGGTTAAGGCTGAAGCAGTAAGTAGAATGAAGTAGTTTCTATGGTAATATTTCATTTCGAAAATGATTTTAAATATAAATCTTAGAATATGGAAGTCATGTATGGTTCTCCATACAGATATTTTTCTATTTTAGTCGAATGAATGTCAAATGAAGCCAGCGTAGAAAGTAGCGTTGGACTACTTGATGTATTTGAGGTGTACAAAATTTACGTGTTTCGGATTGGCATTGCTGTTTAATAATGTAAAACAGAAATAAAACTATGTTATGTAGAATGTATGCTAGAGAATGTTTCCAAACAAATGCTAGAATCTACGTATTGTTTCCAAAAGACAGGCTACTACGTACGACTGATGATATAATAAGTGGCGGTTTTGACAGTCGGATCATATATTATTTTAAGATTAATTTATGAACGTAAACACTTGGGATGCTACACTTTACTTAACCACGTTTCTTAACTAAGTTTACTTAACTAAGTTTACTTAACTTGTTCCCACTACACTTTGCGGTTGTTATCTTGAGACTCTTCCCGCAACCAACATGTTTGTCTAACAATAACACGACAGTACACTGAATACGTCTCACATTCAAAACTTGAAAGAAACAGATCTGAACCACAGCAGAAACTGTACACTGACTTCTATTGCGGACACGTACATGTTCAGTACGTGTTCTTCTACTAGAAAAATTGACTTTCTTAACGTTTCTCGTGGGATTCCCTAATGTTATTGTTTAATAAAGGTTTTTAGATCTTTCGTTTTAATGCAATTATGTTCAGTTTTACTTGTATGTTCAAGTGTAAAACGTCTCTTGTCCAACTATAACAGGACGCTTCCATATTATTTTGAATATAATATTTAGCAATATACGATTTAGGAGACTGACAAAATTTTAGTTGTTTAGTGTTCTTTTCTATTCGCCAGCTAATTGCTTATCTAACTACACGCATATGAGCTATTCCAATTTAGGATTTCTAAATTTTCTCTCTTTTGTTCTCACCCGGCAGTTCCCTCTTTTCTCTTTTACAAAAGGAATAAAAAAGCAAATTTAAATATTCAATAAAAAGAAACAAACAAATTTTTTCCTTTCAAAAATTATTTAAACTCTGATTTGAATGTTATTTCGAACACATTACTGTGTTTTAGTTACTAGTATTTATGACACAAGGAGATGTATTACCATATGGGAGAAAATGAAAGCTACTCTTAAATAATTAATGTTATTACTCAGTTACCTATGTTAAAGTCATCTTATCGTTCAAAGACATGCTATGATTAAAGATTACCTGAACCTTACTAATAAGAAATTTATTCTAATCTTCTCTAATAATAGTAGTCTTGTACAGACAAAAACAACATAATAACCATTCCCGTACCATGAATTAGGATTGAAAGACGCAAGTAGGGTTGGGAAATTATGGGATTATTAAATGCACCTTAATATTTTGGCATCGGAACCTTTAGGTTGAAGCGCCATAATTGATGAGCGACAAAATAAAAGTCCTAAAATCAAATCTAATCCATGGTAAAAACCAATTTAGAATAATGATTGACGAAATGTCTGACTTGTTGATTTTGATTTTAAGTCTATGAGAGACAGTAGTTTTTAAGTAAAACATACGTTTCTTTCTGTCTATACTAAAATATATATAACAAATCACAATGATATAAGAAAACAACTGCAAACTTTCAGGCAGAGTAATGTCTCTCACCCTCACGCATCTCTTCCCCCTCATTCTCATTCACACTCTCTTTCACACACACACTCTCTCTCTCTCTCTCTCTCTCTCTCTCTCTCTCTCTCTCTCTCTCTCTCTCTCTCTCTCTCTCTCTCTCTCTCTCTCTCTCTTTCCCTCCCTACCACTCCCACACTTGCTGTCTCTCTTTTGTTGTGAGAGACACAGAGCTTAGATGACCTCATGAGTAATTTTGACTACCTCATTCAAGGTGAAGTAGGGTGATTCGCACACTCCAAGCAATGCCAAACTTTGTGTAAGTACTTCTCCAAATTCTCTTTTAAGTATACAGTATTTAATTATGTTTCATTATGTAGCGTTTTAGTTTGTTTCATACGACATTTCATTTTAAACCAATTTAGTTTGTGAGAGTTACTCTACTGGATTGCTATAGCAATTTTTAATTAATAAAAAGATAAATGTTACCATAACTATTAGCACGGGCGATTGGATTCGTAAGAAACATAAAAATTTATCCTGTTGTGGTCTTTTTGTTTTTAATTATTTTGTGTAATAATATGTAATATATAAAATGTAAAATCGAGTTCACCGCACTAACACTATCAATTCCGTTATCTTGGGTCAAGGGAAAAGACATAGACTACCATAGACTGCTCTCATATACATATGTGTACCGAAGCACATTCTTTAGTTTGGACCATTTTTGTGAGATGTTCATTCTTACAACAGATGAATTCAACATTCATTGAATATTTTATCTACATCTTCTTCTCAGTGTTGTAGAGACAAACTTCTGTACGCGTTGTACCTTAAGCATGTAATTAGGCCTATGTATCTACAACGCACATTGGGTTGGTAGATTTACTAGGTAGTAGATTTGACGAAACAATTTTGTGTGTCAGAAAATGCTTGGTTTACGTTAGATTTCTATAAACTTTGAAAACGTAATTGTAAACTGGAATTAATGTCGAGACCAAAATTTTAAACTTTTAGCGAGAATTATAGTTTTCATCGATAGTCGTTCGACTGATATTTCACTACATTAAGAAAGGCAAACGAGCACAAGTTGGAACATTGAGCATAAATAAGAACGCGTGGTGTTTTATGTAAACAAAGACGACGGAAACGAGACAGTGAACACAAAGTAAACAGGTACTTCATGGGTATTTGGGTCAACCTTATTTTTTTCTCTGATACGGAGAAGAAACCCAGCACTATGTACAGTTTTGGGTTAATAAGTTTTCAACACAATATTTTGTTCACATGGAATTAAT
Organism: Magicicada septendecula; assembly: GCA_034769895.1. Lineage (NCBI taxonomy): Eukaryota > Metazoa > Arthropoda > Insecta > Hemiptera > Cicadidae > Magicicada > Magicicada septendecula. The sequence goes on along the minus strand of CM068369.1, from coordinate 399,885,763 downwards.
TGGTAGGTCTGCAGCTGCGTAACATACCACGAGCACGCGCCGTCCCCCCCCTTTGTTTAATTACAACCCACTGTGTTATTAGTGTAATAATATATACTGTTTTTTTACTTTTATCGATTAAATCAGTTAGTTGTTGACACATAAATGTAATTCCTAGAGTAAATATATCGAGGAGAATAGAACAGACTTTCGGAGAAAATCAAGTAAATTCTGACATTTCGGCCGAGTGTAAATTACTGGTTTTTTCTTTGAATCGAGAAATTACATAATAAGAATAAATAACAAATTGGTTAATTTAACTACGATATTTCTAAAATTATTACTAAATACCAGGCTGTTAGGCCGTGGTCGGTGGCTGTGAATTCTCGACACCGTCGGCAACGTTTCGTATCCCCCTTTGAGGACATCTTCAGGGCGCAAAAAGTGACAATGTACAAAAACAGTACAGTATCTTCGCCGAACGATACCCGACACTTACTTTTACCCGAAATAAGACTTGCTTTACACTTGCTTTTGACACTTTAATCAAACGAAATCTTACGTTTAATTCGTGAAGCTATCAATTCTACAGTAGCTTACTTAAAACTGTAAAGGATAAAATAGGAGACTTTCATGATTTCATATAGCATGAACTATACTAATTCTTACATATAAAAACCATTAAAAACGATCAATTTGTATCGTCGATTATAATTATTAAATTGTAATTATTACGACATATATGGTCATATGTATTTGAAGGTTGTCAAAAATTATTTTATATATATCGCAACAGTACACAGGAAATGAAGTTCATTTAAGTGGAATACTAATGCTATATAACATTTTCTGATGGCCATAGAAATGTTTTAAATTGATTTTGTTCTTTCTTTGTAAAGTAGTCATAGGTTTTGAACCAAGCTATGTTTAAAAAAGTATATTATGTCAACATGTTCACAATTTTATTCTCTTTTATGTCATGTGAAATATTTGTGTGTAAGTGTGCGGGTGCGCGTGTGATTTACATTTATTTAATAATTTCGATGAAAATTAACATATCGTTCTGAAACTTGGACAGAGTATTCTCGTGGTTATATGCTACATTTTCCATATAATCAATTCTCCACAACTATAATTTTTATAAGGTTTTTTTAAAATGAAATCAGCCTTCTTTTCTTCTCGTTATCTCCTAGAAGTAATAAAATTTGTAGATTAAATCTAAACAGGCCTTTGCAGAATTGGACAGAGCTTAAGCCCGATTTCAGTCTATCTGTGTTCCCATCTGTGACGTTGCTAGAGTTTCAACCAATCAGAAGGTCTAAAATTTATTTGAATTGGTGCTTTCCAGAGAGCACATCGCCTAGTTTTTTTTTCCAAAGACTCGTCATAGAAAGACGTACTCGCTGTCACGAGTTTTTCGTGACAAAACAGGTCGTTTTCCTTTAGATTTAGAAGTTGGTTCACGGTTCGAGTTCTTCGAAACCATTACCACTTATAGAACTCAAATAATAAATAGATCATTCTAGTGCTATTTGCGGAAAAAGTTACTGGATTAGGGCCAAAATCTCTGCCGAGATATTTTGATAGTAACGCGAGAACACTTCAAGAAGCCAGATTTTGTGTAAGCTCAATACACGATCTACTTTACCCAGTTTTTAATCCCTGAGATTAAGAGAATTTAAATTATAAACAATAACAGTTCATATCGCAGTGTGCGTGTGTGCAAAGCCGTGAATTGTCAGCGTAGTAGTCATCGGTCGACGTGCAGAGTCGCAGTAGTCCAGTCGAGCAGCGAGAGGAGTGCATGGTGTCTACGCAAACAGTTGGAATTCAACGCAACAAGTAAGTAACACCCATAAGTAAGCCCATAGACTCATTTATTGAAAGACAGATTTTTATAAGCAATTTTATATTATAAAGTAATAAGACAGTAGTAAATTTTAATGTTATAATTTAATAAATTATCCTACCTCCAGATAAAGACTCTGTTGTAATAATTTCAATATAACCTATCTATGCAGTTTTAATTTGTATCGTTGCAATATATATATATATATATATATATATATATATATATCATTTTCTATATAAGTAACTCGATGTTTCTTGCAGTAATTATATAATTTGTGATGTTTTCAATTTGTTTCTTCTGCAAGTAGGTGTTAAATAGAATATACAATTTATCTACTTGCAGAAGAAACAAATTGAAAACATCACAAATTATATATATATATATATATATATATATATTGTACAATAAAAAAATAATTAATTTTCAAATGTCAGTTGTATTTTGTAGAGCCCCAAGTTGTTGGTGCCAAATATGTAAAATTAAATAAATGTCAATGTGTTTATATGCCTTACGTTTGAAGCACCAAATTTGTATTACTAAACAAAATAAATTTCAATGAAATCTTCTGTTGTTTAAATCAATTCTTCTTTAACGCCTAACGTTGTAAGCTAATTTTATAAGGTTTTAATCTATTTATGTTTCTTAAAAAAAATGTTTCTTATGATTTGATTTTATTTCCAATGTAAAAATAATTAAGTATGTATTGGCTTTTAAAATGTAGAATTACTTTAAAAATGAATTGGAATGAATAATAATTTAAAATTAATTTATTATCGATGCTCACCTTGGTACCCAAAGTCGCCACCAGACTTCGCTTCGAATTCTGTCGACCCGAGCACACAGCTTTTAAATCTTTTATTAATAATTCCAAATAATTAAAAACTATGAATTCGTTTACTTCAATATTCTTTTATTATAGAATAAATAAATATTCTTTAAATGTTATTAATCAATTACCCTATATGTACAATTACTACCTCAGATGTTGGCAATATCGAAAATTCTCAGGGAAATAGGTTATATTGTATATTAATTCAACTTGATGTAAACAAATCTATGGGTTCTTGTGACTACAATAATTTACTCGAAAAATCTCCTTAGTGAAGTACAAAACATCACAAATCTTTGATATATTACATAAATTAAATAATTACTTATAATTAATCCACAAGCAGTTTTCAGTGGTGTAAAACAAGAGTGTTCAGTGTCTTTTTAGGTTAACCACAGATTCACTTCTTAATTCGAAGTGTACACAAAAAATCTTAAAATTAGTGATTACAAAAGTGTTAGTGTTGAGTGGTTCAGTGATAATTCAAACCATAAAAATAGTGTATAATTAATATTTAGTGTCACATTTAGGTTATGTAGAAATAATGACTTGAGTTGATCTCACCAATTATTATACACTTTTTAAACTCGGGTAAGTTGTTTTCACAATTAAATATTGTTAAACAACTCTTCACAATTCATCGATTGGGTTATTCACTTAATTTCATAACTCACAAATATATCTTGGTCACCTAACCTGTCTGGTGTTTGATACTCGTTAACAATTTCCTGGACACAAGTAATACAGGGAGTGTGTTCTTTACTCTTCGAAGTGTAACAATCAACTAACTGGCGTGGGTTAATTTTTCTGCCTTCCTGGACCAAAACTTGCAAAATTCCGATTGGTTGAAGCCCTAGGCATTGTCATTTGATGGCGTCAGTTTTTCTGGTTCCAATATACCATCAAATAATTATTTTGAAACTCCCACTTTATACTAAATCTAATTTTAATGAGATGGTTATTAATGAATTTCCCTTTTTCCACTGATTATTTAGACACCTCACAAGATGGGTTTCTGTTCAGTATCTTTGAAGTTACAATTTTGGATTTTTTATTTAAATTTATGTTTTATATTAAAAAGTGCCCCTTCTGTGTCCTTAATGCTTTAAAACAATTCCTATTCACTTTAACTTATATGTACTAATAACAGTTAAATACATTAATATTAGTAATGGTTATAACAAATGTTAACATAATTGTCTTATCCCTTTTAACATCCTTAATTTCTTAATATACATTGTTTTTTTTTATAAGATACGATTATTTTATGGTTTACATTATACTCTTTCCCCTACTACAGTTCTTTTGAAACTTACTCTAATTGCAAACACCAATTTTACACAATAACCTTTTTAGGTCATTTCTTAATTTATGTAATATAAACTTTAACATAACAGTCATAATGACCTGTTCCTTTTTGTAACAGTTTATACCTGATTCTTACTAATATTAACACAAATTATAAATCATAACTTTTAACTAAACAGTTTTTCTTCACTTAACATAGTAATCACCATGAAATGTTTCTTTGTAACAGTTGGTTCATGGTGTTTAATAATAATAATAGAAATTACATATTGTAACATTTAACTACTCAGTTTTCTTCACTTAACATAGTAATCATCATGAAGTGTTTCTTTGTAACAGTTCGATCATGATGTTTAACAATAATAATAGCAATTATATAACATAATTCAACCAACTATGTAGGTCATTCTTTATAAATATTAGTTGTCATCCTGACAAGATCTATAATAGGAGATTTAGTTCAGGATTCCTTATTAATAATCACTCAAGTTTATGTCACAGATGTTAGCTACAATATTTTGATATAGTTTTCATTACACCTTACAATTAAATTAATCATTTATGCCTAATGTGACATGAGTCTTACCTATGTTTAAGGCATTATAACCTACTGCATTTAACAGAAATAGGTATTACAATGCTGTGACATTCCCTATATACTTTACTTGACTATGGTATATCCTTTTTATAAACTAAAACAAACATTTTACAACATATAACTTTCAACATAAACTAAGTACTTCTATTGTTTTGTACTTCAATTGATTTTAATTATTAGGTTGGGATATGAAATTTGGCATTTCTCTACTCTTCAACCTATATAAGATTAATATTTATTTTGGTAGAACCGTCACTTTACAATATATAAGTTTAATATTTATTTTGAGGGAACCGTCATGTTAAAATATATATATATATATATTTCATTCACTTTCTGCTACATCAAAAAAACCGAAGACTTCATCAACAATAATAAATGCGTACAACTAGATAAAAACCCAACAGAAAACTATCTTAAACAAACAATAAAACTAATAAAAACAAATAAAAACATTTTCAACAATAAAAACATAGACATATATATAAACAATAATCCAGAACCACCTAAAATGAACAGCCTAATAAAAATACACAAATTAAACAACCCAATACGTCCATTAATCAATTTCAAAAAAGCTCCTACATACAAAATAGCAAGAATAATAGCACAAAAACTAAAAAATAACCAACTAACAAATAACCATCATAACTTAAAAAATACATACGAATTAATAGACAAACTAAAAATAATAAATATAAATGAAAATACATTTTTCACATCATATGACATAACAAACATGTACACTAATATCCCAGTAGAAGAAACAATTGACATAATAATAAACAAACTTATAGAACAAAATGAAAACAAACAATATATAACCGAAATAAAAAATAGTCTCCAACTAATACTAAAACAAAATTACTTTGAATTTAATAGCAAAATTTATCAACAGAAAGAAGGTTTAGCAATGGGATCACCATTATCAAGCATAATAGCAGAAATATTCCTACAACATATAGACACCAAAATACAAAATATCATAAAAACACATGACCCAGATGGCATATGGATAAGATATGTAGATGATGGACTATATGTATCATATAACAAAAACACAAATGCAGAGAACATACTGAAACAAATCAATAACATACATCCCAAAATACAATTCACAGAAGAAAAAGAAAAACATAACAAAATCAACTATTTAGACATAACCATCACAAGATACAACAAACACATACAATATGCAATATATAGAAAACCAACTTCCACTAACATCATTATACCTAACCATTCTGACCACCCACCACAACATAAAATGGCAGCATTTTATTCGTTATTTAACAGAATGTACAAAATACCCCTAAACAAACAAGAAACTGACAAAGAAAGAAATATAATACACCAAATTGGTTATGCAAATGGATACAATAAAAATACTATGATCAAAATAGAAAATAAAATCAAATACAAAATAAAAACTGAACAATTAAGAATTAATCAAACTGAACAACACATAAATAATAACAACAACAACAAATGGGCCACATTCACATATATAAATTATAAAATGTCAAAACTAACAAAACTATTTAAAAACACAGATATAAAAATAGCATACAAAACTAATAAAAATAAATTGCAAAATATAAATAACTCACACAACAAAGATAATACGACAACCAACGGTATATACAAAATTGAATGCCAAGATTGCAATAAATGTTATATAGGACAAACAAAAAAACAGCTGAAAAAACGTTATTTTGAACACCTAAATGCATACAAAAAACCAAACATATATAAATCCAATTTAGCCACACATGCAATAAACACAGGACATGAATTCCCAGACATAACCAATGTAACACTAATAAAACATATACCACACAAAGGCACCATAATGAACATTTGGGAAAATTTACAGATTTACAAACATAAAACACAAAACAAATTAATACCAGAACAAATACAAATCAATACAAAACATGACACAATATTCAAAGCACTCAACATCGAAAATACACAAAATACAAAAACAGATACCACAACCACACACAATAATGCAACATTGAAGGACCAAAGACCAACAAACCACCATAATAACATCCAGAAGCCAACACACAAATACTGCACCAGAAGCAAGATGGCGAAGGTTGAAGATGGGAGAACAGGATCTCCCGAAACATGTCCCTAAAGAAAAAATACATCTTGAGGTAAAATAGTTATAAGTATTATAGTAATATATATATATATATATATATACGTATGTATGTATGTATTTTATTTAAAAAAGCATGTGTAACAAAATGAATACTTCGTAACCAACACATGTAAAGAAATAAATATAATAAATATTATTGTGTCTGTGCATAAATAAAAAGTTTATAAATTATTTATACTCTTGACAGATTTCTACAAACAGAATACCACGTAATGTTGTCTTAAAACAGTGGAATGAATGATTAATTCCCAATGGTATTTCACGCTCACTATTTTGATTACTACTTTTGCAAAAATCGCATAATACTGTAATTTATGTACCGATAAGTACCGAGAAGAAAGCAAGACTTGGCAGTCTATTCTGGTTGGTTGTGTTCCTCAGCAGATCTCTCCTTTTCCTGAACAAAGATAAACAACAACAATTGAATTCCCTTCGACCGTTCATTTTGATATGCTTGTTATATAAGCATTGAATTATTAGTAACTTATGCGCATAGAGTATGAATTCATAAAACACTGACGAGTATGTTTCTAAGAGTATTTCCTATTAATTCGATGTGGCTAAAAGTCGTGTGACGCCGGGTTCAATTCTGATATTTTCCTACTTCCTTTCTAAAGCATAAAATTAGCATAGTAATATATCTGCGATAACAAACACAATTTGTTGATCCTTGGAATCAACTTCCTACTCCTGGGTAGATAACACATTTTATCTCAAGTAAAGAAGCGGGTTGCCTAAATTGCAGAAAACTGAGTAAAGCGGTCAACTTTGCACGATATTTACTACTATTTATAACCTTGCTTAAACAGGTTATAATTAAATTACATGACAGAGGAATTTTATGTTAAATTTAAATATCTTTCCCAAAGTTCTCTTTGCATCTGCTAATATGACAGGACATAATACTATGGTTTTTAGCTGAGCTGAGTGGCCATCGACTCTAAAGTTTCCCCCAAAATTTGTTCGAACTCTAAAAGACTTGCAGAAATTTTCAAAACTTTCCTAGAATTACAAGGATTTTTCTCGACTTCCTGTGCGGCGGAATTATTTGGCGCTCCCTGACTAGAAATAGTTTTCATATCATTACCACTCCGATGTTGATGTTGGCAATTGACAGAAAGATCTAATAAATAGATTCAATAAAAATCGATTTGTTCCTAGTTAACATTAGAAGTAACAAAGACAATTACTGAAGATATTTTTGAAAACAACCTATATTTTGTAGGTTATATTCTTATACCTAGCCATTTGATAGAGTGAACAGAGGCACGTTTGGCAATAATGGCAAAGGAATGACCCCGCAGCATCTCATTAGAACCACGTAAAGTCTTTATGTAGAAAACAAAATCTTAATTGAGATATGAAGACGCCGCACAACTCCTACTGAGGGTCTGGTCAATTGTGGAGTACGACAAGTGCGCCCATTATCATTTTCACTTTTTAATTTATGTAAAGACAATGTCATACACAATTGGCAGATGACTCTTTCAGAATTATGATTGGTAACACTGCAGTTGACACGTTGTTATTTGCTAATGACCACTCTATCCTGTTCAACTCGTAAAGCGGCTTGCTAATGGTTGTACACTCATTGAGTCGAATCTGGTACGATTTCGGATTACAGACATCTACATTGAAGAACAAGGTGATAGCTTTTTATAGATCTGATCTCACAGAGCAAAAATTCCTGTAGATGGTACTGTTCTAGAGTAGATCAGTAATTTTGATTATCTGAGCTGTTATGTGTCTCAAACTACAAACAATTATGTGGTGAAGAAGCTGCATAAGTTCAACCACTAGTTCAACTAGTTCAACTGCACAAGTTCAACTAAAATAACGAGAAAAGAAACACGTCTGAAGTTCTACAAAGTAATCGCCCTCCCCATGCTTCTCTATAGCTCTGATAATTGGAGTTTAACGAAATTCTAAGCCAGTATATTGTACACATATTTTTACATATTTCCTTAGACTACTTTTGTAAAAATCAAACATTCAGGTTGAACAAATTAATCTGTGATGATTAGTATTTAGTTAATAATAATTTAAATGTCAAACACTATGATTAGACAATTTAAGATATATTATATATGACTGTTCTTGACTAGAGATAACTTTCAAGATCAGATGGCATCCTGAGATTTCGGACAATCTACTCCTAATCGGTAAGAGCTGAAAATTTGCTGTTTCCGCACTAAAGTTCCGGGAGAGTCACAGTAATTCTGCCTCGCGTCAAGTCAGCAAAATTGTTGCAAAATCTTACAAAGTCTTAAAAGTCTCATGCTGATCTTTTTGAGTTTAAGTGAATTTTGAGGAACTGAAGAGTTATTAGCTGTTCGAGCTGAGCGAACAATTTTGGGAGGGGGGTTCAATCCCCAAAACCTCTCTCTGCCTACGCTTGTGGGCCACACTATACTTTTGACGAGTCTCAGCCATTAATTTTTGTAAATAAGCTAAATAATTGCTGCATAGTAATTGGTAATGTTTATCGGTAATTGCTGCGTAATGCTTATCGGATGGATCTGATTATCAGGAAATAAATTTTACACTCATATTAGCATAGCTGACACTTAGACCTATGTTTCTGTCTAAAATTTAAACAACTATGTAACTAACACAAGTAACATTAATGAAAATGTTGACATTTTAATCGAAATAAAAAATATTTAGTTCAGTGATAACTTAAAAGTAAAGAATCCCTATATAAGAAATACGTGATTTGTTTAAAATACGATCAGTGCAAGATAAGTTCATTAACTGAAGTTGTACTTTACATTTCATAAAATAAGTGTAACTACACAAAAAGTAAAATACTACTTCAGTTAGTTATTGAACCCATGAGTTTCATGGTAACTACACGAAATATTGTTGTCTTTGAAACTCTCAGTCTTTGAAAATTATATAAAATATGCTTTCAATAATGGGTTCACACTTTACGTAATATGCATGTGTAATTCTGTTTTATTTACGTAATGCTAGAAGGTAAATGACATTTTGTGTGTCACTGAACTGTGGTGGTGATTTAGTGACTACAATATATTGGGATAATGGGTAATACACTTTTCTTGTTAATCCATATAAATATGGCCGGTTACTATAAGTAAACATCAATATAATGCTAAAATTTATATTCTGCGTTTTGAACGGAGAAAAATTTATTTAGCACAATAGACGAATTTCTGTCTCTACATAGAGATGTGTGTGTGTGTGCGCGCGCGTGCGCGCGTGAGAGAGACAGCAATGTGATGTGCAGATATTTGTATATACGCTAGTCCTGTGATAAATTTATTTCAAACCAACTTTTATAGCTTTTCTCAAAAGACCAAAGAAACGTTTAGCCTTAAGTCGTTATAGAACAAAAATGAAAATTTCATGCGCTAGTGAATAAAGTTGAATCATCGCCATTCTGTTGCTTACTCAATCATAATAACGAGTCACCATTGAATTTCAGTTACGTTGGCATCATCCACCAAACACTTTGCTGTAGTATTTCCTTAATCACTCAAAAAATTCTAAATGCTATGCGTTTGTACTGAAGAGGCAATCACTTAACGTTTTGCCAAGATTATTCCATCAATTTTGTAACGACAATCCTCTTTTTGATGTTATCTGGCTGCCTCTAATCTAATTATTTCGTATAATTGGACAACGGAAAATCTCTGCATCCTATATTTTACTTGATTTAACTGATATCAGGATTAGTTAATTAAACGAAACCTGTTAAAAGCAGGCAATTAGCGCTTCTAATTTAATTTCAACTGATAGCAATAAATGACAAAATTAAAATGCTTTAACAATATTAATGCAGAATTAATTGCTTATTTATTAAGTAATTAAATGTAATTTAATGAGTTCATTAAATTACATTGAGTTCGTTTACTGTCTTTTTCATAGCTATTAAAAGGGCATTAACGTGTCTGTTCTAATAGTTTCTTTATGTTTTCTGTACCCATCTGTCTATTACTCATAACCATTAGAAAAATTCCTTATAATTTTTACCCAGTTATTAGTTTATAGTGAGTTATTCAAATCTCAGTTGAGAGATGTAAAATACTTTGTGCAAATTATAAGTCTGGTCTTTCACAATGATAAATTCATGCCTTAAATGAGTCTGATTTTCTCAGCTGTGATATTTGTCAAAGCTTTAAAACTTCTAGTTGACAATTTAAATTAGTCGTTTCTTTACATGACGCGATAACAAATTTAATAGCATCTAAAAGCAAAGTTACTCTGGTGCGAATTGCTTGCTAAAAGTGTTAAAATAATTACTAGAGCTAAAAAGAATATAGGCATAGAGACAAATAGCATGCAGATGATACCAAAGGATGTCATTTTAAATAACCTTATTTAAATAATAAACGTAAAATACACGACTAACGTGTCTCATTTAATAAATTTATGAAACACGTTGTATAAATATACAATAACTATACATATTTATAAATAAATTTACACGAAGTAAATATTCTAAACGTCTTATCGAATAAGTAATTACCCAATGGAAACTTACAAAAGTGTAGCCTAATATTTGTAGAAATTACACTTACGTTTACTCGCAATATTACTGAAATGGGTAAGAATCACCCATCGCACAATACAAAGTTAACTATGTGTAAGGAACAGTGTAGAAAACATGTAGATAACAATCAGGCCCGGCTCCAGGCAGTGGCGAACCGTGCCACCGCCCAGGGTGGCAAATTTTAAAGTCCGGCAGATTCCGGGATGTTAAGTTTGGTGGAAAAAATGTATAACTTCTTGTTTGCCTCAACTCGCCGTTGGGCTGCATTAAAAAGTCACATTTCTAACCTTACGCTGAAACCTTTATGTGAAACAAGGTGGGAAAGTAGAGTAGACGCTGTCACTCCACTTAGATATCAAATGGAAAAGATCTACGATGCACTTGTTGATATCAATAAAAACGAAAACAGATAAAATGGTGGCTCACGAGGCTAACAGTCTGGCGAGTCATGTACTTGACTTCACATTTCTGTGTTCCATAGAAATATATTAAGACATATTACACCATATTAAAACACTACAAAGTATTGACGTGGATGTAACAAAATCTGTCAGTTTACTTGAAAATACAAGTATTTATTTTATGTGTGCCGGAAGTGGCTTAAAATTTCAAAGCTAAGTTGGCGCTAAGGAACTAGCCACTAAATTGGACCACTGAAAACCCAGTAATCAGAGGCTCAGCACAAGCACGAAGGAGAAAGATTAAAATACGATTTGATTACGAGGGAAAAGACGAATTCATTGAAGATCCAGAGTTGCGGTGCAAAGTCGATTTTTATTTTAAAGTTATAGATATTACCATTTGTGCTTTAAATGAAAGATTCCAACAGATTATGAGACATAGTAAACTTTCTTCCTTCCTGTATGACGTGTAATGAATAGGGAGGGGGGCGGCACTCATAAATACTGCATAGGGAGGCAGAAGCCCTGGGGCCGGCCCTGATAACAATACATAATCGTTTGTTTATTGCGTAAAGTCTCAGAATGGGCCTGCTTTGCCTTTACAAACATGTGAGAGTGTACCAGTTACATATTGCAAGAGCTTACTGTAGATGCCAGTTGTTGATCTAGAATCCTTAATTGGAAACAGCTACGAAATTTTTTACTTAACAATATTTAACATAACTTAAAATTGACATAAAGCTATCAGTGATTATTAGTAATAAGAGATCCTCGCTAGCAATTCGACCAGATCTGTGACTTTCATAAGCCAGATTGCCTACATGTTTTCATACGCGTAAAGTCTACCTTTGTGTCAAACGATGACAAAGGATAATAACTGAAAGTCAGAGGAAAAGCATGTTACGTTACAAGAATAATACCCGTTAAACTATAACAGTTAACGATAAGGAAAACTATAGGTCCACTATAAGCCTAATGCAAATAAGCCGTGATATTTCACCGGACAATCTTTGTCATAGACTTTTTAATACTTGGATCCATTGACATTTACTTCTAACCGATTATCCTGTTTTTATTCTGTTCACATTTCTAACCTGCATAAGATACGCACAATACGTGGACTACTATTCCTGTTTGGGTGGCACAATATAAACATAGGAACGCGTACGGAGCGGAGAGGTGTCTTTCCGATTGCGTAAAAATTCATTTATTTAGGTATTGAGACATGAAAAAAAAAGGTAGACTACTTTTATTGTAAGACTACCTTTGTAAATAGGCCTACTACACGTTATTTGTAAGTCAACCAGTAACTTAAAATAAAACACTAGGGGTTAACTGTTCTTCGTGCTATTACTACTGTAAAAAAACAGCATACACTAGCAGCATATTTATAATAAAATAAAAACATATAACAGCATATTTAGATAGGTATAGGCCACTACAGTACATACCTTCATAGGTTTCATTGATTTTAGACACATTATTAGCATGTATTTAGAAATATAAATTTATTTTTTTAAATTACATTTTGTATTTTATTCAAGATTTGCGGCAATCTACTAATCGCTAGGAAACAATACTCTTAAACGTACAATAATATTAATCATAATCATAATGATAATAGCAAACATATTTTTGCCATTCACAAATGTCTTTGTCAGTGATTAGAGATATAATTCTACAACTGAGTCTATTTTAAACAATCAGAGTATGCAAAACAATATAACATATGTAACGTAATCGATTGCTTATAGCGTAAAGTCTCTAAATGGACCGACTTCACTAATGTTGTGAACAGTCAGAAAACAAGGTGAAAGCAGTGGGAAGGAAGTTGCATTAAACAGAATAGAATAGGCCAAAATTATAGTGAATTAAAGACACAAACAATACTCTCTAGTAGGCATATGCGAGTATTTTTTACTTCCATGCTCCGTAAGGAAATGGAAGTATGATGATCACGAAAAAATCATTTCGAGATAAGGGCTGATTCTGATTGAACTAACCTCAAAACATGAAGAAAAGTAATTTTTCAAAATTGTCTGTGTGTGTGTGTCTGTGTCTATGTGTCTATATGTATAATTTCTTCTATGGCGAACGTTAACTGCTGCAAATTTAAATAGAATCAAATAATTTTTTGCATATGAGCCCGAGATGTAGAGGACTCAAGGCTTACTGATTTTAGTGAAGATCGGCTAAGGGGAGGGGTAGTTTAACGCGAACATTTTACGTTTTAACAAGAGTAAAGTACTAAATTTTGATAAATAAAGTATCCTAAAAAGAAGGTCATAATAATCCACTGTAGAAAGTGAAATATCTATAAATGAAAAGGGTAGTTGCAGTGGAGGGGGTAATTTTTCGAAAACTACTTTTTTGATGTCGAACAAAGTAGACTACTTCATTTTGAAGAATAAGATCCCTCGTCTTGAGTATTCACTGTCTATTATAACTTTAATTTGTTTTATAGACAGACAGATATTCTACAGAATTGTTTTATGAACATTTTGATGCATCTTAATAAATGCAATTTTCTTCAAGTATAATTTAATTTCACTTAGTATATCATTTAGAAATATCGGTATGGAGAACCATACATGACTTCCATATTCTAAGATTTATATTTAAAATCATTTTCGAAATGAAATATTACCATAGAAACTACTTCTTTCTACTTACTGCTTCAGCCTTAACCACAGTACTGTGGTCACTAACATATACCACCTCACGTTATCGCACTCAATTTTCACTGATGATGGAAGTCGATGGCATTGCCGAAACGTCTGGTTTTGTAGAAAACATTGGACTACGGCCAAATATCCCGGGAAGGAATTTTAACAAAAACTACTTCTTTGTTGTCGATAAAGTTGTACACATATATATAAAAAATATGCATAAAATTAATGGCTTGTATAAGTTAATGATTGATCTCCATTAAGTAGTGCTCAAGTTTCCAAAGTTTTAATATTATGATGTCCGTAATTAAAACATCAGAGCAGGTTTAGTGTGTATGAGGGTACACCGTGGACAAAAATTTTCAACATTTCCTATTGAGCGTTGCTTAGAATAAAGCTGTGAATCTACAGTGTACGTTTCACAGAACAAACACGCGGAAAAGAAGGAGCGCTCCGAAGTCACTCATGGACCCTCAGCATCTTGCAGGAGGGTTCATTCCCTAAAGACGAAAAGTCTGTCTATGAATCGTTCCTCTGTAAACACGTGCAGTTACACTGCCCAGCGATACACAGGAAGCAAATCGCTATCCACGCTGGACACTTTTTCGTCTTGCATGCGTTATGTTGGTATGGGTTCGGCACTTTCCATTTAAAAACCGTGCAAATGTAAGAAAATAAACATGAATGAGGCCAGAAATAACGCGAATTGTGTGTGTGTGTGTCTTCCCTGCCTTTTCATTGCGGTAGTCATAATAATAAAATGGAAACGTAAATAGTACATAACTGAGAAAAATATCGGTATGGAGAACCATACATGACTTCCATATTCTAAGATTTATATTTAAAATCATTTTCAGCCAAACAGCCAGGGAAGGAATTTTAACAAAAAAATACTTCTTTCTTGCCAATAACGTAGTACACATATAAAAAAAAATTATCCCCTCCCCCTTCAACTATAATTTTGATTTATAGAAAATTACCCCCAGCCCGTTCAACTAGCCTCTTCATTTATAGATATTTCATCTACGTTTCTACAGTGGATTATTAAGATCTTATCAGGATACTTTATCAAAATTAAGTACTTTACTCATGTTACAACAAAAAATGTTTCAGGTAAACTGCCCTTTTCCCGTAACCGATCTTCACCAAAATCAACAGACATTGAGTTCTCTATAGCTCAGGCACATATGTAAAACATTATTTGATTCTGTTTGAATTTACGGCAGTTATGGTTCGTCATATAAAAAATTACCCATGTTAAAACATAAAACATGAGATTTGTAAAACATATCTAAGATTTATATTTAAAATCATTTTTGAAATAAAATGTTTTCATAGAACCTACTAACGCTGGGGAAATCTGAGGAGCCAATCAGAGTTGGGCCTACCTGTCACTCTGCTGAATTTGGTGGAAAGCCCTGTCACTGTCGTCAAGTCCCCACCTCAATGAAGAACCCATTGTTTTATAAAAATATATTTAAATTTTGAAAACTGAAAATTCTTTTCTTGTAAATATTTATATTTTATAATCAAAATGACTTTATTTTTGTTACCTGGCAAAAAAATTATTTTATTTTCAACAATTACCATTGTTTCAAAAAGTTTAAATAAATTTTCAAGTACTTTACTCTTGTTAAAACGTAAAAGGTAGCAGGTAAACTACCCCTTCCCCTTAACCGATCGTCACCAAAATCGAAAGTCCTTGAGACCTCTAGGATTCAGGGATGTATGCAAAACATTATTTGATTCTGTTTGAATTTGCGGCAGTTATCGTTTGCCATAGAAAAAAAAACATTGCAGGTAAACTACCCCTTTACCTCAACCGATCTTCACCAAAAACAACAGGTCTTGAGTACTCTACAAATCAGGGCTGTATGCAGAAAATTATTTGATTCTATTTGAACTTGCGGCTGTTATCGTTTGCCATAGAAAATACCCTTGTTAAAAAAACGTTGTAGGTAAACTACCCTTTTCCCTTAACAGATCTTCACCAAAAACAACAGGTCTTGAGAACTCAACAACTTAGGGCTGTATGCAAATAATCTTTTGATTCTGTTTGAATTTGCGGCTGTAATCGTTTGCCATAAGAAATACCCTTGTTAAAACATAAAACGTTACAGGTAAACTACCCCTTTCCCTTAACCGATCTTCACCAAAAACAACGAGTCTTGAGAACTCTACAATTCAGGGCTGTATGCGAAAAATTATTTGATTCTGTTTGAATTTGCGGCTGTTATCGTTTGCCAAAAAAAAAAAAATTTCCCTTGATAAAAAAACCGTTGCAGGTAAACTACCCCTTTCCCTCAACCGATCTTCACCAAAAACAGTACGTCGCGAGTACTCTACAAATCAGGGCTGCATGCAAAAAATTATTTGATTCTGTTTGAATTTGCGGCAGTTATCGTTTGCCAAAAAAAAAAAATCTACAGACAGACACACACACAGACACTTTTCGGAAAACGACTTTTTTTCATGTTTTGAGTGTAGTAGAATCAGAATCTGCAATAATCTCGAACACGATTTTTTTTGCCATCACCATACTTCCATTCCTTAAGGAATATGGAAGTAAAATACATAAATGAAAAAACTATAATTTTATTGCCTGGCAACAAAATTATTTTATTTTTAACAATTAACCGATCTTCACCAAAATCAAAATTCCTAGAGTCCTCTATAATTCAGGGATGTATGCAAAAAATTATTTGATTCTGTTTGAATTTGCGACTGTTATCGTTTGCCATAGAAAATACGCTAGATAAAAAAACGTTGCTAGTAAACTACCCCTTCCCCTTAACCGATCTTCACCAAAAACAATAGGTCTTGAGTACTATACAAATCAGGGCTGTATGGAAAAAATTATTTGATTCTGTTTGAATTTGCGGCTGTTATCGTTTGCCATAGAAAATACCCTTGTTAAAAAAACGTTGTTGGTAAACTACCCCTTTCCCTTAACCGATCTTCACCAAAAACAATTGGTTTTGAGAACTCTACAATTTAGGGCTGTATGCAAATAATCTTTTGATTCTGTTTGAATTTGCGGCTGTTATCGTTTGCCATAGGAAATACCCTTGTTAAAACATAAAACGTTACAGGTAAACTACCCCTTTCCCTTAACCGATCTTCACCAAAAACAATAGACCTTGAGAACTCTACAATTAAGGGCTGTATACGAAACATTATTTGATTCTGTTTGAATTTGTGGCTGTTATCGTTTGCCAAAATAAAAAATTTCCCTGATAAAAAAAAAAAGTTGCCGGTAAACTACCCCCTCCCTCAACCGATCTTCACCAAAAACAATAGGTCGTGAGTACTCTACAAATCAGGGCTGTATGCAAAAAATTATTTGATTCTGTTTGAATTTGCGGCAGTTATCGTTTGCCATAGAAATAAATCTACAGACAGACACACAGACAGACAGACACACACACAGACACTTTTCGGAAAACGACTTTTTTTCATGTTTTGAGTGTAGTACAATCAGAATCTGTAATAATCTCGAACACGATTTTTTTTGCCATCACCATACCTTCCATTCCTTAAGGAATATGGAAGTAATATCGGTATGGAGAACCATACATGACTTCCATATTCTAAGATTTATATTTAAAATCATTTTCAGCCAAACAGCCAGGGAAGGAATTTTAACAAAAAAATACTTCTTTCTTGCCAATAACGTAGTACACATATAAAAAATATTATCCCCTCCCCCTTCAACTATAATTTTGATTTATAGAAAATTACCCCCAGCCCGTTCAACTAGCCTCTTCATTTATAGATAATTCATCTACGTTTCTACAGTGGATTATTAAGATCTTATCAGGATACTTTATCAAAATTAAGTACTTTACTCATGTTACAACAAAAAATGTTTCAGGTAAACTGCCCTT
This sequence comes from Magicicada septendecula, assembly GCA_034769895.1. Lineage (NCBI taxonomy): Eukaryota > Metazoa > Arthropoda > Insecta > Hemiptera > Cicadidae > Magicicada > Magicicada septendecula. Next base: position 399,867,551 of record CM068369.1, on the reverse strand, counting down.
TCCCCGTAACCGATCTTCACCGAAATCAACAGACATTGAGTTCTCTATAGCTCAGGCACATATGTAAAAAATTATTTGATTCTGTTTGAATTTACGGCAGTTATGGTTCGTCATATAAAAAATTACCCATGTTAAAACATAAAACATGAGATTTATAAAACATATCTAAGATTTATATTTAAAATCATTTTTGAAATAAAATATTTTCATAGAACCTACTAACGCTGGGGAAATCTGAGGAGCCAATCAGAGTTGGGCCTACCTGTCACTCTGCTGAATTTGGTGGAAAGCCCTGTCACTGTCGTCAAAGTATCAGCCTTGACAGGGTCCTCTTTTTCTGCAAAATGAGAGAGGAGGCTTGAGATGGAGTGAGTGACATGGTCCCCACCTCAATGAAGAACCCATTGTTTTATAAAAATATATTTAAATTTTGAAAACTGAAAATTCTTTTCTTGTTGTAAATATTTATATTTTATAATCAAAATGACTTTATCAAAAAACAAACATTATTTTTTTATAATAAGTACTTACATATGTTTCTTAATATGCTTAATTTTTCTTCAATTTTGATGATCATTTCCAAACATTCTGACAAAATTGTATCTACAGAACAGTTAACATTCCCCAGGTTTCCATTTCTGCTAATTTCTCATTACACCTTCCACTGACGTATTATTAAGCATTTCATAAACTATCGTATAATCTTTTCAGATTTTGTGGTACAAAATCTGAAATTTTCAGATTGCCTGGCAACAAAATTATTTTATTTTCAACAATTACCATTGTTTGAAAAAGTTTAAATGAATTTTCAAGTACTTTACTCTTGTTAAAACGTAAAAGGTTGCAGGTAAACTACCCCTTCCCCTTAACTGATCTTTACCAAAATCTAAAGGCCTTGAGTCCTCTACAATTCACTGACGTATGCAAAAAATTATTTGATTCTGTTTGAATTTGCGGCAGTTATCGTTTGCCATAGAAAATACGCTTGATAAAAAACGTTGCAGGTAAACTACCCCTTCCCCTCAACCGATCTTCACCAAAAACAACAGGTCTTGAGTACTCTATAAATCAGGGCTGTATGCAGAAAATTATTTAATTCTGTTTCAATTTGCGGCTGTTATCGTTTGCCATATAAAATACCCTTGTTAAAAAAACGTTGTAGGTAAACTACCCCTTTACCTTAACCGATCTTCACCAAAAACAATGGGTCTTGAGAACTCTACAATTTAGGGCTGTATGCAAATAATCTTTTGATTCTGTTTGAATTTGCGGCTGTTATCGTTTGCCATAGGAAATACCCTTGTTAAAACATAAAACGTTACAGGTAAACTACCCCTTTCCCTTATCCGATCTTCACCAAAAACAAAAGGTCTTGAGAACTCTACAATTCAGGGCTGTATACGAAACATTATTTGATTCGGTTTGAATTTGCGGCTGTTATCGTTTGCCAAAAAAAAAAAATTTCCCTTGATAAAAAAAAACCGTTGCCGGTAAACTACCCCTTTCCCTCAACCGATCTTCACCAAAAACAATAGGTCGCGAGTCCTCTACAAATCAGGGCTGTATGCAAAAAATTATTTGATTCTGTTTGAATTTGCGGCTGTTATCGTTTGCCAAAAAAAAAATTTCTCTTGATAAAAAAAAACCGTTGCAGGTAAACTACCCCTTTCCCTCAACCGATCTTCACCAAAAACAATAGGTCGCGAGTACTCTACAAATCAGGGCTGTATGCAAAAAATTATTTGATTCTGTTTGAATTTGCGGCAGTTATCGTTTGCCAAAAAAAAAAATCTACAGACAGACACACAGACAGGCAGACACACACACAGACACTTTTCGGAAAACGACTTTTTTTCATGTTTTGAGTGTAGTAGAATCAGAATCTGCTATAATCTCGAACACGATTTTTTTTGCCATCACCATACTTCCATTCCTTAAGGAATATGGAAGTAATTATAATTTTATTGCTTGGCAACAAAATTATTTTATTTTCAACAATTTCCATTGTTTGAAAAAGTTTAAATGAATTTTAAAGTACTTTACTCTTGTTAAAACGTAAAAGGTTGCAGGTAAACTACCCCTTCCCCTTAACCGATCTTCACCAAAATCTAAAGGCCTTGAGTCCTCTACAATTCACTGACGAATGCAAAAAATTATTTGATTCTGTTTGAATTTGCGGCAGTTATCGTTTGCCATAGAAAATACGCTTGATAAAAAACGTTGCAGGTAAACTACCCCTTCCCCTCAACCGATCTTCACCACAAACAATAGGTCTTGAGTACTCTACAAATCAGGGCTGTATGCAGAAAATTATTTGATTCTGTTTGAATTTGCGGGTGTTATCGTTTGCCATAGAAAATACCCTTGTTAAAAAAACGTTGTAGGTAAACTACCCCTTTCCCTTAACCGATCTTCACCAAAAACAACAGGTCTTGAGAACTCTACAATGTAGGGCTGTGCAAATAATCTTTTGATTCTGTTTGAATTTGCGGCTGTTATCGTTTGCCATAGGAAATACCCTTGTTAAAACATAAAATGTTACAGGTAAACTATCCCTTTCCCTTAACCGATCTTCACCAAAAACAATAGGTCTTGAGAACTCTACAAATCAGGGCTGTATGCAAAAAATTATTTGATTCTGTATGAATTTGCGGCAGTTATCGTTTGCCATAGAAATAAATCTACAGACAGACACACAGACAGACAGACACACACACAGACAGACACACACTCAGACACTTTTCGGAAAACGACTTTTTTTCATGTTTTGAGTGTAGTACAATCAGAATCTGCAATAATCTCGAACACGATTTTTTTTGCCATCACCATACTTCCATTCCTTAAGGAATATGGAAGTACAAGTAGTACATAATTTTTATAATTTATGAACTAAAATCACACAAAATTTAAACGTTATATAATTTTATAAATACGAAACTGTTACTTTATAAAATGAGAAAATGCATTGCTATGTAATGATCCTACCTAACGAATATCATCAGTTATTCGCTTAATATTTATTACAATCAGTGTACAAAATAACAAAATAGGAAATACACAGATATACAAAATGTAAGAAGCGGCCAAATTAAAACACACACACTACCGTTAAATAAATAAAAAAGTATTTAATTTCTAAGAAATTAAAACCCAATCAGCATTTCAAAAGTGCCCTACTCTGTGATGAGGGACGTGTCTACTGCTCAGGATGCCGCATCATGGAATGTCTATTTATTAGTAAGTAGTGGTCGCCCAGTGGTCGAAATTCGACCGTAATTCATTAAATTTTTAAGTTTGAACGTTATTGAGGTTCTTTTGTCAAAGAGTATACCTCTATAATCATTGCATATAATTTTTTTGAATTTTGTTCTATTACGTCAGCTGCGAGCGTGTACAAATACGTTATTAGCGTGTGTTGTTTGCCTTAATTCCCTGCAATACCTATGAAATTTAAAATTTAATGTTAGTAACAGTTGAAAAAAAACACAATTACAGCTTGTATTCGTATTTATTTTTTGATATAATTTATTGTCAGTTTTAATTTTTTCATGTTATTATTGAATCAAATAAACGCTAATAAAAATGAGACTTGACATTCATAGAAGTATAAGATACATTGTTTTCAATTCCAGTGGATTACATTTCATTTTTGGTAAGGTACAAAATTCGAAAACAGTTTGAAGATTATCTGCTACAAAGCTTATATAATTTTTTAATTTTTTTTTCTATGCATTAATTTTCGAGTTATTTGAAAAATATGAAAGATAGGAAAAATGAGGTTTAGCTTGGCTAAGCCATATTTAAAAAGCAATAACGCGTTTTTTGACATTACCTTGGATTTTTTTTTATTGCCGTACTGATCAGGTTTCGCCAAGGGTACACAGCTATTTTGCCTATTTTTTTCGAATTATATAAAATTTAAATAAAAATTAATACAAAGTAAAAAAATTAAATAAAAAATACGTGCCTCGTATTTTTTCATATATTTTTCATTTCATCAAAAAAACCGGGCGGTTAAAAAAATAAATGTTGTCCATTGAACTTAAAATAGTTTGTTAGTGAATTTAATGATTCAGAACTTCTGTGTAAACGATGTTTTTGTAAAAACTCTTTCATCATTTGCTAAATGCCCTTGGCCATTATATTCGGAAATATAAAATCTCAAACCATGGAATGATCGAACTCTACTTGCTGCGACGTACGATTGACCATGTGTAAAAACTGGCTGCCTCAATAAAATTCCAACTTTTTCGAATGTTTGTCCTTGAGACTTATTTATTGTCATCACAAATGCAGGTATAATTGGAAATTGAGTTCTTTGAAAGTTAAATGGTAAAACAGTACCGGAATATGTTAAATTTATACGTGGAATCAAAATTCTCTTATTGCGTGCGGTTCCAGTTAAAACTTCGCAATCAATAGCATTACGATGCATACACTTGATGCGCATTCTTGTTCCATTGACTAATGCTTCCTTTGTATTTAAGTTTCTGATCAGTAAAACGATGCAATTAACTTTCAATACTAACTTATGTGGTAGCAAACCACTAATAGTCAAAGAATTCAAAAACTCTACTGGATAGTTATTGATTTCATTGTCATCATCACAAATTATTTTATCGTAGCTATGATATGTTTTCTGTTTACCTGGTATTCGATTAAGTATATCAGTATTATTAAAAGTACAATCATCATTTTTAGGTGCTAAAATAACTGACTTCAATATGTTATCTGAAAGTATGTTTTCGGAAATATTTCCATACACCTCATTAATAATATTATTTTCATCTCCTATTAATTGCTGAGATATTTCAATAATATTTTCACCAAACTGAGGGAATTTTGGGGCTTCGTCATTACCAATTTTTTCCAAGAATTCGACAAATTCTATTTCACTTGGTAAGGCTCTCATATTTTGAGTAAACGTTACTTTATGAAAATAAACAAATTTATGCCAACTCGTGACACAATTTTCAATTAAAGTTGCACGTGATCCATGTGGGACAACTGGTAAGATTTGCCGAAAATCACCGCACAGAAGTATTGTTTTCCCTCCAAATGGTTTATGTTTATTTTCATCGCATAGATCCTGCAATAATCACTATGATTTTCAACACTTGCAGTGGGCACATAGAAATTTCATCAATAGTTATTAATGATGATGATTTTATGTAACGTCCATAGCTACTATTTGCGGTAATATTCGCTACAGAATTTTCCAAAATAGGTATACGCAATTTAAACACATTGTGTAAAGTTCTACCTCCAAGTAATAGAGTTGAAGCTATGCCACTGAACGCTGTTGCAATGCAAATTGCAAATGCAAATTAAATTAAGCGAATTTAATTTGTGAATGACTGCTGTTTGTGTGAATGTTTTTCCACAACCTGCATGAGCGGTTAAACAAACAACATTAGATCCAGTATCATGATGCAAAACTTCACGAATCACACGATCAATTAGATTACGCTGTTCAATATTTGCAGTTTCATAATGCTCACAAAACAGAAACTCTTGTTCTATTGGATCAATAGCATTTGCTTCGTCTGTTCTCTGCGAATACGTGGGAACTGGTAAACCAAGTTCTTGACATGACAAATTATGAACATTCAAAATATCTTCAATTTCTAATAGAGCTGTACTAAAGGATACTTCTTCGTTGTAATCTCTCAAAAAATCTTCACTAAGATATACTTTAAATTCATTCCATAACGCCAATGCATTGGCTGGAACATTTAATGCACAAATGTAACCAAATAAATTTCGCATTTGTTTTGGTAAATGTAATTCTTTTGCTTCATTTAAACATTCGCGCCATTCATTATCATTTGAAGCAATGCCGCGAGCATGGCACGCTTCAACAAAAGAAGTGTGTATAATTCCATTGTATGTTCTAACATCCTCAAATGATTTTGGACCACAGACATGTAATAAAAGCAATCGTAAGTGGAAAAGTTCTATGTCTTTTGGTGATACTACATATATGCGTTTAATGATTTTATCACCTCCACGCCTTCTCTTCTTCCATTTTTTCGGGAATCTTCCCACACATAATGCAAAGGAATTTCAATATATTCATGCGCTGATGGATCTGATCGATTCAATTCAAAAAATGCTAATAATTTTGTTTGTCTTGCATTTTCAATTGCTTGACGTTCTTGCCCTTCTCGAAAGTAAACATTCTGTCTACGCGGTAAATGAATGTCAAGTCTAACGATGACATGTGATTGAAAATGCATTGGTAATTCATAGATGCGCTATACAGCTTCAGTTGATCCGACATAACGGCCATTTAAAAACATTTTAACTTCATCAATTTGTATTTCTTGACCTGGTTCATTTCTCTCTGAACCTAATTCAACAGATGCACTGTAACACTTTTAACTGCAGTGCATACTTCAACATTTATATGGCAATTAAATTTGGCAAGTAAATACGGATTGTATGGTACAACATAACGATTGTCGAGGCAACTACCGCGAACTTCAGCATTAATACCATTATCACGCCTTCTGTATAATGGATATCCATTTAATGATTCACATGTAAATTCATTAAATCGTTTTGGATAATCTTTTGTGCATTTTCCATCTCTCATACATACAGAATTTGGATTAAGTACACCGCATGGACCATGCATCATGTGTTTTACAACATATTCATGTAATGTAGGATGTGTTTGAATGTTAGGAATCTCCGCAGATACAACTTTATCAATATCGGTAGCGTTAACAATTTTATCTTGCTCATTTAAAGAGAGTAAAATGTGAGCATGAGGCAATCCTCTCTTTTGAAACTCAATTGTATAAATGAGTGCTTCAACTTTACCGAAGATTTTTTTTAGTGTAAGGCCCACAATTAATGCTTTCAGTTTGGACTTGAATACACGCACAACAATATCAGGTCGAAAATTAGCTTACTCACCTACACCAATATTGCTAACTATTTCAGGCCAACTTGGATTGCAAGTCATTGTAATAAACAAAGAAGGCTTTCCGAAATGTTGTACAATTGACATTGCATCTAAATAATTCTGATACATATTTCTTGGAGATCCATTGAATGAAGATGGTAAAATTACTCTACGGCCAACATTATTGGCATTGGGGTTCAATTCTAAATAATCTGTTAAATTGTTGTAAACTTCAGACCTAAGACTTGTTTGATTTTGTCGAATGAAATATAACCTTGTGTCCTCTATTCTCACATACATATCAACTACCCACTGCAGAAATAATTTTTGTGAATGGTGCAACATGCTAAAATCTCTAATTGCAAGTCGATAGGCTGCATACTGAAGCATGGTTAATTTATTTCTGGGCGCTTTTGAATTAGATGTAGTTGGTACATTATGAGAAATATTGATATGCCACCCAGTATCACCATTTGGAAAAAGTAATGGATACGCTAAAGGGTCCAATGATGAATCCAAAACAGAGATATTTTTAATGGTACCATTAACTTTTGAAAACGAAACCATATTTCGTTCAAAGTGTGGCTCACCATCAACTGTACTAAATATTACTGCTACATTAGTTTGAACTGCATCATTATAACGGCGTAGATCTAAATCACGATTTACTTTAATGAGCATACAAATTTCTTTATTTTGATTTTCAACTCTCTGACAATGATCTTTCATTGCAATGAATGACCGAACGAAAGGATTAATGCGTTCCAATTCAAGAGAGATTTCGCGCATTGTATTGTTATTGCATGTTTGATTATAGTGTTCACGTAATCTATAATTGACAGCAGTGTCAACATCATAAAAATATAATTGCGCATAATATGGTGAGCGACCATATCCAGCAGTCATTGGACCTGATCTGTGATAAAAAACATCATGTATTTTAAAATGGTACACTCCACGCGTAACTGTATCCGACATTTTAGCTTCTGAGCTAACCATAGCAAATGATGAAATGTATTTACGAATGTTTTCAAAATAATTTTTTGACTTTCTTTTTATTGAAAGTTCATTTGAAGTAAGTCCATCATACAATGATTTAAAGTATTCATTTTGACTTAAGGCCGGTAATATTGCTTTACCCTTATGACAACATGAAGTGAATGCAGTCCTTTCACCTAAAGTGACCTCAGATTCGAAATGTTTTGCATTGCAAAACCTGCATTGTAAATGCATTAATCCACAATCAAAAGTATTAAAATTTCTTGGAATGACATTCAGTGCGCATTTAAATGTATCCCTCAAAATAATTTCATCATTTTGTATACTATTTACACTATTTAAATTTGCATTTGGTCTATTATCATTTTGACTTTCACGCGAATATATATTCCTTCTTCTTTGTCTCTCACTCCGACCCGTCAATGTTATACTATTTACACTATTTAAATTTGCATTTGGTCTATTATCATTTTGACTTTCACGCGAATATATATTCCTTCTTCTTTGTCTCTCACTCCGACCCGTCAATGTTCTATGTCGAGGCATAATGGAAGTAGGTGCGAATATCTGAATGTAAAAAGAAACATGTAATGAAATTACTGAAACTAAGATTAGACAGGGTTTAATTTAAAAATAATAAAATGTACTCACTTTTTTGAAACCACCAATAATAATTAGGCGAGAGTAAGTCAATTCAAATTGCTGCTACAAAATTTTCCTTTTGCAACAGGTGTATATTAAGCAAGCTGTATTTCACTTTCAACTACACATTAATATATAAAACACAGATGTCTAATATACAAAATATAAAATAAACGCTTTTTTGCCTTGACATACACTCCACAGACTATTGTTGCCTGGCAACAAAATTATTTTTTTTTTAACAATTACCATTGTTTGAAAAAGTTTAAATGAATTTTCAAGTGCAAATGAATGTTTTATTTTATTTAATGTAATGTATTTGTAACACATATTATATATAAATTTTATCTTTGTGCACTCCTTCTCCATATAAACTTTAACTATGCCTAATCTCACACTCCTCCGTGCGCGCAATTTGCTTAAAAAGGGGTACAAAGTTTTCTCTTCACGTATTAATATATAGATAATATGAATAAAAAGTGATAGTCACCTGAAAAAACGCTGTTATCAAAATGTCAATGCAGTATTATATTTAAAACACTTCCGTATAAGACGTAGTAGAAGGTTCAGGCCAGTTAGTAGTTTAGATGTAGGCCTAGTCCTCACCATAAGAGCTCTACAACAGTCTTATCCGCCACCTGAGGAGACTTTTGGCAAGAGACTCCTCAACGTTAGTGTATTTATGTAGGTCTATACAGGTACGGTCAGGTTGCTCAGTGTAGAGATGATATAGATGAGATGATGGTATGATGAGGTGCTCAGTGTTAGTATGATATTCCATCGTCTCAACGTTTAGTCATAGCAATGCAGGCTGCCTTCTCTTGACGCAATAACATAGGCCTATGTTGAACAAGTGAAGGGTGAGTTAACAGTTTTAACTGGACCGTTTGGTATATATTTGTGTATGTCTCATGCATCTACGCATCAACCGATTTTTGTAAAACTTGGCGTGCGTGCCCACACCTTTACCTTACAGAACTCTACTGTTTTTTAGATTCATCCCTCCAAAAATAAAGGGGTAGGAGGCAAAAAAGTTGAGGGGTTCAAAATTGTGAAAAAAACTGTAAAAACCTATGCGGGGTATCAAGTTAAAGGTAATTGTAACTACAATACAAATATAATGTACATTTTTTTAATATAGAAATTTTTGGCCGTCAGAGCTTAAAAAATTGGCGACACTTTTGATAAAATAACAAAAATGTATGTAAAATATCAAACTAAGAACATTTTAACTGACATCTGAATGTTGCGACAAATTCTAAAAATTTCAATCTTTTTGGGACCCAAAAGCCCAAAAGAGACATCAAAAATTTGAAAAAATTGTAAAACTTGTGAATGTCCAGCAAAGTGTCAAACTAAAAGGAGTTGTTATCTAAATCCGAAAGTTTAAAATTTTTATCGTTTATAGCAATGGTTCTCAACCTTTTTTCGTTCACGGCACGATGATATCTGCACACTAATGTACAACGTGATAACAATGCGGGAGACTCGGTACATCGACATCCTTCTGGAGAAACAAGAGCAACTTACAGAACTAGACAGTCAGACCGAACACTTCAACTAAAATGTGGCGCAAATGTGGGCCGATGGGCGGTTGTATGTGAACACTTAAATATTCTTATGAAATACCATTTATTTTGTTTAAAGTAACTGAAGTTAAGTACATGTTTAACTGATAAATAGAACCAAAAAGTGTTAACCTTGTCAACAGCGGAACATTACATATCTCTTTTCTGTGCTTGTTTCAGATGTAGGACGCTCTGGTCTGATGATCCTGAGTGGAAGCTCTACAAACTATGAATTTGAATTGCAGGCGTTCGGTTATAGTTTGAATGTTGTCAAATTACTAACGAAGAGTAAAGATTGTGTAATGTGAATATTAGTTTCAGTAATTTTTTTTGCAATGTTAACAGTTTTATATTTACAAAAAAGAACATTTTATGTAATTATAGTATTTAGCCTAAAAGGCAGTGCTAAGAGAAGCAGTGTTAAGTATAAAAAAGCGTTGCCAAGATGATATATGTTATGCATAAATTAAATATTGTATTATAGTCAGGTAAACATGTCATGACTAGAAGCTGTGGCCATGTCATCATTTCAATATTACGCAAAGTAACCCACACTTAAACATTATTGTACAAAAGCCTGATGTGCAATGAGAATATATAAAATCCTAATCTAATGTTATATTAACACGTTAATTAAAATTATCTACAAAATGGAAACTGTACAAAAATAAGCATTTATTCTTAAATTTTCATTACCAACATAGTATGTAGTGTTTGCTTACTTCCTTGCTTATTTAAATTCTTGCTACCCTTCTGCAAATATGAGGACTGTTAACAAAGTCAATGTCATTTTAAATAGGAGTGAAAATTTTCAATTATGAAGCAAATCTACAAAAAGTCTTTGTCCACAACTGCTTTTCCCTTATCAATCAGCTGTCCATATAACAGAGCTAGAGCTCCAAATCGGCCGTGTCTACTTGATGAGAATCGGGCACCAGTTGTCGAGAACATTGGTGAAACACAGCCATGCATAAGTAGTAAAAAAAGTATACGACCTACAAAATAACTTCACGAAAATGTAATGCTGCATATTACACTTCTTAAAAAAGTATTTACAGGAGAAATACAAAATGTGAGTAAATTACAACAAAGACAAATGTGAATTGCAAAACAACATAATCAGGGTTAATGTTTCAAAGAAATTTTGATGTTGGTTCCTTTAAAAGTTTGTCTATACAGAACGTTTCTGCTTCCTTTGAATTAAGGTAGTGCAAGTTCTTTGTAAAATTTGAACTTGGATTTGGAAAACGTGTCTGTGCGATAAAGGAGCTAAACTAGATACGACTTACTAAGAGGGAAAAGTCTTAACAGGAACTTGAAAAAAGAGATTAGACTGAGCGAGCACTATTCAGAAAAGAAGTTCAAAGACTAATTTGGGGAGAAAGAAGGAATAACATGTTTATCAGCTGATATCTTCTTTATCAGCATTATTGTACCTTTATGTATACATCCAAAACGTTTTCACTTCAGTTTCTTTTTTATTATGTTTGTCATACAGTACTTTATCACTAGACTGAAAAGTACTGGTATCAAAAAAACTGTATAATACTGTTATGAAAACTCCGGTTTGTTAATTATTTTTTGTGAAAAAGGGCGTATTTTCGAGAAAAAAGTAATATGTGAACATGGTTATACAAAGCCAGATAGGGTGACGGCAACATTTTACGTCAAATGGTATTAAGTCTCAATTCTGTTTTATCTTAAAATGGTAAAATTTTATTTGTAGACAAAATTACATATAAGTTATAAGCTAGGGCCTAATACAAAATAGTACTTGCCATTTTTTTTTGTTTAAGAGGGGAAATCCATTATGGACACCAGTGCACCCGTGTACACTGGGCGTGTGGGACTCTCACCCACTAAAACGCCTTTTCTTCGCCATGCAAGGGCTCCAAATCCTTTCCACAGCAGTTCACTTTATCCTTATTTGTCCTTTCCACCTGTTATTTTATTACTCATACATTCCCTGCTGTCTCCATTGTTCCTGACACTAAGGCACTACTGCTGTGCTAACTTTCTTCTACTTTTGTCTTTCTTCTGTCTCCTTCTTCCTCTTCTTTATTGGCGAACTTCATTAGCTGCCTTTGGCCTGTTCAATCATGTCGCCTCGTCCATCCATATCGGTCCTGAGCAAGGAAGATGTTTATCCTCAGCTACTTGAGGTCAATCAGGACTCACTCTTTCCACCGACTCCTAGACCATCCTCTAAGTCGCAGTTTACCAGGAGAACTCTTGTACAGTTTTTGACTGTTCTGCTGTCTTCTATTCTTATGACATGAGCCAGTTACTTCAATCTTTGTGTTTTTAATAAAGGAAGAATAAAGGAAGTAATGCTGAGATCATCCTATGCTGCATACAATTCTCTATTTTTTCTCCACCACTATGTATCCTATTTTCATAATTAAAAGTCTGCAATCCTCCTAAGCAATTTTGTTTCAAATCTGTCCAGCAGATCCATTTCCAATCTATTTAGAGTCCAGGTTTCACTGCCATAACCCACTGCTGATCTATTAATGATAGTCTAATAGTCTAATCAATGAAGTTTACTGACTGTCTTACTATCCTGCTCCTGGTATGATGTTATTCAAGGCAAAGCATGCTCTGTTCCCTGCTCCAGTTCTACTTATTTTCTCTTTTTTATCACGATCTTCACAGAAAGTAAACCAAGGTATTGAAATAGAGACTGCATCAAAGTAGTGATCACCAATCACATAATCCTGTTGGTGTTGTTTGTGTCTCTTCGTATTTGACACAATCATTCTGGTCTTACTTTCATTTACTCTAAGTCCTATTTTTCGTGCCTCTTCATCCACCTTTAGGAAAGTCTCGATAGCCTTAATACTGTACTTTATTACTATCTCCAGTAGTTTTCATCTGTGTTCTGCATTGTATCATTGAATTGGAATGTAGATTATGTCACAGTAGAGAACATGCCACATTCTTCCCTACCTATTAACATAACGAACCGCTGTGAACTCTATAATAGATACATGTTTCATTTCCTTTCTTTCCAGACATCTTGTATAAATCTTGAACACTTGAGACTACTTCAAACATGGGTAAAACAATAATCATACAACATAATAAATATAATACAGATTATAACAAACGTAAAGAACACAATAAACATGATAAACGTGACATACATATTAAACATGACAATAAATAATACAGTAAACATAATAGACATATACTTACTTACTTACTTACTTAATCCTTAGCTTTTCTACCTTTCGGTGTAAAGCTATGCATAATAAATATATTGTTATGAACATGGTATATACAGTGATGTGTATAATAACATAAAAAATAAACATAACATTGTAAACATAAATAAAATGAAAATGTGTATACATACATACCTATATTATACATAGTATTATTATATATATTACATAATACTTACACACACACACACACACACACACACACACACACACACATACACACACATATTAATATAGAGATATTAATCAAACTTATTTTAAATAATATACACAACATTGTAAATATAATGCACATAATAAGACTTACACTTACAGTAATTTACTAATGAATACAATGAACATACTGAAAATTATGAACACAATTAATATAATACACATAGTGAACATTATGAAAGTAATGGGCGTAATTAACATAATGTACAAAATAAACATAATTTACATAATGGGTATGTAAGAACCATAACGTTTATACCTTGTCAGCGAAGTACCTCAGTGGAAGAGAACTTTGCTTTGTATGGTGTTCACGCATCACGCTGTGATGTAGGAATTCAGTCTAAACAGGTACACCTTAACATTACTCCCCACTATGTAGCAATGTGCGACTGCTTTCTTTGTGGCTTCAGTGTGGTGAGAGCTGTACCACAGCAACAGGACACAATAAACCATTGTCCTAATGGTTAAAGCAAATGCGATAATGATGATGATGATGACGATTACATACATAATGAACAACATGAAGATGACATACACAATAAAGACGTTATACATAATAGATACAATAATTGTAACATTATATACCTAAGATACAAAACAAGCTAAATTAACATATTCAAAATAATAAATATAGAATAATGATCATTCTAAAATTGAAACAATGTACATTTAAATAGCAATAATGATGACAATGAACGTAAAGGAAATGAAAATATCGTGAATATACAAAACAAAATACACATAATAAACATAACTTTATAATGTAATGTACAAGATAAACAACATATTAAATATTATTATATTACGTAATAATCAAATACGCATTATGAGTGTATGGAACATAACAAAAATAATCTATTATGTTGAACGCAATGGACAACATGAATATAAGAAACAAATTATACGCAATATTATATAAATATGATACACAATAGACGCAAAATATATAACATAATGTTCTTAATTTAATAGTGAACATAATTTACATACTGAAAATAATGAGTTTAATTAATTTCATGCATTTAATAGATATAACGAAAATAGTAACAATAGTGTATATTATTAAGAAAATTACCATATTGACCGTAACATTATTATTCTACTGAATGAGCATAATGATCATAATGTACCAATAGTGAATTAACATAATGCATCAAGACACATAATTAATATAACAAGATAATAAATATAATGAATAAAGAACTGCATAATTGTAACGTTATAAACATAACAAATATGGTAAGAATAATGAACATAATAAATATGACAATCATATTAACCATAAAAATTTAATAAACGCAAGAAATATAAAACAAAATAAACATAACATTATGGACATAAGAAACTTGGTGAAAATAATGAATATAATAAGTATGGTAATCGTGTTAAAAATAAAGACACAGGCTAAGAAACGTAATAAACCTAAAAGGCCTAACCATAGTATAAGAAACGTAAAACACAATAAATAACATTTTAAACATAAAAAACTTGGTAAAAATAACGAACATAATAAATATGATATTCGTATTAAAAGTAAATACATAATAAACGTAATAAATCTAAAAGGCCTAACCATAGTATAAGAAACGTAAAACACAAAAACATAACATTATAAACATAAAAATCTTGGTAAAAATAACGAATATAATAAGTTTTGAAATCGTATTAAAAATGAAGACATAACAAACGTAATATACTTAATAGGCTTAACTATAGTACAAGGAACATAAAACATAATAAACATAAAATTATAAACATAAGAAATTTAGTAACAATAATAAACATAATAAACATGGTAATTGTATACTGACAATAAATATAACATTATAAATATAATAAACCTAACAAGCACTGTAACAGTAAATATAAAACATAATGAAAACAACTTTATGAACATACTAAATATAATAAAAAGAGATTAGTAATGAAATATTAATATTCATATACAAAGTTTAACAAAATTCGGTTTTTAATTTATATCTCATTGTATAAAATGGTATGACTGACTGTTTACATATTGTGTGTACTGACTTTATCCCAAGATAAAATTTGAAAGTGATGAGTAAGATAAGTAATAATTCTGATGCAGTTATAGATGCAGTTAGAAATTACATACAGAAAGTACTTACATAGGCTGATGTCTATGCAAGTTTACCTCAATTATGGATTTACATGTTGAGTATGACCAATGGGATGCAATGTCTTTGGACAGTCTTCAGCAACACAGAGTCTTCTGAGGCGATTGTCCTCACTCACCACAAGAAGCAGGATACAGTTGAAGCTAAATTATGTAATTAATTATACACATTTATAATAAATCTGATAAAATTATTTATTAATACGATACATCAGGAGTTGATTTGTTAAGCACAAATTTTAGTTAATTTTTTATTATTTCTGTTTTTTAAAATAATTGTAAACAAATGATGTTGGTAGTTGGATTAGATTCTTTTAAGGTATTATCACTTTGAGATAATTATCATAAACATTTTGTATAATAATTATTCCTCGCCACTTATTTTTAATTACAAATATGAGACTGAAACAGAAACAAGAATACATTAATTAGCATGTGTAGGTCTATCTTGTTCTTTTATTGTAAATACTTTTTCAGGGTGGAAACTGAAATTGATAAACTACTTAAATAACATTACTCATATAGTATTCGAGAACAATAGTATACAGAGGAGTATAGTTCTCTGAAGCATATTCATGAGGATTCTACGAAGTGAGACCAATGTGAGGAACTAAGATACAAGATACATTAAAAGTGAGTTCAGTGATAGGGATAATGCAAGAAAATAGAATAAATGGAAAGGATGCATAGCAAGGATGGAAAACGAAAGATTATAGAGAGAAATATTAGATTATAAAAGATCCTCATTTAGGTTTGTAGCCTAATTCTGGAGAAGGAAGCAGCAGAAGAATAAATATGTAACTGTACGTGGAAATATAGGAACAAAATAATACAGATGTTTACCTGCCAGGGTACCAAACGAAACATTATTTATAATCAAATCAACAAAATAAATGTGATAGAAAATTTACAGTCATGGAAACGTTGTTTCAATGTTATGGTTCATTGTTGCCTGTAAGTGGCTACTTTGGACAATATAAATATTTAAATATATTTTGAATTTTATTTCTTTAAACCTGTCATTTTCAGGAAAAATGTTTTCCATCTTTAAAAGTTTTCAACGATATTTGTAATAGCATTACAAAACAAAAATCAGTATAGGATTATTACACTCCATTTTCTGAAAGTTGAGAGTAATCATGTGACAAAATACCTATAAGCTGTTCCAGGTGTTACTTAATATTATTTAATTCTTTCAGCATAAAAATTTAAATTTACGGAAAAACGTTTTGTGACTTTAAATTATAATCATTTTTCTATAATAGATAGGTCTAGAATGCAACTGAAGCGTTTTTAGAACAAACTCAGTACTTTGTAATAATTTTTAAATCCGCTCGTCTTTGATCGGAAGACGGATTCTAGAGAAATGAACACTTAGTGTATGATACAATGAATTCGACGCTCGTCTGTTTATAACATTAATTAATTAAAATTAACAGTGAAAGCAGTTATCTTGTTAAGTAAAATTTAAAATATAGTAATTTATTAAAAAAATTGTGAATTCAGGTAAAATTTGAAATTAATATTAGTTTTGAAAGATGCGTCAAGTGTGTCTACATGATACAGTGCAGTGTAAGGTTTCTTGTAGAGTTGTATACAGTTACATACAAATAGCATATAGTAATTGTAAATAGATTTCTTACGTGAAAAAGTAACTATTTACAACTATTTTTTTGTCACCATGAAAGTAATTCTTCTCATCTTTGTTGTCTTTTAGTCTGCATCAACAAATTATTTGCTCTTGATAAAAGCACAGTTTGCAAACAATAATTAAAGCGACAACTATTTAAATATAACCATCTATTAAAAACCACACTATGCCAGTACCTTCTCTCCATTCTATTTAGACAAGTACACGCTTGCGCGCCTGTCCCCACCACACACACACACTTCCCTTCACATGGATAATATCAGAGAATAATTATGCAGTGTTATATAAATATCAATCAACTTTACAAATACCCTTTGTTATATTTCTATTTAAACCAACCCAAGACATACATCATATTAGCGTAAACAAGCATATTATGTGCATGCGTGTACGTAATGATGGCTTACAGATCAAAATCTCACGGTACAACAACCTTATTACCATTTACATTGACAAGAAATGCACTCACTAATGGACTGGATACGAGAAGCGGTCAGCAAGGTTAAGCGAAAATGACCTGGTCCAAGAGATACAACTGACGATTCAGTAACGGTTGTAGACTATTCTCAAAAAAAGGAAAATAGTAAAATAAGTTACTACTTAAAAGCTTGAATAAAACAATTTTGCATATATGAAGGTATTATTGCAGTAACAACTGGTTAGACGAGATAGCGTAACCCTGGGCAGGCCCATACAGTGTCATAGACATAAAAAACGATATTATCTTAACTATAAAAAAAGACAAACAAGTACAAAAGATTTATATAAAAAAATGTAAAGTCTTTCCGGTAGACAAATTAACAGGAGAAAAACGATTTCTACTTACATGAAATGAAGACACTGTATATTGCAGCGTTACTCTGGTATACACTGCACCAAATATGCAGCTGGCAGTATCAGGATTGTACTTTGCTAAGAAATTTCAGTTTCTGCTCACCTCAGAACGGACATATAGTAGTTTCTGCTATAGACACGGACCTAAAGAAAGTCGAAGACTAGCTGGAACAAGTAAACTCAATTTGGGATGAAGCCGCAAGAAAAGCACCCTAACAATAGGAACAGGATTGTTTACTCAAATATTTAATGGAATTACGCACACCATGAAACTGTAGGAGCAGAACTGATACCAGAAAGGACGAAAAAAGGAGTTATTAATTCAATCGTATTCGGATTGAAGATGCTGTTTGGTACCATGGACACTGATGACGCTAAATACTACAACGAAAAAATTAGTGCAATTGATAACAATCAGCACCGTATCTATAAACTAGAAAAAGATCAATTAACAGTAGTAAAACATACGTTGGCAGCTGTTAATCATAGTATGCGAGACTTCAAGAACAATTAAGACGTGATACTAGAAACAGGAGTGTACTGAAAGAAGTTTCAGGACAATAGTCCAAGTATCGAAAGTATAGAAGATATGCTTTCACAAAGAGCTAAGCTCTTAGACGCGCTATGAGTAACTAGAATAGTTTGCAGTGACATAGAAAGAGAAGTGAATACGTTTAGCTAGGCATGTGTCAAGGAAAGGTTAGTACTGTTTTAATCAAAAAAAATTAGTACATGTTTAAACTAAATTAATCTAGAGTTTAGAACAGGTTCTACACTACCGATTGCCGGAGAAATAAGTGAGGTGTATTCTGGATGGCATTTAAAATTGCCTTCCTCTCCATCCCTCGCAATGACAAGGGTTAGCGTTAAGTATACAGAGTAATTGTTTTGTTGTGTGTATATATTTTTACTATCAAGTATATCTAACAAATTACCAATTATTATAACAGAACTCTCGTTAATGTCTTTTGTTAACAATTTTATTATTTATTATACAAAAAAAAAAATCTAGAACACACTCACACTGTAGAATGTATAAATTTTAATTCTTTCAACATTAGGAAATATAAGTTTACCTTATACCTTACTCACCTCAAATAATAAGATAGTGTCTTCGGTATGAGAATTCGATTTCACAGTTGCCGGAATTAATTTTTTTTCTCCCTTTAAGTATTAGGTCTGAGGCCTGTGAAGCACTCTGGCCGTGGTAGAATGTGAGTTCACAGAGTAACCAAGTGTGGTGACAAGGTAGTTGTGTGTGTGTGTGTCTAAAAGTTAGAGGGGTAGAGAGAAAGACATGGCGGATAGAGAGAGGGAGAAAGAGATATGAGAGAGACAGTAAGGCAGACAGAGAAAACCTTGTTTCGTGATATGTGTGAGTGAAATTTATGTGACAGAATAAACTATTACTCTTGTAATACTTACGTCACTTTAAAAGATAAACTGAAATTTAGATTTCCTTATAATTACAAAGTTGTTTATGAAAAGACAGTTTATAGAAACAAATTCTGTGGAGTTGAGTGTTACATTCACTATTAGTTTCGGGAAGCAAAATGAGATAATTCAAGAAAAATTTGTAATAGAACAGGAAATACAACTAATAGAACAGGAGTTAAAAGACACAAAAATATTGTGTGTAATTTAGTTTAATTTTTAAGTAGATTAGCGTAAACACTCTTTACTTCCCAGCGTGGGTAAAGAAGAGAATTAAATTCTCTAACAGGAAGGAGTTGTTTATCGAGGTATTAGTACTGTTACTTGAAATGTTACTTTTTAATATCTAATCTACAGTCTTAAAATATTGTTTGTTGCCTGTCATTTTCACACAAACACAAAAGTATCAATGAAGAAATATTATTTCTATTTCTTGTCGGGTATATTCCTGCTTTTTTAAAATAACTTTAGACGTCAGATCTGAAGTATTCCCAGGGACATTTTACCGCAGGTGAAGAAAAATGTAAGAGTATGTTACGCTGGCTACGTTTCACTGACTTGAGTTACAAATTTTCTCAAAATTATTTATTACTAAAACTCGAATTAAGCTTACACACTAAGAAAGGAACATTATATAGTTTTGCAATTCACACTAATTCACAACATTAGGCAGAATACGAAATAAATTAAAGTTTTAATGAAAATTTATCTCTTAAATCATAGAATAAATTAACTAAAAATAGTTTATTAACTAAAAATTAATTAACTAATTAACTAAAAATTATTAAACTAGATATCTAGAAATAGCAGCTTAAAAACGTAACTGTAATGCAGTTTTTAATAAAGTAATAAAATAAATAATATAATAAAATCTCTGACAGTTAAATGGTAACTCAAACTGTTCCCTCACTTCGTTCTTCGTTTCTAGATGTATAATTTTCAAACAAATTAAATTTTAATTTAACTTCTAATTTCAACTTTACCCTTTCACTAATCCTGTCGTTACACATTTATATTTCAAATAAATTGCGTAACTGTAGTTGCAAATTGGATTTACAAAAAAAATTACAAATACATTTTACACAATTTTAAAGCAAATATTTAATGTACAGTCCTAAAAGTTTTGTGTGTGGCGTGTCATTATCGCACAAACAAACAAGTAGGTCTATCAATGAATAAATATTATTTCTATTTCTTGTCGGGTTTATTACTGCTTATTTAAATTCACTTTAGACGTCAGATTTAAAGTTTTACCATGGACTCGATAGGTGTGTTATTCATTCACAGTTTGCCATTAATATGAAAACTGAAAAGTGTCAAAATTGTATGGTTTCGTGTTCTAACACAGACAGCGTTAACACACAACACAGACAAATTTAACTGTAGAGTTAAGTAGTTGAATTTAAACACGCAAAGTTTAATGACACGATGAAAGTAGATGAACTGACATCGGTAGATTTTTGTATCCTCGAATGACTTATAGGAGGTAGTGTAGAATCTAGGTTTTGGAGTCATCCCAAGTTGTGAAACTAACGTCGAATTTATAGTGCGCCCGGGAACCGAACTCGGGTTATCAGTCACGTGCCACACCCACAAGCCATATCATTGGGTTACGTTTGCCGTAGTCCTTTAGTAATTGGTCTGAGATAACGACGCACTAGCTAAATTTGTGTGTATTCTTCTTCATAATATTAATCTTCTTTTCGTCCTCTTCTTTTTATTCCCCTTCTCCCTTCTCCAGTAGCAGTATCTAGAATATCTAGAATGTATTTGAAGGGAAAGTAATTAATGTAAACGTGACTCCTCTGTAAAATCTCAAAAGTAAAATTCCGTAACTGGCTTTTGTTTACTAAAAGTAAGAGCTGTGTTTGACGTCCTTTCATGACTACTTTAAAGTAAGCACAAGAAATGTCCTCATGAAAGAAAACTAATTAGGTAGATCACAATCAAACAGTGCGATTATTATTTTTGTTTACCCTTCCTATATTGATATTTATTTAATATTAGCCGTCTCGTACATTAAGCAAAATTGATAAATAACATACTTTTGAACACACTTTTTAGAACTTAGTTTTTAAAAAAGATGTATTATCAAACTTATTTTATAGATTCAAAAGTTACAAGGTAGTTTAAAATTAATAGTTTCAAATGAACAATAAACATTTATTTCATATTATTTTCTTACTTTTCCATACAATTGGGTTTTCAAAAGATATCCTATTGTATTGTATTCTGTACTCAACTGTGTATTACATGAACATATCGAAATTATTTGAATACGTATGGGATGAACAACATAAAATACTGTGGGATCAAGCAGATACCATTTGGCAGGAATCTGTTACTAATTAACATAAAATCATAGAGATATATTTTATGGGTGTAAATGATAATTGCGCCGCCAGCCTAATAAAGAGGTATGTACGATTTGGATAAGAATTTGGTATGTCTGGTGGGAGGGTTATCTGTGGCTGAGCCCAGGGTACTGAGTTTGGTACTTAGACAGGGCGTTGTTTATCTCTGACGGTGTTCGTTGTGTGAGCTCATGGCAGTAATAATGTGCTGCTTTCATTCTGTAGATTGGTAGTAGTTTCTAACAACATTAATTCTTTTCACGGCTTACGTTTCTTAGAGAATGTATTTCAGTTAGATTTAAATTATTTTTAAGGTATTAGTTTAATTTACAGGTACGCCTAAAGACAATCACAAAATTTTAGTAATTAAAACGTTGTGTATGTAAATTTATCGATGGTAGTATTCCTGTAAGACCCTTCTGATAAGCGTTCAAAATAGTTTTAAATGATTACAGTAATTACTTCCTTCCTTAACCAACAGACGTATAGAAATACCCATTCTAGCTGAAATATTAGTAGCAGAATATAGCTGATTATATATTAATAGCTGATTTTAATAGCTGAAATATGGGTTACAATCCGGGTAAATGAAAACATGCTTTAGCGCCCTGAGAGGTTATACAGTATTTCTCTATCAATCACGAACTGTAGCAGTTAAACAAGGATCAGAATCGGGGGAAATTTGTTGAGGTGCGTAAACGTAAGTGGACACAGGACACAGAAAGAATGGACGCGTACAGGATACCAAGCAGAGTTTTAGATGGGGAATTTTGAGAAAATAAATAGGGGGAAATCCCGAGACGGGGGAGTAATAACATCAGCAAGGGTCTACGAGAATTGTTGGAATCGCTGTTGGCAGACAGTGTCACAGAATGGAGACGTTTGGAGGAGGTTGTTGACTGACGATGCAAAAGAAGACTGGCATACCACAGGAGAAGGGAGAAAGAGAATAAAAAGAAGAGGACGAAAAGAAGATTAATATTATGAAGAAGAATACACACAAATTTAGCTAGTGGGTCGTTATCTCAGACCAATTACTAAAGGACTACGGCAAACGTAACCCAATGAGATGGCTTGTGGGTGTGGCACGTGACTGATAACCCGAGTTCGGTTCCCGGGCGCACTATGAATTCGACGTTAGTTTCACAACTTGGGATGACTCAGCCTGAGAAAATGAAAACCTAGATTCTACACTACCTCCTATAAGTCATTCGAGGATACAAAAGTCTACCGATGTCAGTTCATCTACTTTCATCGTGTCATTAATTTCAGTTTATCTTTTAAAGTGACGTAAGTATTACAAGAGTAATAGTTTATTCTGTCACATAAATTTCACTCACACATATCACAAAACAAGGTTTTCTCTGTCTGCCTGACTGTCTTTCTCATATCTCTTTCTCCCTCTCTCTATCCGCCATGTCTTTCTCTTTACCCCTCTAACTTTTACACACACACACACACACACACACACACACACACACACACACACACACACACACACACACACACACACACACACACACACACACACACACACACACACACACACACACACACACACACACACACACACACACACACACACACACACACACACACACACACACACACACACACACACACACACACACACAACTACTTTGTCACCACACTTGGTTACTCTGTGAAGGTGGTAGAATGTGAGTTGTACCACGGCCAGAGTGCTTCACAGGCCTCAGACCTAATACTTAAAGGGAGAAAAAAAATTAATTCCGGCAACTGTGAAATCGAATTCTCATACTGAAGACACTATCTTATTATTTGAGGTGAGTAAGGTATAAGGTAAACTTATATTTCCTAATGTTGAAAGAATTAAAATTTATACATTCTACAGTGTGAGTGTGTTCTAGATTTTTTTTTTGGTATAATAAATAATAAAATTGTTAACAAAAGACATTAACGAGAGTTCTGTTATAATAATTGGTAATTTGTTAGATATACTTGATAGTAAAAATATATACACACAACAAAACAATTACTCTATATACTTAACGCTAACCCTTGCCGTTGCGAGGGATGGAGAGGAAGGCAATTTTAAATGCCATCCAGAATACACCTCACTTATTTCTCCGGCAATCGGTAGTGTAGAACCTGTTCTAAACTCTAGATTAATTTAGTTTAAACACGTACTAATTTTTTCTGATTAAAACAGTACTAACCTTTCCTTGACACATGCCTAGCTAAACGTATTCACTTCTCTTTCTATGTCCCTGCAAACTGTTCTAGTTACTTATAGCGCGTCTAAGAGCTTAGCTCTTTGTGAAAGCATATCTTCTATACTTTCGATACTTGGACTATTGTCCTGTAACTTCTTTCAGTACACTCCTGTTTCTAGTATCACGTCTTAATTGTTCTTGAAGTCTCGCATACTATGATTAAGAGCTGCCAACGTATGTTTTACTACTGTTAATTGATCTTTTTCTAGTTTATACACACTTTTGAGAACACATATGCTACAATAAGTTCATAATTAGCCTGCTATTTTTTTGTTGTCTCCACAGCATTCAATACATTTTGAACAATTATATTCAAATATTGGTAAGTAAGACGTAATATAAATGCATGTATTGAATATACTGTTATTTAAGAGTGTTTTGAATGATTTATATATCAACGTTTGCACTCAGAAATCTGTGTTAGACCCCAATGGATGATGCCTTACTATGATGCTCTGAAGATTTGTTTAAAAGAATCTTCACATTTATGTATCGTATCTACTTACAGAACAGCAAATTTATTTGTCCTGAATTTTAAATATATTGCTTTCTTAAAAATATTTGAATGTTGTAGTAAACAATATACTTTTTGTTACAAGAATTAAAGCCCAAGAATTATAAAAACTATACAATTTATTTTATTTCGCTTTAAGCGTCCCATTATTAAAAGTTGTAAAGGTTTAGAACGTGTTGTTAAGTTTATGTAGCGACATACGTGGTACGTAACTTGAATAAAATGTCATCTGTGTAATAAAAATCGGGTTGAAATTACTACAGATTTTTTCGTTGCATTATCATAGAGTTATATCAGTAAATATCATTCAAGTTATTATTGAATATTACGTGTTTCAGTGTAGGTTATATACAGTGAATACATCTCATACCTTAATTATATCCATTCAAACTATCAAAATGGTTGATACAAGAGGAATTAATGAACTCATACGACAAGGTACTTCCTATGAAGTTACTACATCAAGAATTAAAAGGTTTGTTCAAGACTTTTCTGAAAACATGGTGACTATAAGGTTAAATCTTACAAACTGAACGATGTTTGGCTAAAATATGATCAGATCCAAACAACATCTAAGACTATGTGTTACGAACACCTTATAATAACAGTTAAGATTACAGATACATACACGGTAGCAAATAGATACCAAAGCAAACGGTTAATAGCATTAAAACACAGACACCCTCACTTTACATAATGTTCAAAGAGAGTCAGCTAGAGGTCTCTCCAGTTTAATTGACAAACTAACAAGTAATCTGAATGCGCTAAACGCTTTAAATTTAGATATTAATCATTACAAACTTATCTTAATGTAGCGTATTCCAATTTAAGAAATAATTGAAGACAAAGTGTCGTATTCACACCATGAAAACATGGTGACTATAAGGTTAAATCTTACAAACTGAACGATGTTTGGCTAAAATATTATCAGATCCAAACAACATCTAAGACTATGTGTTACGAACACCTTATAATAACAGTTAAGATTACAGATACATACACGGTAGCAAATAGATACCAAAGCAAACGGTTAATAGCATTAAAACACAGACACCCTCACTTTACATAATGTTCAAAGAGAGTCAGCTACAGGTCTCTCTAGTTTAATTGACAAACTAACAAGTAATCTGAATGCGCTAAACGCTTTAAATTTAGATATTAATCATTACAAACTTATCTTAATGTAGCGTATTCCAATTTAAGAAATAATTGAAGACAAAGTGTCGTATTCAACAATGGGCGATTTCATAAAATTCTTAGATAAGAGTAGACAGATATTATAATATTACAACTGTATTAAAAGTTCGAAATCTATAAACATCGATCTGAAATACGTGAATATTTCAAAGCCTGCTAGTGCCCAAGCTAAACAAATAAAAATATACTAAAAAAACTTTCAGTTACGCGATTCTGCATACCAACACTAATGATCAAAAATGTATATATTCTAAGAGTGCTTATTATTTATATAAGTTTAACGAATTTCATAAAAGTAGCACGTGTGAAAGGAAACTCTTTGTCAACAAAAATACGCGTAAACTGTGCTTCGATTCCTTAGTGCAAGGTCATTCAGCAGTGTACTACTACTCGTCGCTGTAAATATTGTAAAGGTCATCGTTATTCTTTAATTCATGAAAATACAGATATTCACGATAAACTCGCATCGTGCGTTAACAGCTAAATACAAATTCTAGTCTACTATCTATAGCAATTATAGGCGTTCAAGACTTTCAAGGTATCATACAACCTTCAGGACATTACTTGATACCGTATCTCAGGCTAACTTCATAACAGAACGATTTTCGCAATGCCTAAAACTCAAACGCATTCGCAAGGTGTCTCTAGTTCGTGATATTAATAATATATCTTCTACATACTATTGGTTGTACTATTTGTACTATACTATTGAGCTAAACCTTTAATTAAAATCTGAACCATATAGACAGGATAATCCCTAAAATAAAGCCGACCTAGGATTAGCTACCCTGCAAAATCTTTACTTCTTACTTGAAACAGGCGTGGGCACAATAAACCGCTAACACAGAAACTCAAAGCCCTCTATCTCTCCTCACTGGATTATATAGTGGGGAATATAACATTACATTTTAATGACTGAACTATGTAACAGAATTTTTGAGTAGTTAGACCTCGTCAAGAATCATTTCTGACCTTATAATAAGTATGTATTATAATATTTAAAATTTTGTACGTGTTAAATGTTTTATATTATTTTATTCAGACGATTAATTAAAGTACCAACTGTATTAAAGTGCAATAATAATATAATTGATTCCATTTTTGTGTGTAATTAAGTGCAGTAAACTATCCTACTAATGTATTGTACTACTGTCAAATATGACGTGCTTAGAATTACGTTTGCTTACTATTCGTTGTTTGATCGTGCATACCACGACAATATGCAATATTTCCCGTGTGAAATAGACCTATGAATACAATATACAAAGACGTGTATGTGTTTTTGAGTTTTGCCCCACTCCTTAACTAATTTAATAAAGCTCTTCCGTTAGTTTATGTAGATTTATAATTGATAAATCTATTGGTCACAGTTTCATAGGCCTAATTCCCATATATTGCTGATATTACCATTAACAGTATTCTATCATTTTATATTTACATTATATTAGTGTTTTATCTTAATTACAACTCCTCTCATGCATTAAAAGGTAACGTAATTCAAGATTATGCACAAACACCATTACATATAATAACAAAACGTTAAATTATTTTTGAAACGAAAAGTGGGACAATAATTTGACCAAGGTCTTTAAAACGAGTTTCTGTTTGCAGTGTAAATCTTTGCTATTACCTACATTTTAGGAGCATATATCTCATCACGTACTGTTCACGTAGTGTTGTGAATATAATTGACCTCGTTACGGTAAGAGAAAGTGGCGTTTCGTTAGTTTACGTTATTAATCACGTCTTGGCATTATTGATTTTTTTTATGGTGTGTCAACAATTTACCTACTGTCCCCCGCCATATTTTCTAATGTACTCAAAATCTGAGTATATTATAACTT
The DNA here is from genome assembly GCA_034769895.1 of Magicicada septendecula. Lineage (NCBI taxonomy): Eukaryota > Metazoa > Arthropoda > Insecta > Hemiptera > Cicadidae > Magicicada > Magicicada septendecula. Next base: position 399,839,769 of record CM068369.1, on the reverse strand, counting down.
ATACTCAGTTAATTAATATTTTATAATAAACTTCAAAAAATATGTATCTATATTATTCATGTACATTTTATTAAATATAATTAATGAAATAATCATTTTATTATTTTAATCCCAAAAATTAATATCTAATGACTCACATCATGCGTTTTGTATGATTCTGTATACTCTCTCTCTCTCTCGCGCGCGCGCGTGTGAAAGGCATGGTTTTTACAAACACATAACTAATAATATGTCTAATAAGTTACTACATTAAAAAATGTAGGAACAGCCCTCGGTTTCTCTACAGGAGTGAACCCATTTTCATTAGGCCTAAATTGGATTTTTAGTAAACCTATCCTTCTAAAAGACAGTTTTTATTTAATATATTAAAATACTGTATTCCGTTTCCTAATAAATGTGTACTTAAAGTATTATATTGCTAAGCGGATCAAATAAGTAGTACCACGTAGCTGAGTGCCTACGTGACACTTGGCGTGCAGGGGTACGCGAGGCTCCTCTAGCCGTTTGGAAGCCATTCTGCGCGGCTGAGTACTGTTCTGTTATGTTCTAGATTGTCTGTGCCCCTTCCAGGCGTTTACTCCAGCACCCAGGCCTGACACTACAAGGTGGCGGATGTATAAATACTGCAGTATTATGGAGGAATTCGTAACGGCCCTATTCAGTATAGATATGACGAAATTGAAGTTAGTTATAGATAGAAATCATTTGAGAAGTCCTTTCTCCACAACCGTGAGGTGCATTTGGGTTGTCAACTTTCCAACATTTTTTCTAGAGCCAACGTATTTCCTCCGGAGATGTGCCCAGACATCTAGAAATAATGAGTCCAGAACTTAAACAATCGACTACGGTCCAACAGCCCGGTAGATAATTTCTTCAATATTACACATTAACGTTTCTGGAAAGGAATAACTATAAGAAAGCAACTGTACGCACAACCGTTTTCCGGCCTAATTTACGGCGGTAAAGAGCCATGAATTATATTGTAATATACCTAAAGTTTTTTTTTTACGAGAAGAAAGTTTTTATTCTGTAAACGTTATCTGTATATTTTCATCGATTGACATATTTTTCTTAAATTAGAACATGTGAAGCGTACAACAGATATGATGATCTTGTCAAAATTCTACTTCAAATTGTATCGACAACACAGACTCGTGTAACAAGATGACGGCTGGTCCAACTTTATTGAATTTCTGTTCATTCGCGTATAAAATCCTCTAAAAGCTTTTTTAAAAATTTGAATTTTTGTTTGCGCCTTTGCCTCTCTCACTCTCTCTCTCTCTCTCACACACACACACACACACACACACACACCCACCCACCCACCCACCCACCCACACACACACACACACACACACACACACCCACCCACCCACCCACCACACACACACACACACACACACACACACACACACACACACACACACACACACACACACACACACAATACTTTCGCGCGCACACACATACACGCACAGGCATACACATACGCACATACGTCTACGCACGCACGTGCGACGCGCCCGTCCTACGAAGATAGAAGCTTACACATTTTTTATTCTTTTAAATAAATTTATGTCTACCCGGTGTAAATCACGGACCTTTATCAATTAGCCTACTGCTGAGTCACTATACTGTTTTTCAGGGAAGGGCGGACTCCATGTACAATAATGTACTAAACAAGAGTGTAGAACAAGTACGCTCAGAGGTATTAATAGTAAAAGAGTGAGTGACTGAATGAGTGAGTGTAGGAGGGAGTGAGAGAGTGAGAGAGAGAGAGAGAGAGAGAGAGAGAGAGAGAGAGAGAGAGAGAGAGACAGACAGACAGACAGAGACAGACAGAGAGACAGACAGACAGGGCGAGAGCGAGTGATGGCGTGAGCAGGGAGGGGAGAGAGGAAGAGTAACGCATGTTATTAAACTGATATTTCTACACTTGTACATAATTTATAAATATACTTGTAGGTTCCTTTGGAATTAAAAGAGGCGATGAGAGTATTGTATGTTATTACACTGCCTTCATTTACTTGGTTTTCTTAAGGTTTATTTTAGGATTTTTCTTCTGAGTGGCGCTGTAGATTAGCTGGTATGGTAAGATGTGGGTGCATTTATAATGCTAAACAACTCACATTAAGCACTATCCTACTTGCTTTTTACAATTCACTTTGATCCTATGGAAAGCAGCCATTATATTGTTCTGTTGTTACCATACTGTAATTGCTAGGAAAAATTTGAGTAAGTTTCTGCGCAAACGATTCAGACGAATATTGATCACAGTCGTAGCATGGATTTGGTTACTACGTGGTATTACTTACTCATGAGCAATAGCCATTTTATTCTGTACGAGTTATAGTTGTCTACGTCCCATACGTAATAGTAATGATGACAACGAACTTGATAAAAATATAACATCATGTAACGCAATCAGGTGACATAAATCTTATGTATTTATTTTATTCTGTGTTTTTTTATGACCCCGTGTATCTAAATTTGGTTTTTATTCTACGTTTTAATTTGTAAAGAACGACAGAAAAAAAACGCAGAGACCAAAAGAAAAGAGAGCAAATTTACAAGTAGTTAGCTAGATTATTTGGCAGAAAGAAGTTAGCTAGATTATTGTTAAAGTTGGCAAAAAGAAAACATTACCCAACTAATAATTTTTTAATTTTAATTTTATGAGAAATGTTATCCGATAGCTGACAAATGTCATGCTATTATTTAACATTTAATATATAAGAACTTATTCCATGAATAACATACGAGAACGCATTCCAAATTCTTACTGTTGCAGTTAAGTCGACAGCAAAACGTAGGAATTTTTAAACCGTAGATGTTTCAAAATTAATAATATTGTTATAAATAAATATATACTTACATTATAAATAAGCTAGTAAAACTGTAAACATCGTAATACAACTGAAACACTTGAAACATTCTCAACGAAACGATGAAACAAAAGTTATGTCAATAGTAAAGTTGGCACACGGTTTTGTACTAACTTGTTTGTCTTGACCTGTCTTGTACCTGTCTTGACAAGTACATGTATTGACTTGTACTTGACAAGTTTTAAACGTGAGGCTTATTATAAACGTAAACTACGATTTTGGATATTCATGTCGGCTGTAGAATGATTCTCAATATAACGACAGGAAAGCGTAGGCGGAACGAGTTAGATAAACTTCGTTAAGTAACATGTTAAAGTGAAAGGTAGTTTGCCAAGTGTTTTCGTTCATTGACATCGCTTAAAATAATATACGCCCCTACTGCCATAACTTTCATTTCAGAAAATATCCGTGGGAGACGCAAATTATTTTATAAAAATTATTATAAATTTGTATTATGCAAAATTTTATTCAGCAAATAAATTTTTTTGACGACAATTTTATTTTACTTTTACATCTGCACGCACGGTGCAGCAATATAAATTACAATGTACAGTACACGAACACTACTTGTGTAGACCCCTGCTAGTTACAACCTGGCCCTGATTACTTGGACAATACACTTCATACTGTCAACGCGCGCGCTGTGTGTGTGTGTGTCTGCGAAATATAAACAGTTAATAACCAGATAGAAAATCCCTCTTATTAATTTGCTAATTTATAAATTGAATCCTACTTGCTGCATTCTTTCAGAAGTCTTATTATACTACTGTGACTACGGGGAAGGATTAAGGACTATGGAAAATGTCTCTTTTCAAAATCACTTAACGTAGATCTATTTGTAGGTCAATTGCGTGTGTTAATCTAAACCTCATAAATAATTGTACAAATAAGTGGAAATCTCAGTATTTCTAAATTAATACAAAAATTTAGATGTTTCCTAAAAATGGCAATTGCTCAACATTTAGTAAATAACGTACGTACTTGCAGACAAAGGCAATGTCTATTAATTTAGGCATTCTTAGCACGTATATTTCGTCTTACTTGTGTTGATCTTCTTATCTCATTCCTGAACCTTGCATATATCTTCCTGGTCGTATACACCAGGTCATCTTTATCCTGTGCCACTATCGCCTAATCATCCACAAATTGTAGACTATATATACACTTCCCTTCAACTTCAACTTCCATTCCCTTTCATTTGCTTTTTTACATGGTCAGGGCCCGCTCCATATGTATTTTAAACAATATTGGTCACTCGAAACCCCTTGTTTTAAGCCTTTGTTACTGTGAGAAAATGTTTGCCTGGCGACAAATAGTTTCCCACTCATAATTTCCATGTGCTTCCTTTGTAAAATTCCCACACAGCCTTAATGAGACTATGGCTAGGACAATGTCCCGTTTCATGTATTGACTCCCTCAATTATTTAGATTGGGCACGTTATTATATGGCTTGGCCAACTCTATAAGTAACAGGTGTATTTCCTCACCAACTTCTAACCACTTTTCTATTACTTCCTCGACACAGAACATGTCCATATACAAACGACCCACTCGGAACCCATGCTACTCTTCGGCTTCACTGTTTCCATACTCTTGTTCTATAAAATGTGTTAATACTCTTCCATACAGCATGCTGAACATTGCCGTTACCATAATACCTCTGTAGTTTTGCAATTTCTGCCTGTCTCCTTCCTTGTAAACAGATGCAACTCTACACACTCTCCACTCTCCTGGTAATAGCTCTCCTTTTATACATCTGTTAATCATTGTTGCTCTTATTGTTAACACTTTTTTCTTGCCATTTTTATTAGCTCAGCGTTAATCCCTCCTGAACCAGGTGACTTCCTGTTCTTTAAGGATCTGATGATACTCTCGAAAATTTCTACTTCTACTATATTATTTTTGCTGGTGATATTACCATTTGCTTGTAGTTCCCCTTATTTATGTTATTATCCAAGGAAAAGTTTTCTACAAAATCTTTCACTTCTCTATCGGAATTGTTTCAACATCGCTCTGTTATTATCTTTATAAATCAGGTTGATGAAGTTCCAAGCTTCCGTGCACTTCCTCCCTCCTGTGCATGTTTCAGCTTCATTACATTGCTGTTCCCACACCTTTTTACTCTTTTCAGCAATTATTCTTTTCATATGCAATTTTTTGCCGTAGCCATTCGAGTCTGTCTTCCGGGTCTTTAATAATTAATAATTTTAAAGCTACTTTAATTTGTTGTGCTACTTCCTTTTCTAAAAAGAATTTTACTAAACTTACAACAGTAGCAGGAAATGGAAAAAAGAAGAGATTCAAGTATGCGTTTCTCAGAATACAAATTTATTAAAAACCCTCCTGGGATCCTACAGGTACGACGGTTTTCTTTAAGAAGACTACTGAATTTTTTTTTTAAAGCTACATTAAAAATATTTTTTGCAGTAACTATAAAAAAATCATTTATTTTGGGAAATTTGTCTTTGTTCAGGAAACATTTTTTAAAGCTAATAGTAACCTAAGATTAATTAATGGCGTACGCACTAGCTGAATGAAATATAAGAACAAAGAAAACCAATAAAGTTTATCGGTTTTTCATCGATTTGTTTAAATATTCGTTTTGTACTAAATATTTAAAAGAATACCAGTTTTTTATAAATGATTATTTTATACAAATCAGTGTTCTTTAAACCTCTATATATTGTAGCTATATATTGGAACCCTATCGAACAGCAGAGAGCGTTCTCCACCCATCCCTCCGCTATTCGAGAAGGTGTAGCTTCAGTGAAGGCCGTACTCAAGTACGTTGCAGATTCTTCCGGAAAGCACTTGAAATGCCCGTTATGCTGACAGCTGCAGTAAGAATGGAAAGTTGTTACCGAAAACCTGTGCTACATATAAAAGCAAGAGCACTTGGCTTTGTCGGTACGGATGCACATGGCGATTTCCTTAGTGCGTATCGAGTGGTAGTAAAAAGTGTTTACTGTGTTATAATTAGTGACATTATTATTGTGTGTGGACAAAAAATTAACTCGAATTATTGTAGGAGTATAATCTTGTTGAATAACTTGTTGATTACAAACTGTTATTTGTGATTAAATAAAACTGGTGTTCAGTGAGTGCATTATCGTTTGTATTTGTTTCCACTGTACCAGACGATGATCAGTGAGGTCGTCGTAACAATATTAATAATTTCGTATTTAAATTGCTAAAGTATTTTTTTATTTAACAAGTATTATACGTCAAATATGCAATATAATATAAAAATATATATATATTTTTTTAAATAATGTTTTTGCTCTGGCCGTAGCTTGGTCAGTTTTTAAAGTTTACAAAAATGCAATAGGTCTCAATCTTAAGAGAATAAAATTTGACAATATTTTTGCACGCACTATTATATTTTTTATGCAAGAATCCTTACTTGTAAGACCACATAGTAAAAACACTGCAAAAAATTCTATTCAAAAATACCCCTAAAACGGCCTACAGACGTCTTTATCTTGTCAGTTTTTATGCAGATCAAAATAGGTTTTATTAACTTCTTGAATATAAAATTCGTTTTTTGAAACAATTTTTTGATTATGGAAACGTTTTAAAAAGTTGGTTTTTATTCCTTAAAAACAACAAAGGTATAAAATGGTAATGTCCCAAGAATTGTAAGGAAACTTTTTGTAGACTACACGCTAAAACACATCATTTTAATGTATTACAGCATGACGAATTCTTTACTATATTTTGGTGAAATAATCCATTACTTTGAGTAATGATTGCAAGGGAATTGTCGGAATATATTTCAGACTATAATGTTAATGTTGTTTTAAAGCGGACGAGTGCTTCACATCTGATGAGGTTTTGAAAGACTTGCAAAGGACTCAGGAAAATTTTATATTGTTTGTTAAACAGAAATGTAGTAGTTGATTCCGTAATAATTGTATTAAAATGAACTTCTGACGATATCCAAAGCAGGATCTCTAAGGATAAATATCTAGTAAGAAAATTGGACTTTTGGCGTAATTTAGTGAAAAAAATTGATGAACAAAAATTTTATAAATGTTTGTATATGAAAAGTAAACTCTAATGCCTCAAACAAATTAATAACGGTTGACAATGGATTTTAGTTTTTGTTAGGCTAGAAATGTTAAAAACTAAAATAATTTATAAAATATTTAACCCATTTTACGGATTTATGGACACAAAAATAATATTTTCCAGCCCAAAAATTGAATTACAATTGAGTATTTATAAAATTACATGGGAGGAAGTCTGAATTTTTTATTCGTCATGAGGAAATGGGGGGGGGGTTCAGCTTTCAAGTTAGTCTCATCCCCTTACACTAGGAACAAGTCCTGATTATGCCCCTGCTAATTTTGTTTGTTGCATGAAATATATTTTACTATGACTATTATTTACTTGGAAAAGAATGTGTACGTCGACCCAGAAAAAAAGAAAAAAATAGTTTGTGTGTGTGTGTGTGTTGTGTGTGTGTGTGTGTGTGTGTGTGTGTGTGTGTGTGTGTGTGTTTACAATGTCTCATAATATAAAACACTATGAATATCAGGGTATACAATTACCCTGACTTTGTTAATTTATTAACCTGCGATGGCTCTGATATTTCACTAGTCCTACAACAGGATATGACATTTTGACTTTTCCTGTTTTTCTGCGTCGCGAGTTGTTGACTTCGTAGAAACTGTAGCTAGTTGACTGTATTCTTTTTTTATTTACTGACATTACTCTTAAATCAGCAAAATAATTCTTTTACTACTTAATCAAAATTTGTGTCAGAATTAAAAGCTATTCATAACAGAAGGGATGAATGCAATCAATTGCAATACGATTGGTTATTTATAATGTTTATGATTTTCTCATTTGTTCATTGGATGTTTACATTGAATCATTTTTTCAATTCGCTTACTTTATTTCAATAAAATCAACTAAAACATAGATTCGTAAAGACATTGAAAATAGTTTTCCTCAAATTCACTTTCATCTGAATTTTATAAAATATATTTTATCTATCTTCTGACTGTTTCACGTAAGATAATTACCGTTTTTCAGATCACCTTGGGTTTAATTTATTTTAAAAATCAGCTTTAATACTAAAGTGATCTTATTTTTTACGTTACAGTACATTTTATTTTCAGAAAACCCTGCTATTTAATGAGTTCGTATCCGAAACTATACATTAGTTGTACTTAGAGGATTAGCGGTATTCGTCACTTTCATTACTGCAAGGCCACTTATACTCACTTTTATTATTTATCGTTTGTATAACGTCTGGGACGTGCCGTGCAGTTAGTTGGGCCTCATTTACTGAAAATTACATTGTACAAAGGTATTTTATACCTTATAGCCGGGCTCTGTATTCTCGCGATAACGCGTTTTCAAATAGCTAGTAATTTTTATTACTCTTTATCACCTACTCTCACATTGTGATTGTTGACTATTTTCGTACATTCTCTTATCTGACGTAGACATAAATACGAGCTGTTGGTGATTATAAATAACAGTGTCTTTTAAATTGGATTACAGTAACAATTATTAAATATTACTGTATTCTTGGCTATTTAGTCCTGTATAACGTTTTTGTAGGAAAAAAATAATTCCAGCAAGTTGTATAATTATCTTTTGTTCCGATACTAGCAAGTGACGCCTTGTTAAAATGAACGTTTTGTTGTGCGGTATCATTAAACATTTCTAATTGTGTAATAATATTTTAAATATAATTGATTTCAAATGACAAGTCAGGTCCTTTTCTCTAACTCATGGCAGGCCTATACTGTCTTATTCTCTGGTGACTGAGCACTTGCGTACATCACACAGTAGATTTTCTGAGACACTACGTAGCTAGAAAACATTTCTGTTCAGTTACGTTTCACGAAGCTTATGTATTTTGCCTAAGCCCTCTGCTTACTGTTAGTACTCACATAGGCCCTAGTTCTAAGAACAAATTCACAGCCTGTTATATGAAATGCTACCTAGTCATATAGTCAATTTTTAAATTATAATTTATTGGAAACTCAAGAAATGTTGTCCATTCATCCCTATTGCGAAATGAAAAAAAAAAAACTGTAAACGGCAACAAATGCCATAAACTAATATGAACATGGATTTCTGGTATCAAATAAAGTGATTTAAATCTATACTACTCCGTTTTAAATATTTTTAGAGGGTGAGCTTGTTCGTCCTCGTCGTGCCCCTGTATAGCATCTACTAGCTAGCTAGTGGATGTGAACTAAACGCCAGCGTCTTTTTCGGATCTCACTTTGCTTCAACTTGTCTTGGGTGAGATCTTTCTGGTCTTTAATCTTCCCTATCAGCCTCCCTTGGTTAACTCTTGTTCTTTTTGACCCCGACGCTATTAGAGTATTCGAGGTCTAGGGTGTCTTCCATGTTTTTCATTGTATTTCTTGACACCTGCTGCCTTGAAGTAAGGCGTTGGATCGTCAAAGGCTAAGGGAGATAACCCCTATAGAAAATCAGGTTTGTTAGGAAACATTAGGGTGGCAGCCCCATCGCCTAACTACCTAGTTAGAGGCTGGTAACCTTTGCTAGGGAATCTTATTGCACTGGCCCATACTGCCTTGTATGGTTGGGAGTTGGCACCTCAAAGGCTAGGAGAAGGATACTCCGAGGTAAAACCAGGGTCAGGCCAAGGTCTGTAGCTGTGGTGATAGCAGTTGGCCTAGGAGAAGAAGACTCCTAGATCAAACTCCTGGTCCTCCAGGTTGGGGGTTTTACAGTGGGCTAGTAACCTGCTTAAGTAAAACAATATTTACTTGCAGAACTCAACTGAGGCTCAGAAATCGGACGGGAAACGTGGATAATCGACCTAAGCTAACGGAAAAGGACAAACGTAAATGGATAATGGATAATTTAAAGGTGGCTACATGGAATGTTAGAGGAATAGCTGGTAAGGAAGCGGAACTACCAAGAATATTTGAGGAGAAAAAAGTAAATATCGCAGTAGTAACAGAAAGGAAAAAGAAAAATAAAGGTTCATAATATGTAGGAGATTACGCAATGTTTTATAGTAGCGTAAATGAGAAATCTAGAGCAGCAAGAGGAGTGGCAGTATTTATCGATAAAAGATGGCAACAAGGTATACAAGAATATCATTTTGAAAGTGAGAGGATACTATATTAAAAAAAAAAAATATGGACGTGGTCATATAATTGTCATAGGTGCTTACGCCCCCGTAGAGGGTGAAGCAGACGAAACTAGATTTTACAACAGGATTCAGAAAATAATCTACAAAAATAAAAACCATGAAATCTTATTGATGGGTGATATGAATGCCAGAGTTGGTAATGTTCCAATCCAAAATATAGTAGAAGTTTTCGGGGAAGATACGTTAAATGATAATGGAGAGGTTTTGAGAGAATTTGCTACGTTTAACGAGTTAAAAATAACTAACACCTTTCTCCGTAAGAAAGAAATTCGTAAATATACGTGGTCATCAAGGGGACTTAGATCCTTAATAGATTATATCACCATCAGCAAAAAATTGGCAAAACAGGTTATTGACACGAGAGTATATAGAGGCTATGATGTTTTCTCGGAGCACTACTTGGTAATCTCACAAATAAGGTTACACACGAAATTGAAGAAAATTAAAACATCTACATGACAGGAGAATAAAGAGGTTTTTAAAGTGTATTTACTCGAACAGGAAAATATTCGAAGACTTTATCAAGACAGGTTATATAGGCACTTGAATAGCATACCTTCAGGCAATAGTATAGAAGAAGAGTGGAGAAATATGAAACGGATAATAGTGCAAGCAGCCAATGAAGCAATAGGTGTACAGAAAAAGGTTTAGAAAAAGGAAAGGTTTAAAAATATGGACAGAGGAAATAGGAGAAGCAGTAGCTGAAAAACAAAAAGTATATCTTAAATATCTAAATTCCCCATCTCCTACGAATGCGGAAACGTATACGGAAGTCAGAAATAGAGCAAAAACGATTATTAGGCAAGCGCACAGACAAACCTGGGAGAGATTCATTTCCAATATTGAACATGATGTTCATGGTAGACAGGTTATGGCATACAATATAATGAAGATGTTGAATGGAAAGGAAAGAGAAGAGGTGTCTGTCAACCAAATTACAGTGGAATTACGGAAGAAACATTATACTCAACTTTGGTATAGTGAGGATGAGGAAGAAGGTGTGATCACGGAATGTGATGCAGAGAGTATTGATGCAATAACTCTAGAGGAATTACTACAGGCATTGAGAGAATCTAAGAATCGTACTTCACCAGGATTGAATGGCATTGATATAGAGCATTTGGAATATGGAGGCATTTTATTGCAGTTACGTATGTTACATTTCCCGAATATGTGCTGGAAGGAGCACTCAGTTCCAAAAGAATGGTTAAGAGCAAGAGTTATCTCATTATTTAAGAGAGGGGTTCGAACAAGGACAGATAATTATAGAGGAATATCCATCCTCGACACCACATATAAGCTTTACGCCTGAATAGTAAATGGAAGATTGAAACCAATTACAGAGGTTTTATTGTTAGAAGAACAGAACGGCTTTCGAAAAGGAAGATCGTGTATAGATGGAATTTTTACTCTTAAGTTGATAATTGAGAAAAGAAGAGAGTTCAACCGGGAAACCCATCTTGCTTTTGTAGATATAGCGAAGGCTTTTGATAATATTAGGCGATCACTACTATGGAATATCATGGAACGAAGAGGTTTTCCTACACAATTAATTGCAGTGCTCCAAAGCCTATATAACAGAACTTCCATTACCCTAGATTTAAATGGTAGGTTGACAGAGGATATTCCTACAAATAAAGGTGTTAGACAAGGGTGTCCTATTTCACCGACACTTTTTAATATTTATATCGACGACGTCTTACGACTATGGAAGACTAAGTTTGACTCAGGAATACAGCTTCAAGGAGATATTTATGTAAATTCCCTACTGTACGCAGATGATAAGGTAATAATACAAGAAACGGAAGACCTGTTACAAAAAGCGATATTTACATTTAATACTATTTTGCAAAATTATGGGCTGAGGATCTCTGCCGCTAAATCAAAAACCATGGCGTTTCTAGGTAAACGTCCCATTAGAACAAAAATTGTGGTAGACAATCAAACTTTGGAACAAGTGTGTGATTTTAATTATCTGGGATATAACATCTCATACAACGTTGATGCCGATTGGGTTAATAAACTATCAAAGTTTAGATCCATCTGTGGGACAATTCATAGAATTTTACGAAATAAAACTCGGAAGGTAACCCGTACGAAATTTTATAAAACAGTAGCTGTTCCGACATTCCTTTACTCAAGTGAGACATGGACCCTCGGTAAAGGGGAAGAAAAGAAAATTTAGGCTGCCGAAATGAGATTTCTGAGAAGTGTCCAAGGATCCTCCCTTCTGGATAGGAGAGGAAACATAGACATTAGACAAGACTTAAAGATCCAGTCTTTAAATGAGACGATAGGAGTATAAGAGCAGATGGTGTGGACATGTGGCCCGAATGCCAGATACCAGATTGCCAGTGGCAGCTCTCAAGTACAAGCCGAGTGGAAAGCGGGATGTTGGTAGACCGAGAAGGAGATGGGTTCCGGAACAGGCCAACTAGGGCCTAATCCCTGTAGTGAAGATGATGATGATAAATATTTTTAATTTTTTTTTGTAGTAGTTTTCTACTTGAACAAACTAATAATGCTGTGGTGTTATTGCCAGCATTGAATTTCTACGCGTTGTAATTTAAGTGAAGGTAACGCTAAATTAGATTAGTAAATATTAGAATGTCTTCTCATTACTATCTGGCGTTCAAATTAGTTTAGGTAGCAAGTTAAAGTAAAGCAATCGTTGTGATAAATAATAGTGCACTGTATTTATTTATTTCCGTAGCAATACTGTATTACTTTTTCTTCCCGTACAATACGTTTATTTAATAACAGATCATAAATCGTAGCCTTAGTTACAGTACGTATAAGGACACTATTTATCTTTCACAATAGCGACGAAATTGTCATGCGAACAATGCAGTCCCCTTCTTGTTGTTCTACAGGTATACAATTGTCTCCAACAGTGAATTTTGTAACGACCTGTTTAGCTGATTCTTTCCCTTCACTCTTATTGAACGTTTCTTTCTTGAATTATAAATACTGTCATAATTTTTCCGTTAATTTTATTTCTTTCTTACTTTAAGAGACATACTTTTTCATATTACAAGAGTTAAGGAGAAGGAAGCTGAAGACAAAACGAATAGAATCAACTGTACGCGTCCTACATTTGATAATATATGAAAACCCAGTACTCATAAATTCTGATAAAATTTCGGGGGAACCTATTTTATTCATCGGTTCGCTGCTTGGAATAATTTTTATGCTATTCTGTAAAAGATCAGGATGAAAACAAATGAAATCCAAAAAATTAGGATTCTTGACGACAGTCTTCTCTTTCTTGATGCTACTTTTTGATATTCATCTCAAATAGATGTTCAAAATGGTACTAAATACATTGACAGAAAAAATAAATATTTTTATAAAGAGATAGATCATAGTAAATGCATTCTGCGTACTACGTTTTTGAATAAATTGGAAGGAATGCTGAAAGAACAAGATGCAGGTGAGATGGGAAAAAAACGCGGAGTGTTCTGCATTCTACCGATGATGATAATTTTGATACAGTAGACGAGAGATGAAAATGACTAATGAAAACTTCTTCTAGGTAATTCAAATTAAACAAATTCTCAAATTGTATTACTTTACTTATTTTTAATGCATTTTCTACTGGCGGTAACGGTGCCTTTCTTTCAGAGGATGCTAAAACAAATTTATAACACAAAAAAAATTTCCAAAAGTTTTATTCTATAATTTGCAGTAAGGAATGTCGCTGAAAGCAATAACGAAGGGTGTATGTGTGGAAAACATATTTTGTAAGGGACAAAAGGGGAACGAGCAAGCAAGCTGTAGTGACGGACAGGTCATAAATTTCGTAGGCAGCTGCGACGCGTACCCTGTTAACAGAGTTCACTGCTCCGGGTACGTAGAACACCAGTTTTTTGTGAAAACACATTGATTCCATAGAAAACTACATACAATGTGTACAGAGCCATTAAAGGAGAAAAGGCTTAACAATGGTCAAGCATACATGCGTACGCCAGCTGTCAGGAGAAAGCGACGAAGGGTGGATTGATTTGAAGGACTCCAGCGGTCGATGACAGGGTTTTGACCTTACTTGGAAACGAAAGCGCAGAGAGTACGTCCAAACTCAAGGATGGGGTGTTGCCTGGCAATTAAAAGAAAAAACCAACTTTCAAAGAAGGGTAGGCGAGGCCCTTGAACAACAATAGATAATAACGGCAGAGCGACGAAGATGAGAAACAATGAAAATGGAAGAGAAACTCAGAGTTGTCACTGAAGATTTTAGAAAAAACGACAGATACAATTTATTGCTGCGTTGGCTGGAAATGTCGACGACCTCAAAATATGAAGCAAGGGAAGAATCTGGTGGGGAACCAGAAGCCCTATCAGAGAACGCCTTTGAAAAGATGGGTAGTATTTGGACTTGGAGGGAAAAACATGAAACCAATAAGGACACGGCGTCGTTGGAATCAGAAGTCTGGTGGGAGATTTGTTAAGGAAAATATAGGAAGGAGACAGGAACGCGCTCAGGGAGTTCTAACTAAATTTCGGACGCGAGAAGAGTGAAGTCCGTGACGGAAGAAATTAGCATTTTATCGAACTTAGAATAATTCGATACACAGTGTGAGAAGGTAGTTTTCGAACTTATAACAAAAATTAATACAGTCATTACAAGCAAACGAACTATGAAGTAGAGTCACACTATTAGCCTACCAGTGAACATTAACTAAACAAATAGTAATCAGACAATAATGTAATTTCAGTGTATACGAACACTTTACAACAATAACTTTTAAGAACGATTAACAACACAAATTACATTCATGAACACTTAATAACCAGACATACCGCAACAAAGGTGCGTAATAATAATTCAGATTTGAAATAATTTACGATGTCGGTGTACAACGCTAACTTTTATTCATAAATTATAATCCGAATGCGTGGAGTTGGTGAGTGAAGTGTCTGTGAGTGACATCGTGGAATTCATCCAGTGCCATCTATCATCTGGAGGAGTTATCTGCACGATTCTAGAACGATCGACATGGGGGAATCATCACCGCAACTACCGAGTGATTGGATATTCGAATACCAAGTATAGTAAAACATGTCTTAATTAATTTAGATCCACTGTCTGTCATCTCAAAGAATCCACACACAATAAAATTCAATAAAGTAATCGTAAAGGAATTAAAGAAATCGATTCTAAAGTTTGCGTAGAAGTAAAAATTATCATTGTTTATCAGTTTCGAGTAATGTTTATTTCCAAGTTCTAAATGAATCCGTAATTACAAAATATAGTAACAGCTTAAGAGATATTCATATTAAGAATTCATAAGATGAGGCTAAACATTATAATTTACTTAATGTACTAAACGCAATTGATGAATGATCATTAATATGCAACCATTAGATTGAGAGTTTGGATAACTAATTTTATTACTGTATTATTTTGATATGTACAATTTAATGAGTATTCAATTTTATTAATGTATTATTGTTTGATATTTACAATTTAATGAGTATTCAAGTTATTAATGTATTATTGTTTGATATTTACGATTCAGCCATGAGTATTAAATTTTGGTAATGTGTTAATTTTATATATTTACAAGTACTAATGAGTACGTAGAATTTTGTGCTATCTTAATATTTACAAGTAATAGCAAACTAATGTGAATAAATTTAAGAGTTATCAGTAGCAATGAGCATTTATTATTTTTTAACCCTGAGATAAAGAGAATAAACAGTAATTAATGTTAAATTGGCGTCCACACGCGGGACATTAAATAGATAATAACAAAAATTTATTGTTAAATTGACGCACACAACGTCGGGCATATTTATTGTTAAATTGGCGCCGCACCGCACGGCTTGATAAAATAGTAAGCTAGGGCAGTGACAGACAGTGGCTAGCAATAAGTTTAAAATAAGTACATGTAAGTAGCTTAAGCTATATTATTGTTGTCGTATATCGGTCTCTAAGTCTCTGAATGATAACCCGAAGTCAAGCTAAAATGGCATCTAGTGGAGAGAATTCAAATGAGTTTGATGTCAATAACCAGATGGGCTATGAGCAGCCTGAGGACGGAAACGTAATGAATGAAGAAAGCTCAACAACCGGTGCAGGAACTAGGGCCGGGGGACCGCAATCACAGTCGCAGTCATCTGAAGCAAATTTTCAAATGTTAATGGCATTGATGAAACAACAATTTGAAGAATCGAAAAAACAATTTGAAGAATCGAAAAAGCAAAATGAAGAATCGGAAAGGAAGAGAGATGAAAAACAAAGAAAACTACATGAAGAGACAATAAGACAGATAGAAGAAACGAAAAAATTACATGAAGAAACAAGAAAACACATAGACGAAAAAATTGAAGAAACGAAAAAACAGAATGAAGAAATAGGTAAACAACTCGCTGAGAAATTAGACGAAAAAATAGAGCTAATGAGAGGAGATCTACAAGGACAAATCCACCAGGTGGGTACTGAACTACAAAGACAGTCAGAAAAGTTAGAAGAAGTACAGAAGAAGAGCGAAAGCGGAATCAAAGAATTGAGCAAAGAATTAAAGAAGCAGGCGAAAGAAAATAAGGAAACCCGAGAAAAGGACAGGAAAGAATGGCAGGAAGCCATAACCAACACTCAACAACAAAATCAACACCAAATCGAAAGCGTAGAACAGCAAGTAAGAAGCATCAAGGAAGCGCACCGCAGTACGGAGGATAAAATAAAAGAGGTCTCCACGGAAAAAGGGCGAGAGCTGGAGGAAATCACAAATAAACTAACGACTGTTCGCGAGAGCCAACAGCGGGTGCAACGTCGCCTGGAAGAGATGGAGCAGAGACCGGCTGGAGCCATGAATGCAGCAGTCATCAATAAGGAAGCCACGTTCGACGGGGAAGACAATTTCCCGATGGAATTCCTAAAGGAATTGAGGGAAATCCAGGAAACCTACTATGGGGAAGAAAATACTCGTTGGATTGGGCGACATTTAACCGGCGAAGCAGCCCTATGGTGGAGAATTGTAAGAGAACAGATTAAGTCCTTCCAAGAGTTCGAGGAAGCATTTACCAGTAAGTATTGGAGCGCGACCCAACAGGAGCGGGTTCGTGACCAATTAGAATACGGTAGATTTAATTCAAGCGGTAATCTTGACATGATTCAGTACATGGAGAGGTGTGTGCTGAAAAGTCGGCAATTAATACCTATATTGTCGGATAAGCACATGATAACGAAATTAGCACGGCATTACAATAGAGAAATTCAAATCGCGGTGGTCACCAGAGGTATAGTTACCATAAATAGTTTCGAAGGTCTGCTAAGGGAATACATGGACATTAGCAAGAGGGTAAATAACGGCCAACAAAGTGAGCGACAGCCCATAAATTTTAAAAGAGACACTCAGCCGACCCGACAACAAAATAACGATGTCAGTAAGCCGCGTGCCAACTGGCGGGAGAATTTCCGTCAGAGGGAGGTAAACAGACCCAGTGCGGGGGAAAATAAACAAAACCCTGTCAATAGTATTGTTATTGAGCGACAAGTGAAAGCGAAGCCAGACGAAGGGCCGTCTAAATCGAGGCAATGACTTCCGACGATGAGTACAATGAACCCGGCAAGTAAAGAAAGGGTTGAAATAAACACCAGAACGGTAAACATTACCACTATTTTTCCTGATCTTAAGGAAGACCTAATGGAAGAATCTACTCAAAATATTGACGTAAAAATGATAAAGAGCCCGGAGTTACTAATTCAATTAAACCATGTACCCGTAATTGCCCTAATAGATTCAGGTAGCGCGGTAAACGCGTTATCCGAAGACTGGTATAATAACCACAAGAGGGAGATGGGGAACCATGAAATATTAAGTGTAAATAATACAAACATAATTAGTGCTGTCGGGAGCAAATCAAAAAGTATAAGAAAACAAATATTTTGCGAAATTTGTATTAATAATAGTGTAAGTTTTGACTGTGTCTTCTTAATTATACCAGGGCTGGTGAGAGAATGCATACTGGGTATGAATTTTCTTCAGCAAACAAAAAGCATAATCAATATACCAGAAAAGAAGATACAAGTACAGAAGATATTGGGAACAATTGAGGAAGAAGGTTCTTGTGAAATACCTCTTATGGTGATAAAGGAAGACGTAAGTAACATAGAGGCGGAAATATATAAGAAACTCGACGAAATTGAAGGGGTGGACCTAACAAGAAGAAGCCAATTAGAACAGCTTTTATATGAAAACAAAGCAGTATTTGAAGAACGACCAGGCCTCATAACGGGATACAAACATTACTTCAAGGTGACTGATAACACGCCTTACCTGCAAAAAGGGTGGCCTGTTCCTATTAAGTATCAAGACGCAGTAAAGACTGAAATTAAGCGAATGCTGGAGTATGGGATTATTGAAAGGGCCCAAAGCCCCTACATTCAACCTCTGGTGACTGTAATAAAAAGGGACGGAAAGGTGTGATTATGTCTGGACGCCCGAAAGGTAAATAGTATAACTATCCCAGATTATGAAGGACCGCCACCGATAAACGAAATATTAGCTAGATGTAGTAATATAAAAGTTATGTCTACTATAGACCTAACCAATAGTTTTTGGCAGGTGCCACTAAATGAGAATTGTCGTGATTACACGGGTTTTTTATATGAAGGCCGATGTTATCGTTTTAAAGTTACACCATTCGGACTAAGTACCAGTCTCGCGAGCTTAGCACGTGGACTTGACCACGTACTTACGGAAGAAGTCAAGGAAAACACAATCATCTATGTAGATGATATTCTATGTTTTTCGCAGAATGAACAGGAACACATAATACATTTAAAAGGGCTATTAGAAAACTTAAGAAATGCCAATATGACTATTAATTTAAAGAAATCACAATTTTTCCGCAAAGAAATTCAGTATCTTGGCTACTGTTTGACCACAAAGGGGATTAAACCAACACCGGAGAAAGTAGCTGCTATCATGAATTTTCCTGCACCAAGAAACCCCAAGCAATTAAAAGGTTTCTTGGGGCTTACTAACTTTTACAACAAATTCACCAGCAAATATGCAGAGTATACACAACCATTATTAAGACTGTTACAAAAAGGAAATAAATTCCAATGGGATTCAGCCATGGAAGAACAATTCCAGCGAGTGAAGAAATTATTCATAGATACCGTTATGCTCAAATTTCCTATACAAGGAAAACGGTTTTACCTACAATGTGATGCAAGTAATTATGCATACGGGGGCCAGCTGTATCAGATCGATCAGGAAGGGGAGATCGCCGTCATCGCATACACAAGTAGAACCTTTAAGAACGCCGAAAGAAACTACTTTACTACAGAAAAAGAACTGCTTGCCATAGTACAATGTTTAAAAAGGTTCCGTATCTACATATTAGGTCAACCGCTAACAATAATAACAGATAACAAAGCGTTAACCTTTATTCAAAAGTGCCATTTAAACAATACCCGGATTACTAGGTGGATACTCAGCATTCAGGAATACAACTTCAAAATTCTACACTGCAAGGGGAAGGAGAACTTAGTCGCAGACATACTGAGCCGATACCCGGAAGATAACAACCGGAATGTACTAGCCGAAGATAAACATGAATATTATATACATGCAATTGAAATAAAAATGAATAAGAACACTGCCGCTAAATTACGAAATATAAATCAAATGCAACTCGCAAACGATAAGATAAAACAAATTATAATCAAGATTAAGGAGGGAAATGAGGACCAAATGAATCAGCATTTTAAATTAATAAATAATAAATTATATCGCAGTTGGAAAAACCAGTGGAAACTATATATTCCAAAAGAATTTAGATTCGAATTGATCCAAGAAATTCACCAGATGTACGGACACCCAGGGACGAAAAAGACACAACAGCTGATAAGGGAACACTTTACTATGGACACCATGTTCAGAACTATCAGCCAAGTCATAAAATGCTGTGATCTTTGTCAAAGGTGCAAGGATAGCGGGAATCGAAATATCACCGGAGAAACACGACCGATATTGCCATCACGCAAAGGGGAATTAATTAGCATGGACTATTATGGTCCACTCCCTGTATCCAGTGGTGGAGTGAAATATTTATTAGTTGTTGTCGATAATTTTACTAAATACGTAGAATTATATACACTGCGTAGGGCTACTACAAATGTGACGCTCAAAAGACTACAACAATACATAACGACCCACGGGAAACCAGATAGTATTTTGACAGATAACGGTACACAGTATACATCGCGCAAATGGACACAAGGTCTGGGACAATTAAACATTAAACCAAAATACACAGCCATTAGAAATCCATGCACCAATATTGCCGAACGGTGGAACAGGCAACTTGGAAACATGTTCCGGATTTTTGTACGTGAAAGGCATACAAAGTGGGCGACGTACATCAAGACGATTAAAGCGTGTCTTAACGAAACATATCAAGAAACTATAGGAACAACACCACATGAAGCCCAGTTTGGAACTAAACCAACCAGGCATTGGGAGAAATATTTAGACCCAATAGTGAAGAATGACGAGGGAGTAAAGGTAGAGAAATTACAAATACGAATAAAGGAAAGAGGTGAGCGGCAGGCTGCCCGAATAAATCAAAAGAATAAGATTACTGACTTTGACGTAGGAGACAAGGTTCTTATACGAGCAGTGAATTTATCTGACGCAACACAGAATATTATCGGAAAATTCTGCGCGCTGTATGAAGGCCCGTACACAATAATACAAAAAGTAGGAAACGCTACATATAAACTGCAGGACGAATCCAGCAATGGTGCGATAAGAGGCATCTTCAATACTAGGCAACTGAAGAAATATCATTCAGGGGCTTAGGGGGGGGGGCCTAGCAAAAATGTAAAAGAATTATTATAATTTGCTAGAACAATTAATGAAATGTCTTAGTAGTAACACGAGATAAAAGAAAATAGAAATAAGAAAGCAAGTGTATAAAATGAATTATATTTTAATGATTAGTTGTCATAGTCAATAAATGTCGTGTTAATGATTATGAATAAAAAAATTAATGATAATAGATGTCAATAAGAGTGAAGAAGATAGAAGGGTAAATGTTTAAATGATATATATGTGAAGACAATTAATAGAATTGTGAGAGAAATATTCAAGTTGTATGTATTTAAGATCATGTTTAAGTAAGGACAACTTACAAGCTTAGTATAAAATTGTATAATATAATTGTGTTCCAAAATGTTAGTAAATAGAAAAGAAAAAATGTTTTTTTTAGTGAAAATGCTAGCGAGATATCAGAAAATATGGACTAACCAGAGACAGTAATAATAAAATAGGTTAGAAAACTATAGTGAATTAGGATATAGAAATACGTATTATTATTATTAATACCAATGTGCTGTTTATAATTTAGTGATGATAGAAAGTATGATGGTCACTAAGAATTCTATATATATGTGGTAAGTTTTTTTTTAAAGCCAATTAATTTGGAGATATTGATGCATATTTTAGTAAGTTGTGACATAAAAATTAGATGTATTAAAGGATACAAAGAAAATTAATCCTAAAGGCAAGAAATATTAATACCAGTATCGAATAATTTATGAAATTGAATTTTGTAGATATTGAAATATTATATGAAGAATAGTTAAGGAGAATTACAAATTTAGTTTAAGATTTTGACTAAATATAAATTTGTAAATATAATAACATGTTAATTAGAGTGAAAGAAAAACGGATTCATTTAGGATGTTGAAAGCGAAAGTACTTTAGGGGGCTGGGGTGTGTTTACCATTATGTAACGAACCTTTTCTGTTACGCTGAGACTAGGTCAACGACGAAATGTAAACAACACTATACTAGGTCCAATGAAGAACGAGCCACTACAAGGCAACACAAAGTACACATATTGGGAAGCAGATTTTGGCATTTAAACCTTACTGAAAGGGCGCAAAATTTTGGATCAATTTTGGATGTACAGAGTCCATCCAAACTGACAAAATTTGGGGACAATATAACACAAAAAAAAATTTCGATAAGTTTTATTCTATAATTTGCAGTAAGGAATGTCGCTGAAAGCAATAACGAAGGGTGTATGTGTGGAAAACATATTTTGTAAGGGACAAAAGGGGAACGAGCAAGCAAGCTGTAGTGACGGACAGGTCATAAATTTCGTAGGCAGCTGCGACGCGTACCCTGTTAACAGAGTTCACTGCTCCGGGTACGTAGAA
Organism: Magicicada septendecula; assembly: GCA_034769895.1. Lineage (NCBI taxonomy): Eukaryota > Metazoa > Arthropoda > Insecta > Hemiptera > Cicadidae > Magicicada > Magicicada septendecula. The sequence goes on along the minus strand of CM068369.1, from coordinate 399,817,550 downwards.
CACCAGTTTTTTGTGAAAACACATTGATTCCATAGAAAACTACATACAATGTGTACAGAGCCATTAAAGGAGAAAAGGCTTAACAATGGTCAAGCATACATGCGTACGCCAGCTGTCAGGAGAAAGCGACGAAGGGTGGATTGATTTGAAGGACTCCAGCGGTCGATGACAGGGTTTTGACCTTACTTGGAAACGGAAGCGCAGAGAGTACGTCCAAACTCAAGGATGGGGTGTTGCCTGGCAATTAAAAGAAAAAACCAACTTTCAAAGAAGGGTAGGCGAGGCCCTTGAACAACAATAGATAATAACGGCAGAGCGACGAAGATGAGAAACAATGAAAATGGAAGAGAAACTCAGAGTTGTCACTGAAGATTTTAGAAAAAACGACAGATACAATTTATTGCTGCGTTGGCTGGAAATGTCGACGACCTCAAAATATGAAGCAAGGGAAGAATCTGGTGGGGAACCAGAAGCCCTATCAGAGAACGCCTTTGAAAAGATGGGTAGTATTTGGACTTGGAGGGAAAAACATGAAACCAATAAGGACACGGCGTCGTTGGAATCAGAAGTCTGGTGGGAGATTTGTTAAGGAAAATATAGGAAGGAGACAGGAACGCGCTCAGGGAGTTCTAACTAAATTTCGGACGCGAGAAGAGTGAAGTCCGTGACGGAAGAAATTAGCATTTTATCGAACTTAGAATAATTCGATACACAGTGTGAGAAGGTAGTTTTCGAACTTATAACAAAAATTAATACAGTCATTACAAGCAAACGAACTATGAAGTAGAGTCACACTATTAGCCTACCAGTGAACATTAACTAAACAAATAGTAATCAGACAATAATGTAATTTCAGTGTATACGAACACTTTACAACAATAACTTTTAAGAACGATTAACAACACAAATTACATTCATGAACACTTAATAACCAGACATACCGCAACAAAGGTGCGTAATAATAATTCAGATTTGAAATAATTTACGATGTCGGTGTACAACGCTAACTTTTATTCATAAATTATAATCCGAATGCGTGGAGTTGGTGAGTGAAGTGTCTGTGAGTGACATCGTGGAATTCATCCAGTGCCATCTATCATCTGGAGGAGTTATCTGCACGATTCTAGAACGATCGACATGGGGGAATCATCACCGCAACTACCGAGTGATTGGATATTCGAATACCAAGTATAGTAAAACATGTCTTAATTAATTTAGATCCACTGTCTGTCATCTCAAAGAATCCACACACAATAAAATTCAATAAAGTAATCGTAAAGGAATTAAAGAAATCGATTCTAAAGTTTGCGTAGAAGTAAAAATTATCATTGTTTATCAGTTTCGAGTAATGTTTATTTCCAAGTTCTAAATGAATCCGTAATTACAAAATATAGTAACAGCTTAAGAGATATTCATATTAAGAATTCATAAGATGAGGCTAAACATTATAATTTACTTAATGTACTAAACGCAATTGATGAATGATCATTAATATGCAACCATTAGATTGAGAGTTTGGATAACTAATTTTATTACTGTATTATTTTGATATGTACAATTTAATGAGTATTCAATTTTATTAATGTATTATTGTTTGATATTTACAATTTAATGAGTATTCAAGTTATTAATGTATTATTGTTTGATATTTACGATTCAGCCATGAGTATTAAATTTTGGTAATGTGTTAATTTTATATATTTACAAGTACTAATGAGTACGTAGAATTTTGTGCTATCTTAATATTTACAAGTAATAGCAAACTAATGTGAATAAATTTAAGAGTTATCAGTAGCAATGAGCATTTATTATTTTTTAACCCTGAGATAAAGAGAATAAACAGTAATTAATGTTAAATTGGCGTCCACACGCGGGACATTAAATAGATAATAACAAAAATTTATTGTTAAATTGACGCACACAACGTCGGGCATATTTATTGTTAAATTGGCGCCGCACCGCACGGCTTGATAAAATAGTAAGCTAGGGCAGTGACAGACAGTGGCTAGCAATAAGTTTAAAATAAGTACATGTAAGTAGCTTAAGCTATATTATTGTTGTCGTATATCGGTCTCTAAGTCTCTGAATGATAACCCGAAGTCAAGCTAAAATGGCATCTAGTGGAGAGAATTCAAATGAGTTTGATGTCAATAACCAGATGGGCTATGAGCAGCCTGAGGACGGAAACGTAATGAATGAAGAAAGCTCAACAACCGGTGCAGGAACTAGGGCCGGGGGACCGCAATCACAGTCGCAGTCATCTGAAGCAAATTTTCAAATGTTAATGGCATTGATGAAACAACAATTTGAAGAATCGAAAAAACAATTTGAAGAATCGAAAAAGCAAAATGAAGAATCGGAAAGGAAGAGAGATGAAAAACAAAGAAAACTACATGAAGAGACAATAAGACAGATAGAAGAAACGAAAAAATTACATGAAGAAACAAGAAAACACATAGACGAAAAAATTGAAGAAACGAAAAAACAGAATGAAGAAATAGGTAAACAACTCGCTGAGAAATTAGACGAAAAAATAGAGCTAATGAGAGGAGATCTACAAGGACAAATCCACCAGGTGGGTACTGAACTACAAAGACAGTCAGAAAAGTTAGAAGAAGTACAGAAGAAGAGCGAAAGCGGAATCAAAGAATTGAGCAAAGAATTAAAGAAGCAGGCGAAAGAAAATAAGGAAACCCGAGAAAAGGACAGGAAAGAATGGCAGGAAGCCATAACCAACACTCAACAACAAAATCAACACCAAATCGAAAGCGTAGAACAGCAAGTAAGAAGCATCAAGGAAGCGCACCGCAGTACGGAGGATAAAATAAAAGAGGTCTCCACGGAAAAAGGGCGAGAGCTGGAGGAAATCACAAATAAACTAACGACTGTTCGCGAGAGCCAACAGCGGGTGCAACGTCGCCTGGAAGAGATGGAGCAGAGACCGGCTGGAGCCATGAATGCAGCAGTCATCAATAAGGAAGCCACGTTCGACGGGGAAGACAATTTCCCGATGGAATTCCTAAAGGAATTGAGGGAAATCCAGGAAACCTACTATGGGGAAGAAAATACTCGTTGGATTGGGCGACATTTAACCGGCGAAGCAGCCCTATGGTGGAGAATTGTAAGAGAACAGATTAAGTCCTTCCAAGAGTTCGAGGAAGCATTTACCAGTAAGTATTGGAGCGCGACCCAACAGGAGCGGGTTCGTGACCAATTAGAATACGGTAGATTTAATTCAAGCGGTAATCTTGACATGATTCAGTACATGGAGAGGTGTGTGCTGAAAAGTCGGCAATTAATACCTATATTGTCGGATAAGCACATGATAACGAAATTAGCACGGCATTACAATAGAGAAATTCAAATCGCGGTGGTCACCAGAGGTATAGTTACCATAAATAGTTTCGAAGGTCTGCTAAGGGAATACATGGACATTAGCAAGAGGGTAAATAACGGCCAACAAAGTGAGCGACAGCCCATAAATTTTAAAAGAGACACTCAGCCGACCCGACAACAAAATAACGATGTCAGTAAGCCGCGTGCCAACTGGCGGGAGAATTTCCGTCAGAGGGAGGTAAACAGACCCAGTGCGGGGGAAAATAAACAAAACCCTGTCAATAGTATTGTTATTGAGCGACAAGTGAAAGCGAAGCCAGACGAAGGGCCGTCTAAATCGAGGCAATGACTTCCGACGATGAGTACAATGAACCCGGCAAGTAAAGAAAGGGTTGAAATAAACACCAGAACGGTAAACATTACCACTATTTTTCCTGATCTTAAGGAAGACCTAATGGAAGAATCTACTCAAAATATTGACGTAAAAATGATAAAGAGCCCGGAGTTACTAATTCAATTAAACCATGTACCCGTAATTGCCCTAATAGATTCAGGTAGCGCGGTAAACGCGTTATCCGAAGACTGGTATAATAACCACAAGAGGGAGATGGGGAACCATGAAATATTAAGTGTAAATAATACAAACATAATTAGTGCTGTCGGGAGCAAATCAAAAAGTATAAGAAAACAAATATTTTGCGAAATTTGTATTAATAATAGTGTAAGTTTTGACTGTGTCTTCTTAATTATACCAGGGCTGGTGAGAGAATGCATACTGGGTATGAATTTTCTTCAGCAAACAAAAAGCATAATCAATATACCAGAAAAGAAGATACAAGTACAGAAGATATTGGGAACAATTGAGGAAGAAGGTTCTTGTGAAATACCTCTTATGGTGATAAAGGAAGACGTAAGTAACATAGAGGCGGAAATATATAAGAAACTCGACGAAATTGAAGGGGTGGACCTAACAAGAAGAAGCCAATTAGAACAGCTTTTATATGAAAACAAAGCAGTATTTGAAGAACGACCAGGCCTCATAACGGGATACAAACATTACTTCAAGGTGACTGATAACACGCCTTACCTGCAAAAAGGGTGGCCTGTTCCTATTAAGTATCAAGACGCAGTAAAGACTGAAATTAAGCGAATGCTGGAGTATGGGATTATTGAAAGGGCCCAAAGCCCCTACATTCAACCTCTGGTGACTGTAATAAAAAGGGACGGAAAGGTGTGATTATGTCTGGACGCCCGAAAGGTAAATAGTATAACTATCCCAGATTATGAAGGACCGCCACCGATAAACGAAATATTAGCTAGATGTAGTAATATAAAAGTTATGTCTACTATAGACCTAACCAATAGTTTTTGGCAGGTGCCACTAAATGAGAATTGTCGTGATTACACGGGTTTTTTATATGAAGGCCGATGTTATCGTTTTAAAGTTACACCATTCGGACTAAGTACCAGTCTCGCGAGCTTAGCACGTGGACTTGACCACGTACTTACGGAAGAAGTCAAGGAAAACACAATCATCTATGTAGATGATATTCTATGTTTTTCGCAGAATGAACAGGAACACATAATACATTTAAAAGGGCTATTAGAAAACTTAAGAAATGCCAATATGACTATTAATTTAAAGAAATCACAATTTTTCCGCAAAGAAATTCAGTATCTTGGCTACTGTTTGACCACAAAGGGGATTACACCAACACCGGAGAAAGTAGCTGCTATCATGAATTTTCCTGCACCAAGAAACCCCAAGCAATTAAAAGGTTTCTTGGGGCTTACTAACTTTTACAACAAATTCACCAGCAAATATGCAGAGTATACACAACCATTATTAAGACTGTTACAAAAAGGAAATAAATTCCAATGGGATTCAGCCATGGAAGAACAATTCCAGCGAGTGAAGAAATTATTCATAGATACCGTTATGCTCAAATTTCCTATACAAGGAAAACGGTTTTACCTACAATGTGATGCAAGTAATTATGCATACGGGGGCCAGCTGTATCAGATCGATCAGGAAGGGGAGATCGCCGTCATCGCATACACAAGTAGAACCTTTAAGAACGCCGAAAGAAACTACTTTACTACAGAAAAAGAACTGCTTGCCATAGTACAATGTTTAAAAAGGTTCCGTATCTACATATTAGGTCAACCGCTAACAATAATAACAGATAACAAAGCGTTAACCTTTATTCAAAAGTGCCATTTAAACAATACCCGGATTACTAGGTGGATACTCAGCATTCAGGAATACAACTTCAAAATTCTACACTGCAAGGGGAAGGAGAACTTAGTCGCAGACATACTGAGCCGATACCCGGAAGATAACAACCGGAATGTACTAGCCGAAGATAAACATGAATATTATATACATGCAATTGAAATAAAAATGAATAAGAACACTGCCGCTAAATTACGAAATATAAATCAAATGCAACTCGCAAACGATAAGATAAAACAAATTATAATCAAGATTAAGGAGGGAAATGAGGACCAAATGAATCAGCATTTTAAATTAATAAATAATAAATTATATCGCAGTTGGAAAAACCAGTGGAAACTATATATTCCAAAAGAATTTAGATTCGAATTGATCCAAGAAATTCACCAGATGTACGGACACCCAGGGACGAAAAAGACACAACAGCTGATAAGGGAACACTTTACTATGGACACCATGTTCAGAACTATCAGCCAAGTCATAAAATGCTGTGATCTTTGTCAAAGGTGCAAGGATAGCGGGAATCGAAATATCACCGGAGAAACACGACCGATATTGCCATCACGCAAAGGGGAATTAATTAGCATGGACTATTATGGTCCACTCCCTGTATCCAGTGGTGGAGTGAAATATTTATTAGTTGTTGTCGATAATTTTACTAAATACGTAGAATTATATACACTGCGTAGGGCTACTACAAATGTGACGCTCAAAAGACTACAACAATACATAACGACCCACGGGAAACCAGATAGTATTTTGACAGATAACGGTACACAGTATACATCGCGCAAATGGACACAAGGTCTGGGACAATTAAACATTAAACCAAAATACACAGCCATTAGAAATCCATGCACCAATATTGCCGAACGGTGGAACAGGCAACTTGGAAACATGTTCCGGATTTTTGTACGTGAAAGGCATACAAAGTGGGCGACGTACATCAAGACGATTAAAGCGTGTCTTAACGAAACATATCAAGAAACTATAGGAACAACACCACATGAAGCCCAGTTTGGAACTAAACCAACCAGGCATTGGGAGAAATATTTAGACCCAATAGTGAAGAATGACGAGGGAGTAAAGGTAGAGAAATTACAAATACGAATAAAGGAAAGAGGTGAGCGGCAGGCTGCCCGAATAAATCAAAAGAATAAGATTACTGACTTTGACGTAGGAGACAAGGTTCTTATACGAGCAGTGAATTTATCTGACGCAACACAGAATATTATCGGAAAATTCTGCGCGCTGTATGAAGGCCCGTACACAATAATACAAAAAGTAGGAAACGCTACATATAAACTGCAGGACGAATCCAGCAATGGTGCGATAAGAGGCATCTTCAATACTAGGCAACTGAAGAAATATCATTCAGGGGCTTAGGGGGGGGGGCCTAGCAAAAATGTAAAAGAATTATTATAATTTGCTAGAACAATTAATGAAATGTCTTAGTAGTAACACGAGATAAAAGAAAATAGAAATAAGAAAGCAAGTGTATAAAATGAATTATATTTTAATGATTAGTTGTCATAGTCAATAAATGTCGTGTTAATGATTATGAATAAAAAAATTAATGATAATAGATGTCAATAAGAGTGAAGAAGATAGAAGGGTAAATGTTTAAATGATATATATGTGAAGACAATTAATAGAATTGTGAGAGAAATATTCAAGTTGTATGTATTTAAGATCATGTTTAAGTAAGGACAACTTACAAGCTTAGTATAAAATTGTATAATATAATTGTGTTCCAAAATGTTAGTAAATAGAAAAGAAAAAATGTTTTTTTTAGTGAAAATGCTAGCGAGATATCAGAAAATATGGACTAACCAGAGACAGTAATAATAAAATAGGTTAGAAAATTATAGTGAATTAGGATATAGAAATACGTATTATTATTATTAATACCAATGTGCTGTTTATAATTTAGTGATGATAGAAAGTATGATGGTCACTAAGAATTCTATATATATGTGGTAAGTTTTTTTTTAAAGCCAATTAATTTGGAGATATTGATGCATATTTTAGTAAGTTGTGACATAAAAATTAGATGTATTAAAGGATACAAAGAAAATTAATCCTAAAGGCAAGAAATATTAATACCAGTATCGAATAATTTATGAAATTGAATTTTGTAGATATTGAAATATTATATGAAGAATAGTTAAGGAGAATTACAAATTTAGTTTAAGATTTTGACTAAATATAAATTTGTAAATATAATAACATGTTAATTAGAGTGAAAGAAAAACGGATTCATTTAGGATGTTGAAAGCGAAAGTACTTTAGGGGGCTGGGGTGTGTTTACCATTATGTAACGAACCTTTTCTGTTACGCTGAGACTAGGTCAACGACGAAATGTAAACAACACTATACTAGGTCCAATGAAGAACGAGCCACTACAAGGCAACACAAAGTACACATATTGGGAAGCAGATTTTGGCATTTAAACCTTACTGAAAGGGCGCAAAATTTTGGATCAATTTTGGATGTACAGAGTCCATCCAAACTGACAAAATTTGGGGACAATATAACACAAAAAAAAATTTCGATAAGTTTTATTCTATAATTTGCAGTAAGGAATGTCGCTGAAAGCAATAACGAAGGGTGTATGTGTGGAAAACATATTTTGTAAGGGACAAAAGGGGAACGAGCAAGCAAGCTGTAGTGACGGACAGGTCATAAATTTCGTAGGCAGCTGCGACGCGTACCCTGTTAACAGAGTTCACTGCTCCGGGTACGTAGAACACCAGTTTTTTGTGAAAACACATTGATTCCATAGAAAACTACATACAATGTGTACAGAGCCATTAAAGGAGAAAAGGCTTAACAATGGTCAAGCATACATGCGTACGCCAGCTGTCAGGAGAAAGCGACGAAGGGTGGATTGATTTGAAGGACTCCAGCGGTCGATGACAGGGTTTTGACCTTACTTGGAAACGGAAGCGCAGAGAGTACGTCCAAACTCAAGGATGGGGTGTTGCCTGGCAATTAAAAGAAAAAACCAACTTTCAAAGAAGGGTAGGCGAGGCCCTTGAACAACAATAGATAATAACGGCAGAGCGACGAAGATGAGAAACAATGAAAATGGAAGAGAAACTCAGAGTTGTCACTGAAGATTTTAGAAAAAACGACAGATACAATTTATTGCTGCGTTGGCTGGAAATGTCGACGACCTCAAAATATGAAGCAAGGGAAGAATCTGGTGGGGAACCAGAAGCCCTATCAGAGAACGCCTTTGAAAAGATGGGTAGTATTTGGACTTGGAGGGAAAAACATGAAACCAATAAGGACACGGCGTCGTTGGAATCAGAAGTCTGGTGGGAGATTTGTTAAGGAAAATATAGGAAGGAGACAGGAACGCGCTCAGGGAGTTCTAACTAAATTTCGGACGCGAGAAGAGTGAAGTCCGTGACGGAAGAAATTAGCATTTTATCGAACTTAGAATAATTCGATACACAGTGTGAGAAGGTAGTTTTCGAACTTATAACAAAAATTAATACAGTCATTACAAGCAAACGAACTATGAAGTAGAGTCACACTATTAGCCTACCAGTGAACATTAACTAAACAAATAGTAATCAGACAATAATGTAATTTCAGTGTATACGAACACTTTACAACAATAACTTTTAAGAACGATTAACAACACAAATTACATTCATGAACACTTAATAACCAGACATACCGCAACAAAGGTGCGTAATAATAATTCAGATTTGAAATAATTTACGATGTCGGTGTACAACGCTAACTTTTATTCATAAATTATAATCCGAATGCGTGGAGTTGGTGAGTGAAGTGTCTGTGAGTGACATCGTGGAATTCATCCAGTGCCATCTATCATCTGGAGGAGTTATCTGCACGATTCTAGAACGATCGACATGGGGGAATCATCACCGCAACTACCGAGTGATTGGATATTCGAATACCAAGTATAGTAAAACATGTCTTAATTAATTTAGATCCACTGTCTGTCATCTCAAAGAATCCACACACAATAAAATTCAATAAAGTAATCGTAAAGGAATTAAAGAAATCGATTCTAAAGTTTGCGTAGAAGTAAAAATTATCATTGTTTATCAGTTTCGAGTAATGTTTATTTCCAAGTTCTAAATGAATCCGTAATTACAAAATATAGTAACAGCTTAAGAGATATTCATATTAAGAATTCATAAGATGAGGCTAAACATTATAATTTACTTAATGTACTAAACGCAATTGATGAATGATCATTAATATGCAACCATTAGATTGAGAGTTTGGATAACTAATTTTATTACTGTATTATTTTGATATGTACAATTTAATGAGTATTCAATTTTATTAATGTATTATTGTTTGATATTTACAATTTAATGAGTATTCAAGTTATTAATGTATTATTGTTTGATATTTACGATTCAGCCATGAGTATTAAATTTTGGTAATGTGTTAATTTTATATATTTACAAGTACTAATGAGTACGTAGAATTTTGTGCTATCTTAATATTTACAAGTAATAGCAAACTAATGTGAATAAATTTAAGAGTTATCAGTAGCAATGAGCATTTATTATTTTTTAACCCTGAGATAAAGAGAATAAACAGTAATTAATGTTAAATTGGCGTCCACACGCGGGACATTAAATAGATAATAACAAAAATTTATTGTTAAATTGACGCACACAACGTCGGGCATATTTATTGTTAAATTGGCGCCGCACCGCACGGCTTGATAAAATAGTAAGCTAGGGCAGTGACAGACAGTGGCTAGCAATAAGTTTAAAATAAGTACATGTAAGTAGCTTAAGCTATATTATTGTTGTCGTATATCGGTCTCTAAGTCTCTGAATGATAACCCGAAGTCAAGCTAAAATGGCATCTAGTGGAGAGAATTCAAATGAGTTTGATGTCAATAACCAGATGGGCTATGAGCAGCCTGAGGACGGAAACGTAATGAATGAAGAAAGCTCAACAACCGGTGCAGGAACTAGGGCCGGGGGACCGCAATCACAGTCGCAGTCATCTGAAGCAAATTTTCAAATGTTAATGGCATTGATGAAACAACAATTTGAAGAATCGAAAAAACAATTTGAAGAATCGAAAAAGCAAAATGAAGAATCGGAAAGGAAGAGAGATGAAAAACAAAGAAAACTACATGAAGAGACAATAAGACAGATAGAAGAAACGAAAAAATTACATGAAGAAACAAGAAAACACATAGACGAAAAAATTGAAGAAACGAAAAAACAGAATGAAGAAATAGGTAAACAACTCGCTGAGAAATTAGACGAAAAAATAGAGCTAATGAGAGGAGATCTACAAGGACAAATCCACCAGGTGGGTACTGAACTACAAAGACAGTCAGAAAAGTTAGAAGAAGTACAGAAGAAGAGCGAAAGCGGAATCAAAGAATTGAGCAAAGAATTAAAGAAGCAGGCGAAAGAAAATAAGGAAACCCGAGAAAAGGACAGGAAAGAATGGCAGGAAGCCATAACCAACACTCAACAACAAAATCAACACCAAATCGAAAGCGTAGAACAGCAAGTAAGAAGCATCAAGGAAGCGCACCGCAGTACGGAGGATAAAATAAAAGAGGTCTCCACGGAAAAAGGGCGAGAGCTGGAGGAAATCACAAATAAACTAACGACTGTTCGCGAGAGCCAACAGCGGGTGCAACGTCGCCTGGAAGAGATGGAGCAGAGACCGGCTGGAGCCATGAATGCAGCAGTCATCAATAAGGAAGCCACGTTCGACGGGGAAGACAATTTCCCGATGGAATTCCTAAAGGAATTGAGGGAAATCCAGGAAACCTACTATGGGGAAGAAAATACTCGTTGGATTGGGCGACATTTAACCGGCGAAGCAGCCCTATGGTGGAGAATTGTAAGAGAACAGATTAAGTCCTTCCAAGAGTTCGAGGAAGCATTTACCAGTAAGTATTGGAGCGCGACCCAACAGGAGCGGGTTCGTGACCAATTAGAATACGGTAGATTTAATTCAAGCGGTAATCTTGACATGATTCAGTACATGGAGAGGTGTGTGCTGAAAAGTCGGCAATTAATACCTATATTGTCGGATAAGCACATGATAACGAAATTAGCACGGCATTACAATAGAGAAATTCAAATCGCGGTGGTCACCAGAGGTATAGTTACCATAAATAGTTTCGAAGGTCTGCTAAGGGAATACATGGACATTAGCAAGAGGGTAAATAACGGCCAACAAAGTGAGCGACAGCCCATAAATTTTAAAAGAGACCCTCAGCCGACCCGACAACAAAATAACGATGTCAGTAAGCCGCGTGCCAACTGGCGGGAGAATTTCCGTCAGAGGGAGGTAAACAGACCCAGTGCGGGGGAAAATAAACAAAACCCTGTCAATAGTATTGTTATTGAGCGACAAGTGAAAGCGAAGCCAGACGAAGGGCCGTCTACATCGAGGCAATGACTTCCGACGATGAGTACAATGAACCCGGCAAGTAAAGAAAGGGTTGAAATAAACACCAGAACGGTAAACATTACCACTATTTTTCCTGATCTTAAGGAAGACCTAATGGAAGAATCTACTCAAAATATTGACGTAAAAATGATAAAGAGCCCGGAGTTACTAATTCAATTAAACCATGTACCCGTAATTGCCCTAATAGATTCAGGTAGCGCGGTAAACGCGTTATCCGAAGACTGGTATAATAACCACAAGAGGGAGATGGGGAACCATGAAATATTAAGTGTAAATAATACAAACATAATTAGTGCTGTCGGGAGCAAATCAAAAAGTATAAGAAAACAAATATTTTGCGAAATTTGTATTAATAATAGTGTAAGTTTTGACTGTGTCTTCTTAATTATACCAGGGCTGGTGAGAGAATGCATACTGGGTATGAATTTTCTTCAGCAAACAAAAAGCATAATCAATATACCAGAAAAGAAGATACAAGTACAGAAGATATTGGGAACAATTGAGGAAGAAGGTTCTTGTGAAATACCTCTTATGGTGATAAAGGAAGACGTAAGTAACATAGAGGCGGAAATATATAAGAAACTCGACGAAATTGAAGGGGTGGACCTAACAAGAAGAAGCCAATTAGAACAGCTTTTATATGAAAACAAAGCAGTATTTGAAGAACGACCAGGCCTCATAACGGGATACAAACATTACTTCAAGGTGACTGATAACACGCCTTACCTGCAAAAAGGGTGGCCTGTTCCTATTAAGTATCAAGACGCAGTAAAGACTGAAATTAAGCGAATGCTGGAGTATGGGATTATTGAAAGGGCCCAAAGCCCCTACATTCAACCTCTGGTGACTGTAATAAAAAGGGACGGAAAGGTGTGATTATGTCTGGACGCCCGAAAGGTAAATAGTATAACTATCCCAGATTATGAAGGACCGCCACCGATAAACGAAATATTAGCTAGATGTAGTAATATAAAAGTTATGTCTACTATAGACCTAACCAATAGTTTTTGGCAGGTGCCACTAAATGAGAATTGTCGTGATTACACGGGTTTTTTATATGAAGGCCGATGTTATCGTTTTAAAGTTACACCATTCGGACTAAGTACCAGTCTCGCGAGCTTAGCACGTGGACTTGACCACGTACTTACGGAAGAAGTCAAGGAAAACACAATCATCTATGTAGATGATATTCTATGTTTTTCGCAGAATGAACAGGAACACATAATACATTTAAAAGGGCTATTAGAAAACTTAAGAAATGCCAATATGACTATTAATTTAAAGAAATCACAATTTTTCCGCAAAGAAATTCAGTATCTTGGCTACTGTTTGACCACAAAGGGGATTACACCAACACCGGAGAAAGTAGCTGCTATCATGAATTTTCCTGCACCAAGAAACCCCAAGCAATTAAAAGGTTTCTTGGGGCTTACTAACTTTTACAACAAATTCACCAGCAAATATGCAGAGTATACACAACCATTATTAAGACTGTTACAAAAAGGAAATAAATTCCAATGGGATTCAGCCATGGAAGAACAATTCCAGCGAGTGAAGAAATTATTCATAGATACCGTTATGCTCAAATTTCCTATACAAGGAAAACGGTTTTACCTACAATGTGATGCAAGTAATTATGCATACGGGGGCCAGCTGTATCAGATCGATCAGGAAGGGGAGATCGCCGTCATCGCATACACAAGTAGAACCTTTAAGAACGCCGAAAGAAACTACTTTACTACAGAAAAAGAACTGCTTGCCATAGTACAATGTTTAAAAAGGTTCCGTATCTACATATTAGGTCAACCGCTAACAATAATAACAGATAACAAAGCGTTAACCTTTATTCAAAAGTGCCATTTAAACAATACCCGGATTACTAGGTGGATACTCAGCATTCAGGAATACAACTTCAAAATTCTACACTGCAAGGGGAAGGAGAACTTAGTCGCAGACATACTGAGCCGATACCCGGAAGATAACAACCGGAATGTACTAGCCGAAGATAAACATGAATATTATATACATGCAATTGAAATAAAAATGAATAAGAACACTGCCGCTAAATTACGAAATATAAATCAAATGCAACTCGCAAACGATAAGATAAAACAAATTATAATCAAGATTAAGGAGGGAAATGAGGACCAAATGAATCAGCATTTTAAATTAATAAATAATAAATTATATCGCAGTTGGAAAAACCAGTGGAAACTATATATTCCAAAAGAATTTAGATTCGAATTGATCCAAGAAATTCACCAGATGTACGGACACCCAGGGACGAAAAAGACACAACAGCTGATAAGGGAACACTTTACTATGGACACCATGTTCAGAACTATCAGCCAAGTCATAAAATGCTGTGATCTTTGTCAAAGGTGCAAGGATAGCGGGAATCGAAATATCACCGGAGAAACACGACCGATATTGCCATCACGCAAAGGGGAATTAATTAGCATGGACTATTATGGTCCACTCCCTGTATCCAGTGGTGGAGTGAAATATTTATTAGTTGTTGTCGATAATTTTACTAAATACGTAGAATTATATACACTGCGTAGGGCTACTACAAATGTGACGCTCAAAAGACTACAACAATACATAACGACCCACGGGAAACCAGATAGTATTTTGACAGATAACGGTACACAGTATACATCGCGCAAATGGACACAAGGTCTGGGACAATTAAACATTAAACCAAAATACACAGCCATTAGAAATCCATGCACCAATATTGCCGAACGGTGGAACAGGCAACTTGGAAACATGTTCCGGATTTTTGTACGTGAAAGGCATACAAAGTGGGCGACGTACATCAAGACGATTAAAGCGTGTCTTAACGAAACATATCAAGAAACTATAGGAACAACACCACATGAAGCCCAGTTTGGAACTAAACCAACCAGGCATTGGGAGAAATATTTAGACCCAATAGTGAAGAATGACGAGGGAGTAAAGGTAGAGAAATTACAAATACGAATAAAGGAAAGAGGTGAGCGGCAGGCTGCCCGAATAAATCAAAAGAATAAGATTACTGACTTTGACGTAGGAGACAAGGTTCTTATACGAGCAGTGAATTTATCTGACGCAACACAGAATATTATCGGAAAATTCTGCGCGCTGTATGAAGGCCCGTACACAATAATACAAAAAGTAGGAAACGCTACATATAAACTGCAGGACGAATCCAGCAATGGTGCGATAAGAGGCATCTTCAATACTAGGCAACTGAAGAAATATCATTCAGGGGCTTAGGGGGGGGGGCCTAGCAAAAATGTAAAAGAATTATTATAATTTGCTAGAACAATTAATGAAATGTCTTAGTAGTAACACGAGATAAAAGAAAATAGAAATAAGAAAGCAAGTGTATAAAATGAATTATATTTTAATGATTAGTTGTCATAGTCAATAAATGTCGTGTTAATGATTATGAATAAAAAAATTAATGATAATAGATGTCAATAAGAGTGAAGAAGATAGAAGGGTAAATGTTTAAATGATATATATGTGAAGACAATTAATAGAATTGTGAGAGAAATATTCAAGTTGTATGTATTTAAGATCATGTTTAAGTAAGGACAACTTACAAGCTTAGTATAAAATTGTATAATATAATTGTGTTCCAAAATGTTAGTAAATAGAAAAGAAAAAATGTTTTTTTTAGTGAAAATGCTAGCGAGATATCAGAAAATATGGACTAACCAGAGACAGTAATAATAAAATAGGTTAGAAAACTATAGTGAATTAGGATATAGAAATACGTATTATTATTATTAATACCAATGTGCTGTTTATAATTTAGTGATGATAGAAAGTATGATGGTCACTAAGAATTCTATATATATGTGGTAAGTTTTTTTTTAAAGCCAATTAATTTGGAGATATTGATGCATATTTTAGTAAGTTGTGACATAAAAATTAGATGTATTAAAGGATACAAAGAAAATTAATCCTAAAGGCAAGAAATATTAATACCAGTATCGAATAATTTATGAAATTGAATTTTGTAGATATTGAAATATTATATGAAGAATAGTTAAGGAGAATTACAAATTTAGTTTAAGATTTTGACTAAATATAAATTTGTAAATATAATAACATGTTAATTAGAGTGAAAGAAAAACGGATTCATTTAGGATGTTGAAAGCGAAAGTACTTTAGGGGGCTGGGGTGTGTTTACCATTATGTAACGAACCTTTTCTGTTACGCTGAGACTAGGTCAACGACGAAATGTAAACAACACTATACTAGGTCCAATGAAGAACGAGCCACTACAAGGCAACACAAAGTACACATATTGGGAAGCAGATTTTGGCATTTAAACCTTACTGAAAGGGCGCCAAATTTTGGATCAATTTTGGATGTACAGAGTCCATCCAAACTGACAAAATTTGGGGACAATATAACACAAAAAAAAATTTCGAAAAGTTTTATTCTATAATTTGCAGTAAGGAATGTCGCTGAAAGCAATAACGAAGGGTGTATGTGTGGAAAACATATTTTGTAAGGGACAAAAGGGGAACGAGCAAGCAAGCTGTAGTGACGGACAGGTCATAAATTTCGTAGGCAGCTGCGACGCGTACCCTGTTAACAGAGTTCACTGCTCCGGGTACGTAGAACACCAGTTTTTTGTGAAAACACATTGATTCCATAGAAAACTACATACAATGTGTACAGAGCCATTAAAGGAGAAAAGGCTTAACAATGGTCAAGCATACATGCGTACGCCAGCTGTCAGGAGAAAGCGACGAAGGGTGGATTGATTTGAAGGACTCCAGCGGTCGATGACAGGGTTTTGACCTTACTTGGAAACGGAAGCGCAGAGAGTACGTCCAAACTCAAGGATGGGGTGTTGCCTGGCAATTAAAAGAAAAAACCAACTTTCAAAGAAGGGTAGGCGAGGCCCTTGAACAACAATAGATAATAACGGCAGAGCGACGAAGATGAGAAACAATGAAAATGGAAGAGAAACTCAGAGTTGTCACTGAAGATTTTAGAAAAAACGACAGATACAATTTATTGCTGCGTTGGCTGGAAATGTCGACGACCTCAAAATATGAAGCAAGGGAAGAATCTGGTGGGGAACCAGAAGCCCTATCAGAGAACGCCTTTGAAAAGATGGGTAGTATTTGGACTTGGAGGGAAAAACATGAAACCAATAAGGACACGGCGTCGTTGGAATCAGAAGTCTGGTGGGAGATTTGTTAAGGAAAATATAGGAAGGAGACAGGAACGCGCTCAGGGAGTTCTAACTAAATTTCGGACGCGAGAAGAGTGAAGTCCGTGACGGAAGAAATTAGCATTTTATCGAACTTAGAATAATTCGATACACAGTGTGAGAAGGTAGTTTTCGAACTTATAACAAAAATTAATACAGTCATTACAAGCAAACGAACTATGAAGTAGAGTCACACTATTAGCCTACCAGTGAACATTAACTAAACAAATAGTAATCAGACAATAATGTAATTTCAGTGTATACGAACACTTTACAACAATAACTTTTAAGAACGATTAACAACACAAATTACATTCATGAACACTTAATAACCAGACATACCGCAACAAAGGTGCGTAATAATAATTCAGATTTGAAATAATTTACGATGTCGGTGTACAACGCTAACTTTTATTCATAAATTATAATCCGAATGCGTGGAGTTGGTGAGTGAAGTGTCTGTGAGTGACATCGTGGAATTCATCCAGTGCCATCTATCATCTGGAGGAGTTATCTGCACGATTCTAGAACGATCGACATGGGGGAATCATCACCGCAACTACCGAGTGATTGGATATTCGAATACCAAGTATAGTAAAACATGTCTTAATTAATTTAGATCCACTGTCTGTCATCTCAAAGAATCCACACACAATAAAATTCAATAAAGTAATCGTAAAGGAATTAAAGAAATCGATTCTAAAGTTTGCGTAGAAGTAAAAATTATCATTGTTTATCAGTTTCGAGTAATGTTTATTTCCAAGTTCTAAATGAATCCGTAATTACAAAATATAGTAACAGCTTAAGAGATATTCATATTAAGAATTCATAAGATGAGGCTAAACATTATAATTTACTTAATGTACTAAACGCAATTGATGAATGATCATTAATATGCAACCATTAGATTGAGAGTTTGGATAACTAATTTTATTACTGTATTATTTTGATATGTACAATTTAATGAGTATTCAATTTTATTAATGTATTATTGTTTGATATTTACAATTTAATGAGTATTCAAGTTATTAATGTATTATTGTTTGATATTTACGATTCAGCCATGAGTATTAAATTTTGGTAATGTGTTAATTTTATATATTTACAAGTACTAATGAGTACGTAGAATTTTGTGCTATCTTAATATTTACAAGTAATAGCAAACTAATGTGAATAAATTTAAGAGTTATCAGTAGCAATGAGCATTTATTATTTTTTAACCCTGAGATAAAGAGAATAAACAGTAATTAATGTTAAATTGGCGTCCACACGCGGGACATTAAATAGATAATAACAAAAATTTATTGTTAAATTGACGCACACAACGTCGGGCATATTTATTGTAAAAAATTGGAAATATAATCCACAATAAACGCTGAAGGAATTCATTGGAATTTAAACAAAGTCTGTTTCGTCTGAAGCAACTATAAAATTTTAATATACAGTTTGGTTAATTCTGTCACCCCTAAACACAATCATGGTATTACCAGTATCATTTGAAACATCAGGTACAGAACTATCTGTAATTGGTAATATAACATACGAATTAATAATAAACAAATATTTTATATTTTTAACAAAAAGATATTTTATATTATTTACACTGTTTTGACAGTTTAACTTACGATATTGGTTGATGACTCGTTGATAAGACATATTAATACAAAGGTTTTTAAAAAAACATACACACACTTGGTAAGGTTCACAGTTTTTATTTACCTCTGACAGCTTTTTTAGCTTTATAAGCTATTCTCAAAGAGATCAAGGAACAACTAGACAAAGAATATAAGGGTGATGAACATGTGTTTATGGTGTGTATCCAGACATGTGTGGGATGTGTATGATGTAGGGGGTGGAGAAGCTAATGGAAAGGTCAAGTGTCTTTTTTTACTTCCATGTTCCTTAAGGAAATGGAAGTATGTATGGTGATGGCTAAAAAAATCGTGTTCGAGATTATTGCAGATTCTGATTGTACTACACTCAAAACATGAAAAAAAGTCATTTTTCGAAAAGTGTCTGTGTGTGTGTCTGTCTGTCTTTCTGTGTCTGTAGATTTTTGTTTAGCAAACGATAACAGCCGCAAATTCAAACAGAATCAAACAATTTTTTGCATACAGCCCTGATTTGTAGAGTACTCAAGATCTGCTGTTATTGGTGCAGATCGGTTAAGGGAAAGGGGTAGTTTACCAGAAACAGTTTTTTTTAATAAAGTGTAATTTTTTTATATGGCAAACGATAACAGCCGCAAATTCAAACAGAATCAACTACTCTTTTGCATACAGACCTGAATTATAGAGTTCTCAAGGCCTATAGGTTTTTGTGAAGATCGGTTGAGGGAAAGGGGTAGTTTACCAGCAACATTTTATATTTTAACAAGGGTATTTTCTGTGGCAAACGATAAAAGCCGCAAGTGTAAACAGAATCAAATAATTTTTTGAATACAGCCCTGAATTGTAGAGTTCTCAAGACATGTTGTTTTTGGTGAAGATCAGTAAATGGAAGGGGGTAGTTTACCGGCAACGTTTTATGTTTTAACAAGGGTAATTCCTATGGCAAACGATAAGAGCCGCAAATTCAAACAGAATCAAACAATGTTTTGCATACAGCCCTGATTTGTGGAGTACTCAAGACCTATTGTTTTTGGTGAAGATCGGTTAAAGGAACGGGGTAGTTTACCAGCAACGTTTTATGTTTTAAAAGGGTATTTTCTATGGCACACGATAAGAGTCGCAAATTCAAACAGAATCAAATAATTTTTTGCATACAGCATTGATTAGCAGAGTACACAAGACCTAATGTTTTTGGTGAAGATCGGTTAAGAGGAAGGGGTAGTTTACCGGCAAAATTTATTTTAATCAAGGGTAATTTTTTTCTATGGCAAACGATAACAGCCGCAAATTCAAACAGAATCAACTAGTATTTTTCATACCTTTTTTAATTATACCGAACTCAAGGTGTGTTGAATTTGTTGAAGATGGGTTAAGGGAAAGGGGTAGTTTACCGGCAACCTTTTATTTTTTAACAAGGGTAATGTTTTCTATGACGAACGATAACTGCCGTAAATTCAAACAGAATCAACTACTCTTTTGCATACCTTTTTGAGTTATACAGAACTCAAGGTCTGTTTACTTGGTTGAAAATCGGTTAAGGGAAAGGGGTAGTTTGCCGGCAACGTTTTATATTTTAACAAGGGTATTTATTATGGCAAACGATAAGAGCCGCAAATTCAAACAGAATCAAATAATTGTTTGCATACAGCCCTGAATTGTAGATTACTCAAGATCTGTTGATTTTGGTGAAGATCAGTTTAAAGAAAGGGGTAGTTTACCTGCAACGTTTTATGTTTTAAGAAGGGTAATTTTTTATATGACGAACGATAACTGCCGTAAATTCAAAGAAAATCAAATATTTTTTTGCATACCTTCCTAGATTGTAGAGAGCTCAAGGCCTGTTGATTTTGGTGAAGATCGGTAAAGGGAAAGGGGTAGTTTACCTGAAACATGTTATGTTGTAACAAGAGAAATGTTTTAATGACGAACGATAACTGCCGCAAATTGAAACAGAATCAAATATATTTTTGCATGCATCCCTGCATTGTAGAGGACTGAAGGTCTATTGATTTTGGTGAAGATCGGGTTAGAGAAACGGGTAGTTTACCTGCAACGTTTTATGTTTTAACAAGAGTAAAATACTTAATTTTTATAAAAAAAGTATCTTGATAAGAAGCTCATAATAATCCACTGCAGAAACGTAGATGAAATATCTATAAATGAAGAGGTGTAACCCCTCTTTCCTTTTTATGCTTTATAAAAAAAATAATCCTTTTTTTTTTGAAAGAGAGGCCACTAGTTATTTAAAACTAGGCAAGAGCCTAGAGAAGCCAAAAATGCGCTGGATCCAGTATGACGGGACTTGCAATTAAACTCGGTTGTTAATCAACACTAACAATTTTTATTCTTGGCCCATAATTCATTACATGCATGTGTAATTACAATTCCCCTGAGTGACAGGTATAACAATAAGCAATAATAACAATATATATGATAAATAAGTAGTGTCAACATGTTAACAAATCAGTTTCCATAAGCCCATATTAATTCATCCCCTATATACATATATCAATTTGGTTCCTTAAATTATATAAATCCCCCCCCAAATAACACTTAACATTAACATCACATATTGAAACATAAAGAAACATATACATATAACATCATCACACTAAATCATGTTCGACCTGGCAGACAGCCTGTATATTAGATAAAGCCCCAAAAAATGCAATAATAAAATTTAAACTTCCAGCCACAGTTGGAATTTAATCATTTAAAACCACAACCCATTTACTCCATTAAAATGAAACCCAAAAAAAAATATTTTTAAAAACCAAAAGGATGATAATGACTAATAACTGCAAGATAATAGTGGCCTGGCAGCACATATGAATTTATAACATCTAATAAATTGCACATTATAAGTATATGAAAATCTTTAAGTTTCCTTGAACTGTACACAAGTGGTAAAACCCTTATCCCCTAAGTTTAAACAATTGGCATAATTTTCCAAAACGTTAATTGTTGTGTTACAATAATCAGTAGCATCAGTATGATTTTACAATCTCAAAAGTATTGGTATATGCCCACAAAAAATAAATTTTTAATGTCAGACATCTGTGTATGAATAATTTTAAATTAACAGCATGTTGTATTCTGGCACCTGTGGAAGTGTGCCATCATGTGCCAGACCAGGTCAAACAGGAATCCGGCCTGCATAAAACTGTATCAACGCGTGCCTAACGTGTGCCAAAAAAAAAACCCATGTGAATTTTACCCCTGAAAACAGCCTGAAAACGAAACCCCCCCAGCCCTTAAATGTTAAACCAAAATAAGAATAGTATATGAACCCCGTCCTGAACCAGCCGGAACAGAACCAATAAACACATGACTTAAATTTAGATTGAAAGTATAATGACTCTAAGGCCTTTGTACATAAAAAAATATATAAAGGAGTAAAAAAAGCTCTGGCACGCTCCCCCAGTGCAGCACACAATTACAATCATAGTACGTTAGAGTTATGGAGTAATTTCATAATAGTTCAAATAATCTTCATAATGAATGTCCTGTTGACACACCCCTGATCGGACTCTCTAGCAGCGTAAGCACATGGTTTAAAAAAAAGGAAAACGATTTGCAACACGGATGAACGGCGGGCCAGGCCAACGAAAAATAATAAAAGTTTATATCACCTCAATGGCATGAGTATAGTTGCCTCTTGCAGTTGGTCAGCAAGCTCCCTCCTCAGAACAGGTGAGTGTTGGGTGGTTCATGACTGGTGAAGGTGTCAGTACACCAGCTGAGACCAAATCTCCGTCTGGGAGCGAGAACCCTGAGAATTCACAAAGGATTAGAAATTCTGTTCACTAAAATATGCACCCTAGTCAAGGTAATAACCTCAGAACGGGGCTCCCAACCAACTCACGATAAATGCATAAAAGTACTTGGTTCTTTTTTTATAATTGCCTGAGGAGTAATTAAGTCTACACGGTGATCATGAACTCACTAAATAAAAAAAATAATATTAAAATGTGTATATTAAAGAGTCACTCGCACTAGATCTAACAAGTGCCGACATAATCAAACAGGTTGGCCTCACCACGTGGCAACACAATTATCGTAATTTGTCAGAAAATGACCACACTAAAGGTACTTACAGTTACACACAATTAAAAGATTAATAGTGTTTCATCTAACGGTGGTCTCACAATTTATTTTCAACTGCCATAATTAATTAAAAAAGAACACTCTTCCAGTCCAGTGCGTGTACATACATAACCCACACGATTCAACTCTGTCTATACGTACTGGCTTTAGCTATAATTTTATATAGTAATTTAACAAATGATTACAGTGACTATTGTACAATAATTAAAAGAAATACTGGCTGTATATACTGAAACATCAAATAAGTTTCTTACAAGACACACACTCGTCCGATCGCATCACGTACATTCTACTCTCGCATTCGGCTGAATATATTTAAGTTTAATTATTCAATCATTTTCTAGCATACTACAAATCACTCACCGGGAAGTCTCGAAAATTTAGCTTGCCATCAGGTTGAGAAGAAAATTACCCAATTATTGTCTGTCCAAGGTCGGGAGCCTGTCTGTCACGGTCTGCGTCGAACTGATATGTGCAGTTACAATGCAACAAACAGCCAAAATTCGACGCGAGATGGCGCGCGCTGTCTCAACAGTGCCATTCCAAAAACGTTAATACTCGAGTTTATTATTGAAAAACGAAATTTTTATACCTTCGATTGCCGGGTTATGCAAACACCGGCACAGAGGTTAGGTGAATGGGGTAGGGGTAATTTTCTATAAATGAAAATTATAGTTGAAGTTGGAGGGGAGAATTTTGTATGTGTACTACGTTATCGGCAACAAAGAAGTAGTTCTTTGTTAAAATTCCTTCCCGGGCTGTTTAGCCGTAGTCCAATGTTTTCTGCAAAACCAGACTTTTCGGCAGTGCCATCGACTTCCATCTCAGTGAAAATCGAGTGCGAAAACGTGAGGTGGTATACGTTAGTGACCACAGTACTGTGGTTTAAGGCTGAAGCAAAAGTAAAAAGAAGTAGTTTCTATGGAAATATTTCATTTCGAATATGATTTTAAATATAAATCTTAGAACATGGAAGTCCTGTATGGTTCTCCATACCGATATTTTCGAAAAGTGTCTGTGTGTTGTCTGTAGATTTTTTTATTGGCAAACGATAACAGCCGCAAATTCAAACAGAATCAAATATTTTTTGTATACAGTCCTTATTTGTAGAGTACTCAAGACCTTTTGTTTTTGGTGAAGATCGGTTAAGGGAAAGGGGTAGTTTAACAGCAACGTCTTATGTTTTAACAAGGGTATTTTATATGGCCAACGAGAACAGCCGCAAATTCAAACAGAATCAAATGATTATTTGCATACAGCCCTAAAGTGTACAGTTTTCAAGGCCTGTTGTTTTTGGTGAAGATCGGTTAACGGAAAGGGGTACTTTACCTACAACGTTTTATGTTTTAACAAGGGTATTTTCTATGGCAAACGACAACAGCCGCAAATTCAAAAAGAATCAAACAATTGTTTGCATACAGCCCTGATTTGTAGAGTACGCAATATCTGTTACTTTTGGTGAAGATCGGTTAAGGAAAAAGGGTAGTTTACCAGCAATATTTTATGTTTTAACAAGGGTAATTTTTTCTATGACGAACGATAACTACCGTAAATACAAACAGAATCAACTACTTTTTTGCATACCTTTTTGAATTATACAGATCTCAAGGTCTGTTGATTTTGTTGAAGATCGGTTAAGGGAAAGGGGTAGTTTACAGCAACGTTTTATCTTTTAACAAGGATAATTTTTTTTGACGAACGGTAACTACCTTAAATTCAAACAGAATCAAATAATGTTTTGCATACAGCCCTGAGTTGTAGAGTTCTCAAGACCTGTTGGTGTTGGTGAAGATCGGTTAAGGGAAAGGGGTAGTTTACCAGCAACATTTTGTGTTTTAACAAGGGTAATTTTTTCTATGACGAACGATAACTGCCGTAAATTCAATCAGAATCAACTACTTTTTTGCATACCTTTTTAAATTATAGAGAACTCAATGTTTATTGATTTTGTTGAAGATTGGTCAAGGGAAAGGAGTAGTTTACCAGCAACGTCTTATGTTTTAACAACGGTAATTTGTATTGACGAACGATAACTGCCGTAAATACAAAGAGAATCAAATAGTTTTTGCATGCACGCCTGAATTGTAAAGAACGCATGACCTGTTGGTTTTGGTGAAGATCGATTAAGGGATAGGGTTAGTTTACCTGCAACATTGTATGTTGTAACAAGAGAAATGTTTTCATGACGAACGATAACTGACGCACATTAAAACAAAATCAAATATTTTTTTGCATGCATCACTAAATTGTTGAGGACTGGCGGCCTATTGATTTTGGCGAAGATCGGTTAAGAGAAAGGGGTAGTTTACCTGCAACGTTTTATGTTTTAACAAGAGTAAAGTACTTAATTTTGATAAACAAACTATCCTGATAAGAAGCTCATAGTAATCCACTGTAGAAACGTAGATGAAATATCTATAAATGAAAAGGCTAGTTGAACGGGGTGGGGGTAATTTTCTATTAATGAAAATTATAGTTAAAGAGGGAGGGCAGAATTTTTTATATGTGTACTATGTTATCGGCAACAAAGAAGTAGTTTTTGTTAAAATTCCTTCCCGGGCTGTTTAGCCGTAGTCCAATGTTTTCTGCAAAACCAGACGTTTTGGCAGTGCCATCGACTGCCATCATCAGTGAAAATCGAGTGCGAAAACGTGAGGTGGTATACGTTAGTGACCACAGTACTGTGGTTAAGGCTGAAGCAATAGAAAGAAGTAGTTTCTATGGAAATATTTCATTTCGAATATAATTTTAAATATAAATCTTAGAACATGGAAGTCACGTATGGTTCTCCATACCGATATTTTTTTGAAACAGTCAAAGAATACCTTTAATAATATATAAAGGATTTTTAGTACTTACAATTACACCTCTAGGTATTCCAGTCGGTGATTTTCTTAGTTTTTCATCCGAAATGCATTTCGGAACAGTTGTGTTCCATCTTCAATCGGAATCATTTAGTAAACTTACATATATAAAAACGATATAATAATAATATAATAACGACGCTCACCTGAGTGGGCATTTTTATATATGTAAGTTTACTAAATGATTCCGATTGAAGATGGAACACAACTGTTCCGAAATGCATCTAGGATGAAAAACTAAGAAAATTACCGACTGGAAAACCTAGAGGTGTACTTGTAAGTACTAAAAATCCTTTATATGTCAAGTGTCTATAAAAACTAAGTATAATCGGAAGGCAAATTCTAAAAATTAACTAAACTAAATAACAATGTAAGCAATGATCTGTAAAACCTGCATTTCTGAACATAATAAATCGATTTTAACTAATACAGCCAATACAGGATTTACAAATCATTGCTTAAAACACTATCACTTCATAGATACAAAAAACATAACGCTACTGCACAAAATAAAAAAAGGAAACAAAGGATTTATTAGAAATTCTAGAAATTAGAAAAGCTATCAAAAGTAACAAAAATTTAACAAACGATCAAACTGAGTTCTGTGTATCCTCTTTATTAGAAGATGTTATTTAGTTTAGTTAATTTGTATATTTTTCCCTGCGATTATACTTAGTTTTTACAGACACTTGACCTTCCCACTAGCTTCTCCATCCTCTCTATCATACACACCCCACACATGTCTGGATACACTCCCTAAACACATGTTCATCACCCTTATATTCTTTTTTTAGTTGTTCCTTGATCTCTTTGAGAATAGCTTAATAAGCTGAAACAGCTGTCAGAGGTAAATAAAAACTGTGAAACGTACCGTGTGTTTGTATAGTTTTCATTGCTGTTATCTTCAGAAGAATAAGCGAATAATGAAACAATTAGGTTAATTTGAATGCATTGTTAAAGATATAAAATATTGTTTACTTTTAAAGTTTATAATAACAAGAATAATATAATGAATTATAAGTATACGAATAGTGTGACAGTTTACAGTAAAAATAATTGTCAATCCTAACTTTTAAATTAAAACAAAAGAATATTGACTTATGCTTGTAAACAATTCTAATAAAATGTAAGAATTTCATGATTTTCCCAATGTTACGTTAAACAACAAATTTTACGTTGTAATCTATATTGTAATTCTAAATCGAAGTAAATTAGGTGTAGTGTTCACAGGAGTTGCCTCAGTATCGCTCTGACTTTGAGAAAATTGTTACGCTGAGGGGATAAGAAACATTTGTGGTTACATGATGCTTCGTATGCGTTGTGTGACGCTGAGGGGATAAGAAACATTTGTGGTTACATGATGCTTTGTATGCGTTGTGTGACGCTGAGGGGATAAGAAACATTTGTGGTTACATGATTCTTCGTATGCGTTGTGTGACGCTGAGGGGATAAGAAACATTTGTGGTTACATGAAGCTTCGTATGCCTTGTGTGACCCGCAATGGTCTCGCACTTGTCGATGTTTCCAGACGCGTTTACCATATTGCGGCAGATTATTATCCAAGTTAATCTTGTTATGTACTTTGCCACACAGGCCGACTATGACGAAGTGCCCGACGAGTTGAATAGTGGCCGTGAGCTACGTACAACGAATTTAAGCGGTAAGAAATTGTAGTTGTTGTTACTTTGACTTGCGATTCGGTGCGTGTATAGTCAGCCGTTTAGTTCAAAGAAATCATGGTGAATTATTGTCTCACCGCAAACAACCGTATATTACCGTCTATTTCGCAATGCTTAGGAGCAAACACGAGTATTTGAAAGGTCTGATATCACTTACAATAGGCAGAACCGATTTGTGTATGTATACAATTTGGCGGTAGAACGTAGATAACAGGAAATTGTAAAATATAGCGAGATTAATAGAAGTTTAGATCCGTATTTGTAATAGCACCTGGATTTTTATAAAATATTTGTTAGGGAAAGGTACAAATATAAAATAGTATTTGTGTTCAGTTGCGTGTATAATAATCAAACATGACATTGTGCTAAAACCTAAACATTTTACAATAGATATCCTAATTACAATATTTCACATGGTTCAACGTAGGATTGAACCTTAATAAAACATATTTACGTAATTAATAAAGTTGTGTTAGTGGTTATATCACAAACAGAATTAACACTGTTGCACACCACTATAGCAAAATTATTCCGATTAGCGCTTTCAAGCTTCACAGTTGTAACAATACGTTTACAAATTATATAAAATTTGTTTATATTTAATAAATAAATGTTTGTGTATATAAAAAAAAATTTTGTTGTTTATAAAATTTGTTTTTCTTTTTAAATATATAATTAATTAAAATTAATTAATTAATTATGTTCTGTGGTGTTCCGAATCTTTTATTAATTGTTTTAATGACTTTTCTGTATTTTTAAATTCTCTCGCCACTTGATAGAATTGTCTCCAATAATAATCGATTTGTGTATTTTTCTTATTTGGAGGTTATCTTCCTTCAGGGTGGTGAGATTCTGGTAGTTAATTATATTAAATTTAATTATTATGTTAATTATATTTTAGGAATGAAAAAACTGTTCAATTATGAAATATATAAGAAATTGTATTAAAAATTAATTATCTTTCGACTCTTTATCGATATGTCAATAGATTCTCAGGGGATCGTTAAATCGTACAATTATTTATATAAGGATTCTTTTAGCAGTTATTTTAGGTAAAGTCAGAGAAATAAGGGCAAAGTTTATAAAGTATAACATTACAAATATATCACCTTAAAGATTAAAATACAGATATAATATTTAATATATAATGGTAAGTTAGCAGTTTTCAAACCATTCAGTTGTCAAGGCAGTGTTGCGTTGTATTGTGGGTAATCAATGATGGCTGCTTTTCGTGTATAGTTGGAAGACGGTCTCACCTCGCTGATTCAAAGTTCAAATAAAGATGCTTTCCCTCTGAATTTTCGTCCTTGTGGCTGCAATTCTTCCTTCTTGTGTTGGTGGAGTGTCTCTGGTTCACTTTTAGTGTTGTACTTGGAAAAATAGTGTAGTAATAAGTCAATCTCACTTTTGTCTGTTAGGCCGATATTCGCACTTTTGTGTGGTTAAGTGTAATTACTGTTTTAATGGTTTTAATGTTATATTCACTGGTATTCTGTTCTGTGTAGTGTAAATTCAATGTCTGTAGATATTTATTTCACTTGGTTTTCGTTTAAAAATATGTTTTTACCGAATCTCTCGTTTGTCACTTTAGGCTTAGAAAACGTTCGCCATTACTGTATTAGCAGTTAGGTTAAGGTTTTTACGTACACGTATCGAGTGTGCTATTCAACGTCTAATAATCAACTAATTTACTTCCTCCGTCTTCGGCTAAAGTCTTAGCCAAACCAATATTATTCAATACATTGTTCCAAATTTAATTGCATCCTGTGCATGTGAGAAAGTTACATTATATAACTGATTATATTTCTGTTATTCTTCAAATTTATTATCTAGTAAATACTTAATCTTCTTCTTCCGTTCATTCTGCGTAATTTGATACCAAATAATGTATTTTTTATTACGTTTTTGATCTAAAATGGTATTTTTACTTCATTTTGTAATGGTAAGTTTTTTAAAAGCACTTCCAGTCCTTGTCTTCCAAATGAAGCCATATTATAAGTTATATTAATGATTATATTAAATCTCAGATTGTAATAAAAGGTTTATCTTCCCTTAATTTCTTGCAATTAGATTAATCGGTTATGTTTTAAAATATTATACAGTAATATATGACTCCCCTCTCTAAATTTTGAGTTTTTACATTTCCATTTTTAACAATAATTCTGGCTATAATTTTACAAAATCTTCCTTACTTATATTTCCAATTATATGACTTTATTACTGATTTACCTTATGTAAATTCCTTCAGTTTAATTGTATTTCTATAGCCTACTTATTTAATCAAATTTGATGCTGTTTAGTTTTTAACATTTGGCCTAGATTTGTAACAGTTTTTACACACAAAGTTTTTTAAATAATACATATTGATTTATACCCTCTCTGACTTTCATTGCTATTGTGACATAAATTAACATTTTCTTATTTTAACAAGTTAACAATTAGTATATGGTTCACACTATTAATACATAACATATAAATCAAATTAACATTTGTCTTTTCAAATCAGACATTTTATACTTATTGATTAATAGAAATACATAGGAAATATTATAAATAATGAATGTTAGATTCTGACATGTTTAAACTTAATAATTTCTAATACCTTATTCTATATAAACAAACTTAATTATCCCAATCTTATACTATATATCTTATACTAGGTTTGATTATCAGTTTTCATCTGTTTTTTTTTGGTTTTTTGGGGTAATGATACCTTGTCACTTCACTTTTATTATGGCCTGCTCTTTTTTTATTTTATTAATTCTAATGAATGTTATATAAAAGAGTGGCAGTTATCTACAAAAAACACATGTATTATTGGTCATGATAATACTCTATTTACATTATTCATGAACACAATTTAAAGCACTTTAAAGTTGTAATATTTCATCATCTACTCAGTTTGTGAACATCAATATTGAAACATAAGGTTTATTTTTTATAACACTAAAACTTGCACTGATTCTCTATATATTCCTTGATTTTAATTCTAAATAGTTATATAGTTTTACTAGAATCAAGAAATGTATTTATAGAATATAATGAAGATTTGTTTTTTGGTATTATATTATTATCTCACATTGGTTCACTTTCAATTCTTACTCTATACACTTTTTGGCTTACATCTATTGTACATGTGGTTTTTACATTTGATATCTTGTTATACTTTTATTTATTATTATTATATTTATTTTGGGTTTGGGTTTTTTTTTATAAGAGCACTCCTTCTTCTTGTGGATGCTGTCTTGTTCTTGTTTCTTCATTGATCCCTTCTGTTCTTCTTGTTTCTTATAAAATTATTTCCTTCATCTTCTTGTGGATGCTGTCAGGTTTTGTGTTTCTTCCTTACCTACTCTTCTTGTTTCTTACAACATATTTTCTTTTCTTGTTGTGGGTTTAGTCATTTTCTGGGTTTCTTCCTTACCTACTCTTCTTGTTTCTTACAACATATTTTCTTTTCTTGTTGTGGGTTTAGTCATTTTCTGGGTTTCTTCCTTACCTACTTCTATCCTACCTGGGTATTACCTTTTTTCTCATATTCAGTTTTTAAATTGGTTTTGATGATTCATCACACCTTGTAACATTTGTTTTACATGAACTTTTATTTTAATCAATGATTGTATTCCACGGTGGTTCTTAATTAATTCTTTATATTATTTTGCTTTCTCGGATTTAACAATGTTATTATTTTATTTTTATGATCATTTTACCATTCATTTTTATGGGCTTATCTGTCATGCTACACAGTTCATCATCAGATTGGAAACAACCTTTATTTAAAACACATTCAATTGTTTTTGCGATTTTATGTATAGATTAAGGTTTGTAGAGACAAATTTCTTGCTGCCGTCTGATTTCCAGTCCTGACCTACTGGACATTTGCAAGTGGGAGGAAAATTTATACGCCATCTATTTTCATTCGAAATGTCTTACTTTTGGTACATAAGGCAGTTATATAGAATGAACAATATGAATAAGAATATTATTTATCGACTCTTTAGTTATGGTTTCTAGTTGATATTGAGTGTCGGTCTAATAAAAATGCAGTTTTTATGCGACGTTTTGAGATTTATTTTGTCTCGTACAACCTAAAAAATAAAGTAGTATAATTGTATTGATAATTCTAATTCTAGTATACACGTTGTATCATGTTAACAGAAATGGTGTTGTC
Organism: Magicicada septendecula; assembly: GCA_034769895.1. NCBI lineage: Eukaryota > Metazoa > Arthropoda > Insecta > Hemiptera > Cicadidae > Magicicada > Magicicada septendecula. The sequence continues at coordinate 399,785,876 of CM068369.1, read as the reverse complement.
TTGTATAGGGTAACTAGTTGTACATTGGTGTGAGTCACATATACGGACATTACATAAGACTACACACTACACTACGATAAAATTACATTGTGATACATATTAACTATATTTTATATTAATTATAATAAACATACGTATTTTAATGTATTGCTCTTTATTTACGCAATTATGATTCAGAACGCTTGGTATAATTGCTCTGTAAACAAATATTTACAGAATATAGATATTTGGACAATAAACAGAGCTCTAAAAATATTCTAATACGTTTGTACACAGTCGTAAAATAAATTGGATGTAATAGGGGATTTTTTATGCCATAGGAGATTTGTCCCTGCGATTGTACTTTCTGATAAGTTTCTAAAATGTCACAGTCTAAAGAAAGCTGTAAATATCGTCATTCCGTGCTTCGCCGTTATTAAGATAGTGTAAAACACCGTTACGAGAGAACAACACGTATTACATTCCAGAACAAAGAATTTGTTATTGAACAAATGCCATTCTCTAAAAAAACAAACCCCATACCCCCGTCGCTATAAGAATGTAATAGTGCACTCCGCACTTAGTGAAACATCTGCAGTAATGAAACATCTAAGTCGAGTACACCACAGCGTTTTTCCAATTCGTATAGTCTACTTTTGGTGGATAAGTAGCAATACAGTTTACCGAAATATAGTGATGCATATGTTTACCAAATCTACCGTGCATTTCAAACAAAATTTAAAGCTCATTTTTAGTATTAAAACTGTTTATTTTTTTAAAACATTAAAAGACACTTTATATTTTGAAATATTGAAATAAAAATGATTAACATTGATATGACGAAAAGACATAGATAACATACGCCGTACATAGCGGTTTTTTGATTAAAATTTTTGATATTACTTTTATTAAAACTTAAACAAAGATTGTAGAAAATGGGTAGAATTATCACACAAATTTCCCAAAAGTGTAGACTTATGATAAAAGTTATGATTAAAATTAAAATCATCAATGATTAAAATTAAAATCGAGTTGCTATCAAGTAGTTTGAGTCATATCAATGTGATACGATACATTGTCAAACATTTGGTACTTCAAAATGAATGGATAACCGGAGTTGAAAATTGGATTTACAAAAGCACTTTTAACACATTCTTTATGAAAAAAGCTTTTAGGGTTTATGTTTTAACGCTTATATGCCTTTACATGCTGGTATATTTTTTGTTTTAAAATTTACTTGGAAAAAACGACGTCAATGCTAATACACCCGCACAATTTTCTGGCAACTAAGAGACCTGTTTTATATGGCGATAACCTAAAAATTGCTGGCTTTTGTTTCTAACAAATATATGTTGTGTAGTTAAAATATTTTTTCCGTTTCCTATTTATCTTACTCTCATTGCTTTTTAATTATTAATTATGAGAAATTCGAGTAGTGTAAAAACGTAAAAAAACAGTTTTTTAAATTTTTAGCTGAGTGTTACTCTGACAAATGTTACAGCTTATTTTTAAATATAGATTTACAGTATTACAAATTAACACCAATAGATTTTCTTTAAGGTAATAAAATTAATAGATGTAATGTTCTCTCTGCAAATAGCGAGATTGTATGTATCGTATAATTCGCGGCTGAAATATTATAATATATTTATAATATTGGCAAAAATATTTAGACTCAAGCATTAAAAAAATAGATTAGTACAGGAAAAAAAAATTAACTGGCCTCTTTTAGGTCAGAAAAATTTTATGAAGCGTAAGGAATCAGAGTTGAACTATTACTTCTACTGGCCTACAAGTTTCAAATTGTAGTTTTTGCTAGAACGAGTTCGTTTCCTTCAACTCAGTACACATCATGTCGGTATAATTAATTAGGTGGAATGTTGTAAGCATTATTTTGATTTCTAACTTTCATTCACATTCGTTCCTTAACATAAATCTACATATTTCTTGTTCACAGTGCCATCTTAATGAATTAGAATTCCCATACTTCTAAACTACAAAGTATTTTCACTACCATCGTATTTTGTTGCATTTTATTAGTTACCTAATAGCACCAACATCTCTATGTAGGTTAACATACACATCTTTCTTGTAACCTGGAGATTGCTTAGGGTGGAATCGCGTTTGATCCCGTTCAATCCAATCTTAAAACCTTTTAAGTGCGGTTTTCTCTTCCTTGTCTTCCCTAGCGTTTCTCAAATCTACTTTCTAATTAATACCTCAGAGTTTAAATATTTTGACTACTCTTTTGTATTACTTATAAGTATTTCTGCGTGAAAAAGGTTTTATAACCTTCTTGTTTTGCACCTCATTACCATATTATATCCTAACCTTTCATGTTTCTGTCTACATTTCGTTCAATTTGAAATGTTTGTTCTTGTTCTGCATCTGTTCCTCATGATTCAGAATATGTAGAGTTTCACACCATACAAAAATATTGAGGAGATTAGTCATTGTTTTTAATCTAAAATATTTTTAAGTTGTTAGACTCCGATAAAAAGCTAGTTTCTGTTTGCGATAATCTGATGCTGTATGTTCGTTAGACGTTTCGTCTACTTACAATTTATGGTAATTCATTATCATCTTTAGCAAGGATTAAAGAAAAGTGGTTTGTTCCGTTCCCAGGCAGATAGACTAGAACGGTCACTTTAACGCTTCTTCGGACGTCCCACACTTCTCTGTCCTTTCGGCTTATAATTCAATAGTTGTAGTATTCCGTTCGAATAAGATGCTCCAAAAATTTCAACCGATATTGAGCAATCCTATCAAATATACTAATAATAGGCCTGTTCAGTTCCTAACGTACTTCGCTACCTCTTTTGTGATATTGAAGAGTTTCCTGCCACGTGCTGAAAAATTTTATTTCTGCCGCTTAAATACAATTGGTTTGGGATTTCGTTAAAGCCCAATTCTCAGAGAATTATGGGGAAGGCCATCATCAGAAGTAGAACTTCAGACGTGTATTTTTATTCGTCGATTTTAGAGTTTTTCTGATGGTCCCAAGCAGATGGTTGAACTTGTGTAGCTTCTTCAAATCGTCATTGTTTTTTATGTTAGGTCCATTAGAGCACAGATGTTATGTATGTGTATTACATAAGTGATGTGTATTAGAATGAAAGAGAAGGGCAACAGAAATTCAAGTTTGTCCATGTAGATCGCCTGGCGAATATTAGTGCAAAGACGATTTCCCAGTTAGAGGCAAACAGACGTATGGAGGTGTACTGAGGAAGTACTCGTAGATAACCGGCGTGGGTTCGTGTCACTTTGTACGCGTTCTGTGACTGGGCGTTAGTAGTTTAATTCTGGCTTAGTTTAACGTTGAATTCGTTGGCGTTTATCAGTGCACAAAGCGCTACAGTGTGACAGTTATTGCAAACCATAATCTGTGCGGAAGCAGTGTGTTGTACGTTTATTATCCGCACAGGAGAAATATGTTCAGCAAGTAGCACGTAGTTAGTTATAAGTTCTGAGCGACTGTAATAATTCTATTTTATCTCTGCGCGAGTTGGAATTTATAATTGTGTTGTGTTTTAAAACTTTATGACTTAATGAAAAACGAAATGGCACAATATTATTATTACGGATGCGAGTACTATTACAAATATCTTGTTTATTTAGGTTTTCTTACAGAGTAGGTTTTGGATCTTACCATTACTAGGTCACAAAATAATCTTAGTTTCTAGATATATAGAAAACCTACTTTACAGATACCGTTATACATAAACAATCACTAACATCATGGCACATAAAATTAAGCAGTTTTCATTCAATGGTTAATCGTCTCCTTATAGTTCCTTTATCCAAAGAAAATTTCAATAAAGAGGTAGATATTATAAAAGCCATAGCACAAAATAACGGTTATGATGAAAGAATAATTGACTCTTTAATTAAAAAAAAAACAGAAGAAAATAAATGTTACTTTAAAAAGAATTTTATTCCATCAGGGTAACAACAAATTTCACTTAACAAATTACATACCGTGTATAACAGATAAGATAAATAATAGGTTAAAAAACAATAGTCTTAACATGGTATCAGTAAACAAACGTAATCTTTTTTCACCACTAGTCAATAATAAAGAAAAATATAACACACTGGAGAAAAATGGAGTTTATGAAATACACTGTGCAGAATGCGATGCTATTTATATCGGACAATGTGGCCGTGCTCTGAAACATCGCATTTCTGAACATAAGAAGGCGATTTTAACCAATAGATATAATACAGGTTTTGCAGATCATTGCTTACAACACAATCACTTCATAGACACAAAAAACATAACACTACTCCACAACATACAAAAAGGTAAAAAAATGGATTTGTTAGAAATTTTAGAACTTAAAAAAGCAATAAAAAATAACAAAAATTTAACCAATGAACAGACTGAATTTTGTGTATCCCCTTTATTAAAATCTGTTATTTAGTTAATTTATTTTATATTATTTTGATTGTTCATCATTATTTTAAATTTTGCATTCAGTTTATATTTAGTTCAGTTAATTTTATATTTTACATTCAGATTATATTTAGTTTAGTTAATTTTATATTTTGTATTCATGATTGTATTTAGTTTTTAAAGACACCTGACCTTCCCTTGTCTCTTGCACACCCCCCTTCGCCATCTCAACACAGATGTTCCAGATACGCCCTAAACAGATGTTCACCAACTACACTCCACTCACATCCTGTGTATAGTAATTTTCATTTATTCGCCTCTTTGACAATGGCTCAGTTAGTCGAAAGAGCTGTCAGTTAATTAAAAAAATTTGTGAAACTTACCAAGTGTTTTTATATATTTTACAAAACCTTTGTATTAATATGTTTCACCTAGTGCCCAACGAGTCATCAATTAATATCGTGAAAAGATTAGTAGGTCTATTTCTTTTCTACAAGTTGTTGTTAATTTACACTCTCTTATCTATTACTATTTTACTTTAAAACTCTAATTATAATCTGTTCATATTTAAGTTCTTTTTCGAGAGCTTTCTTCACAATAAAATATAATTGTTTCCTATCACATGCGTTTATCTGCTGTTACCGTTGCGTGGGTGTGTGTGTGTCCAGAATTTTGAGAGTATGATGATGTTGATGATGGCAGTAGTATATAAATGTTCTTTCTGGGACAGGTCAGAGGTCTAGGACAAGGTCAGAGGTCATGTCAAGAGGCCACCTTATCAGTGATAACCCCGCCTTATCAGCGATGACCCCAATTAAAATCCAATTAACCCCGCCTTATCGCTGATAACCCCAATTGACCTCGAATTAATCAGCAGAATAGCGAAACATTTATCGACTATTCAAAACGTTAAAAAAAATAAATTTAAAAATTTTTGAAGTTCCTCTTCATCATATTGTTTTTTGTAAGTAACAAAAAAAAAGCTGGTATAAAAATAAACATTGTATATATTATGTAATTATATGTATATGTTTTTTAGTATAAAAAACTTATATTATATGTAACAAAAAAAAAATCTGGTATAAAAAAATCATATTGTATGTATGTTTATGAATGGTAATTATATGTTTTTTGTAATATAAAAAATCATCGAATCTTTTGTATGTAGTACAACAATTTTGTATTGTAAAAGAATGTATGTATGTTTATGAATGGTAATTATATGTTTTTTGTAATAGAAAAAATTATATTTATACATGTATGCTTTGTATTTAGTAAGTAATAAATCAAAAATGAAAATGTTTTTTAAATTTTTTATTTTTTTAAAAACCTTTATTTTACATATAATTACAATAAAAGTTAAGCAATCATACAGTCCCAACAATTTATTCTTTTAGTTTCTTCATCATGTTCATCACACAAACAGTTCCAATATTGAATTATCCATTTAGTAATATAAAACACGTTACTTAATGCACAGTTTGTTGAAGAGTGATCATATGGACAACGTATACTATTTACAGACTGCTTCTTCAAAACGCTTAGAGATGGACACTTGAGTGATTCAATATCCACTATTTTTACATGACAGTTCAATTCTTTTTGTAAAGTTATTTTTTTTTCACGTCCTTTTATATAAATACACTTTCCATATATATATATGAGTTTAATATTACTGGAAGTTCACTATATTCTGTTAATCCACAATTCCAACTAAGTCCAAGATAATTATTGTTAATCCAGTCATTAACTTTTTTTTTCTTTTCTGATAAATGTCTATAATCGAATGGAGGTAAGAATAAGTATTGATTACAAATACCAGCGAATTTAGCGTTTACTATAGGTTGCACACACAATTCTTTAATAATATAATTGTTTCCATCATCGCGAAAACTTTGAAAGTCGATAACGTATTCCATTGCGTGCAACAGCAGAACTGATATAAGTTTTGCGTAAGTAGGAGATCAAAATATCAACTACGTAAATCATACAGTCCCACACTTTCAATTTCTTTAATTTGTAATACACTGTTCCAGTATTCGATAATCCACTTAGTTAAATGATGTACATTATTTAAAGCACAATAATACAAATTATGTTTGAAAGGACAGTGAATAGAATATGGAGTCTGCTGTTTTAACACTTTTAAGGATGGACAATCGAGTGTTTCCATATCTACTATTTTCACATAACAATTAAATTCTTTTTCTAATGCTACTTTTTTTTCTGATCCTTTAACATAAATACATTTACCGTTCATATATTTATTTAATATAAACTCTAGATCGTTATAATCTTGAAGAACGCACTTCCAGCTAAGTCCAAGATTGGTTTTAATCCATTTATTAACGTTTTTTTTCTTCTCTGACAAATGTTTGTAATTAAATGGTGGTAAAAACAAATACTGATCACTAGCACCAGAAAATTTGTTATCTTGTATACACTGAATACAAAGTTCTTTAAAAATGAAATTGTTTCCATCATCGCGAAAACCTTGAAAATCGATAACGTATTCCATTGCGTGCAACAGCAGAACTGATACACTTTTTATCAACGTAATTATATTTTAAATACTTTTCTTACAGTACCAGATAAAGGCGTATATTGCATAATTGTATCATAAAAAATGAGACAGTAGATAGTAGTTTTTTCCGGTATGTCTGTTGACGTCTCAATATCCAGACGAATGTCTATTGAACCAGTTTTTAATGATTCATTTTGTTTTGAACAATCAATTACACAAAAAGGTGTATACGTTAGAAAGTTTGAACGATTTATCATTGGCGAATTTTCACTGTTGTAATAATACGAGGACTGAAATAATGAATAATACTCATGTAGAATCGACGTTTCACCATTAAAATTATCATACGGATAGTATTCTGAATTTAAATATAACTTTACGTTATAGAATGAGGCAAGATCAAAATGTGCTGGGTTTTTATGTACATTATTTTTCCTGTCAGTCTGAAAACCTACAATAACGTAACGAGGTTTATCTGATTGTGATGACGTTTTAACAGTCCAAGTAAGTTTGTTTGCTTTTGGCACAGACGGATACTCGTAAAGTTCCCATTTTCGAAACGGCATTAATAAAGGTCGATCAATTTGTACTATCTTCAGAAAATCTACCTTTACTACGTCGTTAACATAAACATACGGAATTCTCCATGATATATATTTTATTTTAAATTTGTATGTGTTTACTGTTTCAAGTAAAATTACTGCATTATTATCAGTGGACGCTCTAATTAAAACTAATTCTTGCTTTACATTTAACAAAATCTTTTTAAAATCTTCAGCAAATCCGAACAACCTTTTTAATGGGATACAGAAGCTAATATCTTTTGATGATGGTGCCATATGACTTATTAAATCTGAGGCCCATCCACTATTTTCTAAAGTGTTAATTTCGTATGGTTTAATCGTTAACATATTCTTAATTGTTGATGTTATTCCAAGATTTTTAACTCTATCGACTTCTGATCCACTTATTTCGTATCTAATTTCATCAAACAAAAATGCTAAAGCATTTGAACATAATTTTAAAGTTTGATCATATATACCATTATTATTAGTGTATTCTAGTTTTATATGAAGGTAACTTTCACACGGTAATGTGTACACATCTTGTTGATTAATTGGAATTCTAATTTCATCATTATTATTGAATGTAGTAGAGGTGTACGGTAGATGAGTGTGATAAGCTAATCCTACTATCGATTCATCTTGATACACAACATCTTCTATAATATTTAGAATGCTAGCGTTTACGTTTTGAATATTAAGGTTCATTTTTTGTTTAAATAATCCTTTATTACTGTTAATCCCAATGGCTGTAGAAATTTCAGGTTTTGTGGTGTTAACCGGTCGATATTCATATCTTTACTACTTGTAATTGGCTTATTTGCAGTTGTTTTATTGATTCCGTAATAAAAAATAAGACCCATTATTATTGTTTTCTCAAATACAAACGTAACGTTATTATTTCGTTTCGAAAATTAATCAGTCTTCCTTGTTGATCTTCTAGTCTTACTACAATATTATGTATCCTAGATGTGTTTACTGGTAAATATATCACGTTGGTAGGTTTTTCAACAATTTTAAAACCTGGCGGAACACTAGGATAGAATTCGTGTATTATGTGATCTGGAATTCCGTTGTTATACGAACCGCTAATTAAATTACAAATCAATCGGATGCTCTCTACTCGAACAATACTTATCGGTAAGGTTGAACTGTACCATTTATTTGGATTTATTATACATGTTTCAAATCCTAATATGGTTGCTAACGAATCGGGTTTACTAAAATCAATTTGAACGTTAGAATAAATTTCACTTTTTAATGTATTATTATTCGCCTTTATAATTATTTTTACATTTTCATCATGTTGAATTAATTAATCGTTAATAAACGTTGCGATATCTGAAATTTCATAAGAGCCAGTAGGCAATACTATTTTCTTATCAGTACCATAATATAATACATTGTTAATTCCTTCCTCTATATTAGGTATTGAATGATATGTCATAAAGTCAATTAATCCTAGTTCCCATTTTTCATCACTTAACTCGATTGGTGGAAAAATATCACATGTTAATACGGATCCTTTACCGCTTAGACAAAACATTATTACTGAGAAACTGTAAACACAAATGACCGCAGTTGACTGCATCCATATTTTGTCTTCGTGTATAATTATAAACGATTTCGATAGATCGTTGATTTGATGAATAAAAGTAATTAATTAGTTCGATAGGTGGTCTTAAATTACCAAAACTATCAAAATAATTAACTTTATTTTTACGTTTAAAATAACATACCCAGTGAGTACCATGACCATAACTATTATCTAAATTAACTATTCCAGTTTCATTTTGCCAAATTCCAGCGTGTAACGGTAATGTGTCACGCATAAACACTCCTCTGAAATTAGGAATCTTTAATTGTTTAACATACAGTAGTAAATCTTGAATTGAAAGCGGACGTATAGGAATACTCTTTATTATTTTCGTCGTCTTGGTTTCGTTTTTCTTTTCTTTTTTTTTTTTAGACCTCCTCCTGTTTTTTTATACGGTCTCAAATATAAACCTTTTCCACTTTTACCAGCAAAACGTTTTAAATAATTATAAACTCTGTTAGACATAGTTTTTTTTTTTTTTTTAATTCCCCCACCAAATTTACTTTTAGCTTTCATTATGTTAGTTACTGACCACGCTGCAGCTTTCTCCCCGAACGATGCGTCACTTGATTTAACACGTTCCCAAGCTCTTTCAGCTAATTCCTTATCAGCCTTAGCGCGATTTGTAGAATCTGAATACTTTGAATATGCAATATCGTGTTGTTTACAAGCAGCGTCAAGCTTATTAATTCCTGGATCACCTCTTTGTAAGCGTTTCGCTAAATTTGTACCGGGTCCACAATACTGATAACCGGGTAAATGAAGTTCGACAGGTAATAAATCAATTGATTTGTTTATAACTTTTCCAAGAATATTACTCACTAGACCACCGCCTTCTATCTTGTTTGGATACAGATGCATTTATGACGTTTCATATAAACTTTGTATTATATATACAATGCGAAATTCGTTTATAGTTTTAACAGGATTATCTTTAGTGCACTCCTTATATAATTTATATAATATTCTAACTAAGGTGCTGTTAACTTTATAGTCTTCTAGATCTAATTTAAATGCATTCATAACTCTTGTTAAAGTCTTTTGATTTATAACGTCTGTATCATCTTTAGGATCAGCAACATTAGTCAATCTGCTTTCATTAAAATCTACACTATTTTCTTCTTCACTTCGTAAATAATATATTTTATCATCTATATATCGTTTACATTCATCTTTTGTATTATTTATACCTGTTAATAAAGTCTGTTTATTTATAGCGTCAAGCAAATTAATAGGATCTGCTACATTAATTAACCTTTTTTGCTTGAAATCACAACAATTAGTTTGTGTATTTTCATCAGGTAATTTATTATCAACATAAAGTTTATTGGCAGCATCAAATTTATAAACAGGTGGTGCGATATGAGCCACACGATTATTCTTGAATGAATACACTGGATTATTATTCACCTTAATTGGTATTCTATCAGCTAAATATGATTTAGTAGCATTTTCTAAATAATTTTTATTTACAGCGTCACAAGGTTCGTTAGGATCGGCTAAATTAATAACTTTTTTCATCTTAACATCGTAACAATCGTCTGTATTTGTTAAAGTAATCGAATTTGTTCTCATATATTTTACATTTACGGCATCGTCATTCAATTCAGGATCGCCCACATTACATAATCGTTTATTACTTATATTAAAATTTCCGTCGTCAGTTAATTTAAATCCTTCTCCAGGCGGTCCACGCTGAACGTTGGAACTAACCGCTAAGTCACCACTATAGTGTCCGAATTTATCGATACTCATTTTGAAAATATCGCTTCAAACGTTGCTGCGTCTTCTTTTATTATACCGGCCTCCTGTAGCTCTTCAATAATTGATAATATTTCATTTTCATGACCCGAATGACCTGCACTTTGTGAAGCAATCAATAATTTTAATCTATCGCATAATTCATTTACATTATTCCAGTACACAAACACTGGTTTATTGTTACTGAAATTTAATAAACCGCGACCTTCTGTATCACTATGTAATCGGCTACTTCCAACTTTTGATGCGGATGATTGTGAAAGCTTATTAATAATAGGTTTAATTAAATTTTTATATTTGTAACTAGTACTGCTTTTAACTCTGTTTGTTTTTAAACTTAAATATGCCGCGGTTTCACTTATTATACGCGAGTAGTCGTCTAAATCTTCTTGTGAATATACATAAGCGTTTGGGGTTTTCATAAAAATGAGATCGTACAAACCAGGTGTACCTTTGTACATAACATTATTAATTGTAATAATATCACTTTCATCAGTCTTTAAAGGGTATTTACCTAACATTAAAATATTATTATCTCCAAAATATGGACCAAAAACATGATCAATATCATGATTACTGTCATCAAAAAATTTACGCATATAGTGTCTTATTAACGGACCTTTAAACCATATATCGATAAAAGGTTCAATTGATTGTCGTCCTTTTGATGTTGACATCAATTCTTCAACCGTGGGTAAGGTTTCATACGTTATTTCTTCTTCACGCGGCAATGGTAACGGTGTTTCTACTGTTCGTTTGTTCGATATTGGGATGTTTTCGGTCTCTTCTGAAAACCTTTTGTTTTGTAAACGCGACTGAATATCGTCCATTTCAACATCTAATTGTTGTTCTTCTTTTTTAATCAATGACGAATTCGTTTTTTCTTGTACTAACTTTTGTAACGGAGTGATAATAGGTTTCAACGATTTTTCTGCAAACTGTTCTTCATCAATAACATTTTGTGTTAGAGTCTGATGTTTCTTTCGAATATTTTTTCTTATTTTTTTTAATTTCATTGACAAGCTTCTCTTGCTTGTCAAGGGAACGTGACTTCTTCGATGACATATTGATAAGTAATAAAAACATTTTCGATTACAAATTAGTAATATAGATATCAAAATCAAAACGATAACGGCCGCCACAATTCATATCACTTTCTTTATCTATAACAAAAAAGCCTTTTTTGCGTCTTGTCCATGCTTTAGAACGAAGTTCTTTAAACATTTCAAATGTCATATCAGTATTAACATGATCTCTGTATATATGTTTTAAATTTAGTTCGTCTTGTTGAAAAATAATTATTAAATTCGCGTTATCACGAATCAAGTGTTTTGGGATTCGAACATACGTTTGACATATATAAATAACATTATTATTTTTATGTCTACATATTGTAAAATGATTTCTTATATTATCTTGTTGTTCACATGCTACATCATCAAATATAATAACTGAATTTTGTTCAGTATCATCAGGATGAATGACTTGATCATTTTCTGAAAATTTATAGTATTTTATTGTTGGTATACCTGATAAAACTGTTTCTAAAAATTTGTACTTTGACTGATACAACGATTTTGAAAAAACATAAACGTTCTCAAAACATAAACCATTAGGACTGAACAAAAGATTAAGCATTACGTTTGTTTTACCAGTATTACTTGGCCCAATGATAAGAGCCCTGACATTATTTGGTAACAACTCGCTATGGGCTCTTTCTTTTTTCTCCATAGATTTATCAAAATTACAAATACGTATTTTTTTTGTTTGCTGCACTATTTTCATTATTAAAAAAATAGTTCAAATGATTTGGTTTTTATCAATCCAACTGTTATGCGACTTATCGTATCCTAACCACTGAACAAGTAGTTTATTACCTTTACGTTTTAATATTTTTTCAATTAAAAATATATTGTCGTATTTTGTTTTACTAATTTCTTGTTCGTAAAATCCACCATCTAATACGGTTCCTGTATCATCTTTTAAAATATATGTTCTAGGTACTGTTTGTTTAATATTATGAATTGTAAATATTTCATTTGTCCAATTTGGTAAATAACCTTTGGTAAAAATTTGTTTGTATTTACTAATTCTCACTCTATCCCCAACTTTATATTTCGCAGGTTTCTTATTAACAAATATTCGTTTTTTATTTATTTGTATCAATACCCTTTTCTCATTATTTATATTAACATCTTTAGGTTTCATACTTATAGTTCTGTGTACAGTATTATTATATTTTTTCAATAACTGAGGAAGTACTTCGATCCATGTATACTTTCCACTGGTAGTAAACCACTTCCACATATGGTTTTTTAAAGTACGATTAAAACGTTCAATGATAGAGGCTTTTTTATCTGAATAAGTCGAATAATGATTTATATTATAACGATTAAATAATTGCTGAATCGGTAAATTGTAAAATTCTTTTCCTTTATCAGTTTGCAAATGTTTCATTTTGTTTACATGTAGTATAGGCATTAGAGCTTTTACAATTTCGTGTGAGACTTTTGATTTTAACGGAACTGCAAATGCAAATTTACTAAAACAATTTATCCCTGTTAATATATATTTATAACCTTTATTTAACTTTGAAAAAGAAATCATTTCTACAAGGTCAGCTTGATATAAATCGTGAATACCTTTCAGTTCGACATTGCGTGTAGGAAAATTTCTTCTCGCTTGCTTATGCAATTCATTACTTATCTCCTGTCTGATGCTCATTATTCTAAGTACAATAACAATTAAAATTGTTTAAATCTATAACCTTAGTTATCAGAGGTTACTTTGTATCAAAGTACAACAACTAATTAACAACTGTTTACATCTACGACCTTAGTTTTTCAGAGGTTACTTTGTAAATACGTCAATATAAATTACTGATAACTTTTTATTATCAAAGGTTACTTTGTTAAGAATAAGCAACATTAATTAACTAAAGGTTATCCTAAGGTTAAACAAATAACTAACAAAAAAACGAAGGATACTTTGTAAATACGTCAATATAAATTACTGATAACTTTTTATTATCAAAGGTTACTTTGTTAAGAATAAACAACATTAATTAACTAAAGGTTATCCTAAGGTTAAACAAATAACTAACAAAAACACATCAACTCTTTTTTTATAAATTTTATTTTCACTTTAATATATTAACAAAATTAGCAACACACTTTTTTGATGTGATATAGTCTTCATATTTATAAGATATATAACGCACAGTTTTACATGTCGGATACAAAAGTTTGTGCATAAATTGAATATGCGTAATAGTATTAAAGCATTTCGTTTTAAAACCACATTTAGAACAAACAATATTATCCGAATCATCAACAAATCTTTGATTTTTAAAAAAGTCTTCAATACACCTTCCACTTTTGTCACTCAATGAAGCCATCTTTTATGACTCTGTGTAATTTAACAAGTAAACAATTTGGAGATGCCTTAGCGTGTTCAAACCATGGATCGTCTGTGTCTTGCCAATCGTGAAGTATAACTTTACAGTCTATACACATTACATCATCGTCAACACCAGTATACAAAAAACCTGCCGATACTAAATTATCAACTCGTGGTAAACGTTTAGGCCAACAGCAAAATGTTAACTTCATGATTTCTTCAGTTTCTGATATACATTTTTTCGCATTCATTATATCATCAATATGTAATAATATACTGTATAATGCATAATTATTATATTTATCATATATATAACATACCATTTTACATTCTGAATTAAATAGTTTGTGCATAAATTGAATATGTGAAATAGATAAAGATCCTCTCGTTTTAAATCCACACTCACGACACACAATACTGTCTAAATCACCATTAAAAATAAATCCTGCTTCTTCAAAAAAATCTTGCAATAACTTACAGGGGTTCAATTTTTCGCACAACTTCGCCATTTTTGACATTGCGTCCAACTTGTTGAGCCTCTACTAACTAACTACTTCCAACGGAGAGTTTTGTATTCTTCTTCAAAATCAATATCGATTATTAATTGATTTCGATATTTTTCTAACCTTTGTAATATATCATCATACAAGCAAATCGTTGGAAATTGTATCTTGATAATTTGTTCATTTTCAATTATAGTAACATTTGCTTCAGAAAATTCATTATTTACAAAATAACATATTTCATTAAACGTTGAATCAGTAGATTCTATGCAATATATATACCAATTGAAAGCATGAATATTTCCTTTCTCCATGTTAACAACTTCACGTATTCTTCACAACTGTACGTTCAATCATTATGTTCTTAGAAACTGAACTTTTATTCTTCTTCATCAACATTACTATCGACTATTGTTTGATATCGATTGACCTTTCTTTTGTATTATCAATTGTAATATTAATTCTTTCAATTTATATAGTACATCATCATTTACACATTTCAATCCAAATATCGATAGATTATTTTTTTCTGTTCTAACTAACTCACCCGCAAATTCATTAAAGACATACACAGTATTGTTTTTAAAAAAGTATAAATTACCATCAGAAAATCTAAATGATGAATCGATTTTAGGCGGAATTCCAGGAAATGTTTCAGATATATAACCCCATGATTTAGTAGTGAACGTACACTCATTGACTTCTCTATAATAATTATCATCATGAAATATATAAGTTTTACCTGTATAACTGTTGAATACCGCATGTAAATTATCCGGTTGTATGTTAAATAAAGACTGGATATGTTTCGGATAACCATGACTTAATTTAAGACTCGTTAAATCGAACATGAATACCAAAGAATCTATAAACATAACTATCTCACCAGATGGTAGTTGATATACAGCTAAAATTTTTGTGAAGTTTTTTGGAAGAAACGTTAACCAATGTTTTATTATTAGCGGTTTGGTATATATCATCTCTGCCGGATTTAATATCCACAACCATTTTTCATATAATATATATAATCGTTTATCAGCAATTAAAAATACATTAATATTTTTAAAATTACAAAGATCGATTTTATTTGTATCTATAGGATGCTCGTCTTCTATCTTTGGTACTGAAGAAGATGGTGACATCGGTATGAAAGATGATATAAAAGTACTTCCTGCCTTACCATATAAATTTTGAATGGCTAAAACATCATCATCACCTAACTCGATTTTACCGTTATAATAAGCATACATTACAGAATCTGATACATCTGAATGTGATAAACCTAAAACATGACCGATTTCATGTATTAAAGTTGCATACAAACTTGTGTGGTCAAGAGGAACAACGTTATCAATCGAATATGACCACTTTTCATCTTCATCAATATGAATTTCTCGCCTTGAATTATTATAATCAGGAAAATATGCATGTGCTAATGTTCCACCTTTGCCGTCAAACGTTCTCGTACATTGCCACGATTCTTTTTGCATCATATGTTTCAATCGTTTATTAGAAATTAAAATATCTGTATTTACTCTATCATGTTTAAAACGTATACCAGACTTTTCCTCCCATACTGCAAAAGCTTGTTTAGTCAATTCTAACACCTCTTGATTCGCTAAATAATAATGCCATGTTACTTCAGGTTTGTTCCATTTAAAACTGGATACTCGATAATCAAAAATAATATCACTATTACCGCACCTAGGTTTTAACATTAAATTTATAGTTTCATTATTTAGCTTACCATCAGTAGGTAATTTATAGTATTCTTGAAATATAAGTAACGCATTAGTAATATCTGTTTCATTTACAGTTTGCAACGAAGATTCATCGTCTGTTTGAAGATAACCATATTCATATAAATATTGCTTAGCTCTATCCACTTCAATCTGTGTTGTATTATCGGCTAAAGAATTTATTAGTAATATTGGAACAATTACTATATATAATAAATTTTTAACTACCGACATGTTATTAACAAAGATGTTGCTTTCAGAATTCACGTTGGAACACTAATAAATCAACTGCTAACAAGTATTATATATAAATCAATATATTTTTTTATTCAAAAAAAGTATGAATTAGCTAGGGATTGAACAATTGATACTTACCTTACATAGAATCTATTATTAGAATAGCATAGTTGCACGTTACCGACTAAGCTAATTCATATCTTATCTGTATACCATGACAATCGTTACATTTAAATGTAATATATTAGATGAAGACGACGCTATCTGCACTGTAAAAGGAAAAAAACAGTTTACGTGTCAACGAACTCGGAATGTTTATGTTTACGTTTTTAAATGTACAAAGCCGACGTGTATGTTTATGTTTACATTTTTTACTAGGTCAGTGTGTCGTCGAGGTCATGTTTACGACGTTATCACAAGAACGTTTGTTTATGTTTACGTTTTTTACGGTCGTGTCAACGAACTCGGAATGTTTATGTTTACATTTTTACTAGGTCAGCGTGTTGTCGAGGTCATGTTTACGACGTTATCACTAGACAGTTTGTTTATGTTTACGTTTTTTACTAGGTCAGTGTGTTACGGTCTAGTGACCTCGAGGTCGTGTTTACATTGATTAGAAAAGGTCAACGGGGTTATCTGTTGATTACGAAATGTCAACGGGGTTATCTGCTGATTAATTCGAGGTCAATTGGGGTTATCAGCGATAAGGCGGGGTTAATTGGATTTTAATTGGGGTCATCGCTGATAAGGCGGGGTTATCACTGATAAGGTGACCTCTTGACATGACCTCTGACCTTGTCCTAGACCTCTGACCTGTCCCAGAAAGAACATTTATATACTACTGATGGCAATTCTGCTGCTGTGGTCGTTGTCTCTAAGTGTTGTAGTTGTTGATGCTCCAAAATTCCTCTTTACGTCTTGGTGTGAGTGTGGTAGTGTGTGTGTGTCCATGTCGATCTGCAAACGGGCAGTGTAACGTCGTCTGTACATTCCTTGAGTCTGAGTGTGTGATTGCCCAAAATTGACAATGGTATTTATACTGGTGGCGATTTGACAGGCACAGGCCTGTTTTTGACAAGCTAGAGATTGCCAAAGCGTCCTTTTTATTACACTCACTTTTTGGTTAATTATCGCGAACTCATGACCATATTCGTCACATGGTCGATATCATTGTTTGCATAATTTTTCTCTGGTCACTTACATATTAATTACTCTTTAATTACACTAGAAATTAATATTAATTAGTTAGCAACATTAATATTGGAGTTTTCTGCAATATTTTTACATTACCATACTCGTTAAAAATCCCTATATATAATGGTGTCTTTATAATTGGCGTAAGTCTTTGCTTACAGGTTTAACACAAGTAATTAGTTTATTATAATCCTGTTAAGACACGATTACGGCTGTAACGCATCACCCCATCTTTTCGTTCAATGCCTGTCGGAACTGGCTCACACACACAAACACACACACGCCGTATTTTTAATTACCGAAGCAGGTGCACTCTCGGCATGACAGAGCCTGCATTTTCTTGCACAAAATTGTCTAAAACTGTTCCTTATTCTATTTACGCTAATTACAATATAAAACATATCGCCCTGGGCAAATATCCACATATATGTATTGTTGGAATATACACACTGTTTGTAAACATAAACTATATAATAAAGAGTATTTCAAACAGAATAATCACTGTTGCACACCACTATAGAAAAATTATTCCGATTAGCGCTTTCAAGCTTCTCAGCTCATCGTCAGATCGGAAATTCTCAGCTAATCGGAATAATTTTTCTATAGTGGTGTGCAACAGTGATTATTCTGTTTGTGATTATAACCACTAACACAACTTTCTTAACCAAACTTCTGAAAAGAGGATTTCGTTGTATACCGTCAGCGGTTATTTTGATCTTTCACTTTGTCTGTTTGACAATAGGCATTAGATGATTTGACTTTGCATTTAAGTTTGTTTATCAGTTTGTTGGTAAACGTAGGTTGATTGCAGTAAGTAGCCTAACATGTAAAAACGTAAACAATTTTCATGATCGTTATAACTAGTTAAATATTTTGGGTCACATTTTTATATAGACTAAATTCAATTATATGTTTACCATGACATGAATGAAATTCTTTTCTATTTCTTGTCAGTCAGTACTTCGTGATTTTCCATTATATTTATTACTTTTCCTCTTCCCTCTTTAAAGTAGTTATTAAAACTTGTTTGAACTACAAAAACATAAACACAAAAACCACCTTATTTTAATAAGTTTACAATGAATGTAAGATATGGGCCGATAATACGATTACTTCTTAGCCAATGGAAAAAAGAGTTCGAGTTGTGATTAAGCGCGTTTAAATAGTGACGCTGGTTTTGTTGGGTGGTGTTTTTATCTAGATAGTAACAAATGAAGCTATATATTTTTACAAACTAATTTGAATTGTGTTCACGTTACTAAAAACATAAATGATAAAAACAATTAAAACCTGGATAATAGTCAGTAGAATTTGAACTCAAATTACATAAACAGTCATAAACATATTTTATTCACTTTAACTTGTAATTAAGATTTGTAATTTATTATTATACTTTTTATTATCGATACTTATTAGTCCTTACAGTCTTTAGGTCGTTGTATTTACATAAATAATTGTTTCTTCATTCAAAATTCGAGTCGTCCCTAAAAACATTATTTCTTTTATACTCAATAAATATCAGTTAATGTGAAGAGGTAAGGTACAGAAATAGATAGTGTGTGTGGCTACATGACGCATTTCACCCGTTGTGTGAACTGCAAGCTTATGCAATGCTTGTGAATCTTCTCCATATTCCAAACGACCTCTTTCAGATTGTGGTCGATTATTCTACCGACATTCAAATTAGTTTTGTCACCAACTCTGCCACACATGCTGAGTATGAAAACGAGTTATGAAAGCCAGTATGACATTAAGAAGCGGAGCGACAAGGAGTTGAGTTACGGTTCACCGTAAAGAGGTAAATTCGATGTATTGTGTGCAGATATCTGTAATTAGTGAAGTTTATCATTTAGTGCGACACAGTTAAATAGGTGAAATTTAAAATTGTGTGACAATTGTAGACTTTGAAGAAGTGTTGCATATGAGAGCTTATTTTCGTTTTTGTTTATTTAAACTGTAAATTAAATTTCTAATGAACAATTGCTCTGGTGTCAGTTATTCTGTTTCAACTGTTCAAAAATGACGATCGTGTCACTGTGTTAACAATGTCTAGTGAATTTTTTCCTATTAAGTAAACAGTGTTAGTATAGATTTTTTTCTTATTGTTACACATGTCTTGTCTAAAAATCAATTAAAGTTATTGTATAAAATTATTTGTAGTCATATTAATCACAAACAAGTAAAAACGTTGATCCACAAAAACGTAATAACC
The DNA here is from genome assembly GCA_034769895.1 of Magicicada septendecula. Lineage (NCBI taxonomy): Eukaryota > Metazoa > Arthropoda > Insecta > Hemiptera > Cicadidae > Magicicada > Magicicada septendecula. Next base: position 399,765,772 of record CM068369.1, on the reverse strand, counting down.
ACAAACAAGAGAGCCATTCACTTAAAGAAACGTTGTTACCGTTGATAGAAATTCCTTTAATATAAACAGCTCCATTGATTAAAACTGTTAATACCTTTAGCTGTTGTGTCCATTCTTATGGATGTTTTTTATGCATTCAAAATCGTGACCCGCAGACAGGTACTAATTTTTTGAAACAAAAAATAACAGTTAAACTAAAGTTAAGGAAAATAGAATCTGCAGTATTAATGAAACGAGTTTTTGGCCAAATAATCTTTCGTTATAAGCTGGTGTAATATGGAGCGTTATGATAATGGCTTCATCCAAGTGTCAATAATCTTTGGCTGGTTTGGATTAACCATTTTTAAGAATCTTTCAGGATCTACACAGTAAGAAGTTAAATGAACTTTGTATTCATGAGGCACAAATTCTTACTACTTATAATTGTATAAAAGTAGGCTAGTAAGTATTGTCTTGATCTTAAATCAGCTCTATCTTAATGTTCATTATTAAGTTTTGCCACTCTTGACTTGGCCGTTTTTCACTGAATCGTTCTCGAAAATGCATGCTTTTTTACAATACGAGTTTCATACAATTTGAGTCACTTTTGATATACTGAAGAAGACGAAACAGGACATCTTTTCTGTTATTCTTCAGTCCCCACGTGAGACTTTTCTGAATGAATTTTGCTTAAATTTTGCGCATATTACATTATGACTAAACTTTCGCGAACAGTATAAATTGAGTTCGTGATTTAATAACTCATGATAGAGCTAATAACTTTAATAATTCAGTATAAACAGAATGATTTAAATTGAGTTCCTGAACTACTATTTTTTCCTTAAATAATGTTTAGCTTTGATGAGGTCTCTCACTTCAACAGATCTCCGTCATTCTTGCTGTGCTTGTTGGTCCAGAACGGGATTCTTCTCTACGGACTCACGGCTATAAATAAGTGCTTTGTGCTACCGAAAAACCTGATCCAGGAACAAAGTACGTCTCTATAAGCTTGTTTTGACTTTTAAATATTTCTATTGTAGTTTTTCAAGTTTGATACAAAATTGAATTTCATATCGTTTAATAACAATAGGCTCTTTTTGTGACATGAAGCAATCCAAATTCACAAGCTATGGTACAATGAAATCTATTAATGTTAAGAAATAAATGTAACATGTTTATGAATTTACACATGAATTACAGTTTTCAACTACTGTTGCCTTTAAATTAAAATTTCATGGAAAAATCCATTTTTATAACTTTTTAAACAAACTTGATAAATAGAATGATCACTGCTGCACACCACTATAGAAAAATTATTCCGATTAGCGATTTCAAGCTTCACAGCTTATCATCAGATCGGAAATCACTAACACTACTTTCGTAATTAAACCTCATGAATATTTTTATGTATGTTTTTACAATGACACTAATACAACTGATGTTTTTTCTCAAATAGAGGAACCATCTTCTAAACCTTTCATAAAGATAAATTTGACCATACACGAGACTATCAGCACTGCGTGTCAATTTGACGTTTCTCCTTGTTTACGAGAGGAATTGGTTGCCAAAACTCTGGCAGCGTAAAAACAAATATTCAGTCAAAGGTGGTTACATACCTAAAAGAGTGAAGATAAAAATCGTGCGGCGAAGGCCTGAAGAAGTTCGTTTGAACAGTACAGTTTATTCACTAAAGACTAGGATTGGTGAAAAGCACCCTGATGTCTTAGTATGCGACGTTGGTATTGTATGTAGGGCACTATATAGGCTACATGAACATTGTATGTAGGGCACTATATAGGCTACATGAAAATTGTATGTAGGGCACTATATAGGCTACATGAACATTGTATGTAGGGAACTATATGGTTTTTGTTCATACTGAATCCTGTTAAGTTTTGCTATGTAGTTTATAGACTGCGCTGTTATCATGAACCAACTTTGCCATGACAACAACCGTAATGTAAATGTTGATGGACCACTGACCCACAACAATACTCTGTCGTGGCATACAATCAAAGTGCGTTTTTGAGCCTCCATGCCGTTTTATTCTGTAGAAATAAGTACCTAAAAAACGTTTTCGGGGTAATAATACGGGGCAGAAGCCTACTACCGGCTGCGCTACCTTTTGAACGGTTCCTAGGAGGCAGTCTATCCTACCTAGTCCTTACGATACGTAGACGGTAAAAAGTTATCAATTATTTATTAAATCTGTATTAGTAAGTAAGAATTCCAAACATTCTGTATTGTGTTATGTACTACAAAACAAAAGGAACGAGATCAAATTAGATATAATATCAGGGCAATCTTGTACTTGCAGAATATATGTATTATGTTAGCAGCGTGGTTCGATAGCAGAGGTGACAGAGGTAATCCTTCTAATTCGGTATTCCTTCTCTTCAGTGTCAGTGTTTTTTCCAGGTTTTCTTACCCATGGCTTAGGGTAATCGGTATTCCGCTACTTATGTGTGTTTTGATCGTTCTTCACGTGTTAGATATTAATAGGTTTTTTACTGTTTGACGTTGAGTTGAGAATAAAATTGATTAACCTACCTATTCGAATAACGTGACTTCCTTTGGATGGTAAATTTATCAATCGTAATTCTGTCGAATACAAAGGTTTTCGACACAAAGGTTTTTAGTTTTAATTATGTCGTTGTACAGTTAAAAAATATATGGGACGTTACAAAACGGATTAAATTTAATTTAAGTCTCTTGTGTACCGTAAATCCGGTAAAGGAACGTGTACGTGACACGTTTTATTCAGAAAAGAAAGACAGTACTGTCATTGTCTGGTAGGTTAAATCATAGGTACAAGTTTGTAGTTATCTAATATACTACAACTTGTACTACAGATTTAATGAACTTGATAATACTGTAAGTAAATCTACCCCTACAGAAAAGGATAATTCCTAATCCATATAGTATACCTACATTATGAACATCATACTTGTCATTCGAAATAGGCATGGGAAGATAAGTTGTTTGTACAGATTTATATCACTTTATCGGTTAAACTAGCGGTTATATGCCACAAATAAAAACATCTAGTTTGAATAACGTTGTTTTGTTAATAGATAACTTCTCCATACGCATAATAAAAATCAAAATTTTGTCAATAGGTATATTTTAATTTTCTTATATCTATTGTATATAAATGTATGCTACGCTGATTAGACTAGGCTACATGACGCTTTGTACGCGCAATGTGAGCGGTAGAATTACGCAACGCTGTAGATCATTTCAAATGCGCCTTTCACATATTTTTCGAGTATTCTGTCGGCATTTAGGCTCTTCCTGTTACATACTACACTACAGCCGATGTACAAATACAGGAATTCAGAAGCGGAGTTAGTTTAGTTTATATCTGCAATTTGGCGTAAGTTATCGCAGTTATGGTTATTGTGGTGTGTGATTTATTGTGAAAAGACATCTGTAATTTGTATCTTGTAGTGTTTATTGTAATGAAAATACATAGGACTGTCATCAGACCGGTGCTATGCTACGGGTTTGAGGCATGGACAATCACACAGAAAACAGTCGACATAGTAGACACCTTTGAAAGGAAAATCCTCAGACGCATTATAGGCCCAATACAAGAAAATGGCTCATGGAGACTGAGATACAACAACGAATTGTATCAAATATATAAAGAGATACCAGTCTCAAAATTTATAAGAATTCAAAGATTGCGTTGGGCCGGATATGTTATGAGAATGGAGGATGGCAGAAACCCTAAGACGTCTTTGCTGGGTACATGGGAGGGAACGAGACCTAGAGGTAGCCCGAGGAAGAGGTGGGAAGATGGCGTTGCAGAGGACGCGGGAGAGATGGGGATAAGAAACTGGAGGAGGTTTGCAGTGGATAGAGTGGATTGGAGGCAGAGATTGGTGGAGGCCAGGGCCCGACTTGGGCTGTAGCGCCATAGGAGAGAGAGAGAGAGAGAGAGAGTGTTTATTGTTTCACTCAATATTGTGTGTTAGACAATCTTAAAGAATTATTGTATAGGAATGTGTACCGTTGTTTTATTTATGTAAACTCCAACTAAAGTTCTAAATAGCCATATCATCTGGTGTCAACAATTCTTCCATAGTTCATACCCGACGATACGTGGACCGTCGTAGCAACATGTGTGTGTGTGTGTGTGTGTGTGTGTGTGTGTGTGTGTGTTAAAATACAGTATATTTTTAGAACATTTAAAGGCATATAAAGATAGAACATTTAAGAACTGATCAGAATGAATTATACACAAATTATAATAACAATGACATTATAAAACTGGCTACACTCACTTGCATAAACAATAAGATGAAAAATCGTATAAAACTATTTAAAATTTTAGATACTAAACTAGCTTACAAAACAAACAAAAAATCTAAATGACTCAGACAACAAAGGTGATACAATAAAAAATGGACTATTCAAATAGAATGCACAAGCTGCAACAGGTTTTACATAGGCCAGACAAAAAACAATTAAACAACTTTTTTTGAACATCTAATTGCATACAAAAACAACAATATTTATGAATCCAATTTAACCACACATGCAATAAATACAGGACGTAAGTTTCCAGACTACAGCAACACAATAATAATAAAACGTACACCATATAAAGACCCTTTAATGATTTTATGGGAAAACTTACATTATAAACATAAAACAGTAAACAAACCAATAGCAGAACACCTACAAATCAATACAAAACATAACGAGATTTTTAAAACACTTAATGTGCATTATTATTTACCACATCTGTGTACAGCAAACAAATGTACACAACCAAAAGCAGACAAGATTTCACAGCAGCAACCAACCAGGACACTAAAAATTCAATGAGACTAAAAACAAAAACAGCTAACATTGAGCAAAATTCCTGATGCTCGAAAAATGTTCCAAACAAGAAAAAACAACTCGATGTAAAAAAAATTAGGCACTTTATAGAATGTCTAGGAATTTCATACAATGCCTGAATCTAGCCGGCAAAGTATGAAATAAAACATATTTCATACATTGCCTAGGGATTGTATAGAGAGGGGCGTAACGTCTTCTAGGTAATGTATAGAAGACAATGTGTGCGCTGATGTTTCATGTCACAACATAAATCCCCCTCCCTCACCCCGTACCATGCCTAACCTAATTCAGGCAACAGAACATACAAGGACTTCAACTGTTAGCATTGATCCTGTAGAGCATTCTAGCGCAAATAAAACCACCGACTCAAATCACCCTTTAGAGGCAGCCCAAGAATCCCGCCCAAATCTGACAGTGGCATGCTGTGTTTGTTCAAACGAAACTTTTGGTTCTGAAAAGTGTGTAGAGTGCTGCTGAGATATGCATAGTATGTGTGGACATTTTTTGAACACTAATGGCAATAGTGGAGATAAGTGTGACGATGGCGAGAAACTGTGTACTCTCTTCTTCAAAGCAAAAAATGCAACTGAATAAAGAAAAAGGCCAAAATTATTTCTTGAACTTCAGGCAAATTAGGTGAAATCTGATTTGACAAAAATTTCCTCCAGCTCCTGTGAGCGGGTCTGTTTGTGTTCCTATTCCTGAAATAGACAAGGGGCGGGGAGATCTTCGAAACATCCTAGCAATCGTCGTGAGTATCACAGAAGACGGATTTTACAAACTGGAAACCACTAACGGATTGTTAAAGCAAATGTAGACAAGATCGCAGTTCACTGTATGCCCAAGACCACTAATGGGGGTTGACGATGTTCCAGAACAAAAACCGCAATTCGTTCTGCTGCTACTGCCCAATAATCAGGATCCGGACAAGGGCTCGTAAAATGTGTGTGCAAGACTAGTTGTCAAAAAAAAGTAATTGTGTAAAAAATGAAATAAAGTGTACTTCAAAATGTCACAGTTCTCTGTCTTGTTGTAATAAGTAGAGTATACAAAGTCTTACAAAGTGTCATACAAAGTCCCCCTCCGTGTAAAATCAAACAATTATGTGTTATTTTGTAATAAAATATTTTTCTTTTGAACGTAGTAAGCTTATTTTACACTTTGGCTAAAGAATCACTGGAATTATGTAAAATGCCTAGGCAATGTACAGAATACCTGGGAAAAGTGTAAAAACATTTGAAAAGTATTCTGTTCTATACTTTGCCAAAAAACTCCAGACATTGTATAAAATGAATAGGTATTCTGTAAAATGCCTTGATTACATACTTTGCCGGTAACATATACAAGTGTTTGAATGTATATATTGCGACATAATATTCTTGTGTATGTGTTGACGTGTCTCCCATCCATTTTACATACCCAACAGGCAGTGGGATTTAGGCTTTTTGAGCTTATTTGAGTTACGTTTAAACACTTCGTCACATATAAGATTGCATTTGTTGAGAGAAGAGAGTGGTGTGAGATTAAATAAATAAGATAAATTTAAAAAATTAAAAATGTTTTATTTAAAAGAAAACAAATCTGAAAAAAATGTATGCCCCTTGTTGTAACTGAGCATCTATTCTAATCGCAATATGTAATTTACCTTTTAAATAAATTACACCTTATAAACTTTATATACTGTAAAAAATATTTTAAAATTGGATACCTGATAGACGTTAAGGAATTAATAACGATTAAAAATTTAAATAATAATTTAACACTTTAAACGTTGTGATAATAAACGCTTTCTAACTACCATCATTACAAAAGCCACAATGTAAACTTAAATGCTTAGCGTGGCAATTCAATTTTTATATCAAATTTCTCACTTCAGATTTTTGAATTAAAATAAAGTTATATTAATTTTAGTATTTACAATGTACACAACTATTTAGATACGTATACTTTTTACAGGTCATTACTGTCTCTGTTTCATTACTACCTCTGTTTTAGTTAGTTACTTAAATAATTTAGTTTATTGTCACCTGACGCTGTAGATCAGTGGTGCACAATCTTTCAACATCCGAGGGCTACTAAAAACTTTTAAATGATCATGGCGGGCCACAAGGCGACTTCTCTCCATTTCGCCAACCACCTACCTAACCTTTCCCCTTATCCTAATATTTCCAGTAGCATTTCCGTGAAAGATAATGCTTCTAATTAAAGGGCGTTTTCTAACATGTCTCATAAGTAAGTAAGTAAGTAAACTAAACACAGCTACATTTAAACTAACTCTATTGAATAATTAAAAACTCACCTGAAAAAACGTTTGTGGTCACAAAAATAATACAGCCATCAAATACCAAAATCGAAATTTTAATTTGTAAAGAAACACTTTTAAAACAATCTTTTAAAAAACACGTAATTTTAAAAATCAGTTTTACCTTTTTTAGTTTACTTTTAAAAGACACACAATTGCAATAAAATTATTAATTTGAAAGAAAGCACAAAACTATTATTTGTTAAAGAGGAAACTAATTTAGAGCCTAATGAGAGACTTGACACTGTTTTCACTATTCTGTCTATATCGGGTTCAATGTTGGACACAGCAATTCGCAAGTTTCTCTCCAAATGTTCATCAGTCAGACGGGAATGACCTCTTGATTTGATCTGTTTCATCAAAGAAAAAGACTGTTCGCATAAGTAGGTACTTCCAAATAATATTGCCGTTCTTAGAGCATGATTGTTCAATGCTTTCATTTCCTCAGGTAAGTAATTTTTATAAAAATCCAGTAGAGAAACCTCAGAAAATTTTGTCTTCAATTCAAGATCAATTAGCTCCATCTGGAAATCAATGGCCACTCTCAACATCAGTAGGGAATGGTAGAGCAAACATATCAAACAATTTCTCAAATTTTCTCTTATCTTGAAATCGACGTTTAAACTCATTTTGAAGATTCTCTATAAGTGAGGCATATTTAGTGAAGTTAATGGGTTGTTTAGAACTTGCTGCAAAACTGTTGATTGTAGAAAAATGTGTCAGTAACCCAGACGTCAGCTGTGACTGCCATAAAATCAGTTTAACCTCAAACGATTTTATTAAGTAAAACAGATTGTGTATCATGTTATTTTTTCCTTGAAGTTTGGTATTTAGCTCATTAAGATGTTGGGTTATGTCAACTAAGAAAGATAAATCGCACACCCATTCATTGTTCTCAAAGTCTGCTACCAGATTCTCATCACGGCTTTTCAAAAAGATAATTATCTCTTTACGCAGGTCATACACTCGTTTCAGTATTGTTCCTGCACTAAGCCAACGAACTTGTGTAAAATAAAGAACATCGTCGTACTGGGTCTAATTGTAATAGGAATTCTCGGAATTGGCGATGAATGAGTCCTCTGGAACGAAGAAAATTTATTACTTTGATCACTGCTTTCATCATATGCTCCATATGAATAGTTTGTGCACAAAGGTTCCCTTGGTGAAAGTGCAGTGGAATGCGACTATATCATTGCCCATGTTTTTACAATCTGTTGCTAAATAGTTCACTACTACTTGCTTCTTTCCCACCATGGCTGGCTCACCATCTGTTGAAATGCCATATAATAGTTTTAGGTCTAAATTGTACTTTTCCAAAATGTTTTTCACCTCACAATAAATATCTGAACCTTTGGTTGTATCTTTGATAGGAACTAACGCCAGGAATTCTTCTGTTATGTGAAAATCTTCATTAATACCACGGATAAAAATTGAAAGTTGTGCTGTGTCAGTGACGTCTGTGCTTTCATCCATGGCCAATGAAAAAAACTTAAATTCTAATATTTTTTTCCTTCAATGTTTTTTCAATGTCTGATGCCATTTCTTCTGCTCCTTTGGATACTGTCATACGATTAAGACTAATTTTTGAAATAATACTTTTTTTCTCCGGGAAAGCTATATTTGCTACTTCTTCCAGACATTCTTTAACTAGCTCTCCATTTTTGTACGGCTTCATTTTTTTAACTAAAATTTTAGATACAACAAAACTTGCTTTAACTGCAATTTCTGAGTTATCAGTCACTTTCCGGTAAAGATTTTGTTGACTTGTTAGTTTACGTTGGAATTCTTTTACCTTATCCTTTCGCAATTGTCCCGTCCACTCTTTGTATTTGCCAGCATGTTTTGTATCGTAATGACTCTTCACATTGTACTCTTTCATTACACCCATGGTTTAATGAAGTCTTGTCAATGAAGGAGTCTTGTCAATTTAAGGGGGGGGGGAACCGTATATGTTAAAATGCCATTTTCTCACCATCTATTTTGTGCTACAGACTTGAAATGAAATTTGAACAGCTTAATCATCACACTTTCAGATTGTTATGGGAATAGAATAATAAATTTATAAATTTACAAAATTTATGATTTTCTAAATTTTTTATATTTTTTAAATAAAAACCTTTTTTATTTCGGTCAGTTTTTAAAACATTTTTATAATTCTAGTAGACAAATGTTATTAGTAGAATAACTGTACAAATTTTAACTTCCTATGTTATAAGGTAATTATATAATTCTCGAAGATAAATAATAAACACAATTGAGAATAAATACATATCGTACCATTTCTTACATTTATTACCCTGAATTGTATATTTTGTTTCAGCGTATATCACTCCAGAAACAAAAATAATTGATTAAATTGACTCCAGATAAATACGAAACCAACCTGCGAAGTTAGTGCACAGGTAAAGAGGAGTTTTACCGCAACTGATTACAGCAATATATATTAAAACCAACATTGTGAGTACAAAAAACTGAACTTAAAAACTGGCAAAACAGTATAAAATAAGTTTACAACCAAACAACATATTAAATGACCAACTATACTTTAAATCACATATACTATTTGACACAATCATACAGAAACCAAATAATACTTTGAATCCCAGCGCTAACCCCCTTCCACCAACAACCCCCCACACATACCACCAACCTGAAAAAATCCGTTACAACTGTTTCAAGACATTCTGTATTTATACCTCGTTGAAGAAGGTGAACAGCACACCGAAAAGTACGAGGACATTAAGAAACGTAAGTGTTCACAAGGAAAGTTACAATTTATCACTAATATTAAGTGTGTGAATGAAGAGGATGAACCAACAAAACAACTATAAAATAAGTTTTCGTAATAAACGTATAGTTAGCATAAATGGGGTTTATTTATTATGCTAATCGTGATATAAATGATTTACATTTAGTAAATGGGACTAGTGGTATTTTATGTGAGTTTATCACTTTCTCATATGTATCTCGCCCTAAAGCTGGATGCCATTTACATTTAATGCCAAGCGTTGTGCAGCCATTTACATTTAGTGGTGTAAATATAATTTACATCTGTGGTAATTAATTGTGTAAACCATTTACATCTAGTGAATATTAATCTGTGCTAATTATCTGCGCGGATTAATTACTCAACAATTATGAATCATATTAATTAAAGATTTATGTAATACGTTAAAATTGATATATCTAAAATTATTTCTATTCGTCAGATTTGACTCAACACAGTGTCTGATTAAATACGATTTTATGAGTCTATTAATCAGACGTTTCAATGGTCGAGTTTATTGTATCCATTGATGTTTAGCATAAGTTATGAGATTTTTAGTGTAATACTTAGAATGAAAATACATCAATAACAAAGGTGAAATTTCAATAATGAACGCATGAATACTGTAAATTAACTACTTATTTATTACACATCTTACTGAAGTAAGTAACTATATCCTGCAAATTACATACATATTAAAGCACATGATATAAATACAATTATTCAATTTATACGATGTTTCCTGAAACATAAACACATGGTACATTCAAATGCAGTAAATAATGCACATATATAAAACATACACGAATAATAAACAATCAACAATTATACTTATTCCTACCTAAAATGCGTTCATTATTTCTCAGATAACGAATTACGTTAGTGTTATTTTATAGATTTTATGATTCATATGACTCATATGTAATTATTCTCTTGGGGTTAGTTCTTTGAAAAGAGGCAACAGAACAGTAGTGTAGTATATACTACTAAGATTAAGTAGACATAAAGCTTATCTTTGAGAGTGTTTATCCAATTCCGTCGTCGTGAGAAGACACTTTCTAGATGATTCGTCGAAGATCATAATCACTGTTACGCAGAGCACTGATAATTTCACTTCACTCCACTAAATCTCCACTCCCGTCATGTGTATGGTATTGTGGTAACCCGCTGATGTCGAGTGTCCGGAGTTCAAATAGTGAGGTGTTAATGTTGTCATTAACTTGAATTGTTCTGAAAGTTTGCCATATTTGTGTACATGGTTAACTGTGCCGTCTATTTGGGTGTATCGCGTACTGCGTGCTTAATTGTTTGGTATAGTTTATTCAACTAATTGTTCAACATGGTGATACGTTATGATGTGAGAATGTTTGAGGTGACACTCACTGTTCTACTTTAAATGTTAATTAGTATATTATTATGTGCGCGTCAGTTGAGATTTCAAGTCCCGTACGCACTCATAGTTTATATTTCCGCACAGAATTGTGTATAAGTGTGACTATACCGATGTCTTTGTTCACTTATGAATTTACAAATTAGTGAATCCGGTCGGTCGACATAATCAATCGTCTGTCTATCGTACGCACTAACTTCTGACTATTAATTGCGACTACCAACTGCTACTATTAACTACATACTCTTGACTACCGACTGACTGTTAACTGCGACTAACTGTTCGATTGAACGACTTGACTACTCGATTGAATACTTGACTATCCGATTGAAAATTACTGACTCTCGATTAACTACTTGACTGCCCGCTCCGCGTCTTCGCCAAACAGTTTTATTGGAACATCTTACCCATAAGTCTAAGTTTCGATCTCTACGCCTTCTAGGGCTCTTGATTGGTCGTACAAATTCCTACCCTTCTGTAGATCTCATCCTCTGTTTCATGATTCGTCGGCCGAACCCTTCCTACTCTCTCCACGAGCTCTCTTAGAAGATGCTTGATGCTGGTTGGTCGTCGTCATCCCCGGAGTGTTTCATGTGACGAGCGTAGCACAGATTCTAAGAAATTAGGACAATTTCATGGCCTTCTGTTATCCTTTGTTTAGACTTTCCCTAAGGTTCTGACTGAGCTTTTGTTAACAGACTCCAGGTCTTGGTTAATTGTCTAAGTTCCACGACGTTCGTTCCGCCGATTATCAACCCTTCGTTGTCTTCATTTCGGTGAAATTCTACTTTTCAGTCGTAAATTTCAGTAAGCTGTCAAGAATGTGTTTTCACGCTGTGCAGGGTACACTGGCAGTATTCACTGAGTTACGTCTATTGTCTATCTCTCCGTTAAAATTGCTCTGTACTTCCTTTGTAACATAGTAAAGCCTTTCATAATTGAGCAGTTACACTTTGCTTCCACAGCAGGCGTTCCATCTCGATTCCGTGTAACTCGGCAGCTGGACGAAGTCTTTGTTTCAGATTGTTGGGTGCTGTAAATTTTGACAAACGGCTAGCTGTCAGTGACACCTTGAAATACTCATTGTGTGCAGTGCTCAGACATTTTTTCTTTGTCTTCGCTCTGTCGTCGGGTTTGACGTGCCCTCGATTCGTCATTATTTACGACCTGGGCTTGTGTCCGTCGACTTGAGTGTGGGAACGTGTCACTTGATCGAGGAATTAAAATTTTTAAAATTTCGATCATTACATTGTCCCCAAATTGGATTGGATGTTGGACTTCGGGAGACATCTGATCCAATTTCTGCGCTCTGTCCCAGTCGTGGATGTCTGCTTCGGAATGGACATGGTTGACTGACATCTATCTCTCATAGGAAGCAATTAATTGTTATTCCCCATCTTAATGTTTTATATGGTCATATGAATTTATTTCCGCACATCTGAGTGAATGAACGCATTTTTTACACTTTGTCTGTCCATATGCGGACTGTACAATACGATTTCGAGTAAATAATTGAATTTAAGACATGGACGTTTGTCCATTTGACAGTTTGTCTCGTTACTCTTTATACACAATGTATTAGATAAGCTGTAGATTAGCTACCCATTATATTAATCGATCTTATGTCGATGACCTATATAGCAATAAAATACTTTTAAACTTGTCATTACTGTCTCTAGAATACAGTTGATACTAACAAATATATACATATGATCAATTCGTAACATATTATAAATGATTACATTGGTAAAAGAAACATACCTATTAATTAAATAGTTAAGGAATCAGCATACTTCGTGATGCATACTCTTAAAGTTATAAAACAATCGTCCATTTTGAATTATTATTTACATAAACAAATTATTCGAGTCTCTACATTTTAACAAGTTATTATTCATAATTATTAACGTCTTTGGTGTCCTGTGTCATAGTATTACACTGTCCTTCTGACACATGGTACATTTCACAAATCACTTTCTGTATATGTTGGTATTTATACGTCTAATTAACATAACGAATGACAATTATGTGCTGATCACAAACACAGTTAGCATTGAAATACAGACTAAACACAACAAGTAAAATGCATATCATTATTTGGTTAGCTGGACTGGCCGCGCGAGCAAATTACCTAAACTATGTCTTCTGCTGGTCGCCGGGAGTCGTCGCTACCATTCGTGTTATCTATACTTCCGTTCGCTGGCTCATGATACGCCTTAATTTGCCGTATATTAAATTTTCCTCTCGTCTTCCCGCTATCGCACTCCACGAGCTCATATGTGGCCTCGCCGATGATGCGGTTGATTTTATATGGTCCTGCGAAAAGTTCGAAGAACTTGTCAATTCTCTTTGACGCAGCGTCGGATTGGTGGAATGCTCTTACCAGAACCTTGTCGCCAATCGCAAATTTTGTGATTTTCTTCTTCTCATTACAGCGTTTCGCGTGTTTCTCTCGCTTCTCCTTTATCTTTACAAATATATTGTTTTCGCGTTTTCCTTCGCTGCTAATGACTCCTTTGTCCAAGCATTGCTCCCATGCTCGTGTAGGTCTCGTGCCGAGGTGTGCTTCGTGAGGGGTTATTTCGATCGTCTCGTGGTACACCTCGTTTAGACACGCTTCAATCGTTTTCACGTATTGGGACCATTTAGTGTGTTGGTCACTTATGAAAATGCGAAATAAGTTTCCCAGTTGCCGGTTAATCCGTTCGGCAAGGTTGGTACATGGATTACGTATTGCAGTAAACTTTGGTTGTATGTCCAACTCCTTTAGACCGTTGACCCATCTCTTGGATGTGAACTGTGTTCCGTTGTCCGTCAAAATGGTCCGCGGACGTCCAAATAGTTCGCAATACGTTTTTATCCTCCGCAACGTCGTAGTGGTTGTTGCTCTCCGGAGGGTGAATAACTTGACATATTTCGTGAAATTATCCACTATGACCAATAAATATTTGACTCCACCCGTTCCTGTCGGTAGGGGTCCATAATAATCTGCGCTTACCAGGTCTCCTTTGGCCGTAGGTATCACAGCGCGTGTGCCACCAAATAGCTCTCTGTTGTTGGTGTCTTTGCACTTCTGGCATAGGTCACAGGTTTTTATATATGTTTTTATTTTCTTTGACATCCGGTCGAATGTGAAATGTTCCTGGATCATTTTAATACACCTTTTTGTTCCTAAATGACCGAACATATGATGGATTTCAGCAATTATGTCCCCAGATATGTTGCTAGGAACATACAGCTTCCATTCATTCCGCTGTCGTCTATACAACTTATCGTTAACATATTTATAAAATTTAGTTAATTTAGGGTCTATATTTCCCTCCTTAAATCTAGTGATGATCGCTTTTAGCTTATCGTCTTCCATCTGGTGCTTTCCGATATTTTGGATTAACTTACGCACCTCAAGTCTCATTTTTACGGTTATGTGGTTAACTAAATATTCATGGGTGTTGTCATGAATCTCTTCTAATTTTGTATTGTGTGGATATCTACTTAAAATGTCGGCTACGATGTTTTCCTTACCCTTGGAATGAATTATATCGAATTTATACTCCTGCACTGCAAGAATCCATCGTGTAATCCGAGAATTATTTAGATGGCATTTGTTTAAGAATGTCAACGCCTTGTTGTCGGTGATGATCGTTAATGGTTGTCCGAGAACGTATATTCGGAAATTTTCTAAGCATCGGACAATACTTAAAAGCTCTTTTTCCGTAGTATAATAGTTCCGCTCAGCACCCTTGAATGTCTTACTAGTGAAGGCGATTACGCCGATCTCCCCGTCTTCATCGAGCTGGTAAAGTTGTCCTCCGTATGCGTAATCACTCGCATCACACTGTATATAATACCTCTGGTCTGGGCGCGGAAATCTTAAAACTACAGCGTCAATAAATAGATTTTTGACTCTGTCAAAGCAGTCGTTTAATTCATTCGTCCATACAAATTTGTGATTCTTCTTCAATAATTTATGGAGGGGTTGTGTTGTCTCCGCATATTTGCTTGTAAAACGGTTATAAAAGTTAGTGAGGCCTAGGAAACCCTTTAACTGTTTCTGGTTCTTGGGTTTAGGGAAGTCCATAATGGCTTTCACTTTCTCTTCCGTAGCTTGGATGCCGCGTGTTGTTAGTTGGTATCCAAGATACGATATTTCTTTCCTGAAAAACTGTGACTTATTTAAGTTGACGGTTAAGTTATTTTCGTTAAGATTATTTAATAATGCCTCTAAATGTTCTAAGTGTGTTTTAACATCGTCAGAATAGCATAGACAATCGTCCACGTATATTAATGTGTTTTTCTTAACATCTTCATTTAAGACCGTATCCAATCCGCGTGTTAGTGCCGCTGAACTGGTACTAAGGCCGAATGGTGTAACGGTGAATTGGTAGCACCTTCCCTCATACATGAACGCGGTATACTTCCTGCACTCTTTCTTCAAAGGTACTTGCCAAAAGCTGCTCGACAAATCGACAGTAGACAGATATCGCATCTCGCTGCATCTTGCCAAGATTTCATTTATTGGAGAAACGCCTTCATAGTCGGGAATAGTAACGCCGTTTATCTTTCTTGCATCCAGGCATAGACGGACCCTTCCATCTCTTTTTATGACTGTTACGAGTGGATTTATGAACGGGCTTGTACAACGTTCAATCACACCGTATCGCAGCATCCTATCTATCTCGTCCTTTACTTTCTTCTGATAAGCAAGTGGTACAGGCCAACCCCGTTGAAAGTAGGGCGTACTGTCCGTAACTTGAAACTCATGCTCATATCCGTCTATTCTTCCCGGGCATTCCCTAAACACTCTTCTATTCTTAACAAGTATTCCCTTCAAATTTCCCAATATCTCCTCGTCTTGACAGTCCATGTTTGATATCTTCTCGTCGATGCACCTCAAGATTTCTTCTTCTTCTTCTCCATTATCAATTAGTTCCATGTTCATGATGGGTACGGCGTGCACCTCTTCATCAGCCGCATTCACTATTTCTATTTTCTTGCTGCCAATGTCGATACGACATCCTACCTCCTGTAAAAAACTTATCCCTAATATACAGTGTTTAATAAGGTCAGGTATTATTAGAAAGACACACTCATTTTTGATCCCGTCAATTTCTATGTCGCACAGTATTTGTTTTCTAATTAACTTGGACTTGTTCCCAACAGCACTAATGATTAGAGAGTTTGTCATGGGTAAAATTTCATATGGTTCAATGTCCCTTTTGTTTGCGTTGAACCATTCTTCTGACAACCCATTAATAACTGAGCCGGTGTCGACAAGTGCTAAAACTTTAATGTTATTATTAAATTGTATGATTATTTCAGGACATTTTAATATTTGTTTCGTGACGTCCTCGTCATATTCATTCAGTAGGTCGTCTCTTAAGTCAGGTACCAGGATATTGACATTATTGGTGGGGTTGTTTTTGTTGTCGTCAAAAACTATGTCGTTCGCTGTGTAGGGGTGTTTTTTTTTTTGTTGCTTTGGTCATTGTTCGACCTAGAATTACTGTCGTCGCTTGCCTGGCTTGTACCCGGTTTGGAGTTCAGGTACTCAACGGTGTTTACTACTCCGTGTGATTTACCCTCGTAACGGTTACCGCCGTGCGCCCGTCCTTGCCAAACTGGTTTCCTTTCACTCTCGTTCTTGTTGACAAAGTTACCACTGGGACGATCGACAGTTCCGGCTTCCCTTTCGTTCGTTATCTTATATTGCGCACGTCTACTTCCTGCGTGGCTTGATTGAATGCTAGTGTATTCAGTGATCAAGGCCTCGAAATTGGGTATGGTGACGATCCCGCGTGTTATAACGGCGATCTGCAAGTCCCTTCCAAAGTGCCTCGAAATTTTCCTTATCAGTTGGCGGTCGGTCAACGCTGGGGTTAACTGACGACTTTCCAAAAGAATCCTCTCGACGTACTGTATAGCTGTGACGGGTCCCTGCCATTCAAACCTGCCGTACTCAAGGTTGTCGCGGATAATGTCCTGTCGTTCCAACCCCCAGTACTTCAGTGTGAACGCCTCCTTGAATTCTTCGAAGGTACTTATCTGGTCCCGGATCACACGCCACCATATGCTTGCGTCCTTCTCTAGGTGTTTGCCGATCCACCTGATGTCGCTGCTCGGGTAATAGGATTCTTGAAACTCCGACAACTCCTTTAGGAACTCCATCGGGAATCTGTCGGTTCCGTCATATTTCAATTCAATCTGTATTTGTCCGTTTACTATTCTGTGATGCCCAGACTCCCCATCGGTGATCTGTCGCCGCAGTCTCTCTACTTGGCACCTGAGTTCCTGGATGTGGGTTGTTTTCTCTTTGACGTTCTCGTCGAGCTTCTGTTCGGTCGTCCTTTGTCGGCCGTCTACTTCCTCGATTTTCTGTTGCAATGTGTGGTTGGCTTCACCTATCTCTTGCTGCTGCTGTCGAAGCGTGTGGTATAATTCGGTCTTCAGTTCTTCCTGCTTCTTCTGATTACCATTGATGTGTAGATCTAGCTTGTTATGGACTTTCTTGATACTAGATTGTGTGGTCTGTGCCAGGCTTTTGAGTTCTTGGTGGTCCGACTCTCGGGCTTCCCACACTTCTTCAAACTTCTTATTGGTGTCATCTTTTATTCCTTTTGTAGCATCCTCTTGTTTCTTTAGGACTTCACTTATCTTATCGTCGCAACTGGTCTTATGGTCACGCATTTCTGATCGTATAAGCGCGAGCTGTTCGTCCATTTGTCGCTTGACGTCCTCCTTATGACTATTAAAATTTTCATTAATTTGATTGAATTTCTGGTTGATTTCTTCTTTAATTTCTTCTTTATGTTGATCGAATTTCTGATCGAATTTCTGATTCATCATCTTGAAGCTTTCATTATTCGTGCGCATGAAGTCCATCAACAATGAACGTAGCGATGCCTCTTCATGTGATTGCTGGGACTCTTGTGGTTGCTGTGACACCTGTCCCCGCGCTCTGACCTCTGACGTCTCCTCCGTCATATTTGGTTCGACGACTGATGAGTTTTCTTCGTTGGTGTCGGGTGCGCCTAACTGGTTGTTAACGTCAAAGTCCATGCTATCAGAACTACCGCTAGCCATTTTCGCCTTGCTTCGCGTTATCATTTACCAGTCAAGCTAACCTTACACTTATTTAATAATGTCTTACGTACTATATTATTGTAATTAGTCTAAATACTACTGTCTGCTCTCTTTTGCCATGCGATGGGCGCCATTTATAGTTAGCATAAATGGGGTTTATTTATTATGCTAATCGTGATATAAATGATTTACATTTAGTAAATGGGACTAGTGGTATTTTATGTGAGTTTATCACTTTCTCATATGTATCTCGCCCTAAAGCTGGATGCCATTTACATTTAATGCCAAGCGTTGTGCAGCCATTTACATTTAGTGGTGTAAATATAATTTACATCTGTGGTAATTAATTGTGTAAACCATTTACATCTAGTGAATATTAATCTGTGCTAATTATCTGCGCGGATTAATTACTCAACAATTATGAATCATATTAATTAAAGATTTATGTAATACGTTAAAATTGATATATCTAAAATTATTTCTATTCGTCAGATTTGACTCAACACAGTGTCTGATTAAATACGATTTTATGAGTCTATTAATCAGACGTTTCAATGGTCGAGTTTATTGTATCCATTGATGTTTAGCATAAGTTATGAGATTTTTAGTGTAATACTTAGAATGAAAATACATCAATAACAAAGGTGAAATTTCAATAATGAACGCATGAATACTGTAAATTAACTACTTATTTATTACACATCTTACTGAAGTAAGTAACTATATCCTGCAAATTACATACATATTAAAGCACATGATATAAATACAATTATTCAATTTATACGATGTTTCCTGAAACATAAACACATGGTACATTCAAATGCAGTAAATAATGCACATATATAAAACATACACGAATAATAAACAATCAACAATTATACTTATTCCTACCTAAAATGCGTTCATTATTTCTCAGATAACGAATTACGTTAGTGTTATTTTATAGATTTTATGATTCATATGACTCATATGTAATTATTCTCTTGGGGTTAGTTCTTTGAAAAGAGGCAACAGAACAGTAGTGTAGTATATACTACTAAGATTAAGTAGACATAAAGCTTATCTTTGAGAGTGTTTATCCAATTCCGTCGTCGTGAGAAGACACTTTCTAGATGATTCGTCGAAGATCATAATCACTGTTACGCAGAGCACTGATAATTTCACTTCACTCCACTAAATCTCCACTCCCGTCATGTGTATGGTATTGTGGTAACCCGCTGATGTCGAGTGTCCGGAGTTCAAATAGTGAGGTGTTAATGTTGTCATTAACTTGAATTGTTCTGAAAGTTTGCCATATTTGTGTACATGGTTAACTGTGCCGTCTATTTGGGTGTATCGCGTACTGCGTGCTTAATTGTTTGGTATAGTTTATTCAACTAATTGTTCAACATGGTGATACGTTATGATGTGAGAATGTTTGAGGTGACACTCACTGTTCTACTTTAAATGTTAATTAGTATATTATTATGTGCGCGTCAGTTGAGATTTCAAGTCCCGTACGCACTCATAGTTTATATTTCCGCACAGAATTGTGTATAAGTGTGACTATACCGATGTCTTTGTTCACTTATGAATTTACAAATTAGTGAATCCGGTCGGTCGACATAATCAATCGTCTGTCTATCGTACGCACTAACTTCTGACTATTAATTGCGACTACCAACTGCTACTATTAACTACATACTCTTGACTACCGACTGACTGTTAACTGCGACTAACTGTTCGATTGAACGACTTGACTACTCGATTGAATACTTGACTATCCGATTGAAAATTACTGACTCTCGATTAACTACTTGACTGCCCGCTCCGCGTCTTCGCCAAACAGTTTTATTGGAACATCTTACCCATAAGTCTAAGTTTCGATCTCTACGCCTTCTAGGGCTCTTGATTGGTCGTACAAATTCCTACCCTTCTGTAGATCTCATCCTCTGTTTCACGATTCGTCGGCCGAACCCTTCCTACTCTCTCCACGAGCTCTCTTAGTAGATGCTTGATGCTGGTTGGTCGTCGTCATCCCCGGAGTGTTTCATGTGACGAGCGTAGCACAGATTCTAAGAAATTAGGACAATTTCATGGCCTTCTGTTATCCTTTGTTTAGACTTTCCCTAAGGTTCTGACTGAGCTTTTGTTAACAGACTCCAGGTCTTGGTTAATTGTCTAAGTTCCACGACGTTCGTTCCGCCGATTATCAACCCTTCGTTGTCTTCATTTCGGTGAAATTCTACTTTTCAGTCGTAAATTTCAGTAAGCTGTCAAGAATGTGTTTTCACGCTGTGCAGGGTACACTGGCAGTATTCACTGAGTTACGTCTATTGTCTATCTCTCCGTTAAAATTGCTCTGTACTTCCTTTGTAACATAGTAAAGCCTTTCATAATTGAGCAGTTACACTTTGCTTCCACAGCAGGCGTTCCATCTCGATTCCGTGTAACTCGGCAGCTGGACGAAGTCTTTGTTTCAGATTGTTGGGTGCTGTAAATTTTGACAAACGGCTAGCTGTCAGTGACACCTTGAAATACTCATTGTGTGCAGTGCTCAGACATTTTTTCTTTGTCTTCGCTCTGTCGTCGGGTTTGACGTGCCCTCGATTCGTCATTATTTACGACCTGGGCTTGTGTCCGTCGACTTGAGTGTGGGAACGTGTCACTTGATCGAGGAATTAAAATTTTTAAAATTTCGATCATTACAAACGTATATTTCATATACTAATGCGACGATGTAGTCAAAAGGTTCATATTTATCTGGGGAGCCAGTGAAATTGTGTTTGTTTCTGGAGGAAACAAAGGTTAAAACAAAAACTACAATTCAGGGTAATAAATGGAGTACAACGATATGGTTAAATTAATTCTATATTATGTTTTAATATTTAATTGTGACCACAATCAATATTCATTTTAATATTCAATTCATCCGCTATGCACACAGGAAAACCCCGATTTGGATAAAAATACGTGGATTTCATTATACACGTAAGCGTGGAGTGTGGGTTGACGAGAGAGTACACACTAGCTGCGGACGAACAGTAACGAAGTTGCCCGAGTGGCTTCACGCTGTCAGTTTGCAGACTCAAGTCTGCCAGCCTAGTTCACGCATGCGTAGACAGTGAGCGTTCCCCACTACCACCACCATCTGACCTTGGTCAACCTAATTCCCGATCAAACCAACAAATCTGGGTAAATTTCCATACACAATTTTAAACATTTGGAATTATATTTTTTCCTCCGGCCCGCATAAAGTGAGGTTGAGGGGCGCATGCGGCCCGCGGGTTGTGCACCGCTGCTGTAGATCATTCTACCGTGGTATGTGTGACCATGGTGTTCTCTGATGATTGCGTGTGTTTGTATGTGTATGTGAGTGGTCCAACCTCGTCGGACGTCTCGATAACAAGCGCTACTCGCGATTCACACATAGTTTACTCGGCAATAATTTGATTACAAAGAGAAAGTGTGGATCACCAGACTCGATGTTATATAATTGTAGCCCTACATACCTGTCAGAGATTGATTAAACGTTTCTGAGCTTGTCAACGATTAACCAATAGGTTCGGCGTCTCCTTCACAACATGAAAAAGTATTTTATCCATATTGGCAATTTTCATCATCTGTAGCATGCTCTTGGCAAATTCGATAATTGTACACTTCGTGAGATTTTTCACTTCTTCAGAGTATTTGTTATTGCTCTGTAATTATTTGTAGACTAAAGTAATTAACAAATAATTACATTGTCATTTTATACTAACCTGATTCAGAAAGTAAGTATCGTTTGGGCATTAAGAAAATGATACAAATTATTTTCAAATTCATTTATTTTTCAAAAATTCTGCATACCTTAATCTACGTTTCTACATAGTCACCATGCAAGTTGAGACATTTGTCGTATCTTGGCACTAATTTTAATATGCCCGCTTCAAAGAATTCGGCCGCCTGCGACTCAACCACTGCTGGACGTTTCCCTTTATCTCATCATCACTTTCAAACTTCTGGGCTGCAAGAAATTTCATCAAATGGAAATCGCTAGGAGCCAAATCTGGACTGTAAGGAGGATGACTGAATTGTTCCCAACGAAATGAATCAACAAGAGCCGTCGTTACACGTCAGGTATGCGGTACGCTCCTCGTCGTGAACATTTTCTCTTCCATTGTTAAACAGCCTAACCCACTTTCTCACCATACATTCATTAATCGCATTCTGTCCATAAGCTTCACAAATCTCACGATGAATTTCATAAGGACGAAGATTTCTCGCATTCAAAAACCTAATAACTCTCCTTATTTCACAACTGGCGGGCCGATCGATTTTTTAAAAATGATTACGGATGTGTAGTAAACGTAAATCGGAACGTATACAAACAATATAGCTTGGCTACTTCGTCGTCGAATAGAAGGAAGTAACTACGCATGCGCGACCTTCGTACTACAATATGCGCAGACGGTACTTACTTTCTGGATAAGCCTCGTACTTGCTTGAATTTACACTACCGAGATTCTACGGGCGAGTAACATTTTGCAAAACAAAATAGTATACCATGTTTTCGCGTGCATTAAATCATTTTCGCACAATCTCACAAAACATAGTTTTGGGTTTGTCTATAAATATTGTCTGAACCGGAACTATACACATCAAAAACTTAGAGCGTACAACAAAGAGCACACAGAGATCTCACCTCTTGTGACTTCACGTCAGGTGATACTCATCTGAGATCGTTAGTTTTAAAATAGCACAGGATGTTCAATAAATGTGGAACATCGGAACATATGCAACGTAGTACAGTATTGGTACAATTTGTACCGTTGCAATATGTATATGATAGCAACGGTATATTATTTTCAAGCTATGTTATTTGTTTTTATATAAGTATAGTATTTGAGGTCAAAAATACAACATAATCTGGATGAACTTTAATGTAGTGATTATGATGGTATATAAATTTATACGAATAGCATACAAATATAGATGAAGTTAATAAAACAAAAAATTGAATTATAAACATTGAAGTTAGTAACTTTTTACTATAGCTACGTTTACATCGTACTACAAATAGTGAAAACCCCCCAATAGTATCATCTTGTTGTCTAACGATCCTTCTTTACATTCCTACAGTGCAGTACCCTGTTGCGTAACCTTCAACAATACAATTGCTTTACACTGACTGATTTTGCTACGCCTCTGTGCAAACGGATATTCAGTTAGGAACAAACATTACACAACCAAGGTGGGACTTAGCAAGTGTTAAATCAAGTGTAACGAATGTCGCATGGAAACTGCTTTATACTCAAATCTCATTGTTACATGACTACAGTGAAAATGTGAGGTATTAGCCTGAACTGTGAATTGTAAGCAACTGGTGCGTAACATCTTGTTTAACAGTAAACAAGCAAGTAAGAGTATCCAAAACATGACACTACGGATAATGGCAATAGCCTGACACACGAAATACACACAAGTATATGTTTTTGTCAACAAAAGACATCTTCAAAGCAATCCATAATTTTTAGTAAATGGTTGCAAAAAAATTCTCGCTTTGACGGTTAATAAGCTTTCATATAATCCTACGCAATTAACCACTACACCTCCTCGCTGTCTCTCTTTTCCATTTTCTCTTTCTTCATTCTTCATGTCTCTCTCTCTCTCTCTCTCTCTCTCTCTCTCTCTCTCTCTCTCTCTCTCTCTCTCTCTCAGGCTTTATCTATTGGATGCGCGGACGAAATATTTCAGAATCCACTCGTCTAGAATGATATCGTCATTCACTCGTTTTAATATTAGTTTTCCCGATATAGAATATATTAACAGTAAACTAATTAGGATGTATGACTGGACTTCCATTTGGTATTAACATTATTTTCCAACGACAATATTAAACACAAAAATTGTTACAAACCTCTACAAAAATCATAGGTAAGTCAATGATTCTGCATATCTGAAGCGGAAGAATCAATTTCTACAAAATATCTGTCGTAGATATATCCATGGTAAAAACATTATGAAGTAGAGGATTCTGTAACAATTATAAAAGATTTGGTGTCAAGTGTGGAAGAGTCAACTGGAAATAAGAGATAAAAACAGTAGTAAAAAAATTACAGAATGGGCATTACCAAAAGGCACAGAAAACTTGATAATAGAGAAAATCACTTTGCTAACAGTTGGGTCAGTTCAAGTCAAGGCCCCGCCATTTAATTGAAACATTCACATTCAATGAACAACGTATTTTTATGAATTTGAACCCGCCGCAAGTGGAAATCATTGGACGGAGAAAGAGAAAGCGATTTCACACGTTCTCGTTAAAAGGAACCACAGCAGAGGTACTACAGAAAGTGACACTTGATTGCCAGAACTACTGAAATGACAATAGCTCTAGAATTAAGTACGGTGTGTACATTTGAACGATGTGTACTGTTCTGAGTTGAGAGCAGACGACAACGTTTCGAGGAGAGTCTTAAAGAATTTGGAACAAGTATTTAGACTAATTAGACTGGTGTATGCTAAAGAAGATCCGGAGGATTTGCGAATGCTATTTGCTCTGCAACTATTTACTGAAAGTGTCAGAGATAGTAAACTATGGCACGTATTAGTACTGACAAGACATGAAAACAGCCTACACGCTGTTGTTCACACTCTCCAGTTTGATACATTAATGACCTTATGTCATCACAGTATAGTAGAAGATCCAAGTATTGTATTGCTGTTACAAAAGAAAAGGGTTAGGAAAGAAATAATACAACACAAACAATTCAAAGTGTCAAAGTAGCAACGATGGAAAAGAGACAAAAAAAGAAAATATTACAAATGTGAAAAATGTAGATTTTAAGGAGAATAAAAGACAGAGAGTATGGCGTAAAAGTACCAGTTGGGAGTATAAAGTTCCAGAACAGCGCACAGTCTCCATGCTTTGTAGGAATAGTGGAAACTTGGAAACTAGATTTGTTGAAGACAAACCAGCAACATTTACAGTTGACACGGGCGCTATAGTGTTCATTGTACGCACTGATTTAGTCAGTCAACGACAGACTCAATTTAACTCTTGTACCATACAGACTGGACTGAAAGCCTTGTCAAAGTATTAGGAAAGGTAGATGAACACTCTTCGTATTTAGCCACCAAATCCTTGTTGCGGAAATTGCCGATGAAGTGATTCTCGGCACGGACATTAAAAATGTCTATGGGTTTGTTGTTAGTAGAGAATATTTTGGGAGTTAACCAATAGAAGATAAATTTTGCACGGATGACGGTAGACAGTGATTAAGACAGCAGATATGGAGAAGACGAACTTCTGTTAGATACGACAACGGAAGAAATACTGGTAAATAAAGTATCTATTAGTACGACGACAGAAGTAGTGATTGGAAAACCAATTAGGTAGTCGCGGAAGAGTTATCGCTTGTTCCTGAATTAAAGGAAGTACTTGTGGGAGAAGCTACTGGTGAGAAAGAATCGGTTGCAAATAAACAAGATATAGAAGTGAAAGACATACTGGCGTGAATGAGTTCGGAAATGTTATGACGTCGGTACGGGGTCAAAAAAGTTGCTAAAGAGGATGTTACGCGAAAATTGGAAGCAGATTGGAAAAGGAAAGTGGAAAAGAAGAAGTGATTGAGATTGATAGAGAAAGTGCGCTGGAAGTGGAAAGAGGATTTTCTTGAATCAAACTTAAAGTCATGAACACAAGAGCAGTTGCCAGTTCGGGGACGAACAAGTTTAAGGAGAGGACGTTTCAACATTGAGGTAATAGATAACCTAAATCACACGCGTTGTGATTACGCAACGCGCTCTACTTTTCCAAACACGCATCCAGACGTCTGTCGATCATCCTACCGACATTCAGGCGAAGTATAAACGCACTGTTCTCCAAACAGAGTTTGTTTTTGGCTCTGCTATCTCCTATGGCCAACTATCTCCTATACGATATTACAATATTTTTAAATGTTTCAAAGATACCTAAATATTGTTTTTATTTAGAAATTTGTTCACTTCAAAAACGTTATATTCTGTTGTGTATCCACAAGAATCGTTTACGATAATTTTGAATATATATAGTATTGCACATCTTACTATATTGATGTACCATAGTACGTTCAGGATCTGGCGAAACACATCAGTTTAGTTGTCTCTTACAACATTTATTACTACTTGAAAGTTGTTATTATACTGCATGTCAAGACCACCACACGTTCCAAAAATCTTATCCTATCGCTCTTCTAAACTGGATCTCAAAACAAATTCAGTCTTTTAACTGTACAGGAACTGTCTCGAACAGATAGTTTACACATGTAGCTACAGTTATATACAACTACGATTTTTTATATTTGCGAATTGTAGTAAACAATATCTTCTTAGCATCGGCATTTTTCAAAATTCTAGAATACAGAGAAATGTATATATTTTTCATAGAAAGAGGAGATCAAAATAGTGCAACGAATAATGGTATTCAAAATTCAAGACAACATTCTGGACCAGTGTAAGGGAACAAGTCTGGTAGTGAAAAGTCGTCACTTGCAGACAGTTGTGTATTTGAGACGCAGATGGAAACAGCTGTATATCTGAGACACAACAAGAATAGGGACGAACACGCTATTATGGGCAATTTAGTGAGCTTAAACCTGCAGTAACAAAGGCTACGATTTATGACGCGCTATTAAATAAACGTATTGTACAGTAAGAAAAGTAGTGAAATATTTCCAAAACATTAAATGAATATAATGTATTATTGCTTATTACAACAATCTGTTTACTTTAGCTGAGTCACTTAATTTATTATAAACGCCAGAGATGGAAGAAATATGTGGTTAAAAGAAACTTTACTTAATAAGGCGCTAAGTGCTTAAATAAATTACTGTACTTTCATGTCTTTTAACGTTTTGTTATTATACTTACATTTTTAATATGTTATTGCAACATCTTTTTGTTACAAAATTAAGAATGTTACCTGTAACTACAAAATTGCGTTCATGATATTAAATTTATAAACTGTCTTATTTGTAAATATCTCCCGAATTATAACTATACCTAAATTCATTTTACGTTTAGTAGAAGAGATTTACTTTATTCAATAAGTTATTTCAACTTCAGATTCATTTAAATTACAAGGCAAGCGTCGGATTACAACACTAATGTAAGCAGTTAGTACACATAAAAACGTATGTCTAAAAAATTTTAATAGTGAAGCCACTAACACTCTATTACATGTAAATATAAAACTGATTTCTTCCTTTCAGGAATACAGTAATCTGACACTTAATTTTTTTTTTACATTTTTTGTTTATAATAACTGGCAAATCACAAATTTACTAATTGGCAGTCAATAACGTAGTGACTATTAGGAACGGTCAGAGATTAGTCTTCAGGTATATATTTCAATTTGGAAGTGTTCAGTACAACATACATTTAGTACTAGGGCGTTAATATTTTACAAAGTTTGGCTCTTAATATTTGACGTCATCATTGCCTACAATTTGTCACTATCAGTTAACACAATTTCCAATTAAAACTAGTTTTACTTTAAACCTAATTATTAGTAATTTTAACTAAGGTAATTATTTAAAATATTTATGAAGTAATAAATTATGGTATATTTTTCTTCCCACTGCTTCTGCTTCTGATAGCAGTAAAGCAAGTTTCCGGATAGCTGTTTCCATTACTTGTGTTCCTCGTTAATAACAGGTAGTACAGTACACAAATATACTGAGGTGTAATCAATATTAATTTAATCCAACTTAGTAAACATGCGTTAATTAGTACATATCTTAACTTCTGATAAGAGAATATACGCAAAAACGTTGTGATCACAATGCGGGAAATCTCAATTAAGGGTAACAATAATGGCCAACCACTGGAAAACACGTTTATTGTTTGTGTTCAGAACAAGGCCATAAAGTGTAAAATCTACGATATGTTTCACCATACACGAGCACAATCCAGTAAAATGAGGCTCAACAAACGATGAAATAAGCACCCGGAATGATGAACACCCAGTCACAGTTGCACCTAATATGAGCTCGAGCCGCGGATACAACTGGCTAAATATCAATTTGTTTATTGATGAATAAAGTTTTTGTCTATAAACCATGTAAAATCTACTTTACAAATATTTTTATAGTCTAAACTGCGATAATTCTTAATCAATAAGCCTTAGTTAATAAACCAAAGTTATCGACACACTGCTTTTGAAAATAGTAGCCGTAATACCTCATGCGTGTGTAAAATGTGTCGTTAGATAATTTTACATTTTCAAATCTACGGCATAAATAACTTTTCCATAACGTAAAATAACACAACAAACTACATGCTGCTACATATTTAAAGTAAATTAATTGCGTCTGAGAATAGGAGCAGCTTTTAAATCAGCTTATGATGTGACAATCGTAATAGTAAACCTGATGTAACAATATATTATTTTAGCTAAAAAGATTACAGCAAGATATTTTATAAAATTGTAATAACGATTTAAATAATTTTCATATAAAACAATTCAAACTAATTTTAAGAAGGTTCAATAAGTATTTCAAACAATTCAGATGCAATATAAGACACTGGAAAAACCAAAAGATGGGAATAGTGATGTAAAGTGACTGAAGTGAATAAGAATGTAATACATAATATTAATTTCAGTACAAATATTAACAGATACTGCAGTATTATAAAGTCTTACTGAGAGTTAGGCCAAGGTTTGATTTACATTAACGAATTAAGTAAATGTTTCCTAGCCATCCCTTATTAACTCTGTAGTATACAAACCCTCTTTCATACCAAGACCTCTTTCAGTTTAGGTTGTTAACAGACGTTTGTTCCGTACATCAAGTATCTTGTCCTTGTCAAACTCTGGACGATGCCTGTAAAAATCAGTACCTTTTTTACCTTGAAGACTGTGATTTTGTGTGAGTATTTATATATATGTTGCAACAAAACACAGGCTATGAAGTTCATATAATAGGGATACTAAGGCTATAACACATTTTCTGACGGCCATAGACATGTTTTAAATTGATTTTGTTCTTTTCTGTGTACAGTAGTCATAAGTTTTGAACCAAGCTATGTTTAAAAAAGTATGTTATGTCAAAATGTTCTAAATTTTATACTCTTTTATGTCATGTGAAATATTTGTGTGTGAGTGCGCGAGTGCGCGTGTGATTTACATTTTATTTAATAACTTCGTTGAAAATTAACATTTCGTTCTGAAATTTGGACAGGGTATTCTCATGGTTATAAGCTACATTTTCCATATATTCAATTCTCCACAACTATAATTTTTATGTTTTTTTTATGAAATCAGTCCTCTTTTATTTTCGTTATCTCTAAGAAAGTAATAAAATTTGTAGATTAAATCTGGCGTGATTTCTGCCTGTTTCAGCCTGATTTCTGGCTATCATTAAGAAAATCCATGACGTTCATAGAATTTCCACCAATCAGAAGGTCTAAAAATTATTTGAGTCGGACGCTTACAGCGTACGGATGGGTCAGTTCTTTCCGAAGTCTTGCCATAGAAAGACGTTCTCTCTGTCACGAGTTTTTCGTGACAAGACAAGTCGATTTCCTTAAGACTTAGAAGTTGGTTCACGTTCCGAGTTCTTCGTAAACATTGCCATTTTAGAACTTAGATAATTTTAAAAGGTTCATACTCTAGTACTTTTTCGCGTAGAGTGGAAGACTTCCGTTAAGGCGCAAAATATCTAACGAGATATTTTGAGTTAACGCGAGAACACTTCAAGAAGCCGGATTTGTGTAAGGTTAATACACGATCTATTTTTACCCAGTTTTGTTCCTGAGATTAAGATTATTCAAGTTATAAACAATAACAGTTTCCTATCGCAGTGTGTGTATGTGCCGAGACGAAGTTTATTCAACGGGTTGATCTTCGGTCGACGTGCAGAGTCGCAGCGGTGCAGACGAGCAGAGTGGGGAGCGCCTGGTGTCTACGCTGACAGTTGGAATTCTACGTACAAGTAACATATATGTAAAAAATGCCAATAGACTCATTTGTTGAAAGACACTTATTTAATAAACAATTTTATATTATAAAGCCATAAGACAATAGTAATTTTTAATGCGTTAATGAATAAAATTTTCGTACCTCCAGATATAGACTCTGCTGTAATAATTTCAATGTAACCTAATCTATGCAGTTTTAATTTGTATCGTTGCAATATATATGGTCACAGTAAATTCAGTGAATAAGCCACTTTAGAGCTAAGTTAGTCAAAGTCTTTGAAGAAGAAGAAGAAGAAGAAGAAGAAGAAGAAGAAGAAGAAGAAGAAGAAGAAGAAGAAGAAGAAGAAGAAGAAGAAGAAGAAGAAGAAGAAGAAGAAGAAGAAGAAGAAGAAGAAGAAGAAGAAGAAGAAGTTATTTAGCCGACGTGGATTTAAATCATTAATAAATTTTAACTTATAATTTGCAGTCTTACAATTCTGCTACTCCTAATCAGCGATCAGCGATCTTACTATTGACTATGGCAAGGTCAAATGGCCACTGCAGCTATAGGTACGGCTAAAATATGGGGTTAAAAAACTTTATTTTTAATCTGGTAAATGTTTTAACAAATTACTGTTCTTTCATGTTCACTGAATTTTTGTTTTATTATTTACATTCTTAATATTTTATTGCAACTTCTTTTAAAAAAAATTAATAATGTTACTTGTAACTGCAAAATTGCTTCTAGGATGTTTAATCTATAAACAATTTTATTTGTAAACATGTCCCAAATTAGAAATATCCCTAAATTAATTTAATTATTGATTAATTAATTAATTAATTATCATTTAATGTGAATCAGTGCTGTAAAAGTAAATTGTCACATTAACAGTTGCATAATTAATGCTTGTGCCCTCTGTTACATGCGCACATATACGCACTCAAATAAATTTACCTTACTTTTTGGTGGTTTTCCTAACTTATTAATGATGCATTCTTTCTTGATTATTGTTTAAAACATAAGTGAATTTTTAGCAATTGCAGAGGCGATCTTATACTGAAGAGACCGTTTCCAATTGAGAAATTCATAAATGTAAATTTACGTTTTGTAAGCTTCAAAATATTAGGGTTTTATATTTTTCTTTCGTGTGTGTGTGTTTGTGTATACGCGCTCGCTGTGTTCTATGTTACATTTAAAAGCTTTTAACGACATAGATTGCTGAATATGGTTATTGACTTTCCTGGTGGGAAATACTGTGGTTTTGTTGATTTCTATGTCATCGTAACGTGCAATTTAAATTCTTTTTAACTGAGTTGTTATCAAAACAAATAACGGCGGGCGCAGCCTCGCGCGCGCACACACACACACCACCGATGCAACGAATCCATAAAGTTATTGGCATGAAGTGTACATAACTGAATATTAAAGGTGAAAACGTGACACTTTTCTTGCTTGGGATCTTGGTATTGTCATAGTGCTATGGTTTTACGTGTGTTCTGTTACCATTTAAAGACAGTCTTATTTATTTCTTCATTTTTGAATACGCAAAAGTTTGGATTAAAAAGGATCTATGTTGTCTCCCCAATGTAGAAGTAGCAGATGTAGAATTATTTGTGATTTGAAAGTATTATTATGATTTTTTTTCTATTTCACACTGCTTGCTGGTAAAATATAGAAGTTTTATACTATTACGTAACATACTGTTAATATATAAAACTATGTCAAGTGCGAAGATGGTAGTTGATATCGCGGAGGTTCAAAAACATTTTCCTCTTCTTGCAATATAAAAATGTTTATGAAAGTAAATGAACTCAGAAGAGCAAAAAGGTACCATTACTTGCAAAATATTGAAGTACTTAATATTAAGTAATATTTTTAAGTAAATTACGGATGTAAGAATATTAGAGATTTGGGAGCGTTAGAATTTAGTATTTATTGGTAGTCACTGCCAGTGAACTATTAGAGAGTTTTAATGTTAAGGCATCTTCTTGTATAAATAACAGATATAAAACTACGCAAAGGGCGGAGACGATAGATGAGAGGGGAGAGGCACAAAAACGTGTTTTTTTTTCTTACAATAAAAACTGTATCTGAATGTGAACGAATTCAGAATATAAAAAGCAACCACTACGTTCAAGAACTTCAGGATATTCCACGTCATGTGACGATGCAGCCAAGCAAGGAATAAGAAAGAAATTCTTATGTTAATTGGCTGAAGCAATAGAAGACAGATATTAAACAGCGTGCAGAGATGAACGTGACTACAGAATGACTTCAAGGTATGGTTAGTCACCAATCCCCGTATTATTCGAAAAGAAAAAGGGTGGTAATGAAATGGTGTTGGATTAAGCTGTGCGATTAATAACTCTTTACTATACGTTTATTATGAATTAATCACATGTTCGAGCTAGACAAAAAATAATTTACTCAACTTTACCATCATTTTAATAAGTATCATAAAATGTTCATATTTACTGTGTTTATTCGTGTATTTAACTACAGACACTACAGGTGACTAGAATTCACAGGGTAGGTAAAACTCTTTGATTGTTAAGTTTTATCACAGGTCTGGGTTTTTATAAAAAATAACCCACGATTAGCTTGAATTACGCCGATTAACTCCTACTGGTTTCCACTTCTACAATGGTTAAAATGGTTCATTGATATTACAATGTACTATATGTTTATAATAAGTAATTATATTAATATTCCATAATACTAGAGGAGGCGTAAGGATATGATTAGGCGTACCGCATGTACATTAGCTTGTGTGGCACGTAGTAAAACAAGTAAATTCAATTACTAGTATTAGCAGGAGGTGTTCCCATTTTATATCGTACTATGTTCGGTCATGTGATTGGAAGTAACTGATAATTGTAGCTTTCACTCACAATCATGTTAATTTTACACCCTGTACAAAATAGATTTCTCACACTTGGCATGTTGTGGTCCACTTTACGTCTGCTAGCAAAGACAGAGCGTTATACCGCAACTCAGGACACTTCATTATACATTAACAAAGCGATCCATCAACGTCAGCTGAATAAAATACACAGATGTAGGCAGACACAACGAATAGATGAATAGCTCTACGCAGATGAGTAAATTATGCAACAGACAATATACAAAGGGAGACAGTCTGAATGTAATATGATTGCAAGAATGAATTGTTACATGTTACAGTGACTTATTGTACAATTTGAAATGTGTTTATGTTTTCCATACACAAGCGTCTTAGAATAAAATTAAAATAAAACTAGCAAAGAAAAAAAGCATTCACAGTATAGTGTAGGCTACATTATTTATAGTGTTTAATTATTTATATTTAATGAATAATCTTATAAATTACAAAACCGTGAATTTGTTGGAATTTCTATTTGTCTGGCTGTCAGGCCATGGTCTACTGCATACATTCAAAACTGTTTTGAACATAACCAGCAGACAGCAGACCACTGCCTGACAGCCTGGCAAACAGTAACTCGAACTACCGTATGTTGACGCCGGCCGGAGAAGCCTAAGCAATTCATAATTCTGTGTTTATAGAATAATATATTTTTTTAATTTTCACAGTTTGATTATAGTTAGCTAAGTTAAATTCAGTCTTCTCTGTTTTGCTGGGAACTTTTATAAGAACCCCGTTTACTCTTTAGTTAATAAACCATTAAATTATGTTTACGATCTGAACAATATATTGTGCAAATGGTTGCTACTTTGTTCTCATGTTACAGTGTAAAATTGTATGATTTATTGTTCATTGATTTTTGTAATAAAAGGCATAAGTTACACTCTATAAATTTTCTTAATATAAATTCAATGTCATTAAGTACAATAGGTCGTAGTATTAAATCAATAATTTATAATAATTGATTTATTGTTTAATTATTTATATTATATAATTATTTATTTTGTTGCCTTTGTTGACTTTGAAAAAGTTGACTGGGTTATTAGAAATAGACTATGGACAATAATAGAATGAAGAGGATACACTGTACATCTTATAGAGACAATTAAAAACCTTTATAAAGGTACTAAAATGGTTACAAACACAGGAACTTTAAAAACGTAATCGCTAATAATAAACCAAATTGTTAGACAAAGATGTAGTATTTCCTCAACTCTTTTGAACATCTATACTGAGGACTTCATACAGAACCAGAAGATTGAAGTCCATCAAAGCATACGGCTGAAAAGTAATTACCACTTAAATGTTTTGTTGTGTGCAGGTGATGTGGTTATACTTCAAGATAATGAAGCAGCCTTACAACGCTCTACGTACAGAGTACATAAACTGGGACGACAATATTACAACCTAAAGATATGGCTATCGTACTACAACCAACAACACAAAAGTCATGGCCCACTACACAAAATTTCCAGTACGCTCAAAAATTATTATTGAGGATAAAGTATTAGAACAGACCTCACATTTTAATTATTTAGGTTGTGATATAAGTTTTGACGTTGACAAAGATACGCAAAATTAAGTCAATGGATTTCAACAAATATGTGGAACTATAAATAGAACACTGAAAAAAAAAATAAGACATGAGACAAAATTAAAATTCTACAAAAGAATAGCTGTTCCAATGCTATTATATGGCTGTAAATCCTGGATTACAAAACAAAGAGATAAAGGCAACATAGAATCAGTAGAGTTGAGATTTTTAAGAAGAGTTAAAGCATACACTAGACGGGATCATATTATAAGAAATAAAGATATACGGAAAGAATTAAATATAGCATATATAATCCAAATGAAAAAATTGAAGAATGCAGGGGAGCATTTAAGTCACACGGATGAAGTCAGAATACCAATAATTGTAAACAAGTACAAGCCTTCTGGAAGAAAGGATATAGGAAGGCCAAGTAAGAAATTGATCTGGTAATGTGAAGTCGGAACAAGCACATTGCCTAATCTCTGAAGTGTACAAGATTATTTATATTAAATGAATAAATCTTACAAATTACAAAATCATGATTTTGTGTTTATAAAATAATGTCTTTACTAATTTTCACAATTAGTCTGTAAATTTAGAATTTACACACTGATTGTTTTCCGAGTGTTAAAGTAGTGTTGGACTGTTAATATTTTTGAATTGTGTGTGCTTTTCTGTATACAAAGATATTATTGTATTATTTTGGGTGTAGATTTAAAAGCCATATTAAATACTATCGAACACAAGTCATTATTGAAATTGTAAAAGTATATATTATTTTAAGAAGATAGGTTGTTATATAAAACGGATGTTTTCATAAATATACGAGTATTGTTCAATAAAAACACGTATAGAGGCTGTAAAGCATTTTTTATTCAACGATTTTGAAAGAAGTCTCCATTAACATTAAGGCATAAGCCCCAATGTTGCACTAATCTGTAGATTTCTTGCTGGTAAAATTCTTGTGGCTGTTTACGGAAACATTCGCTAACAGCAAACTCTACCTCAGCGTCCGATTTGAACCGCCGTCCATTTAGTGATTTCTTTAATGGGCCAAAAACATGATAATCACACGGGGACAAGTAGGGACTGTAAGGTAGATGTTGTAAGATTTCTCACGTCATACGACCAAGCAGATCTTGAGTCGTCTGGGCTACATGTGATCGAGCATTATCATGCAGAAGAATGACACCATTTGTGAGCTTCCTGGGACGTTTATTCTTGATGCTGACCCGTAAGCGTTTTAAGTTGTTTGCATATCGCTCAGCGTTGGTGATGACACCAGGTTCTTTAAAGTCTAAGAGCAGCACACCCAGGTAATTAAAAAAATACGGTTACCATTACTTTTCCTGCCAAAGGTTGGGACCGACATTGTTTTGCCTTCGGAGACTGTGCATGCTTCCACTGCATACTCTGACGTTTGGATTCTGGTTCGTAGTGATAACACCAAGACTCCTAACTGGCAACAATTTGGTGTAGGAAGGCATTACCTTGTTGTTGATAGCGTATCAAATGCTGTAATGATAAGGCTGAACGGAAATTTTTCTGCTCATCAGCAGTCGTGGAATCCACTGAGCAGCAACTTTATAATAGCCTAGACTGTGAATGATGGAATGAACAGTTCCCACGGTAATGCTCAACATTTGAGAAACTTCTCTAACTATGATGCGCCTATTTTTGCGTAAAGCAGTTTCCAGCTGTCTCACATTTTCATCTGATGCTGGAACATGTGCAGGTCCGGGACGGGCTAAATCTTTAGTGGATTCTCTTCCTTGTCGAAATTTATTGCACCATTCAACCACTGCCGTATAAGAATAACTATAGCCACCATATACAGCTTTCATTCTCATATAAATTTCCATTGCCTGACGCCTCTCAGTGGCCAAAACTGAATAACGGCACGCAGATTACCTTTGGACGGATTTTTTTTATCATAGATGTTATTGTTCAACCCAGTCAGAACGCTTAGAAAAGAGAAAACTGCAAATATTTTTGACAGACGCGTTACTAGTACTTAAACAGACAATATAAACAAATGAATTCCGTTGCCAATGCGACGAAGTCACGGCTGCGCAGATCAAACGTGTTGCTATTGAACAATCCTCGTAGGTCGTAACAGTAGGATCTACCTTAGTATATCAGGATTAAATATTCAACATAAACGCTTGGCAAACTATAGTCTATTTAATATCTTATTTAACTAAGTATAGTTGGGGCAAATGTAGTCCCACTACACTTTGCGGTTGTTGTGTTAACCGTATTTTCCACAAACAACACGCTTATACAAAATGACTGTACAATACAATATGCCTCACATTCTGAACTTGAAACAAACAAGCCAGTACCAGAGCATGTAGTTTTCTCTCCGTTTTCTCTCGAAAGTGTAGAAATTAACGTCTTCTTTGGCGTTTCTTGTAAAATTCAAACTTTTCATTTAATTAATAGTAATTTGTATAATGTTACTAGGCAAGTGTAATCTAAGTTTATAAAAATTATAGTACCTGTGTGCGTAGTTGTAAACCGTCAGCTAAAACATTTTCGCTCTGTTTACAAAAGTAACCGAAATCTTAGTGTTAGCAATCGTAAGAGCTTTAACATTTAGCAGCTACATTAAACAAGTTGTGAACAATCGTAAAATGTTAGCATCTCAGCTGCTAAAATCACAACCTACTGTTTTTTGACAATTTAATAAAACATTTGGTCGTAGTTTCTCAATATAGCTAGAATTTACTATTCGATTTTTCTGTTCTCTATTTATCTCTCACCTCACGGTTCTTATATTTTCTCTGATTCTCTAATGATTGAGACACAGATAATTCTGACACAGAATAAAAAGAAGGAATACATTATTTTTCTAGTTCCTACAATATTAAAATATGACTTTATTGTAACTGTTAACACATTTTTTAACGTAGTTAGTAATATGTAGACCTTCAGAATGAGGAAATTATAAAGTTAATATTACTCGTAAACAAATTAGACCTAAGGAAAAGTCATTGTATAAGATAAAGTTAAAAATTCATGTTAATATTTATCTGCACAGTACTTACAGAATTGTAATATATATATATATATATATATATATATATATATATATATATATATTGCAACAGTACAAATATGTTGGGTACTGTGCATTGCACAAGGTAATTTAAATAAGTGATTAGAACAAATAAATAACGCATTTTGGTAATAATAATAATTCAGCCTGCAATCTAAACTGTAATAGAGACGCCAGACTTGCATGTTGAGACAAGTCATTAACGACAGCTGCTCTATCTATGTGTGTACACACGTAAAATGTGTTCGTGTGTGTGTGTGTGTGCGCGCGTCCGCGCGACTGGTTCATTCATGAAAAACGCCACCCTTCCAGAAACGATATAAATTATTTCTATTTAATTAATTTGTAAGGCTTGTGTGCATAGTAGCGAAAAATCAAAGAACCAAAATGTGTATTTAAATGACACGGACAAGTGTATGAAAGACAGTGCAAAACGAACAAAAAGTGTTAGTGTGAGAAGTTAAAAATCAATAGTAATTACAGTAATTAAGATAAAGAAAAACGGTTTGTGCATGATGAACGCCTAAAAATTACCGATCGAATGAATATCGGATAATGTAACAAAGACTTCGCAATTCGCGAAGACGAGAAAATTAAGTGTTATTAGAAAGCGTGGGTTAAGAGTGACGCTCTTAACAATTTCAAACATGCAGAATATTGTCGAGACACAATTTTTGGCGCTCTGGGTAATAAATACGAGGACGTGCAAACATCGTTCTCTTTCTCGTCAGACCATCGTAGCGGCCGGAGGCTCTGCTCAAGAACTACAACTACTCTTTGTTCGACTACTGATGTGATTGGAGGCTATGTCCAACAACTAGAACTTATAGATTGGATCAACGACCATGGCAGCCAAAGAATCTACTTAGAAACAACAACTACAGTAGATCAACCACAAGCAGAGTACGAGAATCCAGTGTAGTAGAGTACGAGCATCCAATGATCCAGCGGACGGGGGACTACAAGACTCCAGGCTACCCGACTCCAGGACTTCCAGGACGATAAGGATCATCCGTATCTAGGACCGAAGGGGACACGCTTCAGATGTACCACACAAATAACAAGGTGACAAATAACCATGCATTTATAAGAAACCAAGACAAAATCAAAAGAGTTTAAATATCAAAGAAAAAGAATAGACAATTAAATTCCAAGATGAGTCAAGAAATTGTATAGTTGTAGAAATGTTTTTTTTGTACATTAAGTACAGCATTATGAAAGACTGTTTACCGACAAGAGTTAGCAGTAACTGTAATTTAAAATCTATAATTGTTAGTAATAAATGACAACCTCGTAAGAGAAATTATTAGTAAGTAATGCATATGCAGTAATAAAGTTAATTTAGTAATTAAATAATTGAAAGCTTAGATAATCAATAATTATTGAGCTAGTTGATAGCAGTAGAAAAATTTATAATAATAAATTATTATATAATATGTTAGGATATAAGATTATATAACATGTTTGTGTGTAAAATAAGACTACGAATTGTACGTAATAAGCACGTAAAAATAATAATAATTTGGAATCGTAAAATAAATAAGAAATTAATGTGTAATATGAGATTACAAATTACACCTAGTAACTATGTAAAAATAATAATGAGTTTTAAACCGCAAACCAAATATGAAATTGTTAATAAAAATTGAAATGATTCACAAACCAAGCAAATAGCATTATTATTATTATTATGATTACACCCTTCATTCTCGCACACACAGGAATTTAATGTGATGTAATGTACATAAAGGTTTAACACACATCAATAAATAAACTCATAAAATCGTTGTAATGTTGTAAATGGCGCTTCAAAGCGTGGGGCTCCCAACCAAATAAATTTGGTTGTAAATGTCGCCCAAGAATGTGGGACTCGATCATAATCATTTAACGATTTAAAGAAATTTTTTTTCTAAGTTAAAAAATCCTCTAAAAAAAAGTGTGTTAAATGCAAAAATATATTGTATGGATTAACTAGTATTGTAGTAAATGTTATTTAAATATTATTTCGAATTGTTGTGTATTATGAAACACAACTGGCGCTCAACAGGTAGTAAAATTGTAAATGAAGTGTAATAGTAATAGTAATATAATAATAAGAATTAATAATCATAACATTATAAATAAAGCGTGGCATAACCGGGTATCACCAATAATAATTATTTTAAATTATAACATAATAAAGAATAAATAAAAATACTTTAACATGGCAGAATCAAAAGGCTTTGATTTGGAAGCACTTCAAAATATGATGCGTGCCTGGGTGGACGAAGTAAGTATAAAAGAAAAAGAAGATAATAGAAAACAAATAGAATAGTTAAAAAAAAGTATTACAAAACAAACAGAAGAATTAATAGAAAATATAAACAATAAACTGGGCGGAATTATCAAAAATTTAAATGAAGTAAAACGTGAGTTAAAAAAAGAGAAAGTACAACTAAAAGAAGAATTAAATAAAAATATAAATAAATAAACCGAAAATTTAAATGATAGGCTAGGCGAATTGAAACGAGTTCTCATATAGTACTATGCAGTTAACTGATAAAAGTATCGACAAAAATAAGTGCATAAAGGCATTCGAAAATACTATCAAAACAACACTGTATGAACAAACTACTGTAATTGAAAAGAAGGGAGAAGAAACGTTAATAATTAATGGTGACGATTCTACTAAGATAATTAATACTAAAGAAAAGTATAAAACAGAATCTAAACAATCGTACCTCGTGAGCAAGAATATCCCATGTGCTGGTTACACTCACAGTATTAAAACAATTAAAGAAATACGTGTAACACGATGGGAGATCATCACACGCGACGAGAGAAAACGACACAAATATCGACCGAATGGTAATTTTAACGATAATCACAGTTTTAATTATAAAAACCAGAGAGATTATTATAAGCCACGAACAAAAAAGCGGTCAGCTGTTTATGTAAGCCTCATACAATCTGCTAAGGAATGCGTTAGTCAAGAGAGGGAGCAGAGAGAATGCATTTTGTCGACGGCTAAGAAAAAAAAAGTTTTAACATCAGGTGATCGGACATTCACAGCGGTACAATGAGACGTTAACATAATGAGGATGCGAAACGGAAATTGTTATATGACCGACGATCACTCCGCGATAAGGTACAATGCATATTTCCTGTTGGCACAATGTATTGTTAGCTAGAGAAGGGTGAATTAGAGACACTCAACGCTCGATTGTAAATAATAATGATTTTTAAAACATTACGATTTTACTTATTAATAAGATATGAATAATATGTTAATAATAAGATGTAAATATGTCAAGAATTGTCATTTCTACGGGAATATAATATAATGACCTCTTGTGTAATGAGATGAAAATTTGCCAGAAGTAAGGAAGGAAATCTACAAATAAAGAAAAACGTAGATATGTTCCAGAAGAATGCGAGGAGATCTACGATAAAGATGATAATGAAGTACGTCTATTACCTATTCAGGACAATATTACCCATATAAGATACGATTATTGACAAATAAAATTTTATATAAGCTAATAAAACCAACTCATGAAAGCTTAGCTCATGCATCGGCACTAAAAATGTTAGTTATTCCTTAAAGACAAATTTTACAATTAATAACATGTGGAGAAAGATAAAAAAATGAATTAAAGAAATGTTATGATTGCCAGACTGCTAAGGACCTAAATCTGTTTACCTATGTGGAAATGCAGAGTATACAGAAAGAAGCAAAGGAAGAATTAATTGCAGAGGATTTCTTAGGGCCAATTACCACGATTAAGTCGGGGAGGTTAAACACATAATAGTCTGCATAGACGTGTTTTCCAAGGCAGTTCGTCTGTATCCAATTATGAGACCCACCACTAAAACTGTCATAAAAATTCTGTTACAAAATTATATTCTAACACATAGCAAAATGAAGAGGATTCTTAGTGATCAAGGAGTGCAATTTCAGAGTGAGCTATGGCATAGAATATTGAGAGTAAATCGAATAAAACCCATACTCACATCCATCAGACATCCACAGGGAAATTTAGCTAAGGAAGTGAACAAGGAGTTGGGTAAATATTTACGAATCTACTGCCATAAACAACATAATAAACGGGCAGAATATTTACAATTCTTTGACAAAGCTATGAACGAAAATTACAGCGAAGCTACGAGCTATACACCGATAGAGATTGAAGAAGATCGGCAACCCAATCGATTCTAGAGAAAGTATGTTCAGAAACCTGATAATCAGAACTTACCAGTCTCATTAAGCATGAAAATTGCACATGCGAAACGGAGAATTATGGAAAAAGGTAATGAGAGAGTAGAGCGATTCAACAGGACTCAGAAGTTGCTGAAGTTTAATGTTGGAGAGAAGATATTATTGAAGACGAATCCAGGGGAAAGCATAGTGATAATACTGCGAAAAAATTCTTCAGATTATACAATGGATATTACACTTTGCAAAGACAAATTGGACCACAAACGTTCATCGTATATGATGAAATAAGACTGAAAGTAGTGGGCAAATATCACGCCAGCTCTGTAAGAAAATTCTATGAATAAATAAGTGGGTTACTATGACAATTAAAGATGAATGCCACTTAAAGCGGATGTTAGGGAACGACCAACTCAACATGCGTTGGGAGGGGAATAACTGTTCAGCCCGCCACGCATAAGGGTAAATTAAATAAGCTAGTCATTATTATTTGAACTCAATGTAAGTAAATGTGTTTTATAAAAATGTTAATATACTGTTGTCTAATGTAAAAGGCCAAAAATTTATTAAACCAGTTATTAATTTTTTTTTATTAAACAAGGGAATAATGCAACACAACAAATATGTTGGGTACTGTGCATTGCACAAGGTAATTTAAATAAGTGATTAGAACAAATAAATAACACATAATAAATAATAATAATAATTCAGCCTACAATCTAAACTGTAATAGGAACGCCAGACTTGCATGTTGAGACAGGCGATTAACGCCAGCTACTCTCTCTATGTGTGAACACACGTAAAAGGTGTGTGTGTGTGTGTGTGCGCGCGAATGGTTCACTCATGAAAAACGCCACCTTTCAGTAACGATATAAATTAAATACCACTATTATATTAATGACTCGGAACACAAAGTTTTTTATAAGTAAAACATAAAGTTTTACCTTACAGCCTGAACCGGTTTTCGCCTTTAAAAGGCTTCTTCAGAGGCTGCCGCTGGTAGCGCTGTCCATCCTGCTGTGGGCGACGGAATCGAATTTCGAAAGATCGATGCTGTGTGTGTGGGGTGAGATATGTTCGAATAATGCGTGCGATTTGAATTGCGTCTGTTCGTTTAGGATGTCGTTTTTATTTGTTTTCGTGTGTTTGTATATTTCCAATTGTTCTAGAGTGTCTAGTTTTCGGCCTTTTGTGTGTACGTGTAGAATGTTCATGTTATTGTCGATGTTTTTATATGTGTGGTTTGCTTCAATGAGGTGGTTTGCAAAGGTGGATTCTGTAGTGGAGTGGAGTGCCTTTGTGTGTTCAATGTATCTCTGTTTGAAGCTACGTCCTGTCTGGCCTATGTAGAATTTGTTGCAATTTGAGCAATTTAGCTTGTAAACACCGGGTAGATCGAATTTGTTTTGTGCTTTGTGTGTGTGTTTTGATAGTGTGTGTTCTATTTTGTTAGTAGTTTTGTAAGCGATTCTGTATCCTGCTTTTTTGAATTTGTGGGCTATTTTTTCAGTTTGTTTGTTGATGTATGTTAGTGTTATGAATTTGTTGTTTTCCGTCTTTGTCTGTTGTTTGTTTTGTGTTGTGTGTAGGAGTTTACTGACTATTGTTCTGTCATATCCGTTAGATTCTGCTAGATATTTTATCGTGTTTACTTCGTCTTTGTAATCTTTTTCATCTAAGGGGATGTTGTTAAGTCTATGTATCATGGTTCTGAAGGCAGCTAGTTTGTGTTGTATTGGGTGGTTGGAGGAGTTGTGTATTAGTGTGTCAGTTGTAGTTGGTTTTCTGTATATACTGAATTTGTGCCTGTGTTCAAGTTTTGTGATGGAGAGGTCTAAGAAGTTTATGGTATTGTTGTGTTCGTATTCGGCAGCAAAGGTTATGTTTTTATGTATTTTGTTTATGTGCGTTAGTAACTGTTCACATTGTCTTTTGTTTCCTCTGTATAGTATTAGAATGTCATCAACGTATCTGTGCCAATATAGTATTTTATGTGAGACTCATGGTGAAGTATTTGTGTGTTGGCTGGATGCTATTAAGTTTGTTTGTTGGTCTCTGGGATTTTAAAGTTGTATTATTGTGTGTGATTGTCGTATATGTATTAGTATTTTGTGTATTTTCGATGTTGAGTTCTTTGAATATTGTGTCATGTTTTGTATTTGTTCAGGTATTTGTTTGTTTTATGTTTTATATTTGTATATTTGTAAATTTTCCCAAATGTTCATTATGGTGCCTTTGTGTGGTATGTGTGTGGTATGTGTTTATTAGTTTCATGTTGGTTACGACTGGGAATTCATGTCCAGTGTTTATTGCATGTGAGGCCAAATTAGATTTGTATATTTCTGGTTTTTGTATGCGTTTAGGTGTTCAAAAGAACGTTTTTTCAGTTGTTTTTTGTTTGTCCTATGTAACATTTATTGCAATCTTGGCATTCAATTTTGTATATACCATTGGTTGTTGTATTACCTTTGTTGTGTGGGTTATTTAGTTTTTGTAGATAATTTTTATTAGTTTTGTGTGCTATTTTAATATCTGTGTTTTTAAACAGTTTTGTTAGCTTTGTTATTTAATTATTTATGTATGTGAATGTGACCCATTTTTTATTGTTGTTATTACTTGTGTTTTGTTTATTTTGATTAACTCTTAATTGTTCAGTTTTTATATTAAATTTGGTTTTATTTTCTATTTTGTTAACAGTATTTTTATTACATCCATTTTCATAACTAATTTGGTAAATTATATTTCTTTCTTTGTCTGTTTCTTGTTTG
The DNA here is from genome assembly GCA_034769895.1 of Magicicada septendecula. Taxonomy (NCBI): domain Eukaryota; kingdom Metazoa; phylum Arthropoda; class Insecta; order Hemiptera; family Cicadidae; genus Magicicada; species Magicicada septendecula. The sequence continues at coordinate 399,721,044 of CM068369.1, read as the reverse complement.
TTTAGGGGTATTTTGTACAGTCTGTTAAATAGTGAATAGAATGCTGCCATTTTTTGTTGTGGTGGTTGGTCAGAATGGTTAGGTATAATGATGTTAGTGGAAGTTGGTTTTCTGTATATTGCATATTGTAGGTGGTTATTGTATCTTGTTATGCTTATGGCTAAATAGTTGATTTTGTTATGTTTTTCTTTTTCTTCTGTGAATTGTATTTTTGGATGTATGTTATTTAGTTGTTTTAATATGTTATCTGCATTTGTGTTTTTGTTACTTGATACATATAGCCCATCATCTACATATCTCCAAATGCCATTTGGATCAAAGGAATTTATAATATTTTGTATTTTGGTGTCTATATGTTGTAAGAATATTTCTGCTATTATGCTAGATAATGGAGATTCCATTGCCAATCCTTCTTGTTGTTGAAAAATGTTTCTATTGATTTCAAACTAATTTTGTTTTAGTATTAGTTGGAGGCTATTTTTTTTATTTCAGTAATATATTGTGTGTCTTTAGTTTATTCTTTAAGTTTGTTTATTATTATGTCTATTGTTTCATCGATTGGAATGTTGGTGTACATATTTGTGGTGTCATATGATGTGAAAAATGTGTTTTCATCTATATTTATTACCTTCAGTTTGTCTATTAATTCGTACGTATTTTTTATGTATCCTGACGACTACCTGAAAGGAGCATTTGTCAACATTCATCAGGAAACGAGGAGAAACACCGCATCATTCATCACATCAGGAAAGTGAACCCATTTAAATAAACTAAATAAACCAATAAAACAATTATAAGCTAAAAGACAGAGACACTTATAGGTATTCTCCACAGGAATTTGTGTTATTAGAGTGTAGGAATTATTTTAAATTATTAACTGAAGGTCAGCAGAAACTGTTTATTAATTTTATTTACAAAAGAAGTAAAATAAATAAATAAAATTTATTAATTTAAACAGAACGATTAATTTATTTTATTTTGTATTAATAACTGACTGTCAATTTTGTTGTGCTAACATAAACTGTAGTAAATTCTGTGGAGTCTAAAATTAAGAAAATCGTGAATTAAAGTCAAACATTTCCATATCTAAATATCGACTTATTGTTCTATGCAACCTTTTACATCGGAACACACACACACACACACACACACACACACACACACACACACACACACACACACACACACACACACACACACACACACACACACACACACACACACACACACACACACACACACACACACACACACACACACACACACACACACACACACACACACACACACACACACACACACACACACACACACACACACACACACACACACACACACACACACACGTAATCGTAATTGTAATTGTAACTGTCATATTGAAATGTGTGTGTGTGTGTGTGTGTGTGTGTGTGTGTGTGTGTGTGTGTATTGAAATATTACAATTTTTATATTTTTGTATCTGAAGTACTCAATGTACCTATCAAATAACTTACCTATATCTATGTACGTGGGATTTCTGTGTTTGTTACATTAAGACCCTTTTGTTGTACAGTAAAATTGTATGTGAGAAGAGAGGAGTAAGATTTCATGGAGTGGAATAAATGTTAATAAAACATTGATTTATAAAAATAACAATTTTTTAAAAATTAAAAAAACATGTATTAAAATTTTCCTCTTAAGAGAAGCTGTTTTAAATGTATTAGTTGTATTATACACATTATAAATTACATATAAATAATATGCAAACAGTAAAATAAACACAGATAAGAAAATGTCAATAACAAACATAAATTTCATGTATAAAAACAATTCTAAAATTAAAAAATTGTTTAAAAAATGTCTGATATTACAATATCAAATTCAAGTAATTATTTCTCAATATTGCAAATCTGATATCAATTAAATATTTATTATAATAAATGAAAAGTTAATTTGAAGTATTTTAATTAAACATGATATGTACTTTATTTCAATAAACATTAATTACTGTGTACCCATTTTTAAATACGTAAACAAATTTACTCGAAACATATATTACAATTACAAGCTTAAATTATAGGTATTAATTATTTAAAAAAATTTTGTAATTACACTATGTACAGTCAATTACTTCTTGTTTTCTTTATACATACAATAATTATTCCAATTAATACATTTATGTAATAATGATGCGGTTGGTTGACTGCTGACACAGCCACACCATGTAAACGTTACACAATTTTCAAGGATAACTATAATCCACTACATAAGTAGAACGGTCCTAACTATGTAAGAGTTTCAGACCTTAAGGCTTGCATACATTGACGATCTCCAAGAAAATCTAAAATAGTTTAAAGCAAATATTGAGCGAATGCCCAGAGTAGCAATGAAGGAGAAGCAATGTTATTCAGGACAGGACGAAATAAAAGTTGTGAATCTGGCCAGCGATGTGTGTGTGTGTGAATATCTGATAGCCATCCTGAGCTCCCAGTATTCACGAAAAAAAATATGATAACCAAAAACGCACTTCGTTGACAGCTGAAAATTTTGGTGGCCACTAACATTTCCCGACTTGTCTAAAAAAATTATTATTCACATAAAATTGTTTAGCCAATATTTAATCAAAGCAAAATCGTAATTCATACCGAGCGTAACTCCTAGATTGGTCCTTATCAATTGTGGCGTACGAATGGTTACACAGCACCAAATTCTCTTCTTCTTTTACATATACGTAGACGATTTTCATGGAGGTGACACCGTACAAACAAAAATTGTTGCAGACGGTACTGTTCCGGGGCAGGTCAGTCATTTTTATTATCTAGGCTATAGTGTGTCTTTCATTAAAAATAATGACGTGATCAATAACCTACATAAGTTCGACAATATTTATGTGCGGAATCATAAAGAGAATTGTAAAATCAACAAGTAAAAAGCATGCTTGAAGTTTTACAAGGCCCTCCCATCACTTTTCTATGTGTCTGAGAATTGGTCTTTAACGAAATCCTAGGCCAGTCGTATTCAAACTGTCGAAATGATATTTATCAGGCAGTGGGTAATATATTCTTTTCCAGATAACAGATAAAACGTATAAAAATTATAAAATATATAAATGTTGTAGATTTGGAGTACTGAGTATATGGAAAATGTAGCTTTCAATACTGAGAACACCCTAGTCCAAGTTTCAAAAATAAATGTCAATTATTAAAGAAGTTATTAAAACAAATGTTAATCACACGCGCATCCGAGCACTTACACACGAATATTTCACTTGACATATAAGAGTACAAAGTTATGAATATTTTGACATAACACACGTTTTTATGCATACCTTAATTAAAATCTTATCACTACTTTATAAAGATAAGAACAAAATGCAGATATACGGCAGGAACTGTTTATGAGCACACTCGACAGGATTATCCAAATTCTGCTAAAATGATTGGAACATCTTAACCGAACAGAAGCAAAACAATTATTAATTCAATTTTCTATATTTATTGTTTATAGCCTAAAGGTACCATACATTTAATTAATTATCATTAGTTCTTAAATTGTTGTTGACAAAGGAACGGACAGTTTTGGGTCGTCTGAAGAAAAAAATTGGAATGATTAGCTCTAGTCTGTCAGCTAGAAAGAGGAACACACCATTATCGGTTTAACACTAGAATGATGATGATGACGATACAAAAGGTAGTACTGGATAATATGCCACCTCAAAACTTTAGTAGAATTTTTACAAAAAAAGGAAGTAATGATTTGGATTTAAAGTTCAGTTACCAAAACAACTGTAGTTGTCAAAGAGATTACTGGTTTGTTTATCGTATACAGCAAAAAGCAGCCCTTAATTCCTACATACACGTGCAAGTGAGGGTGTTTGCTAGTATGCTCTTAGTTTATGAAATTTATCAATAAAACTAGCCGGAACAGGCAAATTTAGACGTTGACTAAAACTTTGCCTAATAGTGTGAACACTTTACTTGTTAAAACTAATGATTTAGGTTCAGAAAAGCAAGGCGTTTTTAAAGTGCTTTGCAAACTAAATATTTTTTCTGAGGAAAAGGAAAAGACAAAAAAGAAAGATTTTTTTAAAGTTTTCATTACCATGTTACGTTTGCGTGGAATTAATTGGTTTGTGTGCGTGCTCTCACAAACCACACCCTGTTATCACCATCCACTTTACCTGATTACGATCCGCTATGTTACTAACTTACATAATAATGGAGGCAATATAATAACTTTCAAATTTGTTGATTAAAACAGTTCATTTTTGATACATTAATAATTGTTTCCGTTGGCTTTCGAAAAAAAACAATTGATTTTCACAACTTTGCCAAGCATAACGTATTGCTACAATTTTTCTTTTGAAGACACAAATAGAATAAGAACATAAACAGAGAAATTGACGTGAGTTCAACTGTTGATTCGCTTTTTGGCCGAAAAATCTGAACCTACTAAAGATTGTATGTCAGCACTTCTAGAACCCTAAATTTCTCATGCTGTAGAAATTATAGTTACAGCTACACTTATAGTTAAGTGCCCGACAGAGAATATTATAATGTCCCTGCTTTACATTTTAATGCCATCTGCTTAAACAGAAACAAATTTTATGTGATCCAGATTATGTAACAGATTATGTAATTGTTTAGTTAGAATGTGGTTTCAGTGCATATTTATTACACTTGAACAGTTATAGTGACTTCGTAAACTACGAAGACTACGTAAACTGAACATAAAATCAGAGTTGTCTGTCAATCATTAGTATACTTATTTTGTTCGTTTTGTTGTTTTGTTCCCCTATATTTAACAATTAAGCGAAATTCCTATCCAGACTGCAACCGTTTAAAACATATTAGCCTGTTCTTCTTATCCCAAACCCTCTCATCGCCTACTTCTACTTCTAGGGTGCAGTATACCATCTACTCTTTTTGACATCTGTATTGACGATCTAGTAAGGAAATGGAAACATCTAGTGAACTGTGGTATTAAGATATCACGAGACAGATATTTGAATGTGCTGTTATTTGCTGACGATTTGCTTGTAATGCAAAATACAGAATCAGCTTTACAAAACTCTGTTGTTAAGCTTCATCAGATTTGCAAACGATACGATATAAAAATATCCACTACAAAACAAAAGGTAATAGCATTTCGAGGAAAGGTTCCAATATCAACAAAAATAATGACTAATGATCAAGTTGTAGAACAGATGAGCCATCTTAACAATTATTCAGAAATGATGTTGGCTATGATAAGAATTATGATATTGATGTTAAGTCAGGTAAGTTCCAGACTATCTGTGGGCAATCAACAGCATTTTTAAAAACAAGATACATCAAGATACAAAATAGGAATTTTAATAAAGTTATGGCGGTCCCTGTACGGTGCAATAGGTGTAAATTATAGACAATAACCAAGAAAATGAAAATGAAAATACAGGCTTCCTTCCGAAATAGCGTTAGAGGAGTTAAAAGGTGTTAACTTTACAGTATAAAGAATTGAAGATACAAGAAAGTAATTGCACGTTTTTTACTTGCATGAAAGACTAAAAGATTATACATTTTATAAACAACGGTGGAAGGAACACTTACAAAGAATGTCAGATTCAAGACTAGCGAAATAAGTCTGGAAATATGACCCTATAGAGCACAGGTCTGTGGATAGACACAGGAAGAGATGACTGGAGGATCTTAGAAGGCGGAAGAGGCAGCACCTTGTCTAAGCCGTGATGTGAAGATGATGATGATGTTTGTCCTCTTTCGCACATTTAAAGCCGGCGATTCAAAATCTATATATATAACTCAAAGTCTGTGGCTTTGTTTGTTTATATTAAATACAAATCCACACCGTTACACCGACTCCGACCACATTTTGGACAGGCAACCTTTAACACTAGGCGAAAAACACCGTCTGACTTAGAATTTGTTATTCCGCTCCGTCTGCACTTTTTAGTATGCGGTTTATAAGCGGACGGCGGCATTGCTGTTTATTCATAGTCCATGTGTGACGCATGTAAAGATGTCAGCAGCACTATGGAGACCAAAATTAATTACCATAGTAACAAGTAAATAAACAAAAGCTATTATCGGCATCTTTGAACAATCCGTGTGACCACCCTCGTGCGTGTTACAAACGAAACTAAAACCAGCAGGTTGCGTATCGATGCGGGACACCTTGAAAACGCAGCAGATTCAACGACCTGTGCGTTTTTTCCACGTCCGTGTGACCAATTTCATTGTTTCCTGTGTGTTAAATTCAATGTGTTTCCCAACCGTACCCTAAGGCGCAGCGATCGCCCGCATTGTTCAGTTTTTACTTCAATTTTGAAGACAAGTAAACAGTACACGAGAGTTACACCTTCACAGAGTTTTTACCATTTCTCTTTCTTTATTGAGTTGTTCATTCATCGTCGTATTAGTTACATTTATTCGGTCAAGTTATTCTGCATTCCGTTATTAGTTTTCCTCAACTACACTACTTTTCAACTTTACCTTTAAATAACTTTACAGTCCCGTTTGTTTTCCTTACTCTTCACTTCCTATCAAACTGACCCTGCTTTCAAGTTACAGTTAACAACACTTCTTTTAAACTTCACCTTCAAATAACTTTACAATTCCGTTTGTTTTCCTTATTCTTCACGTTCTTTTAAATTGACTCTCCTTTGAAGAAGTACTAGTACTTTATCACCTTACTCTGCGGAATGCCTCCGAAAAACGACAAAGCATTGGGCAGGTCCATCCAAATGTTAAGCGAGCAAGGTTATTGCGAGACACCCGAGGAACGTAAGTCTCGGTTTGAACAACAACAAAGAAGGCAGGCAGACATTAGGGCTGCGGAGACAGCTGGGGAGAATAAGCAGCGCGTATACCTACAACAAAGAAGCCAGACAGAAATTAGGGTCGCGGAAACACGTGACGAAACACCGTCTGAGGCAGGCTGATTTAAGGGCCTCGGAAACACCTGAGGGGCATGGGGAGTGTGTCGAGCATGAACGCGTGAGGGAGGCTGAATTAGGGTATGTGGAATTACCAGAACGACGTGAATATCGGCTTGAAAGTGACCGCATACGGCATGCTCATGTCAGACAAGTGAACAGACGAAGTAATTTGATTTCAGAGGCTTTTCAGTATGATCCAAATTATGACTATTCGTCACATCCAAAAGTTACAATTGGCAAAACGGATGTTATATGCAAATTTTGTCAAGCTAAAAAATTAAAATTGAGTCGTCTGGGATGTGCTACTCTAATTTACACATTAAAAAAATCAAACATTTGCGTGGAAGCCGCGGGTAACAGCTAGTTATTCCAATAAAACTTATCTTTACAAATACGGGCCTATTATATATTATTAGGGTAAGTCAGTCCTTCCATTTTCTGTCTACTCAGACTTCTTAAGTTCCATATATTTTATTCCTAACCGTGAAATTATATTAACTATGTATGGATACATTTACTCTGTATCCTTATGGGTAACACTGGTGTAATGAACCTAGCTAAAGCATAATGTTGGATAAACTGTTTTTATTTTAATGTGATACACATGTAAGCAGGCTATGTCATTTTATATGGTATTCAATCTTTTCCATGTACTATAAAAATATATTACCATGTTGATGTATTAAAGGCAGAAGTATTTGTAATTCTTGTTTCCAAATCAGGGACATTAAGGTTAATACTTTTCTACTGTTGAAGAAAGGGATTAAGGTGGCTGACAAAAATGTTTATTTTCTTGATATTTACAACAAACCGTTTTGTTTAATTTAAAATTACTTTGTGCAGTGTATGTGGCACAAGTGTTTATTTTTAGTCCTTAATATCCCTTAAAGTACAACCTTTTATAATAAAGCACACGGTGAAACTTAATCAGAATGGTGCTGTTAGCTGTAAATGTAAGTCATTATTATAATTCGTAGATTTATCAGCATTAGTATTTTGTAAAAGAATACCAAAGTTTTTATTACAATTTTTTATAAGAACATAATGTCAAATTCTACTATAGGAGGGTTTCAAAATACCAGTGATATGTATACGTTTTGTTTGACTTTTTCCGTCCCTTTCGTTATTTCTCTCTGTTTCTTCCTTTTTTATGGACGTCTCTCTCTCTCTCTCTCTCTCTCTCTCTCTTTCTCTCTCTCACCCACTCTCTGTTTATTTCTGTCTTTGTGTCGATATCATTTCTTTCCTCTGTACGTGTACCCTGTGGTGTAGATGCTCACCTGGGGAACGGAAAGGGTGAGATAAGTTATTTCTAACAATGTATGTGAATCTCTGACGTGAGGTACTAGAGTTGAGGATAGTCCTCGGATATTTCCAATTTATAACATTTTTTGATAAACGTAGTGGAAACTACGTATGCATAAACATGAAAACACATGTGTACACATGAATTTTGTACGTATCCCGCGCTCACAATTTTGAGTCCACCAACCGGATTTAAGATTCGTCTGTTATGTAAAACGTAAATGGCAAAGTAATTTAATTTTAGTGATGTTAACAAGATTTTATTCACACTTACATTACAATTTGTCATCTGTATGCTGTGGTATACATTTTTTCAATTTCGTAGTAACATATTACTCAAAGCAATGTTAATTGTTATCCCAGAAATAAGTTAAACTTATTACGCGTGGCCTTTGTCGTAGTTATCTCTGTCACCCTTTTGTGTGCAGAACACATCATGCCTCCTAACGCTCTCGTAAACCGAATGATACAATGGGATAATTATATTTTGATTTTGTATTCCCTACATTAATGTGAGTTAAAAACTGGATTAATAAGATTAAAGATTAAGATCAAAGTCTACGAAATATTCACAGTAGTGTTACTACTGTGTTCCACACAATATGGTAAGTTACATATTTTGAGTAAATTTAGTATAAACGTTAAGTCGAAAAGTAGTTAAAATTAATCATATAATTGCATTTCTGTACTATTCCATTTTAAAACATTAACGGGACAAAATTTTCTCAATAAAATATTACTTTTCTTCATGTAGTAAAAAATATGTTGGTGACGTTTGTATTATTTCAGTTTAATAGAGTTCTTGTAATAACAAAATAAACTTTTATATCAATTTGTAAAAATATTTTATTTGCAAGGCAAATAATATAGCTTATAAGGAACTGTTTTTCTTGTCAATGGTAGACTAATATATTTAGGGAGTCGACCGTACTCGATGAGTCAAATTAATCGTTATAAAACATCCAACGTTGTGTCTTCATCGGTTTCCAAATTATTTGTCCTTTCTTTGAGTCATTTGATTCGTGACTGTATTACGTAAAGCGAGAGGTATCAAAATAACAACTGTAGGTAAGCCTATACCAACACTTGAGGATATTTCATTTTCTTTATTAGATTTCGTCCTTTTCGAGAAACACGTTTTTCCAAGTAACGGAAAATTGAAATTCAGTATTCACTTTTCTATCAACGGTATTGAATTAATAATGTTTTATTACGTTAGAAAACGGCACGCGGGATATACATAACACAACTACAAATCTATCGTGTTCACAGTAAAAATAAAATTACGAGTGTTAATAATAATAAATTATTACGGCCATTTACTAAATTATTTCTTGTGCGCGCATAGTATACATACAACTAGAAATTTCTGCTGAGATATTAGAGTCCTATAACCTTTCGTAACAGATTAAAAACTGATAAAAGTTTTAATATTTGCCACAAAGTCATTTTAAAACTCAGAATTTTAACGATAAATTCTCTTCTATGTCATTAGAATTTTCTGCATCACATAAAATGAATAAAAGCTTTCAGCAATAATATTTAAAATTTTTAAGTCCGCTGGTGACCATTATATGCATAAATATGACAACACTCGTCAGAATACAGGTTGCTATGTGAAATATATACCGGCATTCAAACATCTAGATAAAGCAACCACAATTTCCGACTCCTCCTCCAACTAAAGCTCGTCCACTTTTGCTTGTATGGTGTCCATGTCGGTACATCTCAAATTGGAGCCTTTACCCTCTTTTACCTTGACCCTCTACCTCATTCTATTGGTAGGACTACCACCCTCGGACTCCCAGCATCACTCTTGCGTCCACGGCAATTATATTTTCCCATATTTTCTTTTGGCGGTCTGTTGGTATTTTGCTTTTCACAAAGGTTCCTTTCGGCAACCTTCCCTTGTTCTGTTGCTCTCAGCCCTTTGCAATATCCTCAGTTTTATCTATGTTTTTATTGACAGATCACTGAAATGACGGAGTATCCTATATGGTTGTATAAGGAGGTCGTCAGATAGTTTGTATATGCATATTTTGTATACGCGCGATAATTTGTATATGCACATTTTTGTCTGCCTACGAATGTCACTTGAATTTCTATGAAGATAAGCGTAATGTATGCCTTGTTGGTTAGATTTATACTGCCATTTTATGGATCTCCTTAGGATATCGTCGTTCCCAGGTACGTGAATACTTTACCCTCAAAACCTTATAGAAGAAGACTATTATACGTTGGGTACATCTTGACTGACTTACAATTTTGGTTTTATCAGTGGTTGTTGATAGTTCTGCCCCTTTTGTTCAAGTTTTGAGGCTAATCCGTGTACTCCTTGCAGCCGCATTTTATTTGATATGATGGGCTATATCATCAACTCTTATCGCTATTGTACTGACGTGTTCGAAAATACTATTGAGCAGTTTTCTTTACTTTTTCCTATTGCATGATTCTCTTCGGTTAGTAGCTACAAATATCTGTAGAATACTATATGTAGGCCTACAATGATACTTAACTACTACTTACTTACATAATCACTTAACATCATAATTAATTATGGCCGTTATTATGACACAATATGACGCAATGGCTTGTTTCTTACGGTGAGCCATTTTACTGAAGTAAACTAGATTTAAGTTTAATTAATGGGTCCGCAATAATACATGCTGACAGGTGTTGAAGAACAAAGGTAATATAAGTTCATGATTCTCATTACATGCACAAAACCTCATTGGCCTCAGTTTGTGAAAAACATTAGCTGCTAGCATGTTTGCACAGGGTGGCGCAGGTAAACGGGGAAATTTGAAGTTGATGTTGGCAGCCCTGTAGATGTAGCAGAAGTGAAACTGTCTATCTAGCAGTACATTTAGTTACCATGGAGCAGTGGAGCGGTGCAGAGCTTGCGGTCGCCGTAAGGGCGTTTTACCGACATGGTGACTGTTTGACCGCTGCACAACGAGAGTTTCGGCGCCACTATCAGATCCCGCCCCGCGGTCAAGTTCCTTCGTTACACGCAATCGAAACGTGAGTTGGTAATTTTGAAGAGACTGGTTCAGCTTTGAAGAAAAAGCCTAGTGGGGGTGTACGATCTGTACGTACCCCAGAAAACATGAATGCCGTGCGAGCTGCCATCTTAAGATTCCTCGTCGTTCGGTGCGAAAAATTGCCTCGTCATTGCAGCTCGGACGTCGGAGCGTTCAAAGAATACTCCATGAACTTCAATTTCATCCGTACAAACTTCAGATTGTGCAACAACTGAATCCTGATGATTGTGTATTGCGCCTGCAAATTTGTGAACAATTGTTGGCTAAAATCAATGAGGATGCTAACTTCATTCAAAATCTTTGGATGTCCGATGAAGCCCATTTTCACTTAAGTGGATACGTGAATAAGCAGAACTTCCGTTACTGGGCTCAAGGAAACCCTGCTCAGCTTCACCAGCGTCTATTACACTGTACTAAAGTTACCGTATGGTGTGCAGTGTCGTGTCATGGGGTGATAGGCTCTTACTTTTTTGAAGATGAACGAGGCACTGCTGTCACTGTGACGTCTGAAAGTTCTATCAACATGCTAGAGACATTTTTGGCTCCAAGACTCCATACTTTTCCAAATCTTGACATTCAGCACACCTGGTTTCAAGAGGATGGAGCCACCTTACACACTCCCAGACAGTCTATGGCAGCAGTGAAACGTTTGTTTGGGGATCGCATAATTTCATGGAATGCTAACATCGCTTGGCCGCTCCGATCTTCAGACCTTTCAGTCTGTGACTTCTTTTTATGAGGACATCTGATGAGCAACGTGTACCAGACTAGACCAAGAACCCTTGCTCAGCTCAAGACACAGATTGAAGAGGAAATCGCCAAAATCCCAGGTGACACATTGCCCCGCGCTATGCAAAACCTACAGAAACGACTTACTGAATGTGTACGGCAAAATGGGCAGCAGTTTTTTTGTCATACTAGCAACGGAAGCTGTTAGCATGTTTGAATAACTTACTAGTATGTTTTGTGTTATACTAGCAACGAGAGCTGTTAGTATGTTTATATAACAGGCGTATGTAAAGGAACGGTCCTGACAACGCACACCCTTCAAGTATTTTGCAAGAAAATTTAATTATGAAACAAACCGTCCTTAATGTAGGCCTACATTACTTAATACTGTATAGATTTGAAACAAAAATTTTGTCATTGAAGTTTGTTTAATAAATGATTTTTATATCATATTATCAAGACACAAATGTGTAAACTATAGGACTGAGAACGTGATAAACATTTGCTACTGGCAACCAACTATATAATTAAATACGTTGGTTTTTATATAACTTCTTTTGGCTTAAAGATATATTCTAGACTCAGCTCAGATCCATTTGATGTGGTCGCAATATTGCAAACAGCATACCTACATGGGAAAGTTTTGTGTAAGCACAGCGAATTAAATGCATAAAGCACAGGAAAATAAACATTTAGCAGGCAGTTCAGTCTACTAAGGTTTATTTGAAATGATATATTAGGTTGGTCACGCGTGTAAATTTTATGTACTACATTCATATTTTAACATGCATAAAAATATACAACTTTTAATGCATATCTTAAAATTATAGCCTATAGGCTTTCTAATCACAACGTAAATCAAGAGAATTTTAAAACGTAAGAGACATTAAGAAATTGTAGAATTCTGTGATATTTTGTTGACTTTAGTTCAGAAAACACCGATAATTTAAATCTCGTGTTGTACAATTTTTGAAACAACTTGGCTTCTTTTGATGCAAATATTAAAATCACCATTCCTTAATTAAGGCGGTTTGCATGTTGAAAGATGTTTTGAAAGCAAAATAATTTCTTTGTACAAAACATGACAAAAATAACTTTTAAATTAAAAGGTTTTTAATTAAAATTTATTTTTTCAATAAGTATGCATATATATATATATATATATATATATATATATATATTCAAACGCTTTTGATACAGTCTATTTATTGATGTATATAATATATTTATAATTTATATTTACTTTACCTCAAGGTGTAATTTTTCCCTTATTTGGAACAGGTTTCGAGACCCTTAGTGTTCCCAGGCTGATGATGGGAACACTAAGGGTCCCGAAACATCACCCTGGGAACATTAAGGGTCTCGAAACATATTCCAAATAAGGGGAAAATAACATCTTGAGGTAAAGTAAATATACATTTTAAATATTATATATATTTCTTTTTTAATATTCATAACGTTGCAGTATATATATATATATATATATATATATATATATATATATATATATATTGTAACGAGTTGTCTCTTAGTCGTATTGTGTAAAAGTGTGTTTTATCGTGTGTGTTAGCCCCACACGTTGTAGTCGTTACTTTATGTTTACTTACTTACTTTTTTAACTTTCCACGCTGACGATGTCCGTCGCGAACTCACTTATTACCAGTACTAATATCTCGCGAGTGTAAACCTTACCTGTCCTTTAATGAGTAAATTTAATTCCCGGGTGGCGCCAAATTGTTTATGAAAACAATTAAAAATGTGAAATTGAGCGGTCGTTCTAGACGTTGTTGACTAATTCAAATTACCCTCGCAACTCGCGAGCATATGAATCTCGCTAGTAGTTCGTCGTAATGCCGACATCTAACGCTGGCAGTCAATTTCGCTCGTCGCTAAAGTACACAAACTTTATAATGCAATTTATAATGAAATAAAGGACGGTTATTACAGCTCAGTACTAGTTTATTAACGTGAAATAGTTAATAGTTATTCATTTAAATGCAAAATTATATACTGTTATTAAATAAAGTGGCTCCGGTAATAAATAGACAATTTTCTCATGTTGGCTAAGATGATTTAAACGATTCTAAATCCACATGGCTGTCGTCAAAATTTATTTTCTACTGTTCGTTTAATCTGAGTTATTTTGGTTACGAAAAAATATTAATAAGATAATAATAAAGTACACTACCTTACATCAATGGTACTTATATACTATTAGCATTAATTACAATTCGTTTTTTAAGTGTTAAAAAGTGTGTGTTAAGAATTCGTAATTTGTACATAGGTTATTTTCTGGTTACGTACAAGTTTAGTTTTTATTTTCAATTAATCCTTGAAAGAAATTTGATTGTCAGTTCGGAGTGAGAGTTATTTGTGTTGTGAGAAAAATTTAATTAGTATTTATTCCATAAATTCGGGTATTTCAGATATACTTAACAAATCTGTTGAATTCGGTTGGAGAGTCATTCAGTGTTTAGTTAGGTTGGGGCCATAAGATCACCAATCTTCCACCATTTATAATTTGGATTACGTCTGACTTATTTTTCAATCAATTGGAAGTTTTAATTATTTTCAGCTGTTAATAATCTGGCTAATTGGCTGTCCTAGTTTAATTAGGTCTTCTTTCAACTTGTTGAATCCACTTCTTATTAAATTTGGTCGAATTTCTTATTATTTTAATTAATAATTGTGTTGAATACGGCTTGGCTTCTGTATGTCTTGAGCGTCAATAATGAACTAACTGTTTTATAACGGAATTATAATAAATAACGTTCCGTTGTTGTGGCAACTGTCTGTACTCTCATTGGCTGATCATATTTATGTCTATTGTTATAATATTTGAATTTTAATTCAAAATGAATGAATATTTTCTGATGGCTATTATTCTTCTGTCTTCTTATTTATTTATTAGATATTATCACTACTGTTTATATTTTCTTTCAAAGATCATTTTTACATCCCACAAAGCTGGGTTTGTTCATGTATAAATTTTTGACAATAATGTTAATATTATGTTATTACATTTCTTTCTTATTTTATGTTTTTAATCTAACTCTGACATCTTATTATGGTTCACTAATTGTACTTAATTAGTTACTTGCCCTGGATTTTCTAATACAATAGTTAATTTCTTACAATTTGTTTATTTTGGATTTATACAGTTAGGCATTTTGTAGGCCTAAGTAGTAATTGGCTATATCTTCTTATTTTACACAAATTAAAGATTATATTTCATTTACATATGTTTTGCTTGGTGTCGCTTATGACTTGTTTATATTTTGAATTAATTTGGAGTGTTTTACCATAATTGTATGTTCTCATTACTTTACCAAAATCATTGCTTGACTGTTATTCTCTTATTTATTTTTCTGTCCTTACTCCAAAGAAGGAGAGATAAAATTTTATCTCCTTACTCATCTATTGCCATTTCTTATAACTTGTTTATCATTTAATATTACTTATAAAACATAACACAAAAATTAGGTTTATGGTCTGTTTACTTTGTTCAGCCATATTCCTTCTTATAAACGTAATTGAACAAATAACTATTTTGGTGAATAACAATATAACACCATTTATTTTATCTTGCTAATCCCTTTGAACATTTTTATTAACATAGGATGTTTTATTTATTTTGCACTCATATTATTTAGTTTATTCTTCTTTTATAATTTACTAAATATTTTTTACTACTTAACCATTGTAACAATAACATTCTTAATCATTATGGAATTTTTACCCTGAATACCACTGTATTCCTAATCTACTATCACTTAATAACAATATTGTGGTTATTCTTATTTTTTTGTATTTTTCACCCTTAAACTATAGTTTTAATCACTGGTTTTGGTGTCTTTACCTATATGTTGTGTTTTCTATTTATTTTGGGTTACACTGGCACTTTTTACTCTTTTACTGTATTTGAGTGTTACTAGTGGTTATTCCCTAATATTGATTTCTTTTACTCACTTAATCACTTTTACTTCCTACCTATCTCTCACTTCTGGAATTTTTATTGTTTTATTCACAACTGTTAGTTTGTATGTTATCAAATTTCATGTTCTGATTCACTTATCATCATAGATTTATTCATAACATATAATATTTATTACTCTGGTTAGTGTACTTTAATTGAGATTATTTTATTTGATTTTAATACTTGTCGTTTACATTTATTATTTGTTTGTGTCTTTTTCATCATTATTTGAGTTTATACCTTCTCATTTTGTTTTCTTTATTATTTGTTTGTGTCTTTTTCATAATTATTTGAGTTTCTACCTTCTCATTTTATTTTCTTTATTATTTGTTTGTGTCTTTTTCATATACCTTCTAATTTTCGTTTCTTTTATTGCGTCAATCACTTGGGTTGGGTCATAGTCATTTGTCTCGTCATAGTCATTTTATTTTCATTAGTTTAATATAGTTAGTGTTTTCTCTGGTATTGGGGCGGCTTTTTGTGTTGTAACAATATATACTGCAATGGGTGGGATTTTCATATAAAATAATAAATTTCACTCTTAACATATGATAGCATGTTTCAATGAGAACTAGTCAAAGTAAAAGTTATGTGTTGGAACATTGTATTTCAGTCAGTAAGAATCATGTCAGAATTGTTATATTAAGTTAATTTTTGACTGAATAAAATAATACGAGTGTTGTGAAATAGTGCGAATGAACGTATGCATAGGCATATGGCGAGTGCGCGTGTGCGCGTGTGATAACTGTTTTACGAATTAACAATAAAAAACTAATTGAATTAAATAACTCTTATGTAAATCAAATGTCTGACATAAGGCTTATACCAGATTGTGCATAAAAATAAGACCAATCTTGTAGCAATGGTTGTTAATAGTATAAAGAACAAAGTATGTGAGTTTTTCATAAAAAAGGTTTACCACCCACAAAAAAAGTAATAAATTATACCGGTTTATTTTGCACGTTTTACATTGCCCATATGCAATTTCTTACAAGTAGAATGTTATCTGGACTGTAGCGTAAGGGTGAGGGAACAGTTTAGACCAATCAGATGGGCTAATATATCAGTCGATTTGTTCCGTGACGAGATGCAAGGCAGTCTACCGTAGTACTCAGAAAAAGCAGTATCGCTACCCTCTATAACTTGTATTCGTTAACTCTGATTCAGTATGATAGGTCTGTCAGGAGTTGCGAACACTAATAGTAAAGTGCGCGACTGAATCATTTGACTGCTAATTCGGTAACAGTTTCAAGATTGTTCGATTGGGTTTCTATAAACACATCAAGTTGCCGGAGCTATATAGCCTAATTAACTAATAATTAATAATTGAACATTGTCATAGAAGTACCCAACCCGTATAGCGACTCTGAGAGCTTGACAACAGGAAGAGATCCTGAAGAAGAACCACGGGAGGAGCGGCGGTATCCTGGCGACTACCTGGAAGGAACAGCTGTAGAGATTCACCATGAGACAAGGAGAAACACAGCATCATTCATCTTATTCAGGAAAGTGAACCCATTTATAATAATCTAAATAAAACAATTATAAACTAATAAGACACAGAAACTTATAGAAATTAACGTGTATGTTATTAGTGTGTAGGAATTATTTTAAAGTAATACTGAAAGTCAACAGAAACTGTCATTAATTTTATTTACCAAAGAAGGAGTAATTTATTTATTTATTTAAACATAAACTATTTATTTATTTTATTGGCATAAAAAACTGTCTATTAATTTTGTTGTATTAATATAAACTGAAGTAAAATCTGTGCTGTCTTAATTTAAGGAAACCTTTGATTAAAGCTAAACATTACATCCCTAGATATCGACTTATTTATTCTATGGGACCTTGTACATCGCAATACATATGTGTGTGTGTGTGTGTCCCTAGGTCTCGTTTTCGCTGACGTTAAAATTTGTCTTGAAGGTAATATTTCGTTTGTAGTGTTGCTCAAGCGTCATATCCTTATGCAAAACAGCTGTGCCACGTTTAGGCCTGCTATGAATCACCATTGTACGTTCACTTAAACCTATAGCAGAAAGAGAAATTTCACATATCCAACCACTAATATCATATTTCTTGGCAATAACAATAAAAGTCTGAGTTTCTGGGTATTTACACACGAAGTTTTGCTTTCTATAAATGGGAAAGATGACACAAAAAGGCACTTTTTAACCTTCAGTTTGTTTTCGTTCTTTTTTTAAAGTTTAATTGTACTTGAGCTCTATTCTGCATTTAACAAGATATAAGTACTGTAATTACTGCAAGTTTTTATAATATTTAGGCTTAATTAGGGTGTAAAATCGTAAACGACTGACTTTATCACATGCGTTTAATTAAAGTGGAGAGGAATTGTACCCACAAAGGGAATGTAATTATTGGATTTACTCAATTTATCATTCAGTTGAGCCACTGTTATTAGTTAACAATTTGTATCAAAACACTCTCATTTTAGTTATATCGTTTTAGCAAGAAGAATTACCTCTATTTTTCTGAATGTAAATGCTCATAACATAAAACAATTCTATATATTTATCACATTAGTAACAGTTTAGGCTTACTAAATAATGTATACATAATTATTACCAAATGAAGTATACAAATTATGAATATCTGAGTTTATCAGAAAATGGTGATTATACATATTTACGAGCACAAGACATTGTGTTTAACTTCCTTCTGGGCGTATGGATTAATAGCGTTTGGTTACATGTGGTCGCACTCTATGCGATTTAGCGTGTTAGTTATAATTCTCTCACGGTTATTCTCTCAGTTATTATTGTTGACATTTCTCTCTCGCCCTATGGCTACTAAACTTTATTATATTTGAGGTCAATAACCCTCTGAAATATAGTGAACAAATGTTTATTCAATTCAAGATAATATTACTAAAGATTAAAGTTAGTAACTTAAATACTTGTTATGAATGCCAGCTGGACCAACTAACTAATGAAACTAACTGATGTAATATTTAAAGTAATATTTAAAGAAAAGCCGAATTTGCTTTATGAGTGGTACTGGTAGAATTAAAAATTTTCTGAGGGACAATTGTTAACAGCTACTGCGTTATTTTTTTACCATACTTGTAACAAGATATATTTACCATCATACAAGGCTGAGAACATAGTAAATGTTGTGCTTTTGTGTATATCTAATGCATGAAAAAACTAAAAAATGAGGATAAGTTAATATTGACTTATATTGAAGTTATAAATATAATAATATTACAGTTGCTTCAACTAGTTGCAACAGAACAATTTCTGCAAAGCGTGTGGCACAGCATGGGACGAGAATTAATCATTTCTTTCTTGGATGTCCCGCTGTTGCTCGTTTAATATTTACTCTACATACGCGTGGAGCTTGTGATAATCTTAAACTACATATGATTATGCGCATTGTGTAAGTAAAAACATAGTTATATTGTGCAATGTACTGTCATATAAAGTATATATTATATTTACGTATTTATCTCATTAATTAATACACTAGAATAATAAGTACATAATATTATATAATATATATTATAATTAATTAACACAAATAAATTAATAAATTAAGAAGACATTTCATCGTACTTGATGTTTTTCCTTTTATCTCCTGTATGCTAAACAACTGCAGCTAAACTTCTGTATAACAGAAACCTTTACTTAAATCGTTAAAAAATAGAATAATTGAATAATATATATTATAATTTATTATTATTTTATATATTACATTTGGTCGTAAAGATGTTTCCCCTTTTATCGTCTATAAGGTCACAAACCGAAATCATTGCTATCATCTCTCTACATGTCACAAGGCATGGAGAGAAGGATAGGATATGGAGATAAAATTATGATAGGATACAGTTAAGCCGTAAAACAAAACATTCGCCATGTTCACCAAAATGTATTTCTTACATGTCTCGTATCCTACTTGTAATACTGGTCCCCACATTCTCATGCTCTGTGCCATCAGTCCTGATTGATTAAAAAATCGGACACTTATCATAATATTGTTACGTAGTGACAGATAAAAATTCCACTTCAACATACAGTGCACTTTCAAATCTACTGTTTTTGTGGATGGTGTTGCATAGTGTTCACAGACCGCTTGGTGCATAAATACACTACTTGGTTACGACCTGCCTATTCCCTAGTTGAAACGGTTTGATCTTTTTCCACAGAAATTCTTTAATGCTATTTTTTATAGAATATTTTATCTTTGAAAGTGACAGGTAAAACATACTGCATATTTTGTTATCTTGTTAGTGTCATTATGTGTTGTTCCATTAACACCATATGTTTAGTTACATCATTACGTTTTCGCGTCTAAGAATATTATAGTAAATCAAGACAAACGGTGTCAGCATAATTTGGGTTTCAGACCAGAGGGCAGCTAATTATTAACACGTACATTTAGGACAACTAAATTATTTAAAAAGGTAGGTAGTATCTTGGTCACTACCGCTGAGGTTCTTGGCGGAAAACATCTTACCCTTGCGGTGTTCCTGGGACGGGGTGTTTGTAGGTTTGGTAAAAACCGCTCAAGTATGCCTACTTGTGGTTTATGCGTTTCTTCAAGTTGACGTTTATCGCTTGGTCGTCGTCCAAGTGTCTGGGAAGTTACTTGAACATTCCATTCACATCACAAGGCACCGTAATCTCCTGGCCAACAATACCGAAGTTGCCCTCATATCAAATACGCTTGATTTGCATAAACGGTAGTCCGGGGGATATCAGACGTTCGCTGAGTGGATCTAACGGCGCCACGTGTGTTGGCTACGGTGGATACGTTACTCTAGCTCAATGTTAGCACCTTTCCTTGTTTTACAGATGTAAAGCAGTTTGAGCACAACATAAACTTTTGAACGTCTTCATCTATGCATTCTTGTTGTAAGAATTGTACATAGCCGCATTGGGTTGTTTTAAATCATTTTAGAACCATATACGATCACAAACTCCACAAACAAAAAAACTCAAGTCGTTGCCGTAGAACGACTTGTTTTCAAAGTGCTCCGTCGCCATACAGCACCACACTACAATGGGTTACAAATGCTAAATCTCGATTCTCAAAAGTCTCATCTGCTTGTATTTCGTAGCATTCCATTACTTCTACTTTACTGCCTACAATCGTTGTTTGGGAACTGGCGTTTGGCGTTGCGGCGTCTGCGCAGCTGGCGCTCGCCTCGACTTTTCGACGCGGTCTTATCCTCCGCATTCGTTCTGCTGTTGTCGTAGGGCATTTTACTTTGTAAGCGTTTACGATAGACATTTACTTTCTTGTTGTGAAGATGTTTACACATTTTTGAAATTTTAAGGAAACTTTGTCCAAGTTCAACATTTTGTCACTGTATTATTTATATAGTTATTTGACTATTATCACTATTAGTATTTTATTTTATACTACTCATAGAACTTTATAAAACGGCACCTTAAATAAAGTTCTACACATACGCGTTCTCGAGCTGTACTAATTTTCCACTCCAACTTGACGCCATCTTGTGATGGCGTGTGACGTAACGCGCTCAAGTTTAATATTGCGTAACAATTTTTATTCTTGCTCTTTTGAATCGTGTATTGATTATTTAAATATGCGTTATAGTTTTAAAGATTTAATGTTTGTCTGGTATTCACAAAATCGTAAATCGACTTTCGCAAAGGTCCCCACTCACCGGACCCACGGTGTAAGACATTTCCGCCATAAAAAGCTGTATTAGTTGTATAGTTCTATGTTATGTTAGAACTAGTTATAACATGCAACGAGTTTCCTCAACTGACATACGTAGATAACTGAAGTCCTATCTTTGTGTTACAGGTCCAACTTTTTTAAATGTGTTTTGGGGCTCGGCAACTAAGGCTGTTAGCCGAACGACGTCTACCAGGAATTCTGCTGGACGGAATGTTTCCTTCTTCCCTACATTTCAGTTTGCTGTTTTTACGAAGGACAGAGTTCTGTCTATCGCTAAGTGTTCGTTTCCGACGTTTCTTACAGGTTACCTTTACTGTGTGTTATAGCACTTTGCATTTTATGCCTGATGATCGATTTGGCCGAGTAGAACAGCACAAGGTCGTCAACATACACGTACTTACCAACTGACTTTTCTATACCCTCAAAGAACCAGTTGATGGTGATGGTAAAAATCGTGCCGCTCAACGGAGATCCTTGAAGTACTCCATTTTCCAACTTGTGAGGGACCGACAGTGATTTCCGGCCCGAACACGGCCTGTGTCTGGGAAAGTTGGAAATAAATTTGGGCCGGTTACCTCTGAACCGCCAATCATGTAGTTGTTGCACGATGTTATATCTCCGCGTTTTGTCGAACGCATTCTCCAAATCGAAGAATACTGCAACCGTGTGTTTATTTTCGATGAAACTGTTCTGAACTGTGTTCTCCGGATAAACCAGTTGATCAGTAGAATGGTGTCTCCAGTACCCACACTGGTGCGCGGTCAGAAGGCCTTACTTTTCCAGACGCCAGGTAAGCCAGCTGTTTACCATCCTCTCCAATAACTTTCCTAGACAGCAAAGGAGACTGGACTTTCCGTAAACGAAACTGGACCATAGTTTTCCACTTCCAGGGTATCCTTTCCGGCTTCCAGAAGCGCGTTGACGATCGCCTCCTTCCATGGTTTTGGATACTTCCTTTGCGTCGATGTAGCGTTATAGAGTGCCGGCAATGTAGCCATAGCTACATCCCGCAATTGACGTATGATGCTGTAGGGAATATCGTCCGATCCCGCCGTCGTCGTCGGCAGCGCGGACAGCGGAGTGTAATTCACTCATCGTTATTGGCACGTTATAGCTCCTAAGATCGATAGCCAAGAAAGTACTACTCCCAACGTTAAAATGCGTGCTATCACTGTGTTTAAAAGACTAGCACGTTGTTTATCAAGAGATCCTCAGTTCTTAATCCGGCGCTGTTCGTTCTAAGACAACCCCAAGTGGAACTATAGGCTTTGAAGTCCCCGACGAAGAGTAGCCTAATGGAGATGCTAGCTGCTTGACCAGATCCTTTAGATCTTCTGCTTGGCACTCAGAATATCGTAGTGTAAGCACCAGATTGTCATCTTTAGTGGGTGTAATAGACTGATTGCTACTGCTTGTAGAGGTGTATGCAAGCGGAATACCTTGCGGAATATGTGTTGCTAAGAAATATAGTAATGCCTTCCCGAGGTCTGATATTTAGAGTGATATCATAGCGGAAGGACTCATATCGCTTTATATTAAAATTTTCTGCGGCCTCCAGTGTGTTTCCTGCAGGCACATACACATCGATGTATGCCTGGACAGTAGCATTTTTAGTTTGCAGTAATGCAAAGTGCAACCATTGACATTCCACTGAAGGATGTTCTCCATGCTGGACGTTGAAGAATCTGTCGCTACGGACAGTGCTTATTTCTTTGGCTTCCATTTCGGCAACCTTTCTTCTTCATTTGTTGTAGATTGTCAAGTTCCGCCAGGACACCGAGGTCGGTGAGATCGCTGGCGCCGGCAATCGAGCTGAACTCCGATCAAGAGCAATATCCCCTATTTTAAATTCCTCCACTGGTGTATCAACTACACTCACATTTCATAGTTGTAGCACTTTAACTAATACATGGACTTTTTAAAGCGCTATTAGCCGATATGTTGTTGGATTTATAACTAATATACCAAGTATGTGGTAAGTTGCAACGATAAATAACCAAGCGACAAAATGAAATGCATGAAGACACCTCATCGCTCAGTGGTTCGTACCACTGTAGTCGGACTTCTCCGTGATTTAATTCATCTTCATGTTTCTTCTTCTTCTGTGTCTAGATTGACATTACTTATACTTACTGTTGCCAGCATCTTTGACCAGCAGGTCTAGACTTCTAACATGTCTACAGTATACTACATCTATCTGCAGGCTATCCGAATCAAATTTTTTAAGAGTGACAATCTACGAATTCGACAGTCCCGCATTGGAACCGAGGAGTAGATAACAAGGCGTTAAGTTTTAAGTGGGATACTTGAAACACTACGATTTCCAGCAAGAGGCTTGTTACTCCTATCGGAAAATATTTTTCCTCAGCACAAAAAGTCTCTTTAACCTTCCCTGTAAAGCCTCTCTTGGTTTCTTTAAAACCATAGCATTTGAGAGTTATATATGTTTCTCTGTTATTATTTACTTGTTTCTCATAAGTGATAATATCGTAGGAGTGTTTCTAGCAAAATCAGCCATTGGTTTACTTCAGTGTTATTGATTTGTTTAAATAAAGATTATGGCTTTACCATAATAGTAAAAACGCAGATGAGCCAAATATGGCTGCCATGTACACCAGAGCCTAATGGAACCCATATCCCAATAGAATAACTTGCAGGGTCAGTGGCCATGGAGATGGCAGCCCTGAAAAAGGATCTACCAGCAATAGGCTCGTTGCCAATACCGGGAAAATAATTTTTTCATGTCCTTATGGATACAAAAAATCATATGGTACTGAAACTAAGTTGGCAATAGATAAAGAATAAATTATTAATTGATTTTTTTTTTGGACTGGATGTGTGAGGTTCACCGATAAGATAGATGAAATAAGACCGAAGTTGCATTATGTCCAGATTTATGTGGCAGTCTTCCCAGAAACACAAGGGAAACAAAGTTCCTTTGAATTTAAGAAATTATTTTTTGTTAAATCAAGTTCATAATTTACTAACAATTATAGCTAAAACATACATTACATCATATACACTTACAAGTATTTATTGTTTTTTAGTTAAAACTTCTTACTTTTCTAATTCAGTGTAAGTTACGTCGTCTAATGTTGCTTTTTTAATAATTTAATGTGATAAACTTAGCCTTTACGATGAAAATTTATGTCTCATAATTTCTGTAAGCTAACATCTTCAGCAAATGGTGGTTTTTGAGTATTTGCAGCAAGTTAACGCGATCAGCTTTCCCTATTATAAAACGGTATACAGTTTTATATTAATTAATTTATTCTGCGCAGGATTAGGCTGTTTACAAAGCCGTTTAATTAATTTTGTAGGGCGCACCACGGTGTATCGTAATCTTGTCTGCTCCCAGTGATGGCAAATACGTTGTATTACGCACTTAGTTTATATGAGACATTAAAACTGCGTAACAGTCTACATTGTTTAATTCTATCTACTCACAATTACATAGAATTATGTTTTAAAAATTTCACCCCTAAGGCCGTTATTGGGAGTTTAGGCCAGCAGGCTAGTATTGTGGCTGTTACTTCTTATGTTATAGTCATTTCGTCACAGACGTCGTCCTGGTCAATTTCACAAGTGTAATGCAACAGCTTACTCCAGCTCAAATTTTTACTTTCCAAATCGTCCTGAGGTTTATTCGCTTAGTAATTTAAATAGATGTCCGTTAACAAATGTTAATTTTCTTCCATACTGACGAAGGTTAGGCCTATATCTAATTATTTCTAAAAAAGATGCGGTTATTAATCTGCTTTTCCTACCCTCTCTCATGAGTGTTTTTGTATTACTTAATAAATTCAATATTCCCAGTAGTATATGCTATTATAACTATATCAACATTATTATACTTTAGTTCAGAAATGCAAGTTATAACACTCAGTCTTTTTTTACGTACTTTGTTGTTTGCACTGATTTGTTGTATATCTGTTTGTGCACTTAATATGATATTATCTAATAAATACTAATATCTGTGTCGATATTTTTGTTGTTGTTGTTGAACGTCTCACGTTGTTATTGTTATCTGAATAATGTTCTATCCTATCTGTTGTTCAGTTAATTAAATTGTAATGTAATATTTATTACCAATACTGAAAGTTATTTAAGGGTAGATTTTAATTAAATTGGGCAACATATGGAAAATTATATTAATATTCCATAAAGTTATTGTTTGTTATCTCACTGTGTAATTATCTGTCAAAGAAATACCTTACGTGTTGAAACCGATTGGTAACCAAATGTAAACCGGTTAATATGGTAATGGTTTATTAGTGAGACCAATATCTTCCTTGGTTAATTAAAATTCTTGACTTGAATTTAATTATTTTGATTTAATTTTATGTTGATTCACTTTTCTGGTTGAATAATTTAAATAGCACGTGGTGTACAAAAATTTAGGTACTGCCAACTTAATCCTTAAGGTGGGTTTAAAACACTAACCTTCGTAAATTGAAAAAACAATTATCGATTATGAAAATAATAATTCATACTAAATTGTTTTAACTGTTGTTCTTCTTTTCTGAATTTAAATAAATAACATTTGTTTGAATAATAATTTGACCAGGCTTACTATAATTTTAGCTCAGTGGTTGTCAACACCTTCCTTCCCTCAAGCTTAATACTGATTATTTTAATTTATTCTCAGTTCGTGAATTCTATTGGCTACAATAATCTTTAACGAAAATGACTGTTCCGAAGTACAAAGGTTCACAATAATAATTTGATTATAGTATACACAAATAACCTCTTATATCTAACAATAACAAAAGTTCGTAACTGCCGAACACTGGCTGATTTGAGGTTATCAAAATCTGGATATATTATTCAGTTTCAAACATGAAACGCAAAGAAATAATAGTTAAAAGGTTAATAATTACTATGGTGTTAGTGTTCTTGTTCAGGGATATATAGTTCATAAGTGTACATAAAGTTTGGTAGGTTATATTAATATAATTAGTTAACTTTCGTTTTTAAAAATGTTCAAGTATTCATACTATACTCTCCTTCACTTATACACTCGTTCTTATTCACAGTTAACTTTATATTGCACTATATTGCCCTTATGATTTTATAACGAATTTACAACACCTTGGTTCATTCTTGGTTATGTTATTGTTGTCACTACGCACATAACCTATCCGAAGTTCGATTCTCACTATGTTTTCGCGGATAAAAGTGACGCGGAGAAGTTGTTCTTTACACTCCAGATTCCAACTCAAGACTCCTGGCGTGGCGTCTAATTTTTGGCTTGTTCCCGTCAGTTTTTGGGTGATGCAGATGCCCTTGGGGTTCATACACACCAAATATAAAAATCCGATTGGTTGATAGCTAATACATTGTCGACGATAGCGTCAGTTTTGGGGTGGAGACGCATTTGTTTTCTGAAATCATAATTAACAAAATTCTTAGACTTAACATTATTTTCTTATGCTAATTACAATTGTCATTATATTATTACCATTGCCTTGCTTTCTTCCTTCTGATCAATTCAAGACCTCAGGTGATATGTTTCCTTAGACTATTTATAAAATGAACAATTTTTATGGTTGGCCTATGCTAATACATTAGTTTAAAAAGTTATATTTTTTATTACATTTATGGTTTCTCCTTTGTATATATGTTCTTATGCTACTAACAAACCATTTAATAATATTAATCATAATTATCGACCTTAACTCCCTATAAAACTGTTGGCTTATAGAATAGTCCCAAAATATTTTGTGTACCTAGGACTATTCTTTTCTTCTTACAACAAAATGACTTAATTATAATACAATGTAACATTTGGTATTTAATTCTAATAGACCATATACGCTTTTACTATACACATTATTATTTAAAACATGATTTGTATATTGTAATGTCCCTATCTATCTTCTACAATACAGGTATGGTTTTTGGTCCAAGTATACATCTTGTTAATTACATTCTTATTAACCGATTATAAACATTTAAGATTACTCATGTCTTAATCTAATCACATATGCCGTTTCTTTACATATTGGACATAGGCTATTACAATTTTTATGCCTTACATTGTCTCTGTTCATCTACCAAGTAGAGGTAGGTTTTTGTTTTACATTGAACTCTTACTAAATTATTATGTGTACAACTTACAATATATACTTATTATGTGTTCATAAACAACAGTAGTGTGTTATAATATTATCGTTAGTTTATTTGCTATTCTAAAAGTAACTGTACGATTTACCAATTGATGTGTTTACTAAACACTGTTTAGCTGTAATTAGGACAAGCTGTGTTTGTTCTTACTTATGTAATGCTTTATATAACTATTCATGAAAATATTTTTGTTTACTCTAGAAAGACCTAAGACTTCCCAAAGGATACTTTCTCATTTATTCTAGTAATCAGAATAGTAATCAAGTACACTATAAAAATTGACAGGATACAATGTAAAAGTATCAGTTCCAGCGAACTGCTTGGCTTCGCTTGGCTCTAGCTTGTGGATTGTGCCGTGTTGTACGTGTTAATTAGTTGTTAGATTTGAGTTGGCTTGAAGTTATAATAATTGTTTTAACTTAGTAAATTCTTGAAGTATTAAATTGTTCAACCTATAAACTGATATTAATTTACAAAAGTATAATGTTATATTCAATAAACAAATAATTCAGAATATCTTGAATTTCTAAATTCTTTATTTAGGCAAACATACCTCTAACGGTTACTTCACTTAGCCACTCGAGTGAGTGATCGCGGTGTTTTACATTCAGGTAGAACATAAATTGTGTCAGGGGTGTGGGGTACGCCTGAAAGATATCCTGAAGAAAGGTATTTCAAATACCTTTCTTCAGGATATCTTTTAGGTTGTTCGAATAGAAGAAAGAAGAAAGAAAAATCTCCATTGCCTGTATCTGAAGGACTTCACTTGAGACTTGAGACTTGGCACAAGTTGACACAAGTAAGTGGCAACTAGTAGGTTAGTGTGAAACACCACAGAGAAATACGTAATTTCAAGTACTGAGTATAATTACCATAATGTCTCTTATAAAATTAGATACCTCTTTACTACTAATACCAGAGTATGGTGATGATAAAAACACAGATTTACAATCGTATATTGATGGTGTAAATTTTGTCTTACAAAACGTAAAAACTGAGGAATATAATAACTATTTACATGTTGCAAAAATTAGACTTAAGCGTGAGATAGGATCAGCAGTGCGTAAATCCGATATAGAAACGTGGAACGAATTAAAAGAATTTTTAAGGAATAGAATCGACAAACAACAAAGCGAATCCTTTTTAGAAGACCAACTTATCTGCATTAAACAGAAAGGAAACGAAACTATTCAACATTTCGCGGACAGAATAGAAAAAATAGGACATAAGCTAATAACAGCCTTATGCAGAACGGGTATAGACAGTAAAATGGCCGAATTAAGCACTGAAAGACGCATACACAAAAGTTTTACTAAAGGAGTATCTGAACCGTATAAAAATATCTTATTAAATAGGAAAACCAGTTCATTTAACGACGCTGTAAAAGAAACTCTAATGTTAGAATTAGAATTCGAAGAAGACAGGGCCTTAAACAGACGGAAGACATTCGATAACGATCGCTGTTATAAATGCCATAGCTTTGGTCACAAAGCGACACATTGTAGAAAGAATACTAGAGACGTTAAACTTACAAATAGTAAACCTGTAGCATGCTATAATTGCGGAAAACCAGGGCATTTTGCTAGAGACTGCCGCCGGAAATATAGTAAACAATTTACAAAGAATCAAAAACCTTTTTACAACAATAAATCAGACACTATGATACCGGGAAACGACATGCGCCTTCCGTCAACCTCTCGCAACGGTGGGTCCGTAGTTACGACGTCGAGAGATTACAAAGCAATGACAAAGTGTACATACAATTATAAATAGCAGAAGGAGAAAATAAAACATGTAGAATGTTAGTAGACACCGGTTCTGACGCAACTATCCTGAAAGTCAGTAGTTTAAATGATGACGTAGAGATATACAGTGGTAAGGACAACAGATTAAATTTAGCGGGAATAAGTGGTACAGTAACTTCATTAGGCGAGGCTGACTGCCACATTAAGATTAACGACGAAATAATAGAACATACTGTGCATATAGTACCTATAGATTTCCAATTACAAGTTGATGGTATAATAGGGATGGACATATTAAATAAATTGGGAACGACAATACATTGTAAGGAAAGAATTTTAGAAATAAATAAAGTAAAAACTGGAAATATATCAGCACGTAACGACGACATAAAAATAGCTACCGAACACTTGACTAACAAAGAAAATAGTAAACTTTTGAAATTGTGTAATGCTTACCGAGGTATTTTCAAGTAACCAAATCAATATCTGTCATGTACTAGTACTTTTAAACACGAAATTCCTGTAGACTTAAGCCTTAAGCCAAACGCCTATTAATCAACGATCGTACAGATTGCCGGAAGCACAAAAACCGTTAGTCGAAGAACACATACGCGATATGACAGTGAATGGCATAATAAGAGAAAGTACTAGCCCTTGGAATGCGCCAATCGTCCTTGTACCCAAGAAAGGGGTGGGTAAAACCAGATTTTGTACAGATTATAGAAAGTTAAACGAGGCACTAAGAGTGACGCGCATCCCTTACCTAATATTACCGAAATTTTAGATCAATTAGGCGGAACGCAGTACTTCTCTACGTTAGACTTATCATCAGGTTTTACCAGATTGAGATAAAAGAAGAAGATAAGGAAAAAACGTCATTTAGTACGCCTCAGAGCCATTTCGAATACGAACGCATGCCTTTTGGATTAAAAGGAGCACCAGCTACCTTCCAAAGACTTATGAATGAAGTATTAAGAGGTTTAATCGGTTCCGTTTGCTTTGTGTATATTGATGACATCGTATGTTATGGTAAAAATCTAGAAGATAGCCTTGCTAATCTAGAATCAGTTTTTACAAGATTAAGAGAGCACAAGTTACTTTTAAATGCAGAAAAATGTTACTAGTGTAATGTATTTGGGACATGTCATAAGTAAAGACGGTGTTTTGCGGATCCTTCTAAAGTAGACACTGTAAAGAAATTCCCAACCCCAAGTAATATGAAAGAATTAAAAAGTTTCTTAGGTCTAGCAGGTTATTACAGAAGGTTCATAAAAGACATTGCAAAAATCGCTAACCAACTAAATTCACTATTTAAGGACGGAGTTGAATTTCAATAGAAATCGGAACAAAACCAAGCATTTAGCACTTTGAAAGAGATATTAATAAGCGAGCGTTTGTTACAACATCCAGATTTTAGTAAAGAATTTGTGTTAAGCACTGATGCATCCAAGGAAGCATTGGGGGCTATACTGTCACAAGGGAAAGTAGGAAAGGACAACCAATAGCATATGCAAGCCGAACTCTAAACAAAGCCGAAAAGAATTACTCGACAACGGAACAAGAGCTACTTGCCATTGTCTGGGCAGTTAAGCATTTTAGACCCTATTTATGGAGTAAGCATTTTAAAATAATAACCAATCACAGACCGCTAAAGTGGTTGACTAGATTATAGGACCCCGGAAGTAGGCTGACCAGATGGACTATTAAATTAAGTGAGTATGATTTTGAAATTATACACAGACCAGGGAAATGCAATCAAAACGCGGACGCAGTTAGTCGAGTAACTATAGCGAAAGTAGATATAACGCCAGCAGACATATTAGCCAATCAGAAAAAGGAAAAAGTCTGAAAGAGATCGACAAGATTTTAAAACAATATGAGAAGGACAATCAAGGGTACCTGTACTACATAGACGATAAGGCCCGTAGGAGGCTTATAGTTCCTAGAGATAACCAATTAAAAATAATGGAGGCTTACCATGATACACCTTTTGGAGGCCATCAAGGAGTTGACGGAACTACCGACATTATTAAGGAAAGATATTACTGGAAAAACATAGATAAGGATATCGCAGATTACGTACTAACCTGTAAAAAGTGCAACGAAAGGAAAACTTCCAACCATGATAGAGCTCCAGTACCCATGAAAATAATTATACCTTTAAAAAGACCGTTCCAAAAAGGTTGCCTTGGATATAGTTGGTCCGTTACCAAAAACCTTCATGGGAAACCAGTACATCCTTACCTTCCAAGATCACTTCTCTAAATATCATGAAGCCTTTCCTTTACCAGACCAAAAAGCAACTACGATAGCAAAGGTATTTGTAGAAGAAATTATATGTAGACATGGCACTCCTGAGACATTGCTTACGGACCAAGGAACGAATTTTACTAGCGAAATATTTCAGAAGATATGCAAATTATTAGACATCAGTAAAATCCAAACTACCGCCTATCACCCAGAGTCAAAAGGAATTTTAGAAAGAAGCCACCAAACGATAATGGCGAGACTAAGTCAGTTTATTGACGAAGATCAAAGAAACTGGGACGTGTGGTTACCTTATGTAATGATGGTTTACAGATCGACGCCCCATAGAACAACAAAGTACTCTCCGTATCATTTGTTACACAGACGGGAAATGCGCTTACCAACAGACTGGATACGAGAAGAAATACAGCGAGATTTAAGCCAAGATGATCTAATACAAGAAATTAAACGAAGAATACATCTAGCAAATCAGAAGGTGATAGATAATATTCAACGGAAATAGGAAAACAGTAAAATACAGTACGATTTGAAAGCAAGAGAAAAAAGGTTTAACGTTGGCGATAAGATATTATTACACCAGCTGCTAGTTAGACGAGGTAGAAGTAAGAAGCTAGTTAAACCTTGGGTAGGACCCTATACTGTAGTAGAAGTAAATAGTAATGTTAATATAACTACAAAAAGGGGAAAACGTCTACAAAAGTTTCACTTAAACAGGGTAAAACCTTTTAGAGAGGGAAATTAACGAATGAAAATTCTTTTCCAGAGAATGAAGACACTATGCGTTACCCTGCTACTGTGGTGAACACTTCAAGGGGTATGAAGCAGGCAACACAACATCCAATGTCTAGACAACAAACCAGGGTTATATTTTTCTAAGAGATTTCAGTTTCTTCTGACTTCAGAGCACTGGACCATTGCAATAGATACGGATCTAAAAGATGTTGAAACCAAGCTGGACCAAATAAACACGATATGGAAAGAAGCAACATCTGTACGTAAATCCAATAACATAACGATTGGGGCAGGATTATACACACAATCATGAAATGCGATCGAACGTACCACCCACAAGGTCAGACAACTCTACGCAATTGTAGGAGCGGAAGTAGGTACAGCAAGGACGAGAAGAGGACTTTTTGACTCCATCGGTTTTGGATTAAAAACGTTGTTCGGAAAAAATGGATAGCGATGACGCCGAGTACTACAACGAAAAAATAAGTACCATTGACAGTAACCAACACCGTATTTGTCAATTGGAGAAAGATCAATTGATAGTTGTAAAACACACGCTGACAGCTGTAAATCAAACCATGCGAGACTTTAAAAACAACCAAGACGTGATGCTACAGACAGAAGAGTACTTAAGGAAGTTACAGGAGATTAATCGTGCGCATATTGAGAGTTTAGAAGACGTGATTACAAAACGTAGTAAAGTTTTAGATGCGTTGAAGCTAATTGAAACAGCTTGTAATGATATAGAGGGAGAAGTGAACAAGTTCTACTTAGGGATTGACGCCATGCGTCAAGGTAAACTTAGAACGATGTTAATGCCACCAGAAAAACTCAGTACGTATTTAAATAAAATAAATCAACAATTAAGGACAGGTTCCACACTGCCGCTTGTTGTCACTCAACAAACAATATGTATATACTATGACTTTATAGAATCCGTGGCGTTACTAGTTAATGGCCACATTATCTGCATTTTCCTAAGAATCCCACTGACATACTTTGACCGTACCTTTACCCTATACGAAGTACAGCCTACTCTAACTCCCACTCCTATGACTAAAGAAAATTCGCTGTATACTTTTATCAATCCTGGAATGGAGTTTATAGCCATCTCCATAAACGAACAACAGTTCATCCCGATGACGCAGAGACAAGTAGACGAGTGCAAAGGAGGAAGTACCAAGCTCTGCAACGGCCCGAACGTTGTTAATCATTTGAACTCTGGACTGGAAACCTGCGAGATAACCTTCTTCAAGGGAATGACACCTCCGCTGAACAGGTGCGACACAAGAGTGACTTACATTGGAACGTCCATGTGGGCAGAGATTCCGAAGACAACAGGTTGGCTGTTCGCCATCCCAAACGCCATCCCAAAGAAGAGAGCCTCATCATTACCTGGATAGGCCGGTGGGCATCCAGAACATGATGGGACTGAATGGGTTCACGGAACAGGAATACTAGAATTACCAACGAAATGCCAGACGACGGAATCATCCTTCACGATTTACAGCATATAGATCTTTAGAAAAAGAAAATATCAGTAATGTAATTACCATACCAAATGTAAATTTTAATAGTTATTTCAACATTAGCGATAAAATGTATGATGTAATCTCTAAGAAATTGGCTGAATCTAGTAATCATTTCAAATATGTGACTAGTAGATTTCAAGATTTACAAACAGCTAGTATTAAACTAAATATGTTAGATGATATTATGCGTCAGTATGAACCAAATAATTTTATTCCAGAAACTAGGCATTATATTTCAGCCACAGTTTTAGTGATCCTCATTGTATTAGCTTGGTATTTTAGAATAGATAAACTATGTAGAAACAAGAAACATGTAAAATTTCTCCCGATTACTTTTAAAAGAAATAGAAAAAACAAAGAAGACGAATTAACAGTTGATGAACTAGAGAATATTCCGTTAGAAGAGAGAATAAAAATAAATAGGAGGAAATAACTTTGTGTTTAGGAGCAATGAGTCAGGCAAGACACATCGTACTAAATAAGGGGGAAAGTGTTATAATATTGTCGTTAGTTTATTTGTTATTCTAAAAGTAACTGTACGACTTATCAATTGATGTGTTTAGCTGTAAGAGGAAATTAGGACAAGCCGTGTTTGTTCTTACTTATGTAACGCTTTATATAACTATTGTAGCATAACAGAATTGTCACCTTAAAATTTAACTTAATACAACATTAATAAAGAAGAAACTATCAATAGTGAGTGAGAATAATAAATGGTTAAAAAATAAATTCAAGGAGATGATCATTATAGTCGATAAAATGTTAATAAAATTAAACTGAATAACAAAGAAAACTCTTGGTCCATATATAGAAATAACCAACTATATAAAACCCCAATATAACAACACATATACCCAGTAGGTTGAGGAGCAGTAAATGAAAAGACAAAAGTAAAAAGTAAACAAAAAATTAATAAGGGGAAATTTATTAAATTAAGAAGCAGAAAACCCCAAGATACAAAACCAATAACCAATTAATAAGGAGCTGTAAATGAGAAAATAAATAAAACCCAATAATCGAGTAAGATTCATTGAATTAATAATATAAGGACATGAAACCACAAGATAAGGAAATACTAATATAATAAGAAGGAAGAGACAAGGTTCCTAATAATATGTCAAGGTTCCTAAAAGGAATATAGAGACAAGAAAGGGTATTCACTAAAATATTATGAAGAATGAATATACCAATTTTTACTAAATTAAAACCAATGATAAACGTCAGACCAAATAACTCAACTTACGGGATACAATGCAAGTAAAATAAATTGTAAACTAAATGTAAGCCTAATTTGAGAACAGAGTAAAAACAAACCCAAAGAAACCAACCAAAAACTACCGTAGTGTAAAAACAAAAGACTACCATTAGTGTAGGAAATGTAAGGTGAAATACCATAAAAAATACAATAAAAGTTAGAGACTACAGTGAGTATAGAGAATAACAAGTGACACAATATAATAAAGAATAGTGTAGGAAATAGAAATCATTTCAAAAGACTACCATCAGTGTAGAGAGATACCCTATAATAAACCTAAGAATAAAAGACAGTCTAATGACTGAGAATAGTATTAATAACAAAAGTGTTTTAAGGATTAGGCATAATAAAAATTTAATAGATATAACATGTTTTTATTTTATTGTTTAATCAAGTTGTGTATAGTACATACAAAAGACAGTTAATAACTGACAGTATTATAAGTAATAGGATGTTTTAGTATAATTAATTTTGTTACAAAAGGAAACATGAAAACAAAGGACAGTTAATGACTGAAGGTATTGTTAATAATAAGATGTTTCCATTATAGTTAAATGATATATAAAAAATAATAGGCATAAGATATTTTTGTTATGATTAAGTGATATAAAAAAATTAGTAGATACAAGATGTTCTGTATTTTAAATAATGTTCAATAATTTCCAAGTTTGTTAAGGCAGAGAAGGCAAGTAGGTAATATAAATATTGTATTATTGAACTGTAAACCATATAAAGAATAATAGGGCAAAATAACTAACAAACCCCAATAGAAAAAACAAAACAGTATTTTAGACCAAAATCATCTACTACTCAGAGTCAAACCCAAATGAATAAATTCAATCAAACTGTATATAATTAATAGAAACTAGTCCATGTAAAACAAAGATATGAAAATGTAATCAGTACAGAAACAAATATTAGCAAAAGTAATGACAAAAGAAAGTTAATAAATTAAGCAGAAGTTAAACCTTACACCGGTACCACAAACTTAACTTTGGGAGGTACTAATGACTTCAATGGGCTGCACCTGTCACAAATGGACTACATCTTCGTGAAAGTGAGGTACCTTTTAAAGTTAAAAAATATTTTCAAAGTAAAAGTTTGAGTCTTTTTCTATCTAGAAAACGTAAGCCCATATTCCTCGAAGTTATCAATTTTATATAAATTTACGTTGACTTACAAAGATCCTTATGTTTATAGTAAAATATAACAAAAAGCAGAAATAGTTAAAAAAACAAAAGTTATTTAACTGTGTAAAAAAGTTTGTGCTGCCCTGCAAACTCTGTTGCTCGTAGGACTAAAAATCCGAATACATATGCGCAAAAAGTACGTACTCCTTAGACGTCATTAAAATTCGGTTTACGTAATACAAAGGAATTTAATGAACGCACACACAATCATTTAGGACATACTGTAAGTGGTTGGTTAGAACTTAAAGATACTCTGGACACAGAAAAGCTTCATTCAAGGAGAAGCGATCAGGAATTTTATAATTATCAATGAGAACTTCAAAGACTTGCCAAGAATTGAAATAACAACACACGTTTTACACATGTACAGAACACGCACACATTTACTTACTTGCTTACGGGCCTGGTTGATTATAATGTGTTTCAAGAAATGGAGTAACAATAGGAACCATAGTAGTGGTAAGTTCGTTAGAGCTAACCTGAAAACGTTTCCACTTTGTAGCATACAATTGTAGGATACTCTATTAGAACGCGGAATAAAAACGTATAAAACCTCAGTTTACCATCCATGTAGCAATCCAGCTGAAAGAGTACTAAGAGAGGTTGGAAGAATACACAGAACGTACTGCTTTGACCAACAAAGAAAGTGGAACCTGACAGCAGCAGAAGGGTTTCTAAATTTAGCATATCACCAATCAATAGAAACTACCCCATACACAGTCACGTACGAAAAACAACCACCCCGAGAAATCAAAGAAATCATAAACTTTCCTAATAACATGGAATACCAGTTTGTTAATATAAGGTTTTACAATACAATCATCGAACGAACAGAAAAGAAAAGAAATAAATACCAAAAAGCACAACACAACGTTATGAAATATCAATTAGGAGAGAAGGTGTTACTGAGAAATAGAGACTTACCCAGTACCATGGAAGGAATTACGAAGAAGCTACTATTACTGTATACTGGACCATACATCATAATCAAAGATAACTCCAATAATACTTATGAAATAATGAATCCTATCACTAAGAAGACTAAAGGGTCATATAACCAGTATGTCATTGAAGAGATATTATGAAAAACCAAAAACAACTTAAATGATAATTTCAGCAACCAAATAAATTTGCTTTACGAAATAATCAATTTTGGTGGGGAGGCAATATGTAGCATCACAAGATGATACCAACCAACACACTCAACTGAATTATCAAAATAATTAGGGAAATTGATCAAATAAACAATTAATTAGATAAAGGAAGAATTATATTAACTAATTCAATAAACCATGAATAAATAAAGAATCATTGTTACAGATGCATGAATAGATTGAAAACATAAAGTAGCCTTGTAAGCAAACATAATTAATAAATAACTTGACAAACAAACATCTAAAATGACTAGACCAGAATATATCTGTGACATAATAAATTACCCAATCGATTGGAGAATGAGTGAATATATTTTAATATAATATTGAAGCAAGTAATGTTTAGTAAACAAGCAAAAAATATATTTAGGGTCAAGAAAAATCAATTATGTAACAAGCCTAACAGTCCAGCTAGGTCTCAGACCTAAGACTGCATTTGTAATTATCGTAAGTATAGAGTTATAATAAAAACTAGATAATTATGTGTATTAAGAAGACAAAAATGATAAATAGTGATAATTAAACTTTGCAAATGTCACAGTGCAAACAATAATAACAAAATAAAGTATTGTGAACAAAGTATGACCATTAACTACCAACCTAAACTTAAGGAAATGTATGACAAAAAACTATAAACCTAAATTCAGTATAAAATATACTGGAAGTATATTGTACTGCTGTTAAAATGCAACACAGTACATAAGAGGAAAATAATAAGTTTTAAAAGAAAAAAATATATAAATTTATTAGAATTGGAACATATGTTTTAAAATGTAAACAAAAACATTGTATTGACTCACCCATCAACATAGAGGTAGATGCCTATATGAGATAAAACAGTATAAAGATATATGTTATGAAAAGAATATATGAAATTTGAAATGAATATTATAATAAGAGGAAATAGTAAGAAAATTATCATATTATAAATACAAACTAGAATTAAGAATATTAGAAATAAAATAAATATGTTTAATAAGAAGTAGAAAAGTTATATAAGTTTTTAAGATGTATATGATAAAAAGATGTAACGAAGGTAGGGAATTATCAATGTGGCAAATTTGTAAATTGTTAGAGATTGTTTTGGAGAGTGATAAAGAAAAAATGTATTAGTCTAATTTAATACCAAATACTATAAAGATGAAAGAGAGGAATTATGTAAAAGGAGTCTAAATTTATATCTAAGGAAAGTAGCATGAGTAGTCTAATTTTATATTGAATACTATAAAGATGAAAAGAGGAATTATGTAAATAGAGTCTAATTTTTAATTCAATCAGAGTCACATTAAGAATATTAAATTATAATAACTGTTGTACACCATAAAAGTAATGTAACTTGGAAAAGAAAATAAAGCAAAGGATTTTGAATAGTGATTCCAGAGTTTGATTATAATATTGAATAAATAAATAATAATACACAAAATATAACAATATCCTGAATAGAACGACGACAGAAGAGGAAAATCTTGGACTGGAGAAGAGTTTCAGTGGCCCTAACGAATAATTAAGTGTTCAAAGGAGACATCGGTGTTGCAGTAATCTTGGAGAGTGGTATCCAGCGGTAAGAGCAATAAGAGATTCGTGTGAGGAAACAGATTGCCAAGCTGATTATTGCTGTTGAAGAAAGGTAAACAACAACCAGAAGTGAACCCGTGGCAGCTGGAAGAATTCAGAGACGGTTAAGTTACACTAATACGTTAGTTATTTTTTACATGGTTAATTACCAAAGTACTACCCATTAACTGAATCTGGGTTGGTTTAAAGAAAAGAATTTAATAGATATAATCGTAAATACGATAAAATAACTTAATAACCATTAACCCTGAGAAAAAGAGTTTCTTTACATGTACTGGTAAATAAAAAAAAAATATAATAACAGTAGGTACAGATCTTTATTACAATACCTGTAATAAAAAAATAAACCAGTACAAAATGGCGCCCATAAGTGAAAGCAAAGATTTTCTTTAAACCAGCACTAAATAACACAATTTTGTAAAATTTAATTAGTATAAAAATCTCCTTGTAATTAAATTAAGTTCAATATTGTAAAATGGCTAACAAACTAGAGCAACGATATGAATTAAGGAGTAATAGTGTTGGAGAGGAAGAAACTGAAATGGAAATAATAGTAGAGGATGCCCAAGGGGACCAACTAAAGAAACCAAACCAAACAATGGATGCAAATTTCCAGGATATGATGAGAATTATAATGGAAGGGAATAACAAAACCAACGAAAATTTTAAACAAATGAGACTAGATAATGAAAATTTATTAAAACAAAATAATGAGGAATTAAAGGAGACCATTCAACAACAAATAAATGGGGTGAAGAATAAATTAGACCAGCAAAAGTCTGAAATCAAGTTAATATTACAAAATTGTGAGGAAAGGAACATTAGGCAATCCGCAAAAATGAAATTGAATATAGAAACAATGAAAGAAATAATGAGTGATGAAAACCAGTCAATAGAAACAACGATAGAAGATGACAAGCAAAGTGTGGAAACACTGAATAAGATAACGGAAGAAGTAATAAATGATAACAAAACGGAGATAGAAATAATACCAAACGATCAAAATAGGGAGCAAGTAAGTCATAAAATAGAAGATAATGAAATAAAGAAGCAAATAATTAAGAAAACAGAAGAAAGAAGAATAACACATCCTAAGAAAATTAAAAATATACGAGAAGAATTGGAGATGATGAATAATGGACTGATTAATGTACTTAACATCCTAAGTACTAACTACAGAAGAATAAGTAATTTTAAAGATAATAAAAGGAACTCAATAGAATATTTCAAAGGGAATCACAATAAAATAGTGAGAAAAAACGTCAGAAAGTCTATAGGTAAATTAAATATTAGAGAAATAGAAATGTGTAGCAAACTGTCAGTAATGTCATCAATAATTCAAGTACCATTAAAATACCTGTTCAATAAAATAAATAGGAAAGTGACTGATGTAGGCATAGGTAGAGATGAACATGTAGTATCAAAAGAATGGGAGTACAGGGTGACAGATAACCATAACAATTATTTGAATAACCATGTTAATCAGTATAATAACCATGATAAGAACAATTAAGACTAGTTACTATTTAAGAAGGGTAGAAATGAGTTAGATGAAGAACGAATAGACAAATACAACTTACGATAATGATGAAATTCAGTACTTAACTGCATAATTAAAGATGAATAAATAAATAACAATGAAGATGAAGATAGAATCTAAAATATCATAGATTGACAACACCAAGATGGGAATAATCCAACATGTATGTCGAATAATGTTAACCAGTTACCTGTGAATGATAGAATATTAATTGAAGTGATAAAACACCAGAAGTGAAACAGTGATGGAATAAAAATGTGAAGAGACCTCAAAGAAATCATGTAACAATCCCTTGAATATAATTTTGTAGCGAAGGAGCTACCTTGTAGGTAATAATTATATGTATTGTGTTGTGATAGTGCAACTTTTATTTTTTCCTCGACAGAGATGAAGTTCCTCTGATTTCAGATGATATATTTAGGGAAAACGGCGGAGTAATGGAAGCCAATAGTGCCCCTCCGAATCCGAACTCATGTATAGTATTTAATGTTAGGGAATTATGGTATTTTAGGGATGATACAAATAACGAGGTAAAGAGATAAAAAATAAATATGACAACATGACTCGAGGTATGAAAATTAAGAAGAAATTAAGTGTTCCAACATGAAAACAGGAATATAATTAAAAGTAACCAAATAAATGATAGAATAGCCCAAAGTTTATAAAGAATCGACATCAAGTTTTAGGTGCTAAGTTAATATATGATATTTGTAAAAACAAAAGTCAAGGTAGCCAATGTCAGATATGAGGGAAGGTGGATAAATCATCAAACATTGAGAGCGTTAGAGCAAGTTTTATTGACATTTGTGGACCATTATCAACTAGTGATAGGAGATGTAGGAAATATATACTGATTATCATGGACAGCTATTAGGTTTACAAAGCATATCACATCACTAAAGCTGATACCCATATTATAATACAAAATAATTTAAATTAAAATAAAAATAATTCTGAAATTAAGAACACATGAAATTTATGACCAGGATTGGGAAGGTGAGATTTAAAAGAAAAGATAATGTTTGTATTCATGTTTTTGAGTTTTTTAGCCATGAAACTAGGCACAATTGTTATTTTATACTTATTATTTTTGATGTAAAACCAGTTGGTTTGATTAATGTTATTTTAAACCATAAATGAGTATGTAAGATATCGCGATTCTTGATAGTGATGAACCATACTTGTTATGTTAATAAAAGAAAAAACAAATTTATAAAATGAATTTTGTGATATACAATTAGCGAATTAATCATATGTTTTCAATATTAATGTTCGACCATGTTTGAGATAAGAAATTAATTATTTCAAAATCTCATATCAAGTTGTATCTGAGATTATGAAATAAGGGAAGGTATTATGTACTGCTGTTAAAATGCAACACAGTACATAAGAGGAAAATAATAAGTTTAAAAAGAAAAAATATATAAATTTATTAGAATTGGAACATATGTTTTAAAATGTAAACAAAAACATTGTATTGACTCACCCATCAACATAGAGGTAGATGCCTATATGAGATAAAACAGTATAAAGATATATGTTATGAAAAGAATATATGAAATTTGAAATGAATATTATAATAAGAGGAAATAGTAAGAAAATTATCATATTATAAATACAAACTAGAATTAAGAATATTAGAAATAAAATAAATATGTTTAATAAGAAGTAGAAAAGTTATATAAGTTTTTAAGATGTATATGATAAAAAGATGTAACGAAGGTAGGGAATTATCAATGTGGCAAATTTGTAAATTGTTAGAGATTGTTTTGGAGAGTGATGAAGAAAAAATGTATTAGTCTAATTTAATACCAAATACTATAAAGATGAAAGAGAGGAATTATGTAAAAGGAGTCTAAATTTATATCTAAGGAAAGTAACATGAGTAGTCTAATTTTATATTGAATACTATAAAGATGAAAAGAGGAATTATGTAAATAGAGTCTAATTTTTAATTCAATCAGAGTCACATTAAGAATAATAAATTATAATAACTGTTGTACATCATAAAAGTAATGTAACTTGGAAAAGAAAATAAAGCAAAGGATTTTGAATAGTGATTCCAGAGTTTGATTATAATATTGAATAAATAAATAATAATACACAAAATATAACAATATCCTGAATAGAACGACGACAGAAGAGGAAAATCTTGGACTGGAGAAGAGTTTCAGTGGCCCTAACGAATAATTAAGTGTTCAAAGGAGACATCGGTGTTGCAGTAATCTTGGAGAGTGGTATCCAGCGGTAAGAGCAATAAGAGATTCGTGTGAGGAAACAGATTGCCAAGCTGATTATTGCTGTTGAAGAAAGGTAAACAACAACCAGAAGTGAACCCGTGGCAGCTGGAAGAATTCAGAGACGGTTAAGTTACACTAATACGTTAGTTATTTTTTACATGGTTAATTACCAAAGTACTACCCATTAACTGAATCTGGGTTGGTTTAAAGAAAAGAATTTAATAGATATAATCGTAAATACGATAAAATAACTTAATAACCATTAACCCTGAGAAAAAGAGTTTCTTTACATGTACTGGTAAATAAAAAAAAAATATAATAACAGTAGGTACAGATCTTTATTACAATACCTGTAATAAAAAAATAAACCAGTAAAATATACCTATTCAATTATATCTGAATGTATATAATAGACACTGAGACAAGGCTAATAGAGATCATTATATTGTAAAAATTTTGCAAAAGTTTTATTTTTGTATAATAATGTAGTAGGGTATGGTAGGAAGGAAAGACTACTATTGTATATTAAAGAATAATAGAAATGTAAGGGAGGATGAAACGTAAATAAACTAGTAGTATAAAGTGTGACAAATAAACTGACTACTAGCCAATAGAAACCACTTGTTCTACGTGAATGTAAAACACCGCGATCACTCACTTGAGTGGCTAAGTGAAGTAACCGTTAGAGGTACGTTTGCCTAAATAAAGAATTTAGAAATTCAAGATACTCTGAATTATTGGTTTATTGAATATAACATTATACTTTTGTAAATTAATACCAGTTTATAGTTTGAACAATTTTATACTTCAAGAATTTACTAAGTTAAAACAATTATTATAACTTCAAGCCAACTCAAATCTAATAACCAATTAACACGTACAATACGGCACAAGCCACAACCTCGAGCGAACCGAAGGCAAGCAGTTCGCTGGAACTGATACTTTTACATTGTATCCTGTCAGTTTTTATAGTGTACTTGTTTTCTATTTTGATTACTAGTATCCTTTCTGAATAAATGAGAAAGTATCCTTTGGCAAGTCTTAGGTCTTTCTAGAGTAAACAAAAAAAAATTTTCATGAATAGTGTAATAAAAACAAATTACAAATAATAAATAAATTTATGTTAATAAGAAAAAATTTTGTTGTGTTTATAAGTTTAATAAAAAAGTTTTATTAATGTTTTATAGATTTTTTCTATTTGATTAATTGATTAATTAAACAATTAATGAATTATAATTTTTTTAATTACTTTCAAATGAGTAAATTAGTTATTGTGTGTTTAAAATATTTGTTCACTATAGATAATCTTGTTATGTAGTCGGATCAATTATTCTCTTTTCTAACTTAGCTCCTCTTCTTCTTCTTCCTGATATCTTTCCCTAATATTTCTAAATTCTGTTTAGAAGAAAGAAAAAGCTAATATTTAAAATACAAATAATTATGATCACAAAGTATTTGAGTAATTCTGATGTTTATTTCTTAAAATTTGAATTTGTGCGCCAATCTTACGCGCATCGACAATGGCATTGGTTGAGATTCGCTCAGGTCGATTGTGATAAAATGACAAAATATAACGTTACAAAATTAATTATTTCGAGTTCTTTTAACTGTCGAAATGGTCAGAGAGGGCAAGGAACAAGATACAATACTTACAAATACTTTAATCTAAATTATTATTCACTAAAAAATAACAGGACTCTGAAAATTGTCAATTATTAAGTAAAAATTCGAACCAATTCGTAGAATGACGTCACTGGCTCGTGGAGGCTGTGTCCATGCTGGTCGCTGAGTAAAGACAATGGCTGCCGTTCACCTCAGATTTCTGCTACACACGCCGACTGCTATGTTCGGTCTGCTCCCTCAAATATAAATTTGTATTCCTTCCTCTGCGATGTTGTAGTACCTCTGGAAAATTGTGTGAAGTGTTTCTCTCTCCTCGGCAATGTTGTTCTGTGACAGTTTATTGGTGCAGTGTTGTGTGTTCAAATCTGTT
Source organism: Magicicada septendecula (assembly GCA_034769895.1). Lineage (NCBI taxonomy): Eukaryota > Metazoa > Arthropoda > Insecta > Hemiptera > Cicadidae > Magicicada > Magicicada septendecula. The sequence goes on along the minus strand of CM068369.1, from coordinate 399,676,054 downwards.
GAGTTCGTGTCCAGATAATATTTGTTGAATTTTTCTCAAAATGGCGGTTGATTTCTCGTGCTAGTAATGGATATTATTATTGCTGTTGTACTGGTTCAGTTTGGTGTTAGTTATGATGTAGTGGTGTTATTTTCCATTTGGTAACCTCTGTAAAATTTTTCGAGGTTGTACGTCAATTTTTTTCACTATTTATATTTTTCAGATCTTCCGTCCGTAATTTCTGATCTGTACACATTCATGAGTAACAATAGACTGATGACTTAAAGTCGTCGTTTCGGTGGTAATTTATAAAAAGTCTTAGTCCTCTTACCATTGTTTTTACAAATTTACATGTCTTGGATTTGATTTCAACTCATAAAAATACATGACAAGTTTTCCTATTTACTGCTGTAACTTAATTATTTATTAAATTTATGAAAATTTAACTATCTAGCAATATTCTTATGCTAATTTTACATAATTCGATATATAACTGGGTCTGTTTTAAGTTCAGATAAGCCTAAAATTTACAATTTTTGATATTTATTATAGGCCTTGTATTTTTTACAATATTAGTAATTAAACGGTTTACAAGTGATTTTATGTTATTAAATTCTTTAAATAATTTTACTCACTCCATGATTATTTCTTGTTGTTAATAATTTGTTGTTATAATACTCCAATATTAATTAATTTACTTTTTATCTGAGTTGAGTACCCCTCAGGCCTAGTATCACGTATTTCCAAATAAAGTTAATTTTATTCTTTTGTCATTACTTTTGCTAATATTTGTTTCTGTACTGATTACATTTTCATATCTTTGTTTTACATGGACTAGTTTCTATTAATTATATACAGTTTGATTGAATTTATTCATTTGGGTTTGACTCTGAGTAGTAGATGATTTTGGTCTAAAATACTGTTTTGTTTTTTCTTTTGGGGTTTGTTAGTTATTTTGCCCTATTATTCTTTATATGGTTTACAGTTTAATAATACAATATTTATATTACCTACTTGCCTTCTCTGCCTTAACAAACTTGGAAATTATTGAACATTATTTAAAATACAACAGAACATCTTGTATCTACTAATTTTTTTATATCGCGTAATCATAACAAAAATATCTTATGCCTATTATTTTTTATATATCATTTAACTAAAATGGAAACATCTTATTATTAACAATCCCATTTTGAACACCTCATTTTGTCCGAAATGGGATAAAATACAAAGAATTTTATTTCATTTTCATTTTTCATATCTTGAACAACAAATGCATTGCCAGAGTTATTATCCAATCTTACCGAAACTTTGCGCTTTCTTGGAGCAGGAATTTCAACGCCCTGTCGTTTGCAAGTATCTACTGCTCTTGAATAAATGTTATCAAATATAGCAGCTTCAATTCTCAGTTCTTCTAAAGCGATTGCTAAATTAGAAACTTCGTCCATGGCTTGGCAAAGATCGATGTCGTAGGACTGGAGAGTTTGGTTTACTTTTACTACTAGTTGTAAAATTGGATGCATAATTTCAAAACAAATTATAAAATCGAAGGACTCGATTTGGTGCAAAATTCCTTTGCCTTTTGCTTTTGCTTTTGAATCAGATGCATCTTCGATTATTTCTTTAAAAGCTTGCAGAATAGTATTAAGCTGAGCATGCACCACAGAGACAGCTTCAGACCGACAAGCCCAACGGGTTTCGGATAGTGATTTCAGTGTTTTCAACTTGGTATTTGTTGTTTTTACAGTGTCCTCGAATACCGCATGCCTTTTCGGACTTCCTTCAATAAAACTATAAATTAGCTGAATCACACCAAAAAAGTCGAGAGAGCAGTTTTGTAGACGGTGTAATTAAAACGGTAACTGATATGAGTTCTAGGAAGGCTGTAAGAATGGACAAAGGGAAACAGACTCAACATACACAAAGTGTCTGTACTCCGTTGTTGTTGTTGTTACACAAGGAATCTTACCGCAAAGCGACACTATGTTATCGCTTGCTTACTCACCAGTACACTGGACACTCACACTCACAGTAGGCCTACCTAAAGTTTAGGCCTTAGGCGATTTTTGCGGAAAATGAGACTTAGCCCAATCGATTTGTAGGACTCTCTTTCCCCCAAATTTTGTGTTCGATCCAAATTTGGCGTCTCTCCAAAGTTTTTTTGTGGGTGCCGTGGCACCCGCTGTGCGCACGCCTATGCCCTGTACATGAAGGGGGATTATCTGTTTATTCGTGAAGTTGTGAAATTGTTGAAGTTGCGCTTCTTAAACGAAAGATGAAAACAGTACAATTTACATTTTCTCCTGTACAAGTACAAAAAACCAATTTAAAAACTGATATCGCCTGTCATAACAGCTGACGTAAAGCATCTATATTGTCTTCTAACTTCGAAATTCTTTTGTTTTTTTTATTACTTTTAAATTTGTATTTAATTTAACTTTTATTAATTATTTTTATGATTTCAATTATTTTTTAATTATTCAATTGTGTTTATGTTTTTATAATTCGTTAAATGCATTTTTTGTTACCAACTACGTTTACCAAGTTACAATTTTTATAAAACCCGCGCGCGCGCGCGCACACACACACACACTTGCATAGCCACCCCCTCACTCAATCTCTCTCTGTCTCTCTCTCTCTCTCTCTCTCTCTCTCTCTCTAAATTACAAAGGAAGGTTATTTTTTATTTATTTTTGTTAGTCAACTTGTAGAACGGACGACGTGATCTTGAGAAACATCCCAACATAAACGCGCGCGCGCGCGCGCGCACACACACACACACACACACACTTGCATAGCCACCACCTCACTCTCGCTCTCTCTCTCTCTCTCTCACTCTCTCTCTCTCAATCTTTCTCTCTCTCTCTTACTCTCTCACTCTAAATTAAAAAGTAAGGTTATTTTTTATTTATTTTTGTTAGTCAACTTGTAGAACGGACGACGTGATCTTGAGAAACATCCCAACATCAGAATCTTTTTCATATCTTTTAGTTTATCCAATTCAGTATACTTTTTCGTCCTTTTCATAGCTTAAAAATTTCACTCCATCGTTACATCGTGTTCTGAATAGATTTCTCTGCCTCAGATTATAAACATTTGATAATGTTTTTTATTCTTGGATGTGGTCTTCCAACGTGGCTGTTTAGTTTCTGATGCGTGCTTGTACGGTATTATTCATTCTATGACGTCGGAAGTAGCAGTTCCGTAACTCCTGTGGCACTAATCATTGTCTAGCTATTGTTCTACGAAATAATTAAAGAATTAATCGAGTTTCTCTTCCTCTGGAACTTGACCATGGATATACTGCCAGCCACATTCTACATCTATTCGAAGGAAAGCAAGTATAGCACACATTAGGATTTTTGTGCTCCCTAAGTCATTTGAATGTGTATACTCGTGCAAAGTGACTACTGCAGCTTTTGAATTTTCCATTCATAAAAAATTACTTTTAATATTTCAAACTCTCTTTTCTATTGATTTAACCAAAAATCGGGAGCTTAGCTTGCACAACGTCTTCGCCCGGACGGAAACTAGTCTCGTCGGACATTTGTGAAGTTCGTCTCGAAGAACAACATTGTCTGAACACATAAGTTCTTCCTGCACTTACTATGTTCGATTTCTATCTATAAAGAAAAGTGTATTTTAATATGATTATCCAGTCAACTAAAGAAAAGTAATAACAAAAGCAACATTTGAAAGTAGAACAAGAGACCTAGAGAGCAAAACTTATAAAATCACAGTACAATATGATTTAACTCCAATGACCCAATAGATGGTAAGTGAGAGGATACAAACACCAAATACTATAATCCCAACAAGGACCCAAGAACACCAATTATTATGATCCCACATAGACTAAGAAGACAGAAGAAGAGGATAGAAGAAAATGAAGAAAGAATAACCAGTAGTGCCAGAACAATAAGTGTATATAAGTCAAGAAAAGTGTTTACAAATGAGTACCTTAAAACATAGTGAAACACATAACAAACTATGACTAGTGACTTGACACTGACCTGTAAATATAAAAAGATGCTCAATAATACTGAAAGAAGAGAAATACATAATGATTGTATAAACCTAACTAATTGTAGGGTAATAGAGTCAAAATAAACTCAATGCATAATACCCCAAATGACATGCTAAGTAGACCAGCATTAATAGCTGATTATTCTATAAATAAACAAGATAAGAATGAGTAAGATAATAAATAATGATCAGATAAGACTAATGTGCAAATACCTGTGGGTGAAACTTGATAACTATAGCAAAATATAGAAATAACAGTAAATTTGCATGAATGCATTGTTGTCAACATACAGGGGTTCCAACTAACCTTACATATGGTACAGAACCATGTGCAAATACTAATAAGTGGTAGTAAAAGCCTGAAGTTTAGTAAGTAAATTACCATAATGGGAAAAGACATTATAGAGGTACTCCCATTACTAAATGTAATTAGATTAAGAGTGTTATTAGTGCATTTAAAGTGTAAATACATGGGACTGACAGAGACAGCAAAAGTGTACACACAAAACACCACAAAACCACTTTAATTTAATTATCCAGGAAAAACCTATCGTATAGAAAGATCAAATAACTCCTGTTACTACTATTACTGGGTAATACTAATGATATAAGATGACAAGCAAGTCAGAATAAATATAAATTCATGCAAGTGTCTGATCACACTAACTGTAAGAAGTAAAAACACTTCAATCAAGGTAAAATCTTTATATTATGAAAATTCCAACATAAAACAACAATTAGTCTTATCCAATAACGATAACTATCAAGTATGAGGCATTAAAACAAAACTAAATTAATTATATGCAAATTTTGAGAAGGACCAGGGTAGGCCAATGACCAACTTAGCTAAAAACATTCAAAATAAGAAATATATACAGTGCACACAAAATCTGAGGTGTACAAAACATATAAAAGACATGTTATAAGATTTATTTAACAAAAGAAATAATCAGAGTGGGCAAATGGTAGGAATAAATATGTAATTAAAACAACCCCTTTTAATAATAAATGGTTTTATAATAATTATGTTCAATACATATAGGCCTAAGTGTGTAAAACGAATTCCCTACAAGAGTTTTAAAGAGTTAATGAAGATTTGTCTTAAACTTTTTCAGAGTTACATAATTATTATTTGTTCAGATAATAATAATTTGAAGGCTACATGTTACTGAAAATATTGATTCGTTTACAATGTCATTTCGTAAATGTACCTGAAAAAGATGGCACAGAAGATATTTACAAATAATAAATTTAAGAAAAAATATACATATATTTTATTCAGAAAATATTAGATATTTGTATTTAATCTTTTATTTTATTTTATTTTTATTTTACCGAGAATAGTTACTATTTATAGAAAACCGTAGCAAAAAATATTTGTAATAAACGTCTACCTGTATTCCTAATTTCTTTTACCGGTACTTTTTAACTACACATTATACTAATGTACAATGAAGATATACTTATTATACCTTTATTTAGTATATAGTTATTTACGCGTCAAGGAAAGAACGTGTGAAAAAAGTGATCACAACATTTTATGCCTTATATGATTTCTGTCATTGAATGATTAACCCACTTTTTAATAACGGCGTTGAAAAATAGTTGATTACGTCTTTCAAAGATTATTTTTACTACGGTACTGAAATTAAAAATTGCTAAGATCGTATACAGGAATTAAACGTAGGCGACTGGTAAAGAGCCGAGACACCAGCCAGCTGCTAATATTGCAGCAACATTACAGTGGCAACGTTGTGACCTTGGTGAACGGACTTTATATACATTTTGTGGCAACACTGTGCATATTTTTCATCACTAAAAGCCAAACCGAATTCCGTGACAAATTTGTAATGGATTTTCTTAAACGTGTGAGTCGGTTGTAACGACTAATTTAACAGGGTAATTATTATTCAATTTTTTCCAACAAACTATCTTGAAACGGATATATATTTTTACGGTTTTTTATGCTGATTACTAATATGTAAGAATAAAATGTCTAAGCTTACTTATAACTTTTATATATGGGCTCTCAAAAAGATGCAGAAATATTGTTAAAAGTAGCGTGTTAAGGTTATGATGCTTAACTGTGATTATATATATTGTAACTGCACGAGACTCTCTCATTTTTAAATATTAGTCTCAGGGTTATCTATTTAATATGGGGTCTTGTAATTTGTTTATTATTATTATTCAAAGCTCGTACTTTATTATTAAGTCGTTGGTTAGTGATTTATTCCACCCAATTCAACCTATTGTTGAATCCGATAGTGAATAAATCGGTTACTTACACTTTTTATCGTTGTTTTAAATGTCAGTTTATTTGGTTTAAAAATGTTTTTTAATTCACTTCTTAGAGTTGATTCACTTGAAGTTCCGTTGGCTCTCCGTTGATCGGCTGTGGTGAGATGATCAGTAATGTCCTTCCTATACACTAACATAAACATACACAAACATGATATTTACAATAATTTATACTGTGTAATAATATACATAGATCGGTGCGGTTGGAAAAAATCATTCCATTTGAATGATTCGCTCTGGAAGTCTGGTACCAACCGTCTCGTTTTTCTCACTAAGCTGTATCTACTGATTACAATAAAAGCCAACTCTTTCAAAGGTTCAAATGACAATAATGATTTATTCAAATCTAGAACAATAAAATTTAGTACAATAATATAATTTACTCTCCTTTTGGTTAACAGTTAAATTCGAACATGGATTCTAAAACATTTAATATTCTCAGGTTGGTATGACTGCATTTGGCTAGTCGAATAATTTTGTTGGTAAACAAATAGGTTATGAAGGGTTATTAAACTTGTAATGTTATTAACATTATTAGTAGCAGTAGTAGGTTCTTTGAGTCTGCAAAATACACATAATTAATAAAATTGCTACGGTTATAATAAGTAGATAAAATATAAACGCATTGATTATTAATTTGAAAGAATATAAAGTATGAACAACTGTTCATGGTTAAACATTGAAGTTGAGATAGGTTTGTGCAACCTTGTTTGTTTAAAAGTTTATTAATTATTTGTTAACAAGTGATAATAATTATTAGAATTCAGTGTCATGGATTATTATCATCTCCTAGACTGGATGTACATAACTCAGGTATTTGTAATTCATTGGATATATTTATGCCACCCACTGGTGTAACTCTTAATTAATTATTGAAATAAAATATTGAATACTCTTATCTTACTAATGGTTAGGGCACATACTCCCTTCATTGGTTATACAATGTCTTTGCTTATACTAATACATTGAATCATATAAATAGTTAAAATTGTCGTTAATGAAAGCGTTCAATTTTGACATTGTTTATCTGTATTACAGAGTTCCCTTCGTTTTGGAATTGGGTATTTAATTGATTAACTGATGCTAATTCAATACGCTATTAGCGTTCTGTTACGTATATATTACTATACAATCATAATATAATAGTTGTGAGTATTTGATACTTGCGTAACTGGTCGTTCGTAAGGTTTACACTTTTTCGTAAATTTTTTAATTAATTAAAATAATCTTTAATTCATTAATTAAACTTTTATAATTGCAGTACACTCACTCCTATGCGCATGTACTCCGAATTATTTTTACTTAAAAATATACTGCACTATTTTCTTCAGTAGACATAACCTCCGCTCATGGTTTGAGGTTAGCGTATGTTTACATCTGGCCGCTGTCAAACGCACGTTTTCTCTGGATGAACGGCGTGCATGTAGTTCGTCTCGTTGCTGGTAAAAGACTGTCCTCGCTTCCTCTGTCGGAATGATGCATTTCGTATTTTTTTATAGGATCTGATTGGTCAATATATTTTAATTCGTCTATTTTCGGCGGGCTCCGTCAAAACAGACGATTACAAACGCGTCACATGCTGGTGTTGAGATTAAGAATTTGTGGTCAACATACCCACGCGCAAGGGCTCAGCATCATACAATTATTTTTATAAGTCCAATATCTTACTTATAACTGCACTGATGTCGTTTTAATTACCCTCATTGTTTCTAATTATTTATGACGATTATTTTGAATCCCCTCATCATATACTTCGGATTCGGGGTTGCTGAAATCGCACTTGGTATATACACTTAGTGTCCATTAAGCTATCAATTGTTATTAATACATTGTTTTTATTCCATATTCGATGGTAATAACGTATTCTTATCTTACTGTACAATTTTCCCTTAAAACTATGCCTTAATATTAATACTATGTCCGTTTTCATAGATTCAATCCTAGGTCTATGACTATACATATTTGTTTTTTCTTATATTTTAATAATACTAATATTTAACTAATTTCTGATAGGGCTTAGACATTAATGGGTTTAGTCACTATTGACTGTGTTCTTTTTCCCTACATTATGAGTTTATTGCCTTAATTATTGTTTGTTAAGTAGGCTTGTCATACTTCATGGAGTTACCTTATTGTATGCTTGGTACTCTTTACATATTATTCCTATTGTTATTCAAATGATAATTATAATGGTCTCAATAACATTGTTATCAATGTGCTGCAGTTCATTCTGCATTTGTATGGGTTATCACCTTGGTTTAGTAGTTATCAACATTGCTTGCATCTAGTTGTTACTATAGTTTTGTTGTTATTATTGTTATTTTTATTATTTAGATAGTTATCTTGGTTGAATTTACTCATCTGAACAGTATTCTGTCCCACTTCAAGTTGTTAGTTGAGTTACTACTTTTGTATAATAAGTTTATAACATAATTTAGTTGCATCATGCATCTTTGTTATTACAAGCATATAGTTATATTGGATTACATTAATATAGCTTTTATATTTAGTTATTATATCATCTATTGTGTACAAAACGTTCCGTATATCATCTAGTTACTTCCTAGCTCAATACATTCTGGTTTGATATTATTTTGGCTTTGTTTTTCTTAAGTTTTAGTGAAAACTGGTTGCCCAGATTAGGTTATGTTGCATGTTTGGTAAGCAGTAATGTGTTGCTGCTGGCTGTGTATTTCTGCATTAATCTGGTTGATTGGCTTTCATTCAATGTTTGTACATTGGTTATTGGTTATTATTATTGTACCTTTGGTTTACTCTTTTATTTTCTTAATTATTGTTAATTAGTGGGTTTTTACTAACATCAATCCCATTGTACAACTGGTCATTTATTTTGGAACCTATTCTTCTTTTAACGTCTACACATCATTTAGCTAAAATAAACTTATCCTATTCTTATTCAGTTTGTTGGTGATTCTTTATTTACAATACTTAGTCCTTATTGATTGCAGTTTATTTTACATGGACAAGGAATGTATTCATCAAATGAGTTGTGGTCAGTGTTGACTTTACCATACAGCTTAGGGATTTATATCATGTAATTAATTAATATTGCTTCTTTCTTCTTAGTGCAATTATTCCTTCATAGGTTTATATTAGTTTGTTATATTTCAATTTCTTTCCCTTTTTTCTTGTGTCTGGTCTGGATATCTTCCTTCTTCTTTCTTCACTGATCTCTTTCTCACTCTTATTTATTTTGTACATGATGTTGTTTTCACTTGTCTTCTTCGTATTATTTCTTCTTTCTTCTTTCTTGAGGTCGTTGTCGTTGTGTTCTTCTCGCTGATTCTTCATTCTTCTCTTGTTTGGGTTTTCATTGTGTTCTTCTCACTGATTGATTTCTCTTCTTTTGTTTCCGTTGTCCTTCTCACTGATTCTTCTTTCTTCTTTTGTTTCCGTTGTCCTTCTCACTGATCTATTGGGTAAGGTGTGTCAGTCGTCTCGTCTTTAGTCTTCTTTTCTTCTTTATTGGTATATTTACTAGTAATTCCTTTTTCATGATACTTCACTTATTTTAACATATGATACTTTCTCCTTCTGTATCCCTGGCGGTATTCTTGACATTTTATGTATTCTTAACAGTAGTGGCTTTCAAATTAATTTTTCGGTACGTTGGTAGATGTAGTGTTATATGTACTGTTACAATATATATATATATATATATATATATATAGAGAGAGAGAGAGAGAGAGAGAGAGATAGGGAGAGAGAGAGAGAGAGAGAGAGAGTGAGAAAGAGAGAGATTCAATGAAACAAAACGCGTTTTATTATTAACTGTTGGTTATTTTCAATTCATCTGTAATGTAGACAGAAAACCGAGATAAGAGTTGGGAGTTTCACCAACCCACAAATAGATATACAGAGAGTAGTTAGAGATTGCTCTCTCCTGTCTGCTTAATTTATATTTGAATCAAATTTTTAAAAAGCCATTGGCAATATAAACTTTTACACTAAACCAAATAAAGTTAGGTTTAACACCTCTCAAATATGCTGGTGATGCTGAAATCTTTGTTATGTGCTTTGAAAATTTACAAGTAGCCAACTCTTCAACAAAATTTACGAAATAGGAAACAATTTGGTGACCTTGTTAGAAGGGGGAATACTGTCTCGTATAATGAAGAATCGATTGTCGTCGTGGTATTGGAAAATAACATTAACGGTAATAAATTAATTAGTCTCTCCTGGCTAATTAACATAAGGGCGTGGACTGGAATTCAACACTCAGAGGAGCTTTTTCGTTCGGAAAAACATAGGGATGTCATTTCAGGCGTGCTCACCAACGTTAGGCAGACCGAGCACGGCACATAAATAAGAATATTGTTTATTTTAAGTTGTTAGTTGTATATTGATTAATGAATAATTATTGTTCCCTAGACGTGAAATTATTTTACAAGTTCACTGACTTTAGGTTAGGAATATACATATATATAATTTCTGCCAACGATTCATGATATACTTACAGCAGTTCAACACTCAGTAAGTAACAGTATTTAACAATATCTTGATTACACGGTCATTGACCAAAGTGGTACAGATTTAGACAAAAAACACACATTGTAGATAAATATAATTCTCTGTCGCATGCGGCCCAAAAAGATGGAACTTAATGCGAGAAAATTTAAAACGTGTTCCGTGGCATGTCATCTAAAACCTTATACGTAGCTTATTTAATTAATACAATTATCGACTGAACATGGATATATAAACACGCATATATCTACGCACAACCAATATCTATTATTACAGACAATGACAAAAAACTAAATCCGTACACTTTATTTTAACAAAACAAGATTCCAGCACGCTCAATAAATAAAAAGAAAGTTTGTAAAATTGTCTATTTGTCGTAGTTAAACATTTGACGAAAGTTTGAATATTTTTTTCGATTCTAGTAATGTTTAGAATTACATATTTTGTATATTTGTAAAAACACAGTACTTTTGTTGAGTTTTAACATAGAAACAAGAATCGTTAAGTTGTCTAGTATAACATAAAACGTTTAAACAATTTAAGAATATAAGAAGTAATAAATATAAAATAAGTACCGTACTAGTGCAATAGCTGTATCTTGTACTTTTGTACTGACGTTGTCCCAGTACAGTCTCAAAGTGTACTGCAACGTATATGAAATTATAATTTTACATAACTAGAAAAGAGTTCACATACCAAGCCACAAAGAGAGGTCTTTCTATTATGATAATGTGCTGCTGGGTAGACAATAAAGGGTACTAGCAGTACCACAATAACTGTCCGCACAATGAAAAACAACAGTATATTTCCTTTTAAATGGTCCCATTTCTAACAGCGACAAATTTACCTTTTTTCCTTCTCACAATCTTGGTAACTTAGCTTTATTTGTTGTGGAAGTAAAACCTACTTTATTTTGCCTTATACATTTTTTAAAATTATACTGTAATACTACTAATATTTTTTTTTATGATAATAATAATATTCTAATAATCAAGCTGTAATTCAAAATATTGAATATTATAGCAATTTATATTTGTACTCTGCTGATTGTGTTTGTATTATGGTAGAAAAACTAATTAAAAACACTTATCATAAGTATTCTCCATAATTAACGTCTACATTTATTGATGTTCCTTATATGCCAATTTAGACAATTCTCGTCTACAAAGTATTTGTCTTGTTTTTACTTCTCGCTTAAATGTTTAAATGAATTCCTGTTTCAATTAAATACTCTAGCCAGCAAATCATTGAATATATTTTGCATACTCATATTTCAAAATAAAGGCTTACTCTACTCCAATATTCTTTATAATATTGGCACACCTTCTTGCTGATTTTATTTCTTATGGAATTTATTTTAATATAAATAAATACATTCGCAAGTCCTCTTCTTATTTTAAACAATTGTTTCTTTTTGGTAAGAGCTTTTTTTAAAAAAAAGCACCAAGTTTGCCTGTAGTGTTAAAAACTTGTTAATGTATCAATACTTTAATATTAACTTTTGTAAAACTATCTGAGATCCATTATGTACAGTTTAAATACCAAGGAACGTTTTAAAAATAATATAACAAGTAAAGAATACCCGATGCGCATAGTCTACGCAACTGTACTAGAAGGTTTTAAAAAACAATGAGTTATTTAGATAATCAAGTGTAAAGTGTAATACAGTATAGTGAAAATACTTTTAAAATTTATTTTGTAATATGAGGAGATTAAAAAGCACATACTCAAATTTGAATACATTCATTTGTAAGCAACCGTAAATTAATGTAAAAACGAAAGCGTTCTTATACAAAAAAGAGTTTGTAAAGTCTTTTAAAAATTAAAAAGTGCATCTTCTTAATTATTTTGGGGTATTAATATAGTTTTAAGTCTATTTTTATAAAATTTTCGACGTTCTGTTTTATTCCTTCCTGTGGTACTCCATAAGACACGTAGGCAGCAGATCAATTTGTATTTAGGTAAATAAATTTTCCTTACCATTAAGTTTAGAAATCAATCTGGGTCACAACAAAGCAGCAATTAATAAAATTTTATAGAACACCTTGCATTGCAGTTATATAACGCCTTATTCAGACTGTGTTTAGTAATATGTTTACTCAAATTGTGCTAGTTAATCAAAATCCATGTTAACCCAAGTGTGTGAAACGCAAAGACGCAAGGTACGGACAACTTACATCCTTTGTTATACTAGGGTTGTGTTTTGAATCAGATGTTTAACCAGTAGTTAAGCGGTCAGTTCTCTAGTATTCGATTATTGTTTTACATTTGTCAACATTTTTTATCCGTGTGGTTGCCGTGAAAACATAAAGTCCGTTGTTAACAAATGGAATCAGGTAGGCTACTTATTTTTGGTTTCAGTTAAAGAGCAAACATTATGCATGTTATTGTGTCCAACACATCCTTACTATACCCACACTTTTATTCCTATAAATTTATAATTCAGTACTCTTAGAGTATTGATTTCTGTCTATTCCATTAAGGTGCTCTCTCCATTGTTTTGTCTTTATTAATTCTCTCGTTATTCCTAATATACGTATTTTCAGTCTTATGTCCTCGTTTCTGCGTCTGTCAGACCGGGTACACCCGTTCATCTTATTCTTTTTCTCCTCTTCAAGGATTAGGTTGTATAAACTTTTCCGGCACCCATCTTATCCTCGGACGACCCACGACGTCTCTTCTACCAATGGCTTCATAGTTCAGTGCCGCTTTTGGCAATGGATCCTCTGTCATCCTTTGCAGATGATCCCACCATTGCCTTCTGTAAATTGAAATAATTTGTGTCCTTTATTTTGAGTTCTTCTATGATATCCTCATTCCTTAGTCTATCTTGCAATGTATAATTTAAAGTATTTTGGAGACACTGCATTACAGCACTCTCAATCTTGCCGCTTCCTTTTTTGTCATCACCGACGCCTCACTCGGATAAATCAACGTGGATATTGCAATAGTCTTATAAAATTTAATTCTTGTGCTGTGTCTTGTTTTATTTCTAAGATTTCTATGAATCGTACTATAAATATTCCTAAATTTATTAATCTCTCTCTTATATCATATTCAGATTCATAGCTTACTGCACAGCCAAGATATTTGAAACGGCTCACTTGTTCTAAAGTGCTGTTGTTTATACCTATCTTAGTCCTCATTGGATATTTACCTTTAAAGGCCAACACGTTTATCTTTTGTGAAATTTGATTTCCGTGTCCTGCCATAAAAGTCTGTGTTGTGACTTCCACGCATGTTCATCCAACCTTTGTATGTCATACCTTGTATTTCAGCTTATATAATTTACTTTGTAATTCACAAACTATATTTGATATCTAATTTTGTTGACCATAAAGAATTAGATGTCAAACACAAATATTAAATATAAACAAATACATTAGTGAGAAATGTAACTATATGGCAATAGGTTACAATGCAAACATTGTTTGTATTTATCAATCTCTAACAAAAGAGCACACAAATTAACGGTAAGACGCAAGTAAAGGACACATTTTTGAAAACATAACAAACAACTAAAACAAAATAACAATCCCACTAAAACTATACGACAAATATTGCATATTTTGTGTAGAACCTTCACCCCGTTAGAGCACAGAGTCACAAGAACAATATTTTTTAATCTACTGAATTTTATAAGCGTACATTGTATCTGGGAGTTGATGCCTCTGTCTCTCAGATATTTACTGGCAGCATGTGTAACATTGTTTCTGCTGGTGTAAAAATGGCATGCTTTAGTTAGTGATGTTATGAATAAAGTATAAGCTAAACGATTTATTTAGTTGTAACAATAAGTAATTCTTTTATTTGTCCTCACTGTTGCTAACTTACAAAGTATTTAAAACATTACTAAATGAGTCGATAGGGAAAGTATATTATGAATGCCTACATGCATTAGAGCACATAAATCCATGAATTCCTTAAGACAATGCTGGGAAAATCATTTAAACAGATTGTGTAGTTATACTCAAAGCACAAAATGCACTCGTACATTAAAGAATGTATGTTTACAAATTACATGCATCATAGAGATTTTTAGTGTCCCGCTGAACACTGTTCCGTCACCAAGTCTTCTGTATTCCCCTTCCTCTGATGCCTATCATCTATCCCTGCATGATTTTTTGTGTCTTATTATTGCTTGGCATTCATCACACATTTTCTGTAGTTTTCTTGAGTATTTAGGTGTTGTAGCGTAACAGAGTCTTTGAGCAGTGGCTGAGGTTACGTTTATTTCATAACATCTTATTAAAGATGTGGAATGTGAAACGTTGCTCTGCCAGTCTTCATGTCTATCTGTCTGTCTGTTTGCCTGTACATACATCTCTCTCTCTCTCTCTCTCTCTCTCACTCCCGCCCTTTATCTCTTTATACGTCTCTCAAACATATACAGACACACGTACGCGCGCTCCGTGGAAATGATTCTGTTCGCCTAGTATATTCCAAATATATTTAAATTCTGTTAACATTACTTGCAGAAAATATGTTTATTTTTTTTATTGTGCTTTCACCATTCTATTTTCTTCCATGCGCCAATTTATTTATGACTGTTTATACGGAAGTCAGGAAACGTTCTGTTAAGTTGTATTTGTTTATGAACCTGGAGCCAAGAAAGACATTGGTGACATGTTATAGATAGTGTTTTACTTAATTCAACATAGACTAGGTCTTGTGTAGTAAAATTGTCTACCACAGGTTTCGATTGTTTCCTTTCTATTTTCCTGGATCGTGTGCATTTGTCTAATTCTGACTATATTTACTTCCGTTTTAGTCGTATCAAGCATTTCAATCTTTATTCATACCTTTCCTTCCACCTATCCCTCTATGCCCTCAAAAAAGTATTTTTCTTTTTCTTAAGACTTTTAGCCATTTTCTTTCCTCTCCTATTCTTATTAACGCTTCATTATTTTTCACTCTATCAGTTTATTTCAGCTTAATCGTTCGTCGCCACAACCACTTTTCGATGCTCTCTAGGTACACGCTTTATTATTTTCATTCTCGCGGGTAGGGAGCTAGATAGTGTGTGTGTGTGTGTGAAACATATTAAGAAAACCACAGTACTACATTACAATTCTTCGGTTTATTTTTAACTTTCTCTTTGATGAAGGTGAAACAATAATTCTGTAATCTAAATAAACGTAAGGCAACTGTTAGCTGTTACTGAAGTATTATACTTCCTTACATAATACAAGCTTAAGAACAGCTTATGCTTAAAAAATTAACTAAATCAATTAACTTACAACATGGCCTATTAGGCTGTAATATTTGTTAAGTAGAATTTAGTGCTTTCACCTATTTAATTTTACCTCTCTTTTTGTCGTTTGTACTGTAGGATTAGGGAAGATAAAATTAAACCTGATTCCACCGCTAAAGCGTACAGGGATTAAATGAATTTACTCTTGTGTTTACTTTATGCTGCGCTTAAAGGGGATTATGGCTTTAAAATCGGTGTGCTCTATGTTTTAAAAGAGGATGCAACTACACAAATTAAATAGTTGCGAGTTACATAACTTACATTACTACATAAATTGCGAGTGTTTTATTTTGTCCTGTAACATTTCAAATTACTAATTTGATGTCATTTCATTTGTTTTGTTTAATTTATATTTACGTAAGCCACTCTAAAATAATATCATACCCGTTAAAAATGGGTTTCATTTATTTATTTTGTCGCTATAAATTATTTTGTTTTAACGTTTCCTTAGTTAAAACATTTGCAGAAACTCATATTAGGGTTATACATGTAAACGTGCAACAGGATATCGTATTTCTTTATTAATGTTCTGTAGCCCAAAAGTTTTAAATATGCTTACTACGCGTATAACCAAAAGCCAAAATTAAACAAAAACAACAAAAACCTACACTAATAGCGTAAACATGTGTAACATAATCAAAAGTCACTACTGGACGTACCGGTCTGTTCCATTAGCCATATAGTGTATACACAATTTAATGACGCCATATTCGTTGGCACACAACACTCTTCGATCTGGTTGTTTTTAAAAGTCAAGTCACTCAGACAATATTCACTACAAAAAGTTTAAAAGTTTTGCTAATGCATCGCGTATCTTTTGACTTTTATTTTATCAGGTTTGGAATAATTCTGTTTTCCTTTACGGTTGTTACTTTTATTTATATCCAAATTTAGAAACTATATCGAACGTTTCTAGTGTAATCCATACAAGGCACTTATAATCCGCGGCTTACGTTGTTATGCCTATGCTTGACGTTTTCCCTTTTGACGACTAAGGAAATAATCACCTGTTGTGTGACAGAGTCCAGCATATGTAATAATAGTAAACAAACTGAACAAGTTTTCGTTCGCTCAACTTTAATTAAGTACACTGAACTTCTTAACAAAGTTTTAGACTTCAAAGTGCACTATGTGAAGTATTATAAAGACAGGATTTGAAGTGTCAAATGTACAAGATTGGAGAATTATTTCAACCTGTATTGTATCGTTCCAGGTGCCAGATTATTTCTAAAGTTAGTTTCAAAAATTAACTAAAACACTTTAACAGGCATTACCGCATATAATGTATGTAATATATTAAAATTTAATGTTTAAATAGAGGATAATAATTTTTAGACTCTTAATAGTTTCTAACGTGAACGTAACAGACACAAAAAATATTTGCTCATGCAAAACATTGTGTTATTCTCACGTTTGAAAACTTCCTGTTCTAAACAGAATAGATAAGAATTTTTAAATTCATTCTCTATTGATTAAACACTTTTATTTTTCTTAGCGTAATATTTATTTTATAAAAAATATTTTTTAATTATATTGCAAAATTAAATTATTTAAATTTATATTGTATACCTACATTGTCCTTAAAATATTAATTTTATCTTTGCGTTCACGTTGAAAGAGTACAAACTTGGCATTTTCGGAAGGAATAGAATTATCTAGATATATACCTGTAGGTTTCAGATATATCTAGGCTATATGTGTATTCTTTAAACGTAACTGAAAAGTACAGTTCCCAAACTCCTTGCTTTAAGCAGATTTTTGAAAGACTTCTCAAGTGGTAAATGTTAGGTAAGGCATTAGACTTACATTTGTTATGTCATATGTAAGAGTTATGTAAAAGCATCTAACATAACGGACAATATTGTCAAAATGTGACTAGTCATCTTTGGCAACTATGAGCGCTTTCCCAAAATGTATGTAAGTGATTTGTAGATTGTTCGAAGTGTAAATGTCTTGCCACCTAGAGAATTATGAAATACTTTACAGTAAAAATCATTCCTAGTGTTTCCTTATTAATGATGGAATACCCTTTCTTGTACACAGGACATTGATACATTAAAACATCTATCTCCAGATCATTAGATCATTTATTTTGGTATTCCCTACGCTATGGTTTCCTTTGCATTGGCATTATGCAGCACCACTTGTGACATAATAACACAGTTAAGATATTATAAAGTGTATTCAAACATAACTAGTAAAAAAATAAGACAAAATAAGCAAGAATTCAAGAATTACTGCTATAAATAATGTTAACAATAAATAATGTAAACATATGATTCATCTGCCTTTAGGTCGAAATGATGCCAATTGTAAATGTGCATTGAGATATACTATTATTGACTTTTGCTCCTGACGATAATTGAATGGGATAGGCTGGAGATATTTTCAGTTTTCTTTTTTAAGCTGGGGAAATAATGAAGATGACACTCGTTAGGTTTGTCAAGCCAACCTTAGTTCTATGACTGTCTCCAGTTATATTAAGTGCCCAATATCGATATTTGAGGAATAATTTGATTGTGCTTTAATAATTCAGGCGCATCAGAAAACAGTAAAAGACTGTTAACAGTATGTATTCCTAGCTGTAGATATTCTATAAATCCTGTAGAATCCGCTGCTCTAAATCTTTACCAGAAGACTAAAATACCACAGCTGCTACACTGTTTTTTTTCTTAATATTAAACGCATATTACAGTACATAGGTAATTCGAAAAAGGCAATAGATAGTGTAATTCTTTAAAAATTAGACAGGACACCTGTTACAACATTTGTCTTCGAAAATTATTCGCTTATGTTTTCAAAAATGACACGTCTTATCATAGTCGACGTTTGATTTGTAAATCAGAGTTTCAAAAAAATAAAATTCCCCTTACAAGTTACCTTACATATAGTTGTGTAAAGAGCATTGGATTGGGGTAGACTGCATCGGACAACGAAAGCAGTATACGTTTTGTAATTTACTAATTGTATCTCTCGGAAATGGGGAATCACTTTTATGTGACCCCATATGTACCTTCAAATAAAACAGCCCTTTTTTACACTTAAGTAAAGAGGCAACAGCCTGGATTTTTTCACTTTTGTCGAAACACGTCTTATGTCAATTTTTATTATGAAAAATTTAAAGGAAACAATGAGAAAAAGTATTAAGTTTTATTTATAAACAGTTAACTCAGACGAAATCAACAAAAAGTATCAAAAAGAAAAGTGATAGTTTTAACAGATGTTTGTAAGCAATTAAATGAATGGAATAACACTATAAATGAACAACTCATACATCACATATAATAATATAACAAGACCATAATACAATAACTACTTTATAAATCCTCCACAAGTAAAGCTATACACTAGCAGACAAACTTCACACTTTTCAAACAGCAAACAGAAGGAGAGCAATCCGAACAATTCTGTTAATAACTCCATAATGATGATCATTATTCATTCATTTTTGAATGAATTCTATAATAATCCACCAAAATAAAAACAAAAACAAAAGTACAAACAACATTTCGCCTTACCAAAATACTGTTTTCCTATAGCCGGGTAGTAGTATTAGGTTTTCTCTTGTAATCACTTTTTTATGCACTCATTTTTTCGTTTGCTCAATACGTATTTGAAAAGCTATGTAACTATATAGATTTCCCACTTTACCCGAGGAAAAATGGCACGTAAGACTGTCATTTTGTGTTTTACGAAATTTCATACCTTGTTTGCAAATCCAAATCAAGGAGAGTGAGATTTGACACTTTATTGGTCAACACGGGTTCCTCCGTTTTATAGTTACAGGTATTAAATAAAAGAAATTAATGAATATATCACGTAAAGACAATACCAAGTATATTCATAGTCAAGTAAAATTCTACGTATTCTTTAATAAATGAAAGGTAATACGCGTATTAATACCCTAGAAAATAATATATGACTGCACAAATACGATTGTTTGAGTGTTCTAAATAACTCAATAATAAATTTTTTCTAGAATATAAGGAGTAAAGTTTGTGTAAAAGAAAATAATGTACTCCTGAGACGTTTAATTAGATGAAACAAAACTCCCATAAACAAAGTGCAAGTATTAAAATTACTACATGTTCATATTCTTAACAACTACCAATAAAACACAAATGCTTATAAAACATTATAGTAGTATTATTGTAACAACTTAAAAATTGAAAACGTCTACGTATATTCCACTTTAAAGTTATAACTTTATTTCAAGAATTATGTAAAAGTAGTGAACGTTGTTTGAATTTAGAGTAAGTTGTAATTAATTACATAATTAATAAAAACAGGATTATGACATGCTTTTCTTGGGAGGGTGTTCCCTAAAGTTATTAAATAAATATACTACAGCTTGTCTTATGCTATCCTGTTTTTACTTAGAGAAAGTACGAAAATGCTTATATCTGATTTCGATTATTACTTTTTCTACTCCGTCAACATTTAGTACATCAGTTTGCGTAACTTGTAACGATAGTGTAACAACGAGAGGCATTACTTCGCTTAGCCAAAACAAGAACGTGGTGTTTTCAAACAAATGAACAAACCTAGAGCTAGTGTTGCCGTTCGTGAATTACTGGTAAACTTGTGTTTTTTCTTAAACGTCCTCTGCATGTTTTGAGACATTCAAAAATATTGTTTTTGTATGTAAAAAATGTACGTATCATCCTGGCCTAAAAATTCATTTGTTTTGTGAGGATATCTGTACTTTTATTGCATACACGCTCGAAACACCGCTCCTGCCTGAAGAAAGGAAGAAAAAGGTGGCAACCCTACTTAAATTGGCAAAACAATCGCGCAATCGTTATTTTAGAAACAGCTTGTTCTAGTAATTTTTTTACTGATAGTCGTAACAATACGTGGGTTTCTTTTACAAGGCTATTAAAATCCGAACGCTTTTCTCATATAATCTACCAACTCCAAAGTTACGCTTTTATTATTACGGCTTTCATTTTTGTTTTAACCAAGAATAGAAAGATTTCAGTAACTATATAATTTTGAAATGACTATCGCTGTATTAATTTTTTCGCAAATTACTCAGAAAAACAGAAATTGTATTTTTCTTAATCCTTGAAAGCTAAACAAATTATTTAAAAAGCTTCCAATAAGCCATATTCAGATAAGCAGAACTATTCTTTCTTACAACTGGAAACTGATAAACTTGTATTTATGCTTTTATAGTTATCACGAGTAACAATTCTTAAATTATGAAACTAAAGGCCAATTACACCAGCAAGTAATAAACAACATTTCACTGGTTTGTTAACGGCAGTGATGTCAAATCGCCACGGCAACTGAGGAATGTAGCTGGCCTACTCACAAGCTGTAAAAGTCGACAAGACTTACGTTCACTAGTTTGTTTGTTGTATGATGGTTGATGTGATTTTGATTTTAATAATTATCTCAGTAAAAATGGAAGATTGTGTAACAAGAAAATAATTATTCATTGAGGTTTTTCATTATGTAACGAAATACCGTAATATGAGAATGTATGGCGTTATTTTGGATACATTTTTACGTTAAAGTACGATTAAAATTTTATTTACAACTTGACGAGCATTAAACGTTTAATTAAAATTTTTTACATTTTTGTAAGTTGCGATGAACAGAAAAAATTGAAGTTGCTTTCACTAACAAATTTTTAAGATAATATTAAACAATAATTTATAGTTAGTTATTGAATGTTGTTGTTATTTATTTCAGGATAAATCAAAGTGATGAAAATGACGTAATATCTCACAATTCGTGGATAGTAGTAAACCTACAATTTGTATCCAGGTCAGTAACTCTGAGGAATATCGTGGCTTACCCAAAGACATCCCTTTTCAAGGGTTTAGCATATATTCAGTTTACATGAGGTCTGTTCATGACAGCAGGTATACTTTGACCTATTTACGATCAGACAAATGATGTCTGTAAGCAGC
Organism: Magicicada septendecula; assembly: GCA_034769895.1. Taxonomy (NCBI): domain Eukaryota; kingdom Metazoa; phylum Arthropoda; class Insecta; order Hemiptera; family Cicadidae; genus Magicicada; species Magicicada septendecula. The sequence continues at coordinate 399,654,085 of CM068369.1, read as the reverse complement.
ATTATATTTCCTGTCGATGTCAGTAATTAACTGTAGCCGGCCAAACATAACTGGTCAGATTAAAGGAAAAGTCGTGGTTAAAGTAATTACTGCTATTTTTGTTCTAATAGGCCTAATGTGTCTGTCTGTACTTATTATGATATTAACAAACTAACGATTGTTGTAAACTCTTCGGATTCACTACTACAAAACATAAATGTTTTTCACAACTAGGTGAAAATGTTATAAGAAAATATGATAAGAAAGTACATTTCTTCGAATTCTGTAATTTCATTTTTCAAAATTTTTGTGTCACATTGGTCTTTTAGGCAAGGTAAAAAATATTTAAACATTTCTAAAATTTTTATTTATTTTTATATAAACGTATCTGAAATTTTTATTAGTATTTATCTGAAATAAAAGTACATTAATTTGTATGGCAATAAAACTGAAATAAAATAAATATTTCATTTTAAATTTGAAGTTCGTGGATCCTTTAATAAAGTATTTTTGTACATTATTTTTGTACTTTTTGTTTTATTAATTACATTTATTTAGTTTAGTTTAAAGCCTTTATATTTAATTAATTATAAAGGTTTGGTTATAAAGATACTCCCTACTTTCCTGACCATTTTTTTACCAGTTACGGAATCTTTTAAGTATAATCATAAATAGCCTACTTATAAGTTAAATGTATTAATAACTGTTAAGAGTATGGGTGACCATGATTTATATTAGATAAAAGAAGCCAATATACGTGGTTTATGTGTTCTTTTTTTGATACAACCTAGTGGTTTTTTCTTCACCGCTATTCACGCGCGCGCTCACGTGTGTGTGTGGACATTTACTTGGAAGCACTTGTCTTTGTCTACTACGTCAATCAATATTGTTACTGATAAGGCAAGACGTTGGTTTATTGAATTTATGAATGAATTAGATGAGCCTTACAAGGACATCAATCAGCAAGAATACACTTAATTATATAAATCGATTTTATGAAGTTAAACTATTTGTTTATCACTTTACTAAAAATGAACTTTATCTTGTGAAAAACTTACTTTTTTCGTCGGACGCGTTTCGGCTTAAGTATCCGCCTTCTTCAGCTTTTTGGTCAGACTGCCATCATTTCGTAACGGTTTTTGTGTGGAAGGTGTAGTGGGGGTGGTGTGTGGAGGAAGGGGATTGGTGCAGGGATTCAACTTGATGTTTGTTTTTTGTAAAATTGTGTCAAAAAGTGTATGTGATTTATATTGTAATTGATCGTTGATTATGTTGTTTGGTTGTGTTGTGTGGTGTTTATATATTTCGTATTGTTCAGTTGTGTTGAGTTTTCGGCCTTTAGGTAAGTAATGTAAAATTTCGAGATTGGTGTCTATGTTGGTGTAATTGTGGTTTTCTGTGTGTATGTGTGTGGCAAATGCGGAGTGTATATTGTTGTTGGTTAGAGCTTTTAAATGTTCAGAATAACGGGATGAAAAAGATCTTCCTGTCTGGCCGATGTAGAAACTATTGCAGTCATTACATTTTAATTTGTAAACACCTGTTTTGTTATATTTGTCTATGTCTGTGTTTGTATTATTGATGTGTTTTGTAATGGTATTGGTTGTTCTCTATGCTATTTTGTATTTGTGTTTTCTGAATGTGTTGGCGATTTTGTGTGTGTAGGAGTTGTGGTATGTGAGTGTGATGTATTTATTGTGTTGTGTGCTGATGGTATTTTGTGTTTTGTTGTTTTTGTTTTTGATGCGTTTGTGTAGTGTGTTTATTAAATTAGGGTTGTAACCGTTTTTGATTGCTATGTATTTTATTGTGTTGAGTTCGTCGGTGTAATCTTGTTTATTTAAGGGTATTTTAGTTAGTCTATGGAGCATATGGTTGAAGGCCGCATGTTTATGTTGTGTTGGGTGGTTTGATGTGTTGTGTATAACCATGTCAGTTGTGGTTGGTTTCCTGTATATTTTGTATGTGTGTGTGTTGTTAGTTTTGTTAATTGTTAGGTCTAGAAAATTTATACTATTGTTTTGTTCAATTTCCAGTGTAAATTTTAATTTGTGGTGTATAGTGTTTATGTATTTGTGGAAGTTTTCAACTTGTCTTGTGTTGCCTTTGAATAAAAGTAATATATCATCTACATACCTGTGCCAGTATATAATTTTGTTAGTGTATTTCTTGTTGTTTATTATGTGGTTCTGTTCTATGTTGTGTATATATATTTCTGCTAGTATTCCTGATATGGGGGATCCCATCGGGAGACCTTCTGTTTGTGTGTATATCTTGTTATTGTATGTAAATTAATTTTGTTCATTCTTCGTATTGTTTAAATTAGCAGCCATCCTTACTATTTCTTTTATGAATTTGCTAACTGCTATAATTTTTTATTGTTCGACTAAGCTTTTCGTCATTGCTGACATCTTCAGGTCTTAAACAACCAGGTTGTTTAAGACCTGAAGATGTCAGCAATGACGAAAAGCTTAGTCGAACAATAAAAAATTATAGCAGTTAGCAAATTCATAAAAGAAATAGTAATTTTGTTCAGTTATTAGTTTGGTAAGTGTGATGATTTCTTGTATGTGTGTTTCAGGTGTGTTGTTTTGTCTGAGTAGTTGTTCTACTGTTTGGATGGTTTCTTTGATGGGGACATTAGTTTTGTCAATTTACTCACAAATACACAAAATTTATTTGTAATTATATATGTATAATCACTATCAAAATATGGTACATATGTGTACTTACCATTTTTTGTTACTTGAGAGCACGTGCTTTTCCTTTTGCAATACTTTTTACCTAAGGGGTCCAGGGTTTCGTTACAGCGAGATTTTAATACACAGAAAAGGTGACACAATGATAACACTGTTTCTTTATTGAATTTGATTACTAGTTTTAATTTCATGAACAACATAACATACATTAAAAGGTGCCGCAAAATGGCGTCAAGTGTTATTACTCAAAAACAAAAATGGTGGCTATATTTCTTCCAAACTTATTCAATTATTTTGACTAAGTATATGAATTGTAAATCTCGTCATCAGTTTTAGATATATATTCTTTTTTGTTTTCTAACTGCAGTCATAGTATCATATAATCCACAAACCAATGCCCTCTAAACATTAAATCCTATATATCCATATAGGATCCATATCCTGTTTCCATAGCATCCTATCCATATAATCCTGTTTCAGCCGGATCTCGTGCTTGGCCGCGGATGTGCTGCGGAGCAGGCCACGGGAGAACAAACTGCGATGACGGTGTAACATTTCCAGAAGCCGTTTATGGTGTTTGCCAACTGCTGACGTTTGAAGGCTAGCTTCGTCAATGTCCTCTTCCTCGGGCTCCGCTCGGTCATTCCAGAAGACCGTCTGTCGGTTCTCGCTGCCAATGTGAAGGCAGCCCCGTCGGTAGTCCACAACTGCTTGGTTGGCCGTAAGCCAGTGGTGGCCCAGTAAAACTTCTTCTTGCAGTCCGGGCACTTCTAGCAGAACGGTGGTGGTCGCGAGATTTCCAATTATAATGTCTGCGACGACGGCGGCCGTTGAGTGACATTGCTGACCGTGTAGCGCTAGCTGGACAACTCGGGGCTCCGTCTTCCTTCCTCCGGGCAGCAGACCGGCTCGTACGAAGTCGTAGTTTGCGGCGGAGTCCAAGGCTGCGGTCAGTTTTCGGCCGGCGATCTCTATTGGAATGCGCGGTATGTCCGCACCTAGTTGGTTCACGCGCCCCGGTGTGCTATTTACCGGGGCGCTTGGTCGTTTCCCTGCCGGTTCTTCACAGGGCAGTCCCGATGGTAGTGTCTTCCCGGGCAGTAGCGGCACTTGGGAGTTAGGCTGTTCATTCTTTGTTCCTCTTTCGTGCTTGAGGCCGATCGACACTGCTTCGACCCCCCTACTCGATCCAGGGAGTTTTCATCAGAGTCATCCCGACCTCGCGCACTACTATCTTGATCCAAGTCCGCCTCGATGCTCATTGCCCGTTGCAAAAGTTCCTCCAAAGTCGTAGGCGGCGGGAACCTCAGCGCGGGTCGAAGGCGTGGCTGCAGCTGTCGTGTAAGCATGGTTATGCTCGTCCTCTCGTCACCTCCGGGGTACAGACGGCGAAACAGCTTGATTTTTCTCAGGAGGAAGATTTCCGCTGATTCCTGCCGCTGCGGTTGGTTGTCCGTACAGCTCGGCCAGCAGCTCTGCGTCGCGTTGCATCCCGCAGAAGTGATGCCGGAAGCGGTCGCAGAACTCGGGCCAATTTATCTGCAATCCCGTGTATCTCTCTGCCCACGTGGAAGCTTCTCCTCGTAGCTGCCACACTGCGTAATCTGCCCACTGTTCAGGTGGGACTCTGTAGTCCCGCAGCTGTCGCTCTAGCTGTTGAAGATATCGTTCTGGATCCTCGTACTTGAGGCCATGGTATGTAGCGGTGATCACCGGTGGCAACGTGCACCTCATAGCTGCGGCGAATTGCGCAAAGCCTTTCTCTACCTCGAACCCGGTGTCCCGCTGGGTGTAGTTGTTGGGCGCCATGTTGTTTTGTGTGCCGGCTGGTAGCTCTCTGGCGTGGCTAGATCTCGCATCCACAAGATGATCGTCGCCCTACATCTGTCACAGGACAAATGGCGCCAATCGTACACACTATAGTTTTTTAGGCCCTTAAAAGGACCGTTTGTCGGGTACGCTAAATCATTTGCGTACGCTGCCCGAGCCGCGCTGTGATGTTCGGCGGCTGCGTCCGCTGTTCCCGGGCGTGCTGCGGTTCTCTTCTTTCGGCAGCGGTATGTAGAGCCCGCTGCTGTCCCAGTCGATGTCCATCACTGCTTCTGCTGCGTTCTCCATTCTTCCTTCTTCCTTTTCTTCCAGCTGGCTTGACGACGTCCAATGGAGTGCGCCAAAATTTTTTTTTTTTGCTCTGGGCTTTGCGGTTGTGCGTCGCAGAGACGAACCGCACGGGAACTGAGTTCCGAGCTACCATCTGGAGCTCCTGCCTCGTGGCCCTGCCCAAGTAGGGCGTGTGCTCTATAGCAGGCCTTTCTCGGCTGTTGTGCTAGCCTACGCTAGCGCAGTATACACCGAGGGCGTTTCCATGAATCACCTGGGCGTATACGGTACCTTCCCAGCCCAGTCACGAGAGGATTGTCTGGGAACCTCGCCGCACGTGCATAAAATTTGCGTGCAAGCCGCCTGAAAGTGTCATCTAAGGAGCGGACGCCAAGTCCTCTCCTTAGAAGGCGAGATGAGAAGCGACGGGGGACTTTGGCCGCTAGCCGAAGCCCCTTGTCGAGGACGCTCTGCAACTTCTTTTTATGCATTGCGGCGAGGTAACCCCAGACCGGGCAGGCGTAGGTAATGACCGGCAGCAGATACGCGCCGACGATCATCCTACCCAATTTCCTGGTCATGGCTGGGCTGATCAGGAGTGGAAACAGTGCGCACAGGCGAGTGGATGCTCGCTTAAGAACTGTCTGTGCGTGGGTACGCCAGGTGAGCCGACGGTCGAGGTGTAAGCCGAGGTACTTGACCTCGTTGGACCAGCGCAAGTACGTTCTGCCGATACGTAGTTACCTAACGGGGTTCTTCCGTCGCCTAGAGAATTCGACGGCTACGCTCTTGGTAGGGTTGAGGAGCACTCTCCAGTTATCAGTCCAGTCCACGAGCGTGTCGAGCTGGCGCTGCAGTCGTAGGACGGCCCTTTCCTCATGACGATCGGCCGTAAATACGGCCGTGTCGTCAGCGAAGAGGGCCATCTGGACTCCAGGCTGTCTCGGCACGTCGTTGACGTAGATCGAGAACAGAAGGGGGCCTAGAACACTACCTTGAGGGACGCCGGCTGTGATTCGCCTCTCGGAAGAGACTGAATCGCCAACTCTCACGCAGAAGGTCCTCTCCGTCAGAAAGCTAGCAACCAGATGGAGGTAGCAGTCCGGGAGCTGGACTTCCCTAAGTTTGAATAACAGGCCATCATGCCATACGCTGTCGAAGGCTTTCTCAACATCTAAGAAACAGCCAACGGTCCGTTCTCTCCGACACCCGGCTTCCGTGATGCCTTCCACCAGTCTCATCAATTGATGAGTGGTCGAATGCCCCACACGAAAGCCGAACTGTTCGGGGACCAGCACGTCAAAGTTGGTTAGATGTTCTCGTACACGACGCTGTACGAGGCGCTCAAAAACCTTGGACGTAGCGGAAAGTAGGCTGATAGGCCGGAGGTTTTCCGAGCGGGTGGTATCCTTTCTCGGCTTCCTTTCTCCATTTCTTGGGAAAGTAGGCCAGTCTAAGACACGCGTTGAACAAATCAGTCAAGAATTGAACTCCAGGCTCGGGAAGAAGACGTAGAGCGGTGTTGGTAACACCGTCCGGGCCTGGAGCTTTTCTTGGCTGAAGTTCAGCGAGCCGATCTGAGACCTCTTCCAAAGAGATGGGTTCGGGCTCCGTCGTGATCGGAAGTGACAGAAAGTCTTCCACGGCCATCTCGACTTGTTCGTCGAAGTCCCAGTCCATGGGCGGGTTGGGAGCGAACTGTCGCTCGAAACACAAGCCCAAGTACTCGGCCTTCTCCTCCGGGCGACCCAGGGGTCGACCGAACGGTCCAACAATGGCGGGAAGTGGAGGTCGGCGCCTCCGTCCCGTCAATGCGGTAGGTATTCTGTACGGGTGAGATTGCGGGTCCGCATCCCCCGTTCGGGCCACGTCGAGTTCCCAACAGCTACGTCGGAACGCCTTCAGACTGCCACGCAGTCGTCCGGTGAGCCGATTGTATGCTGCCTTATCGGCCGGATCACGGGTCCTCTGCCAACGTTTCCGGAAGTAATTCCTCTCGCGAGCGAGAAGAGAGACTTCCTCAGGGATGCGTTGGTAGCCAGGCGTGAGACCAGCTCGCGTACGTGAAGACACGCCTATAGCCGAGATGATTGCCTCTTCGATTCCCGCAACTGCTTCGTCTAGGAGGCGAACGGAATCGATTGGGGCCGCTGGCGGCAATCGACGGCACAAGGCCGGGCCGTAGCGATCCCAATCGATAACCTTCTTCTGGTCAGAACGTGCATAGGCGTGCTGGGTAGCGACGTGGACCAAGATAGGGTTGTGGTCGGATGGCAGCTCCGTAAGTGAGAATACCTCGACCGGACAGACAACTCCTTGGGTCACCGCGATATCCAAAACATCGGGAGCCGCGTTAGGCTGTGACGGAAAGAACGTGGGTTGCGCTGGACCAAACACCATCGCCCGGCGCGATTCAACAAAATTGAGCAAGCGCCTCCCGTTCGGAGTAGTCAGGCGACTATTCCAAGCGCGATGCTTGCAATTCAGATCGCCGGCCAAAATTACCCTTCGATGGGAATCGAAGATGACGTCCAGGTCGCCGACAAGGAGTTCAGCTTGTGGGGGCTTGTAAGCTGAGACCACGAGGACGCCGCCAAGAGCTCCGTGGACCTCAATGGCGGTGGCCTCTAGGTTGGTAAGCTGCGGCAAAGCGACACGATGATGACCTATGGAGGTCCTCACCGCGATCGCCGTGCCGCCTCCTCGTCGGCCAACTCGGTCATCCCGATAGACCACGTAATTTGGTAATCGAAACCGGTTCGCCGGGGTCAGGTGGGTTTCAGTAAGGAGAAGTACGTCGGGTTTGAACCGAGCCAGGAATTCAAGAAGGTCGGAATGCTTGGGACCGATGCTGTTAGCATTCCAGGCTACGAGCGAGAGATCTCGTCTAAGGGCTCGGTTCATAGAAGACCTATGACTTCGCAGGCTTCCACCAAGAGCATGAATCTCTCAGTTGGGTCAGCAGTTTCCAGGCGGGCTCGGATGGACCTGAAGGTAGATGCGACTTTCGGGAGGTCGTAGCTAGACAGAAAGCCGCGGACGAACTGTGCGTCATTGGAACTGACGGACTGGGTGGTTTGCCTGGAAACTGAGGCCGCATAAGAGCGACCAGGTGTTACGGCAGATCGGGTCATGGTGGAAGCCATAGGACCAGGGCCAGACGGTTTTGGATCAGCGGCAGGAAAAGTACGCTGTTGCTCTTCGTCGGACTTATACCGGGAAGCAGGACTTTTCTTGGGCTGTGGGCAGGCAGGAGCTCGGGGCCGAGCATCCGGTGTGGGTATCCCTTTGTTCCTGGGTTTGATGCCTGCTCGCGGAAATCGCGGAGGTGGCAGGGGCGGCGAGGCTACCTCTGGTTCAGAGGCGGGAGTAGGAGGTTCCGCGGAGGTGGAGGGTTCATTCTCCGGCTCCAAAACCGAGATAACAGCTACTGGGCGTGTCTCTGCTGTGGAAGGAGACGCGGTACGTTTAGTTGCCTTTGTAGGGGCTGGAGGTGGAGCCGGAGAGGGCGCGCGCCGTGCCGGTTGTGCCTGAGGTTTAGGCCTAGCCTGCATTTTAGGCTGTCTAGGTTGGGGCTGCATAACTGGCTGCCGTGGCTTCGGGAGGGGCCCCTGCGGCTTTTGCTTCCGCAGGAGCTCCGCCTTATAGACCGGGCAGTTTACGTTAGACGCTGCGTGGCCTTGGCCACAATTTATGCAGCGAAATTTGGTTTTGTCTGCCACAGTGCAGGCCTGTGTTGAATGTCCCAGAGAACATCGGAGACAGGCCGGGGCATTGCGGCAGACGTCGGTGTGGTGGCCGAACCTCTGGCACCGGTGGCACTGCGCGAGCTTGCCCTGGGGACGACTGGTTTCCACCCTGACGCGGAAGCCAAACAGCCGCGTCAGGTGGAAAATTTTGTCTGCAGCCTCGCCCTTCTCGAGCTGAAGACGGACGAGCGGGAGAGGGACTCGGGTCTCTGAGTGAGTGAACAGGCGGAAAATTGCCTGCACCGGGTACCCGAGGTCGCGGAGTTCCATAAGGATCTCCTGTGGATCGGTGTGCGCGTCAAGCCCTCGCAAAATGACAGACAAGGGCTTGACTCGCTTAGGAGTGAAGGTGTGATATTGGAGGTTGTGTGCTTGGAGGAAGGCCTCGACCAAGCGATGGTCCTCGAGCTGGCGGACGACAATCCTGACCGTATCACCGCCAAGCAGCTTCAGGTCAAGCTTGTAGGCCGACAGGCCGTGGGCCGCGATCAGCCGTCTGTATAAGGCGGCGACATTGGATACGCTATGGACGTACAGGGGCGGCGCACGACCAACAGCGGCAGCAGCCGGAGCTGCTGTCGAAGCAGTCGGAACCGCGACCTGTGGGCCCTGAGAAGGTCCAATGTCCATGGCCGAGGTCTGTGAGGAAGTGGATTCAGGTGCGTGGGTCCTCTTGGGCTTCTTAGCCGGGCGATTTCGCCGACCAACGGTCGCGAACTCGCCCGACTCGTCAGCCGGAAGAGGAGGAATCGGGTTGGGGAGAGGATCGTCCGTCTCCATCGCCCGAGGCGAATCGGGCGAGTCGCCCAGATGGGGTAGCAAGGCGGGGCCGAGCGACTCGGCACTTGGGCCGTTCTGTAGAAGGCATGCTGGCCAGGTGCGACGGCTGCCGGGCAGAGACTGCTAGGCAGTCACTGCCAGACGCCAGGGATCTCGGGTCCGGCCGAAGCCGGATTACCCGCGCGTCTTCCTTGTTCACGACGATGCGGGAGGAGCTGGGCTAACGACCAGCTTCGTTGAATACCAGTCCTTACCAAGACTGGTGTCCACTGGCCCCTTTACCCCGGCGATATCCTAGCTCGCTTACCACTGGTGGGGGCTTGCAAGGATCGTCCGGGGCAGCGCTACCTAACAGTCGTGAACACGTTAGGAATTACACACTGGAAATGCGGCACTCACCAGGTGAGCCCAGAGCAATCCTCTTCAGTTCTTCGCCAGCAGATGGTATCCGGCAAGGTGGTCCTTAGCAGGGCAACTTCGGCCAGCTGTTGCTTCTACCAGCTACTCGATTCACTGGTAACAGCTGGCGCGAGAGTCTTGTCCCACGAAGAGAGCAGCGAAATTCCTCGTCCTGCGAGGTGGGCGGATGCAGCCAGAAGCTGAAGCAACGTCCAGATTAGAGAGCAGTCCAAGGAGCAGTCCTGTCCGTCTGAAGTCTGGAGCAGAAGTGTCTCTCGATCCTCGATCAAAAAGATCGAACAGTGCGCCAAAATTTCTAGCGGCGCTGGTTTTATGCCCTGACAGGTCGTGTGCCACGAACCTATCAGAGTGCCGCTGGTCCCTGGTTGGCTCGCCTCGAGCACGTTAGATGGTCACGTCGAGGCCAATCAAGCTGCTGCCGACCCTTGATTGGGTCGCCTGGCCTTCTCGTGTCACGTCTCGGCTGGCGCCGAGAGCAGATCTTCGCCTCGCTATGTCACAAGGCCTACATTATTTATAACAATATATTAATAACTCCAGACGTAAACACTCTAGGCGGTGTACAGATGGTAGCGGCGTATAAACCGCCGCAAAAAGAGCTCCTTCACCCCGATCTAGCTGTCGCGTTCGATGCACACAGGAGGGTCATCATGGCCGGCGATCTGAACTGTAAACATCGCGATTGGAACAGTCGCTTGACTGCCCCAAACGGGAAACGTTTACGCAGGTTTGCCGATTCTCGCAGGATACAAGTGATTGGGCCTACCCAACCTACGTTCTACCCCTCACAACGCAACGCGGCTCCCGATGTCTTGGACATAGCGGTGATTCAAGGAATTGACTGTCCGGTCCATGTGTCCGCGCTAACGGAACTATCGTCCGATCATCTCCCCATCCTGATACACGTCGCTACCCAGCACGTCGTACGCAGAGATGTCAGGAAGGTGGTAGAATGGGATCGCTATGGCCCGGCGTTAAGTCGCCGATTGCCAGACGCGGGACCACTCGAAACCTTCCGCCAAGTCGACGAGGCAGTGGCCGCGTTTGACGAGGCAGTCGTATCTGCGATCGACGCGTCTTCCAGAATGAAGCCTGGCGTCACGCCCCACTGGCAGCGGATCCCAGAGGAGACGAGTGCTCTCGCTTGCGAGAGAAATCGCCTCCGGAGACGCTGGCAGCGGACCCGTGATCCGGCCGACAAGGCAGCGTACAACCGGGCGACCGGCATTTTACGTCGTAAAATGCAGGCCTACCGGAGACGCTGTTGGGAACTCGCCGTGGCCCAGGCAGGGGACGGATCGGACGAAAGTAGCCCTTACCGGATACCTTCGGCGTTGGTAGGGAAGAGGCGCCGGCCTCGCATCCCGGCCATTGCTGGACCTTTCGGTCAAATCCTGGCTCGCCCGGAGGCGAAGGCCGAGTACTTGGGCGCGTGTTTTGAGCGACAGTTCGCACCTAACCCGCCCATGGACTGGGACTTCGACGAAGAAGTCGAGAACGAAGTGGAAGACTTTCTGTCTCTTCCGATCACTACGGAGCCTGAACCCATTACTAGGGAAGAGGTCACAGATCGGCTCGTTGAACTCGTGCCAAGAAAAGCTCCTGGCCCGGACGGCGTCTCGAACGCCGCTCTTACTCGACTCCCGGAGCGAGGAGTACTTTTCTTGGTAGCGCTGTTCAACGCGTGTCTTAGACTGGCCTATTTTCCCCAGAAATGGCGTAAGGCGACGGTTATAGTGATCCCGAAGCAGGGAAAGGACGCTTCCCGTCCCGGCAACCTCCGGCCAATTAGTCTACTGTCAGCCACGTCAAAGGTCCTCGAACGTCTCGTACAACGGAGAGTACTAGATCATCTAAGAAACTTCGATGTACTGGTCCCCGAACAGTTCGGCTTCCGTGTGGGGCATTCCACCACTCATCAACTGATGAGACTGGTGGAATACATCACGGACGCCGGGTGTCGAAAAGAGCAGACTGTCGCCTGTTTCCTAGATGTGGAAAAGGCCTTTGATAGTGTCTGGCACGACGGGGTCTTGTTCAAGCTCCGGGAAATCCAGCTCCCAGATTGCTACCTTCGCTTGATTGCTAGCTTTCTGACGGAGAGGACTTTCTGCGTGCGAATAGACGACCACGTCTCTTCCGAGAGACGTATCACAGCCGGGGTACCTCAAGGTAGCGTGCTAGGGCCTCTCCTGTTCTTCGTGTATGTCAACGACGCACCCAGAGAGCCTGGAGTCCAGATGGCTTTGTTTGCCGACGACACGGCGGTCTATACCGCCGATCGGAACGCAGACTTTGCTATCCCACGACTTCAGCGCGCACTCGATGCGTATTCGACGTGGACGGAAAGCTGGAAAGTTGCCGTCAACGAAACCAAGAGCTCCGCGGTGCTATTCACTAAGCGCCGGAAAGAACCACGAGGCCGAGTGAGACTCGGTAGAACGTACCTGCCCTGGTCGAGGGAAGTTAAGTACCTCGGTGTCCACCTTGATCGTCGGCTCACCTGGCGTACCCACGCTGAGACGATGCGAAAGAAAGCGTCCGCTCGTCTCGGTCAACTGTTTCCGATACTTGCCAACAAGGCTATGACCCGCAAGCTGGGTAAGTTGATTGTCAACGCGTATCTGTTGCCGATCATTACCTACGCTCTTCCCGTCTGGGGTTACCTCGCAACCGTTCATAAAAGAAGGTTGCAAAGCGTTCTCGATAGAGGGCTTCGGCTAGCGGCCAAAGTCCCCTATCGGTTTTCTTCTCGTCTCCTGAGAAGAGGACTCGGTGTCCGCTCCTTGGATGACACCGCAAGGCGACTTGCACGTAAATTTTACGTCCGAGCTGCGAGGACCCAGACAAACCCACTCATAGCTGGCCTTGGCAAGTACCGAATACGTCCAGGTGAATCTTGGAAACGGCCTCGACAAATACTGTACTAGTCGACCTAGTACGAGCATGTCGTTGTAACGACCATTAAAAATTAAATTAATCAATATTCCGTCTGGACAGGACCACTAGGCAGGAGCCCCTCATAGGAGGCTCGGTACTAGGATACCATTGGGTCGTCTCACGACGCGCAACCCAACAGCTCTGATCTTGACTCCAGACGTAAAACTCTACTCCTTTTTTTCCACCATATAAGTATTTGGCTGGAATTCAAATTAGATACCTAAGACGATGTTCACTTTTTGAGTGATTAGAATTCCCGCATTATGCTGGATACTGACAAGCACGTCATGTTTCTAAAGAGAAGATTACTTCTCTATCTATCAACACCCTGAAGAGGGAGGCCTTAGGTTTAATGTACAGTTTCATACACAAGCCAGGATGCCTTTACTTTCGGCTTATGAGCCACTGGAGAATCAACGTCTCACCGTTAACAGAAGCTCTTCTGTCGGCATACTAAATGCTTTTCCTGAAACCAATAACACCAATCTGGGTAACCGAAATAATGAAAACCCAAACACACCTGTATGGTATGCGTATTGGTGACGTATGCTGTAAGCTGTAACCTTATTGATGCATGTCATTAAATATCCTAATGTATATGACTGTATATCTCAAATACATTAAACTTTATTTAATCCTAATATTTGCTAGAACAAAAGTGTTGGCATGCTGTTAATATATTTTTAATAATTGTAGACATAAAAATTTCCAATGAATTTGTTGTTGTTACCTTTTTTTATAAACATATTGTGACGGCAGCGGTATGGGAACATCTGCTCTCCGGTACCAGCGGTGGACGAGGCGAGCCAATCCGGCATCAGCAGCCGCCGAGTCGTGACCAACTACGTGTTCGGAGCTAGCCAATCAGCGATCCCGGTTAGTTAATAAAACCCGGGCCGGCAGTCTACCTAGAGCTGTTGCCAGGGTAGGCTGCGTTCGTTTGTTACTCTACACAAGTGGAATTTTCCATTGTGCAACGCTGGCTCCAGCTTGTCTGGAGCTCAATATCTCAGTTATTACTCAGTATATTTCACTCAAACTTTCACATAGTGTTTAACATCATTAGTGCTGTGTGTTACAATTGTGCGGGCAGTGGTGAACTCGTGTTTTTGGTGTTAGTGGTGTTTTGGTGTTCTCCGCTGCTGACTGTTGCCTGGTAAGTGTTGTAGGTTGTTAAGTGCCATACCTCACTACCCGACTAGCGATCCCTAGTACCTCACCAGCCTAGGCGTAGGTTAACCTCGCCGATGGCCGCACCTACCATTCCCGTCGGCCCTTCTAAGGGCCACGAAATTCCTGCCGGCGCTCTGGCGCAACCTTTACCTGCCGAACCCGAGACAATGTCGGCTGGGACGAGTGCCATGGATACCGAGGAGTGGCAAACTGTCAGTAGCCGGAAACGGCGAAACAGTGGCGACTCCGCGGGATCCGGGCGGTCTTCCCAGCTGGATCCTGCCACGGACAGACCCGCTACGGCCACCTCAGTACCTCCCCCCCCGGCGGTTGCCGCCTCTGATTTTTGACCGGCCTGTTGACTGGGATAAGGTCATGCAACGACTTCACCGGGCCGCTCCCGCGAATACCCTGACTGCAGTTTGTCAGGGTGGCCGCTCCATCCGAATTGAAACCACGACCATTCGACAGTTTCCGGCTCGCCCGGAAACTGCTGACCGATCGTGGTATCCCTTACTACACCTTCGCCCTGCCGGAGGAGAGGGAACTCAAGGTCGAGATCATCGGCATCCCCGCTGATGTTCCCGTGCCAACAATCTGTCACGATCTTAAACAATTGGGCTTCACTGTTACCTCAATAACTCCTCTCTTCTCCCCCGGCAGACACATTCCCAGAAATGCCTTCCTTGTGAAAATCCTCAAGGTAGGAAAATTCCAGGATATCTACCAAGTAGAATCGCTCTTCTACCTCCGGATAAAAGTGTCCTCTTTTGAGTCCCGACCCGGACCCAAGCAGTGTTACAACTCCCAGCGGTACGGGCACAGCAGTGTCTATTGTCATTTTCCGACACGCTGCGTTCATTGCGGTGAGGATCACCACAAGGACGACTGTCCTCGTGAACGCTCCGCCGCCGACACGTGCGCAAACTGTCGAGAACCCCACCCGGCAAGCTCTCGCCAATGCAAACATTATCATGACGCACTGAAGCGCATCAATAAGGCCCAAAAGCCTGTCCCAACTGTTCCCAAGAAACCCCAACCCCTGCACCTGCCGCCCCGGCGGCCCCAGTTCCGACTACCTCGTCTGCGCCTGCAGCCGTAGTAGTCCCCCTAGCCTGTCCAGCGCCCGCCGGAGCGCTCAGTTACGCTGCCACCGATGCATCTTTCCTTCCTTTGGCCTCATCGCGAAAGCAACCCGCGCCAAAGAAGAAAAAGATATCGACCACCATTCTCACGCAGCTCAAGCCCGCTGCACCCAAACCAGCATCTGCCCCAGCTCCCAAAGAGCCTAACCCTAAACCTCGGCCCGATAATGGAATCATGAATCGAGTGCCCCCGCCCACGCCGCAGACGCCATCGACTGAGGAAGTGTCCTCGGACCGGACCTTTGCCGATCGTTTGCGTGCCTGTGTTGAGACCCTCATTCCTCAGACCTTGGCTGCCAAGGACGTCCAGTCTCTGCTAGTCACCATTCTAACCTCCCTCTGGACCCTTCTGCCTCCCAATGTCTAGGCCTCTTCAGCTGGTGGCATGGAATGCGCATGGCGTTCCATCTCGCCGAGCCGAATTGGCTAACTTTGCCACTGAGTATGACTTAGATGTCATACTACTCTCTGAAACGTTCCTTACCCCTGCTGTTTCCTTTCAGCTTTTTGGGTACACTACTTATCGCACGGATAGGCATCGGCTACCACCCCCGCTCATCCCAGCGGGGGTACTGCCATACTTGTCCACAGGCGCATTGCCCATCGTCTCTTACCCCCTCCAGATACAAGGTATTTGGAGACGACGGCGGTGGCCCTCTGGATCAAGGATCGGGAGGTTCGCCTAATTTCGGCGTACCTCCCTCCCGGGCCCGGCAGGCCTCCGCCGCCTGAGGAGTGGGACGCCCTCCTCGACCACGAACTACCCACTATAGCTGCCGGAGACTTCAACTCCAAGCATCCCTCTTGGAACATCCGTGTCACGAACCCGCGTGGCCGCTCGCTCTACAGCTACGTTCAGCGTCATCTGCAGGTCTCAGTTATTGGTCCTGATTCACCGACCCACGTGCCCACTAGGGGCCTTCCGAATGTCCTTGACATTGTCATTGTCAAGGACCTGGCCATTCCTATCACTGTAAGTGCAGTGTCGGACCTCTCGTCCGACCATGACCCGGTACTTATCACTGTTCGTTCCCCGTTAGACTCACCTCTCCAACCCCCCTCTCGTCCACGGAGAGTCAACTGGCGCTCCTATCATGACGAACTCCAACAAACAGTGCCATCTGACCCCCCGGCCACCATCGCCTCTACGGCTGATGCGGACCGTTTGGCCGACTATCTTCAAGAAGTCGTTACGTCCGCTATGGACAAACACACCTACCTTGTCCCAGAGGCAAATCGCAGATCTCAACTACCTGAAGAGGTGCTCCTCGCCATCCAAAAACGGCGCCAGCTCCGCCGGAAATGGCAACAAACCCGGGATCCTGCTGTCAAACGCAGGTTAAACGCCCAATCTGACCTTGTCAAGCAGCTTCTGGTTGATGCCACTGCACATCGTTGGGACTCGTATCTCGAGTCTCTTGAAGTCCGGCCCGAGTCTGTCTGGCAGGCTGCGAGCCGACTTAATGGCGACAAAAGGACCCGCCATCCCCTCAGATCACCGGACGGCATTGTGTACTCCGCGGCCGGCAAAGCAGAAGCCTTTGCCGCTACCATGGAGGAGCAATTCACCGTCCACGGAGGCGTCTGCGACCCCGTCCACTCGGCCGAGGTCGCAGACTTCCTATCTGGATATTTTTCCCGCCCTCCAGCTGACACCCCTGACCCGGTCGACCGAGCCGATGTTGTTTCGACTGTTGGTCGACTCCGCCCTAAGCGGGCGCCCGGCGATGATCGTATCGGAGCGGCGGCGCTACAACACGCTCCCCCTAGCCTCATAAACATGGTCCACGAGCTGTTCAATGGATGTCTCCGGCTCCATTACTTCCCCAGCCTGTGGAAGCGTGCGAAAATCATTATGATTCCCAAGCCTCGCAAGCTATGTATTGACCCCTCAAACCATCGACCCATCTCACTGTTGCCAGTTATATCGAAGGTACTCGAGCGACTCCTGCACGGTCGTTACGCGCCCCTGCTGGATGGTTTCATCCGGCAGGAGCAGTTCGGCTTCCGCAAAAAGCACTCGACGACCCTTCAACTCGTCCGGGTTGTTACCCATTTGACGGGCGCCTACAACAGTCATCTGTCCCCGTCGCTGTTTTGCTCGACGTGAGTAAGGCCTTCGATCGAGTCTGGCACTAAGGTCTTCTCTACAAACTGGCCCACTCCCCTCTACCTGCCTCATTCGTTCATTTTCTCCGATCGTACTTGTGCGTTCGCATCTTTAGGGTATGCGTCGATGGGTCGTACTCATCCGTCCGCCCAGTCGCCGCAAGCGTACCTCAAGGATCTGTCCTTGGCCCCGTTTTGTACCTCGTGTACACGAACGACCTGCCTGTTCAGCCTGGAGTCACTCTCTCGCTCTATGCGGACGACGCCATGTACCACGCCAGCTCAGCGAGTCTTGATTTCGCAGCTGGGCTGGTGCAACGTCAGCTCGCTGTACTTCCGGACTGGCTAAGGAAGTGGAGGATGGCGATCAATGCGGAGAAATCCGAGGCGATAGCCTTTTCTCATAAATTGACTTCCCGATGCCAGTCCCTATCCCTTGAAGGGAGCCCACTCGAATGGAAACGGACTGTAAAGTACTTAGGCGTCACTCTTGACCGACGTCTAAGCTTTGCAGCTCACGTCTCTCTGAGTCTGCAGCTCGCCAGAGGCGTCAGAGCCAAACTATTCCCTTTCTCTCTCATCGGGGTTCAGTGCCTGTGCACACTATCTACTTGCTCTTTCTTAGGGCAATCCTGACTTACGCAGCCCCCGCCTTTTGGGTACTATTTAGCCCATCCGTTGTCGCCCGTTTGGAAGCTTTCCAATCCCGAACCCTCCGCTACATCTCCAACTCTCCCTGGTTTGTCAGAAATGATGCCATCAGGCGAGGGTTGAAGGTTCCTTCACTCACCGAATTCGTTCGGTCCCTTGCCCTCAAACTGTTCACCCGAGCCTATGTCTCGGCCCATCCCCACATCCGTCGACTAAGCACAGATGTCGGCCCACCACCTAGACGACACAAACGCCCTCGAACATTGCTCGACGACCCTCCATAGAACGTCTGCCCAATCCCCCCGATCTTGAGTATTTTCACACTCCTTCCTTCTTCCTCTTTTCCGTGCTGGCGCTCGGCGACAGACTAGGGGGGATGTCTGCTCTTGCCCTAGGTGTGCTTAGTGCCACCTCTGGTGGACGCTGCCTCCTCCTACGCTCTCTCCCGTGCGCCGACATTGCCGCTTGGCAGCCCTCGCCGACTTTTCCTGAGCGGTTAGAGGCGCCCTACCCGTTGTGGGAGGGTAATTCCTACTACTCAAGCGAAAAGTCTTCGAGGCCTCCCCCATTCTGCCGTCGCGGGTCTCTTCGAGGTCCCAGTGTCCAAGAAAAATAACATCATCCTATCCCTCCAAAATAAAATCGATGGAGGTCCCATTCCTATGATAGCGCGAGACCGCTAGTCAAGGTAACAAGCAGGCAACATGCAGTCATCGGATATCACCTGCTGCTCCCCCCCTCTCGTCCACGGAGAGTCAACTGGCGCTCCTATCATGACGAACTCCAACGAACAGTGCCATCTGACCCCCCGGCCCCCATCGCCTCTACGGCTGATGCGGACCGTATGGCCGACTATCTTCAAGAAGTCGTTACGTCCGCTATGGACACACACACCTATCTTGTCCCAGAGACAAATCGCCGGTCTCAACTACCTGAAGAGGTGCTCCTCGCCATCCAAACTCGGCGCCAACTCCGCCGGAGATGGCAACAAACCCGGGATCCTGCTATCAAACGCAGGCTAAACGCCCAATCTGACCTTGTCAAGCAGCTTCTGCTTGATGCCACTGCACATCGTTGGGACTCGTACCTCGAGTCTCTTGAAGTCCGGCCCGAGTCTGTCTGGCAGGCTGCGAGTCGACTTAATGGCGACAAAAGGACCCGCCATCCCCTCAGATCACCGGACGGCATTGTGTACTCCGCGGCCGGCAAAGCTGAAGTCTTTGCCGCAACCATGGAGGAGCAATTCACCGTCCACGGAGGCGTCTGCGACCCCGTCCACTCGGCCGAGGTCGCAGACTTCCTATCTGGATATTTTTCCCGCCCTCCAGCTGACATCCCTGACCCGTTCGACCGGGCCGATGTTGTCTCGGCTATTGGTCGACTTCGCCCTAAGAGGGCGCCCGGCGATGATCGTATCGGAGCGGCGGCGCTACAACACGCTCCCCCTAGCCTCATCAACTTGGTCCACGAGCTGTTCAATGGATGTCTCCGGCTTCATTACTTCCCCAGCCTGTGGAAGCGTGCGAAAATCATCATGATCCCCAAGCCTCGCAAGCTGCGTATTGACCCCTCAAACCATCGACCCATCTCGCTGTTGCCAGTCATATCGAAGGTGCTCGAGCGCCTCCTGCACGGTCGGTACGCGCCTCTGCTGGATGGTTTCATTCGGCAGGAGCAGTTCGGCTTTCGCAGGGAGCACTCGACGACCCTTCAACTCGTCCGGGTTGTTACCCATTTGACGGACGCCTACAACAAGCATCTGTCCTCCGTCGCTGTATTGCTCGACGTGAGTAAGGCCTTCGATCGAGTCTGGCACGAAGGCCTTCTCTACAAACTGGCCCACTCCCCCCTCCCTGCCTCATTCGTTCATTTTCTCCGATCGTACTTGTGCGATCGTATCTTTAGGGTATGCGTCGAAGGGTCGTACTCATCCGTCCGACCAGTCGCCGCAGGCGTACCCCAGGGATCTGTCCTTGGCC
The DNA here is from genome assembly GCA_034769895.1 of Magicicada septendecula. Taxonomy (NCBI): domain Eukaryota; kingdom Metazoa; phylum Arthropoda; class Insecta; order Hemiptera; family Cicadidae; genus Magicicada; species Magicicada septendecula. The sequence goes on along the minus strand of CM068369.1, from coordinate 399,634,361 downwards.
CCGTTCTGTACCTCGTGTACACGAACGACCTGCCTGTTCAGCCTGGAGTCACTCTCTCGCTCTATGCGGATGACGCTATGTACCACGCCAGCTCAGCGAGTCTTGATTTCGCGGCTGGCCTGGTGCAACGTCAGCTCGCCGTACTTCCGGACTGGCTACGGAAGTGGAGGATGGCGGTCAATGCGGAGAAATCCGAGGCGATCGCCTTTTCTCATAAATTAACTTCCCGCTGCCAGTCCCTCTCCCTTGAAGGGAGCCCAATCGAGTGGAAACGGACTGTAAAGTACTTGGGCGTCACTCTTGACCGACGCCTAAGCTTTGCACCTCATGTCTCTCTGAGTCTCCAGCGCGCCAGAGGCGTCAGAGCCAAACTATTTCCCTTTCTCTCTCATCGGGGTTCAGTGCCTGTGCGCACTAAACTCACCATCTACTTGCTCTTTCTTAGGGCAATCCTGACTTACGCAGCCCCCGCCTTTTGGGTACTACTCAGCCCATCCGTTGTCGCCCGTTTGGAAGCTTTTCAATCCCGAACCCTCCGCTACATCTCCAACTCTCCCTGGTTTGTCAGAAATGATGCCATCAGGCGAGGGTTGAAGGTTCCTTCACTTACCGAATTCGTTCGGTCCCTAGCCCTCAACCTATTCTCCCGAGCCTATGTCTCGACCCATCCCCACATCCGTCGACTAAGCACAGATGTCGGCCCACCACCTAGACGACACAAACGCCCCCGAGCTTTGCTCGACGACCCCCCATAAGCAGTTACAGTACATCTGCCCGATCCCCCCGACCTTGAGTATTTTCACGCTCCTCCTCCTTCCTTCTTTCTCTTGTCCGTGCTGGCGCTCGGCGACAGACTAGAGGGGGGTCTGCGCTCGCCCTAGGTGTGCTTAGTGCCGCCTCTGGTGGCCGCTGCCTCCTCCTACGCTCTCTCCCGTGCGCCGACATTGCCGCTTGGCAGCCCTCGGAGACTTTTCCTGAGCGGTTAGGGGCGCCCTACCCGTTGTGGGAGGGTAATTCCTGCTTCTCAAGCGAAAGGTCTTCGAGGTCTCCCCCATTCAGCCGTCACGGGTCTCTTCGAGGTCCCAGGGTCCATGAAAAATCGAACATCCTGTCCCTCCAAAATAAAATTGCTGGAGGTTCCATTCCTTTGAAAGCGCGAGATCGCTAGCCAAGGTAACAGCAAGGCAACATGCAGTCATCGGGTATCACCCGGACACTGCGACCACCGGAGCACGACTAGCTGCTGCTCCGTACACCACTGGACCACTGGACCTGCTGCTCCGTACAACTTAGACTTGGACTTGGAATTTTACGCACTCTTCATCGCCACGCCATCGGACGCACTTCATCTCCTCTCCTCTCTCGGACGACATCGAGGCGGAGTCAGCCGGAAGGAACAGCCGAAGAATAGAACCGCCGCCGTTCTTGCGTCTTCGCACTCCCGTTCCGCGCCAGCGATGGATTTCGCTGGGCCGGCAGCCGACTACAACCGGTGCCGAAAGAAGAGGAGGACTGTAGTACGCCACGAACAGCAGGCGCAGCCCCCGAACATCTTACCGCGGCACAACCAACATCAGCAATCGCCCCACAAGGTCCTTTTTAGGGCCACCACAAACACTAGTGTACGGTTGGCGCCATTTGTCATGCGGCAAGCCTTTTGTCCTGTGACAATATGTATAAACGTTTCCACTAATGTTGTTACTTTATTTAATTCAATAACATGCAGAGGGTGAAGCCTAAACTATACAGTTGCTACGTTGTACTTACAGTGCATTGTCACTGTATTGTCATAACAGGTTTTAACTTTATGAATACGGAGTGGCTGCAGTTGCGAAAGCAATCCTCATTTGCAAAAACAAAGCATTTTGAACAAAGTCATTTTAAATTTACTTTTACTAAAAAAACAAAATAAGGTAGCTCAATTTAATGTGAAATAAAATACTTTTTTTTTTCAGAAACTAATTTTTGTTTATTAGTGAGCGATCAACAGAAGGATTTAGAGAAGGAATAGTCTTATTTTAAACTCAAGAACACGATTCACTCAGCCTTGTTTATTAATACATTGTTTCATTTAGTTTGTAGGTACACTTTACACTTATTACTGTATAACAATCAGAGGAAAATATCCCTCTGACAGGGAATTATATTTAGGTAAATCGACTTTTGCACTCTACGTGTGGGCTATAATCTTTCTCACTAATTTTTTCCAGTAATGTCGTAATCTTACGTATATTATGTGTTACATATTTGAAACCTTGTAATGCATATGGAACTTTCTCCAATTGTCGGGTAAAATGGTAACTTCTGTACACAGCCATTAGTTTACTTAAGCTTTCGTCAATCAATATGTAGTTACTGGGTACACGGTGGAACGTAACGCCGTAGCTTATTATGTCCCTGCTTGGAACTATGATACAGCGTTGGTCATGAGCAACAAAGTAGTGGAGATTTTACTAACATTGTAACGAAGCCGCTAATCAGTGTTCACTGGCTGGCAGCATAAAGACAATGCATCGGGCCCACACTATTACTCTTCCTACAAACATCAGTCTAAAATATGGAACAAAGTAATACTGTTTGCAAAAGTTTATTTTTTGCCTTTATTCGTCTTTTACATGTTGTTTTATAACTAATAAGTGAGTAAAGTTTCGAAACATGCAAAACGTTAATATAATCTGTGTTCTAGGAAAATTGTGTTGAACGTCGTTTACATCTCATCGATGATTACCAATTAATAATTAAAAATCACGGGATGCCCAATTTGTTATATCCTAGTTATTTGAAGAATGTTAATAATGAGTCAAATTAAATAATTCTGTATGTTATTGTATTAAATTTTTGAGATACCCTTTGATTTGTTGTAGCCTAACGTTAAGGACGTTTTTCTTATTATTTTGTTATTGTTGTTGCTTATTTTGTTTTTATAAATTTTACATAAGACGTTTGAGACGAAATTTAGCATTCAGTTTAAGTATCCAAAGTAAAAGTGCAAAATACAAATATAAGGACTATATCAAAAACTGTTGTAATTATATTGCATTTTGTATAAAAATATCCATTATACTTGACTTTCATGCTTATATTTTATTTTGTAATTTATATATTTAATCTACAAATTAAAAATATTCAATAGGTTAATAAATTGGAAGCATTCTCAAACCTTTTTTTTTGTATTCGAAATATTTACACACGCATATAAATTGCACGCACGCCCAGCTAACGATAGCCTAGTGGTTACAAAAGCAAGAGTAGTTATAATTAAGATGGACGACGAACAGGAACAAGTTGTGAAAAACGTATCACAGAAATCAGTAGGACAATAAGGGATGCTCTGAATACACATTCTTTCAACGCTTGAGCACAAATTATCTATTTCTGGTATTTATCTTCTCGTATTTACCGCATTCTGTGAATTTGAGATAGGCAGATGTTATCGAATGTCTGTTACTCAGAATGTCGGCACCGCGATAGGAGGAAAAAGTCATCAAAAGCGGTTTTGAACTGTCCAAATATTTCGAAAAGTGTCACCTTACCCGAAAGATGAGTTATTTATTTTATTTAAAAAACAATGGAGCAACATCTAGTAGCTAGCGGTCTATTTACATATTAAGTAACAAAGAAAGAGAAGCTCTTATAGTTACACAAGGAAAAGGCGCCAGTAAGTAGACTACAAAAGCATTAGGCTACTCCTTACTACTCTCGATGCAGACACTTCAGGTACGACGGACTTGTGAGAAAAATAGTTTATAGTTTTTGCTGGAAATACTCCATTAACGCTCTCAGCTGTTTTAGTCAAGGTTAACGGAGGCCCTGATCTTTCAGATTAAAAAAAAAAGCTTTGTGAAAATACTTAACGAAACAGAGATTTATAACAAAAGAAGAAACAAAACGAAACGTTTTGGACAAAATGACACAATACTTTAGGGACATTCCTATTTGAGACAAATTAAAAATTTTAGAATAAGAAAAACTACTTTTTACACAGACGAGACGTGTTTATCTTAACTATTCAAAGCTTGATTAAGGACAAAAAGTATCAAAACCTAATTAGAAACAACCATCACAAAAGAATTAATCAGTGAGAGGGTCGAACTGACATGAATTTTATTTTTATTCTTTTAGTGTATATATCGATGATATAAATAGAAAGTGGAAGCTAACATTTGACCTTAAATTTTAAATAACGCAAGGATGTCTGAGTGCACTCGCATTCGAAGATAATGTTTTGATTTTTCAATTCAGTAAATACGCTCTGCAAAGTTAATTTTCAAGCTTCAACAGTCATGCAGTGAGTAGACATAAAGGTGTCAAAAACGAAATAAATTGGGCAATTTATTTACCTTGGGAGAAACATCAGTTATCATCAAGATCACAATGTGACAAAACTTCACGGAGTCCAGACATGTTTGAACGTTTTCTCAAAAACCTGTCACACAAATATACATATGCACGCGCATGTGTACACACACACTACACACACCGAACACACAAAATCTCACTCATTGACTTTTGCCTCATTTGTCGTGAGTAACTCACACACAGTGGTAGTAGCAAATATGTGCAGCCGAATATGTCAATAAAGTGACATGAAAATAACATTTTTAAATCTATGATTCCAAGTCTCAAGTGTGATGGAGCAAAGTGTACGAACGCAAATGCAGAAAGGTTGCGTATTCCTTCTAGCATGTAGGTATCACTGAAGTGCACTGCGTGGCGTGATGCACAGCTGTCAGATTGATATCAGATATAGAACACGTGTACACGTGTGCAGGGTAAAAATGAGAGAAATAAACGTACTTAGGAAACTAAATACTGGGCATGTGTTGCGGTTGAACTTGCGTTCCCCTTGGGGTTAACGGGTGTTCACACTTTAAACCATAGGCTGGGTTTAATTGAATGTAAAACGATAAAAGTGGACTGTATAAACGGTTTATTATAAAAAAAAAACAGATTAAATCATACTAATGCAATTCTGTGCACCCGCGCGTGCCCGTACGACTGCATATCTAATAATTTAGATTAATTAAAATTGAATCGATTAAATAGTTAACATATTGACGGCCGTAAAATGAATTTGCGTAACACATGCGCGGAATAGGCTCTTGCCTCGTGGAGCTCCGTGAGCTGACTGCTAGATTGGAAAGGGGTAAGGCGGACCGACCTTAGCTCGTCCGGCAATAACGTGATATGCAGCCGACGTCACAGGCGAATCATGGTTTGGACACACTTTAAGTCTGAACAGCATGGAAAACCCATTTAATATACGTGGCTGTTTAGAAGTCTAAGCGGCGATGTAGGCCTACTCAGCGTTGAAAATTTCTATTTTTACGATTAACGTACCCATAAATGAGTTCCTTCTTGGATAATAATTTTTCAAGAATTATAATACGATTTCCTACATGTTTATAAGGATATAGTTTTTTGTTTACTATATTTGAGATTTTAGTAGAAATACGCTCACTACTTATTTGTATTTTAGTCCTTTAAAACGACTGCGTGTGTTCGTCGAGTACCTCTGAACGGTTTGTTAATGAGAAGAAACATTTTGTCAAAACTGCGACAAAACGTTAATGTTAAATACTAAAAATTAGTGAACCTCACCAAAATTGTCACCACTTATATTGTATTGTATAATGTAAGTTAATATTGTATATAATCATATAGATTGTTGCTTTATGTTGTATTGTGTGTATGTACTACGGAAATAAAAATTTCTATTCTACTCTATTGAAAATACGTCTTCCAACTAACGATACGTAAATTGATACCTCTGACTAAGAAGCATATCGTAGTTAATGGTCTAGGATGTATTATTTGGGCATTCAGTGCAGCATTTAATAACTAATAACACATGTAATTAGAAATAAATGAGACGTACTTACACTTGTCTTTACTGTGGTATACCAACATGGCACCATCGCTTGTTTTGCCAGAACGTACCGCGAATTCTTATATATGTCTAAGTCTGTAAGAAGTAAAATTGTTATTAATATTGTAAAAAAAATTATAAAAATAAACGATTCAACTAGAGAAGGTATAAATATAGGCTTATAAATTTTAGTTCGTGTACATTTTAGATTACAGTTTAATTGTTTTAATGTATAAGCCTATACGAGTAATTTAAACGAATTATAGTAATCTGTGCAATACTATATTAATGTAAATAATTTATGTTGTAAAATCAACTACATTTTGCAACTACAAACAAAATATTTTAAAATTCGCATTGTTGTAAACAAGAATCTAAACAGATTATCAAACAAAACACAACTTCTTACTGCTTTCAGGATTAGGTGCATGATGTATAATCCCTTCTTGGCACATAAACATGCGGTTTCTCGAATTGTTACTGAAAAAGAGAACTACTGTGTTATTCTTTACATTAAAGGTGTTAATGTCAAATTTATTGTTCTATAAATATACTACTTTTTGTACACTGATGTCACTTTTACTCTTCGTTCCAGTTCAGTAGTTTGAATTGTTTGTTTGAAACATTATATTTTAGATCAACTTTAGAAGTAACACTGTTATATTATTGTGTAATATTTCTATTCAGACTGTTTACAAGCTACATTATGAATGTACTTTCTGCATATACAATTTAGGAATGTATGAATTCACATTTTAATTAAATCAGACAATTTAAAATTATGTTTTTTTTAAAAACATCAGCAATTTTACAAACAGCATTCATTGTCATGGCTAAAATTAATATATGAACCTAAATATGAAATTTCTTATTCCCCGAGTATATACTATTACTATTAAAATATCGTTACTATTCCTTTTGACAACTGTGTAAGAATTTCTCAAAAAATAGGGAGCACTTCTGATGTTTTCTCTGTTTCTGAAGTATATATAACAGAGAATGTATATTACCTTTCTAAGTTCAATTCGTTGATAATATCAAGTAATATAATTTACGAAGTACCTTATTCAAAACGTGTCATTTTTCTATTCTAATATGCAATCCGGCCGCGCTCAGGCTGGCAACTTCCCATGTAGATTTCAACGGCAGACATTCTAAAATGTGAATGTATGGCCCATTTTAACGGTAATCATTGAAAAATGTACGGCTCAGTACTTTCAAGCATATGCTTTAATATTAAACCTTATAGTGGGATAATCTACTTTAGAATTCTATAGAAAATTATCCTGTAGGTCGTACAGGATGTACCGTTAGATAAGGTCAGCAAATCGTGAAATAAACACAAGTAATTTTACAAATAGAATAAAATCCCATTAAACCATCAATTCATTTATTTCCTTTCCATGCAGTATTATTAATATTAATAATTTTGTGTATACGGATTAAATATTGCCTGAAGTATCACCTGGCTACATTTATATTTGCGTATAATATCGTTAAACTAAACATGGTTACTAATTATTATTACACACACGCAAAAACAAATTTTCTTTGGAAAGCTAAACATAAGGAAACAAGTGATACCAGATAAGAACTTTTTAACCACGAAATTTCAGCGTTGTATAAACAATACGTATATGTTGTATTATATACATTTAAGTTTCAGTTAAATATTGTCTTTATACTCATAATGTTAAGTACGTTATCCTCAAACTTACGGAAGTTGGAGATAGTTTATAGTCTCTATAGAAAAACTTACAACATTGTTTATTTTACTTTGGCGGATCTTATCAATTCCGCAACGCTAGCGTAAAGATGAATAACAAACTTTCGTATTTTGTGTTAACTACTCGTTATCTTTGTTTTATGTTCCATGATACGCACGGGATGTACATGGTCTATTGAGTTACGGTGTTTGAATCGCGTCTACAGCTCTGGATACTTGTACACACGCTCTTACTATTACGAAGCTGTTCCAATAAGGAAAAGAGGCTACTCATTGAGAATCGCTGTCACAGTTGATTAAAGTTGCAACTTCTTTATGCAAGACAGGATTCTGCAAACCTCAATTGCAGTAAAGTCGGTGCGAACCTTGAGTTTCATATGTACAATGACTAGGAAACAAATTCAAATTAAAACACATTGTAAGGAAAGTAAGCAAATAACTCGCTTAAAAAAATTATTGTTTCACATATATAAAATATATATATCACCGAATGCGGCATAGAGGTAAAAATGTGGTGTTGCTAATACATGATTCTAAATTCAACCTCAAACACATACATACATGCACACAATTTGCTAGAAACTGTGGTTCTCTTTGCGGAGCATGCTAACGACTATTACCCGTCTCCAGGCTACCAACTGTAAACAGGTTAGTCTGCACACATTCTGAGTGAGCTCGTGCTATGAAATTAAATAATGTAATGGAACGCAAGTGCAGACAAATTGTTTATGATCGTGTTTGTAGTTATAATTCAACCTTTCAGTCGTCGTTTAGATCGTTTACGTAAATTAGTCTGTATATTTATATTAATTTGTTTTCATTTTGAGTTCAGAAATATACCTGTATTTGTGCTGTGTTATTTCAGTTTTGTTTACTATGTTATTATCAGTGTAGTGTTTTAACGTTTTCCTCAGTTAAGTTTGTATGTGTTATGTTTCTATAGCCTACATTAATTACATTTTCTTTTTAAAGCATCTAAATTGGGGTATACATAATTCCTTGACTTCTTGCTTGTTTAGCAAGGCACCGTATAGATGAGAAACACTACAGTGTCTGTATAGCTGCACTGAGTACTCGCGTAATCGCTAATTAAACAATGGCTGCTTTGGAAAAAAATCGGTATGGAGAACCATATATGACTTCCATGTCTTAAAATTTACATTTAAAATCATTTAAATATTAATTAAGTAAGTGGATGCTTGAGTTCTGAAGAAGTTACGTATCAGCTAAAATGGTACTACCATGTCAGGTGGATAAAGACTATCCTCAACCTTCGTGAGGAAGGACTGTACTTTTGGATAAAATGTCTGTAGGTCGAACGAAGAGCTAGCTAAAGGTAGCTGCGATCTGATTCCTGCAATGAAATTGGACTCTCGCTGAGAGGGGCCGAGGGATGTCTATAGTGTTATCAAAGTCTTTCCTGTCAATACTATACTAGTCATTTTTCTTTTTTAAAATTGAGTCTTGATTTCTTTCTTTCCATTTGTCTTCTGATTTCCTGAACGACTATACTGTTCACCCGTATAATTATTAATTTCTCAGAAAAACATTTCTTCCTTAATACGTTTGTGTTTCCTGTTTAACACCCACCGTTCTAATCCATGTTATAACGCTATATTCCACACAGGCTAGTAAATAACTAGCCATCAGGGAGGTCAAAATATTTTCAAGGAGGGGCAAACAATTTTCCAAAGGAGAAAAATATTTATATATTTTTCATACATACACACATGCACATATTAGTTTATTATTCTCATATCATATTAGAAATAAGTACACAGATTGTATTAATTGCTTTAATACAACAACACTGCCCAGCGATCCACAGGAAGCAAATCGATGTCCACCTTTTCGGCTTGCACGCGTTGTGTTGGTGTGGGTTTCGGCACTTTCCATTTAAAAAGCGTGCAAACATAAGAAAATAAACATGAGTGAGGCCAGAAATAACGGGAATTGTGTATGTGTGTATGTGTGTGTGTGTGTGTGTGTTCTGCCCGCCTTTTTATTGCGGTAATCACAATAATAAAACTTTGGAAAAGTAAACATTACATAATTGAGATATGCTTGCCTGCCAGAAACGATATATTTTCACTCATACGTGATTTAAATTAGAATGAAAAATATAGAATTTTGTTAAAGTGAAATGAAATGATTCCATAGAAACTACTCCTTTGTTATCAATAACGTAGTACACATATAAAACTTATAAAAATTTACCTCCTCCATCATCAACTACCATTTTAATTTATAAAAAAAATTACCCCCTCGCCCTTTAATTAGCCTTTTCATTTATAGATATTTCATCTACCTTTCTACAGTGGATTATTATGACCTTCTTTTCTGGATACTTTATCAAAATTAAGACGTCAAAACGTAAAACGTTGCAGGTAAACTACCACTTTCCCTTAACCGATCTTCACCAAAATCAGTAGGCCTTGAGTCCTGTACAACTCAGGACTGTATGCAAAATATTATTCGATTGTATTTGAATTTGCGGATGTTATCGTTTGCCATAGAAAAAACTCTACACACAGACAGACACACACACAGACACTTTTCGAAAAATGACTTTTTCATCTTTTGATGGTAGTACAATCAGAATCTGCCGTTATCTCGAACACGATTTTTTTCGCCATGGCCATACTTCCATTTCCTTACGGAACATGGAAGTAAAAATGGTTAGCTTGGATTTAAAATCACCCAGGTTTGTGTGTATGTACTTCATGGGTTTATGGGTTTTATGGGTTATGTGTGTACTGATACGCTGGGGTGTATTTCGTTGTTTGATTTAAAAATGTCGGATTTTTCTTCCACGAACTTTCCACCAAATTCTTCTCGTTTTGTCTAATTTTGGCACGCGCGTGCCCATACACACAGACGCACGCGCGCACGCGCGCACACACACAGAGGTAGATATACAGATAGTCAGACAGACACACACACGCACGCACAAAACCACACGCACGCACAGACAGACAGATATAGCCTACAGGCAGACATACGAGAATTGGTTATTACAGAAAACTTTAAATTAGATTTACGAAAAAAGAGAATTTAACCTTCAGGCGAAAGCGGTTGATGACAAAGCCGCCGGGCTGGGTACCAGGAGCAGCCCCAATGTAACCTATGGCCGAGCAAAACGACCCAGATCACATCGTTGGGTCTGGGGCTTGAGGAATTTTTATGGACGCTTTGTGTCTAGGAAAATTAAAATTACCCGACGGTGTAGTTTCTTTAAGGCAACCTCAGAAGGAATAGGGCCACCGACGCAAGTTTTGTGCAGACTGTGAAATGAAAGCTCTCATCATATTGGTCAGCTTATTATGGTTGTATCTGTTTTCTTATCTTCTAGGAACAGCCGTAGTCTTGACCTTCGATCAATGTCAGTGTCACGGTGACTGACCGCGGAGCTGGTAATGGTAATGTATGGATCTAAAGTGGAGGAATTGTCTTTGTGAGCTGTAACCTGTTCCTAATGGCAGCATGTCGGTACATCGCAAGAAGCTTGATTTCTCTGGTGGCCTTTTTGTTACTGGGAATTTCTATTCAAGAGCTTATGAGCGGGGGATGCCCCGTACAGATTCCAGGGGAAGGTAATTTTGGAGATGGCTTTCAGAATTGGCTTACTTGTTCTTAATAGGCGAAGTATTCCGACCTTTCGAAGACCGGGCTTCGGTGACTCCATCCCCGACATCATTTTTGCTTCGGAGGGTCTGACACCTCGAGTGGCAGACTGGAGGCTCATAGATCTTTACTCAGGTAGCGACAGTGCGTAAATAACGTTTTGGCTACCGGACAGAACTATATCTGCAAAAGCATAACTCAGCGCACAATAGGATGGAATGCCGCAAAACTTGATTCTGTGAGACACATTGAGTCCCTGCAATGCAATACTGAGGATTATAAGTTCAACCCACGGACAGTATTGAACAGGGAGGAAGTGGTAACAACGTTAGTAATGTCTCTTGTACCATACAACGGGCATAAGACAATGCAACGCCCGTGAGGAAGGTATGGAAAGGCAAGCGCCAGGCTTATTGGTAGTCCGACCAACTGGTTGATCTGAGACACAAATGCTTGAAACTCAGGTGGAAGGCACAACGCGCTGGCAATAGGCCATACACTTAAGCGAAGTCTGACGTATACAAGAGGGCTAAGAAAGACCTCGTGAAGGCTTTCGTCCAAGTCTGAATCATTGCTCATGCACGCGAAGCAAGGACGTTAACCGGGAACCATGGGCCAAGGCATACAAGCTGGTCATTTGTAGCATGGTATCTCCGGTGCGGCGCAGAGATCAATACCGAAACCTCACCTTCGGAACCTTTTGTACAACAGCTTCTACTGTACAGATGTAACCGAGAACGTGTTCCTGGTCGGGTGTGCTGCCGATGTGGCGGCAGTCGTAATAGCTCGTAATCCCGATATAGCTCAGCTGAACCTGAACTAAGTCGTGTGCCGAGCCGAATTAATGAATGGGTGGCGAGTTCACGGTCTGCAGCTGGCGATCTCCAAGACCGAGATTGTCATGCTGACTAAGGGAAGGACACCTACAATAATTCTGTACAGGGTAAGGAATGAAGACATTTATACAAAAAGAACGGCTAATTACCTAAGGCTAAAGATTGATTATTCTGGGACCATATCCGGAAGGGGTGTGATAAAGCGGCTGTGACATTGCTTCACTTAGTAGACCGATGGCCAATATTGGCGGGCCTTTGTCTAGTAAGAGAGGGCTGCTGATGCTATCCGTGCATTGTATCCTGCTATACGGCGCGGAAGTTTTGAGCCGATGCTACTTTGGTGTGGAAGTACTGTACGCGCTGTACTCTGTCCGGCGGCGAGGAGCACTGAGAATCGCGTGTTCTTATAGAACCGTGTCGGACCTGGCAGTTGTTGTGGTGGCCACCGTCATCCCGATATACTTGACACAGGTGCAAATTTATCTATAAGCGCTGTGGAGATCTTGGCAGAGTATAGGCAGCTTTTCAGGTCCGTGCTCATATTATGGACTTGTGGTGGCAGTGATGGGACATTATTGGTGATGGGTTGCTGGACGGCAAGGATCATTAGAAAGTGCAACCATAGATGGAGCTCAACCATAGCGAGGTAAACTTTTTCTTCACGCAGTTCCTGACAAGTCATGGATATTTTTGTAAGTATCTCCAACGGGTGGGAAAGATGACATCCCTCAATGCAGGTACTGCATATCGTAGAGAGACAGTGTTTCTTACACTTTTCTTGGGAGCTACGAGGATGACCGTTTGAACCTCAGCTCAAGGAATGGGATTTTTAGTTCATTGATGCTTCAGAGTGAAGGCAGGTAGGATGGATCCTGCGTCCTAAAGAAGACGAATTGTACTTGTCCGGAAAGCTGCTAAAAATTTTAGCTAGTTGAGCTACGTATGCACACCCCAGGCCAAAGTAATGCGAAAGCGGTCCCTGCCTGGGGGATGGTAGACAAAGATGAGTTTTTCAGTGGGTAAACATCCCACACTACCAGACAGCCTTGCCACTTGTCGGGTGCCTTTTGAAGCGTTTCCCAACTATATAAAAGAATGTTAAAAATAATTAGCCCTACTACTACTACTACTACTACTACTACTACTACTACTACTACTACTACTACTACTACTACTACTACTACTACTACTACTACTACTACTACTAATACTGCTGCTGATGCTGCTGCTACTGCTGCTACTACTACTACTACTACTACTACTACTACTACTACTACTACTACTACTACTACTACTACTACTACTACTACTACTACTATCGGATTTTAGTATTAACTTTGTAGTAAGAGACGGCTGGTAAGTCACTTGAGAAACTCGCCAGGACAAGACCAAGACTGGCAGTGGCGATAAAAAACTGCAGAACTCCACGAAAAACAGTTCGGCTTGAAACCGGAAAGATCAACCATAGACGCGATGCAGGAAGTGTGTGAGGCTGTCATAAGAGTGGAGAACCCCAATCATTTTTCAGAAAGGGTTGTGCTGCTGGCTGTTTCTCTGGACGTTAGAAATCCATTGAACCGCGCGTAATGTGTTGAACTATGCGTTGGACTATGATTTTCGTGTGCCGAGGTACCTACTGAGGATGGTAGACGATTACCTCAGGGACAGTGACCGATCTTCTATAACGCATCCTAAGACAACTAGCTGAGAATGGAAATGCCGGAAAATAACACATCGTGTTTGGTGAGGTACGCCATCGACTAGGCCCAGATCACGCTCAAGAGGAAGATGCGATTAGGCAACTACTGGATGGCATCGCACGGGCTGACGTAAATTGTAGTCTTGACTCAGCAGAGGATTCCCACTGTAATCCCGATACGAGTCGGAGACAAAGTGGTCAAGTGAAAGCCAGCGGTGGAGTGATGATCCACTCCACGTTGAGCTTTCTGAATAGTTCAACGTGTGGGGAACAAAGCGGCGAAGGGAGTGTTGGGGTTTAGCCGGCTCATGACGAACTTCGACGGTCCGAAGTCAACCAGAAGAAGGCTTTTGATGGCAGCAGTGCAGTAGTTCTACTGTATGGAGTGGAAGTGTGGACAGACTTCCTGAATCGTAAGATCTACAGGAAAAACTAGCCCAGGTATAAAGTCGTACTGCTCTTCGGGTATTATCGGCGTACAGCACGATTTAGGAGCCGGCCGTGTTGGTTGTTACCGGAGTAATAACGATCAACCTTCTCGCCAAGAGATCGTCTTCCAGAGAAAGAAAGAGGTAGGTTGTAAAGCTGTACATTGAGAGATGCAAAACGAGATTACGGAGAACTGGTGGAGAGGCTGGGAGCAAGAAGAGCGCGGTTGTTGGCTCATCAACCAGGTTCAGGCTGTGGGCGGAGAGGAAGCATGGGGAAATCGTCTAGTACCTTACCCAGTTCTGACTGGACACGAGTATTTTCGATCTTATCTGAAGACTGCTGAAAAGGCCGAGTTACAAGAGTGCCTGTATTGCCAACGAGCCCCGGACAATATCAGCCATACCTTCTTCGTCTGCGGCAGATAGAAGCAACACAGGAGATCGTTACAAGAGGATATTAGGTTCTCCCAGGATAACATCATCAAAACTATGCTTCGAGGGAAGAATACTTGGGAGGTCTATGTGGCACGTTTCGTAGAAGAGATTCTTTGGGCGAAGAAGAAAGACTTAGACAACATAATATAGAAGAAACATAACAAGCCAGGCGTGAGGCCTAGACCTGAAGAACAATAGGCCTAGCCCAAAGTGAGGTGTCAAACAGTTCCAGGTCCGAAGAGAAAAGGGATTTGGTGTTTTTAGTGGGTCGGTTATAATACACAAACTCACAGACCCCGGAAATGTGCGCCCTTCCGGATATTTTCAACAAATTTGTATACCAAAAAAATAGTATTATTATTGCGTATGGGTATTTCACCCATGGGTATATCGATTAAAAAACTCCATATTCAGAATGTCTTGTCTTTCTTGTTATTTTGGTGGAAAAAATTATTTGAAGATTGTGGAATATGAACTGTCTGGAAATATGTCTATATTTGTTTAATTTGTGTTGTTGATATAAGTATCAGTAGGCCTACGTCTAGTTTAACATTTTTCTTATCTGTATTAATTCTTGATGCGCCAAAGATGTTAAGTCCTCCTAATACTTCTATGCAATTTTTTCAATCCTCCTTCCTGTAAACTGCAATTTCTGTCATGTATCAAGAAGATCCCAGTTATCCTGTCTCCGATATACTGTCTGTAACTCAATGTTCCCTCCTTCCTCGCTTTCTTGAGGCCTTCCCATTTTTCAGTAACCTATTCAATCAGGATCCCAACAGTTCTTGTGTACATCGGTTCACTGATTTCTTCTTTTTGTTATTATTACAAACATAATAATCTACGTACTTGTTGATACATCTATATTTTTACTTCCATATTCCTTACGGAAATGGAAGTATGGTGATGGCAAAAAAAAATCGTGTTCGAGATTATTGCAGATTCTGATTGTACTACACTCAAAATATGAAAAAAAGTCGTTTTTCGAAAAGTGTCTGTGTGTGTGTCTGTCTGTCTATGTGTCTGTCTGTGTGTCTGTAAATTTTTTCCTATGGCAAACGATAACAGCCGCAAATTCAAACAGAATCAAATAAATTTTGCATACAGCCCTGATTTGTAGAGTACTCACGACCTATTGTTTTTGGTGAAGATCGGTTGAGGGAAAGGGGTAGTTTACCTGCCACAGTTTTTTCTTATCAAGGGTAATTTTTTTTTTGGCAAACGATAGCCGCAATTTCAAACAGAATCAAATAATGTTTCGCATACAGCTCTGAATTATGGAGTTGTCAAGACCCTTTTGTTTTTGGTGAAGATCGGTTAAGGGAAAGGGGTAGTTTACCTGCAACGTTTTATGTTTTAACAGGGGTATTTTCTATGGCAAACGATAACAGCCGCAAATTCGAACAGAATCAAATAATTTTTTGCATGCAACTCTGAATTGTAGAGTTTCCAAGACCTATTGTTTTTGGTAAAGATCGGTTAGGGGGAAGGGGTATTTTACCAGCAACGTTTTACGTTTTAACAAGGGTAATTTTTTCTATGACGAACGATAACTGCCGCATATTCAAACAGAATCAAATAATTTTTTGCATACATCACTGAATTGTAGAAGACTCAAGACCTTTTGATTTTGGTGAAGATCGGTTAAGGGGAAGTGGTAGTTTACTTGCAATCCTTTACGTTTTAACAACAGTAAAGTACTTGAAAATTCATTTAAACTTTTTCAAACAATGGTAATTGTTAAAAATAAAATAATTTTGTTGCCAGGCAATAAAATTATAATTTTTTCATTTTAATGTAAATCATGTATGAGAGAAAATATATCGTTCGTGCCAGGCAAGCATATCTTAGTTATGTAATGTTTACGTTTCCATTTTATTATTATTACTACCGCAATAAAAAGGCAGGGAAGGCACACACACACACACACACACACACACACACACACACACACACACACACACACACACACACACACACACACACACACACACACACACACACACACACACACACACACACACACACACACACACACACAATTCGCGTTATTTCTGGCCTCATTCATTTTCTTACATTTGCACGCTTTTTAAATGGGAAGTGCCGAAAACCATAACAACATAACGCGTGCAAGCCGAAAAAGTGTCCAGCGTGGATAGCGATTTGCTTCCTGTGGATCGCTGGGCAGTGTAACTGCACGTGTTTACAGAGGAACGATTCATAGACAGACTTTTCGTCTTTAGGGAATGAACCCTCTGCAAGATGCTGAGGGTCCATGAGTGACTTCGGAGCGCTCCTTCTTTTCCGCGTGTTTATTCTGTGAAACGTACACTGTAGATTAGCAGCTTTACTCTAACCAACGCTCAATAGGAAATGTTGAAAATTTTTGTCCACGGTGTACCCTCATACACACTAAACCTGCTCTGAAGTTTTAATTACGGACATCACATTATTAAAACTTTGGAGACTTGAGCACTACTTAATGGAGATCAATCATTAACTTATTCAAGCCATTAATTTTATGCATATTTTTTATATATATGTGTACAACGTTATCGGCAACAAAGAAGTAGTTTTTGTTAAAATTCCTTCCCAGGATATTTGGCCCTAGTCCAATGTTTTCTACAAAACCAGACGTTTCGGCAATGCCATCGACTTCCATCATCAGTGAAAATCGAGTGCGATAACGTGAGGTGGTGTACGTTAGTGACCACAGTACTGTGGTTAAGGCTGAAGCAGTAAGTAGAAAGAAGTAGTTTCTATGGTAATATTTCATTTCGAAAATAATTTTAAATATAAATCTTAGAATATGGAAGTCATGTATGGTTCTCCATACCGATATTTACTTGACTTATCGTCTTTTATTTTACAAAAATCCGTACCTGAGGCACTCCAATCAGATTGGTTTGCGTTTTGAAATATCAACCGCCAAAACAAACTCTACCAGATTTCCAGTGCAGATTAATAAAACTGCATACTAAATACATACTTTACTAACAAGACTATCTTTGTAATCTACAATAATATAGTTCTTGGCATTTTGCTTCTTAGTAAAAGATGTAAGGATTAGTCTTTCCTATACATCATACTTGAGCTACCAGCCATCATAAGGGTTTTGAAGACGATGGGCAGTGTCCGTCGTCCGCCTTGACGGGCTTCCGAGCTTCTAGTGGAGCTCACGTCACGGGGACCTCATATACTTGAGCTAAGATAAGCCAGAAGTTTTACCTCGGTTCCGTTTAGTTAAATTCAGTTAAATAGTAGATTAAGGATAGGACTATCTGCAAGTCTAGAGAAAAAGGAAATACGAGAATTCTTTGCATTGAACACTACCTTTTTGTGTTAGTCTACTCCGGGAATTGCAAAGAATTCATTTTTTTGAAAAAATTAGATAGTATGTTAGACGTTCCTATAGAAAACTCCTTTCTTTCAGAAATTAATATTGATAAAGCAGATTAGATGAAGTTAAACTTGGGATTCTCTGTAACAATTTGTTTAATTGGGTACTGTTGTTATATTATATTTAAAACAAAACTTAAATGTAAGTCATGTCAGACAAATCTGGTATATCGTAAAGACTTTGTAATTAAAAATTTATCAATAGACAGCTTGTATAAATAAATCTCACTTACTTAGTTATTATACAATAAATTTTATTTAAAATATAATAAGAAATTGTAAAGAACAATTTTTAATGTGTATAATAAAAACATTTTTTGTGAAATTTTTTAAGAAAATATTGCAGAAAAATATTAAATCAATATTTTTTTAACAAATCATAAAGATATAGATGTTAATTGATTATTGAAAGTACCAAGAACGGTTTACTAAAACATTTCTGCGTTAATAGAAAGAATAACTTATAAAAAAGTAGAGCTGGTAAGTTAATTAAATTTAAAAATAATCTACCATTGTTTATAGGCATAGGCGTTTTGTTTTAATTTTATTTTTCCCTTTAAAATCAAAAGTAGTGCGGTTAACTCAGTTCACGACTGGTACTCTGTTCATACAAAAAGCTCTTACTGTTAGGAACATAGTAATATGGCCTTATCTAGTGACGTCACACTTTTAGCTTCCGGGGCTTTAATATGTATAATTCATGAACGAAATTGCCATCTTAACAACAATTTATGGCACCAAAGCACGTATTAGAAATGAATGAGTTTACTCGGGTTGAACACAGAATAGTGTACAGACCTATGCTGTCGGAAACTGCTGTAGTGCTGTGTAGCATGCGATTTAGAAATTACTGTTTGACATGGGTTTTTAGACATATGGAAAGATGCAATGACGGTGATATTGAACCAGAGAAACAACTTACCTCTAAACGTTTGGAGAAGCAGCATAAATTACTTAAAGAAGAAGCTACACCGACGACCGTCCTATGAATATACTGTTTAATTGATATTCCACCAATGAGGGTGAATTAAAGAAAGTAGCCTTAAAGAGATATAAATTAAGTAAATAATGACCCACGATACCCGTCGTGGTACTTGGAAAAGATTAAATTATAAAGTCACACCACACACGGGCGAGCATTAACATTCACAACGTACTTCCAATGTACACGGAGTTTCGACATTACATGATATTTTAAGCAATTCTTTAAATTATTTTTATTTACTTCAAATTGCTTATCCCAATAATAGCTGTGACGTAGAAATAGAATCTTGGTGAATTTTTAACTAACATGTAGTATACTAATGTAATGTAACTAATTTGTAACTAAATGTATTGCTAAATATTTGTATTCAAAACTGTCTTTCAGGAAGCAATGTGTAAACGATAAACTGAAATTTCGAACTGTATAAACACAGTAATAAAGCGTTTATAGGCTATGAATCAGACATTTAACACACCAATAAATGGTATCCAACAACTGAAATAATCAATAAGTAAGGTAGGCCTACTTCCTTCTGTTTTTACAGTGGTTGACCAATATGGTACATTCACTTGTTTTTCCAAAACGTAGCACTTATTTTCATAGAAAACTGCAAATCGTAGTAAACTAGTTATTACTTTTGTACAAGAGTCATAAAAGTGAACGGTTACTAATGAAAAACTGAAAATTTCAGTTCACATAAAACATATTGCGTTGTAGCTGTAATAATATTTCAAGTGTGTAAGAGTAAACCAGATTTACGATTCGGTTTAGTTAATATAGTTACTGTCAATATTGTATAAAAACATTAGGTTTATTTAGTAAAGTCAACTAAGTTATTATGTTACTGGAGACAAAAATGCGTGTAGTTAGGAACCGCTTAAAATTATATAAAATAATAATTTTGTATAAAATAACTCTAACACAGTTACAAGATATGTATCTTCAGGACGATATACATAATCCCCCCCTTCGTACGTTATACTGCTCTTCGAATTATGTTTCTGATTGTTGAAAAGAATGGTCGTGATATTCTTTAGATTTTTTATAGTTGATAAGGTCACATACATTTAGTTACGTTTAACTGTACACTAATATTGATAATTGTTTTTCCTATTTATTTCTGTTGCACAGTTTTGTACACATTCGTTACAAAGATTAACGTTTATATCAACTGCCTGAATACAGTGAGTTATAATATGTTGTAATATTTCTTATTTTCAAACCGCCCTGTAAACAGTAAAGCCTTTTCAAAGTCAAAGTCTTGGAAGAAACTTATTTTCATTTATCAGTACTATAAGGTATCTAATTATTGCGCAGGCTTTTGCTTATTATCATGCCTTCCTCGTATTCGTTAATCCGAAATGGCGTTTACCTATGGAGCCGATACGTTGTTTCTTAAGACTTAACAATCAACATTGTCTTATTCTGATACAAGCAAGTACCGATATGTACTGTATGTAAGATTTAGTCGACTAAATGTAGCTCGCCTCAATTTATAGGCATTGTCCAAACTGCAAAAACCTGAACTGACGCCAATATCACCAACACTCCAGTTTTCCTTATTGAATGTCGATGCTGCATACGCAAAACAGCCATACGCAGGGATTAAATTAGCCACTCTTCTTTTATCCAAGCTGCGTCTACGTCAACTGGTTGTACTTCAGCCAAACTAGGGCTTCTTATACCGTTTTGAATTATGTCCAAAGACGTGGTGACAGTAACGTTACGTCCTGGTACAGTAATAACGAGGAAAAGTTGGAGATTTATTGAAATTGTTGCCACAATTAATTAAAATTGCTCTGACTTACGCTTCGTGTAAGTTACGTAAAGCACTTTAAACCACTGAGTATTTAAAATTTTTAATGTACGAGCGACAAAATGAAGAAAATTGGCATTGTTACATAAGGATTTTTTGCCACCGCCTTGCGAACTTAACGAACATGTGTTCGTCAATACACGGATGAAGGCATGTAGAATAATTGTTTCGTACACCACATCCTCGCACTCGTTCTCTCTGTCTGTCTGTCTGTCTGTCTCTCTCTCTCTCTCTCTCTCACACACACACACACACACACACACACACACACACACACACACACACACACACACACACACACACACACACACACACACACACACACACACACACACACAGCACGCTCCAAGTGTCGTTGGGACTTTGGTAAATGCAAAACTGACATTGCAAAGGATGTGAATTATATAGGAATAATACATAGTAAATGTGATAAATGAAACTGATTGTTAAAGTAATATTGAAGCCACAAATACACTCACATGCAATTTAACGACATGTGTATAAGATATTCCTGTATTTTGTGTGTGTGTGTGTGTGTGTGTGTATGTGTGTGGAAGGAAACAAAAACTAACTTCCGAAAAAACATAAACAAAGTTTGACGAGAAATACTGCAATTTCTCAAACTTGTTTTTTATATTTTTATACTTATAAATTTTATAAAATAGAAAATGAATTTAACTCCACTATACGAGGTTCTAGCATGGTAAGGAGGTACAGTATAGAGGAATCACATGGAGTTATCTGGCTCCGGTCAATAGCAATCTCTAAGGGTATACTTTGTTCTGTGTTCGTACAAAGACAATAAGACGGTTTAGACGGAGTAAAGGTGGATTAGTATAAAAGTTTCTGTTATATACAAAAAAAAAACTTGAATAATTCAAAAGCAGCGAAACAGTGAAAACGAGAGTTTACCAGGAAAACATAAGTATGTAACTTAAGATGCTTAATTTTCTTTCTTATAGAATCTTTGCAATAGGTTACGAATAACTGAAATAATACAAGCATCAAGAAGAATTTAAGGCGTTCGGCAGAACGAAAAGTGCAAGACCCATTATATTCTGAACCCTGCTTTGTTTAGAAGTATATTGAGAGAAAGCAAAAGAAAACGTTTTACCAGAAATGGTTATAAGCAACAAACGCCTAAATAGTTAAATTAATACAAAGGATAAAGAACAATAATAGCTGGAAATACAGCTAAACAAGACTGGGAAAGGATGTTAAAACTGATGCAAAATATACAGAAAGAACCGATAAAATCGTGGTTCTGTAGACATATTGTAACGCGATGGTTCCCTCAAAATAAATATTAAACATATATATTGTGAAGTGACGGTTCTACCAAAATAAATATTAAACTTATATAGGTTAAAGAGTAGAAAAATGCCAAAGTGCATAACCCAACCTAGTTATTAAAATCAATTGAAGTACAAAACAATAGAAGTAATTAGTTTATGTTGAAGGCTATAAGTTGTAAAATGTTTGTTTTAGTTTATAAAAAGGATATACCATAGTCAAGTAAAGTATATAGGGAATGTCACAGCATTGTAATATCTATTTCTGTTAAATGCTGTAGGTCATAATGCCTTAAACATAGGTAAGGCTCATGTCAGAGTAGGCATAAATGATTAATGTTATATTGAAAGGTGTAATGAAAACTATATCAAAATATTGTAGCTAACGTCTGTGACATAAAATTGAGTGATTATTAAGAAGCAATCCTGAACTAAATATCCTATTATAGAATGTTGGCTGTTACAGTTGGCTGGCCAACTCGATCGCGTCGATGTGGGGCAGACACAGCCTTACTACTGTAATTGCTTAGCTGTCTCGTCCACCAACTCGCTTTGGCGGCACCAACCGTTCAATTCACGCCGGGAAAATTCAAACCCCCGCCATACCCTCGCCCCAAAAGGGCAACATGGTGCCCAAAAACCAAGTAATCACAACTGCATCTGGTGACTGCCTCGGGAGTCTCAGAAAAATAAAAACCGCTCTCAGGAAGACAGAGACTCAGAGGAAAACTAAACAAGAAGAAGGAAGAAATGTAACTGTGTGAGTGCCTGTATACCTGGATGTGTATGTGTGTAAGTGTGCGGTAACTGCATGCTGACTTGATCTGGGTCAGCATACAGAGATGAGAGACAGACGAAGAAGAAGAAGAAAGACAAGAAAACGTGTGCACACTACAGCCGTGACCTCCTAAGGCCTCCCAAACTCACAAACTGAGAACCCAAGATCCAAATTACTACCTTAATCAGGAAAACCTTTCTACCACCACTCACATACTTATGCCCTATGGCAAAATTTCATCTTTGATATGCGAGTGGTCAACTTCTCTATATCACTGTTGGGATCTCCCAACTTCACCGTCACTGGTGACACAAGCCTCAGAATGCGGTATGGACCGGACCAACGATAACACAACTGGGCGGCTCTTTTGTCCACGGCTGAGCTGATCGGGTGGCTTTGGCAGTAGACTAAATCCCCAACCTTAAAGGGATTACGAGTTTGCCCCAGATTTTAACGAACACGGACACGCTCGTGCGCACGAAGCAAATTCTTCCGGGCCTCTTTCCACCTGTCTGCTGTCCTAATGTCAGGAGTATTAGGGAGAAGATCTTCAATTTTCCACAAGTTGGCCAATGGAAGTGTGGGCGAGAAACCAAACATCACCTCAAAGGGAACGGCCTTATGACTCTCGTGGAGGGCCGTATTGAAGGCTAACTGTAACCATTTGAGATTCTGGTTCCAACAATTCTGTTGCTCTGCGTGGTAAGCAATCAGAGCAGACCTAAGGTTCCTGTTGAATCTTTTCGCGTGGGACGGCTAAGGGTAGTACGGCGAAGTGGTTACATGTTGGATACCATTTATGAAACACATTCCACCGGAATCCGCCTGAAGTGAATTCTGGACCATTGTCAGAGACAATGATGGCCGGAAGTCCGAAATGCTGAAATATATTGGCTTGGAGTTCTAGATTGGTTAATCGAGCGTTTACCTGCCGTAAGGGCAATAGCCAGACAAACTTAGAGAAAGCATCCACACAAACAAGCAGGAAAGAATTACCTGACTTGCTACGTGGAATAGGTCCCACGTAGTCGATGAATAACTTCTCCATTGGTCTGCTCGCCACGTCCGATGACAAGAAACCTAACTTGGTATTTTGGGCAGGCTTGCTTGAACCACAAAGATGACACGCCTTAACTCTGAGCCGCTCATCACCCATGACGTCACAACAAAATTTTAAAATTTCCAAGTTTGACATCCGAAAAAATAAATTTAAAAAAAACCACAACTTACCTTGATGACCGGCTCACTTGTTCACTTGAACTAGGAGATGCCTCCTAGTGGAAGAATATCCACATGCTAGGTCCATTGGGGAATTGGACGAATGAGGTGACCTCAATTTTAAAATTTCGAAAAATAACAAGTTTATTGAAACGATCATCTTTTGTTTTGTTACAATGAAAATTTCATAAAAAATAGGCTGTAAGTTATTCCATTAAAATATATAGGTATGTGAAATATTCACTATTCAATATTCGAAAGTATACCATGAGAAAAATATAAAATCTGTAAAATATCTGCAAAAAATTACATGTTTTTCTTACAATGATACATAGTGTCCAGACTGAAGGTATTCTATTAGAATAATAGAAAATATGTAAATATTGAAAATCTCTGACCGGGTAACCAGAATTTAAAATTTCAAAATATTCAACATTTAATATATAAGAAATATACCATGAAAATTATATAAATATATATAACATCTACAAACCCCTACATGGCATACTGAAAATTATTTAACATATATAAAACATTCAAAATCTCTTACATGGCATACTGAAAATTATATAAAATATATAAAACATTTAAAATCTCTTACATGGCATACTGAAAATTATATAAAATATATAAAACATTTAAAATCTCTTACATGGCATACTGAAAATTATATAAAATATATAAAACATTTAAAATCTCTTACAGGGCATACTGAAAATTCTATAAAATATATAAAACATTTAACATCTCTTACATGGCATACTGATCACCATTGACATGCAGCTCTCAGTAATATAAACAACTTTATAAACCCTTTCACAAGCAATTCCATCATACAACACTCATTAAAGCCAAAACAATTTAAACAATTATATCACATAACAACATGCGCCCTCTGAAATCTAAATCAAACGCTAGAAAGGCGAATCATCTAATTAATAAAGTATCATGCAACACAAGATAGATCATTATATACTTGTGTGGAACTGACAAGTGCATGTGCTCACCTTGCCCTACCTTGTATAAACTGGTGTAGCACCAAGGCTTACAGATTTCAGAGTGCACAATTATATACAAAAACTATCAGATAATCAGTTACATATATCTTTCAGAAGGTAAAAATATGTGGTGCATAAAATTATGAGCATATCCATCTACAAACATTATAAATATATAAATATTAAAATTTCCTCTTGTACAACAGTTCAGTTTTTTTTCATTTAATAGGTTGAATACTTTTGAATTACTGTTCTAGCACAAGGTAATATATGGTTACCACTGTAGGTGGACTGCAACTCTTTTCACAACCAGATTTACACGTTCCAATAAAAAGGCAGCCACAATATAAGTTCCACACAGATTATAGGAAAAAAAAATTGTACTGGACATTACATGCGTATATGGACAACACAAGACAATTACATGAACACACTGAACCATTCAAAAAGCAATTAAGGAACTCGATTGAATTTTGCTTCACTAAGCCACACGAACCCCTTGGCTAATTCTTAACACATTTTCTTAAGTTTTATTTTTGTTACTTTATTTTTTCTTTTTTTTTGTGGGTACAAAAAGTTTTGCACATCAAATACACTGTCACTCATCATTAGAGAGAAATATGAGAAGGTATTCAAGTTCTGCAGAAACGTGCATGTTAGATTACAAGTGTACCGTGAAAAGATAAAACTCCAGAATTATGAAACTATGGTCCCGTTTTTTTTTTCTGATGTGTTAAAAAGAAAGGCCAGAGCCCACTTGACTCCAAAACGAGCAGCGCAAAGCGCATCCCCGGCAAAAGTAAATAATTCGCACACTTCACACCTGTTTAATGGTGCAAGCACGTGGTGTACGAGTTCCCCAAATACTTACGCACACATCTTGGTCTTTTCATACGGGGGCGTCCGCCAGGACGAGGGACCCCGTCAGCACACTTTTATTTAGCCGGCCATAGCTAATTTAACAACCCCGGCATAAAACTTAAACAAAAACTTGTCAAACGCGGACCTCTCAGATCGCACGTGGCGAGGGCAGCTCCCGATCAGAACAGCCAAAATCACCTCTCCAAACACGTCGTGTCGAGAACAGCTGACCAACCCAAAAAACCAGCTGTCATCTCAGCACAGCTGATAACCAGCCAACCGATTCCCAAAGGCACCCTACAACCCACGACGAAGTGCAGCCGGCTCACTCTAGCAGCGGGAACGACAGATACCGGAGTCCGAAATTACAGCAACGTCTCCTAGATGGCGAAAGAGTACACAGTCCAATTCTCAGATTCGATATAACAAACAGTCGCCGTAACGTCTCATAGATTGCGGGAGAGTCCACTGTCCTAGGCGAACTACACAACTGCATGAAATTATCGCCCTGAATCCATGTAACCAATACTTTCCTTACTCCTAGGTACGGCACACCCCCACAACAAAAGGAGTCCAACGGGTTGGACGACACCGGGACTGCTACCCCTGGAGGAAAAGCGGGGACTGACTAAAACCAATAAAAAGATAAAACAAGGCGGAAGTTGAAAACGAAAGGACACCAGAAGGAAGGACAAGGTGTGTGTGTGTGTAGTTGGGTGTGTGTGCGTGTAGAAGATACGGGGAGTGTGAGCGGCCGCGGCTTAAAGCAATAGAAAGAAGAAAGGAAAGGAGAGGAGCTAAAATACCGATAAAACTTTAAAAACAATTAAACGCTAAAAAGTAAAACCATAAAACACAATCCCTCCAGCGAAGCCCCCCGAAAACCAATCCGAGGACCCTATCTAGACCTAACTGGGGTGAGCGGCATGGCCATTCAATAACAAAGTTCAATCAGCTGATGCACCAACCAGGTCGACCGTGAATTGACATATGAAACCTAGAACCGATACAAGAGACAAGGACGGGTTTATCAGATTACGCAAACGACAACAACAACATTCCACCCTGCAGCCGGCTAACAACAGTTCATAGTCCAACTCGCCCAGATAACAATTTTACAACAATACAGCTGGATACAAGTTACTCTGTCAATGTCTAGACTCCGCATACCATGACAAACAACGTATTTTTGCACTTATACACCACACAAACTACCCCTGACAATATCTCGTATCCCCATAAAACAACAAATTTAGTTGGGGTGTCCCGACCCAACACCGGACCAACGCACAAGAACAAGATGAAGTGCCATAAGACAACAAAAACAACAATGACCACACAAGAACACAAACAAACAGATAAACACTTGAGAACACCCCAAGATACAATCAGAAATCGCCAGGCTGTGCGCAACCCCCCCTAGGGGTCCCGGCCCGGCAACCGCACCCAAAGACCAAGATTTACAACACTAATAACATATCACACTTGACATAACATGCCCAACTAAGATATGGAGGTCACTTCATCCATTTCCAAATTTCGGTTCAGAGGTGGCCAGGACAACGTCCAACCACGCTCTGCTACCATTTGTGAGCCGCTCATCACCCATGACGTCACAACAAAATTTTAAACTTTCCAAGTTTGACATCCGAAAAATAAATTTCAAAAAAAACCACACCTTACCTTGATGACCGGCTCACTTGTTCACTTGAACTAGGAGATGCTCCTAGTGGAAGAATATCCACATGCTAGGTCCATTGGGAAATTGGACGAATGAGGTGACCTCAATTTTAAAATTTCGAAAAATAACAAGTTTATTGTAACGATCATCGTTTGTTTTGTTACAATGAAAATTTCATAAAAATCATGCTGTAAGTTATTCCATTAAAATATATAAGTATGTGAAATATTCACTATTCAATATTCGAAAGTATACCATGAGAAAAATATAAAATCTGTAAAATATCTGCAAAAAATTACATGTTTTTCTTACAATGATACATAGTGTCCAGACTGAAGGTATTCTATTAGAATAATAGAAAATATGTAAATATTGAAAATTTCTGACCGGGTAACCAGAATTTAAAATTTCAAAATATTCAACATTTAATATATAAGAAATATACCATGAAAATTATATAAATATATATAACATCTACAAACCCCTACATGGCATACTGAAAATTATATAAAATATATAAAACATTTAAAATCTCTTACATGGCATACTGAAAATTATATAAAATATATATAACATTTAAAATCTCTTACATGGCATACTGAAAATTATATAAAATATATAAAACATTTAAAATCTCTTACAGGGCATACTGAAAATTCTATAAAATATATAAAACATTTAACATCTCTTACATGGCATACTGATCACCATTGACATGCAGCTCTCAGTAATATAAACAATTTTATAAACCCTTTCACAAGCAATTCCATCATACAACACTCATTAAAGCCACAACAATTTAAACAATTATATCACATAACAACATGCGCCCTCTGAAATCTAAATCAAACGCTAGAAAGGCGAATCATGTAATTAATAAAGTAGCATGCAACACAAGATAGATCATTATATACTTGTGTGGAACTCACAAGTGCATGTGCTCACCTTGCCCTAACTTGTATAAACTGGTGTAGCACCAAGGCTTACAGATTTCAGAGTGCACAATTATATACAAAAACGATCAGATAATCAGTTACATATATCTCTCAGAAGGTAAAAATATGTGGTGCATAAAATTATGAGCATATCCATCTACAAACATTATAAATATATAAATATTAAAATTTCCTCTTGTACAACAGTTCAGTTTTTTTTTATTTAATAGGTTGAATACTTTTGAATTACTGTTCTAGCACAAGGTAATATATGGTTACCACTGTAGGTGGACTGCAACTCTTTTCACAACCAGATTTACACGTTCCAATAAAAAGGCAGCCACAATATAAGTTCCACACAGATTATAGGAAAAAAAAATTGTACTGGACATTACATGCGTATATGGACAACACAAGACAATTACATGAACACACTGAACCATTCAAAAAGCAATTAAGGAACTCGATTGAATTTTGCTTCACTAAGCCACACGAACCCCTTGGCTAATTCTTAACACATTTTCTTAAGTTTTATTTTTGTTACTTTATTTTTTCTTTTTTTTTGTGGGTACAAAAAGTTTTGCACATCAAATACACTGTCACTCATCATTAGAGAGAAATATGAGAAGGTATTCAAGTTCTGCAGAAACGTGCATGTTAGATTACAAGTGTACCGTGAAAAGATAAAACTCCAGAATTATAAAACTATGGTCCCGTTTTTTTTTTCTGATGTGTTAAAAAGAAAGGCCAGAGCCCACTTGACTCCAAAACGAGCAGCGCAAAGCGCATCCCCGGCAAAAGTAAATAATTCGCACACTTCACACCTGTTTAATGGTGCAAGCACGTGGTGTACGAGTTCCCCAAATACTTACGCACACATCTTGGTCTTTTCATACGGGGGCGTCCGCCAGGACGAGGGACCCCGTCAGCACACTTTTATTTAGCCGGCCATAGCTAATTTAACAACCCCGGCATAAAACTTAAACAAAAACTTGTCAAACGCGGACCTCTCAGATCGCACGTGGCGAGAGCAGCTCCCGATCAGAACAGCCAAAATCACCTCTCCAAACACGTCGTGTCGAGAATAGCTGACCAACCCAAAAAACCAGCTGTCATCTCAGCACAGCTGATAACCAGCCAACCGATTCCCAAAGGCACCCTACAACCCACGACGAAGTGCAGCCGGCTCACTCTAGCAGCGGGAACGACAAATACCGGAGTCCGAAGTTACAGCAACGTCTCCTAGATGGCGGATGAGTACACAGTCCAATTCTCAGATTCGATATAACAAACAGTCGCCGTAACGTCTCATAGATTGCGGGAGAGTCCACTGTCCAAGGCGAACTACACAACTGCATGAAATTATCGCCCAGTATCTATGTAACCAATACTGGCCGTACTCCTAGGTACGGCACAACTCTAGCCGCAATAACCCTATCCATGCCCTTCCAGATAAAGTGTGTCCTAATGCTGGAAATGGTCTTTGAAATCCCCTTATGTCCACCTACTGGGGAATTATGGTAGCATCTGAAGACCATGGGCACTAACTTGCTAGGCAGCACGATATTAGGGACTCGTCCTTTTCTTTCTTTGAAACACAGGACGCCCTTGGACAAGAAATATGGGACCTGTATGTTACCCCCTTTTAACTTATGGAGGATAGGACCCAACACTTCATTATCTAACTGATGGGGTAACACATCAGTAAAGGCTAGTGGAAATTCTAACAATAAGGCACAGGGTTGCTCAGATGGAACTTCACTGGGTTGGGAAAACATGCGGGACAAAGCGTCAGCAACAACATTTTGAGTTCCCCTAATGTGCTGCACTTTGAATTTGAAGGATGAAATCTTGACCACCCATCTTCCAATTTTACCCAGTTGCCGGGGATGAGCAAGAAGCCAAGAGAGAGCCTGATTATCGGTCTCGAGCAGGAACTCAGCATGTTCCAAGAAACGCCTGAACTTATGTAGAGCGTATACCACAGCCAAACACTCCAGTTCATAAACAGATGACTTCTTTTCTTGTTGGATCAAGGTCCGCGATATAAATGCCACTGGCTACCTAGCACCATCAACAAATTGTGAAAGAACCGTTCCGAGCGCAACCGAACTAGCGGCGGTCTGCAGGACAAATTGCTTAGAAAAATCGGGCATCCTTAACACCGGCGGAGATATGATGGCCTCCTTAAGCTATTCAAAAGCGTTCTGTTGCTTTTCTCCCCATACGAATTTAGCCCCTTTTTTCGTAGTTCATTGAGTGGGGCAGTGATTTCTGCAGCATTCGGGATGAAGCGTCGATAGAAGTTTACCATACCCACAAATCTCGCGATGTGTTTGGCATCCCTTGGTGGGGGAAAATCCCTGATGTCCTGTGTTCTCTCTATGTCCACAGGGACACCCCTATGTGAGATAAGATGCCCTAGAAAAGAAATTTGGGTTTGGGAAAACTTGACCTTTCCCGGGTTGACAGTAAGCCCGGCACTCCTCAACCTGCACATCACCTCATGAAGATGATCCATATGTTCCTCAAAGTTCTCACTGTACACGAGCAAATCGTCTAGATAACGGAATACAAAATTAAACTTGATATCGTGTAAAACGGTGTCAAGTAGACGAGTGAGGGTTTGCGCCCCCACAGACAAGCCCATGATAACTCGTGTGTACTGATACAGATTCCACGGAACACAGAATGCCGTATAGGGCCTACTTTTTTTGCAAGCGGAATCTGGTGATATGCAGAGTTCAGTTCAATGATGGTAAAATACCTCGCCTTACTGAACCAATCGAACGCCGAATGCAGATCTGGAAGGGGGACATAATCAACTTCAATATTCGCGTTTAATTTGCGATAATCGACAACCATCCGGTACTTACCTCCAGGCTTGGATACAAGGAACCCTGGTCTGGCATATATGGATCTAGAAGGTTCAATTAGCCCTTGATCTAACTTAAACCTTCTATTTCAGAATGCTCATTTTCGGAGGGGCAAACTTGTAAGGGTGGGAGAGTACCACCTTGGAGTTCGTTAGGCGGATTTTATACTCAAAGAGATGTGTGATCCCAAGGGTAGGAGTTAATACTGAAGGGAACTGCTCACACAACTTATGTAAGGCGGACTGCTGGGACGGATTGAGATGGTCTCTTTAGATGTGTCGGGGCACTCTATCTCTTGGATATCCTCCCTAGCTCCCTGATACCCAAGGAAAGGAATCACGACTCCACGATTAAATTTAAAATAACATTGGTGCTCTTGGATGTCAAGGATGAGACCACTGTTAAAGATGAAGTCGGCACCAATAATACAATCGACTCCCAGAGCCAGAGAAACCAAAAAGCTCCACACCCAAGAAAATCCATCGATTTAAAATTTAAAGGAAACTATCCTGGAGATGGGCAGAATTTCCCGAGATGCCGTCCAGCACACTATTGGACTCTTCAGGCCCTTTTAGTAAACCTTGGTTTTCAAGGTCCTCGCACACTCTGGATAAAATAATGGACCTTGCTGATCCGGAGTCAACCAGAACTCTGAGCTGACCCCTTTTCAACTCCAACATCAAGAAAGGGCATACAGAGGTGGTATAACCGATGGTTTGGAGGACCTTGTTTCCAGAAGGGCTACGACCTAATACCTGCCTGGAGGCACGTACTGGTGAAGACCCGCGACGGGGAGGAGAAGACAACCTCCGACTTATCTTCCCCTTGTTGCCCCGTATCTTTGTATTTGATTTAGACGCCTTGGGAGAGGACGTTGGACTCGGCCTGACCCCGGAAAAAATCGTCTAATGTGACCCAGCCTATTAAACTTAAAACAAATCACCTTAGGGGGATTAGGACCCCTCACGCCAGCGGAATTATTAACTCTAGGAACCCCCCTAGGACTGTCCTGTGGGAGGACGGTGCGTCGTTCACCAGTCCGAAAGTCAGGATTACGCGCAACCCTGGGACCTCTTGATTCAGCATTTGCTTGGATGTTACACATCCTTGGACATTACACACAACCTTGTGCTTTACACAATGACCAAACAGTCTTACTTGAAATATTGGCAATAGGTGAATATGTACCCGTACATAGATACTTGCAGATGCAGTACACTCACAAAATGTTAATGATACAGTCGAAATAATGATAAAAAGAATTACACACACGAATAATTGAAAATATTTCTGTGAGTTTTAGCAGATTTTATTAGATCAGACTGTAAAATTTCAAACTAAACAGAGGTATTAAGGCTTATGTAGCCAAATTATTTTATGTCTCCGTAAGCAGTAGTTTAATTTAAGTGATACTTTATTGAACTTAAAATCTAACACTTTTACTTTTGCTATATAAATTACAAAAATATTAATTGTAATTTGAGTTTACTTAATAAATTGTTAATTTATAAGTATTAAAAAGATTTTAAATACTACTTATACCAATTTATACGTAGTATTTAAAAAGACTAAAGAGGTAAATAAGAGGGAGTTTTAAATACGCCTTTTTACGTGCTTTAGAACTTGCATCTTGTGCGTTCGTTAATGTAGAACACGTTTTTGTCAACTTAAAATATATAACCGTATTGGTATTCTATTTATTATTTCATTTCCTTTTTTAACAATTCGTAGTATATGTTAGGCCTATGGGGCCTACATCCTGAAATATAGACTAACTAGAGGTCTGTACTTGATCAAAATTACTACAGTCTTATTATTTTGTATTTTGCACGGTTATCATGCTGCACTGCTTTGCTGGTTAAATTTGAAAACATATACTGTATGTGTTGTGAATTATTAAAAAGTCAAGAAGTTACAAAGAAACGCAAAGGCAAATTTGCCCGCCTTTTCGATCGTTTAAAAAGTGGAAACACATTGACAAAATTGAATATGGGTTAACAAATGTATGTTTGTTTGGTATTATATTATTGCTTTCTGCTCTGTAAGCTGTGTTGGCAACAAAATTTAAAAAATGAAACATTTTGTGTAAATTTTTTATTAAAAAAAGAGTTACAAATTTGACTATAAATATTGAATAGTCAATTATACTAGTAAAGTTCCATTATTTTTTTAAAAATATATATTCATTTCCAAATTAATAAATATTTCCTTATTGCTGCCACCTGGACCTTTGCGTTCTGTGGCAATGGCCATCTGTACTTATAGTGCTGTTGGACGCAGTAAGGTAAGAAAACATTAAAACTTACATTCTGGACTTTTCGTCATTGTGTAGTCTGATTGCTATTATGTGGCTATCTTCATGTAACCTGATCTGTAAACTAAAAGATCTCGTTAAGATTAACAAAGGGTAAGTAAAATGCCCAGAAACACAACTTACCAATAATGTTTCCCAACCCTGCGAGTGTATCCGCTTGCCACAAGTGGAAACTCTTTCAGACAACCTCCAGGCTGAGGACATTATTGGTAAGCTGTGTTTCGCATATTTTTTTATCTCATTTCACTTTATTCTTTGTTTAGTTTTAACGAGATCTTTTGTTTACAGATCAGTGTCTTTAGAAGTCAGCCACCGAAAGTTTCTGTGGTTGAAATGCGGCGTTTGTAATTAGTGTTTCATGAAGCTG
Organism: Magicicada septendecula; assembly: GCA_034769895.1. Classification (NCBI taxonomy): domain Eukaryota; kingdom Metazoa; phylum Arthropoda; class Insecta; order Hemiptera; family Cicadidae; genus Magicicada; species Magicicada septendecula. The sequence goes on along the minus strand of CM068369.1, from coordinate 399,600,221 downwards.
AAACTCCAGGATGTTGCTTTTATTCAAAATTCAAAATTTGTAGCTTCACTGACCTCTGCCACTGGCAGAGACTGCTGTTCTTTTTGCATTCACATAAACGAAAAATCATTAGTCTTATTATAATGTGTTATAATGAATATCATAAGACGGGCAATTTTGGCTTTGCTTTATAAAGAAATTTTTTGTCTTCACACATTTACAACATGTGTGAAACATTTGGCTCAAAATGGTAATATCAACTTACAGTCCTCCATAATGTTATTATCCTTGCTATGGGTCAAAAGTCAAACCTCCGCTCAACAGTCCCTGAAAGGACCAAGGCGTACCGCGCGGCTGTTGTGTGCAATGTGACGGTTGCATGGCTAGTACAATGCGCCACCCGCCGCTAGTTGCGGTATTCTCAGCCAGGAGGCGGCGCTGTTATCTCAGCGCCTACTCAGTTCGGCCTCACGACGCTGAGTGCACGCCGTACAGAGCCTCCGCCGGAAATTGAACTCGGGACCACGAGCGCATCAAGTGCCCACGTTAGCCACTAGACCACCGGGAGGCTCACCTCGCAATAGGTACTGGATATTAAATCATCATCTCAATAACAGAAGGTGTGTAACATAAAATTCATATTTAGTTTGTATGTTATAAATATAAATGAACATGAGAGAAGTGTATACATTTTTACTGGTAGAGAATCTTCAATTTCTCATCTTCATACAATGCTTTTAACGTGAGAGTGGCCAATTGTACATTTAATATACACGGTTGAAGAGATTCGTTTGCTAGAATCACGGTTGTTCGTTATTAACTTTCGTTAAGTGCAATTATTGGCACTTCTCAGATGCTAGTCGATTCCCCTGAAGAGGTGTGTGATATTAAACTACTTTTGGAGTATACATATTACCAGTTCAAGTACTTTTTGTTATCCAAATTATCTTGAGTAAATTAAAATTTTTATAAATACCTTAAATGGGTAGCTCCTGAAAACTTTGCGGCTCACGTATACAGACAGTATTATTCAAAATATGCACAATTCAAATCACACAGACACATGCACAAAAATATACACAGACAATTCAAATCAAACGCATTATTCGAACATATCACACCCCACACACACAATATCGATCCTTCAAAAGTCGATACCGTCGCCAAGAACAAGACGGAAAGTGCCCCCAGCGGCAGCCTCTGAAGAAGCTTTTTAAAAGCGAAAACCGGTTCAGGCTATAAGGTAAAACGTTTACATTTTTACCCATAAAAAGCTTTGTGTTCCGAGTTGGTAGTGATTTAATTATATTTAGTAAAATATGATTAAACATGTATGTTGTCTAGAACCTGAATGACATCTCTTTTATGTGAGCAACATTTTAAAGTGCAAAAACAAGCCGTATTATCTATCTCTTGATATTTCCAATCTTCTGGCTACTACTACCACTTAATGAGTACATCTTTTACTTATCAATATAATCTTGAACCAATGCCTTTTAAAAGCTAACACATGTAAAAGGTGTGTTTATTTCTACCAACAATTATGTGGTCGATTAATAAACTGTGTTTATTAGAAATTAAGGTTTCGGATATTAGCCATCGTAAGTTAAAATTAAGAAACACGTCTAGTAGCTGTTCGCAAGCTGCAAGAGCACCAGATTGGCTTGAGATCTTTCACCACGTCGGGGCGCACAATAGAAACTGTTGCGCCTATGTCAACTGTAATCGAGGTTGGCCTTTCTTGAACAAATCCGGTAACTACCAAGCTCCCGCTGTTTTTCTGAAGCGTAGAAATTGCGTATTGTCTAGGGGCTTCGTTCCTCCAGTTAGTCAGCACACGCCCCGTTGTACCGACTATTGCTCGTTTCCCTGCTGCTGAATTCCAACCCGACAATCTCGTTGTAGTTGTCCAGGTTTCCCACATCTATAACACTTCGGTCTTCTATCCTTACTTATTTTATTCTGTGGCGCCGACCGTCGAGTCTCTGTTCCTTGTTCTTCTTCCTCATCGTCTGTGCCGTCGCGATCTTTTAGCGCGCACTTTATGACTTGTCCAACCAGACGCTGATTTGGTGGCCTCAAATTGCAAAACATGTACCAGGGCGTCCGCACTGTTCTGGTGTCTTGCCATTCGTAACACTTGCTGTAGTTCGTTATCTCGGACACCGGCAGTAAATGTCTGCATCGCAAAACTGGTTCGAAAATCTTCTGGCGCTTCAGGATAGGTCAGTCTAATTAGTCTGTCGATACTTGCTTCAAACTCTTGAAGGCTCTCCCCGGAATGCTGTCGCCTTGCTCTCAACTGGGTGCAGTACACATCTCGCAAATGTTTATCACCATACCGTAATTCTAGAGCTTTTATCAACTCGGCATAGTTGTTCTGGCTGTCAGGTCCAACTTTCTGTAATAATTCTGCTCCAGGTACTTTTAATGAAAGAACGAGTGAAACTGCCTTGTCTTTCTCCGTCCAATTATAATTATTTGCGCATGCAGCAGCTTCGAATTGGCGTAAATACGTCGCCCAGTGCGTGCTTCCATCAAAGGTTGGGGCCTTGACATGGACTGTCCCAACCGCAGGCGAGGTGACCTTCTCTATTGTGCAACAGTACAAATGTATAGGGTACTGTGCATTGCACAATTAATTAAGATAATTAATATATTTAAATAAATAATTCATATTGTTAGTAATAATAATTCAGCTTTTAATCTGAACTGTAAAGGGAACAACCAAATTTCATGCTTGGACAGGTTAATCACGCCACGCAGCTGTGTCTGTATTTACACATGTATTTTACATGTGTGTGTGAGACCAGTTGATTCCTGTAAAGTGTCACCCCTAAATAAACGCTATTAATTATAGGAATTATTTAAATTGTAAAGAGTGTGTGCATAATATCGCAAAACCAAATACGCCACAGTATGTATAAAATAAAGACCCACGTGTGTACAAAAATAGTGCGAAAATAATAAAAAGTGCGAGTACAGTGAAAATAAATATAAATAAAACTTATATTAATTAAGATAGGAAAAAACGGTTTATACACAGTGAATACATAAAAATTACCGACAAGATGAATATCGGTTAATTTGCAAAAGACTTCGCATGTTGCGAAGACAAGCGAAATAAATGTGAAAATAATCGTGTTTAGAAAGGGACGCCAACGACAGACTGATACCTGCAGAGGATTGTCGAAACATGATTTTTACGCCCTAGGGTATAAATACTCGAGACACACCAACTTATTTCTCTTTCGCGTACAACTATCGTGGCAGCCGGAGGCTCTACCCAACGACAACAACTCTTCTTCGATCAACCACAGCGGCAGCTGGAGGCTATGACCGACTACTCATCACTTTCGTGAGGGCACTTGCAGCCAGAGGCTATGACGGAATACGAGTGAGCAGCCAAATACATGGAATAGAGTCCAGCGTACGGAACGAGGCAACGGACTATTGAGAGGATCTGAAGGACGAGGATCAAGGACTGCAGAGGAGCATCCAGGATCGAGGACCTAGGACCGAAGAGGATACACTGAGTATTACCGCTACAAATAAGGTGAAACAAAACCATGTATTTCTAAAAAAAAGACTCAAGTAAAGGCAATTAACTATGTAAAAAGAAATACTATATAATTCAAAGTAAAATTAATAAGTTTTGAAAATGTAAATCTTTATTTGTATAGTAGTTTTAGAGTAATGTTTAAAAATATGAAAATATAATTTTGAATCAATAATTTAATCAATGATATTTAATTTAATCTGAAAGTAATTAGTAAATTAAAGAAAAACAAACAAATGCATGTGCAATATAATAAAAAGAAAATAGATTATTAAAAAGAGATCAGATAATCTAATAGTTATCAAAGTAATGAGCAAGTCGAGAGCAATATTATATAATAACAAATGTTTATTCTAGTATATTCTAGTGTATAGGCTATTATGTTCTATGTGTAATACGAGGTACTACTTATATGCAATAATTAGATGTGTACTACGGCTACACACATGCGAATAATAATGATAGTTTAAATCGCAAAAGAATTGAGAATTTATAATTAATAAGTTTTTAATTAATAAATTTTTAAATGGTTCTAAACAATTTCACGTTGTGTTGTTATTATTACGATTACACCTGTCATAATTTTATAGCGTAAATAATGTTGCTAATAAACGGCGTTAACGTTGCAACATAAATATCTCACAAGAACGTGGGGCTTCACAAATACTTAACGTTATAATTGACTTATTTTCTGTCTTTCTCTGTCTTTATCATTGGTACAGTCTGTTCACAAAGTTGTTTTGGTTGTAACTACAGGCACTGCTCGACTTCATTTTTAATCTGCTCTTTTATATTTGTAATCGAGTCTTCTATTTTTGTTGACATAGCTTTTTCCACACTCGTGACTGATTTTTCTACTTCAGCTATTTTATTAGACATCGATTCTTCAACACTCGAGACAGATTTTTCTTCTTCAGCTATTTTTAATGTAATTGATTCTTGTACCACCGATATTTTAGTAACTTGTTTATTAAGCTTACCTCGTAGGAGACCCAACTCTGCAGCGGTTTGTTCTTATGTCTGCTTTTGCACCTGTATTAACTCCTTAATATCTTCAGTATCACGTTTCCGTTCTTCTTGTTGTCTTTCTTCTGTTTCAAGCATTAGTGCTTTCTGACGTTCCACTGCTTCTTCTCTTTCTTGTCTTCGTTCTTCTTTTGTCTCTTCCGCCTCCTGTCTGCGTTTCTCATCTTGTCGTTTTTCTGCTTCTTCCTGTGTCTGTCGCAGCAGTGTTTGTAAAGCTTCCATCATCCGACTGGGATCCATGTTTCCGATTAATCACGAATTACACTAGTCTTGTACAAAGTGTCCATTGTTTCCACTGTTAACCGTTCTATCCCAGTTCTGACACCACTCTTACGACGGTCTACTCTTACGTCGTAGGTACAGTGGAAACAAAATTAGTACAAGACACAAATTAAGTCGCTAATTACCAGCTTTAATTTCTACAGTTGACATTTCGTAATTAACAACACAGTCTCTACAACAAATCAAATAAAAATTGTTCACACGCAATAAAATGTCCAATAAAATTAAACACAATTGTATTACAATTACCGTCCGATTATAAAACACAACATTTTACTAATAAACACTTGAACGAGCACAGTAATTCCACCCGACAATAACTCTCGAACCGCGCTGTCAATAATTCGCACTAATACTGAACTGAACATCGTTGAGTATTTATACCGCGCCAAATTACTAGATTATTCGATAGCGCCAGTATAGTTACTACGTAATTACTTGTGGCTTTGACACAGTCCGTGGGCCCGAGCGAAGTCTGGCACAGTCTAGAAAATGCGTCAGCAAGCACGTACGCCACGCGCGTTACATCGAGATTCTTCTGGCACATTCGACAAACACGTAGATTGTTCTGTGATGTCGTAACAATATGTTTAAAAAATTATTGCGACTTTACTAGTACAATTGACTATTCAATTTTTATAGTCAAATTTGTAACATTTTTGTAATAAAATATTTACACAAAATGTTTCATTTTTTAGAAGTTTGTTGGCAACACTGTTTACAGAGCACAAAGCAATAAGATAATACCAAACAAATATCTATATATTAATACGTGAAGAGAAAACTTTGTACCCCTTTTTAAGCAAATTGCGCGCACGGAGGAGTGTGAGATTTGGCATAGTTAAAGTTTATATGGAGTTTATATATAATATGTGTTACAAATACATTAAATAAAATAAAATGAAACATTCATTTGCACTTGAAAATTCATTTAAACTTTTTCAAACAATGGTAATTGTTAAAAATAAAATAATTTTGTTGCCAGGCAACAATAGTCTGTGGAGTGTATGTCAAGGCAAAAAAGCGTTTATTTTATATTTTGTATATTAGATATCTGTGTTTTATATATTAATGTGCAGTTGAAAGTGAAATACAGCTTGCTTAATACTGACAGATTGACTGAGTGAGCTGTGAATTTTGTGTGATTTCAAATGTTCCTTTTTCAATAGTCTGTGGAGTGTATGTCAAGGCAAAAAAGCGTTTATTTTATATTTTGTATATTAGATATCTGTGTTTTATATATTAATGTGCAGTTGAAAGTGAAATACAGCTTGCTTAATATACACCTGTTGCAAAAGGAAAATTTTGTAGCAGCAATTTGAATTGACTTACTCTCGCCTAATTATTATTGGTGGTTTCAAAAAAGTGAGTACATTTTATTTTTAAATTAAGCCCTGTCTAATCTTAGTTTCAGTAATTTCATTACATGTTTTTTTTACATTCAGATATTCGCACCTACTTCCAATATGCCTCGACATAGAAAATTGACGGGTCGGAGTGAGAGACAAAGAAGAAGGAATATATATTCGCGTGAAAGTAAAAATGATAATAGACCAAATGCAAATTTAAATAGTGTAAATAGTATAACATTGACGGGTCGGAGTGAGAGACAAAGAAGAAGGAATATATATTCGCGTGGAAGTCAAAATGATAATAGACCAAATGCAAAATTAAATAGTGTAAATAGTATACAAAATGATGAAAATATTTTGAGGGATACATTTAAATGCGCACTGAATGTCATTCCAAGAAATTTTAATACTTTTGTTTGTGGATTAATGCATTTACAATGCAGGTTTTGCAATGCAAAACATTTCGAATCTGAGGTCACTTTAGGTGAAAGGACTGCATTCACTTCATGTTGTCATAAGGTTAAAGCAATATTACCGGCCTTAAGTCAAAATGAATACTTTAAATCATTGTATGATGGACTTACTTCAAATGAACCTTCGATAAAAAGAAAGTCAAAAAATTATTTTGGAAACATTCGTAAATACAAAATTCATCATTTGCTATGGTTAGCTCAAAAGCTAAAATTTCGGATACAGTTACGCGTGGAGTGTTTCATTTTAAAATACATGATGTTTTTTATCACAGATCAGGTCCAATGACTGCTGGATATGGTCGCTCACCATGTTATGCGCAATTATATTTTTATGATGTTGACACTGCTGTCAATTATAGATTACGTGAACACTATAATCAAACATGCAATAACAATATAATGGGCGAAATCTCTCTTGAATTGGAACGCATTAATCCTTTCGTTCGGTCATTCATTGCAATGAAAGATCATTGTCAGAGAGTTGAAAATCAAAATAAAGAAATTTGATGCTCATTAAAGTAAATCGTGATTTAGATCTACGCCGTTATAATGATGCAGTTCAAACTGATGTAGCAGTAATATTTAGTACAGTTGATGGTGAGCCACCCTTTGAACGTAATATGGTTTCGTTTTCAAAAGTTAATGGTACCATTAAAAATATCTCTGTTTTGGATTCATCATTGGACCCTTTAGCGTATCCACTACTTTTTCCAAATGGTGATACTGGGTGGCATATCAATATTTCTCATAATGTACCAACTACATCTAATTCAAGAGCGCCCAGAAATAAATTAACCATGCTTCAGTATGCAGCCTATCGACTTGCAATTAGAGAAGATTTTAGCATTTTGCATCATTCACAAAAATTATTTCTGCAGTGGATAGTTGATATGTATGTGACAATAGAGGGCACAAGGTTACATTTCATTCGACAAAATCAAACAAGTCTTAGGTCTGAAGTTTACAACAATTTAACAGATTATTTAGAATTGAACCCCAATGCCAATAATGTTGGCCGTAGAGTAATTTTACCATCTTCATTCAGCTACAAGGCCTCGCTCGTTTGTTTCGCCCTTGCAACTCAGTCTTGGAATGGCGTATTTTTTATTTCATTTTTTATTTTGTATTAATTTTTTATTTAAATTTTATATAATTCGAAAAAGATAGGCAAAATAACTGTGTAGCCTTGGCGAAACCTGGTCAGTATGGCAATAAAAAAACCCAAGGAAATGTCAAAAAACGCTTTATTGCTTTTTAAATATGGCTTAGCCAAGCTAAACCTCATTTTTCCTATCTTTCATATTTTTCAAATAACTCGAAAATTAATGCGTAGAAAAAAAAATTAAAAAATTATATAAGCTTTGTAGCAGATAATCTTCAAACTGTTTTCGAATTTTGTACCTTACCAAAAATGAAATGTAATCCACTGGAATTGAAAACAATGTATCTTATACTTCTATGAATGTCAAGTCTCATTTTTATTAGCGTTTATTTGATTCAATAATAACATGAAAAAATTAAAACTGACAATGAATTGTATCAAAAAATAAATACGAATACAAGCTGTAATTGTGTTTTTTTTTTCAACTGTTACTAACATTAAATTTTAAATTTCATAGGTATTGCAGGGAATTAAGGCAAACAACACACGCTAATGACGTATTTGTACACGCTTGCAGCTGACGTAATAGAACAAAATTCAAAAAAATTATATGTAATGATTATAGAGGTATACTCTTTGACAAAAGAACCTCAATAACGTTCAAAGTTAAAAATTTAATGAATTACGGTCAAATTTCGACCACTGGGCGACCACTAGTACATTTGTTAACCCACATCCAATTTTGTCACTGTGTTTCCACTTTTAAAAACGATCGAAAAGGCGGACAAATTTGCCTTTGCGTTTCTTTGTAACTTCTTAACTTTGTAATAATTCACAATACATACAGTATATGTTTTCGTCATGTATGGCATCTACATTTTTAACCTCGCATTGGGTTCCAGTTTCCATCTACAAAGGACTCGAGGAGTCGACTGGAGGATTATTGTGCCTCTTGAGTATACTGACAACCTGCAAACCAAATAATCAAATTAAAAACTACATAATCATATTGTTACATCACAGAAAAATCTACGTGTTTATCGAATGTTCCAGAGGGATCCGGAATGTAACGTACGTGCTTGTCGACGCATTCTCTAGACGGTACAAGAATTCGCGCGGCCGCTCTCAGTGTCAAGGCCGGCAATCAATTACGTCATAGTTTAGAGGTAATACGTAGTATGTGAATCGTCTAGATGTTCGGCAGACTATAAATAGCCCATACCTGCTGCTTAGTGCTCAGTTATTGTCGAGCGATTACAAAGCGATATTATTCTGTGCGTTCAAATGGTTAAAAGTGATGTGTTGTGATTTACAATCGGGCGGTATATTGTAATACATTTGTGTTTTAATATTAGTTGACATATATTTGCGTGTGAACAATTTTATTTGATTTGTTGTAAGAGTCAGTGTTGTTAATTATGAACTGTTTAAATGTGAAAATTAAAGCTGGTGGTTAGTGACTTAATTAGTGTCTTGTATTTTGTTTCCACTGTACCTACGACGATCAAGTAAACCGTCGTAACAATATGAATAACATAAATGGTTTATTGTTAACTATCACCATGTTGTCTTACCTACGTGATTAGTCTGTTTCAGATTAAAAATATAAATACCTCTTAAAATTACACATCACCCGTTATAATATAGATAAGGGAATATTTGTATTCAGCAATGGCTAAATTGAAGATACCAGAAACGTTGATGGCGCCGCCCTATTCAATGCCACAATGAAGAAAACTCAATGTCAGGTAAAAATCCAGAATAGGTTAAGGGACCCTGCGCACATGAGGAAAGGGGTCCGACAAGGAGATTCTTTAGCTTGCCTTCTTTTTAATATTGATTTACAGGAAGTCATTAGAGACTCAGATATTAACACAAGAGCAAACATCTTTTACAAGTCAGTACAAATTCTGGCTTATACAGATGACATCGACATTATAGGAAGAACAAAAGCAGCCTTGATGGAAGCCTTAGTGAAATCGGAGAAAGCTGCAACAAGAATGCATCTGCAGATCAATCGAGGAAAACTAAGTATATGCCAGTGACAAGAAAAGACTGTTGTGTTGGCCCAAAAATTTTAAAATAGGATCTTAAAAATTCTAGATAGTACATAGCTTTACTTACCTCGGCTAAGAAGTTGACTGTAAAATTAATATTAAAGTGGAAATCCGAAAACATATTTTGTCAGCAAATCGGTGTGTGCAGGTCCTCGCCTCAGAAAACATCTGAAGTCTCAGTTATACAAAGGGAGACCAAGGTATTGATGTATAAGGTCCTAGTGCGTGTAGTACTGACTTATGCATCAGACTTGGACGCTGGCTAGATCAGATGAGAGGCAACTAAATATATTTGATAGGAGGATCTTCAGACCTTCAAATTTTTGGTCCAGTGGAAGAGGGAGGAGACTGGAGTAAAAGATATAATGCAGAGCTTTATAATTTGTATGATGAACCTGATGTGGTCACCTTTGTTAAATTAAAAACGATTGGAATGGGCTGGCCACATTGTATGTGCTTGTGAAAGTATAGTTGTTGGGAATATGTATGATGCAAAGCCACAGGGTAAAAGGAAAGTTGGAAGGCAAAAACTAAGATGGATGGACGAGGTGAGTCAGGTCATGGGACTCTTGAAATTAGAAATTGGACGAATGTGGCTTAGAATAGAAATGAATGGCGAAATCTTCTGAAAAAGGCTAGGACCTACAAAGGGCTGTCGAGCCAATGATGATGATGATGATGATGGTTGGTGGTGGTGGTGGTGGTGGTGATGATGGTGATGATGACGACGACGACGACGGCGACGACTCCTTAAAATTAAGTTGCCAAATGAGTAATTAATTTTTTGTCAGGTTACTGAAGAAGGGGAAGAAAATTTATATAGAAATCATCTGTTTAATTTGTAGTCATTTTTATACCACTTTGTCTGCTACAATTATGTTTAAAAAGTGTGAATTTATCAGGCATATGAACAAGTTAGTGAATGTATTTTATACTGTAACGGAAATATTGATTTCTAGAAAAGCCGTTGATAATGTTTGTTTGAAAAGGTTATTTATAAAAGGAAACCATTTGGTTTTCGAACATGAAAAGTAATATAATTACAAAAACTTAAATGTAAAAGTACGAAATAAACTACCATACTTTTTATTTCGTCACATTTTAAACCACCACCTGGAAACCACCAAGAGTCTTTAAGATACATCTCATTACATTCTATTTAGTTATTTTGTGTTTCACAATCATTTGAAAACACTTTCCAGTCATGGAAGAATATCGTTGCTAGTATCCGTTACCATGGTATATGCCTAAATCCCTTTAGTCCAATCAAATTAGACCAAAAAAGGGCAAATAGGGGAAATGATTATAAAGTTTTGATACTTTACCATAATACTCGTTGGGGGTCTAGTAGTTGGAAAGAAATAGTTCCCTTCCCTAGGGGGTGCGGGTCCCCCCTTCAACCCCCCAAAACAACACTTTTTAGTAGGGTTTTTAATTTTTTTCAATTTTTACGCAAAACTACTCGATTTTCGACAACAATCTTCAATACAAAAAATGTTCCTCATAACATTCTACATAAAAAAGTTTCTATACATACCTTGCGTACGACGTTTTTGTGAAACAGACGCCAGAAAGGGGCAAAAATACGTATGCATCTGATTTTGTCACGTTTTCTGGGTTTTTCAGCTAAATAAAAATAGCCTATGTAAATAAATCTATACTAAATATATATTTAAAATATACGTGTATATATAATATATAATTATATAAATAATTATAATTATATATATATATACACACACACACACACACACACACACACACACAATTTTTTCCATATATATTCGTACTGGAACAGGCAATCTGCTTGGTTCCTCAGATTTGTTCGAAAAAGAGGCCGCCCTCATGACAGCAACTTTGACGCTGCTTTCCAAGAGCTGTGCACTTTCATTGATACATTGGAGCAATGTCAATTTTCTTTTGAAAGGTTTGATGGTGAAAATTTATGAATGTCTACCAGAAAGTGTCTCAATGACAATGAAAACTCTCAAAAATAGATTACAAGATCAATGTGGTGATGGAGTCCTCTTCGCTAATATGAGGAAAAGCCCTTCAGTTGCTTGCTTTCATGGTAGCGTTCTGAAAATCATGAACTAGTGGTACAACGAACAACCTGGCAATGAAAAAGACGAGCGTATGAGAGCAGTGAAAGCAGCTGCAACCATTATCCGCGAGGATCTTTGAATGACTCCTTACAATATGACTGAGTATCCAGACATCACCAACTTCACTGAAAATGTTGAATCTAATGTTCCTGAAAACAGGTGTTTTCACAGGGTGTGATTGCTGGAAAAAAAGAGATCTTATGAACAATCTGCAATGAAAAAATATACAGCTATTTCTCACGCAATCGTGTCAGCTACAAGGCCTCGCTCGTTTGTTTCGCCCTTGCAACTCAGTCTTGGAATATACTTGTTTCGGAAAGTGGGATGCAGAAAAATTCTCGATATCGTCTCAAATATGGGCTTCTCTTCTAGATAGCAGTGTCGGTTTATTTGAGTCTTCAGCTGTACAATCTTGGAAGCCAGCGGTTTCGAAGGAATCGTTTCACAGTTCCCTTTTGATAATGTGGACTTCAACATTGCAACGATGACGGGCAAAGACACGTTCCACACAATGGGTGGAATCAGGTGTATAACTCCTGGTGGCGCATTGGAAGATCAACAAGTAACCAAGCTCTCTGCCATGTTTAGCTCACAAAAAACTGCAAATGCCCAGAAAACTTTAGTGCAAACTTTCCAAAGGCAAAATAGAGTTGGTATTGAAGGAGTTGCTCTTATAAATATCTACCCAGAAGGAGCATTAAGAGAATCAATTATTGCTGAAGACGATGCAGACGTCTATATTGTCCGCAAAGCAGTAGATGCCTCACAAGGAGACGGGCAAGTTCTCATTGTTGGCCAAGACATTGATCTCATTCCTCACCTCATAGCCCTTGCCCCAGAAGGAAAGGATATCCTTATGATGAATGAAAGTAGAGGGAATGTCAAAACAAGATTTTACAGCTCGAAAGATTTACAAAGTTCTCCCATCATTCACGAGTGTAGGAAATCAATTCTGTTCATTCACGCAATGAGTGGCTGTGACGCTACGTCAGCCTTCTTCGGAAAAGGAAAACTGCAGATAATTCAACTGTTTAACCGATCACACCTCCACGATATCCCCACTGTGCTCAATGATCCAGCATCGACACGTGAGGTCATTGAACAAGCCGGCAGAAAATTCATCCACGCAGTGTACACCAAAATACGGCAAACAGCTGGTTCATACAATTTGAACAATCGTAAATCAATGTTTCAGCTAGTAGGCCAGGCGAACAACCCTGTGATTCTTTCATGCTTGCTACCCACCGCTGATGCAGCATACCTCCACTCACATCGTGTATATCTGCAGATTCAGATGAGGTTGTGTAATTCCTTATACCTGAGCATCTGGGGATAGAAGCAACGAAATTCATCGCTCTCTTCATTGTATATGACACAAGCACCTACTCCAGGAAGGATCCTAACTCTGATTTCATGTGGCTGTACTCAGGGCTGTGGAAGAAAGTGCAAATGTGTTAAAGCAGACTTACGCTGCACTGATACGTGTAAGAATTGTCGTGGGCAAAGCTGCACTAATAGGCTGCTCATTGACTTATTTGATGAGTTTCCTGATGATCCTTTGTAAATCAGTGACCAGAATGGAATATTTGATAATATGGGGTAATACTATATATAACAATATATTGCAACGTTACAACAATTATACAAATTATCGTATTCTCAACGCAACTATATATGTATTACACCGGCCAGTTCGCAGGATTTTGTTTCTCGTTGCGTCAAGTATATCTGGTTGCACAATAATTAAATAATTTTTAAAGGGGAGTGAGATGTTGTTGACATGAAATAATCATTAAAACCGTTTCAAAATAATCATTCTAAGATTTATTGATTTTTAGAAAAATATTCAAATATTAAAATTTCAAACGTTAAACAAATAAATATTCACCTTTATAGGCTTTACAAATACACTGTAAGCTGCTATGCTATTCATAACATACAACAAAAATAAACACCCATATAATCTTACTAACTAAACAAACATGTTAAACAAGTTATTTAAATTCTTTTATATTTTGGTGTGTCTGAAATTAACTCGAAATGCAAATAATGATAGCAACTAATTTACAAACAATATAATATTAAGCTTCAAGAATGAATTTATTGTTGCTATACTCAAATAAAAATGATATAACATTTACTTCCAATCTATTATTGATTTATACTGACACACACAAAAATACAACAAAAGATTATTGTTTTTTTCTTGATTTGCTTACTAAATTAAACTCTCTTATCTAAGCACTATTAACTTTAAAACTTAATTATTTTCTGTTCATATTTAAGTTCTTTTCGAGAGCTCTCTTGACAATAAATAAATATAATTGTTTTTTATCACCTGCGTATATCTGCCGTGTGTGTGTGTGTGTGTGTGTGTGTCTGTCCAGAATCCTAAGCGTATGATGATGATTATTCAGATGCTGTGTTCGTTGTCTCTAAGGGTTGTTGTTGGTGATGCTCCAGAATTCCTCCTTACGTCTTGGTGTGAGTGTGGTACAGTGTGTGTGTGTCTTGGTCGATCTGCAAACGGGCAGCGTGACGTCGTGTGTAGATTCCTTGAGTCTGAGTGTGTCCTCGCCCAAAGTTGCGAGTGGTATTTATACTGGAGGCGATTTGACAGGTTCAGGACTGTCATTTGACAGATCAGATTTTGTCCGTTCATGCAAAGCGTCCTTTTTATTACACTCACTTTTTGGTTAATTACCGCGAACTCATGAACATACTCGTCACATGAGCGATATCATTGTTTGCGTATTTTTTTTTCTGGTCACTCACATATACCACACATATTAATTACTCTTCAATTACACTAGTAGTTAATATTAATTAGTTAGAATCTTTAATATTTTGTTTCACCATATTCATCAAAAATTCCTTAATGAAATGGTGTCTTTATACTTAGCGTACGTCTTTGTTTACAGGTTTGAAACGTATAATTAGTTTATTTTAATCCTGTTAAAACCTGATTAATTGACAACAAACAATTCGTACGCGTCACCCCATATTTTTGTTGCAGCTGGCGTCACACACACAAATACCCACCGCCGTATTTTTAACTATCGAAGCAGGTGCACTCTCGACAGGACAGAGCTTGCATTTTCCTGCACAAATTGTATAAAACTGTTCCTTATTCTATTTACACTAATTACAATATAAAACATACCGCCCTGGGCAAATATGCAAATATATGTATTGTTGCAATATATATATATATATAACTTATATAATTATATAACAATAATAATATTTTTGATGTAATCGATTAGTGATTTTGTTTAAACAAGGAAAAATTGAAAGATGTTACGTATGAACTTGAAAATAGGACAAAATCATATGCTTACGTATTTTCGCCCTTCTTCTGGCGTCTGTTACACAAAAACGGTACTTCGTACAGAAAACATGCATAGGATCTTTTTTTTATGTACAATTGTATGATGAACATTTTTTGTAATAGAGGTTGTTGTCGAAAGTCGAGTGGTTTTGCATACAAATTGAAGAAGCTGAAAAAACTCTCTAAAAAGTGCCTGTTTTGGGGGGTGAAGGGGGGACGCGCACCCAGTAGTGGAGGGAACTTCCAGCTACTAGACCCCCAACGAGTATTATGGGAAAGTATCAAAACTTTATAAATTATTTCCCCTATTTTTCTTAATTTGACTGGACTACTTTATTTATCGGTATTTTATTTGATAACACATGCAGTTTTACTTGATCTTTTGAGTTTCACACACACACACACACACACACACACACACACACACACACACACACACACACACACACACACGCGCGCGCGCGCGCGCGCGCGCGCGCGCGCGCGCGCGCGCGCACACACTGTATGAGACAATGAGAGTACAACGTAACACTCAAATATATCTCAAGTACCTGTAAGACAATCATTAGTAGTTTTACAGTGCAACACCACAGACGGAGAGGTACATTTTCTGTCTTTGAAACATGCATTGGACAAGTAACTTTATACTTGCAAAAGAATTTAATTAATTGTATGACATAACTGCAAGAAGCACTAGGATAAGTGTTACAAGTTAAGACTGCTCACGCACACGCGCGCACACACACGCACACGCGCGCGCGCGCGCGCGCACACATAAAATTTAAGCTATAGCAAATTATACTTACTTCGTTGAACATTTGCTGGTTGTGTTCTGAAACATAAGAAAGTAATTCACTTTATTAAGTTTATGTGAAACAAAAGCATTAGCCAAAACAGTTTCAAGTGGCAAAGGTAAAATGGGGGGGGGGGAGGCACTGTATTTTGGTAATATTTTGAGTATTCGATCATCATAGTATGTTGTGATAACAAAGGTAAAGGTGTACAGCAGCACTTTTATATAAGTGTATTACTCATACCGCAATACTACTACTCAGTAACAGGCCCCATTAAAATATTTAGTGTATCACAAAAATGAAATAAAAAAATTGTACTTACTTACAAATTTAATAGATTTTATAATATGAATACAGGCATTTGTACATCTTAGGCATTACAGCCCAACGTGAGCCCTGGTTTCCAACACCAGTCTTCTCCAAAGTCCATTGCCATCTCAGTGTAACCCCTCACATCTATTCTTCTGAGATTCTCTAGGACATTAACCAACCATTTTATCCTAGGTCGGTTCTCTTTGTGCGTTTACAGACTTGCGCGCTCAGGATTTTCTTTGGCATATGCTGATCATCCGTCCGCTCTAGGTGACCTAGCCATTGTATTCGTTGAGCCTTTATGAATCTTATATTGTCTTTATGATTCAATAGCTCGTCTATCTTCTGGTTATTTCTTATTATCCATTCGTCATCTTCTTTAACCGGGCCATAAACACGTCTTATGATCTTTCTTTCAAGGCTTCTTAGTGTTTCTTGTTCTTTTTTTATCAATGTCCATGTCTCGCCTCCATAAGTAACAACCGGTCTGATAAATGTCTTGTATATTTTTACTTTCGTGATACGACTAATGAGTTTGCTTTTCAGTAGTCTGCTGTTGCATAATGTGCATTATTTCCTATTTGTATCCTTTCATGTATTGTCGTGTTAATGGTCCCTCCATTATCTATCATGTTACCCAGGATCTTCTGAACTGCATCAAATGAATTATCCTCTACGCATAAATTATATGGACTTTTTCTCCTTTCTGATGCAGAAATTAGCATGTACGTATTTTGCTGATATTTACATTGAGTCCCATTCCAGCGGATTTTTGTTCAGTTCTTTGTCTACCACAACTAACCCTAGTCTTGATCTGGCTATTATCACAACATCGTCAGCGTAAGCACGTATCACATTCCTACATATATTGTAGCATGACAGATATTCCACCAATAATTAATTCATTTAAGATCATAAAAAAGAATTAAATTACATATACTCAAAGAATGTCAAATGAAATTCAGTTACACTTCAAAGGAAAACACCACAATAAAAGAAAAACAATAATTAAATAATCAAAATACAATTTGAAGTCAAAGAAAGAATTTAAGAAAACTCATATTAAAAAATCAGGAGATTACCCAGGAGAATAGGAGCAGGAGATAAACAAGATACCCCAAAATCAAGAAAAAAGGATAGTATTAGGAGCAGGTGATAAACAAGATACCCCAAAATCAAGAAAAAAGAATAAGATTAGGAGTAGGTGATAAACAAAATACCCCAAACACAAGAAAAAAGAAGAGTAAAGTTTAATATCAGGTAATAAACAAGATACCCTGAAACCAAGAAAGAAGAGTAAAGTCAGTATCAGATAATAAAGAAGATACTCCGAACAAACCATCAGACAAGATAACACTGAGTACCTTGGTTTACCCAAGAATGAACACAAGAAGGAAGACGAGAAGAAAGGAAGAAATAGGATGGAAGAACCACAATAAAAACCTATTATTAACTACCATTAAACCCCAAACCAATTGATACCATTAAAGAAAGTATAACATCCCAAAACCTTATGAAATTGTAATAATTTATAAACAAAAGTGTTATGTAGTATGATAAGAAGTGCACCAACTAAAATTATTATATGATGAAAAATAAACAAATCTTCACAGTCCATTATGACTAAAGGTCTGGTCTGAGAATAATAAAACTCAAATATGAGTCAGAACCAACAGTGAAAGTGTACTAGTGTAAGTGTTTTGAAATGTAATAAACTTCAAGTTGTAGTGTATCTATAGCTTAAACAATATGCTATAAAATAACTTTTATATTTTATAATTAACAAATAATGGAAAATTAAAATGGATAATATTTCCAATATTTCATTGAATAAGGTCACTTTGTTATCTCAAGACATTCATAGGAATGACAATAACAACTAAAGTATGGGTGGAAATGTTTACTGTATTTTACATAATAGTAGTAAAATCAGAAAGGACTGGTAATAGTTTAAGTTTTAATAGAATAAAGAAGTTTAATGGCTGATATTGCTGAAAGCCATGAACTCCATATTTTTAAAAGAGTTCTAATAGAATAAGGTTTATATGTTTAGAGTAAGTTGTATTAGTTACATCACAGCATACATACAAATTAAAATGTTTCAGTATGGATGCTGTATTAATTTACAAATGAGTTAAATGTATGTTCAAAACAGTTTCAGCAAACATGTCCAACTTCAGAGACTGCTGATTAATGTTAATTATTATTTTTGTAACAGTAGCATGAATTAGATGCTACACATCTCAATAATTATGTATACAATTTTATTTTATGCTTAATAGTTCATGAAAGCGAACAATAAACTAAAATTATTCCATATGTAATGTACTTTGGAATTATGTACATGGGAAGTGAAAATTATTTTAACAATACTTTTCCAATATTAACTTGGCAAGATATTTCCTAAAGTGGAGGAAGTAAGTTAGGTCTTTGTTAACATTCAAACGGAACAGTCGATCCGGAATCGCGTTCTTAAAACCGTATAATGGAGTGCATAGGTTAAAGCCTAAATTCAGTGGAAAACGGGAGTTACATAAATTAACACTTTTCGAGTCAAAACTAATGAAATAATCCACGAGAATAGTGAAAACGAACAATAAACCACATAATACTAGTGATTTAAACCATTGAAACTACATAATATTAATAATTCACTCTACAACAGATTAACAATTCTTCGTCACGAACAGACATAATGTGAACACCTCTAATAGAAAACAATTAACACCAGTGGACACTGAACACTCATCCAGAATACCTCAACCAACATAATAGACAGTATACACAATTTCGGAGATCCTTAAAACAATTATAAAGGTGAATTTATTGTGAGATTTTCCTGTGACAATATTACGTATAACCTCATCAATTCAGCTAGCCGCCATGATGGTCCCAAGATGCACTGCAACCTTTCTCGACTGATTTCTTAGAAGCAGCATTGGTTTGAAAATTCAAATATATTAAACATTATATATATTATTCACAATTGTTAAATAAGAATTATTTAAGATTATTTCTTGTAAATGTTATACTTTCTAGTCCTGCCCTTTTCTGACTATTATAAAACAATCGTTGAAAGAACCTTTTTTAATAATTATATAAAATTTTAACCTGTATCCACATATCGATATATCCCTGTAACGGAGTCGAACAATTGCTCTAAATCGATTTAAAATCGATTATTATTAATAATTGTCAATAAATCAATTTATTTCAACTGTGTGAATTATAAAATTATTTCACATTTTACTTTAAGTGTTTAATTAACCACGAGACTTCCTGGAAGACGAGAAATATTAACGAAAGGTGAGATACTGGAGCAGCACTGAAAATCATTAATCGATTGCTGAAACCAGATAATCTGATTAACTCCAGATTTTGTTAAGCACTACCAGAAGTACAAATTAAACCAAAAGTACCTTACAGAATTTTAAAAATTTGAATAAAACATAAAACCAGGATTAATTCTAAATTATATACACAACAAACAAACAAAAATTTTTTTACAAAAATTTTTTTTCTTTCTTGTATTTGTAACTACAGTTAACAGGTCTTGTTACAAATTGGCGCTCGCAACAGTGGGGCTTAACATAGTCGAACAGCGGCTTGTTACCAATCGACACTACCCACAGCAGAGCGTAACGTTGAAGAGCATAAAGGTTTTAATTTAACCCAAAATCTTATTTTATTTGTACTGTTACAATTTGGCGTCCAACTAGAGGGCTTAATTAATTAAGCTTGGCAGCGATTGTATCATAGAAAAAGAGACAGAATGCAAAGACGAGCTACTTCTAAGAAGAGGGCGGCAGAGGCCGAAAAGGAAGTTGACATGGGGGATAAGGAGGCAACACCCGTGGAGGATCTGGAAGTGTTACTAACCCAGGTGGAACCGAAACAAGCCGCACCAGCAAAGGAACAACCCGAAGTACCAACACAAACAGGAGAAGTCAATGTCCCAGAGAAGGAGAAGGAGAAATCTAAAACAATGGAAGAGAAGATGATGGAAATATTCCTAAAAAATAAGTCAGCAAATGGAAGAAACTAGTAAAAAGATGGAGAAGAAAATGGATTCTACAAGAGAAAGGAAGGAAGACAACCACTCCTTAAATGAAAAATTAGAAGATCTGAAGGAAGACAACCACTCCTTAAATGAAAAATTAGAAGATCTGAAGGAAGAGAACCGATCCACAAAGAAAGAATTGGGCCGTAAGTTTGAAAACACCAATAAGAGAATTGAGGAAACCAGCAAAAAGATGGAACAGAAGATGGAGGATACAAGTAGGAAGATGGAAAACGACAATCAGCAACTAAAGGAAAAGTTGGAGGAAAATAATCAGAAAATGGAGGAGAAAATGGACGAGAATAATCAACGATTAAGAGAAGAACTAAGGGAAGTCAACCAGGAGAGCATGAAAAAGGTAGACGAGAGAATCGAGTTAGCGAAGGAAGAGCTGAATAGAAAAATACACGACACTAAGAAATCCATGGTCAAAAAGTTGGAACAAGAAGTAGTTGTTGTAAACCAACAGATCAGGGAAGTGGACGAAAGATGTCGTCAGACGGAGTGTGAAGTACTGGAAGTCAGGGAGGTAATCGAGAAGGAAATTACCCAGGTCAAGGAACACCAGAAAACTAAATGGGAAGAAAACCAAAAGTTAGCACAGGAAGAAATAAATAAGGTGCGAACCCATGTCACCGAAAGATGCGACGGTATGGAAGCAGCTATGACTGATATCACTGGACAAGTGCGACAGAGCCAGGAAGAAATGGAGGTAATCAGAAACCGGCCGACTGGCTACAATAATTTCCCCATGTCTGAACATAGAGAATGGCTAAACTTCAGGCAATATAAGCGAAAGCCAATGGAGTTCTTTGCCCGCATTGAAGAATACATGGACAAGCATAGAGGAAACCGATGGGTCCAAAACCGAGAACTTCTAGACGAGTCTTTTCGGGAGATGAGCGACCACTGGTGGATGGCAAACCGAAGTGACATAGAGAACTACCAGCAGTTTAAAAACCTTTTCAAGGCAAAGTATTGGTCTGAAACGACCCAAAACCTAATACGTGACAACATATGCCACGGCCATTATAAACAGCAAGTAGGTAGTTCCATGACGGCGTATTTCCTCGGCAAGGTATGTATGGCCAAACATTTGGAACCGGCCATACCGGAAGAATGTTTATTCAACAAACTCTCGTATCATTATGACGAGGAAGTGATTCGAGCGAGGAGAGGCAGCCAAATTAAGACCATACAGGCCATGACAGAACTCCTCGAGAATTACGAAAATGAAGAGTACTACCGACAAAGCCGGAGAAGAAACGATCGGCCCGAACCTAGGACGTATCCAAGTAACAACCATGGTACGACCAACACCAACACGGGATACCAAGGAAGCCGAGCATAACACAGACCAACAGCTATAATAACAATAATAATAGTAATAATAATAACAACACGGTTCAAAATAGTACGAACCACAATCGACCCAATAGTGGTTATCAGGGTAACCGAAACCAATACCCTCCAAACCCTAATAGTCAGAGAAGCCCCAATTATAATAACGATCGTTACTATAATAATAACAATCGTGGTAGTCCAACAAATGGTAACCCCAATAATAATAGGTTTTCTCGACCACGAGTAAACTTCATTCGAGCGGAAGATGGTCGCCAACGGAGGTACTACCACCAGAGAAGAAACAGCTATCACGAGTATGAAGATAGGCGGAGGAGCCGAGAACGAGATCAACCAATGTACTATCCTGCGAGAAGGAGTACCAGTTTAGATAACACTGAACGGCTGACCAACAGCGAACGACCGGTAGATCATAGAACAGAGCGGCAGGGACCCACTATAGGCATCCCAAATGATGCATCCACAAGTGCGACACAACATAACAATGATGTCGAGCCTTTAAACGGGAGGAGGCAGTAATAAATCACCAGAACCCGTTACTGCTCCTTAACACTGGGTATAATAATGAGTTGACTAATAGAAATAAAAATAATCGTATCACTATAATAGGTTGGAACTACCTGAAGAACATCCGACATGAATTATTGGAAGAGGACGATAATAGTCCCACTAATAACACTAATAATGAAATCAAATAACGAGAAAAAGGAAGGGCAAATGATTCCAATAACATCTCAAGCGAAGCTAGAAAAAGTATTTCTGGACATCTGCGGGCCATTTCCCCGCAGTGGGGGTCGACACAGATACAAGTATCTAGTCATCGTGATGAACCATTTCACGAAGTTCATCAAGCTATACCCAGCGAATCGGGCGACTACAAATAAAATTCTCGACATCTTAACCAACCAGTACTTCCCAAACGTCGGAAAACCAGTTTCGATCATCACCGACCACGGAACCCAGTTCAAGGGAAAAAAATGGCGGGATACACCACTGTCGATGGGGGTTCATACCTATAAAACATCGGTATACCACCCGAGCAGTAACCCGGCAGAAAGAGTATTGCGATAGGTGGGGCGAATATTACGTACGTATTGCCACGACCAACAGAGGAGGTGGCAAGAATACCTAGAGGACACAGAAGAATTCCTCAACCTGGCATACCACCCAGCAATAGGAATTACCCCATACTCCGCCATATACGAAAGACAACCCCCAAGGGAGATCGAAGAAATATTGGATTTCCCGACAGAATATAAATATATTTTTGATAAAATTAAATTTTATAATAAGGTGGGCGAAGACCAGGAGAAACGGCGGACTAATATAATAAATGGATGGGTAAGATAATTACCTATACCATTGGTGAGAAGGTTTTATTAAAAAATAGGGAGTTACCAAGTTCACTAGAAGGGATAACTAAGAAATTATTACTCTTATTCACTGGACCCTCTGTAGTCTCCAAAGACAAAAATAATAACACCTATGAAATTAAGGAGATGGGCTCTGGTAAAATTAAGGGTGTCTACAACCAGGAATCCATGAAGAAATATCATGAATAAACAAAAAAATTCAAAAATAATGTAAGCACACCTTACAAAACAATTATTAGAAAAAACATTTTGAAGAGATAAAAATAAAAAGAATCTTTGAATTAATCATAACGAAATTCAAAAACAAAGTAAGATCAACTTACTACCAAAGATTTGAGAAAGAAACATTTTGGAAATATAATATAATAATAAAAGGAATTTTTGAGTCACAAAAAAATTCTAAAACAGAGTAAGAACAATTTACAAACCATTTGAGGAAAAAACATTTTGGAAATAATAAGAAAAGAATTTTTGAATAAAAGTGAACATTCAAAAATAATGTAAGCACACCTTACAAAACCAATAATTTGAAGAAAAAACATTTTGGAAATAATAAGAAAAGAATTTTGAATGAATAGTGAAAATTCAAAAGCAAAGTAAGATCAAATTACACACCAATTATTATAAAAACTATTTGGATATATTATATAAAAAGAATTTTGATAAACCAAATAAATTCCAAAAAACAGTGTAAAAACAAGTTACTACCAACAATTTGAAAGAAACCATTTGAGAAAATAAAAAGAGAAAAATTTTGAGAGGTTGAACCCCTACAAAATTAAAAAATTAAGTGAGAGCACCTTACTACGATCTAGAAAGGAAAAAAACTATGGTGAAATAAAAAGAAGAGAATTAATGCTATATTTATGGTACTAATACAATATATTTACCATATTTATGGAAAATCTTTATGAGATAAATAAATGAAACAGAAACTAGAATTAAACCAAGTAATTCTGAAAGAGTATGATAATGTCTAATTTCAATAAATAAAGTGTAAAAAACCTTCAATAAAATGATAAAGAAGGGAATAAAAATCAGTGATACGATTTGATTGATTAAATATGATAAAATACAGAAACTTATGTGGAAATATAAAATAATCAAACTTTGAAGTGGCATAAGGAGAAATGATGACCTCATTATCAAATTAATTAAAACATTCATTCGAAGGAATAAAAACCAAGAGAGGAGTAATTTGAGAATAAGATCAAAGCTATGATGTAATTAAACAAATTAATATTGAAATGATCATGAATTAAATGTCAGTTGTAATAATGACAATAATAAGAAAGTTCTAGAACATAAAACAAGTGGAACTAATAAAAACAGAGCAACAAACCAAGAATGTCATAAAAAGATGCTACTATAAACCAAAGCAGATTGTAATAAAAAACCAGAAAGGAACAAAGCATTAATAACCAAAAAATTATATGATAAGAAAAATTGAAAATTATACTAATAGAAGAGCTTCCTACCAGGATATAAAATGAAATAACCATCAAGTTAAAGAGTCAGAAGAACAACTGAGATAGGAATATTAAAATCTCTGAGCAATATAATAAGTAAAGTATCCAAAGATATTTTTTTTTAATAGTAACAAAAGTGTACTATTCTGATGTAATTTTTTTAATCTGTCTGTAGATAATTCCAGCAGTATTAATATGTTTTTTGAGCAGAGATGATTTGCCTCTGTACTCAAATAAGAAGTGAAGTATTGGACAGCAGAGGAAGTAGCGTACAGTGCCTCTCTGAACTGAACCAGCTCACAAATTAGGGAAAGACAGAGAGGAAATATCCCATGGAGAAAATACTAAGAAGAAATATGAAAATAAAATAATAAATATGAAACTCAGATGACTTACTATCAAGGAAGATTAAGTAAGTATGAGAAAGATATAAGCTCAAATATATATAAGAAAATTTTTAGAAATGGAAGGAAGTCAAGAATAATAAAAAACTATAATAATTATCATAAGCAGTTGTTTCAGACAAAGCAAGTATAGTCTGAAAAAATCACTTCTGGAGAAAGGCAATCTGTAGCATGACAGATATTCCACCAATAATTAATTCATTTAAGATCATAAAAAATAATTAAATTACATATACTCAAAGAATGTCAAATGAAATTCAGTTACACTTCAAAGAAAAAACACCACAATAAAAGAAAAACAATAACTAAATAATCAAAATACAATTAGAAGTCAAAGAAAGAATTAAAGAAAACTCGTATTAAAAAATCAGGAGATTACCCAGGAGAATAGGAGCAGGAGATAAACAAGATACCCCAAAATCAAGAAAAAAGAATAGTATTAGGAGCAAGTGATAAACAAGATACCCCAAAATCAAGAAAAAAGAATAAGATTAGGAGTAGGTGATAAACAAAATACCCCAAACACAAGAAAAAAGAAGAGTAAAGTTTAATATCAGGTAATAAACAAGATACCCTGAAACCAAGAAAGAAGAGTAAAGTCAGTATCAGATAATAAAGAAGATACTCCGAACCAACCATCAGACAAGATAACACTGAGTACCTTGGTTTACCCAAGAATGAACACAAGAAGGAAGACGAGAAGAAAGGAAGAAATAGGGTGGAAGAACCACAATAAAAACCTATTATTAACTACCATTAAACCCCAAACCAATTGATACCATTAAAGAAAGTATAACATCCCAAAACCTTATGAAATTGTAATAATTTATAAACAAAAGTGCTGTGTAGTATGATAAGAAGTGCACCAACTAAAGTTATTATATGATGAAAAATAAACAAATCTTCACAGTCCATTATGACTAAAGGTCTGGTCTGAGAATAATAAAACTCAAATATGAGTCAGAACCAACAGTGAAAGTGTACTAGGGTAAGTGTTTTGAAATGTAATAAACTTCAAGTTGTAGTGAATCTATAGCTTAAACAATATGCTATAAAATAACTTTTATATTTTATAATTAACAAATAATGGAAAATTAAAATGGATAATATTTCCAATATTTCATTAAATAAGGTCACTTTGTTATCTCAAGACATTCATAGGAATGACAATAACAAATAAAGTATGGGTGGAAATGTTTACTGTATAAGGGGATGTTACATAATAGTAGTAAAATCAGAAAGGACTGGTAATAGTTTAAGTTTTAATAGAATTAAGAAGTTTAAATGGCTGATATTGCTCAAAGCCATGAACTCCATATTTTTAAAAGAGTTCTAATAGAATAAGGTTTATATGTTTAGAGTAAGTTGTATTAGTTATATCACAGCATACATACAAATTAAAATGTTTCAGTATGGATGCTGTATTAATTTACAAATGAGTTAAATGTATGTTCAAAACAGTTTCAGCAAACATGTCCAACTTCAAAGACTGCTGATTAATGTTATAACAAAAAGAGAAATGATTGGGTGTTGTTTAAATTGTGAGTACGTCCTTCTTCAAGCCCCGCGATGGAAGCCAATTTATAACAAAAAGGAAATTGGGTGTAAGTAATGTGTTTGTGTTGTAATCTGTCGGGCGTTACCTCCGCGCACTTTTGTTACTTACTCTGTTGACTGGATCCTCTGCAGTGATGTAGTCCTGTAACACAACTTAAAACTATGCTTTTTGTGGGCGCCACTTGGAAACGTTTGTTCCAAGAAAAATTAAATGTGATTGATAAAATTTTTTAAATCTACGAAAAAATTTAAACAAGACAGTTTAGCTTTGAACAATCAGTTAAGTTTAATGGTTCTTTAAAAACAACAAACAAATCGTCTGAAGGACTATCATTCATAAAAAATTATAAAATTGCAGAGAAAAAATTTTACAAGTTATTATTATTGACAATTTTTTATATGTCCAATCAAGTATCGGCTAGTATTTCAGATTCTGACTCAGTTGACAAGCATGAGTTTAATATGTGAAAAACTTTACTCTCAGGACGTGACTCCTTTGAACTACCAAGACATATCAATTAGATGCCTTACAAGAAAAAACTAAGTGATTTGAAGGTGTATGTGTGGCGTGTAAAGTACAACTGTGTGATAAATGTAACCAGGTAACAAATGACTTTAATTTTGGTAACTCACGTTCCAATGGTCGTTTATTCTCTCACTGGACACTTCCTTCGGGTAGTTTCTCAATCTCGCCTCTTCGGGTGTACACTGAATCTATTTAAAGTCAATTTTGCGGTCGTTACTTTTTCCGCACTTTTTGTCAAAACGTTTGGCAGTAAAATCTCGTTCAAACGCCGCCACTACGAATCATCTGTTTAGCGTTGATTCAGAAATCTGCCACCGCAGCGCTGATTCCCATGCAGTGTTGAGGAAGGCTCAGTGTATTGTTTTGTTTACGTTCGGGGGAATTATTTGTCACGTTAGTCAGTCAATGCGAACACAGCAGAATTCGTTCTCTATTAAATGTTGGGACCCTCCTGGGCCGTCGACGTTCTGGCTGCGTGATTTCTATTAGAATTTGCCGTATCGCTGCTCTATTTCAGCGATACTTTTTGGCGTAGACTCTCGTTGAGGTTAAGTCAGTCGGTTATGTCTATGTACGGGAAAAGCCTTCCTGCCATGTCTTGTCGATTTCTCGCCTCTCGGTTTCGCCTTAGTTGCGTTGATTAGTGTTGTGTGCCATGCATCAGTTCTGGAGTTCAATCTTCAAGTGTTTTTTGGTCGAATTTGGTCTCGCTTTTATACTAAATCGGGATGACTGTTTTCGTCGACTTCCGGTATATTTGTGTAAAAATTCTTTCTAGATTGTTCGAGAATAAACGAAATGGAATGTCATAGAACAATTTTCACTTCCGTAGAAGCTTTTAGAACGAATTTCTTATTCTTCATACAATGGATATTTCAAAATTTACACTGGTATTTATCAAACAGTTTCACATTAGTACTTACAATTTGTATGCCATTAATGTATTTAGATTCCTTGTTTTTTACTGAATCTAGCGATACTAAATATGATTGGTATCTAATTAACTTAAGTCTAATAAACATTACAATTTACAACCCTCACCTTGAGTTGTAGTCATTGAAAACTCAATATTTATAACAAAAATTGTTGTGGAGTTATAAAGTTCCCTTCACAAGCTGGACATCTACTACTACTACTCTCCTACGACAAAATAAACAAATTTTAACATCAATAAAACACAAATAAATACAATTTTATATGGCCTCTGCTCATGGCCTAAATTCTTGTCAGTTTTCTAATACAATGATTAGTCTTTTCCTTTAATATATGTACTACTTCACCACTATACACACAGAGTTTATTATTTTGTCTATCTTTTGTGATACCTGGTTACTTTGTACATATATTATATTTATCACAAGATGACATAGCATCATTGATTGTCTTGAGATGTCATTTTTTTATGGTGTGACAAATCTCACTCTAAATAGTTAAATTCTTTTAGAATTGATTTTACTTTCAACTGAGTTTGTTTCTTATTAAGGTATTCTGATGTATTGTACCTTTCTATCTTGTTTTTGTTAGTATTATGTAAGTATTTAGCCAGATATGATTCTTTTTGTACTGGATAATTGGCTTCAGCCATACATGGTATAAGTAAATATTTTGCTGACTTGACTATTACAATGTTAAAGTTGGTCAGGTATATTAGTATAGTTGCTTTATATCATATTACAGCTTTCTAATACAGTTTGGTTGCATTTTGGCAACATTAAATTCATAAATTATACAATATTAGATGCCTATTACATGTTTTTAGTTAACACTGTTTTTTGGCTATTTTGGTTGCTTTTTATTCATTTGACAGCTTCCTTTATTTAAGATAAATTGCTCACTATTGTCTGCTTGACAATTACATATAGTTTTTATTTAAATCTGATAATAATTAATTTTTTCATGAAATCTTGGTGTATGGTCTCAAATCCAACACATTAATATTTTTTTGTCATTGCAAATATACAATTTTTATTTTAACTTAAACTCTTTCTAATAATGTATTTAAGTCATTTAATACATCTATTTTATTTACATCACATAATATAATAATGGATCATGTCCATTTATTCACAAAAAATAGTTTTTAATACTATATTCATAGTTATAAAACTTAATAATTATTGACTTTATTCTGGTGGATTCTGACATCATTTCTCTCTCTTATAGTGTCTTATGGTTTTTTCACTCTTATTCACTTTAATAATATATATGGGGTTTTGTCTTAGTCATAGTTTGGTTGTTTTTTTTCAAGTTGATAGAAATAATTATACAAAATTACACAATTTTTTGGGACTACTTGGGTTCGATACTGTTCACTTCACTTTCCTCTTATGCTAACTTACTATATAAATGATTTCTTTTTATGGAACGTTCTGTGACGTTACAATGTTAATTATTATTTTTGTAACAGTAGCATGAATTAGATGCTACACATCTCAATAATTATGTATACAATTTTATTTTATGTCATGTTAACTATTAAGAGTCAGAGAAGGGGTAGAATTAAATTTATTTGAAAAAACCATACATGTAAAATACTAAACTCTAGGCCAAATAATGAATTCACAAAAAAAAATTAATATAAACCAGTTAATTAACCAATGAACCATGTAAACTGACAAGATTTAGGTAAGGTAGATCAATTAACAACTACTGTAAATGAACCTATGATTTAAAAGAGTAATATAGAAAAATATCTTAAATTATTGAAAATTTTTGAAATGTATAAAATAACTATTTTTTAAGAGGGATGGTAAATTCCGAAATTATCACTAAAAGACAGTTAAAATGTTAAATTTAGAAGTAATAAGGAAAGAAAGGATTTGTGACCATTTTAAATTTATTATAATTATATTAATAACACTTAAAATGGCAATAAAAGTGTGGAAGGACGGAAACAGTTTTTTTGGGCCTAGATTTCCAAAAAGACAGAAATTTGGAAATTTTAACAAAAATCTCAACAAATATGGACTATGATATATCAAATTAAACAGAATGAGATAAATAAACCAATTATATGCTTAATAGCTCATGAAAGCGAACAATAAACTAAAATTATTCCATATGTAATGTACTTTGGAATTATGTACATGGGAAGTGAAAATTATTTTAACAATACTTTTCCAATATTAACTTGGCAAGATATTTCCTAAAGTGGAGGAAGTAAGTTAGTTCTTTGTTAACATTCAAACGGAACAGTCGATGCGGAATCGCGTTCTTAAAACCGTATAATGGAGTGCATAGGTTAAAGCCTAAATTCAGTGGAAAACGGGAGTTACATAAATTAACACTTTTCGAGTCAAAACTAATGAAATAATCCACGAGAATAGTGAAAACGAGCAATACACCACATAATACTAGTGATTTAAACCATTGAAACTACATAATATTAATAATTCACTCTACAACAGATTAACAATTCTTCGTCACGAACAGACATAAAGTGAACACCTCTAATAGAAAACAATTAACACCAGTGGACACTGAACACTCATCCAGAATACCTCAACCAACATAATAGACAGTATACACAATTTCGGAGATCCTCAAAACAATTATAAAGGTGAATTTATTGTGAGATTTTCCTGTGACAATATTACGTATAACCTCATCAATTCAGCTAGCCGCCATGATGGTCCCAAGATGCACTGCAACCTTTCTCGACTGATTTCATAGAAGCAGCATTGGTTTGAAAATTCAAATATATTAAACATTATATATTATTCACAATTGTTAAATAATAATTATTTAAGATTATTTCTTGTAAATGTTATACTTTCTAGTCCTGCCCTTTTCTGACTATATAAAAACAATCGTTGAAAGAACCTTTTTTAATAATTATATAAAATTTTAACCTGTATTCACGTATCGATATATCCATGTGACGGAGTCGAACAATCTCTAAATCGATTTAAAATCGATTATTATTAATACTTGTCAATAAATCAATTTATTTCAACTGTGTGAATTATAAAATTATTTCACATTTTACTTTAAGTGTTTAATTAACCACGAGACTTCCTGGAAGACGAGAAATATTAACGAAAGGTGAGATACTGGAGCAGCACTGAAAATCATTAATCGATTGCTGAAACCAGATAATCTGATTAACTCCAGATTTTGTTAAGCTCTACCAAAAGTACAAATTAAACCGAAAGTACCTTACAGAATTTTAAAAATTTGAATAAAACATAAAACCAGGATTAATTCTAAATTATATACACAACAAACAAACAAATTTTTTTTTCACAAAATTTTTTTTAATTACAATTTTTTTTTCTTTCTTTTATTTGTAACTACAGTTAACAGGTCTTGTTACAATATGCATATATTGTTTGTATATTTAATTACATAAAATATTTTTTTATGTATAAGAGAGTCAGTTACATAGCTCTTAAGAATGTCAATACCAATGAAAGAAGAAAGTTTGCTTGCATTCTCTGTTATCTGTCCATGCTGTGGAATACATGATCTGTAAATTACACAAACAGTGATGTGTGTTATACAAACAGTGATCTGTAGATCATACAAACAGTACAGTAGAACCTCACTAATTCGTCATCTACGGGACCGAAAGGGTGACGAATTTGTGAAATAGACGAATTAGTGAGGGAGTAAGAAACAAATCCATTAAAGACAATACAAAATGTTTTAATACAACACTAGCATTGTCGAATACTAATGTTATGGTCGAACATATTTTATTGGTGGAAATTTTCAAACTCTAACAAGTTAAGCACTGTGCTTTTCCATCATCACTAAAAATTTCATAGCCTACATCCGGTAAGTCTATTTCACAGCAATTTTTGACGTCGTCTTCATTCAAACTGTTAAATGCTGGTAGAGATTGGCAGATATCTAGCTATTCCGATGTGGGGTCAAGACCTTCTAGTTCTGTAGGCGCTGGATGTAATTCAGATGGCCGTAACTTATTTCAGGCAGATTTTCGAGTGTTTTCCGGAATGCTTGTACATGCATCAGCCACCAGCCTAAAATTTTGGAAACGTATTACGCTGTAACAACACAACCCAACACTTATTGTGCCGTGTACACAAGTACGGAATACCCATTCTCGGAACCAGTACCTTCCGCAAACGTTCTTCCTGGCTATTGTTAGAACCCCGGCCACAATCTGTACTTTTCTTTTTTACCCCGGCTATAATTAGAGCGTATATGATACTCACTTGTTAATAAAGAAAAAAAAGGTTGAGTGGGTGACGAATTACAGAGGGAGACGGATTAGTGAGGTTCCACTGTATATACAAATGTGTTAAAATAATTGTTTGAAGACTGAATAGGTTGGACCCTCTATGAGTATTGAATAGATTGGACTGGAATTTCTTTGTGTACGGAAAGATGCCTATACCGGTACAAATTTTTTCATATATCTCGCTCATATTCTTCAGTCAAAACTAATTTCTGCATAATAGTAGTAAGCCTACCTGTAATTAATTTACAAACTAATTTAAAAATTACGTACTTACGACTTAATTCGTTCAAGGTAATAAAGACGACACAATTTCGCTTAATTCACTTGGTAATTTCGTGACTTCGTCATGTAAAAATTCTACTTCTTCGAATTTTTTTTGCAGAGAATTGAATGAGTCACGTAAGTAGAGGGAAAATGACAGTTCTGACTCACAAAGGAATGCCGCCTTTCCCACGGTCTAGATCAAAGAGATGCCGCCGTTCCCACGGTCCAAGATTTTTTCCCACGCTCTCCCCACCACCGCTGGACCACAGCATCCCAAAGGACCGCGAATTTCCGCGAATAAATTTTTTTAATTTGATATTTTTATTTTTTTAATTAAATTGATTTGCATATCTGCGAATATATGCAGCCTTTCGCGAGCCTAAATCACTTTCACTTTCTAATTTCCGCGAATATAATTTTTTATATGCAGCCTTTCGCGAGCCTAGATCACTTTCACTTTCTACTGGACCACAGCATCCGCGACTTTTTCGCTGATCTGTGTCAAGATCCGCGACTTTTTCGCGTATCTGGACCACAGCATCCGCGAATATAATTTTTTTTTTTTTTTTTATATGCCGCCTTTCGCGAGCTTAGATCACTTTCACTTTCTATCACTTGATGTATTATAGTGTATATATTAAATATATGATCAGGGTTACCAACCTTGCATGAGTTCAAATTTGTTATAATGTATATTAAATCTATATGATCAGGTTTACCAAGTATCCCTCCTCAGACGCTGGTGTTACTTTGCATTTTTGCATTAAATATATATATCGTAAACAATGAAATAATAATATTTCGTCATTGTAAGATTTTAATAAAACAATTATCAGTTTAAATTCTCTCTCTCTCTCTCTCACACTTGTTGTGTATGTTTCTCTCTCTCTCTCTGTGGTCAGTACCGCGCGCATGTATATGAAATTAGAAAGTTTATATTTATTCGGCAAATATTAACGCCCTCTCTCTCTCTCTCTCTCTCTCTCTCTCGCTCGCAGACGTCGGAAGCAATTCGAGGTCATTGACACGACTTTACACTGACACATTGCAGTCTCTCACTCTCTCTCTCTCGCTCTCTCTCTCTCTCTGGGTTAAGCTGGTGTTGTACGTTACTAAAATCATAGCAAATATTTTCATTCTAAGCATGTATTACTGTTTAGTAATAATTACAGCCCCAACAAAGGATATATAAGTTTGTGTACATGGATTGTATATTGCAAGTACGGAATTATTATTTAAATCCGATATCTGTTTTTATTAAAATCATACAATGTCAAAAGAGGATAGTTGTCTGTTACGAACCAGTACTAACTC
Organism: Magicicada septendecula; assembly: GCA_034769895.1. NCBI lineage: Eukaryota > Metazoa > Arthropoda > Insecta > Hemiptera > Cicadidae > Magicicada > Magicicada septendecula. The sequence goes on along the minus strand of CM068369.1, from coordinate 399,566,314 downwards.
TCCTATATGGCCGTCGCTCGCATCATCCGTATTTAAAGTTCGCTACTTCCAGTACACATGGCCTCTGTAACAGATTTGGTCTCCAACAGGTGTGATTCGAACGGTAAGAGCAAGAACAATATGAACAAGGCCAAGGACATTATATGTCTAGTATCCCTCCTCAGACGCTGGTGTTACTTTGTGTCATAAAATCTCGTGGCACTCAAGATAAGAGACAATACGTTTGCAAAAAACGACAAAATTGAACTTCTGGAAACAAAATTGTACGGTTTGTAAGTAATATCGACAACACAGGTCAGCATTTTTCGGTCATTGACAGATAAAGGGATCGTCACATTAGGACTACTGACTGCTAAATCCAGTAGTACAAGAACTTAGATATTTGTTGAATCAGTAGCAAAAAAATGTTAGATCTACTGTTTTCAGCGTACATAGACATTTGATAATATTCCATTTTGGTTGTATTCGTGAAGCCATAGTGTAATGGCTGTCCTTGGAAGTCATGTAACCCTTAGTGTTTGTGCGGGAATCGTAGTCGGATTTTAGTTTCTGTCATGTCTTTCGTCCGTTTGTGTGCAGGTTGTCTTTACAGTCATGAAAATCATTTCAAGAGGTAAGCCGCGTTGTATTGTTCGCGTACCGCGAGCATATGCGGTGGTGATTGCTGTACAAGAATTCTACGGACTGATGTGTTACGAAATTAGCGTGGTAACCAAGTTCTATGACATAGAGCGCGGGTTTCTCCGTACAATTGTGTAACGTCGCGTAGCATTTTTGTGCGATGTTAAGCGACCTATAAAACGTAATGAACCTGTTGTGCCATGATGACGGAGTTGCACAGATGCGTGTGATAATAATATTTCCCTTATTCAAACGATTTGTATGTGTGTACACGAACTTAAATACAGACGATTGTAATTTTAAAAATTCATTTTTTGCATTAAATATATATCGTAAACAATGAAATAATAATATTTCGTCATTGTAAGATTTTAATAAAACAATTATCAGTTTAAATAATAATTTTCATGATTGTAAGATACAACCTACAAATTATTAAAATGTCTCTCTCACACACATTTCTGATTACTATACAAATAATTGCATGCATATTCGGAGTACGTTGACAGCGAAACAAGTCTATGCACACACACACACAACGATACTGAATTAGATATAGTTATTATTTGCTAAATTAAACCAGAGGTCATTAACCTTGTGTACGACGTCCTACATTCTAATTTCACACCTGCTAGTCATTAGCAGTAATTAGGATTATAAAGTATTTACTCTAAAAACGGACAACTCTACTTTCTAATTTGACACCTGTCAAGCATTAACACCGCTTACAACGTTGACTTCATTTTTCATTGTATTAAATAATTAACAAATATTAACTATGTGTGCGTGTGTGTTGTCAACTACTTACATGCGCGTTCTCTCTCTTAACATAACGCTTCGTGTGAAGCGTTTTGTAGAGCAGATTCAACTGTGGAAGGTTTCATACCGTTTCTCCTCTCTCTCTCTCTCTCGCTCGCAGACGTCGGAAGCAATTCCTAGTTTATAATGTAATTACCTGTGCGTGTATGTCTCTCTTTACTCGACAAATATTAACGCCCTCTCTCTCTCGCAGACGTCGGAAGCAATTCCTAGTTTATAATGTAATTACCTATGCGTGTATGTCTCTCTTTAGCATAAAAAAAAATCTCCTTGAAATAAGGTATTTTCAAAAGTTTTGTGTACACATATGAAATAATAATAATATTTTTAATAAAACAATTATCAGTTTAAATAATAATTGTCATGATTGTAAGATACAATCTGCAAATTATTCAGCTTCAAATAAGTGATATTTACAATGAAACTATTTTCAAATAAAAATGATGTTGGTTCGACAACCTTTTGTTTTTAAGACTATAACAAGAATGAGACAAGGATCAGCTCTCTCTCCCCCTCTCTCTCTCTCACACATACACACACACACACACACACACACACACACACACACACACACATTTAGTATGAACAGACGTGTCTTTGTTAGTAAAATGTACAAATCACATGACTTTATGTGAACTTCAAAGGGTTCAAATGTTTCAAAATAAAAATATATAAAACAAAAAAATACAGAATATATGAAATGTATATTACAAATAAAATATATATTACATATTATGAATTTGTGAAGCAATCTTCTTCTTCTTCTTCATTTGGTACTACATTAAGACAGTCCTTGGACTTCACTTTTATGGGGTTTTCATAAACATAAAGATCACTACCACCAATAATTTGTGGTACAATACTTCTATTCAATGGTAAAACCTAAAACAAAGCATTAAATAAAACATGCAATCAGTATTAATAATACAAAATCACTGTTTTATTAATTTAAAATACTGTATAATTGCTTACGATTAACAAATAAGAGAAAGACATACATTACAATTCTTTTCATTCTTTTATTCAAATGTAACATTCAAATTTAAACGTTACAATCTGTATAACGTTCTGTTTCAGATAATAGTTTGAATATAAAATGAAATGGAATGCAGTATTTTGTTATGAGAAATTACATTGTAAATTACAGAATTGTTCCAATTTGTTGACAGAAAACAATTATGTGATCAAATAAACATTACTAGAGCTCAAAACAGTACAAAGTCATACTTTTGGTGAAGAAAATCACGTCAACAACAACAAAAGTTGTTTGTGTTTCAACAGCTACAAACAATAATTAATTTTCTTACACTAGTAAACATTTTGTTGTAATTGTTTCAATTAAAGGAAACATATATATATATATATATATATATATATATATATATTCGTTGAGAAAATCTGTTGTGGCTGGACGAAACATGTGTCTGAATAAATTTTCTCTCTACATAGCAGTTGTAAAAGTAGTCATATACATTATGTGCTATATATACAAAAGGCTTTCAACGTGTTTGTCATTTCAACCAATTTGTACTGCGCTCTAATTGTATAAAAATAACTGTACCGCTCCATACAACTGAGAATAAATCCATGCAAACACACACACACACACACACACACACACACACACACACACACACAACGATGTTTCTACTTATTTGAACAAGTCCTGTATTAAATGCACTTGTTAATGTTTTAATGTGAACAATTTTACGTTTAAATAAAATCTGTACATACAATAAAATTATGTTTCAGTATTAAAGATATAAATATTACTGTTTTATTAATTTAAAATACCATATAATTGCTTACGCTTGACTAATAAGAGAAAAGACATACTTTACGGAATTTCTTGAAATTTTTGCAGTTAGTCTTCTGCTCATGTGTACTGGTAGTCTGTTTGGGTACGGTTAACCATTTAAATTCAATGTTCTTGTTGTTAACCTTCTGCTCCTGTCCCTCTCGTTTACTGGTGGTATGTTTGGCTACAGTTAACCATTTAGGTTCAATGTTCTGAGAAGTATTCATCATCTTCTTGTTCCTATAATAACAGTACCTGCTTCAGTACTATATATATTATGTGCTATATATACATAAGGCTTTCAACCAAATTGTACCGAGATCTAATCGTGTAAGAATAACTGAGAATAAATCCAGACAAACATACACACACGCACACACACACACACACACACACACACACACACAACCAATGAACTGTCTCTTGACATCGTTTAGAAATTGACATGACAGAGAAAATTTTCATGTTCCACCTTGTACCGAGATCTAATTGTGTGTAAGAATAACTGTACCGTCACATACAACTGAGAATAAACATACACACACACACGCACACACTTTACGATGTTTTTACTTATTTGAACAAGTCATGTATTAAATTCAATAAATAATGCACTTGATAATGTTTTAATGGGAATAATTTTACGTTTAAATAAAATCTGTACATACAATAAAATTATGTTCACTTTAAGAAATAAAAACTGCACAGTATGTTTCTTTGATTGCAGACGAAACATCAGACATCCCGTCTGTATTTCAGTTAGTTATAGTTTTCCACTATGTTTAGCTAATGGTCAACCAGTTGAAAGTTTTTGGAAATTTGATAACCCTGAAGGCACGACGCAGAATCTATTGGTCTAAGCGTACATTTATTATGTAAATCATCTCTTTTTCAGTCATCTACGTATATGCATTTGAATTATTTGCGCATGCACATACAACTGAGAATAAATCCATACAAACACACGCACACTTAGCGACGTTGATATAAATATTACTGTTTTATTAATTTAAAATACCGTATAATTGCTTACGATGCGCACACTTAGCAACGTTTTTACTTATTTAAACAAGCTATGTATTAACTTCAATAAATAATGCACTTGATAATGTTTAAATATTTCCAACAACTATGTTGATTAGAAGTGCTGTAAGTTCAATAACAATGTTCGCTACGTAACGTGTTCAAATCTGTTTACTCACCTCTTAAATGTTGATGCACGCAATTATCGATTTCACAATGAGGTATGAAGGCTAATTGCATTCTTCACGTATATATATATTGATGTATCTTACAACGGTAGGGTAGGGGTAGCTTGCGTGTTTGTTTTGAAAGTCATTGTCCGCCGTTGGAAACTTTCAGAAGTTAGCGATACTGAAAGTATTTTCGTGCATTAGTCAAAATTAGGAAAACAATGCAGAGAGAGAGCGAGTGGACACACATGTAAGTAGCTCGATACTCAGTGACAACAACACACACACACACACACACACACACACATACACAACGATGTTTCTACTTATTTGAACAAGTCCTGTATTAAATGCACTTGTTAATGTTTTAATGTGAACAATTTTACGTTTAAATAAAATCTGTACATACAATAAAATTATGTTTCAGTATTAATGATATAAATATTACTGTTTTATTAATTTAAAATACTGTATATATATATATATATATAACCTAGGAACTTCGCAGGTGAAGAAATTAATTTCTATTTTTCATCTGTAACGACATGCGTGTATAATTTTAATTTATTTCACTATACACCTTCGCCACCGCTGCTACCACAGTCGTCAGTAATAAAAAAAGAAGAAGAAAGATCAGTTAGGAAACGCATCAGTACTCGTTCGAAACTGAAACGATTAACGTACCTTACGTCTTACGTCTTACGTCTTACGTCTTACGTCTTACGTCTTACGTCTTACGTTTTGCGTTTTACGTCTTACGTCTTACGTCTTACGTCTTACGTTTACGTTTTACGTCTTACGTCTTACGTTTTAGTTTCACATCTTACGTCTTACGTCTTACGTTTTACGTTTTACGTCTTACATTTTACGTCTTACGTCTTACGTCTTACGTTTTACGTTTTACGTTTTTTTATTCGCGGAAATTCACGGATGCTGTGGTCCATTGGGACTGATGTTAATCGTTTCAGTTTCGAACGAGAACTGATTAGCAATTGTGTTTGCGTTCGAGAAGTTTAAACCCTTCCTAGAACATAAAGAATTCCTTTTGGAAACCGTCAATCAGGCGTTATCTTGGTTATTGAATCACCCTAAACAGTTAGGACGAATTGGAAGGTGGATATTGAAGTTAAACTGCTACAAAATCAGAGTGCAGCATATAAAAGGTACTCAAAACGTAGTCGCTGATACCCTGTCCCGTATGTTCCAGTCGCCCACTAAAACTCCTGAAAACAAAGAGAATCCGGAAATAGCACATGCTAACGCCGTAATTACTGAATTCCCCCTTGCCTTCACAAACATTGCTCTGTATCAACAACAAGACCTCTCACTGAAGCCTATTATAGAACAACTTACGCAAGGTATTAAATCCGAGAAGTACGTATTGAGTAGAAATGTACTATGTCACAAGATAAGAATAATAGCCCCGGATGTAATTAAGCCCATGCTGATGGAATACTTCCATTCATCTACCATAGGAGCCCATATGGGAATCAATAAGACAATACATCGTGTTCGAAAGGAATATCATTGGAACAATATGAACAGCGAAATAGCCAACTTCGTAAAGAAATGTACATTATGTGCCCTCAGTAAACCGGTCCGAAATAATCAAGTGAGCCAAATGATTTCAGAAATCCCTAAGACCCCTTTTTCTAAACTTTATCTAGATTTCTCAGGTCCATATCCACGATCCAAATCAGGCAATACAATGTTACTCATCTGTGTAGATTCGTTCACTAAATTTGTTTGGATGTATCCCATGCGACGAGCATTAGCGTCGACGACTGTAAAAATATTACAGGAAAGACTATTTAAAGACTACGGTACTCCAGTACGTATAGTATCTGATAACAGTCCACAGTTTAAAGCGAAAGAATTTAGGAATATGTGTTTCAAGTTAGGGATAGACCATATAACCACTACAGAGTATCGACCGCAAGGCAATATTGCTGAAAGGTATCTACGAAACCTCAAATCTGCGCTAATCGCCTATCATGCAAACGATCATACGTCGTGGGACCAAAACCTATCCAGGATTCAATATGCTTTTAATTCAGCTTATCACGAAGGTCGCAAGTCGACCCCGTTTGAGTTACTGTACAAATACCGACCAAACCACCCTTTGTCCACAAGATGGAATATACACGATCTGCTGCCTCCGCAAATAACGGATAAGCAGATAAAGCGAATATGGAATAAAGCCCGCTCTAATTTAAGAGCAAACTTAGAGAAATCCAGAAAATACCACTGCATTTAATACAGGACTTGTTCAAATAAGTTGAAACAGCGTTGTGTATGTGTGTGTGTGTGTGTGTGTGTGTGTGTGTGTGTGTGTGTGTGTGTCGCAAATTTCTGAAAGCATTCCACTGTGTGTGTACAATGACCCTAATTGAAGATATATTTTAGGTATAGCTGAATTTAAAGCGTACAAGCCTTCAGTAAGAAACTATTGTAATACAGGAGGTCATTGACACGACTTTACACTGACACATTGCAGTCTCTCCCTAACGTCTGTGTGTATTTGTAAAAGTAATAAAGATTGTACGTTTTTTAGTTTAAAAGATTAGACACTAGAAAAAAAAAATATTACCATCCTTGTTAAAGTACAGTGAAAACTTTGTTATTAAAATTTTACTTTTAATCGTGTTGACCGCATCTAGGGAAGAAACACGATTCCCAAGTTCTTTTTGTGTTTCACAGAGAAAAACAGAGGAAACATTTCCATCTAATGTATATTTATCTTTTTTAAAATATATTTATTTGAGACTGTAGTTGTTGTTCTGCTTTGTGAAGAATTATTTTTTCTTCCGAGCAGTTTATCTAAATAGACATGGTTGCGGTAAAGTCAGTGTATATCTTTTACGTTTCTTATTTTTTTATGAAATTATCTCCCAGCGAATATTTATATTTTGTTCAGTGAGCATATGAAGACCTTCCCTACGTACACGCATAGCCCCAGATTTAAAATATATTTATTTGAGACTGTAGTTGTTGTTGTTCTGCTTTGTGAAGAATTATTTTTTCTTCCGAGCCGTTTATCTAAATAGACGTGGTTGCGGTAAAGTCAGCGTATAAGTTGTTCTATAATAGGCTTCAGTGAGAGGTCTTGTTGTTGATACAGAGCAATGTTTGTGAAGGCAAGGGGGAATTCAGTAATTACGGCGTTAGCATGTGCTATTTCCGGATTCTCTTTGTTTTCAGGAGTTTTAGTGGGCGACTGGAACATACGGGACAGGGTATCAGCGACTACGTTTTGAGTACCTTTTATATGCTGCACTCTGAATTTGTAGCAGTTTAACTTCAATATCCACCTTCCAATTCGTCCTAACTGTTTAGGGTGATTCAATAACCAAGATAACGCCTGATTGACGGTTTCCAAAAGGAATTCTTTATGTTCTAGGAAGGGTTTAAACTTCTCGAACGCAAACACAATTGCTAATCAGTTCTCGTTCGAAACTGAAACGATTAACATCAGTCCCAATGGACCACAGCATCCGTGAATTTCCGCGAATAAAAAAACGTAAAACGTAAAACGTAAGACGTAAGACGTAAGACGTAAAATGTAAGACGTAAAACGTAAAACGTAAGACGTAAGACGTAAGATGTGAAACTAAAACGTAAGACGTAAGACGTAAAACGTAAACGTAAGACGTAAGACGTAAGACGTAAAACGTAAAACGTAAGACGTAAGACGTAAGACGTAAGACGTAAGACGTAAGACGTAAGACGTAAGACGTAAGACGTAAGGTACGTTAATCGTTTCAGTTTCGAACGAGTACTGATGCGTTTCCTAACTGATCTTTCTTCTTCTTTTTTTATTACTGACGACTGTGGTAGCAGCGGTGGCGAAGGTGTATAGTGAAATAAATTAAAATTATACACGCATGTAGTTACAGATGAAAAATAGAAATTAATTTCTTCACCTGCGAAGTTCCTAGGTTATATATATATATACAGTATTTTAAATTAATAAAACAGTAATATTTATATCATTAATACTGAAACATAATTTTATTGTATGTACAGATTTTATTTAAACGTAAAATTGTTCACATTAAAACATTAACAAGTGCATTTAATACAGGACTTGTTCAAATAAGTAGAAACATCGTTGTGTATGTGTGTGTGTGTGTGTGTGTGTGTGTGTGTTGTTGTCACTGAGTATCGAGCTACTTACATGTGTGTCCACTCGCTCTCTCTCTGCATTGTTTTCCTAATTTTGACTAATGCACGAAAATACTTTCAGTATCGCTAACTTCTGAAAGTTTCCAACGGCGGACAATGACTTTCAAAACAAACACGCAAGCTACCCCTACCCTACCGTTGTAAGATACATCAATATATATATACGTGAAGAATGCAATTAGCCTTCATACCTCATTGTGAAATCGATAATTGCGTGCATCAACATTTAAGAGGTGAGTAAACAGATTTGAATACGTTACGTAGCGAACATTGTTATTGAACTTACAGCACTTCTAATCAACATAGTTGTTGGAAATATTTAAACATTATCAAGTGCATTATTTATTGAAGTTAATACATAGCTTGTTTAAATAAGTAAAAACGTTGCTAAGTGTGCGCGTCGTAAGCAATTATACGGTATTTTAAATTAATAAAACAGTAATATTTATATCAACGTCGCTAAGTGTGCGTGTGTTTGTATGGATTTATTCTCAGTTGTATGTGCATGCGCAAATAATTCAAATGCATATACGTAGATGACTGAAAAAGAGATGATTTACATAATAAATGTACGCTTAGACCAATAGATTCTGCGTCGTGCCTTCAGGGTTATCAAATTTCCAAAAACTTTCAACTGGTTGACCATTAGCTAAACATAGTGGAAAACTATAACTAACTGAAATACAGACGGGATGTCTGATGTTTCGTCTGCAATCAAAGAAACATACTGTGCAGTTTTTATTTCTTAAAGTGAACATAATTTTATTGTATGTACAGATTTTATTTAAACGTAAAATTATTCCCATTAAAACATTATCAAGTGCATTATTTATTGAATTTAATACATGACTTGTTCAAATAAGTAAAAACATCGTAAAGTGTGTGCGTGTGTGTGTGTATGTTTATTCTCAGTTGTATGTGACGGTACAGTTATTCTTACACACAATTAGATCTCGGTACAAGGTGGAACATGAAAATTTTCTCTGTCATGTCAATTTCTAAACGATGTCAAGAGACAGTTCATTGGTTTTGTGTGTGTGTGTGTGTGTGTGTGTGTGTGCGTGCGTGTGTGTATGTTTGTATGGATTTATTCTCAGTTATTCTTACACGATTAGATCTCGGTACAATTTGGTTGAAAGCCTTATGTATATATAGCACATAATATATATAGTACTGAAGCAGGTACTGTTATTATAGGAACAAGAAGATGATGAATACTTCTCAGAACATTGAACCTAAATGGTTAACTGTAGCCAAACATACCACCAGTAAACGAGAGGGACAGGAGCAGAAGGTTAACAACAAGAACATTGAATTTAAATGGTTAACCGTACCCAAACAGACTACCAGTACACATGAGCAGAAGACTAACTGCAAAAATTTCAAGAAATTCCGTAAAGTATGTCTTTTCTCTTATTAGTCAAGCGTAAGCAATTATATGGTATTTTAAATTAATAAAACAGTAATATTTATATCTTTAATACTGAAACATAATTTTATTGTATGTACAGATTTTATTTAAACGTAAAATTGTTCACATTAAAACATTAACAAGTGCATTTAATACAGGACTTGTTCAAATAAGTAGAAACATCGTTGTGTGTGTGTGTGTGTGTGTGTGTGTTTGCATGGATTTATTCTCAGTTGTATGGAGCGGTACAGTTATTTTTATACAATTAGAGCGCAGTACAAATTGGTTGAAATGACAAACACGTTGAAAGCCTTTTGTATATATAGCACATAATGTATATGACTACTTTTACAACTGCTATGTAGAGAGAAAATTTATTCAGACACATGTTTCGTCCAGCCACAACAGATTTTCTCAACGAATATATATATATATATATATATATATATATATATATGTTTCCTTTAATTGAAACAATTACAACAAAATGCTTACTAGTGTAAGAAAATTAATTATTGTTTGTAGCTGTTGAAACACAAACAACTTTTGTTGTTGTTGACGTGATTTTCTTCACCAAAAGTATGACTTTGTACTGTTTTGAGCTCTAGTAATGTTTATTTGATCACATAATTGTTTTCTGTCAACAAATTGGAACAATTCTGTAATTTACAATGTAATTTCTCATAACAAAATACTGCATTCCATTTCATTTTATATTCAAACTATTATCTGAAACAGAACGTTATACAGATTGTAACGTTTAAATTTGAATGTTACATTTGAATAAAAGAATGAAAAGAATTGTAATGTATGTCTTTCTCTTATTTGTTAATCGTAAGCAATTATACAGTATTTTAAATTAATAAAACAGTGATTTTGTATTATTAATACTGATTGCATGTTTTATTTAATGCTTTGTTTTAGGTTTTACCATTGAATAGAAGTATTGTACCACAAATTATTGGTGGTAGTGATCTTTATGTTTATGAAAACCCCATAAAAGTGAAGTCCAAGGACTGTCTTAATGTAGTACCAAATGAAGAAGAAGAAGATTGCTTCACAAATTCATAATATGTAATATATATTTTATTTGTAATATACATTTCATATATTCTGTATTTTTTTGTTTTATATATTTTTATTTTGAAACATTTGAATCCTTTGAAGTTCACATAAAGTCATGTGATTTGTACATTTTACTAACAAAGACACGTCTGTTCATACTAAATGTGTGTGTGTGTGTGTGTGTGTGTGTGTGTGTGTGTGTGTATGTGTGAGAGAGAGAGAGGGGGAGAGAGAGCTGATCCTTGTCTCATTCTTGTTATAGTCTTAAAAACAAAAGGTTGTCGAACCAACATCATTTTTATTTGAAAATAGTTTCATTGTAAATATCACTTATTTGAAGCTGAATAATTTGCAGATTGTATCTTACAATCATGACAATTATTATTTAAACTGATAATTGTTTTATTAAAAATATTATTATTATTTCATATGTGTACACAAAACTTTTGAAAATACCTTATTTCAAGGAGATTTTTTTTTATGCTAAAGAGAGACATACACGCATAGGTAATTACATTATAAACTAGGAATTGCTTCCGACGTCTGCGAGAGAGAGAGGGCGTTAATATTTGTCGAGTAAAGAGAGACATACACGCACAGGTAATTACATTATAAACTAGGAATTGCTTCCGACGTCTGCGAGCGAGAGAGAGAGAGAGAGGAGAAACGGTATGAAACCTTCCACAGTTGAATCTGCTCTACAAAACGCTTCACACGAAGCGTTATGTTAAGAGAGAGAACGCGCATGTAAGTAGTTGACAACACACACGCACACATAGTTAATATTTGTTAATTATTTAATACAATGAAAAATGAAGTCAACGTTGTAAGCGGTGTTAATGCTTGACAGGTGTCAAATTAGAAAGTAGAGTTGTCCGTTTTTAGAGTAAATACTTTATAATCCTAATTACTGCTAATGACTAGCAGGTGTGAAATTAGAATGTAGGACGTCGTACACAAGGTTAATGACCTCTGGTTTAATTTAGCAAATAATAACTATATCTAATTCAGTATCGTTGTGTGTGTGTGTGCATAGACTTGTTTCGCTGTCAACGTACTCCGAATATGCATGCAATTATTTGTATAGTAATCAGAAATGTGTGTGAGAGAGACATTTTAATAATTTGTAGGTTGTATCTTACAATCATGAAAATTATTATTTAAACTGATAATTGTTTTATTAAAATCTTACAATGACGAAATATTATTATTTCATTGTTTACGATATATATTTAATGCAAAAAATGAATTTTTAAAATTACAATCGTCTGTATTTAAGTTCGTGTACACACATACAAATCGTTTGAATAAGGGAAATATTATTATCACACGCATCTGTGCAACTCCGTCATCATGGCACAACAGGTTCATTACGTTTTATAGGTCGCTTAACATCGCACAAAAATGCTACGCGACGTTACACAATTGTACGGAGAAACCCGCGCTCTATGTCATAGAACTTGGTTACCACGCTAATTTCGTAACACATCAGTCCGTAGAATTCTTGTACAGCAATCACCACCGCATATGCTCGCGGTACGCGAACAATACAACGCGGCTTACCTCTTGAAATGATTTTCATGACTGTAAAGACAACCTGCACACAAACGGACGAAAGACATGACAGAAACTAAAATCCGACTACGATTCCCGCACAAACACTAAGGGTTACATGACTTCCAAGGACAGCCATTACACTATGGCTTCACGAATACAACCAAAATGGAATATTATCAAATGTCTATGTACGCTGAAAACAGTAGATCTAACATTTTTTTGCTACTGATTCAACAAATATCTAAGTTCTTGTACTACTGGATTTAGCAGTCAGTAGTCCTAATGTGACGATCCCTTTATCTGTCAATGACCGAAAAATGCTGACCTGTGTTGTCGATATTACTTACAAACCGTACAATTTTGTTTCCAGAAGTTCAATTTTGTCGTTTTTTGCAAACGTATTGTCTCTTATCTTGAGTGCCACGAGATTTTATGACACAAAGTAACACCAGCGTCTGAGGAGGGATACTAGACATATAATGTCCTTGGCCTTGTTCATATTGTTCTTGCTCTTACCGTTCGAATCACACCTGTTGGAGACCAAATCTGTTACAGAGGCCATGTGTACTGGAAGTAGCGAACTTTAAATACGGATGATGCGAGCGACGGCCATATAGGAGAGTTAGTACTGGTTCGTAACAGACAACTATCCTCTTTTGACATTGTATGATTTTAATAAAAACAGATATCGGATTTAAATAATAATTCCGTACTTGCAATATACAATCCATGTACACAAACTTATATATCCTTTGTTGGGGCTGTAATTATTACTAAACAGTAATACATGCTTAGAATGAAAATATTTGCTATGATTTTAGTAACGTACAACACCAGCTTAACCCAGAGAGAGAGAGAGAGCGAGAGAGAGAGAGTGAGAGACTGCAATGTGTCAGTGTAAAGTCGTGTCAATGACCTCGAATTGCTTCCGACGTCTGCGAGCGAGAGAGAGAGAGAGAGAGAGAGGGCGTTAATATTTGCCGAATAAATATAAACTTTCTAATTTCATATACATGCGCGCGGTACTGACCACAGAGAGAGAGAGAGAGAGAAACATACACAACAAGTGAGAGAGAGAGAGAGAGAGAATTTAAACTGATAATTGTTTTATTAAAATCTTACAATGACGAAATATTATTATTTCATTGTTTACGATATATATATTTAATGCAAAAATGCAAAGTAACACCAGCGTCTGAGGAGGGATACTTGGTAAACCTGATCATATAGATTTAATATACATTATAACAAATTTGAACTCATGCAAGGTTGGTAACCCTGATCATATATTTTAATATACACTATAATACACACACACATATCAAGTTTGAACCCATACATAGGTTGGTAAACCTGATCATATAGATTTAATATACATTATAACAAATTTGAACTCATGCAAGGTTGGTAACCCTGATCATATATTTAATATATACACTATAATACATCAAGTGATAGAAAGTGAAAGTGATCTAAGCTCGCGAAAGGCGGCATATAAAAAAAAAAAAAAAATTATATTCGCGGATGCTGTGGTCCAGATACGCGAAAAATTCGCGGATCTTGACACAGATAAGCGAAAAAGTCGCGGATGCTGTGGTCCAGTAGAAAGTGAAAGTGATCTAGGCTCGCGAAAGGCTGCATATAAAAAATTATATTCGCGGAAATTAGAAAGTGAAAGTGATTTAGGCTCGCGAAAGGCTGCATATATTCGCAGATATGCAAATCAATTTAATTAAAAAAATAAAAATATCAAATTAAAAAAATTTATTCGCGGAAATTCGCGGTCCTTTGGGATGCTGTGGTCCAGCGGTGGTGGGGAGAGCGTGGGAAAAAATCTTGGACCGTGGGAACGGCGGCATCTCTTTGATCTAGACCGTGGGAAATTCGGCATTCCTTTGTGAGTCAGAACTGTCATTTTCCCTCTACTCACGTATTTCTTCTCGGCTGTCTGATTCGTCTACTTCAATTTTGGTTCCAATGGCTGTAAACCATCACAAAATATTACATAAAAGAACAGTAGATGACAGCACAAGTATTAAATTTGATAAGACAATTATTGCAATACCTACATTGATTTATGCGAGCGAGACGTGGGTCATGACAAAAAAAGGAATAAGGAAAGTTTCAGAGTGCTAAAATGCAGTTTTCTCGAAATACTTTAATGTTACATTTGCAAGATAGAATAAGAAATGAGGATATCACAGCAGAATTTGAAGTAAAGGAAATAAATGAAATTATTTCAATTTACAGAAGACAGGGGTGGGATCAGCTGCAAAGAATGACAGAGGAGCGATTGCCGAAAGCGGTACTGAACTATAAAGACATTGGTAGAAGAGACGTGGGTCGTCCGAGGATGAGATGGGTGCCAGAACATGTTTATATAACCTAATCGTTAAAGAAGAAGAAGAAGAAGAAGAAGAAGAAGAAGAAGAAGAAGAAGAAGAAGAAGAAGAAGAAGAAGAAGAAGAAGAAGAAGAGTCGATTTTCATATCTCGAAAAGTATTGAATGCGTTACACAAGTAATGGCTTCCATAGGCAAATATTCCATTAGCTTTAAAATAATAATCAGAAACATAATATTAGAGTAAATGTCCTACTTTTATGTCTTGTTGTATAGTAGGAATAAAAAGGAGCAAATCGTAGTGTGTGTTTTTGAAAATAAATAATGTGTTACTCCATTTTATGGGCAGGGAAAACAGAGAGATTATATATTACTATAACAGAGACACGGAAAATTTGTATATAGTTTTCTCTGAATAACGACTATCAACTATAGAATCTTAAATGTAGGCTTGCTTCTGCTGACAATACTGATACAAATTTTTTTTAAACATCTCCTTCATATTCTTCATTTAAACTAGTTTCAGCATAATACCTTTGAATTTAAAAATTTGGGAACATTCATTTACCAGTTTTATGGTCTTCTGGTGAATAGCACCAACTTCATCGAATTTCAATTGTAACGATCTAAAGTCGTCCCAGATGTTTTCTGTATCAGCAATATCGTCGTCCATATCTGTAAAACATCACAAAATTATCACATACAAGAACAGTAGACCTTCATATCTCAGAAAGTTTTTGAACGCGGTATTGTCACATAAGTAATGGCTTACACATGCAAGTATTCCATTAGCTATAAAATAATAGTCAGAAATATAATACTAGAGTAAATATCTTAGGAATTAAAAGGAACAAAGCCTAGTATGTGTTTTTTGAAAGAAACCATGTGTTACTCCATTTTATGGCCAGGGACAACAGAGACACGGGAATAATGTGTCCAAGCAAACATTTGTTCAGACTGTATTCAAATTGTATCAAGCTTGTGTATAAAATTAAATATAAGAGGAAACAAAATTTCAAAGCGAATAGGGCAAAGGGAACGTAACCGTTTTTATTGAAAAGTTAAAGATTGTTCAAAAAGAGAAAACATCGATCGTTTAGGAGAATACGAAAAGGAACTCAAATAAGAGTTTTGTTAGGTACCATGTGTCCCGTGTTCTACTGGGTGAATATAAAAGATTGGTACTGTCAAAAACGGGTTCATGTCGAAGAACTGGGAGACGCAGAATGGTGGAATCAATTAAGATTGAAGTATGATATGAAGACCTTAAGAGGCTGGTACAGAACAAGGAGGCATGGAGGGCAGTCATATGACGACCTGCCAGAAAAGCCAGGACGTAATAAATAATAAAAAAATAAAGTAAATGTAATTTTAACATCAGATACGCAAACTGAATGAAGAGTATGAAAAATGGGGATTAATGATGAAAGCAGTATCTGTGTGTTGGAGAAGAAACAACATATTTAATCCTAGAAAACAACAAACGTTTATAAGAAAATGCAACAGCTGAAAATACTTAGGAATAGTATTTAATAAAGAAGGAACAGGTGATATTCAAATAAAATCAAGAATAAGTAAAGCAAAACAAATAATTAGCTCATCGGATAGGGTTCTATGAAGCACAGAATTTGGAAAATAAAGGAAGAAAAGAATATACGATAATATGATTAAAATCACGTTGGCGTACGGATCCGAAACATTGAGAATAAAAGAACAGGTAAAAAGAAAGTTAGAAGCTACAGAAATGGATGCTTTGAGTAGAATTTTAAGGCTAGAGGGAATAAGAAATTAAACGATCAAAGAAGAAATGGGTGTATAAAAGACAATCATCGACTGCGTTGAAGAGAAACAACTATTCTGGTAGGGACACGTAGGCCTATAAAGAATGGGAAAAGACCGACTACTAAAGAAAACAATGAGATGGATACCTAGAGAGCACAGAAAGAAAGAAAGACCCTAGAAAACATGGATAGAGTGCATAAGAAGATCAATGAGCGATAGAGGACTAAACGACGAACAGTAGTCAACGATAGTCAACAGTAGAGATTAGACATCGGACAACGTCGTAGGACGTTTTGACCATGAATTAATATATATATATATATATATATATATATATAACTTCAACATCAAAGAATATAAACTGAAATACTTTAAAAACTGTCTTTTTATACGTGAAGAATAAAAGCACAAAAGGCTGCCTAAAGAAATTTTGAAATATAAACTAGAAAGCAAAATAGTTGAAGAGACACCACACAATAGGTATATTGGATACCTGTTACACCTTTTACTTTTTTTTCTGTATTAAATTATTACATACAAGAACATTAGACTGTCGTATCTCGGAAAGTATTGAATGCGTTATTATCACGCAAGTAATGGGTTACACAGGCAAATATTCTGTTAGCTATAAAATAATAGTCAGAAATAATAATACTAGAGTAAATATCCTACTTTTAGTGTCCTGTTGTATAGTAGGAATTAAAAGGTACAAAGCCTAGTTTATTTTTTTCAAAAGAAATATTATGTTACTCCATTTTGTGCGTGTACATGATCTGAACAGGGACTGACTTCAAACTTACCGAGTGAGTATATTTATATCTAACTAGATATTTTTTCTCAAAGTGATGTTTCCGCAATACTGATTTGTTAGTATATTATATGGGATTTTACGAAACATTAAATTAAAACTGATTTTTTAATAACGTTAACATAGAAACAACAACAATTACTTTAAAATTTGTATTGTAATAATAATAATAGTAAATTGTAAGAATACATTTCTTCTACAAGTATTATATTTGAAGCTTTACTAATATAATATGTTAAAACCTTTGCACTTGAGGAAATACACACCTGCGAATTTGTGATTAATTTCATACTGGTTAATTAATTTTGTAATATATTATGTCGCCTTTAATTTATTTCAAATGATCGTCCATAAAGTTTCACAAAAGTATTCTAATATAAAAGTGCACTTTTAAATAAATCATTCTGAAATACTTTTTACTGAAGAAAAGTATGAACACAAAGTGTCAAGGAGACGAGTAGGTGGTAATGTGGAGCACAGGGAAAATTTCCCCAGTGAGTTTTTACGTGGAGCAAACATGAAGTACTTATGACAAGATTAGTAACGACTGTCCTTCAGATAATTTTTAATAAGGAAAAATTTATTTCAGTGTTCATTATTTTTAGTTTATAAAACTAAGAGCTCACGCAAGACAATGAACGCAATTTTTTAATTAAAGCTCAGTGAACGAATGCTGTTCTATAAAAGTTAAAAGTAGTTCCATTTTATATTTTGTTAGATACAAAAAAACTACAAAATTTAAATTGTAGATCCAATTCAGTAAAATCTGTAATTTTATTTGTAGTCTAATTCAATTACCTGTAAATTTCTTCTTCTTGTACTTCTCTTCAAGGATTAGGTTATATGAAACTGTTCCGGCACACATTTCATCTTCGGACGACCCACGTCTCTTCTACCATTGGATTTATAGTTCAGTGTCGCTTTCGGCAATCGATCCTCTGTCATCCTTTGCAGACGATCCCACCACTGTCTTCTATAAATTGAAATAATTTCATTTAGGTCCTTTACTTTGAGTTATTCTCTGACATCTTCATTCCTTATTCTATCTTGCAATGTATAATTTAAAGTATTTTGAAGAAACTGCATTTCAGCACTCTGAATCTTGCCGCTTTCCTTTTTTGTCATGACCGAAGCCTCACTCGCATAAATCAACGCGAGTATTGCAATTATCTTATAAAATTTAAACGTTGTGCTGTGTTTTGTTTTACTTCCAACATTTCTATGAACTTTACCATAAATATTCTTAAATTTATTTATCTTCTCTCTTATATCATATTCAGATACATACCTTACTGCACAGCCGAGATATTTGAAACGGCTCACTTTTCTAAAGTGCTGTTGTTTATAACTACCTTAGTCCTCATTGGATATTTACCTTTAAAGGCCAACCCGCTTATCTTTTGTGAAATTTTATTCCCGTGTCCTGCCATAAAACTCTGTGTTGTGACTTCCATGCATGTTCATCCAAACTTTGTATGTCATACCTTGTACTTCAGATTATATACTTTGTAATTCATACTACTATATTTGATATCTAAATTTGTAGACCATAAAGAATTAGATGTCAAACACAAATATTAAATATAAACAAATACATTACTGTCATTGCGAAGTGTGAGAAATGTAACTACAGTATGTGGTAATGTTATAATGTAAACATTGTTTGTATTTACCATTCTCTAACAAAAGAGCATAAACAATAACGGTAAGACGCAAGTAAAAGACCCATTTTTAAAAACATAGCAAACAACTAAAACAAAATAACAACCCCACTAAAACAGTAATAATACAGTAATAATACATTAATAAAACAGTAATATTTATATCATTAATACTGAAACATAATTTTATTGTATGTACAGATTTTATTTAAACGTAAAATTGTTCACATTAAAACATTAACAAGTGCATTTAATACAGGACTTGTTCAAATAAGTAGAAACATCGTTGTGTGTGTGTGTGTGTGTGTGTGTGTGTGTGTGTGTTGTTGTCACTGAGTATCGAGCTACTTACATGTGTGTCCACTCGCTCTCTCTCTGCATTGTTTTCCTAATTTTGACTAATGCACGAAAATACTTTCAGTATCGCTAACTTCTGAAAGTTTCCAACGGCGGACAATGACTTTCAAAACAAACACGCAAGCTACCCCTACCCTACCGTTGTAAGATACATCAATATATATATACGTGAAGAATGCAATTAGCCTTCATACCTCATTGTGAAATCGATAATTGCGTGCATCAACATTTAAGAGGTGAGTAAACAGATTTGAATACGTTACGTAGCGAACATTGTTATTGAACTTACAGCACTTCTAATCAACATAGTTGTTGGAAATATTTAAACATTATCAAGTGCATTATTTATTGAAGTTAATACATAGCTTGTTTAAATAAGTAAAAACGTTGCTAAGTGTGCGCGTCGTAAGCAATTATACGGTATTTTAAATTAATAAAACAGTAATATTTATATCAACGTCGCTAAGTGTGCGTGTGTTTGTATGGATTTATTCTCAGTTGTACGTGCATGCGCAAATAATTCAAATGCATATACGTAGATGACTGAAAAAGAGATGATTTACATAATAAATGTACGCTTAGACCAATAGATTCTGCGTCGTGCCTTCAGGGTTATCAAATTTCCAAAAACTTTCAACTGGTTGACCATTAGCTAAACATAGTGGAAAACTATAACTAACTGAAATACAGACGGGATGTCTGATGTTTCGTCTGCAATCAAAGAAACATACTGTGCAGTTTTTATTTCTTAAAGTGAACATAATTTTATTGTATGTACAGATTTTATTTAAACGTAAAATTATTCCCATTAAAACATTATCAAGTGCATTATTTATTGAATTTAATACATGACTTGTTCAAATAAGTAAAAACATCGCAAAGTGTGTGCGTGTGTGTGTGTATGTTTATTCTCAGTTGTATGTGACGGTACAGTTATTCTTACACACAATTAGATCTCGGTACAAGGTGGAACATGAAAATTTTCTCTGTCATGTCAATTTCTAAACGATGTCAAGAGACAGTTCATTGGTTATGTGTGTGTGTGTGTGTGTGTGTGTGTGTGTGCGTGCGTGTGTGTATGTTTGTATGGATTTATTCTCAGTTATTCTTACACGATTAGATCTCGGTACAATTTGGTTGAAAGCCTTATGTATATATAGCACATAATATATATAGTACTGAAGCAGGTACTGTTATTATAGGAACAAGAAGATGATGAATACTTCTCAGAACATTGAACCTAAATGGTTAACTGTAGCCAAACATACCACCAGTAAACGAGAGGGACAGGAGCAGAAGGTTAACAACAAGAACATTGAATTTAAATGGTTAACCGTACCCAAACAGACTACCAGTACACATGAGCAGAAGACTAACTGCAAAAATTTCAAGAAATTCCGTAAAGTATGTCTTTTCTCTTATTAGTCAAGCGTAAGCAATTATATGGTATTTTAAATTAATAAAACAGTAATATTTATATCTTTAATACTGAAACATAATTTTATTGTATGTACAGATTTTATTTAAACGTAAAATTGTTCACATTAAAACATTAACAAGTGCATTTAATACAGGACTTGTTCAAATAAGTAGAAACATCGTTGTGTGTGTGTGTGTGTGTGTGTGTGTGTTTGCATGGATTTATTCTCAGTTGTATGGAGCGGTACAGTTATTTTTATACAATTAGAGCGCAGTACAAATTGGTTTAAATGACAAACACGTTGAAAGCCTTTTGTATATATAGCACATAATGTATATGACTACTTTTACAACTGCTATGTAGAGAGAAAATTTATTCAGACACATGTTTCGTCCAGCCACAACAGATTTTCTCAACGAATATATATATATATATATATATATATATATATATATATATATGTTTCCTTTAATTGAAACAATTACAACAAAATGCTTACTAGTGTAAGAAAATTAATTATTGTTTGTAGCTGTTGAAACACAAACAACTTTTGTTGTTGTTGACGTGATTTTCTTCACCAAAAGTATGACTTTGTACTGTTTTGAGCTCTAGTAATGTTTATTTGATCACATAATTGTTTTCTGTCAACAAATTGGAACAATTCTGTAATTTACAATGTAATTTCTCATAACAAAATACTGCATTCCATTTCATTTTATATTCAAACTATTATCTGAAACAGAACGTTATACAGATTGTAACGTTTAAATTTGAATGTTACATTTGAATAAAAGAATGAAAAGAATTGTAATGTATGTCTTTCTCTTATTTGTTAATCGTAAGCAATTATACAGTATTTTAAATTAATAAAACAGTGATTTTGTATTATTAATACTGATTGCATGTTTTATTTAATGCTTTGTTTTAGGTTTTACCATTGAATAGAAGTATTGTACCACAAATTATTGGTGGTAGTGATCTTTATGTTTATGAAAACCCCATAAAAGTGAAGTCCAAGGACTGTCTTAATGTAGTACCAAATGAAGAAGAAGAAGATTGCTTCACAAATTCATAATATGTAATATATATTTTATTTGTAATATACATTTCATATATTCTGTATTTTTTTGTTTTATATATTTTTATTTTGAAACATTTGAACCCTTTGAAGTTCACATAAAGTCATGTGATTTGTACATTTTACTAACAAAGACACGTCTGTTCATACTAAATGTGTGTGTGTGTGTGTGTGTATGTGTGAGAGAGAGAGAGGGGGAGAGAGAGCTGATCCTTGTCTCATTCTTGTTATAGTCTTAAAAACAAAAGGTTGTCGAACCAACATCATTTTTATTTGAAAATAGTTTCATTGTAAATATCACTTATTTGAAGCTGAATAATTTGCAGATTGTATCTTACAATCATGACAATTATTATTTAAACTGATAATTGTTTTATTAAAAATATTATTATTATTTCATATGTGTACACAAAACTTTTGAAAATACCTTATTTCAAGGAGATTTTTTTTTATGCTAAAGAGAGACATACACGCATAGGTAATTACATTATAAACTAGGAATTGCTTCCGACGTCTGCGAGAGAGAGAGGGCGTTAATATTTGTCGAGTAAAGAGAGACATACACGCACAGGTAATTACATTATAAACTAGGAATTGCTTCCGACGTCTGCGAGCGAGAGAGAGAGAGAGAGGAGAAACGGTATGAAACCTTCCACAGTTGAATCTGCTCTACAGAACGCTTCACACGAAGCGTTATGTTAAGAGAGAGAACGCGCATGTAAGTAGTTGACAACACACACGCACACATAGTTAATATTTGTTAATTATTTAATACAATGAAAAATGAAGTCAACGTTGTAAGCGGTGTTAATGCTTGACAGGTGTCAAATTAGAAAGTAGAGTTGTCCGTTTTTAGAGTAAATACTTTATAATCCTAATTACTGCTAATGACTAGCAGGTGTGAAATTAGAATGTAGGACGTCGTACACAAGGTTAATGACCTCTGGTTTAATTTAGCAAATAATAACTATATCTAATTCAGTATCGTTGTGTGTGTGTGTGTGCATAGACTTGTTTCGCTGTCAACGTACTCCGAATATGCATGCAATTATTTGTATAGTAATCAGAAATGTGTGTGAGAGAGACATTTTAATAATTTGTAGGTTGTATCTTACAATCATGAAAATTATTATTTAAACTGATAATTGTTTTATTAAAATCTTACAATGACGAAATATTATTATTTCATTGTTTACGATATATATTTAATGCAAAAAATGAATTTTTAAAATTACAATCGTCTGTATTTAAGTTCGTGTACACACATACAAATCGTTTGAATAAGGGAAATATTATTATCACACGCATCTGTGCAACTCCGTCATCATGGCACAACAGGTTCATTACGTTTTATAGGTCGCTTAACATCGCACAAAAATGCTACGCGACGTTACACAATTGTACGGAGAAACCCGCGCTCTATGTCATAGAACTTGGTTACCACGCTAATTTCGTAACACATCAGTCCGTAGAATTCTTGTACAGCAATCACCACCGCATATGCTCGCGGTACGCGAACAATACAACGCGGCTTACCTCTTGAAATGATTTTCATGACTGTAAAGACAACCTGCACACAAACGGACGAAAGACATGACAGAAACTAAAATCCGACTACGATTCCCGCACAAACACTAAGGGTTACATGACTTCCAAGGACAGCCATTACACTATGGCTTCACGAATACAACCAAAATGGAATATTATCAAATGTCTATGTACGCTGAAAACAGTAGATCTAACATTTTTTTGCTACTGATTCAACAAATATCTAAGTTCTTGTACTACTGGATTTAGCAGTCAGTAGTCCTAATGTGACGATCCCTTTATCTGTCAATGACCGAAAAATGCTGACCTGTGTTGTCGATATTACTTACAAACCGTACAATTTTGTTTCCAGAAGTTCAATTTTGTCGTTTTTTGCAAACGTATTGTCTCTTATCTTGAGTGCCACGAGATTTTATGACACAAAGTAACACCAGCGTCTGAGGAGGGATACTAGACATATAATGTCCTTGGCCTTGTTCATATTGTTCTTGCTCTTACCGTTCGAATCACACCTGTTGGAGACCAAATCTGTTACAGAGGCCATGTGTACTGGAAGTAGCGAACTTTAAATACGGATGATGCGAGCGACGGCCATATAGGAGAGTTAGTACTGGTTCGTAACAGACAACTATCCTCTTTTGACATTGTATGATTTTAATAAAAACAGATATCGGATTTAAATAATAATTCCGTACTTGCAATATACAATCCATGTACACAAACTTATATATCCTTTGTTGGGGCTGTAATTATTACTAAACAGTAATACATGCTTAGAATGAAAATATTTGCTATGATTTTAGTAACGTACAACACCAGCTTAACCCAGAGAGAGAGAGAGAGAGCGAGAGAGAGAGAGAGTGAGAGACTGCAATGTGTCAGTGTAAAGTCGTGTCAATGACCTCGAATTGCTTCCGACGTCTGCGAGCGAGAGAGAGAGAGAGAGAGAGGGCGTTAATATTTGTCGAATAAATATAAACTTTCTAATTTCATATACATGCGCGCGGTACTGACCACAGAGAGAGAGAGAGAGAGAAACATACACAACAAGTGAGAGAGAGAGAGAGAGAGAATTTAAACTGATAATTGTTTTATTAAAATCTTACAATGACGAAATATTATTATTTCATTGTTTACGATATATATATTTAATGCAAAAATGCAAAGTAACACCAGCGTCTGAGGAGGGATACTTGGTAAACCTGATCATATAGATTTAATATACATTATAACAAATTTGAACTCATGCAAGGTTGGTAACCCTGATCATATATTTTAATATACACTATAATACACACACACATATCAAGTTTGAACCCATACATAGGTTGGTAAACCTGATCATATAGATTTAATATACATTATAACAAATTTGAACTCATGCAAGGTTGGTAACCCTGATCATATATTTAATATATACACTATAATACATCAAGTGATAGAAAGTGAAAGTGATCTAAGCTCGCGAAAGGCGGCATATAAAAAAAAAAAAAAATTATATTCGCGGATGCTGTGGTCCAGATACGCGAAAAAGTCGCGGATCTTGACACAGATAAGCGAAAAAGTCGCGGATGCTGTGGTCCAGTAGAAAGTGAAAGTGATCTAGGCTCGCGAAAGGCTGCATATAAAAAATTATATTCGCGGAAATTAGAAAGTGAAAGTGATTTAGGCTCGCGAAAGGCTGCATATATTCGCAGATATGCAAATCAATTTAATTAAAAAAATAAAAATATCAAATTAAAAAAATTTATTCGCGGAAATTCGCGGTCCTTTGGGATGCTGTGGTCCAGCGGTGGTGGGGAGAGCGTGGGAAAAAATCTTGGACCGTGGGAACGGCGGCATCTCTTTGATCTAGACCGTGGGAAATTCGGCATTCCTTTGTGAGTCAGAACTGTCATTTTCCCTCTACTCACGTATTTCTTCTCGGCTGTCTGATTCGTCTACTTCAATTTTGGTTCCAATGGCTGTAAACCATCACAAAATATTACATAAAAGAACAGTAGATGACAGCACAAGTATTAAATTTGATAAGACAATTATTGCAATACCTACATTGATTTATGCGAGCGAGACGTGGGTCATGACAAAAAAAGGAATAAGGAAAGTTTCAGAGTGCTAAAATGCAGTTTTCTCGAAATACTTTAATGTTACATTTGCAAGATAGAATAAGAAATGAGGATATCACAGCAGAATTTGAAGTAAAGGAAATAAATGAAATTATTTCAATTTACAGAAGACAGGGGTGGGATCAGCTGCAAAGAATGACAGAGGAGCGATTGCCGAAAGCGGTACTGAACTATAAAGACATTGGTAGAAGAGACGTGGGTCGTCCGAGGATGAGATGGGTGCCAGAACATGTTTATATAACCTAATCGTTAAAGAAGAAGAAGAAGAAGAAGAAGAAGAAGAAGAAGAAGAAGAAGAAGAAGAAGAAGAAGAGTCGATTTTCATATCTCGAAAAGTATTGAATGCGTTACACAAGTAATGGCTTCCATAGGCAAATATTCCATTAGCTTTAAAATAATAATCAGAAACATAATATTAGAGTAAATGTCCTACTTTTATGTCTTGTTGTATAGTAGGAATAAAAAGGAGCAAATCGTAGTGTGTGTTTTTGAAAATAAATAATGTGTTACTCCATTTTATGGGCAGGGAAAACAGAGAGATTATATATTACTATAACAGAGACACGGAAAATTTGTATATAGTTTTCTCTGAATAACGACTATCAACTATAGAATCTTAAATGTAGGCTTGCTTCTGCTGACAATACTGATACAAATTTTTTTTAAACATCTCCTTCATATTCTTCATTTAAACTAGTTTCAGCATAATACCTTTGAATTTAAAAATTTGGGAACATTCATTTACCAGTTTTATGGTCTTCTGGTGAATAGCACCAACTTCATCGAATTTCAATTGTAACGATCTAAAGTCGTCCCAGATGTTTTCTGTATCAGCAATATCGTCGTCCATATCTGTAAAACATCACAAAATTATCACATACAAGAACAGTAGACCTTCATATCTCAGAAAGTTTTTGAACGCGGTATTGTCACATAAGTAATGGCTTACACATGCAAGTATTCCATTAGCTATAAAATAATAGTCAGAAATATAATACTAGAGTAAATATCTTAGGAATTAAAAGGAACAAAGCCTAGTATGTGTTTTTTGAAAGAAACCATGTGTTACTCCATTTTATGGCCAGGGACAACAGAGACACGGGAATAATGTGTCCAAGCAAACATTTGTTCAGACTGTATTCAAATTGTATCAAGCTTGTGTATAAAATTAAATATAAGAGGAAACAAAATTTCAAAGCGAATAGGGCAAAGGGAACGTAACCGTTTTTATTGAAAAGTTAAAGATTGTTCAAAAAGAGAAAACATCGATCGTTTAGGAGAATACGAAAAGGAACTCAAATAAGAGTTTTGTTAGGTACCATGTGTCCCGTGTTCTACTGGGTGAATATAAAAGATTGGTACTGTCAAAAACGGGTTCATGTCGAAGAACTGGGAGACGCAGAATGGTGGAATCAATTAAGATTGAAGTATGATATGAAGACCTTAAGAGGCTGGTACAGAACAAGGAGGCATGGAGGGCAGTCATATGACGACCTGCCAGAAAAGCCAGGACGTAATAAATAATAAAAAAATAAAGTAAATGTAATTTTAACATCAGATACGCAAACTGAATGAAGAGTATGAAAAATGGGGATTAATGATGAAAGCAGTATCTGTGTGTTGGAGAAGAAACAACATATTTAATCCTAGAAAACAACATACGTTTATAAGAAAATGCAACAGCTGAAAATACTTAGGAATAGTATTTAATAAAGAAGGAACAGGTGATATTCAAATAAAATCAAGAATAAGTAAAGCAAAACAAATAATTAGCTCATCGGATAGGGTTCTATGAAGCACAGAATTTGGAAAATAAAGGAAGAAAAGAATATACGATAATATGATTAAAATCACGTTGGCGTACGGATCCGAAACATTGAGAATAAAAGAACAGGTAAAAAGAAAGTTAGAAGCTACAGAAATGGATGCTTTGAGTAGAATTTTAAGGCTAGAGGGAATAAGAAATTAAACGATCAAAGAAGAAATGGGTGTATAAAAGACAATCATCGACTGCGTTGAAGAGAAACAACTATTCTGGTAGGGACACGTAGGCCTATAAAGAATGGGAAAAGACCGACTACTAAAGAAAACAATGAGATGGATACCTAGAGAGCACAGAAAGAAAGAAAGACCCTAGAAAACATGGATAGAGTGCATAAGAAGATCAATGAGCGATAGAGGACTAAACGACGAACAGTAGTCAACGATAGTCAACAGTAGAGATTAGACATCGGACAACGTCGTAGGACTTTTGACCATGAATTAATATATATATATATATATATATATATATATATATATATAACTATATATATATATATATATATATATATATATATATATATATATATATAACTTCAACATCAAAGAATATAAACTGTAATACTTTAAAAACTGTCTTTTTATACGTGAAGAATAAAAGCACAAAAGGCTGCCTAAAGAAATTTTGAAATATAAACTAGAAAGCAAAATAGTTGAAGAGACACCACACAATAGGTATATTGGATACCTGTTACACCTTTTACTTTTTTTTCTGTATTAAATTATTACATACAAGAACATTAGACTGTCGTATCTCGGAAAGTAATGGGTTACACAGGCAAATATTCTGTTAGCTATAAAATAATAGTCAGAAATAATAATACTAGAGTAAATATCCTACTTTTAGTGTCCTGTTGTATAGTAGGAATTAAAAGGTACAAAGCCTAGTTTATTTTTTTCAAAAGAAATATTATGTTACTCCATTTTGTGCGTGTACATGATCTGAACAGGGACTGACTTCAAACTTACCGAGTGAGTATATTTATATCTAACTAGATATTTTTTCTCAAAGTGATGTTTCCGCAATACTGATTTGTTAGTATATTATATGGGATTTTACGAAACATTAAATTAAAACTGATTTTTTAATAACGTTAACATAGAAACAACAACAATTACTTTAAAATTTGTATTGTAATAATAATAATAGTAAATTGTAAGAATACATTTCTTCTACAAGTATTATATTTGAAGCTTTACTAATATAATATGTTAAAACCTTTGCAGTTGAGGAAATACACACCTGCGAATTTGTGATTAATTTCATACTGGTTAATTAATTTTGTAATATATTATGTCGCCTTTAATTTATTTCAAATGATCGTCCATAAAGTTTCACAAAAGTATTCTAATATAAAAGTGCACTTTTAAATAAATCATTCTGAAATACTTTTTACTGAAGAAAAGTATGAACACAAAGTGTCAAGGAGACGAGTAGGTGGTAATGTGGAGCACAGGGAAAATTTCCCCAGTGAGTTTTTACGTGGAGCAAACATGAAGTACTTATGACAAGATTAGTAACGACTGTCCTTCAGATAATTTTTAATAAGGAAAAATTTATTTCAGTGTTCATTATTTTTAGTTTATAAAACTAAGAGCTCACGCAAGACAATGAACGCAATTTTTTAATTAAAGCTCAGTGAACGAATGCTGTTGTATAAAAGTTAAAAGTAGTTCCATTTTATATTTTGTTAGATACAAAAAACTACAAAATTTAAATTGTAGATCCAATTCAGTAAAATCTGTAATTTTATTTGTAGTCTAATTCAATTACCTGTAAATTTCTTCTTCTTGTACTTCTCTTCAAGGATTAGGTTATATGAAACTGTTCCGGCACACATTTCATCTTCGGACGACCCACGTCTCTTCTACCATTGGATTTATAGTTCAGTGTCGCTTTCGGCAATCGATCCTCTGTCATCCTTTGCAGACGATCCCACCACTGTCTTCTATAAATTGAAATAATTTCATTTAGGTCCTTTACTTTGAGTTATTCTCTGACATCTTCATTCCTTATTCTATCTTGCAATGTATAATTTAAAGTATTTTGAAGAAACTGCATTTCAGCACTCTGAATCTTGCCGCTTTCCTTTTTTGTCATGACCGAAGCCTCACTCGCATAAATCAACGCGAGTATTGCAATTATCTTATAAAATTTAAACGTTGTGCTGTGTTTTGTTTTACTTCCAACATTTCTATGAACTTTACCATACATATTCTTAAATTTATTTATCTTCTCTCTTATATCATATTCAGATACATACCTTACTGCACAGCCGAGATATTTGAAACGGCTCACTTTTCTAAAGTGCTGTTGTTTATAACTACCTTAGTCCTCATTGGATATTTACCTTTAAAGGCCAACCCGCTTATCTTTTGTGAAATTTTATTCCCGTGTCCTGCCATAAAACTCTGTGTTGTGACTTCCATGCATGTTCATCCAAACTTTGTATGTCATACCTTGTACTTCAGATTATATACTTTGTAATTCATACTACTATATTTGATATCTAAATTTGTAGACCATAAAGAATTAGATGTCAAACACAAATATTAAATATAAACAAATACATTACTGTCATTGCGAAGTGTGAGAAATGTAACTACAGTATGTGGTAATGTTATAATGTAAACATTGTTTGTATTTACCATTCTCTAACAAAAGAGCATAAACAATAACGGTAAGACGCAAGTAAAAGACCCATTTTTAAAAACATAGCAAACAACTAAAACAAAATAACAACCCCACTAAAACTATACCACAAGTATTGCATATTTTGTGTAGAACCTTCACCCCATTAGAGTACAGCGTCGTAAGAACAATATTTTTAATCTAGTGAATCTTATACATTGTTATTTATAATTAATTCACTACCGACTCGGAACACAAAGTTTCTTATGGGTAAAATCGTAAAAGTTTTACCTTATAGCCTGAACTAGTTTTCGCTTTTAAAAAGCTTCTTCAGTGGCTGCCGTTGGGAGCACTGTCCGTCTTGTTCTTGGTAATGGTATCGATTTTTGAAAGATCGATGTTGTGTGTGTGGGGTATGATATGTTCGAATAATTAGTGTCATTTGAATTGTGTCTGTTCGTTTAGGATGTCGTTTTTATGTGTTTTCGTGTGTTTATATATTTCCAAATATTCGAAACTCTTCAGATTCACTACTACAAAACATAAATGTTTATCACAACTATGTAAAAACGTTTTAAGAAACTATGTTAAGAAACAACATTTCTTCAAATTCTGTAATTTAATTTTTTTAAATTTTTGTGTCACATTGGTCTTTCAGTGAAGCGAAAAAATATTTAAACGTTTCTGAAATGTAACATTTATTTGTATGGCAGTAATACTAAAATACATTTAAAATTTCATTTTAAATTTGAAGTTCGTGGAAACATTTAATCAACTATTTTTTTACATTACTTTATAGCAAGTAATAATAATACAGCTTTAAATTTTTATTGTATTAAGTAAATATATTTAGTTTAGTTTAAAACCTTTATATGTAATTTATTATAAAGGTTTAGTTATAAAGATACTTTCTATTTTTCTGACAATTGTTTTACTAAATATAACCATAAATAATTATAAGTTAAATGCATTAATAACTGTAAAAATTATGGATGTCCACAATTGCTGTTAGGTAAAAGGAGCCAATATACTTAGTTTATATGTTCTTTCTCTGATGTAACCTAGTTGTCTCTTTTTCATCGCTATTCGTGCGCGCGCTCACGTGTGTGTGGACATTTCTTCCTAAGCACTTGATTTAGTCTACTACATCAATCAGTATTGTCTACTAATAAGGCAAGGCATTGATTCCTTGAATGTATTTATGAATAAACTAGATAGGCCTTAAAGTTTAAAAGGAATAAATCCCAATTTTAGTACCAAGCCACGTGTTGTTCAATCAAATATATTGCAACTCACCGTCTGCGGCTTTTTGAAACAACGTCTTCACTATAAAGTTGACATGTTTCAGGACACTTGTCCCATCCTCAGAACTTAAAATATTCGTGTATCATTTAACGTTGATAGAGTTGTCAAATAATTAAAATATTAAATTCCAATATAAATGTTTAAAAACGAGCGCCACGGTTAAACGATGTACATCGTACGGTGACTGACCGCGCACTGAATTACGTCTGGCACCCACCACGACAATAACGCTTGGCAGTGTCGTACAATACATTCGACTTGAAAAGCAGTTGATCATTTAAAACACGCGGCTTGGTATCAGTATTATTATACGCTTGTAAGATTCCATTATTATTATACTGATACCAAGCCGCGTGTTTTAAATGATCAACTGCTTTTCAAGTCGAATGTATTGTACGACACTGCCATGCGTTATTGTCGTGGTGGGAGCCAGACGTAATTCACTGCGCGGTCAGTCACCGTACGGTGTACATCGTTTAACCGTGGCGCTCGTTTTTAAACATTTATATTTGATTTTAATATTTTAATTATGTGACAACTGTATCAACGTTAAATGATACACGAATATTATAAGTTCTGAGGATGGGACAAGTGTCCTGAAACATGTCAACTTTATAGTGAAGAGGTTGTTTCAAAAAGCCGCAGACGGTGAGTTGCAATATATTTGATTGAAGCCTTAAAGGTCTTAAAGGGTATTCCACCGTTACTCAGCAAGAATATACTTAATTATATAAACAGATTTTATTAAATTAAATCGTTTGTTTATATCTTTATGTTTAAAATAATTTTCCTAAACTTGTTACCTTTAATTCGTCAATTATGTTCACTCTACACTTTTAAAAGAAAATTAACATATTTATTATTAAAAATTATTATAATAATTTTTATGATCGTCTTACAAAAACTTCCGTCCTACATTTTATTAAGTTGTATATTAAGAAAATATAACACTTTTTGTGTGATCAGAATTCCCGCATTATGCTGGACACTGACACGCACGTAATGTTTCTAAAGAGAAGATTACTTCTCCATCTATCAACACCCTGAAGATGAAGGCCTTAGGTTTAATGTACGGTTTCATACACAATGCATAATGCCTTTTCTTTGTACTTATGAGGCACTGCAGAATCGACGTCACCACCGTTAACAGAAGCTCTTTTGTCGGGACACTAAATGCTTTTCCTGAAACCAATAACACCAATCTGGGTAACTGAAATAATGAAAACCCAGACACCCCTGTATCGTATGCGTATTGGTGGCGTAAGCTGTAACCTTATTGATGCATGTAATTAAGTATATTAATGTATATCACTATATATCTCAAACACATTAAACTTTATTTAATCCTAGTATTTCGTAGAACAAAGTACTTGATATGTTGTTAATATATTTTTAATAATTGTAGACATAAACGTTTGTAATGAATTTGTTGTTGTTACCTTTCTTTCTAACATATTTATAAAACTATTCAATAATCTTTGTTGCGGTTGAACCTGCATAGCTTGGCGTTAACGGCTGTTCACACTTTAAACCATAGGCTGTGTTTAATAAAATATAAAACGATAAAAGTGGACTGTGTAAAACGGTTTATTATAAAGAACAGATTAAATTATACTTATGCGATTATGCGAATCCGCGCGTGCCCGTACGACTGCATATCTATTAATTTAGGCTAATTGAAATTGAATTGATTAAATCGTTAACATATTGACGGCCGTAAAGTGAATTTGCGTAACACACACGCGGAATAGGCTCTTGCCTCGTGGAGCTCCGTGAGCTGACTGATAGATTGGAGGGGAGCGCGGGCGATAACGCGATATGCAGCCGACGTCACAGGCGAATCATGGTTTGAACACATTTTAGGTCTGAACATACTGCCCGTCAAAAATCGAAGAATTGACGCTTGATGCAGTGAGCAGTTTACTCACCCATGACGCCAACAGCGGCTACATAAATTGGTTGTAACACATAATTGAATACAATACATAAATTGAATAGAATACATGAATCCCATAAATCACATAACTTGAATACAATACGTAAATTGAATGGAATACATAGATTGAATAAAATACATGAATTGACTGCAATGCATAAATTGAATGGCATGCATGAGTCGCATAAATCACATAAATTGAATGCAATACATAAATTACACGAATTGGATGAGTATGCAAATTGAATAAAGTCCTCTGCACAAGGCAGCATTACTGTGGACCAGAATAATAACACCCCTTCGTATAGAGTGAAACCCACACGAGTGACGACAATCCTTATTCGTAGGACACAGATAAAGCGCACAGCTTAAGAATAGGTCGACGCAATATAGGCCTACCACGGGGAGTGCGGACGTCAACGACGCGCACCAACTGGTCGTCGCCCATGAAAATCTTAGTGACCACACCCAAACTACAGTGTAATTGAGGGGCGTTATCCTCTATAATTATGACAACATTACCCTCCGCGAGGTTCCCATTGGGTGTCTGCCATTTATTACGTTGTTCAAGCTGGTGCAGGTAGTCTTTGTACCATCTGCTCCAGATAGATTGTACAAATAATTTCTGCAGCAATTGCCAGCGTCGCAGTTGGTTGCATGGAGTGGCTGCAAGGTCAGCGTCGGGGAGGGCTGTCAAGGCCGAGCCAATTAAGAAGTGTCCGGGTGTAAGGGGCTGCGGATCCCTAACATCAGATGAGATGGCAGAAAGAGGACGGGAGTTCAAACACGCCTCAATTTGAGTAAGGATCGTGTATAATTCCTCAAAGTTAAGAATGGTGGCGCCAATGGTGCGGCGCAGATGATGCTTGACGCTTTACACCACTCTCCCAAAGGCCGCCGAAGTGTGGTGAGGAGGGTGGAATAAACGACCACTTGAAACCTTGGGCAAGTGAGAATGAGTTTTAACTCATTCTAAATAGTTTTAACTCATTTTAACTCGTTTTAAATTCCTCAGAGGTGAATAATTTGTATAACTCGCGCAAAGTGGAACTCGCGGCCGTAAAATTAGTGCCGTTGTCAGACATCATTTCCCCGGGAATGCCGCGGCGGGCAATGAATCGTTTAAAGGCGGCAATAAATGCCTCAGCAGTCAGGTCAGACACCAATTCCAAATGAAACGCCTTCGTAGCAAGACAGACAAACAAACATATGTATGCTTTTGAGGTAGTCTTGGATCGCTGCCCGCCATGACGGATCACGTTAAGGCCGCCGTAATCTACAGCAGACGAAGAAAAGGCGCTGGTCAATACCACTCTTGACGAAGGCAACTAGCCAAGTTGCTGCGTTTGCTTGTGGGTTCTGAAGCAAAAGCATTTGATGCACTTACGGATGACAGAACTGACTACAATCTTGCCGTTGACGATCAAATACCTTTGACGAACAGAACTATGCGTTATCTAAACGCCCGCGTGAAGGAGCCTCGAATACTCACCCTCTATTATTACTCTCGTGAGGTGGGCCTTTGGGTGCAGAATAATCTGATTTTTAGTATCGTAATGCAAATCGGAATGTTGGAGACGACCTCCAACCCGAAGTAACCCCGAATCGTCAATGAATGGATCATGAGGGATAATTTTGCTAGATTTGGATAGATTGCCATTCTTTGTCTCAATGATCTCCTTGTGAAAGTACGTCAATTGAGATTGGCGTATAAAGAAATTTAAAGTGTTGTTTAACTCCTGCCTGGACAGTCCTAGGTCATGTCCCGAACCGCGTATCAATCTCTGAAGAGTGGAAAAGTCTTCACTTATATCGGTAGCGACGACGCTAGCAATACATTCAAGCATGGCCGATTGTTTTTGTTGAGATGAGCACTCCCGTATGGTGGCCGAATCATTTGTGCTGAATTTGGGGTGGCGAATTGGATCTTGCAAAAGCCATGCCGGACCATGCCACCACAATTGGAAGTCCCGCAATTTGTCTGGATGACAACCACTAGGTGGAACATCGGTGGGGTTATCCTGGGACTTCACATGATGCCAGTCAGCGTTATTGGAACCCTGCTGGATGTCAGCGACACGATTGGCGACGAAGGTCTTCCACCTGGAGGACTCACCGTGTATCCACTGGAGGGCGACGACGGAGTCGGAGTACGGATGAATCTTATGAGCATGTATGTTTAATGTACGAATAACCTTTTGAAGCAAACGGACAAGCAGAAGACAACCGCATAGCTCAAGTCTGGGCAGTATAATTTGTTTTAAGAGGGCTACCGTGGATTTCGAACACAGTAAATTAGATGAGACATGCCTATTATCACATACAATTCTTGCGTATATGCAACAACCATAACCCTCACAGGAAGCATTCGCGAACCCGTGAATTTGAAACGATCTCGTGTATAGGTTAGACTTTTTGCAACGGTTCACATTAATCTTATTGACTAGATTTAGTTTACTATACAATTCCCTCCATGTAGGGAGAAGAGAATCTGATAAGACCTCGTCCCAATTCGTTTTTGCTTGCCAAAGCTGCTGCATGATACGTTTGTATAGAAAAACTACGGGACCAAGTAGACCCAACGGGTCATAAATACCCGCAATTACTGAAAGAACAGTTCTTTTGGTAAACGCCTCATAGCAAGGTTTGAGCGTTGTCTTATAAACAAACATATCGGAACCGTTGTTCCATAGTAGCCCTAAAGTGCTCATATTTTCACCCTTGTTTAGGGGTTTGGCAGTGTCGCCTTGGTTTATGATTTCTTGGTTGTTGGAAAACCATTTGCGCAATGGAAACCCATATTGTATAAATAATTCGCTTACATACGACCTCAACCGTTTGAGCTCATCTATATCATCGCAGCCGGTAATTAAATCATCGACGTAGAAGTCGTTAGCAAAAACTCGGCATTCCAAGGGAAATTAATTGAGGTTGTCATTCGCAAACCTGGTAGCAAGAAATGAACCGCTGGCTGTGCCATAAGTCACAGTCCGAGCACGAAATTTTTCAACTCCAAGTCGGAGGAATCCCGTCAAAGTATTCTTTGGAAGTTGCAATCGCTTGAATCGACCAAAATTTGTCTATACATCTTCTCGATGTCGGACGTTAAGCCATAGACGTGGGTCCTAAATCTGAGTATAATATAAAAAAATGCCCTGCTGTATTGTCGGCCCCACCAGTAGCGTACCAATAAGTGAACGGCCATTATCGGATTTTGCGGATGCATCAAATACCACGCGAAGCCTTGTAGTCAGACTTGAGTTCTTGAAAACCGCTTGATGTGGTAAGTCGTGATAGGGTAAACCATGGAGCGATGAACCAAATTGTCGCTGGGACTGAGTGGTGACCTGTGCCCCAGCAGTTGGTACTCCTTGATGAACTTGGAATAGTCATGCCTCAACCCAGGATTCCTAATGAGTTTACGCTCAAGAGTCTGAAAACGCTGTTTAGCATGGGCCAGCGAATCGCCCAGAGCCACATCACCAGCCCTACGGGGCAACCTAACAACAAATCTACCGTCACTATTTCTCAGCGTGTTATGTACAAAGTGTCCCTCACATGACTCGTCGGCAGCTGAGGGCAAAACAACAGGACACTCCTCGACCTGCTAGAATTTCTCACCCATAGAAGTGAGCCCTTTATTGTCATTTCTCGCTATGAATGACGAAGCACGATAAGGAGATTTAAATTTGAAAGGAAGATTTCCGGACACAATGTAACCAAGTCTAGTTTCCTGAAGAATTGGGAAGTTCCCGTCCTTTACAAATTTACCGGGCTTAATCAAAATTAAGAAGAATTGGGCGCCCAGCAGAACGTCAAAGCTCGAGGACATGCTGAAGTTTAGGTACGCTAGGAATATACCCTCGGACAATCCCAACTGCGCAGGATCAAAGGATTCCGTGGGGAGATTGTCAGTAAGATTAGACAGAATTGAGCATTGTACGCTAAAATTGAATTTTTCGTACAGCGATTGTAAGGTGATAGTGGTGCTGTGGTGGGACCGACAGGACGCATTGTTGAAGCCTATAATTGGCAACTCATTTTTTACAATGTTCAGTATAAGTTGTTTGGCAAAGGCCTGTGTAATGAAATTAGCCTGGCTACCAGAGTCCAGTAAAATCCTGCAAAGGCGGGGTTTATGAGAATTGTCTAAGGCTTTGCATAACGCAGTAGACAATAGTATGTTCCTATTAGATTTTAGTTTGAGGGCACAGTAGGTGCCCTGTCCTGTATGTATTAAGGAGTGATGCTTCTTAGAGCAAGTTTTACAAGTGTGCTTATAATAACCATTCATTTACAGAATGGCCTACCCGCAAGCAGTTAAAGCTGCATTTAGGTTTAATTAAAAACTTATTACGTTTGTCAATGGTTAACCCCTAAAATTGTTTACACGTATATAAGTGGTGGTTAGCATTGCACATTGCACATTGAATATTTTTAGAATTAGCATGATAGCTGACCACCTTGCCTTGTTTTGAATTGTTTATATATTTTATCAGTTGTTTAGGCCTTCCCAAGTTGCCTGCCCAACCACTCTCGGAATCTGCTGCCACGGTTTCCAGGACCGATCTCCTATTGTTTAAAAACTCAATCAACCCTTTAAAATCGGGAAAATTGATGTTAGAGAGTGACTTCCTCCAACGTTTGAAAGTATTCGGGTCCCATTTCGACGATAATAGCTGAGTGACAATAAGCTCATAAATATTTACGGGTAACGCCATAAACTTGAGCGCGTTTATGGTTGCGCTTATTTTATTAAGAAATTTAGATATGCTACCCACCGATTGTCTATCGATAGAATTGATTTTTAGTATATCTTCGACATGGTTGATGGCAATAATTACCTTATTGTTAAACCTAGTCTTGAGTAACGCTAGGGCTACGCCATAATTCTTACCAGTTATAGGCAGCGATTGTATAACTTGGAGCACTTCCTCCTTTAATGAATTGGGTAAGTAATGCAACTTTTGTATGTTGGTAAGATCCAAGCGAGAATCTACCAAGTCTTTGAATATATGTATGTAGTATTGCCACTCCATAACATTTCCGCTAAACCCTGGGATTTTAATGGGATCCAGTTGCGTTACATGAGCGAATCTTTCCACTCTACTGTCATTAGCAGTAGTATTAGAATTCTCACTAAGATTAGTCGAGAATTTTTCTATAAGGTTGTGCAGTTGCACTCGATTGTACATAAATCATCTTCGACCTGGATTCGATCGCTATCCGCGTCAAAAACAGCGTCCTCCGACAACTCGAGTTCGGATTGAATTGTGTCATATTTGCGCTGGAGCACCGCCAGCGACCTTAATTTGGCATGCAACGTTTGGACGTCATTTTTTATTATGTCTAAAGCATCCGCGAAAATATTAATTCTTATTATTGAGGCCTTAATAACGGCACTTTGCTTTATGAGCTGTTTGCTTTCGGCAATATTGAGCATATTAAGACGTGGAACGAAAGTAGAACAGGCAACTCAGTTCTCAGCAATATAACTACGTATTAATAGTTAAATAGAATAATTGCAAATAAATAATACAATATAACCTAATGGGTGAATAATAGTCCATAGCGAAAACGTCTTACTTGAATTTCCACTGTTTCCAGATAATAAGTTACAACGGTTTGTAGAGATTATCAGCTGATGGCGGATAAGAGTTAACCAGGGTGACGTAATTGCCGTTGAGTAGAACGGGTTGTTATCTCTTGAGATAGCGGCAGCTCGTGACGTTGGATTTCTGCAATGCGGTGAGATAAATATGCGTCTCTCTGCCTCTTCGTAGGTGTGTCGTACCTGTCCAATTCTGTCTGCGCTGCATGCAATAGATTGTCCGGTAGACACTTGCGAACCGGAATTTTACGTATTTGATTTACAATCTAAATGATTTTGCTGAACTTACGCATAACAGTTTCAATGTCCGAATAAAACGCGGACGAATACAGCTATGCCGCACTAATTTCCGAAAACGAGCAGTCACTAACTCCCTTACGACGCTTAAAGTCCGTCACTCCGAACGGCTCGTAAGTTTTTACGCACCTTGAGATCGAAATTAAATCCGGCCCTGGTGGACCATATGTTGCGGTTGAACCTGCTGTCCCCTTGCGTAGCTTGGGGTTAACGGCTGTTCACACTTTAAGCCATAGGCTGGGTTTAATAAAATATAAAACGATGAAAGTGGACTGAATAAAACGGTTTATTATAAAGAACAGATTAAATTATACTTATGCGATTCTGGGAACCCGCGCGTGCCCGTACGATTGCATATCTATCAATTTAGACTAATTGAAATTGGATTGATTAAATCGTTAACATATTGACGGCCGTAAAGTAAATTTGCGTAACACACACGCGGAATAGGCTCTTGCCTCGTGGAGCTCCGTGAGCTGACTGATAGATTGGAGGGGAGCGCGGGCGATAACGCGATATGCAGCCGACGTCACAGGCGAATCATGGTTTGAACACATTTTAGGTCTGAACAATCTTGTTACTTTATTTAATTCAATAACATACAGAGGGTGAAGCCTAAACTATACAGTTGCTACGTTGTACTTACAGTGCATTGTGACTGTGATGTCATAACAGATTTTAACTTTATGAATACGCAGTGGCTGCAGTTGCGAAGAACAATCCTCATTTGGAAAAACAGAACATTTTAAACAAACTCATTTTAAATTTACTTTTACTAAAAAAACGAAAGCAGGTAGCTCAGTTTAATGTGAAATAAAATACTTTTTGCTTTTCTTGAAACTAATTTTTGTTCATTAGTAAGTGATGAACAGAAGGATTTAGAGAAGGAATAGTCTTATTTTAAACTCAAAAACACGATTCACTCAGCCTTGTTTATTAATACATTGTTTTATTTAGTTTGTAGGCACATTTTACTCTTAGTAGCGTATAGTAGTTAGAGGGAAATATCCAATCTGACGGGGAATTATATTTAGGTAAATCGACTTTTGTACTCTACGTGTAGACTATATACTTTCTCACTAATTATTTCCAGTAGTGTGGTAATCTTACACATAGTGTTACGTATTTGAAACCTTGCAATGCATATAAAACTTTCTCTAATTGTCCAGTAAAATGGTAGCTTCTGTACACAGCCATGAGTTTACTTGAGCTTTCGCCACTCAATATGTAGTTACTGGGAATACGATGGAATGTGACATCGTAGCTTATTGTTTGGAACCATGATATAGCGTTGGTCGTGAGCAACATCTGTAACAAAATAGTGGACATGTGTAACAAAGGCACTAATAGTAAGCGTTCACTGTTTGGCTGGCAGCATAAAGGCAATGCGTCGAGCCCACGCTACTAGTCGGCTTACAAACATGAACCACGTATGGAACAAAGTAACACTTTTCGCAAAAGATTTTTTGCCTTTATTCGTCTTTTATATATTGGTTTTAAAACTAGTACGTGAATAAACTTATGTACGCGAAAAAACCTTAATGTAATTTGTTCTGGGAAAAATGGTGTTTTGAACGTCGTTTACATCTCATCGATGATTAGGTCTACCAATTAATAATTACAAATCACGGGATGCCTAATTTGCTAACATCAAACATGTTTAATAGATATAACACTTTGTGTCTAAGTTACTTGAAGTACGATTATCAATAATGAATAACGCATACAGTCGCACGCATGCCCACCTAAAGATACTCTATGAGTAGTTACAAAGCACATAAGGAAGTGTAGTTATTAAATAATTTTATATTATTGTATTAAATTTTTGAGATACCCTTTGATTTGTTATATCGTTAATCATGTTTTGCTTATTGTTTTTGTTATTTTTTTGCTTATTATAAATTTTACATGAGATGGTTTGGTTGAAATTCAGCATTCAGTTTAAGTATCCAAGGTACTAGTGCAAGATACATATTAAAGGACTATATCAGAAACTATTGTAATTTTATTTTGTATTTTATACAAAAAAATGCATTATCCTTGACTTTCATGTTTATTTTTGATTTTAAAACGTTCATCTTTAACTTTCAAAATAAAAATCTTAATTGAAAGCACTGGAAAACGCTGTGCTTTTCTTTGTTCTAAATATTTACACACGCATACAGTCGCACGCATGCCCACCTAAGGATACTCTATGAGTAGTTACAAAGCAAATAAGGAAGTGTAGTTATTATTCACACAGATGACACACAGATGTCCTGATTTTTTAAATAAATGATTACGCTTTGTAAAGTTAATGTTCAAACTTCTACAGTCGTGTAGTGAGTACACATAAAGGTGTCAAAAACGAAATAAATTGGGTAATTTATTTACCTTGGGAGTAACATTAGTTATTTTCAAGATCACAATGTAAAAAAACTGCACGGAGTGCAGACTCCAGATGATCTATTTAATCATGGATCCAAAATAGACAAAGTAAGCTACTGGGAAAAAATACGAAATTCTCTAAATTTATGGTTGCTACTTTATTTTGTATCCAATTGTGGTATTCACACCAACAAGGCACTAATGTTGAAGGGTGTAAGAGGCTAGACGAATCACCGTTTGAAATTTAATTATTCCTTAACTGATATAGACAATGTAATTAAAAACATTAAAAAATCCCTAAATACGTAAAAAACTCCGTTACTTATTAGCGGATATAATTTTATTACTTCCACAATCGGACTCATTCGCCTCCCACGAATTTGAAACCAATATTTCTGAATAGTACGCAACACGTTATATGTTTGAACATTTTCTCAAAAAGGGTGTCACACAAATGTACATATGCACGCACATACTGTGATTCCAAGTGTCATGGAGCGTAGTGTACGGACGCCAATCCTTCTAGCAGGTAGGTATCACTGAAATGCAACACGTGGCGCGATACACAGCTAGCAGATTGAAAGGATCCCTTCTCATCAAGCGGTTGCATATACAACACGTGTACACATGTGCAGAGATGAGAGAAACAAACATACTTAG
Source organism: Magicicada septendecula (assembly GCA_034769895.1). NCBI lineage: Eukaryota > Metazoa > Arthropoda > Insecta > Hemiptera > Cicadidae > Magicicada > Magicicada septendecula. The sequence continues at coordinate 399,523,915 of CM068369.1, read as the reverse complement.
GAGACTAAATACTGAGCACGGAATATACGCGGCTGTTTAGGGTATAAGCGGCGATGTAAGCCTTACTCAGCGTTGAACATTTGTATTGTTACGATTAACGTAGCCATAAATGAGCTCCTGCTTGGGTAATAATTTTTCAAGAATAATAACACAATTTCCTACATGTTTATAAGGGTATTGTTTACTGTTTACTGTTTTTGGGATTTCAGTAGGACTAATTATTTGTATGTTAGTTTTTTAAGTCCACTGCATGTGTTCATCGAGCTCCTCTGAGCAGTTTGTTAATGACAAGAAACATTTTGTCAAAACTTCGACAAAACTTCAACGTTAAATATTAAAAATTAATGAACCTCACCAAAATGTTTACCACTTACATTGTATTGTATAATGTAAGTTTATATTGTATATAATCATATAGGTTGTTACTTTATGTTGTATTCTTTGTATGTACTACGGAAATAAATATTTCTATTCTATTATATTGTTAATATGTCTTCCAGTTAATAATACGTCAACTAATAACTCAGACTAGGAAGTATATCGTAGTTAATGGTCTACGATGTATTATTTGGGCATTCAATGCAGCATTTAATAACTAATAACACAAGTAATTAGAAATAAATGAGACTTGTCTTCACAGTGGTATACCAAATGGCACCATCGCTTGTTTTTGCCAGAACGTACCACGTATTCTTATACATGTCTAAATCTGTAACAAGTAAACCTGTTATTGTAATACAAAATCATGACAATAAACGATGCCAGTAGAGAAGGTATAAACATAGGCTTACACATTTCAGTTCGCATAATATTAGATTAAAATTTAATTGTTTTAATGTATAAACCAATACGAGTAATTAAAAAACGATTATAGTGATCTGTGGAATACTATATGAAAATAAATAATTTATGTTGTACAATAAACTACATTTTGAAACTACAAACAACGTATTTTAAAATTCCCATTGTTGTAATCAAAATTTTAAACAATTTATAAAACAAAACACCGTTGTAATTAAAAACTATTGTCGACATTTTTAAATAAAAGTAGACTATACAAATTCTTACCGCTTTCAGGATCACGTACATGATGTATAATCCCTTCTTGGCACATGAACATACGGCTTCTTGAAATATACGTCAAATTGTTACTGAAAAAGAGAGTTACCATGGCAATCTTTTCACTAAAGCTCTTAATGTCAAATTTATTATTTCATAAATGTACTACTTCTTGTACACTGATATCACTCTTCGTTCCGGTTCAGTAGTATAACACTACTGACTCGAACACAAAGTTTTTTATAGGTAAAAATGTAAAATTTATACCTTATAGCCTGAACCAGTTTTCGCTTATTATAAGCTTCGTCAGAGGCTGCCGCTAGGAGCGCTATCCGTGTTATTCTTGGTGACGGCGCCGTCGTTTGAAAGATCGACGTTGTGTGTGTGCGTGTGATATGTTCGAATTGTATGTGTGATTTGAATTGTGTCTGTTCGTTTAGGTTGTCGTTTTTTGTATGTTTGTATATTTTTAATTGTCTAATTTGGGCCTTTTGTGTGTACGTGTCCATGTTGCATTTAATGTTTGTGTATGTGTGGTTTGCTTCAACGTCGGAGGTTCTGACGAAGCTTATAATAAGCAAAAACTAGTTCTGGCTATAAGGGAAAAATTTTACATTTTACCAATAAAAAACTTTGTGTTCCGAGTCAGTAGTGTTATACTTATAATTAGTTAATCAACGGACACGTCATGGACAACAGAATCTAAGAACTGAATATTTTGTTTAAAACATTGTATTTTACATCAATTTTCCAAGTAACACTATTACATTATTGTGTAGTATTTCTATTCTGACTGTTTATAAGCTGCGCTATTAATGTATTTTCTGCATATACAATTTACGAATGTATGAATTCACATTTAAATTATATCAGACAAGTTAAAATTATGTTCTTTGAAAAATATCAGCAATTTTATAAACGACATTTATTGTCTTGGCAAAAATTAATATGTAAAATATAGGATTCCTTATTCCCGTAATAAGTTTCCATACACGATATTACTAATAAAATATCGTTACTGTTCCTTTTTCCAGCTTGTGTAAGAATTTTTAAAAAAATAGGGAGCACTTCTAGTGTTTTCTCTGTTTCTGAAGCATAGAAACACAGAATGTAAATAACCTTTCTATATTCAGTTCGATTTCTTAATATCAAATAATGTAATTTACACAGTTCGTTATTCAAGACATGTCATCTTTTTATTTAATATGCAATCCGAACGACTCAGGTTGGCAACTTCCCATGTGCATTTCAACGGGAAACATTCTAAAGTGTGACTGTATGGAACATTGAAAATGTATGGCTCAATACTTTCAAGCATATACTCATTTGCACTATTAATCCCTAAAGTGGGATAATCTACATGAGAATTCTAGAATATCCTGTAGATCCTACAGTATGCACAAGTGTATGTAGATTAAATATTGCATGAAGTATTACGTGGCGAGCTTCACATTTGTTCAATTTCTCCACCGTCACTAATTATCCTATTTATTATTTCCCAATTTGCCTTTTGGTACTAAACGTTTTACTTCAACCTCTGGATTTCCTTAGATACGATCCATGTTAATCCTTCCTTCTACTGATCTTACGAATTTAAATCGCGTGACAATTGCATTGTTCCTACCACTGAACTCAGTCGGACAATCTTAATGAGCGTGATTAAATTTCCATCTCCAAACGAGGTAGTTCTTCCTCAGCGTCTAAGAATAGATAATAAATCTATATTGTGACTGGTCGTTTCACACATGTGATTAGCAATCAGTGAGCTCACCGCTTAGAACGTTACCACCTTCCTAAGTCGTTAATCACCGTTTAGATAGAAGAGAGGCGTGAAAACATTTGTTGTTTGACTCAATGAAATGATCCACCATTTTAAGACTACTGTGCGTCTTTGAACACCAATCGATTCGCCCATGAACACGAGGGATGATCAGTGCCTCAACCTTATCACACGGTTGAGCCACTGAGCCTCTCATCGTAGTATAGGCAAAACGTTTGAATTAAAGAAAAATGAAACGACGCGTGTTAAACCGAAAAGAGTGTTGTTATTAATCAAGAATGCTTACCAGTAAATATGCTGGTAACGGAACTTGCCTTGGAGTAGCGACTGGTATTTTCAACTGTTGCCTCATAATAACCGTATGTAGCTTACTAGTAGGTTCTATTCACAGAGCAAATCCATTAGTCCAAGGGGGTGAAAATACAGTAAAGTAAGTGGAGTTTGGAATTTCCAAGTAAGTTGTTTGCAGTAACATTAAATTAAAAGTTTCACCTCATTATCGACCGAGTTTTAAAAATTTTACCAGTGCATTGGTAACTATAAAATTAAATCCTTAAATTTGTAGTGAATGTCAGTCAATGAATTTTTCAGTGAAGGGTTTGTGAGAATCGGTCCAAAATGTAACATAAATTTTAACTTATTTGTGTCGACGTTTCGACAATGTTTATTGTCATCATCAGGACCTGTGTATAAATACAAAAGAAATGTCAGATATAACAGAACAAATATTTGTGTGAAGGTGTTTGTGTATGTGAGTGTGTGTGTGTGTACACGCGTGCGCGTGCGTATGTATGTATTATGTATCATTGTATATGTGAAGGAGTTGAGATAGCTTGTTCACATCTACAAATGTTTTCTTTAAGACAACGAGAACATTATATCACAGAACTTAATTTATACATTATTACAATTTCAATTACTATATGCAATGATATTTTTATTTAATTATAAAAGTAATAATCAGGAATTAGATATTAGATTAGTACAGAAAACGTTTATACATATAGCAGTCAACATATAGCATAGTAAAATATATTATAACTAAAAACAGATTAAGGGATGTTCAACTATGTAATTATTAAAAGTTATTTTTAACATGTTTCACTCACTACTGGTATTAAAAACAATAATTAATGTAGAAAAATATAAATTCCACAATAACTGTTGAATTTTACCACCTTACATCAGATAGTTTACATACTGTTACAAACACAAGTTTATGGTAAATTTATATAACTAGTAAAATTGGATAATACTTGTAATCACATTGTTGTAAATTATAGTCCAGCGTACTATATGTTGTAAGTTTATGTATACGTCCACAATCACACACTCTCTCTCACCCATTCTCCCTCTACCTCTCACTCTCATTGAAATCGCTCTCTCACTCTCTCCCCTTCCCACTCACTCACTCTCCTGCTCTCTTTCTCACTCTCTCTCACTCACTCTCTTCCTCTCTCCCCCTTTCTCTCTCTCTCTCACTCTTCCCCCTTCTTTCTCTCTCTTTTTTTCTCTCTCTCTCTCTCTCTCTCTCCCTTGTCTCTTTCCACAAATGGCATCCTAAAACACTCACCATTTCTATTAACACTATCGTCCTCACATACATTAGAGAATTATGTACAAGATAACAGTAGAGATTTAACAACTTACATTAAAGAGTTACAAACTATTACAACACAACATTATAGATAACTGATCTATTGGTACAATGTTTACATTATAATATTTACATTATTGTACAATGTTATTTACCTAGAACTTGGTCTATACAGAGTCCCATAGTCTCATGTAGTTAATATATATGTCGGTAGTTCGGTAGTCATAATCTCTCTCACTCATACTCTTTCGCTCTCCCTCCCTCCCTCTCTAGTCTCTGTACCTCTCTCCCAGTCTCTCTCCCAGTCTCTCTCTCTCTCTCTCTCTCTCTCTCTCTCTCTCTCTCTCTCTCTCTCTCTCTCTCTCTCTTTCTTTTTCTCTCTATTTCAAGACTCACACTACACCTTCTCATACTCTAATTACACAATCGGGCGCTGTCTCTCTCCCTCCCTCACAATCTTAAACAGATATATACCCTCAATCTAACACTCAGACGTGTACGTAAACACACACACACGCGCGCGCGCAAAAAACACACACACACAAGCACAACTGCACTCAAGCATCAAAAGTATAACACAATTATATTCTCTTCTTTTGTCACATAAGTGTAAAGTATGCGAAACGCAGATGACCACTGTACTGAGTTTAAACTAATCGAATATGTGTCTATATAATTGTTATATGTTTACCTAGCTAATACTAGATAATATGATCTGTGAGGCACTTACAATTGTTGCTGGCCCCAGACCAACCGCCCTATTTATAAACAGAAACAGATGACGTTTGTACATTATTTGAATTTTGAAGGAAATGAAAGTAACACGTGTTTGGAAGGCAGTTCAGAAAAGATGTTAAACTGCAAGGGGGAGTGACAACGTACTGGGCCGACAAAGATGACCAACAGACACTCTGTAAGGGAGGGACATTGCTATCATTTCTTCTAAATCATGCCCTAACGGTCTGTATACGTTGAGTGCAACTGGACGAAAGACTTTGTGTATCTGTGCGAAATTAATGGAGTGAGGGTCCCTTTTTATTTGAATTATTTACAGTACGCATCTTTTAAAATAATCATTTCCGTAATGTTTAATTTGGGTGTTGTTGAAATAAAATTCATGGCCGGTGTTTAAATAGTGAGATACTAAAGCGTTGGGGTTATCATTATGAGTTTTTTAATGGCAATCATACCTATGCTGATAAATTCTCTTATGTAAGTATTGGGATGTAATACCGGTGTATGTGGCTGGACAGTCATTGCATTGTACAGTGTATACAACATTAGATCGTTTGTCTTTGGATGTCGGGACTTTGAGGCTCGAGAAGAGGGATCGTACAGTATGTTGGTTGTTGAATGCTAAAGTTTTTTGAATTTTTATTAGGCATTTTTTGAGTTTTTCAGACAGCCCATTGACATAGGTTGTAGAAAAGTACGAGCCGGCATTAGGCTCAGGTGTATTAGATTGGGCAGGTGTAACGTTGGGGATCAGCTGATTTATGCGATGTTTATTCATTACTTGTTTGATTATGTGGTCTGGGTAACCATTGTTTTTGAAAATCTTGAATACTAACTCAGTGTTTTTTTTGTGAAATGATTGATCACTTAGACCGGTGGCTCTTTTATATACCGCGTGGATTAAGTTAGTTGTTAGATGTATGGGTTGGTTGGAATTAAAATGCAGACATCTACCGGAGTTCGTGGGGTTCATGAACCAATCAGTAGCCTAACTATAGTACCATCTGGCTGCCTAATGACCCTGGTATCGAGAAATGAAGTAGAACTACTGTATTCATGTTTTATTGTAAACTGTATTCGTTCAAAGCCTACTGGTTTAGAATTGAACCGCTATAAGATAGCGTCATGTTTGTCATGTAGAATAGATGTTATAATATCGTCCACGAATTTATATAAGAAAGGGAGTTTAAATGGCAGCGTAGAGATAACCGTGTCAAGAAACTGGTTCATAGTAATTCAGCTAAGATGGGCCCGAGACGACTGCCCATAGCGGTGCCATATGTTTGTTTAAAAAATTGTCTTAATTAAAAGCCATTGTTGCAACAATGCGCCAAACGTTTTAGGAAACTATCCTTATCTAATGTTGTATGTATGGAGATGCAATTTCAATTTTCATTTAAAATGTTGATAACCGTTTGAATATTTACATTAGTGAATAGGGAGGAAACATCTAGTGAAATTAAAATATGATTGGGAGGAATTCTATGTGTTTTTTATGGTTTCAACAAAGATAAAGCTGTCGCTAATGTTATACTTTTCAGATGAGGCATTTTGTAGAATATTGGTTACCCATTTAGATGTTTCATAGGTAGGGGAGTTTATAAATGAGATAACAGGTCTGAGAGGGTTGTCAGGTTTATGGGGTTTTACTAAGCCATAAATTTTAGGTGGAGTTGGGGCATGGGGAAGTAACCGTTTATACGTGTTGTTGTCAATATGTCCGTTTTTGAAACCCTCCTTAAGTATTGTCATTGTTGAGTTGTTTAAAGAAGTAGTGGGGTCCCTATTAAGATTAACATTCGTATTACAATCACCTACTAATGAATTCATTCTGTTTAAGTAATCTGTTTTATATATAATAACGGTCTTGTTAGATTTATCTGCTTGCAGTACAAAAATGTCTTTATTGTCTGATAAGAAGTGTTTTGTGGCTTTACTCACAGTGGACAGCTGGTGGTGTTGGTGTTTTTTATTTGATTTATTTTTGTTAATGTGGTTAGTAACAATATTAATACATTCACTACTGACAATTTCCGGATTTTTATCTGCAGATAAGTTGTGCAGAACGTGTTCCACTTCGGCGTTAATTCTCTCAGTGGGGATGCGATTATCATTATCCGGGATGGCAAATTTTGGTCCTAGGGAAAGTAATGATTTTATGTCGAGAGGAATGTCAATATCAGTGAGATTTATCAGCCAGGCCGGATTGAATTTTGGAAGGTTGTCATTATGTTGTTTAATACGGTATAATTTCACGATTTGCTTATTTCGAATTTTTTCTAGTATGTGTTGAAACGCACAATTTTGTTTATTACCAAATTCGTTTACTATAGAGTCTGGTAAGTATTGATAAATATTGAGTTTAATTTGATGTATCCTATTTTTTATTTAGTTAAGATTTTTGATGGAAATTTTGATTTCACTATCAAGGTAGTCTCTTTTAAATCTATTTGCACTGTTCACAACACTTTTATACACCTGTTGTTCACTGGTGTGACTTTTGAAACTGAATATTGCTTCTATATGCGCAGGAAATACTTTAAACTGTCGACACTTCAGCAAAAAAATACGTTGGTTAATGAGAGAAGCGAGTTTCCTGTTATAACTGGCCCATAATTTTAGAAGTCGGCAAGCTGGATGTCCGTATGTGTCTGATATATCTCCGTAAATTCCCATGTTTATGCTGTTGAATCACATCAGTTATAAATTGAATCCTTAAATTCGTAGTAACCGTCAATCAATGATTTATTCAGTGAAGGGTTTGTGAGGATCGGTCAAAATGTAACAAAAATTTTAACTTATTTGTGTCGACGTTCCGACAATGTTTATTGTCATCATCAAGACCTGTGTATGAATACAAAAGAAATGTCAGACGCCACAGAACAATTATTTGTGTGACGGTGTTTGTGTATGTGAGTGTGTGTGCGTACACGCGTGTGCGTGCGTACGTATGTATCATTGTATATGTGAAGGAGTTGAGATAGTGTGTTTACATCTACAAATGTTTTCTTTAAAGACAACGAGAACATTATATCACAGAACTTAATTTATACAATATTACAATTAAATTACTATATGTAATGATATTTTTAATTAATTATAAAAGCAGTAATCAACAATTAGATATTAGATTGGTACAGAAAACGTTTATACATATAGCAGTGAACATATAGCATAGTAAAATATATTATAATTAAAAACAGATTAAGAGATGTTCAACTATGTAATTATTAAAAGTTATTTTTAACATGTTTCACTCACTACTGGTATTAAAAACAATAATTAATTTAGAAAAATAAAACATTTTACAATAACTGTAGAACTTTACCACCTTACATCAGATAGTTTACATACTGTTACAAACACAAGTTTATGGTAAATTAAACAAAGTTTATAAAATTAAACAAAATAAAAAATAAAAAACACTATAATTTGTAATACCCACTAGAAAAATGTATCGATACCAGTCCATTTTTATCTTTAAGTCTAGCCATATCAGTATAGGGGTACTCGAATGGCATTCCATAGTCGTCCTTCGTGGCATAAACGATGTTCAATATCTTATATGCCAGCTGTAAAGTAATAACAGCAACATCATGAACATCATCAACTGTAAAAAACTATGAAGAGAAATTTCAGACTGTGTGTAATGGTATGTATAATGTTTTATGTAATTTAAAGTGCGGATTTTAAAAATATAAAAACATACTCTGTATATTGATTTTGTTATAAGAACAATTAAATATTATAAATTGTTTGCTCCACAATATGAAGTAATATGAAAAAATAATATGCTTTTTTCTTGCAATTGGGAAAAAAAACAATTATTCTGCGTACTTCATAAATGTATGTTTCCACTTCCAATAGATTCTGAGCTTCTTTACCGCTGGTCAAGCTCCATCATGTTTAGTATGCAGGAATAGTGAAGTAACTATGTAAAAGATTTTATATTTTTCTTAAACAAATTTCTTGAAGGGAGTAGATACGTTTCCTACCAATACACTAAGTAAATAGAAAGCTTTAACGTCTTGTGAACATGAAATATTTGAAACAGAAATTATAGAATGTTACTTACAGCAAATAAATAACTGAAATTATTTCATCTACATGATTCTCGTTGTGGTTTTTTATGTTGATGTTTGTGTGTGTTTGACTGCAAATAGTCTAATCAAGGAAGTCAGTATCACGTTGATTTCCTCGTACCTCGCCGCAGTTTATGTGTACAGGGATAACTTTGGCCGAATGCCGACAGGTAGCTTTGTAGATACCGGTGGCAAACAGTAAGACAACTGTCATGACCAATACAGCTGGAAACATTCTCTACCTGCAACACAATTTGAAGGATAGTCAATATTAATTATTCAACTGAAGTATTTAATTCTCTCTGTCTGGAGAGCAAGAACAGAAATGTGTTTACCAAGTTGTGACATTATGGTGCTCACAATAAAATGCCCTGCCTTTTCCCACTTAATCATCTCATGTCTGTAAGTAGTGCCTGGACTACGTCTGGACGTCTGTACTCATCTGACTGTCTGCCGGTTTTGAGTATTCCAAGGAGAAATCTAATCCTTTTCTGTGTACAATACGCATTTTGTTTCATTTTCGTGGTTCTTGAAGTTTCTGACAGATGGCTGATATTGCGGGAAGCACCTAATTAGCAAACGAGCGAAGCGAGTTTTATCTGAGAAGGCATTTGTCTGTCTGTTTATCTATTTTGGGATACGTACCTGTATCTGTTTTGGGGTATCCAAGTTTTACGTACCCATCAAGCGATTTTTGGAAAAGTTCACATGCTTTTCCATAATTTTACCCTACAAGATCCTATCCCTTTTTATATTGATCCCCAATAATATAGGTGACGGGAAGCAAATTATGAGTGATCCAAATTTTGAAAAAACTACTGAAGTCCATATACTATATCAAAAATTTTAGGAAATTTCAATCACAGTACAAATTTAGTACTTACTTTTTAAAATTTCAAATACTACGTGGGATTTACCAAATTCTAAATATAGTAGGCTATACGCTTTTGAAATTTTAAAAATTTCAAAATTTTATGAGCCAGTGCCTAAAAGTGGGATCAAAAATTGCAAAACTTCTAAAAATCAAGTCGGGTGTCGGAATAAAGCGAATTTGAACACAAATCCAATTGTTTGGAATGTTTAGCGTTTATTGTGCAACATTGTTACTTTAATAAACTAGTCTTTTCTAACTTTTTGTAACTTTTCTGATAACAAAAATTTATCTAATATCAAAATTTATCCAATAATAAACGTATTTTTTAAAATAACGATATCTGTAGTTCAGGGATCACAGTAGTTAATTTTTTTTTTTAATCTCAACAGATACTATTGTAATAACTCCATTTTGTTTTATGCTTTTATTTCTCATATATGCCTAAATTTTAAGGCACATATTTTGTATAATATTTTTACTCTCATGTTTCCGTACTCCATGAGGACGATAAAGTTATTATGCAAAAAAATGAAGAATAATTGGAACTATGTCTCTTTCAGCTAAAATCTAAATAAGGATCACAGTGAAATATACCCTATATAAAACAGCATATATTCAAACACACACACACACACATTACATTAAAACACGTTGTAGGGAAAGTAAGCAAATAACTCGCTAAATAAATATTGTTTCACAAAAAATATATTACAGAATGCGACATAGAGGCAAAAAGTGTGGTGTTCCTAATACATGATTCTATGATTCTAAGTGAACACTCAAACACATAGACACATGGAAACTACTTCTTAATTTGCTAGAAACTGTAAGCAGGTGTAGTCTGCACACGTTCTGAGCGAGCTCGTGCTATGAAATTAAATAATGTAATGGAACGCAAGTGCAGACAAGATTGTTTATGGTCGTGTTTGTCGTTATAATCCAACGTTTCAGTCGTCGTTTAGACCGTTTACTTAAATTAGTCTGTATATTTATATTAATTTGTTCTCATTTTGGATTCAGAAATACATCGGAAACTTAAAAAAAAAAAAAGTTTGACGAGAAATTACTGTAATTCCTCAAAATTGTTTTTTATATTTTTATACTAATAATTTATATAAAATACAAAATGAATTAACTCCACTCTACGAGGTTCTAGCACGGTAAGGAGGAACAGAGGAATAACATGGATTTGACTGGCTCCGGCTGATAGCAATCTCTAAGGGCAGTTGGTTCTGTGTTCGTACGAAGACAATAAGGCGGTTAAGACTTAGTAAAGGTGGATCAATATGTTGCAATTATTCAGCTTCCGCCGAATGCAAAGATCAGCGCATTACCAAATTAAATAAAATTAAAATTAAATAATCGCGATAAGGAACCATTTTCATACTTTGCTCGACGTCCCACCCACCGTTCTTTCTCTGGTAAGGTTTTAACTAGTCAAAGTCAAGTCAGTCGACAAGCAGAAATAGGACAGAGTTTCTCCTCGTCTCCAAGTCGGTGCCTAAGTGTGGAGCCTTTTTACCAAGGTATTTATTGTCATTTCAGCCACTATGAATCAGTACCAGTAACTAATTATATTGCTTTGCCATTTTTTGTAACTGTATTATATTTATTTCATAAAAAATATTGTAATCTATAACGAACCATGAAGTAACATGTTTGTAACCGTAAAGCGTATCAACAAAAGCCATTTTCAGCCAGTAAAATACGGAAGAGAAAAATATGTAATTTTTATGTCAGTTTAACATTCTTTGTCAGAAAAGAAAGATATATAAGATATGTAATTTAGCGTCAGTTTGATATTGTTATAGAATTTAAAGATTGACTTTGTGATTGTAATAGTTATGTTATAAATGAATGTCAAATGTTATAAAATTGAATGTGTGAACGCAATAATGCTAAAAGTATACTAAAAGTTGTGGAATTTACAGTAGGAACTTGGTTCCACGTTTGGGGACGATAATTCCATGTTGGGAACAGTAATTCCACGTTTGAAGACAGAAACCCTAAGAACGAAAACAGCACAACCCTACGAACGAGTTAAGAGTCTCAGGAATCCAGGGCTTTACACAATTTTACCTTGGTGATACAGATACGTCCTACGAGCTACGTGGAGGCTTGAACCTGCAATTCGGGAGCACATGGCGTGAACACCATCGGACTTGACGCCATCATACACTGCTAGCCGTTCAAATAACAATGTTTAATTATTATTAACACCCCGTGCTAGTCCTACACAGTCAATAAAAAAGGAAATATGAACATTTGCCTTACAAAGACTTTAAGCTATAAGTAAGAGTAAAAACTTCAGTAACAATCTACAGCATGCTCGCTGTGCGTAGTTAATGTTGTACACTTGTATTGATTCATATGACTGAATTATTCTGATTAATTTGGCTCAGAGTTCGATTCCTTTATAAATTGGAATTTAATTTATCCAGCTTCTAATGTTTTAACAGTTAATTTATTTAAGATCTAAGGATCTAATAACTGAAATTTTAATACCCTGGCTGATTCGTAATCATAAAAAATAAAGAGGCTAACTCTGTTTTATTTAATGAATAAACTCGTTCAACTCTGCTCACCAACTGACGGTTTATTTTTTTATAGTGCACCCCCTTTCATTACATGTAACTTAGTTACCATATATGCTTTGATGAACACTATATTTACAAAGAGTCATAGGTACTAGTTAATTTGATAATTATTGTGATATTTTGTGTTACATTGTTGTAGTATAATATTGTTGTATCGTGGTATGTATGTTACATGCCTAGTATCTGGGCCCAGCGTTGTATGCGCGAAAGCGCGTACCAAATGAGGGGTGTCACAAGTATGAAAGTTTCTGTTAAATGCAAAAAACCTTAAATAATTCAAAATCAGTGAAACACTGAAAACAAGAGTATAGCAAAGAAACATAAGTATGGAAATAAAAATGCTTAATTATCATTCTTATAGAATCTACGTAATTGGTTACAAATAACTGAAGTAATAAAAGCATCAAGAACTATTTGAGGCCTTAGGGAAAACGAAAAGAGAAAGACCCATATATTCTGAACGCTGCTCTCTGGAAGTCATTGGAAGTACCGTATAGTGAGAGAAAGCAAAAGAAAACGTTTTACCAGAAATGGTAAACCCAAATGGCAGAAGTATATACACAGAGCTTACTTATGAAGCGAAAAACGAGCGAGGATAGCAAAAAATGAAAGATAGTAAAGTTAATATGAAGGGTAAAGAAGAATAACTGGAAATACAGCTAAGGAAGACTGGGAAAAGATATTAAAACTGATGCAAAATATACGGAAAAAAACAATAAATTGTGATTCTGTAGATATATGAAAAGAATATTTCCATAACCATCAGACAAAAACAGGAATAATTTTAAATTAAGAACCCCTATCTCTAACAAGATAACCTATAGCTTCTGTGCATAACCAAACAAAAATTAAAAAAAAACATAAAAAAAAAGAAAATTAATAAACTTCCAAACCATTCCGACACAGTTCTTCAAATTCATACTATATTCCCAAAGGAGACCCTAGCAAAAGTCTTCTTACACTGTCTGAAGTCTAAGATGGAACGGAATTATACCTTGATCTCACCATTGATTTAAAAAGGTCAGAATAATTAAAAAAATGATTGTGGGATTTGTGCCATCTACTCAGGCAGTAGACAATATCGGCGAATCATAAGACAGTAGAAATAGAATTATAAGATATGGAGGAACAAAACGGATTTAGCGGATTGATAAAATGTTTTGATAATTATTTTATGGTCATCTTAAAATGCAGGAAGCAAGATGGACATGAAAGACATTTATGATACTTAAATGATCAAGAAGGCAATGTAGACGAGACTAAAATGTAAAAGACTTTTGATGATGAAGACATTTTGAAAGCGTCTTTTTTTCGTAAAACTACTATAGTTATGATGTAGCCTACATATTGGTGGTGCAAACTGACCAATGCTCTCTCTACCTGGAGAGAGCCAGCAGACAGTAGTGAATACCCTACTGTGAACGCAGAAAGCGTTATAACGATACTGCGCGGAGTTGTATATCGCTTTCCAAACTATCAGGAGAGCAGGAAACGTGCGATACTGCGCGGAGTTGTATATCGCTTTCCAAACTATCAGGAGAGCAGGAAACATAGGTCGTAGACACAACGTTTACATTCAGATTCGTTAACCTTAATTGATGGACAGAAACTAAATTGATGGACAGAAACTTATCAATTTCTATGAACGAGATAGCAAACCTCGGAGTATTGGATACGGGAAACGGCAATTACTCTATACAGCGCAGTTAACAAATTTATTCTGATTTAAGAATCATTTAATTTATATGTTCTTTGTCCTCAAATTTCTCGAGTTCTGAAACTAAAAGACTGATATTTTTACGTTCCCTACAACAGGATACTCGTTTGTTTACCTTTATTATACCTTTATTTAGGGACTCTTCAATTCTCCAATACTAATCTGACTTCAGCTTTTAAATTTGGCTTTTCTTGTAGCCCTTTTTCATCCTTTCTGTAGCTCTCATTGGGCACAAAAGTTATATGTTTCATTATTGACTATTAAGAAAATTACTCTATACTAAAAAATATTGATTGAATACTCTAATAAATGGTATAAGCTGTAAAATGTAAAGTTTTAATTTGTAACGAGCCTTTACTAAAACAATGAGAAAAAATTGTAAATAATTCTAAAGAATTACTTATTATATAATATTATTCTAATTTGTACCGAGTTATTGCAGGTACCGAGTTAATGTCGCTAGTAGACGGACTGGGATGTTACAACAATTTTATTTTTTAATTTGTTTTGACTGGAATATGTTTGTTAGGTTTCACCATCCAAAAACAACACTTACGTATCTGTGCCGACATGCTTTATACAATGAATGCAATGAGTACTGACCAAACAGTCTTACTTGAAATATTGGCAATATGGTGAATATGTACCAATATATAGATACTTACAGATGCAGCACACACACAAAATGTTAACGACACACGCGAAATAATGGTAAAAATAATTACATAGACACGAATAATTAAAAATATTTTTGTGAGCTTTAACAGATTTTATTAGACAAGACTGTAATATTTCAAACTACATACAGATATTAAGGCTTATGTAGCCAAATTGTTTTAGATCTCCGTAAACAGTAGTTTAATTTACGTGATACTTTATTGAACTTAAAATCTAACAATTTTACTTTTGCAATATAAATTACAAAAACATTAATTGTAATTCAAGTTTACTTCATAAATTAAAATTGTATTTAAAAAGAGTGAAGAGGTAAATAAACGGGAGGTTACGGGAGGTAGACTAAATAATACTTTTTTACGTGCTTTCCAACTTGCGTCTTGTGCATTCGTTAATGTAGAACGCGTTTTCATCAACTAAAAAACTATAACGTTATTAATATTCTACTTAATATTATTTCATTTACGTTTTTAACGATTCATAGTATATGTTATGGGGCTTACATCCTAAAATCTAGACTAATTAGAGGTGTGTACTTGATCACAATTACTACAGTCTTATTATTTTGTATTTTGCACGGTTATCATGCTGCACTGCTTTGCTGGTTAAATTTGTTAAGCAAAGTCATAATAAACTTTTACTGCTGCTGCTTTCGGTTATGGTTATGTTATTGCATATGCAGATTTTGCTTCATTACGTTAACACGGAAAGGGTGTCTTTTGTTACGTCGTCAGCTGTGTCGAATGCTCTCCTAAAGTGGAGTACGTACTTGCATTATGTCGCAACACCGAAAACTATGCAGATAAGATTGCTTTTCCAGTTATAGTCATGTACATGGGTTTCTACGTAACTGACAACGCATCCATGCAACACTCCTTTTATTATTTTGTAAATAATAAAGTTCCATTCAGTAACTGGGTAAATAGAAACCGTTGTTGATCCTATAATCAAAATTCATCGTTGTTTTTAAATATAATCAATATAAATATAAATATAATCAAAATATTCAGCTGTTGTTATTTAATTTTAACGTGCAACAAACTTGCAAGCAGTGAGACGTTACAATTAATATTTAGCTTACTATGAAAGCGCGAGTTTTTTGTACGATCGCATTCTGAAGGCTAAACTTTACTTCGAAAGAAAAATTCCATATCTTAGTCGACATTTCATAAAATATACAGTTTTTTGCATAAGTAAAGTGTTTAAAAATATAAATGAAATATCAGTAAAATATAAAACAAAGGTCAGGGTTGGGCGGTAATATTAGAATACATTTACACAGACTCGTTATAAGAATGCTAACACCTTTTCACTGCAGAGAACTACAACAGATCACGTTTTTCCTTATCGACAGCAGATGACAAACGTAAGACATTCTTTAATTTAAAACTTCTTATGAATATTAAGTTTTAATTAAGGGTTAAACTATAACGGCTAATTAGTTCTGTCTCGTCGAATGATTTTCTTTTTCTAATGAAAATAGCTAAAATAACCGAGAAACATTACCCCTTTGAATTTAGTAATAACATTTTTCTTTAATTCACGAAGAAGGATACTTGAATTCCACTTTAAATTAAATTTTACTCAAGCATCTCTGTAAAGGCAGTCAGGGGGTGAAAAAATACAAATACAGTCGACTCAACAAAATACAAATATATTAATTTACTTTCAGTGGAATGAGTTAAATTAGAATTAAAGTATATTAATTTTTATCACGTTTCATCCGTTTCAAGTAAGTACTAATATTACCATCGATTTTAAAACCTTGGACTTGCATTAAATATAAGTTAAGTATAAGCCTAGTCATGGGAAAATGTAACTACTGCAGCGTGCAGTAAGTGTTTAACTAGAACTGCTTGCTTTACAGTACCCTCACGCTTAGCGGCGAATACAAGCTTTCTCCCAAAGGGGTTAAAATACGTGCTTGCAATAATTAACCAAGCGTATTATTCTCTTAGCAGTATTATAAATTGTTGCATGTAATACTAAAATCGATGTAGATCTACTATCTGTTAAAGAGTTCATACGTATCAATACACAATATGTGTATGAACAATTTGAATAAGCAAACGAATTGCTCACATTAACTGTATAGCACTGTGAGATCTTCACAAAACTTAAGTCTTTTTACTGGTCTATATGGTACAATGACTGAAAATCAAAATTCTTTGCTTACACGTTTTATGTAATTTGCATTAATGTTAGTTTAACAGTATTGTGTTAAGTTAAATGTAATAATATTACGGTAATTGCCGTAATAGGTGTATGCCGATTATCTGCTTTTGTTTGTCCTGTGTCAGCAAATAATAGTAGCAACTCGTTTATACCGTAGCAGGAAAGTTTGAATATTTGGGGAAAAGCAGCGCACATTTAACCGGCAACGCAACCCACCAAGGGAACCCAATACAAGAGGAAGGAACGGAAACAATTTGTTTTCCATCATGAATTTAGATTTTCAAAAAATGTATGTTTTATTCACGTAAGCTTCTTTAAATTAAATAAACTTTTCTTTTTAAATATTTCTAAAATATTTATATTTTTGTAAACCTACACAAAAATAATTCCTCTGTCTCGGGCCAGAACCAATTTAGTCGATTTCATTTAATTCATTCCCTTTTACCCACACAAAAAGACGTTCTCGTAAAGTTAAAATTTAATAAAATTTTTACTGTGTATCTTACTTATTGTTTAAGATTATTCATTTATTTATTGGTTTACAATTACATTAGACGTATCACAAAATTTTGTCACCTAAATATTCCTAACGTATATCTACAGCGGCAATATAGTGAATTTAGCACTGTAGGACAATCGTTTTTATATAAACAAAGATTTCAAAAATAATTCAGGCGTTTTCCTTACTTAAGTGCAGAAATTTAACTCAATGTTTTACACAGGCCTATAATAACTAACGTTTATAGAAAGAAACACATAAAGAAATAAATGGAAATCAACACAAATAGTACCTGAGAGATAGCAAGTATAGTCTAATTGTTATATCAGTTTTACTAAACATTAACGCATCCGACTGTTTAGATATATGACTGCATTATTTACCTTAATAAGACTGTTAGTAACGCTAGTCAGTAAATAATGTAACTGCAAAGGTATTTTTGAATTTATTTTCAAATCTAACGTTAGTGTATTTTGTTTTCTGAGGCACAAAGTCGCAGCAAGATTTGAGTTGTACTAATATTGCCTAAAACATATTTAATACTACGAATTAATTTTGGACAGGCTAAGAGTTAAGAATACTATGAATTACTCAACAACACAAGCTATATACAAATTTTGTAATGGTCCCTAGGCTACTGAGTTGCATGCAAACGAGGTGATCAACTAAAGCTTCCACAGGGAGCTTTAAGACGAACCCTACCCTTGAATAGCAAATGAGGAAAATTCGATATTCAATAAAGGTAGTTATGTAATATTAAATATTTTAAAACAAACTTAGCCCACTTCAACAGTATATATAGTGGCGAAGCGTGACAAAATACTTTGTGTATACATAAAAATATCAACCAAAAGCAACCTCAACTAAGATTGTTGACGTTCTTAAGGAATCAGTAAAACAATGGTAAATAGAGTTAATACTACCTTTATGAAATAATAGATAAGTGACTGTCTGAAACATATGCATTTGTTTATATAATTTGGCCTAAATATCATGAAAAACTATTATATTGTTATTGGTGTCGTTAATGAATCTTAATTAGAAAATATTGCTAGAAAATATAAACTTTTTTCACATTTTTTTAATTATGACAAATACGGATTACTGTAGCCTTTACACAAAGTTTCATATTTTCTTCTAAATGAGATCTACAGACCGGGTCTTGAAGTTTAAAAAAATATTTATTACCCTTTCCTTAAAAGTTGGGTTCTTTGTGCACATAAATGTATATTCTTTTTCATCGGACAAAATAACTAATTGTGATAATCTTTTATTTTTCATAGCATTACGAAGATATATTTTTATTCTCCTCAGTGTACTCATTGAACGCTTACTCGAAGCCGATGTAACTGGAATACTTTTTACTAATTTCAGTAACCTTAATGTTTGTTCATACACACTGTCGAGTTGATTTTTCACAATGTATTCTAGCAGTTTAACACACGGAAGCACTTTATCAACACTGCTGTAGACGTTCAATTAATTCATTGCGCAGTGTTACTCAGTCAAACAAGTTTGAAAAAAAACATTCCAGCTTGTCAAACTAGAGTTGAGGCAAATTCCTCCAAAATTCAACAAATTTTTTCTCATTTAAAAATTCTACAAAAAACATATTTTTAAATTTGCTGAATCGGGTGTCTAGTTTTACTGTTACAAAATCAAGAATTTTATAAGCAACGTGTTTATGCGCTTCACTTACAGCTTCCTGCAATTTGTATTGGGATCAGCATTCGTCCATAGAGTTTGGAGTATTTCATTTGAACGCAGTGCTGCGATATTTTCTTTCGCTGTCCTAATTTAATTTATGAAAGATTTACATCAATGCTAGATTCTGCATGTAGCACATTAAACAGATGTTGAGAAAATACGAAAATCTGATCATATATACACATGAAAAACATAAAAGATATCAACTTTAAAATATTTAGGAGACCAATTGCAGCACTCACAGACTCAGGATCACAGCCATCTGATTCGATAATGTAAGGAACCGCACGATATAGTTCTTTGTAAGGTTCTTTGATAGTTGAAACCGCCCGCGAAGGGTAATTTCAACGGGTTGATGTTAGGTGAGGAAGGTTGAAATCTTTGTTTTTGAAATAAATCAGATCTAGCAGCAGATCAGCTGAAGAAACTATGAAGTGCAATTAAATTACAAATAAACAATTTGACTTCTTTAATATTTTTTGCACTGTGTCCCTTCTTGTGATAGTTCCTATCCGTTTCGGATGTTGCATATCATACAGACTATTTTAACTTAACCCTAACAGTTCGTGGCTAACCCTCCACAAGACTATCAACTGCTGCCAGATGAAACGAAGACAGATCAAGAGACGTTGTAAGTGAGCCTACTACGTCATAATATTCCGATTTTTATCCACAAAATGATTTGTGTGAGCTACTCAGACTTACACAGGGTGAGGTAAACGATATGGTTTAAGATTTAAGCCTTCCTAAAACAAAGCCGAGCTCTTAGCATCTATGAAATCTTAATGAAATCTATTGTCACCTGATGTTAAAGTAAGTTTTTACAGAGATTGACAAAAGGGTTTCATGCCATATTCAAAAATGAAAACAATCTTGTTGCATGCTGTGATGTTAGCTTTGAATATAGACTATAACCCTGAAGAATTAAGACTATTCATAGATTCATCAAAATTGAGCTTAAAAGCTGTTTGCTTTGGCAACGCTCTACCCCCCTATTCCTTTTGGCTATGCTGTAGATATGAAGGAAACATATGACAACATATACAACATATTACTTTTGGATGGTTTTGGATACTTTTGTATAAAGAACATAAATGACAGATCTATGGGGGTTTGAAAGTTGTAGCCTTACTTCTGGGCATGCAGTTGGGGTACACAAATATTGCTGGTTTTTTAATGTGAATGGGACAGCCGTGCTAGGAAGTCTCACTACGAAATAAAAGTATGGCCAAACAGAAGACCATCCCCTGGAGAAAAAATGTTATAAACAATCCTCTCTTTGACAGAAGCAAAATTATACTGCCTCCTTTACATATCAAATTGGGTTTGATAAAGAATTTTGTGAAGGTAATGGGTAAAGAAGGTAAGGGTTTTAAATATCTAAGAGGAAAATTGCCTCAACTAAGTGATGCCAAAGTCAAAGAAGTCATCGTTGGTGGCCCTCAAATCAGAAAGCTGATCGAAGATGAAAACTTCAAATATGAACTTAACATCAATAAGAAAGCGGCTTGGAAAGCATTTGAAAAAGTAGTTAAGGGGGTTTTAGGCAAGAAAAGAGCTGAAAACTATATTCAAAATATAAATGGACTTTTGGAAAAATACCATAAGTTAGAATACAATATGTCTTTAAAAATTCATTTCTTCCACTCGCATTTGGATTTATTCCCTGACAATTGTAGAGACGTAAGTGACGAACATGGTGAAAGATTTCACCAAGAGATCGCCGCCATGGAGAAGAGGTATCAGTGCAAATGGGACTTGTCCATGCTTGCAGATTACTGCTGGACATTAGCAAGAGATATTCCAGACCAAGAGCACAAACGGCAAGCTAAAAGGAAGTGTTCGGAACCAAAAACAATCAAGAAAAACAGTAATAACGAACAATTTTAATAACAATATTAACTATTAAAGAATTAATTTTCTTTTCTGGAACAATGTAAACATTGTATAACATTTTTTTATGTAAATTCATTTTTTATATTGTATAAACTAATATGTTCAAATGTTACTTATTGGTCTGGAAATTGTAATTTCGTATATACTAAGAACAGTATATTAATAAAACAGGAGCTAAAAAAGTTTTTCTTAGTTATATACTTTTTTGTAATCCAATAAACAATGAAAATCAGCTAATTTCAGTCAGGAAACAAAATCATGATTTTTTTTTTTTTTGGCTAGTGATAATTAACAAAAGAACGGAATCCATCAAAAAGAACTTAAAAGCCCTCCTCTGAAAGGAATTATAAAGATACGTAAATCAAGATACCCGAGAAGACCACTCATCAACTTCAAATCAGCACAACTTATAAAATAACAAAACACAAGGACAAAACATTAAAAATTCAAAATCATACTAGAAACTAAAGTAATGTAAAAACACCAAACGACTAGTTGACAAACTAAGACATTAAAATAAACGAAGAAACAAAATTTACATTATTTGACATCACAAATATGTACGCAAACATAAATATTAATGAAACAAAAAACCTGATAACAAACAAAATCAAAGAAAAAAACAAATAAAAATATTTTAACACATTAACCAAAATACTACAATAGGACTATTTCGAAATTAACAAAGACAAGAAAACGGATATATTAAAATAAGAATTTTGAAATACTTATATCTAAAATATTAAATCAAAATTGAAGGATAAAAATAATCTTACATTATATCGGCTTATGTTTCCGGCCGTAATATAGTAGACAGTGAATACAACGGAAAGAGGTGAAGAACGTTATAAGCTACATTTATCCCTTTGACAATGTTTTAACAGTGACGACTGTAAATTGCACAATGCCATACTTTACCAATATATCAAGTGTAGAGAACAAATAGGAATTAGTTATTTTGTAATTCCAAAGAAAATTTCAAAGCTATACGGAAGGATATTTTTACATGTATTTTAAAAATACTTAATATATTCAATAGCGCAAAAGTTTTTGAGATTTTAATGTGACGTCAGAAAATACAAACTTTATGCAGTTACGAAAAACACGTAACATAATAGCAGCTGTGACGGAATGGAACAAGAATTATAAAGGAAACAATAACAAATCGGATATGTTGCTGAGGAGCCTTATTGATGTACCACAGAAAATTACTTGAAATAAGTTAGAACAAAGAAAACGATGCGGAATGTTAGGCAAGACATAAAGTACTTATGGTAGTAAGTAGTTTTTGGACGTTACGTAAAATAAAACACTGTATCCACCAGAATATATAGTGGTCACCTGAAAAAGAAGCAAACTTTGAAATAGACTCGCAACAAAATTACAAAGGAAAATCTGGGCATTTGACAGATCTGTATGTAAGAACTGAATGACGCACTGGATATACCACTGCACGACAATAATATTCCATCTGAGTACGTGCACCAGATTCCTTTGGTATACAGTATTGTTTCAACGCTATTTAAATTGCTTTAACTTACATGAATTAGCAGAATTAGTTTGTTATACACTGACGTATACAAATCGCTTTACGTTTAACTACAAACAGTTCCATGTTACCATATTTCGTTATAGTTTACATTTGTTATTATGTGAATAGCAGACGCACTCGAGTTTGTTTGGTTAGGTATATTGCATTAGCATAAATGTGTGATGATCTGTTGCATGTTTGTTCCTGTTCGTGTATGCTGCTGAAACTGCCTGAAGTAGTTTGTTCAGCGCGTAAGTACCTTCCATATATGCTGGCAACAGTTGTATCCTGTATGGTTTAATTCACACAAGTACGTATCTAGTGCAGATTTTAACCAGCCGCAACAAGTGAATTAAAAATATTGAGATATTATAAATTTTAATAATAATCTTATCTAACTGCAGTATTTTTGTATATTCCTATTCTTTTTGAAGGGCTCATTTTCTTTTTTATTACTGTTTTCATGTTTACATTTTAATTGTTTTGCTCCCCTTGTACTTCTTTAAGAGCCTTTATTTTTAAATTAATTTAGTCATTAAGGCTAAAATTTTTATCCAAAATGATAATTTTGTGATCCAAAATCACAGATTTTTTTTTGTGATTTCGTCGTCTATTTATTTATATTTGGAATTCAACTTTTTCTAGTCCACTCTCGTTCGCGGTTCAAATCAGCTATGCATACATTTTAATCGTCCATATCTGTGTTTAGTATAACTATTAGCTAGTTTAGATCTTTTTCTATACTTATTTAGGACTAGGCCAGTGCCTTGTGTATCTACGAAGATAAAATTCGGAGACAACTGCCTAGTCAATCATAAGATTTCTTGTTAGCTCAAAACTAACGAAATCAATAATTTTACGCATTTTTGATTTCTTATGATAAACAATGTCTAATTTATAATTTACTAGTATCCATAGTTTTAGCAACCGTCGATGTGTATCACTACTTCGACGGTACTAACAGAACTCAATTTCACATACATAACATAAACTTTTGTTTCCTCAGCATATGTGTTAATGAGTCTCTTTACTCATTCCGAATTACAGTACATAGCTAGAGAAGAAATAACTATTCACATGGACCTATAAGCAAACAGCTTACATTAACTTACATTCTTACGTTGATACATAAGCCAGTTTAGAGTTATATTATACACAAATACGCACAAAAACAACACAAATCACTTGAAGGGACAACCTATTAGCACCATAAATCAACTGAAAATATCGAAAAATTATTTTTTACAAATTTTCGTTTCAAATAAGCATCCATTACATTTTGAAAGTTAAATGTCGAGTACAGTAAGAGAAAATTTAAAAACTGCTTTAATGAAATAAAGCAATGACTGTCTTTAGTTACAGTTTCATATGCAATAATAGGCAATGAAATGATTGCCAAACGCTGAGAATGTTATGTAATCACTGAAGAAGCGTTACCGCAGATAAAGTATCTGGCTAAAGAGCCAACAGTAGACCACTGTGCAACATCTGTGAACAAAAGCAAAGTAAATATTAAAATCTGGGTTTTAAACATTTTAAATAAGGTGAGTTAAGGGGAAAATAACGCAAGGAAAACTAAAATTACTCAGTGACGTATCGTCCTTTGTTTCTGTGAACGTGAGTCTCGGCTTGAACAACAATGAAGAAGACAGGCAGAGATTTGGGCTGCGGAGACACCTGGAGACCATAGAGAGCACATAGGCTAACACATAAACTGCTCTTGCCTTTTCAATTCTGCTTGCCTTTACTTGAGAGTGGTTCCATTGATCATTGACTATAGTACCAAGATATGTAAATTGGCTTACACGTTGAACTGGCTTTGGTTTATACAGGCCCGTCTCCAGGCAGGGGCGAACCGTGCCACCGACCAGGGCGGCAAATTTAAAGGGCTGCAGATTCCGGGATTTTAAGTTTTGAAATTGAGAGAAAAAATAAAATTATTCACTTAATTTCATCACAAGATGCAAGATCAGTAAGAATTACGTGACAGTGGCAAGCGGAGAAAGGACTTTCTTGAAGCTCAAACTTATTAAAACTTATCTCAGATCGAGTATGTCCGAGACTCGCCTGAGTGGTCTGGCGACTATATATAGAACATCAGTTCTCTGAATCACTTGATTACAACGAAATCATGAAGGAGTTTGGCAGTGCTAAATCTAGACGAGTATTTTCTAACTAAGGTATATGATATAGCGTATTAATTCTGTTATATTTCAATCATAATGAATTTTAGTTAGTATTTTAATTTTAAGTCATCACATAGGCATACATTTTTATTGTCTCACGATTTCATGTATTGTCTCTACAGTTTTATTGTAGCCGTTCGCCGCATCGTAAACGCGAAAAAGTTTCAGTTATTTAATAAACACAACAATGCAAACATTCCTAGTCGTCATTTGAAGGCAATCGCCGTATCTTTAGAGTAGGTCTAGTGCGCGTGAATGTGTTCAGAGTTAAAATAGGGAGGGGGCGGCACTCATAAATACTGCACAGGGCGGCAGAAGCGTTGGGTCCGGTCCTGGGTTTATATTAAGGGTCCAGTTTGTGAACTTGTTCTTAGATACAATCATTAGCTTCGTTTTATTAACACTAATGTCTAGACCATATCGACGGGTGCTTACTGTTAACATCGATGGCTGTTCAGTATGATCCAAATTATGACTATTCTGTACATCCAAAAGTTACAAAATTGGAAAAATGGATCTGATATACGAATTCTGTGAAGCCAAAAAATTTAAAACTGAATCGCCTGGGATGTGCTGCTCTAACATACATATTAAAAGTCAAACTTTTGCTTGCGAAGCCGTAGGTAACACCTAGTTAAATAATAGGATTAATTAATAATAAAATTAAGAGTATTAAACTTAAACGATAAATCGTTATCCTTACTCTAGTTTTAGCTTGTTAGAGGTTAAAATGGTCATATCAACATAGCATGAAGTTTTTATCGTTGAAAATAGGACTTTCGCTCATACGGAGTTGAACGTTGAATTTAATGAATTGTTTCAAAAACTATTATCAAGTAACATGGTTATCTCAGCGTTCGTTATAGAATTACCTTCTTCAGGAAGCTTCACCGACTATCTAGACGTTCTGGTTTTTTTTTGCTAGTGAAAAGATTTTGATGTGCGTAAGAGGAACAAAGCAGTTTTTTGAGACATGACTCAGAATCTCTGTAAGCGTTACTAGTACTGCCTGATACGCAAAAGAGGCAGTATTTTGTGCGTTTCAAGTATTTTGTGTTTCTTATGAAAAGAGAGAATTAATTTCCATGTTTCACTTTATTTATGTAATGTGTATATTATTTACTTCAAATAAGACTTTGTTATAAGATATATCTGATGTCGTCTTTATTCTAAAATACAATCTCTTATTAAACGAAGAAGATTTCAAAATTCCATGAAATGTGTAAGATTTGCAAATAACTAAATGCGTAGTACTCGTTAGATAGAGTAGATCAGTAAGAAGAAACAAAGATCTCGCAAACTGAATCTGAAGCATTGTCGTAAGTTGGAAGCCCGAAAGTTCATGAATTATCGATAGTCACATTTACTTCAAGCAGATCGGGTAGTCTCACGCCAAACGTCGACATTGATCGCTCTGAAGTTGTACATAGTGTTACATGGTTCTGATACAGCAATTCCCTGTCTGTGATACTTACTTTACATATCAGAAATAAAATTTACCTAGTGTTGGATCTAAGTTTTAGTTCACCATAGCATAATTACACAAATTTTCTACTAGGTATTGATGAACCTAGAAACATGCTAAAACCTGCAATTAACGTGACGCTGAAAACTAAGCTTATGTCGTTTTCGTATAAACGTGAAATATAATCTATTAGTAACTCGCCTGTATTGATGTTGTGCTAGCCTTTAACGACGATTTGTCTACAAGGTCTCTTACGTAACAGTAATGCTAAGCGAATGCAACTCAAGTTTGTACAGTAAACATAAACTTGTACCAAAACAAGGGGTAATATTTTGACTGTCAAAAATAAGGTTAAAATTAACCATAAAGTGCAATAAAACGTTTACAGTTAAGTGTAAAACACGTTTTGTTGCTTGTATAACAATTCCCTTCTAACCGTTGCAAAGTTTAACTTATAATGAGGAGACCGCAACTGTTTTCCCTTTCTCATCTGTGCTAAGGGTGCTATTACAGTAAATGTAGTACAGTAACAAGTGTACACATGTTTTGCAGATATTGCAGAGATTTAATTTAACTTCAAATTTCTTATAACATTTGTAAGTTATAAAAGTCTATATTTTCTCTTTATACTGTGAACTGCAAATACAAATCCAAGCAGAATACACAGGAAAAAATTAAATGAAAAACGTTTTTAGTTGTGTCTTTGAAAGTGTTGTAAGCCAAGTATACCTTGTATTTTACAATATTTCAAACTAGAAACTTTGTTTAAAACTAGAAGATGTTAGGGAGCAGAGAAAAGGCCTTTAGTGGTTTTTGAGTTTTGAAGTCTGCGCTTAGTTTTTAAGTTCATACAACAAACGCAAAAATACCTTTTCTTATTTAACTTATATAAGAATCTAAAACTATATTTTAAAAACTTGTTGCACATTCACAATATTAAAGATGATCTAGTCAAAATAAAAAATCATGAAAGTTGTAACAACATAGTTAAACTAGAATACTTCACCTATTCATCAATTGACCAGTGAGGTACCACTAAATGAACTCTGTCCTTTTGTAAAACGCATACTGCATACTCTGTGCTGCAGAAATGTGTTAAAATATATTCGATGATTTTTTGTTGTTCTGTAGTGGCGTAATGAAAAATAAGAATATACGTATTTGTATCTTGGTTTTGTAAGTCTTAACTCTTTCTGCAAGTAAATTTATATTGTATTATTACCTTACGCACGTTTCACTGGTTAAATAACCATCATCAGAGGTTCATAAATGAATAAACAAACATTTGAATTGATTCGATTTCAATATAAAAAGTAACGGATAAACGAATTTAATATAAAAGCAATGATCGATTTAATTTGATTTTACTTATTGATCTTTAAAGGTTTATTTACTAAATCAGCTGTTTTGTCGGTTATACTGGAAATAAATTACGTTTATATTTAATTTATTTTAATAAATTTATAATTTTAAATAGATCATCCTATTTTGTTTTTACTTGAGTTTGTCCTTTAGTAAATTATTGTTATTGTATTTGTAAATATTAAAATTATCCCAAATATTCATTTTTTGACCTTTTTGTATGTTTTCAATTAACTTTACATTTTGAATGTTGGGAAATCGATGATTATTATTTATACAATGCGTGGCTAAATTAGATTTGTAAATGTTTGTTTTTAAAGAAGCATTGCGGTGTTGAACGAATTAATTAAGTAATTTTTTCTTTATCTGGCCTACGTAAAATTTATTGCAATATGGTCATTATATTGTGTATATTCCATTTTTATTCTGAATATTGGGTTTATAATTAGTAAAATAGTTTACCTTTTTCTTGTCCGTCTGGTGGCCTTTTCTCTATATTTAATTCAACGCGTTTCAGGACATATGCCCTATCATCAGGATATCCCTTGTTGAAGTTCGTCGATCGTTAAATTTTTTAGTTTTTGGGTTTTATTTTTAGGTTTAGTTTTAGGTTTGGGTTTAGTTTTAGGTCATTGGGTTTAGTTTTAGGTTTTATTTGATTAAAAACAATATTACCTGTGTTATAAGATATTTTAAAAATTGCATCATTATACCTTTTTAGTTATACTAAGTTTACTTTGTTTACGAGTTCTATTTCCATAATAAGTAAAGGTTGTATATTTTATTTTATCATTAATAGATAGATTTTTTATATGTAGGTTTATAGAGCGTTTGTTTAGTTAGTTTATGTTTTATTCTGTTTCATAATTTATTGATAGTTTTGACTTTGTATCCATTATCTATTGCTATTCACTTGATGAAATTTCTTTCTGTTTCATTTAATGGAATTCTATTCATACGGTATATTAATGAGTTGAATACTGCTATTTTATGTTAGGGAAGATGGTTAGATTTGTTTGAGATGATTAAATCAGTTGGAATGGTTTCCTGTATATCGAGTAATCGATTTAATTATATTTATTATTTTTTCATGAAGTTTTTGTTAAACGATTGTGGATATGAAGCGGAGGTTGGGGCTCCCATTGTAAGGCCGTCTGATTGGTGGGATTATTTATTATTAGCCTATACTGAAGACTTCAAGTGTCTTTTCATCCCTATACGAACAAATTTTGTACTTTTCCGGATTAGCGCTACTTAAAAATTTACGATATTATGAACTCGCGAACTTTATAACTTGTGTTCTTACGCCTTCGTAGATCTAGCGTCTAGACTCGGGGAATACTTCCGCACATTTTTCAAGTTTAGAGAGAGAATACACTGACTAACAAGAAATTATAATTAAAATGAAATTTTGATCTACGCTTATTGGTTAACCCGTAAATTTTCTCTCCGTCTAAAGCCAAGATAAAATTATACTTGTATCAAACTGTTCGAAAGCAACTTCCAGCTTGTCCAAAAACTAGTTCAATTTTACAACTTATCTAAGGGTCACAAAACTTTGTTAAGAAAATCATATATTTCGTTCTTTAAATTAGAAACAAATACTGCCATGGGATAGGTCTTTTACTTAATGAAAGTCTTGTATTTATTTTAACGAATTATTAATTTAATACATTTTTTACTATTATCCCGTAAAGTAATTAAATATTTTGTGCACACGCGCACTCGTCACATGCCTACGCTTATTTTTGCACCATGTTACGACACTAACTGTTCTTTACTGTCTAAACATTACTTAAAACTAACAATTCGAACATGTCTCTTATTCCCTAATATACAATGTCCAAACCTGCAGCCTTTACTTATACAGTTGTCATTTCAACATGCTATCATGTTCACAGAGTTCCAGTACTAATTTATATGCATATTCTACCCATTGCAATATATAGTTTTCAAGAGTCACCAGTTTACTTTTAATATGTATTCACGAACGTATCGTTGTTATTTGTTATTGCATTAACAGCATACAATAGGCTTCGAAGAGATATATTGTGTATTTAATAAATCAATTATTACTATAGGTAATATCAATGTTATTAATAGACTTACATTCGTGTTTACATTAAAATATAAATGTACACCTCTGGGGAAACATCTACACAACTTATATAAAGCTTATGTAACTTATGTAACAATAATAGCATCTGAAATACACAACTATTTCAAGTTACCTTAGTTATTAATGAAATTGTATTTTTCTGTTTCGTTATAAAAACTTCATCGAATGTATCAGATATTTGTTTATCTCAAAGAAAATAATATATTTTTATTAAATCTTCTGGTTAAAGTATGTGAGACACAGGGCCGTAAAGCATAGTGACAATAAAACTTTGTAAACAGGATTATGTTGAGAGAAGACACCTACAATTTGTAAAAGTACACTAACCATATTACATTAGAATTACATTTCAATCGTCAAGATTCGATATCTAGTAAATTTATATTATGCAAAACTTTTTGAAAAGTAATTACATCATTGCAAAGAAATTAAATTGTTTCAATTAGTACAAAAATTATTATTTAAATATTTTATTAAAAAATTTAATTCATTTCATGAAAGATTGGTAAAATCATAATATACAGCTGACAATATACTATAATTTTGGATAAGACAACAAAATTAAATAATTCAATAACTTTGCATAAACATATATTTGATGAGTAATGAATACAAACAACGCTCATACTGCCTACACCAAACTCAGTGGACACGCCTACGTATGCAGTCACGGATTTACAACCCCGTGAACGATACAAATTTTTGTCTGAACAGTCTGTATTGCAGTAGGAGAGAGAGGGAGGGAGAGAGAGAGAGAGAGAGAGAGAGAGAGAGAGAGAGAGAGAGAGAGAGAGAGAAAGAGAGAGAGAGAGAGAGAGAGAGAGAGAGAGGGAGAGAGCACAGTACTCGTATCGCAGATTGATTTGCAGGAAATGTCCTGGTGAACTTTAGTGATGTTTGAGCCTTCAAATATAATAAGAATCCAGAATAAACTTTTGTTTGATTTCAAGGAAATGTTGTATGTAATAAGATACGGGGGATAATATTTATGAAATATCGTTGGGAGATTTCGAAGATGTAGCAAATGGCAGACCTCTGCACAGGTGGATAAGACATGGCAAGGAAAACAAAGGAAACTATACACTCATGTCAACGATTTTTATGTTTTATTTGGAACTTTTTAACTACACTTAAGCCAATTTTAGCCAAGGCAGCATATTCTTTTGTATTTATAAAAATATAAATAAAAGGGAGTGTTCAAATATA
The DNA here is from genome assembly GCA_034769895.1 of Magicicada septendecula. Taxonomy (NCBI): domain Eukaryota; kingdom Metazoa; phylum Arthropoda; class Insecta; order Hemiptera; family Cicadidae; genus Magicicada; species Magicicada septendecula. The sequence continues at coordinate 399,492,653 of CM068369.1, read as the reverse complement.
ATTTAGTCTGATTCAAAAATTATATTTGAACTTTACCTTTATAAAAAGTAAGATATGAAAATTCTAAAGAGCTTTAAGTTACAAGTTCCTAATGGAAACTAAATCTTTTTTTGTTGACACACAGAAAAAATATTTCATAAACCTATTCATTATATTAAAAGAATTTGTAGAAATAATTAGTAATCATTCAATATTCTTAAGAGCGGGAAGTCCACAAAGCATATAAAATTTTGGAGATTTGAAAATAATTTAATTAATATGTTTACTAAAGGGAGTTGTTCCCGTCTTCGTTTTCAGTCTTCAAACTTGCCGATCCTCAACTTGCTCCTCACAATTAACTCAGTTCCATCGCCTCATTTGTATTCTGATTCTGTCCCATTTTAGGTCTTCTCCTCTACTGATTCTCTGAAGGAACTCATTTTATAAGTCATTTAGACCATTTTTCGTCTGCCCGCGCATTCCACGAAAAAACACTACTTGTGTCTTCTCTATTTACTCAAAAATAGTCGTTTCCACCTTAAACGTATCGTTAATTTTTTCGTTCCTTATTTGAATATCCACAAAAATTCGTTACAATTCAATCAATGACGATTGATTAAAATATACAGTAACGATACACAACGGTACCGTACGGTACGGTACGGTACGGTAGTAGTGAGTAGTGATGGTATATGTGAACGAGCTTACACATGAGTTTAAAAGAAGAATTGACTGGATATACAAGTATTATCAATTGCAATAAACATATTTCTCAGTGTATAACTGGACAAATGTGTGTACTGGACTCGCGTGAACACATACACTTAACACAGTTGCACACACTATTTATTCAGGTGACGTTAGCGACAGTTTCCATATGATTGAAATACCCTATGGGCTACACTACCATCAACGATTTTAGAAGTTACATATTTTTGTTAAAAAACACTTTGTTATGAGCACATTGGCAATTCAATAAAATAGGAAATTGTTTTCAGTTGACAGATATAAAATAACTGTTTTCAGCATAATATTTTGTTTGAGGAAAAGGTTATGTATACTTGTTTATATAAATAAAATTTACAAAGGAACCATATGGAGATTGTCAGTTGGTTGCTCTTTTTCCGTTGTGTCATCAACGTCCGAATGCTTCAACCCATTTGTTCATAAACATTCCTGCATTATGTGTGTGTACCGATACATTTGTGTGTGTCAAAATATTAATTTTTGCAGTCTTGCAACTTTCTTATTACTCCTACAACACATTAAAAATAAATAATATATCACCAAATTCTGCGTAGACTTAAAATAAATTGGAATTTTGGTTTTTTGTAATTATTTAAACGAATTTCTATTTATATGTTCATTAAATATTCAAATTCATGTTTAAATAAGATGCCTTTCATTTTGTTATTCTTTTCCTGCCCGATCACTGTACAAGTTACTCTGTTTCTATTCTTGAAGAAAAGAAACCATCGTTTCCTCGGTTTATCAGCATTTCTCTAAGCACGTGTTTATCTATTTGCTGGTTTTCAAATGCAATATTCGTTCATTGTTTTGAAACAGCAATTTCAGAACTTAATATTAAAGATATTTGTTTATTTATATACACAAGTGTTCTTTAATATTTACATTTGCTTTCTAAATGTACTCTGTAGCTTTAACTGGTCTTAAAAAGTTTATTAGTTACACACTAATATATTACTGCTATAGCACACGGTAAATTACAAATAGGGTGTTGCCATAAAGTAGTAATCTTTGCTTTCATGGTATGCTTTCTTCCAGCTCTTACCTGAAACAGTTTTAGGTATGTTGTTGAAAATGTTACCCTAAATATAATTTATTTTGCATTATAGGTATTCATAGTATAAATCCTTTATTTATAAAATAAAATTATTTGAATTTCAGAAAACAGTGGTAAACATAAAGAAATGAGCGATTTGAACGAATGCGTAAGACTGTAGCTCAAAATTTGTTGGATGTGACGTTAAAGTTGTAAAATCCATCCATAAATCTTTCTCTTTTAATTACTGTTTGGATAAGGATGTATAGCTATTTACGTAGTAAACAGTACACTAATAACAGTTTTTAAATAGGATTATTATTGCGTTGTATTAAGAAGTTGTTCATGCGACTTCAGAGAAGTTCATTTTACTTGTGAGTGCTTCAGATAACGATTACCAGATACCTGATCAGATCAGATAACAGATAATTTTAAGTACGTTATGACTCATGTTCACCATTTTTGCGTATTGTGTTAGTTAAAGTTTCCACTTGCTTCAGTCAAGTCCGCGTAAAGCATAATGCAGTTTTATCACTTCATAAAGAAAGGTAAATGGTGTTAACTGCTATTTGCTTAATAAGTGTATAATACATCTCCTTTACTCTGCATAAACTTAGCTGTAACATTTATTGCTTTAATAAATGTTTGAGAAGGCAATTGCAAGAATTTTGATGTTAATTACTGCTACAACCGATTGAGTATTGTTTCCATATCAATGAGAACTAATTTTTTAAACGTAGTTTTAAAACCAACTTTTACTTAGAATCTAAAAAGATTACCTAACGATAATTTCTTCAGATTTTTTAAACTGCCAACAAACGTACTTTAAATAATAAAGCTGTAACTTCTTACATCTGACTAAAACTTTAACACCTAACTAATATAACATGCATATACTGTAAAATGTTATAGCACATTATAGTTATATAAACGTTAAAACACATATATTAAAATCGTGTATGTCAGTAGGATAACTGTATGATCTTAGTAACTAAGAGCATGCAACAAGATCCTGTCCATTGCAATGTATCAAAGCCAAAAGTTACAATGACGTACTACGTCCTCTTAAAAATAAAATTCCGGACATACGGACGTGTGAGGTGTGTTGTAGCCCAGCTGAGAAGGCATATACAGGCACAAAGCAAACGAAATGGGCGAATATTGATTTTCCGTGTATACCCAAACCCTTTCACTTTAATCACAAACGGCCCTACGTAATGCAAACGTAGTTGTGTGCCCTAACCACACAGCGGTCACTCGGGTGCACTGACTTCTACTGCCAGTCATGAATTATTCAGCCATTTAACTCGATACATTTTCCCATACCACCTACATCCGTCTACCTAGAGACACGTTCTACGTTCATATTACATTCTTTTATATACATACGTAACTTATGGTTTCCATCGTTGTGATCCTTACGAACTTAACGCATCTGCCCTTTCAGTTTGAAGTGTTTTTAGGACTTTAAAAGATCTGCCATTTTATATTTGTGTTAAAAAGCTGAATATTTAGGACTGACACACAGGTATATTAGGTAATTTTTTTGTTGCCGGATTGTTTGATTAAATCTACAAAATATTAAAGTTTTCCTCCTTTATTCAAATGCTATTTGGAACAAAATTTTCTTTTACTGACACTCTGTATTGTAAAAAACAGTTTCCAGTTTTCTCTTTCTCCGACGCCGGTTTAAAAGTTCAAAACGCAAGCAGTCGTTTATTTTATAACTATTATGTTACAAACAGAATTACATAGAACAGAATTGTACGGTAGCGCGATAATTTCACTTTGTAGGTTGGCTAATCTGCTTACTGCTTTTTGTTCTATTCCGATTATTCATGTTGAAACTTTGTACAGTTCGTCTCAAACGCTAGCGGCGGTCGGTTCGCCCGGCTGTCTTACTGTCATATTTTCTTGTCGCGACATTTAATGTAGGCCTTAGGCCAACACATTTCACTTATGGCCAACTATGCCCGCTATTAATACAATTTAAAAATTTAATACTTTCTATAGACAAGACGCTCATTAGCCAACCTTATTTAAATAACTACTAATCATGTAATGTAACTTGAAATTCAATTAAAATGAATTTAATACAGTCCACAATTTTCATCATTGCTGATACCTAATGAATCATCACTCACATCACTAACCATTTTTTGGTCCACTCGGGCCTGATACTCAACAAGAATAAAATTGGTAGAATTTGTCTTTAAATGTTTCTTTTGGCAGAGCTCCTTGAATGTTATTATGGTTATAGATTCTTAGGTACATATCGTACCTTTAGAAAGGAAACGATAAACAGACAAAAAACGTTAACACAATAGGAATAGACCTATCGTGTAATTCATATGAACACAGTAAATGATACATTTATGTACACATATATTGTCGGAACTGCCTTCGTTTCTGTGGTCCTGATTGTAATATACAATTTTCATAATCACACTATAGTAGGCAGAAAAGCAAACACAACAATAAACCATAAGAATTATGAATAAAATTTAGAATAAATTTCATTTATTACGCAATTAAAATATTATAATGTGATGACTGTACCTCAACTACTGTATGACACTGAGACTTAGATTAAAAAGGCCAAAGGCGTGTGAAGAATTTTTGTGTAGTTCTCGTTAGTTATTGTCTGACTCATGAAGACCACATCTTCATGATACGTAAAACAGCGTGACCTTTTTGTCGCTTCTAGAATATGGGTCGCTTTTTACCAGTTCCTGGACACCTTGAAAGCAGAAGTACCTCAGTTTAGTGATGAATTAGAGTCAAGCATAGAAAGTTGAGCAAAAAGGTAAGGAAAGAGACACCGCTTAAATCTTATAAAATAATGGCATTGTCTGTTTTACTATAAAATGTGAAACAATGGTCCCTACAAAGAAGATTCAAAATCAGATTCAAACTTTGGAAATGAAGTTTCTGAGAAGAACAAACAAGAAACAAAGATCGTTTGCGTAATGAGGATATTAGAGAAGAGCTACAGGTATTCTCCATAAATGGTAAAATCGAGACATATCGCAAGGAATGGCTGCAGCATCTTAACAGAATGGAGGATGGACGACTACCTAAGGTTGCGTTTCGATTTAGACTCTCCGGTACAAGAAACGTAGGAAGACCGAGAACGAGATGAAAAGATACTCTGTGAAGACGGAACGGGCAAAGCGCCTACTCCGTGAGATGCAGAAGAACAAGAAGAAGACCTCAGTTTGGTTTGAGCATCAGATATGCAATCCTTCCCGAAGACTGTCCGTTATTCGAATGTCCTTCAAGTTAATGAAATAAAGCATGATGAAGATTTACCTATGAAAAATAAGGTAAAATACATTCCTAATTTTTCTTTGGAAGTTTGCCTATATATGTATAGGCATTTAATAAATATTGTAATTCCTGTATAGGGCCTACAGTATATGCATGTTCTGATGGTATATTTTCTTTTTATTTTTAGAAAGATTAAAGTTTGCGAAGTAATTTTCATAATGTTGTTTTTGTTGCCTCAAAAATTTTTTTTTTGGGGTTACCCTACACCAGTGTAGCAGCACAAATACTGCTACGGTGAAGAGATAAATAACGTGCGACTCTTTCAATAAGTTATGTGACAGGAAGGATTATCCAATGTTCAAGCGCACCTTCACTCTCTTTTCAGACCCGACTTCTTGACTGTGATCGATTGTTCTACGGATATGTGAGTAAGTACTGTTGCTCACTACTTCACTGAGCCTGAGTATAAAGGCGCTACATTCGAAGCCATCCAGTCAGTCCTTTTTTGATCACCATTCCTTGTGCGTCATTTTATTTATCGTGAGTTGTATATTTTGTAGGCTTGAAGTAGTAATTTTGAAGTATTGATTGCGGACATCTGTATCTGGTGACTTCTATTAAGCGTTAGTTAGGTTACTTTATTGTTTCTTACATTGGTGTGCGTTCGATAACGTAAGTTTAAAGAAGTGGTGTACACGACTGTTTGCTGTAGTCTTTCTTTATTTAAACTGTCACTAAATCTTTAAATAGTGATATCATCTGGTGCCAATTATTCTAATTCCACTGTTTAAACACGGCGATCTATAGACCTTCGTAACAGAAGACAATTATGTTTTTTGAGCGTGTAGTATGTCTCAATTTTGCCTTCATTTCAGTACAATTCACTTTTTATTTTTTTAAACACAAGTTTTTCATTTCATAGCTCTTAGAATTTTCTGGTTCTTATTGGCATTCTTCTTGTTGACATTTTTCTGTCCAATGTATTTTTGCTTATTCTGTTATCTCTTCCATTATAGAAGGAATAGCTTTTAACACAGCCACCTGATTTGGTCTCTTATTGCAAACCACTGATTCATAATCAACTAGTTACGCACAATAAAGACGCTTACAATATGTCCGTACTCATTTTTCTATTTGATATAGAGCTTACGTCCTACTTATGAACACCACTGTTACGATGCTTGCACGGGTTTATCTTACAACGTGGAATATCAACAAACAAGAGAGAAATCGAATTACATGAATTTTATTAACACTTTTCTGATAAAACACATTCGTATTACAAGATATATTTAATACATATATCCAATTCACAGTACAGAGATATTAAAAACTGGATACCTGGATTTTTCAAAGGTTAATAATACCTGCCCGTGTATAGTTTGTACCTAGCGGTATAGCTTACAACATAAGCTGATTTCTCCGTAGATCGTGTGTGTGTGTTGTGTTCTCGTGAACTTTGCATTTCACTTGTGAAAGAAATATTACTATAAACAGAACAGGAAGTTAAACACTAAGGCAGCTTAAATAAATACCCTTCCATATAAGATATTTGATAATTTCATCAATCCAAGTAGCCCCGAGTGTTCTATGCTATTCATAGAGCTTGATAGTTATAATTCATTTTCATCAGACACATTAATATGATAAAAAAATCTCAATACACTGCTACTTTATAAGTAAATTAAGAACATGTTTTAACAAAAACGCCAGCCTAAATAAATTAAGAATTACATTTATATTCAAACTTTTGAATCGATGCTTAAGATGAGAAAAATGTCAAATACTGCAAACCAAAACACTTTGATTTGTAAACGAAATCTGTTGTTGCAGTACGCTCATTGTCTCACAATAGAAACGGATTTCGGAAATTTTTTACTCCGGATTTGTACTCTTACGTCAACAAATTTGTTTAAATTTATTTTATTTATGTATTCATATTTTACATTTAATTAACTATTAATACGTTTTTATTAACTCTGCAGCTTGCAGAGAGACTTCAAACAGTTTATTGTTTAAAATAATTAATGAATGTCATTGAGACATAATGTTTGAGAAGAGCGCAAGGGATCTCATGAAAGAGGCGAGAAATCAGTGATGAGGTTATTGAAAATTAAAGATGAAGGTTGTAAAAAGCATCGTCAGGAGAAAACGCTGATAGTTTGAGCATTTAATGAAGCATAATAGCTGTATGCTACAGGGGAAATTAATGAAAGACTTGTTAAGGAAACGGATTCTTGGATCAAATGGTTAGAGAGGTAAACTAGAGAATACGTATGTTTTATAGAAAAGTAAATCCTGGTTTTGAAGAAGAAGACTGGCGACTTTAGAGAAAGAGAGATGCTTGTTTGAGCAGAATCATATTGTTACGACGGTCACTGATCGTCGTAGGGTACAGTGGAAAACAAAATACAAGACACCAATTAAGTCACTTATCACCAGCTTTAATTATCAGTTAAACAGTTCGTAATTAACAAGACAGTCTCTTACAACAAATCAAATAAAAATTGTTCACACGCAATAAAATGTCAATTAATATAAAACACAATTGTATTACAATTGTCCCGCCCGATTATAAAACACAACACTTCACTAATAAGCACTTGTTGAACGCACAGAGTAAACGCCGACAATAACTCGCAACTCAAACTGAAATTGAACGTCTTTGAGTACTTGTATTTATACCCCGCCGAAATACTAGAATATTCCATACTGCGCATTAACAATAAAGGAAAACATTAAAGCGTAATTCATTGCTGCCTTGACACAGTTCGCGCGGCTTCTGGGACAACCTAGCTAATACATCGAAAATCACGTACGCCACACACATTCAGCTGGATTCCTCTGGAACATTCGATAAACACGTAGATTGTTCTGTAATGTCGTCACAATATGTTTGATGATCGTACATATGTTTACGTTGTTAGGGTTTGTAAATTTTCTTTCAGAGCCCTCATTATGTAAAAACGTGTCATTTTGAAATTTACGATGACTTATCGGTTCATGCGGTATGTACAGTTAAATGTTACGTAACAAGGAGCAGATAGCGTACTGGCGTCTTCATTATGATATTGAGGAACTTTGTAAGTCTTCAAAAAATTATTATGCAAGCCTATTAAAGGTTAAGCAGTAAGGTCAACACATGCGGTCTCCATTAAAGTGTCGTGGACGTTTATTTAAAACGATTTTTTAAATAGAAGCCGTAATTATTTCGTGATGGGTTAAACACACGATAAAATAAGGAGTAAATATTTTTCAAATTTTGTTTAATGCCGTATACTCAAGTTACAATTTGCAGCACTTAACAAATTAGTTTAACGCGACCGTACTATTCGCAACGTTTTTACGTTGGAAAAAGTAGTCGGGTGAACCATGTAAACATGAAATAGGTTCTAGCATATTGATTTCCGTAAACTAAAACAGCTAAAAGACAAATGGCTAATTTTCTTAACCTGCGCCAATAAAAAGTACATGTTTATAGTAAGTTAATGAATAAATGATATTTACTTTAAGAGATAGTAAAACAATTTAGACTTCCCATAAAGTAAAGGCACTTAAATGTCAAAAAAAAATGTTTCTGTAAAAAATGTTTATACACAGAAACAACAAACTTTCTCCAAGTTTTAATGGTATATATTTCTTGAGTAAAGGATTCTTCCCCCCCCTTCATATAGCCTAACAATCATAAAATAAAACGAATGGATTTTTTAAATAAATAAAATATTTTGAAATAAAAAGTGTTCTAGCTATGGTCATATAAATTCATGTATCTAAAAGAGTTTTTTTCTATATTATTGTATAAAATTTTACGTAAGGATATTAGTTCTGGTGGATACACAACTTCAAACTATATATCTATTGCAATAAGTCGAATTATCCAAATGTTTTGTTGTTTTCTCAGAAACCATTGTGAAAGGCAAAAATATTTATATTTTCCTGCTCTAAATTCTGAGTGGCGAATTATCTTCAGTTACCATGTAGAGTACTTATTATTTATTTTAAGGAGAGAAAACCTTTTATGCACACTAGACACCTACTACGCTTGGCAAAATTGACTCTCACCTAGTAAAACCCCCTCTACATCTACGCATGCCTGCAGCCATACGTAAGCATCCAGACAGTCTATTTTCTCATCAGGCCTATTCGTCATGTTTTTCAAGTAATAGCTGTAGTAGCTAACTGTAGTCAATTTTATTTAAGTAATTGATTCACGTTATATATTTGGTATTTAAAATATCATGGTATTATAAGATTAAAAAAAAAAAAAAAAAACAGAATTATGGATGATAATCGCCACCAAGAGTATATCACAGAAGGTTTTCCTATCATTTAAAGTCATGTCATTAACCAAATCTGTAAAGAGACAATGCCAGCTAACAACTGGCAAGCCTGCCAACAGCTTGCCGCATAAATTAATCCTTGACGACAAAAGTTTATCGAATGCTTGGCTGACATCAAAGAACACCAATGAGCAATAGTTTTTTCTTCAGAGATTTTTGCTATCGTATCCACTACTGGGTGTACTTGTTTAAACACAGTGTAGTGTCTCCTAAACCCAATCTGATAAGATTATAATCTACAATGGTATCTGTTAATGTGTTTGCTAACTATAATTGTTTTTAGGCGCATGTCGTGCGCTTTGATGTGAATAAGTAAAGACATTGTAAAATCGTAAGAATGAATTACAGCCCCATTGTCTTTCAACTATATCACCGCATGTTAAAGAAACGGAAATTAGAAAATTGTCCACTTCAGACGTATTAATTTACAAACTGTTTCTTTACTTGATTCAGTAGTACACAGAAACCAAGTTTCATCTTGTTTGTAAACAATGTCGTAGTGATCCAGTCGTTTATCAATATCTTCTGTTAAATCACTTCGAGTAGTCACTTAAGCTATGTTCGCCGTATCAGTTGTAATTAGTTTCAATCAAACTGCCTTGCCGCATGTTTCGGAATATACGTTTAATTAATCAGGAAATTTGTAAATCCTTGTGGAAGTAATTAATCTGAATTTCCTTCCATGGCGCACAAGAAAGTCACTTTGACATGCAAGTGGCTACACAGATCTGTGGAATTAATTAGTTTTCGGGTGTTGGTTCACATTTATACGCATATAGGATTATAGCCTATATGATCCGATGCTTTAAAAGTCTACTCATAGTATGTTAGATAAATGACAGATCAGGATAATACTACCATTTTTAATAAATAAGTGAAGAAAAATCTAAGAAGACTAAAGAAAACATAAAACTGAACCGTATTAACAATTTAAAAAAATTATGGTACTCAACAAAGCATGAGTTGAAGAAATCGAACATAGATCTCTTGTAAGTAGAATAAGTTAACAAAATCTTATAGTTACACGTTTAACTATCATTAACAATACCCACACGTTGCGTGCGCAGACACACCAGCACACATACACCGTACACCATAAGTCACTGTATACAGGAAGATATTATTTCAAGATACACAGACTACTTGAACGTTATAAAAAATAATGTGATTACAATTAGGTAATTGTTGCAGTAAAGTAGTTTAATTTCAACATCATTCCAACATATTTCATATACACAAAGAGTGGTTTTCTACCAAATTTGTACAGCAAACCGTTTTATTTTTATTGGATTTTGTAGGATGTAAAACATAATTTAATTGTAGTGTAAATATAAAAATAAGAATTTATGTGATGACAGCAAGACATACCTGTCTGTGCATTCATTTTGTTTTGTTGCAATATATATAATTATAGTCTCACACTTTTTGCTACAGTCTACTTCTTGATGCATATATAATATATTAAAAACTTATAAACATATATAAACTTATCCTCTAAAAAACATTCACCTTCTGAATTTAAATTTAAAATCAACTCGTTTCGGTTATTGCAATTGCGAAGCATGCAGGAAGTATTCAATTTACCGGCGTGTCATTTATTTTATCTAGCAATTTTATCTAATAATGCTAAATAAATATATCAACATTGTCGTACAAGTACAGGTCTGTAATTTTATTTTCATTGTTAAATGTGCGTCTATATTGTGTTCTTATATTATCTATAAATTCTACTATTCGTAAAAACACAAAAAGTAATGTTAGTGATTTTTGTAGGATTACAACTACACTCGAATTGGTCTGTATGCTAGTATTGTATTTACTTTATTGAAAAAGATAATCGGAATAGAAAAAACAATTCTGTTTTATTGTCATTAGAAACATTTCATATAAGATTAAATATACTGCAATTTTTCAAAAAAGAAAAGGAAAATATTACAGTTTAAAAAATTAATTAATTTGTAGTTTCATTTTCGTAAATCTGAAACAGCATGGGACACTAGTAGAAATGTCAACATTTTATTGAAACTTAACAAACTAAACTTTTTTTAAAATAAATATTTTAAAAATTTTGAAATTAACGTACAATTGAGATAGCAACATACCGATCAAAGAGGTGTGCTGCAATTCAGAGTTAGTAGGCCTACTATAGAGCGGAAGCGGCAGGATTTGTCAATTTTTGTTGTTTACAATGTCAACATTTCGTCTGGAATATATTATTTTTTAAATGAAACGACTAAATATTTTCCTGAGTATCTACGATTGCGAAATATAAATATCGGTATGGAGAACCATACATGACTTCCATGTCCTAAGATTTATATTTAAAATCATTTTCGAAATAAAATATTTTCATAGAAACTACTTCTTTCTACTTACTGCTTCAGCCTTAACCATAGTACTGTGGTCACTAACGTATACCACCTCACGTTATCGCACTCGATTTTCACTGATGATGACAGTCGACGCCACTGCCGAAACGTGTGGTTTTGTAGAAAACATTGGTCTACGGCCAAAGAGGACGGGAAGGAATTTTAACAACAAACTACTTCTTACTTCTTTGTTGCCGATAACGTAGTACATATATAAAAAATTATCCCCTCCCCTTTCAACTATAATTTACATTTATAGAAAATTACCCCCACCCCGTTCAACTAGCCTCTTCATTTATAGATATTTCATCTACGTTTCTATAGTGGATTATTAAGATTTTATCAGTATACTTTATTTATCAAAATTAAGTACTTTACTCTTGTTACAACCAAAAATGTTTCCGGTAAACTACCCATTCCCACTAACCGAGCTTCACCAAAATCAATAGGCATTGAGTCCTCTACAACTCGGGCACATATGTAAAAAGTTAGTTGATTCTGTTTGAATTTACGGCAGTTATCGTTCGTGATGAAAAAATTTCTCTTGTTACAACATAAAATGTTGCTGGTTCACTACCCCTTTTCCTTAACCGATCTTCACCAAAATCAACAGGCCTTGAGGTCTCTACAATGTAGGGGAGTATGCAAAACATTATTTGATTATGTTTTAATTTACGGCAGTTATCGTTCGTCTTAAAGAAAATTACCCTTGTTATCACATAAAATGTTGCCGGTAAACTACACGTCTCTCTTAACTGATATTCACCAAAATCAATAGGTCTTGAGTCCTCTGTAATTCAGGGATGCATGCAAAACATTATTTGATTCTGTTTGAATGTGCGGCAGTTATCGTTCGTCATAGAAACAATTGCTCTTGTTAAAACATTAAAAGTGGCAGGTAAACTACCCCTTTCCCTTAACCGATCTTCAACAAAATCAATACATCTTGAGTCCTCTACAACTCAGGGTTATATGTAAAAAAGTGTTTGATTCTGTTTGAATTTACGGCAGTTATCGTTCTTCATGGAAAACGTTCTCTTGTTACAACATAAAATGTTGCAGGTAAATTACCCCTTTTCCTTAACCGATCTTCAACAAAATCAACAAACCTTGAGTTATCTATAATTGAGGAAGGTGTACAAAACATTATTTGATTCTGATTGAATTTACGGCAGTTATCATTCGTCAAAAAAAAAAATTACCCATGTTAAAACATAAAACGTTGCAGGTAAACTATCCCTTTCCCTAAACCAATCGTCAACAAAAACAATACGTCTTGAGAACTCTACAATTCATGACTGTATGCAAAAAATTATTTGATTCTGTTTGAATTTGCGGCTGTTATCGTTTGCAATAGAAAAAAATCTACAGACACACACAGACACTTTTCGAAAAATGACTTTTTTTCATGTTTTGAGTGTAGTACAATCAGAATCTGCAATTATCTCGAACACGATTTTTTTTGCCATCACCATACTTCCATTTCCTTAAGGAACATGGTTGTAAAAATGACCAACATTATGTTGTGTGTAAACAAATGAAACAAATAAAGTTGAACATGAAAAAATTGGAAATGTGTATGCCGATTAACAATTCAATGTCTTGAAATGTTCGATTAAAGGAACCCAAAATGGAGTTTCATTACACTTTATATCACACATGTAAATATATATACCGATTTTGCTTCATTCTAATATCTTCATAAACATATAAATATTACAATACCTACCACCTAATTACTTATAGTGGTTTATAGAAGACAATATCCGTAACACTGATAAAGGAAAATAAATAGGCATATACTGTTTTCATCAGAGGTACACATTTTTGTGTTTGATTATGAGTTTCAATTTTCTTTGTTATCTTTGCCATCAGTATGGTGTAGGAGAAATACAGGGGCGTAGGCCCATGTAACAAGTTCATAAATAAATTATTTACATTACTTTGAATCGTTCCCTGTTGCTCCCACTCAGGACTCATGTTCTTGCACGTGTGAAGCCGAATTACCCAAGTTTCTAAACTATTTGAATGTTCCCCCTTTATCTCGAATACATTGCAGTTTTATACTAACTTCTTCTACAAATTTCAAAAACGATTTAATTGCTAGTGTTTGTATATAAGTTTTTTCTTTTACAGTACATTTGACCTATTGCATTATGAAGGTTAAGTACCACAGACTCTTTCCAGGTGGGAACCACGAATGTAAAATGTGATAAATGATACTATGTCTGACTTCGGAGAAAACAAAGATCATGACTTAAATCTTTTTTATGTTACTGCAACACTCGATGTATTCCTTTCCCTACCCTTTTTAAATTACGTCAGCCGTATTAAACAATTTTACCTATGCGTTACTCAAATAATTGTCGATATAAAATTGCCAGGACTATTTGATGAAGTACAGCAGGAATACACCACATAAATGCAAACTTCACGTAGCGCGTTTTCTGCTGTATTTTCCTATCTACTCTTTTAGAGTTGAGAGACTTTTTTTAATATCATACAACTTGACGGCGAATACTTTTATCTCGCATTTTCTGAAATCACCACTTAATAAACGCGTGTCTTCAGTGTCACGTTTTTATCGTTCTTTCTACACTTCCGTGTATTTTAGTCCATATCTTATTCACTCTTCTTGACGTTTGCAACTATATATTACTAATATAGCCTGACGTAATTCATCCTCAGCTTCCGCTATTCAGAGACAGGCATTAGGGCTGATGTACGTATTTCCGTCCGTAATCAATCACAATCATGCCCACCGTGGTGTGTCGCATAATAATTTTGTAATATCTCTTTTCTAATGCATTTCCATAATATACTTGTGCCCCAAAGTGACGAATCGTCTGTTGCAATATATTTAGTATCACGTTAAAGACATATCTACTGTATTTTTACTACTAAATTGCCTTCTAACATTTCCGTCATCTTTTATCAACCCAATGAGCATTAATCGTGTACATATATGGTACAATCTGAGAACTATGTTTTTCATATTGTTGTATAATTAATTGTCTTATCGTTTTTTTCTTGTGTTGTGTGGATTTTGAGAAATGCAATTATCATGAAGTTGACAATTGTTTGTTTAACCACGTTACAAACTACTAAGTAAGCACGTAGTATTTGGGGGCTCAAATATTGTATAAAAACAAATGAAAAATAACATACATTTTGTAGCACAACACTTCTTTTCATAATGCAAAATGGCTTGAATTTAAGCTAACAGAAGCATATTATAACTAAAAAGCCTATTTTAAAGATATAACACCTTTAGCTTGCAAGAGTTTACGATATATTTGTTTCACTCAAAGTATTATTAAATTATTATATTTTAGACGTAAGTTGTTTATTTTGGTGTACCTTTGTGTGAAATGTTTTTCTTATATTATTTTTCGTTTCTTTTATATAAAACAATTTTATTTAAATTTTGAGGTATTTTACTATAATTACTTTACACGCCATTTAGTCCTAAAATTTATGACATACCTATATTAAACCTAAAACAGACTAAAAGTGTAACAATTATATTTACGTTTCTCTCCTATTCATTTTCTTACGCTAATAATAGACGTGTGAGACACGAAGTGTCAAGGAACAAGGCTTAGATGATCTCTTACCGATGGCCGTTAATCTGTTGGATGAGCATTCCCGGTGAAAGAAGACCACTGGGTAGACAGAGAAAGAGGTACGCGATGGGCTCAGTGAAGATGTTATCAATATTGGGATAAGGATGAATGAATGGAACCGGACTTTAGCGGACAGAGTTCGATTGTAGAAAACCGTTTAGCGGCGTGCGTTTTCTCGGCCAGTTTGCGGAAAACGTAACACTAACAGCGTACAGAACTAGATTTAATCAAAAGATGTAGCCTATATAATTAAATAATAATACAGATTATTTCAGCTACAAAATAATTAATTTCATAAAGAAATTTATCTATTATCCCTATTAAATTATATCTGTTGTATCTAATATCAAAGGTTGGCATAGTTATTACTTTTGGGATTTGAAATACATTTCAGGTAATACTAAGCTTGTGTAATTAAAAATATAACTAATCATCTGAAACATTTTGTAATTCTTAGACATTTTGGTGCAGATGTTTGTTACTTCTACAAAACCAGTTTACAACGTCTACGTCGCCATGTCCTCTGTTATTTTATAAATGGATTCTATAAATATTAAAAATTTAGCATAATTATTATTATTTCACACTGAACCAAAACTGTACCAAATTTCTGTTAAGCGCTTATTATCAACGATGTTGCCTTGTTTACTTTTTGCAATTGTGTTTTCCAGATACTGGACAGTTTAAGAAGCATTCCTATAAACATTTTGACGTGGAGCAGAGATAGTTCGTATGTTGACATGACATCATAATTTAACCTTATAAGTATGATTGTAATAGACTTATAAAAAATGACAGACACAAAAATAAATTGTAAAAATTATTAGAATTTGTGATTGTTTTACATTTTTATTTGCGTATATGCTGTTTCACTGTTACTAAGAGGTTAGTATGACTATTTAGTTGTAGCTGTTATCGTACAATTATTGTTAAGGCATCATATGGTTAGGTTCTTGTCTTATTATGCACACAACGTTTAGTCAAAGTAATATTGGATTTTTGTTGCTGAAGTCAAGAAGTATCGTTAATACGTAATATCGATTTAAATGAAACGTAATGTAACGTAAAAGTTATACGTTAACAACCGCCTTAGGTTACAATTATAACAGATTAATATATTAAACGTATATGCCTGTGAAATAATAAAGAAATATAAGAAGGTAGAATAATAAAACTGGTCTGCATAAAAAAATATATTTGTAAAAACTTACTTTATGAGATGTCTCCCAGTGCTGACTGTACACCATATAGTGTAGTAAACATATATGCGTTTAATTGATTATCTTTTCACTAACCAACAGCCAATAGCGGGCCTGTAAAATTTTTAGACATTTGTTATAAGCTAATGTCGACTCGGGTGTCTCCTTTGTTGACAAAATGAAACCATGCTACAAGGGTTTTATAAACCTCTACGGATTAATAGTGAAATTAAAATATACGCAATTCATTCAAGATTTTAATTTTTCCATAATGAATACGTCATTACGTGATTAAGTCACATGTGTGAAATTAACAAAAGCTTTACAAAACTTGTGGATATTTAGTTAGAAAGCAAACGTTTTCTAACAGTATATTTAAAATAATGACTTAGCTATCCGTAATATGTGTTGCGATGTATTAACCTTTTATTTATTAAATTCATAATTAGCATACATGTAAGTAAATATGAAAAACTTAGATTATGGGACCACATTTTTGGTAAAGCTGATTTTCTTAAGTTTGTAGAGAATGTATTAAAACTTAATAATTTTTAAATTGAAAGCACATCATCATCTATATCTATAAAAATGAATGTTTGTTTCTTTCTTTCTTTCTTTGTCCCGTATGCGTTCCTATACCATTCATCCGATTGCGATGAAACTTCGGTGAGTTGTTGTGCGCACGCCCGCGAAGGTTTATGAATTTTTTTCGATGGGGTCCTATGGGGGGTTCTTGGGGTCTTCCACATCTCCTCCTAAACCACTGGACCGATTTCAACCAAACTTGGCACAAATATTTTACGCAACGGGAGAACCAACATAGGATAGGTGTTTTTTTCGACGGGGTCCATTGGGGGGGTCCTTTGGGGTCTTTCACACCTCCTCCTAAACCACTGGACCGATTTCAACCAAACTTGGCACAAATATTTTACGCAACGGGAGAACCAACATAGGATATGTGTTTTTTCGATATGATACTTCGGGGGGTCCTTTGGGGTCTTCCACATCTTCTCCTAAACCACTGGACCGATTTCAACCAAACGTGGCACAAATATTTTACGCAAAGGGAGAACCAACATAGGATAGGTGTTTTTTCAATGGGGTTCTTTTGGGGGTTCTTTGGGGTCTTCCACATCTCCTCCTAAACCACTGGACCGATTTCAACCAAACTTGGCACAAATATTTTACGCAACGGGAGAACCAACATAGGATATGTGTTTTTTCGATATGATACTTCGGGGGGTCCTTTGGGGTCTTCCACATCTCCTCCTAAACCACTGGACCGATTTCAACCAAACTTGGCACAAATATTTTACGCAAAGGGAGAACCAACATAGGATAGGTGTTTTTTCGATGGGATTCTTTTGGGGGTTCTTTGGGGTCTTCCACATCTCCTCCTAAACCACTGGACCGATTTCAACCAAACTTGGCACAAATATTTTACGCAACGGGAGAACCAACATAGGACAGGTGTTTTTTTTCGATACGATCCTCTGGAGGGTCCTTTGGAGTCTTAAAAAACTAACTTATTAGATCTGGTTACTATGGCAACCCAATGGAATAGATTCTGTTCTAAATATATTATCGCATTAAATTGAAGACCACGCGAACGAAGTCTTTATATATTATATATATACAAACACTTTCTTTCTTTGAGTGGCATTGCAACGCATGCCGGGTACTCGCTAGTTGTTTATAATTAGCAATAGAGTGTTCAAGAACAGAACCAATCTTAACGTGGAACTAAAGAGCTTGGAAAAGATTGTTTATATCTTTTTTAATTAGTGCTTAGTAAGTAATAGCTGTAGTAGCTAACTGTAGTCAATTTTATTTAAGTAATTAATTCACGTTATATGTTCGGTATTTAAAATATCATGGTATTATAAGATTAAAAAAAAAAACAGAATTATGGATGATAATCGCCACCATGAGTATATCACAGAAGGTTTGCCTATCATTTAAATTCATGTCATTAACTAAATCTGTAAAAAGACAATGCCAGCTAACAACTGGCAAGCCTGCCAACAGCTTGCCGCATAAATTAATCCTTGACGACAAAAGTTTATCGAATGCTTGGCTCACATCAAGGAACTCCAATGAGCAATAGTTTTTTCTTCAGAGATTTTTGCTATCGTATCCACTACTGGGTGTACTTGTTTAAACACAGTGTAGTGTCTCCTAAACCCAAACTGATAAGATTATAATCTACAATGGTATCTGTTAATGTGTTTGCTAACTATAATTGTTTTTAGGCAAACATTACCCCTTTATTCATTACTTAACAAAGTAATATATAAATAAACCATTACTTTATATATTAATAAAGTAGTGTTAATAAAGTAGTAGACTGCAGTAGTGTTCGATACTGCAGTCTACGATATATAGTAGACTGTATTTGGATATACTGAACACTTACAAATGGGACAACAAGTCTCAACGCGTCCAAGACGTGATAAAACAAACAATGTTTCTTGCTGAAAGTTCATGGTGGAATGACGAATGTGAAAATTGTGAGTACATAAACCTAAAACTGTAACTAAATTGTTTGTAATTTAGGCATTGCGGTTGTAAATTTAACTAAAAAACAAAAGCAGTGTTCTGGATTTCCAGTACTTATTGTTTTCGTATTCTTCTTATATCAGGGACTAGGCTAATCACCTATTTCTGTACACCAAGTGAATCAATCCACATCACCAACGTTTCCTATACTTCGTTGCCTAATAGGCTTGTCTGTCTAACAGACAGGTAACACACGGGTAATACCTATTTATGTACAGATGGTTCATAAATGATATTGTTGCGAGAAGCGTACCGAACAATTCGTTGTGGACTTAAGAGAAAATGTCCTGAAAGTTGGCCAAGATAAGATAAAGCTTTGCAGGGCTAAAATGACAAGGTCTACCAACCATTCGATTAAGCAAGTGGCATTGGCCGAAGAAGAAGTCAACAGGTCTGGTAAAGAGGAACCTTTCCTATTCCAGGCGGAAATGGAAGAAGAACTATCAGAGGAAGTACAAATACATGAAACGGCAAAAGAAGTGTCTGGAAAGTCAACTATGGGTGTCAAGGAAATCCCCTTGTTTGTTCGTGAGTTAATAGAAGCACCCGGGGGAAAAGTTGCTGAAGATGAAGTTACGCAAGAGGTTGTTGACGAGAACCAAACAGACTTGGTTCAGCCAGTGGTGTTTAGGTCATCAATACATGACGCAACTGGAGTGATTCCAGCAAAACTAGCGGTTGCGCGGAAGACTCGTATTCCTGGGACCTTGAAGTTCGGATCACACGATACCGATTTCGAAGTACGGGAAATTATCTTTCACAAGGACGTCCACCTAGATCGCCTGGCCAAGTATTACTTCAGAGACGGTTTGCCAGTTCGGGACGAACAGGCTTAAGGAGGGGACAGTGTTGCGAGAAGCGTACCGAACAATCCAGAACATTCTCCACTCCCCCCGTCCAGTGTGGCAGCTGTTGGGTCAGTCAACTACGTGATTCTAGTGAGTTCCAGGAACACTTAGATATACGCGTTAAGCTGCCGGCGCGGCGTGCAGTAAGGAGGCAAAGCTGTACTGCACCTATCCGGGGCCTATATAAAACCATAGCAGGCGGATTGTCAGTTAGTTATGTGAGCGACTTTCGCTAGCGCGGATTGAGTGTTTGACGAAGTGAAATAGTATTGTGTTAATCATTGTGTGAAACTCTATTAATAGACATTGGTATTGCGTGTGGACAAATCTAACTGGAAATATTGTACGAGTTAATTAGAAACTGTGTAATTTTGAAAATTAAAGCGATAATTAGTGATTTAATTGGTGTCTTTTGTTTCTACTGTACCTACGACGATCAGGTAGACCGTCGTAACAATATGTTAAAACGAAATTTTTGGAAATTACATTTTGTGTTAACGAAAGACACCTACGAGCTACGTGACTGGAACATTTTATATATGTAGTTTATGTAGTCACGAGTAAGCGGCCATTACTTATTACTTTATTCGGAATGCAGATCAGAGAAGGAACTGGAAACTTCAAATATATTTATATGGTCTTACTGTTGAAAACCAAGGAATCTAATACAGAAACCAATGTTTAACAATATTTCCCTACTATATTGAGTTAACAAATTATTGAATTAACAAATGCCTTCTAATTGTGTTTATTAATTACTATTGTTATTGCATTGTTTTTGTTTTGGACGTGCCCTAGTAAATCAGTAATCAATGTTGTTGCGAACAGCGAACTCCTACTGTAGAAAAATTAAAGAATGATGTCTTAAGATTTAAAATGTTATCATTGTATATCTTTACAATGTTGAGAACATTTGCTTAAAAAATTGTGTGTAATATATTCATTCCTAGAGTTTACGACTACAGTTAACCAATATAAAATGTTTTATAAATGCTAGGAAGTTGACAAACGTTTCTCAATTAAACTTAAGGTAGAATACGCATATCCGGGTTTTAGTTGAATATGTTGCAATAAACGGTTTCTTATTTAAATAAGATTTACCTTTTTTACACAGTAAACGAGATTAATCATTATTTAATGCTATAAAGTAACTTAAGAAATTCTATAAACAGGTGGAATACTTGAATAAGTTAGTTACGGTTGGAAAGGTTTCAGTTTAAACAAAAATTTTTTAGAAGGTATATTCTCATAAACGCATAAACATTTTCTGGGAGAAGAATTATGTTGTTTTCACTTGTGAAAAAGTTAAACTTGCGATGAGCTGAGACTTGATAGGTAGCTTTTCTTGCCGTGGGAATAGCCTTTAAACAATTTACTACTCTTGACAAATGGTCCACGAGAACACCTCATGTTAGATAATCACATCAATCTTTACTAAAGGGCAGAACATTGATTTTCTTAGAGGCAAGTGCGACTCTTTATAGAAGAGGAATTATAACTGAATTACACAAAAATAGTACATAAGTACATAATAGGATCTGCTGTAAATCACATACATTAGAATATTTTACCTAAAACACTTATTAACATCATTCTAAACCCTTTACATTTTTATTTTCCTGAATATTTTGATGTTGCCGTGATTATAATTCTTTAATATCGTTTTGTATTTTGCGTGTGTTACTGCTCGTGTCGTTTACATTTTTGCATGTAATTTCAGTAAGTTTTATTGTATCTTAAGTTTCAGAAATCCAGTTTATACGAATTAAACTACTTACTATTGTTAGTAATTTAAAATCAAATTAAGCATGACAACTATGTTTATAGTTTCTGTGTTTTTTCTTTAATTGCATCATAATTGTACAAAACAAATTATTGTTTAGTTAACAAAATGTATATATCCGACGTTTTTATAATAAACAGTTTCTTTTAATTACCATTATGGTAGCATACACTTTTAAACACATCAAACCCTTAAATAAACGTTGTACTTGCATATATTATATAAACCTTTGGCAAATGCACACGCATTACACATGCTTTTGTATTTCCAAAATTGAAATACAATGAATTCTGGTGTTACTTCTTACTTATTCAAACTTTATTTTGGTATTTTGGAAGACTCAGTTTTTCAGATTTACACTGTCCATAACTTGTAATCGGCTAGCTAGGACACTGTAAATAGTAGACGAATAAAGACAGTGAATACGTTGACAATGATAATAAATTATTAAAACAAAAGCTCTTTTTCAGGGAATAAAGATCTTTATATAAATAAAAAGTTAGTGGATTATAAGCGTACTTCTGTAGTTCGAAAACCCTGAGTAAATCGATAATAGGCCTATATTATCTTAAATTTAAAATAAACAAATAGCAACAAACTTTGAATTAAATTAAGATTGAATTAAGATAACAATTTAAAGTCATGCTTATTATTATTATTAAACTTTTATTTTGCTTATAATAAATAAACGTCAAAAAGAAATAATAAACGTTAGAGATCAGAGAAAAGCCAATTTTGATTCAGACCACCATGTAACAAGAATCAAAGTAAACCCATTCCCAACAACACTGCCAAGAAAAGTTCTGGATACAAAAATACACATCAGAACAAATTGGATATACTGAACACTTACAAATGGGACAACAAGGCTCAACGCGTCAAAGACGTGATAAAACAAATAATGTTTCTTGTTAAAAGTTCATGGTGGAATGACGGACGTGAAAATACACTATGAAAACGTTGCAAGGCTTGTAAGAAATAGAACGTTAGACCTACCGTTCAGAACTTAGAAAAGTTGAAGATCCAAAAAAAAAACAACCACAGCTTTTAAAAACGCAAAACTGAGATTAAAAAGGAACAAAACTAATGAAAAATAGGTTAAAAAAAAGAACATCAGAAACTTATATCAAACGACTGAATGAAAATTTCCAGATTATTTCCCTTCTCACAACTGCTTTACGAACGATGTAGGCAAGGTAATTTTAAACAATAAATAGGAGTTCGAGCAGCTGGCATAGTACTTCTAAGAACTACTCAACTGTGTACCACCTCGCAGCTGAATGATCTTCTAAGCACTACAAATTAAAGTATCTGATTCAAGTCTACCAGATAAGTAAGAGAAGGAAATAAAAGAAACAACATAGAGCACCAAAATAATAAAGCATCTGCGGGACCACTTTACCGATCGCTTCAGAACTTCTTAAATAAGCCGAGGACAAACTATTGTAACTGTTCGAGGGACTATTCCAACGACTTTATACACACTAAAAACCCCAGACGGGTCATCCACCCGTTACATTGGAATGAGATAAACCGAACGTTAACAACTAGAGAACCGTGTCGCTCTTACCAGTTGCGTACAAGATACTTTCCAAGGCACTCCAATATAAATTAGCTACAAAATCTAAAATTATAAACTATAATCACATAATTACATTCTAGGATCAAGTAAAGTTTTAACGAATTAATAAACATTTCATTTGATACTAAACCAAGATCTGAATGAAAACTTTGAGAAAGTCTTGACAACGTTTTAGAAACAACAAATCGATATATTAGAAGAATTAAACCACGAAGGACAGTAAACAAGATTCTCACCTTCAAGAAGGACAGGAAGATACAATTAACTTGGGTAAAAGAAGTCCATCAGTATCCAGAAAAAGTGTGGAATCAGGGAACCAGGGGGTCAAGTATAGGAAACTTTTCAGTAAGAAAATTGTGGAGGTAAGGGATCTGTTTAAAGAGAAGCTAAGAAGAACCAAGAGGCCGTTATTAAAAAAAGAGCGAGGAATGGAATGAAGAAATGCTGGCGTGGGAGGAAACAGCTTCAGAAAGTGAAGGCCAGAAAGTGAAAGAATGAACGAAATGTTAAAAAAAGCCTTACATTTTAGTTTTTGATTTGTATTTATTACAACGTGGATAACATATTCACAATCATAACGAATTCTAAAGTTATTAATATAAATTTTTGTCTATAACTTAGCCAAAATTTTATTATACAAGAATGCAACAGATTTTAATTTTAAAAAATTGGATACCATTTATTTATTATATACCTTTTTGTAATATACTATATTTAGTTTTTGAATAAAAGTGTTAAATATAAGGGTTGTAAAATGAGGATAAACGCAAATTTTAAATGCTTTTTTTGTTAAGTGTTATTCAAATTAAAACTAATGATCTTATAATAACAGGAATCACTATAACTATTATTAAATACCTTATATTAGTAAATACTGATAAATTTATATTTTTCAACGTATTTAGAAAAAATAGATTCTGATCTCTTAAAATCGTAATATAGGAACATTTCCCATAAAAGTTTTAACTAAACTTCTAGTTTGAGTTTAATAACGTTAATATATTCCATATGTTAATGGAAGATTGTTAATGTATTCCAAAATAAAACCTTCTACTTTTTTTGACATAGCATTATAACAAACTAATACAGTT
Source organism: Magicicada septendecula (assembly GCA_034769895.1). NCBI lineage: Eukaryota > Metazoa > Arthropoda > Insecta > Hemiptera > Cicadidae > Magicicada > Magicicada septendecula. The sequence continues at coordinate 399,468,224 of CM068369.1, read as the reverse complement.
GAGCTCAGATGATATATTTCACAACGGAGAGATAATTAGCTAAAAGGTGCCATAACGGCGTTCGTGTTAGGCAGCGTATAACGGCGAGAAAAGAAAGGTCAATTTGTTTTCGTCCTTTGGCGCATGAGTAATTGTTTCTTTTTTACAGCTACAATACAATCACATAATTTATGTATGTAATAGTGTTGCTTAGTAAACTGCTAAAGCGGCTTAAATCTCATTAGACGAGGTCGGCGGAATTACTCTTGTCTCGCAAGCGGAACTACTTTAATTACTCTTGCATTACTCATTATTTAGTAGTTTTATACTCTTGCCTTACAAGCCGAACTACTTTAGTTACTCTTACATCTTACTTGATCTTACCCTTTCTTTAGTTTTATACTCTTGCCTTACAAGCGGAACTACTTTAGTTACTCTTGCATTACTCTTGCTTTAGTTTTATACTCTTGCCTCACAAGCGGAAGTACTTTAGTTACTCTTGCATTACACTTGCTTTAGTTTTATACTCTTGCCTCACAAGCGGAACTACTTTAGTTACCCTTGCATTACCCTTGCTTTAGTTTTATACTCTTGCCTCACAAGCGGAACTACTTTAGTTACTCTTGCATTACCCTTGCTTTAGTTTTATACCCTTGCCTCACAAGTTCAGGTGCCTTACCTCCTACAACATTCTGTGTCTATGGTTCGAACTCCTATTACGTGCCCAATATTTAGCAGATTAATTGTATCTTATATTAACACGGTCCACTATGTCAAGCAACATAACTATGTTTTTTCCAATATAACTTTATTTATTAAATGTTAAGTAATTGCCAGTATCTGTAAGTATGCCGCTGAATGTGTGCCTACAAAGTTATACTCTAAAAATGCAACACCTACTATCAGCTTAATAGGATGTCCTTTAAAACACTCCTACAAACCATTCATACTAGAATAAGAGCAAGTTAGAAATTGAGACCTAGACAAGAGAAGTTAGGAATAGTTTTTAAATGCTCGGGCCCTTTTTGGAATAACTAACATTGTGCAGGAATTTTGGTAAAAACAGAAAGACGTCTAGACTACGAGAAGGTTATTGACCGTATGAGAAGTGGTAAGCTTGAGCTTATCAGGTTACTTTATCACCCTGGAATTCATGAGAATAAGTTAAAAGTTACTGAAGATTATTTTGGAGATAAAGACTGTTGTGAAACTGGCGGGTGCAACACATCGTGTAAAAATCCATCATGGGAGTCGCGAAAGGTTGCTATCTCCTTTACTGTTCAGCCTCTACTCAGGTGCTACATTTAAGAAAGCACTGGCAGATGTAGAAATGGGATGACGGTTATTAACGGAAAACTAATGAGTGCCATAAGATATAGGGATGACACTATAATAGTTACAGAAAACATTTAAGCATATACGTATTTCTAGGCGAACTTGACAAACAGTAGTCAAGAAACGGGTCTTAGCATAAATATTAGCAAAACAAAATTAATAATTTCAGTAGGAGGAAGAATAGGTGCTTAAAAATTCAAAGACAGCACAACCTGACAGGTAAACTAACCTGAATACCTTTGTTGATGGGTTACAGTTATGATCTTGTTTGACCCTGATCTGTAAAATATGATCCGCATTGAAATAGCATAAACAAGAGAAAAGGAAATACTGCTCTGTGACGATGCTGTAAATTTAAAGCTTACATACATATTGCAAAGTGAACACGGACTGCACTTTTATATGAAGTTGAGTCTTGAACTCTAATACATGCCGCAGTAAAACGGCTAAAAGCTCTGAGAATGTGGCTGAAATGTGACTGAAAATTTTGTGAAAGGAAATTATTGGCAACTACTAAATGCACTATGGTTAGTGTTATTTGATACACTTATTGCGTGGTGAGAAATTGCAACGATTTACAACTTATTGAGACAAACAAATTTCTTGGACAACAGACTAGAAAGAGAAGACGAACGACTGACTCGACTCCTTCAAAGAATGGACTGAAGCAACAAGTACTTAGCAACTCTGTCGCCATACAAAAAACGTCAACCTCTAGACGTAGTGAGTGCTACGTAGTCCGGAGATCTGTACTGATCTATGAAAAGTACAAAATCCTAAAAACTGTAACTGAATTGTTTGTAATTTAGGCATTGCGGTTGTAAATTTAACTAAAAACCAAAAGCAGTGTTCTGGATTCCCAGTACTTATTGTTTTCGTATCCTTCTTCTATCAGGGACTAGGCTAATCACCTATTCCTGTACACCAAGTGAATCAATCCACATCACCAACGCTTCCTATACTTGGTTGCCTAATAGGCTTGTATCGCCAAACTTCCTTAGGCAACCTGTCGTCTGGCATCCTATTCTGATGAGCAATCCAACGTTCTAAGTTTCGCGCACGGTCTTGGATATTATAAATACTCAACTTTTTCCGCCGCAATCGAAGTTTCAGAACAGTATAGTAACACTGGCACAGCCATTACCTTAAAAATGTTAGTTTTCGTTAGTTTATTACATTATTTTTGTAATAATAAAATATTTAATAATCATTGTCTGCTTTTCAGTTATATTATTATTATTATTATTATTATTATTATTACTATTATTTTGGCTCTACAATGTTTACATATTTTCCGGAAACAAAGATTACAGAATTTATTGAATTCTCATCTTCCAGTGCTGCTTGTCCATCCAAAGATCTATTTCAATTTATCGTTCCCTTAATATAGTCTCAATTTCTTTTATCCAGGTGATACGCGGTCTTCCTCTTTTCCTTCTTTCTGATGGGATGGATTCCATAACTCTCCTTAGCAATCTTTCTTGTGCCATTATTTTCGTGTGTCCATACCATTGTAATTTTTTGTTTGGTTAAAATCAAGAATTGAATTTTTCACATTCATTCTGTCTTTAATAACTTCATTTCTAATTTTTTCACGACTGTATTCTCTTGCCGAACGTCTCCGAAAGTCCATCTCTGCTGTCATTAATTTGTTCTTGTGAGTTTATTGGTAGTCCAAATTTCTGAGCCGTAAGTCATCATAGTTCTAACAATGGTTTCAAATATTTTGGTTAGGTTCTGCTGTAATTTTCTTATCCTACAGGAGTCCATTAATGTAGACATAGCCATCTTTCCCAAATAAATTCTTGATTGTATTTCTTTGTCTTACCTCCCACTGGCCGTAATTTTCATCTCTACATACTTGTATTCCTCTGTATATGAAATCTTCCCCATGTCTTCCTCCAATATTAAGTCTTGCTGAAGGTCACCTATTGCCATGTATTTTGTTTTATTCATATTTACCGTTAGTCCCCATTTCCGATATTCCTGAATCAATTTTCTAGTCATGTACTCTATGTCTTCAAAATCTCGAGCCAAAATAATTGGTCATCAGCAAACTGTAATGAGGGAATTGTTTCACCATCAAGTAGAATTTCTGTGTTCCTGCACATTTTTTTTCAAGCCTCTGTTGATTCCTCCGCATAAATTCTGAAAAGCGTGGGTGATAGACAACACCCCTACGTAAACCTTTGGTCACTTGAAACCCTGGTGACAAATTCTTTCCTATTTTTATTCTCAATATTAAATTGTTATAGAAATTTTGTATACCTTTTATGATAATGGGGTTGATAATAGTTGATCTTAAAGCTGTACACAGATTGGCTAACGGTACATTGTCATAGACTTTTTAAATGTCAATAAAAACTAAATAAAGACCCAAAACTGTAGTGAAATGTACCTAAATCCCTGAATTTCTCTTGGGCTTCTTCTTGAATTGCTTATTATTTTCCAGGATTCTGTATTTCTGTTTTCTTCAATGAACTTTTCTACCATTTTGGCATGATTGTTTCCAGCTTTTATTTTTTGCTTTTGGCATCTTCTTCCTAACTTTAGCCTGCTGTCTTCTATGTTCAATTTTGTCTTGAATATCTTTAATTTTCAACCATTTGAGATATGCGTCTTTTTTCCTTTGTACATTCCCTTTTAAAAAAGTAAATCATTTTTTCCTTTGATATTTACTTTTCTCTTCTAACGTTTCTTTAGTTGCGTCATGTACCTTGTTTAAAACATATTGTTATTGAATTTCTATACCATTAAAATCAGCTTCAGTTAGTTTTTCATCCAGTCTGTTTCTACATAAATATACGGTTCTTTCATTTGCCAAACTGTTAAAACTAAACTTCAGGGTATTTATTTTAATTTGGGTAATATCCCTATAATCAATTTGTTTGACTCTAAAATCTGTCGCTCTAAAAGGAAATAAAATTTTTGAGTTCACCAGAAAATGATCACTGAGAGTTACTCCTGTGTATATCTGACATCTTTGTACTTTTAATTTTGTTTACTGCCTAACTACTATGTAGTTTATAATTGACTTCAGCTGTAATGTGTTCTGATGCCATGTATATTTGTGTATTTCTTTATGTTGATAAAAGCCATATAAAATTCTTAAGGAATGTTGTTCACAAATGTCAACTAATCTGTTTTCATTTACAATATCTTCTCGAAAAAGGCCAATTTGTTTCCAGTTCTACCATTCAAATCTCCAGTTATGATAACCTCTCTTGTGCTTTTACTTTCCTCTATTATATCACTTAGTTTACTGAAAAAGGCGTATTTAGTATTCAAAATTTCATCTTCACTAATTGCATATACACATATTATTGTACTTTTGTTTCCATGTAGGTTAACATTAATTTTTATCAGACTTCCATCAATGGGTTCTTCCCAGTTAGTTACATATCCCTTCAGTTTGTTTTTTATAAGCACATATACTCCTTTCTTTGCTTTCTGATCCTTAGGCACACAACTGTAGAAATATATATAGAGACCATATGTTTCTACACAATTCCGCTTTTTTTTTGTTTAAGGCAACTGTATCGAGACTTTTACTTTTGAATTCGTTAACAACTTCCCCTACTTTTTTCCTTAAACATTGTATTATTATTCCATACTCCAATTCTCATATTCCTTTTACTTAGCTTTTGTCGTTTACCTTTATTGTATCCATCGGGCTCCAATCTAATTGGTTTTTTAACATTTTCTTTTTTCCAATGAATGGGAAGTTGGCCCATTGAATTTACCGGCAACCTGAAGGACCAGGGAATTTTTAATCAAGGTTTACTTTCTTTAGGTTTTGATAAAACAATATCGAAGTTCAAGGTAGCAGCTGCTAGTATTGGCTCGCCCCGGGTATATTATTTTCCCGGTACCCACAATATCTGGTGAGCATTTCCTTATCCGCCACCTGGGGAGGCGCCCAATGGGAGACTAGCAAATCCACAATGGCTTTTCAATTATTATTTTACTAAAATAATGGTAAAGTAGTCTTAATTTCTCTGTTAGTCTTTATAGCGCAATTAACCCTCCATTAACATTTTGGAGAATTACTTCAAAGTTTTTTCCCAGCATAGAGAATTTGTAATGCTTAATTTATTGAACGGTATATAAAAACAAATTTGTTAATAAATTTATGAATTAATGGAAGTTAGTTACTCGTGCATATCAGAGTTGGTTTAACGTTCGATTTACTTTAAGCTGTTTACATTTTCAAACAATAGAATTTTATTAAAATTTTGCAGTAGTAATTTTAAATAGATTTGCACATTAAGCTAGATGCTGATACACTGGTTACATTAACGAGTTTTAATGATTTTAAACAATGGAGTCTTACAGGTAAAAGTTCCAGGCAGGGAGTACCAAATCTTTAGTGTCTTGTGAATAACATACACCAAAGACTATAATTCCCTTCTACCAACGACACTTTTCCCTTTGTTGTGTTATCTATCACAATGGTAAAACCTTCCGTATGGTAGAACCCGGCTAACAGTGGCATCTTTGTCGTCTCAGGAGATGACTGCCCCCTAGCTTGTGTCTATCTACGGAGCATACAGTCTCGTTAGCATGGGCTATTACCTGCTACTCCCCAAGGCTGATGCTGCATTCGGTGGAAAGTTCCAGGTCTACTAGGACATATCCTACCGGAATTCAAGTCACTATTACTGCTTGTACTGTAAAATAACATACTACTGTTATAGTCCTCCTCCTCCTCCTTCTTCCTCCACCCACTACTACTACTACTACTACTACTACTACTACTACTACTACTACTACTACTACTACTACTACTACTACTACTACTCTACTACTAGGCCTACTACTACTACTGCTAACAATACTACCACTACTACTACTACTACTACTATTAGCCACATAATTTATGTTTTCAATACTTAGGTTAAAAAGTACATATAAACGATATAAATCTTTCTACGTCTCTGTCGACAGACAACACGGTAATGCAATTATAGTACCACAGGACAAAGAAATCAAATAGATTTGTGTTCAGAAAGATGTTTAAACTTGGTCTTAACTTAATTACACTGGGGATTGAAACAACTAACTTAATAAAAATGATTTACCAGAAGTATATATATTTTCAGATTTATTGTAAGATCAAAAAATTATTATTTATGCCTGACGGACTACGAAAACCAGACATTACCGTTTATAGTAAAACATTTTTTTATTCGACTTTATTGTCTTTACTAGTGAATTAATTATTCTCGTAAAAGTAGTTACAAATAAACACATGTTTATTCAAAAATATGTGTGTGTATCTGTATAATTTCTTTAAATGATGGCTGTGATGAATTGTAGACTATTTGAATTTGAATCTTACTGACGGACTTTCGCCTTCGCAGAAAAAATATAAATACGATGTTTCGGCCACCCAAACAACCGGCAGCCGTCTTCAGGCTACTTATAAACTAATATATGAAAAGTAATAAATAATACTCTATAAAGGAGTGTTAGAGACTCAAGAAAATAGTAATAATAAAAGTTTACAGAACATATGATCAAAAGACTAACAAACACAAACAAACAATTACAAACACAGGAAAACACAGAACAATCACAAAACACAAGCGCAATACACACGAACACTAGTTTTTAGTAACGAAGATACTTTAGTAATTTTAAACACGGAGAATATTTAGTAACTTACACACAAACAAAAAATGCGACAGACACGCAACGAGACCAACTCTTAGACAATGATTATTTATAACAATACAATCAGATTCCTTAAATCTACATTCAAACCAATTTTTTCTTGAATATGACAGTTTGTTCGTGGACTGTGTTTGCCACATATGTTTACCTTTACTATAACAGGTTTGCAGACAAATTGCGGCTTCGTTTCATAGGTAAAGTATTTAACTATCATCATCAGATGATAATGATATAATATATATTATAATATATAACTACCATAAGATATCTGATGATGAGAGTTAAATACTATTGACACATTGTAATATTCACAAAATAATATATTCACAAAATAATGTATTCACAAAATGTATTGTTGTACAAAAAAATTATTATTATTAATAATATAATAAAATATACAAGAAAAAATGAGCAAATATAAATATAATTAAAATATTATATACATATAATATATAATAAGGTATACATTATTATTTTATTAAGGTGTTAAAAAAATAATAATATATAATAATAACACGGAGTAAGGTGTTATGTACCGTGTTCTATCGTAAAAGGGTAATAATTTCTGTTGTCGTATAAATGAACGAAGTATTTATCAAAGAAGAATTTACTTATCTAATATACACTAATCTAATATGCACTTATTCTCTTCTTGGTTAGTCAATCCGAATATTGGTGTGCGGGAGTCCTCCAGTAGGCTCGATTATCTGATTATCTCCTCTCCATATAAAATGGAATGTGCACTTACGAGTCTCAAATTTGAGAATCCGTGTCAAGAGTCAAGTGAAACTTGGGAGTCTCAAATTTTTCATTATTTTAGTATTATAAACCTTAATCTAAGTATACCCATTGTTTCCAACTACAGAATGGCGCAAACGTCATTTCAGAAAGAGGATAAATAAGGAGCTAAAGTTATAAACATAAATAAATTTTGCTTGATTTAAGAGCTATATAATAATTAATGCTTGTAATATTGGTACGACAAAAGCAATAGCCTGTCTTTTCACAATATAACTGTATAAATTATTTATTTAAAAATTTATATAAATTTGATAACGCGTTTCGAATGTCTAGAATATCACTTTATCGGGATGGGTTTTATTTTACAAGATAATAACTAAAGAAAAAATAATAACCGCCTAAAAACATTTATATAAGTGATGCTACAGCTGTTATTAATGGAATTTTCGTTTTAACTGAAACCTACTATTCCGACGACACTGTACCACTTATGCAACAAATTAAAAAAATCTGGATCTTCAGTGGACAATCTGAATGTGAAATAAAAATCTCTGTCTTAGCATTAATTGTTCAGAACAGTAATAAAACTATTACTGTTATTATGGAAATGGTAATGGGTTTTTACGGAAAAAATGGCACATTTCTTTAAATTAAAGTTTAGACACAAATAGCTCGTGTTTCTATATATTGGTAGCATTACTTGTTGTATAAAGCTTATGCGTTTAAGTGAGAAAATTGTTACTTTCACGGTAAAATGAAAACAAAATTGAAAGCTGTCGCTTACGTTTCTATTCGTTTCACGTGCGTTTCAGAATTATATAAGTCTTAAAATGTTCATTTTTGAGTTTGTGAAGAAAAGTTTTAAAAACTGTATGTCTATGTGATATTTATCTGTCGATGTTATGTAAGTGAATTATGTAAATGTAAAAGCCAAATGAGCGCTGTCGGAGTTATGTAGAGTTAAATAAATACTCACTTCTGCTATGCTGCTTCAAAGGAGGGAGACGTGTCTCTATTATTTGGCCCGTTTCCCTTCTGTCCGTTGCGTTTAATTATCAGTGCGTAAATACAGTTCCAAACACCGACTATACACATGTCTGTGCCCTCAACTACACGAGCTTGCTTGTAGGTGTTACCGCAGTTAGATGATAAAGTGTTCCCTAAGCCAATGACATACAAAGGCAACGACTGAGCAGAGTTTCATCAAAGTTGCTTCATAAATAAGAGTTTCAAATAACTTTAATAAGTATTAACTGCGTCCAGTGGACTAAATTGTAATTATTTTATATGTATGTTATGTTTATTAAATTAATTCTGAAAATTTTACATTGCAGTCGATTGAAAGTTAAAATTTAGAGTCAACGGAAACCAGCTGTTTTAACTTGTAACAAAATTTAGTTACAATAATGCTCAAGTTTCCCATAGGCTGGAAATCTGTATGGAATTCAACTGAGTATAAGTAATCATCATACAATATTATATTCGTTTCTGGTCAATGCAACTGTAAATAAACATAATGTTAAATGTTATTAAAGATGTAGCCGTATATATTGAATTTTAGCAATTATACGCTATAAATGTTAAGAGATGAAAATTTAGCATTTAGGCCTACGGAAAATGAAGTTTAATCAGTACAGCTGACTTAACCAACTTTGTACGAGTTAGCGGAAGAGCGTCTTAAAAAGTAGATTTATATTGGTCGTAACAAGTAAGAATAGAAAATTAGTGTAGGTGCTAAGCACAGTGTTTGAGGTGCAAGTTCCTTTATAGTTGTGATGTCAGATAATTCATAAATATTCATAATTTTAAATTTTAAAAATATAACATTAAAAACAAGAAAATGTGTATGTAGGCCCATCGTCAGATTTTTTGCACAGTCCGAAATCATGAAGAGCCCACAACTTATGAGTGCCCACATAGGACGTTCAGTTTCGAAGATTCAACAGCTTGCATCAAGTTATATTGTTTACAAATTATGCTCGTCAATTAATCAATTTCTACCGTACTAACGTGCTACTTACGTAGTACGAAATAAACAGATATGGTAATATGCTATAATATGGTTAAAATTAGCCTGAAAAATGGAAAACAAATTGATTAAAGAAAACTGCATTTTATCTTTCTTACGCGTTACGTAAATTAGATGATTCATATGTGTATTAAGAGTTATAAAGTTATAGCCTCTCCCATAAATAATTCTGCTTCAAGAAGTTGTAAGCGGGAGCCTGACGCTTTGGTAAGTTCCTTGTCACTCTATTGTAAATGTGGAAATGTCAAATAAGGAACAAAATTATTCTCTGTATGGAGAAAAGTATGGTAATGTTTTTGTTTTAACGTAATTTGTTTAAAATGTTAAGCCTCCTATATTGTTCGTCTTGCAGGTCTACGCCTGCACACAACGTTTATTTGTTGTGAGGGGATTGTGCCCAAATTGTTAATTATGCAATGTGTATATACTGTAAATCTGGATCTTTAAGTGCCAACCCAATCACCTCTCACACTTTTGAACGGAGTGCTAACGCTGGAATTTAATTAAAACTGTCACCCCACTGCGTATGAATTAATGAATCTGTCAGTGTACAGAAATTGTAAATTGTTTCATTTAACCGTCCAAACATGATCAGATTTAGCCACGAATAAATAGTAAAAACATGCTTACAAATATTATGGCAGTGCTTAGGTTTCTTAAGGTTGTAATTAAAGAAAATTTTTAAATCAGTTGTTATATTAAGTAACATAAACTAAAATCTATCTTCCAAATCCTTTTAAATTCAAAAATTGAATTTTTCAGTTTTAGTTGTCATTTAATCTAAATACAGTAACTAGCCTATAAATTTATTAATAACTGTAAACATATTTACACAGTAACAACGGTTCTGATTACAATATGTAATTTATATTATATGTTATAAAAATAAACAACGAAGTGTGTGTGTGTGTGTGTGTGTGTGTGTGTGTGTGTGTGTGGAATGTAATTGTAAAAATAGGCACGCTAAAGAAGAGATCTGTCAAACAACAATAGATCATATACCTAACAGAAAGGAACATACAGAAAAGCGAAAGAACAGAGAAATAAGCGGAGATACTCTCTCATTAGAATAAAGGTAAATGTTAACGTTGTTGATGTTGATGGTAATGATGATAACAATAATAACGATAACGACAATATTAAGAAAATTAGCAAAACAAAGCAGATTATTATACTGTTATTCAGTATATTAATATTTTTAAAGCAATAAGTAGCTATATAAGTTAATTAAATTGCAGCAGGAGTTTGTCGTTAATAATTATAGTTCTGAGTATAGAAACGTGAGTTCTATATGGAAAGATTATATATAAAAGTAATACATTAATTCTGGAGAAGTAATTCATAATATTATCTTCTCTAGTTTCGTAGTGATCGATAAAATGTATATCATGTTAAATTTGTTTAAAACATTTTGAATATTTTCATAGACATAAATAATAACATACAAAGAAGATGAAAACGGATGTTCAGACAGCAAGGTCACAAATTAGGTTAAACAAACTCTGGGTATTAAAAAACTAACTGTAATAAACTTACAATAAACAACTAAGGAAATGTTACACATCTAATGCTGCTGTCTTTTCAAGACTTCTTCACTGGTCAACAATGATTCTGTTAAATTCTCAATTTTTACTAATTCTTACGTAGTTTTGGGTGCTGATTCTGAATATGTAGTCAGAATTTCTCTTTCAGCCTCAGCTTTTTTGTAACTGACCTTTTTGTTTTTCAGTAAGTACCATGCATGAACTCCATATGCATAGAATTTTGTGAACTTAAATAATATCAACTAAATAGCTTTGGTTTATTTTTTGCAGCACCAAAATTGATAAGTCAAATATAATTGTTTGGCTTAGTGAATAGCCATCATTATTTATTTATTGATGGCTAAATGGATCTCGTCACATGGCATTTGCTGTTCCAATGGTTTGGAGAGAACCGAAGGATCACACCACAGACTGTTATTTTTGTATAACAAAAACATCTGGGATAACAGCTAAGACTAGACGTAATGTTAAATATACCGATATTCTCTCTGCTATAAGGCCAGTGCCACACAGTCCCCTTCCAATTCCAGTACAACCAGAAACATGGAACTTAGACGAAGATGAAGTTGTTACTGATGTTGAACCTTGTGCAGACTTATCAGATGAAGAAAGAAGAGACCCAGATTTCTTGGAAAACACGTATACTGAACCTCACTTAATTAATCAGACAGAATTAAATGACCTCGTTCGTGAACTAAATTTATCAAAGAGTCAAGCAGAAATACTAGAATCAAGATTGAAAGGATGGAATCTTTTACAGCAGAATACTAAAATAAGTGTTTCCCGTGACAGGCAGTCTGAATTGGAACATTTTTTTCTCCCAGTACGAGGACTTAGTGTACTGCAATGACGTGGATTCTTTACTGGAAGCTTTGGGACATAAGCACCATCCTGAAGAATGGCGTCTATTTATAGACTCTTCAAAGCTTAGTTTGAAAGCAGTCCTACTTCACACTGGAAATAAATACCCATCAACCCCTTTAGCTTATGCTGCTCACATGAAGGAGTCATACAAAAACATGAAACTTGTATTGAGTAGGATTCAGTATGAGAAATATTCATGCCATATTTGTGGAGATCTGAAAGTGATAGCACTTTTACTTGGATTGCAACTTGAGTACACTAAATTCTGTTGCTTCTTGTGTGAATGGGACAGCAGGGATAGGAAGAATCATTACATAAAAAAGCAGTGACCAAAGAGAGAGGCACTGACTGTAGGAGAGAAGAATGTTGTAAGTGAAGCACTAGTAAATCCTGAAAAAGTTTATCTTCCGGCACTACACATTAAGCTCGGTTTAATGAAAAATTTTGTTAAAGCAATGGATCGTAATGGTGCAGGATTTCAATTTCTAATAAACAAGTTCCCTAATATAAGTGATGTTAAGATTAAGGAAGGTACATTTGTTAGACCACAAATAAGAAAACTAATGAATGATCCTGCATTTGAAGAAAGTTTGAATAAATTTGAGGTTGCTGCATGGAAAGCATTTAAAAATGTTGTTAACAACTTCCTGGGAAACCGTAAGGCGAATAACTACAGAGAACGTGTAACTGATCTTCTTAAAAAATACAGAGAACTTGGATGTAATACGTCACTCAAAATTAATTTCTTAGATTCACATTTGGATTTTTTCCCTAACAATCTTGGCGGCGTGAGTGACGAACATGGTGAACGCTTTCACCAGGAAATATCCACCATATAAACACGCTACCAGGGAAAATGGAACCCAAAAATGCTAGCTGACTACAGCTGGAATCTAAATAGGGAGCTACCTACAGCAAATTACAGCAGAAAATCCAAAAGAAGTAGATTTTAGGTAAGCACAAAGTGCATGTAACATATTGTTACACTACCGTCACATAACTTTCTTTTTGCAAAAGAAAAATGTTAATTACTAAAACAAAATGTGCCCGATAGGAAACAAATGTTAACATATTTGAAATCGCAATGAAAATACTATAAGAAACAGTTATTCACTTTCATTTAACAAAAAAAAATTAAATTTTGTTGACCAGTGGGTCAGACAGCAAGGTCACAGATTAGGTTAAACAAATTATAAAAATTATGTGAATATAAAAAACTAACTGTGATAAACTAACAATAAACAAATAAGGGAATATTGCACATGGAACGCTGCAGTCTTTTCAAGACTTCTTAAATACAAACAACTCAATAGTAAAACAATGAACAACCTAAGTTTGAAATTCTTTTACAAATAATTTTTTAATATAGATGTATAGTTAAACTACACGATATTTTGTAACAAAGATCATTGTTTAATCATTATATTAAAAAAAAGAAGCAGTAAATTTTGTTAAAATTAAATATACAAATTAGTAATATTAAAATTAACAAAACCGACTTATAAAATTTAACAAATAAATTGACAAAGGTTATTACTGACACCGTCACAGTTTATGTGTAAAAGTTGTTTTAATTTATAGTAATGTCTTTAATTTCTTAAATACAGAATTATTAAATTAAGAATAACTCTTAAAATAATAACGTAAATATAACACAAAAAGTACAAGTCAGTATGCAAGCATACATATGTATACTATAAACAATGTCAAAATCCAAAATTTTGCAGTAGAGCAGACGAATTAGCGATTGTTTGTAAGGTATGGAGCTCACAGTAGACACAACAAATCAGCTGTAACTCAACCACATTATACACTTGTGTATGTTCATGTCTACTGTTAACTAACATGAGACAAAGTAAGTCTGTAAGTAGTTTACAAAATTTTCACACGGTAGGTTTAGGAATAATTTCACCAATTTTATAGTTTTCCAGTTGTGCCAGGTAAGTAATAAGTTCTGTAGTAGGCAATATCTATCTTAATTGCTTATTCTCAACGGTTTCTCAGAATTGTATTATCGTATATTCTGTAACTAAATGTGTGTCCGTGTGTGTGTGGGGCGCGCGCGTGCGTGCTACTAGGGAAGGTATGTTTTGAAGTTGGTCCTTTATTACGCTTATCTTACAATTCTAAAAAAACGACGATCTGAAACTGTAAAAAGAAATTTAAGAAATGAATGAATACCAAAAATCATAACATAATCAATATCCATATTAATAATTCATTGAAAATTAATCCAAAGCCTATAGTAATAGTGAATACAGTATAAGGCTAATAATTGACATCTAGACGTGTTTCATTTTTACTTTCCTTGATATAAATAATATTATTGTGCCGAGTTTTATATAACTCGGTGACATTTAACCAATTTATATATATATTTTCTGGCCTCTACAATGTTGAACATCTGACTCTCTTCCTGGAACATCTCCAGTTAAAGTTTGGTACACAAGTCCAGCGAGACAATTAGTGCTTGTAAATTTTGTCAGTGTATTTTACTAAGGCTTAAGCCCCCTGAGTAAGTGTGAGCTCGGACGGGGTCATGCGTCACCGAATTTTGCTGCGAAATTTTCTTTTAGGGTAAAAGTATGTGTGACTTAAGATTACTGATTTATTGGGGTGGTGAATTATGCTTACATTGATTAAGGGTATTCATAGCTATATGGGTTTTGTTTTTTTAGTAGATTTAAAGGTTTGGGGAGGTGCTGTAACCTGTGGACGTCACCTGTTGGTGCCGTTAGCTACAGGTCTATAGCATGTTTTAGGTTGCTGGATCTGGTGGTGCGCATGGCCTCGCCTGTGGCCAAGCCAATTCTGTATGAACACCTCAAATGTGTTTTATTAGGGGCTGATGTTATAAAGTCTTTTATTAAAATTGTCATTATATATATATTTTATAAAAATTATCTTATCTCTGTAATAATTCAGTATAAGTGAAATTTCATTCATTTTCTTTTACTGCCATAGCCAGTGTATTACTAGTTCAGTTGTTAATATGAGCACACTATTGATTCTTACTTCCAATCATAAATTCTGTTATACATTTTGTACGGCCGTGCAGCCATGTTGACCTGGCGATGGCACATTCCTATCTGGGGGAACCTTTCTAAAATTTTGAATACTTGTAATAATTTCATTGGTTGCAAGCAGTCATACCCGGACGGGTTAATGGAGTGGGTTATGAAAAGTTTTTTATGGAGGCTGGGCACTTTACCCTTTTACAGTAGTTTGGGATGGGGGTCTAGGTCACTGATACTGAGGATTGTATTCTTCGGCGGCATGGTGAAATGTATATGGGCTGCCTGCCAGGTGAACATGTGTGTAATATATATGTGTGTATATAGATATGTGTGTGCTATGTGTATTTATGTAACTATATTGATTGATGTCCTATTTATGTATATTTGGGAGATATTATTATGCTGATGTTTTCATGTATTCTAATTTTATGAGATTACACGTGTATATTTTCAGAGGATTGTAATGAAAGGGAGGGGAGTAAAAGTATTTATGTAACTATATTGATTGATGTCCTATTTATGTATATTTGGGAGATATTATTATGCTGATGTTTACATGTATTCTAATTTTATGAGATTGCACGTGTATATTTTCAGATGATTGTAATGAAAGGGAGGGGAGTAAAAGTTTTTATGTAACTATATGGATTGATGTTCTATTTATGTATATTTGGGAGAAATTATTATGCTAATGTTTACATATATTCTAATTTTATGAGATTACACGTGCATATTTTCAGAGTATCGTAATGACAGGGAGGGGAGTAAAAGTTTGTAATGAAGTTTTTTTCAAATTCTATAAAAGTATATTGTATACTGGGAGTGATACTTGCATGTTATTTGAAATGGCTGAATAAGATTGTTATTGTTGCTTAACAACGAGTTTAATTGCAAGTCCCGTCATACTGGACCCAGCGCAGTTTTGGCTTCTGTAGGCCCTTGCCTAGTTTTAAATAACTAGTGGCCCCTCTTTAAAAAAAAAAAAAGAAAAGTTTTTTTTTAAGGTTGAGAAATGGTTACAAATGGTAGCAGAGCGTGGTTGATTCTTTGGTCGAACCCTTGGGTCCTTTGGTGTGACGGGGCTTGCAAACTCGGAAATAGTTTGGATAGAACATCAAACTTCAGAAAATTTTGAAAATAAAAATAGGTAGATGCAAGGTAGATGCAATGGCAGGTTTGATATTGTATGTATGTATATATGTATTAGGTATGAATTATTGCTATGTGATTTGAATTGTAAACCTGGTGTCGCCACGTGGCATGCATTTCAGTTGGGGTTTTGTTGTTGTTGAGATCGGACCTTACCGGAGAGTACGGGGGGAATGGGCTGTCTTATATAAATAGTTATGAAGTAATAGCGCGAGAGGTTAACTGGATGCGGTATGGCCTGACCGGCAGTCGGTACTGCCATTGACCCGACTTAGTCGCGGAAGTTATAATAAATGTCTTGTTGAATTGTTATATGTTGTGGTAGTTGTTCGGTGGTGTGGATTGTATGTTGATGTTATTGTCTGATGTCGTTTCTTCTTTTGAGTCTGGCGGCTGACGGAGAGTTGGTTCTGGAGTGGATCGGGTTTTCGCAGCGCTAGGGAACCCGGGGATCCTCTTGATGGAAGAGAGAGTACTCAAGATTTTCCTTTTGTAAGTCATGTTTGTGTGTTAGGTGTTTCGTGGAAATTTATGTTTGTTGTTGTGGGTTTCGAATTGTGCAATTCTGGCGGGGGTATGCTACCAGAAACTGCCCCACCCCCTTTCAGGAGTTCTCCAGAAACTTTCAGTGTTAGATGGTGTAGATGAGGACAGGTTGCTGGTTTTCTTGGACCTTGTCCTGCAGTTGGCAGATTTCCCGGGTGTGTCCGATGAGGAGGTCTTGTCCCTGATATACCCGTATTGCTGGGGTTCATTGGCATGGCTGGTCACCAGCATTCTGCGTCGGGGCTGCAGTGTCGACACCTTCCATGCGGAGGTGTTGGATTTCTTCGTACCCCGTCGGCGACAAGACCAGTTGAAGTTTAAGTTATTCTATCGTCTACAGGCCAACGGAGAGGCATTGGGGGATTTTGTGCATGATGTAAGGAAAGCTGCCCGTATATTAAGATTGGGGTTGCCCGAGACGGAAGTCATACAGGTAATACGAGAAGGTCTGAATCCCCAAGAGAGATCCCGGCTGGTTTTCGCAGAGCCTCCACGTTCTTTTGCGGACCTGGACCGGTGGTGTGCGCATGCCAGGACTGTCCAGGCGAATGATGAGTCCCGGGGAAGAGCTGCCAAAGATGTCCAATACTCAAGTAGTTTATTAGGAAAAGCTGAAAGGACATACATGGTGTTCGGTGAAGAACACAAGGGACAGTCAGAAAAACTGAATATTCCGAAAGTAATGGAGGCTACAAGGGGGTGGCAAGTGAGAAGACGGTAACAACAGCTACAGCACAGAAAACAAAGAAGTATGAATTTAACAGGGGAAGAAGAAATTATGTTAGTAAACAAACATCGGAAAGTAGGGAGCCGGTGGAAAGTTATTCCTATTTGGAGAGTAAGGAAACATTAAAGGTTCCAGAGGGAGTACCAGGGCCTAATAGAGTCGTGGATGAAGAGGGTGAAGAGAAAGAAGAAAAGCGGAATAACTTCTGTGGATTAATACAAGACGACAAGTAAACGTCTGTTGATACTGAATTACAGGACTCAAAGAGGGCGTCATGGTTGAATCCAGAGGCCGCAGAATTTGTTCCGGTATCTCCATCTCGGTTCGTGAGGGATTCAGATCCTGTAACATCATCATCGCCTACGCCGGGATATGAGAAGTCACTTGATGGTGTAGCTTTACCATCGCCGGTAGAAATTAATTTAGTCATTGCACATGAACCTGGACAGCTGGATCCCAGGGTGGAAAATGTCGAGAATGTTGTAGTTGCTGAGAGTGGTGAAGGAGAGGAATCGAAGGAAGAGGCAGAAGAGCGGTCTGCAGATGCTGCACAGGGAAGTATAGTTGTGGGTGTTCGAGAGACTCAAGAGTCTGAGTTTGCGGATGGACCCGGGGATGTCCAGGCTGCAAGTGTTGCAAGTGCTGCAAGTGTGGTGGAAGGAGATGAGGTAGAAGTTGAGGAGAAATTTGGTGGCAGCGTTGTGGAGTGTGTGAGTGAGAATGATGTAGTGTGTGAAGATGTGCAGACGCCCTCTGTAAGTAGTGTTGAGGATTCCGAAGAACGGAAAGAAGTTCCAGGTGGAACAGATGAGCAACTAGATGATGAAGATGTGCAGTGTTCGAATGGTGGTAGTGGACGTGATGGCGATGATGTTGATGATGAACGTGTTGATGAAAAGGAGGATGTCAATGAGTTTGGAGAAGAAGTTGGTGAAGAAGTTTGCGAAGGAGCTGGTGACGAGGGTGATGCAGAAATCGGTGAGGAGCTGGGAGAAGATGCGGTGGAAGATGGATCAGGCGAGCAACTGGAAGGTGGTGAGGAGGTGCAGTGTCATGAGGTTGATTTGGATTATGGGGACGAAAAAGGGGAAATTGCGGAAGAGGAAGAAGTGGAAGAAAGAGAAGCAGGGAAGGCAGAAGCAGAGGAGTTAGATGATGAGGATAATCCAAATCGGGGTGAAAGTAGTGAGGTAAGTTGCCTTGATCCTGATTCCGAGGAAACAAGTCAGTACAGCTCAACACGAAATAATCTATCAGAGAGTGGTGTACGAAAGGAACGAGTCACTAAAGTCCGTCACAGAAAGGTGAGAAGAAGCGGTTAACGGGTAGCGGGTAGATGTTCACCACACTCCCAGTGGTGTTGTCTACTTCAGGGTTGCGCCTCTGCCCACGCGAGCCTTGGTTTTCTCCAGTCATTCTCCTTTTCGGAGGGAACCATGTCCTTACCCTTAGTCCTAACTATTGACCGCCAAATAATCCTTGCCCCGTTTCATCTTCCCGGTTTTCCTATCCCTCCCCTTAGAGTAAAAAAAAAAAAAAAAAATCAATAAGGAGTTAGAGAGACTTGCCGGAAGTGATTAGATTGTGGTCCTGGAGATTGTCAGTTTCCCCTGTTCGGGAAGGTTATCATGGAGAAAGTTAGAGAGTTGGAGATCGTCAGTTTCCCCTGTTTTGAAAGTATGATGGAGAGTGATAGGGTGCTGTTGTCTCGTTGTTGATTGTTGTAAATTTTGATTGTGGGTCTCCATTTAGGTAGGGATGGATGTTATTCGGGGAGGTGTGTGCTCTGGGGGGGGGGAGTTGATATGGTAGCGGGTAGGTGTTCCCCACAGTCCCAGTGGTGTTCGTCTACTTCAGGGATGCGCCCCTGCCTGCGCGAGCCTTGGTTCTCTCCGATTTTCCTTATTTCTGGAGAGAGCCAGGTCCTTACCTTCTGTTCCAGGCCTTGATCTTCAATGATCCTTGCCCTTTCCTTCTTCCTGATTTTCCTAACCTGCCCAAAAAAAAAAAAAAAAAAAAAAAGGGAGAGAGTAGAGAGCCCTTGGAGCACACACACGTATGGGATTATGGATACATACATATACATGCAAGTGAGATTATTGGGTCATGGAGACCAGATCCCCCTTTTCTTCGGTGATTCCGAAACACGGTTATTGTTTGGCGTTTTGGGGCTAGTCCCTCTGGTAACTATAGGGCTTGCCGCCCTGTTGTGGTTGTGTCGGTTTCTCAAACATAGTTGGGCATGTCTCGGGGGGCCAGTGTTCAGGGAGCTCCCGTACCTTCTTTCGTCTTTCCTTCGCTGTCTTTTCTTGCCGTAGGCTAGCCCTGATCAGGTCAGCCTGCGGTGGCTACACACTTACACGTTACATGTCTTCTTCTGCTCTTTCGTTTTCCTTCTGAGCCTCTGTTCTCCTGGGAGCCATGACTGGTGGGAAAACCGATACCAACTCGAGTATGGAATATAAGGGTGGTACACTGCTGGGTACCACTGAGTTCCAGTTGGGGCAACCATGTTGCCCTTTTGGAGTGGGGGTGTGCCGAGTTTTGGAATACTCGGCTATTTCCCAGTTAATTATGTGACTGTCATTGCGGGGGTATGTGAATTAATTATTTGAGAGGTGTCTACCCTGTTATCTGCATGCCTTGTTGCCGATCCGCGCGCCCTCTGTGGGGAGCGATACGTAATATTTTTCCTGTGACTGCAGCAGTATTCGCCAGGCAGCCGAACGCGACGCAGCAACCATTTTCTCCCGGCGGCGACCAGTTTGATTTTTGTCTGCTAAAATCTATCATGATTAGATAATCGACTACGCGACTCTCCGGTAAGTCTGTTCAAGGTAACTTACTTATTATTTAATCAAAGAATTGTAATTTAGCTTAAATTAATGCCAATGCAATGCGATATATATACGGAAGTCACCACGTGGCCAGCGCGGGTTAAATTCTGTTTATGCATGTCTTGAAAGTTAACACTGGCTGAGTTAAAGTATTTATAAAGTATTTGTGGCTGTGTATTTATTCTAATTATATCATAATCATATCATTATAATTAAAGGGGGGCGTAAGAGAATTTTTTATTAACTAAATGTAGAGGTATATGAAACTGTATATGTATTATGAACCTGTTTAAGTTTGCAACTCATCTCGAAATTATAATAAGGGTTATTAAGTTGACGAACTGTCTATAAATACAAGTTATTTAATTCTAAAATTTTTTTACTGAAGGTAATTTCAGTGCATGCTTAAATTTTCGAAATTTTCTTTTAATCTGAGCATGTGGTAGTGTGTAAATTATGCTGGAGTCATGAATATTAGGGGGATCGTGAATTGGGTAACATTTGAGTAATTGTCAATATATATAATTGTTCAGGGTTCCCGACATAAGACGATCCCCGATTCACTTCTGCTGGTGGCCGAACATCTGCCACCAATGGCATTACAACGAGTGATTCTCCGTCTGTGCCGTCGGGAGGAAGACATGGACAATACATCATGAGTACCTCAGGTTTTGTACCGGATTATACCAGGTGACATTTAACCCATATATATATATATATATATATATATTTTTTTTGGCCTCTACAATGTTGAACATCTGATTCTCTTCCTGGAACATCTCCAGTTAAAGTTTGGTACACAAGTCCAGCGAGACAATTAGTGCTTGTAAATTTTGTCAGTGTATTTTACTAAGGCTAAGCCCCCTGAGTAAGTGTGAGCCCGGACGGGGTCATGCGTCACCGAATTTTGCTGCGAAATTTTCTTTTAGGGTAAAAGTGTGTGTGACTTAAAATTACTGATTTATTGGGGTGGTGAATTGTGCTTGCATTGATTAAGGGTATTCATAGCTATATGGGTTTCGTTTTTTTTAGTAGATTTAAAGGTTTGGGGAGGTGCTGTAACCTGTGGACGTCACCTGTTGGTGCCGTTAGCTACAGGTCTATAGCATGTTTTAGGTTGCTGTATCTGGTGGCGCGCATGGCCTCGCCTGTGGCCAAGCCAATTCTGTGTAAACACCTCAAATGTGTTTTATTAGGGGCTGATGTTATAAAGTCTTTTATTAAAATTGTCATTATATATATATTTTATAAAAATTATCTTACCTCTGTAATAATTCAGTATAAGTGAAATTTCATTCATTTTCTTTTACTGCCATAGCCAGTGTATTACTAGTTCAGTTGTTAATATGAGCACACTATTGGTTCTTACTTTTCAATCATAAACCTTATTATATATATTTTATAAAATTTATCTTAACTCTGTAATAATTCAGTATAAGTGCAATTTCATTAATTTTCTTTTACTGCCATAGCCAGTGTATTACTAGTTCACTTGTTAATATGAGTACACTATTGATTCTTACTTCCAATCATAGATTCTGTTATACATTTTGTACGGCCGTGCAGCCATGTTGACCTGGCGATGGCACATTCCTATCTGGGGGAACCTTACTAAAATTTTGAATACTTGTAATAATTTCATTGGTTGCAAGCAGTCATACCCGGACGGGTTAATGGAGTGGGTTATGAAAAGTTTTTTATGGAGGCTGGGCACTTTACCCTTTTACAGTAGTTTGGGATGGGGGTCTAGGTCACTGATACTGAGGATTGTATTTTTCGGCGGCATGGTGAAATGTATATGGGCTGCCTGCCAGGTGAACATGTGTGTAATATATATGTGTGTATATAGATATGTGTGTGCTATGTGTATTTATGTAACTATATTGATTGATGTCCTATTTATGTATATTTGGGAGATATTATTATGCTGATGTTTACATGTATTCTAATTTTATGAGATTACACGTGTATATTTTCAGAGGATTGTAATGAAAGGGAGGGGAGTAAAAGTATTTATGTAACTATATTGATTGATGTCCTATTTAGTTATATTTGGGAGATATTATTATGCTGATGTTTACATGTATTCTAATTTTATGAGATTACACGTGTATATTTTCAGAGGATTGTAATGAAAGGGAGGGGAGTAAAAGTTTTATGTAACTCTATTGATTGATGTTCTATTTATGTATATTTGTGAGAAATCATTATGCTAATGTTTACATATATTCTAATTTTATGAGATTGCACGTGCATATTTTCAGAGTACCGTAATGAAAGGGAGGGGAGTAAAAGTTTGTAATGAAGTTTTTTTCAAATTCTATAGAAGTATATTGTATACTGGGAGTGATACTTGCATGTTATTTGAAATGGCTGAATAATATTGTTATTGTTGTTTAACAACGAGTTTAATTGCAAGTCCCGTCATACTGGACCCAGCGCAGTTTTGGCTTCTCTAGGCCCTTGCCTAGTTTTAAATAACTAGTGGCCCCTCTTTCAAAAAAAAAAAAAGGGTTTTTTTTATAAAGTCTAAAAGGTTGAAAGATGGGTTACAAATGGTAGCAGAGCGTGGTTGATTCTTTGGTCGAACCCTTGGGTCCTTAAAAAACGTTGAGTTAAAAACGTTGCTCATAATTTTAAAATTGATTTAACTGTAAAGTTTCAGTTTGTGCCGTCTCCCTTGTTAAGACAACACAAAAGTCGGGAACCAGTTCAATTCTTTACCAGTAAATTAAACTAGCTGCCGTTGTTAGTAAAAATACTTACCAACAAATTACAAAACAATTATGATATAGGAAATTGACAAGGTTTGCATAAATTTATTCACTCACTTGGTGTTAGCGAAAACATCTCTTTATTGCTATTCAAATATTATGCTTGATTTTAAAGAAAAGTTATTTTAGTAAATTCTGCTTTTACTGCTTCAAAGATCTTAAGTATATTATTCGTTTTATCTCAAAATTTATTCATATAAATGTTAGTTTTAATACCACGGATCCGGGTCTCAACTTTCTCAAAATAATTAATTTATCAAAACTTCAACCATATTATTGGAAGAATAATATTGGTGATACTCTACATTATTATCTTACATTTATCTATACATTGCGGTTACTGTTACTTCATTACAAAATTACAAAATTTACAAATCTGATAATTTGTTCTTTACATTGCTAAAGTTCTTTAAAGTTCTTTGTTACTTCTTTTATTAAGGCGAAATTTACAAAAGTTGTGGTTTGATATCACCTGAATTTCATATGAGGTGGTTGTTGTATCCTTGGGGCATCTCCTGTCGTCTTCTAAGGGTGGAGTACGTTGTTCCTGGTGAATCTACATCGGGTTGATTATTTCTGCTCTCGAAGATCGGTTGTTTACTTGAAGTTCCAACTGTTGTAGTTTCACTTTCCTTGGTCCAGACTTTTGTAGTTCACATTTTCTTTTAATTATAGTTCTCACTTTGCAGTACTAAAGTCTAGTAGTTACCTATCTTACACTTACATTTTATATTTTAAAAAGAGATGTGTTGGCTACCTTTTTCTTTCTGTATGTATTCTCACTAACTCTACACACTACATTATTCACAATAAAACCATCTCACGCTGGATATACTTTTAAGGACATACACTTACGTGTATGTACACAACACCAAAACTCACATCTTGTCATGGCGAAGTTCTACTGGCGAATGCGCGTATAGTTTAGGGGCGAGGGCTCAGTAACCTGGTGCGTATTTACGCACTAAGAAAATAGTTCGTACTTTATATATTAATAATTATTCATTAATTAGAATGTAAATACTTTATGTTTACTTTATTATGACTTAGGGATTTCTTTATTTATATAGTCGCATTTTTAATAATTAAAGTAATTATTATTATTATTCTTTACTTAATACCTTTCTTGGCGTGTTGGTACTGGAAAGTTTCAAGTTGATTCAGGAATCTGGGTATAGGTAAGGGTGTATGATACTCTTACTTATTAAAATTAAAAATTTTAATTTGTGCGATTTTCGATATATTTAAAATCGTCACATCCTCCTGCACTTAACTATAAAAAACGGGGGGGTGGAATAATAGAAAATCTAATAAATAATTATATTTGGACACAAAATTTCATACTGAAATTTCTCTCTCTCAGATTATTTCTATTCATCAATTGATTATCTTACACTTACGTCACATCTAAATTCTACTACATCTACTATATAAAACACACAAAACGTAAATCTACCTTATTTTAATTCTTACATCTACTACCGGTTTTTTCTTGAATTGGTCACTCGTTTTACGGAGTTATACTCATGAGTATGTTACTAATAATAATCACGTATTGTAAGAACAATCGAATTACTTTTAGTTTACAGCGCTAAGGATTATTTTTCTTTCTTTCTTTCTCTCTCTTCATCATCATTATCATTGTCATCAGATTTCTCATGTATTATATCATTCTCGTAGGACATTAGCTAAGGTTGATCAGGCCTCGCTAGTATTCGTACGAAGAGGTTTTGAGTTTATACTCACTTATAGTATAGGATGTTGCACAATCTTATACTATTTCGGTATAAGTATATACAACATATTTTATTCTTAATACTTAGATAGTATTCTAGGTTTTCTATCTTTCTCGTAGTCTTTCTTCTGTATTTTGACACGTAAAACATTTTTTTATTTGAGACAGATGGCTTCTGCGAACGTAATTTTCTGTATTGGGTTCATACAGAGCTACAGTAACGGGGGTGATGAATTTATGAATTTGGTAGGGGCCACACCATCGATATGATAGTTTCGAAGTGGTCCTATCAACGGCTTTACTCATAGGATGAGTTTTATACATTACTATATCACCTATTTTATACTTTATTTGTTTATTATTATTCTCATGATACTTCCTTGATTTTTGTAAATTAGCTCTCAAATTTGCACGAGCTTCGTTCCATATTTTTCGTATGTTATTCCCATTTACGTCGCGGGGTAATAACTCATTGATTTTCCACTTTGTGGTTAAAGGATGGTTGGGTTTGTACTTGTACAGTAAATTAAATGGTGTTGATTTATGACCTTCATGATACGCTGAATTGAATGCAAATTGTATCCACGAAATATTTTGATCCCAGGTTGTCTGGTCTTTAGCATGATAAGATATTAATGCTGATTTTAAGTTACGCAAGTATCTTTCTGCTAGATTTCCTTGCGGTCTGTACTCGGTCACGGTAATATGATTTATACCTAATTTAAAACACATGTCGTTAAATTCTTTCGACTTAAACTGGGGTCCATTGTCAGATATTAAGCTTAAAGGTGTACCATAGTCTTTAAATAGTCGTTCTTGTAGAATTTTAATTGTCGTAGATGCTAATGCACGACGCATAGGATACATCCACACGAATTTAGTGAAGGAGTCTACACAAATTAACAGCATAGTATTTCCGGATTTAGAGAGGGGATAAGGTCCAGAATAGTCTATGTATATTTTCGAGAAGGGAGTGGTAGGTATTTCGGAGATTAATTTTCCGACTTGACTGGTTCTTGCTGGTTTGCTCAGGGCACAAATTTCGCATTCTTTCACGAACTTTTTTATTTCACTATTCATGTTTTCCCAGTGGTATTCCTTGCGAATACGATGTATAGTTTTCCTAATTCCCATATGAGCTCCAATTGTCGATGAATGGTAGTACTCCATTAACATGGGTTTGATTATTTCCGGGGCGATTATTCTCAGTAATTTTCCGTTTGCCTTTTTAAAACAAAGTTCTCTTTTACTCAAGATATATTTGTCAGAGTTATTTCCTTTTTCTATTTGTTCGATTATTTTGCACAATTTCGGATCTTGTTGTTGGTGATATGCTATATCCTTAAATGCAAGGGGAAAGTTAGTAATTAGTGTATTAACGGTAGTGGTTTCAATATTGTCTTCTCCAGATCTTGTATTGGGTAGTTGGAACATGCGGGATAGAGTATCGGCTACTACATTTTGAGTACCACGAATATGTTGCACTTTGAACTTGTAGCAATTTAATCTTAACGCCCATCTTCCGATACGACCTAACTGTTTTGGGTGATTCAATAACCATGATAAAGCTTGATTATCGGTTTCTAGTAAAAATTCTTTGTGTTCCAAAAATGGTTTGAATTTATCAAAGGCGAATACTACGGCTAAACATTCAAGTTCATAGGCTGAGAACTTCCTTTCTTGCTCGGTCAATGTACTGGATGCATAGCTGATCGGGAGTCTAGTATTATTTATTTCCTGGTATATTACGGCTCCTAATGCTACACTTGAACTATCGGTCTGTACAATAAATGGTTTACTGAAATCCGCTAACTGCAATACAGGTGGGGATATAATGCTTTCTTTAAGTGTTTCAAACGTTTCTTGATGTTGAGTAGTCCACTCGAATTTCGTTCCTTTCTTTCTTAAGGCATTCAATGGGGCTGCTATATCCGCTAAGTGGGGTATGTACTTATGAAAATAATTAATCATACCTAAAAATCGAGCTATACCTTTGACGTCTCTCGGAGGTAAAAATTCTCGGATTGCGCGTGTACGTTCGGGATCGATGGTAACCTTACCTTCGGCTGATACTATGTGACCTAAGAAGGAGAATTTTTTTACTGCGAAATTAACTTTACTCGGGTTTACGGTCAGTCCGGCTTTCTTTAACCTGGATAATACTTCACGCAAGTGATCAATATGTTGATCCATTGACTCACTATATACTACTATATCGTCAAGATAATGATATACAAATTTAAATTTAACGTCATGGAAAATTTTTTCTAACAGTCGGCTACATACTGAACTTCCTTGTGATATACCGTATGGTACTCTCGTAAATTGATATAGATTAAATGGGACAGCAAAAGCAGTTAAATGTTTTGATTCCTCAGCTAGTGGGATTTGATGGAATGCTTGGTTGAGATCCATTATGGTGAAGATTTTCGCTCTTGTAAAATAGTGAAACGCACTGTGAATGTCGGGCAGTGGTATCGATTCAAATTCTATACTCTTATTTAGTTGTCTATAATCCACGACTAGTCTATGTTTGTCAGTTCCTTTTGGTACTAGGAATGCAGGTGATGAGTATGGAGACGTTGAGGGTTCAATGACGTGCTGATCAAGGAGTTTGTTAATGTGGTTTCTCATGATTTCCATCTTGGGCGGAGATAATTTGTATGGGTGCAGTCGTATTACCTTACTGTCACTAAGATTTATTTTATATTCGATTAAATGAGTTAATCCTAACTTGGGGGTGAGTACAGCAGAAAATTCTTTTATTAACTTTTGGATTCTTAGTCTCTCATTTCCTTTTAAATGACTCAGACTCGATTCATGATGCTCTGAATGAATAGTTGCGGTTTCACTAATAGCGTCGTTACTTATTTCGGAGTCGAACTGATATTTTCGAGTACGATCAAATCTGAAGAAATATTGTTTTGCATATATATCAAGGATTAAAGCAGTTTTTCTTATAAAATCCGCGCCTAATATTAAGTTTTGTCCTAACTCTTCAGCTACTAGTAGGGGAATATACCAAGTAAAATTCTTTATTTTTAATTTCACCGTAATACTGTGCGATATCTTTAGATTTTGTTTATTTGCGGTGGTACACTTTATGTTCACCATTTGGCTACGTTTAATCAGTTTATGATTAGCTAATAATGTTGCTAACTGTTTACTAATTATACTACGGGTAGATCCGGAATCAATTAAACCAAGGGTATTCGTTGCTCCAAGGTCTATCTGTACATAGGGTAGTTGGCATATATTTGTTTTACATGCACCAATAGAGTTGCACTTCTCGATAAATCTTGTTAAATAAGGGTCTCTGCGTTTATTTTATTTATCTTTATTTGACGCTTAGTATTGTTGTTACCTTTCCTTCTGGTGCTTCGGAAGACGTAGGATTTTCGGTCTTCCAGCTTCACACATTTTTTGATTGGTCGGTTTTCTGTTGATAGCGCTTTTGTTTACATAACTTGCTAATATGACCGGCCTTTCCACAGTTATAACATATTTTTTCCTCATTTACTTCGCTCGTAGGTTGTCGGGGTTTTGGTTTAGAGTATGAAACATGGGGATAGTTTTGGGTTTTATGTGTACTTACGAATCGCTTATCGCGGTAGTTTCGGGTATCATTTCCAGTTGGTCGAGTTTGGAAGGAATCTCTGTGTTGACTCAGGGACATAGAAACGCGTCTATTCTGGTCAGAATACCAGACGTTGGATGAATGTATACAACATAGTTCTAGTTCGGTGAAAGTGGTAGGTCGCTTCATGAGTGCTAGGCGAGATCGCTCCTCGGGGGATAGTCCTACTAAGATAGTGTCTACTAACTGTTGTTCACTCCATTTAACTTGTAGCAATAAAGCAGATTCTCTTACCTCAGATATATAATGAGCTAGTCTCTCGTATGTGCCTTGTGCACGAAGTACTAAGTTTCGCTTCAATTCTTCGTAGATACCGGTGAAGGTATTCAATTCTCTATTCCAAAGAAGACGGGAAATCTAACCCACGTTATTGATCACAAGTAATGGAAAAACATCGCTAATTACTACGACTCTCAACATACATCTCAGTTTGAAGACTGGCGCCTGAAGGCAACCGCAGTAATCATTATTAGCTTACACAGCTGTTTAATGGCTACAGAATAAAGGCATTAGAATTTTAGTGTCATATCTGCCGATTATTGATTGTAACCGAGAGTACCTTTTAATTGTTTTCTTATTATTGTATCCTTGTTCTGTTCACACGCAGACAAAAACATCAGCATCATCATCATTGTGAGTTCTCGAAGACTGTCTTTACAGAACAAAATGCTTTATTCTAAAATAGACAGTGTAGATTTTTGTCATCCAGAATAATTTCTGAAGCCTCTTATGATACTGTAATCTGTTTTTTAATACTATTAGTAGAATTACGTGCTAAAAACCAAGACTAAAATTACGTTTATAATTAACAGGTGCTTTAAAAATTAGGCAATACTACTACTACTACTCTCCAGCACTACAGCCCATGGTGAGCCTTGGCCTCCGCTACGACCCGTCTCCACTCATCTCTGTCCACTGCCTTCAGTCTCCAGTTCCTAATGCCCATCTTTCTTAGATCTTCTTCCACATCCTGCTGCCATCTTCTTCGAGGCCTTCCTCTTCTTCTTTTGCCCAGTATCGTTCCACTTAATATAGTTTTGGGCATCCTCGTAACATTCATAAGGAATACGTGTCCCAGCCATCTAATTCTAGCTGATTTTATGTGTCTCACCAGGTCTTGTCCACCAATCAACTCATTTATTTCACCGTTATTTCGGATCCTACACATATTCCCTTCCTTCACCGGTCCAAATATCTGTCTCAAAATTCTTCTTTCAAAAATTAGGCAATATTTAAGAATTTTTCATGATGACTATATAAATATACAAATACAGTCATTTCCCTTGCTTTGATGATGTAAGATAACTAACAGTGCTTAAAAAAATATCGAAACTGATGCATGGAAAAGTATAGGGTCCTATGTATCTGTGGATTGCTATCACTATATTTTTCAAGTAAAGTTTCCCAGCTGTTATTTGTAAACAATTAAGAAAATAAACATTTTATAAGTATGTGTGTCGAAGTTTTTGCAAATGACGTTAGAAAAATACTATTATTGAACGGCATAGTCTCCGTTATTAGGTAATGTAATACAATCTCCGTTTCTCGTAAGTGTATCGAATAAATAAAATAAATGCACCGTACATGCCAGACTTTAGTTTGTGTAGCCTAACTGCACGTTTCCTCCTTCCTCTGACTTTTGTGATTAAACTATGTAGTTTATTTTTAAATACCGTCGAGTTAAATAATAAAACCTTTGATCTGACAGTACTGTGGAAAAAAGAATGCGTTATTTATAACGTTAAAATTGAATGCTACTCAAATTTACTCAGATCTTATATAGAATAATGATTAGCAATTGTTTATTAGACTAAGTCATGCAAGTAACGTTGAGTTGAAGTACTGTTAGCAGCAAGTCTAGCGGTGTTCTTCAAAAGAACACACCCTTGTCGAGGCGACTGTCTGACGGGGAGAAAACATACAACAAGTCACGTACAGGATGAAGAATCATAAAAATGTATTGTACTAAAAAAGCAATAAAGTTTAAGTGAAAGCGAGAGAAAGCTGAGTGTTCAGACAATAAAAACCGTTAGAAATAGAGTGAGAGGTTAGAGCGAGAAAGCGTAAGGTAGCGTCTCTCCCCACTTGTTTGTATAAGTTTGGCAAGCGCTGTTTTTTGGCGAATGAAAGAAAGCGTCATTTTTTTAGCAGGTGAAATTAGCTAGTTGGGTTGGAGGAAAGCAAATATCGCGGTACTTGAAACCAAGGGAACGCGATTTGTAAATATTGAGTGTGGGTAAGGATTGTGTGTGTATAAAAAAACGTAGTTCGGAAATTTGTCGGGAGTCTACGGAGAACATTAAAGCTATCAGACTCGTCACCGCGTATTAAGTCGACAAATATTTTTTTATTTATAACTAAACTTGCGATAGTTAGTACGAGTAAAATATTCGTATCGTCCGTTAATAGTATTGAAACCATTATTGCAGTGGAAGAAATATAATAAGTCAGAGTACTATTCAGTAATGTTATAAAACTAAAGAAGTAAATTCAAAAGAACGTGCCGGAGAACAGTTGTGCAAAAAAAAGCAGTCGATAAATCAATCAACGGGTACGGTAATACTAAAATCAAACTAATCATTGTGATAAATATACTGTAACTTGGCGATAAACTATCGAAATCCACATCAAAGATAATCTACCACGTGAATCGGGAAGTTACGAAGCGTTGAAGTGTATTCGGTATGAATTACTGGTATTGTGAGCACTTATCATAATAACATATTTACTAAGGTGTCAGAATAAATAGTAGTTATACACTAATTACATTCTAAATCAGTAAGTGGATGTGAGCTGTGTAGTGAAAGTGAAACCTAGGTAATTAAAGTGTTAATGTCAACGAGTGTCGACAACAGGATCGTCCGAATCGCCGACGAACGCAAAGCTCCAGGATCGCAGACTCCGAGGGAAGGAATCACCAACACAAACGGAATTCAACAAACAAGTAAAACAAATTTGAACATTAAAACTCATAATAATTCATGTAGCTTTTGTTAAATCTATTACTATTGGCAATTCAATCTGTCTAAGAACTTACTTTCAAATAAGAATTGATGAGAAGTTAAAAAATTCAATATTGTGAATCATTTAAGATTGTATGTTAATTTGTAATGTGTTAATAAAGAGATTATTAAATTTAGGATTCGTTCAATTCAAACTGTGTTAATAATCATTTTGATACCCTGAGATAATTTTAAGAGTCGCCATCAAAGCAAGAGTTGAGAGCTTAGTATTAGTGAATTACACCTATCTCTTTCTAGCTCTAAGCTGCGAGGGTGGTATATTCCACTGAATGTGTACAAAGGAAAAATATTTCAAT
Organism: Magicicada septendecula; assembly: GCA_034769895.1. Lineage (NCBI taxonomy): Eukaryota > Metazoa > Arthropoda > Insecta > Hemiptera > Cicadidae > Magicicada > Magicicada septendecula. Next base: position 399,436,315 of record CM068369.1, on the reverse strand, counting down.
AATTAGAGATAAGATTTTCGGTAAGAGATAACAAACGTGTTTCCATTTAATCTTCCTTACGTTTATACAAATGCTTAAATTTATAATTTAAATTATATTTTCATGTTTAATAGCAAAAGCACAATATTTATAATTCAAAAAATTTGTATTTAAGTCTAGATCAAGCGGCTAAAATCTTTAGCTAATATAATAAATCCTAACATACATTTTTCAATTTACTTTGTCTTATAACATAGTCTATACATTCTTTTATGAAAATATTATAAAATTTACCTGGCGTTAAACAATTTCCAGATATTCAAAATGTAGAAGCGTACTGCTTTGTTTACATATCCGTATTATACATTTCTCAGATTTTGAGGTAGTAGACTGAAGATAAAAATCGTCAAGTATTCGAACACCTAAAATTAACATTATAGAACATTATGCCTCGTTTCACTCGGCTTCATTTTCAGTTTTGTCATACCCTTTTCCAATTTTTAACTTAGTTGTTGGATCCTCGCCGTACCTTTTCTCAATGTTTTTCTGGCCATTTGTGTTACTCTAATAATGTTATTCTTCCATTTCCTTACCATATCTCTGATATTATCTTCATATTGGATTCTGAACCTTCTCATTGGTTTCCTTCAATTCAAAAACTTTTGTTTACATCTTTCTGTTTCTATATGATTTAGATATCTGTGCCATTCTAGTTTCTCCTCTGTCGACTTGTAGTCATTTTCGTACACTCCTAATCTGTATTCTGCCTCTTCGACTTTTCTCAATTACTCTTCTTAGAATATCATATATTTCATCTCCGGTATGATGCATTTTTGATCTACACATGTTTATCAATGTCCAGTACTCTGTTCCTCAGAAAAAAGTTGGTAGGTGGTTGGTTTAATGTAGGTAGAATTTAATTTTTGCTCTAACTTTTTATTGTCTTATGAGGGAGTTATTAATACAGTTATATATTTTTGAAACTTTACTCATGAGAGGTGTGTGATTCTTTATCCAATTTTTCGTTTATTATATTAGATATATAGTGTAATATATTTTATGTAGATAACATAATGTTTGATAATCATCGTTATGTTATATATGTATATATTCTTATCGTCCTACATATTTCAACGTTTGTCATTAGTGCTGTATTTGTTATCCTCCCATCATTATTAACGTAAATTAAGAGGAGGGTTCATATTTAAACTATAATTTATTATTTACTGGAACCTAATGTAAGTGTAGTAATTTGCATAAGGTAATTTTTAAACACAGTCTCCCTTCCTTCTAAAGCACTGGCCCCATCTCTCCGTTAGCTTACGTATTCACTGAGAAAAAACTTCTTCCGGCAGAGTAAGTATCCATTCAAGAACAGTTTCGATGACTACTTCATTGGAACGAAACCTTTTCTATCATAAAATTCTGTTAAGGGTCCAAGCACACAAAAGTCAAAGGGGCGAGGTTCGGACTATAGGACGGACGGGGGAGAACGGTCCACTTTAGATTTCGAATTGTAGCTATCGTACAGGACGCATATTATCCTGTAAGGAAATGTACAGAATGCTGGCATTTTTACGCTAATTTGGATAGCCGTTTATAGTCCGTTGTTCTGTTTGTTAATCAACGAATATGATACCTCTCATATTGCAAAAGATTGAAACTATAATTTTTTTCTGCCGATTAAGTGGTTTTGCTATTTTTTATTTTGGAAATGAAGGATTCCGTCACTGCATCCGATGTTCTTTTGGTTTCCGGGGTGTACACAGGTTTCGTCAGACTATGAAACGCACCTTTTATTAACTTATATTTACTATTGCGCTAATAGTGAATGAGCCACCTGGAACGTGTCTGCTAATGTTGGTCCCTCAAAATTCCGATAATGAAGTTTATTTGTGATACAGCTATCTGCAGTACCAACACTGATATTTACTGTAGAAGCAACCTTCTGCATCATAAATTGACGACAATTTTGAACAAGTTTGTTGATCTTGTCAGCCATTTCCACTGCTGTCGATGTTTTTGGGCGTCGTAGACGCGGTTCATACTCGACACGTTCTCGGCCGTTTGGAAAGCTTTACTCCATTTAAGTTATATGTACTTATGTTTGACAGCGCTTCGTCACCAAACTGACTTTTTAGTTTGTTAAAAATTTCTGATTTTTCCACCTTTTTCCGTAAGAAATTTTAAAATAATAGTGCGTTGTTCCGTGCTGGAATGCACATCTACTTAACTCATACTTGCAAAACGAACAACGCATGCTGGTTTCTGAACGACTGACAGATATTGTTATTTGTTCCTGCGCATCTGCCAGTGTTAACAACTCTGGCATATGTTTGTTCTACTTGAAGTTTAAACCAAATTGTATTTTAAATTAGAACGCTCCTTGTATTTTGCATTTTTATGTGTTTATACTTATTTATTTCATGCAGTTTGTTATTTCATAGAATAATATTGTTATGAAGTTACTTCATATTCGTAGCAATCTGTAGATGGCATATTATACCAAGTCTTATACACAAAGCTTGTTGTAGGGTCTTTACATAGATTTACAAAACACACACAGTAATAAACTAAGGCATTAATTTTTATTAAATGGAAATTCAACAATTGTTTTTTACTTTTAATTTTTTAATTCAATTTAAATTACAGTATTCTTAATTTATTCTTCTTGATTTGCCTTATAGAAATATACTGTACAAAAATTTATCCCTCTGCTTTTTACACATTAGATTGTATCTAAATAAAGAACTTTCAAGTTCGTATTACAATTAAGGCTTATGTGTGCATGAAAACTTGTAATTACTATTGTGAAATTATGTATATTGTTTTGATATACTAATAGCACAGGTATATTGGATTAAAGGTGACATAGGTATTTTTTTCTAACACAAACGTAACAGTGATCATTATAATGAAATTAATTAAGTAAACCTCCTGAGTGCAATTTTATAAATTTGAATTTGAATTTTATAAATTCGTCTCTTACAAATATAATAAATGTGTGTGTGTGTGTGTGTGTGTGTGTGTGTGTGTGTGTGTGTGTGTGTGTGTGTGTGTGTGTGTGTGTGTGTGTAGACAGGTGCGTGATGCGATATATAGAGAGAGACATAGGAAGATAGAAAGAGAGAGAGAGAGAGAGAGAGAGAGAGAGAGAGAGAGAGAGAGAGAGAGAGAGAGAGAAATTATTTACGGAGGATTATACGAGAGCTATTAAGTGTCAAATCGACAATTTCTACTACTTACAGAGAAGTATGAGGTGCCTTTGAAGAAGTTCTGCGTTGACAAAAACATCTATTTTTGTATACAACGTGTGTCAGGGTATTGCCATTATCCGTAGTGTCATGTTTTGGATACTTTTAATTGCTTGTTTACTGTTGAACAAGATATTACGCACCAGTTGCTTATAATTTACAGTTCACGCTAATACCTCACATTTTCACTGTAGTCATGGTAATAATGAGATTTACGTATAGAGCAGTTTCCATGTGACTTTCGTCACGCTTGATTTAACACTTGTTATTCCCAACTTGGTTTTGTAATGTTTGTTCCTAACTGAATATTGATTGCACAGAGGCGTAGCAAAATCAGGCAGTGTAAAGCAATCGTATTGTTGAAGGTCAGGCAACAGGGCACTGCACTGTAGGAATGTAAAGAAGGATTGTTGACATAGTCTGGTAACCACAGCAAGATGATACACCCAGTGTTTTAACTACTTACAGTACGAGTCGAACGTAGTTCTCGTAAAAGCTACTAGTCTCAATTTTTATTTTATTAACTTCGCTAATGTTTTTATATTATTTGTACCAATTTATGTACCGACATAATCACTATATTCAAGTTCACCTAGGTGATGTTAGACACCTAATTTTTTTCCTTAAACCTTACACTTTTAACAAAACAAATGACGTAGCTTGCACATGGCCCTATTAAACTTACATAGAAAACTAAAGGTTAGGTTAGTCTCACCTCGTTTTTTCACTTAATCGCAACTAACCGAATCTGCGGCAAATAGTAAAATTTAGTAGCAAATTATTGAGTTATGTAGCAAGTAATTGTGTAACGAAGTAGGTTAACGTTAGTATGCATGGTTATACGTTTTGTTATGAGGTGGGGTGGGTTACCGCACTTTGGAAATATGAACAGAAAAAGTCGATTAGTTGCAAGAGTGTATACATTTTAGAAACAGCCCTATGCATTACCACTCCTAGCGAGAGCCTTCATCACTTCACACACTTTTCATAGGCTCAGTCTGATACGACGATGCTTTTGATCGCGATTAGCCGGGTCGCAATCGTATTTTCACGTCGGTTGCATTTGACCGGTTTTTGTACGACTGGCTCGCAGGTGACAGCAGTCCAATTAGTTGACACCAGATGTCTCTATTTAGAACTTTAATTACAGTCTTAGTGAATAAAACAACAGTGAACACTCGTATACAACAATTCTTTAAACTTACGATTGTGCAACGCATCAAACAATCACCGAATTAACAGTGTCGCACTAAATAATATAAGGCACCACGCATAGATGTCTGCACACAAAACTCACAAATCACAATAACAACAACTCTGATAACTGACACCGAATTGCAGGTTTAAACTAAACTAACTCCCCTTCTGAATACATATATATTTGTACACTGGCTGCATCCGTTAGAACAATAGACCAGAATCTGGAAGGTTCATCCGAAATGATCAAGATGTATTTCTGCCATTCACATGGCGCGTGTAATGCGTCACGTAGCCACACGTCCTTGATCTCATCAGCGTAGCAATATATATTTACAATAGGTAAAAGAAAATGAAAACAGAGCTAATAACGAAATTTTAATTACTTATTAGGAGTATACAAAAGATACCTATTCCACAAAAACAGATATTCTAATTTATAGCATGTAACCGCTAACATATTCCATAATGTAATATGGTGTAGGCTTATGAACGACGTATCTCTCCATGCCTGCTTCGAATCAAAAATATGAGTTTTATAGTGTAGCTAATGATTATACGCTGTATCTTAGGGATTATCCTTGTCTGTAAGGGAAAATTTACTTAAAGTATTAACTAGTTCATTAAATATATATTCCTATTTACAGTATATTACGCTACGTAAAACGCATAACTACATACTTTTACCTATGATATCTTGTCAGACAATGGTTGGTTCTTTCTTTTGTGCATATTACACGTGTAACTAGGCAGAATAGGCAACTATATATGAAACGTTATGCATTCACTACGCTTTACTAGCCCATTATTACACTCTCGATGTTATCCTAGTTATTTATTTCCAAAGACAAACGTAGCTTGATTGTGTGGTGCGATCGGGTATCAAACCCGTAACTTATGGATCCGTGACTAGGCGCTACAACCATTGATCTACCAAGCACTTACACTAATTTGATTCCAGTAAAGTACGCTTGTTTCTGCTTCTTCACCAAAAAAATTTAATTGTTCTTCAAAATCAGTTTTTCATATCCACTAACAGTTCAAAGAAAATAACAGTTGACACTTAATAGTATAACCTATATAGATAACACTATACGCTATTATGAAACAAACACTTTTCAGTAAGACATATAATACACAGTTTGTGCGCGTATAAAGTATGTAAATTCCATCACGTTCTAAAAACCATGAGCCTATTATGGTTCACTAAGAGGTAGTGTATTATGTTCAAAGCAAAATATAATATAACAATCAATAACAGTCAACAATAAACAATAAGGATAACAATAATAAAACTACACCGCCACCATAATAACAACAATAATCACCTTTACCATCATCATCGTCACCACCACCACCATCATCACAAGCAGTATGATGTGGGTAACAATGATGACGGTTCATGATGACGACAACAACGATGATGAATATGATGATGGCGATGATAAAAATAACAATAGTTCAATATCATCTCCACTACATTATAGATGCTATAATAATCCTCCCGGCTTTAGAAAACCACAAAAGCAGTGGGAACGTGCACGAGTGTTGCGTCATTCTGTTGCTCACGCATCGCTTGCAAACTGTCACGTAGTAACGCTTGTTTCACACAGATTAGACACAACACTGTTCCCGCCTTGTTCATTTAGCTTGTTTTGGTTTACGTCTGTCTCTAGAAAGTCATTTTTCCATTTCCAGAGAACTTGGTGTTCAGAAGCGTGGAGTGAACCATACAAGAAAAGAACGGTTATATAGTAAAAAGGTTTACTGAATGCGTTAATAATTAAAAACAAAAAAGAAAGTTTATGCTAGTCAGGTGTTTTTGCAGGAAGCTTTCGAAGTTCTGATGAAAGAGATAAAAGAATATGCTACGACGTTCTTATAGGGGTGTCCATATAAATAGGTGAATATATAAATAAAGACCAGAGATTTCGTTACTGACAATATCTACAACAAAGTTGTATAAACAAAGCCATTTGTATACAATAATTTTCCATGTATACAGTCATCCAACACAGACTATTGTGACAAATAATGAAAGTTAACATTTAAAAACGATCGCGCACAATAATGAGCTGTTATCACTTTACACTAAAACGCTGTCAAATAACACGCAACGAATCCCAACGTACAAGATTCTACAAAATCGACTACCCGCAATCAGAAAACAGCTACTTATACTCGGCCAACATAACGAGATTGTTCCACGATTCGTGGAAAACAATCGCGTAGTCGAAGGTGCCTAGAAAGCGATAGGTAGGTCATTTGAAGTTTCGACATTACCCGATCTGTCAAACCTGTCACATTAATTTCGTACCTCAAAGGCGTAAGACTTAACAGAAACGCACGCGCGCACACACACACACACACACACACACACACACACACACACACACACACACACACACACACACACACACACACACACACACACACACACACACACACACACACACACACACACACACACACACACACACACACACACACACACACACACACACACACACACACACACACACACACACACACACAGGTTGCCAATGATTCGTACTATGAATTGAAGTAAAAGCTATGTAATTAATTCTCCATTTCCTTCCTATGATTAACTATAAACGTTTTACCTTATAAGGCAAGGTGTTAGTAAAGCATTACATACTTTTAAAGGAGTTTGGATTAACCTGATACACAAGTCCTACACATATGCGTAGATCCTTAATCCGCGCACACGAACGCACACGCGCATGCGAACGTATAGAACTTATAATAGAATGTAATAAAAAACTAGGCTGCCTTTTTTGTAAAATATAAGCGTAAAAAGAATAAATATCAATTGTATATAAAGTAGAACTCCATTTATCCATTTATCCGAACTAATGATTGCCAGACGTAATTCGGATATGCAGAAATTCGGATAATTGGGACAAACATAAGAAAAAGGTTATGTTATGAAAGAAAACGCGAAAATTGCTCAAAAATCACTTTTGTTTATTTTTATTACGCGAGTACATTATCTTAATAAAAACCAGATCACAAGTGTTTTGCAAAAAGTTCACTTTTACTACAAAATAATTAAAAATAATACTCACACATAATTATAATTTTTCAACTGAGCATGTCAAACAATGTTAATTGTTTTGACGTTAAATCTCGTTTGCGTGCAGCCAGGTCCCGCAAACGCGTGACTGTAAGAACCTGCATATGATCGCATTCAGACTGGCGTTCCATCCACTTTAAAGCAGTGTCAAAACAAGCGAATGCCTCACTCGCCGTAAGTTCCTTTTCCGGTTCAACTGAAGCAACGTTGTCATCTTCTTCGTCCACCTGCTGAGATTCATCGTTTAAACTTCGAATAATTTCATCATCGTCCAAAATTTGATATCCAGGGTCCGGTGAATCGCACTGCAACCACTCGTTTATGTCGTCCACGTCACACTCGGAACAGCCAGGAAATTGTACAATGATTTTCTGGATGTCTTCAGTTTATACAGCTTCATTTTCTTCGACACTTTCTTTTGATCTTTGTTCCTCTTCCTTCTTGTTAATTGTTTCTTCTTTTACTTCCTGGATTTGTTGTTTTGTCGGAATTCCATTAATATTTGTCCATGCCCTCTTTAATGTTACGGTTTTATCAAATTCCACAAATCGGCTATAATGTAACAACAGTCCTATTAAATCAATTTTCTTATGGTATGCTGCTGTACCTTCTTCATCTTCATCTGCTAACACCAGCTTACGTAAAAGTTGCCTTCTGTAATGTCGTTTCATACACTCTATTCCGCCTTGATCCATCGGTTGCAACAAACTCGTTACATTTGCCGGCAGGAAGAGCACTTTAAAAATTCCGTTTCTTCTTTCCAACAGATCCACTGAAGGATGGGTTGGTGCGTTATCAATAAGAACAACACATTTCCCTTTATTCCCACTTCCTTTTGATATTTTTTTACTTCCGAAATGAAAGTTTCCTCGAACCACACTGAGAACAACGCTGTTTTCATCCACGCTTTTGGTTGACTTTTGAATATGATCGGGAGGTTTCTAACGTTTTTGAAAGCCCTAGGATTTTTCGATTTCTCTATTAAAAGCAATGGGAGTCGATGACTGCCCGTTGAATTGGCACAAGTAAGCACTGTCACACGTTCTTTACTAATTTTGTGAACAGGAGCACTAGTTTCTCTCTTTGAAGCCAAAGTTTTACGGGGAAATGCTTTCCAATTAAGTCCCGTTTCATCGGCATTGTACACGAGTTCAGGATCATAGTTTTTAGTTATGATTTTAAATTGAACAATGAACTTATCAGCTGGATTGTTATCTGCAGGAAGTTTTTTTCCACTCAAATCTAAGTCCCGAATACCATGCCATAACTTATATACACCAACTGAGTTTAATAGCTTTTCATTCATAAACTACTTTTTCATTATAACTGTAAATTAATCACACACACACACACACACACACACACACACACACACACACACACACACACACACACACACACACACACACACACACACACACACACACACACACACACACACACACACACACACACACACACACACACACACACACACACACACACACACACACACACACACACACACACAAGTCTAGGTCAGCAGAGTGCATGCATTTTGTAAGCAGTAGTAATAGTCTACGCTAAAAGTTTGTGCAGCATGTATGAATTTTTGTGAATATCATAATGTTTACATAGCGTATACTAGAAAGATGAGTGTAGCTACCAGAAACCGTTGATGAGATGTATTTTAGCATCCTAGAAGCAAGTAAGATATACGATACGATTTTACGAAAATATTTAATACACACGCGTAAGCGCGCGTCTTTCCTACTTATTAGATAACCAGAGAACGGATTACTTGTAAAACGTGGGCGCCTCTCAAAAATTAAAACCACGTGTAACTATTATGAGTTGGCCACTACGGTATTGGCTCTCTATTAATTTTACTAACTAAAACTAAAATAATTCACGGGTATGTAAGCAGAAATGCTAACATTGTAAATCGTACGTAATGCTTGTTAACGCATTTCTGTAATGCTGCAACGTAAACAAATTACAGTAAATTTTTGTTTTTAAAACTGTGATTTCCGGTTGATTTATTTCTGTGGTTGTCAGAAAAACGTTAACTCATTGCAAAAACATTCATATATAATGAAATATGTTTGTTGTATTTTAAACTGCGCAGTTGCACTACACTTGACAGAATGAGTTATATGTAGCCTTTAACAACTTTTGTTGTAACAATTTACCACAGAATACCAAAGCACGTACTGAAGTTGTTTTGAAATTCCCACCACTGCCAGATGCGAACAAAGGTGTTTTATGTTTTCTGACTTTTTTAAGTCTTTCGTCTAAGTTTGTAAGCAATAAATTAGTTCTTTACTATATTTTGACGTAGTGACTGAATTTTAATGCATTTATTGTGACTTACCTATTCAAATTCAATACGTGATATCTATTATTACTACAAATGTGTGTTAAGAGAGAGAATTTGAAAGGTTTGATTTTTGATTGCACTATTCCCAATCAACTCTACTCTTTGTTCCTTTGTTATCTTCTGTTCTATGTCACTATAATAAATAATTTACCCATTTTCCTCCTTCTATTAAAAATCTTGAATGTTGCAAATGGGTACGACCGGCAGTGTAACCCGCCGGAAGGTCTTGCTATATTGTGTATGTACATCATCGGACTGAACACTATCATAAGACATAACAATGTTGTGTACAATATGCAGAGCATATGAATTTACCTATAATATACGTTTTGCCGAACATAACAGTTGCTGTATAGAAAGATGCCCTATGAACCTGATTTAATTCTGAACGTATCCACGGGTCTCATTTAGTTAAACATTCTCTTTTCTTTTATAAAATTGCTAAACTGCTATAATTGTTTTTATTATTTAGACAAAGCTTTTCGTCATTACTGACATCTTCAGGTCTTAAACAACGACCTGAAGATGTCAGTAATGACGAAAAGCTTTGTCTAAATAATAAAAACAATTATAGCAGTTTAGCAATTTTATAAAAGAAAAGTAAGGATGGCTGCTAATTTAAACAATACGAAGAATAAACATTCTCTAACTTAAAATGTAAAGGAAACTCCCTTTTTCATAAAAATATTCTACTGATAATTTTTTGTTAACTACAGCGTATTTTATAGAGCGTATTTTGCAAATATAAATATCTTTAGAAATAAAAATATAAGGAGAGAAACCAAGCTAAAAATATATCATTCACTCATAAGACCTATTGTTGCCTATGGCTCAGAGGTGTGGACGATGACAGTGGAGGATGAAAAAAGTTTAAGAATGTTTGAACGCAATATCCTACGAAAAATACATGGCCCAATGAGGGAAGGCGAGAATTGGAGAATACGAAGTAGAATTGCAACAACTGATACATGAGAGGGACCTTGTAAAATTTATCAAGTCACAGAGGACAAGATGGTTGGGGCATTTAGAGAGAATGGAAGAGGATAGAATGAATAAGAGAATGATGCAGGGAAGACTCTATTGCGGGAGACGAAGGGGACGGCCAAGGATGAGATGGTTGGATGAGGTGTTGAAGGATCTGATGAAGTTGGGAATTCGAGGATGGAGAGAGAGGGTGGCGGATAGAGATGACTGGAGGCGGATTGTTGAGAAGGGCAAGGCCCACCAAGGGCTGTAGAGCCGGAGAAGAAGAAGAAGATACAGCGTATTTTTGTAGGCCTATCGTTGTTTTGTATAATGCGAATACAGATTTTGTCCAGTTATTAATTTGACAGACAGAAAGAGAGGTGTACTATATCAGCTGTGTTATATAAATATTCATGTCTATAGGCTACTGTATGTACGTAAAATCCTACCAAGATGTAGGTGTGGTATTCACCAATCCTAGGCATCATGGAATAAACTGGACTATTGTTACAAACACAAAACCTTTTCAGATTGTGGCCGCATGAATTTTATCTTCATCTTATTCACCCACTGAATTTATTCACGTCTGTAACTACTCCTTCTGAATATTTGTTTTGTTCCGCTGCCACCATCTCCGCGACCAATTTCTCTTGTGACCAAGAAGAAAAGTAAAAACGATAAATATGCGCTGATAGTCTGGTCTAAATCAAGTTTATCACTGCGAAAGGTTTAGAAGTCGGTTTCTCTTTCATAAAACACATGTTTTATTACTGTTATCATAAAAACATACATAAAAAAATATAAAATATCTACATGGGATTTGTTTAAAAACTAATGAAAATTGATTTTTTTTTTTACCACCGACAGCAATGTAAAACCATCAATTCAATCCGTATTGAGTATTTAGATTAACAGAAACGTTATATCCACTTCTAAACCTTACCAAATTTAACTACACCATGATTTTGAATTTGTTTCTTTTATGTCACAAAAAAACTCAATCTTATTGAGCGCTGTTATACAATTAAAATTCGTATAAACCTTAAACAAGTACAACAGAAAATTTATGGGGTTAAGCAAGGATAGAGAGAACAAGTTAGGTTATTTATGTAGCACAAAGTACTTATGGATAGCCGCTAATCCATAGAGAGTGCACCTCGTTCTGAACAATCAAGCACAGGAAGAACTGGCGAGAGATCTCATGAGTCTGATAGTTGTTTAACGATACGTAATGCTGGTAACGATCGGCGTTGCTTCTGGTATGAACAAAATTTAAATCGCTGTCCTGTTCACAAAAGTTTTATGCATGCTGGGTTCCAAAAATTTTACTTAAAATAACCGAAAAGATGTGTGACTTAGTTTTCTTCAGACAGTCAAAAATTAAACAAACTATGTGAAACAGGTAACGAATCATGTATGTTTTTAGTGCATTTTAGGATAAAATGACAAAGTCCGGATGTTAAAAAAAAAACTCGCCCAAAGATAAAAGTTGAGACAGCAAATTTAATGTCAATTCAATGCTTATTACCTTTTTACAGATAGCGGTTGAATAAATCGCCACCAGCCTAAATCCTGGTTGGAAGAAGAGCAACACAGCCAGCGATATTAGAATAGTTGTCTTGTTTGTTCATCATCTTTTTTCACAGCATTACACTTTATATAATAATGAAACTTTCTTTTGTGGACTTACTTGTCTTTTCCCGTCGAAAGCGTTTCGGCGTCGTGTTCGCCTTCGTCAGCTTAGAAACAGACTGCCAGTACTTTGTAATTCGGTCATTGCTTGGAAGGTATAGTGGGGGTGGTGTGTAGAGGAAGGGGTTTGGCGCGGGGATCCAAATTATTGTTTGTTTTTTGTATAATTGTGTCGAAAAATGTATGTGATTTATATTGTAATTGGTCGTTAAGTATGTTGTTTGGTTGTGTTGTGAGGTGTTTGTATATTTCAAATTGTTCTGCTCAACATAGCAGAACAAAAACTCAACACAGCAGAACAATATGAAATATACAAACACCACACAACACAACCAAACAACATACTTAACGACCAATTACAATATAAATCACATACATTTTTCGACACAATTATACAAAAAACAAACAATAATTTGGATCCCCGCGCCAATCCCCTTCCTCTACACACCACCCCCACTATACCTTCCAAGCAATGACCGAATTACAAAGTACTGGCAGTCTGTTTCTAAGCTGACGAAGGCGAACACGACGCCGAAACGCGTTCGTCGGAAAAAGACAAGTAAGTTCACAAGAGAAAGTTTCATTATTATATAAAGCGATATTAGAAATATAAAAGTTGTGCCTGAAGGGCAAAAAGTTAAGTAAACGTATTACTATGGAGTTCTTGAGATACTCAGAGAAAGGTTTATTCGAGCTGGGGCAGAGATTGGTGACTCGTGTGAAGCCATTAATATAACATTGCATATCACACCGATTTTCAATGAGTGATTATTTGATCAAAATGCGTACCTGCAGCACTCCAGCTTTCTTATTTCTTGATTATAATTCGAATGATTATTTTGGTTTCTAAACACAATTTAAATGGACGTAAAGAACATCCAAAAACCTTGGATGGAGCAGCTCAGGTAACTGACAGGTCAAGACTTTCCGTAAACATTAATATTTATTGATTGTAATAATACAAAGGCGACTCGAGGGTAACATGAAGAAAGAATTATTTATGTAAACACAACGGCAGGTAGAACTTAAGAACTGATAAATATTGAAATAAAAGTATAAATAAAAGCTAAGTATTGACAAAAAAAGTGACAACACAATCTCAGTTATAAGTTAGAAAGAATATAATATGTTCACATATCTAGGAATCAGATTCTACTAATTAAACTGCCTTTCTCGTTTGTGGTTTTAGTTATATCAACAGGACTTAAATTACTTTGTAAACAATATACAATTGTTTGTTGTTTTCAAGGAAGAAACACCACAGAACGAAACTTGCGTTACTATAACCACACTTTAATCCCAACAGGAATTCTTAGTTCGGGAAATAATCGTATTATACAACTTATATTAACTCTTAGTTTATTTAAACAAGGTAGCTTTTGTGACTTGTGTAAGTAAGACAAGTATTAGGAACAACTTTATAGATGGAGGAAAAAATTTAATTGGAATTGGAATTTACAAACTGCTAACTGGTAAAGAAACAAAAAGAAATTTTTTCATGTCGTGGTAAACATTTAATTAAAAGTCTATAAGTAATTTAGTCAAGCCTTTATAAAAGTGAGACCAGCACTACACTTGTCTTAAAAATATGTATAATATAAAAATATGTAATTTACAGTGAATCAGGAGTACACTATTTTGAAACCACCAATAATGATCACTAAGAACGGTCTACGTTCGTGTATGTTTGGCTACTTGCTGAAAGCAGCTCTGTTGTAAGGTTGCCAACAAACTGATACAGAAACGTGAATGCAAAGTCAAATAATTTGATGTCTTTTATCAAAGTCAAACTTTCTACCTAAAAGTAAGATATAAAAGTGTAGGTAAACAAAGAAATTTTCTTTATTAATGGTCTTTATTTTCAAAGCGATTGTACGCGTATATATTTCTAAGAAATCTGTAATCCAGTACTTGTATTTGTAACAGGAGTGTTGTGTAAACGAATTTTATTATGAAGGTTTAGGAATTATAAAACGTAACACAATTATGAAGTGAAACGTGCACAAAAATAAAATTCAATTATTCCAGTCGCACAGAGCTAAAACTAACTACGTGCAAATTGCTGAACATATTTCTCGTGTGCGGATAATAAACGTACAACACACTGCTTCCGCACAAATAATGGTTCGCAATAACTGTCACACTGTAACGCTTTGTGCACTGATAAACGCTAACGAATTCAACTTTAAACTGTGCCAGAATTAAACTACTAACGTCCATCAATCCTCTCTGTCGTTGGAGCGCACCTCTCTATTGTACGTGTTTTACAAAGCAATCGTTTTACCGCTCAAGTATTTACGTTTATCAAATCTTGAAACTCCGTATTTCAAGTTTACATACGTTTGTTTAGTAAAGAGTATTTAGATAAATGTTTTGAGGTAGTCAGAAATTATTATTTTTAATAATCATAATTTACAGAGTTATAAATGAGTTCTAGATACTAAGAGTGATACAAATTCCTTTTGCACAACATAAATGGAGCGTAAAGCCAATAATTTATCTTTGGGAAAGCATTTTTGTTAAGTGATTGTTACTTCTTTCCATTAATATTTTATTTAACAAGAGATTGTAAAGGATTAATTTAGAATATTATTAATTTTTATTTTTATTGGTAACAGGAGAGTTGATAATTTACTTTATATTGTTATGACGGTCTCAAAGATCGTCGTATGTTACAGTGCAAACAAAATACAGACACCAATAAAGTCACTAATTACCAACTTTATTAATCAACCACAACGTGAAATCAACAAGTTAAATAATAATTAACGTAATTCAAGTTAAATATATTATTACGAAACGCTTATCCGTGTACTATTATTAATGTTAAGATGTAATAAACCTGTGTTGTTTAATAGAAACTTTTGCTCTATGTGTATTTGTTTTATCAGTTGATATTATTGTTACGTGTTTATTCCTCGTATTTGTTAAATTTATTAAACTATAATTTTAAATTCTGCATGACTCTTCCTTATATATTAATTTTAGAATTGACTGAAGAGAATTCTTCAATTCGTCTGCTTTACTATTTGAATGTAGCGGTTGTATCGTCCCGAAATAATTCCTTAATGTATACGTTCGATTTCCATCTCAACGCATTCGTTGAGGTTAATTTCGGTTTCGTGATTTTTGTTATTTGTACCACTCTCAGATGTCTTCTTGATCTTCGTGCATGTAGAGAGAATACTAATTATACCTTACGTTCGAGAAATAAAACACATGGAAATGATATTGGTAATATTATTGTTTAATCTTTGAAAATTTTATTCAGTTTAGTAAAAATGGTTATTTCGATATACACGTTAGCAATGATCGATTCTTATCTCAAGGTCATGTAAAATGAATTAATTATAAAAACGTGAATTCTTTTGGCTGCTACACAAGGTTCCATTAATTAATATAAAACAATAAAGAGTACATTACAATACAGATTGATTAATACTTATTATCTAACGTAATATGATAAATAGTTATGAATCTTGAATAATGTGGCTTGCCATATTTCGTTTCGTTAGGTACGCAGTGCATTCAGATTGTTGAGTGACGTCAGAATAATGGCTGATGTGTTGCGCCTTGTGATTAGAGTATATTGGATTCCAATGTATTTTAATAAAATATTGTCACTTAGTGTTCACTATTTTTTATATTATGTTCTTGGTTTCTTTTATAGAAAGTTTATCAGTTATTAATGTTTTGTGAGTTGTTGGTGTTGCTGGTGATGACTCGTATTTGGATTACAAGAATTGGTTGGTTATAATTTTGTAGAATACGTACAGTTCCTCAGTTAGATTTAATTCAGGCTTCTTTTTTATTAATCACTTTAGAATTTCTTCATTTCATTGGTAGTCGTTCCTGTTGAGTTTTATGATTTGTTTTAATGACTTCATGATTGTTCAGTTTTACAATTTTTCTTCTGAGTTTGATTTCTTGCTTTTTAAAAGTTTTACATAATAATATTTTTTATCTGCACTCCTCAACCGTGTTCCATCGTGGTTAACAATCAAGTGTTTAATTCTTCTTTTTGTCATGGAAACTGACCAAAATTTCTTGGATTCTTATTAGCCCATTATGCAAAGTTCAAATTTTACATGACCAAGACCCTTAAAATACATTACATTTTGTAATTTGCATTCAAATTACTTTTTTATGATAATACAATAATCTTTAATACGATGTCTATGTGGTTAATAAGAATAGAATTACAAATCATTTGATACCAAACATGGCCTGGTTTGGTCATGTAAAAATTAGTATTTTGTGGATTTTACATTTATCTTATTAAATAATTTACAATGATGAATGACAGTTGACTATGACCCTTTGATATAACATTATTTTAACTTGATCTGCTAGCAACATGAAATTTTTATAATGTAAAACAAAACTCTTAACTATACTACTTATTTTAATAATTATAACTCACTATATTTAAATGGTCCACACTGCAAAACAATTGTTTGTGTGTTAATTCCTAAATCACTATTGTCAATCATGATTGAACACTTCTTAATCTAAATAACATCACACTTTTAAACTGTAGTCTATGTGACTATTATTAGGCCACCTTTTATGTGTTTGTTTTCACTGATAGCACTATAAGGTGTTGTGCCCCTTTTTTCACTTTATTTTTTATAAAAAGACAGATTTTTAGTGGCCTATTTAGCCATATAGGTCATACACATTTTATACTATTAAATGGTTGTACTCTTTATTATTCGTATTATGTTTATTTATTTGGTGTTTGATTACTACTTTTTATTTTTTTATTAATTTACTGCCCTATATTACTGGGTAATGTCTGGTTACTATTTGTTAGTCATAGTCAGGTCAATGGTTGGTGTTGCTGAGTTAATTTTGGTCCATTTGTTCATTATCTTCAATTTTGGGGTTTCTGTTGATTAGTTGGTGATCATAATGCTTGGTTCTATCCCTGTATGGGGTTTCACCGTTTATTATTTATAATTATTCCTACAGCGTTCTGTTTCGTTACAATATAAAATAATATACAATAATTCAAGTTAAATTTGTCCGCACTAATCATAATTTCAAATATTAAGAGCTCCGCACTAATTATAACACGATAATCGCATTTCGTAACAACCACATCATCCGTACCGAAGAAAACGCCCACTGTAACTGACTGACAAAGCCAGCCGCTGTTACTTATATAAGTCGCGCAGAAGACCAGAATAAACGGCGTTCCAACATAATCTGCGTATTTACATGTGCTCTAGGACAGTCTGGAAAGTACTTTTGTGCGGCCTTGACTGAGACGCTGCACCTGCTCGGATAGCCGAGAAACGGGTGGAAGGACGCTCTTAAAGTTTCGAGAGCGTTCCGTAATTGTCGTGACAATATGTTAAATAAATACGCTGAAATATTACATGTTTATAACTGTTTATTTTTTCCTCTGCACCACATATTGTTTTCTTACTCAGCACAGACATTAATGAATATTATGTAATGCTACTGTGCAGGAAGAACAAGCGATTGTTCACATCATGACTTTTTTATCGTCCTAATCCAACTTATAATACAACAATTCTTCATCACGAGTAGAATTCAATAAACGCTATTCAAATATTCTTACCAATTGAATAATCACTAAGTCATTAAACTACATTCATTAAGCATAATAGGTTTATTAGTAATGAGATTTATATTCTTACACGGCAAAAACTCTTGTTAGAAAACAAACACCTCCTATACAAAGCCGAAATGAGGCCTACCTATACACAGAATTATGGGGTTTTGCCTGTATACGTAGCAGTGCCATAATTGAAAGTGCTCAATCGAAAATCCTTCGTGCAATAACCGACAGGATCTTTTCTGTTTAGAAGCAGCATTCAGTAAGCAATTACTCGACGTAGCAATCGCCAGAGTAACAACGCACCTTGTAATCATGGCAGCGCACTTTGTACAGTGGTAGGGAAAGCATATTACACACTGTATGCCGCAGTCGCAAGTGTAGTAGTATCGTAGCACTATCATGAATTTCCTGCATTTAACAGCGCGTATTCCAGACAAAGATTCAGCCACATAATTTCTACAAAAGAAAAGTATTTTACACAACCCAAGAATTTGTACAAACGGCCATCATTTGGAACTGTATAAAATTGTTATACAGGTAAAGGTAAAGACCGATGCGTTTGTTTGATGAAGGGCTGCCGGGAATCCAACAAGTGCGACGTGATATATTTCTAAATAATTCTCGCTTAGATTTCCGCACAGTCGTATATTTCATTTACTGCTGGAGTAAGGATACACAACCGTGAAATTCTGTCAAAATGAGCTGGAAATGAATCACGGCACATGCATGGTTTGGAATTCCTACATGCGAGAAATGTGTGAGCACAATTTATTACATAATCCAAAAGTTATACGTAGACCTAATTTGCATGTAGAATTAGACGAGACTTGTTTCACGAAAAGAAAATATAATAGGGGCGTTTACCAAATCAATGGAAGTTTGATGTAATTTATCGTGAAACAAGAAACTATTTCAGTTTGAGCGTTCCAGACAGATCCGCAAATACTTTATTGGCTATAATAAATTAGTAAATCAGTATGTTGTTCCAGGCACAACCGTTTTGTCTGATGAGTGGAGGGACACAAATTTAATACAATTATCAGTATTTAACAGTGAACTAATTAATAGAATTTGTCAAACTAGTGGTCCAAGCCTACACGCAAAATGTAGAAAGCATGTAGGCTAAGGCCAAAATGAGGAACAAAAGTCTATGGGGTACTTCGCGATTGATTTTGGATTCCTACCTGGCTGAATTTATGGCGGCAAAGATGTCGAGATGATGAAAAATTTAAAGAAATTATTGAAAACATTGCTCAGTTTATGCCTCCCAAATAACTTATATTTTGTTATTTGTAGATGTAATAAATTATGAAATAAATCGTTACATTTGTTGTTGTAAATTAAATTTGTAATTTCAGTTAATTTGTAGTTGTTGGTGATGTGGAAAATTAATTGCAAAAGTTAGGTAAACTTGTAAATATAAATTAAAATAAAATGTAAATTACTAGTAAATAATAAATAAAATATAAATATAATAAATAAAGGTATTAAATAGTAAACATAATGTATAATGATAAGAATATGATACATAAAAGATAAAAATAAAAAACTCATTTAAATAAAACTTTTACGCAAGTCAATATAAAAATAAAAACTCTCACGGGTTATCGCTACATGTGGAGGGGGAAATGTGTGTGTCTACGTCGAGTGCCTGGCGATTACTACATGGATTAATTACTCACTGCATGTTATTACTAAACAGAAAAGATCCAACCGATGCGCCATGGTATGCCACAAAGCAGATGCTACATCTAGATCTTAGAATACTAACTGTTTAAGAGGTTATCCACGAACGAAGCAGGAAACATGAAGGTTTAGAAGCTCATGCAAATCCAAGTACCCAACACTTGTACAAGTGTATCACACCAGAAGACTGAAAAGAAACTGTTCAGTACATCTGACATAAGGTAATAGAGCTTTTCTTGCTGGAAAGGACTCATCACTCGAGAAGAAGATCTTAACAACTAATTCCTAAACCAGCAAAATAACTTACAGAAATTATTCTACTTTCTGATTGTTAATGAAAATAAATCTTAAAAGTCTAATTACTAATAAATTGTTAATTGTATTTAACTATTAACAGCAGTATGTCACGAGACCACTGATAAAAACATAAATAGGTTGTTCATTAAAATTTAAAGGAACAGTTGAAACAAATTAAAATATAGTTGCATTCCGTTAACGTTTTTGCCATTTCCCTATGTTGGTTTTAAAAATTTATTGAGTAGGTTATTAACTAATATACTGCTAGGCTGTATTGATGTAGTATTTTTGTATATTTTGGTTCTTATCAGACAGCCTAGGCAAAGAGCAAATGTGGTGTTTTAAACTTCGATAATTAAAATTCAATGAGAGATAATAAATATTTAACAAATTAGTTAATATCCCGTTCAGTTATCTGTAACAACCGGAACGCCAGTGTTACTGCGTGCCTGCGGATACGTTAGTGTATACCATGTGTTGTGCACATACACACACACACACAGGTCTACTTCAATGAATGAAAATATATAGGGCATACAAATGCAAATGTATATTCCGAAATGGAAGCTACTGTTTGAACCACGTAGTATTCTAATCTTTCCCCTCCCCAAACGACTGAAAATTCAACTAACCTAAAAATCTGTATTCACTATACATAGGACAATATTATTAGTAGTTTCTGTGTACAAAAAACACAAAATGTAATGTGAATAGACTGTTAATTGAATTGCACAATTTAACATAACCGCAAACACACACACACACACACACACACACACACACACACACACACACACACACACACACACACACACACACACACACACACACACACACACACACACACACACACACACACACACACACACACACACACACACACACACACACACACACACACGCGCGCGCGCACACACACACACACACACACACACACACACAAATATGTTATGCATATGTGAGTGTGCGCGCGCGCGAGCGTGCGTGTGTTTTACCAGAAAATAATAATTATTTTCCTTTCGGGTGTAAACATATTGTTTCATCCGACGCAGTGTCGTCGAATTATTGTCTGCAACATCAGAGACATTTATGTAAAACATGTAATATTATTGCTTATATATTATACATTTACTGTACACTTATTCGTTTCATTTTTACTGTGTAGTAACAAAAATAAAAAAAAATAGTAATAGTGATATATGTTCTGCATTACAAAATATATTTTTCAATAATATCAGACTATCTACTTCAGACTTTGCAGAAGTAATTTAGTAGTCCCTCGAGTATGGTAACTTCAGATAAAATTACTTTCGCTTACACCACAGAGGAGAAAATAGTGTGCAGTTTATTTCGCTACTTTCTCTGGCACTATAGAGGTTTTTGTTTAAACGTAATGTGGCCGGCTTCTTATACTCTCTTACACGCGAACAATTACGTCCAATTTAAACTTTCTCCTGTGTATTTTCTTTGAGGGTACATTTTATATAGAACGGAGTAAAATGAATTCTTTTATTTTATGAAAATTTAATAATTACTGTTCCCGGTGTTTATTATGATGAATAATACTTTGCTTCTTATGAATAAATCTGAAGTTCCCAAATCATCGAAACACACACACACACACACACACACGTGTGGGTGTTTATATGTATGTATATTTACATATTATATTGATAAAGAAAACCTATTTTACAAAATCATATTATAAAGAACACTTTAAAACCCTTTAAGGGACTGATATTGGCGCCCCCTGCCGCAAGTACAAATGGTGGGAGAGAAGGTACTATTAGGCCCTAAAGCTCGCTGCAAAAAAAAATGTAAGTGCTGTGGGATATAGGGGTTTCCCATATAGGGGGTTATCAACAAAATAATAATAGTAATATTACAAGAACTCTAGAAGCAATTGTAGTGAAAGTTTGCAAAAAAAATTATTCTAATTAAAGAATTTAATTATGTCAAAATACAGCGATTCTTTCTATATAATTAACCTTAGCGGTACATAATACAAAGGAAACAATCACAGTTGAATATTACAAACATACGATTACATAGGATACATACAATTACATAGGAACCTGCAGAGGATTCATTACTTATGGGTGAATAGTTTTTTTTTTTTAAACTTATTGCCAAAAATAATAAATCCTTCTTTGGCCCTTAAGCAAAGTCTGTCCCGTGTGTTATAGGAGCATTATTGTACTTGTGAATGCTTCAGGATGAAATACAATGGTTTATTTTAGTAAATATAGGCGTACTTATAACCAAAATAAATTTGCGCGGTGACGTATGTAGTGTAGCTATTACAACACCACTTGAATTTCATTATCATTGCTGACAAATATATAATATGCTTTTCCGACTGTCATATCTCATATTGCAAGGTACAGAATTAGTATATTTTGCTTGTAATACATCTCTACTTACCCGTTTGGGGACAGCGTAAAACTGTTATAGATATCCTACGGTAGAGTCGAACACACCACTAAATCTTAGGTTACGTATAAATTTCTGTTACGAAGTTTGATCAGAAAGTCTTTGCAATTTTATAAAATTCCCGCGCTTAAAACAAGCGATTCTAAAATTAATTTTGATAATATCGTTACACTTGCCTGTGACGATTCTCCAAGATTATAGCTGTTCTGGACTATTAACTATAAATAAGTTAAATAAGTAGTAACAATTTATACTTGACAAATTAGTAATTTGTGTTTTAGTGTGTTAAGGATTTTTCACTCTCTATACACTAAGGTGGAATGAGTTTGTGGAACGATCAATGCTTTTAAAACTTGAAACAATTATTTCATTTCACTGAACTGTCTCTTATCGAAAACGTTTATGTACAACGAAATGCTTGAAACCAACTCGAATAAGATCAGATCCTACGACCCGGTTGTGTACTTAATTGTAGTGTATGTGTGTGGGCGCGTGAGCGAGCCCTCACACACACACACACACACACACACACACACACACACACACACACACACACACACACACACACACACACACATCGATAGATAATCTTGTATTATGTTAATTTTTTTAGCACCTACCTGTCACATTTTAAAAACTCATGTGATACCCAGACTCACATTAAACTTTCAGAAAGTAAATTGCCATGCCACTGTTTTATCAGTGTAATATA
Source organism: Magicicada septendecula (assembly GCA_034769895.1). Lineage (NCBI taxonomy): Eukaryota > Metazoa > Arthropoda > Insecta > Hemiptera > Cicadidae > Magicicada > Magicicada septendecula. Next base: position 399,413,053 of record CM068369.1, on the reverse strand, counting down.
CAAGCGATCGGTTACATAGGCTATATGTTTGCGCAGCGATCTCTCATTCATGTGTCAGTTTAATAATAAATGGGTAAATACTAGGTTATATAGGCCTAAATACCGGTGGTTGTATATAATATTATCGCTCAATCAGCCACTGGTGATTAGGGCTAAAGTAAGGTTTAATTATAACCGTACGCTACGTCTGTTCCCAACAAACGAGTACGTAACATAACAAGCAACCGCCACAGCTAATCGAGAGTAATATCAAGCCTACCTTGTCAACAATTGCTGGCGCTACGGCATTGGCTTACTAACTATTGAAAGTACAGAGAATCCTAGAAACAGCAATGATTAACACCAGCTTTATCTACTACCACTTGTCTGATTAGCATTTTTGACGTGTCGCGATTAGTTCAACTGTACGACTAAGAAATATAGTAAGAAAGTCATGTATCTAAAAACATATCATGGGTGACATAATTAGATACAACATAGTGTTGGTTTATCCAAAATAATTGGTACTCAGAGTAGTCCGGATATATTAATATTGAATATTTGGACATATAAAAAATCTTCTCTCATCGACTTCGAGAAGGCGTTTGACAGGGTAAATCGGAGCAAACTGTGGGCAATAATGGCAAGGAAATGGATCCCACAACATCTAATTAGATCTGTACAGAGTCTTAATGTGGAGAATAAAATCTTAATTGAAGCAAGGAAACCGAGAACAGATCCTAGATTTGGCCTGATTGGAGTACGACAAGGCTGACCGTTATCACCTTCCCTTTTTAATTTATATATTGACTACGTCATACAAACCTGGGAAATGTGTCTTCCGGACCATTTTGATTGGCCACTCTGCAATTGCCGCTTTGTTGTTTGCGGACAATCCAGCTATTCTGTCGGACTCGGAAAACAGCTTGCAGATGGGGATACAATTGTTAAGGCGAATCTGCAAAGACTGTGGAATACAAATATCCACACTTAAGGCCAAGGTGATGGCTTTTCGTGGAACTGATCCCATACTTGCGAAAATTGTTATACATGTTACTGTCCTGAAACAAGTTAGCAATTTTGAATACCTGGGCTACAGTTTGTCTTGTAATACAAGCAACGACGTTGTGTAAATTGCACAAGTTCAATTTTATGTGCGGGACCATTAGGCGAACTCTTAAGTCAGCAAGTAAAGAAACACACCTAAAATTCTACAAGGTGATGGGCCTTCCCACACTTATTTATGGATCTGAGAACTAGACTTCAACGAAAGGCCAGGCCAGTCGTATCCAAGTGGCTGTAATGAGATTTCTCAGGCATGTGGCAGGGTATACTCTCCATGATCATAAAAGGAACACAGATGTATGGCAGTAACTGAATATTATAAGTATATTCGACATGATTGCCCAGTGTCAGCTGAATTGGTGGGAACATCTTTGCCGAATGGATGACTGCCGCATCCCCAAGCAACTATGGAACTATAAGCCAAAGGGACGGAGGGGTGTGGGACTTCCGAGGAAGTGCTGGAGTGACCTGCTCTAAACTTTGCCTGTTTGAAACCGAACAAACCATCCGTGGTTTAATCCTTGCGGACGATGATAATGATAAAAAACTTACAAAACGTTATACGAAGGTAGACTCTTAAGGTGTTGTAACATTGTAAGTATGGCTTCTTAACTATGTACTCCAAGAATAGTCTATAGGCCTACACTGCACAGCACACGGTTTGTTTTAAAATAAAAAAGTCATCATTTTTTATTTAAGCCAAGTTCTTACAGGCGTTAATATTGATTAGAGTGAACTAAGTTTTTGAATGGATTGTAAGTGATTATCTTACCGTGACTTATTTATTATTCTTTCGTATTACTTTAATTAATTATCTTCTTCGACAGTTTTGTTCAATTTAATTCTATGGTTATACTATTACCATCCGGAAGCAGGCACAGAACAAGGTGCAGAAGATGCCATGACTATTCAAGCAGGAAAGCAGAAATAACAAAAATTTGATTCCAAGAATCACAATCAATTGTTTTTAAACTTGTCCGTATTTTACGTGTTTCTCATTTGTAAGCTTCCACGGTATGTAGGCCTATACTGTTTAGTTAAATACAAAATGGTTCATGCTTACTATTAAATTAAATAATTGATACATTATTATGGTTGACGATTTATTATAGCTTGCAGTGTCACCATTGTGTATCTTTGTACAGCCATAGCTTTGTTTGATAATCTCAATGTCTCTATACTCAAGAATTTGTGATGAATTTAAAAAACAATCTATAAATAGTCTGTTTCTTTTTTAGTTATATGAACTGAAAGTATATTAAATATTTAAGGTAAAGTTGAATTATTTAATGATAAAGAGACGCAGGAGCATTGTCCATATAAAATATACCGGTATATCTATTTTCGATTCTTGTTTTTAAAAAGTTCGGATGTTGATTTACAGAACACTAATCTGATAATAAATCAAGGACATGAACAAGATGTTTTTCTTACATTTTTTAGTATCGGAAACGGTTTGACATTTTTCTGTTTACATATAAGGTACCTCGGAGAAATTGAAAATTTTGTAAATTGTGTTGGTAGGATTTTGGAAGTTTTGGCTTATTGTTGAAGCTGAAAAGCTTAGAGAACGCAACTTGTACGTCTTCTAATTTTGTTAAATAGATCTTTGGAGTGGTTTGCAACATGCTTTGCCTTACAAAGCAGATTACAAGACAATGTGTAGAGTGGAGGCCACGCCTAGAGAATGTTTTTATCGCAATAGTGTTTTGCAACGCGTGCAATTACCACATCGGTTCCAAACTGTAATGGAAAAGGTTTGGTTCTGAAGAAAAGAAACATTTAGGCCATCTGTAAACCTTTCATATGCTATACAGCATAGAGACGTTTTGAGTTGCTGTCATAAGAAGCCCACATCTTTCAGTTTACTACCAATCGGTGTGGCTACAGTTGTACTGTTTGAGTGTTTAAAGAATATTGTTAAGGGATTTGCAGTACCATCCGTACATTCTCCAGAATGGCTAGAAACTCCCTATAAACCATCATCGAATTTGACGACAATTCTGCAAACAAATGCTTGCCAAGATAAACAAATATGATGATTTTATTAACAATTTGTGGATGTAGGACACTTACTTCCACCTAGATGCATTCGCCAGTAAACAAATTTTTCCTTGGTAGGCTTAGGAAAATTCTACTTAGCAATACCAGCAACTCTTTCACCGAAAAAATATTATCGTGTTGTATGCTGTGCCATTGTATGTCATAATTGGTTCTTATTTTTTATATAATAAGCGTAGCTTTGCGAGTACTGTAACGTCTGCTCGGTATGTCGCTCTACAGGAAACCTCTGTTGCACAAAAACTACAGACAAATTATTGAAAACATCTGTTTTTAACAAAATAGATAAACGTGACACACAGCATGAATACTGATTGGGTCTGTATGCCATTTTATTGGCAATCCTTTACTTTAAAAATATAAAAACACTTCATGACCTCCAAGATTCTTTGACAAGTAAGCGTGAGATTTCTTCTATTAGTGTTTCTTTAAAAGCAACGTGTACTACAGTCGGGAAGGAAAAGCTAAAAGCTAAGCTCGTGGTCATTGTTTATAAGTAAACGTATAAAGTATATGGAAGATAGTACACACGCAAGTAAAACTCTGTGTGTGCGTGTATGTGTGTTTGTGGATTCTGTGTTTAAGTAATTTATGTAGGTACACTAACAGGTATGCGCTCTTGCTCACTTACATGGGCATTCGCAACGTGATGATAACCAACCAGGTCAACCAATGAATTTATGATATCTAATTTCTTTGTTATATTTGAATCTTCTAACGTACTCTATTTATTAGAAAACCACTTAAGACATGAGTGAAAATGATTCTTTAATTTCCTGTTCTCTAAGTTTGTAAACGTCGTTTCAGTTTCTTCGACTCTAGTATATCATTTGTCGATTAAAATCACATCACAGCTTCTAACTATTAATTAATATAGTGCTTAAAAAATTAGTAAAAATTAAATAAAAAAATCAAATTACGTTGTGTTATATGTACGTAGACTAAGCTTTAATACGAAAATAGCAATAAAAAAATGTGACTCATTATTATCATTTTATAAAGTAGACTTTCAAAATTGATGAGACTGTAGGATTACTAACCGATATGGGGTAGGTGGACTTACGAAACTGGGAAAGACGCTGACCCATTTGAAACAGAGTACAGTACAAAATACCGACGTGATCAGTTGAGCACAGACGTGATATACTGATTTAAGGGTAAAAATATTTGACTAAAGCCTCTTTCGTTAACATCACAGCCTTAGCCTTTGTAAATTATAACATACTTTAATTATGTAACGTTACCGGGAAGTTGACAGCTATCAATAAATATACCATTTTTTCAACTTATCTCAGTTGTAATATTCATATCGGTTTTTTACCCGATTTACTGGATTAAACGATATTAATAATAGTTTTGAAAAATATTTATTTAGCGTTTGTACACCAAATTGAAAAAGTCTGGTTTAAACTAAAGTTAAAATATTTACAAACTACCTTAGAAATTACGAATTATAATTGTTTGGTACCACTTAGAAAAAAAAGAATTATAATACTCAAATCATTTAATAGACATAGAATAGAGTCGTCTCACTATTTTAAACAATACTGAGATGATTAATTGTATTATACAGACAATTTACAGCCCTTAAAAAAATGGTATTTACAACAAAAATGCGGCATATAGGCCTAATCCTAAAGGTAATATACTGAGGATTGAGACAAAGTGCAGTTACACAAAGCTAAAGTCTAGTTTAGGTGAGTAGGAAGGGGGATACACGACACTGTTAATCTTATTTACGCAACAGATTGTTCCCATATGAACAATAAACTTAAAACACACAGTGCTGTAAAAAGTGCAGTGGAATTACAGTTTCATTTTAACGCCACACCCAGCAGGAAACATTTATAGCTGTTATACTTTTAAGGCAGAATAAACTTTTTATGGCAACATAGTTTTATAGAACTATGTCCGATATATACTTTCATGTATTAAACACTTTAAAGACTACTTTGCTTCCACAACAAATCAATTTTATTTTTATGTATTGGAAATTTTTATTTATTTATTTCTGATCAGTTCTAAATAATAAGTTTAATGATTTATCCGTAACCACTACAAGTCATATTGCAATATCTGGGCAAGACAACATAATCTCTTTATAAACGTGTAAGTGCATCAAAAAATTATTAAAATACTTTGTTAATAGTAAATCAGTTATAATCATTAAGCATTAAACATCACGATGTTAAGCGTCATAATGCAATAATTTTTATAATAATATAATTCTAATTTTATAACATACGTATAAGCCTAACTGAACACTCTTATAATGGAATTGTGAGTACGAGAATCTGCAATTAGATGGATTGTAATGAAGAGAAATAATTTTTGTGTACTATTCTAGTAGATACTATATTGCAAAGTTATACAGAGTTTCAGATTGTACAGGGTGACACACGGGAATAGGGCGTTTTTGAACTGCATAATACTGAATGCACGGTGGTGGGAGAAGGTTGTGTAATTGCTCGTTCTCTTCCCAATGGGACGCCATTTTAGTGGAATAGAGCAGTGGACCTTGCAGAACGGTTGTTCGCGTATGACAGTTTTGTTCGAAGTGGTGAGTCTATCACAGCTACGCAGCGACTCTTCGCTGTCAACTCAGTGTTGGTCGACGAGGGGCCGTTCCGAGCCGGAACACAATCCTTAGATGGGTGGAAACTTATAGATCAACTGAGAACATTATGAAGAAGAAACCACTAGCCCTAGACGCAGTGTAACTACACCGGAGAGCGTAAAAATGGTTAGAGAAGCACTGATTAGGAGCCCAAGGCAATCGGCTAGACGACATGAAAGTGAGCTAGCAATCAACCGTGAAACGGTCAGGCGAATTCCACCCATACAAAATTCAAATCGTCATCAGCTACAGACGGTAGATTATGGACAACACGAGGACTTTGCTGTAAAAATTAAAGTGATTTTGAATGAAAATGTGCAATTGTTATAAGTGATAAATATCATTTTCATCTGGACGGGACCATAAATAATCATAACGGTCCGCAATGATCCCCAATTTGGATGAGTTGGAGAATGCCATAATTCAATAAATTGCTTCCATCGCTCAAGAGATGTTGGCTCGTTTGATGCAGGATTTCCAGCGAAGACTTGAAAACTGCATTCAAGAAGATGGGCGTCACCTCGCCGACATTATTTCTAAAAATTAAGGTATACCTTAACGTAACTGAAACGCCATGTATTAAGCTGTAATTTTGTGTCAATAAATCCACTTGAAGTTTAAAGTTTACTGAGTTCTGGTTATCTGAAAACTGTCCGATTCAAGTGTGTCACCCTATATAAGAGTTCAGTGGAAAATCGGATACGACACTATTGACCTTACTAACCTAGCGGTACAGTAGTCCACTCCTCGGCGTACCAAACAACCAAGACGGATTTTCCGACCCCCTCCCGTGTTCGCTCATCGTGAAAACGTTAATAATTACCATAGAATAATAAAAACCAACTGCACTTACTGCTAGGTGGCTACACTGACTTCATTTTATGCCGCGCGATTCAAATAACTACCCTCCTATCCGCCCCTAATCAGTTTCGATGTTACATAAAAATGTCTATTACTGCAACCTTTGTTTTTGAAATAATTCTTTCCAAAACAATCAGCACACCTGATAGGTTCTAACCATCTGTGCATTTCAACATAGTTCAAGTCAAACACTAAAGACGTGGAATATAAGGCCGCAAAAATGATCGCTATCTTGGCCTGTTTCCAGCTAGGGCTTTCATTTCACCCCCTCTGATTTCCAGCTGTTCTCCTTCTGCTTCCATTTTCCTCGTTCAGTAGGCATTTTTACTAGAAATCTACTCCAGCATTTATAAAAGTTTATACCAATTTTTTGTTATACTCATTGTGTTACTGACAGGACATTTTCATATAACAGAATCACCAATATTTATGATGTTGTCATGCATCGCCTCCGGCTGCCGCTGTAGTCGAATGAAAAAGAGTTGAAGTCGCCGGGTATAGCCTCCGGTTGCCTCCGTGGTTGAATGAGAAAGAGTTGGCGTCGTTGGGCAGAGCCTCCGGCTGCTACTGTGGTCTGACAAGAAAGATAACAAGGCTGATGTGCCTCGCGTATTTATAGTCTAGGGCGCAAAATTCATGTTTCGACAAATCTTTGCAGGAATAGGTTTGTCGTGGCGTCCTTTTACAAACACGATTATTCATATACTTTTTACTTCCATATTCCTTAAGGAATGGAAGTATGGTGATGGCAAAAAAAATCGTGTTCGAGATTATTGCAGATTCTGATTCTACTACACTCAAAACATGAAAAAAAGTCGTTTTCCGAAAAGTGTCTGTGTGTGTGTCTGTGTGTCTGTGTGTCTGTCTGTCTATAGATTTTTTTTCTATGGCAAACGATAACTGCCGCAAATTCAAACAGAATCAAATAATTTTTTGCATACAGCTCTGATTTGCAGAGTACTCGCGACCTATTGTTTTTGGTGAAGATCGGTTGAGGGAAAGGGGTAGTTTACCTGCAACGGTTTTTTTTTAGCAAGGGTAATTTTGTTTGTTTGGCAAACGATAACAGCCGCAAATTCAAACAGAATCAAATAATGTTTCGCATACAGCCCTGAATTGTAGAGTTCTCAAGATCTGCTGATTTTGGTGAAGATCGGTTAAGGGAAAGGGGTAGTTTACCAGCCACGTTTTTTGTTTTATCAAGGGTATTTTCTATGGCAAACGATAACAGCCGCAAATTCAAACAGAATCAAATAATGTTTTGTATACAGCCCTGATTTGTAGAGTACTCAAGACCTATTGTTTTTGGTGAAGATCGGTTAAGGGAAAGGGGTAGTTTACCTGTAACGTTTTATGTTTTAACAAGGGTATTTCCTATGGCAAACGATAACAGCCGCAAATTCAAACAGAATCAAAAGATTATTTGCATACAGCCCTAAATTGTATAGTTCTCAAGACTTGTGGTTTTTGGTGAAGATCGGTTGAGGGAAAGGGGTAGTTTACCTGCAACGTTTTTTTAACAAGGGTATTTTCTATGGCAAACGATAACAGCCGCAAATTCAAACAGAATCAAATAATGTTTTGCATATAGACCTGATTTGTAGAGTACTCACGACCTATTGTTTTTGGTGAAGATCGGTTGAGGGAAAGGGGTAGTTTACCTGCAACGGTTTTTTTTTTATCAAGGGAAATTTTGTTTGTTTGGCAAACGATAACAGCCGCAAATTCAAACAGAATCAAATAATGTTTCGCATACAGCCCTGAATTGTAGAGTTCTCAAGATCTGTTGATTTTGGTGAAGATCGGTTAAGGGAAAGAGGTAGTTTACCTGTAACGTTTTCTGTTTTAACAAGGTTATTTTTTATGGCAAACGATAACAGCCGTAAATTCAAACAGAATCAAAAGATTTTTTGCATACAGCCCTAAATTGTAGAGTTCTCAAGACCTATTGTTTTTGGTGAAGATCGGTTAAGGGAAAGGGGTAGTTTACCTACAACGTTTTTTTAACAAGGTTATTTTCTATGGCAAACGATAACAGCCGCAAATTCAAACATAATCAAATAATTTTCTGCATACAGCCCTGGTTTGTAGAGTACTCAAGACCTTTTGTTTTTGGTGAAGATCGGTTGAGGGAAAGGGGTAGTTTACCTGCAACGTTTGTTATAAAGCGTATTTTCTATGGCAAACGATAACTGCCGCAAATTCAAACAGAATCAAATAATTTTTTGCATACGTAAGTGAATTGTAGAGGACTCAAGGCCATTAGATTTTGGTGAAGATCGGTTAAGGGGAAGGGGTAGTTTACCTGCAACCTTTTACGTTTTAACAAGAGTAAAGTACTTGAAAATTCATTTAAACTTTTTCAAACAATGGTAATTGTTAAAAATAAAATAATTTTGTTGCCAGGCAATAAAATTATAATTTTTTCATTTTAATGTAAATTATGTATATATTAGAAAATATATAGTGCTTGGCAGGCAAGCATATTTCAGATTATAAGTCTTAGAATATGGAAGTCATGTATGGTTCTCCATACCGATATTTCACTTGTCTTCGCAACATGCGAAGTCTTTTGCAAATTACCCAATATTCATCTGGTCGGTAATTTTTATGTGTACAGCTGTGTTTAAACCGTTTATCGTTTTCTTGATAATTATGGGTTTTATTTATGTTTATTTTCACTGTATTTGCAATTTTCATTATTTTCGCACTATCTTCCACAAACACGTGCGTCTTTATATTATACACACTGTGGCGTATTTGGTTTTGTAATATTTCATATACACTTATCATCATTTAAATAATTCATATAATTAATAGCGTTTATTTAGAGGTGACTCTTGACAGGAATCAACTGGCCTCACACACACACACACACGTAAGATACACGTGTACACACAGGCGCAGATAATTGGCGTGACCAACCTGTACAAGCATGCTATTTTGTTGTTCACTTTACAGGTCAAATTGAAAGCTGAATTATTATTATTACTAACAATATGGATTATTTATTTAAATTATATTAATTATCTTAACTATTTGTGCAATGCACAGTACCCTATACATTTGTACTCCAAATGTAGTATATTTAATGTTGCAATATATTATATTTAATTTTTATAATGAATTTACCTCAAGATATTTCTATCCTTATTAGGAAAATGTTTCGGGTACCATTTTGTACCCATCCTCAGCCTTCCGGTTTTTGTGACTGGTAAAGTACATGTGTGTTGGTTGGTTGTTATTGTGGCTTCCTGTTGGCTTCTGGTACATTGAATTGGTTTTATTGTGTGTGGTTGTGGTGTGTGTGTTAGTATTTTATGTATTTTCGATGTTGAGTGCTTTGTAAATTGTGCCATGATTTGTATTGATTTGTATTTGTTCAGGTATTAGTTTGTTTTGTGTTTTATGTTTGTATATTTGTAAATTTTCCAAATGTTCATTATGGTGCCTTTGTGTGGTATGTGTTTTATTAGTGTCATGTTGGTTATGTTTGGGAATTCATATCCAGTGTTTATTGCATGTGTGGCCAGATTAGACTTGTATATTTCTGGTTTTTTCTATGCGTTTAGGTGTTCAAAATAACGTTTTTTCATACAAAAAATCGTTACAGTAGCAATTCTGTTTCAGTTTCCTGACGACTCAGGAGCATTCAGTTTCCTAGAAACATGAAGCATCTTTATTTTCTTTTCACTTAGGGCACTTTTTATTACCAATTCCTGGAGTCGGATTTAAAAAATAATTGATACTACATTTCTTACAACACTTCTTGCAGTAACAAGCGAGACCGCCTTTATATTTCCGGTTTTCATGAATATTAGATATATCGTTGAGCACTCTCCGGGGACTGCAAATTTTTTTCTGCACGTTTTCCATAGCTGTTTCAATATGCTATTTATAAAGATAAAATATTACTTATCTACTGTATATAGTTAATTGTCTTCTGTAATCCTTCTGTCTCCTGTAACTGGTTTCGTTGTTGAATTTTTATAATCCTTAACGATATCTGAAAAGCTATTTATCCACTTTTAGTTCTTATTGACCTCGAAGATCACTTTCATACGATCATTCCTATTGTCCTATTGTAGCGTTTTATGATAAGTGTTAAAAACCTTTGGCATCTCTTCTGGGTAATAAAGTTTAATATTATACTTTTTCATTAGCGACTTGAACTCCTTAAGTTACAGCATTCTAGACTCTTAATCGTGTGTAACCGTATCAGGTTCGGTGGCTTTTGATTGACTTTAGTAGCGCCATTTATAGTTTCCTCAAAAGCTTTAGAAATGTCAACACCAATTTAATCCTTTTGTGGTCTTGACAACTTGATACTTAGACAACGTATCTCTAACTATTAACATGTACTACAGTTGTCATTCTTATCAACACATATTGACATTAGGACTACGTCAGGTCCCCATAAGTCGTCTATACGTCTACCAAGTGGTATTATTTTCCTCTTGGAAATTTCTTAATCGGAGAGTAAATTTCTTTAGATATTGCTCCAAATATTGCTTCCTCCTTACTTAACGTTTTAGAAATTGGTTAGTATCTTATTCGTGTTTCTTAATAAATTTGCAATTGTTAGTTTTACATATCGTACACTTGGCTCATATTGTAAATACACTGTTAGTAGTCTGAGGTACTTTAGAGTCTATATTTTTTGCCTACTTCTTACACTTATGACTGTGAATCTTTTTACACAGATGCCGAATCCATTTAAATATATCAATTTCAATGTATTGTTCATTTATATAAATAAAACTGAAAATTGGCCACCCCAGTCGCTGTATTTAGTCAGCTCAGCAAATGTTTATTTAAAGAATTTAAGTATGTTAAAACCTTAGTTTTGAAGAAGGTGTATAAAATAGAAGAGTTTGAGAAAATTAACACAAAATTTGAGACATCTAGAAGATTATAAAGTTTATTTGCCCATGACGTTCATTGAAAATTAGATGACAGACGCTTCACAGGTGTGCAAATCTGAGATTAATCTATATGAATCTAAAGGATGAGAAATGTACGTTGATAAAACTTAAAGCTAACTAACCACATTCCTGATATTATATTATTTCCTATAAGCTAGAGGTCACTCTTGAGTTTATACATTGAGGCTTGGAGTCATTGCTTGTGGGTGTCTAAGAGTATTTTCTTTGCAGTTCCAAAATGTAGTCGCATGAAAGAGCTGTTATTGGTCGTTGAAAGGTGATCGCGAAAGATAGTTCTGAAGTGTTCCCAGAAGACATATCTGAAAGAACATTAAAAAGTGGCCGCAAAATAAAGATATGCATTGATAGTTAACATGTAATTGCAAAAGATAGCTCTAAAATAAAATTTAAAAGTGGTTGCGAAAGAGTGCTTGAAAGCTAGGTTAAGAGAGCTTTGAAAATGAATTTTGAAAAGTACTGGCTCAATATAGTTCTTAGACAACTTAACGGTAATATTCGCAGAAAATCCCCGTTTTTTATGGCGTTTTCTCGTAGATGTTTTTATAGGCCCTTAGCGCGGAGTGTGTGTGTGAATAATTAGCCGAGGTTCCTAAGTAATTGTACTATAGTCTGTTTAGAGGGTAATCGTGAAGCTATTACCATGGATTGTATGTCTGGGTCCGGCAAAAGAGAAAATTTATTATTTTTCTCTAGCGTTAGTATTTTTATCTAGCTCAGTTTTAAAAAAAGTGAGGAGTATTTCATTGTACACGGCGTTACTATGAGACAGTTATTACACTCTATAATCCCGCTGGTGTACGTTTACTTTCCGCAGGGGACAAACATATTCAGTAAACAGCATGTATTTAGTGTTACGTTCTGTCTGCTTGTGTGCTCGTTACACGTTGTAAGTGTTTTGCGTTCTGTCCGGCTTATACAGACATGTTAAATTCTATTAATTATAGGTCTACAATATCGGAGAAAAATAATGTGCATCTAACGCGAAACTAAATATGTGTCATAGTCCGTATATATGTAATAAATTGTGTAGTTAATTCCGTTATCACCTGTAAGACGGTGTCTTCTATATACTTTTGTGTGCATTCTACGTATTCTTTGCAAGAATAGGTTTCTCATTCTGTATAACATAAACATATATAGAGTGGAGTGCTTAATAATAAGATTTTAAATTCATTTATAAAAACGTAAGGGGTCTTATAATATTAAAAAAATTCTCTACAAGCGTTACCAGTTTAGTTAATTAGTTTGGATATTACAGTTTTATGGAAATATTCAGAAACCTGTTTATTGATATTTACGTGGTAAATGTTTTACTTAATCGGAAAGTTTTTGGAAAACATATGTGCTTATTTACATTCATGAAAATTTATTTTCTATAGAATAAACGTTTAATAGTGAAACTAACTGCTTTTACAAATAGTACAACTGTAATGTATCTGACTTGTTCAACGAGACACATCACATTGACCGCTATTACTTATCAATTCATGTGATCTGTCGATTATTAGTAATGTGTTCACGGGTACTGTAGTAACGAGGCTGCAATCCTTAGTATATAAATAAAGACGCGGTAACAATTTTACTACAAACAAATCTAAGCAACGACCAAAAGTAGGAGATAAATAGAGAATCTTTTTGAGCAAAACGAAGTCGACACATATCACTTTTACAAAATTTGGAAACTTCGGGAAAACACGAATAAACAAAAAATATACTTAAACAGGCAGTTGCTCAAAATACCTAGGTATCTACTAAATAAACAGTGTAACCATATCTAGATAAAAAGAAACACTCGACGTTAAGATATGCAAAATTTATTGGTCCCAGGTCGGAAAACCGCTACCGCCAATGAGAAATAAGCTGTTGAAAAAAATTCAAGCCTGTGTTGACATACTGCTACATATATGAGGAACTAGTTCCAACAATAATGTTGCCATTATCGAAAGGTTTCAGACCAAGTTGCTGCGTGCGTAACCAGTGCTCCGTGGTGTGTCACCAGTCAAGATATCTACTGTGACCAGAACCTGCCTACAGTCAACAAAACTACTGCAGTTCAGTTTAAGATTCGCAATACGGCTATTGTTGTCCCCGGTTGTGTTTAAGCTGTTTTAACGTGAAAAAAATTCATTTTCAGAATCGTGCTGGTGTTCAGTAGTTAAGGTGCTTTTCCTTTACTTGCAGAACCCAAACGACTCCTCAAATTCGTAGTGAGCGTCAATCAATGAATTTTTCCGGTGAAGGGTTTGTGAGGATCGGTCAATAAATATAACACAAATTTATATTATTTGTGTCAACGTTTCATAACAGTTGTGTGTTTAGCGTCGTAACAGCAGCTCAGCAACATTTGTCCTGATGTTGACAATAAATATTGTCAAAACGTCTACACAATTAATATCAATTTGGGTTATAATTATTTATTGATCCTCACAAACCCTTCGCCGGAAAAATTTCACCTTAAAATTACATACGGTATTATTTTTGGGTGTAATGGAAACCCTGTGTGCCGTAACGAAACATAAATCATACTAAATAATTATAAGTAGTAGTGTCTCGGAATTGTATTGTCCAAATTGAAATAAAACGTATGTCATTTTTAACATATCGTCAAAGCAAATATTATCCAAATAAAACGCACTAGAATCCTTACACAGTAATATTTTAATTACACACATTTATTGATATAAAATCTTGGATACAGCCATATATTACTTACATGAAGTATTCAAAATGATAGATAAGCTCTATGGGCGTACACAAATCTATATAATAACATATACGAATGTATGCAATAATAGTAACAAAAAGTTAACTTTATATTTTTTATGTCCGAGAGAAATATTTCATAGTTTCGGATGGTGTGTACACGTGAATAAGCGTCTGGGAAGTTTATATTCGCGCTGTATCAACGTTTTGTCTTGCAATTAGTGGATATATTATATCTGAAAAGTAACAGAATTAACAGGACAAATGAAAATCTCATTAAAGTAGAGAAATACTTAGGGTGTATATAAGCAAAGAGAAAATCAGTTGTAGAGAAGAAGTATACAGTAGATGTAGGTATGCGTCTACATATTCTACATACTCGTCCAGTAAACAATGTTAAGTATTAGTTATGTCTCTAAAGTTAAATAAACTTTTGATGGATGAGCAAATGAGTTCTACTTACTTTAACGTGTAACTATCAAAGTAGCCTGGGAATATATATCTGCATTACCTTTGTCATCTTTTATCTTGTTCCTTTACAAGAGTAAACGTAATTTCTGCTTTTGTTGGCATTACAGTTTCTGGCTAAGTGATGTTTGTTTTTTAAAGTAGAAGTCTTGTTCCATATTAAATTGTGTAATGATGGCAAGCATTATGTACAGAATATTATTCGTTACTGATTTTTTCTACAATTGAAACAAATTAGAATAAGTAAAATCTATTAATAGCGTTTATGTAGTGGATACTGGTAGTATGTACGAAAAATAGTATTGGCCACCCTCCAATTCATTTTTGCTCTCAAAAGCAGATTGTCTTAAGAACTAATTTTTAAATTTATAATTAACCTAATTACATTCAAACAAAACGTCACATGTAGATCCATATAAATTTTCTTTGTTTTGTTGATACATATGTAGAGGGTAATGGCTCCAACCGTTTAAAGAGATTTGTTATCGTCAACTATTAAAAAAAGTCGACCGTGGTGTATTTTCCGTGTCACACCGTCTGCCGATTATATACTAATCACTGTACTGGTTAAAACGCGAGCGCGCGCAAATACACACTTAGATGACGTAACAAGTGATTATACGAGTGAGTCTATTCAGGGAGGACATGCTTAGCTTAATAATATTAGTAGGTTATAAAATAAGGATTCAGTAGAAATACGACAACAAATGAATAAGTATTGTGTATATAACACAAGGCAAGCTAACATAGGTCTATAAACTCCTATGCACAAAATCTGAAATACTAGAAAAGATTATTTCTTATGTTGAAGAACATAAGGTATAATAAGCACAACATACCTATTTGTACAGTATAATAGGTATAATTTATACACTAAGTGCTGAAATAAGAATGTCTCCACCACACAAACCACACAAGCTACAAAAACATGCTGTTAGTATCTATACTTACACTAGTTTGCTTGCAATTTTGAGTGAATTTCTTGTAAATATCGCCTGATAAAGGGCGTAAATGCTGGCATTACCTCTTTCACTACAGGTGATTAAGTCTCTGCGAGAGTAGACTTAGCAGCCTGTGCATAGCTAACTTTGTCCTGGTCTGACGGTCAAACACAACATTTTTAGCAATGAGGTAGCTGGTTTTCATTTCATTTCCTCAATGACTACATCTTGCTTGTACACAGTAAACCCAGGTAGAGTGTTAGCCACTGCAATTAATGCACTTCACCGGTTTGGCACAAGGGTCATCGCCATACGCTGACTTTTCACAAAAGCATGTCTTGCATCAGGCACATCTCAATGCACTGAAAACAAAGAATTGAATGAGGGGTGAAAGGTCTTATGCTCATCCGATGAATTCAGGCTCGGATTTCTTCTGCAGTGTTGTTTTGCTACAGATCAACGAATGGTTGGGGTAGGAAGTGTCTCCCTGCGCATCTTCCACCGCCAACATGGTATGACTGTTGTGGCGGTAGTTCAGTTTCAGGCTCCTCTTTAGTGTAGTTTGGTAAGTCACGGTACGCCACCACACCCCTTGTGGTAATTAGAGTAGCGTGGAGACTCACTTCAATTACTATCTCTCCGATCTTCTTTAACATAACTAATCGTGCCCCTTTCTAGTCGTAAATGGTCTCGATCAAGAGACCACCAGCCGTTTTCCTTATATCCGTGACTGACGATCCAACACAAGCATTTACAGGTTTCTGTATTAAAAAGGGGTTTACTTTCTCCTCCAACTTTTCTTTTAACTATCAAATATTTAAGCACCGCAGGCGTATTGGTTGACAACGACAAAAGCTTTTCTGCATCTATAGCAATATAGTGCCTACCGAGGAGAACAGAAATGAAAAGTGTCCTCTGTCTTTACGCTCTCAGAGGAGGACTTTTTCTATACGAACGTTTTTAAGAAAGTCCTCAACCACAGAAATATTTTGGAAACCTAGTATGTGAATCCTAATGGTACGGGTACGGGTACGACCGCAGCAGAGCCTCCGAGTGCAGCAGCTAGGCCTAAATACAACAGGATGCGTCCTGGTTCCCTCATGCTATCGTTCCCGACTCGTTAACGTAGAGCCATCTACCCCTTTGCAAGAAGGGTCCCACCGTCGGTTACAATGTAGTTTCAAGGTTTACACACAAATTTCCCAATGCTCTGTTACCAGTTCTCTGTTAGTCAGCTAGAGAGTGACAGAAGTTGCCTCCCCCCCCACCCGGTGGCCGAACTGTTGTAGGCTGGGGTGTAGGTTTAGATTTCATGGTAGTTTATTATTATATTATTATTACTATTATTACTATTACTATTATTATTATTATACTTATTTTTAATGACCTACTATGTAATTGAAAATGTTTAAGGTAAGAAATAAATGCTCTAATAATGAAAGGGTATTTTATTGTGTGAGTTGAGATATAAAGTTTCTAGAATGGTGTAAACGGAGTAAATGAAAACAATTTTTATTGTGTTTTACATAATTTTACAAATAAGTAATTGTCAGTCAAACAATTACACCATTTTTACAATATTATTCTGATATTAAATGAACTGGCTATATTAATTTTCTTGACAATTTTGATACTAACTTTCATTCAGTCAAATGCCAGATGTACTTTTATATATTTTTACATTTATAAACTTGTTTAAGTACACCATTTTTTTCTCTTTATACAGAACAAAGTAGACTTTCTTAGTAGACAATCATGTATACATATATATTCATACACTTTTTGCTACAGTCCGTTTCTTGATGTATATATTATATTTAATTTTTATAGTGAATTTACCTCAAGATATTTCTTTCCTTATTAGGAACATGTTTCGGGTACCATTGTGTACCCATCCTCAGCCTTCCAGCACAGTGGTACCCGAAACATGTTCCTAATAAGGAAAGAAATATCTTGAGGTAAATTCATTATAAAAATTAAATATAATACATAATATATATATGGAAATCATTAAATTATGTCAAATATGTGTTACAATTAGTTACAAAATGAAAAAAAACCTGTTTTAAGGGAATAGAAAAATGTAATTTTGAAGTACAAAATTAATTTTAAACTTTTAAAAGGGTATTTTGAAATATTTTACTGGTGAAAACATAAGAATATGTATGAGGTACCAAAATGATAGTAAATATATTTTTATTATTACTCATGGAAAAATTCGTTAATATTTATATGGATGATTGAAACATTTTACATCTTCTTTTTCATGATACACACCTTATTAATTAACCTTTTGAGGTGTAAGATTTTACACAATTATATCATTTAATTTGGTTCTCCTACAAACCATGTAATTTATTTCTGTTTTACTATTAATTCAATCGACGCTATCAATACTGGCTCCTGTGTTTATCAGCTAACTTTTGTGTAACTCTACCCAGCCGCAGTTCTCATTGACTTCTACACCAGATTAACATCTTATTTCTCGTAGTGCCCAGAGGCAAATACGTGGAGTCGTGAGCTCCACGACTTGTCATATTCTGACATTTATGACAGTTTGTCCTTTACTTACTTAGGTCGAGCTGAAGTGTCCTCTAGAATTTTCGATTGCTTGTTGAGGACGCATATTATGGAACCCTGCAGACTATAAGTAGCCCATATCTGCTGCTTAGTTTTCAATTATCGTCGGGAGATTTACACAGTGCGTCTCAAGTGGTGATTTATTCCAGTGCGGTTCGAAGTATTGTGGCGAAGTGTTGTGTGTTTTATAATTGTGCGAGATTCCATTAATTGACTTTTTTATTGTGTCTGAACAATATTTATTTGATTTGTTGTAAGAGACTATCTTATTAATTAGAAACTGTTTAATTGTAATAATTAAAGTTGGCGATTAGTCACTTAATTGGTGTCTTGTATTTTGTTTTCTACTGTACCATGCGACGATCAGTTAGACCGTTGTAACAATATGTTACGAACATTTTTATCAACTTTTATTAATTCGTCCATTTTAGAAACAGCTTTGGTTCTCTGACGTCTAACAGGTTTTTGTGAAAAAAAAACAGCTCCCATCTTTAATACCTTCGACAATGCCTCTTCTTGTAGGAAAGAATTTCTGTTGCCTTTTGTGAATGTTTCTTGTGAGAGTAGTCACAACACCCTTAAGATTCTTCGAGAGAAATGTACCTCCCTGCTAAAACATGTTCCTACTTTGAATTATTTAAATTATAATCTTTGCACCATACAGCATTATGGTATCCACAAAGAATTAAACAATCTTTTTTTATGCTTCCTGATCTTTCCCCGCAGGTTGGTCTGAACTGCTGGATCGTTTTCCTTTCCTTATTAACAATCTTCCAAAATTTTCCCATCTACCCTCGTTTTTATTGAATATTAATCCTAGTATGACAGCGAAAGCGATACTGAACTATAAATCCACTGGTAGAAGAGACGTAGGTCGTGCGAGGATGAGATGGATGCCGGAACATGTTTATGTAACTTAATCCTTGAAGAGGAGAAGAGGAAGAAGATTAATCCTAGTGACATATGTGTTCCTTTATACCTCACATGTTTACCGATTCAAGGTGAACGTTGTCTATAACCACAGCCATATTTTAACAGCGTCATTTTGGCGCTTAAGCTAGCAAGTTTATAAAAGTTTTGGACAATGCGAAAATGGTCTAAATTATTTTCGAACACTGTTTTTCCATTTGCGTAGAAAAAGGCAAAAAGTATGCTCTACTTCACGGTTATCACTAAACCTCTACACCACCATGTTCACTTGCCACATTTTGAGTACCTCACTGACATATATCTTAAACAAAGTAGACGATAAACAATATCTTTGCTGCAATACCTTACAGATAATCAAAGGTTCTACTAAACAATTTTTGATATCCTCATTCTACCACTGTTATTATCACTGCTTATTACCACTGTATGGTAATTCCTGTAAGTGTCATTACATGCCAAAAGGGGGTACAGTCGGTTTATTCTGAATATACAAAAGCCAAGTGGGTTTCTATACTTTCCTTTGTATACCGTCGACCTCCTCCGGTAGAAAAGTGACTGCTACTCTATTCCCTTAACTTCCCACCTACATACCGTTAATTTCACCAATTTTGTGCTCCCATAACTCATTTTTCCTCATTAATACTCATATTTTTACCTCCTTATCTGCCTGTTTGTATACTTCTATTGGCTGAAGAATCTTTGTTGTTCAGCTAGTCTAGATATAGTTGTTTCCCTCAGTATCGTAATACCATCAATAGGATTTCTTTTCTTATTCATATTTACACAAGTTACCTGTGGCTTCTCTGATACTATTAATGTATGCGTGATTCTTCTTCCGTTGATCTGTTGTCTTTTAATAACTACTCATAGAGACGCTTACGGTACAGGTATACTGTGCTCTCATCCATCCTGCTTTCGGTGCTGAACTTTACTTGCGAACTCATAGTTTTCTGTGAGTATGAGATCTGTTTACATTCAGCGTTCTACATACCTATTCTAGAGACTGATAGGAACACATGTGGTCAGGTCTACAGTCTGTACTACATATTACTCTTACGTCTAACATTTTAAACAAGCTATTCTGCTATTCTAATAATGTCGACAATAATTGGCAGTAAGCTTTTGGTTAATTGTCCCTTGTGTATTTGAGTATCTCCTTGTATTGAAGAAAGTTTTAGTGATTTTTAACGTACGTCATTACAGATGTCTAAGAGCCTGTTTCCTTTACTATTCTTACGATCTTCACCAAGCGGGTCTACAGTTTTACTTTACTCAGCTGTACTAATTCTACTGCTGAAATCCACAAATAAAATACGCTCCTTCTTCTCCAGAATGGGATCCAACTTTTTCCTTATGTCTGCTGCAAACTGGTACCTATCTGTGAATAGAGCGTCATCATGAAGAGGACATACTTTAATAACATTTATTATTCTCTCTCAATAAGTTAAAGCAAATTTCATTACTTTTCGTTACTTGATCTTGCATTTCACACACTTTTCTAGTTTGAATTTAACATAATCTCTAGTCGACAATTTTGGCTGCAGTGCACTTGCTTTTGTCGATGAAGTAATGAGCATAATATTTAGGTTTTTTACAGCCTTTCTCTTTTATCGTTTCTAACAGTATAGTGATAACAGTATTCATATACTTGAAAACAGTGAAAATTTCCTGCTATTTATTGTATTCATTGTATATTCGATACACCAATATTCACCACCAGACCTTTCCATATAGCATATCGTTTACCATTTATTCTACTCTTCTTTTCATTACTGAGCGTATTAGCGCTGAACAATTTTACGTGAGTTAGATTGTGGCAAATGGATAACCCCCCTGCCTAAAGGACCAGGTGCTTTGCCTCCGGAGATCACAATTAATAAACCGGTCGCCTTATCTACTGCTGATTAGCTACATTTATCGATTGCTAATTATGGTACACCCTGATACGTATAGTTTTATTTAATCGGTACATCCCAACGCATGAGATCTGGTAATTAGTCACTATACCCACTAACTTAGAAGACACCCTACTCCGCTTAGTAGTACCAGAGAGCAGAGTATTTACACTGCAACACGACTAGCCCCCAAACTGACACTGACTCAGCAGCATCCAGTCACACATAGACCTCAGTGACCTCAGAAACTCACAGAGTAGTCCCACATGGGATAGGTCTGCCTGTTATTATAAATGTTTATGGACACCAGTGCGACTCTATGAAAATCCCTTGGACAGGAGAAGCATAATTGAATATTAAATTAAAACGAATTCACTATCATGGGCTTCAAAACTATGTTGACAGTAAAATTATTAAAATTCTTTTGTTATGTTTAAGATTGTTCTGACATTCTAGTTTGAACAATACGAATAACTCAGGGTGACTCATTCCTCCGTGTATGATACAGAGATAAACAGATATTCAGTTTTCAACAAAGTTTGCAAAGCAAGTTCAGATTTAGTAATTTCTTATCAGATGTGATAGAAACCACAAAGTACTATTGTTTAATCTCAGTGTTCTTCTGCCTACAGTAGTAAATTAAGACTGTAGCGTGGCATGTGAATTAGAAGGAAATTGTGCCTGTAATTTGGTCATAGTAAATACATAAACAGACTAACATATTTCATGTGATAAAACATATGAACATAAAAACTGCTGTCAGAGGCAATATCGTGATACACTTGTGTACAAACGTTGGTGTTTTTTTCCAACGGAGAGTTATTTTAAAGGCATCCATTAGGTTTCTTAGATACACAAAAGTATTCACATTGATAGGTAACAAGGTTGCTTTTTAACAGAGTCGTAACATGTTTGGAACACCTACACAGACAGTCGTGTACTACAAGTAGATACAAAAATTCAGAGTTCTTAAAAATTAGTTTTGTTTCCAGTTACACGCACATAACAAGTGACAAAGTAGAAGAAAATGCATATTATTTTATATATTGTTTTCTTGTCATTAGGAGACTAAATTAGTGCTTATAATTAAAAACATTTTTCGTGTGTTATAAAAAATCAGAATATTTAAATAATAAAGTTATATTTATCAGTAGTTATAATCATAAACAGAATTAACACTATTGCACACCACTAAAGAAAAATGTTTCCGATTAGCGCTTTCAAGTTTCACTGTGAAGCTTGAAAGAGCTAATCGGAATAATTTTTCTTTAGTGGTGTGCAACAGTGTTAATTCTGTTTACAAAATCAATTGCTCAAGAGTTGACGAAAATAAATTATTTTAATGGATTACTTAATTGTTGCGAATACAACTTTTTCCCCCTCGTTTATAATACATAACGCTAACACAAATATACATTTAAAAACACATGTGTTTTGTTAGTGTAGAGCTCAGATAAAAATGCTTTCTTTTATCTATGTTGTAAGAATCTAAAATAGACTTACAATTTTGCTGTTTCAGTGCAAAGTTGTACAAACATTTACAGAACAACGTATTACAGATTTCTCCAGAAAGTTATTTATATCCTAGAGAAAATGCATTATTCATTAAACGTAGGAAGTTCAACTTAACACTCACTACTCCCGTTGAAATAAACATGGGTTGTGTAACGTATCAATAAAACATAACATAGACAAAATTTTATAACACAAATAGTTTACTATATCTTATAAAAATCGTGTAAAAATGAAAAAAATACAATGGTAAATCAAGAGTAGATACAAGCAGTCATACAAAATAGAAGTCGAGTTAGAATTTTACCGACGAGCATTTGTAAAATAATATTTGCCTATTACACGAATTTTGTTTACTTAATACTAGATTTTTGTATTAGTATTTTCTTTAAGACATTAGGACTCAGACTAAGAGAGTAATAATTTCTTTATTTGATTTTACCTTTATTATTGCTAAGACATCAGAGACGGTTTTAGTTTTGGGTAAATAATTATTACAGTTTTAGATTCGCTATTGCATATCATTCAATAATATTGTATTAATTTTAAATTAGAAGCTAACATAAAGGAATAAAATGATTAACTCGTGAATGTCACTTGAAAAAATCTCTTGAAAGAATGTAAATTAAGATACAATTTATTTGGTGCCTCGGAGGCTACGGAAATTGACTGCTTACTAAATGAGTGGCAGATTAAAAGCGTGGCATGACTGAATTTAGAAAGCACCTCAAAAGTAATTTTTCACTTACCTCAGAAATAAACCACCTTTTATAAGCAGTTAATATGAGAGTACTGTAAGCTTTGTATTAAACCTTAATGTTATCCACAACTGCCAGCACAATTTCGTGGCTCTAGTAGAAAGACACATAATACAAGAAGTATATAGAATAAACAATATTGCGGTAGATTATGGTACCCGGATTTTATCTTATATACAGGATGTATTATAAGATATCATACATATGTAATGTTTTTAAACTTCAGCTGTAAAACTGTACATACACAAAATAAAGGATTAATTCACAAAAATTATACAGTGTAGGCGACAGTGTAAATTAAAACATGATGACAATTGCTGGTCTCTGATGATGATAAGTTACAGTGTAAAGAACTACAGAGGGATTTCTCTTCTGTACCATTACACAAAGAACTCATAACATACACCCAGGCTCATAGCACATACACAAAGTACTTAACAATCATATAAATAGCATAGTGTGAAACTCTTATAATTGACTATGAATCAGGTTTCCAGACAGGTGTGTCTACAATAGAACTATTTGTTAAAAAATAAATATTTAGGAATATATGGGAATAAAATTGTAACATTAACAAATAATTAATTGATTTCTGTCAGGCAAATAACTCAATTAACAGAAACAGATTATCTTAACTGCTGTGTGACTTTGTGTATCAATACAATTGAAAAGGTTAACTAAGATCACCGTTTTGAATACAGCTGCACAATTTATAGTTTTGAACTTGTTTACAGAACTTATAACCATCACAAGAGAAATGAAGTACGGCGAGTGGTTTGCAATCTAATTTAACGCATTTATGAGTTTCAAATATTTCCATTTGATTTTTAATCTTTTCATATTTTTAATTTAATAAGTAAAAATAATAATAACATTTTATCTATAAACGTGAAGAGTAACAAACATAGCCTACACAAAATGTGAAAAAAGTAAATATGATCAATATGACTCAAGCTATTAAAAAAAAAAAATATATATATATATATATATATATATAAACGAGATTAGTAAGGCACATTAAGACCTTTAACTACATAATCAAAATAATTTAACTTTCTTATTTTACAAATGGCGCCTGTAATACTTTAGGAATCGTCTTTTTATGCATTAAGTGTACTCTGTGTCCGCCAACTATTATTTGTCTTGTCTGAAACCTTACAGGTATCTACAGGGAAATCAGTATTCCGTCTTTTGGTGAAGATTGATGTGATTATCTAACGGAAGGTACTCCCGCCGATCATGTATCAAGAGTAGTAAATCGCTTAAAGCTATTCTCACAACAATAAAGACTATCTATCAAGAGTCTGCTCTCAGGAAGTTTAATCAATTTATAAGTGAAAATAGCGTATTTTATTCTCATCAGAAGTTGCTTATCGTTTTACAAAAATATGCCATCTAATGAGAATTTAAAAAAAACTAGAACTTTAGCGACTGGGTAAATTATTCAAACTATTATTGTGCCCTTTATAACCTTAGTTCTCATAACATGATACATGTTTACAATCTCAATTGTAGTTTAAATTTGCAACGTAATTTTAATTGAAATTCACACTTTATAATTTTACATTAAAACACTTGACATATAATATAATTTGTAATTTCAATCAGCGTTAATTCTGTTCAAGATATTGTTAATATAGCACTTGTAATTACTGTACAAATCAATATTTCCCTAAATGAATTAAATATACATTATTTTAAAATTGCACAATAACTTACGTAATTCGGTAAAGTTAATAGTGTTAACATTAAAAAGATATCGTATCACTAGAATGGAAAAGATTGTGCGTCATGCTATCACATGTCTACAGTAAGACTTCACAATTCTGTAGTCTCCAGAAATGTGTGTAAATTTACTCCAAAACGGTATAATGTAAGTAGAATAATTGCAATTTATGGACCCCTTTACATTAACGAAACTGAAAATTTTGAGAATTTAGACTGTATTGTGTAATGGGTCACAACGATTCTTATAATATAATTTTTGACTATGATATTTGAAGAGAGAGAAAAATGTCTAGTATGACAAATTGCCCCCATTAATATTGTTGGACTGTTCTTTCCAGTTTTTACAACTATTTAAGCAGACAGTTAACTTAGAAGAAGACGCTACGTATCAAATACGTTTCGTTTTTACGAGAAAAAAGAAGAGTTTGATGACTTTAGCAATAGATGATGTATGACAACAACAGAAGACAAAGTATCATAAAATAAAAATATCGGTATGGAGAACCATACATGACTTCCATATTCTAAGACTTATAATCTGAAATATGCTTGCCTGCCAAGCACTATATATTTTCTAATATATACATAATTTACATTAAAATGAAAAAATTATAA
Organism: Magicicada septendecula; assembly: GCA_034769895.1. Classification (NCBI taxonomy): domain Eukaryota; kingdom Metazoa; phylum Arthropoda; class Insecta; order Hemiptera; family Cicadidae; genus Magicicada; species Magicicada septendecula. The sequence goes on along the minus strand of CM068369.1, from coordinate 399,387,394 downwards.
TTTTATTGCCTGGCAACAAAATTATTTTATTTTTAACAATTACCATTGTTTGAAAAAGTTTAAATGAATTTTCAAGTACTTTACTCTTGTTAAAACGTAAAAGGTTGCAGGTAAACTACCCCTTCCCCTTAACCGATCTTTACCAAAATCTAATGGCCTTGAGTCCTCTACAATTCACTTACGTATGCAAAAAATTATTTGATTCTGTTTGAATTTGCGGCAGTTATCGTTTGCCATAGAAAATACGCTTTATAACAAACGTTGCAGGTAAACTACCCCTTTCCCTCAACCGATCTTCACCAAAAACAAAAGGTCTTGAGTACTCTACAAACCAGGGCTGTATGCAGAAAATTATTTGATTATGTTTGAATTTGCGGCTGTTATCGTTTGCCATAGAAAATAACCTTGTTAAAAAAACGTTGTAGGTAAACTACCCCTTTCCCTTAACCGATCTTCACCAAAAACAATAGGTCTTGAAAACTCTACAATTTAGGGCTGTATGCAAAAAATCTTTTGATTCTGTTTGAATTTACGGCTGTTATCGTTTGCCATAAAAAATAACCTTGTTAAAACAGAAAACGTTACAGGTAAACTACCTCTTTCCCTTAACCGATCTTCACCAAAATCAACAGATCTTGAGAAATCTACAATTCAGAGCTGTATGCGAAACATTATTTGATTCTGTCTGAATTTGCGGCTGTTATCGTTTGCCAAACAAACAAAATTTCCCTTGATAAAAAAAAAAACCGTTGCAGGTAAACTACCCCTTTCCCTCAACCGATCTTCACCAAAAACAATAGGTCGTGAGTACTCTACAAATCAGGGCTGTATGCAAAAAGTTATTTGATTCTGTTTGAATTTGCGGCAGTTATCGTTTGCCATAGAAAATACGCTTGATAAAAAAACGTTGCAGGTAAACTACCCCTTCCCCTTAACCGATCTTCACCAAAAACAATACGTCTTGAGTACTCTACAAACCAGGTCTGTATGCAAAACATTATTTGATTCTGTTTGAATTTGCGGCTGTTATCGTTTGCCATAGAAAATACCCTTGTTAAAAAAACGTTGCAGGTAAACTACCCCTTTCCCTCAACCGATCTTCACCAAAAACCACAAGTCTTGAGAACTATACAATTTAGGGCTGTATGCAAATAATCTTTTGATTCTGTTTGAATTTGCGGCTGTTATCGTTTGCCATAGGAAATACCCTTGTTAAAACATAAAACGTTACAGGTAAACTACCCCTTTCCCTTAACCGATCTTCACAAAAAACAATAGGTCTTGAGTACTCTACAAATCAGGGCTGTATACAAAACATTATTTGATTCTGTTTGAATTTGCGGCTGTTATCGTTTGCCATAGAAAAAACCCTTGATAAAACAAAAAACGTGGCAGGTAAACTACCCCTTTCCCTCAACCGAACTTCACCAAAATCAATAGGTCTTGAGAACTCTACAATTTAGGGCTGTATGCAAAATATTATATGATTCTGTTTGAATTTGCGGCTGTTATCGTTTGCCATAGGAAATACCCTTGTTAAAACATAAAACGTTACAGGTAAACTACCCCTTTCCCTTAACCGATCTTCACCAAAATCAGCAGATCTTGAGAACTCTACAATTCAGGGCTGTATGCGAAACATTATTTGATTCTGTTTGAATTTGCGGCTGTTATCGTTTGCCAAACAAACAAAATTACCCTTGCTAAAAAAAACCGTTGCAGGTAAACTACCCCTTTCCCTCAACCGATCTTCACCAAAAACAATAGGTCGCGAGTACTCTGCAAATCAGAGCTGTATGCAAAACATTATTTGATTCTGTTTGAATTTGCGGCAGTTATCGTTTGCCATAGAAAAAAAATCTATAGACAGACAGACACACAGACACACAGACACACACACAGACACTTTTCGGAAAACGACTTTTTTTCATGTTTTGAGTGTAGTAGAATCAGAATCTGCAATAATCTCGAACACGATTTTTTTTGCCATCACCATACTTCCATTCCTTAAGGAATATGGAAGTAAAAGTGTTACAACATTCTGAATTCTGAATTTAATGTGGCTTTCGAATAGAATTTATGCTTGGTATGGGATAGAATGAGGGTTCGTAATTTTAATCATTATATTTTGTATGCTACTCTACACTGTGGATATTCTCGAGTCAGAATAAACATTTCACACTAAAATACGACTGATATTCTACTGTCTCGTTTACTGCTATTACAAATATTGATATCACTCAAATCTGTTTTACCACGCTTTTCCAATATTGTTTGTTACGTAAAGCTCTTGAAAAGGTGAGAGTGTCCTTCTATACTAGCCGAGCAGGTGCAGCGTCTCTGTCAAGTAGCACTGCAGACGATTCTGATACTTGTAACTACCCAAATTATACTAGCACGGCATTTGCTATTATCTATAGTAGAGCCATTTTTACGCAAAGGCCCCAACGTTTGATGGAGGAAGTTTATCTTTGCCAATTTGAAGCTGCTGCTTGCTTAAAGAAATGAACAAAAGAAGAGGAAGGCCTTTCACTCATTCTTGCTTTAAAAGGACCTTCTGCAGAATTATTACAAAAAGTGCCACCTGACTGAGCCAGAACACCTATGCCGAATTAACAAAAGCTCTAGAATTACAGTACGGTAACCAACATCTATGCTAAGTGTACAGTATTAAACTTAAAGCAAGGCGACAACGTTCATGGAAGACTCTTCAAGAGTTTGAAGCAAATGTCGACCGACTGCCGAGATTGGTTAATCCGGAAGGATCGGAGGCCTTCCTGACGTGGATTGCTGATATCATGTTTATTGACGGTATCAGAGATAGTGAATTACAAATGTATGCCGTTAAGAATGGGACGGCATCATAATAGTTTAAACGCTCTTGTTCGCGCTCTTCTTTTAAAGCTGCCAATTCGTCGACCAATATTAATAAAAGTATATTATCACGTTGCAGTCAAACAAATATCACAGTATCGTCATAACGGACAGAATAAAGAGACGATTCAGTAAAATTAAGAAGTCAGTAGCGCCACAACGATTTTTCGAACCAAAGAAAAAAGACAAAAGACCTAAGTTTACAGTTGTGGAAAAAGTGGCCATCTTTAAGCAGATTGTTGGCAGACAAAAAATCGAAGAGAAGACCGTGAATACAGCAATTGGAAACATAAAGCTCTAGAACAGAGCACAGTTTCCACGCTCCATAATACTAGTGGAAATTTTATCGTTAATGGATTTGCGGAAGGTAAACCAATATCATTTATAATCGATACGGGCGCTGCAGTGTCCATTTTGCCCCCTGACTTAATCAGCAACCGCTAGCTTTGATTTAGCTCTTGTACCATAAAGACTGCGACTGGAAGCCCCGTGAAAGTATCAGGACAGGTAGACATACGTGTACGCCTGGTCCCCTCGAGTCTAGCCACAAATGCTCATTGTAGACATTGTTCATGAAGTGATTGTTGGCACGGACATTATGAATGCCTACGGATTCGTTGTGGACTTAAGAGGGAATACCTTGAGGGTTGGCCAAGCAAAGATAAAGATTTGCATGGCTAAAATGACTAACATTATTTGCATGGATTCTCCAACCATTCGATCAAGCAAGTAGCATTAGCCAAAGAAGAAGTCAATAGGTGAGATAAAGAGGAACCCTTACTATTGCATGCGGAAATGGAAGAAGATCTAGCAGAAGAAATACCAATGTATACAAAGACAAAAGACGTTATCGGAAAACAACTGTTCGTGTCGAGGGAAGGCTCTTGCTTATTCCTGAGTTCATGGAAGCGCCCAGAGGTGAAGTTACTAAATGTGAAGTACGTAAGAGGTTCTTGGCGAGATCCAAACAGGTTTGGACCAACTAATGGCTTATAGGTTATGGTACACGACAACCGGCATGATACCAGCATAACTAGTAATTGAGCGGGAGATTCGTATTCTTGGGAACTTGATGTTCGGATCAACCGAGACTGAATTCAAAGAGCAGCAGAATTATTTTTCGCAAATAGACCAACTGTCTAGATCACTTAGATTGGCTGGCCAAGTATTACTTCAGAGACGGTTTGTCAGCTCGGGACGAACAGGCTTAGGGAGAGAACAGTGCTACGACAATTACGTAAGGCTCTCGAAATATCGAGAACGTCCTTTCTGCAGTTTCTCGACTAGCCCAGTGTGGGGTGTCTGTGTCAAGGCTATTCACTTACGTAGCACCCCACACTGTTTGAGAGCACTTCTAACTACGCAAATGCGCTGCCACTCGGCCTGGTGTATGGAACATCTGCGTGGTCTATATAAGCGTCTACGGCCGGCTTAGAAGTTAGTTACAGTGGGCGATATCTTTAGTGCGGATCAAGAGCTAGCTAGACAGTACTTAACGAAGAGTCTGTCAGTGGGTGATCAGTTCATAAATTTGTTGTCATCATATTTAATGATCGATTTTCATAAAACCCTTATCGACTGTTTGAAAATTATTAAAATACTAGGCTTTCTAGCATGAAAACTCTCATGATATTTTGAAATAAATATATTTGTTATTAAATAAAGTCAAATTAATAGCAAAAGTTTTAATTTTATAAAGTTGTGAGTCAAATTCTTCGTATATAAGATTCTCAGCGTTAGCCCGGAAAGATTACCATACCTTGTCGCATTTAATTTTATTAATTGATTTGTTACTTTTTACTTTTATGTGCCTTTGTATTCATACACAAATGAAGATGCTACAAACAGTACCCTGTAAATATCAAATTTTGTTATTCTGTATAAAAACAAAAATTTTACGGCGGTGTAAAAATCCTACAGTTTCTAACTTCTGTGGCTCTAAACTTAAGCTATATCACGACTCAATCTGCTAAAACATAGCTTACACAATTTTTAAAGACGGTACATCTTTAAAGGTTTTTACATATATAAATTTTGACAAATTATTAATGAAAACGAGTTAGAATTTTGACTTAAAATCTATACACTTTAATATTCTACATAGTCGTGTACAACTTTTTCAAGCTTCAGTCTCTTACTTCTAGCCTGCCGTGGTTTTAAACTCTGTAATCAGATTTGGGTTCAGATTTCCTTTAACCTGGCATGGATTTTACAACTGTTTTCAAACTTTCAATTTATATTTGAGTCTTTGAGTTCACAAATTTTGAAATTTTTAAACTAAAAATTGTTTTTCGTTTTATACCCCACTTGGATTTTTATGATTTTAAAAAAAATGTTGCCTTCTACCCCGTATTTTGTGGAGGAGTTTAATCTAAAAAACAATAGATGTCCGTGGATTAACTAAACAAAATTCATGCTAAATATTTGTGAACCAGCTGATGTATTTAAAAGTAACCGCGTGACATTCGCAAATTAGACAAACTGACAAAGAGACAAATGCCAAATGGTCAAGTTAAAAATTAACAATATGTCGTTTTGCTTGTTACAATAAATTAAACAATAATGCTCTGTGTCAATAGATTCCAAATATTAGTAAAAACACACTACTTGGACTTTGAACCTATGTGGCATACTCATTCAACACGTTACAGAAACAGTAACAAGTAAACAGCAACAGTAATACACCTCTGAAATGATTGTAGGTATAAGTATTTATAATAATTGCAGAGATGTTTAGGTCAGGTTGATTAATAAATGTTAAGTAGCCTGAGAAAGTGAAGAAAGAAAACGTGAAGTCTAATTTTGTAATTACATAAAATACATTCTTAGTTATGATTGATTATTCACGTTAATATTCCTCAATATCACGATTAATTAATGTTATACATCTTACAATTTATCACTTGTTGCATTCTTTATTTCAAGCTGAAAAGAGTTTAGGAAATAAAGGCCTTGAGTATATTTTAACGAGGTTGAGTCAATTACCATTTAGATGGAAAACATAATTTTTGAAACACCAATAATTAAGTCAGTTTTGGAAGTTCGTAAGTAAAATTATGGACAAACGTGTTGTGTTTTACAAATACGCTAAAACAACGCAAAGCCTGTAAACGTATTTTACATTTAAGCAAAACGTGTAATTCGACAGAAACAAATTTAGTTAAATTATTATATAATTGCGAAAGAAACCTAACTTAAGTGATATGTTTAAAACTAACCTGATTATGAATACCACTACTTGAATTATGGTGTTCTGGTACTTTTATGTCACTTTTGTATTAATAACAAACATTAGCACAGGTGGTCTTCTAGAGTCCGCCAATGTTTATACACAAGCCGCTTCTTCTCTTGGCTTAACAAGATCAATAATGACAATGATTAAAAATAATAACTTAATTTCCTTTCCTTCATCGATTTTATTTATAAGATGTATATGCTAATTCGAATGTAATACCTAATACATTAAACACGAATACAGTGGAAGAAGCAATCACATGTTTTAGTTTTTTGCGATATGCTCACACAGTCCTCTCTTTTGAAATTGTTAGTGTAATTTAAGCTCAGGTACGTAAATTAGTCGGTATATTTTCTCTTAATTAAAGTAATTTGTTAAAATATAATAGATATTTGACCACAATAATAATATGCATAATAAAATACTATAATTACATAATAACATACTAAACATAATAATATAATAATAAAAAATAGGAATAATAAATGTAATAAACAAATTTATATATTTATTTTGAAACTGGTGGGTGTGGGATTCAAATTATAATTCCTGTGCACCTTGATATTGAGTAAAATTTCAACGTTTTTTGCTACCTAAGAGAATTGCAAAATTAAGAGAAACCAACAATCACACGTGCATTTCTTTCAGCCAAATTTTTAAATATGTAGTAGTCAAATCTAGTCTGTACCACCGATGTCAGTAGCAAGTAGATTGTTTGTTTTATAATGTTACATTATAATTGCAAAAACAACTAAAATAATGTGATTACGCCCAAACAATACCTAAGGATCGGTTGACAAAACTTGATAGTCAACTTGATGGAATTAGCCTAAACTTGATAAGATAGATGTTAAATAAAAGAGACCTGACATATCATACAAGACACGATAGAAAATTTTAAAAGACCTGTGGACAAATAACGATTCGTGGAAACTCGGAATCAACAGAACATTTTAGCTCTCTAGATGTATTCTTGCACAAAGCAATAAAAAACACACAATAATTGCAAATTCAAATTAAGTATAAGTTGGTTATCCTTAACAAGGTTACTTACATTATTGTGTAATTACCCTGAACGTTTTCCTTAAATATTTCTTACCGGACCTAAAATAGCCACAATTTTACGATTCCACTCTGCCTATTCATAATTGCCTTTGATATGGTCTTGTTGTTTTCTAACGTGAGAATCAGTAATCCAGTAATCCAATGTGCTTTCTAAAACAGGACATTTTAGCGGCATCTTAAACAAACATCTTTCTGCGAATATTTTGATCTTATCAGCAATACTGGTGAATTCGTTGATTTCACTGAACATTTTGAACGTTTACGAGGGTTTTCCGAATGTTTCCAGAATTACGTGTATGCTATCGGTAGTAGTATGCTATTAATATTGCAACATGTAATACAATTTTTAAATATATTAAGTATAAAAAATAGTATATTTTCTTAGCGTTATTGGGTTAATAAACATACGTGTTAATTTTACTTACACACAGTATAAGTTTAATTACTTGAAAATGTCATTTTAGAATTACACATATCGCTTGCAATAAATGTTCAAAAATTAGTTTTTGTTTGTTTGAAGTATATCACTATGATTTCACAATAATAGCTTGTAATGGCCTGTAAGTACGTTAATCATGATACTACTACCTTCGATATTTGCTTTGCTCACGATTCCATCCAGTACTTATCCTTGTTACTATTCTGATTCTGAAACAATTAAAAAAGTAATTTTGTGACAAATTTCACTCAAAACGGCGTGAAGGTGAGGCAGTTATTACATTCTATAATCCCTGTACGAGCATTGTATTATATGTACTTTTATTTTTTGTATAGCAGTAATATCTTCAATAATAGAACGCACCTGGATTTAGTTCTATGTGACTGTAAACTGAAAGTTATGTTAAAACTAACGGTGTATTCGGCCGTAGTCTGACCATTAAGTGGAATGTGTCTGTTACTTCGACAGTCGTGATCATTAGAGTAGGGCCGATTGCAGGATGGACTAGGTGTCGCAGAAAGTCCGCTATCAAAGTTGGTATTTAAGAACTATCTGTATGTTTTTGTAAAATGTGACACTCTTAACTAAACTAAAGAGCACGGCTAAAGTCCGTTGAGGGCGGAGCCTACTGAGCGCGCAACCTTGAACAAACAAATCAGTGCGGAGGGGTGTTGCCACACTGATCGCGTACTATTTTTAGACTATTCATGGAAAAGGTGACTTGACTGAACACATCCTGTACCAACGTTTTTTTCCTCGTTATGATTCAGTTGAGTGGGAGCGTTCGAACTGTTCAGTTTGGGACAAGTGCTATCCGATTTTGAAGTGAAGTTTTAAGTGTTTAAAAGTGTTTTACCTTGTGTAATCATGGAAGTTACAGGTGTTAACGCCAATACGTTTAGAAGTACAGGAAAAAAAAGAAAAACCCTGCATAGTGGTGAGAGGGACATTGTTTGGAATGTATACAATTTTTTTAAAAAGCTTTCGAATCCGCAGTTTAGGGAAACTGTTAACTTTAATCAATGTGCAAAATTGTGTAGTTTAGCTTGCAATATCAGTAAAAAGACTGTAAACAGAGTTTGCAAGGAGGCTAATACAACAGTGAATGAAGATCCATCTGATAAAACATTTTCAACCCCTGGAAAAAAAGAAAAAGAAAATGTGAAATGACTGAACTGGACAAATTTGATGAGGACGTTGTACGGAGAACAATATTTTCGTATTATGATAAGGGAGAATTTCCAACAGCAGAAATAATAACTACAGATTTAAGAAACAGTTTAGGCTATAAGGGTTCAGTTTGGTCGACTCGTAGACTGTTAAAAAAATTGGTTTCAAATATCGTAAAATGAATGACGGAAGGAAATTTTTAATGGAGAGAAGTGACATCGTGGCATCACGCTTAAGATTTTTAAGGACAATGCACCAGTTAAGGCAGTCGGAAGATAAACGCCCTATTTATTATTTGGACGAAACATGGGTCAACGAACACCATAGTCTTAAATACGGTTGGCAAGATAACAACGAATCATTTGACGTTAAAGTACCCCTCGGTAAGGGAAGACGGCTTATAATATGCCACGTTGACTCGAATGAGGGATTTATGAAAGATTGTGATTGGGTTTTCCAATCGAAGACTAACAGCCAGGACTATCATGACGAAATTAATGCTCAGTCTTTCAAAGAATGGTTCATCTCATTCCTCAACCTACTAGAGGAAGGTTCTGTAATAGTAATGGACAATGCCCCTTATCACTCGATGCTGGCAGAAAAAATACCAGCCACTAATACGAAAAAGGAAGAAATTCAGAAATGGCTTACCGAAAAGTGTATTGCTTTTAGTCATAATGAAACTAAGGTGGAACTCTTAGAAAAAGTGAAGCCATTTAAGAACAAAGAAAAAACTTACGAACTGGATGTGATTGCCAGTTTAATGGGTCATTCAGTGGTTAGACTTCCACCATATCACTGCAGTATAACCCGATCGAGCTGATTTGGGCAAAGGTTAAGAGGGACGTTGCTGAAAATAACAAAACATTTAAGTTGTCTGATGTCGAAACGCTTGTCCGTGAAGCACTTGGCCGAGTGACCAAAGAGGACTGGCAATCGCGCATTAAACATGCCGAAAAACTACAAGAAGATGATGTTGACAAAGAATGTGCAAGGGCGGATAACCTTGTTAAAATAGTGATCAATCTGGTAGATGATAGTGATACGGACAGCAATTATTCAGATACTGAGTGTGACAACGACGACAGTGCGTCACACTTCACTTCAATTCACTTCAATGTCATGCTGTCAAAACCAAATAGTTTATGTTTATAATATTTAACTTAAATTTATAATATTTTATTCAATTAATTACATAAAATGTGTCGATAAGAGAATTTTGGCACACTGCATTCTATATCAGCGCTACAATCTGTAGCAAAGCATACAACCAATTGTCGGCGTGTCGCTAAAGTGTAATATAACGTGTAATTCATTTGACTATTATACCTGTAATATAACGTGTCTAACTTAATTTCATTAATAACATGACAATTATTTTATCATTTAAATTTAATAGATCAATATAACAAAATAAATTGTTACAAAGCACATTTTCACGTTAATAAACAACTACAATAAGAATAACTGAAAGATATCTTGGCATAAAATACTATGTCCGCTCTTTTACAAATTAGAATATAAGTATTTCTTTAATGTAGAATAAAATATCACTATTCTTGGATTTCGTTGACCATGACGTGTCCGTTACTTAACTAAATACCACTGTTATATTAACGACTCGGAACACAAAGTTTTTTATAAGTAAAAACATAAAGTTTTACCTTACAGCCTGAACCGGTTTTCACCTTTAAAAGGCTTCTTCAGAGGCTGCCGCTGGTAGCGCTGTCCGTCCAGTTGTGGGCGACGGAATCGAATTTCGAAAGATCGATGCTGTGTGTGTGGGGTGAGATATGTTCGAACATATCTTAGCTGGACGGACAGCGCTACCAGCGGCAGCCACTGAAGGAGCCTTTTAAAGGCGAAAACCGGTTCAGGCTGTAAGGTAAAACTTTATGTTTTTACTTATAAAAAACTTTTTGTTCCGAGTCGTTAACATAATAGTGGTATTTAGATCACTATTCTGTTAATAATTATGACTTAATAAAACCAATTTAAAAATTAAATTGTTTTTCAGTATAAACATCTTTATATCAGATTAGATTACAATAAGAAACAATAATTTTATAAACGTTTGAAACCCCCCTTTTTTTCCTAAGTTTTGTAATTTTTTTTTGAATTTTATTTAATTTTATTTTGATTAAGTTTTTTTTGTAAAAGGGGAGAGACATCATATTTAGAACTAGGTAAAAAAAACCTAGAGGAAGCAAAAGTGTGTAAGGCCCAAATACAATTACAGACATGTCCCCCCAGGTGAATGACAGGACTTGCAAATGAAAAACTCTTTTAACCAACAAGCGTGTGCTTTATTCAACCTGTAAAATTTTACATACATGACAAGTTCGTGATTGTGTGAGCACACCATTAAAGGCAGAATTATATATATATATATATATATGTATATATATGTATATCCATTAATTCATAATGTCACAAAGTAAGTGAATTGATATTAAACTAATTGCAAAAATTTCTGCCTGATTATGTATGAGTCAAAGTTAGTAATAATCTCATTCATAAAGCAATACTAATCCATCAGTGTTGTATAATATCAAATAGGCTAGCCTGTTGTCTCAGTAAGCACATTTATGGTTATTCTCTTTTTTAAATCCGTTACATATTCCCCCCCAAAAAAATATATATATATAGTAAAATTACACACACAAACACATATACGACATGAATAACAAAACATCCCTCATTTCAACACTAACCTCCTCATAAACCCATTCCAACTACAGTAAATGAAGGAACCCTAATATGTATAGATAGATACAAATATAAATGACAACGTAAATGGAATATCTCAGCTCCTAAGCATAGATTTGCCAGCATATTCACAAGCATAGTTCACACCAGAGAATGTAAGTGACCGCCCCGAAACTCAACCAGCCAAACGACCCCTTACCTTAATCATTAAGCGTTAAGTATGTGTGTGAAAGAAAATCGTTTCTCATCTACAGCATCAGACAACCCCCGCTACGTTATTAGAACTCAGCCATGACCAGATGACATGATAGCACGAGATAATTAACTCCCTAATGGTCTTAATTAGATGAAAGTTAGATCTTACAGCAAACTGCGGATGTGTGTGTATGTGTGTAACTTCTTACACATTATACAGTTATAAGATACTTCATTAGGTGTACTGTGGTAATGTTCACACATGCAATAACATAAATTGAACACGAGAGTTTGTGCTAGAGTATAATGTTCAGAACTTCACGAGTGAGCTTCTGGCGGCTTCTGTGCATTCACATGTTGTAGAGAGAGAGAGAAATAGATAATCAGAATTTTCCCACCTGGATTGTCCGGTGTACTTAGTTCGTATAGGCGCGGATCAGTGATGTCACAGTCGTGTCACAAGTCCCTGGTGCAGCTTAGCATTGGAAAAGTCCTCGACTGACGGCATTGTGGCTATAAGATCGTCTCTGCCATTAGGGTGGACAGATGTTCGTCCACCCCTGACACCCATCTCGCCCTTGGTCGAGCACCTGGACATACAATAGGTTGTAGAGGGTGTCATAAAGAAAATCACGCCACTTAGGCCGTCCACATTAAATACCAACACTAACTTTAAGCAGCAACAGCGCACACACACATCGCCACTAATTCAGATTAAACAGTATTAAGCTCGTCTAGCAATTACTTTCTTAATGTTTCATTGAAATATTCAAATTGATTTGCTGTGTCTTTCGTAGTTATTAATTACATCAAAACAGCTAAGTGCAAGATACATTAGCATATTCTCTATTGAAATCAACTTGACCCACGACTCTCACATTCATAATTTAATTAAATTTAATTTAATTTGATTTTGTAATAGCATTAATGCCCAGATTAAAAACTGCTCTATACGCACACACACACACAAGCATAACTCATAATGAAAGCTGAAACACAAAATATATTTGGGGTTAGAATATTTTCAGAACCCGCAGACTTACACGTACCTGGAACAACACTTTATCTAGCCTATCATAGTGATAGGTTCGGAAGTCCTGGATAGAAGTTTGCCGCCAGCCGAGACCAGATGAACAGGTTGGAGGATCAAGCAGAAATGAGGCCGATACAACGTTTCGGTCCAGCCAAGTAACCTCCGAATGCAGGAATGTACAGACACAGCTGGCTGGCAGCGCCAGCTGTATTGCGTAGCTGCACAACCGTTTGTGTGTATAACCGACCGGCAACAAACTATCGTAACAGTGTGGCAGTGCGTGACGTCAGCGGCGCTCGTTTTTAAAATACTAATAATACGTTGCCGAAGCCAGTTCGGCACACCCTCACCCCAAAAGGGCAACATGGTTGACCCAAAACAAACAAGTCCTCAAGCACGACGGCTGCGGGAAACCTGGAAAATCTCAGATTCTAAATCGCTCTTGGTGAGTTCAGTAACACAGGAAAACGAAAAGGCAGGAGGAAGAGGTGTGAGTTAGTGAGTGTGTGTCTGAAAGAGAAGATGTAAGTGTGAGTCCTGCATGCTCGCCGGGCCCTGGTCCGCATGCAGATATAAGAGACAGAAAAGAACAGGAGAAAGAGAAGAATCGCAGGATCCCGCTTTGAGTACTGACCACCAAGGCCTCCCAATTCCAATAACTGAGATCCAGGAACCCCAAATAGTATTCCCCCCTTTTTTTATGGGCCTAACTGTCATCCCTAACTCATGCCCTATGGCAAAAATTTAGCTTCGAAATATGAGTGATTACTCTTTCAACATCCCCTCCGGGATCACCCAATTTCACTGTGACGGGCGACACAAACCGAAGAATGCGGTATGGTCCCGACCAACGATAACATAGTTTAGCGGCCCTCCTATTTATGGCTGAGCTGATCGGATGGCTCTGACAGTAGACCAAGTCGCCAATCTTAAATGGGTTCGGAATCCGCCCCTGATTGTAGCGACTACGGACGCGTTCGTGCGCACGAAGCAAATTCCTCCGGACCTCCCGCCATCTGTCCACAGTCGTGACCTCAGGGTCGTTCGGCAGAAGATCATCAATGTGCCACAAATTGTCCAACGGCAAACTCGGCGAGAACCCAAACATGACTTCAAAGGGTACGTCCTTGTGACTCTCGTGTAGGGCCGTGTTAAATGCCAATTGCAACCACTTTAAATTTTGGTCCCAACAATCCTGTTGTTCAGCATGATAGGCGATAAGCGCTGAACGGAGATTCCGGTTAAATCTCTCCGCGTGGGACGGTTGAGGGTAGTACGGGGAAGTTGTGACGATTTTAAATGTATCAAAAAATTGCACAGATTAAAATTTTTTAATTTTAATAAGTAAGAGTATCATACACCGTTACCTATACCCAGATTCCTGTATCAACTTGAAAACCTTCCAGTACCAACACGCCAAGAAAAGTATTAAGTAGTGAATAATAATAATAATTACTTAAATAATTAAAAATGCGACTAGAGAAATAAAGAAATCCCTAAGTCATAATAAAATAAACATAAAGTATTTATCTTCTAATTAATGAATAAATAATAATAGAAAAAGTACGAACTATTTTCTTAGTGCGTAAATACGCCCTAGTTTACTGAGCCCTCCCCCCTAAACCGTACGACCATTCGGCCGTAGAACGTCGCAATGAGTAGACGTGAGTTTTGGTGTTGTACACATATACGTATGTGTAAGTTCTCTAGAAGTATATCCAGCGTGAAATCTTGTTATTGTGAATAATGTAGTGTCTAGAGTTTGTGAGAAAATATATAAATAAAATAGAAAAAGGTAGCCAACACATCTCTTAAAAACAAAATCAAATGTAAGTGTAACATAGTTAACTACTAGACTGTAGTACTGCAAAGTGAGAACTATAACTGTAATTAAAATAAAGAAAATGTGAACTACAAGAATCTGCACTAAGAAAAGTGAAATTACAACATTTGGAACTTCAAGTAAACAACCTATCTTCGAGAGCTTCAAGTAAACTAAAAATCAACCCGATGTAGATACACCAAGAACAACGTACTCAACCCGTAGAAGACGACTGGAGATGTCCCAAGAATACAACAACAACCTCAGGTGATATCAAACCACAACTTTTGTAAATTTCCCCTTAATAAGAAGTAACAAAGAACTTTAAAGAACTTTCGCAATGTAATGAACAAATTATCAGATTTGTATATTTTGTAATTTTGTAAGAAGTAATAGTAACCGTAATGTATATATTGATAAATTAATAATTTTGAGAAAATTGAGACCCGGATCCGTGGTATTAAAAGCAACAGTTATATGAATAAATTTTGATATAACAAGAATAATATAATTAAGAACTTTGAAGCAGTAAAAGCGCTATTTACTAAAATAACTTTCTTTAAAATCAGGAATAATGTTTGATTAATATTTCAATAGCAATAAAGAGATGTTTTAGCTTATACTAGTGAGTGAATAAGTTTATGCAAACCTTGTCAGTTTCCTATATCATACTTGTTTTGTAATTTGTTAGTAAGAGTTTTACTAACAACGGCAGCTGGTTTAGTTTACTGGTAAATAATTAAACTAGTTCCCGATTTTTGTGTTGTCTTGCCAAGGGGCGCCACAAAATTGCGCCACTCTGCTGAATTTAAAATTGTGTAATTTACTTGGTAAAAAAAAATATTGTTTACAGAGTGTCACGTACAGAAAATTGCAACATAATTATGTAATTGTTGTTGTGTAAGTTTATAAGTCGTTAACGATAAAAAGGACAAACATAAATTTATTCATTCAGAAATAAAAAATAATAAATGAGTAAAATTTTAATTATATAATTATAATATTAGTATCGCGAGTTTGTCGTGTTAAGCAAGTAATAGCTGGTAGGGAATCAATTCCAAACAAGTCAATTCCAAGCCAGTTGGTTCATGCTAAATATGTGTTGAGGAATGTAAACTCTCCCCTTTGTAAGAACCCATCTCATTCATAACCCCTCCTCCCTAAAGCAAACAAAGCCACGTTAGACAAGCTCTTTCCTGTTTTTGTATTGTTCTGAATTACTACCCTATGCAACTAGACGACACCCCAAAACAGCTGATTCTTTGTGCTGTTTGTTAAATCAATGAACTTTCCGTATATGAAATTTCTCTCTACTAAAATGGTATTATCGTTTTGTTTTGATTAATTATATATGTCAATACTGAGAATTTAATTGTTGTGAAATAAGTTATGTTGATTAATTAAGATAAGATTACATCCCAAAGCTTAATATGAAATAAGATATATGTGTATGTGTTTAAATGAATTAATGTTATCTATTTTTAAACATTGAGAAAACGAAGTAAAGTAAGTGACAAAAGATTTGTCGTTCGTAATACGTCGTGTGTTTAAAGTGGTTATTATCAAAAATGACTCAATTTAACCCCGATTTCTTGTTGAAAGACGAATTAACCTATGAAGCATTATGGCGTGGTCTCCCCTACTCTAATGTAACTGTCGCGGAACTTCGCAAGACGTTACGCGAAAATAAACCGGACAAACCTTCATTATTAAGTCGTTTGAGTGTTTTAGATTTCAATAGCGAAAAAGAAACGTGTTATCGTAAGTATACAGAACTAACTTCGTACGCACAAACCCTGCGTGATGAAAAATCCCCCGCAGTAATATTACTCACCACCCAAAGAATTGAGCATCTATACCGTCGTATCACCAATTTGTTGACCTGGCCCGGTGATAAAGGTATCCCTCCTGATGTAAAAAAATTCGCCGAGGAAGCATTAAAACAATTACCTGAGAGCTAATTTACAGAAATCAAGGAAGTATCATGAGAATAATAATAAGCTAATAAAGTATAAAATAGGTGATTTAGTCATGTATAAAACTCATCCTATGAGTAAAGCAGTTGATAGGATCACTTCGAAACTATCTTATCAATGGTGTGGCCCCTACCAAATTCGTAAGTTCATCACCCCCGTTACTGTAGCTCTGTATGAACCCAATACAGAAAATTACGTTCGCAGAAGTCATTTGTCTCAAATAAAAAAATGTTTTTCGTGTCAAGATACAGAAGGAAGACTACGAGAAAGATAGAAAACCTAGAATACTATCTAAGTATTAAGAATAAAATATGTTGTATAGACTTATACCGAAATAGGATACGATTGTGTAACATCCTATACTATAGGTAACTATAAACTCAAAACCCCCTCGTACGAATACAAGCGAGGCCTGATCAACCTTAGCTAGTGTCCTGCGAGAATGGTATTATACATGAGAAAACTGATGACAAGTATAATGAAGGTGAAGAGAAAGAAAGAAAGAAAAATAATCTTTAGCGCTGTAAACTAAAAGTAATTCTATTGTTATTACAATACGGTATTATTATTAGTAAAATACTCATGAGTATAACACCGTAAAACGAGTGAGCAATTCAAGAAAAAACCGGTAGTAGATATAAGAATTAAAATAAGGTAGATTTACGTTTTGTGTATTTTATATAGTAGATGTGGTAGAATTTAGATGTGACATAAGTATAAGATAATCGATTGATGAATAGAAATAAGCTGAGAGAGAGAAATTTCAGTATGAAATATAATTGTTTATTAGAATTATATTATTACACCCCCCCGTTTTTCATAGTTAAGTGCAGGAGGATGTGACGATTTTAAATGTATCAAAAAATCGCACAGATTAAAATTTTTTAATTTTAATAAGTAAGAGTATCATACACCCTTACCTATACCCAGATTCCTGTATCAACTTGAAAACCTTCCAGTACCAACACGCCAAGAAAAGTATTAAGTAGTGAATAATAATAATAATTACTTAAATAATTAAAAATGCGACTAGAGAAATAAAGAAATCCCTAAGTCATAATAAAATAAACATAAAGTATTTATCTTCTAATTAATGAATAAATAATAATAGAAAAAGTACGAACTATTTTCTTAGTGCGTAAATACGCCCTAGCTTACTGAGCCCTCTCCCCTAAACCGTACGACCATTCGGCCGTAGAACGTCGCAATGAGTAGACGTGAGTTTTGGTGTTGTACACATATACGTATGTGTAAGTTCTCTAGAAGTATATCCAGCGTGAAATCTTGTTATTGTGAATAATGTAGTGTCTAGAGTTTGTGAGAAAATATATAAATAAAATAGAAAAAGGTAGCCAACACATCTCTTAAAAACAAAATCAAATGTAAGTGTAACATAGTTAACTACTAGACTGTAGTACTGCAAAGTGAGAACTATAACTGTAATTAAAATAAAGAAAATGTGAACTACAAGAATCTGCACTAAGAAAAGTGAAATTACAACATTTGGAACTTCAAGTAAACAACCTATCTTCGAGAGCTTCAAGTAAACTAAAAATCAACCCGATGTAGATACACCAAGAACAACGTACTCAACCCGTAGAAGACGACTGGAGATGTCCCAAGAATACAACAACAACCTCAGGTGATATCAAACCACAACTTTTGTAAATTTCCCCTTAATAAGAAGTAACAAAGAACTTTAAAGAACTTTCGCAATGTAATGAACAAATTATCAGATTTGTATATTTTGTAATTTTGTAAGAAGTAATAGTAACCGTAATGTATATATTGATAAATTAATAATTTTGAGAAAATTGAGACCCGGATCCGTGGTATTAAAAGCAACAGTTATATGAATAAATTTTGATATAACAAGAATAATATAATTAAGAACTTTGAAGCAGTAAAAGTGCTATTTACTAAAATAACTTTCTTTAAAATCAGGAATAATGTTTGATTAATATTTCAATAGCAATAAAGAGATGTTTTAGCTAATACTAGTGAGTGAATAAGTTTATGCAAACCTTGTCAGTTTCCTATATCATACTTGTTTTGTAATTTGTTAGTAAGAGTTTTACTAACAACGGCAGCTGGTTTAGTTTACTGGTAAATAATTAAACTAGTTCCCGATTTTTGTGTTGTCTTGCCAAGGGGCGCCACAAAGTGGTCACATGTTTGATGCCGTTAGCGAAACACATTCGCCGGAAATCTTTTGAAATGAACTGTGGTCCATTGTCAGAGACAATGGTGGACGGAAAACCGAAATGCTGAAAGACTTGGGTCTGTAGCATAAGGATAGTTGAGCGAGTGTTTGCCTGTCGTAAGGGCAGTAGCCAGACAAACTTGGAAAAAGCATCCACGCAAACAAGTAGGTAAGCATTACCTGACTTGCTACGAGGGAAAGGTCCCACGTAGTCTATGAATAACTTCTCCATGGGTTTGCTCGCCACATCAGATGACAATAGACCCAATTTAGTGTTTTGAGCAGGCTTACTCAAGCCACAGAGATGACATGCTTTCACACGAGCCGCGATGTCCCTGTCCATGCCCTTCCAGATGAAATGCCTCCTAATACTGGAAATGGTCTTCGAAATTCCCTTATGGCCACCTATTGGGGAATCATGATAGTAGCTGAAGACCATTGGCACGAGCTTGCTAGGCAGCACAACCTTCGGGGCACGTCCTTTTCGTTCTCGGCAGCACAGGACGCCCTTGGACAGAAAATATGGTACCTGCACGTTACCCTCTTTTAGGTGTTGGATGATAGGACCCAACTCTTCATCATTTAACTGATGGGGTAACACATCAGTAAAAGCCAAAGGAAAATCCAGCAGAACGGAACAGGGTTGCTCAGAATTGGCCTCGCTGGGTTGGGAGAACATACGTGACAAGGCGTCTGCAACAACATTTTGTGTTCCCCTGATGTGTTGCACTTTGAATTTAAAGGATGAGATCTTGACCACCCAACGCCCTATTTTACCCAGCTGCCGGGGATGAGCGAGAAGCCAGGAGAGAGCCTGATTATCGGTCTCTAACAGGAACTCAGCGTGTTCCAAGAAACGCCTGAACTTATCTAGAGCGTACACAACAGCAAGACACTCTAGTTCATACACTGAAGACTTCCTCTCTTGTTGGGTCAAGGTCCGGGATATAAATGCCACCGGCTGCCTAGCACCATCGACTTCCTAGGACAGAACCCCCCCGAGCGCAACAGAACTCGCGTCCGTTTGCAAAATGAATTTTTTTGAAAAATCAGGCATCCTCAACACAGGGGGAGAGACGATCGCCTCCTTGAGGGTATCAAAGGCCCGCTGTTGCCTCTCTCCCCATACAAATTTGGTACCCTTTTTCCTGAGTTCGTTTAAAGGTACAGCAATCTCCGCGGCATTAGGGATAAATCTACGGTAAAAATTGACCATGCCAACAAATCTGGCAACACCTTTCGCATCCCTAGGGGGAGGAAAATCCCGGATGCCTTGTGTCCTCTCCGGGTCGACCGTCACACCCCCATATGAGACGAGATGCCCTAAAAACGAAATACTCCTTTGTGCAAACTTTACCTTGTCTGGATTGATAGTGAGGCCAGCACTCCTCAATCGGCACATCACCTCTCTCAGGTGACCCAGATGCTCCTCGAACGTTTTACTGTAGACCAAGAGGTCATCAAGATAATTAAAGATGAATTTAAATTTTACGTCATGGAATACAGTGTCAAGTAGTCGCGTGAGGGTTTGAGCCCCCACTGCCAGACCCATGGGTACCCTAGTATATTGATAAAGATTCCATGGCACACAGAATGCCGTATAAGGGCGGCTTTCCTTAGACAGAGGAATCTGATGATAAGCGGCATTGAGGTCAAAGATGGTGAAGTACCTGGCCCCACTAAACCAATCGAACGCGGAATGTAAATCGGGAAGAGGAACTGAATCCACCTCAATATTAGCATTGAGTTTGCGATAGTCAATGACCATACGCTGTTTACCTCCAGGCTTGGGCACCAGAAATGCTGGACTTGCATAACTAGAGTTGGAAGGTTCAATGACCCCTTGTTTAAGCAACTCTTGAACCTTCTCTCTTAGGACATCCATCTTTGGAGGGGCGAATTTGTATGGGTGTGAGCGGACTACGGCGGAGTCCGTTAAACGGATCTTATATTCCAAAAGATGTGTGAGCCCCAGGTTGGGAGTTAATACAGTGGGGAACTGCTCACACAAATGATCTAAAGCATGCCTCTGGGACGGGGTGAGATGGTCTCTTTCTGAATCGGGACACACAACCTCTTGGACACCTCCCTTAGCTCCCTGGTACCCAAGGAAAGGAATGACAACCTCCCGATTGAATTTAAAATAACAGTCGTGCGCTTGAAGATCTAAAACGAGACCACTCTTGGAGATGAAATCGGCACCCACCATGCAGTCGACTCCCAGAGCCGGAGAAACCAAAAATCGCCACACCCATGAAAAACACTCGATTTTAATACTCAGGGAAACCACCCGGGAGATGGGCAGAATTTCCCGCGATGCAGTCCAGCATACCACGGAAGACCGATCCGACCCTAATAGTAAGCCCTGTTGTTCAAGGTCCTCACATACTCTAGATGAAATTATGGATCGGGCTGATCCAGAGTCAACCAAGGCTCTGAGCTGACCCTTTTTCAACTCGACCAACAGGAAGGGGCATACTGAACTGTAGTTGGGGACAGTTCGCAGGACCTTGGAGCCGGATGACCCGGGATTAGCTATCCGCCTGGGGTTAAGTGAAACCGGAAGAGAACGGCCTAACGGGGAAGACAACTCCCGACTTATCTTCCCCGAGAATTTACGTTTTTTGAAAGGTTACCTTTTCGGGAAGTCCCTTGACGCTGTCTAGCATCGTTACAATAGCGCGCGACGTGACCGGATCTATGACACCTAGAACAGAATAATTCTCGTACTTCACAGCTCTGAACCGGCGCAGGCCTAGGACCCCAAGACCCGGGCTGCCCGACTCGTCGCTCGAAATTAGGGCGTTCTGAACGCCTCCTAGCCTCGCGGGCTCTAATATTGTCATTACCCTGTATAGTGGTCGACTCGGCGCACAGCCGGTCTAAATCAATAAAACTTTGGGGACGGGCAGCGAAAGTCAAACGTGACCGTTCCTCCGACGTCACGCCCTGCAAAATAGTATGAATGACATCAGACTCTGACAACCCCAGCCTCAGGATCCGGGCCGCGTCTTTAACACTGGAAATGAAATGAGCAAGGGACTCTCCGCTTGCTTGAACTCTATAGAAATGTTTGTGTCGTAACCGGTCGTGTAACCTTCCCGGTACGAAAGCGTCCAGGACTTCCCGATGGAAATGGTCCATGCCACCACCATCCCTGAGGGTACTTGTCACGCGCTCAGCCATAGATCCCCGACAGTACGGGTAAATGAGCTCAAGCAAAGTCCGCTCCGACAGCCCAGGGAAATCGGCCAACTGAAAAAATATATTACATATTGTAATATGTTTAGAGTAGTGTTTTTAATATAAGTAAGTTATTTTCAAATCTCAAATTTTAAATGGTGGCTACCTCAATAGTTTCATCACTAACAATTCTGTAAATTTTACTTCTATCAAATTAAAACTTATAAGGTAATTTAATAAACAGTACATTGTGAACTTAGGAAAAACCTCATTAATTTTAATGCAATAACAAATAACCGCGTTTTGGAGGAAGAGACTACAGTATTAGAACAGATAAAAAGTGATTAACATTAATAGGGACTACTACTAATTTTAACACTGTAATGAAAAAACAGGACAAGAAAAGAGGATGGAAATCTGGATTTCTTCAATGCGTTAGTTGTAAAACAAATTATGGAATTTTTGTGAATAAGGTTTATTGGAAACATATACCCGCCCCTGCCAGTTGGCATCACTAACTAAGTCAACTATACTTAGTTATAACATTCTCTTGTTCATCGTACTGTGTACACATGGCGCAGGAGGCAGAACCCTCGGAAATCGTCTACTCTTTAATGGGTAGAAAAACAAGCAGATCAGCGGAGCCACAAGAAAATAAGACAGCAATACAAACAATAGGCCTATAAAGGATGTACTAAATCCATCCACATTACCGTATACTCATGGTAATAGGGACAAGACTGAGAGAATGATACTAAGTCGTAAGATATGACCAGCCCTCAGACTCCAGTAGACTATACAATAGTTGTTTAGAGGTCCTCAGGAGAGAATACACTTATAAGAATAAAGGTGTTCCTTATGGAGTACATTATTTAGAATGCAAACACTCGTACATCCTTCGTCTTCATTCTATCGGGTACATTAGCCACCATAGATCTGCAGTAGAAAATTTATAAGAATTCAGCTATAGCTCAGCATACAGCCAAAGCTGGAGAGAAGATAAATATTGACGATCCCAAGTTATCAGTTACCAAGACTGCTGAAAAAAGCATTAAACACGAATCAGCTACAAACAGACGACAACTGCAACTATATTCAACTTATAAAGCTGTTGTTCGGGCGCACAGTACAACAGCCAGCCTGACTTAAAACCTTAGTAGATAAAACGTCGACCAGGAACCCATAACAATCGGTAAATTCATTTTAACGAAAATATAAATATTATACAATTTTTCCCCATATTCATTCAACTCAGGAAGAGTAATTATGGTAGTAGTAGTATGGTAAAGATGGTAGCAATAAGTCTACCAGAACTTGGAAGATTCCTTTATGGAGACAGTTTGTGAAATTGAACGCCGGTAATAATTAAAATTTATTTAATTAAAATACATAAAACTACGAACTGTTTACTTTGATTTAGGAAAATTATTGTACATGCCAGATTGCCTTTACGGTGAAATGTTAATCTTTACTGTAGATATACACGAAAATTAAGTAAGGTCACTTTAGAGTAAAGGTCAAAACTCTTGGGGGTATATAGATCCCTGACAATATGGTAGACGTCATACCAAGCATTTTATAAATATAGGCCGGGAAACTAAAAACATATTACTAAAAACAGTGAATTATAAAAGTGTTTTACTAGAATAATAGATAATTAATCTGTTTTCTCATTGTACTACGTTCTCTTTACTTGTTTTCTCAAAGATGTTATATCATATTTACTTTTCTGAATATGATCAGGCGTGCGTGGATCACAGCAAAATGTCAATACCGTATAATTGCTTGCACAAAAAGACTAATGAGCCAATTTCTGGGAAAACCTGTCATTGTCTTGGCTTAGACAAGGTTAATAAATTGATCGCGAGAATGGCTGAGTATTAAACTCAGCTTTAGCATCAATTAATGTTGCTAGGATCAAACATAGAATGCGTTTGCAATTAAGTCTTACATAAGCACCTATCACGTATGTATTAATTAGCGGCACTACTATAACATTAATGGCATTTCAATAGCACACTTGCTGCTACACGAGTGATCAATTATAAGCTTGTAACGTTTATTTTTGAAAATATTTATAAAATTGTACAAGTAGTAAATAATAGCTAAAAATAATGTGTACTAGCAGTTATATTTGACAAAGACGTATGTGAGGGTGTGTGAAGGGAAAGTTTGTAAGACTGTCCTTTTGGCATTGTAACCTACAGACAGCTTGATGTGCTACGGCTGTAAAGTTAATTGTTTCACAAAAGAGTGACACTTACTAGATGTATGTGAGACGTTGTATTTCGCATCAGGCAGCTGGTCTGAGGGAAGAAAGGCATAACCCCCAATAAACCAATCTACCCTTTTTAAAACTTTGACACAGACTGAAAGCAAAGAGTTTGTCATTTCGATACGGTACAACATTAGTTGCCAGAACAATTGCAACGTAGAAATTTGACGAAAGTCGTGATTACAAAGGAAGGTTCGTTCCAGACTCAAAACAAAGCCAGAGTGCAACTTGAAGATAAACAATGGTGCAGCAGATCGAAGAATACCAGTATTGTATCTATGTCTAAGCGTAACAGAAATTGGACACTAGGAGACGGCCACGAGAGACAAAGAAATGTCGCCTGATTTACAATGGTAATGTGAAACTCACGAATTCTGGAGTGCTTGAATGAGATTCCTAGTAAATAGAGAAAACGGCTGTAGGAATAATCAGGACCAATGGTAGTTCGACAAGATAATCACGTGTAAAGCAGAGATACTCGAAAACCAATGACGAATATACAATTTGTCACACTGGCTAAAGAACCAATAAGAGTATCCAAGCAGATGGAAGATTCAGCAGAGGTAGGCGGAATGAGAGTTTACTTGGTAGATCTCAGAACAGAAAAACAGCAGTCTAGTACTCATCTACAAAGTGATCACCACGAGTCATCTTAACCGGTTACTTCAGTGCGAACATTCAATTTATCAAAGTGAACAATGAAGTGAATACGACAAATCGTACGAAACTCGTTGTTATAATTATCACTAAATTCTAAACTCATAGCAAGAGATTTGAACAGTTAATCGCGTTCGACAGACTATTAGTATAAAGTAATATCACGCGAAGTCAACATGTAAACAGACTTTACATTTAATTAACTTCACCGTAATTTAAACAAAGTGTCGGAAAATACGGATACACAGTACAATACTAAGTGAAGACAAATTCAATTAACAGACATTCTACAATTACAAATAATTCACAAGAAACTATAAACATTACAGCAGCTTTTATATAATACAGAACACATCAACAGAGAGACTCAGTGCATATTCTACCACAGAGACATTAGACATAAAATCAGCAATCTAAACAACTACTTTTAAAAACATTATACATGAACTTTACCAACATCAATTAAGGACACTCATATTCAACACAATACGTGTGTCGTGAAAAGTGAACAGTTCGAGAATTCTTCAATAATTAAACAGTGATTGTGAGGTGCAGTGACCGCGAAAGGATACGTAATCTACAACGACTACGGAGACCAGCAACTACTAAACACAGAGGACCACATGATGTCACCGAGAGTATGAACTACGAATAATCAACGCTCTCAAACTAATGGTACTTTAGAGTTAAGTCAATAAACTCAATTCATTCAAGTCAAAGTACTCACACTAATAATTAATTAACCTTGAGAACTGCCTCTCAGTGCTCTGCATTCGACTGAAGCGAAATAAAACGTCAATTAGTAAATTCCTAAAAAATCATATCTAAACAGTAATCTAAATTTGCCAAATACAATTGTAGATTATAATTTACAATTATAAGTGTTAGAAAATTATTAAATGTTAATTAATCGCGATTTCAGAGATACTCATTGTTAAGATAAGAGAAGTGATTCTACTTAAGGAAATATCCATACAGAGTGTTATATTTGTAATTTGCTACAACTTAATTAATTAAATAAGCATTAGACATAATATTGTTGTTGTGTGTTTGGCAAATTAATCCTTTATATCCACATCCTTGTAGATATGAGGTGGCGCCCGGGAAATTGAAATATTTTGGCAGTAAGTGATTTTTTAGTTATTAATTTATTACTTGTTTAACCACCCCAAGTAAGAATTCTTTATATTTGGCTGCACAACGCGTGGCATTAGTCTTTATATTTGTCGCCCAACTCGCGTGGCAAAATCTAGATTTAGATTTGTCAAAAAGGCAGATGAATGAATTGAGTTAAATAAGTTAACTAAACTGAGAATTAGAAATAAAATAAAAGTATTAATAAATAGAGTAGACATTAAGAACATAGGGCTAGTAATTGTAACTACAGTTGCTTAGTCACGGTTCGAATATATACGGTATATGTTGACGCGAAGTAAGGCACGCAAAATGGAAAAAGAAACACCTTATACGACAATGGCCAGTGAAGAAGAAACACAAGCACCAAGGAGAGCTGAAGAGAGCGAAGAGATGGAGATATATAACCAAATGGGAGATCCTCGAGTCATAGCAATGATGGAGGAAGAAATCAGAACGGATATTGAAAATATAAGGGCAGAAGGACCACGCGCAGAAGTTGAACAAGTAAGTGCGACAGTACCACAGACGGAGAAGGAACAAATAAGGGCAGAAGGACCACAGCCAAAAAGTGAGCTGCAAATGCTATACGAATTGATGAAAGAAGATAACAAGAAATTACAGAATAAATTAGAAATAACTCTGAATAAATTACAAGAAGACAATAAGAAGATACGAGAAGACATTCAAGATATTAAAGTAAATCAGAAGAAATTAGAAGAAAAAGGTGAAGCAAATCAGAATAAATTAGAAGTAGCTATTAAGGATATTACAGGAAAGCACACTAAGTTAAGAGAGGAGATAAAAAACGATATGAACACGTTGCATGACAAATTAGTTGGTGATATTCAAATAGTGAATAAAACATGGCGTGAAGAATTGAATAAGACTGAGCATAATTTTGGCGAGGTGGTACAGCAACAAAGTGAAAAATTTAAGTGTGAAATACAAAAAACTACTAAAAACTTAAGTGAAAATTTAAATCGAATCAATCAGGAAGTGAGAAGAGAAATAAACACAACGAAAGAGGTCGTCCGAGAAGAAGTCAGAAATATTTCTACCGTAAACAAAGAAGAAATGGAAGAACAATTAAGAAAATTAGCTGAAGAAAAGGGTCGACGCATCGACGAGATGAAAGAAGATCAAGAGCAATTAAAACGAAAATTAACAGAGTTGGAGTCAAGACCAATGGTAAACAACAAAAATACTATTGTGGCTAACCAAGAACAGTTAAAGGAGGTACGGTACAACGGACGAGACGCATACCCCATGGAATTTCTAAAAGAATTAAAAGAGGTTAAAGAAATATATTACCCCAGCGGAGGTATTAAGTGGATTAGCAAGCATCTAGAGGGTGAAGCAACAGTATGGTGGAGAATCGTACAATCCCAAATACATACGTTTGAACAATTCGAGGAGGCGTTTACCGAGAAATTCTGGAGTCAACAAATTCAAGAAAACATCCGGGACAGCTTGGAGTACGGATGTTATTATCCGAATGGTAAACTCACTATGGTGCAATACCTCGAGAATAAAATTCTACAGTGCAGACAACTGATCACACCAATCTCGGACCAGCATCTGATTCGCAAACTTGCACGCCACTATAGTAAGGAAATAGAAGTTGCCATCATAACTAGAGGCGTCCAACAAGTAGATCAATTTGAAAGCTTATTAAATGAATTTGCTACCATTCAAAAACGAGAAATGAGAGGATCGTTGACAACAGACAACGGTTGACAACGGTGGAAGACATATTAACAATGCCTATCATAAAACAAAGGGTATGAAAGTGGAGACTGAACACGAGGGTCACAGACCTGGGTGGCGCAATAAACAAACGTTTGGTACAGAAGATAGGGGAACAAAACAGCCCATTGTCAACACAGTAACAATTGAGTGTCAACAACCTGGCCCTTCACAAGAATCACGTACAAAAAACGACCAGCCAACCCACTGTCGCGGCAACAATACTTAGCTAGTAGAAAAATAAATAACCAGTTAGACGTAGCATTAGATTATATTGATATTCGTGAAGAATTGGATAAAATGGATGAAGAAGAAGAAACCACTAATTTCCCGTACAATAAATGTCCGGAAATAAAAATAAAATTAAATAATGTAGAAGTAACTGCACTTATTGATTCGGGGAGTCAATTAAACGGAATTGCCGAAACGTGGTTCAACCATAATAAAGATAAATTAGGTAGAATCGAATTATTAAACTTATCGAATACCAATATAAAAGGTGCATTCGGACATGAATCAAAATTAATAAGAAAACAAGTACTTTTAGAAGCTGAGGTTGATAATTATAAATTTGACTTAGTATTTTTTATCATCCCTGGACTGAATAAAGACTGTATACTAGGAATAAATATGTTGAAGGAAGGTGAGTGTACTATAGATTTCCAGCAAAATGTAATGCATATTAAAAATAGAAATTATAAGAAAAATGTAGAGGATCCTAATGAAATTGTACATATACATCAGATCGCTTTGGATAAAGAAACGGCCGATGAGGAATCTATTAACTTTCAAGAAGCTGTCGAAGAGTTAACTAATATAAATACAGAAACGAAGAAAAAATTAACTAAAATATTAATGAAAAATAGAAATCTATTCCGAGAAGAACCAGGCCGAATTCATGGATATGAACATGAACTACGTATCACGGACAACACCCCCTTCTTCCAAAAGGGATGGCCTATACCAATTTCCTATCAAGACAAAGTCGAAGATGAGATCCAGAAAATGTTAAGATACGGAGTGATCGAGCGAGCGAGCAGCCAATATATCAATCCCATGGTGACAGTTATAAAAAACGACCAGAGCGTAAGATTGTGTTTGGACGCCAGGGAGTTAAACAAGGTGATGATACCTGACTTCGACGGGGCACAACCAATCAACGAGCTCATTGCTAATTGCGGAGGAGTAAAATATATGTCATCGATCGATCTACGCTCCAGCTTCTGGCAGGTACCACTTAAGCGAGAATGCAGGGACTTCACCGGGTTTCTATATAAAGGAAAGACCTACCGCTTCACAGTCACACCGTTTGGATTAAAGACAAGTCTGGCCAGCCTGACGAGAGGATTGGATACTGTGTTGTCAGATGCAGTCAAGAAATTTACGATAATATATGTAGACGACTGCCTATGTCTATCTAACAGTCTGGAGGAACACCTCACACATTTGGATCTATTATTGACCAATTTATACGAAGCAAACATCACAGTAAACTTCAAAAAATCACAGTTTTTCCGTTGAGAAATTAATTATCTTGGTTACTGTTTATCAGTAGAAGGCCTTAGTCCTATGCCAGACAAGGTAAAGGCAATCCAAAATTTTCCACGTCCAAGAAATCAAAAGCAACTAAAAGGGTTTTTAGGACTTACAAATTTTTATAACAGATTTACCAGTCGATATGCTGAAACAACATCTTTATTAATACAATTGTTAAAGAAGGAGCGCTACTTCAAGTGGACGGAGCAGCACGACCGACAATTTAAATTAGTCAAAGAATTATTTATAGATACTGTAATTTTAAAACACCCAGATCTCAAGAAGCAATATTATTTACAAACGGATGCCAGCAACTACGCACTAGGAGGGCAATTGTTTCAATATGATGACGAAGGACACATCGCCGTCGTAGCTTTTACTAGCAGAACTTTCAAAGGTGCTGAATTAAACTGTCACACCACCGAGAAGGAACTGCTGAGTATCATACATTGTTTGAAGAAATTTCGGATATACTTATTAGGACATAAATTCACAATCATAACAGATAATAAAGCTCTCACATTCCTACACAAATGCCACCTATCAAATCCTAGAATTACCCGCTGGATACTGTGCATCCAAGAATACGATTTCGACATTGTGCATTGTAAAGGCAAAGAAAATATTGTAGCCGACATACTAAGCCGAAACCCAGAGGCCTCTATGGACAGCAGTGATGTCAGTTTTAGTGAAGAGATGGAAATTAATCGTATTACCTTGAAATTGGATAAGAAAATAATGAAGGATATAAAAAATATTGAGAAATTGCAGCGCCAAGATCCTAAATTGAACAAAATTATTTGTGAATTAGAAAGTAAGGAAGACTCTAAATTAAGTAATAAATATCAATATGTTAAAAAAAATCCTATACCGACAAGACAAGAAGTCATGGAAAATATATGCACCGAATAACATGAAAGAAAATTTAATTCAAGAATTACACGTTGTATACGGACACTGCGGCATACAAAAAACCGAAAGACTTTTTCGAGAGTACTTTACTGGAGACAGAATAAACAAAACGATACATCAAATCATTACTAAGTGCGATACATGTCAGCGATGTAAGGATCATCATAAGAATAATGTAGGAGAAACCATCCCGATGCTGCCAAAGAAGAAAGGGGAGTTAATCAGTATGGACTACTATGGACCCCTAATTACATCGACTGGAGGTGTTAAATACATTCTTGTTATCATCGATAATTTCACAAAGTCCGTCAAACTTTATGCGTTGAAAAGAGCTACAACTCGTGCTACCATAAATAGACTCAAACAATATATAGCGTCATGGGGAAAACCGTTATCAATTGTCACTGATAATGGAACCCAATTCACTATTAATATTTGGACAAGGAGTTTACGAGAACTAGGAATTAAACCGAAGTTTACCGCTATTCGGAACCCGTGTACAAATATAGCCGAGAGAACTAACAGACAACTAGGCAACTTATTTCGAGTATTTGTCAAAGAGGGCAAATTGGGCCAAGTATATCCAAGCCATTGAAATTTGTTTAAATGAGACATACCATAGTACCATTGAGATGAGTCCAATCGAGGCACACTTTGGAAAGAAACCAACCAGAGAGTGGACCAAATTTATTGACAGAAGTGTGATTTCCGAACCAACTACTTATAAGCCGGAAGACATTTATTTAAGGATGAAAGAAAAGAGAGAGCGACATGCAAATAAGATGAACCAAAGAGAACTAACAACACTCGCCATCGGTGACCTGGTATTAGTTAAAACATGTCCAATATCCGATGCAATGAATAAGATAATAGCGAAATTTTGCGACCTGTACGAAGGACCATATAGGGTTGCGAAGCAAAGAAGTAAAGCTACTTATACGTTAGAATATTTGGACGAGAAGAAAGGAACAAGAGGAAATTTCAATGTCCGACAGCTAAAGCAATATATTACCTGACAAGAAGAGCAGTAAAAGGAAATAATGCGTTAGTAACGATCGGTTACGTGAGTAAGCAAATTGTAGCACTCATATAATAAATATGATATAATAAAGTTATGTTTTTCTTTTATAAAATTGCTAAACTGCTATAATTGTTTTTATTATTTAGACAAAGCTTTTCGTCATTACTGACATCTTCAGGTCTTAAACAACCATGTTTAAGATTAAACCATGTTTAATCGTTGTTTAAGACCTGAAGATGTCAGTAATGACGAAAAGCTTTGTCTAAATAATAAAAACAATTATAGCAGTTTAGCAATTTTATAAAAGAAAAGTAAGGATGGCTGCTAATTTAAACAATACGAAGAATAAAGTTATGTATA
Organism: Magicicada septendecula; assembly: GCA_034769895.1. NCBI lineage: Eukaryota > Metazoa > Arthropoda > Insecta > Hemiptera > Cicadidae > Magicicada > Magicicada septendecula. The sequence continues at coordinate 399,355,846 of CM068369.1, read as the reverse complement.
ATAATTGTAAAATTTTAAAGTAATAATCGAAGTAAGGTTATCAACTGACGATGTATATCAGAGTAGAAGATTTATATTTTGTATATTATGTATAAGAATAAAAGTATATCTAAGAAAAACAAAAACAAAGACATTGAACAAAGACTAACAATGAAAGTAATGATAAGAACTAAGTGATAATTAATATGATATTATGAATTTTGTTGTTGTATGCATTTGCAAGTAGAAAATTATTGACAAATGAAAAATATATATAAGTGGATATTTAACTAATAGGAAGTAAGAAAGAACAGTAATAGTATCTAGGTGAATAATTATATGTAAACAGATGTACATAATGAATTAGGTAGTTGTTAATTCTATATTATGATATGTTAGGAAGATAAGTGGTCTGAATGGATGGTAGTGCGTAGGATTGTAAACAATTGGATAGGTTAGAATAGCAAACAGAGAAATTGAAACCGTTAGTAAGACCCTTTGCCAAGTAACAAGGTGTGAATGAGAGAGTGACAGGGGGATGAATGGGAGAGGTCATAAATCTCAGCCCAGACACAAGGGTACACTATATAGACATTTTCGAACGTAAACAAACCAAGTTGAACTTACTCGAACCCATTAAAGGGATTACATCACTAGCAATAAATGTAACTCATTAGATATTCATACTTAATTAATTAAAATTTACATAATTAATTAAAATTTACATAAAAAAAGGCACAAATTTTATTATTTGATTATGTTACACGCAATCAATTAATAAAAATTTAAGGACAATGTAACGTTTATTTTTGAAAATGTTTATAAAATTGTACAAGTAGTAAATAATAGCTAAAAATAATGTGTACTAGCAGTTATATTTGACAAAGACGTATGTGAGGGTGTGTGAAGGGAAAGTTTGTAAGACTGTCCTTTTGGCATTGTAACCTACAGACAGCTTGATGTGCTACGGCTGTAAAGTTAATTGTTTCACAAAAGAGTGACACTTATTAGATGTATGTGAGACGTTGTATTTCGCATCAGGCAGCTGGTCTGAGGGAAGAAAGACATAACCCCCAATAAACCAATCTACCCTTTTTAAAACTTTGACACAGACTGAAAGCAAAGAGTTTGTCAATTCGATACGGTACAACATTAGATGCCAGAAAAATTGCAACGTAGAAATTTGACGAAAGTCGTGATTACAAAGGAATATTCGTTCCAGACTCAAAACAAAGCCAGAGTGCAACTTGAAGATAAACAATGGTGCAGCAGATCGAACAATACCAGTATTGTATCTATGTCTAAGCGTAACAGAAATTGGACACTAGGAGACGGCCACGAGAGACAAAGAAATGTCGCCTGATTTACAATGGTAATGTGAAACTCACGAATTCTGGAGTGCTTGAATGAGATTCCTAGTAAATAGAGAAAACGGCTGTAGGAACAATCAGGACCAATGGTAGTTCGACAAGATAATCACGTGTTAAGCAGAGATACTCGAAAACCAATGACGAATATACAATTTATCACACTGGCTAAAGAACCAATAAGAGTATCCAAGCATATGGAAGATTCAGCAGAGGTAGGCGGGATGAGAGTTTACTTGGTAGATCTCAGAACAGAAAAACAGCAGTCTAGTACTCATCTACAAAATGATCACCACGAGTCATCTTAACTGGTTACTTCAGTGCGAACATTCAATTTATCAAAGTGAACAATGAAGTGAATACGACAAATCGTACGAAACTCGTTGTTATAATTATCACTAAATTCTAAACTCATAGCAAGAGATTTGAACAGTTAATCGCGTTCGACAGACTATTAGTATAAAGTAATATCACGCGAAGTCAACATGTAAACAGACTTTACATTTAATTAACTTCACCGTAATTTAAACAAAGTGTCGGAAAATACGGATACACAGTACAATACTAAGTGAAGACAAATTCAATTAACAGACATTCTACAATTACAAATAATTACCACAGAGGCATTAGACATAAAATCAGCAATCTAAACAACTACTTTTAAAAACATTATACATGAACTTTACCAACATCAATTAAGGACACTCATATTCAACACAATACGTGTGTCGTGAAAAGTGAACAGTTCGAGAATTCTTCAATAATTAAACAGTGATTGTGAGGTGCAGTGACCGCGAAAGGATACGTAATCTACAACGACTACGGAGACCAGCAACTACTAAACACAGAGGACCACATGATGTCACCGAGAGTATGAACTACGAATAATCAACGCTCTCAAACTAATGGTACTTTAGAGTTAAGTCAATAAACTCAATTCATTCAAGTCAAAGAACTGACACTAATAATTAATTAACCTTGAGAACTGCCTCTCAGTGCTCTGCATTCGACTGAAGCGAAATAAAACGTCAATTAGAAAACTCTTAAAAAATCATATCTAAACAGTAATCTAAATTTGCCAAATACAATTGTAGATTATAATTTACAATTATAAGTGTTAGAAAATTATTAAATGTTAATTAATCGCGATTTCAGAGATACTCATTGTTAAGATAAGAGAAGTGATTCTACTTAAGGAAATATCCATACAGAGTGTTATATTTGTAATTTGCTACAACTTAATTAATTAAATAAGCATTAGACATAATATTGTTGTTGTGTGTTTGGCAAATTAATCCTTTATATTGTAACGTGACAGATGTATGCATAATATTGAATTGCAAATGATCATTAGAATAATAATGTTATAATATTTAAATTTGGAAGAAAGCATTAAGTTTAATATAAATAGATTAATTCATAGCAACTGTGGAAAGAAATCATTATTATTTAAAAAATACAAGTTTAAATAAAAGGAGTTACTAGTGATGAGTCATCCAAAACCAGTCTCATAACCAAAGGTTTTCAAGGTATAACCCAGGAAGGTAAGAAAGTGAATAACCAAGCAGTACAGAATATGACCAAACCCACAACGACGAAGAATAAATAGAATAGAAACCCTAAAATAAGCCAAGATCAACCAATACAGGTGGTGTATTTCTAAAATCAAGAAGAAGATGGAGAAGATCCCAAGAAACCTGATGGCATCAAGAAGAAAATGGAGAAGATACCAGTCCCAGAAAGCAGGAGAAAAGAAGACAGATGAAAGAAGAAGAAGGCAGCATCCTGAAGAAGATGTCATGCTCTTATAAAAAACATCCAAATCCCCATACCCCCAAAATAAATCATTAACCAATAAAAGTATAACGAAATGAAAACCACATGTATCTAAATTTAAGAGAGAGAAGTGTATAAAGTAAAAGTTGCCTGTGAACTAAGATGAAACAATAATATAGTACCCATGGAACAAATCTCCATTGTAAAACACTAACCAATTTATTATGTTAATAAGACTATACGACCATTTAGCAATAACATAATATAAAAGTGCAAAGTGAACCAGTGATAGTTTTGGGTATTATAGAAAATAAACCTTGTCTTTCATTCTTGGCAATCACAAACATTGAATACAATGAAATATGCAATTTTCAATGACTTGAAATGTGTACTGTGAGAATATGTTACTTAAAAGACATAAATCTGTTTAAAGTAACATTTTGTTTTATATGCAAAAAGAAAAACAGATTTCATAATACTTTTTGAACAATTTATGCTATTTATTTATTTATGACAGGGTACAATTCCCCAAAGACAATGTGTAAAAGACGGTATAAAAACTGTAGAATCCCACTTATAATAATAGTTAGCAACAAGAATATAGATATAAGGTTTTTATGTATATAGTATAAGAATGTTTAAAAATGTGTTAGATATAAGGCCAATTGTTTGGGTCTGATACAACTAACATCAGAACTATAAAAATAATTACTACTTGTAAATAGTAGGAAGTAATTAAGACTTGAGTTAGTAAAAAAACCTTTTTTGTGAACCGTATTTCCATGTTGGAAATAAGGATTTTGTTGTAAAATGTCTGAAGGTTGAAGACAACCATTTATTTAAAAAAATATTCTTTATTTGATTAACTGTTATTGGTATTGTAACCAATACTCATTGTTATTGTGTAATTTGGAAAAATGTTTAGTTTATAAGACTATATTTAAAAGTCAGAGAGGGTATCACACATCATATATTGTTTGTAAAATATTTTGTAAGAAAAAATTGTTAAAAAATCATAGGCCAGAGAAAGAAAACCAAAATTCATTAAAACAGAGAAATTACTCATTTAAATGTAAATAAACAAAACGGATTTAGACAAAACAAACTTGAAATCAAGCCATATAATTGCACATACCATTTAGAAAGATTTTAATAAATTATATTCAGAATTATAAATAAAAATGAAAATGACTAAACTCAGAAATTTAGACATGGGAGTCATATATTCCAGAATAATGTTTCAGAATACAACTAATTCAGTTAATTACAAGAAAATAAGGGAATATGAACCTTTTTAATACAATATAAGATGATTAATATTAAATATGACGGATAAAATGGATGAATTTTATATGACAGGAAGTATGTTTTGACTTTTCAGAGAATACCAAAATGAAAGTAAAATTACTAATTTTAGACAGAAAACACTATAAAACGGCATTATTTAATCTTAAAATAACCAGAATGAACTGAAAGATTAATTTAAATAACATCTAGTGAATAAAATTGATAAATAACCAAAGTTTAGGCAATCATATAATGAATTATTATATATGCACAGGATATGAAAATATATTTGAACAATGTTAAGAATAATATTATATTAGCTAAGAGTTTAATTGAAACTGGAGGAAATAAGATAGTTGATTATTGGTATTGGAACGGTTAATATGACGAGCGTTTTGTGTCGAATCTAACCTAACTTACAACGGTAATGTCAAGCGAGTGAATAGTACGGTTTTTGTGAAATCGCGAGTGACTTATAAAACACTTCTAGAACACTCACATTATAACAGAAACAATCAAGAAACAATAAATAACACTGAACAATACATATCTATTCCGAAAAAAACACCACAAAACACCAGAAAACTGTATAATACAATAACCATATTAGTGTCGGAATCGGGAAGAGTGTTTGAACTTATAATTACACAGAGACACAAAATACAACCCAGAAACATTACACCAGGCACTACACAACATTTAACAAGAGATTTGCAGACACCAGAACAGGAATACCGCCGGAAAATATATTATTCAGAACGTAGCAGAAACGAGTAACATTTGGACCAGCTTGATGGCAGCCATTTGCTTTTGACGATCCCAATGCCTTCTCCGTGATCAACGTCAGCTGTTGGTGAAAACAATTATATGATTTTCAAATTTATTATTCAATGTTTGTATTTAGTAATAATTATTAATTTGTTGTAACGTTATACTTTTTAAATATTGGCCCGATTTCTCTGACTTTGATAATAATTGGCTGTTTAAAGAACCCTGTATGAATTTTATATAATATACTTTGTAACTTTTTCGATATCCTGAGAGTCGATATTAATCGATAAGAGTCAATATTGCCATTAACTAATAAAACATTAATACTTTTCAACACTAAATAGTTCTTTATTTCATAAATATTACTAATTACCACTAATATAATTCTAATTAACAATCTACCAGGACTTTACCACCTATAAGTGAAGATAACCTAAAAAACATAAAAGGTAAACAAGTATCGACTGTCCTGGAGACAATCTTATGAGTGGTGGTAGTTTATTTAAAATATACCAGAACTTCAATAAAATTTTTCAGAAGAGTGTTACACTTTTTAAAACCTCGCAGCACTCTATTAATTAATTGATTATAATTAATTAATTAATAAAATTATAATTTTTTTTAAATTATAATTTTTTTTAAACACATTTTTTTTTTATTTTTCTTCAAAACAACAATTTTTGTTTTGAAACTTTTGGTGGAGCTGAACATATATTTCTTCATCAACATTACGCTACGCGACCGGTCTTGCTACCATAGGGACTCGACCAGCTGGGAAACTTAAGGAAGTGTTTCAGGCCAGTAAGACGCCGAGAGCCACACCAATTAAACACACCGATTAAGAACACACAGACTCAATCTAAATCAATCTTTTTATTTTATTACAAATTGGATAGCCCAAACAGTGGGGCTTGATCACATTGGATAATCAGAATCTTTTTTATTTTATTACAAATTGGCGCCCAACGTGGGGCTTTAATTAGCGATTGGAAGGCCAATAAATTCTGCCCAATCACTAGTTGGAGCTAGGCAGCAGCTACAAAGTCAGAGAAAGATAATAAAAAGGGAACAACGACAAGCAGAATGGCAGAACTAACACCAAAAGAAGATACGAGCACGGAGAGGATAAGGGAAATGTTCTCAGAATTTACGGAGGATCAAAAATCGATGATAATGGAAAGGCTCCTACAGAAAATGATTAAGAAACTGGACGAGGACATTAAGGAAATGGATGAGGCCAGATTAAAAAGAGAAGAATTAAGAAAAGAGAAGACCGAAGAAATAAAATATGATAGTAAACCAGAACCAGAAGAAGTACCAAATGATAAAACGCAGGAACAAGTAATGGTAGTACCTGGAATTAAAACTAGCGGAAATAAGGATAATATTAAACCAAGGAAAAGGAGAATGTATCCAAGAAATGTAATAAAAACTAAGGAAGAGTTGGAGATGATGAACCATGGATTAATTGATGGCAATAATATCCCATTTACCAATGACAAAGACATCATGTATTCCAGGAATTATAGAAGGAGAATCGAAGTAATTTCAGAAATAATTTACCACAAGGCAGTAGTCTACTACTGGGAAAGGACCAGAGGTAAACAGAATATGACATGTGGACCAGATCAATTTTAGGCAGGACTGGACAGTGGATTTCAGAAATATGGAAATGTGATATCGTACCAGACTGTAATGACGGCACAGATGAATCACCAGAATGTATTCCATTAGTGTGCCATCCAGGACAGTTCCAGGGTTCGGTTAGACTAAAATATATTCCTTCAGAGTGGATATGTGATGGTAAACCAGCTTATGGTGTTTCAGATAAACAAATAATAAGTGATAACCCAGATGGAGATCCTCACATATATTTGTCAGGTAATACAAAACATGGACCAGAAAAGTATTGGTGTATACAATAATATGATAGAGGGAAGAAGCCCAGTAATTACGACGGCCCTAACAACCCGCCGCGTAATAACCAGTTTAACGGTAATTTTAACGGCGTTAGGAATAACAACCCCTACCCAAACAATAGAAACAATTTTTATCAACAAAATAATAATGTCCCATACAGTCAGAGAAATCCATATCCCAACAATAATGGTGACAGACCTTACCCACCTAACCGAAATTACTATCATAATAATTTTAGTAATAACAATAATAGCAATAATAATAACCGAGTGTCGCGCCCTAGGGTAAATTTTATAAGAGCAACTGAGATGATGGACCCTGGTTGACACAGATACCACACACCATCAAGAAAAGGGACGGAGATCATGATAACCGACTACGGCGAAAAACAATGGTGAAGGAGACGAAATAAATATCACTGAAAGGAAATGATACGAAGAATAAACATAGAAACAAAACTGGGTTTTATGAGTGAAGACTATTTAAGAAAATGAACATGACAAATAAGAATATGAGCAATGGAGCGACATAAAGAAAATCGTCCATCTTCCTGGGTATATAAAAGAAAAGAAAATTTATAAGAAAAGAAAAAGTGGAGATCAACTTATTAAAGTATAAATAATATGGTCCAGTGTAGAGTACAATATATAACCATATATTGTGGTAAATGATAAGCATAACAATACATATGGGTTGAAGGAAATCGTTTCAGGAAAAATCAAAGGAGTGTACAATCAAGTTTCTATGAAGAAATATTATGAACAATGAGTTGGGAGTTTTGAATTTTGAATTTAATTTAATATATTAAAAAATTCTAAAATATGTAAGAACAACTTACAACCTAATAATTTTGAACAAACTTTATGGAAGACAAAGAAAGAGAGAGAAAAAATGGAGTAAGTACATCTTACTACAACCTAATAATTTTGGAGAAAAACTTTATGGAAGAAAGAAAGAGAAAGAGAGAGAATTTTTTATATAAATTTAAAAAAATTCTAAAATATGTAAGAACAACTTACAACCTGATAATTTTGGAAGGAACTTTAAGGAAGAAAGAAAAAGAAAGACTTTTGAATTGAAATATATTTATAAAAATTTAAAATTGAGTAAGTACATCTTACTACAACCTGATAATTTGGAACAAAACTTTATGGAAGAAAGAGAAAAAGAGAGAATTTTGAATTTTGAACTTAATATTAAAAATTTAAATTAAGTAAGCACAGCTTACTACCACTGAATTATGAGAAAAACATTTTGGAAGAATTAAGAAGAAAGGAATGTTGAATTTAATATACAAAAAATTTAAAAATGATGTAAGACCAACTTACTATAACTAAGTTTGTGAGAAAACTTTATGGTAAATAATTAAGAAGAATTTGAATTTGGAGAAATACCGAAACATTCAGAAATAATAGTAAAATCACATTACTATAAACAATTCTGAATGAAACAATTCTGGGAATAAATGATTTAAACAGAATTTGAATGTTGATAGAACGTCAGAACTTTGAAACAAGATAAGATCAACATATTACAAGGATTTATGAGAAATATTTTTCAATTAAATAAAAATAATAGTTTGAATTTTACATTAAAACTAACCAAGTTCCAAAAAATAATTATGTGTCAATTATAATTGAATTGAGAAGAAAATAAAGTGATTAATTCAGAAAAGAAAAATTAATTTTAATCCAGAATAAATGCTAGATATTCACAATAGCATTTGAAGGAGTAGAGAATAATAACAAAAAAGAGTGTAATATCCAAGAAAAGAAAAAATTTAGAAGCAAAGAGACTAATTACTTATGAAACGATAATGAAAACAGTTAATTAAGGGCAAAGAAGAACAACTCATACCAAACAGATGGAGAAGATGATTTTGAACGAATGATAATAATAAGACCTATATGAAATGCAAAGAGAAGAAATACCACATGAAATATAATATAAATGAATTAATGTTATTGAATGCGAAGGCGGATTAATAACTTTCTAAGAGAAAGGAAAGAACCAAAATGTTTAAATAAAATGATCAATATAACAACCTGAATATCTAATGTAAAGATACAATGTTAAAAAATTAAATATAATATATTAAGACCATTCAAATAATGAATAAGAAAGACTATATATAAAGACCATGCTAATACTATGAGTAACCAAAAGAAAGTATAAAGAGAATTCAGATGGAGAAGAAAGAGAGTTACACTGTAAACAGTAACCAGAATTATTAAAAGAAAGGTTTTCAACCATAATTAAAATAAATATATCAGACAAGTTAAGAGTTTTGAAAAAATATATATATAATGAGTATAATAATAATTATGAAGATTTATTAAGATAGAAAATGTGAGATAATCTGAGAGACTACGAAGTGAATAATCCAAAGATATTTTTATTAGTCGAAAATGAGACTACTTTTTATTTATTTATTCGATGACTGACTGAAGATAATTCCAGCAGCATTATGTTTTTTTTGAGCAGGGATGGATATGCCTCTGTACTCAATTTATAGAAGTGGTGTATGGCCAACAGAGAAGTAGCGTACAGTGCCCCTCTGATCTGCCCCAGCCCACATGATAGGGAATGTTAAGGAATTAGTATCCCAAGGATACAACACGAAGTTGATAAAGAAAGAAAATGTATTACAATAATAATATATCTCAGAAGACACTAACTATCCGAAAAGGATCAGTAGTAAAACAAATAACCATATATATAAAATTAATTAAACTCTAATATAAAAAAGTCGATATAAAAATGGAGAAGGAAATGAATTATAAGAAATGATGAAATTATCATAAGAAATTATTTCATCCATAAACATGTCTGAAATAATTACTTCTGGAGGAGAGCAATCTGTAACGTGACAGATGTATGCATAATATTGAATGGCAATTGATCATTAGAATAATAAAGTTATAATATTTAAATTTGGAAGAAAGCATTAAGTTTAATATAAATAGATTAATTCATAGCAACTGTGGAAAGAAATCATTATTATTTAAAAAATACAAGTTCAAACAAAAGGAGTTACTAGTGATGAGTCATCCAAAACCAGTCTCATAACCAAAGGTTTTCAAGGTATAACCCAGGAAGGTAAGAAAGTGAATAACCAAGCAGTACAGAATATGACCAAACCCACAACGACGAAGAATAAATAGAATAGAAACCCTAAAATAAGCCAAGATCAACCAATACAGGTGGTGTATTTCTAAAATCAAGAAGAAGATGGAGAAGATCCCAAGAAACCTGATGGCATCAAGAAGAAGATGGAGAAGATACCAGTCCCAGAAGGCAGGAGAAAAGAAGACAGATGAAAGAAGAAGAAGGCAGCATCCTGAAGAAGATGTCATGCTCTTATAAAAGACACCCAAATCCCCATACCCCCAAAATAAATCATTAACCAATAAAAGTATAACGAAATGAAAACCACATGTATATAAATTTAAGAGAGAGAAGTGTATAAAGTAAAAGTTGCCTGTGAACTAAGATGAAACAATAATATAGTACCCATGGAACAAATCTCCATTGTAAAACACTAACCAATTTATTATGTTAATAAGACTATACGACCATTTAGCAATAACATAATATAAAAGTGCAAAGTGAACCAGTGATAGTTTTGGGTATTATAGAAAACAAACCTTGTCTTTCATTCTTGGCAGTCACAAACATTGAATACAATGAAATATGCAATTTTCAATGACTTGAAATGTGTACTGTGAGAATAAGTTACTTATAAGACATAAATCTGTTTAAAATAACATTTTGTTTTATATGCAAAAAGAAAAACAGATTTCATAATAATTTTTGAACAATTTATGCTATTTATTTATTTATGACAGGGTACAATTCCCCAAAGACAATGTGTAAAAGACGGTATAAAAACTGTAGAATCCCACTTATAATAATAGTTAGCAACAAGAATATAGATATAAGGTTTTTATGTATATAGTATAAGAATGTTTAAAAATGTGTTAGATATAAGGCCATTTGTTTGGGTCTGATACAACTAACATCAGAACTATAAAAATAATTACTACTTGTAAATAGTAGGAAGTAATTAAGACTTGAATTAGTAAAAAAACCTTTTTTGTGAACCGTATTTCCATGTTGGAAATAAGGATTTTGTTGTAAAATGTCTGAAGGTTGAAGACAACCATTTATTTAAAAAAATATTCTTTATTTGATTAACTGTTATTGGCATTGTAACCAATACTCATTGTTATTGTGTAATTTGGAAAAATATTTAGTTTATAAGACTATATTTAAAAGTCAGAGAGGGTATCACACATCATATATTGTTTGTAAAATATTTTGTAAGAAAAAATTGTTAAAAAATCATAGGCCAGAGAAAGAAAACCAAAATTCATTAAAACAGAGAAATTACTCATTTAAATGCAAATAAACAAAAGGGATTTAGACAAAATAAACTTGAAATCAAGCCATATAATTGCACATACCATTTAGAAAGATTTTAATAAATTATATTCAGAATTATAAATAAAAATGAAAATGACTAAACTCAGAAATTTAGACATGGGAGTCATATATTCCAGAATAATGTTTCAGAATACAACTAATTCAGTTAATTACAAGAAAATAAGGGAATATAAACCTTTTTAATACAATATAAGATGATTAATATTAAATATAACGGATAAAATGGATGAATTTTATATAATGACAGGAAGTATGTTTTGACTTTTCAGAGAATACCAAAATGAAAGTAAAATTACTAATTTTAGACAGAAAACACTATAAAACGGCATTATTTAATCTTAAAATAACCAGAATGAACTGAAAGATTAATTTAAATAACATCTAGTGAATAAAATTGATAAATAACCAAAGTTTAGGCAATTATATAGTGAATTATTATATATGCACAGGATATGAAAATATATTTGAACAATGTTAAGAATAATATTATACTAGCTAAGAGTTTAATTGAAACTGGAGGAAATAAGATAGTTGATTATTGGTATTCGAACGGTTAATATGACGAGCGTTTTGTGTCGAATCTAACCTAACTTACAGCGGTAATGTCAAGCGAGTGAATAGTACGGTTTTTGTGAAATCGCGAGTGACTTATAAAACACTTCTAGAACACTCACATTATAACAGAAACAATCAATAAACAATAAATAACACTGAACAATACATATCTATTCCGAAAAAACACCACAAAACACCAGAAAACTGTATAATACAATAACCATATTAGTGTCGGAATCGGGAAGAGTGTTTGAACTTATAATTACACAGAGACACAAAATACAACCCAGAAACATTACACCAGGCACTACACAACATTTAACAAGAGATTTGCAGACACGAGAACAGGAATACCGCCGGAAAATATATTATTCAGAACGTAGCAGAAACGAGTAACATTTGGACCAGCTTGATGGCAGCCATTTGCTTTTGACGATCCCAATGCCTTCTCCGTGATCAACGTCAGCTGTTGGTGAAAACAATTATATGATTTTCAAATTTATTATTCAATGTTTGTATTTAGTAATAATTATTAATTTGTTGTAACGTTATACTTTTTAAATATTGGCCCGATTTCTCTGACTTTGATAATAATTGGCTGTTTAAAGAACCCTGTATGAATTTTATATAATATACTTTGTAACTTTTTCGATATCCTGAGAGTCGATATTAATCGATAAGAGTCAATATTGCCATTAACTAATAAAACATTAATACTTTTCAACACTAAATAGTTCTTTATTTCATAAATATTACTAATTACCACTAATATAATTCTAATTAACAATCTACCAGGACTTTACCACCTATAAGTGAAGATAACCTAAAAAACATAAAAGGTAAACAAGTATCGACTGTCCTGGAGACAATCTTATGAGTGGTGGTAGTTTATTTAAAATATACCAGAACTTCAATAAAATTTTTCAGAAGAGTGTTACACTTTTTAAAACCTCGCAGCTCATTAATTAATTGATTATAATTAATTAATTAATTAAATTATATAATTTTTTTTAATTATATTTTTTTTTTTAACACATATTTTTTTTTTTTTTCTTCAAAACAACAATTTTTGTTTTGAAACTTTTGTTGGAGCTGAACATATATTTCTTCATCAACATTACGCTACTCGACCGGTCTTACTACCATAGGGACTCGACCAGCTGGGAAACTTAAGGAAGTGTTTCAGGCCAGTAAGACGCCGAGAGCCACACCAATTAAACACACCGATTAAGAACACACAGGCTCAATCTAAATCAATCTTTTTATTTTATTACAAATTGGATAGCCCAAACAGTGGGGCTTGATCACATTGAATAATCAGAATCTTTTTTATTTTATTACAAATTGGCGCCCAACGTGGGGCTTTAATTAGCGATTGGAAGGCCAATAAATTCTGCCCAATCACTAGTTGGAGCTAGGCAGCAGCTACAAAGTCAGAGAAAGATAATAAAAAGGGAACAACGACAAGCAGAATGGCAGAACTAACACCAAAAGAAGATACGAGCACGGAGAGGATAAGGGAAATGTTCTCAGAATTTACGGAGGATCAAAAATCGATGATAATGGAAAGGCTCCTACAGAAAATGATTAAGAAACTGGACGAGGACATTAAGGAAATGGATGAGGCCAGATTAAAAAGAGAAGAATTAAGAAAAGAGAAGACCGAAGAAATAAAATATGATAGTAAACCAGAACCAGAAGAAGTAGCAAATGATAAAACGCAGGAACAAGTAATGGTAGTACCTGGAATTAAAACTAGCGGAAATAAGGAAAATATTAAACCAAGGAAAAGGAGAATGTATCCAAGAAATGTAATAAAAACTAAGGAAGAGTTGGAGATGATGAACCATGGATTAATTGATGGCAATAATATCCCAATTAGCAATGACAAAGACATCATGTATTCCAGGAATTATAGAAGGAGAATCGAAGTAATTTCAGAAATAATTTACCACAAGGCAGTAGTCTACTACTGGGAAAGGACCAGAGGTCAACAGAATATGACATGTGGACCAGATCAATTTCAGGCAGGACTGGACAGTGGATTTCAGAAAGATGGAAATGTGATATCGTACCAGACTGTAATGACAGCACAGATGAATCACCAGAATGTATTCCATTAGTGTGCCATCCAGGACAGTTCCAGGGTACGGTTAGACTAAAATATATTCCTTCAGAGTGGATATGTGATGGTAAACCAGCTTATGGTGTTTCAGATAAACAAATAATAAGTGATAACCCAGGTGAAGATCATCACATATATTTGTCAGGTAATACAAAACATGGACCAGAAAAGTATTGGTGTATACAATACTATGATAGAGGGAACCAGCCCAGTAATTACGACGGCCCTAACAACCCGCCGCGTAATAACCAGTTTAACGGTAATTTTAACGGCGTTAGGAATAACAACCCCTACCCAAACAATAGAAACAATTTTTATCAACAAAATAATAATGTCCCATACAGTCAGAGAAATCCATATCCCAACAATAATGGTGACAGACCTTACCCACCTAACCGAAATTACTATCATAATAATTTTAGTAATAACAATAATAGCAATAATAATAACCGAGTGTCGCGCCCTAGGGTAAATTTTATAAGAGCAACTGAGATGATGGACCCTGGTTGACACAGATACCACACACCATCAAGAAAAGGGACGGAGATCATGATAACCGACTACGGCGAAAAACAATGGTGAAGGAGACGAAATAAATATCACTGAAAGGAAATGATACGAAGAATAAACATAGAAACAAAACTGGGTTTTATGAGTGAAGACTATTTAAGAAAATGAACATGACAAATAAGAATATGAGCAATGGAGCGACATAAAGAAAATCGTCCATCTTCCTGGGTATATAAAAGAAAAGAAAATTTATAAGAAAAGAAAAAGTGGAGATCAACTTATTAAAGTATAAATAATATGGTCCAGTGTAGAGTACAATATATAACCATATATTGTGGTAAATGATAAGCATAACAATACATATGAGTTGAAGGAAATCGTTTCAGGAAAAATCAAAGGAGTGAACAATCAAGCTTCTATGAAGAAATATTATGAACAATGAGTTGGGAGTTTTGAATTTTGAATTTAATTTAATATATTAAAAAATTTTAAATATGTAAGAACAACTGACAACCTAATAATTTTGAACAAACTTTATGGAAGACAAAGAAAGAGAGAGAAAAAATGGAGTAAGTACATCTTACTACAACCTAATAATTTTGGAGAAAAACTTTATGGAAGAAAGAAAGAGAAAGAGAGAGAATTTTTTATATAAATTTTAAAAAATTCTAAAATATGTAAGAACAACTTACAACCTGATAATTTTGGAACGAACTTTATGGAAGAAAGAAAAAGAAAGACTTTTGAATTGAAATATATTTATAAAAATTTAAAATTGAGTAAGTACATCTTACTACAACCTGATAATTTGGAACAAAACTTCATGGAAGAAAGAGAAAAAGAGAATTTTGAATTTTGAACTTAATATTAAAAATTTAAATTAAGTAAGCACAGCTTACTACCACTGAATTATGAGAAAAACATTTTGGAAGAATTAAGAAGAAAGGAATTTTGAATTTAATATACAAAAAATTTAAAAATGAAGTAAGACCAACTTACTATAACTAAGTTTGTGAGAAAACTTTATGGTAAATAATTAAGAAGAATTTGAATTTGGAGAAATACCGAAACATTCAGAAATAATAGTAAAATCACATTACTATAAACAATTCTGAATGAAACAATTCTGGGAATAAATGAATTAAACAGAATTTGAATGTTGATAGAACGTCAGAACTTTGAAACAAGATAAGATCAACATATTACAAGGATTTATGAGAAATATTTTTCAGTTAAATAAAAATAATAGTTTGAATTTTACATTAAAACTAACCAAGTTCCAAAAAATAATTATGTGTCAATTATAATTGAATTGAGAAGAAAATCAAGTGATTAATTCAGAAAAGAAAAATTAATTTTAATCCAGAATAAATGCTAGATATTCACAATAGCATTTGAAGGAGTAGAGAAGAATAACAAAAAAGAGTGTAATATCCAAGAAAAGAAAAAATTTGGAAGCAAAGAGACTAATTACTTATGAAATGATAATGAAAACTGTTAATTAAGAGCAAAGAAGAACAACTCATACCAAACAGATGGAGAAGATGATTTTGAACGAATGATAATAAAAAGACCTATATGAAATGCAAAGAGAAGAAATACCACATGAAATATAATATAAATGAATTAATGTTATTGAATGCGAAGGCGGATTAATAACTTTCTAAGAGAAAGGAAAGAACCAAAATGTTTAAATAAAATGATCAATATAACAACCTGAATATCTAATGTAAAGATACAATGTTAAAAAATTAAATATAATATATTAAGACCATTCAAATAATGAATAAGAAAGACTATATATAAAGACCATGCTAATACTATGAGTAACCAAAAGAAAGTATAAAGAGAATTCAGATGGAGAAGAAAGAGAGTTACACTGTAAACAGTAACCAGAATTATTAAAAGAAAGGTTTTCAACCATAATTAAAATAAATATATCAGACAAGTTAAGAGTTTTGAAAAAATATATATATAATCAGTATAATAATAATTATGAAGATTTATTAAGATAGAAAATGTGAGATAATCTGAGAGACTACGAAGTGAATAATCCAAAGATATTTTTATTAGTCGAAAATGAGACTACTTTTTATTTATTTATTCGATGACTGACTGAAGATAATTCCAGCAGCATTATGTTTTTTTTTTTTTTTGAGCAGGGATGGATATGCCTCTGTACTCAATTTATAGAAGTGGTGTATGGCCAACAGAGAAGTAGCGTACAGTGCCCCTCTGATCTGCCCCAGCCCACATGATAGGGAATGTTAAGGAATTAGTATCCCAAGGATACAACACGAAGTTGATAAAGAAAGAAAATGTATTACAATAATAATATATCTCAGAAGACACTAACTATCCGAAAAGGATCAGTAGTAAAACAAATAACCATATATATAAAATTAATTAAACTCTAATATAAAAAAGTCGATATAAAAATGGAGAAGGAAATGAATTATAAGAAATGATGAAATTATCATAAGAAATTATTTCATCCATAAACATGTCTGAAATAATTACTTCTGGGGGAGAGCAATCTGTAACGTGACAGATGTATGCATAATATTGAATGGCAATTGATCATTAGAATAATAAAGTTATAATATTAAATTTGGAAGAAAGCATTAAGTTTAATATAAATAGATTAATTCATAGCAACTGTGGAAAGAAATCATTATTATTTAAAAAATACAAGTTCAAATAAAATGAGTTACTAGTGATGAGTCATCCAAAACCAGTCTCATAACCAATGGTTTTCAAGGTATAACCCAGGAAGGTAAGAAAGTGAATAACCAAGCAGTACAGAATATGACCAAACCCACAACGACGAAGAATAAATAGAATAGAAACCCTAAAATAAGCCAAGATCAACCAATACAGGTGGTGTATTTCTAAAATCAAGAAGAAGATGGAGAAGATCCCAAGAAACCTGATGGCATCAAGAAGAAGATGGAGAAGATACCAGTCCCAGAAGGCAGGAGAAAAGAAGACAGATGAAAGAAGAAGAAGGCAGCATCCTGAAGAAGATGTCATGCTCTTATAAAAGACACCCAAATCCCCATACCCCCAAAATAAATCATTAACCAATAAAAGTATAACGAAATGAAAACCACATGTATATAAATTTAAGAGAGAGAAGTGTATAAAGTAAAAGTTGCCTGTGAACTAAGATGAAACAATAATATAGTACCCATGGAACAAATCTCCATTGTAAAACACTAACCAATTTATTATGTTAATAAGACTATACGACCATTTAGCAATAACATAATATAAAAGTGCAAAGTGAACCAGTGATAGTTTTGGGTATTATAGAAAATAAACCTTGTCTTTCATTCTTGGCAGTCACAAACATTGAATACAATGAAATATGCAATTTTCAATGACTTGAAATGTGTACTGTGAGAATATGTTACTTATAAGACATAAATCTGTTTAAAATAACATTTTGTTTTATATGCAAAAAGAAAAACAGATTTCATAATACTTTTTGAACAATTTATGCTATTTATTTATTTATGACAGGGTACAATTCCCCAAAGACAATGTGTAAAAGACGGTATAAAAACTGTAGAATCCCACTTATAATAATAGTTAGCAACAAGAATATAGATATAAGGTTTTTATGTATATAGTATAAGAATGTTTAAAAATGTGTTAGATATAAGGCCATTTGTTTGGGTCTGATACAACTAACATCAGAACTATAAAAATAATTACTACTTGTAAATAGTAGGAAGTAATTAAGACTTGAGTTAGTAAAAAAACCTTTTTTGTGAACCGTATTTCCATGTTGGAAATAAGGATTTTGTTGTAAAATGTCTGAAGGTTGAAGACAACCATTTATTTAAAAAAATATTCTTTATTTGATTAACTGTTATTGGTATTGTAACCAATACTCATTGTTATTGTGTAATTTGGAAAAATGTTTAGTTTATAAGACTATATTTAAAAGTCAGAGAGGGTATCACACATCATATATTGTTTGTAAAATATTTTGTAAGAAAAAATTGTTAAAAAATCATAGGCCAGAGAAAGAAAACCAAAATTCATTAAAACAGAGAAATTACTCATTTAAATGCAAATAAACAAAAGGGATTTAGACAAAATAAACTTGAAATCAAGCCATATAATTGCACATACCATTTAGAAAGATTTTAATAAATTATATTCAGAATTATAAATAAAAATGAAAATGACTAAACTCAGAAATTTAGACATGGGAGTCATATATTCCAGAATAATGTTTCAGAATACAACTAATTCAGTTATTACAAGAAAATAAGGGAATATAAACCTTTTTAATACAATATAAGATGATTAATATTAAATATAACGGATAAAATGGATGAATTTTATATAATGACAGGAAGTATGTTTTGACTTTTCAGAGAATACCAAAATGAAAGTAAAATTACTAATTTTAGACAGAAAACACTATAAAACGGCGTTATTTAATCTTAAAATAACCAGAATGAACTGAAAGATTAATTTAAATAACATCTAGTGAATAAAATTGATAAATAACCAAAGTTTAGGCAATCATATAGTGAATTATTATATATGCACAGGATATGAAAATATATTTGAACAATGTTAAGAATAATATTATATTAGCTAAGAGTTTAATTGAAACTGGAGGAAATAAGATAGTTGATTATTGGTATTCGAACGGTTAATATGACGAGCGTTTTGTGTCGAATCTAACCTAACTTACAGCGGTAATGTCAAGCGAGTGAATAGTACGGTTTTTGTGAAATCGCGAGTGACTTATAAAACACTTCTAGAACACTCACATTATAACAGAAACAATCAAGAAACAAGGAATAACACTGAACAATACATATCTATTCCGAAAAAAACACCACAAAACACCATAAAACTGTATAATACAATAACCATATTAGTGTCGGAATCGGGAAGAGTGTTTGAACTTATAATTACACAGAGACACAAAATACAACCCAGAAACATTACACCAGGCACTACACAACATTTAACAAGAGATTTGCAGACACCAGAACAGGAATACCGCCGGAAAATATATTATTCAGAACGTAGCAGAAACGAGTAACATTTGGGCCAGCTTGATGGCAGCCATTTGCTTTTGACGATCCCAATGCCTTCTCCGTGATCAACGTCAGCTGTTGGTGAAAACAATTATATGATTTTCAAATTTATTATTCAATGTTTGTATTTAGTAATAATTATTAATTTGTTGTAACGTTATACTTTTTAAATATTGGCCCGATTTCTCTGACTTTGATAATAATTGGCTGTTTAAAGAGCCCTGTATGAATTTTATATAATATACTTTGTAACTTTTTCGATATCCTGAGAGTCGATATTAATCGATAAGAGTCAATATTGCCATTAACTAATAAAACATTAATACTTTTCAACACTAAATAGTTCTTTATTTCATAAATATTACTAATTACCACTAATATAATTCTAATTAACAATCTACCAGGACTTTACCACCTATAAGTGAAGATAACCTAAAAAAATAAAAGGTAAACAAGTATCGACTGTCCTGGAGACAATCTTATGAGTGGTGGTAGTTTATTTAAAATATACCAGAACTTCAATAAAATTTTTCAGAAGAGTGTTACACTTTTTAAAACCTCGCAGCACTCTATTAATTAATTAATTAAATTATAATTTTTTTTAATTATAATTTTTTTTAAACACATTTTTTTTTTATTTTTCTTCAAAACAACAATTTTTGTTTTGAAACTTTTGGTGGAGCTGAACATATATTTCTTCATCAACATTACGCTACTCGACCGGTCTTGCTACCATAGGGACTCGACCAGCTGGGAAACTTAAGGAAGTGTTTCAGGCCAGTAAGACGCCGAGAGCCACACCAATTAAACACACCGATTAAGAACACACAGGCTCAATCTAAATCAATCTTTTTATTTTATTACAAATTGGATAGCCCAAACAGTGGGGCTTGATCACATTGAATAATCAGAATCTTTTTTATTTTATTACAAATTGGCGCCCAACGTGGGGCTTTAATTAGCGATTGGAAGGCCAATAAATTCTGCCCAATCACTAGTTGGAGCTAGGCAGTAGCTACAAAGTCAGAGAAAGATAATAAAAAGGGAACAACGACAAGCAGAATGGCAGAACTAACACCAAAAGAAGATACGAGCACGGAGAGGATAAGGGAAATGTTCTCAGAATTTACGGAGGATCAAAAATCGATGATAATGGAAAGGCTCCTACAGAAAATGATTAAGAAACTGGACGAGGACATTAAGGAAATGGATGAGGCCAGATTAAAAAGAGAAGAATTAAGAAAAGAGAAGACCGAAGAAATAAAATATGATAGTAAACCAGAACCAGAAGAAGTAGCAAATGATAAAACGCAGGAACAAGTAATGGTAGTACCTGGAATTAAAACTAGCGGAAATAAGGAAAATATTAAACCAAGGAAAAGGAGAATGTATCCAAGAAATGTAATAAAAACTAAGGAAGAGTTGGAGATGATGAACCATGGATTAATTGATGGCAATAATATCCCAATTAGCAATGACAAAGACATCATGTATTCCAGGAATTATAGAAGGAGAATCGAAGTAATTTCAGAAATAATTTACCACAAGGCAGTAGTCTACTACTGGGAAAGGACCAGAGGTCAACAGAATATGACATGTGGACCAGATCAATTTCAGGCAGGACTGGACAGTGGATTTCAGAAAGATGGAAATGTGATATCGTACCAGACTGTAATGACAGCACAGATGAATCACCAGAATGTATTCCATTAGTGTGCCATCCAGGACAGTTCCAGGGTACGGTTAGACTAAAATATATTCCTTCAGAGTGGATATGTGATGGTAAACCAGCTTATGGTGTTTCAGATAAACAAATAATAAGTGATAACCCAGGTGAAGATCATCACATATATTTGTCAGGTAATACAAAACATGGACCAGAAAAGTATTGGTGTATACAATACTATGATAGAGGGAACCAGCCCAGTAATTACGACGGCCCTAACAACCCGCCGCGTAATAACCAGTTTAACGGTAATTTTAACGGCGTTAGGAATAACAACCCCTACCCAAACAATAGAAACAATTTTTATCAACAAAATAATAATGTCCCATACAGTCAGAGAAATCCATATCCCAACAATAATGGTGACAGACCTTACCCACCTAACCGAAATTACTATCATAATAATTTTAGTAATAACAATAATAGCAATAATAATAACCGAGTGTCGCGCCCTAGGGTAAATTTTATAAGAGCAAATGAGATGATGGACCCTGGTTGACACAGATACCACACACCATCAAGAAAAGGGACGGAGATCATGATAACCGACTACGGCGAAAAACAATGGTGAAGGAGACGAAATAAATATCACTGAAAGGAAATGATACGAAGAATAAACATAGAAACAAAACTGGGTTTTATGAGTGAAGACTATTTAAGAAAATGAACATGACAAATAAGAATATGAGCAATGGAGCGACATAAAGAAAATCGTCCATCTTCCTGGGTATATAAAAGAAAAGAAAATTTATAAGAAAAGAAAAAGTGGAGATCAACTTATTAAAGTATAAATAATATGGTCCAGTGTAGAGTACAATGTATAACCATATATTGTGGTAAATGATAAGCATAACAATACATATGAGTTGAAGGAAATAGTTTCAGGAAAAATCAAAGGAGTGTACAATCAAGCTTCTATGAAGAAATATTATGAACAATGAGTTGGGAGTTTTGAATTTTGAATTTAATTTAATATATTAAAAAATTCTAAAATATGTAAGAACAACTTACAACCTAATAATTTTGAACAAACTTTATGGAAGACAAAGAAAGAGAGAGAAAAAATGGAGTAACTACATCTTACTACAACCTAATAATTTTGGAGAAAAACTTTATGGAAGAAAGAAAGAGAAAGAGAGAGAATTTTTTATATAAATTTTAAAAAATTCTAAAATATGTAAGAACAACTTACAACCTGATAATTTTGAAACGAACTTTATGGAAGAAAGAAAAAGAAAGACTTTTGAATTGAAATATATTTATAAAAATTTAAAATTGAGTAAGTACATCTTACTACAACCTGATAATTTGGAACAAAACTTTATGGAAGAAAGAGAAAAAGAGAGAATTTTGAATTTTGAACTTAATATTAAAAATTTAAATTAAGTAAGCACAGCTTACTACCACTGAATTATGAGAAAAACATTTTGGAAGAATTAAGAAGAAAGGAATTTTGAATTTAATATACAAAAAATTTAAAAATGAAGTAAGACCAACTTACTATAACTAAGTTTGTGAGAAAACTTTATGGTAAATAATTAAGAAGAATTTGAATTTGGAGAAATACCGAAACATTCAGAAATAATAGTAAAATCACATTACTATAAACAATTCTGAATGAAACAATTCTGGGAATAAATGAATTAAACAGAATTTGAATGTTGATAGAACGTCAGAACTTTGAAACAAGATAAGATCAACATATTACAAGGATTTATGAGAAATATTTTTCAATTAAATAAAAATAATAGTTTGAATTTTACATTAAAACTAACCAAGTTCCAAAAAATAATTATGTGTCAATTATAATTGAATTGAGAAGAAAATAAAGTGATTAATTCAGAAAAGAAAAATTAATTTTAATCCAGAATAAATGCTAGATATTCACAATAGCATTTGAAGGAGTAGAGAAGAATAACAAAAAAGAGTGTAATATCCAAGAAAAGAAAAAATTTGGAAGCAAAGAGACTAATTACTTATGAAACGATAATGAAAACAGTTAATTAAGAGCAAAGAAGAACAACTCATACCAAACAGATGGAGAAGATGATTTTGAACGAATGATAATAATAAGACCTATATGAAATGCAAAGAGAAGAAATACCACATGAAATATAATATAAATGAATTAATGTTATTGAATGCGAAGGCGGATTAATAACTTTCTAAGAGAAAGGAAAGAACCAAAATGTTTAAATAAAATGATCAATATAACAACCTGAATATCTAATGTAAAGATACAATGTTAAAAAATTAAATATAATATATTAAGACCATTCAAATAATGAATAAGAAAGACTATATATAAAGACCATGCTAATACTATGAGTAACCAAAAGAAAGTATAAAGAGAATTCAGATGGAGAAGAAAGAGAGTTACACTGTAAACAGTAACCAGAATTATTAAAAGAAAGGTTTTCAACCATAATTAAAATAAATATATCAGACAAGTTAAGAGTTTTGAAAAAATATATATATAATCAGTATAATAATAATTATGAAGATTTATTAAGATAGAAAATGTGAGATAATCTGAGAGACTACGAAGTGAATGATCCAAAGATATTTTTATTAGTCGAAAATGAGACTACTTTTTATTTATTTATTCGATGACTGACTGAAGATAATTCCAGCAGCATTATGTTTTTTTTTTTTTTTTGAGCAGGGATGGATATGCCTCTGTACTCAATTTATAGAAGTGGCGTATGGCCAAAAGAGAAGTAGCGTACAGTGCCCCTCTGATCTGCCCCAGCCCACATGATAGGGAATGTTAAGGAATTAGTATCCCAAGGATACAACACGAAGTTGATAAAGAAAGAAAATGTATTACAATAATAATATATCTCAGAAGACACTAACTATCCGAAAAGGATCAGTAGTAAAACAAATAACCATATATATAAAATTAATTAAACTCTAATATAAAAAAGTCGATATAAAAATGGAGAAGGAAATGAATTATAAGAAATGATGAAATTATCATAAGAAATTATTTCATCCATAAACATGTCTGAAATAATTACTTCTGGAGGAGAGCAATCTGTAACGTGACAGATGTATGCATAATATTGAATGGCAATTGATCATTAGAATAATAAAGTTATAATATTTAAATTTGGAAGAAAGCATTAAGTTTAATATAAATAGATTAATTCATAGCAACTGTGGAAAGAAATCATTATTATTTAAAAAATACAAGTTCAAATAAAAGGAGTTACTAGTGATGAGTCATCCAAAACCAGTCTCATAACCAAAGGTTTTCAAGGTATAACCCAGGAAGGTAAGAAAGTGAATAACCAAGCAGTGCAGAATATGACCAAACCCACAACGAGGAAGAATAAATAGAATAGAAACCCTAAAATAAGCCAAGATCAACCAATACAGGTGGTGTATTTCTAAAATCAAGAAGAAGATGGAGAAGATCCCAAGAAACCTGATGGCATCAAGAAGAAGATGGAGAAGATACCAGTCCCAGAAGGCAGGAGAAAAGAAGACAGATGAGAGAAGAAGAAGGCAGCATCCTGAAGAAGATGTCATGCTCTTATAAAAGACACCCAAATCCCCATACCCCCAAAATAAATCATTAACCAATAAAAGTATAACGAAATGAAAAACACATGTATATAATTTAAGAGAGAGAAATGTATAAAGTAAAAGTTGCCTGTGAACTAAGATGAAACAATAATATAGTACCCATGGAACAAATCTCCATTGTAAAACACTAACCAATTTATTATGTTAATAAGACTATACGACCATTTAGCAATAACATAATATAAAAGTGCAAAGTGAACCAGTGATAGTTTTGGGTATTATAGAAAATAAACCTTGTCTTTCATTCTTGGCAGTCACAAACATTGAATACAATGAAATATGCAATTTCCAATGACTTGAAATGTGTACTGTGAGAATATGTTACTTATAAGACATAAATCTGTTTAAAATAACATTTTGTTTTATATGCAAAAAGAAAAACAGATTTCATAATACTTTTTGAACAATTTATGCTATTTATTTATTTATGACAGGGTACAATTCCCCAAAGACAATGTGTAAAAGACGGTATAAAAACTGTAGAATCCCACTTATAATAATAGTTAGCAACAAGAATATAGATATAAGGTTTTTATGTATATAGTATAAGAATGTTTAAAAATGTGTTAGATATAAGGCCATTTGTTTGGGTCTGATACAACTAACATCAGAACTATAAAAATAATTACTACTTGTAAATAGTAGGAAGTAATTAAGACTTGAGTTAGTAAAAAAACCTTTTTTGTGAACCGTATTTCCATGTTGGAAATAAGGATTTTGTTGTAAAATGTCTGAAGGTTGAAGACAACCATTTATTTAAAAAAATATTCTTTATTTGATTAACTGTTATTGGTATTGTAACCAATACTCATTGTTATTGTGTAATTTGGAAAAATGTTTAGTTTATAAGACTATATTTAAAAGTCAGAGAGGGTATCACACATCATATATTGTTTGTAAAATATTTTGTAAGAAAAAATTGTTAAAAAATCATAGGCCAAAGAAAGAAAACCAAAATTCATTAAAACAGAGAAATTACTCATTTAAATGCAAATAAACAAAAGGGATTTAGACAAAATAAACTTGAAATCAAGCCATATAATTGCACATACCATTTAGAAAGATTTTAATAAATTATATTCAGAATTATAAATAAAAATGAAAATGACTAAACTCAGAAATTTAGACATGGGAGTCATATATTCCAGAATAATGTTTCAGAATACAACTAATTCAGTTAATTACAAGAAAATAAGAGAATATAAACCTTTTTAATACAATATAAGATGATTAATATTAAATATAACGGATAAAATGGATGAATTTTATATAATGACAGGAAGTATGCTTTGACTTTTCAGAGAATACCAAAATGAAAGTAAAATTACTAATCTTAGACAGAAAACACTATAAAACGGCATTATTTAATCTTAAAATAACCAGAATGAACTGAAAGATTAATTTAAATAACATCTAGTGAATAAAATTGATAAATAACCAAAGTTTAGGCAATCATATAATGAATTATTATATATGCACAGGATATGAAAATATATTTGAACAATGTTAAGAATAATATTATATTAGCTAAGAGTTTAATTGAAACTGGAGGAAATAAGATAGTTGATTATTGGTATTGGAACGGTTAATATGACGAGCGTTTTGTGTCGAATCTAACCTAACTTACAACGGTAATGTCAAGCGAGTGAATAGTACGGTTTTTGTGAAATCGCGAGTGACTTATAAAACACTTCTAGAACACTCACATTATAACAGAAACAATCAAGAAACAAGGAATAACACTGAACAATACATATCTATTCCGAAAAAAACACCACAAAACACCATAAAACTGTATAATACAATAACCATATTAGTGTCGGAATCGGGAAGAGTGTTTGAACTTATAATTACACAGAGACACAAAATACAACCCAGAAACATTACACCAGGCACTACACAACATTTAACAAGAGATTTGCAGACACCAGAACAGGAATACCGCCGGAAAATATATTATTCAGAACGTAGCAGAAACGAGTAACATTTGGACCAGCTTGATGGCAGCCATTTGCTTTTGACGATCCCAATGCCTTCTCCGTGATCAACGTCAGCTGTTGGTGAAAACAATTATATGATTTTCAAATTTATTATTCAATGTTTGTATTTAGTAATAATTATTAATTTGTTGTAACGTTATACTTTTTAAATATTGGCCCGATTTCTCTGACTTTGATAATAATTGGCTGTTTAAAGAACCCTGTATGAATTTTATATAATATACTTTGTAACTTTTTCGATATCCTGAGAGTCGATATTAATCGATAAGAGTCAATATTGCCATTAACTAATAAAACATTAATACTTTTCAACACTAAATAGTTCTTTATTTCATAAATATTACTAATTACCACTAATATAATTCTAATTAACAATCTACCAGGACTTTACCACCTATAAGTGAAGATAACCTAAAAAACATAAAAGGTAAACAAGTATCGACTGTCCTGGAGACAATCTTATGAGTGGTGGTAGTTTATTTAAAATATACCAGAACTTCAATAAAATTTTTCAGAAGAGTGTTACACTTTTTAAAACCTCGCAGCACTCTATTAATTAATTGATTATAATTAATTAATTAATAAAATTATAATTTTTTTTTTAATTATAATTTTTTTTAAACACATATTTTTTTTTATTTTTCTTCAAAACAACAATTTTTGTTTTGAAACTTTTGGTGGAGCTGAACATATATTTCTTCATCAACATTACGCTACTCGACCGGTCTTGCTACCATAGGGACTCGACCAGCTGGGAAACTTAAGGAAGTGTTTCAGGCCAGTAAGACGCCGAGAGCCACACCAATTAAACACACCGATTAAGAACACACAGACTCAATCTAAATCAATCTTTTTATTTTATTACAAATTGGATAGCCCAAACAGTGGGGCTTGATCACATTGAATAATCAGAATCTTTTTTATTTTATTACAATATCCACATCCTTGTAGATATGAGGTGGCGCCCGGGAAATTGAAACATTTTGGCAGTAAGTGATTTTTTAATTATTAATTTATTACTTGTTTAACCACCCCAAGTAAGAATTCTTTATATTTGGCTGCACAACGCGTGGCATTAGTCTTTATAAGCTAATAAATTGCTTTTATGAATTGATTAGTGTTTGATACTAAACTAAAAGAAAGGACTACAACACTGTTCATTGTTTCTTAGGTACACCGTTTAAAGATAGACATCACGTATGTTACCTACACAAAGGTCACAGGAAACGCGCATACAAACGTGCCTGGTTCAAATGAAATAGGAAGCTGGTAATAATTCATGTAATAATACACTGTGTGAGCAGGAAATTATATTACACACTTATATTAGCCTACGTCAACTGTGGAACATTGAATACAACTGCGCGCTCATACGTTTATACAACGATTCCAGTAGAAACAGGGTTTAGATTTACGGGACATACTGTCAAATTGCAATAAATGATTGCACCTGGTTCCATAAATTATAACAGGTACCGGTACCATGTAATGACTAGATTGAAACAGGATAATGTGGTAGAAGTTCTTTCACATTCCAGCATTTTTATATTATATAAATAAACATATTAAGTAAAAATAATTTCAAATTCTATAAAAGTGTAGTATATAATTTTTACACTAGACCTATGCCTATACACAATAATTAAAATTTTTAACTAAAGTCGTATTAAGTATTTAACTCGTGCCAACCACGTTGACGGCGCCAAATACTATATATGCAACGATACAAATTAAAACTGCATAAACAGGTTACACTGAAATTATTACAACAGAGTCTATATCTGGGGGTAGGAAAATTTTATTCAATTAAAACATTAAAAATTACTATTGCCTTATTACTTTATAATATAAAATTGTTTATTAAATAATTGTCATTCAATAAATGGGTCTAATGGCTTGTTTTACATATATGTTACTTGTACGTAGAATTCCAACTGTTTGCGTAGACACCAGACACTCCCCACGCTGCTCGTCTGCACAGCTGCGACTCTGCACGTCGACCGACCGGAGATCATTAGCGCTGAAATATCTAGTCGCGGCTTACACACGCACTGCGATATGAAACTGTTGTTGTTTATAACTTAAATAGTCTTAATCCCAAGGATCAAAACTGGGTAAAAATAGATCGTGTATTATGCTTACACAAATCCGGCTTCTTGAAGTATTCTCGCGTTAACTCTCAGACTATCTCGGTAGATAATCTGCCCATAACAAAAATCTTCCACTCTACGCAAAAAAGCACAAACAATTGATCTATTTAAAATTATCTGAGTTCTATAATGGCAATGGTTACGAGGAACTCGAACCGTGAACCAACTTCTAAGTCTTAAGGAAATCGACTTGTCTTGTCTCGAAAATCTCATGACAGCGAGTACGTCTTTCTATGGCAAGACTTTGGAAGAAACTGACCGATGTGCTCTCGGCAGAGCTCCGACTCAAATAATTTTTAGACCTTCTGATTGGTGGAAATTCTATCAACGTCACAGATGGTCACTGTGATATCCAGTCTTCACGTTAAAACTCTGTCCGATTCTGCAAAGGCCTGTCTAAATTTAATCTACAAATTTTATTACTTTCTAGGAGATAACGAAAATAAAAGAAGACTGATTTCATAAAAAAAAAACATAAAAAATTATAGTTGTGGAGAATTGAGTATATCGAAAATGTAGCTTATAACCATGAGAACACTCTGTCCAAGTTTCAGAACGAACTGTTAATTTTCAAGAAAGTTGTTAAATCAAATGTAAATCACATGCGCACCCGCCCACTTATACACAAATATTTCACATGACAAAAAAGAGTATAAAATTGTGAAAATTTTGAAATAACATCCTTTTTAACCATAGCTTGGTTCAAAACGTATGACTATTTTACAAAGAAAATAACAAAATTATTTTAAAACATGTCTATGGCCGTCAGAAAATTTGTTATAGCATTAGTATTGCACTTAAATGAACTTACTATCCTGTGTTCTGTTGCAGTATACCGTATATTGTTTACCGTAGTATACTGTACCGATATGTAGAAATAGTATATAGTTTATATAAAATATACGATGTAGTAATACATTGAAGTACATCAAGTGCATATACTACGATATAAATTATCAGGTAATTATATAATATATATAAGTAATTAAATTATATAAGTAGAAAAATGTTTAAATAGTAAGTGATATGTGATCGACTTTCAAAAATATAATATGACCTATACACACTGAAATTTAGAGTGGAACATTTAACACTGTAGGAAAATAAACACGGTGAGCGTAAAGAATTCTGTAAACGGTCGTGTTCTAACAGACAAATTTGCTACATTTCTAATGTGTTCCATTATCTTGGTACAAATTAGTACAAATTAGTACAAATTATATACTTTTGTGTGTGTGTGTGTCTTGTTGTGTCTCTGTTTGAAGTGTCTGTTCTATTGAGAAGAGATTGTCAGTTCTAACTTGCCACAAAAAATTATACTAAATAAGTATAGAAATTATACAAACAGACGTTGTTTAGGTGTAAGAAATGCTAACTAGTGAAGCACGTTTTATTACTTAAGCTGTGGATGACAGAATGAGAACACCAAACTTTGTAAAGACGATGAAGAGGTGGAAACGGGAGGTGTTTCATCAACATAATTTATTGTCTTTGGTATTAAATAACGATGCATATTTGAGCATTATAATAACGCTTAATGAACACACTAAAGCTTACACAGTCTCTCAGGCACGTTCCTCTGTTTTGTCTAACGAATAACTTTTTACTAAGTGTCGAAAAATATTAACTTATTACCACGCAACATTTTTGTGAGTTGCACTATAATTTTGTACATTTTAACGTAATTAAGTTTTACTTTAGAGTTCACAGTAAAAAACTGAATTTTTTTTAGAGTATTTCTTGATTAAACCTTTATTATACTATTGTCCGTAAATATGTTTTTCCTAATAACAAGAAATATGGAGGTTTATAGACTGTGTGTTATACTGTGCCTGTGTGATACTGTTTAGTATGGAATCTGAACCTTTCCAAGATGCAATATGGATATCAATTTATTACAATAAATGCTTACGAAAATGTGTATGAAATTGTAGATCAACATACGCCTCCTTGTTGCCTATATAGACATATATATTTCTGAACTTGCAGAGTGCAATTAACTTTATGTTAGTAACAAAATAACCATGTTAGTAATAATCGTCCTTTCCGTCTCTTCATGTTAGAAATACTAAAAGATCTACATCAATTTTCTGATCGCATGCAAGAAGTTTCAAAAAATTACCTATAATTTTAATGGATTATTATAAATTTAGTTGATGAATTTATTACAGATGATAGCTACTGTCAGAAGTGTACTGAAATTAAAATTTTTAAGGAATATGTGACCTGATAAATGGAATAGTTTTGATAAAAAGGTTTAGCGGGACGGTATTTTATACAATAATTCTGTATTTTGTTTGGTTTTAAAATACCGTACGTATTCTGAATTGGTAGCTGTCTTGATTCAGATATAAGAAATACTTTTTTTGAGTTTGATATATTAAATGGGTTTTAGTATAAATAATGCAATCCTATGATTTATTCAAATTGTAGTTGTTGTTATTTACCAAATTAAGGTTATTCTATTCTTATAAAAATATGTTTTTTATATTCCAGTCCCACTTTTTACTGTATATTAAGGGGAAGATAATGAATGAGAAAATGTTCTTTCTGCAAAAATGAAAGCTTTAATGTGTGGCTAGGTAAATACGAAGATGCCCTAAATTATCTAATGGTACTTTTAATAACATACCAGACATGAAATAAAACAATGTTCAGCTTAAATACGAGATTGCAAAAGATTTTTTATTTATGAATCTAAGTGATATATTAATTATTTTGTCTTTTTCCTAAACGATAAAATTTATAAAGTACAGCATTATATTTCAATTATGATAAGTAAAAATTTATTTCATTTCTGTGTTATGTTTCTTTTCTGTATCACTTGTTTTATTGACTACAACACCAAAGCGCTGATGTCCAAGTGAAAGTTCCATATAATGTGTCTCACTGGTTGCTTCGCAAACCAACAAACTGTGCCACCCAACTAAAATAAAACTCTTTTTTATATCAGTTCTGAAGAAATGCGTTGAAGAACATGCCATTGTGTACGCTGAGGGGTCTAAGGTGGAGAGAGAAGTGCCATTGAGGGCGCCTGCGACCCCTGGAAACTGCCCAGGACAATGGCTGTGGGTACTGCCGAACTGTATACGCCGTAACAGCAGGGTAGTAGACCAAACTTCCCGACGTAAAGCAAAGCGTCCGTAAGTGCCAAATTGCAAGTGAACGTAGTCGTCGCGAAGGAGTTTGCATCACCAAACTACGAACGGAACACTCACTTGATGTATTCTTACATTATACAAGGAGAAGAACGACTCGTCTACACTTGCAGCGTAGCACTTGAAGTGAAAATGTTAACTGAAGGCTTAAGTGCTCTTGCTGAACTCGGCCAAAGTAAAAGGTAAACTGAAAGAAATTATCGGAAATGAACAGTTAGAGAAATACAAAATTCTGTCCTTCCTAAAGCAGTAAATTATTGTATCGGCTCTAACATGATTGGTTTGTGTATATAACTGAATAAATTTTTATTGTCGTTGGTAAGCTAAAATGTAGGTCAGAGCGAAAATTGTAGTTGATCAATACCCCTGGTTGACGTCGTCGGGTAAAGGGCTTAGTTCCCAAGCACTAAAAAAAAATAGCTCTCAAGACCTCAAAAAATTTTAATAACTCTATACTTAATGTAGATAATTAAATCCTTAAATCCTTAGTCACCGTCAATCAATGAGTTTTTCAGTGAAAGGTTTATGAGGATAGGTCAAAAATATAACACAAATTTTTTTAACTTATTTGTGTCGACGTTTAGACAATGTTTATTGTCATAATCAGGACCTGTGTATAAATACAAAAGAAAGTCAAACACAACAGAACAATTATTTGGGTGAACGTGTTTTTGTATGTGTGTACAAGTGTGGGAAGGTGTAGTGTGAGTCTAGAAAGAGGCAAAGACAGAGAGAGAAATAAAGAGAGAGAGAGAGAGAGAGAGAGAGAGAGAGAGAGAGAGAGAGAGAGAGAGAGAGTGAGAGAGGGGGGACAGATAGACAGATATTGGGAGAGAGGTATAGAGACAGACAGAAATGGAGAGAGAGTGAAAGAGCATGAGTGAGAGAAATTATGACTACCGACATATACATTGACTACATGAGACTATGATACTTTGTATAGACCAAGTTCTAGGTAAATAACATTGTACAATAATGTAAATATTAAGTAATAACCATTTTCATACAATAGATCAGTTATCTATAATGTTGTGTTGTAACTCTTTAATGTAAGTTGTTAAATCTCTACAGTTATCTTGTACATAATTCTCTAATGCATGTGAGGAGGACAGTGTTAATAGAAAGGGTGAGTGCTTTAGAGTGCCATTTGTGGAAAGAGATAAGTGAGAGAGAGAGAGGGAGAGAGAGAGAGAGAGAGAGAGAGAGAGAGAGAGAGAGAGAGAGAGAGAGAGAGAGAGAGTAGGAGGGAGAGAGAGTGAGAGAGCGATTTCAAGTGAGAGTGAGAGATGGTGAGAATGAGAAATTTACAATATTCTATAGTACTCTGGACTATAATTTACAACAATATTATTACAATTATTATCCAATTTTACTTGGTAGATAGATTTACCATAAACTTGTGTTTGTAACATTATGTAAACTATCTGATGTAAGGTCGTAAAGTTCTACAGTTGTTGTGTAATTTATATTTTTCTAAATTAATGATGTTTTTAATACCAGTAGTGAGTGAAACATGTTAAAAATACCTTTTAATAATTACATAGTTGAACATCCCTTAATCTGTTTTTAGTTATAATATATTTTACTATGCTATTTGTTGACTTGTATATGTATGGACGTTTTCTGTACAAATCTAATACCTAATTGTTGATTATTGTTTTTATAATTAATTAAAAATATCATTACATATTGTCATTTAAATTGTAATAGTGTATAAATTAAGTTCTGTCATATTATAATTTTTTTGTTGTCTTAAAGAAAACATTTGAAGATTAAACAAACTATCTCAACTCCTTCACATACACAATGATACATACATAGTCACATAAACGCGTGTACGCACACACACACTCACATACACAAACACGTTCACCCAAATAATTGTTCTGTTGTGTTTGACATTTCTTTTGTATTTATGCACAGGTCCTGATGATGACAATAAACATTGTCGAAAAACCGAAACAAATAGGTTAAAATTTGTGTTATATTTTTGACCGATTCTCACAAACCCTTCACTGAAAAATATAGATAATAATAATATAATATTTACTAGAAAATATATTGTTTATAGTTATATTAATTATGTAACTTTTGTGATTAAATTTAAGAGTTATGTCTCTTTGAGCGTGAATTACACTTTATTCTGGCTTATTACAACTTCATTCTGAACAATATTTAAAAAAAAAGCAATAACTTACTTTTATGATTTATAATGAAAAGTTCTTATTGTTATAATAAAAAAAATTATATTATTCAGCAAGTTGTTATTTCTGGATTTCGGAAAAAGTACTTTATACAAATTGCTGAAAAAATATAAGGAATAAACTAGAACAAGCTACAGTTAACAACTTGCAGTGTTACAACCTGGCGTAAAGCAGAAGACAACATGGATACCATACACAAGAAGCACAAAGTATACTTACAAAAAGAAGTCTCTCTCTCTCTCTCTCTCTCTCTCTCTCTCTCTCTCTCTCTCTCTCTCTCACTCTCCCTCTCTCCCTCTCTCCCTCTCTCTATTTATTCACCTAAATATTCAAAGAATTTCGACGAAACCGAAACGTCCAAGCATGATAATGTTTTTAGGCTTTTGAAACGTATAATGTGGATTACGTTTGGTGGATTACGTAAATCATTTCCAAACCACAGACGATCACAAACACAGCATGTAAAACCAAATTTATTCTCACTAAAACGTTTGCTAAACTCAATGTCAGTAGCGATTATTTCTGTCTTGATGCGTTTACATATCAAATTTCTAGACTGTGGGGAATCGAAAGGTTTTTGTGGAATGACCCTCAGTCTGAAAACATTATCATGTTAAGAGGTTAATCCATATGGCTAAATTGCGTAATTCAATTGTTTCTTATCCCAAATACATTTTGGTAGCTCCATCAACCTCTCTAATATAATCGCTTTGTTAAAACCTAAATATATGGCTTACTTAGTCATAAATAAAACGTCAAGGCGTACGTATCCGGAAGCTGTCGTTCATTTACACTCCTTTGAACTACACGACTACATAAATTGTATTTTTAGTATTTTGTTTTATAAAAAAATTAAATTAAGATAACACAAAAATTTCATAACGTTTTGTGCATTGATCGTAACTGAAACACTGCACTTTTGCTTCGGCGTGTTTTATCTGTTTTATTGACAGTTTTAAATTTGTTTAAAAGCAAAAACTGTCAAATAATTTAAAACTAAAACAGGAAATAACAGACTGCAAAATAACAGTCACGTGGCTTCATAGATATAATACGTGTACGTCTGTTACTAGCAACCGCATTAATTTTCTTAAAATTCAGGTCAAGTAAATTAGAACAGATAAACAATTTAACGTTGCAGACATTAATCATGCAAAAAAATATGTTGCACTTAACACTAAACAAAATAGTAATTGCTTTAACGTGATTGCCTTTTTAGCTTAAGAGAAATCTATATATCACTCAAATTTCATTCCGCGTTACGCTAGTTCCTACAAGAAAACAATTTAGATTAAAACACTATGAACTTGTTTGTTTTAACGTACTGTGATATTGCGTCTTGCTCTTTTTGTTTCAGTTTATTTAATCAAGTGCGATTGCTCTTTACTTTCTAATTCAAGCTTATAATGATAACAACAGTGATAGCAGTGTTACCTCACTTCATACACTTTTTCATTTCACAAGCTAAAACAACCTTGAAAGGCAGGAATCCATCGTTTGATAGTCTCTTTCCAATTATTTAGAATTCTAATGACCGCTAACTTGAATCTTTGGTTATTATTGCTGTCAAATTAGTACATATAAACACTTAATGTTAGTAGTATTATTATTTTACTTGATACGCGAAATACTGGTCACATGTTAATAACTGAGAAGTATTAATGAATACATTAGGCTATGTATACTTACGTACGCGACTAGTTGTGTACGTGTAGACACCACTATCTTCAATAGGTTTTTACTTTCATTTTCGAGTGATAGCCGCTGTTTCAAAATATATCTTGGAGTAAGCGTTTGCACAGCCAACATAACGATACAGCACATTACGTCCAATCGCTGACTTTTACGTTGATTATAAACATGACATTTTTCTGTTATGTAAATTAACATAAAATCTTCTCACTGTTACCCTCTTTTTGAAGTGTACATTTTTTTTGAAATATTTTATAGTAAAACACACATAAGATTATACACACACACGTAAGTAGGCATTCAGTGAGAATCGTCATTGTCATGACCGTATTACAGTTATTTCAAACACTGCCGGCTTAAACACTCGTTTAGTGTCTTAGAAACAATAAAAGGGAGTGGTAGAAGGGGGGGAGGAGGAGAGAGAAGAAAAGTGAGAGAGAGAGAGATCATTTATCGTTGAGACTAGCTCTGTGGTAGTTCAAAAGAAGTACTACTAATAATCTCGATCCGTCAATAGCACGGCAGCTACCAGACACAGCAGCAGTAATCATAACAGATATTTTATCCAATATATAAGACTTTTCCATCAATAAATTGGCTATTCTTTTAGACATCAAATATGTTACACGTATTCATCGTCAAGAATCCTTCCAGGTCGGTGTGTTGTCAACAAGTAATCGCTAGCAAGAAAATGTTATTTTTATCAGTTGTAAATCGCCTTGGCTATGACTCGTACGAATGAGACACAAAGGGCTTAGCTTCTGTATGTTTCAAGGAGCCAGTACAGCTAATCGAAACCGTTCGCTGTATCGCTCATTGAAGTTTGAAAATTTGTACCATGCTTCGTCGATCACGGGATACCGCTTTACTTTTCACGCTAGCCAATAAGAGGAGGTTTTCGTTCAACATAGCAACTTTCACTGAGAATCCACTTTAGACTAATAATTAACGTCTGCAATGAAAGCAACTTTTATCAGCTGCTAATGTTTCTTTTTGTCATCACACGTAGCCGCACATTAACGTAGTAACGCATTAAGGGATCATATACTTCCGAATAAGGCTAAGAGGTGAATCGGTGAGACAAATATACTAGGAAAAAATGCCAGTATTATGCTAGTAGCGTTCAATGTTTCGTGAGAAAATTTTGTGTGTTGACTCTTTTTCATTGTCCGTAAAGTGTCACAAAACAAAGATCCTAAACCGAAGAAAAAAGTTATGTCACTGTCGGTAAAAATTACCATATTAGATGAACTCGAACGTACAGTAGTGCATCCACCTTGGGGAGTGAGTAGAATGTTAACGAGTCAACAATATTCTATACCAAAAAAGCCGAAACAAAACACGATCAAGTATGACTGACTCCGCGCCGTGCGGTAGCAATGTATCTTGTGTTAGTACACGCGATACTTTTCTCGAGAAAATGGACAAGCTGCTGAGAATTTGGATAGAAGACTTCGAACCAGAAAGGTGTTTTTTAACAATGTGGATTAAAAGCAGAATCCTTCAGCTTCTAGAAAGGTAAGTGCTACTATAGTGTTCAGGCAAAAGGCTAATATTTTTTAATTATATGTGTGATAATGAAAGCATTCTCTGTATAAGCTCTTCCCTTCCTGAAATCGTTTTATTCTTCCAAAATAATTGTAAAATATTGTCACTTTCAACGATGCTTTGGAATGTTTTGCAGGTGTCTGTTTACGATTTTTCCACACATTTTATAGACAGTATGAATAAACATATATTCTCCTATAGTTATTATAGTCATTCCGTTTTCTTTCTTAAAAATGGGTACCACTCGAGCAGTTATCCAATCTTGCGGCACCTATTGCTTTTTCTAACACATATTATAGAAATGCAATAGTAGAAGCTTAAGTAGAGTAGCCTATACCCCCATATTTTATAGTATATCATATTATATTATGCACGTTCAATACACGCTGTC
The DNA here is from genome assembly GCA_034769895.1 of Magicicada septendecula. NCBI lineage: Eukaryota > Metazoa > Arthropoda > Insecta > Hemiptera > Cicadidae > Magicicada > Magicicada septendecula. Next base: position 399,317,578 of record CM068369.1, on the reverse strand, counting down.
CTGTTGCTTTTAGTTCTTCCAAGGGCTTCTTCAAGCTCGTCCATCCATATTAAATCCCCCGTAGGTAACAAAGGACTTTGTCGCTTTGATTTCGTAATTACACCAGAGAGCTTTATAACGATTCAATTATGTTTGGGAATTATATTTAAATTTGGTGTATTATTTTCATTGTCATTCATGTCTTTTAGCATTTTATAAGTTACAAATGGTCTTCCGTGTACATCACGTATGTTCAATGCTACCTAAAGATTGACTCCATCCCTCATTATGTGTCTATTTCACACAACTGTTAGCTCGGTTTTTTTTTTATAGATGCCTCTAGTTTCGTATCTATTTAGTTAGAGATACACGTGGTAAATGCTTCTTTTTCTATTCATTGGGTTTAGCAGTTTCGTCATTCTACCGCCTAAAACTCCTTCTACTCCATATCCTTTTCTTTTTTACCTATTCCATCTTTTACGGCTTTTCCTATAGAACCTCTTATTCACCTTTCTCCTTCATTCATTTCAGTCATAATAGTTATTATATTAATTACGATTTGTATTTACGAATTAGTAACAGTTAAAGTAGAAAAAATGAAAACTTGTGTCTTTACTTGAATTTTCTTATATTTAGCTTTTTCACAGTATTAAATATCTCTGTCCACACTATCTTTGAAAAGGCGTACGCATTATCCTACACGCAATTACAGAAAGATATCTGTTTATATCAATATTATTTGACTGTGTTACGCTAATTCTGTTAGGTTGCATTTAATATTTTTAGTCACAGACTAATTTAAAATATAACTTAACGAAATGTGGAATACTTTTGTGGGCTGCTGCATAAATGGCGTTCGTGATACGTTAGACATTTGTATAGGGGAACGTGATACTAACCAACCATATCTGCAGTTCTTTTGTGCAAACGCAGACTGCAGACTTTACGTAATTTGTGCCAAGTTACTTGAACTCTACTTTATTTGGTATCACATAACCTAATTGACACTTTTCATACTGTTAGTTATTAGTTTACCAGTTAACCAGTTGTTAGGCCTGCGACATTAGAAACGCATCCCAGAGACATCGTTGCATATAGGCCATATATGCTTATAATAAATTAAGTACTACAAATATGAACACACAATATGTACATGCATATATGTTATTATTTATCCATAATATTAGTTAAATAACTAAAGAAAATGACGAAAATAGACACGCCCACATGTTTCGTTTCGATTGCAATGAAATATTATTTGATCAAATAATTTTCATTTTATATATTTAGTTACTATTTGTGTTAATTACCCAACCATTTCGAACACACAAAGGCTATAATTTGATTACAGAAGTTGATTAAGGCTGCTACTGGTTTATTTAATTAATAATGTGCAATTTACGGGTGAAAAACCAATTCTAGCAAGCCACTTGTTAATGGGCAAAACATTATTTATATTTTTAGTATAGATCAAGGATACTCCATTTCAGAAATTCAAGACATAAAAATGATACAAGGTAATAGTACTTACGTTCTCTATTTTTCAACTAATCACAATACACACACACGCACAAACGTTGGCTATTTATGGCAGATATAGATATCCATAAACGCGTATTTCTGTACAGTATTTCCAAAACTTATTACACAAGTATATATGACACATACTCAAACCGTAGGTATACAATAGGGGCAGGTAGGTACTGTGGGTAGGCAGTAGGTACGGTAGGTTCTGTGTAGGTAGTAGGTAGGGGTAGGCTGTAGATAATTGATTCGTTCTAAATTATTTGCTATGAACAATCTGATTCAAGGAGTGTCACAGAGTGTAAAGTTTAGAATGACAAAATGTTGCAGGTGTTTTGGTAGAAGCTCTTCTTCATTCAGAGTCGTGTCACGAATTTAATCTGCCGTTCATTTTGCCAAGTTGTGCTTTGCCGCCACGTACAATTTACTTGTTTGTATTGTAGCTACATTATGATCTGATATTTGTTGTGTACGAATTTGCCACGCCATCCGAAAAAAAAGCAAAGCGCTTTATTAAACACTACATTATGTGATCGATTTAGCATCATTCGCTAACACTGGGACTATGTTTTAACTGACCACACAATTACTGGATTCTGCGGCCTAGTAAATCTAGTAACTGGATTTAAAAAACTGATTTCTAAAATGAAATCATACACTTTGACGTTATTATAAAAATAGATAATTTTTTTCTTGTCATAGGCTACCAATATTAAAAACGTAACATTTACAAGAATATTCATTTCCTAGACACCGTACCTCAGTTTCATTTTGTTTATTTCACATTTCGTCACATATATGATCTTTTGCATAAGCAAACTCAAATGGAAACGCGTTTTGTCTATAATGAAGATTTGAGGAATAAATAAATTAACACGTACATTACCTGTAACAGTGTGAGGATAGATTTAAGAAAAAACGCCCATTTAAAAAATATTAAAAATGTGGAATAACCTAATACAAGTGTTAGAAACATCTAGTAAACATTATGGTATTAAGATACTACGAGACAGATATTTGAATGTGCTGTTGCTTGCTTGTAATTAAAAATACAGAATCTGATTTACAAAATCTGTTTTTAAGCTTCATCAGATCTGCAAACAATAAAATATGAATATCTCTGCTATAAAAACAAAGGTAATGGCATTTCAAGGTAAGGAACCAATAAGAACAATAATTATTAGGATGCCATTGAACAAAAGTAAACTCAATAAGCTATTTTAATTATTTGGGAAATGATATTGGCTATGATATGAATTACAATATAGACATGAAGTTAGGCAAATTTCAGACGCTCTGTGGGAGAATCAACAATATTTTTAGAAACAAGCTACGTCGAGATACAACATTAAAGTTTTACAAAGTTATTGCAATCCCTGTACTGTCATATGAATGTGAATTGGGGACAACAACCAAAAAACAAGGTCTTGGAAATTACGTTCTTAAGAGGAATTAAAAGGTGTTCTAAACTTCACCGTATAAAGAATGGGGCTATAAGGAAAGAAATTTTCGACGTTAATTTAAGGTCCCTAATTACGCTTAGAAGGCCCTTTTTGGGCTTAGAAATGCCTTAAATTGCGAGAAAAAGTATCAATGGTGTCCTTCATCAGGTACAATAATAAGAGCAACGGTAATTCAAGATCATTAATCTAAACCGCCTAACGAAATGTCACTAGAGGGACGATTTAAACCTTCTGGGAAATACAGGCTTAAAGAGGGAGGCTATAACATAGGCACCCGGCGTAGAGTGCGCCATTCGGTCTGCCGCGGTGTGTACAGGGTCGGCAACGACACAATCGCAAATCTCCAGTGTAATCTCAGTTCCTTTAACTACGCCATTGTTCTTGACCCATCATGCGGTAAGAGGTAGATTAATCTCGCAACCACAGCGGTTTATAAATACAGGAATCAAATATAGCTAGCCAGTCAGTTTAATACTGAGATTCAGAGTGATTTTAAGTTAGAGTGAATTAGTGTATGTAGACATCTGTTATTAGTAACGTGATTTTTATTGCAATAGTTTCACTAGGTGATTTTTGTGTGTTACATTAGCGTCTGATGGGCAATTGTAATTAGTGTAGAAGTATTCCATACGATAGTTTATATAAACTGTAATTAGGTTTAAGCTTCGTCTTAGCTGATGTCTTAACATGACGATCCTTGTGACCGTCGTAACAATATTGCTGGTAACAGAAACAACAAAAACAATAACAACAACAACAACAACAACAACAACAACAACAACAACAACAACAACAACAACAACAACAACAACAACAACAACAACAACAACAACAATAATAATAATAATTTTACTTCTTACATTTTAATAATTTTACTTAATTTTTTTTAGTACCACCAAAATAGTTTAGTATAAGCCGGGTAGGCAACGTACGAAGTAAGGCAATGTGGTTAGCACTACACTTCAGCTGCCTATTACTATATCAGCGTATTATCTTATGTAATTATTTGCACAATCTGAGTCGACTTGGAAAATAAAAACTTATTTGATTTTATGGTCCGCAAGGAAATCAGACTAAGCGCCTTTAGGTTTGTATATAAGCCTGCTGGTCTATGAGTGCAATACACACGGGTCTACTTATCTCCAGGCTTAAATACCTGGTATGTTTTCCAAGCCTATAATGTTAACTTTGTTAAACCAACGTATACTGTTACCTGTAGAAAAATAAAAGTAAAAATTAGAGTAAACCAATATATATTACCTTACTTCATTTAGAACTATCAACAAATTTTAAAGAAAGCCACAGACAGTTAGACTGGATAGAAATACACTAATGAATTGTAAAAAAATTACGTACCTCTAAGACCGTATAGTTTGAAACTACACAGTGTACACAGCACAGCACACGGAAGCGTCAGACTGTCGCATCGCATCGCAGGCACAACGACAAATATTACGAAACGTAATTGCAGCATTTTAAACTGCCATTGTCTTACGTGTTAACTTTTTAATTTAATAAAAATATTTTTGTACGTTGAGTGTCAACTGTGTACTTCTAAAAATACTGAAGCTTTATGGAAATTATATCCCTTTCCATAAAAGAATAAACTGTATGGAAAACGTGGTTTAGGTTTATTTAATAAAGAGAAATACGTAAAAGGACGCACTTAAAAAATAACTCATACGCATTAGATCTCAGTAAAAACTGTGACAAGAGAAATATTTTTTCGTGTGGAATATACACTGATATATACGTGTACAATATTTAAAAAAGCTTAAGGGAATTATAAAAATCGTCTACTCAGACTAAATAGAAGACTACAAATCAATTGCAAACAATCACAATGAATCAATTACAATCAAAGAGTACAATCAGTTATTACAAATCAGAGTTATTACAACCAAATAATTACAACACAATTTTTGTATTTAATTTTATAATAATGTTCTAATAATGTTGTTAAAATTAAACATTCATTCTATTAAAGAATGTCTACTGGGAATCGACTTTAACAAAATTCTTTTCTATTATCTGTAAAAAACTGAAATTAAATATATTTTAGGTGGAAGTATGTTTTTGAAAAGATAAAATAAAGTATTTAAAAATCACTCTGAAATAAAAATATAGATTATATAGTGTTTCTTAATTTTAACTTTTCTAACAGTGTTATTAAGTTGAAAACAACGACCTGTTTACAGCCTTTACTAAGTAATGCATTTATGATACTATACTTATTTCTGTTGGTAAGTATGTACAGTATGATACATGTCAATTTAACAAGCAACTTACAAACTAAAACACAAGAAAATATAGACTTTTAATGTTTAATTGATTTAATTGTTCTAGAAAATATCACGTAAGACGATCCATTGTGATAATCTAATATTAGTTTTAATGATGTGGTTTGGCCTTGCCTTATCCATCTTCACGCTATTCACTACCAAAAAAGTTTATTTTAGAACAATTTCCCACCCTAAGAGCAATAAGCTTTACTGTCCTCTAGACGCTCACGCTCCCTTAGAGAGAACCCATTGGCCTTTGGTCCATGTTCACATGTTCCATGTTGGTCCTTATTCCGGGAGTCACTCTGTAGTCAAAACGTATTTAGTGAAAAAATGGTACACCTAGTTTCGGTGATTGGAACATGCGGCTCACGTTTGCGTGGAAGCCATATACAGAGATCTCCATATTCATATAATTCCATTAATATTCTCTATGTGCGTAAAATTAATTTGCGTACTTTAAACCTAATTCACAGGTTATAAGTAACTGAAAATGTAAATACTTCTGAGTAACGTCATTTCAGCTTTTGTAAATAAGAATTATTAAACCTTTCGTCGGATTGAACTTTTCTCACGGTAATGACTCGTCTGTTCTGTTACATCAATGTCTACACGCTATTTTTATTACTCTCCGACTTTGTGTGTATAATTTCATATGAACTCTAAATATGTATGGATTTGGTTGTTTTTATTGTGTTACACCACAAACCTATGCTCGTCAGCCATTCATATTAAGTCGTGTCACACGAACCACAGTTTGCTGTAATTTGCAATATAACTGTACAATAACTTCCACTGCCCGTTCTCTTTTATTGTTATTTCTTCAAAGTAGTTTCACTTTGTTGCCGTTTATCTCCTACATCATTTCCTATGATTATACTTTATAACCTATATTTTGCATACTGCATATTGGAATACTAATTTAGTAGGAACCCTCTTTGTTAATATTTTCTGACATTGTTATGCGTTACCAAAATACATTTTAGGATTATTAGAATACTACAGAACACTTTTACATATCAACCTTATAATTACTATATTCTCACGTTTACCCAGGCTAAGCATTTTTCCAGGGCGCGTGACGCTAGAGCGCCAATATGTGTCGGGTTATTTGTTGTAATGGTGGCCTAACCCAATTTACTTTTCTTAATGAGAATCAATACGTTTTAAAACTTCAATACAGAAAAATTTAACTAAATAACTTTTTAAAATAAAATTAATACCGTGTGCGCTTGCAAATACTCCCACGTAGTGTACACAAGGGGCGACGCCTAGTTTACACTTTTCACTTGGGGCAACTGACATCAAACGCAGGCCTGTTTACTCAGTACGGTAATTAAATTCCTACAGTTTTCGTCACTGAATATCACGACCAGTATACATAACGTCCGAACGATGTATAAACATTCTGACATCTATGACTAAACCCCACGGACCTTTAGTATCATACACTTAGTTATAGGCACGCCCATAATTTATAAATATACGAATTCCGGTACCTAGGGCTACAACCCTAATATTTACGTATGACGTGTGTAGATACTTAGATATACGAGTATATCTAATATATAATAAATATATATCTAATATATTAGATATATCATATATTAGATATATGATACACACGAGTAAAAACACGAATTGAGTAAGAATGTATGCAGTAAGCCGAATAGTTTGCTATAGTGTCAAAATAACTAAGTTTAATTAATTATTGGAAAGCACATTATGTGAATAAATCTCTTATCATTTAAAAGTTAAAAAAAAAAACAGAGGCAGTTATGAGTTTACGCATATTGTTTGACACAGAATATGCCAGAAGTAATTATAATTTCTTTATACAGAAATTTATTAAACTTTAACGTTTACAGAAAACGTCTAAGTGCAGTAATGTCTACAAATGTAGAAAAGATATTAAACATATTAAAGTTTATTTCTCGGTATAAGATTAATCGGCCACCTTCTAAAGAATATCGTAGTTTGAAAATGTCAAAACATTTGTGTCTAATTTACGCAAACGCCTACTAGGTGAGATAAATTTTTTAAACGAGTTAGAAAATTCAATTTATTTGCCTATTTATAACGTATTAGATTTTGAACTGAATAAGCAAACAAATTCTGAGTAATAATTTTTGCATATAGGCCTAATGCAAAATTAAGAAAATATACGTAAAAACTAAGTGAATACAAAGATTGTGGAATTTCCTTTTGAAAAAATTTGTCAATAGTGTAAAAGTAAGCACTGTTTTTCTTACTGCTAAAGCTATTTTATCCGAGATTTGTGCACAATAACGTCTGATAAAACTAAAAGAAAAGAAAGAAATATCGTTGCCAAGACAGTTCTAACTCCTTTGTGAAACAAGAATTTACTCATCTGAAAACTGTTGTTACTGGAGGAACCTTTAAAAATCTCTTAAATAATCGATTGTAAGCCAATTAATAATATATAATAATATAGTGTTCTTGTTATTAAATATTTTTTGACATTATGTTTAGTCACTTTTGTTAATATAGTTATCAAATACACCAAACGTGTCATAGTACTGATGTACTGATATATTCAATCACTTCAAGATAATTTTATTAATATTATTTATATCATCTACACCCCTCGGCCACCGAGCTACTGTGTGATCATACATTCAACTTTGTTTTCGTGCATGTGAGGTGCGATTTTGCCAGAGGAATCACGATTTCCATAGTTCGTGTGCGTATATATGTATACATATGTAATTACGCACGCGTGTGCCCAGACTCACACACACAAATAGACACGCAATTGCATCGCAATAATAAACAGGTATTATTTATATTCAGGTCTGTACAATAGCGTACGTTTCATCGGCTATTTTGTTAGAGATATTCAAATCTCATATACCGGTACATTAAATTTCTTGTAATTATTGTGTCTTTTTGGTTTTGTTGTAATCAAGCCATAATAACACGTTTTTATTGCTTTGTTATATTGGTGAATACGGCAATCTATTTTTAAAGCTCAAATAAAAGACTTTGTGTATTGTCAAAAACTGTGCCAACGATATGTTATGAGGTTTGTTCAGCAAAAGAAACGAAAATACTTTTACTATTTTTGTAACAGCCTTTTTGAACTTGTACTATTTTTTTGTAAGTTTGTATGTTTTCACAATTTTAGTGAAAAATAGTCAAGTGCTGTAACATACTTTCAACCTTTTTTATTAAATACTTTTTTAGTAAATTTATTTCTTTTGCGTAAATGTAAATTGAGGGTATCAAATGAAAACTTTTTAGTAACTCAAACATGCTATAGGCATTCGTTTTTTACGCTACAGAAGATTAATTATGAGGCATATTACGTGGGTATCGCTCTCCCTCGGTATTACAAAACTATACCAGACAATAAAACAGTCATAGTTGGGTTTATAATTTTCATACAAATTAACAGTTTTTCTGCACAAATACTATACCTATTTTTCACTAATGGAAGTAACAGTAACAATTAGTTAACTTATTAAGTGTGCTAATTGGAGACAAAACGATTTGATGAAATCATAGGAACTTAATTGAGAAACACTTTTACAGATTACATTAGCACAACGCACAATTAAAACAAATTTATTTACTGAAATGGCACATTGCTTGTGTCTTGATTACATAAGACGCAGCCAAAGTCACGTGTGACGTGCAAAGAAACTCGGTGCCATCAGTGTTTACTGAATTCATGTGTATTACTCTGTAGTGTACTATTTAAGCCTCATTGCAAATCACATTGTTATTTTATGGCAATACGTTCTATTATGCAATCAGTAACAAACTAAACAAAAATAGTTGTCATATCCCTTTCTATTATTACCGTGACAATAGTTTTAACAAAATTTGTTACTTGATTTTTAGAGATGCGTTATAGCAAATTTTTATATATTTTATAAAACAAGTAAATTGAGAGGTTAAACTGCGTGAGTAGACAGTAGATAAGTTACAATAAAGTTTTTATATAGACTAACTAAAGCCTACTTGGACGTAATTTCAGAAGCTTTCATTTAAGGCTATTATGAGCTACATGTAAATATGTATGTTAAAGTGGAACGAATAAAGGCAGGAAAAAGTTATTTTCTGATACTTCCGGTAACGTTATTTTAGAACTCTTCTCTTCTTCCTCTCCTCAACCTAGAGGTTAGGCGGTTTCCAATTTTTTCTCTTCCGAGGACAATGTCTTAAAGCCCGTGTACCTTCATCATTTTTTATCTCATTCATAGAGTACTGTCTGGGTCTTTCCCTTCCACTAAGCCACACAATCACTCACTAGGTGAAAGTGGTAAACCAGTTTGAATTGCGTAGCAAGAGACGAACTATAATGCTTCTTGTTGTTATTTGAGATTATTGACTAAATTAAACATTTATATTCCGTGCTGATATTTTGTATTGGTTAGTACCATATCACAAGTAGAAGACATTGTGGATATCAGAGAAATCCGGATTGATATGAACAACATACAGTTTTCAATATGCCCGTACTTATTTATTGTCTTTACTTGTCAGTGTCCTACAAAGGAGTAAATATATTAGTTAAGTATTTCTAATCTCTGTGTAGCATATCTTTGCCAATCACACAACAATGTTTTTGCCGTTGTGCATGATCAGTATTATTTTGTTTACACAAATGATTGCTTCCCTCCATTCACCTGGTGCCAACAATTATAACTGTGTCCTTTCTTAATCGCATCTACTTTTATTGTTAGTTGTCGAAAAACAAATGTTTGCAAGCATTAGTTTCCCTCAGTATTTAAAATATAATTCTATGTTACTTAAAGTTTATTGATTGCTTAATATAAAGGATGCTTACATGAGAAGCTAATATACCTACTGTACTATATTGAGCAAACATTTTGTTCCTTGGTTCTCAGACATGCGAACGGAATTAATAATTCAGAACATTACAAGTCCCCAGTCTTACATTTGAAATTTCAATTAACGTGAATTTGTTTAAAAGTTGTGCCCCTGCTAAATAATAGCACTGCAAACGCCCTATTTATTTGGTAATACTAGTGCTCGTGGTAGAGAGCATGGGATATAATTTATTAAGACAAAATGGTTATTGTTAGTCAAAATAAATTTTAAAACTCATGCCGTTTTACCGTCCATAACCATCTTTAATGATTTTCCTTATTCAGAACGCATGCATAATTTATTTAATAAATAAATGTTGAGGATGTTTATATGAGAAGCTTATATAGCTTTTGTATTGAATAGAGCAAATTTTGTTGTTCCTTTGTTCTCAAACATGCAACCGGAATTGGTAATTCAGAATACTTCCAGTCCCCAGTCTTACACTTCAAATTTTAATTCTTTTAAAAATGTGTGCTATTGCTAAGTAATAACTTACGCACTTACGCACTAGTAATACTAGTGCTCGTGGTAGAGAGCATGGGATATATTTTATTAAGACAAATTTGTTATTGTTAGTCTTATGATTTTAAACATTTCAGTTTAAAAAGCTAAGCAATGTTACCATAAGTTTAAAGTACATTTTAAAACTCATGTACGTTTTACCAGCATAATCATCTTTAATGTTTTTCCTTAATCAGAACGCATGCATAATCTATTTAATAAATTGAACATTTGTTCCATTAAGAAAAAGCGTTTTTGTAGTACTATCAATTAACGTATATGTGACATTACATCTAGTAGTGATAAGCTTGAGTACTTTTGTAGACGGCATTGTACAGAAAGGCATAGACCGTAGTTACCGAACTCGCTAACGCTATTCTCTTTATTCTTGATCACGTAAGACACTCAATAGTCAAGTTTGAAAGGAGTTTCAACGTAATTGCAATGACACTAATTGAATTGAATTCAGAGAATGAACACTGTTATTTTCTAACTTTACAGAAAACTAAAATAGTTCATCACGGCACTGCACTTGATTAAAGTGAATGTAATTAGAAACCTTTCACCAGCTTGGACCGAATGTAGGAGTTACAAATACGTATCAATAAAAAAGCGAGTGTAGAAGTTAGTTTAGTTTTGTTTGTTGAAATAATTTTGCTAAGAAAGAAAGCAACAAATAGATACGCTGGTTTTGTCTAGATTTGTTTTTCATGTGAAAAGTTATTTGCTCTGTGCTAAAAAAAAAGAGAAAAATATCATTAGTTTAACTTTCGCTGATGAAATAAAATATGAAACATATTTTTCAACTGGTCTGCGTTAAACACCTTTTAACCAGTCACTTGAAATACATTTCTACTTGGCAAAAACTATTAGAAATCAAATTATTTTAGTTAAACAAAATCCAAAAATTTATTATCAGAAACCGAGAAACAGCTATGGAAGGACATGAAAATATTTAAAGCAGTCGTCTAACGCACATTAGAATCTTAGTTAATTTTAATAGACGATTCGTGCTTTCTGTTAAAAAAAATTAACAAAAGACACTTCAATATTTTTTATGTACTAAAGTTTCTAATAGTCTGTTAATGGCGTGTGTTAAAGGTGTATTATATTTTCTGGTGCCCATAGATGTGAGCAATGTTACTACTACAGTAGTGAAACGCTTAGTCTATGCATAGGCGTAAGCCTACGTAAAATATGTAACAATAACTGCCTACCCTAGATGGCTCTAACTACTTAGATAGATTAGATGCCTACTGAAGTACTTTACGTGTATATACGATGAAATTAATAAATGCAATTAATAAATTATACACGAGAGAAACTTTGACACTGACACTAGTAATACGACAGAAAGTTAAATTAAAAATTTTTATAAATTCAAAATATAATTCGAGAATTAGTCATATATTTTATTTAACACTTACCACCATAAACAATACTACCGACAAAGATTGTTAGTTTTACTAATTTACAATTAAAAATTAGCATATCATTTAACAATTGCGTCGCACAATGACCCCCGAACTCAGAACCAAACACCATAGGGTCAATCGCTGTTCACAACTCAAGTTCCGGCGCTCGAACTCTTCTATTTACAAAGTTAGTCAAGCCGTACTAATATTATAATAACGTCGGAGGCCTCAAAATTGTTTCGGTAACTGCGGATGTTGAGCAATGGTTTAATGAATGTAGATTTTTATAGTCTAAACGACCAGTTGTTTAGTCATATAGCTGAAAGAAGTCATTAATGCCATGTCCATGTTGTGTATTACTAAAAAGTCACGGAATTTAATTAACATACTACCAACATACTTTTATATCGATATACGTTTTCCCGAATCAGTATAGCAATTTTAATAATCCGCAACTTGTTGAATAATATGTTTTAAAGTAGTTATACAAAAAAACAAAACTTTAAAAAAAATTTCTTTTGACTCTCAATCAACAGTCAAGCAAAGTACAACGACTGGTGATGATAAATTAAAAATATTTTAACTTTATTTAATCGCTTTTTTGTTAATAAAGCCATACTAAAAAATTACTTTATCAAATGTGTTTGCGTTCATCAAAACAAATTTAAATAAATCGGCATATAAAATTCCGTAAAATAAAGGTATGAAATAAAAATTATCTCACTTCGATTCAAAATTTGAGGCCAGCTTTTCAGAGAACAAACAATATTGGATAAAGTAATCCTACACAAAGAAAACTACTTTTTGCACTTTAACTAATCATCTCGTTTGGTGTAATTTAGTCATAATATTACTTCCAAAATGTAAGCACTGTATCACATATTGCAGGTACTATTTTCGCATGCATTATGTTACAGAGTTAAGAAATTTCAGTACGATAATTTGCATTCATTACTTTATTTTAATCGTATCTTTTAATCCAAAGTAGGTATTCCAGAATACTGATACACTATGATAGTTTACTGGTAACATATAATATGTTAATACATTGCTAGCTTATAATAACATATATTTATATTTGTACTGATATCAACGTCTAAATATTTGGGTGATATACTAATATCTAAAACTATCAAATGATAATTCCTTTAGAAATCTTAAATCCTACGTTAGGTGGAGATATCTACAAACAACAAAAATATGAACTAAGTATTCATATAAACTGAATAAGTACAACTATATTAATATAAGTATTTGAAACATAAGCTATAATATTTATAATTGCATATGCGAGGATATTAACCATAGCATACAATCACAGTTTAAGTACATTTAGAATGTAAATTTAGTATACAACTCTGATGTACTCATAAGTAGATATACTATTGCCTTATATGAATTATGATGGACGTTTCAGTACGAGGATTTTTTTGATTTTATGCTTGTATGTTTGCTTTTGCTTTGAGTTTTCATATTACATAGAATCACAGAGTGGCAAACACCTTCATCAATATAAATCAGAAAATTAAATTTTATAGTCTTTTAAAATTCCGAAAAAAGTAGATTTAGCACACAAAAAATTCTAATGACTGTCATCGCATTAAAAACGTATGTGTCAGGAAGACGCAAAAGGCAACGTAAGACTATAAGAACAAAAACGGTTTGGAATTGTATAAAACGTAATTCTTGGCATTTTCAACAATACTGAGATAATGGTAGCAAACAGAAATTTATGTACCTACATTACAGTACAGAAATACCATATCTCGATTTTCGTACTCTGCCGGTCAGGTTGACAGAGACAGTAGTGTTCCACTTTAAAAATAAACAGCCTACAACTAGTTCTTACCAGCCAACTTGTCTGTCACTGCAATTGTGCATGCTATTTTTCTTGCTCTATGCGTTTAAGTAGCCTACTATAAGGGGTCAATTGCTTAAACAAATTGGCCAATGTGATTAAATGCTGCGTGAGTTCTTCTTCTTTTGTTTTTTTAATAACTGGCTTTATACTTTAAGATAGACACATTAATGTATCGTCAACAAATTTTGGTTAGTTTCGTAGGCTCAGGATATAAATATCTTTCTCCTTTTCTCCTTCATTATGGAATCACCAAATTTTATAACCTTTACGTTAGTATTTAGTTACGCTCTTGAAGCGTCCAACAGACTGACGCCCTTTTCTGTCAAACGGTCTTTGCATCTAAAATGAAAAATCGAGTTCTTAAAATATATAAAATGAAAGTAAAAATTGGGGTAGCACAGAAATGCAGAATAAAAATCAATATGATGACCTGATCATATTACCGTAAAATAGGACCTATTTATTAATGTAATGTAACATATTACCCGCGGTACTGTTACAAGTCAACTGATTGTAAGAAACAAAACCGAAACCACATTTTACAATAACGAAGATTTGGCACAAGTGGCTTTATGAAGCAATATTCCCACAAATTTGAATCGTCATAGTTCATGTCATAGTCTCAACTCCGCACTCTTCCATACTGAATTGAACATACCTGGGGCAAAAAAGTGGAGCGCAGTTTTACTACGCGAAATTCCCTCACCTTCCCCTAAACTTACTTGATGATAACAAGGAATGTGGCAAACTACGAGAAAAGGACAAAATATAATGTGAATTGAATTACACTAAGAGTCCTGTTGCATCGTTGCCTCAACAGTAAATAGAGAATCAGGTTTCTAGCTTGCGTTCGTCTCTCCGTTGTGTAGGTTATATTATTTGCTAAAAAAGTGGTTTCTTCAGACTCACCGTTACATTAATAAAAGTGTTTGAATAGGTTTGAAATATTTTTTAACATTAAAATATGTACCAACAAGTCTGTATATAGTTGTACTCGTCTATTTGTTTTACACTTACAGTTCACAAAAATTGTATTCTTTAAATACAATAAATTGTAAGTCTTAGTTGCGTGTGTGTGATATTAATCCAGATTTTTTTAAGGACGTGTAAATGCTTAACATTACCTCAACTTACAAATTGATTACTGAGCGTTTATAAATATTTACGTGATCAAATAATAATGAATTATTTATACAGTTTCATTACAATTAACACTACCTAAAGTTTCCTCCATTTTCAAAAACAATTTTCACACATATTAATGACAGTCCATCATAGCGATAGCAATACTACTTGATGGAGTAGCGATCGAGGGAGACGATTGCAGCGGAGGACAGATCCATTGCAGGGAAGTGCCCTTGCAAGACGAGCTCTGTTCTTCCCCATATTCTGTCTCGGGGGGACGGACACCAAAATTTTAATCTCACCTAACCCTTCTTTGTCCCCGAGCTCTGTTTCCTGTCGTCCTACTCACCTACACTCCATGCCGTCCTACAACCCTTAGACATCGGATATGGCGGAAAAAGCAAGAGAAGAACTACACATAGAAAAAGGCTGAAAGAATTAAAAAAGAAAGAAAATTACTACTCTCATTATTCCAAATAATTATTACTTAATTGCGTTTGTTAATGTTGTTATTGGTCTTATTTATTATTTTTGTGTGTTTTTGTTATAATTATAACTAACACAATATCACTGCGTTATTAAGATTATTGTTTACGATTATAATACAATTTAAAAAATTATTTTTTATATTATTTTTGCTACGAGACAATAAAATCTTACGGCATGACAAGAGATGACATTAACTAATACTAAATTGAAACCTGAAGTTGAATTACTTTGAACATTAAATTGATGTTGAAGTGAAACTCAAGTGTTTTAGAACTGATTGACCAGTTATGTTGATTTATCCCGGTTTTTACATAAACTTATATTTACTTATATAACCATTGCTTTTTATGCTTTTCAGATTACAATATTTTATCGTAAAAGACAAGGCTTTTCTTTTACTTTTAAGTCTTGTGAAGAAAATCAAAATAGTTTTCTTGTAAAGAATTGTTAAAAGTAAACAACAATTATAAGTTAAGTGAGTTTATACTAAAATTATTGAATCCAAGATGTAATTAAAATTTTACATCTTAACTTAAAACTTCTGTGCTGTATAAAGTATACAGGCAGGTTAGGGAGTTTGTAAAAGAAATAACTGAATCAGGGATATTCCCTACGTAAATCTCATTTCCTTTGTTAGTATGGAAACGTTAGTCAAAAATGAGGGATAATTGGTGAGCTTGTACGTGATTACCATCGTGTACCGAATACAAATAGCTATTATTAGTTTACAACTGTTCCGCTAAAACGTTCAATTAGCTTTAAACAGTCACAACACTTTTTTAGTTTTCATACCGATATAATTCTGAGGCATATTTATTAAGTATCTTTAAAACTGTGGAGCATGTTTTACATTTTTGTTGTACGTTCCTCTACTTCAGCGTGTATCATGGTGTTAAATGTTTTGTTTGCACGTTGCCCAGTGACATATTTTGCGAGTTGTTTTGTACTCTAAAAGACACTACGTTACTATTCTGCTTCCTAAACATAAACTAATGGCACCTACACATTGATAACAGTAAATTATCGATACACATTAAAAGAATTGTATCTCTCTTTAATAATTCCCACAACTCACACAGCAAGTTGGAATCTAAAATGGTAAACGATACGCTTTCCTCATATCAAATGGAATCAGTGATCTTCTGATCATTTTCGTCGATAATAATGAAACAACTCAAGTCGAAATATCTAGATATTCATTTCACTACATTGACGTTTTGAATTAGTAAATGTTCCTCTTAATATGTTTAATAACGTGTCTCAAATACGTACGTATAAGTGTGAGTGCGAGCACGTGTGTGTGCGTGTTTTTGTGTGTGTATGTGTTGTAAAAGAAAGGGGAAGAAACATAAAAGACAAACGTTCAATGTTTGACCTTCTCGGATAAAATCAGAAAGCGGTATCAGGAAAATAAAAACAAGAAAACACAAAGCTTTGAAATCTGATTGAATTTGTTTATTCTGTTTTATGATATAAAAAGATGTTTCTTGCACGTTTTTATTTCTGCAGCATAAATTATCAAAACAATTTAAAAATAACTTTTCTTTGACATTCAAAATTTGGTTAATTGTCTGTTGTTTTTTATGAGTACAAAAGGAAATTGTGATCATAAAGGAAGAACAATGTTTATTGCAGAATAGCTTTTCCAAAATGGCGTTGTAAATACGTGTATATAGGAATTTGATAATTGCAGGTATTCATCTTTCTTTTATGAATAAATTTCCTAACTGTATGTACACAAATCTTAGAAACAAATGTATGTACAAATGTATGTCATTTGTTCTAGCTAAGACTGAGCAGGCACCGAATTAGAAACGAAAAAGATGCAATTAAGATAGAAGTGTAAATTGCATTTACCTTAACTACAATTACGTCTTGAAAATAAGTTTCTGTAAATTGAAATGCAATTACTTTCGATCGTAGATAGTGATATAATGCAAGACGTATGTAGTAAGTAACAGTAACGGATTTGTATAAATAATTCCTAACTGGTCATAAACACGTACATGCGCGCGTGTGTTATATAGTCCTGCTAAGATTTAATTTAAATTTGTACAGAATTTCAGATTTTCTTGAATTAAAAGTGTATACTGTAACAGTACGTTTAATAACGTACCGTAGAAAAGTACATGAATAACAGGAAATCCTTATGTTCATGCTAATTACTGAAGTACCTGTAATGATAAGAGCGTAAATGATACTGATTACGAAAGTAGGCGTGTTTTCGTTAGCTGAATGTAAATGTTTTTTTTTAACGTTACGATATAAAGACGTGTTAGTCTAAATTACCTTTCTCTTCCGGTATAATAAAGCAATATGTCGTTAATTATGTCCGTCAGATCAGGTGTATACATGTAGTACATTTCATGTACATTTTCTTAACTTTATTGTATAACGAATAATTCAAAACCGTGTTATTTTTAGCACAGCGTCAAAGATTTTAATAGGCCTCGCAGTCTAGAACATACCTTTTTGACCGTTTTAAGGTACGTCAGCTACTGCTTCCGGTGGTAACAGCTTATATATTATTTGCGAATTATAAGTTGTTAAAACCCTACTTCAAATATGACTCTTTCTCTCTAACTACTTTGACTCTATTTTGGCAAGTGAAAAGTCTGAAATTACACACCTTGAAACTACTGTAACAAGTAAATAACTTAAAAGGAAAGAATGAAAACCATAATTTATGTTTAGATGCTTTTGTTGAAATTACAATTGCAATTAAAAAGAGAGTCGGTGTTCGTCATGCAGTTTGTGTGCTCCCAGACAGCTTTGTTTTGTTATCTTACAAGGACCAGAAACATACGTTCTTTGTTTTACGTTTACGCTGTTTGTCATATATGGGGCGAATGGAATACTAGCAGCTAACAACAGGACTAATGTATTCTTAAATACGAGTCCTATTTCAAATAGAACGGACAAAACATGAATAATGCCTATTTTAATATGAATATTGTTATACAATAAGAACAGTCTCAACACTAAACAATAAAACAGTCAACAGACAATAATACAATTTTTGCCATCGATGCGTTTAGAAGAGACATCATTAGCTACTAGACTTAAGCCATACAATTGTGTGGCCAGTTCTCCGTTTTAGACTGTCATTATGAATTTAACATTCACTCATGAACTCACAGGCGTAACTTGGAAGGGGCAAGGGAGGCACTTCCCCCCCCCCCAATGTTCCGAGCATTATAAAATTTTGTTTCCAGTTGTTATAAATAAAAACTAACAAATAGTCAACCAGGAGACAGTTTCTATGCTTGTGAGCTCAGTAAGAACTATTTATCAACGTCTGTACTGTTATCAGACGACTAGTTGCCATAAATTTATTATTCTTATTTCTTTCGAAGAAACTTTTAAGGGGAATGTTTGACATATTTGAATGATATACGTCAAAATAACATTTCTGTTCGAAAAAAACAAACGCTAGAGACATTATTAACTGGACTACAATGCGTGTGTTTTACACAAACAAAGACTTGTTTTGGAAACACCGCAAGTCTTCGATGGCTTTGTTCACGAATCTTAAAAGACGGTTGTTTGGAACTATTATTTGTTAATTATTACTGATAAAAGTGCGGTCTGTTCCTCGGTCGTGTACGTAGTCTGTTAAAGTACACATAGCTTGTCTCTTTCTTAATTCGTTATTGTTGTGATTGTTTTGGTTTTTTGTGTTGATAAGTGCTAGAAAATGGTAGATAAGAAACTCAAAGGAGTAACACGGCTTAATTTCTTTGAAAATTGCCTAACTAGCAATTCGAAAATTTCTTTGTGTTGTGACTGATTCGGCTTACTGCTGCTACTGACGAGCATTTTGTGACAGTGTGCCTGAGGGAGAGGATGCGTTTACGAAACTGGACATAAGAATTGGAAGAACTGAAATTGTTTATGTTTATAGGCCTACAGTATATCTGTTCTAGGTAAACATAACTGGACGTACAACTTATGAAGAAATCTTTGTTAATCATTAAAAAATTAAATTGTCCCTCGTTTACTAACTAATAATTATTACTAAACTTTCTAATTTTGTATATAATATACTTTATTAATTTTATTATATAGATAGTGTCACTACACACTTGAATTTATGAAGCTTTGTCCTGTCCCCCCAAAGTTAGGCCCCAAGTTACGCGCATGCATGAACTTATTTAGTCGGAACTTTTAATAAAACATTTTTTTTTCCGGTTCACAACCAATTTTATTGGTATTGTCATTAATATTCAAAATTTCGTCCATATTGTGAAGTGGCATCATCAGTAGTGAACTTGTTTATGATTTAATGATGTACGACGTGCTTATTTTAAAGACTACGTAGCTTTGGAGCATAACTTGATATTTTTGTTCGGTAATTGAGATTTCCAAAACAATAGGCAAAACCCATTCCCGCATACGAATTAATAACAGCCGGATTTTGTACAGGTGCTGAACAATGATGAATTTCGCCAGTTTTTGTGTACCAGCGACGTCGTATAGAAGAAACGCGAATTCTAATAAAGGATTCAGCAAGTGAAAAAAATGAACTGTGTGAAAATGGAAAAATGTGTTCTCTATGCGTGTGGCATTAATACCTTACAACAAGAACAATGTACATATGTAAGTAATTGTGGAATACACATCGTATTCGAAACAAAATTAACAAAACACACTTTTACTTTTGAGTAAGCAGTCTCACTCTATTAACTGATAGAAGATAAAAGGGGTTGTCAGAAAACAGTTATTGGAATTTACTTTATTATATGGATAAAATTCAAGGACTGAAAGTTATTATTTGTCTTGATAAAAGCATTTAAATGACAGTATTTTTAGTAAACATATTTAATATCACAGAGTGAATAATTAAAAATGGGGACAGATCACGAATTCCTACAGAGTCTAACGTATCAACAGTTAACAAATTACACAACATAGTCAGCAAATTATTGTCTTTGCTGAGGCAAGAAATTTCAGCCACAGATACAGAGACATGTTTTAACTTTATATAAGTAACTGACAATAAAGTAATTACCTAATTTTAAAAAGAAATGGCGAATGAAGTATCAAAATATAATACAGAAACAAAAGTCTAGGAGAATACCACATACACGCGCGCGCGCGCGTGTGTGTGTGTCTGTATTGCAACATTACAATTTTTATATATTTTGTGTATCTGAAGTACTCAACGTATCTGTCAAATAACTTGCCAGCTAGGTTGTGGGATTTCTGCAAATTTTACTGCGTATCTGTGTTTGAAATTTCTATTGAATCTATTAACCATCCTGTCCGACTGAGGATGCAGAGGCGTTGTCCTGGTCTTTCGAATTCCGAGTAGACGGCATAATACTTTGAACACTCCTGAATCGAAATTTCTCCCTTGATCCGTGTGGATTTCCATAGGGGCTCCATAACGGCAACAAAAGTTGTGGAACTAACTCCTTTGCCACAGTGGTAACCTCCTGATTTGGAATTGCGTAGGCTTCCACCCACTTAGTAAAGTAGTCACCTACAACCATGATTTACCGGTTTCCATCGTCAGTAACTGGGAATGGTCCAGCAATGTCTACGGCAATTCTCTCAAAAGTCAGTCCAACGTTATACTGTCTCATTTTCCCCTGCTTCTGGTTTGTGAGCCCTTGCCTGCAGCACATATTTCACATGTCCGAACCCATTCCTCTACGTCGTGGCAAAGATGAAGCCAATTGAATCGCTTCCGTATTTTGTCAAGGGTTTTGTTAATGCGAAGATGGCCTCCAGACGTCCCATCATGCATCTCCTTCAAAACAGACTGTACTTTACTTCGGGGAACTATCAACTGCATGACCACGTCTCGTCCATCTGCACTTTCCCAAGCCCTTTTCAGCAATCCGTTTTCTAAGGTGAGAGAGTCCCATTGTGCCCAGTAGCCGTTCAGCACTTCGGAACCATGGCAAATATCTTGCCAATTCGGGCGGCGACCTTCCTCTTTTGCTGTCAAGATCGGTCCAGTGTCTTCATCAGTCGACAATCGGTTGCTCTTGTGGACATCTACGGTGATGGCTTGAACATGTTCGCTGCAGTTTTGTTCTTCCTTTCTGTGGCAATGTCGGCAGTCGTCCGGGCACGGTCTTCGTGATAAGCCATCTGCATTAACATGCAGGCGCCCCTTCCGTTGTTGTATCTTGAAGTTGTACTCTTGCAGACGTTCGAGCCACCTTGCCAACTGCCTTTCCGGATTTTTAAATCTCAAGAGCCGCTCAAGCGCACCATGGTCGGTGCGTAGTGAAAACACCCTTCCATAGAGGTGTTTATGGAAATGTTTTAACGCTTGCCACGACGATTGCCAGCGACTCTCTCCTTGTAACGCAATGATTTTTCTCTGGTTTAGAAATCGTCTTGCTGTAATACGCTATTGCTCGTTCTTCACCGTTTTGCACTTGAGACAAAACTGCTCCTAGACCAGTATTGCTTGAGTTTGTGTCGACGATGTACTTCCCTTCGGAAGCTGGGAAAGCGAGAATTGGCTGCGAACATATTACAATTTCCAAAGTCCTAAATGCCTGGTCACACACTCTCGACCACGGGAAGTTTCGTTTACTTTCCGTTAGCTCCTGTAATGGTTTAGCAATAGTAACGAAGCCTTTCACAAAACGTCGGTAATATGAGCATAAAACCAGGAAACTCCGAACTTCGTGTTTACTCTTCGGAACTGGCCAGTCTCTTACGGTGCCTACTTTATTAGGATCCATTCTAACACCTGCTGCCTAAACCAGATGGCCCAGATACTGTACTTCCTTCTGGAATAGAGAACAATTCTTGGGGCTTAGCTTCAGTTGGGCATCGTGAATTCTAGTCATAAAGTCCTTAAGGTTTTCCAAGTAGTCTTTTAAAGATTTCCCGATGACTATCACATCGTCTAAATAAACAAGGCAAGTTTTCCATGTCAGGCTTTGGAGTACCAGATCCATCAATCTTTCGAATGTTGCCGGTGCATTACAGAGTCCAAATGTCATGACTTTAAATTGGAATAAGCCACTTGGGGTCGAGAATGTGGTCTTTTCCTTATCTTCTTGATGAAGACCCACTTGCCAATATCCACTCTTCTACTCCAATATGGAAAACCACTGAGCTCCAGACAGCGTGTCGAGTGTATCGTCAACGCTCGGTAATGGATAGCAGTCTTTCTTTGTGACGTCATTCAACCTCCGGTGGTCTACGCAGAAGCGCAATCCACCATCCTTCTTCGCTACCAGCACTACCGGAGAAGAGCAAGCACTTAACGAAGGCTCGATTACTCCCTCTGTCAACATGTCCTGTACTAAACGAGACATTTCCTCTTCCTTAGCTAATGGAGGCCTTCCAGGAAGTTGGCGTATTGGTGTTGTGTCCTTGGTATTGATGCGATGTTGCACAAGAGACGTTCTTCCCAATGACTGTCCCCGAACTGCAAAACAATCCTTGATTTCATGTAAAAACCGTCTGAGTTCTTTGATCTCATCACTTGAGAGGTCGTTAGAAGATCTGTTCAATATTTCCTGCTGTTCCTCTGGTAATTCGAAAGTGTCCGTAGTACACGGATCTTCTTTGCGTCATTCCGGCTACCCAGGATACAGGAGTCAATTTGCATAGGAGTGTATTGCTTTTTAAAGTGACAGCTTGATCCAAAATGTCTGCTACTCTAATAGGTACATTTCCGGTTTCGTCAGGTTTTACTAAACGTCTAGCAATTAGTACGCCCGGAGTGCTGAGTACCTGGGGTTCGGATATAGAGCACTTGTTGCCCCTAGTATCTACCCCGGTTCTAAACATGATGATCTTTTCGGAGTTTGGCAGAACAGTTACGGCCATTTGATTCATCACGTCCATCAATTTTTCTGATTTATTTACTGTGGAGAGCATTACCTCTCCTTTTCGATTCTCAAGACATTGTTTTTGAAGTCAACTATAAATCCGTATGCGTTCATAACGTCCACACCAAGAATTGGTTCATCCACAATGTCTGCTACAATTACTCAAGTCAACTCAAGTCGGCTGAGGCGTAGGTGTATCTCCACTATTCCAAACACTTTCACAGGCCGACCAGTAGCTGTTCGCAAGCTGCAAGAGCACTAGATTGGTTTGAGATCTTTCACCACGTCAGTAAATATCTGCATAGCAAACTTCGTTCGGAAATCTTCTGGCGCTCCAGGATATGCCAGCCTAATTAATCTGTCGATACTTGCTTCAAACTCTTGAAGACTCTCCACTGAATGCTGTCGGCTTGCTCTCAACTGAGTGCAGTACACATCTTGCAAATGTTTATCATTGGTTAAACGTTGTACTTATGTAAACTTTGTACTGTAAAATACCGCATTGCAGTCGCGTGCAGTGACGTCATTTTTTTTCTCCCGCTATCTGCTGCCGGTTTGGATTCAGACTAGCAGCATTCAAAATTAGTTTAGTTACTTGCAAGACTCCGAGCAGGCACCTTGCCTCAGTTCGCCAGCCGCGGTTACATTATTCTCATTATTCAAAATTTTAGCATCATCATCATGCGATAGTTACTTAGGCTACTCAAGTCATTTTACGCACGATTATGTCCTTCAGTACTTAATTTCTATCTCAATTATCAGGTATTTATGCCGCGCTAAACTGCACGCGCCAGCAACTATTTCTTATTAATTTTCAATAAACAATTAGCTCAAGAACATATACAGTCCACTTCATTATTTCACTTATTTACCAGCTATCACAACAACTAGCGTTTTAAGACCAACTTAAGATTTCATCGAGAGCGTCTAAGACGCAACAATCATCATACCGTATTTCTAGAGCCCTTATCAATTCGGCATAGGTGTTCTGGGTGTTAGGTGGCGCTTTCTGTAGTAGTTCTGCCGCGGCCTTGACAATTAGTAGATAATTGAGTGCGGCCTTGACAGGAAAACACAACTGCTTGGCTGCCCGGGAAACAAGTAGAACGATACTCCATTGTTCGAGAACGTTCAGTCGTTACATTATGAAGCGTTTTTAAATACGTAATTCAGTTTATGGTTTTAATTGTTAGAGTGTCTCTACTTGGCTTTGTTCAATCTTATCGCTAAGTGGCTTAACCAGTTTTATCAAAACCATCTTCGCCTTTGTCTACGGCCGTCGGTTTTAAAACTTATCATTTGCTGCTGTATTGATATCAAACAAAACAAGATGTCACCACCCATCGCTTCAGAAATTATCTTCTGAAACTAATAGTCTAATAACAGAACCAAAACTCTACACAAAACGACACTTTCATTTATCACCGAAAAAAGGGTCACACTATTGCTGCGAATATCGTATCGAGTTTTCATTTTACCACTGTCAATCTTCAGCCATCCTCTTATCTAGCGATTCATTTCTCGCAGTTGGTTTTCTAATTGCGAGGAATAGTTCTGTGGCTCTTGGGACTGAGTCTCACGTGATCCGAACATCAAGCCCCCAGGAAGACGAAACACCAATTTTGCTGGAGTCATGCCGGTTGTGTCGTGTACTTGGAGGAGGAGGAGGAGGAAAGTTCAATCAACTGCTACAAATAACGATTGGTGCGCATCGTTAAAGTATGACCGGAACAGACGAAAACGAAGTACTTACGAAACAAATCTATTCAACAAGTACACTATGAGTATCGTCGTATGGCACACCTTCTGTTGTCGTTACGTATATACAGTAACACACAATCCATAAATAAACATTCACATAACCGACACAGAGAGAGACAAATCACGCACTTCGTAAACAAACGATGCATCTATTTTTAAACAACAGAACAACCCAGATGGCCCAGAAACTGTACTTCCTTCTGGAATAGAGAACACTTCTTCGGGCTCAGCTTCAGTTGGGCACCGTTAATTCTAGTTAAAACTTCCTAAGGTTTTCCAAATGGTCTTTGAAAGTCTTCCCAATCACTATGTCATCGTCTAAGTAAACAAAGCAAGTTTTCCATGTCAGGCCTTGGAATACCAGATCCATCAATCTTTCGAATGTTGCTGGTGCATTACAGAGTCCAAATGGCATGACATTAAATTGGAATAAGCCACTTGGTGCCGAGAAAGCGGTCTTTTTCTTGTCTTCTTGATGAAGACCCACTTCCCAATATCCACTCTTCTGGTCCAATGTGGAAAACCACTGTGCTCCGGACAACGTGTCGAGTGTATCGTCAACGCGAGGTAATGGATAGCAGTCTTTCTTTGTAACGTCATTTAACCTCCGGTAGTCTACGCAGAAACGCATTCCATCATCCTTCTTCGCTACCAGCACTACAGGAGAAGACCAATCACTTGACGAAGGTTCGATTACTCCCTCTGTCAACATGTCCTGTACTAACCGAGACATTTCCTCTTGTTTAGATAATGGAGGCCTTCGAGGAGGTTGGCGTATCGGTGTTGTGTCCCTGGTATTGATGCGATGTTGCACAAGAGAGGTTCTTCCCAGTGACTTTCCCCGAACTGCAAAACAATCTTTGAATTCGTGTAAAAATTGTCTGAGATCTTTTACCTCACCACTTGAGAGGTCGTTACAAGGTCTGTTCAATAATTCTTGCAGTTCCTCTGGTAATTTGGAATTACTCGAAGCACGGGATCTTCGTTGCGGTATTTCGGCTACCCAGGCCACAGGAGTCAATTTGCTTAGGAGCGTATTGCTTTGTAAAGTGACAGCTTGATCCAAAATATTCGCCAGTCTAATAGGTACATTTCCTGTTTTGTCAGGTTTTACTAAACGTCTGGCAATTAGTATGCCCGGTGAGCTGTCTACCTGGAGCTTGAATATAGAGCACTGGTTGTCCCTAGTATCTACCTCGGTTCTAACCATGATGATCTTTTCGGAGTTTGGCGGAACAGTAAGGCCACTTGATATATCACGTCCATCGATTTTCCTGGTGTATTAATTGTGGAGAGCATTACGTTTTCTTTTACGATTCTCAAGACATTGTTTCTGAAGTCGACTATAAATCCATATGCGATCATAACGTCCACACCACGAATTGCTTCATCCACTACGTCTGCAACAAGTAGTCTACTAAATGATAAAACTCAAGTCGACCGAGGTGTGGAGTATCTCCACTTTTCCAATAACTTTTATAGGCCGTCCAGTTCCAGCTTTTATAGTTCGCAAACTGCCAGAGCACCAGATTGGCTTGAGATTTTTCACTACGTCGGGGCGCACAATGGAAATTGTTGCGCCTGTGTCAACTGTAATCGAGTTTGGCCTTTCTTGAACGAATCCGGTAACCACCAACCTCCTGCTACTTTTCTGAAGTGTAGAAATTGTGTATTGTCTAGGGCCTTTGTTCATCCAGTTAGTCAGCACACGCCCCGTTGTACCGACTACTGCTCGTTTCCCTGGTGCTGAACTTTATCCCGACAATCTCATTGTAGATGTCCAGGTTTCCCACATCGATAACACTTCTGTCCTCCATACTTTCTTACTTTACTCTGTGGCGCTGTTCGTTTGGTCTTTGTTCCTTGTTCTTCTCCTTAATCGTCTGTGCCGTCGCGGTCTTTCAGCGCGCGCACTTTATGGCTTGTCCAACCAGACAATGACTTTATGGCTTGTCCAATTTGACTTGGCGGCCTCAAATTGCAAAGCATGTATCAGGGCGTCCGCACTGTTCTGGTGTTTTGCGATTCGTAACACTTGCTGTACTTCGTTATCTCGGACACCATCAGTAAATGTCTGCATCGCAAAACTCGTTCGAAAATCTTCTGGCGCTTCAGGATAGACCAGTCTATTTAGCCTGTCGATGCTTGCTTCAAACTCTTGAAGGCTTAACTCGGTATAGGTGTTCTGGCTGTCAGGTAGTATTTTGTGTATTAATTATGTCGCAGGTCCTTTTAATAGGAGAACGAGTTAAACTGCCTTGTCTTTCTCTGTCCAATTATTTGCGCATGCAGCAGCTTGAAATTGGCGGAGGTACGTTGCCAGTGATTGCTTCCTTCAAAGGTTGGAGCTTCGACATGAACTGTCCCTACTGCAGGCAAAGTGTCTTTTTCAATTAACTTATTTTCTGTGTCTTTTTCTGACTTTATCATTGATACAGTCTGCTCAGAAATTTGTTTTGGTTGTGTCTTCATGAACTGTTCGACTTCATTTTTAATTTGTTCTCTTATGTTTGTAATTGAGTCTTCTACTGCAGATATTTAATTTGACATGGATTCTTCTATGACAGATATTTTTGTAGACATCGATTCTTCAACACTCGAGACAGATTTTTCTACTTCGGCTATTTTTAATGTAATTGATTTTTGTACCTCCGATATTTTAGTAACTTGTTTATTAAGCTCACCTCGTAGGAGACCTAACTCTACAGCGGTTTGTTCTTGTGTCTGCTTTTGTTTCTGTATTAACTCTTTGATGTCTTCGGTTTCGCGCTTCCGTTCCTCTGCCTGTAATCCTTTCGACTCGAGCATCAGTACTTTTTGTCTTTCTTCTGTTTCCAGCAATAGTGCTTTCTGACGACCCTCAGCCTCTTGTCTTTCCTGCCTCCGATTTTCATCCTGCCTTTTGTCTGCTTCTTCCGCCTCTCGTCCTGTGGTTTCTCCGTCTGCAATAGGAGCGCCTGTAAATTTTCCTGCTATTTCAGGGTTGGTAAATGACCTGAAGATGGCTTGACTGCCGAAAGCGCTCGTCAATACTAAAGACAACATAGTGGTTTGTACAAAATTACTAGTAGAAATGTAAATTTTTCATCATCTGACTGGCATCCATTGTTTACGGATTAATTAAAAATCACACAGTCTTGTAAAAGCGTCCACTGTTTCCACTGTTAACGGTTCTGCCGCACTTCTGACCCACTGTTACGACGGTCTACTGATCGTCGTCTGGTACAGTGGAAAACAAAATACATGACACCAATTAAGTCACTAATCACCAGCTTTAATTATAACAATTAAACAGTTCGTAATTAACAAGACAATCTCTTACAAAATATCAATTAAAAATGGTCCACACGCAATAAAAATATTAACTGATATAAAACACAATCGTATTACAATAGTCCCGCCCGATTATAAAACACAACACTTCACTAATAACCACTTGAAAGCACAGAGTAATCGCCGACAATAACTCGCAACTCAAAACTGACTGAGCGTCGCTGGGTACTTGTATTTATACCCCGCCGAAAATCTAGATTATTCCACATAATCTACTCGTTAGCTCTACAACACGGCGTAATTGATTGCGGCCTTGACACAGTGCGCGCGGCTTCTAGTACAGTCTAGCAAAGTCTCGCGAGCGCATGTTCAAATCACATACGCACGCAACATTACAGCCGTATTTCACTGGATCGTTCCAGAAGCAAGTAGATTTTTCTGTAATGTCGTAGCAATATTAATTGCTATAAATTTAAACGAATGTTGCATGATATTTGGAATTTTAAGTTTGGAAAATTTTTAAACTCCATTAAAGCTTTTAATGAAATATATGCATCTAATCACAACAATGAACAGAAGGACAGTGAGTATAAACAAAGGGTGGAATCTGATTGAATTGCCCATTATACGACTAACAATGTAAACCCGTGGCTGTTAATAACATTGTAGAAAAATCTCTACAACACTAGCATAAAATTTTGAATTGAAGTGAGATAATTGTTTGTTCCTTAGCCTAATTTTACGGAATTTTACATACCGGTTTATTTAAAATTGTTTTGATGCACGTAAATTTCATAAAGCAAATTTTTTCATGACGACTTTATTAACAGGAAAGCGGTTAATAAAAGTTACAATATTTTTAAATTATATCAACACCAGTCGTTGTACTTTGAGTGTTGACTATGAGTTAATGAAAATTTGTAAACAGTTTTTTGTATACTCTGAACCACATTATTCAACAAGTTGCGGATTATTAAAATTGCTACACTGATTTGGAAAAACGTATATCAATACCAAAGTATTTTGGTAGTAAGTTAATTAATTTCCCTGACTTTATATTAATTACACATTATGGTGTTAATAACTTATTTCAGCAACATGATACAATTGGTAGTTCAGATGTTATTTCTAAACATCTACAGTTACCAAAAGAATTTTGGCTCGTCCGACATTATTTTAATAGCAGTACGGCTTGACCAACTCTGTAAATAGAAGAGTTCGAGCACCGGAAATTGACTTGTGAACTATTGACGCTGTGGTGTTTGGTTTTGAGTTTGGGGGACATTGTGCGATGTGATTGTTAACTATATATTCGGGTTAAAACGTCCTGCGACGTTGTCCGATGCCTAATTGCCAATATCTCCTGTCGTTG
The DNA here is from genome assembly GCA_034769895.1 of Magicicada septendecula. Classification (NCBI taxonomy): domain Eukaryota; kingdom Metazoa; phylum Arthropoda; class Insecta; order Hemiptera; family Cicadidae; genus Magicicada; species Magicicada septendecula. The sequence continues at coordinate 399,287,865 of CM068369.1, read as the reverse complement.
AAGTTTTCGTTGGTTAGACCTCGTACACTCGTTGATCTCCTTACAGCCTGTATCCATGTTAATTTTGGCCTTTCCCTTTTTCTGTTTTCCTGTGGTATCCACTTCATCACTCTCTTTGGCAACCTCTCCTCCCCCATTCTCTCCGCGTGCCCATACCACATTAATTGTTTTTTCTCGATGTGTTCTAATACAGTTTTTTTAAATATCACTATAGTATTGACGACTCGGAACACTAAGTTTTTTTATAAGTAAAAACGTAAAGTTTTACCTTACAGCCTAAGGTAAAACTTTACGTTTTTACTTATAAAAAACTTAGTGTTCCGAGTCGTCAATACGATAGTGATATTTAGTTAAGCAACGGACACGTCATGGACAACGAAATCCAACAGTTTTTTTATATTCATTTGTTGCTTAATTGTTTCGTTTCTTACCCGGTATAATTTTGATGCTTTACATGTTCTTCTTAAGGGGCCCATTTCTGTGGCTTCTATCATTCTCTTCAGATGTTATTTCATTCTCTTTGTCTCAGACCCATTTACTAATGTGCTCTTAATCATTGTGTTGTATATTCTCATTTTCCTTTGTTTTCCTATTTCGGTGCTCCACAATATTCCATTTAGAGACTTAATTATTGTTCTTGCTTTGTTTACTCTACACTATATTTCTGCATCGTCTGTCCCTTCCTTGTTACAGTTGATTCCCAGATATTTGTAATTCTCACATTTTGTTACAATTTTACCGCTTTCCAATACTATATCGATCGTGTCCTCTCCTATACACAAATATTGTGTTTTTCCACATTCATCTGTAGTCCCCATTGTCCGTATTCTTCCTTCAGTTTGCGTGCCATGTATTCTAAGTCATCTTTGTCATTTGCGCATATTACTTGATCATCTGCAAACTGAAGTGTATATAGGCAGGGTGTTATCGTCGATTTGGATGCCCATTCCACTGCATATCTTTTTCCAGGTTGTTAAAGCTTTGAGACATATAATTTAAAAAGTGTTGGGGAAATGCAGCATCCTTGTCGCAGACCTCTGTTGACTGTAAAGGGTTCTGATATGTTATTTCCTATTTTCACTGCACATATCATGTTATTGTATACGTTTTGGACAGCCTTTACGAGGGTATAATTGATGTTGGTTTTTTGAAGCACTTCCCATAGTTTCGATATTGGTATGTTATCATAGGCTTTCTTTGAGTCTACAAACATTAAGTATATTGGTATATTTCTTTCTATTTTCTTCTCTATAACTTGTTTTAGTAAAAACACGTTGTCTGTACAAGACCTACCAACCCTAAACCCAATCTGCTCTTCCTCTTCGTAACTTGGATATTCCTGTTCTATCATGTCTCTTATTATTCTTGCATATACCCTGCTTATTGTATTTGTTACCGATATTCCACATTAATTGTTGCATTTCAATTTGTTTCCCTTGTTGTGAATTGATGTAATGTAAGCTGTTTTCCAGTCTTCGGGTACATTTTTACCACTGATGTATTTTGTAAATATATATGACAGAGACATGAAGAGTTTTTCAGTTCCATTTTTTAGTACCTCAGCATTGATTCCACCTGGCGAAGGGGATCTTCCGTTTTTTAGTTGTTTGATTGTATTTTGAACTACTGTTGTATCTATCTGTATTTCTTCTCCTTCAGTTAAGTTATATGCTAATTTTGAATTGTAAATTAGTAAAACTAACGACCTTTGTTGGTACTATTGTTTATGGTGATAAATGTTAAATAAAATATAGGAATAATTCTCGAATTACATTTCGCTTTTATGAAAATTGTTAACTTAACTTGCGGTCGTATTACTAGTGTCAGTGTCAACGTTTTTCTCCCACATAGGCGATAGAGAGCGATAAATGTGTCCTACGTAATAGTATGTTATTAAAAAGGTGCGTAGAAGACGTCACTCAACCTGTAAACCCAAGTGTCTGGTAAAACACTGTTAGGCCTATGTGTTGATACAAATGAAGCCAACATAATGTGTAAAGCAAAGGTATAATCTAATTTAGAAAGTGTTGTCTTATCGAGACGATGATAAACAAACGAGTAGTATTCTTGCCTAGTAGATTCTTTTTTCTTAGATCATACATGTACCGTTAAATAGTAAGGCCTATATACAAATTTTAAGGATACAAGGAGAGAGGTAATCATAGCTTGATCCGTGCTCGGAATTCAAAAAACGTGCAATTTATATCAACAAAACATTAATCAATAAAAGCTACATCATATACACACATAAAATACTCATCGTATATACAGGTAAAATACTTCAGTGGGAATCTAATCTACCTAAGTAGTTAGATCCTTCTAGGGTAGGCAGTTGTTGCTTCATATTTTATTAGGGTAAAATACTACATACGCGTTTTACTACTGTAGTATTAACATTGCACACATTTATGGGCACCAGAATATATAATACTTCTTTTACAAACAACATTAAGCGTAGGCTATTATGAAACTTTAGTGCATCCATAATATTTAAGTGTCATTTGTTTAGAAACTAGCTTAAGCATCGTCAATTCAAACTGACTAAGATTCTAATGTTTGTTAGACTACTGCTTTCAAATATTTTCATCTGCTTCCCTAGCTGTTTCTCGGCTTCTGTTAATAAAATCTTAGACTTTGCTTAACTAAAATTACTTGATTTCTCATAGATTTTTTATTGTTGCTGCCAAATAGAAATGTATTTTAAGTGATTGAATAGGTGTTTAACGCAGACCAGTTGAAAAATAAGTTTCATATTTTGTTTCTACAGGGAACGCCAAAGTTATGATATTTTTCTCTTCTTCTTAGTACAGGGTAAATAACTTTTCACATGAAAAACAAACCTAGACAAAACCAGCGTATTTATATGTTGCTTTTTCCTTAGAAAAATTATTTTAACAAACAAGACTAAACTAACGTCTACACTCGCTTTTTTACTGATACGTATTTGTAACTCCTACATTCGGTCCAAGCTGGTGAAAGGTTTCTAATTACATTCACTTTAATCAAGTGCAGTGCCGTGATGAACTATTTTAGTTTTCTGTAAAGTTAGAAAATAACAGTGTTCATTCTCTGAATTCAGTTCAATTAGTGTCATTGCAATTACGTTGAAACTCCTTTCAAACTTGACTATTGAGTGTCTTACGTGATCAAAAATAAAGAGAGTAGCGTTAGCCAGTTCGGTAACTACGGTCTATGCCTTTCTGTACAATGCCGTCTACAAAAGTACTCAAGCTTATCACTACTAGATGTAATGTCACATATACGTTAATTGATAGTACTACAAAAACGCTTTTTCTTAATGGAACAAATGTTCAATTTATTAAATAGATTATGCATGCGTTCTGATTAAGGGAAAACATTAAAGATGATTATGCCGGTAAAACGTACATGAGTTTTAAAATGTACTTTAAACTTATGGTAACATTGCTTAGCTTTTTAAACTGAAATGTTTAAAATCATAAGACTAACAATAACAAATTTTTCTTAATAAAATATATCCCATGCTCTCTACCACGAGCACTAGTATTACTGGTGCGTAAGTGCGTAAGTTATTACTTGGCAATAGCACACATTTTTAAAAGAATTAAAATTTGAAGTGTAAGACTGGGGACTGGAAGTATTCTGATTTACCAATTCCGGTCGCATGTCTGAGAACAAAAGAACAACAAAATTTATTATATTCAATACAAAACCTATATAAGCTTCTCATATAATCATCCTCAACATTTCGCAATCTACAAATTTTAAGTAACATAGTTTTATATTTTAAATACTGTGCGAAACTAATGCTTGCAAAATCTATAAAAGTAGATGCGATGAAAGGTCATAGTTATAATTGTTGACACCCGATGAATGGAGGAAACCATTTGTGGAAACAAAAGATTATTCATTGATCACGTACAATGGCAAAAATATTATTGTGTGATTTGCAAAGATATGCTCCATATTGACTATAAATACGTAACTAATGCGTAATGGAGGGTAGGCCGTTATCTGAGATGTTTAAGTATGGGTTAAAAATACAGATGATCAATACATATAAAATGTGTCACACTGATAAACATAAACAGGACACCTTTGTAATGAACAATAAAGCCTAGTGTGCATGCTATAGTTTAGTTTCAAACAAAACTTTACCCAGTAAACAGCAAAAAAGTTTTAAAGACACAAACCGAAAGTGTGATTTCTGTCTGGTGACAAGCTTACATTACTAAGAAAGGGACATGAAAAATGAATGTTTTATTTCTGAACTTTTGTAGTAACAGCTTTTATGAACATTTGTGCGTAGTTTATAGGTAATTATTTAGTTTAAGGAAGTTGAATTTTGTGTTAAAAGTACAATAAAGAACATATAATTATAAAAAATTGACTTTCAGATGTAGTCAGCTGAAACCTATTTTATTTAGTGGTAAATTTAATTTTAATATTTAAAAATTCGATTTTAAGAGTTTTACGCAGTTATTAATATGTCAACTGTAATTATTATTTACAATATTTTTTTATTCATGCTAATATAGTACTTCATTCTAGAAAAACTGATCTGAATAATAGTGCAGCTATAGAATGTATCTACTGCCATATTTAATAATATCTCATTACAGTGAAGCAGCGTTATCTCAGTTACTAAAAATTAAAATGTACTGTATATTTAGTAGTATAATGAGTGCTGCCAAAATATTTTTGTCACAGAATTTGTTTAAAAATAAATGTTTATAGAAATTTTTATTTATGCTTTGATATTAATAAAGGAAAAACACAAGTATGTTAAGACCTACTAAAGCAAAACATACAGTTTAAAGACGTGTAGAATACGTGTATAATTAAATTTTCACAGTGTAGGTGATGTTATATCCAGTGCGATTAACTAAACATTATATTATTTTACAGTATCTGGAAAACTAAAATGTACTTTAATTTTTTAATATTCACAATATCTGCGTTTATCGTATTCGTAAATCTTGTATCATCTTAAATTAGTGTAATTATTAAGTGTTAATCTTACACCGAGAAATAAACTTTAGTATGTTTAACATCTTAAAGATCTTTTCTATAATTTGTAGTAATTTCTGCACTCAGAAACTATAAACATTAGAAGAAACAATTTCTAACTATTTCTAGCATATTCTGTGTCAAAGAATATTCGTAAACTCATAACTGGCCCTGTTTTTTTAACTTTTAAATTATACGAGAACTACTCATATAATAAGCTTTTGAATAAATTAATTAAACCTAGTTATTTTTACAGTATACCAAACTATTTGGCATACTGCATACATTCTACTCAACTCGTGTTTTTACTCGTGTGTATCATATAAATATCTAAGTATCTACACATGTCATACGTAAATATTAGGGATGTAGCCCTAGATACCGGAATTCGTATATTTATAAATTGTGGGCGTGCCTATAACTAAGTGTATGATACTAGAGGTCCGTGGGGTTTAGTCATAGATGTCAGAATGTTTATACATCGTGTGGACGTTATGTATACTGGTCATGATATTCAGTGACGGAAACAGTAGGAATTTAATTACCGTACTGAGTAAAGAAGCCTGCGTTTGATGTCAGTGGCTCCCTGGGTAAAGTGTAAACTCGGCGTCGCCCCTTGTGTACACTACGTGGGAGTATTTGCAAGGGCACGTCGGTATTAATCTGATTTCTAATTTATTTAGTTAAATATTTCTATATTGAGGTTAAAAAAAATTGATTCTCAGTAACGAAAGTAAATTGTGTTAGGCCACTATTACAACAAATAGACCGACACCTATTGGCACTCCAGCGTCACGCGCCCTGGAAAAATGCCTAGTCTGCTAATTTTGTGTAAATTAGTAGTTTTGTGAAAACATAGTAATTATAAGAATGTTATGTAAAAGCTTCTTGTAGTATTCTAACGTAATCCGAAAATGTGTTTTGATAACACGTAATGTAATTTAATAATGTCAGGCAATACCGACAAACAGGGTAAAGGTTCCTACTAAATTAGTATTAGGCCTACAATCTGTAATAAGCGAAATATACGGTATAAAGTACAAGTCTCTCTATACCACTTCTCTCTCTCTCTCTCTCTAACACACGCGCGCGCGCGCGCGCTCACACACAAAACCGTAAAATTATCGTTAACAACTAAATCCATGCAAGTGTTGTTATTTATACAAAGAATATTTATCATACAGTTAAAATTGCAAATTTTTAATTTGGTGAATACCATATGTTTACCTGCATAAAATAATTTAATAATACTTTTGTTTACTGACAATGTTGTATTTACAAAATATTCTATTTTCACTGATACTGCATAGCTTTTAAAATGATGAAAAAGCTATTATTTAATGTGATTTTAAACAGGGTGAAAATTAAGACAACGCGCGTTACTCAAAAAGTGGCTTTAAAAAGTTATTAATTTAAAGTGGCATTATATTTACTTTCACTTATTTGTCTCAAGCGTTAGAACATATTTCGCAGTATTCGCAGAAAAGTACTGATCCTACTTACATGATTCCGCCACCTGTACAGGGACGACAATGCTTTTAGTAGGTTGGAATGGGGAGGCGAGAAGAGTACACAGTCTAGTAACACAGCTGTCAGAAACATAAGAATCATTAATCATAAGCGAGTATTCGTAGTGCTGAAACAATACAGTAGGGATGTGTACAACAACCTTCCTAGTTGGGAAGCATTTATGTGATTCGTCGAGTAAACGATTAAATGAATTTTTTACAAAAATTCTTTTTACATAATTAGTGTTTGTACTTCCACCAAACTATTGACATTAGAAAACAAAATTTGGTAGATAAAAACACATTTCATACATATAGTGACATTTCTTGTTAAACTTTTAATACTTACAACTCTCTATCGACCAATCTATTTTGATTCCTCTTCTCTTCTCTCTGTATGTTTTAGTGGCAATATAAATGATGCCACTATTTTCAACAAAATAATTAAAGATTTATTACCAGAGCTATTGTCTTAATAAGACTCATAATAAAGGGAAATAAGTAATTCAACTTATTGTAAAATGAGGAAAATTACACAGTAAATAACAAACACTGGGTAAAAAAATGTGAATTAAGTTTATATTTGTGAATTTATTCGTGCAGTCACTAGACATATGAGAAATGTACGAGATATTTTATTCATACAATTAGATAACATTAAAAAGTTTGCTATTTGTTAAGATTATATAACCATCCTGTTATCTTTTAGATATTATCAAATATTCTTAAAATACTTTCCAAAGGGTTCTAAGCAGTCTTACTGGAAAAGCTTAATAGTGAAACTGCTATATGTCTGAACGACAGAAAAGAAATGGCACAATACAGCAAGCGCGGTGGAAGTGCAAGCACAGCAAGTGTGGTGTACGTCTGCACTGTTTGTGGAATAGAGAGAAATAATTAGTTAAAGAAAAACATGTAATTGTTTGTTTTCGTTCGTTCGGTGCGTGTTATAAGACAGGCGTGTCGAACTTTAACAGTATCTGACATGTCGTCTGGTATTGAAATGTTAAAAAATAATTATTCATTCATAAATTCATTCATAAATTCATAATTTAACAGCTTCTAAATTCATATAGCTAAGGCAGATACTTTCTTATCACTTTACTCAAAACGAACAGTCCAATATATTCTGCATTATACCAGGTATGCTTCAAGATAGTGCCCTAGTGCTTCATTCTCTATCTCCTACACCTATCCTAAATTCCCGTAACATATACGACAACACCAGCTATGTTTGCAGACGAAACTATCATAATGGTGTTAGAAATATCAATTAGCCACTGCCGCCAAAACCTTGAATATCATAATAACTGCAACACTGGCTACAGCAAAAGTCACTGAGATGGCGAGTGAAAGCTAGTAAGAGAAAACCGGCACATATAATCGTCACGCATAAAGCCTGCCTACCAGGCTCCTTAATTAACCGGCTCTTACCCATAATAGGAGACAGGAAATATTTGGTTTGTCTGTAAACCATAGACCACGACCAAACAGCCCGGTAAACATTTTTAATACAGTCCAATATCTTCTCCATTATAGCAGGTGTGCTTCAAGGTAGTGCCATGCTCCCCATTCTCTATCTCCTACACATATCCTAAATTCCCGTAACATATACGACAACACCAGCTATGTTTGGCATGCATAAAAATCGTCAGCCCACGTGACATAAGCATACAATAATAAAACAAACCGCTGATAATTAAATATGGACAATAGGCCTACTACTGGATGCTGGGACGGAACTGTTGAGGGTATAAGGGCATATCATAGTTAATTTGGACTTACGATAATCCGATGTGGAGGACAAGAGATATTCGTAACGCGGAAGTACTGAATAGATTTGATAAACTGACATTTAGAACAGTAATAAATATTCATGATATGAGTCAAATCAGCTTATTTTTAGGTAATTTTTATTTTGAAGCAGCTAATAGAGAACGTAAAAGTCTTGTAGAATAAAAAGCTATTGTATTAGAGCTATCTGATGGAGGATCAAAGTGTATACTAGAATACGGGCATGCATCAAATTCGTCAGCTTAAGTGACATAAGCATACAATCATAAAAACAAACCGCTGATAATTAAATTTGGACAATACTACTGGATGCTGGGACGGTAGTGTTGGGGGTATAAGGGCATTTCATTGCTACTTCTGACTTACCTACTTTGGTGTTACCTATAAAGTCCAACACGTGTACAAATGAATTAATCTGGTTATTGTAAAATATAACTCTCGAAGGAAAATGCATATTAATGCTTAATACCTAAACGTGTTACACGCTAATAACGTATTATATACTAGGTACCGTATTACATGAATAGATATTACTTTGTATAACGCATTATACATATTACATATAAAAAAGACGGAAGGAAGTCTTTAACGAGGAAAGTCCCATTAAAAATGAAGCCTTTAACTGCACACTTTATATCCTTATGTTGTTCTAAAGTGTCAGTGATAAATATTATGGCAACGGTTTTCGCCGAAACACATCCATTAATGCAAAAATTGTAATTGGCGATTCTGCTTAAATTGTAATTGAACGAGTATAAGTTTAAAATTCATGGAATGTTATATAATACACGATGGCAATAATAATTTATGTAATAAAATAATATATATTGCAATTTAATCAGACGCAGTAAGAAAGAAATTTAAGGAATAAAGCACACTGTGATACAATAATAGTTCACAGTGTGACATGAGGTTGCGAGGAATGTGCACTTGTGCACCTTGAGGGAAGGAACAATATAAAGTAGACTCTCCTTAACTGCAATTTACAAGAGATGTGAGAAGCAACAGCAGTGGTAGAGATCACATTAACAATTATAATTAAATTTACATATTAATTTAGCCCGAGGAAGGTTTCTGTAGAATTATAATTTGTAACATAAACAAGGTAACGGGTTGATCTAAAACACGGTATAAAACTTAAGAGTCAAGGAAAACTATTTTAATAATAAAAGCGACTTAAAATTTAGTATTCCTTATTTGTTTGGTTCTCGTGATTGTAACGATGAGCTAATAAATTACTCTGTGCATACTACTTAACAAAAGGTTTACCCTCTCTTAATTACGTCAAAACTTTATAATTGTTCCTTTCCAGACAAATGGTAAAGAGAAGCTTATTAACAAGTTGTCGGAAGAACAACCTGTAACAGCTAAGGATAACGAGAGAAACGTTTTTAAATACCTTGTAATATATTACTAAGAGAAAAGTTTTAAAACCACCTTTAAAGTTAATATATGTATCATAGAATTAAAAATGTTTATAGATCCCCTCCCAATACTGCTATTAAAAGACTGAAGAAAATAGAACTTTTTGTACAGAAAAAAGCGAGTTCAATAATTTGCAAAAAAAAATCTTTCAGAAACACTAAACAGATTTTAGTGTCAATATTTTTGTTTATAATTATTGTTTTATTGATTAATAATTTACTTAAGGGATTAAATAATCAGTGGTTTTCGAAATGCTGGTTCCCCGTCTTGCCTTTCCCAACTTTTGAAATGTGGTAAAACTGTTACCACTTTATGTAAAAATGCATGGAGAATCTCAATTTAGCGCGTAGGCTTGAACGACAAATCTGCGGGTGTGTTATAATTAAACTAAATTATTTTACATCTTACTGGATAAAATTTTTTTTTACAATCTTTAAACCGAAGCTTGACATATCTGACATTTAGTAATTTGTTAGTTAATAATTCAAAAATATTTTGTCTTAAAAAATTGTTGATGCTTACTCCGGAGTCTAAATATCTGAGTATTTGTAAGATGTATCACTGGGACGGGGCAAGATAGTGCATAACCACATTCATAAGTTGAGATGTGTACTGCATTTAGTAGCTGTAATGTGTAACAATAATATATGGTAGAAAGTAATGTGTGCAGTTTGTTGACAACTGAATACAGATAATAATTAATTATGTTCTTAAAAGCTATGTAATTAGTTTCAAAATATTTTAAGGTGTAAAAGATTTTAAAGTTTAAACTTAAACTTGAAAAAAATTATGATTAAAAATAATTTCTTAAAAATAATGCTTGGCGCTATCTTGCACTGACCACCCTATAGGCCTATGTTCGGCATTTTTAGAGATCAAAACAAGATTTTTAGCGCTAGTCATAAAATACCATTATGCTTCCTCATCTCTATTGTGTGCAAATATTAATATTTCGGCCGATTATTCAATAATTCGTCTTTGAAAACGGCATGAGGTAGGTGCAACTGTTGTACTAAGATGTATAACTTATATACATCGTAACTGACTCGTACACACCGCATTTCTGTCTGTTGAAATAATATTTGTGGGAGCATGCAGGAGATTTTTTACTTCTATGAACACATTTCCTTTTCACATTTCTTTACTAGTGCACAAGTCAGTGTGCATTACAAGAACCGAGTTGATTTTTTGTAAAATTATGCGGTATAAAATGGTTTATATTACGCAGTTTAAAGTGGGTAAAAATTCAAAACCCGATTTCTTGGGGATAAATCTATTAACAAATTAGTTAACTATTTTAAAACGTGAGAACATTTTTTCAGTTAGATAAAGTAAAAAGTGTTATTAACAAGTTGTAAGTACAGTTGCAAGTTTAATTTTGTTTCAAAAAGTCACATTTTGTTTATATTAACACATTTTTAATTTAAGACATCTTTTCTTTAGTAATTTTCTATACTAGCAGACTTTTTAACAAAGCTAAATTAAGATACTTGAATTAAATCTAGGAATTAACAATATTTTTGCCTAACTACTTTGACTTTTATTATTTAAAGACTAAATCTTTTATACTTATATCGGCTTATTAATCATACACTTTACTAATGCCAACGTATTTCCCTCATTTCAAATATTTTTTAATATATTTACTATAAAAGATAAGTCGTGGTACTATACTATAAATAGCGGTACACTATGTTTACACGCAATTTAAATGGTAAAACAGCAGTGTGATAGTTTATTATGACTTAAAATAAATAAAAATTTAATATAAACTTCAATGTTGAAACAGAAAACAGAAAACCATGTTAGTGTTTAACACTGTACGCTTACAGCGTTACATTTACTACGTTGGTGTAAATGAAAGTGTGAATGGAAGTGTGCGCGTTGGCGTAATTCTCTAATTGTGTTGGTGCGTGTTGTGTTTTGGTATGGTAACTGTGAACATCAGTGTATATTTGCGTATGCTAGTGTAGGCTTATGTGGTTGAAGTGTTAGCCCATTGAAGTTCCTGCTGGTTGTGGAGGGGATAGCGTGCTGTTGGAATTACCATTTTCTATGTAGGCTGCTCAGTTTAAATGATATAGGCCTACAATATAACGGGTGGGACAATGAGAACACAATAGCTTGTGTTAGCTTGTGTTTGGTTACTATATCAACAATAACAAAACAGATGGTTTTATAACCTCAATTAAAGTATGTCATTTCAGTAAATGTGGCACAATGGCGAGTTGAACATCGTTCGTTTGTTGTAGAAACGTTTTTTAAAGTACTGAATCCTCTAGACAAAGACTGTTCTGAAGTCATTTTAACGTTGGGAAACAAGGAAGAGTTCCAGATCGCTCAAAAATATCGAACTGGGTAAGAACATTTAGAACCACTGCCTCGACACAGGAAACAATTATTGGAGGGTGTGTAAAAAGAGTGCTCACGCAAAAATTATGGATATGGTAGTAGCTGCTGTCACGCGTAGGTCTATTAGAAAGTCCTACGGAACTGCAGATTTCCAGTAGGTCTCTGCAGAGAATTTTGCTCAAATATTTCCATTTCCATTAATACAAAATCCATGTGGCCCCAAAACTGCTTGATTGTGATTACACTAAAAGGGTTTACTTTTGTAATGAAATATTGGAATTCAAAAATCAAGAACAAAACATTCATGAACACTAGATTATGTCAGATGAAGCACATTTTCACCTTTCCGGGCATCCCAATAAACAAAACGTGCGCTATTGGAGTGATAGTAATCCTCAAGAACTTCATGCTATACCTCTTCATTGCGAGCAAGTCACTGTTTGGTGTGGAGTTTCTTCCGTATGTGGTTATGGATGGCATTTCTTTGAAGACTATAACGGACAGTCAGTCAGTGTGAACCCAGACCAATATGTGCGAATGTTGAACAATTTTTGTCTTCCTTTGTTAAATGATCTAAGGATTAATACTGACTTGGTCTGGTTCCAGCAGAGTGGAGCTACCGCTCACACCACAAGTCACATTACATGTGTTGACATCTGTGCTCGAAGATCGGTTGATCTCAAGATTTGGTGCTAAACTCTTGGCAGTACGATCTACATACCGGTTTGCGTGTAATTTCTTTTTGCAGTTCTACCTGAAATTTAAGGGCTTCCAGTCACTATCACGTGATTTAAATCAACTCAGACAGTGGACATTAAAGAAATTCAGGCTATTCCGCAAGCCATTCTGCAGAGAGTCCTGGACAGCTTTTTCAATTGATTGAATGCAAGCATATCAATGCGTGGCACTTAAGGAATGTACTGTCAAACGATAAACTAACTAAGTAAAGTGGCATCGTATTACCTTTGTGTTTATACCATATTTGACTTTAATATATTAAACGAGTTCATGTTATGATTTATTTTGTTGTTTCTCATTGCCCCACCCTTTATATTCATCAGAATATTTAATCAGACTATGTTCAAACATTTCTGCTTAAATTTGATCTTCTATCACTGAAAAGATTTTTTTTGCTTTTTATTTTGAGTGTTGCATTATTATTACCAGTGACATCCTGGAGAACCACTAATTAGAAACACAAAGTTTCAGATAACTTGGAATCAGTAAATAAATATATATATATATATATATGTACGTGACAGTCGAATACTAATATGTAAAAATGAAAAAAAATTATCTATATACAAGAAAAATCCTACAACTAAACACAGAGTAAATAAAATAGCATCAAAGGATCATTTTTTGGGAGTAGCAAATAATGGAGAGAAAATTACAATTCCTATTTGCTTTTGAAGTGCCAACTTATTTCAAAATAATGTGAAATATATTATATGATATGGTACAAATTATTAAGCTGCTGGCATTAGAAAGTATGTTTCAGTTGTTTTCAGTCTTCCTAATAACAATGGCAATGTCAATTAACTGTTAAGACGAAATGTCAGAAAATATAATAAAAGTAAAGTTCACAAATTATATGCTTTAATTTAATTTTAGAAAACACCAAAACTCTTTGAATTACGCTCTAACGTAGGCTATACCAGTGTACTTAGCCGTGTTCATATAAATTACAATCTTTAAATTAGTATTGACCGTCGATCAATAAATGTTTAACAATGGAAGGTTTAAAGAGGATCTGTCAATAAGTATAACACAAAGTTTACATTACTCGAGTCGACGTTTAGACAATATTTGTTCTTATCATCAGGACCTGTATACAGACAATAGAGGAAACCCAAGTACCTAACCAGATAAATTAATTGAATGATTGTGCGCTCTTCCGTGCGTGCGTCTGGGAGGGTTGAGACAGTGTGTTTTATATCAGCAAAATAATTATTATTCTTAAATATTGTTTTACTTAAATAGATAGACATGATTATAATATTCCAAAAACAAAATGCAATATTACAGTTTAATATATTGATAATATAATAATTCCTTAATTATACTTAGGCTATAAGTAATTATAGATGTAGTAATCTTCGAATCTATATTGGACTTGATATAAATGGCAATTATGTCTAAAATTATGTTACACCTGAATAAAAATTGTAGGATGTACCAATAAGTATACTATTAATAGTTAGTTTTTTCACCCACTAGCAGAATTAACAGATACGCAAAATACTCTGGTTTAATACACGCTCAGTGTAATCGTATGAAATTGATAGTTATTAGTATTTGTGTTTGATACATTTGAAACATTAGTACATTAAATAATACTATACTGCAATTTAATATATTGACAATATAACGAACGTTTAAGTATAATTATAAGTTTAGTTACAATCGAATTTGTACTAAAATTAATACAGGAAAATAGATGTCTAACATATGTTTAGCTGAAAACAAAGTTTGAATGGTACATTATTAACCGGATATAAGGTTCAAACAAACACATTCTGATACAATACATACACAATGTAGTTTGCGATATTGATTTAATTATTACTACTGGTATTGAACACCCTTATCTATATATTAGAGAATAATATACAAAATTACAAATATTACAAACACAAATTTATGGTAAACGAATCTTTCATGTGTCCGTTCTTATTATTTACATTGTTGTAAAATAGTATTTCCAGAATACTTCTGTCTGCTGTAGAATTATCTAGACATCGACAGACTCACTCTCTCCCCCATCTCTCTTTCTGTCTATCTATCTATCTGTATATCTATGTATCGCAAGCTATCTTTCGAAACCACACTCTCACCCGCGCTCCATCACTCTCTCTCCCCCACACGAGCAAAAATGTATAATCATTACATAAAGTTCTCTCTCACTCTACCTCTCCAATTCTCTCTCTCTCTCTCCCTCTCTCTCTCTATTTCTCTCTCCCTCTCCGTTTCCAAAACACATAAATTATCCCCCCACACACTAAAATCACAATTACACATGTTACATATAAGCCTTTTGTAAGTACAGATAAATATTCATACAGGGTTCTTTTTTAACAACTAGGGAGGTGTATACGAAAACCTCTGATTCACGTAGGCCTACCTACACAGACTACAACCGAGACGCTATACAAATATATACACATACATACATATTAACATATACATGCATATACATAGCGCAAAATATGGAACACACGTATTGACAACTGCATCGAGTTAAAAATTAATCGAATATGTGCCATTATCTCTCTCTCTCTCTCACACACACACACACATACATACACACACACACACAAATACATTCACTAAATTAATTGATGTAGTTATGTTTTTCATTTTTCTCTATTCTCCGTACACAGGTCCTAATGATGACAATAAATATTGTCGAATCGTCGACACAAACAATGTAAAATTTGTGTTATAGTCCTACATTTTGACCGATCCTCGCTAAACCTTCCGTCGTTAAACATATAACGTTACAATATAATTCCTGAGCTTAGAAATGTACAAGTACCACACCATACGTGACGTACCAATGTGGCCGTGATGCAAGTCTTTGCTATATATCAATAGATGCAGATAATTTTACCATAAACTTCTGTAAACAGCATAACTGATACGGTGACTTTTGAAAAATATTTAACGGATCCAATCAATATAAATTGTACATTTGTTTTTTCTTAGAACTACAAAGAGTATAGTTACAAAAACAAGATACATGACAATATTTCTTTTGCAACAGAAGTATAATTCATGCTCACCATGTACATAAACCAAAGCATAATAGGCTGTTTTACGGTCTTCAAAAACTTAATACACTCACAAAAGCGCTGCGTAATAGAACTTATACTCATTAGTCAAAATTAACTAGCACATTATTTTTGTTATTATTTACAGAATATTTCTCAATAAAAGTGTAGACGTAATACAAATATTCCCTGGACAAATAATGCAATGCGCTCATATTGTTATAGTAATTCTTTCAAGATGTAAAAGATATGTTAATTTAAAAAATAAAAAAATTATAATCTATTAGAAATTTAACAGTGACTTAGAGATGCACAGTGTACCTCGTTGCGAGGCTAACAAAATTTTCATTCACATCGCATACGCGCACAACAGTCTTGTATTTGGTGTTCATAGTGTGAATGTCGGCTGCAACCAGGCTGGCGAGAACAATGGAAGCATGTGTGCGGGAGAGATGGAGATAATTTAGAAGTGAGACAGTGAACTGTCATCGCATCGTCTCCCCTCTTTTCTCTCTAGATAACTTAGCTAAACTTTTCAGTGGGGATAATCATGCTTTGAGTCGGCGCAGCTTACTGTTCAGAAACGAATAAGTTTTTGCTAGTTTGGTTTAAACGAAAAAATCTAAGGTATTGTCCAAAGCTGCAAATAATTAATTCATTCACTTTAAAACTATACGGTTACAAATGTCTATTGTATCAAAAACTAATTAAAGTGACTGGTAAGCTAAGTATTATCGGTATATGTGATTAATACTATTTCATGCAAAAATTCTTTACATAAAGCACAGAGTAATTAATAAAGCATTTCATAACTTTTGTAAATTTCTGTAAAGTTATAAGTAAAAAAGTTACTGTACTTGCAAGGACAAAAAAGAGTGCCATAGCTGACGAAACTATAAAGACTATGCAGATAACACTTAATTTAACAGAAATGCGTTACGAGAACTAATAAATATAAGTGTTGACGTAACGTGTCCAAAAAGTAAGGAACTTGCTAGCTTTAGTAATCTTTAAGTATTTGTTTGTTATTTTTTGATGATAGTAAAACTTTAAACTGATCAGGTGCTGATCGAACGGAGACACCGAATTCTTATTTTAATGAAATCTGATTTTCATATCAAATTCTTTATAAGGAAGTTTTAAGATATTTAAAATTATTATCCAGCACTGAGTGGATTTATCAGAGACTTCAGTGGGAGTTACCTTAGTATTTATGAATAATAATTGAAATTATTTAAATTATACTTGTACAAAACAGTTTTCATCCATGTCATCATTAGGGTTTTGTCCTAAACACGAGTCAGGTAACGAGTTTCCTGTGTCTCCAATGCTTTGATAAAACTTCATTACGGGCGCAAATAAGTCATTAACATTCCAATATTCCAGTAGGACACAAAACGTACATTGTCATCTTCAAATCTGTGGACCTCTTTATCGTTATGGTAATATGGCCATTTAAGACACGCTACGTTGAGTTAAAAAATAACAAAAGTGCCTATGTGACTCTTAGTGCGCGACAACGGAGGAAGCTGTTTCTAAAGTTGAAAGCTTATTTTCCACGGCACTCTCTACGTACCGCTCTAGATAATTGGAGACGACCCTTCCACAAGTTCCTCGACTACTCTACCCGCATTCACGCCCGCTATGTCTCTACAATGCAAGTACAGTGTTATAAATACTGGATATTGAAGCGGTCCAGTTTAGTTGCACCTGGTGATTTTTCAAGTGTGAATCGAATTGATTGTTGCGGTTTATTAGAAAGGGAGTATTGTATTAATTAGTGCAAAACTGTTATAAGGTGACAAAAATTGTTGTGTATTGCTTACTAAAGAGATGGTAATTCGACGGGGCAAGATCGGGGCTATATGCACATAGATCGGAGCAAGACTCTCCAACACATAGAACCTCAATTTGTCAAGGGTTTGGACAGTGTGGGTGACAGTATGTGGACGCGTGTTGTCATGCAAAAAAAGCACTCCTGCCGAGGGTTTACTCTTGAATTTCTTTTGACTGGAGATTTGGGGTGTTTTATTCCATGTTCTGGCGTTTGCCTTCAGGCATAAAGTGGTGGATCCACGTTTCATCTCTAGTGACTATTCGCTTCAAAAAGCTTCACCTTTATTAGCAAGAGGTCCATTAAGCGTTGACAGATAGCCACACGACTGCGCTTGTCCTCTACAAGGAGTTATTTTGGGACCTATCTTGCACAGACGTTACGAAAACCAAACCTGTTATGGATAATTTTATATGGAGAAGCATGAATAATTTGCAGATAGTACGCCACTTCCTCAATACACACTCTTCGGTTGGTCTGAATCGTAGCATTAACGTGTTCGATAATGTCATCACTAGTGGAAGAGGTTAGGCGTCCTAATCTTTCCTCGCCCTTGACGCTTGTCCACCGTTAGTTGAATTTTTCCATCCAAACATATACACTTTGCTGTGGTAAAACATGGTCTCCATATTGTTCTGAAAGTCTTCTATGGACTTCGGCTCCTGATACACCTTCAGACCACAAAAACTAGAGATGACTGCACGGTATTCTTGGTTGGTGCAAGAGGAAAGAGGGGCAGCCGTATTTATCGCGCAACAATTCATAGGTGACTGACAAGACGGATGGTCCACAAAGAGAGACAACGGTACCACTGTCGGCGTACAAGAGCTTCAAGTGCTACTACCAACCAACAGATAATTATAACAAAATTGCAGATACTTCTTGACTTATCCTCGTATATTATTATATTGGCATTTAATAAGTGACGAACTGAAATCAACCTTTCCTGGATTCAACCTACTGATTCCTGTTTCTGTAAATGACAAGCAATTAAGTATTTAAAAGAACAAAAAATGTCTACATATAAACTTCAGCACTTGCTTCGAAGACGATGGCTATATTCTGAAGCTGTCTTGTGTAGTGGAAAGGCTTAGTTCTATTGGTTATATAAGATTATTCAGACGCAATCGTACAACGTGCCGATACCTATAGGAAGAGAAACTCGAGTATTGTGTGTGTGTATGTTGCAACGATACATATTTGCATATTCGCTCAGGGTAATT
This sequence comes from Magicicada septendecula, assembly GCA_034769895.1. Lineage (NCBI taxonomy): Eukaryota > Metazoa > Arthropoda > Insecta > Hemiptera > Cicadidae > Magicicada > Magicicada septendecula. Next base: position 399,268,967 of record CM068369.1, on the reverse strand, counting down.
TATTTGAACATATAAAATAAATATAAACAGTCGTATATAGTTTTAAAAAATTGTGCATAGAGGAACGGACAATACTTAACCTGTTTTTTTTTTTGGCGAACATTGAGTTACTTGGTTACTGCGGTGTGGCGAACTGCGTGTGTGTGTATTCAGTGACGTATGTATGTATGTATTTTGTGTGTATGTGTGAACAATAGTGTCCTTGTGTACCAGTGTATTTAACTTGAGGTAGTGAACTCCAGTCGAAACAGGCAGAAAATACAATTAATTAATAAGTTTATTTGATAAAAATGTACACACTGACAAAACTTACAGCAAAGCTAATGATTTCATTTTAAGACTTGGAAATTGACAAATGTGTAGATACAGTTTGAAGGTAAAATTTAAAAGTATAAAAGAACTAGAAATAAATTAAATAATTACACAGTTAGTTAATATGTGACAAGCAATTAATTAATATCTAATTAAAGACAAAAAAATATCACAAATCTCATGATTCTATTAGTTTGCACATGAACAATAGTGTTGAGTGCAAAAATATGAAAAAAGTGATGTACGAAAACGGAGGCGCTGACCCAAAGATGTAGACGCCTGAAATGGTCTTAGACAGTCTTCAACTTGTTGGCGTGCCTTCAGTATATAACCCCGTTCGATTCTAAACGAGGGACAGACGCTAATAATTTGTTAACGGGGAGGGGACACTCTGTTCAACGGACAACCGACAACAGACACCGGCACTAGGAACATCATCTTCATCATCATCATCAAGGCACAGCACACAAGCTCCGGTAACTCAACAGTGAAAAACAGATGAAAAAGGATCAATTGTTTTTTACAAACAAAATCAGTAAACAAGTATAATCATGTTATGTAAATAAATGCAGAAATATATAATCGTACGTAGTGTAATTACAAAATTTTAAATAATTAATCAAATCTAAGCAAACATCTGTTTTCCAGTAATTTTCCTGGTTAATTAACATGGGCGCACAATAATTAATGTTTATTGAAATAAAGTAAATATTATTTTTGATTAAAATACTATAAATAAACTTTTGATTTTTATAATAAATATTTAATTTATATCAGATTTGCTACATTGGAAATAATTGTTTAATTTTATATTATAAGACATCTAAGTAATTGAAGCAAATTTTTAACTGTTTTTAAAACAATTTAACAATTATATAATTCTGTTTATGTATGCGATTTATGTTTGGTATTTACATGTTCATATCTTTATTTGCTTGGATATTATGTATGTGTAATTTCTAAGGTGTATACTACGATTAATACGTGTAAAATAACTTCTCTTAAAAGGCAACTTTTAATACAGATTTCTTTTTGAAAATTTAAAGATTTTATTTCTTTATAAATCAATGTTTATTCACATTTTTCCACGCCACAAAATCAGTTTAATATAAAGTGAATTCCCACTTATTTTCCGAGGATATCTGGTATTTGAAACTTGTATTATCTTGTATTATTCATTGCTAAACTGTTAACTAAGTGATATTTATTGTTTGTTATAGTTATATGTTTTGGACAAATTGTAAACTTGCAGGGGTAGTTGTATACAATTTTCTGTTTTTTGAAAACGGTTATTAAAGTTATAATTAACAAATTCGTCAGTATTCAATTATTCCATTCCCACTATTCAAAGACAATCGTTGACTTCCCATTAGTGAAGCAATCATGTCATCGGTGTCAGAGATGGGATAGGACCTTTGACAGTGAAAGACCAGTTACATCGTAAGAAACCCTAGTGTGCATAATTAGTGCACAGAAAAAAACGAATAGCAGTCAGGTGGCAATGATAAACACCTTAATTTTCTGTGTGGAAGAATGAGACTAAAACGCTGATGGAAAGGGGAAGAAACTAAAGGCGATAGGATTAAAAAAGCAAATGTGTAAAAGAAAAGAGGAGTAAACACGAGAAAGTAGTCTTGCTCTAATAAGTGTAGCGACAGAACGGAAAACGCAAGCAGGAAATAAAGAAAACTAAGCTCTCTATTCTCTATCGACTAAGATGCTATACGAATATATCATGACAGAATTGAGTTAACCGTAAACTGAGTTGTATAAGCAAGATACTACAGTATTCGAGGTACAAGAACCAACGACATTAAAAGTATCTGACGTAGAGGGAACAATGTCAAATGAAATAGCTGATGCATAAAAACCACTTTCAAATACAGAAAAATCAGTGAATATTAATTGCGGCAATATGAATACTAATGTTGCATGTGATGTTTGGTTACGAATAATCCTTTAATAACGGACGACCATATGACACATGACAACGGCGAATTGCAGTACACAGGACAAAGGACAATATGTGCGCTCGCGATTGTGTACGGTAGGTACCTATAGTACGTTTTATTTTGTCGTGTCCGGTGTATAATTTATTGTCCTGTTTGTTTTGGTTTTCGGCAAACTAAATTTTACACCAGATTTTTTTCTTTCACCAAATAATGGTTTCAGCGATATACGCGAACATATGGTTCGATGCTGTCAGAAACATCTGTACGCTCATGACTTAATAAATTTTGTGACAGCTGTATAAGTGGCGTATGTGTTAAATAATTCGTTTAACTTAAAATATTATAAATTTGTTTTGAAGGACAAAATAATTCATATTGTATGTATAAAAAATACTAATTGTCAGTCGTATACTTGAAAAAATTAACCGCAAGCACAAGGTGTAACTGTAGTGTCAAGCTGAAAGTAGATACTGATTTTAATTTAATTGATATAATAAAGGAAATTCTGATAAATATCTTTGAAATGTCTTATCTACAGACTTAACTATTTTATAGGCAAAAATAGTTTCTCTTTTTTTGGTAAATAATGTGAGGAACGCTGGAGTAGGTTTCTGATACAGTATTTCATTACTTGTAAAATAAAATTGTACCAACCGGATTTATAAGTGGAGTTAGTTTTAGTTTTAGACCTGCAACATTAAAGTGCATTTTCAGAAGTTTTGTTATTGTGACTTACAGTATAATTCAAAATGATTATTGTTATTTAAGTAAGGTGACTTTCATTGTTTTGACATTAAGGTGTGGGTGGACAGTTGTTATCTTAAAAAATTGTATATGGGAGTGTTTATTAATGTTTAATTTTAATAAAACTTATAATTAGCGACTTCATCTGGTGCCAGTCATTCTGTTTCCAATACACAACACGACAATCTATGCGACCGTTGTAACATTGGGTGAGGACTGATGACTGGAGATCGTAAAGATCTTACTGTGCGCGACTAGTAATTGTAAAACAAAATGGATAGAAATCAAAAATTTCTATCATAAAACCTTTTGGTGTTTAGATGGAAGAGCAAAACGAGAAATGCCTATAGAAAGCGGGAAAACAGTAAAACGATAGGAAGGAAAGTAAAAGCGTAAAAATGAAACAAGAGAGAGTGGCAAAACATTAATTACAAAAATGGCATCCTAACAAAACCACATAATGTAACAAATCGATGTAAAATAAAAAAAAAACTAGGTTTTTTTTTCAAATTAACCTACATGACTCAAGACTGGTAAACAACAATCTAATTAAATCGGTACAAAATATCGTAGTACATTAAAAAACTCATATGCTATCCACAATAGGGCGGCAGGAATCAAAGAATTATTCAGGATCCATATCCGGCGAAAGATTAATGAAAAGCAGCTACTACATCCATTACAGGACCTAACTAATAACTCACTATTAGTTGATCTAGATACTTCGCAGTCAGTTTCTATCTCGACATAAACGAGCAGATACAAAGAAGCAATAAAAAAATCAGAAGCACACTTAAGTATATAAACGGAGCATGCCCAAAAATTGCAATGAATAGCAATCTTTATCCAGAAGGGGCACATTAAAGTTACAGTTGTGGTACCTCAGCAGGAGAACTCGTTCATTATTTATTATTACTACATAAATTGTAATTATGAAAAAGATAAAAAAAATTCGGGTACTCCACAATTGTTTTGACAATTTGTTTTGGAACTTGGGTCCCAAAATTTTGAAATTTTAAATTAAAACAAAATTCAGATTTCAGTTTATATTCTCTTTAATTAGATAACCCACATAAATTGTTGCGATTTTATCATACTTTTCACCCTCATTTTATGCCCCGACGTCTACAGATTTCTGAATATTTACAAATGAACTCTATATTTATATCGTGGCTAAAATTCCCTTTAATATACTGCACTTGGGATTTTGCCATTTTTTACTATTTTACAAATTCACATTTTTTGCTTTCCGATTCCTTACTTGGGGGAAAGAACAATCTAAATAAACAATAGGGTTCTATAGGTTAAAGGTATACGTTCTACGCATAACACGTTTTACAGAAATCGCTTGATAAGTTATCGTGAGACGTACCCCAAACAGACACATACATAGACAAATCGGTAGAGTTAAAAATAAGAACTCGCTTTGCTCGTTCAACTAATATCGGGTAACATATGTTAGAGGAATTCACTTTGTAATTTATTGTAAAATGAACGGCACCCAAAAAGTCCTCGTTAATTTTGTTATAGTATAATAAACTTTTAAGTAACGCGCAAGTTGCAACAAAACAAAACCAAAAACCACACACAAAAGTTGTAATTATAATCCTTATATACCTTATTTACAAAACCTGTCTTTTCATATTGCAAAATATCTGTCAATATACTTTTGTGGAGATTTTACAGTAAAAGTAGGCTTAATTTAAGGAAAAAATTAAAACAGTAAAGGTGAAATAACAAAGTAGAATTCGATGACAGGCTTCATTAAACCAAAAAGAATTCAGAATAGTGTCTAGTAATTGGAGATGACAACAACAATATGATCGAAGGAAGGATAAACAATTGCTAAAGATTAATAAGGCAACAAAGACATACATATACATTGCCTGTATATATTCAAAGAAACGTGACAGGCTCACCTCACGGGTAATAGGAAGTTATAGTGAGTTACAGTTTTTATGCATACGATATGTAAATGGATCTATTGTGTGGGAACTTGAACATACAGTCAACACTGCACAACACTGTGAAATCAACCTAGAAAATTGTACGTTATTTTATGTGAAATGTAACACTTGAGAACTAAAGAAAAAGTGTAAACAGTAAGTTGTCATTTGATGAAGTGCACACTCTGTATGTTCATGTAAAGTATTTTGTATATGTTTCTGTCAGATTTGCTAACAGCAGCTGCTGTAAATTACAAATTTGTTGGCCAGTAACCGGTAATTATCTTTCTGAAGAAACTATGATCATGTTAGATAATTGACAACATCAAAAAATTACAGATGACTACAATTAGAACAAAAAATCTTTATTATTGTTAAAGATGTGTATGTTTAGGTCATTTATTCTTTCCAGTTAACATAAAGTTTTATAAGTTATAGGATGAAATCTGTTCTCCACTATAAGAACCCACACTATCATACCGCGTTTACTTTGTCACTAGTTATCTTCAGCCGTTTGTTATTAAGCAACTTAGTCATTGCAGTTGGTTTTCTAATTCCGAAGAACAGTTGTGTGGTTCTTGGGTAGTATCGGGTACTGATGAGCTATAAGCCAAAAGAAATAATGGTATACACTGATTCTATCTGTATAGACCTTGTTGACACCCTTCGATAGATACTGCTCAAGCTTCCTTATCCATTTCATCAGAATGACGATAGAGATGTGTTGTCTGGGCCTTTCGAGAAATAAGTAGCTGACAAAATTGTATACAAGTTCCCGTCTCTAAATTTGTCCCTTGATCTGTATGGCTTTTCACAGGGACTCCATAGAAGGAACAAAAGTTGTCAACCCATGGTTTTGTAACAGTGGTAACCCCTGATTTGGGATAGCATAAGATTCCACTCCTTTAGCATTACTACATTATTACATGTCACCACGGTATACAAGCTTACATCGCCTGTAACTGGAGAAGGTCCAGTAATGTCTTTTGATAACTCTCTCAAATTGAATTCAAACATTATATTATCTCATTTTCCTCTACGTCTGGTTTGTGGGCTCCTGATTACACACACTTTTACAGGTCCTACACTATTCCTCTACACTGTGGCAGAACATAAAGGCAATAGAATTGTTTCCGTATTTTGTCACTTATGTTATTGACGCCGAAATGACTTCCAAATGCTCTATCATGCATTTACTTCGAAATGGAGTGCACTTTACTTCAGGAAACTATCACCTATATGACAATTTCCTTACCACGTACACATCCCAAGACGTTTGCAACAATCCGTTCTTTAAGGTTAGAGATTTCCATTGTGCCTAGTAGCTCATCAGCGCTCCGGTAGACATCTTCCATGGTCAGTGCGACGACCCTCCTCTTTTGGCGTCAAGATTGGCCCAATGTCTTCATCAGCCTTCTATTCTTGTCGGAAATCTTGTGTCATCCAACCGATTGCCATGAAGTTTATAGTGATGGCTTGAAGTTATTGATTTGCGTACTGTTGTTCCTCTTTGCAGCAATTTCAGTAATCTTCCAAGCACGGGTTTCGGGATAAGCCATCTGAATTACTATGCATAAGCCCCTGCCAATGTTGTTCCTTGAAGTTGTACTTTTGCAAACGTTCAAGCCACCTTGCCAGCTGCCCTTCCTGACTGACTTTTGAACCTCAAACGACACGAAAACTCCTTCCCATACACATATTTATGGAAGTGATCCAAATCTTGAACGGTAGCCAGAAACTCTTATCTAGTAAGCAATGAATTCTATTTGCCTTGGAAAACCCTTTGCTCTAATACGCTATTACTCGTTCTTCATCGTTTTGCGCCTATACCAGTATTGCCTGCATCTGTGTGTACTATCTTCGGAGGCTGGGAAAGCTAGTACTGGTTTCGAACATAATGCAATTCTCAAAGTCCTGAAAGCTTGATCTCCATTAAGGTTTCTTGACCACTGAAATGTTCGTTATCTCATGTAGTGGATTAGCAATAGAAGCGAAGCCTTTCACAATATGTTTATAATAAGAGCAGAATCCCATGAAATTACAAACATCGTCTTTAGAGTTTAGGACGGGCCAGTTTTTCACATATCGTACTATTTTAGCGTCTATACTGACAGCAGCTGTTCAAACAAAATGGCCCAAATATTGCGCCTTATTCTGAAATTTAGTACACTTCTTCGTGCTCAGCTTCAGTTGGGGATTGCGAAATCTGGTCAGAACTTCCTTGAAGTTTTTAGATCTTTAAATACTTTCTAATTACTATGATATCGCATAAGTAAACAAGGTAGGGTTTCCAAGTCAGGAATTGGAAGACGAGATTTATTAGTCTTTCAAACGTGACTGGTGTGTTGTAGAGTCCAAAGGGCAAACTAATCCTACTTTAAACTAGAAGAGACAAACAACCTGTTTTTTCTTGCCTTCTGAATGGAACTCCACTTGATAATATCCGCTCTTCACATTCAGTGTAGAAAATTACAGAGCTGAGAAGATATTTTACGCACGTGTGTATTGTTTTGTAAAGTGACAGCCTGGACTACAATATTTGTCACTCCAACGATATTATTTCCAGTTTCGTTTGGTTCTACCAACCGTTTGGCCGTTAGTATGACCGGTGTGCTGATGATTGTCTGGCATTCTAATGTAGGTCTGTGGTACTCCCTAGGATCTCCATCGGGTTTAAAAATCATGATTCTTTCCGCCATTTAGCGGAATAATTATAGATATTTTATTTATGATGTACGTTGATTTTTCTGACATATTTGGTGTAGAGAGTATCACTTCTTCTTGCTTCTACTCTGAAGTCTTTTTTTTTTTAAATTGACTATAAGCTCATACGTGTTTATTACGTTTGCACCAAAAACGTCTTTATCCACATTTCCTGCAATGAGTTCTTAGTGATCAAAGTCAAGGCGACTCAAGCGTATCTCCACTTTTCCAAACACTTTTACAAGCCTTCCAGTGGCTATCCGTGAGGAGCATGCCAGAACACATTGCTCTGAGATTTTTCAATACATCCGGGTGACACTGGAAACTGTGATACTTATGTCAACTGTAACTGAAGTTAACTACCAAGGTTCAGTTATTTCTGAAGCATAGAAATTACGTGTTTTCAATAAGTTTAGTTCCTCCAATCAGTCAGCACACACCTAGCTGTATCGACTACTGCTCGTTTCATTGCTGTTTGCTCGAAGCAACTCTGGACCGACGATCCCTGACAAGGTGTTTAGGTTTTCCACATTTATATCACTTTATTCATCTACCCTTTCTTCCATTGTATTGTGGTGCCGATAGTTGCGTCCGATGGCTAAGGATAGGCCACTTTAATTGGGCTATCGATATATGTTTAAAATTCTTGGATACTCTTTCTACATTGCTGTTGTTCTTGCTATTAGGCACAATACACGTTAAATGCTGATCTTCATATCGTAATTCCAAAGGTTGTGCTAATTGCATACATGTGATTTCTCCATCAGTTGGTTCTTTTTGTTTGGTTCTGTCCATTTTATTTAAGTATACAGATTATTTAAATTGTCGTCCACTAAGTGCTTCCTTCGACTGTTGGTCCTTGATGTGAACTGACTCTACTACAGACGAAGCTATTTTGCTTTTATCTTTTTGTCTATTACTATCTGTACTGTGGTATCAACAACGAGTTTTGTGGTACATGGCCCTCATGTATAATTAACAAATATGTTTTATTCATTGTTCGACTTCTGAATTTATTTGTTATTGATTTTTACATATTTCCTACAGATTCCTCTACTTTAGATATCTTACTACTAGTAATTTTATACAAACCACTATGTTGTCTTTGGTATTGACGAGCGCTTTCGGCAGGCAAGCCATCTTCAGGTCATTTACCAACCTTCTGTGCTCCATTATTCTTCTACTCCTTAGATTTGTCAATCTATTAAATTATTGTTTTAGTGAAGTCTCAAATATTTCTACTAGTAATTTTATACAAACCACTATGTTGTCTTTGGTATTGACGAGCGCTTTCGGCAGTCAAGCCATCTTCAGTTGGCTTGAAGATGTGAAATGTGAAGATTTGAAGAAGCCATCGTGAAGATTTGAAGATGGCTTGACTGCCGAAAACGCTCGTCAGTACCAAAGACAACATAGTGGTTTGTATAACATTACTAGTAGAAATATATGAGACCACTAACACTCCAATAAAACAATAAATTTAGATATCTTAGTTGGCATTGGTTGTTTAGTTGCGATATATTTATACACATTGATTCTTCTATGACATATGTTGTAGAATTTGTTTAATCGTTTCATCTCGTAGTAATCTCAAATCGGCAGGAGTATTTTCTTGCATATGTTCTTTTTCTGTATAATGCCTCCTGTTCTTTTTAATGTCCTCCGGTTCATGCTGTCGTTGCTCTACTTCAAATTTCCTGCCGTGTCTCTAATTCAAGTAATAGCGTTTTCTGGCGTCCATTCGCTTTTTATCTTTCACACCTGCATTTTTTCATGTCGTATTTCTGCTTTTCTTGCTTTCAGTTGGCGTTTCCCTTCCTGTCACTTTTCTGCTTCCCCTGGCTCCGGTCGGCGCTTTACATCGTGTTGTTTTTCTGCTTCTTCTTTTTGCCGTTTTTCTGTTTGCAGTAACAGTGTTTAGAAATCTTCCATCATCTGAATAATATTCATTCTTTCAAATCGCTTGGAACAAAAAAGTTAATCACGCAGAATTAAATCTCTTATGTTACGTCCTTTCTCTGATTCTTTCCACTGTTGAAAAGTTTGCTCGTCGGATTTCTGAACATCATTTGTTAAGTCAAAAGAAACACATCCATACAAAATTGTTTAAGCTTAAGCTTATAATTGCTCAACACCCAATAATATAACACACAGAAATATCGATTATTTAACACCGTTGAAAGAAATAACTCGGATTACTATATGCATATTTACGTACACCATTATTCACTTTAATCGCTTTACACTCAACCCAATCTGAATTGCAGTCATACTGACCCGCCGATGTTCATGATAAATCTAACGCTTTTTGAATCATGCGTCGAGAATAAATGTGTAGTCGAAGGCGCCTAAAACATTCGAAGATTACGTATTACGTCATTACCGACCTTGTTCACATACGTATGACGGACACGCCAATCAGTTGCCTATCTCATAGGTGTAATCTTACGTTTGCTGCATTGTGCTGTCAAATTATTTTCATATTTTGTGTAACTACTAGTTTCTTCAGGAATTAATTATTATATCCGTAATGAACCATCTGAATATGTAAGAACAAGATAAACTTATACAGAAAGCATTATAAGAGAAATAAACATCTGTCTAGTTACGAGAGGAAAGGAAACGGTTCGCAACAAGAAAACTATTTTAGTATTACGTGCAAGTCATGAACCAGCCAACAGGCAAACGTGATCTTGATTTATTGGCGTACTGGAATTATAACCGTTTGGTATGGACATTTGATATAGTATATCCAAACTTTTGGGAGGGCTGCGCGTTTTCGTGAGTGCGTATGCGGGCGTGAAGATTGAGTAATACATTTTCAAAACAGAAAATTAAGCCTCTTCTCTCTTTCTCTTTCTCTTTCTCTCTTTCTGCCTTTCTTTCGCTCTCTCAATTTTATCAGTTTTTTGTTTACATACTCTAAAAAAGTGACATTTTTTATATAACAATTATTTTTCCCATGATTGATTGTTGCAAATAAAATAATTAAGAATGCCTTACGTATTTGAGAGAACATTATAATCATTTTCATTGCAACGATGAAATATAGATAAAAGTTTAAAAAACAAATTTTTTTACTTTAATAGTTTAAGCTTTTCTCTAACACTAGCCGCCTTACCTTAGCAAGATAATACAACTTTAGGTCTTACAGTTTATCTGAAAGATATACAAACATAAACTGTAAGGCTCGTTTTTTTTTAAGATATGTATTCAACTCACATGTCAGAAAGTTTACTTCACCCTAAAAATATTTATTTCTCTGCTAACGATACCATATTTTGACTATTATTCTATTTAACGGATAAACAGTTTTACAAAGTATACCTTATAGCTTAAATAATAACAGATTATTTTTGGCGATGACCTTATATCGATTCTAAGAGTTCACTTACAGGATAAGACAATTCATATGCTACTTCTCTGTGTTTTGTTTAGAAGAATACTATATGGGAATGTGACTATTTAAATTTAAAATTTCCAATTTAAATACTAAGTATCTGTTACACTATAAATATATATTAAATATTAAAACGCGTAAAATTCGTTGCATAGTATAAAACATTATGTACTTTTTAGGTGTCAATTCTTCTTACGAAAAATTATTGTCAAGCAAAAAGGAAAAAGAGGTCAGAAATTATTTTTAATCACAGAAGAAGCAATAACTTAAACTTTATCTACCAAAATAAGATATACTGTTGTTTATACTGAATACTTAATTTCAATAATCTTAATATATTTTAATAAAGTACACTATAAATTTTGATAGGTCAAAATGCCATCTTGCTCCGAACATAGAGTAAACTTTTTCTCTAGAGGAGAAAATACCAAAATATTACAATTTCCTACTAAGTTCTTTTTAACGACACAATAATTAAATTAATAACTAAGTGAATTGCTCTATGTGGAACCTTTGTTAGATAACGTACACAGTAAATAAATATAATTAACTATTTGTACATGGATTAAAATAAAAACAAAAAATATTATTCGTCTTTGTGATAGTGATTATGAAATATAATTTCAAGAATATAGACAAAGTTAATGTAATTGGATGGAATATTAAAGCTAGTACTCTTTTACAAGTTTGTAGATATTGATACATTTAGCAGCATTGTAGGTTTCAAGTATATGTTGTTACCAAACTATGGGTAAGTCTTCGTATATATACCTAAAATGCCAATGATCTGTTCCCATCCCTCCTGTATGCAATTAGAGCAAGGTGGCTGATTCTGTAACACGTAATACTGCAACATTTTTACACTTTTTTCATGTATCTTACATTTTTAATACCGGTATTTAAGTTTATAAAATTTTACATTTATTTGTGTTTTTATATTCTTATATATGCAATGTATTTATTTTTACATAGTATATCGTTTATTTAATGAAAATGTTAGTAGGCCTACACATTAAAAAAGAACAAGGGTTAAATGATTGGTTTCATTAGCTTACCAAAATATTATAGACATCATTACAGATAAATTTTGTTCATTAATCGGAATGTTTTACTCCATCTTACAAGGCCGTTGATGTGGCTATGCTAAATCTATTGTTTTCTAATCTTTCTATTTCTCATAATATACACATTTTGTTCCTTGCGTGTATCAATATCGTCTAATCTCTTATAGCTACGTATTCATTAAATACATTTCACAGTCTCCTTGTCATTGCTAGGATATATGCGTATCTTTAAAGTACCATACAAATCATACTAGTAACTTCCACTTTAGGCAGAAAGGCAATTGCAGATTGTTTTGTGCAATTGCTCCTAAAATGGCGCAGCCTAGTGACACAATAAATTTGTTTTTTATACTTTATATTATCAGGTGAAACTCTACCTTTTCCTTTGATTTTCTTGCTTGTTTGAGTTATTCATATTGTAAACGTATCATTGGTAAGGCGCTATTAAACGATTTTAGTTCGTGTTTCTATTTTAATAATTCTGGTAGCCTGAACACGTCCTCCAATTATGTTGAAAAGTTACCGGCAAAGTATGTATTCCAGGCATTTTATAGAATACCTAGGCATTTCATACAATGCCTGGAGTTTTTTGGCAAAGTATAGAATAAGAATACTTTTTAAATGTTTTTTGTACTTTTCTCAGGTATTCTGTACATTACCTAGGCATTCTAAATAATGCCAGTGATTCTTTAGGCAAAGTGAAAAATAAGCTTACTATGTTCAAAATGAAAACATTTTATTACAAAATCCACATATCACTGTTTAATCTTACACAGAGAAAGACTTTGTATGACATTTTGAGATTATCTATTCTCTACTTAATTATGTTCAGATACTATTTAATTAAAATTATACTGTATACTATTTTTTTAACCAATCTGGTTAAAAAACATTAGATATTATTGGTGTTTATAAATTCTAAACATATGGAATATACTCTACTTATTACAAAAAGACAGAGAGCTCTGACATTTTGAAGTACACTTTCTTTCATTTTTTACACAATTACATTTTTTTGACATTTAGTCTTGCACACATTTTACGAACCCTTCTCCTGATCCTGTTTATTGGGCAGTAGCAGCAGAACGAATTGCGGTTTCTTGTTTAGGAACACCTTCAACACCCATTAGTGGTTTTGAGCATAGAGTGAACTGCGATCTTGTGTACAGCTGCTTTAACAATCCGTTAGTGGTTCCTATTTTGTAAAATCCGTCTTCTGTCACACTCACGACGATTGCTAGGTTGTTGGGCACAAACAGACACACCCACAGAAGCTGGAGGAAATTTTTTGTCAGAATCTTCTTTGCATGAATTTCTAGAAAAGATTTGGCCTTTTTCTTACTTTAGTTGCATTTTTTTTTTTTGAAACAGAGAGTACACAGCTTTCTGACATCGTCACACTTATCTCCACTATTGCCACTAGTGTTCAAAAAATGTCCACACGTAAGCCTACTATGCATATCTCTGCAGCAGTCTACACACTTTTCAGAACCAACAGTTTTGTTTGAACAAACACAGCATGCCGTTGTCGGATTTGGGCGAGATTCTTCTGCTGCGTGTAAAGGGTCATGTGGGTCAGTGGTTTTGGCTGTGCTAGAATGATCTACAAGATCGATGCTTACAGTTTAAGTGCTTGCATGTGCTGTTGCCTGAATTAGGTTAGGCATGGTAAGGTCGGTAGATTCAGTTATGCCACTATTGGTATTTTGTGTAGTCTGTATATTGTTGATGACTTGCCCGAGATCTCCTTCATTTTCAAGAGTTTTTAACTCATCACGAGGAATCGAGGCTGTAGTAAGCCCTACCTTAACTTTACATGCAAAGAGAGCTTCATAGGTTGATGTTTTGAGTGTAAGGCTCTATTTTTCATCAACTGAACGAACCGTAGGCCCTCACTCCATTGGTCGGTTTTCTCATCTTGCATCCAAGTTGCAGTCATATTTTTAATGTCTCGATTTGCCTTTTCGACACTGCTCTAACTTTGTGAATGACGGGGGTTACCATGAACAATTTTCACTGAAGGTCAATATTCCTTTCAAATTATTTAAAATTTTATTAGGAAATTCTCTACCGTTATCAGACTGTAAAATAGACTGAGGTCCAAATACCGTCAAAATATCAACGAGGTTGTACGCAACTTCTTCAGCAGTCTTTGTTTTGAGGGCCCGAAGAGCGACAAATTTGGTCAAATGGTTCTGATAAACCATAACAAACTTTAAATCTCTGTCTGGCTGGGATTGGAAATCGATGAGGTCAACCTAGTAACGAGAGTTAAACTTGGATGAAATTATTGGTTTTACGACTATACAATTTTTTACACCTTTTTGCTTTTTTTGACAAGGCTCACACAAATGAAGGTATAGTTCAACATCATGACCTGTAATGTTTTTATACTTAATAGGAAGTTCTTTTAACATTCTGTCTCTGCCTCCATGGCATATTGCTAAGTGGGCTTCATGCAGTACATCAGACAACTCCGTATCACTGACATAAAACTGAATAGCACTATCACCTTGCTTGAGGGAATGAATTAGTTAGCTTTTATTTTCAACAAGCATAATATCGTACATATTCGGTAGCCAGTAATCCCGTGGGTCCTTCCGTTCTTTCCTCTGAGCAGCATGCACGTCGAAAACTAGCTTATGACTGTCACCCTCACAGAGAAAAACACTGTTTTTAGCACTAGAACTTCGAAGCTGAGATATGTCAGCGTCAAATCGAACTCGCATTAAGCGGAGCAAAGCGATACAAAAGAATACAAACTTAAAAAAACAACAAAATGTGAACAATTGTTTTCTTATATTATTGACAGAAAGGTAAAGCATTTCAGACTATTTAGGCAGCAGGCAACTGGTCGGTTGTAGAATTCAATCGTCTAGTTTAGATGTTCCTTTAGTGCTCTTTCCGAATAACTTCTTTGGCCAACCGTTGCTTTTGTAATAGTGATTGCACAATTGTTTATCCCTCACCTACACCACAGAAGCAGGATCAGACCTTCTTCACTATTCTAGAATGTTGTCTTTTCCCGTTATATTTGTGTTTCGTATTTCCATTTGTTGGCGACGTAACACTATATTAAATAAAAATCCTATATTTAAATGTTTCCGTTAAGATTCCGTATTAGGCCTAAGTGTTAGTGTTTCCGTATTAAGATATAAGCAAAAAATTGTATTATAATGAAATAAAGTAAAATAATCATGTATGCTTTCTCCGTGTCAGAGGTTATAGCCTACTGAAACAATTAGTGACGGCTATTAGAGATAAAACAAAAATACAGTATAATAATAAAAGAAAAGTACCAAAGCGAGTGGAAGATTTATGTAATAAACTACTTGCTTATTAGAGACGATATGTCAGTTGATTAGTTTAACGCTTGCAATGTCACAGTGAAGTAAAGAATATTGAATAATGAATAAAATTTGATACATTTTACAAGAAAAATATGTTAAAGTATTGAGAATTATAAAAAACAAAAATTTCAAATATCAAAAATCGCCGCGGTTATTTAAATAACCGCAAATCAAGAGAAGCATTCACATTAAACGATGAATTATAAAGGCGTTAATTGTCCATAGAACGGTAAACATTACAGCGAAACAGAAACTCAGTATTCAATATTGTTTAGCTAAAAAAGACGTAATCGTTAATTTTCCTACCGTCAAACAACATCATTGCTCTCATAACTTGTAAAGTTTCACCACAAGATGAAGTAGTTGTAGTAGTCAGTTTTAATAAGAGAGTAATGGAGCATTCAGCTCTCACCTAACCAACCAGTGTTGGTCAACAATGTTTGAGATTACAAAAAATCCTTAGGTTTCAACTAAGCAAAATTTAAAAGCGCGGCAGTAAATAAGCAGGACAATCATTTAAAAATTTTTCAGACCTACGATGTATAGTAAGTAGCACCATCTGTAGTATTCCGTCTAGTCAGAAGCTGAAACAGAAACTTTATTAAATGACAATATTTTAGGTAAATGGAACTGAAACCAAGAAAAAATAGATAGCTTAAGGTGATGACAGGAATCAGAAGTTGTTGGTTATTCTTAAAAAAGCACCAGACTTGGTCATGCTTAAAATAAGTAGTATCCTAAAACTTATATTTACCACATAATACATAAACATAAAAGCATAGGTCTACATGGTTGTAGAATGTAGAGGTGGATCTGGAGAGGATGCATGTGAGGAACTGCAGAGAAAGTTGTGACATAAATAAATGAAGACGAATAACGTCGGAGACCAAGGATTGTTGGCGACAGGAACAAGAGAAGCGGGATAGAAAAGATGTGTGTGGACAGAGAGAGATTCTGGCTGAAATAAATAAAAACAAATAAGCTCTAAACTCTAAAGGATGTCAAGCGAAATCTTTGGTCCAAAGGAAATCCAAGGGAAACCAGCATAAAACAAATAAACCCATGGAGGCATCCCATACGATGAGTTTTACCGGCAAAGTACAAAATCAGGCATTTTATAGAATGCCTAGGAATTTCATACAATGGCTGAATCCATCTGGCAAAGTATGAAATAAAACACATTTCATACATCGCCTAGGCATTTTATAGAGTGCCTAATGTCTTCTAGGTAATGTATACAAGGGAATATGTACGCTATGGTTTCATGTCACAACACTCTCTAATGTTTCTCTCTCACCCTGTAACGATGTACGCTCCTACCTCCCGCTGACCTTCAGTAACGTTCGAGATGTCGCAACCACGTGCTGAGTCTAGTACTAATTACCGCGTTGCTTTTGAAGTTGAAGAAAACGAATGACGTAAGTAAGTTATATTGTATACTATATTTTGTTTAGGACTTACATAATTTTATTTATTAAATTTTTATCTTATAAAGAAATATGAAGTAACTTACAAATTCAATTAGGGATAAGTGTGTAGGCTATAACTAAAATATAAATATAATCATTTTATATTAAACATACACTATAACTGACGTTTAATGAAGAAATTTGTGTTAGTGGTTGAAATCACAATCAGAATGATCACTGTTGCACACCACTATATAAAAATTATAATAATTTTTATATAGTGGTGTGCAACAGTGATCATTCTGATTGATACACTATAACTGTATAACATGATTTATATTTTAAATTAATCAAGCATAGGATCAATGTTTGTCTTTAGATAACATTTTTTGATCAAAATATTCAATCTTTATTTTAACATTGTTAATAATATTTTTATGTTTTCATTATAAAAGATTTAGAATAAGCCATGTACATAACACTAAGAACATGAAAAATAAATCCACCATTCCATACGACGTAACATATATATATATATATATATATATATATATATATATTTACTTCATATATATTTGTTTCAAAAGTTTTGAAATAAATGACTATTGACTTTTGCATTTCTTTCTATAATATAACTGCAGATTTATGTGCTAAATGTAAAAGAGAGATAGAAGCGAGCACAGATACCTTAAAATATTCTTAATACTGTGACCCGGAAGTTAGATGTGAAAGCATAAACTGTTGCAGTGATGACACTTAGATAAACGGGTCGTGTAAAGTTATATGTTTCCTCGCAATATATGGTTTGCAGAAGTACATGTGTTTACATGTGTGATTGTACGTGCATGTGGGAGTTTGTAAATGGCAAAACGTCTGAGATTTTGTTTCGCTTACTGTACTAACGGTCACATTTGAACTTCCGTTTCCATGGAGCAGACATTCAAACGGTGAAAATAGCTAAACAAAGAAGTAGACAGAAATCTAGATTTTGGCACCATGTAGAGAGACATACATACATCACACACACACACACACTCACTATGCTTTTAGAGACAACTTATTCCGCTGTACATTTGAGAATCTGGAAAGGTGGGTGATACTCAGGATTATGGTGGTCACAATTAAATGTTTTTTATTTATATGAGTCAAACAAATAAAAGCTAATAAAATAGTTATTGGTCTTTGCTATTAACAATTACCTTTATTGCTTGCAATTTTTTTTATACCTCTATAATAATATTATATTAAAAATTTGTTTACATAAAATAATTAAAATTAGTTTTGATGTAGATATTTCCCACAATTAAATTTTATCTTAGTTTTTGTCTGTATTATTGCGTTTTGAATCGCTAGAGCGGATAATTTTCTTAATATCCTCTACGCACTTCGTCCTTGGCTATACCTCTCTAATCCTTGCATATTTGTTTCCTAAGGCACTATTCACTATTGAGCACTGAGTGCTTTCTTTTCTTATTGTAATATTTTTGCCGTCTCCAGCTACCCATATCACTACTGTGTAACTAGAGTAGGCCTACTACCGAAACTTTAAAGAGACAAACATAATTGACCATACAATACTGAGTTCCCTGATATTAGGTCTACTAATTTTATTAAATTGCTTTTACTAACGCAGTTGTTTGCACGTGCGAGCTAATAGAATCATGAGATTGGTGTTACTATTGTCTTTGTTTACATACTGATTAGTTGCCCGTCACGTATTAATTAGCTGAATAAATAATTAATTTTTTTATAATTCGGTTATAATTTTACCACTCACCATCGAATTGTATCCACACGTGTGTCATTATGAACGCCTTAAAATTACATAATTCACTTTCTTGTACAGTATGTATTGTCAGTGTGCGAATTTTTATTAAATAAACATATTTAATTATTCATATTTTATGCCTGTCTGAACTAGAGCTCACGAACACAAGTTAAACACATAAATTTCCTGGACTGGATAAATCATGTACAGCCGGCATACCGCACACGTTCACACGCGCGCGCGCGCGCGCACACACACACACACACAGTTCACCACCCCTCAGTAAAGTAGGGTGACAATAATTGTTAAAAATAGGTGTTTAAAAACAAATTACGAATTGTCCAATTCTTATCTGTTCCGTTATACACCATTTAAAACTATTTACAACTGCTTATCTTTATTTTATATGTACAAATAGATTATACCCTGGGTTAATATGCAAATATATATCGTTGTAGTGTGTGTGTGTGTGTGTGTGTGTGTGTGTGTGTGTGTGTGTGTGCGTGCAAAAGAAATGTTCGTTATCATCGTATTTTTTTCATTTTCCAGTGACACATCGCCGACTAACGTGAGAAGGTGCTGTGCTATTTTTATTTCTAAAATTACACATTTTAAAATCAAAGCCATAGGTTGCGTACAAAATTTTGCATTAATTAAACAGAGTCTACATAAATATTTGAGCCTACTATCTGGGGTTGGCAAAGTGCTGTATGCCCCCAATCCTGTATGTGCAGGCAAATTTTGTTTTTCTTTTGTTGTGTGTGATAAATAACATTGACCTTTTACTTTAAACCTTGTAGCGTACAAATTTTGACTCTCCGGGCCGGATAGTACTACCTTGGTTAAAGCAACCCGCATTCCTTTCTCCAGCAACCAGCATTTATTTGTCATATATATGTACAGCGATTGGCTGCAGTGTCGTCTTGCATTGAATAGTTAATATTGTTACCACTGTCTTACTGGTCGTCGTATGGTACAGTGGAAAACAAATTACAGAAACCAATTAAGTCAGTAATCACGAGCTTTAATTAATCACAAATAACAATCAACACGTTATTCACCAAGATTATGCTCGTACAATATTTCAAATTAAATTTGTTCACACGAAATAATAACGTCAACTAATAGAATCCCGCACAATGTCATTTTTAATTAATTAGTAATCACTTGAGACTCACTGAGTAAATCGCCTGACGTAAACTAACTTCTATGCGGCAGCTGTTTTCTATTTATAGGCCGCAGATGTTTCTTAGTATAGTCGTTTTTAACAAGCACTAGAAAACTCTAGAGGAAACCTGAGTGTGGCCTTGACAGAAACACACACCTGCTCGGCTGGCCGGGAAACGACACTCTCCATTGTTTTAGAACGTTCAGTTGTTACACTTCCTAAGCCTGTTCATCCCCAACTGGCAAACAGTCTCTGAAGTAATACTTGGCCAGCCGATCTAGTATCTTGCAGTTGGTCTACTTGCGAAGGATAATTCTCCGGCTCTTCAAATTCAGTCTCGTGTGATCCGAACATCAAGTTCCCAGGAAGAAAGAATCTTTCGCTCAATCTAGTTTTCCAGGAATCATTCATGTTTTCTCGTGTACTGACAACCTGTATACCATTAGCTGGTCCAAATCTGTTTCGTTCTCGTCAACAGCTCCTCTTGCGTAACTTCATCTTCAGAAATTTTTCCCCCAGGCGGTTCCATTAACTCAGGAACAATCAAGGGCCTTTCTTCGACACGCATAGTTAGCTTTCCAATCACTTCTTAATCGTAACACACATTGGTACTTCCTCTGCTTGTTCTTCTTCCATTTCCGCCTGCAATGTCTTCTTCACCTGTTGACCCTGTTGACTTCTTCTTCGGCCAATGCCACTCTCTTGATCGAATATTTGGCGGACCCTGTCATTTTAGCCATGCAAAGTTTTATCTTCTCTTGGCCAACCCTCAGGACATTCTCTCGTAAGTCCACAACGAATCCGTAGGCATTCATAACGACCGTACCAAGAATCATTTCATCGACAATGTCTACAATAGGCATTTGGTGGCTAAACTCGAAGAAAACCAGGCGTACACGTACATCTACCTTTCTTAACACTTTTACGGGGTTTCCAGTCACAGTCTGTATTGCAACAGAACTAAATTGAGTCTGGCAGTTGCTGACTAAGTCAGGGAGCACAATGAACACTGTAGCGCCCGTGTCAACTGTAAATGATGTTGGTTTACCTTCCGCAAATCTTTAACGACAAATTTCCACTGATCTTATTAATAGTGGAAACTGTGTGCTCTTCTGGAGATTTATTTCTCCACTTTTTACGCTCATGCTCTTGCCTCTGTATTTTGTTCTCCTAAAAAAACCTTCCTGAAGATGTCTACCTTTTTCCACAATTGAATCACTACGGTCTTCTGTCTCTTTCTCATCGTTCAAATCGTTGTGGCGTTGTGTACTGAATTCTTAAAGCGTTTGTCTTGAGTGACCTCTTTATTCCGTCCGCTATGACAGTACTGTGATATTGGTTCCGTTTGAATACAACGTAATGACATACTTTGATTCATGTAGGTTGCCGATTTGGCACCTTCAAAACGGAGAGCATGAACAAGAGCGTCTGAGGTATTATGATGCCGTGCCTCTGATACCGTCAATAAACACAATGTGAACAATCCACGTTCGGAAGTCATTCGATTCTTCTGGATAAGTGAGTCTCGTCAATCGGTCGATAATTGTTTCAAACTCCTGGAGGCTTTCCACTGAACACCTCGCTTTACGTTGAACACGGTACACTTTGCGCAAATGCTGGTCACCGTACCGTATTTCCAGAGCTTTTGATAATTCGGCATGGATGTTCTAGTTGTCAGACAGCATTTTCTATACGTTCGACTTCGTTTTTAATTTGTTTTATTAAATTGTAATAGAATCTTCTAAATTTGACATATTTGTTTTTATAGTTTACACAGTTTTTCCTATTTCATATATGCTGTCAACTTGTTTGTTCAGCTCACCTCGTAACAGGACGACTTTTGCAGTGGTATCCTCTTCTAGGACGCCTTGACGTCGTCTGCTTGACGGCTAAATTGTTGTTTTCGCCATTCCTCTGGTGTTTCATTTTACGCTCACGTTTTTTGTTATATCGTCTTATTGCTTCTTCTGCTTCCTGTCGGCGACTTTTCTCTGCTTCTTCTGCCTCCTGTTGACGTTATAATTTTTGTTGTTCCTTTGTTTTCTGTAGCATTGCTCTGAATGCTTCTATCATCTGACTGGTATACATTCTTCTTTTTTTATTCAATTACCACTCACACCATTCTTCTAAGGTGTCTGCTCTGTTTCCACTGATAAAGATGTTGTCTAAGTCCTGACACCAGTGTTACGACTGCTTCACTGATTTTCGTGTGATACAGTAAAAAACAAAACACAGAAACCAGTGAAGCCACTAATCACCACCTTTAATTAATAACAAAAAACAAGTTGTAATCAACTCGTTATTCAACAAGATTATATTCGTACAATATTTCAAATTAAATTTGTCCACAAGCAATAATAATGTCAAATAATAGAGTCTAGCACAATAATCACCTTTTATTAATAATCACTTGAGACTCGCTGAGTAAACCGCACTACTTAAACTGACTTCTAAGCGGCAGCTGTTGCCTATGTATAGTCCGCAGATGTTCCATAACATGCGTCCTTAACAAGCAGTCGAAAAGTCTAGAGGATACTTGAGTGCGGCCTTGACAGAAAAACACAACTGCTTGGCTGCCCGGGAAACATGTAGAACGACACTCCATTGTTCGAGAACGTTCAGTCGTTACATTATGAAGCGTTTTTAAATACGTAATTCAGTTTATGGTTTTAATTGTTAGAGTGTCTCTACTTGGCTTTGTTCAATCTTATCGCTAAGTGGCTTAACCAGTTTTATCAAAATCATCTTCGCCTTTGTCGACGGCCGTCGGTTTTAAAACTTTTCATTTGGTGCTGTATTGATATCAAACAAAACAAGATGTCACCACCCATCGCTTCAGAAATTATCTTCTGAAACTAATAGTCTATTAACAGAACCAAAACTCTACACAAAACGACACTTTCATTTATCACCGAAAAAAGGGTCACACTATTGCTGCGAATATCGTATCGAGTTTTCATTTTATCACTGTCAATCTTCAGCCATCCTCTTATCTAGCGATTCATTTCTCGCAGTTGGTTTTCTAATTGCGAGGAATAGTTCTGTGGCTCTTGGGACTGAGTCTCACGTGATCCGAACATCAAGCCCCCAGGAAGCGAACTCCCGCCCAAACACCAATTTTGCTGGAGTCATGCCGGTTGTGTCGTGTACTGATGATCTATACGCCGCCGTGAGGAATTGTGGTATACGTTGGTCCCATTCTGTTTTGTTCTCGTCAACAAACTTCGAAAGATGCTGCTCAAGTGTCCTATTGAATCTCTCAACCATCCCGTCCGACTGAGGATGCAGAGGCGTTGTCCTGGTCTTTCGAATTCCGAGGTGACGGCATAATTCTTTAAAAACTCCTGATTCGAAATTTCTCCCTTGATCCGTATGGATTTCCATAGGAGCTCTATAACGGCAACAGACGTTGTGAACTAACTGCTTTGCCACAGTGGTAACCTCCTGATTTGGAATTGCGTAGGCTTCCACCCACTTAGTAAAGTAGTCACCTACAACCATGTTGTACCGGTTTCCATCGTCAGTAACTGGGAATGGTCCAACAATGTCTATGGCAATTCTCTCGAAAGTCAGTCCAACGTTCTACTGTCTCATTTTCCCCTGCTTCTGGTTTGTGGGCCTTTGCTTGCAGCACATATTTCACATGCCCGAACCCATTCCTCTACATCGTGGCGAAGATTGAAGCCAATAGAATCGCTTCCGTATTTTGTCAAGGGTTTTGTTAACGCAAAGATGGCCTCCAGACGTTCCATCGTGCATCTCCTTCAAAACAGACTGCACTTTACTTTGGGGAACTATCATCTGCATGACCATGTCTCGTCCATCTGCACTTTCCCAAGCCGTTTTCAGCAATCCGTTCTCTAAGGTAAGGGATTCCCATTGTGCCCAGTACCCCTTCAGCATTTCAGAACCATGGCAGATATCTTGCCAATTCGGGTGGCGACCTTCCTCTTTTGCTGTCAAGATCGGTCCAATGCCTTCAACAGTCATCTGTTCTTGTCGACAATCTTGTGTCGTCCAGCCGTTTGCCAGGAAGTCTCCAGTGATGGCTTGAACATGTTCGCTAGCGTTTTGTTCTTCCTTTCTGTGGCAATGTCGGCAGCCTTCCGGGCACGGTCTTGGTAATAAACCATTCGCATTACCATGCAGGCGCCCCGCCGTTGTTGTACCTTGAAGTTGTACTCTTGCAGACGTTCGAGCCACTTTGCCAACTGCCCTTCCGGATTTTAAATCACAAGAGCCAAGCTAGCGCGGCATGGTCGGTGCGTAGTGAAAATTCCCTTCCATAGAGGTATTTATGGAAGTGCTCTAAATCTCGAACGATTGCCAGAAGCTCTCTCCTTGTAACGCAATAATTTCTCTGTGATTTAGAAAGAGTCTTGCTGTAATTCGCTATTACACGTTCTTCACCGTTTTGCACTTAAGACAAAACTGCTCCTAGACCAGTATTGCTTGCGTCTGTGTCTACGATGTACTTCCCTTCGGAAACTGCGAAAGCGGGAATTGGCTGTGAACATAATGCAATTTTAAAAGTCCTAAATGCTTGATCACACTCTCTCGACCACTGGAAGTTTCTTTTCCGTTAACTCCTGTAATGGTTTAGCAATAGTAGCGAAGCCTTTCACAAAACGTCGGTAATATGAGCATAACACCAGGAAACTCCGAACTTCGTGTTTACTCTTCGGAACTGGCCAGTCTCTTACGGTGCCTACTTTATTAGGATCCATTCTAACACCTGCTGCCGAAACCAGATGGCCCAGAAACTGTACTTCCTTCTGGAATAGAGAACACTTCTTCGGGCTCAGCTTTAGTTGGGCACCGTTAATTCTAGTTAAAACTTCCTAAGGTTTTCCAAATGGTCTTTGAAAGTCTTCCCAATCACTATTTCATCGTCTAAGTAAACAAGGCAAGTTTTCCATGTCAGGCCTTGGAATACCAGATCCATCAATCTTTCGAATGTTGCTGGTGCATTACAGAGTCCAAATGGCATGACATTAAATTGGAATAAGCCACTTGGGGCCGAGAAAGCGGTCTTTTTCTTGTCTTCTTGATGAAGACCCACTTCCCAATATCCACTCTTCAGGTCCAATGTGGAAAACCACTGTGCTCCGGACAACGTGTCGAGTGTATCGTCAACGCGAGGTAATGGATAGCAGTCTTTCTTTGTAACGTCATTTAACCTCCGGTAGTCTACGCAGAAACGCATTCCATCATCCTTCTTCGCTACCAGCACTACAGGAGAAGACCAATCACTTGACGAAGGTTCGATTACTCCCTCTGTCAACATGTCCTGTACTAACCGAGACATTTCCTCTTGTTTAGATAATGGAGGCCTTCCAGGAAGTTGGCGTATCGGTGTTGTGTCCATGGAATTGATGCGATGTTGCACAAGAGAGGTTCTTCCCAGTGACTTTCCCCGAACTGCAAAACAATCTTTGAATTCGTGTAAAAATTGTCTGAGATCTTTTACCTCACCACTTGAGAGGTCGTTAGAAGGTTTGTTCAATAATTCTTGCGGTTCCTCTGGTAATTTGGAATTACTCGAAGCACTGGATCTTCGGTGCGGTATTTCGGCTACCCAGGCCACAGGAGTCAATTTGCTTAGGAGCGTATTGCTTTGTAAAGTGACAGCTTGATTCAAAATATTCGCCAGTCTAATAGGTACATTTCCTGTTTCGTCAGGTTTTACTAAACGTCTGGCAATTAGTATGCCCGGTGAGCTGTCTACCTGGAGCTTGAATATAGAGCACTGGTTTTCCCTAGTATCTACCTCGGTTCTAACCATGATGATCTTTTCGGAGTTTGGCGGAACAGTAAGGCCACTTGATATATCACGTCCATCGATTTTCCTGGTGTATTAATTGTGGAGAGCATTACCTTTTCTTTTACGATTCTCAAGACATTGTTTCTGAAGTCGACTATAAATCCATATGCGATCATAACGTCCACACCACGAATTGCTTCATCCACTATGTCTGCAACAAGTAGTCTACTAAATGATAAAACTCAAGTCGACCGAGGTGTGGAGTATCTCCACTTTTCCAATAACTTTTATAGGCCGTCCAGTTCCAGCTTTTATAGTTCGCAAACTGCAAGAGCACCAGATTGGCTTGAGATTTTTCACTACGTCGGGGCACACAATGGAAACTGTTGCGCCTGTGTCAACTGTAATCGAGGTTGGCCTTTCTTGAACGAATCCGGTAACCACCAACCTCCCGCTACTTTTCTGAAGTGTAGAAATTGTGTATTGTCTAGGGCCTTTGTTCATCCAGTTAGTAAGCACACGCCCCGTTGTTCCGACTCCTGCTCGTTTCCCTGGTGCTGAACTTTATCCCGACAATCTCATTGTAGATGTCCAGGTTTCCCACATCGATAACACTTCTGTCCTCCATACTTTCTTACTTTACTCTGTGGCGCTGTTCGTTTGGTCTTTGTTCCTTGTTCTTCTCCTTAATCGTCTGTGCCGTCGCGGTCTTTCAGCGCGCGCACTTTATGGCTTGTCCAACCAGACAATGACTTTATGGCTTGTCCAATTTGACTTGGCGGCCTCAAATTGCAAAGCATGTATCAGGGCGTCCGCACTGTTCTGGTGTTTTGCGATTCGTAACACTTGCTGTACTTCGTTATCTCGGACACCATCAGTAAATGTCTGCATCGCAAAACTCGTTCGGAAATCTTCTGGCGCTTCAGGATACGTCAGTTTAATCAGTCTGTCTATACTTACTTCAAACTCTTGAAGGCTGTCCCCGGAGCGTTGTCGTCTTGTTCTCAACTGAGTTCAGTACACGTCTCGAAAATATTGATCACCATACCGTAATTCCGGGCGATTGATGCGCTCGTGGTCTCTGGTTCAATTCCCGGCGGAGGTTCCGTACGGCGTGCACTCAGCGCAGTGAGGCAAACTGAGTAGGCGCTGAGATAACAGCGCCGCCTCCTGGCTGTGAATACCGAAACTAGCGGCTGGTGGCGCATAGTACTAGCCATACACCGTCACACTAACACAAAAAGCCGCGCGGTACGCTTTGGTCTTTAACGGACTGTGGAGCGGAGGATTCATACCGTAATTCCAGAGCTTTTATCAATTCGGCATAAATGTTTTGGCTGTCAGGTGGCACTTTCTGTAGTAGTTCTGCCGCGGGTCCTTTCAAGGAGAGAACAAGTGAAACTGCCTTGTCTTTCTCTGTCCAATTGTTTGCGCAAGCAGCAGCTTCAAATTGGCGAAGATACGTTGCTCAGTGAATGTTTCCGTCAAAGGTTGGAGCTTTGACATGAGCTGTCCCTACTGCAGCCAAGGTGACTTTCTCTATTACTTTATTTTCTGTCTCTTTTTCTGTCTTTATCATTGGTACAGACTGTTCAGAAAGTTGTTTTGGTTGTATCTTTAGGCACTGCTCAACTTCAGTTTTAATTTGTTCTCTTATGTTTGCCATTGAGTTTTCTACTGTAGATATTTTGTTTGACACGGATTCTCCTATGACAGACATTTTTTTAGACATCGATTCTTCTATGACAGATATCGATTCTTCAAAACTCGAGGCAGATTTATATACTTCAGATATTTTTAATGTCATTGATTTTTGTACCTCCAATATTTTAGTAACTTGTTTATTAAGCTCACCTCGTAGGAGACCCAATTCTGCGGTACTGTGTTCTTGCAACTCTTTTTGCATAGCTTCAAAAAGAACTTCCGATCTATCTGCTTCTTGCTTACGTTTTTCATCCTGTGGTTTTTCTGCTTTTCTCTTTCTTGTATTCGTTCTTCTTTTTGTCGTCTTTCTGCTTCTTCTCTTTCTTGTCTTCGTTCTTCTTTTTGTCGTTTTTCTGCTTCTTCCGTCTGGAAATTTTCCATCATCTGTGTGGCATCCATTGTTTACCGATTAATTACGAATTACTCTCGTCTTGTACAAAGTGTCCACTGTTTTCACTGTTAACGGTTCTGTCGCACTTCTGTCCCACTGTTACGACGGTCTACTGATCGTCGTATGGAATAGCGGAAAACAAAATACAAGACACCAATTACGTCACTAATCACCAGCTTTAATTGTCAAAATTAACCAGTTTGTAATTAACAAGACAGCCTCTTACAACAAATCAAATAAAAACTTTTCACACGGAATACAAATGTCTACTAATGTAAAACACAATTGTATTACAATCGTCCCGCACAATACATAACACGTAACACTTCGCCACAATACTCGAACTGCACTCCAATAATTCGCAACAATATCTCAAACTGAACTTCGTTCAGTACTTGTATTTATACCCTGCCAAAATACTAGAATATTCCGTTAATACTGGGCATTAATAATAAAGGAAAACATTAGAGCGTAATTCATTACGGCCTTGACACAGTCTATCTAATGCGTCGAGAATCACTCACGTCACACACATTACAGCCGGATTCCTCTGGAACATTTGATAAACACGTAGACTGTTCTGTAATGTCGTAACAATATAATCTTCAATATCTATGATGGACAACTTATGCAATTACTTTATATTGCATGGGTGTCGGACTTTGACTCATGTTTAAAATAGCAACTCTTTTATAAAATAGTATTAACTTTACTAAAATAAAATTGAGTTGTTGCTATTAATAATTTTATAAAAAAATAACATTTGCTTTAAGAATATTTATGATTTCTAATGACACACTCAATTTATAAAAACTGAACAGGAGAAAATTATTAATTTTAACAACAAAATACCATTACGTCTTTTACCTTAAATAAATAGGCTACATTATTTACATACTGGTCTTTAAGTCTTTACTATCTCATATTTGGTTCATTATAAGTTCTTTGCACAAAAATATACTTGTTCATTTGTCACCTGCGTATTGTCGAAGTTGCCGTTGTGTGTGTACGCGTGTGTGCGTCATGAATGATGACAATGACGATGGTGATGTTGCTTATGCATTCTCGGTACTCTATGACTTGTTGTGGGTGATGATCCGGTGTTCCCCCATCAATCGCGGTGCATTACAAATGATGGTAAAGATGTTCAAATCGATTGGCAGACGGGCCACGATTGACGTCGTGTGAAGATATTTTGAGTCTGACTTCGCCCAAAATTGCCGGAGGTACTTATAGTAGACGGCAAACTCACATGTCAGATATTATTTTGACATGTTAAATTTTGTCAATTCGAGTGTAGCGTCCTTTTCTTACTGATCACTTTTTAGTCCGCTTTTGCGATCACAAAACTTAATCTTTACGCTAGTCTTTGCATTGCCTTTGTAATGTTTCACTCGTCAATAACGTATAACACACTTGTTAATTACTAGTTAATTATGGTAGTAATTAACATTAATAATATAACGTCTTATTTATTGTACTTTTCTGCAATAAATTTTGCATGACCATATGCGTTTAAATGTCTTTTTAAAATTGATTTTAATGCATACGGTGTTTTTAGAATTGATATGTCTATGGTAGCGTGTAAAAGCGTATTAATTTATTTATTTTAAATCTTGTCAATAACTGATTTAATGACAAAACCAAAAATTCATACGTATCCCTCCTCTCGTTGAACTATGCATTTCGATACTGGCATACACATACAGATACACAAACGCAGTATTTACACTATCGTGACAAGTGTACACTTTCGACAGGCAATGGCCTGTACACGCACAAAATATTTAAAACTATTCGTCGTATTCTTCTTACATTAATTATTTAAAATAATACTGCCCTGGGCAAATATGCAAATATATGCATTGTTGTAATACACAAACACACACACACACACACACACACACACACACACACACACAAATATATTGATTGTATATATACTCACATCCAGTAATAATAGTTTTACGCCATTCCAGTAATATATTTCACCGGAACCGGGAAATGAAAGCCATCAATACTGCATGTGAGTGCTGTAACACGTTCTCTGACGATCACAGACAAGTTTTAAATTAATTTTATTCATTGTTTTGTAAATTAAATGTAAGTTTTGAATTGAAATATGGGTAGAAAATAAGTTATGTCAAAATATCATAATTTTATGCTCTATCATGTCTAATGCAATGTTAGTGCGCAGATGAGCGTGTTATCCACATTTTATTGAATAACTTTGTTAATAATTAACATTTCTTCATCAAGCTTGGAAAGAATATGCACCATATTGAATGCCATGTTTTTCATATGTTCAATACTGCAGAACTATAATTTTAATATAATTTTTTTAAATGAAATAAACTCTTCTTTTAACTCGGTATCTGCAAGAGGATAATAAAAATTGTAGATTAAATCTAGACAGACGTTTGCAGACTGGGACATAGTTTTAACTTAAAATCTGTCTATCATAATGAAAATCTGTGACATATCTAAGATTTCAACCAATCAGAAGTTCTAAAAATTATTTGAGTCGGTCTTCTGCCGTAAGCAATTCGGTCAGTTCGTTTTGAGATCCCGTCACTGAAAGTTGTAATGACTCTCGCGAGTTTTTCGTGCCAGAACGTGTATATTCGATAAGTGTCGTCGAACTTAGATACACGATACGAGTGTCCCTCAAAATTAACCTTTGATTCTGAGTACTCTAGAAAAAATCAATGAATAAGTTGATTAATTTAAACATTTAAGGTAATCTGAAACTATTTGTAGGCAATCAATACTATACGTTGTTAAAGTATGTCACATTATTTTAGCCTGATGTTTCGTTTATCTCTAAATGGTTTAAATTCTCTCGACCCAAGATTTAAAAAACTCGGCAATATTCTATTACTTATATGAATTTAGAGTTTTTGGTTTGTTATTTAAAATATTTAAAAAACATAATTTTTACTAATATATCGTTAAGATATAACCTACGGCATAAACTGAATAGTATATATATGTTACAGCGAATGTTGAAAACTAGTAAAGATTAAAAATGACTGGGGATTGTCAACATTCACTAAACTGGTCAGTGGAAGTTGATAGTAAAATTGAGCGGTCAACTCTCACTAGTAAATGTCGACTTTCACCAGCTGTTTGCAGGGAATGTTAAAAATAGATCAGTTAGATGTGTCATCGGTCTTTATCCCCACCATCTGAAGACTGAAGATTGTTTCCCGCCCATTTTTTGTTTTGATGTAGTTGCTGTGAGGTTATTGTTCGTTGAGTTGTTGAGCTTGTGTTTTTTAATTGTTAAGTGTGTGTAGTTTGTAATTTTGTAACAATGACTAAATCCGTGCAATTCTATGAACAACTTAAAAGTGAAAGTAAATTGTTCAAAGTGAATTCCGTGTCCATGAATAAGGTTAAGTATGAATTTCTAATTAATAAGTCTAAAAGCGTAAAATCAAAACCTAATAAGGAATGGAACGATTTTTTTGGAAAGGTACGATATTATTGAAGTAAATGGAATCACGAAATTAATATCAGCAATTACAGAAGAAAATAGTATTATGTATTTTGTATATGATGAAGGACTTTTTGAAGTATTGAATGACGCTCATATTACTACTGGTCATGGTGGTCGCGACCGTATGGTAAAACATTTAAAAGCTAAATACAATAATATTACCTACAAAGATATATTGACTTATTTAAATATTTGTGAGCCTTGCTTGCAGAAGCAAAAGAACCAGAAAAAGGGAATTGTAGTAAAGCCAATGCTATTTAAAGATTTGAATCATAGATGCCAAGTTGATTTAATTGATTTTCAATCACAACCAGATTGTGATTATAAATTTATACTAGTATACCAAGATATTTGTATTATACCAATATAAGTGTTTCTGGAACTCACTAGAATCACGTAGTTGAATGACTCACAGTTGCCACGCTGGCCGGGGGGAGTGGAGAATGTTCTGGGTTGTTCGGTAGGCTTCTCGTAACAATACGAATACTGGTTGACCATCTAATTTTGTTGTTGTTGTTGTTTCGTATTGTCCTATACAGCTGAAAGGAAGTACATTACACAGAAATGAATGTAATTATTGACAACCGACCAGTTACTTAATTAATAATAACTAATTGCGGATATTGACTGCAGTGATATATATCTTATATTTTGTGAAACAAACGTTGTTACCTTGAAACTATTAAATACAGCAACAAATGAATATAAATTTTACAACTCAAACCAAATTTTTTACATTTATTTGAATCGTTTTGCAAAAAATTGATATTACTAAAATCTAGTATAAAATAAAGACTTGTTAAAATATCCTTCAAGGAACAGATTAACCTAAATCAATTTAAACATACGTTGATTAAGTTAACAAGATTAATCTAGACATACGTTAGGACCCATAAATTTGTTCATCTAATTAATGCATGTTTCAGAAAAATAATATTATAGCTCTATACCTCCTTCATGTGGACTGAAACTGTTTTTTGTCATGTTACTATCGGGAAAATCTAAATGGCTCAGTACTTATTCCTACCGTTCTGAGACCAGCAAACCGTTTAACTACGTCAATTACACTTATGGTGTATATAATTTATCACGAATGTATGCGTAACAAATTGTACTGCATAACATGCTCTCTCCAAACCGACGCGATATAATGGTGTGAATTTCAGGTAAAACTGCTGACGGAAATGAAGTTCAACAATTATTGCTCTGTAAATAATAAATATCACTTAAAGGAATAAATTATATTGTTCAAACGAAATCACTTTATTAGAACTACCACTTACCTCTAATAACACAAAATATTATCCTTTCCTAGAACTGAGCCCATACCAGATTGTAACGCTTCACGGCATAATAATTTCAATAAAAAGAGGAATGACGTTTTCAGTGGTTCTAGGTATTAGCCCTATACGTAAAGGTAATTCTGCTTCAGCAATAAATGAATTTAAATATTTTAGTATTTAAGTAGATTAGTACTTAGTACTTAACATATTAAAATACTTTCGAATATTTATTTCTTGGAACACATCAATGAAATCGGTTCAGTTTGATTCCAAGAGAAAATGAATTTTAAATGAAATGATTTAAAATCTTTGTGTTCTTAGAACTATTTAATCCCTTTTTTAAATAAAAGAAACATCAAAAGTTTTCTTCTTATTGAAAAAAAGCTACTTTGTACACAAGAAGCAATATTTCAGACGAACGATCTAATTTTTAAGTTTGTATGTAGGCCTAATACTACATCAGCTATAAACCAATACAAAATAAATACAAAAATAAAGTTACTAAATACAATTATATATACTTTAGTTTACATTTTGTATGAGAAATTTTAGAATAGATTGTCACTGTTGCTTTATCTAGTGAATCTCATTCATCAAGACTGGAAACTTTTACGTCTTCTAGACTACTTCATAAATTTTAATAAAGAAAAAATTAGATGAGTTCTTTTTAAGTGTGTGAATTCATATTTATATTTAATTATATAACTATATATTACTATATCTGATGATGATAGTTATTATCGACAAGAGTTAACTTGAGTAACTACCTGCAAATTCTAGAAAGGGAAATCTCTGCGCTGAAAAAAAATTTATCAACATATTCTCGCCATCACAGAGAGTCCGTCACAGAGTTATCTACCCCGAGACCTATGAACAGAACCCACATTAAAAAATGTATGTGTGATAATTCTACTTTGCGTGTTTTTTGTAATATTTATGGATTACTCGAATTATAGGCATCAAAACAAATATAAGAAAATGATTTTTTGTAATAATTTATTTCTACAATTACAAATACAGGATTGATTCCAACCATAAAGAAGTATAAAAAACATCAAGCACAGTAACATTTCCAATTGTGGACAGTGTACTTTAATAATACATATTGTTGTGGAAGCAGTAGGCCTAAATCTTTCTCTGAAAGTAAATTTTTACAATAAATGTTAAGCTAAAAAATTTAACAGAACTACAAAACATGCAATTTACTAACAAATAGATTAATAAACGACTTTTAACATTTTTTTATATAAGCATTTTATGTGCTTTATCATTGGTGGACTGGAACTACCAAATCTTTGTGTCTCTCTTTTGAGCATGCGGTCTTTACAACAGCAAATCAGTACGCACCAGCATTTATTTGTAAAAGTAAGAACCTGCTTGAGTATCTACTTTATTAATAAAAACTCCTCACACACTCCAGTTCCAACATATGGTACATATCTACCTTCGTTATAACGTATATTAGAGTTTTGTAAAGCGTGACTTTATAGATATAAACTGTAACGAAACAATTGTTCTTCTTTTATGGTTCAACCTCAGATCCCCAAAAACAATACTGCAGAAAGAAACAAAGTTTTGCAAAGTATCTAGTAAACATATTCTTATCTTTTTAAAAAACAACATAGCATAATTGTTTTTATAAGTGTTTAACAGATTTTTTGTATTTAGTATTATTCTTTTGATTTCAGTTAGCTTAGCACACAGCCATAACCATTCATGCTCTTCATAAACATAATAGTGCAATATACACATATATATTGCAACGATACTTATTTGGCTATACACCCTGGGCAATTTATTTGTACATATAAAATAAATATAAACAGTTGTACATAGTTTCAAATAAAGCACACAGGAACAGACAATCCCTAACTTGTTTTACTTGGTTAATGAGGAACGGCAAACTGCGCGCGCGCGCGCGTGTGTGTGTGTTGCATCACTTGATCAAAGCAGGAGACCAAATAGTTTCTTTATGTACCAGTGTGTTTAACTAGTGGTAGTGTAGTCCAGTTCAAACAGGCAGAAAATACAACTAAGGAAATATGTTTATTTGATAAAAACGTGCACACTGAAATTATGTACAGAAAAGCGAATGACTTCGGTTTGAGACGTGCTAAATAACTCATGTAAACGTATATACAATTTAAAGGTAATGGGTAAACGTTGTAATAAATCTTATATGAATCAACGGTGTTATCTTCAATCAATCAAGCCCCGCGATGGAGCGCCACGTTGTAATAAATCTAAATGAATGGATGTTTAATTCTTCAATCAACGTTGTAATAAAACTTAATCGACTGTGTTTAATTATTATTATTAATTTGTTTGTTCAAAAGTTGTTTAAATGTAATGTTTAAATTCTCTTGGAGCACTGGTAGATTTACCTTTCACTTACCACTGATGATTGTTGTCAGTCTTCCAAAATAGGCCCTGTAATACACTGAAATGTCATAACACAGTTTATAAAATATGTCACAAGTGTATTTGTGTATGCACAGTAAATAAAATGATTTTGTATATTTGATACTGTTTTGAAGTTCAAATATTGGCCGCTCGTTCGCCGTACTGCCACTTTGGAAAATAATTGCTCTGTAAATATTTTCGTTATTGCCTACTTTCAAATGAAAAACTGATTCAAGTGTAAAAAAATTTGTATTTTATTAACAATAAGTTAATTTCAAATTAGAATCCTTTAAAACAATTAATAAACATCAAAAAATAAATTCGCTAGTTATCGAGATTCTTAAAACTCAGGGCTGGTAACACTGATTATTTCATATTGTATGGTGTTAACCTTGTTTGGTTAGGTTTTTTGTTTACAATTACCAAAAGTCGTGTGTTCTTTTAGTTAACATGATACAGGATACAAAAATGCTAAAATATAACAATAATACATTATAGAGAGTGATTATAAATCAAGAAAACAAGTTTAATTATGATATTGAAAATTATCGTATTTGGTCCACCTGGTATCAACTCGCAAGTTATGTTGTTGAGTGTATGACACGATTGAAATTGCTGTGTGTCAGAATAATATTACTTGGATGGTTATTAACAACAAAATATCTTATAATTAATTCATAAACTCATTTCAATTGAGTATATTCAAGCTTGTATAATTTTAAAGCATAACTCAGTATGACTGTTACACCTTTCGTAACGTATAGGTTAGATTGCCCTTTTATTCTAAGTGAGTTAATAAAATGTTTAAATTGATGGCATTGAAATCTTAAAACTATACATAATAATTATTCATGGTAAGTTCATTGTTTATTAACTGTAAGGATTGTTCTCTGTTATTATCTATAAATGATTTGACTTCGTATTAGTTATAGTCAAGTTAGCATCTAAATTTAACCTTGTTTACTTCGATATTCGTTATAATATTTAATTCAATTGTCATCTTCTTCGAAAAAATCAATAATATTTTATTTAAATGAATAAAATTGAGAACTTCTGTTCAAATACTGGTTAATTATAAATTTTTTAATTAGTTTAGCCATGTACAACTGTACTTGACTAAAGTAGTACCAACGTAAAAATTTATTATTTGGTAAATATTATTTTTCATTAAAATATCGTTAATACTAGGTACTCCCTTAATTTCCCACACATCATTGCCGATATTATACACTGGCAATTGTAGGATTATTATTTCACATCACTCGTTGCACTTCACTCGCTATAGGTTATACACTTTAGTGAGGTTAGATTTACTTGTTTATACTGGGGGGGGGGGGGGCGCACATTTTTAAAATCTTGCTCCCGACGAAGACTCGTTTCGTTCACTATGATGGTCAAAAAGCTAGTAGTCCTTTCCTTCGAAGTTGCTGTCGGCGTCTCATGAAATCAGCTCTTCCTATTGGTTGAAAATCTATTAATCTCGTACCCATATTCCTTAATAAATTAAGAAATTTTATTTCTTAGCATCGGCCTTTGGGTTTGAGAGTACGGCGATGATTTTATCAATTCTTTTGGAATTGAAGGAAAACTTGTTATTGTTTATAACTTTCTTATTACATTTCGGATTAAGAAATTAATGGTATCACTATTTTGCGGATGCTTGGCTCTTTATTTAGAGTCTACTCAAGCTATAAATCCGTCCATACTTAACCTAAATAAATTTTCGATAATGCACTTTTCGTGGTTCTTAATTATACTTAAGTTTTTTCCACTTTATTGTAATATATGCTAATTCTAACACTCATTGTAGATATTTAGATTCCTTTTCTCTTAATAACTACTTCTAAATACTAAAATATGTACAATTCTGTCAAATGCTATTCAGGCGTGTAAGCCCTATATGTCCTTGCATTTATATTTACTAATTCTAATACACATCTCATAATAATACACTTCTTTGGTGTTTATGTTGTACCTTAAATATTCATACACCTTTGGTGAAGCTTTGTTCCCATTTATGGTGCTTCATTTATTTACATTGTCTGGCTTTAATACACCATGTCATAGTTCTGTCATATTCATATACATATTTTATTATTATTTGTGCTTAATAGATGTATTTTTATTCATTAAGGTGTTCTTAGATTTTGTCTACTGTTTGTCTTGTGTGTATAATACTTCCTGCTGTGTTAAATATTCATAAATTTCAGTAGGATTGCTATTTACATCTAGTCCCATTGGTCATGTATATTTGTTTATTATTATTTTCATATAAATTTATGTATTTAATGTCTGTTAAAAGTCTCATAGATGGATCGAGCATTCTAGTTACTACTGTCAAACTATTTTCCTCTCCTTTATTAAGTTTAAGTGAGAATTTTGTGTAACTCTGATAGTCACCTTGTGTTTTGGTAATCTGGCTATGGTTTTGTTTAAACAATATAGAGTATATAATTGTTTTTCTCAATTCATACTGGGTTCATTATGTTACTCATTTATCCTAGTTTGGTTGTTGATTTGAATAATTACTTTTGTTTGCATTTTTCTAATTGTTATTTGTGATTCTATGTTGCAGATTCTGTTCAGTTGAGGTTATGTGTCTCCTACTGAATTCATAACAATGCTCATCTGGATTTGTTCATTTTCTTGCTTAACTCTTATATTTTTACTATGATATGTTATTACTATTATCTATTACAATATATTCCTTATTTTATTTACAATATATACTATTTGTTTACACATTATTATTTAATTCTTACTTGTTATTGTCATACACATTATGTGTTTATATTTGGGTTTGGGTAAACTGTTTTGTCTTTCTACAACAGATTGTCTTATTTTTTAATACATTAATAATTACATTCTGTATTGGTTTTACCCTTTATTCTCTTGATATTTAAACATATTTCTTATTAAGGATTTCATATTTAATTTCAGTCATTATTGAGCAATTATTTCTCTCTTTATTATCAGTACATTTGTGGTCTTTTTATGTTCTTATTTTATTATATTCTTGTTTCATAAATCATACAATAATTGTTTGTGTTGTTTATTTTGGGTTGCTATCTTTCTTTGTTAACACTTCTTATCTTCATCTTCCATAAATATTGCACTTTTATTGTTTGTGTTGCTTAGTTTGGGATTGTGATATTTTAGTATTAATCGATGCACTTATATAAGTCACTCACTACTATTGTTTGTGGCTGCTTAATAGTTTGTCGACACTTGGTTCTTGGTCACCTTGTTTCTTCTTCATGTTCTTCCTTGTTGGGAGTATTATAATTCACTTACTTGGCATTCTTCACACATGCATTATTATCTTCTTATTAGTTGGGTATTTGCTTCATTTAAAATACTTTCCTTATTTATTGTATCTTCCTCACACTGGTAATGTTATCGTCTTATTCTTGTTAAATATTTTTCATGGTTTATTATACATTTTTCTTCTTCTTAATTATATAAACGTTCCTCTTCTTATATACAGATTTCTACTTCTTCTTATGTACAGGTTCCTTCTTCTTCTTATATATATGTTTTTTCACTTATAGGGTATTTTCCCTCACGTATGTTATATGTCGTTTTACTTATATGACGTGTTGTTTCAATTATATGATGTGTTCCCTCACTTGTGTGATCTATTGGGTCCTGGTTGTTAACGTATTTGTTTGGTTTATATTTGTCCTCTTCTTATCATATTGATGATGCCTTCAATTATAATTCTTCTTTCTACGGTGTTGACTTACTTTGACATTATTTATCCATGGATTCACGATTGGTTTTGATACTTTAGAGGTTTTTGGTCATTTTGACTTAGATATGTACATGGTAGATTCTTATTCTAAGTAATTGATATCATTTATATGTAACTACTATTTTGGTACGTTACAACGTATAACCGAACCAGAAACAAATTAATTACTTTGTTAATTAATATGTGACGAACAATGATTTAGTATCTAAACAAAGTAAAAAATCTCATGAATCGCTTGGTTTCATTAGTTCGCACATGAACATTAATGATGAGTACAAAAATACGAAAAAAGTGTGCGAGAAACCGACGCGCTGACAAAATCTGTACAGATTTGAAATGGTTTTTAACAGTCTCCAACATGTCGACTTGCCAGTATATAACCCCGTTTGATTCTGAACGTAAACACAGACTCTTATGTCTGATTGCCCAGGGATATAAAGCAGACCCCAATCATTCCAAGACGGGGGACGCTCTGTTCAACAGACAACCGAAAACAGACTCCGCCACCGGGAACAATATCATCATCATCATCATCAAGGAACAAAACACACACACGCCACGGTAACTTAACAGTGAAAAACAGGTGAAAAATGAACAATTATTTTTTTGTAAACAAAGCCAGTAAACAAGTAATTATGGTATAAGTAATATATTATAGTAAAAGAAGAAATAATTGCTTGTAAATAGTATAATTAAAAAATTAAAGTAAATATACTTTAAGTATGTAATTTTAACTTCTGTTTTTCAAGTATTTTTTCTAGTTAGTTAAAAATTAGTGCACAATAATTAATGTTTATTGATATAAAGTAAACATTATTTCTAATTAAAATAATACAAATAAACTTTTAATTTTTGCAATAAATATTTAATTGATACCAGATTTCCAACATTGAAAATTATTACTTGGATTTTATACTATAATGTCAGACACCCAAGTATTTAAAACAATTTTATAAATTTTTTAAGACAATTTTTCATATCAGTAGTTATTTTATTTGTTTGCATGTTAAGTGTGTGTAATTTATAATATGTATTCTACAACTAGTACGTATAGAACAGCTTCTCGTTAAAGGCAACTATTAATACAGATTTCTTTTTAAATTTTAAAGAATTTGTTGTTTTTAGGAATCAATGTTTTATTAACATTTTATTACACGCTACAAAATCTTTCTCCTCTCTTCTCACATCAAATTTATTGTGCAACAAAAGGGACTTAACATATGGAATCAGAAATCCCACGACCTAGCTGGTAAGTTATTTGATAGTTATGTTGAGTACTTCAAATACACAAAATATATAAATTTGAAGTATGTGATACTATATAAAATATATGAATGTAAAGTAGTTAGTCTCAGGAGGCTTACAAGTCAAGTGGTTATATTGTTTAAGCTGTAACAGGGCTTGTCAGACGGCTCTTCCATACACTAGAAACCGATATGGCAGAATATCAACACAGATATGAACTTACAGTATACATATACGTATACCTACATTGTGACCTATAGTATTATAAATCAAATAACAAATTCGTTTCAATAAGTTGCAATAAATTGTTTCTTAACTACTTTCTAGTAAATCTGCATGCACACTCATGCATCACTAAAAATTTTGGAAACAATACTTCATATAGTGCTTTCAGAAGTATTAATAGCATTGTTGTCGTACTAATGGTTGTAGTTATAAAAATTGAATTTGGAAATTTAGTTTTGGATGTCACAAAATAAATAATAGTGTCCCAGTCAGTAGAAAATGTTTTAAATGTTAAAACCTATGTCCTAGTTAGGAACAATTTTAAAATTCACCTGCAGTATAATTATCGTGATCCTACAACATTCATGGTCGTTAACAAGTCTCTAATGTTTAGAAATTGTGATATAAAAGACGGGAAAAGTAATCATCCTATTGCAGTCATAAAACTATAATACTGCGTTAAAATTAAGGCTAATCGATTAAACCTTAACAAAAGCGAAATTCAATAAGAAATTACCAGCGTAAATTTTTTCCGACTTAAAAAGAACAATCACTTTTTTAGTGTAGTGAGAAACATAATCTAGTATTAGACATGCCTAGTATCATAACAACTTGTTACCAACAGGTGTAGCTTACGGATCTACCATTTATGTTTAGCTTTGAAAGAGTCAGACTTTAACCTGATAAATTATTGCACGACAAATACAATTCTGATAAACCGACTTCATACAGTTTCAATTACGGCAGTCGAACCTAAATGATATCAGCATAAAGCATTTTCTAAAATATGTTAAATAATTATATTTACAGATTTGAACTCTTCTAGGCGTTAATGACAAAAATTTGATTGATAAGTAACACAAATTTTACTGTCATACATTATCCATTGTCCTATTGGCCGCTACGCAGAAAGTGCTAAATTGTGTTGTGCTTGGGTGGGGGGGGGGCACAATACCCGTACTTGCGTTAATTGCCACGTAATGACAATCAACTGTTTGTGCCACAAATTAACAATGATTTATTGAAGCCGAATGATATTTTATATAAACAGTACAATAAAATTGAATTTATTTTCTGGTTACTTAAGCACTGTAAAGTGTGAAAGAGAGAGGGAGATACGGGAAAAAATATTAACCAAATATAAGAGGCAGGAACACAAAAAAGAGATCGTTAATAAGTAGAAGAAATAAACGTATGAGGTAAACGAGAGAGAGAGAGAGAGAGAGAGAGAGAGAGAGAGAGAGAGAGAGAGATTTAGGCGCTAGAGTTAGAGGGAAAGATAAATTCTTTATTGTTTCACGGTAAATGTTATATGAAGGGAGCTATTCTCCATTAGGTGACTCAAGATTTCAGTTTTAGGCGTCATCTGATCACTTGCTTACAGTAAATGACACCGAACGTAATGAGAACGGTTTCAACAAGCATCTATAAACTACGAACAGTTATAATAACTAGTACAAGCTAAACAGGTGTAGCCTAAAAAGGGATATACAAAGGTTTCAAATAAGATTTGTTGATTAAAAAAAGTGTATTTTATAAGTAAAAATAGATAAGCTATATAAGAGAGAAATAATCCACATTTTTATAATTTGGTTTATTTCAGTGTTAAGAGACGAATGTAATTGGACAGAATTTATATTAAAATTAATTTAATTTTAAGGTTAAGACTAGGAATTGTATTTAAACTTCTATCGTTACTGTCACAAGGTAATCAGTTTTATTTCTCTATAGATTAAGAATACAATCTACAACCAGATAACCCAAAACATAAAGATATACATACATTTATGAATTCTGAGCCGTTATTATAGACTAGAAGAGATATTTGAATAAAAACGTTTGTTTTGTATTTTAAGAAGTTTCAGCAAATGTTTATCTTACTTAGTATTGATACTTGACTAACTACTTAAAAGAGTAATTAATTGCTATAAACAAACCAGTAAATAGAAGAGCAATATTTTAAGAAGTTTAATAAAACAAATATTAAGAAGTTATTTCTACAAATATAGAGGACAATGGATTTGAAAGGCAAATCTCTGCGTGTTTCTTACAGTAACCTACTTTACTACTACAGAATTTTGAGATCAGCATGATGTGATTCATGTACAATAATTGTGACATAAACAAACTAAGACATATTTATTGAAACTTTTCACATATTCTTTTACCTACAATTGTGTATATCTTTAGCTAATCACTCTCTTCTGGTTTTGCACATCATTATTTTACAGTTTTAATTACATTTTGTTATTGTAATCAATTACCACGGCTAGATTAAATGACGGCAATAACTATTCTGGAATAAAGTTGCACATTTTAAGGTAAATTTATCATTTGTGTATGAAACTAAATTGTTCTTAAATTCTTGTATCGTGATGGCATCCGTAATTAAACAATATAAGGTTTTATTTTCAAAAATTTTAAATTCATGTCAAAATGTATTTGAACTCATTTTAATTGCGTTTTTAATTAAAATAAAATTTTCAATACATTTTAATTGTTATAAAATTGTGTTTTATATTAACAACTACACTACACAGCTATAAAATATGTAGAGCTATTGCATCTCAAATTAGCTGTTAGCGTTGCAAACATACGGAGTGGCTCCGCTATTAACCAATACAACGCTAGTAGCGATAAGGTCAGCATGATACATAGAAGCTCACATGCAACACTTAAAACATTCTGACATAACAAAGTTACGGTTGGGTAGATAAGTAGTAGGTTAGGCAGACAAGTAGGCCTAGTAGGTTAAATACATAAGTAGTAGGTTGGATAGATAAAAGTAGGTTAGATGCATAAGTAGTAGGTTATATACATAAGTAGTAGGTTAGGTAGACAAGTAGTAGGTTGGATAGATAGAAGTAGTAAGTTAGATACATAAGTAGTAGGTTAGATATATAAGTAGTATGTTAGATAGGGAAGTAGTAGGTTAGATAAACAAGTAGTAGGCTAGATATGTAAGTAATAGGTTGGATAACCAAGTAGTGGGTTATATATGTGGGACAATAAAGACCAAACTAGAACACTTGACACTTAAACATTGACATTTAATTTAATGTACGGTGGCCTGAGTAAGCACGATTTGAACGGGTTATTGACGTTAATATAACATTACATTAATTATTTTATTTACTTATAAAGTTATGAACTAAAACTGAGTTATTTCTTAACAACTAATGGAGTTAAGAGTTAGCAACAGAGTTGAATATAAAACAATTAGCAAAGTAGTAGAATAATAACATTAGAGCCATAAGCCGCTCTCTTGTCTCTTTTTTCCTC
The DNA here is from genome assembly GCA_034769895.1 of Magicicada septendecula. Classification (NCBI taxonomy): domain Eukaryota; kingdom Metazoa; phylum Arthropoda; class Insecta; order Hemiptera; family Cicadidae; genus Magicicada; species Magicicada septendecula. The sequence goes on along the minus strand of CM068369.1, from coordinate 399,225,598 downwards.
TCTCTCTCTCTCTCTCTCTCTCTCTCTCTCTCTCTCTCTCTCTCTCTCTCTCTCTCTCTCTCTCTCTCTCTCTCTCTCTCTCTCTCTCTCTCTCTCTCTCTCTCTCTCTCTCTCTCTCTCTCTCTCTCTCTCTCACACACACACACACACACACACACCACTCTCATAATATGACATATAGGAATATAAACTGTAAACATTTAAAAAATCAATTATCTCACATAGTACAAGCAACAGGAAACGTAGTTATTACTTTCCAACAAACGTTAATTAAAGGAAAACAACGAGTTATTGTATAAAGGGACAAACATTACTTTCACATTACTTTCTAAAAGCTGCAAACATTACTTTCGTTTCTTAAATTTTTTGGTACACTTTAAACTGAAATGTTTGAAAGCAACTTACACTCTAAAATACGAATTAAACGAACAAACAATTGTTGAAACTGAATATTAAATGTAACTGAATAATAATGCATTGTGGAACGCCATGGTTTATTAAAACGCTACCTTTTAGATTAAATATTTTATTAAAAATCAGAATGTTTATTTTTAGTTTGGAAAAAACGTTGTATGCACTCGAACACAAACAAGTGTGTGTGTGTGTGTGTGTGTGCGCGCGCGCGTGTGCTTGATTAATTTCATCTTAGTAGTTTCCAAACCTTTTTTATCATTAGTGTAAATTTGTTATTGACGTAAATCGATTATAAGAAAATTAAAAAAAAAAATAATTAGAATACAGTTACACTTGCCTAAAATCAATGGTAACACGTGTTTTTGCAAACACAAGGAACTTGCCTAAATGTATTTGGAATGTACGTGAGTCACTTTAATTATAAAATTTTGTCTGCATCACTGTGCTTACATATCGGCCACTGTCTAAAATTTTATTTTCCCTTTAATGACTTTTAAACACTCTATTACAAAAACGAGAATACTAATAATATCGCAATAAAATATGGTTTGACTTGAAGAATAAGGATCTTGGGGTGTTTACTATTTATATACTAATTTATGTCATCATTCGGCGTAATTGTCTTAACGCTTACTGTACACATGAATCAATTCGAAAAGCAAACCTAGCAAATATCATATTATTGTACTTACTAAGCATTACATACAAATTTATAGATTCTTTTTTTTTGTAATGGTTGAAAAGCCATACATCCCTGACTAACGTGCTTATTTTTATCATCATGTGATAACATAAAAACTAAGTAAGTAAAACGCGGAGAGATTTTGTTTTAGTGTCATACTCATTTAAATATTGTTCATAACATAATGTAATGTTATGTCTCTATGACTTAGATTATTGAATCTGGTTGGCTACTTTGTTCATTACGCGTTGTGTCACAAAGCAATAATTATCGTCTCTTTTTCATTACCAAACACCAGTCAGCTCGTTGAGTGTGTTTACTCATAGGTCTAAGGCTATACTAATCTCTATAAATATAATATCATGCCTTTTAACATTAATGTATAAATGAAATGTTATGTTTTTTGCACTACGCATTAAATAAAGTTTTTTTTAAATTTATTGCAGATTTGTAATCTGTTCGACTAAGTGAACATTAAACAAATTGTCTGACAAAACACATACATGGATTATGAAGAGCTGACCATTTACAGCTTTTCTTGTGTTCGTTAGCAGATTAAACAGGTACAGAAAGTCTAAATGGCAAAAACATGTAAACAAATGAACAAAAATTACTTCCACTTCCTGCTGGCATGATAGAATAAGTTCAAAATGTTAAACACTGGGCCTATAAGGCACATATACTGATTGACATTAACACTTAATGTTGACACTAATACAAAAGATACAGATATTACAGAACAGATAACACAGACATTACAATACAGATAATACAGCGTACACATTATTAGTTGAGCCTGAATGGTAAGGCTAATAATTTGTGCTTTTTTAGTATGTAAATTTCTTCACTATTAACTAACAAATTAATTGCTAGAGGGTTTGGATGTTTTTATAATTTAGAGACATGTTTCCTGCAGAGGCGCATGATTTCTTCTCTCACAGTTGGAACTTTGAGGTCTGGGAGCATAGAATTGTTGGAGAAAAACCATGGAGCGTCAACTATTGATCTTAGAGTTTTGGACTGAAAGCGCTGTATAATCTATCTCGATGCTACTCGTACTAGCAGTATCCCAAAGCTGAATACCATAAGTCCATACCGGTTTAAGAACTGCCTTATATACTAAATGTTTGTTGACGAGACTTAACCGCAATTTTCTGGTTATCAGCCAGTAGATATTTCTGACTTTGAGATTACAGTAAGTTCAACCTTCTCAGAGATTATGTGCTTTTTCCACGTTAGTCTCCTGTCCAGGTGCATCCCAAGGTACGTAGCACTTTCAGCTTGGGGTATGGTTGACCGTTAATTGTTACTGGAGGGCAGTTAGCCTTAAGTGTGGTGAAGGTTACGTGTACTGACTTGGACGAATTGATTTTTATGCGCCATTTATCAAGCCATAACTGAAGGCTGTTTAATGATTCGTGTAGCATAATCGTTGCTATTGAGGGGTCGGAGTGTGTCGCTAGGATTGCTGTGTCATCGGCGTTGGTAGCAACAGTGGTTTCACTTCCTGACGTTAAGTCCGAGGTGAACAGGAGGTACAGAAGAGGACCCAGGACACTAAGCTTCGGAACACCTGACCCACTGGTAATAGAGGAGAAATAAAGTTAACGTTGGTTGTATTCAGACAACATATATTTTGATCTTATGTACAGTAAGACAAAATGATTATTATCTAATTCTGCTATATTAAAACGGAACAGTGCCTTTCTGTCAGACTTCTGCGTAACAAAATTTCATTAAATAATTTATTTCTGTAATTCATGTAAAACAGGACACAAATGTATAACTGTCATACTATATAATTTATTACATGTTTCATTTTTAACAAGTACATAGTTTTAAGATGTAACATATTCATGACATGACAATTTCAAATAAATGTCGCTTAGATACAGTTTCTATCCAGTCAGCAATACGCTTCCGTAAATAGGTGTTTATTTCTTCTTCAGATGTTTGTTTGCCCTACTACGGATGTAATAAATGTACTTAATAGTATGTATGTTCCCCCTCAGTGCTGATGTAATCCGAGCTCTGATTACATGTGATTACATAGCAGAGACTCGTACGTAATTATCCAGGAGAGGAATACAATTCGATTATTCATACATGCTTCTTCCAAATTACTCTACTGCAATTAACGATGAAAAACAATATTTGCTTCTCGCAAGCACATATACTCTTATAAATACATATTGCAACGATACGTTTAACCATAAGTATATGTATCAACCCCTGACTGAGGTATGATAACGTGCTTTCGTATATAAGTATGAAATATGTAAGATGTACATAATAAAATGATATAATAAATATACGTTAGGTATAAAAAATAATGTAATAAATACAAGTAGTATTTATTTTTAAATAAATCAAATATTGTAAGTAAGCTTGTATATGGAAACATATGGCTTAGTTGGTTTTAAAATGTAACGAAGGGGAGCAATTGACACGCGCTAACTCGCAGAGGTGACGTCAGAACGACATGCGGTCGCCAGTGTATCAGTCTGCGCGTGTGTGTATGTGTACATGTGTAAATAACAGACAGGTTAAATTATGCAAACTAGGGTGGAAGATTTCACACAGTTTTTTAAGTACTGTACGTGAACCATAAGTCACACGAATCAGCGACATATGTAAAAACATAGCTGACGCCTGGCGCTTCAATTTGGCGTTAAGTGGTCATTAATCGTGGGAAACGGTTCGGACACCGTGTGAAATTTTGCCATCACTGCCATAATTTACACAGCGTAACATTCAAAATTTGCATAAATAAGGTTTAATATTATACCGAACGATTGGTGTAATAATATTTATAAAAAAGTGTGCGCTTCCACAGAAAGACGCGTAGGTTGAAACTTACGATTAAACCGACGCGCCGGCCTGTTCAATGTTGTCAGAACAGTTTCCAACAGGAATTCCAACGAGGCAGCAGTATAAAACCACAGCGAGCGACACACTTTCTCTCAGATCAAGTTTATTTACTACGAGGAATCCACGCATCTGGACACCGTAAATTTTACAAAGTTTTAGTAATGTTTTAACGGTAGTATATAAACTGAAATGCGATGAAACCGGCAGTACGTCGGTGCAGTTATTAAAGAACTCGAGTGATTTGAAACAGACTATATAAATGAATCTACGAGAGTTGAAACTATATAAATGAATCTACGAGAGTTGTAACTACATAGAAACTTCTAGACAGCTACGAGGGACAAGAAAGAAGAGGACGGGGAACTAGACAAGAAGACGAGAGGACGCAGAGACAGCATATGCAGCTACATCCAGCCGTATATCATCACGACTAGAGGTCCACGTCAGAACTCAGCACCCAGGAGACGGAGCAAGGAATTCAACGACGCAGAGACAGAGGAACTGATACCGAAGACGATCAACAAACTCGTGAGTCCAGATGACGGTAACAACAAGTTAAATGGGTGCAGAAAAATGCAGGTGAAGTCGAACATTTATTTAATATTATAAATGACCCTGAGGTCTATCGCCAAAAGCTCTAGTTTCCATATTCAAGTTTACAAGAACGTTAATATATTTTTAGATTTGAATAATGAATAAATAATTGTTCAGAATATAATTGAGTATAACTGTAGTAATCTCTTAAATAAATGGTCAAGCAAAAACCATATTATTTCATTATATTGTGTAATTGATTAAATGAGTAATTTTAAATATGAGAATTACATAATTAGAAGATTGTTAATTAATTGAGACATTAAAAATAGAATCAATTAACGTAATAAATGTTCTCTATTAATATTTTAATAAATATTTTAATTAATTGAAAGTTTTATTTAAGTGGTATATATTGAAAACCACGCTTGTAAAGACAAGATCAATATTTAAATGTTATACTATTAATCACGTTCCTATAATATTTATATGTGTTATATGTATAGGTCTGTGTACTATTTCAGGTCATATATAATTTGTGTATGTGTATACTATGTCTTAGAAATTTAAGGAATAAGAGTTAAACACATTATGAGTACATTATATTCAGATTGAATATAAGGGTTCACATAATAAGTAACCCGCATTAAACATTTAAATAACATGAGAATTTGAATTGAATTTTTGAATAAATCAAATGAATATACTTTTCTTGAAACAGTCGTACTAATTTCACAACCAGTACTAAATCCTCTGTACTCTTTACTTGTAAATTAAAACTTATAACGTTATTCACGTGCTTATCCACACTCAACCAACGACCAAAGCCTGCGACCCAGCCGGGGAACATCAAGGTAAATACTGCTGAAGAAGAGTATACCTCCGAGACGTGGGTAAGTGCGCGCATATGAGTAAGAGCGTATGTGTAAAAGTAAGTGTATAAAAATAACGTTGTAATATGTAATATTATTTTATGTATTATACTATATGTGTGTGTGTGTGTGTGTTGTTCCGGGACATTGAATTTTCCCGGCGCGTGTAGAGTTGTTCAGGGCTACCAACACAGTTGGGAGCACTGCCGGGCTGTACATTGTCGAAGCTGTGGCGACGCGATTTAGTGACTAGTCGTGTTCAGCTGTTCGCTGTGTTTCGGTTTTCAGGATGGCTGTCTAGTTAGGTTAGCCAAAGGCTTTATTTTTGACAAACTGGGACTGGTTTGTCTTATGCAGGCAGGTACGACCTACGCACCATTGTTTCCGTCTTATTTCTCAGGAAGCCTTCACCCGGGACATTTCCTTTGGTCTGACGGCCTAGGTTATGTGCGTCGGTATTATTTTCATGCGTTTGTAGTTTACTCAAGACGTTCAGGGTCCCTGCCTTAGTCAGGTAAAAGGGGGAAGATCGGTGGTCATGCGAACATCTGTGACCACCAGCAGAGCGGTTCTTCATTAAGGCGCTCTACGAAGCCGTCAGACCAAGAAATGCGGAAGAACCAAAATACACCGAAAGATCCAGAAAGACCAGAAACGACTTTCAGTAAGTATTCACCATAGTTTATGGACAATTTTTGGAACCTCTGCTCGTCCACAGTTCATCCTGTTCCAACTAACTTGAGTTCGTCGCTACGTACTTACAGGTGGGAGCGTTTCATTTATGCCTCTTCTAACTACATCAACTCCATACACTGGATACCCTTGTTTTCTACATTAAATATCTGTCAACTCAATCCGTGTAACAAACTCATTAAGAACTGAAAATACCTCAAGGTCATAAGAACTCAAGTTTGTAAAAAAATATAACTGGTTCCATTGTAACTTGTCTAACATACACCATGAGGGTGTGGTTAAATTGTTCTACTAAAGTATGGTTGCCTTGCTTAAGCTATGTGGAGTCAGATTATGTTTATTACCATTATTTTTATTATAATCATTCTTCAAAGGTTATTAGTGTTTTCTTTAATTAGAGTGCTTGGGTTAACTTGGGTATAGTCCGTCATTTCTACTGCATTAATGTTCGCGTTGTTCTCCCTCATGGGGTATGCTAGTCTTGAAATATATGTATGTATATCTTTATGTTTATTTTCTAAATACGATAAATTAATAACTATCAATATTTGTCTACATTTAAGTTGTGTCAGCAACGTAAAATCTAATAAATCTTGTTATTATGTTAAAAATGTGTTGATTGCAAATCCTGTCACTCTGTTAAGCTCCAGCACACTTTTCGCTTCCTCTAAGTTCATTAACCTAGTCTTAAATATTACGTACGGTCATGTGACCGCTACAGTGAGTGTGTGTGTAAACCCGTTTACAAAATGTAATATTTAATTGTCCTTTACTATTTATGTAAGGCAAAAATTACATTGAAATTTTCTATATCTAAAATATGAACTTCCATTAATAAAAATTAAAAATTTTCCTCACCTGTTACGCTCGAGTTGTACAAGTTTTTTCGAAAAGTGAATTGTTACCTACAAGGTTATTAAAAAGATCTCATCCTTCTTGAACCTGAATTCCGTTATATCAATCGCTATATTCAGTATTTTCTTCTTTCGTTCTACTTTTATATACTTTACACCTTTCTATAAATAAAGATTACACAGATCGTGGTGTTTTCAGGAAATACACCTTATTTTGGCAACATCCTATATTTTGACGTTGTCTGAATGTATACAGCCCCTATGTATATGAACAGAGGTAGAAATGAACACAATGACACATAAAATATTTTATTGGAAATAACGGTTGATCTGTAATAATATTGCTTCTCTCGTATTATACCCGATTTAATCGGTATTATCGGTCTGACAAACCGAATAAAGCATCAGACATTTTTCAAATTATTTGTTATAGGAACACTAAAATATAAAGCGGAAAGAAAATAAAATCGCAACGTCCCTGCGGATAATAAAAAGTAAAATAAAACTGAGATGAAGTATGTAACTTTTCGTGCAGTACCTATAAACACAGGCAGACATTAGGATTTAGTTTGTGTTATAGTGTGGTACGTGCTACAAACATTTTTATTAACATCTTTGCTTTATTCGAGATTTTTCGCATTTCTCTACAATACTGTTGCCAATTATACAGTTAAATTTTTCTAATATCAGTAATATGCGGATATAAATACAAATTTCCAGTATAAGAGTACTTTCTATAAAAGTTACAGAACTTAAAAAATGTATTAAAGAAAATAATGATTAAATAAATACAATGATTAATCCAACATACCTATTCTAAAGTGAACCAATGTCAACAGCTAACAAAATTTAATACTAACAAAAAGGAAGGGTCATTTGCTACAAAAATTAAGTCTCCAGGAAGTTGGAGTACAGGTAATAAAGTTAGTATCATTTAAAAAACATAACGATGTCACTACCATGCACACGTATTAGTTCTGGGTCTACCATATCATTGTTAGTGTGCGACACTTTATCCAAAACAAAGACTGAGCCAACCAATAATTTCTACTACAGTACTGTGTCTTCATAGCCATATGTTAAGCTTCTGTTCGAACTGACTTGTAAAACTTCTTGCGTACAGCTGTTTCAAAATATTTGTATTCTCTGTTTTATATTAAGCAATAAGATGGATTAATAATGCTAAACTGATTGCATAGTATGTTTTTAAAAAGTTCTATTCCTCCTGTAATTACTTTTTATATGGCCGTGAAAATATCTTATCAACAGGAGATTAAGTTTATGGACTTCTGTGTAAACTACATCTCTTTATTATTAGCACTATGCTACTTCAAAGTATGCATTTTAAACTGTCAAATTAATAAATTATTTAATATTTGTACAATATATTTTTATAATTGACAGCGAAAAGTATGTTTAAAAAAAGATAATTAAATATTCAAATATTTTGATCTCAATTGTGCTATTTAATTTTCTGAAACTTTTGTCGATTGGCAGTAATATCAACAAGTACTAACAGGAGGACTTATCGCTTTGATTTACAAAACAGAAGGTAGTTAAAAAGCATTATAGAATTTTACACGTTTATCCATGTTGATTTTCAAAATTTCTGACAAATGAATAAGTGCGTGGCAGCCGCGAATGGTAGACCTATATAAACCCAGTTGTATAGTCTAGTATACTGAGGTAAAACCCCTGTCATAAACAAAAACGTATCTATTTTACGAAATTTCCGTATACGAATTTAACGCATATGGTAGTATGTTTATCAAGTGTGCTTAATTTAGCATTTACATCTCGTATTGCGCTTTCTGAGTTCCTTGCCTTTGTTATGAACTGCACGCATGTTTATGTTACAGACGGAATTATTTTAAATTATTGCAAGTATTTTATGCTGGATTATTTAAAATTTGTCGCCTATGATCATGTCTTTGAAATTCGTATACGCAAAGAATCTGACGTGACAATTGACAGCGACATTTTCTTTCTCAATAGCGAGATTACTTTCTACATCTAATCTGACATCGGTTCAAAGCTAGATCAGCGTCTACATGGGACTTCCAATCCTGCCTGTATTCCTTTATTCTCTCCAGAACCGACTGTAGCTTCAAGTATTTCCTTGTGCCATCGTTTTGTAAATGATCTCTCAAACTACATTCCTTAACTGCCCTTAAAAATTTCATTTCCAAGGCCTCTATTTTTTAAATATAGTTTTGCAGGAGCGTCCATGTTTCACATCTATACATTAAAGTTGGAACAGCCACGACCTTAGAGAACTATAGCTGTGTCTTCCTTTGCGTTTTATTCTTTAATAGTCGTCTTATTGTTTGCCTTATACGTTGTATTATTAACGTAATAATGTCGTAGACACAAAAAGTTAAGCAAGAGACTATTAGAAGAAGAAGTTACAATGTTTTAGAATCAAATTTGATATCTCAAAATTTCTATGCACTATAGTAATACTTTTTCTTCTTTATGTATTTCCTTCGTTTGATGGTCTTTTGCTCTTTTTAAGGGTAACATTAATAAAGTGCAAATAATTTTATGCGGATAACAAAAAAATAGTACACTGTAGACGTAAGAAAATTGTGAAATGTTCACATCTCTTCAGTACCATGTTTATTTAATGCAGACATTCTAGAAAGAAAAAGAATTTTTGTTAAAAGTCACAGACATGTAAATAAGAACGTAGGATTTTCTTTTAGAAACAACTGAATATTTTATAGTAGAGCGACTCAGTCAGAAATTTTTCATCACAGAAAAACATTAAATGAATTTATTTCTAACCGGCGAATTCTCTTTGCAAATATATTTTACGCTAAAGGAATAGTTATTTATAGACAGTTGAAAGCGACAAATCATAAAAATTAATCTACGATATACAATCTATCTTTAAGAAAGTATACCCGTCTCACTAATGCCAGTACTCGTATGAAGTACGTTGCATTAACTACTGTAATTCATGCACGTACATCATAAGCGGTATTGAAATAACAGAAACCTCAGATTTAAAATTTTAGTAAAAGCCATTAATTTTAGTTTTTGTTGGCGTTTAGCAAGCTATTTATATCCGTCATAATCCTGAGAAAATAATTATTTTCCTATCTCTGTAATGTTGGCGTAAAGGTTTTGACAAAATCTGCTCTTTACGTTTGTAGCTGTAACGTTGTCTTAGTGTTCAATTTTTAATAATGAAAACTGGAGTACAGGAAAGTGAAAAATTGCAATTTTCCAGGTACTTACAGTGACTTCCATTGAAAAATGACAATCAAAAGAATATCCTGGGCTCCAGCTAGACCGACATACTTACCTGAGTACGTTACTATTTCCTGACGATAAAATAATAATACAAGAGAGTGAAGATAAATTACAACTGGCAGTGCACGGACTGAATAAAATATGTCCAGAATATAATCTTAAAATTTCCTTGCATAAGACGAAATTTCCTTGCTTTCCAAGGCAAGGTATCCCGTTAGGTCGAAAATAATTGTCAACAATAAGCCAATCAAAAAGTATCAAATTTTACATACTTGGGCTGCGGCACAAGCTACAATTATGACAATGACATGGAAAATAAAATAAATAAGTTCCAGGCAATATGTGGCACAATAAATAGAACATTAAATAACAAAACACCAAAAGACACAAGGATAAAATTTTATAAAACAATGGCTGTAACTGTACCTGTACCTGTATGGGAGTGAAAGTTGGGTAAATACCAAAAACGGAGACAGCAAAATACAGGCAGCAGAAATGAGATTTTTGAGACGGGTCAAAGGCTGTACAAGAAGAGATTTAGTAAGAAATGAAGACGTGCGAAATGAACTAAATGTATATGCAATAAACGAAAAAATAACTGAATATAAAGACAGATGGAAACAGCACGTAAATAGAATGAGAAATGGGAGAATACCCAAAAAAAATACCTAACTACAACCCTAAAAAGAAAAGAGGTATAATAAGACCACGAAAACTGTGGTCGTAAGTTTGTGAGGACGGAACAGTCAAATGCCTAATCTTTGTAGTGCAGAAGAAGAAGAGAAAGATGAAATCTGGAGTAACCTACAGTGGTAAACAAAAGGAAATACGGGCAGTCCGTCACAAGCCCTTTCAACAAAGTTCGAAAAAAGTTTACTAAAATCTTTAATTTCTAATATATAGCCTATAGCTAAAAATGTTTTGTTTTCGATCAAGAGAATCGGTTGCTTTTAACGGAGGAACGCCGAATTATCCCTCGAAATATCCTCAGGAAATTATAAGTAGCTATCGTTATATAATCGTCATTAACAGCTATAAAAGACTTACTACAACTGCCACTACTGTACGTACTGTAGAGACAGACAGACAGACAGAGAGTTGGCGAGAGGAATAGGCCTAGTGAGAGTTACATAGTAATTGCTGTTTGGTAGTAGCTTACTTTGATAATATTGTGTTAGCAATTAAACCAAGTTCCAAGTCTGAATAATAATAACATTTTGGATACTGATTCAAAGGCTAATAACTTTGGCAGTAATAAACGTTAAGTAATGAGCTGAGACTGATAGATTCAATCAATAAAAATTGAGAAAGAAATTAACTTTACATAAATTAATTGACATGAATTAACGGATTATGCGTCACCAGGCTAGTAGATGAAGTTCGTATGTATGTTTCAACACCTAGATCGATTTATTCAAGAGTTGTCTTGATGCTCCTCGAACATAGAAGAGACATCAATTTGACAGTGTACAATCAGAATTCTTGATGAAAGCCTGTGATAACAATTGAGAATTGGCCGTAGAAAAGTTCAGCTTGTATCTGGTTACTATGATAATAAGCAGGTAGTGTGGTAAGTAAAAATATATCACTAAAATTACTATAAAATTAGTGGAAATTAAAAATATTTTGTGTGAGAAGTTACTACTACTTCTTCTTCTTCTCGATTCCTGCTGCCCTATAGGGAGCCAGATCTCAACCAATTTGGTTTCATTATCCATTACCTCCTTCTTCCCTGTCTCTTATCATGAGATATTTGCGTTCCTGATGTCACCGCAGAAATTATATATATGCAGCCAAGAACGTTCTTTATTTTATTTATATTCAAATGAGATACCATTGTAATCATTCCAAAGTTGGTCCCCCGTGAATTCGAATCTGTGGCCTCATTTGAAAGAAGTCTCTCAAAACTGAAATTAATGAAAAGTTATCTCAGATCAACGATGAGGAAAATATGACAAAAAACTCTGTAATTATCGTGTATCAAAATAAAAATGTTATTTTCTTTAAATTTCATGATGTAATAGATGAATTTGGTAAAAGGTAGTTAAAAAATAATTTAATTTTTATGCAAATTAATAACTGTAAGTGAATAAACACTAAACGTACTCTTTTCCATGTTTTGCTAAAATCTAACAGTAATTAGTGGAATATACACTAACAATGTAATAATGGAATATACATCCTACTACTAAACACTTTAAAATATATATGCCTATAATTGTACGGTAAAGGAAACCATATTTTCAAAATAAAGGTTACACCGGATCTTGGTTAGCGTTTGCGCTCTACAGGCAATTTGAACTATGAGTTTTTCTTGGACTTGGTACACATATTTCAAAAGACACTTTTGTAGAAAACGATAGACACAAAGGTGAATGAGGTTAGCGAATAAAAAAGTTAACGTAGAAGAATTTACAACAATATTTAAAATGTATTTTCTTTTATAAATTGTTTCTGAAATTTTAACTCTACTCAATATTAAAATGGAATTGAAAGAGTAGACACTCTCTACAATACAATTCAATACAATACAAGAGTAAACATTTTCTATAATATAAGTTGTAATATACACAATTAAAAATGTAACCTATCCCGCTAAGATATTAATTATTAAATTAATAAATTAATTAAATCATTAATTAAATATAATAATCACATTATAAATTATCGATTAATTCTAAATTATAATTAAATTAAATTATAAATATTAAATTATTAATTTATATATTTTCTCATAGCATTAATTTATACTGCAACATTGCAAAATCATTTTAATTTTTTCCTAACATAGTGATAGCTTTTCATAAATATTCGCTTATTAATCTTCGTAAATAATACATAAATAATAAAATAATTCTTCGTATTGTTTAAATTAGCAGCCATCCTTACTATTTCTTTTATGAATTTGCTAACTGCTATAATTTTTTATTGTTCGACTAAGCTTTTCGTCATTGCTGACATCTTCAGGTCTTAAACAACCTGTAAAAAATTTCTACCTGTTTGTCCAATATAGAAACTATTACATACTTCACATTCTATTTTATACACCCCTGAACAGCTTTCTACTGGTTTATTGGATTTTGGCCTTAAAGTTTTTAAAATGCTGTTATTCGTCTTAACAGATATTGTATAGTCGTACTTTCTAAAAACATTATAAATAGATAATTTATTTTATCTAAACAATTTTTTAGATAGATATAAAGAGCACCTGCCTAGGGGCAACATCAGGAACGTCAAATCAAACTTTCCCATGCATATCATTGATCACAACCATGCATATTCCAATTTTATAAATAATTTCAAACCACTGCATTTTTGCAAAAAGGGTAAACTCATGGACTCACTGGAAGAGTTTGAAATTTACAGAGCCTCTACAACACACAGTGATCAGCTTCTGAACGAGAAACTGTCGTTCAAATCAAACGAACTGTATGATACTGCTATACGCATGCTGAAACAGCACGACAAATAAATACAGGCCGAATAGATTTGTCAGTCGCTCGCGGAGTCGGTAGCGATGCGCATCGCGAGATAACGCGAGTGGGGAAATTCGACTGAGTAGCGAGATGTGCGTGACCTTTATATATTTTTTTCTTTTGACGTACTCTACATGAGTGAAAATTTTATCCACCTGATGATGGGACTTTAAGTCCCGAAATGCGTAGTGTATATTGAGGAAAAAAACACAAAGAAGTTGCAAAGAAGGAACCAAGGTAATTCTAATATTTAATTACTTTTTAAGCTTTTGAGCCTTCTTCATTTTTCTCTCTACTGCACTATATAAATTTAAGATTAATGATTTGAATTCCACAAAATTATTTTTATTACGCATGTGGTATTTTCGTTGAAAAAGGACATGAAACGTTATGGAAAGAAAGTATATGTACTACATATTAAGATAGATTTATTGCTTATACAAATCTGTTACAATAGTTCTGAATCATTACAAGTAACATTTTGTGTAACGGATTTTGAATCCATCAATAAATTTAGGTATGGTTTGTAACCCCTCTTTCTAATTTTTTCTTTATAAAAATTCTCTAAATTTTTTTTTTTTTTTTTTTTTTGAAAGAGGGGTTATTAGTTATTTAAAACTAGGCAGAAGGCCTAGAGAAGCAAAATGCGCTGGGTCCAGTGAGACGGGACTTGCAATGAAACTCTGCTGTAAGACAAAAATAACAATTTTTATTATACGCATACTTTATTTTCTACACATCTGCATATGAATTTCAAATTTACGTTTAACCATACAATTCAACCTCTAATACTTCTTCATACAATCGTAGTGCCTTCCCCAAGTCTTTCATATTCGTATTAATTCAAGAAAAAAAATTGTTAGTATAATTCAACAGTGTATATATATATAAATATATATATATATATATATATTTATATATATATATATTATATATAAATATAATCACGTTTATCCATCATTAGCTAAACATGCAAGTTCTGACCAGAGAAGTTGATCTTTTTGAGACCCCATATATAAAAGTTACGAGTAAGCTTAGACATTTTATTCTTACATATTCGTAATCAGCATAAAAAACCGTAAAAATATATATCCGTTTCAAGATAGTTTGTTGAAAAAAGTTGAATAATAATTACCCTGTTAACATAATCGTTACAAACGACTCACACGTGTAAAAAAATGCATTACTATTTTATCACGGATATCGGTTTAGCTTATAGTGATGAAAAATATGCACAGTGTTGCCACAAAATGTATATAAAGTCACGAAGGTCACAACGTTGCCAAGTCTACTGAACGTAAGCAATTCCTGCAATATTAGCAGGTGGTGTGTCTCGGCTGTTTATACAATTACTGCTTCCAGTCGCCTACGTTTAATTCCTGTATACGATCTTAGTTATTTTTAATTTCAGTACCGTAGTAAAAATAATCTTTGAAAGACGTAATCAACTATTTTTCAACGCTGTTATTAAAAAGTGGGTTAATCATTCAATGACAGAAAACATATAAGGTATAAAATGTTGTGATCACTTTATTCACACGTTCTTTTCTTGACACGTAAATAACTATATACTAAATAAAGATATAATAAGTATATCTTCATTGTACATTAGTATAATATGTAGTTAAAAAGGACAGTACAACCTGTCACATCCGGACCTGTGATATCCGGAACCTCCCATATCCTGACGTATCTCCAAACTAATTTTTGCAATTTTGGTTAGCGAAATGGTTAGGGATGTAAAGATACTACTCAAAAAACACGTTCTTCTTCTGTGTATCTTCTGTAATTGTTAATTATATTAATTGAGATTTTGGCTACTTATAGAGATTTAATTACTGAACACAATGCAGTTTTCAGAATTGCTGTATATTTATTGGTTTTGAAGTTATCGCAGGTTGAACTGCAAAAATAAATTGAATAAAATTCACTCATCCGCCCGCGAGCTTCACTGACGAAGTTAGAGTGAGATAGTTGCTTATTATACGCTCTCTGTCTAGCGTACGGCGCAGCGCACAGTGTTCCTTTCAACTAACGCTCAGATATGACGACATACTATGAATCTTTATAATATACCCCGACGATAACTTCAATGAGTTGAACTGATTTTGTGTATAATACAGTATATTTAATGTATCTTTTAAATGTCAATAAATTTCAAATGAAATTTGGGTATATCTGAAATCCTTGAATAATTTACGCACCCAAAATTTTCGCCGGTATTTTTCGTCAAAAAAGTGCGTTAATTATGCGAGAAAATACGGTATTTAAAAATGACCTTGTGATATCCGGATTTTTCCATATCCGGATCGGCCGGTCGCCATATTAGTCCGGATATGACAGGTTGTACCTGTACTGGTAAAAGTATGAATACGGTACAGATAGACTTTTATTACAAATATTTTTTGCTACGGTTTTCTATAAATAGTAACTATTCTCGGTAAAATAAAAATAAAATAAAATAAAAGATTAAATACAAATATCTAATATTTTCTGAATAAAATATATGTATATTTTAACAAATAATAATTATGTAACTCTGAAAAAATTTAAGACAAATCTTCATTAACTCTTGTAGGGAATTAATTAAATCTTCATTAATCTTTAAAACTCTTGTAGGGAATTCGTTTTACACACTTAGGCCTATATGTATTAAACATAATTATTATAAAACCATTTATTATTAAAAGGGATTGTTTAAATTACATATTTATTCCTACCATTCGCCCAGTCCGATTATTTCTTTTGTTAAATAAATCTTATGACATGTCTTTTATAAGTTTTGTACACCTCAGATTTTGTGTACACTGTATATATTTCGTATTTTTAATGTTTTTAGCTAAGTTTTCATTGGCCTAGGACACCGGTCCTTCTAAAAATTTGCATATAATTTTACCCTGATTAACGAAACAGCTCCTCTCTGTCTGTGTACCTCTGTCTCACTTTCTTGCTTTCTCTCTCTCTCTCTCTCTCTCACCCCTTCTCACTCTTTCTCTCTCTCTCTCTCACTCTCTCTCTCTCTCTCTCTCTCTCTCTCCTTATTCGTTCTATTTCTTTCCCTTATTTTTATTAAAGAATGAGCCAAGGAGGTTATGTACATTTACACCTGCCGGACACCTCTAAGGTTGCCTCTGTAAGAAACAATAAAATTTCTCAAGTGTTTATGAAATAAGGAGGACACTGGAACATGGTAAACGCATAGTAATGTTTATTTGGCTGAGACAAGATAAACGAGAAACGTGATTACATTTCTGGCGGGAACGATTATGCATTTTGCAAACTGGCGTCTACGTCACACACGTCCGTATTTTCTACAAACATTGTGCACAGTTTAATCTGAGTTGTGGTATCTCGAACTCAGAAATGGTTAATATACGTCAGCCACTGCTATGTACAGTGATATGTGTTGTGTCTATTCAGCGCTAACACCACAGGTCTCCAGCACAGAGACAAGATTTCTCATTCCCGTCAACATGAGTACCTACTCAAGGTCAAATAACATTCTTAATGTTGTAATGACAGACGTGTACGTTTACAAAACACTGTTTTGGCTGACACATATATACACATCTACGTCTGAACTCGCAACCTCTTATTTATCAGCTGGCCGGTTTTACGTTTCCACCAAACGTGTTCCAGAAAATCATATTAAAATAATATGAATATTTTATAGTAAAAACATAATAAAAATAATAATAATATACAATTTAAAAAGTTAATACACTACATCTTGCTTATCCTAAGTTTTGTGCGGAGAAATACCTGACCCAGTCAGTTTTCCAAGGATTCATAAAATTGTTATCTCGAATGATACATGGATCTTGTAGAGCTCGTAATCCTAATGTTCCTTGCATGATTTATGGAATATGTACACATAATAACCGAGCAACATTTTACGTTAAACTATTGAAAATAACAATGGTTTTCCAAAGTACTTGAGACGAGATGACGGAATTGTTGAACTAAAAGGAATACCGTATATCATTTGATAATCGTGATTCGTTCAATACAATCGCTTCCTAATTCTACAGTACAATGCTCACATCAATATTGAAAACCGATAAATACATGTATAAATAGGCTTACCATACGTCCCGGTTTGACCGGGATTGTCCCGGTTTGACGACCTGATCCCGGGGTCCCGGCCAGTTTGTCAATTGTCCCGGTTTGAAAATTGACGAGTGTAGTTTCCGTCCGGGCGAAGACGTTGTGCAAGCTAAGCTCCCGATTTTTGGTTAAATCAATAGAAAAGAGAGTTTGAAAGATTAAAAGTAATTTTTCATGAATGGAAAATTCAAAAGCTACAGTAGTCACTTTGCACGAGTATACACATTCAAATGACTTAGGGAACACAAAAATCCTAATGTGTGCTATACTTACTTTCCTTCGAAAAGATGTAGAATGTGGCTGGCAGTATATCCATGGTCAAGTTCCAGAGGAAGAGAAACTCGATTAATTCTTTAATTGTTTCGTAGAACAATAGCTAGACAATGATTAGTGCCACAGGAGTTACGGAACTGCTACTTCCGACGTCATAGAATGAATAATACCGTACAAGCACGCATCAGAAACTAAACAGCCACGTTGGAAGACCACATCCAAGAATAAAAAACATTATCAAATGTTTATAATCTGAGGCAGAGAAATCTATTCAGAACACGATGTAACGATGGAGTGAAATTTTTAAGCTATGAAAAGGACGAAAAAGTATACTGAATTGGATAAACTAAAAGATATGAAAAAGATTCTGAAGTTGGGATGTTTCTCAAGATCACGTCGTCCGTTCTACAAGTTGACTAATAAAAATAAATAAAAAATAACCTTCCTTTTTAATTTAGAGAGAGAGAGAGAGAGAGAGAGAGAGAGAGAGAGAGAGAGTGAGGGAGCGGCTATGCAAGTGTGTGTGTGTGTGTCTGCGTTTTATAAAAATTGTAACTTGGTAAACGTAGTTGGTAACAAAAAATACATTTAACGAATTATAAAAACATAAACACAATACAGGGTGGATGTACATACATCGTTGTTTGTGTGTTCGCAAGTGGGAGGTACTCTCACGTATCAAAAATTAATTACGTGTCTTATCTACTTGAGTGTTCGCAAGTGAAACGAGTTGCAAGTGCCACTGTTCGTAAGTGGGAGCACACCATCGTCGGCCGGATACGAAAAGCAGATTAATTTACCTGGTTTCTTCGAGACAAAAGCATCAACATGAATCAAAAAATTTAACTTGCAACCATTATTTTAGTAAAACGTAGATGATTGTGGGTACCATAGCTTAGGCTTTTAGAGCATAGGCTTGTACATTTATCTAGGATTTACATTATGTAGCTGATGATAGAAGTTCAAATGCGAGTTCCTGGTCCCTAAAAACATGGGTATCTCAGCTGGGAGAGTGAACTCCAAGACAAAATACTGATCCTTCAAATGTGTGTGTGTCGGGTAGGTATAGGCCTACTAGTAGGCCTACTCTGGGCTCCTTAAAAAAGCTACTGCTAAAATAACAGTGATTTGTTCTAATTTTGTTTGCTACATAATAAGGTGACGCCGTATAACATTAAAATTTAGGTTTGGCAAAGATTATCAGAATTGGCACATTCAACAATTAAAAGTTTTGTACGAATGAGCAGAAAATAATGGTATTTAAAAGGAACTATAAAGACATATCTTATGGTCATAAACAAACCGTAGAAGAAATTACTATTGTAATCAGTATAGTCATATTTGGACAGGTGTAGAAAAATATGGAGAAGCCTGTACAGGTGTGTCGGTGCTGATGGGAACACACATAAAAACGTTTGTATGAGATTAAACGTATGTATCCAAGATAAATACAGTTTTATCTACAACAGGTGGCTTCGAAATATGAATTTGGGGATTTCCCTTTTATTTAGGGGAATTTTTATAAGGTAAATACAGTACAACCTGTCACATCCGGACCTGTGATATCCGGAATCTCCCATATCCGGACGTATCTCCAAACTAATTTTTGCAATTTTGGTTAGCGAATGGTTAGGGATGTAAAGATACTACTCTTGATGTTTTAGCTGATCACCACTTTTTCTTCACTACACTTACGTCATTCTGCGATATGGTTCACTATTTTTGAATATTTAAGTTTTTACAATTGAAATACTTTATTTGGGGCAACTGAGTCTGGGGCAGCGGCGTTAGGTCGACTCACTTTGGCTTCATGGCTTCCAAAAAACGTGTGAGTTGTATGAAGCAGCCGAATCAGAAACTTGTACAAAAACTGATGTAGGCGTACTGTAAGTAAGACTTTTTAACCAATTTTACTTTTTGTATTTTAAAGAGTACAGTGTACAAATGCAAATGCTAAACCAATAGAAACGTCTAAAAAAACACGTTCTTCTTCTGTGTATCTTCTGTAATTGTTAATTATATTAATTGAGATTTTGGCTACTTATAGAGATTTAATTACTGAACACAATGCAGTTTTCAGAATTGCTGTATATTTATTGGTTTTGAAGTTATCGCAGGTTGAACTGCAAAAATGAATTGAATAAAATTCGTCTAAAATCATCCGCCCGCGAGTTTCACTGTGAGGAAGTTAGAGTGAGATAGTTGCTTATTATACGCTCTCTGTCTAGCTTACGGCGCAGCGCAGTCTGTCCCTTTCAATTAAGGCTCAGATATGACGACATAATATTATTATGAATCGTTATATATGTAAGATAATCAATTTTTGTGAAACCTATAATATACCCATTAAATAGTGTAGACTAGACAAGTATGATAGTAGCTTAATACAGTCTTTTTTCCGGGATGAAAGGGAAATTATAATATTGTGCGCTTAAGAATGAAACTTTATTTGTTACTAGACCAACGTTTATGAAAATCTATTTGTCTTCATTTCTCAGATTGTAATAAAATTGGAATCAATTATAGCCTATATCAAATTAAAAATTTTTGCCAAAATTATTTGTTACTAACCAAGTTTACTTTATTTTCTTAACCGATGGACTTTTGCATATCAAATTCCGTTTATTAGACATCGATTTTTCAATATAAAATTGGTCTCTAGATTACTGATTTGCGTTAATGCGTCCAAGAAAAATAGTAGTTTGATAAACCTTATTACTAAGTTTTAATGTTTGTTTACATACGGCGTTTTCAAGAAACTGTAACAGTGTTAGAATAAATAGGCCTACTTAAAAATTTGATTACATACGTGCACCTAGTTTCGTATACAGAAGCAGTGTAAAAAGTATTTTGTAAAGCTTTCTTACAAAATTATAACATAACTGAAGCCCAAATGATGTTTAAGATTTTGCACGTTAAGTCATATGAAGTTTACTTAAGAACCTGTTACGTTCAGACTTCCTGAGATACAGTTATTGAGAAGAACAAGAGTAACAGAACGAAAGAGAGAGAGAGAGAGAGAGTGAGAGAGAGGTCAAAGTACATGATGTTTACTACAGTTGGCTACTTATAAGGAACTAGAAAATAATTAAACTTATTGTAATGTAGAAAGTTAACGAAACATGAACCAAAAGCGAGGATTATGTGCAGCAGACTCAAGAGTTTTATTAACAGGATCCAAACAGCCTTTGGTGAAACGATTATTACGTTAAATATTTTATTCGCAATTAAGAAGTGGTACATTTTGAAGAAAGGAGAAAACCGAGGATGAGGAACTTATAAGTTGCTATTAAAATATGTAACATACCTTTTGGATACCTAATTATTTTACAAGCAAGTTACGGAAAATATAAAAAAAAAATTAATTCTTAATATATAAGCCTTCACGTATTATTTCAAAAAAATTAGATTACTGCTCACTGTGATATACAAAAAGCAAAAATATAATTAATGTAACATTACAACTCTTCAACTCTGTAAGATATAAACTCTTCTGCTTCTGCAGGTTGTTTTTTATATTATTGGTACTTGTAGAAATTTTTATTAATCAGAATGGTGAATAAATTTCCAACGGATGGGAGTCAACTTGAAACATGTTGCTTCGGTACTACTGTATACCAATAACTGCATAACTATATTCTTACAAATGATATTCGGTATGAATGAGAATAATTAAAAATTCGTAATTCTCTCTCCCCCGTCTCTCTTCTCCCCCTCACTCTTTCTCTGTCAATTTTCCCCATCTACCTCACTAATAGGGACAAACGTCACTACTACCTTTAATTAAACATGACTACCTCACTATTAATTTCCTTTTATTTTCATTAAGTTAGCACGGCAGGTCCTTCTGCGACTGCACCCAAAGCGCGCCTCTTTAAGTGTTTGTTGAAATGTTACACTGCTACAAACAGATTACTCAAGTTTGAATGTGTAGTCTATTCGAACACAATGAATGATTAAACAAACACGCACACCACACTACCTTGGACAGGCATATGTACATATGACTATCATCTCACGTTTCTTATTTAATTTTTATTTTAACTTTTTAATACTTTTATATGTTTAATTATTATGTAATCGTTAAGGATAAATAGGAGAAATAACTCTTTTTAATTGGCTTCATTATATCAAAAAGTAATTCCTTGCTGGATCGTGAAAT
This sequence comes from Magicicada septendecula, assembly GCA_034769895.1. Taxonomy (NCBI): domain Eukaryota; kingdom Metazoa; phylum Arthropoda; class Insecta; order Hemiptera; family Cicadidae; genus Magicicada; species Magicicada septendecula. The sequence continues at coordinate 399,203,402 of CM068369.1, read as the reverse complement.
ATTTACAATTCATCTTTATTTACGTAGGTCTTGAATGTTGTGACACCGATCCTTTGAAGTATTCTCCGATCTTTATGTGTACGGTATTCTTTTCCGGATGTCTCTCTTTGACTATGATCCCAGGCATTCAAAGTTTTGTGTTTGGACTCCTATGATTTTCTGGCCTACTATTATTATACATTTTATGTGCAAGAAAGTGGCTGAAGTTTCCATTTATAAACTACCTGATCCCTCTCGAACAGTCAGTGATTACTATAGACCGGGGTGACACGAGTTCTGGAAAGACACTCTAGAGAGTATCGCTGTATCTCTTCTGTACCGTTTTGCTTCTTCCATTCACTTTATGCCCACTCTATTTTTGTTAGTCTACGACAAACAATCTTTGGTATTAGATTTCTAACGACCAAAAATACTTCCAAAAAATTTGATCTTCTTGCCTGTCCTTTCAAACGGAGCACTGTTTCTATTTTAACAGGACGCACAATACCCTGCAGTTTAAGAATATATAGACGAAGAAGTGTATGTAGCTGCAGTGAGGCGAACGAACCCGACAGTATCATACCGAGGTTATCTAAACGAATACCGGAGAGATGCGGACATTTGCGAACACAAGCTATTTCCGGAGATTTGCGGACACTAGGCCTTTTGGTACCTGAGAGAGGGATGACAAAATTCCAAAAGTATTTCTATACCGGAGGCTTGCGGACAGGCCGTATCTGAGGTGCGCCCGCTTGAATAGCAACAAACTTTCGTCATTTACTAAATTTTCAAATGGATTTAAGGCCTCTCTAAATTTTTTTCTTGTGTGTTCGACAATAAACCGTATTTTTACAAGGCTATCTTGAGTAGGGGTAGAATTGTCACAAAAATGTAAAAGTCGCAGAATTAGTTTGAATCGGTCCCTAGACATAATTTGGGGAAATATCGGCGTCAGTAATAGCAAATCCTTTGCCCAATATTCGTCTATTTCTAATTTGTTTACTCTTGGCATCAGCAGTGAACACGCCAAGAAGAAATTAAATTCTGCAGGCTCTATATCTTTCCATGGGGACAATCGGGATATTAATGTCAATTTTGCGGTAACAAATTTGTAATAATTTTTTAATTCTGTGCAAATGACAGAAATAAATTCTAAGGGGAAAAATATTTAAAAAAATCTAAGTGAGTTGCCGTGTCTTCGAAACTAATTCGTAATCCGCTAACTGCTTTATCAAAAGAGTGACGTTTTGTCGCAGGACTGTTGGCCGACCAATCGTAAATTCTTTTTCGCTTCTGAAGATTTCTTACCTCTTCTTCTTTTTCTTCTTCTTCTTCTTCTTCTTCTTCTTCTTCATCATCATCTTCTCCTGCTGATGTTTCATTTTCTGATGAAGCTGCACGTGGTGTTGAACGATTATGAGAAGGCCCAGGAGCATCCATATCTTTGTCTGAGAAAATGTTGTCTTCCTCGTCACTACTCTTCATCAATAATTCCATAACTTCCTTCTCGGATTCTGTGCCATTGTAAACACAATATTCACACCTACTGTTTGCTAAAGAGAATCACAAACAAGACTGAATAGATGTTCTACAGACAGAAAGTAATTATACCTTGCACCCAATGTTGAGAACAATAGCCGTGGTAAGGAATTTGAACAAAGAAAATGATTTTTCTCCATGTTTTGAGGGTAGTACAATCAGAATCTGCCCTTATCTCGAACACGATGTTTTTCGCGATAACCATACTTCCATTCCTTACGAAACATGGAAGTAAAAAAGTTGCTAACTGAAAAAATAATAGAAGAAGAGAGAGTGAGTGAGTGAGTGAGTGAGAGGACTGAAAGAGAGAAACATGGGCAGATATAAAAAAATCTGTCGCATTAAATTCACGCCAACAACATTCTTAATGTCGTAATGACACAACAGTCTATGTTTACAAAAATTACTACCGTTTTGACGACACAAATATACAGATCTAATGTGTGTTGGCAGGCTGACGCGTTCGTACTACTAATTCATTCGAACGCTGTATTCACTCCTGTCTGTATTAAAATAATACAAACGTTGTTTTATAGTAATAATATAATAATAATAATAATAATAATAATAATAATAATAATAATAATAATAACTATCACGATTTTTAGGTTCAAGCATTCATAACATAAACAGTTTTCTAACATTCCCTCCTCTCAAGACTTCTACGAACTTTTTTTAACCTATTGATTTTACACCATTTTTAATAATTCACCAATCCCTTCAGTTTATAACTTACTGCTTACATGTCGGAGTCATGTGATAGTATGAAACTTTTATTGAGCAGAATTCAGTATGACGGATATTCGTGGCATACCTTCGGAGATGTGAAAGTAACATAGTTTTACTTCGATTGCAGCTTGGATTCACTAAATTCTGTTGCCTTCTGTACGAGCGGGTAAATTCTATGCAGGAATGGGAAAATTATTATGTAAAAAAAGCAGTGATCATTAAAGACAGAGGCACTGAGTGTAGGAGATCAGACCGTTGTAGGTCAAGTACTAGTAAAACCTGGAAAAGCTTATCGTCCACTACTACATATTAAGTAGGTTTAATGAAAATTATGTAAATGGAACGGATGTAATTTCGAAACTGTTAATTTCCTTCAAGTGTGTACTAAAGTAAAGAATGTTACAATTTATAAGTTGGTAATTACACCAGGTAGGCTTAAACAGGTAATGCTAACAACCAGTAGCCTACTGATTCGAATGTGTGTGTGAAGAGGGCTTTTGAGTCGATAATAACGCTATTACCTACTTGACACAGAAATTCCCGTGTCACCTGCATTTTGTATTATGCAAACGTTCGGAGGATGTAAATTTTTCAACAACATTGTTGGAGTGCCAACCTTTAGAATGAACCGTTGTGACGGAATGCAAGATTGATTTAAAGAATTCAAAAATTCTTGGAGATTGTACACTATATTTTCAATATTAAATACGGTGTTAATAGATTCTTCGGGCTTTTTATTATCCCCAGAAAATTTTTCCAAACTTGTATCATTATTTTCCTTCACAGATTCGATTCTTTGGGAATAACCACTTGTAATTTTTATCAAGTAAACACTTGACGTTTTGCACAGAATTTAGCAATTAATACAGTGTTGTACTATTTACTATGTCCCAGTTTTTCGTCAATTCCTGTGAAGCTATCTTCATTAGGAACACTACCGTCACCGAGGTGCAGTAAGTTTGTAGAAAAATCACCATCTCCTCCTCCTCCTAAATGGGCTCTCATATTGCTTTGCAAATTTAGTCTGAATAGCATTGCACATCGCCGAGGACTTTAAACACACTGAGACAATATCAGCGCGCGTTCCTCTTGCAGTTACCGGTAATCTCTAGCGAGAATCCTCTGAAATAACAAATGTTACGCTACCCACTAATTTGTTACAATTTCTTAAGTCTTGGAGAGTTTGATTGACCGTTTCTATACAGTCCACAAATCGCCTTCGTTTTACCGTTCATGATTAGTTTCCGTTTTGATCCCTCTTTCTTTTGTCATGCCTCCTCTTCAATACGAATTGCTTTTTTAATAGGAGTCAGTGAGAATACTTGACTTTTTCTTCTTGGCGCATTTTTATTTTATTTTTGCAGTCGCTTTCGGATAAGGGCGAATTTATTCTGGTGTCAATTGTGATAAGGTATTAGCAGATATCTCGTTTATTCCCGACGTGGGAGGTCCGGCTACTGTGGTCTCTTGACAATCTTTTGTTGGTGTTAATCTTCCTTCATAATTACTTTTGTCTCCTATCTCTCTGTCAATTACAGGTAAACACAGAAACTCTTCGATACTGAATATATTTTCATTTAATGGCCAAATTCCAGTTGAACTAAAACCTGCTGTCAGTTAGATGGTGTAGCTGCCTTTGAAAGAGTATCTTTTGCTAGCCCAGGTATGTCATGGTTTTACCTGGGTTTATTGTCATCCAGCTCTCAGCGGCTGCACCGAAACAGGCCATATAAACACTTGTCTAATGGCTGAAGTCAGATTGTAACGGGTATGAGGTATAAACTGTTTCATAAATAGTAAAAAAAGAGAGGCTGTAATTTATCTTGATGGATGTGCTACTCCAATACAACCTGCTGGTCCATAAATAATCAAAGTGATATCTACATAACACTCTGTGGATATAACGATAAGTGGTGGTTTCCAGCTGCCATCTATGAAAATACCACTGGTTTCACCCTTCTCCAAAGGGGTAACCCTGCTGACTTGTTTATTTCCCTTCAAACTGACAACTTTGTTAGGACAGTGCACTGTTGTTATGCTGCCTGGTTTCCTTCACATTCCAAATATTGTGACAATAAAAATGAAGGCGACTTATCACAGAATCCCAATATTGAAGAAAGTTTTATGTTATGTTTATTAAAACTAAATGCTATTGCAAAACTTGTTGCTTCAGCCTCTCTAAAAGACAACCTTGAATGTCGCTGCATGAAGCCAGTAAAACAATCTTTTACCGGCCCAGTTCACCAGAAAATCGACATTATTTGCAAACACGTATTCGGAGGCTAACATACGAATATTCTTAGGGTACAAACCATAATAACTAACAGAATAGTGCAGATCATAACACAGAAATCTGATTTTTCTTTTTGTTCTTTCCTAAATACAAGTTGTGGAAAACGCTGAGTCTTTGTAGGGTTTGTGAGCTACATCGCCCCAGAAAGTTTTTCACTTGTACGTTTGAACCAAATATGAAAAAAAAAAAACAGAACAAAATGTTTTACTTACATTGTACCAACATACCACTTTCCTTCTGGTGAAATTGAAGGTACACCTTTAATTTTAAAATTAGTGGCTGAAGTGTAGTGCTGCTGGCCACTCTACCTTTAGTGCGTGTGTCGAACACTCACTTTAGGCAACCTATTCTACCTCCTAAATTTCCTAGGCGGCATAAAAAGGAGCCATTATTACTATTATCATTTTAAAAATTTTAGTTTTTTAGGATTTAATAAACACGTAATCTTCATTATAGGATCACAAGTAACTGACACATAATTAATTCTGAGATCTGTTAGGTTATGAATTAATTTACTTTTAAAAGTTATAGAGAAACATAACTTGCCCTCATGTTGCCACATTGCTTTTGTATTAGTATGATTCAATTGTACACTTACCATGGATCCAACAAAGTACGTAGCTGTAAACACCCATAGCAAATTAGTGACAAAAAGGTTGCTTTACACGTTCTAAAATACAAAAGGGAACAAAGACTCATTTTACTGTACACTGCTATAATCAGACTGGAGGAGCATGTACTACAAGCTATAACAAAAACGTTATACAGTGCAGAGGTGCTGCGACTAAGGGACACTTGAAGAAGTACAAAGTATCAACTTATGTCTCTCTGCTCTCCCCTATATGGTAATACTGTCTTATAACGACTGTTAAACAAATCAAATGTATTGTATACCTTTATATGTGTATTTATACACAATATATCATAAACGTTTTTTGTGGCAAAAATACCTTTATACTGTATGTGTATTTATACACAATATATCATAAAAGTTTTTTGCGACAAAAATATCTGTCAAATTTTTGTATGTTGTAATGGTACATATAACACTACCAACACCAGCGTACCACAAATAAGTTGAAAGCCACTACAATTAAGAATACCTACAAGGTCAAGCATACGATCATGGATAAAAAAGGAAGTATCATATGCCAAAACCAAGTGAATTAAAATGAAGAAGGAATTACCAGTAAATGTGCAACTAAAGAAGATAAAGCAAGACTAACGACGAGACGACATACATAATTACCCAATAGATCAAACAGTGAGAAGGAAACCCATTAAAGACAAAATCAAGAAGAAACCTATTAACCGTGAGAAGGAAACCAGTGAAAACAACGCCATGAAGAAACTTATTAAGAGGGAGGAAGAAATCGGTGAAGAGAAGAAGAAAATATCCAGATCAAACACAAAAAAGGGAGATAACACGAATTATAATGAACTAACATATGGCAATAAAAGAATTATTATAAAAGAAGAAAGAATAAATGGAATAAACAACATGATTTAAACCCCTAAGCTGCAAAACAAATTGACACTGACCAAAACTTATTAAGTGAATACCTTCCTTGACAATGTAATACAAACAATAATCAATAAGAATGAATTATTGAACATAAAAAGTAACAAAGAGAATGAATAATAATAAGTTCTTAGCTAAATTATGTGTAGACATGAAAAGAGGGCTATGTCCAAAACACCAATGACCAATTGTAAAGTGGAATTGATATTAGAAATAACCACTAATTACCAATAGTAAAGACTGTAAAAGATAAACAAAATGTAATCTAATAATAACCAATAGATATACCAGTACTACATAAAGTCAAATAAATCAAATGTAATACAGAAACACAAAACCGACAATAATCCATTGTTGTATATTATAACTAGGCTATATGCTTGCCATAGAATGGATGCATGATGAACAAAATTATCTTGTAAACTTATCATAAAAGAGTAGGAACTAAACCAACAACATTGAATGAGGCAGAATACTATTCGAATAAGTAAATTCAAGGATTATAGCCACCCAAATACTAATAATATCAATAATAATAAATAAACCATGTTGACAGCTAGATGCAAGTAATCTTGGTTACTTTAAACCAAAGCAATTTTCAGTATAAATGCAGAATGAACTACTGCACAATAATAACAGTGCTATCAAAACAATGATAAGAGATATTCAAGCAATAATGAGAATAATTTGATAGGATTACAACCCATATAAAAAGGTAACTTCCTAAAGTATAGTAAACTCACTTAACAAACTATAGTTAAGGTAATAAAACCACAAGATGAAGAAAAAGGACACTATCAGAAGTGACAATGACCAATGCAGTATGCATAGGCCATAATAAAATGTTATTAACTATTAATATTAGTATAATAGTAAGTATCATGTACATGTTGTGTTTATGTTAGTGTCTATACAGGAAAGTACAGAGCAACTCACCGCAGCTAATAATAGAAGAGTCAACGCAACTTCTTCAGAATCGAACTCATGAAATGGAACAAAAAACATTCTAAACTATTTAAACAAAATTAATAAACGATGTCAAAGAGTAAGTAAACCGATTTATTCATATCGGATTCAATAATAGATTGAATTGGGTAGAATAAATCAATAAACCAAAAATTAATAATAAAAACCAAAACGTTAAGAATAATAATAAAACAGACAATCTCGTCGTGCTAAAATGTTCATACACACATTTTAAGAGAAAATTACTTAAAACTTCGAATCTAACAAGAAAAATATTGTGTCGAGTATTCATAATACAAACCCTTAGATATCAAATATGCAATTAAAATATAAGAACCAAGTAAAATGTATATTCTATAGCCGGCAGAATAAGGGAAGGACAAATAAAATAGGGGCAGGATATCAAGAGAATGGAAAACATGGGACTACCTAAACAAGTAATAAGATACAGACCTCAGGGAAGACGAGATATAGGTAGGGCAAGGAAAAGAGATGCCTTCAGTGAAGGCAAAACAGGCTGTAATCCTATACCTTGACATGGAGAAGATTCCTAATACTTAATAGCACACTTAAGAACAAAATATTGGTATGGAGAATCATACACGACTTCCATGTTCTAAGATTTATATTTAAAATCATTTTCGAAATGAAATATTTCCATTGAAACTACTTCTTTCTACTTACTGCTTCAGCCACTTACTGTGGGCACTAACGTATACCACATCACATTATCGCACTTGATTTTCACTGATGATGGAAGTCGATGGCACTGGCGAAACGTCTCGTTTTGCAGAAAACATTGGTCTACGGCCAAACAGGCCGGGAAGGAATTTTAAAAACAAACTGCTTCTTTGTTGTCAATAACGTAGTACATATATACAAAAAATTATCAGGTAAACTATTACGTTACAACAAAAAAATGTTTCCGGTAAACTACCCTTTCCCCGTAACCGATCTTCACCAAAATCAATAGGCCTTGAATCCTCTATAACTCGGGCACATATGTAAAAAAATATCTGATTCTGTTTGAATTTACGGCAGTTATCGTTCGTCATGAAAAAATTTCTCTTGTTACAACATAAAATATTGCAGGTAAACTACCCCTTTATCTTAACCGATCTTCACAAAAAACAATAGGTCTTGAATACTCTACAATTCAGGGCTGTATGCAAAAAATTATTTGATTCTGTTTGAATTTGCGGCTCTTATCGTTTGCCATAAAAAATCTAGACAGGCACACAGACACTTTTCGAAAAATTACTTTTTTTCATGTTTTGAGGGTAGTATAATCAGAATCTGCAAAAATCTCTAACACGATTTTTTTTGCCATCACCATACTTCCATTTCCTTATGGAACATGAAAGTAAAATCAAAGTAAAATTCTGATGGCAACAAAAATCAAATATTCTATCAAAAATTGGGGATATACATTTTTGGTAGGTATTCGGTAGGCCTACTTCCATTGCACAAGGAATGTGTTATTTTCAATAGGTTATTGATAAAAAATGATTTACAAGTACATTGATTTTTATTACAAAATTTATACAAAACAGTTTCAATTCTAAGGTATCAATAATTAATAAATATTAAGGATAATGAACAAATTATTTCTTCAGAGAAGATACATAAAAACATTGCAAAAATAATACATATCAGACAAATATTATTACAACAAAAATACCACACAGACATTTGGGCTTTGTTACTTTATCAGTAACTATAAGATTACATTAATAAAGTACATAGAATATTTATTTACAAGATCATAATTACAAAAAGTGAAAACACCTTTGATGAAATAAACATTTTATTTATTACATCAAACATAACTAAACTCAGATGACAATATAAATGAACTAAATATAGGTTTTTCTGCGAGGGAGTGTAGGATTGATTAGGGGTTCAATTAGTTCAAATTATTAAAAAAAAAAATAGCATAAACTATAAATAGAAAAACTAGACTGGTATGTTTACAACAAAATGAAAACTTCAAGTTACATTTAAGAGATATTCCGTGTCAAATCAACAAGTGCTACAACCTGACCCTCTTAGATTTATTTGAAATTAAGTATGCATGTAGTATTCATAAATAATAACACAAATCAATTTTTTCACATTTTTCTGACGAAAGGTTACTAAGTAATGGGTGCTCAAAAATGAAAAAAAAAAATAAAATTTTTGACTTGCGCAACAATATTGATTTGTTCACAACTTGTGTTCTAATTAAGCTAGAACAATGACATTGAGTTCATTTGAAAGCTCTTTTAAAGGGCTTTCATATGATATAAAACATAATTAGTTGAAAATATATATATTTTTTATAAACACATCATTATTGCATTTACTGAATTTTGAAAAACTGTATTTTTAAAATTCTCAAAAAAATATATGTGAAAGATATTGTTTTCCTCTACATATTATGAAAGTTTCATCTTGGGATGAGCATGGGATCACTATCAAAAGTAATTTTATGTTTATCACGATTCTGTAAAACGTCATTCAGATCGGTGAATTATTATTTTTATTTTCCTACCCGTGACAATTTTTCAGAATCATATTGGATTTATTACTTGGCCTACAAAATTGTACTTTTCTTTCATACAAATAACTGTGTTTTAAAGCTTAGCACTAGCTAAATTAATAGCTCAAAATTAATAAATTGACCTACATATCTAAAATATATATTTTAATACAGTGATCCAGGTTTTCCGTGTACAAGCAAAAAAATCTCATTTTAAAGACTATATACAAAATGGTTGGTTGGTGTGACTATCTCCCATCTGTTTAGTATTTTGTCATCGGATAATATTCAGTCAGCTGTTGTCAACTGTTGTTGAAAGTGACCTGTACATTTTCTTTTGGTGTGACATAGCCTATAAAGTGAAAAAAATGTGATTAATTCTGAAATGTTGTGTTTTGAAATTAGCTTAAAGGTACTTTTGTACAATTCTCACAACAGTGTATAAGTTTATATGCCTACAACCAGTTAATATTGTAACGAGACATATGAGCCCAAATATTTCAGTAACCCAAAATATTAACACATGTCAATAATTGAGTGAAAGAGACAAACCAAGTGTTTCTTCTAAAAGGCCAAGCATGAAACTACATGAGCTACTCATCACCAAGGATAAACTCACAACAATAAGAGTTAATAAAACTAATGGTAACTAACAAGTGAAATAACATTATAAGAAAAAGAAGATGCACCGAACAATGATTGTACCACAGGAACCAACAACCCAATAGTTTTCGGTCAGTAAGGAACCAATGAAGACAAGGAAGAAACATACTACGAGAAAGACACCTAACAACCATGGCATAAAATATAGATTCCAAGAGCCAGTCAACTATAGAACATCTTACCCGTATATGCAATGACTGAACAACTTACAGATTGAAGAGATGGACAAGAACTGACTAACTGAGATGACCAATATACAACAGATAATATTATAAATGTATAGGACAAGATATGTTATAAAAGAATGAAAGTAACTATACTGTTAACTGAATAGAAGCTGTGAATAAAATCATAGTAACATGTTATGCATAGCACCCATGTAACATAAAGAAGTATTAAAATTGTCTCATAATAATAACAAATATTACTCAAATAGTCAAACAATCATGTAAGATAAGAAAAGGCAATAACTAAAGAGTTAGTAGTTATCATTAATAAAACCAAACTTGAGAAAATAAGGTTAAAAGAATGTAAATTTGTATCAACCTAACGTACACATTGTTGGTACAAATTTCACCTAAATTCACATCTATCAGTAGGAAAAGCCTACCTAAACCAAAATGTTTTGTGCCTTAAACCAAGAAGAACTGATAAGCTTTCTACAGGTACCAATATAAGATACCCAAAATGGATTTTAAATAAGAATTTAAGTAAATAAAATGAACCAAAACCGACCAAAAGGGGATTCACTAAGTAAAACGTGAACAAAACCACTTTATAATACCAAATAGAAGTAAAAGGTTAATGTCTATACCACAAGTAAGGTGTAATGCCACTATTGTAATAGTATAAGAATATTATAAGAAAGGACATAATGTATTATAATCGTAATTAAGAACACCTGTCATGTGACACCACATGTAAGTAATGTTAGTCAATGATATACACTAAGGGACAGACCAGTGTACAAAAAACACTAAACCAATTATAAAGAGACTACTATGATTAAACTATTGTAACTAAATAATAGTAGAAAGAGATAAAAGAATACCAAATAAGAATGGAAATAAGTGTACACCTCATAGTGCAAAATAGAGGTCAGAGAGAGATAACTATATAAGAATACAGCAGTTCTATAAGGAGAAATTTACCTCCAAACTTATAAATTTTGCACAATCATCTGGCGATATAAGAGCTTCTACAACAATGGACTCTGTAACAAAGAAAGAATTTTAGCTAACAGAGAAAAATAATTATCATTGCCAGTATCAACAAAAGTGCAAATTACTAAATGAAATACTGTAATTGCAATTTTATGGGAAATAATGTTATTAAACTAATTATGTACTTTATTAAGAACTTTTGTTTTCCAGCAGCTTCCAAAACTCTTTATATAAAAAATAATATAAACAAACTTATTTAGAGCTTCTAACAATACTTATCTTAAAATTATCATATGATTATACTTTCCAAAGGAAGCCCCTGATTTGAAAGCATTGACACATAATACTACTAATTAAAAATGATTCCAACTACTATGTTACTAAATTTTCTCATTTAAAATGTAAATGGGGCTGTTAACTTTATATTGTTGTCATTAACAAGACAAAACAATCATTAATGGCTATTTTATCACAAACTTCAAAATCTCCTATAAAGCTTGCTCAATGAAATAGGACATTCCTGATGCAGAAAATTAACTTTGCCATAACACAAATTAAATAGGCTAACACCCAAACAAAAAAATGCTTTGAAAACAAAACATTAATGAAATATGGTATGAATTAATTGTGCTACATTCAAAGCTGATTTTCTTAATTGATTTAAAGTACCTATACAAGTCTAGTTTGTCAAGTAAAGATAATTTAGGTAAACCTAACACTACATATGAAACAAACATTAAATCAAATATGCTAATGTTACAAAATTCACAAACAGAAAAAAAAATTTAAATTATCTATAGGCTAAATTGCTTTGATTATATTACCTTCTCCACTTCATATGTTTTCCACATCAATATCATCTGATGTCGATACTACTGATGGTGCAATAATAGTCATTTTTTCCCAGTCAATTCTGGAAAGTTCAGGAGAAACCTGAAAGATCATTACAAAACTCATACATAATTTTTCACTAAGTTAATAATTATAATAATATTAAGCTAATTATTAAGAGAATAATTTATTTTCTTAACCTAGCACAATATTTGTAGGTTAGCACTATGAATTTACAAAAAGTTAATGGATTTTGTGTAAATTTCTAAAAAAAATTAAATTTACAGCATAATCTAGTAGTTATTTTATAGTAATCTATTTTAATTTAAATGAACTCAAGTCACTATTGCTTGGTTACATCCCTGCACTGAAGATTCCTGAAAAAGATTTCTAATATAGTCATACAAACTCGAAAAACAAAAACTGTTCAAATGATTAACATTGAATAATATAATCCTGATTATAACGGTATTATAACTAGCAAATACATTACGGATAATTCATCCATACTCTGTATCATTTAAATCTACTATTAAGTATAACACACCCCATAAAATATTTTAGAATATTAAGATACTAATTTTTTAAAATTTCATGTGATATTAGTTGAGTATCATTTAGGAGGTTAAACAATATAAATACAATTCTACACATTAAGTTACAGATTATAAATACAGATAATAAGAAATTAAATAAAAATAACACTATAGGCCTACATCAATTATCGGGTTTAAGAACCTGCTGCTGTAAGCAGTGATAATTTTAGTTTAGTGAGCTTTAATCAGACTTGCATGCAATAATAAATTTTACATAAGATAAAAGGACGATGCTTTCTTTAGTCACCAGCAAAACCTTTTCTGTCTGCAAGTTAATATTATAAAATTTAAAAACAGCACAATTTTATTAAAAAATTTAATCGAGATTAAAATGCATGTTTAAGTCAAAAATTAAAGAAGTCACAGGTCAAATTCTCTTTTCAATTTTTCTTTTACCTGACAAATGTTAGCCCTTAATTTTTAAAGCAGAGCTGTGTTAAAACAAAATTTTTATGACAAATATATTACAATTTAATGGACTCAATGGTATGAAAGTAACTATGTGTACAAACAATTACAACAGTTTGCTTCAGTGAGGATATAGTCCACATAGGCCTATATTATAAATTTTGTTATATTAGGTCTTAAAATTAACCTTAACTTTCTACCGTTGTCATATCTTATCAAGTAATTACGTTTCTCTGAAAAATGCTGAATTTGAAAGTATATTTAGAGTAATATAGCTGGACTGAAGAATTAAATAAAATATGTAACTAGTTAAATACGAGCAGAGTTCAAATTAAATATATTATGGTAAGGCCTATCATCTTGTGTTAGGTAGGACGACATTTTACGAATAAAATGACTTACAAACTGGATACATTACACAAATATAGGTTGGCTAGAGTAGTAATTGTCAGACTTACAGGAGTATCTATAATAAAGAAACATTATTCAATTAAATTGCAGTCAGTGCCTTACAGGGACTTTTTTTTTTAAAATGAGTTAATTACCTCTTGGGTAATTATGAAGATTCTCATCAATGCTGATATTGCGCTGATATATTTTTATTATATTCGTCTATGTTATATAAACACGAGAAAAATTATTTTAAACGGCGGTCGAACCTATTTACGGAGACAAAAAATTAAATTTTTACTCCCATAAGAACGCATGGTGTTAGCCTAGGTATATTGTATTAATTAAATTAGAATGCTAATTTGCTCCATTATTAAATTTTGGACAGAACACAGTGATATTATGTATAGTTGGGTCTATAACAACCGGTAGGCCTAGTGTTACAGACCCAAAGTAATCGAGACATTCATACATAACCTAACACAGCTAATTTCCTACAAACAACGGACAACATACACTAAATAAATGATCATCTTACCTTTCATTATTATTCCTAGCGCCTCCAACATATTTTTACTTCGACTTGCAATCACAAACACTTCATACGAATAACAAAATTCTGTCCCACACACGTTAACAAACGAAAACGAATTACCGCACAGCGACGACTAAACAGAATAAATATGGCAGGTCGCAATATTTCGTTATACCAACTAAACAGAATAAAAACACACTTCCCTCTGTAGTGTCTGTCTTTTTTACACATGTTACAAATTTTATAGAATAATTATTACGAATGCCAATATGGCCGACTAACTACCCATATTTCATTATATACATTTGTATATATCGAACAGGTTGTCTGGCTTCAGCGTACAGCAAAAATACGATGTATAAAAATTTGTATAAGTTTTTCGTACGCTGACACACCATAACTTGGGCAAAATAACTTCATCACCTAAAAATGTACTTATACAAGTTCGTCAAATTTGTTTTAGATACCTGGGTAAAAATTGGGGTGTGATGAAGAAATTATGCGGCGCTAAGTCTATATATATATATATCTTCAAATAATTAGAGTTAATTTTACAAGTATTTTCATATTCATAATAATTCAAAATTGGTTAATATAATTCAACAGTATATGTGTATCTTCATATAATTAAAGTGAATTTTACAAATATTTACGTATTCATAATAATTCAAAATTTGTTAATATAATTCAACACTATATATGTATCTATATAATCTAAGACAGGCACATAGCATCAATCATCATAGTAATCGTATAAACAGGACATATAAATAATCTAATATTCTTCTAAAACCCCTGACATGCAAGATACAAACGGACATAGATACACAAATACATATACATTACAAACAAAAAATGACAAGTTCAACCCGGCAGACAGCCTTATATGAATTCTCATAAAAACAAAAGAAAACCCATGAACCCCACAAGAACATGATCGAATTCAAAAAACTGTACTAATTAAAAGGACTAGAATTCGGCAATTTCAACTGGCACAGCAGCCTGTACACTCTCTCCAGTTACAAATTTATAATTTAAAAATTTTGTGCTTGTCCCCTGATAGTAACTACCCTCACAAGATTAACGTGTCTGTATGGTCTATAAAATAATAGACTTTCACTTTCTTTATGCTTCATGAGAATACAGAGTTTTCAAGAAAATTCAAGTAAAACATAATCACCAGTAAATAAGCTATAAACCGAGAGTTATTATAATTTTACAATTATGAAATGGAGTAGTGAGAAATTAGTATAATGATTCTATATTAAAACATGAGAAATCCTGAACTTGGCTTGGCATTTAAAAAAAACAATCATGAATTTAATTATTAAAGAGCCGGAATAACGTTATAAAATTGTAGAATAAATAATTTAAGCTTCATAACAATATTTAAATGAATTCACAGAGGGCTGAATCTCCCCGGGCGCAGACATGTGCCTGCACCAGTTCCAGCACATAATGACATGTCCCATGCATGCAGACAACTGCCTCAACAGGTGGCGGCCTCAGGTTACCGAACAACAGAATCCTTAAAACCCCTTAAAAAAACCCAACCCCTTTATATATATATATATATATATATATATATTTATCAAAAAATACCCACATAAATCTGCTAAAATTCTTACTCCTCCACAGTATCACAACTGCAACCTAATAAAATTAGTAAAAAAAATAATGATGGCCAGACACATTGCCTGCCCCCGGGTTCACAATTCTTTTGAGGCGTAATTACATAATGAGTTAAATAGAGAAGTTTCGTAACCACTAATGTCACGACGGACGTGAGCACAATAGTTATCTGAATTGAGTGAATTTGCTTTTACTGGTGAATTGCAAAGCACATGGAGTCTACTTCAACGGCCTAGAGTGTATTAAAGGCATAAATGTCACCTGCTTTCATCCTGAAGATATTTCGGGGCTACTGCGACATGATGAACGGCAGCTTCTCCCTGGCGGCCAGAATCACGAGAGCTCAGTCAGTCACATTTTCTTTAAGTCATGGTGGCAGGTGTACAGCCTCCAAACGGAGCGAATCAAGTCTCCAAGATCAGGAACCCTATATATGCGTAATACTAATTAATTAACTGGCCTTTAATTCGTAATCAAAGCATGACACAGCATATCAAACTCCAGCCGTTCACCATAACTCGTTCTAACATTTTCACAACTAGTTTGTCAATTAAAACACTCTAACACACTCAAGGCTTCAACGCTACATAATTATAGAATTATCTTCATGACAAGCATAAATGTACATATAGTAAATCACAAAATAACGAGGGTATGCCCACTTTAACAAACTCAAACAGGCGTGTGCCATACAGCCGCACGTGGTCACAGACAGTTTGTAAAGTTCGCCATAAAATAACAGACTAACTTTTTCATTTTTACGCCCCCTTTACACAATTGAAATGATTGTATGTAGCTTATAAATACAGGATTTTAATCGGTATTACTATTTGGAACAACTTAAATAATCAGCCTTTAACCTGTTCTCCACGTGGTCACGTCTAAAACATTATCAACAAGCATCCACTATAATTTTGGGTTAAATATAAATCTTTTATACTAAAAGAAACGAAATAAATTCAACAGACTTACCGGGAGATCACTTAGAGCCTACGTACGCATGGCAGATAGTAAATTATAACAAAAGAAACATGCTCGCCAGGAAGAAGCAGAACTGCTTGCAGCCGCTGCCGGAAATCAACTCACCCAGCACGGCCGTTGAAAGCGCAAATCACCGCTCTGCCTACAGAGTGCGTGACGGTGCCGAAATGACGTTTCCCCCACAGTGCAGTGCACCGAATTATCGTAACGCATCAATTCGCTCGTCCCTTATAGAAATATAATACGTTGTTTTTACGAAGCGCCGTGTAGGCACGGCACACCCCCACCCCAAAAGGGCAAACTGGTTGCCCCATACTTGAACCAAGGGGTACCCTGCAGTGTACCCCAATAGTCTCCTTTAAAACACGGGTATGCCTTGTTGTTAGCAGTAATCCCCACTCTCAGGAGAACAGAGGCTCAGAAGGAAAACGAAAGAGCAGAAAGAAGACGTGTAGTGTGTAAATGTGCTGGCACTGCACGCTGACCTGATAAGGGCCAACCCACAGCAAGAAGGGATAGAGAAGAAAAGAAGAAAGAACAGTTCGGGAGCTCCCTGAGTTCTGACCTCCTGAGGCTTGTCTCCTCACGCTTGAGACACCAACGCTACCTTAACAGGGCCACACGCCCTATATTTACACGGAGGGACTAACCCGAAAACCAAAACAACCATTATCTCAACGATACAGTCCACATCCCACAGGACTAGGGGGGTGGAGGATAGCCTCTATGATGCGATACTACAAATTCTCGATAGCACGCAAATGCAATGCAACTTATGAATATGTGATTTTTCTAACCTACAACAAAATTACATGTGTGCTCCAAGGGCATGCCAAAACATACAGAGTAGATGAAATACACAACCGACCTCACCAACTCTGCATGTTTCATTCCTCTCTCTAGCTCCTTTTTTTTGATTTTATATTCGTTTCCTAATTTTTTTTTTTGATATTTTATGTTTTTCTAAGGGGAAGGTTAGGAAAATCTGGAAGAAGAAAAGGGCAAGGATCGTTGAAAGGTCAAGAGTTGGGACTAAAGTTAAGGACATGGCTCCCTCCGGAAATAAGGACGAAAGGAGAAAACCAAGGCTCGCGCAGGCAGGGGCGCGTCCCTGAAGTAGACGAAACCCACCGGGACCGTGGGGGAACATCTAGCCGCTACCTTAACATTCTCTATGACACCCCCGGAGCACACGCCTTTAGAATGACAAGATCTCTCCTAACACAGAGAACATCAAATATCCCCCCCCCAAATCGCCCATCTAACAATTCTTACAGAGCTTCTAGAAATATTTGTGTAATTTCCTTAGAATCACAACCAGACTCTCCCAACCGAGCCGTCACCGGCGACGCGAACCCCAGGATACGATATGGCCCCGACCAGCGATAACACAACTTAGCGGCTCTCTTATCCACAGCTGAGCTGATCGGATGGCTTTGACAGTAGACCCAGTCTCCGGTCTGAAAGGGGTTAGGAATTCGCCCCTGATTATATCGTCGACGGACCCGCTCGTGCGCCCGCAGCAAATTCTTCCGAGCCTCCTTCCACCTCTCTGCTGTTCCATTATCGGGCTCCCGTGGTAGAAGATCCTCAGTGTTCCACAAGTTAGTCAACGGGAGTGCGGGCGAGAATCGAAACATAATTTCAAAGGGAACGGCCCGATGACTGTCATGTAGGGCCGTATTAAAGGCTAGCTTTAACCACTTCAGATTCTGGTCCCAGGTGGTCTGTTTCTCAGCATGATAAGCAATGAGTGCGGACCTGAGATTTCCTATTGAATCTCTCCGCATGGGACGGCTGTGGGTAATATGGAGAAGTGGTTACATGTTTGATCCCACTGGCGAAACACATCCGCCGGAACTCACCCGAAATGAACTGGGGACCATTGTCAGAGACAATGATTGTCGGAAGACCGAAATGCTGAAAAATATGATTCTGGAGCGCGCTTATGATCAAACGAGCCGTTGCCTGCCTTAAAGGCAATAGCCAGGCAAACTTCGAAAAAGCATCCACACAAACAAGCAGGTAAGAATTTCCTGACTTGCTACGCGGGAGAGGTCCCACGTAGTCTATGAATAACTTCTCCCTCGGTCTGCTCGCCACGTCCGATGACAACAACCCTAACTTAGTGTTCTGGGCAGGCTTGCTCAAGCCACATAGATGACAGCTCTTAACCCTCGTTGCGATGTCTCTATCCATGCCCTTCCAGATGAAATATCTCCTAATGCTGGAAATGGTCTTCGAAATTCCCTTGTGGCCTCCTACTGGGGAATTATGATAATAGCTGAAGACCATGGGGCACTAACTTGCTAGGCAGCACGATCTTAGGGGCACGTCCCTTTTTCTCTCTACAACACAGGACGCCCTTGGACAAGAAGTAAGGGGCCTGTACGTTAGCTTCCTTTATATTCTGGATGATCGGACCCACCTCTTCGTCATTCAACTGATGGGGTAACACATCAGTGAAGGCTAACGGAAAATCTAGTAGAACGGAACAGGGTTGCTCAGATTGGATTCACTGGTCTGGGAAATCATGCGTGACAAAGCATCTGCAATCACATTTTGAGTTCCCCTAATGTGTTGCACCTTGAACTTGAAGGATGAGATCTTGACCACCCATCTACCAATTTTACCCAGTTGCCGGGGATGAGCAAGAAGCCAAGAGAGAGCCTGATTGTCGGTCTCGAGCAGGAACTCATCATGTTCCAGAAAACGCCTGAACTTATCTAGAGCGTACACAACAGCTAAAAACTCTAGCTCGTACACGGAAGACTTTCTTTCCTGCTGGGTCAACGTTCGGGAAATAAAAGCCACAGGCTGCCTAGCACCATCAACGACTTGGGACAGAACCGCCCCGAGCGCCACCGAACTCGCGTCCGTCTGCAGGATAAACGGTTGTGCAAAATCTGGCATCCGTAGCACCGGTGGGGAGATGTTAGCTTCCTTCAAGGTCTCAAAGGATTTCTGCTGACTCTCACCCCACACAAATTTGGCCCCTTTCTTTCTCATTTCATTCAATGGTGCCGCTATCTCTGCTGCATTCGGAATAAACCTCCTGTAAAAATTTACCATGCCAACAAACCTATCGATGCATTGACATCCCTAGGAGGTGGAAAGTCACGGATGGCCTGTGTCCTTTCAGGGTCCACTGTGACACCCCGATGCGAGACCAGATGCCCCAAAAATGAAATACTCTGCTGTGCGAACCGCACTTTCTCAGGATTAACCGTGAGGCCCGCGCTCCTCAATCTGCACATCACCTCCCTTAGATGACATAGATGTTCTTCATACGTCTTGCTGTACACTAGCAAGTCATCTAAGTAATTAAAAATGAATTTAAATTTAACATCCTCAAATACCCGGTCGAGTAGACGGGTGAGGGTTTGGGCCCCCACTGCCAGACCCATAGGAACTCGAGTATACTGATATAAATTCCACGGCACACAGAACGCCGTGTAAGGTCTGCTTTCCTTGGATAAAGGGATCTGGTGATATGCAGCATTGAGGTCAATCACGGTGAAATACTTGGCCTCACTAAACCAGTCAAAAGCCGAGTGGAGATCCGGAAGGGGAACCGAATCCACTTCAATGTTTGCATTTAATTTTCTGTAATCTATCACCATGCGGTGCTTACCCCCAGGCATGGGTACCAGAAACGCTGGACTAGCATAACTTGAATTGGAAGGTTCAATGAACCCTTGCTCTAACAGCTCTTGAAAATTCCCCGTTTGCTTGTACCCGATAAGAATGTCGATGTCGCAGTTGTTCCCGCAATCTACCAGGCACGCATGCGTCCAACACCCCCCGATGGAAAGACGTCACACTGCCGCCACCTCGTATAGTTTGTGCGACCCGCTCAGCCATGGACCCACGACAGTAGGGATACACAAGCTCAAGGAGAGTGCAGTCTGACATGCCCGGGAAGTCAGACAGCTGGAATAAGATTTTGAAAAAAACATCAGCTTGTCCACATCCAGGCCATCTACCACCGGTAGCTGCTGGATAATCGTGGGAAGGGGATTCGGTAATTTATTGTAGGCAACGCCTGACCCGCCCGAGAAAGCAGGCAACTGAGCCGGCGGACTCGGCGTCTGCTCCATGTTCATCTGAGGAGGCTCAGGAGAGTCCACGGTAGTGTGAGATTGCTCCGGCTCAAAATTCCGCAATGCCTTCACCACCTGATCCATAAGCAACTTCAGCATTGCGGTGACTTCGGCGATCGTCGTCTGGGCGGACAAGTTCTCGAGTCGGTGTTGTAGGTGTTCCGCCCGCTGCCGCAATCTCTGCCTCGCCCTCAGGGTGGATGGGGCCGACTCCAGATCCTCCATCTCCTCCCACAACTCCCCCCACTTCTCCTGGCATAGTTCCATCTCCGCCGTCACATCGGTAACTTTAACAATGGACGTCGCTCCTCCGGCGGAGAGGGCGTCCCTTAGCTGCTTCCTCAAGGAAGCGATATCCCCTTGGGGCCTCCCACCCCGGGACTTAATCTCGAACTCGAGCTCGTGCTTGAGAAACAAGTCTGGATTAATTCCGCTCATCCCTAAACCGCTCGAATGATATTACACCCACACAACACACAACAATAATTAACAAGAAAACAAATCGGAAAACGTCGAGTACTGATCCTTCCTTCGAACAGACCCCCCGGGTTCCCTAGCGCTGTGGAAACCTGACTCACTCCATAACTAGCTCTCTTTCGGACACACAAGAGGAGAAACCACATCAGACACTAACACCATACGTAAGACCAACAACACCTAACATCTACCACATCACCTTTCACAAGGACATATTATTACAACTTCAGACAATGAATCTTGTCGGTGACGGTACCGACTTCCCATCGGGCCATACCGCATCCCGCTATACTCACGCGCTATAATTCGACTCTGAATTACAAACACCGTCCACTGCCCATGCAACGCTCAAGACCCCACGCAGTTCAAGTCTCAAAGAAAAAATGCCAACTAAAAACGCATGCAACGTGGCGGCACCAGGCTTACAATTTCAAAAGGCGAACAATTATTCATTCACATAATGTACTCAATAACAATAGATATAACTCAACATGATAGAAGCATAAATGTTAATTTGAAAAAATATTAAAGTTCCAATTTGCCAGAACTATTCCCGAGTTTGCAAGCCCCGTCACACCAAAGGACCCACGGGTTCGACCCTAGAATCAACCACGCTCTGCTACCATTTGTAACCCCTCTTTCTAATTTTTGCTTTATAAAAATTCTCTAATAGCAGAACGCCTAGAGTAGCCAAATGCGCTGGATCCAGTGAGACGGGACTTTCAATGAAACTCTGCTGTAAGACAATAATAACAATTTTTATTATACGCATACTTCATTTCAACGCTATACAATTCAACCTCTAATACTTCTTCATACAATCGTAGTGCCTTTCCCAAGTCTTTTCATATTCATAATAATTCAAGAAAAAAATTGTTAGTATAATTCAACAGTATCTTTATATATATATTTCGTGTGTGCGTGTGTATGTCACTGAACTCCTCCTAGACGGCTGGACCGATTTTGATGAAATTTTGTGTGTGTGTTTGAGTGGGTCCCTGGATGGTTTAGATTGACAATTGGACCCGGTAGGTGGCGCTGCGATCGGGTTCCAGGAAATTATATATAAAAATGTATGTTTCTTTGTTTGTCCCGTATGCGTTCCTATACCATTCATCCGATTGCGATGAAACTTCCGTGAGTTGTTGTGCGCCCGCCCGCGAAGGTTTCTGAATTAGTGGTGTTTTTTCGATGGGGTCCTTTGGGGGGTTCTTTGGGGTCTTCCACATCTCCTCCTAAACCACTGGACCGATTTCAACCAAACTTGGCACAAATATTTTACGCAAAGGGAGAACCAACATAGGATAGGTGTTTTTTCGATGGGGTCCTTTTGGGGGTTCTTTGGGGTCTTCCACATCTTCTCCTAAACCACTGGACCGATTTCAACCAAACTTGGCACAAATATTTTACGCAACGGGAGAACCAACATAGGATAGGTGTTTTTTTCGATGGGGTCCTTTTGGGGGTTCTTTGGGGTCTTCCACATCTTCTCCTAAACCACTGTACCGATTTCAACCAAACTTGGCACAAATATTTTACGCAAAGGGAGAACCAACATAGGATAGGTGTTTTTTTGATGGGGTCCTTTTGGGGGTTCTTTGGGGTCTTCCACAGCTTCTCCTAAACCACTGGACCGATTTCAACCAAACTTGGCACAAATATTTTACGCAAAGGGAGAACCAACATAGGATAGGTGTTTTTTCGATGGGGTCCTTTGGGCTCTTCCACATCTTCTCCTAAACCACTGGACCGATTTCAACCAAACTTGGCACAAATATTTTACGCAACGGGAGAACCAACATAGGATAGGTGTTTTTTCGATGGGGTCCTTTGGGGTCTTCCACAGCTCCTCCTAAACCACTGAACCAACATAGGACAAGTGTTTTTTTCGATACAATCCTTTGGGGGGTCCTTTGGGGTCTTGCACATCTCTTCCTAAACTATTAGACCGATTTCAACCAAACTTGGCACAAATATTTTACGCAACGGGAGAACCAACATAGGACAGGTGTTTTTTCGATACGATCCTCTGGGGGGTCCCCCAAACTATTAGATTTGGTTACTATGGCAACCCAATAGAATAGATTCTGTTATAAATATATTATCGCATTAATCTGAAGACCACGCGAACGAAGTCGTGGGCAACAGCTATTTATTTTTAAGAAACCTACTTTAATTGAACTTTATTAATTAAACTAACATTTTCATTACGTACAACATGAAACTCCGTAGCGAAGCACGGGTATTCCCCTAGTATATATATATATATATATATATATATATATATCTTCATAAAATTAGAGTTAATTTTACAAGTATTTTCATATTCATAATAATTCAAAATTGGATAATAAAATTTAACAGTATATATTATAACCAACAGATACTGTGTATGTTGTTTTGTTATGATGGGTGTTAGACACCGCGCACTTTTATTACTTACTAATGGCTGGTTTCTCTGCGACGATGTTGTCCTGCAAACACAACTTATGCTAATATGTGTATGTGGGCGCCACTTGGATATTTGTTCCAAGAAATTATTATTATTAAAAATTGATTTTCTAGTTGTTAAATTAATTATGTAAAAAAATGTGAACAAGACAGTTTGAAATGTAAATAACGTATGTTTAATGATCTTTCTTTTCATAAAAATCTTCTGAAGGACTAAAACTCAAATTAAACAAAATTGCAGAGTTACAAAAAGTTATTATTGACAAGTTTTTTATTAATCATCGGCTGCTAAAAATTTTATTTCTCAGTTGAATAGCATGAATTTAATGTATGACAAAACTTTATACTCAGTACGTGATTCCTTTGAGCTATCAAGACAAATCAGTGGGATGCTTTACAAAAATTGTGTGGTTTGAAGGTGTTTGACATGTGTAGTACAACTGTGTGACAAGGATACCAGGTAAAAATGATTTTAACTTTTGAACAACTCACGTTCCGGTGGGTAAGTATTTCCTTCACTGGACACTGTTCTTGGGGACGATTCCAATCTTGCGCCCCTTCGTGTTTACGTTCCTCACGCACTGGTAATTATTTATAAGTCAAATTACGGTTTTAAAACTCCTCACGATTGAAATAAAATTCGTATTGTTTCTATGCTTTGAATTCTGGCGGCGGCGAACAGCTGACTGCGTGGTTTCTCTATCACTGACTCAGCGCTAGTTCTAAACTCAATGTAGAAGGCTCGTGTCAGTAAATTGTTTGGGAATTTTGTCAAAGTCGGTTTATCTTAGCAAATACCAGCAAAATTGATTTTCTCTATTAAAATCGGTCCTTTTCAGGGCCGCTGGATATCTGGCTGTGTGCGTTTCTATTAAATATGGCGTGTTGCTGCTCTATTCAACAACACGTTAGCGATTAGCGATATACTCCTTATATAGGTTAAGTCAGTCTTTTGTCATGTACGGGAAAAAGCCTTTCTGTGTTCTCGGGTTGAATTCTTGTTCTTCGACTTCGCCTTGGATAAGATGATCGGATTCGTAGGTGAAGTGTCTCTGGTGGATTCAAAGCATAAATTGTTTTTTGTGTCAAATTTCGTCTTCCTTTTATACTCTGTAAGGCTCATTGTTTTAATTTTTAAACATGGACTTCCGGTATTTTTGAGTAAAATTTTCTTCTGGAACGTTCGAGAATATGCAAATAGAACATCATAGAACAAATTTGACTTCCGTAGAAGCTTTAGAACAAAAACTTCTTATTCTTCATACTCAAGGATATTACTGAAATTATTCTGGTATTTGTCAAACAATTTTACAGAACTACTTACAATCTGCATGCCATTATTATTTTTGGATTCTCTGGTTTCAACTGAATAAAATGATACCATTCACGATTGGTTTTGAACAAATTAAATCTAATAAATTAACATAAAATACAATTCTTACCTTGTAATGTTTTCACAAAATTCTAATTTTCTAATTGATAAAAAGTTATGAAGTTGCTTGGTTCTTGCTATAACATTAATACATAACATAATTATCTTTACATAACAAAATAAACAAATATTAAAACATATAACAAATAAATAAGTTCATTTTTGTGTAGGCATTACATATGGCCTAGGTTTTTTGTCACTGGTTTTTTATAATAATTTGTCTTTTTCGGTATTATATATGGGATTTTTTGGGTATTCACTTAGAGTTTGTTATATTGTTTATCTTTGGGAATACCTGGTTTATCCTAATACATTTTTTTTTTACTGTAATATTACTTAGCATCTTACTGTTTTGCACAGATGAGTTATTTTCTTGGTGTGACAATTTTCACTTTTATATTTAAAAATTCTCTATGAATTAAGCTTGTCTTGAATTAAGCAAGTATGTTTCCATTGTACATTATAGGATTGTACCTTTTCCTTTATTTTTTCTAATATTCTACAATTAGTCTGTCAAATATGACTATTTTTGTGATTGTTTTTTGGTCTCAGCCTGGTATGGTATAGGTAAATAGTTTCATAACTTGACTGTCAAAGTGTCTTAGATGGTCATATATATAAGTATAGTTACTTTATATTGTGGTTCAACTTTAGAATACAATTTTGTTGCATTTTGACAACATTAAATTCATAAATATTTCAATTTTATATGTTCATCACATGTTTTCAGTTTAACACGGTTTCTGATTATTTTAATTGACTTCTAATCAATTTACAGCTTTCTCTATTTAAAATAATTTGTTTGTCTTTGTCTAACTGACATTCGCATAAAGTTTTTATATTAATTCTACAATAATTAATTTTCACATAAAATCTGAGTGACTGGTCTCAACGCCAAAACCTTGGTTTTTTGTCATAACATTTATATATATATATTTTTTTAACTTACATCCTTTTTAATGATGTGTTCAAATCATTTAATACATTTATTTTATTTATATTACAAAGTATAATAATAAATCTTGTCCATTAATTCACAATAAATAGTTTTTTATACCCTATTCAGAGTTACATTTCTTAATATGTTATGACCTCACTTTGGTCATTTCTGAGATTATCTGTTTCTCTTATAGTACATTACAGTTTTACACTGTTCTTCACTTAAACAATATATGGGGTTTGAGTTTTGGTCATAGTCTTGGTTGTTTTTCCATGTTAATGATATTAATTATCGGACAATATTACAAAATGTTTTGGATTACTTGGGTTCGATACTGTTCATCTCACTTTCCTCTTATGATAATTTACTTTGCAATTAAATTCCTTTATGGAACGTTCTGTGACGTTACATATGCCTCCCCGTTAAAATTGATAATTTGGGAAAAACATTTCTTCAGTTGTGATGAAATTATCATTTCTATTTTAACCTTTTATTAGCTTCCTTATATTTCATTCTTTATCTTATAATTAGATTCCTGTACTACTCCTTTAATATATTAATCCATCTCATTATCCGTGTCTCAATCTTTACCATATCTCCTTTTCCTTTCCTTTACCTTGATGTTAATTATTTAATCTTTAATATAACTCCCTAACAGTTCCCTAACTTTTATAGCGGGTTCGGAGTCAGAGGGGCCCCATTGGCAATCCAT
The DNA here is from genome assembly GCA_034769895.1 of Magicicada septendecula. Taxonomy (NCBI): domain Eukaryota; kingdom Metazoa; phylum Arthropoda; class Insecta; order Hemiptera; family Cicadidae; genus Magicicada; species Magicicada septendecula. Next base: position 399,176,539 of record CM068369.1, on the reverse strand, counting down.
TCTCCGCCGTTCCCTAACTATAATTACTGAAATCAGAGGAAACACAACTCTGTCCAGAAAATATATAAGACGTACTTATAAATTGCACCTTCGCAACAAATAATAAAATTCATATTTAAAGATCATAGGCTCCTACACATGAATTCCCTTTCTTAATCTCTTCTGATTATTTCTCAATTATATTAATATACTGTTCTCCGCAGGTAAAATTATCTTTTAAAATCATTCGATGTCAATAGCTATATTTATAAATTCATCTTTACCTCCTTGTGTAACACACTGTTTCCCTTTTTTTTCTCATTTATCATTTCCTTTTAGTTTCAAATACATGACAGTATTTCTCCTCCTTAGTAATATCAATTGTTATTTAATTGTTCAATAAATTATTTAATTAAATTATGTCTTTTCCTTCTTTCCTTCTCTCCTTCTCTAAGTACGGGTAAGTTGGTAAATATACGTTGACTTAGCTATTGGAAATAAATTTATATTTTATATATATATTTTTGCCTTTGGTGGAAGGTGTCCTTCTCGTATTGTTATTTATTAATAATATCTATTCTTTTCTAAGTACGGGTAAGTTGGTAAATATACGTTGACTTGTGTTTTTATTCATGGTACCTTCTCAACGACGCTTAATTATATGTACCCTTTATTTTGTAATTGACAGAGTCTGTTACCTCGTATATATTGTTTTCTTTATCTTTCGTAATTGTAAAAGGTCCTGTATATAAAAGTAATAATTTTTTTGTTATACCTTGTATAGTACTGGGTAATTCTCTATTCCGGACTAATACCTTTTCTCCTACCTTATACTTAATAGCCTTTGGTTGGGATTGAAAATATTTCTTCCGTTGTTGTTCTGTTTTTTCTAAAATTCTATTATAAAATTTGGTTCCTTCAAGTTGGTATTCAGGTTCGTTGGGAAAACTAATAATCTCCTTTATTTCCCGGGGTAGGGGTCTTTCGAACATAACTGTGTACGGTGACTCCTCTATTGTATTATGATAGGATAAATTGAGAAAGTCCTCTGCTGACGCTAACTATTCGTGCCATCTCTTCTGTTCATCATGGCAGTAGGTCCTCAACAACCGTCCTACTTCCCTCAACACTCTCTCGGCTGGATTACTATTTGGGTGATACACGGATGTCTAATACGTCTTTATTCCGTGTTCTATAAGATTTTCCTTCCATAATTTCCCTTTAAATTGGGTACCGTGGTCTGTAATTATAGAATATGGTCTGCCTACCTCCATTATATACCGTTCTATTATGATTTCTATAATCTTCTTTGTCGTAGCCCTAGTTATCGGATAAAGCTTAGTATATTTGCTGAAATGGTCAAAAACAATTACGATGAATTTATATCTGCGCCTTCCACCGCTGCGTGGAAATGGTCCACAGATATCGAGAAATACCTTTTTTTAATTTTTCGGTGGATGTTATGGGTATCATGACCCCTTCCTTTCTCTCGTTATTACATTTTACCTTCTGACAAACATCACATGACCGTATCGCCTGTTGCACTTTTTCATTAATCCCTTTGATGTATACCTGTTCTTCCAACGCTTTCCTTACCTTAAGGGCACCCATGTGTCCGTATCTATCGTGATAATCAATAATCAATGATTAGTGGCCTCTCTATCCCTGGTGGAATTACTAACTTCCAATTCTATTGGTGTGGTGTGTTCCTTATAAACAAAGTATCGTCGTGTATACAGTAATATTTATTTATAATTTCATCGCCTTCCAGTACCCTTTTCCTAATATTTCCTAATTTTGGGTCGGCCTCTTGTTGTGCCTTCACATCTTTTAAAATATTTTTCAATTCCTCCTTGCTTTTAATAATATGATATACCTTCGCTATTTGTTCTTTTTCGCCGTCAAATGTCTGGTTTTCTAAATTGATGCGGGATAGGACGTCGGCTGCTATGTTTTGCTTGCCTGGTATATATTCCCACTTGATATTATATTCCTGTAGGGCCAAAACCCATCTCGTCAGCCTTCCATGATTTAGCTTACAATGTTTTAAAAACGAGATTGATTTGTGATCACTCCTAACCGTGATGGGGTATCCTAATATATACGTTCGAAATTTACCGCATGCGAAAACTACACTAAATAACTCTTTTTCAGTGGTATTGTAGTTTCGTTCGCAACTGTTCAGCACGCGGCTGGCGAAGCTAATCACTAAATGGTTTCCATCCTGATCTTCCTGATATAAGGCTGCCCCTAAACTTACATTACTGGCATCGCAGTTTAGATAAAATGGCTTCGTAAAGTCGGGGTGATATAACATAACTGCTTCTAAAAATTTCTCCTTTATGAGATTGAGCACTCCATCTTGCTCTGGTCCCCAAGTTCATTTGTCTTTAGCTGATAACTGCTTTTGAAACCTGGCAGTTAGTTCTGAATAATTGGACCGAAACTTCCTGTAATAGTTACAGATTCCTAAAAATGATTGTAGCTTTTTCCAGTTTTTTGGGGTGGGGAACTTCTGTATTGCCTCTACTTTCTCTTTGGATGGAGTAATCCCTTGCTCGGTTAGATTAAAACCTAAAAATTTTACCTCGTTTGCAATAAACTTGGACTTATCTAATTTGAGGGTAATATTATTCTCGAATAGCTTCTCTAACACCTGTTCAACCCTATTGCAATGGTCATCCCAATTCGCTGAAGTTACCAGTAAATCGTCGACGTATACTGTCGTAAATTTCAGCACTTCCTGTCCCAATATCCTGTCCATTATTTTTACAAATACCGTCACTGAATTTATCAAACCAAAAGGTAATCGTTTAAACTGATAGTTTCTGCCTTCAAATATGAATGCCATATATTTCCTACTATCTGGGTGGAGTTCTACCTGCCAGTAGCCGCATACTGTATCCCATGAACTTATATACCTTGTCCCGTGAAACTTTTTAGTATTTCTTCTATCTTCCCAGGGGATGTGCGGTCGTTAACAATCATCTTGTTAATCTCCCTAGCATCGAGACATATACGCACCTGTCCATTCTTTTTCGGTACAGCTATGATTGGGCTAGTATAGGGCGAATGACTATATTCAATTATGTCGTCCTCTATCATCCTGTTCAGATCCTCCCTAAATTCATTTTTTAGTGAGTAAGCAATCGGATATGATTTTCTTGTTACATTCTACAGGGGTTTTAAATTTAATGGTGCATTGATAATTTCTGACTTTGCCTGGAGCATTTGAAAAGATATGTAGGTGATTATTATATACAGTAATCAATCGTTCGGCCTGTGCTTCGCTAATCTGACCCCTTGCTTTCGTCCTTTGGAATTCCCTTATTTCTTCCAATTTCTCTAACCATAATTCTGGGTTATCCTCCTGATATAAGGGCATGTTTAGTGGTCGATCGGCACAATAATAATGGTTTACAATGGCTTGATAATGTGCATTACTTGTACTATTTCCTTGGGTATCAATTAACTTATTGGTCCAAATTCCCTTATTCGTCTTTAACGTTATTACCTTACTGTCTAAATTTATTATCGCTTTATATGGCCTAAGTATATCACAGCCTATTAGAATGTTCATGGGTAAATTGTTCGCTACTAATAGTCCTATCGGCAACGTTACACCATTACTGGTCATCTCTAACGACACCTGTTTCTTTATAGATTTATTCTGCCTTCCCGTCGCTCCGACTAGTATAATGTTATTTATAGGCGGAGTGGGTATGGGTAGATTACTATTCTGTTTAATTCTTTCTAACTCCACACTGTCTATTAACGATACGTTTGATCCTGTATCAATTAGTAATGTTGCATCTATACCATTTATATCTGCCTTAATTTGTACTATCCCATTATTCCCTTTATTATGATTTTCAACTACATTAGTCCTCTCTTCTAACAATTCCTCCCTAATATCTCTGAGATAATTATTTGTTCTCAATGTCATTGCCCTGTCTTCGTCCTGTCTATTTTTTCGTCCAGTTTCCCCATAATATTGGATCGGTGAAGGGCTGTCTTCCTTTTTCACTGCCGCGTCTAGTTTAAATGAGCACCTGTCTCATTTGCCCGGTCTCCCGGAACATTGAGTTGCTGACTTCTTTGTGGTTGCTGTCTAACCTCTGGGTTACCACTAATAGGTCGGCTATTTGTTGTATTACTTTGGTCACCTTGCGTCTGCTGTGGGTAATACACGTAAGTCGGTAAATTGTGTTGGTATGGTCGTTGACTATTGGCCATCGTCTAGTTTACCTGGGTTCTGTACTCCTGATTCCTTCTATCACCTCCCCCTAGATTACCTCCGTTCCAATAATTATTCCCTCTATAATTATTGCCGCGATAATTATTTCCTTAATTGTAATTTCTATGGTAATTATTTTCGGGGTAATTATTTCGGTTTGGTCCCAGATTGTTACGGTTATTCGGACCTTGATTATTATTGTTGCGTCTATTTAGTGGGGTGTTATTGTTCTGGTTGTTCGGGTTAAAATTATTAACATTTCCGCTTCCATTCCGATTTGGCCCGTTGTTACTATTATAATAGTCTACCTTACGACTGGGAGGTTGGTAGTCTTGAAATTTTCCCGCGGACTCGCAGTTCTCTAATAGCTTAGCTAGGTCAGTAATTTTACTAAGTTGCTGGTATAATTGGGCATCTTTAATACCGTAGCTATAGTGTCCAGCTAATTGTCGTACCAAGCACTCTTCTGGGATTGGCGGTATTAAATTTCGTACCAAACATATCTTTCCCAGGAAATATGATGTTGGGGATTGTCCCTTGGACGCGTCGTCTTTCCCGTAAAATATGTCCATTCTCACTTTGTTTTGCGCTGTTTCTGACCAATATTTTTCTTTGAATTGGCGTTTGAATTCGTTTAAGTTTGTTATTTCGGGGCGTACTGCTATCCACCAATTATCCCTCGTATTTCGGAAAGTTTCGTCTAACATTTCCCTTATTCTATCCCATCTTGTTTCCCTATTCCTTTCGATGAATTCTTCCATCCTCTCCAAAAATTCCATAGGGTTCCGGCGATAATTTTGGAAGTTAATTACCTCCCTATTTTCGCTATGACACGTATGGGTATTCAATATCGGTGTGTCCCTCAGCGCTTCTAATCTCTCCTGCAGGTTTTTCTCCCTCTGATCTATTTCCTGTATATTGTTTCTATTGGTTTTTACCTGCTCGGCTAATCTATTAGCTATGTCATACGTTCTTTGTATTCTCACGCTAACGTATTTCCGGACTTCTCCTACCTCCTGCATAATTTCGTCCTGGTTTTGCCTTACCTTATTATCGAGAGTTCGAACATCCTGTTTCGTTTCTACGGTTCGTTCCTCTATGGTTTCAAAACGGGTATTATTTCCTTCCTGCAACCTTTCTCACTGTTTCGTCATTGTCTCGACCCTCCTGTCACTGTCGACTTTACTATCATCGATTTTTTGGTTTACCGTCTCATAATTTGCACTAATTTCCTTTTTCAGGGACTCTATAACTTTTTATTTTCCTCCTGACATAGCTCCAGCTTTTTTCCATTGTCATTGATTTTATCGGTTATATATTCCCTTAACGATTCCATTTTTTGATCTAATTCCTCCTTATCTACCTGTCTATCTTTCCTCAGGGATTCTATATTTTTGTTATTTTCCTCCTTCAGGGATTCTATTAACGTCTCCGTTTTCTCATTACTGTTATTAGTATTTTTGTTCATTGTTTCTTTCATTCTTTGGAACATCAGCATTATTACATTCATGTCGATGCTACCTGTTGCTTTTTCTGGTCCCCCATTTGTATGGGTCTTTTTCCCGCTTGTTCCTCTGATTCATCTCCCGTTTGTATGGGTTTTTCAAATTCTAGTGTGGGCGGTTCTATTTCTATTTCCTCGAATTGGACTGCCTCCCCATCTTCCATACTTAATTCGGGTTCTACGTTTTTCTTCACCTTCTTTCCTTTTGGTAGCGGCATCTTGATTTGTCGATAGTTGCCGGGCTTATTCCTTTCCTTTCAAGCCTCACTAGTTGGGCTGCCAATTTATAACCAACAGATATTGTGGATGTTGTTTTGTTATCTCGTGTCATACACTCCGCGCACTTCTATTACTTACTAATGGCTGGTTTCTCTGCGACGATTTTGTCCTGCAAACACAACATATGCTAATATGTGTATGTGGGCGCCACTTGGATATTTGTTCCAAGAAATTATTATTATTAAAAATTGATTTTCTAGTTGTTAAATTAATTATATAAAAAAATGTGAACAAGATAGTTTGAAATGTAAATAACGTATGTTTAATGATCTTTCTTTTCATAAAAATCTTCTGAAGGACTAACACTCAAATTAAACAAAATTGCAGAGTTACAAAAAAGTTATTTTTGACAAGTTTTTTATTAATCATCGGCTGCTAAAAATTTTATTGCTGTGTTGAATAGCATGAATTTAATGTATGACAAAACTTTATACTCTGGACGTGACACCTTTGAACTATCAAGACAAATCAGTGGGATGCTTTACAAAAATTGTGTGGTTTGAAGGTGTTTGACATGTGTAGTACAACTGTGTGACAAGGATACCAGGTAAAAATGATTTTAACTTTTGAATAACTCACGTTCCGGTGGGTAAGTATTTCCTTCACTGGACACTGTTCTTGGGGACGATTCCAATCTTGCGCCTCTTCGTGTTTACGTTCCTCACGCACTGGTAATTATTTATAAGTCAAATTACGGTTTTAAAACTCCGCACGATTGAAATAAAAAACGTATTGTTTCTATGCTTTGAATTCTGGCGGCGGCGAACAGCTGACTGCGTGGTTTCTCTATTCTGCCGTCTCAGCGCTAGTTCTAAACTCAATGTAGAAGGCTCGTGTCAGTAAATTGTTTGGGAATTTTGTCAAAGTCGGTTTATCTTAGCAAATACCTCTATTAAAATCGGTCCTTTTCAGGGCCGCTGGATATCTGGCTGTGTGCGTTTCTATTAAATATGGCGTGTTGCTGCTCTATTCAACAACACGTTAGCGATTAGCGATATACTCCTTATATAGGTTAAGTCAGTCTTTTGTCATGTACGGGAAAAAGCCTTTCTGTGTTCTCGGGTTAAATTCCTGTTCTTCGACTTCGCCTTGGATAAGATGATCGGATTCGTAGGTGAAGTGTCTCTTGTGGATTCAAAGCATAAAGTGTTTTTTGTGTCAAATTTCGTCTTCCTTTTATACTCTGTAAGGCTCATTGTTTTAATTTTTAAACATGGACTTCCGGTATTTTTGAGTAAAATTTTCTTCTGGAACGTTCGAGAATATGCAAATAGAACATCATAGAACAAATTTGACTTCCGTAGAAGCTTTAGAACAAAAACTTCTTATTCTTCATACTCAAGGATATTACTGAAATTATTCTGGTATTTGTCAAACAATTTTACAGAACTACTTACAATCTGCTTGCCATTATTATTTTTGGATTCTCTGCATTCAACTGAATAAAATGATTCCATTCACGATTGGTTTTGAACAAATTAAATCTAATAAATTAACATAAAATACAATTCTTACCTTGTAATGTTTTCACAAAATTCTAATTTTCTAATTGATAAAATGTTATGAAGTTGCTTAGTTCTTGCTATAACATTAATACATAACATAATTATCTTTACATAACAAAATAAACAAATATTAAAACATATAACATATAAATAAGTTCATTTTTGTGTAGGCATTACATATGGCCTAGGTTTTTTGTCACTGGTTTTTTATAATAATTTGTCTCTTTCGGTATTATATATGGGATTTTTTGGGTATTCACTTAGAGTTTGTTATATTGTTTTTCTTTGGGAATACCTGGTTTATCCTAATACATTTTATTTTTACTGTAATATTACTTAGCATCTTACTGTTTTGCACAGATGAGTTATTTTCTTGGTGTGACAATTTTCACTTTTATATTTAAAAATTCTCTATGAATTAAGCTTGTCTTGAATTGAGCAAGTATGTTTCCATAATACATTATAGGATTGTACCTTTTCCTTTATTTTTTCTAATATTCTACAATTAGTCTGTCAAATATGACTATTTTTGTGATTGTTTTTTGGTCTCAGCCTGGTATGGTATACGTAAATAGTTTCATAACTTGACTGTTAAAGTGTCTTAGATAGTCATATATATAAGTATAGTTACGTTATATTGTGGTTCAACTTTAGAATACAATTTTGTTGCATTTTGACAACACTAAATTCATAAATATTACAATTTTATATGTTCATCACATGTTTTCAGTTTAACACGGTTTCTGATTATTTTAATTGACTTCTAATCAATTTACAGCTTTCTCTATTTAAAATAATTTGTTTGTCTTTGTCTATTCGACATTTACATATAGTTTTTATACTAATTCTACAATAATTAATTTTCACATAAAATCTGAGTGATTGGTCTCAACTCCAAAACCTTGGTTTTTTGTCATAACATTTATATATATATTTTTTTTAACTTACATCCTTTTTAATGATGTGTTCAAATCATTTATTTTATTTATATTACAAAGTATAATAATAGATCTTGTCCATTAATTCACAATAAATAGTTCTTTATACCCTATTCAGAGTTACATTTCTTAATATGTCATGACCTCATTTTGGTCATTTCTGAGATTATCTGTTTCTCTTATAGTACATTACAGTTTTACACTGTTCTTCACTTAAACAATATATGGGGTTTGAGTTTTGGTCATAGTCTTGGTTGTTTTTCCATGTTAATGATATTAATTATCGGACAATATTACAAAATGTTTTGGATTACTTGGGTTCGATACTGTTCATCTCACTATCCTCTTATGATAATTTAGAAATTTATAATTTAGAAATTTTGGGCTTGTCCCCTGATAGTAACTACCCTCACAAGATTAACGTGTCTATATGGTCTATAAAATAGTAGAATTTCACTTTCATTATGCTTCATGAGAATACAGAATGCTTCATGAGAATCGTATAAACAGGACATATAAATAATCTAATATTCTTTTAAAACCCCTGACATGCAACATATAAACGGACATAGATACACAAATACATTTACATTACAAACAAAAAATGACAAGTTCAACCCGGCAGACAGCCTTATATGAATTCTCATAAAAACAAAAGAATACCCATGAACCCCACAAGAACATGATCGAATTCAAAAAACTGGACTAATTTGAAGGACTAGAATTCGGCAATTTCAACTGGCACAGCAGCCTGTACACTCTCTCCAGTTACATATTTATAATTTAAAAATTTTGGGCTTGTCCCCTGATAGTAACTACCCTCACAAGATTAACGTGTCTGTATGGTCTATAAAATAGTAGACTTTCACTTTCTTTATACTTCATGAGAATACAGAGTTTTCAAGAAAATTCAAGTGGAACATAATCACCAGTAAATAAACTATAAACCAAGGGTTATTATCATTTTACAATTATGAAATGGAGTAGTGAGAAAATAGTATAATGATTCTATATTAAAACATGAGAAATACTAAAATGGGCTTGGCATTTAAAAAAAAATCATGAATTTAATTATTAAAGAGCCGGAATAATGTTATAAAATTGTAGGATTAATAATTTAAACTTCATAACAATATTTAAATGAATTCACAGAAGGCTGAATCTCCCCGGGCGCAGACATGTGCCTGCACCAGTTCCAGCACATAATGACATGTCCAATGCATGCAGACAACTGCCTCAACAGGTGGCGGCCTCAGGTTACCAAACAACAGAATCCTTAAAACCACTTAAAAAAATCCAACCCCTTTTTATATTAATATATATATATATATATATATATATATATTTAAAAAAATACCCACATAAATCTGCTAAAATTCTTACTCCTCCACAGTATCACAACTGCAACCTAAGAAAATTAGTAATAAAAATAATGATGGCCAGAAACATTGCCTGCCCCCGGGTTCACAATTCTTTTGAGGCGTAATTACATAATGAGTTAAATAGAGAAGGTTCATAACCACTAATGTCCCGACGGACGTGAGCACAATAATTATCTGAATTGAGTGAATTTGCTTTTACTGGTGATTTGCACAGCACATGGAGTCTACTTCAACGGCCTAGAGTGTATTAAAGGCATAAATGTCACCTGCTTTCATCCTGAAGATATTTCGGGGCTACTGCGACATGATGAACGGGAGCTTCTCCCTGGCGGCCAGAATCACGAGAGCTCAGTCAGTCACATTTTCTTTAAGTCATGGTAGCAGGTGTACAGCCTCCAAACGGAGCGAATCAAGTCTCCAAGATCAGGAACCCTATATATGCGTAATACTAATTAACTAACTGGCCTTTAATTCGTAATCAAAGCATGACACAGCATATAAAACTCCAGCCGTTCACCGTAACTCGTTCTAACATTTTCACAACTAGTTTGTCAATTAAAACACTCTAACACACTCAAGGCTTCAACGCTACATAATTATAGAATTATCTTCATGACAAGCATAAATGTACATATAGTAAATCACAAAATAACGAGGGTATGCCCACTTCAACAAACTCAAACAGGCGTGTGCCATACAGCCGCACGTGGTCACAGACAGTTTGTAAAGTTCGCCATAAAATAACAGAATAACTTTTTCATTTTTACGCCCCCTTTACACAAATGAAATGATTGTATGTAGCTTATAAATACAGGATTTTAATCGGTATTACTATTTGGAACAACATAAATAATCAGCCTTTAACCTGTTCACCACGTGGTCACGTCTAAAATATTATCAACAAGCATCCACTATAATTTTGGGTTAAATATAAATATTTTATACTAAAAGGAGCCAAATAAATTCAACAGACTTACCGGGAGATCACTTAGAGCCTACGTACGCATGGCAGATATTAAATTATAACAAAGAAACATGCTCGCCAGGAAGAAGCCGAACTGCTTGCAGCCGCTGCCGGAAATCAACTCACCCAGCACGGCCGTTGAAAGCGCAAATCACCGCTCTGCCTACAGAGTGCGTGACGGTTCCGAAATGACGTTTCCCCCACAGTGCAGTGCACCGAATTATCGTAACGCATCAATTCGCTCGTCCCTTATAGAAATATAATACGGTGTTTTTACGAAGCGCCGTGTAGCCACGGCACACCCCCACCCCAAAAGCGCAACCTGGTGGCCCCATACTTCAACCAAGGGGTACCCTGCAGTGTACCCCAATAGTCTCCTTTAAAACACGGTATTCATTGGTGCTAGCAGTAGTCCTCGCTCTCAGGAGAACAGAGGCTCAGAAGGAGAACGAAAGAGCAGAAAGAAGACGTGTAGTGTTTAAATGTGCTGGCACTGCACGCTGACCTGATAAGGGCCAACCCACAGCAAGAAGGGATAGAGAAGAAAAGAAAAAAGAACAGTTCGGGAGCTCCCTCAGTTCTGACCTCCTGAGGCTTGACTCCTCACGCTTGAGACACCAACGCTACCTCAACAGGGCCACATGGTCTATATTTACACGGAGGGTCTAACCCGAAAACCAAAACAACCATTATCTCAAGGACACAGTCCACATCCCACAGGACTAAGGGGGGGATGGCCTCTATGATGCGATACTACAAATTCTCGATAGCACGCAAATGCAATGCAACTTATGAATATGTGATTTTTCTAACCTACAACAAAATTACATGTGTGCTCCAAGGGCATGCCAAAACATACAGAGTAGATGAAATACACAACCGACCTCACCAACTCTGCATGTTTCATTCCTCTCTCTAGCTCCTTTTTTTTGATTTTATATTCGTTTACTAATTTTTTTTTTTGATATTTTATGTTTTTCTAAGGGGAAGGTTAGGAAAATCTGGAAGAAGAAAAGGGCAAGGATCGTTGAAAGATCAAGAGCTGGGACTAAAGGTAAGGACATGGCTCCCTGCGGAAATAAGGACGAAAGGAGAAAACCAAGGCTCGCGCAGGTAGGGGCGCGTCCCTGAAATAGACGAAACCCACCGGGACCGTGGGGAACATCTAGCTGCTACCTTAACATTCTCTATGACACCCCCGGAGCACACGCCTTTAGAATGACAAGATCCCTCCTAACACAGAGGCCAACAAAAATCCCCCCCCCCACCATAACGCCCATCGAACCCTTCCTACAGAGATTCAGCTTAGAAATATGTGTAGTAATTTCCTTAGAATCACAACAAGACTCGCCCAACCGAGCCGTCACCGGCGACGCGAACCCAAGGATACGATATGGCCCCGACCAGCGATAACACAACTTAGCGGCTCTCTTGTCCACAGCTGAGCTGATCGGATGGCTTTGACAGTAGACCCAGTCTCCGGCTGAAAGGGGTTAGGAATTCGCCCCTGATTATATCGTCGACGGACCCGCTCGTGCGCCCGCAGCAAATTCTTCCGAGCCTCCTTCCACCTCTCTGCTGTTCCATTGTCGGGCTCCCGTGGTAGAAGATCCTCAATGTTCCACAAGTTAGTCAACGGGAGTGCGGACGAGAATCCAAACATAATTTCAAAGGGAACGGCCTGATGACTGTCATGTACGGCCGTATTAAAGGCTAGCTGTAACCACTTCTGATTCTGGTCCCAGGTGGTCTGTTGCTCAGCATGATAAGCAATGAGTGCGGACTTGAGATTCCTATTGAATCTCTCCGCATGGGACGGCTGTGGTAATAAGGAGAAGTGGTTACATGTTTGATCCCACTGGCGAAACACATCCGCCGGAACTCACCCGAAATGAACTGGGGACCATTGTCAGAGACAATGATTGTTGGAAGACCGAAATGCTGAAAAATATGATTCTGGAGCGCACTTATGGTCAAACGAGCCGTTGCCTGCCGTAAGGGCAATAGCCAGGAAAACTTCGAAAAAGCATCCACACAAACAAGCAGGTAAGAATTACCTGACTTGCTACGCGGGAGAGGTCCCACGTAGTCTATGAATAACTTCTCCATCGGTCTGCTCGCCACGTCCGATGACAACAACCCTAACTTAGTGTTCTGGGCAATCTTGCTCAAGCCACATAGATGACAGCTCTTAACCCTCGTTGCGATGTCCCTATCCATGCCCTTCCAGATGAAATGTCTCCTAATGCTGGAAATGGTCTTCGAAATTCCCTTGTGGCCTCCTACTGGGGAATTATGATAATAGCTGAAGACCATGGGCACTAACTTGCTAGGCAGCACGATCTTAGGGGCACGTCCCTTTTTCTCTCTACAACACAGGACGCCCTTGGACAAGAAGTAAGGGGCCTGTACGTTAGCCTCCTTTATATTCTGGATGATCGGACCCAGCTCTTCGTCATTCATCTGATGGGGTAACACATCAGTGAAGGCTAACGGAAAATCTAGTAGAACGGAACAAGGTTGGGCAGATTAGACTTCACTGGGCTGGGAAATCATGCGTGACAAAGCATCTGCAACCACATTTTGAGTTCCCCTAATGTGTTGCACCTTGAACTTGAAGGATGAGATCTTGCCACCCATCTACCAATTTTACCCAGTTGCCGGGGATGAGCAAGAAGCCAAGAGAGAGCCTGATTGTCGGTCTCGAGCAGGAACTCAGCATGTTCCAGAAAACGCCTGAACTTATCTAGAGCGTACACAACAGCTAAACACTCTAGCTCATACACGGAAGACTTTCTTTCCTGCTGGGTCAACGTTCGGGAAATAAAAGCCACAGGCTGCCTAGCACCATCAACGACTTGGGACAGAACCGCCCCGAGCGCCACCGAACTCGCGTCCGTCTGCAGGATAAACGGTTGTGAAAAATCTGGCATCAGTAGCACCGGTGGGGAGATGATAGCTTCCTTCAAGGTCTCAAAGGCCTTCTGCTGACTCTCACCCCACACAAATTTGGCCCCTTTCTTTCTCAATTAATTCAATGGTGCCGCTATCTCTGCTGCATTCGGAATAAACCTCCTGTAAAAATTTACCATGCCAACAAACCTATCGATGCCTTTGGCATCCCTAGGAGGTGGAAAGTCCCGGATGCCCTGTGTCCTTTCAGGGTCCACTGTGACACCCCGGTGCGAGACCAGATGCCCCAAAAATGAAATACTCTGCTGTGCGAACCGCACTTTCTCAGGATTAACCGTGAGGCCCGCGCTCCTCAATCTGCACATCACCTCCCTTAGATGACATAGATGTTCTTCGTACGTCTTGCTGTACACTAGCAAGTCATCTAAGTAATTAAAAATGAATTTAAATTTAACATCCTCAAATACCCGGTCGAGTAGACGGGTGAGGGTTTGGGCCCCCACTGCCAGACCCATAGGAACTCGAGTATACTGATATAAATTCCACGGCACACAGAACGCCGTGTAAGGTCTGCTTTCCTTGGATAAAGGGATCTGGTGATATGCAGCATTGAGGTCAATCACGGTGAAATACTTGGCCTCACTAAACCAGTCAAAAGCCGAGTGGAGATCCGGAAGGGGAACCGAATCCACTTCAATGTTTGCCTTTAATTTTTCTGTAATCTATCACCATGCGGTGCTTACCCCCAGGCTTGGGTACCAAAAACGCTGGACTAGCATAACTTGAATTAGAATGTTCAATGAACCCTTGCTCTAACAGCTCTTGAACCTTCTCCCTTAGAACGGCCATTTTCGGAGGGGTGAATTTATAAGGGGGTGACCTCACTATTTTGGAGTCCGTAAGACGAATTTTGTACTCCAACAAATGTGTGAGTCCCAAGGTAGGAGTTAAGACCGAGGGAAATTCCTCACACGGTCTAAGGCTTTCCGCTGGGACGGAGTGAGATGGTCTCGTGGAGAATCGGGACAAGCCACCTCTTGGATACCTCCCTTGCCTCCCTGGTATCCAAGGAACGGAGTAACGACTCCCCGATTGAACTTGAAATAACATTGGTGACCATGGATGTCCAACACGAGACCACTTTTAGCGATGAAGTCTGCACCAATGATACAATCAACTCCCAGAACCGGAGAAACTAGAAAAGGCCACACCCAAGAAAACCGTCGATTTTAAACTTAAAGGAAATCACCAGGGAGATGGGCAGGATTTCCCGTGACGCAGTCCAGCATACTACGGACGACCGATCCGACCTCGTTATTAAGCCCTGCTTCTCAAGGTCCGCACACACTCGAGATGAGATAATAGATCGGGCTGAACCGGAGTCAACTAACGCTCTGAGCTGACCCCTTTTTACCTCGAGCGACAGGAAGGGGAATATAGAAGCCTGTTGCGGGACAGTAGCGAGGATCTTGATGTCAGAAGAGGCGGGACCTATCCTTGGCCTGGAGGTAATAGGACACAGAAAAGACTTAGTGCGAGGGGAAGACAACCTCCGACCTGTCTTCCCCTGGCTATTTAGTTTTGTGAAGACCGGATCCTCGGGGGAAGCGTCGGACGAACACCACCCTCCGGACAATTGCGGGCAACATGCCCCTGTCTTCTACAGCGAAAACAAACTACACCTCTCAAAAGTCCGCCCCGATCGCTGGCGGCTGTTTCCGGTCGGGGTTGGGACTGAACTGCACCGTCGGTCCTCCCCTCGAAACTCGCACTGACTAGCCCGTACGGGCCCTCGGGACTCATCATTCGCCTGTATGGCCCGGGATAACACACACAGCTTGTTCAGATCTTCAAAACTGCGCGGCCGCTCGGCAAAAAGTAAACGTGACCTCTTCTGGGGAGTGACCCCTTCGAAAATTATTTATACGACCTCCTCCTCAGGCAGTCCCAACCCTAAGATTCTTACAGACTCACGAATGCTAAGCACAAACTCAGCAAAACTCTCCCCGTTTGCTTGTACCCGATAACAATGTCGATGTCGCAGTTGTTCCCGCAATCTACCAGGCACGCATGCGTCCAACACCCCCCGATGGAAAGACGTCACTCTGCCGCCACCTCGTATAGTTTGTGCGACCCGCTCAGCCATGGACCCACGACAGTAGGGATACACAAGCTCAAGGAGAGTGCAGTCTGACATGCCCGGGAAGTCAGACAGCTGGAATAAGATTTTGAAAACAACATCAGCTTGTCTACATCCAGGCCATCTACGACCGGTAGCTGCTGGATAATCGTGGAAAGGGGATTTGGTAATTTATTGTAGGCAACGCCAGACCCGCCCGAGAAAGCAGGCAACTGAGCCGGCGGACTCGGCGTCTGCTCCATGTTCATCTGAGGAGGCTGAGGAGAGTCCACGGGAGTGTGAGATTGTTCCGGCTCAAAATTCCGCAATGCCTTCACCACCTGATCCATAAGCAACTTCAGCATTGCGGTGACTTCGGCGATCGTCGTCTGGGCGGACAAGTTCTCGAGTCGGTGTTGTAGGTGTTCCGCCCGCTGCCGCACTCTCTGCCTCGCCCTCAGGGTGGATGGGGCTGACTCCAGATCCTCCATCACCTCCCGCAACTCCTCCCACTTCTCCTGTCATAGTTCCATCTCCGCCGTCACATCGGTAACTTTATCAACGGACGTCGCTCCTCCGGCGGAGAGGGCGTCCCTTAGCTGCTTCCTCAAGGAAGCGACATCCCCTTGGGGCCTCCCACATCGGGACTTAATCTCGAACTCGAGCTCGTGTTTGAGAAACAAGTCTGGATTAATTCCGCTCATCCCTAAACCGCTCGAATGATATTACACCCACACAACACGCAACAATAATTAACAAGAAAACAAATCGGAAAACTTCGAATACTGATCCTTCCTTCGAACAGACCCCCCCCCCCCGGGTTCCTTAGCGCTGTGGAAACCTGACTCACTCCATAACTAGCTCTATTTCGGACACACAAGAGAAGAAACCACATCAGACACTAACACCATACATAAGACCAACAACACCTAACATCTACCACAACATCACCTTTCACAAGGACATATTATTACAACTTCAGACAATGAATCTTGTCGGTGACGGTACCGACTTCCCATCGGGCCATACCGCATCCTGCTAAACTCACGCGCTATAATTACAAACACCGTCCACTGCCCATGCAAAGCTCAAGACCCCCGCCAGTTCAATTTCAAAGAAAAAATCCCAAATAAAAACGCATGCCACGTGGCGGCAGCAGGCTTACAATTTCAAAAGGCGAACAATTATTCATTCACATAATATGCTCAATAACAATAGATATAACTCAACATGATATAATCATAAATGTTAATTTTGAAAAAATATTTAAAGTTCCAATTTGCCAGAACTATTCCCGAGTTTGCACGCCCCGTCACACCAAAGGACTCACGGGTTCGACCCTAGAATTAACCACGCTCTGCTACCATTTGTAACCCCTCTTTTTAATTTTTGCTTTATAAAAATTCTCTAAATTTTTTTTCTTTTTTTGAAAGAGGGGCCACTAGTTATTTAAAACTAGGCAGAAGGCCTAGAGAAGCAAAATGCGCTGGGTCCAGTGAGACGGGACTTGCAATGAAACTCTGCTGTAAGGCAACAATAACAATTTTTATTATACGCATACTTCATTTTCTACACATCTGCATATGAATTTCAAATTTACGTTTACCCATACAATTCAACCTCTAATACTTCTTCATACAATCGTAGTGCCTTTCCCAAGTCTTTTCATATTCATATTAATTCAAGAAAAAAATTGTTAGTATAATTCAACAGTATATATATATATATATATCTTCAAATAATTAGAGTTAATTTTACAAGTATTTTCATATTCATAATAATTCAAAATTGGTTAATATAATTCAACAGTATATATGTACCTTCATATAATTAAAGTTAATTTTACAAGTATTTTCATATTTATAATAATTCAAAATTGGTTAATATAATTCAACAGTATATATGTATCTTCATATAATTAAAGTTAATTTTACAAGTATTTTCATCTTCATAATAATTCAAAATTTGTTAATATGATTCAACAATATATATGTATCTATATAGCCTAAGAAAGGCACATAGCATCAATCATCATAGTAATCGTATGAACAGGACATATAAATAATCTAATATTCTTCTAAAACCGTGACATGCAACATATAAACGGACATAGATACACAAATACATATACATTACAAACAAAAAATGACTAGTTCAACTCGGCAGACAGCCTTATATGAATTCTCATAAAAACAAAACAAAACCCATGAACTCCACAAGAACATGATCGAATTCAAAAAACTGGACTAATTAGAAGGACTAGAATTCGGCAATTTCAACTGGTACAGCAGCCTGTACACTCTCTCCAGTTACAAATTTATAATTTAAACATTTTGGGCTTGTCCCCTGATAGTAACTACCCTCACAAGATTAACGTGTCTGTATGGTCTATAAAATAGTAGACTTTCGCTTTCTTTATGCTTCATGAGAATACAGAGTTTTCAAGAAAATTCAAGTGGAACATAATCACCAGTAAATAAACTATAAACCGAGGGTTACTATAATTTTACAATTATGAAATGGAGTAGCGAGAAATTAGTATAATGATTCTATATTAAAACATGAGAAATCCTGAACTGGGCTTGGCATTTAAAAAAAAAATTATGAATTTAATTATTAAAGAGCCGGAATAATGTTATAAAATTGTAGGATAAATAATTTGAACTTCATAACAATATTTAAATGAATTCACAGAGGGCTGAATCTCCCCGGGCGCAGACATGTGCCTGCACCAGTTCCAGCACATAATGACATGTCCAATGCATGCAGACAACTGCCTCAACAGGTGGCGGCCTCAAGTTACCGAACAACAGAATCCTTAAAACCCCTTAAAAAAACGCAACCCCTTTTTATAATAATATATATATAAATATATATATATATATATATATATATATCAAAAAATACCCACATACATCTGCTAAAATTCTTACTCTCCCCAGTATCGCAACTGCAACCTAATAAAATTAGTAATAAAAATAATGATGGCCAGACACATTGCCTGCCCCCGGGTTCACAATTCTTTTGAGGCGTAATTACATAATGAGTTAAATAGAGAAGGTTCGTAACTACTAATGTCCCGACGGACGTGCGCACAATAGTTATCTGAATTGAGTGAATTTGATTTTACTGGTGAATTGCACAGCACATGGAGTCTACTTCAACGGCCTAGAGTGTATTAAAGGCATAAATGTCACCTGCTTTCATCCTGAAGATATTTCGGGGCTACTGCGACATGATGAACGGCAGCTTCTCCCTGGCGGCCAGAATCACGAGAGCTCAGTCAGTCACATTTTCTTTAAGTCATTGTGGCAGGTGTACAGCCTCCAAACGGAGCGAATCAAGCCTCCAAGATCAGGAACCCTATATATGCGTAATACTAATTAATTAACTGGCCTTTAATTCGTAATCAAAGAATGCCACAGCATATCAAACTCCAGCCGTTCACCATAACTCGTTCTAACATTTTCACCACTAGTTTGTCAATTAAAACACTCTAACACAATCAAGGCCTCAACGCTACGTAATTATATAATTATCTTCATGACAAGCATAAATGAACATATAGTAAATCACAAAATAACGAGGGTATGCCCACTTTAACAAACTCAAACAGGCGTGTGCCATACAGCCGCACGTGGTCACAGACAGTTTGTAAAGTTCGCCATAAAATAACAGAATAACTTTTTCATTTTTACGCCCCCTTTACACAATTGAAATGATTGTATGTAGCTTATAAATACAGGATTTTAATCGGTATTACTATTTGGAACAACTTAAATAATCAGCCTTTAACCTGTTCACCACGTGGTCACGTCTAAAACATTATCAACAAGCATCCACTATAATTTTGGGTTAAATATAAATCTTTTATACTAAAAGGAACCAAATAAATTCAACAAACTTACTGGGAGATCACTTAGAGCCTACGTACGCATGGCAGATAGTAAATTATAACAAAAGAAACATGCTCGCCAGGAAGAAGCAGAACTGCTTGCAGCCGCTGCCGGAAATCAACTCACCCAGCACGGCCGTTGAAAGCGCAAATCACCGCTCTGCCTACAGAGTGCGTGACGGTGCCGAAATGACGTTTCCCCCACAGTGCAGTGCACCGAATTATCGTAACGCATCAATTCGCTCGTCCCTTATAGAAATATAATACGGTGTTTTTACGAAGCGCCGTGTAGGCACGGCACAGGTTGGGAAAGTTTACTAATTTCGTAGATTGTTAAATGCTTATAGTAAGCAGGCGATTCGACAAGGGAAAGAAAAATACAGAAAAGGAATATGGTTATTGTTCAAATGTAACTTTTCAAATATTAAAAAAACTACTTATTTTATTATATCGGATAATATAATAAAATATTATGTCGGATTTATTATTATAAAATCTGCAGTAAAAATATCTGCATCCACACAACGCTTCACTGCTGTCTTCTTCGACACAACGCTGATAGGTAGACGGGTCAGTTAAAGAAGAAGTTCCTGAAACGTATATATCATTAATTAGATGTGACGTATAAATTAGGCAATTAGTAGCTTGTACCAACACGCTTCACAAAGTAAACAAAAATTAATTATTGTGTATAGGATACTATCAGTATCAGTTAACAACATTTAATATGTCTTCTGTTTTTTTTAAGATTCCTTTACTTGCCTTAGATTATGCTATAGTTTTGTCGGCAATAATGCTTTTTCTAGACACCTAACAATATAACAAATGTATGGAATTTAGGAACATTAATGTTGTCATGTTAGAATTAGGCTTCTTTATTAGAATAAAGATGTTTTCGTTTATTCTATAATCTACTATCGTTATCAAGTTTCTATTTTACTTTTGTAAAATTTGTGTACTTAAAAATAATTACAAGTACTGGAATTAGAATTGATAGAATCAGACAGATATTGGTACCTACGAGTACCACCAAAACCTACGGAATTAAACTACAGTAAAAAGCGGAAGAAATAACACTTACCGTGTGTTCATTTTTATTTTACACATTATACAGATTGTCTTTCAAACGTGCAATAATAATTAGGCCACATACTGTTACACTGATGCAATATAAACTATGTTAAGTTTCTCACGTATTTGCTCGCATAAAATGTAGGCAACTGTTCTAGTACTACCTAGCAAAGAGGAACCGATTCTGATTCTAAATGATTCCCAATTAGGGTGGAATCAGCTGAAATGATCTCGTCAATACTATTCGCTGGGGTTCTATCTTTCTTTTCCCTTACTTTCATTAATTCCATAAATTCTTCCCATACTTTCCCTTTTGCTCCTGATGCTATTTTTTTGAGTTCGTTTTTTGTATGCTTAAAGGTTTACCTAATTGTTTTCTGCAGATTCTTTTCCAGGCTACCTTTTCCATCTTCACTGCTGTCCTCACATCTTCGTTCCACCAACTTGTTGTCCTTCTTCTGTTATTAACTTACAACATCACTGTTACAACCGCAATAGTTGTGTTCCCACGTTTAATAAAGAATTCTCTCAGATTTCTCTACTTTTTACTTGCATAAGAACTTTTCTTCACTCCCTTACTGCCCCTTTTTCTTTCAATGGCGTTTTGTCATTCCTGTCTCATCTCTTATATTCTTAAATTATAAATATTAATTGGCTTTATTCTGTCTTCCTTTCAACCTTATACTATTGTTCTCCTGTAACATTTTCCTTAAAATATAACTGCGAGCAAAAAGGTATAAAATCAATTTCATTACTCTTTTGATCTTGAACTTGCATTTTTAACTCTTCTGCTATTAGCTTTTTCAATATTATGTAATATACGATTAATTTTTCAGTCCACGTTCCATTTTGCTTACAAATTTAGCTTGCTAAAGGAAAACATCTTATTGGTTTTTGCGAAAAACGTAAATTGTTAACGATATATTATTTTTAATCTGCTCACGTATACTAACCGTTGATATCTAAGGCAACTATTATACTATGAATGTAACTGCTGTATTAAAACTTAGGAGTAGCTATATCTCTTTATAGGAATGATTTTGTACTTTTGAGGTAAAAAAAATATAGGGCCTAAGGGAAAATTACAGTTTTTTTTTTAATTTTCAAGTATATAAATAAATTATTCACAAAATTTTTGTAGGATTTAATGTGCGGTCGGAGACTGTTTAAATGGTAAATACGTTTTTAGATATTTTCAATTTTTCGCTGCAATTTTTAAGCCGAAATCTAATTTAAAATACAGTAGAGAAATATAATAATATTATAATAAAATCAATAATATAATAATATTTCTCTACTGGATACTATTATATTGTATTATATTGTATATTGGCTATTTAAATGTATCTTTAAACAATAACGTCGTCCTGTATTAATTGTTGGAACTGTACTATTGCCCGATAACCTATGTGTATTATTTTTACTGAGGACGCTATTGTTGAAACGCAATACACTGAAGTTCCTAAAGAATGGGGTGGGTTTAATTTATCGAGTTTCCGCCTGGTTAATGGAAAACGACACTCAGAAGTTTGATAAGGTGATTAATTTCCTCCACACAAGATGCCATTCAGTTGTCTAAATATAAAACTATCAAGTGAAAATGACATCTAGTTAACTTCAGTGTATACTACGTATTTAATGTACTTAATTTTGAACGTGACGTGACTCCTATTTACCCGACTGTTTAATATAAATAATGGTAAAATAGTCATTTGTCAGTCCAACACACTTGATGTTACGCATAAGAGTTTTTTAATTTTATCTTTCATGTAACCAACAATTAGTATCTTAAAAATGTGATTCTATATAAATTATACTGTTGTATTGTAATTAATTTAACATACAGTAGATGAAATACATTATTTAAAATTTTTGGATAATAAAAATGCACCAGAAAATTTGATGAAAGAGACTGAAAACGTGTAAAACCATTAACATTTACAGGGGATAAGAAGTATGAAATTTTTCACCGTATTTCGTTCAGCGACTAAATTTACATACAATAAACTTAAAATACACTTGTATTTTAACCTAAGGATTTGGTATAAATCTGTAATTCCAACCACACAATCAATTTTTTAATAAATCCATAATGAGTAGTGACCTCCCTCACATGCAGAACTCGGTGACTATCTTGAATGAAATGCATTTATTAGTAAGTAAAATATTACTATTAGATTACTTTTTTTAATATGAATAAAATTACAAAAAGCGTAATTATTCTACTATTTATTTATTAGACTAACCATTTTAAAGCAGATAGATATACAATAAACACTATAAATTTTAAACTGCTACATTGGATTTGTAATTAAATTTATTACCTTAATGCCTCAATGACAAGTAATTTAGATCTAATATTTAAGTTTAAGTGTGTTTCCGTAAATATCTACAGGCTTAAGTCTAATACCTTCCATCCATATAGGCTACATAATTATTAACAATTTTTTTTTGTAAACGTAGCTTAACCAAGTCTTGTAAACGATCCAAAATTTGCAAGGATTGTTAAAAGTTATTAATTCTGTCAAATTATTAAAAACAGTGAGTTTTTATTTACAATAATTTTTTTCTAAGCTGATCTGGATTTGTACAATTAATGTTTTCAATATCTGATCTCTTTTCTAGGCTCTAGACTCCTAAAAATTTTAAAATACCTGAAAGTATAAGCAGTTTTTGACTAATTTTTTTTTAATTTAAACTTCCGATGGATTTTCCGATTTCATCAAAATTTTGATCCACTTTTTGAACCTTAACTTCCAAAAGTTTTAAGTTTTCAAAAGTGCACATTTTTTATACTTTTGTTAAATTTATTTACTTTGACACTACACATCGTTTTAGGGATAATTTTTCACACTTTTCACTTCCCACATTTTTGCTTTTAGCGCGATTTTTTTTTTTGTGGGGGATCAATCTTCAAAACAAATAGGGTAAAAGCATGAACGTACATGTTGTTTGACACAAATCTGTTGATACATTTAAATATTACCGTCAAGCGAACTACACACTGACAGATAGGCAGATAGACAAGCAGATAGACAGACAGACAAATTCCAAACGGTCAATTCAAAACTGACAATTTGCTTCGCTCGTTCACTTAAGTAGTTACGGACGGACTATAACGTAACTACTTAGTCAGTGAATTATTAATAATTATTTTTTGATTCCTATATTTTATTTATCCGGTCGGTTAGAAGACGTTAAAATGATCTACACATATACGTTACATTAATTATGCATGTGCAGATTACTTTTGCAGGTTTAAAAATTATTGATCGCATGTAACATATTGTTATTTATAACACTTTTTTAATTGTTACATGTAATTACGTATATTTTTATGTGATGCCATGAATGAAAACTTTAGGACTATAAATTAACAATTAAATTGTTAAACAAAACTACTACTATAAACTTATGCTTCTGATAGACTAAAACTACTGAGCAAAGAACAAAGAATGAGGATTTTATCATAGCCAATCATACACTGAGCGCTGCACTTATGTATGGTTGTTTAAATTTCTTGATCTGTGATAAAGCTCAATTCATGTTATTATTAGAATAGACAGCTCTGGATTTATCGTTTTCTTTACAACTGAATTACGACAGGATAAGCAAACCACAGACACCTCGACAGCATTAAAGATGTGTGAAAAGAAGAAGCTCGACACCGGCAGAAGACAGCCATGAAACGCATTAATGACATGGTTCGAAAATTATTAATAGTGTTCATTTTTAAAGTGTGTAGATATTGTAACGTAACAGAGTTGAGGTCCCCAACGTTACATAAAAAATTGAATTAACTATGGTCAAGGACCATAACCCGAATTAAGGTTGCTCAGTAATTAATGCATCTGAGAAGTACCTCAAGTCAAAAGAGGCAATAATTAATGTTGAATATAAAATTCCATACCAATCAATAGTTAATATAATAAATTGTGCTTGTTTTCATACTGTAGCATGTTAATGTTCACAGAATATTTATGTTATGTTTTGAGTATGGTAAGAGTGAACTGATGTTGTTTAATAGGAATACTTCATCAATGATTATGTTTGTATTTATGTTAAATTTGTCTTTAGACAATCAAGTACAGTTACCTGTGCTAGGCATTATACTAAGTTTTAAGTATTGTCTAAAATTGAATAATGCAGTTGTTTTAATTAATGTTTGTAAACTTGGCCAGGAGGGCAATCAGTGTTTAAGGTTTGACAAGTAGTTCTGATAATTATATTGTAAACTAATGAAGGGTTCCAAGACGAATTAATTAAGGTAATAAAATTAAAACTAGGAAGTTAAAATTAATGTAAATAACCATTAACCAATAATTAATTGTACAGTAGGTCAGGTAAAAGAAAATTAAGTTAAAAAACCAAACAATGTTATAACAGTTGTAAGAAAACCTATAGGCCTAATTTTAACATTTGTGAAAGGAAATTAATACCGTTTTAAGAAGTCCAGTCCAATGAAACTATGTTAAAACATTTACTGTTTAAGAAGGAAGGTTAGGTGAGAATTTTAGGTAATTTAGTATTATTCCAAGCATGGAGTATTTTATTGAAAAAGAGTAGTAATATTCTATAATTCTGGCTCTAGGATATCTAATTTCACCCAATGACAGAAAAAAGTGGTTGTTAAGGCAACTGGAATGGCCATGAGTTGTTTATATTGAATCATTCGTTCTGATTGTTACAATCTATTGAGTTGAGATGGGCAGATACATAAAAAAAATGAATAATAAATTCTGAAGAAAATATGAATCAAAATTAAAGAAACCTCTTTGAAACCTAATTCTATCATAATACTGATGAGTAATAAAACTAATTAGACTTCCAAATTATAACTGAATACATTTAAAAGAGTTGAAAACCCCTCACCTCATTCACCAGAATAATTCCGCTGGATTCGGTATTAAACCGATTTCTCATATAACCAGAAGATTAATTAAGGGAGATTGCCGAAACTAACGGAATTATTGAGAAGACAATACGAAGATCTCGTTTTGCAGAGTTAACCTTCACGTGCAGAAGAAGCTGGGATACTATTGTCATTCCACCGTGACTGACGACTATCCAGATCATAGGAGAAGAACAGCAGTTAGAAGAGTTCCTGAGAGCTTCCCCGGATACTACACTATCAATTTTATTAAGGGCCAAAACAAGTTTTCCTGGATGAATGTAACTTAAGCTGAACATCTTCACTGTTTACAGACGACCAGTGCCAGTTTCAGTTCTGCCAACCCGGTAAAAAACAACCTATTTTAAATTCAATATATTTGGAGTTAATAATTTTGTTTTGTAATACTTGAGTAACCTAAATTTTGCATTTTACCTGGCCTTACTAATGGTTCAAAGAATCTTACGAACCCTGGGATAAGAATTATTTATTGTTATATTTAATTTGTATGAGTCAAAGTAACTTGATCAATTGACAATCGATATATTTTTGTATAATCGATTTGATAATATTATTATTTTGGAGATAACGGTAACTGTGAAATAATAGATAAAATTAATAAAGGATCTTTATTGTATGAGATAATGTTTGAAGTTATTGCAGAATAGATACTATCTGTAGTGGGTGGAATAATTTACAATAAAAGGTTGATTCAAACCCGATGAACGGCTACCCTAGAAACACGATTATTACAAATAACAGCGCTAAGTGTTTACAGCTGGTGGAACGGGAGATTGCCGAACTAGCGTGTTTTCAGTACAAAATTTAAATAGAATTTTCTAACATCGAGGGACTAGGGTTGACAAGAATACACATTACATTCAGTCAATACACTATATAAATCGTTAACATTACCCAACTACTGAATACTAAGTTAAACCTATATCGTAGTACGATTATAAGTTAAAAGAACATAATTATAATCATATTTGCCTAATAATATATTTTCAGGAGGTTTCATCGGTAACAACCGAATAGATTCATTCATTAATAACACCTTGATTTAAAAACAGATAACAACATAAAATTTGTTACAAATTGGCGCTCAACGAGTGGGCTTTAGTTAAGTAAAAAATCATATTAATTACTAGTTATCTTGAGCAGGCAACCATTAGAGGCACAGGAATGCATACGAGAGGTGTTACTAAAAGGATGGAGAAGGAGCAAGAAAGAGAAGAAGATAGACGGGAAGAAGAAGTGGAGATAATTACAGACGCCGAAATGGAACAACAAGCGAGCGATAAAGAGGATGCCCAAAGGGACCAACCAGATAAAGCGGTAGCCAGAGAAGAACCAAATTGGCAAGACATGATGAAATTTATGGCAGAACAATTTAGGAAACAGGAGGAAAACTCAAAGGAACAAAAGGAAGAATTAAATAAAAATTCGAGGAAAATTCAGAAAAGCTAGAAAATAAAATAGACAGTATCAAAGAAGATAATAGACAAACTAACGAAAAAATAGACAGTATTAACGAAAACTCGAAGAAACAAAATGAAATTTTGAGTGAGAATTTAATCAAATTAATGAATAAGAAGTTTGACAAAAATAAAGAGGAGAATGATGAGAATAACCGGCTGATAAATGAAAGTTTGAACCAAATCAATGAAAGGTTTGACAGGAATGATGAGAGATTAAAGCAGATTCAGGAAAATAATAAACAAATAGATGATAAAATTGAAAACAGTAATAAAGAGTTGCGGCAAATTATAAATGAACAGAACCAAGCGTTGAGGGAAGTTATCAATGAAAGGGTTACAAATGTCAATGAAACACTTAATAAAAGGGTAGATAATAATGAAGAGGAAGTAAGACAGCAAGTAGCTGAAATTAAGGGGAGTCTGGAAAAGACAGATGAAACCATAGTACAACTCGCAATGGAAGTAGAGGCCAAAATTAATCATGGGGAAAATACCAACAAAACTATGATAAATCAAGTACAATTAGAAACACAAGAGAAATTGTATGGGATGCAAATTAATATAGATGGGAGAATTGAATTGGTAAATAATGAAATGACACAAATAAAAACCCAAGTAGTTCAAAATAAAGAGACTATAGAAAATATAAAAAATCAGGAAATAAGTAATATAAAGGAATCAATAGAGATTTTACAAAATCGACCAATGTATCTAGCGCATCACATAGTCCCTGAGCATAAAGATAATATCAATTTTAAAATTTATAGGGGAAATCCCATAGAATTCCTGGAGGGAATAGACGAATGGTTTAACCGAATTAAAGTAACTCGATGGAACATAATAAAAAGTTAATTAGATGAATGTTTCAAAAGTATAAATGATAATTGGTGGTCAGCTGTCCGGAATGAACTTAGTGATTATGAGGAATTTAAAAGGACTTTTAAGTCAAAATACTGGTCAGATTCTGTACAGAACATGATTAGAGATAACATTACTAACGGGAGATTTAATTTTAACCAAGAGCAGTCACCAACTACTTACTTTTTGGGAAAGGTATGTTTAGCGCGTCATTTGGAACCGCGGATACCAGAGGAGTGTTTGGTAAATAAATTGTCATACCATTTTGAAGAAGAGATAGTTCGTGCCAGACGCAGTGGACAAGTAAAGACCGTAGAAACAATGGAAACCTTATTAGCCAGTTACGAAATGGAAGACTATTATCAAAGGTTCCGACGGCAAGGTGAATATTACAACAATAGAAGGGAAGAGACAAATCAAGAGTCGCGTCCAGGAACAAATCGATTTAACAATAATAATTATCACCGAAGGGTGAATGACCAATTAATGAACAATCGTTATCGTAACAATTATTACCCAAATAATCACTATACTAATCATGAGAATAACAGATACAGAACAGGCCGCAGGAATTGGGACAATGGGAGAGATTATTGGGATAATAACCAAGGAAACGATAATGGAAGAAATGAAAACATAAATAGGAGCGTCGAGCATGTTGGAGGAAGCAGGGAACAAAGGAGAGACAGACCCTCGGAAAATCCACCAAGTAATGACCAGGGAACCCATATAGCTCGGGTAAACTATATCATGGCTGATGAGCCAAGAGGATCATCGTAGAAACTGTAAACCGAATCCCAATTCTGGGAATGCTGAAGGAAGGAATAGACGTAACGAAGAGGACATAGAACCATATGTATATGATCCAACCTGCGACGATGCCATTGAAAGATTTACCACTGCATATAATTTACGGAATCCACCGGAAAACCATATTGGTAGAACAGCCCGAACAGAGGCCAATACAAAATAATTAAGATAAATTATGTGGAATCAAAATAAAAACAAGAAAATTCAAAAAAGGAAGTAAGTTCACCTTACTATATAATTCAGAAGAAATTACTTTAAAGTAATATAAAAGAAAAAAAATAACACTGATTAAACCTAATAAAAATCATCAAAATCAAAAAACAAAATGAGTTTATCTGATGTAATATAATAGTGAGAAATGTAATTTAGAATGTAAAAGGAATAATAATGATTGTGCCAGAAGAATATAATTGCATGATGTAATGTATAATACTAACCAAAATCTCATAACCAGCTGTATTGGTAATAAAGGAATATGAGCCAAGGAAGATAAGAGAATGAAGAAGCCAAAATGGAACCGTCAAAAGGATCACAAGAAAAGAAAAAAAACAAGTATTTAAGAATTATCCGTAAGAAAGCCAATTAATAAATGTCAATAAAATAGCCAAGTATTGGAGAGGAGAAGTGTATAATAGAAGGAAGAATTAATATGAAGAAATAATATGATCTGAGTTAAAGTACAGTGGATAATCCCTAGAGAATTATTATTATTAATTATTTTTTTTGAAGGTCACATGATGACTACCTTGCGAGGTTTATTAATGAAGATTGACTGTAGAATATTCCAGCAATCATTTAATTGCGCAGAGATGATTTTCCTCTGATCCCAGAAAGTATGTAACGGACGACGGTATTTGGTAAGCCGATAGAGCACCACCGATTCGATTCCAGTTATAATGTTAGGGAGGTTTAGGAAAATTAAATATTAGAGGGAAAACTCACAAATAAATATAGATAAATAAATAAAACCAGATCCAAAATGTATAATTAATAAAGAATGTCACAAGAATGATTATAGAAGTAAGATTTAAACTTGGGAAATAATTGATTTTAAGAAGGAAAGAAGAAATAATAGTAACACAACGGATAATTCTGTACGCAAATAATAGGGTGAAAGTTTTAAGTATTGTCTAAAATTGAATAATGCAGTTGTTTTAATTAATGTTTGTAAACTTGGCCAGGAGGGCAATCAGTGTTTAAGGTTTGACAAGTAGTTCTGATAATTATATTGTAAACTAATGAAGGGTTCCAAGACGAATTAATTAAGGTAATAAAATAAAAACCAGGAAGTTAAAATTAATGTAAATAACCATTAACCAATAATTAATTGTACAGTAGGTCAGGTAAAAGAAAATTAAGTTAAAAAACCAAACAATGTTATAACAGTTGTAAGAAAACCTATAGGCCTAAATTTAACATTTGTGAAAGGAAATTAATACCGTTTTAAGAAGTCCAGTCCAATGAAACTATGGTAAAACATTTACTGTTTAAGAAGGAAGGTTAGGTGAGAATTTTAGGTAATTTAGTATTATTCCAAGCATGGAGTATTTTATTGAAAAAGAGTAGTAATATTCTATAATTCTGGCTCTAGGATATCTAATTTCACCCAATGACAGAAAAAAGTGGTTGTTAAGGCAACTGGAATGGACATGAGTTGTTTATATTGAATCATTCGTTCTGATTGTTACAATCTATTGAGTTGAGATGGGCAGATACATAAAAAAAATGAATAATAAATTCTGAAGAAAATATGAATCAAAATTAAAGAAACCTCTTTGAAACCTAATTCTATCATAATACTGATGAGTAATAAAACTAATTAGACTTCCAAATTATAACTGAATACATTTAAAAGAGTTGAAAACCCCTCACCTCATTCACCAGAATAATTCCGCTGGATTCGGTATTAAACCGATTTCTCATATAACCAGAAGATTAATTAAGGGAGATTGCCGAAACTAACGGAATTATTGAGAAGACAATACGAAGATCTCGTTTTGAAGAGTTAACCTTCACGTGCAGAAGAAGCTGGGATACTATTGTCATTCCACCGTGACTGACGACTATCCAGATCATAGGAGAAGAACAGCAGTTAGAAGAGTTCCTGAGAGCTTCCCCGGATACTACACTATCAATTTTATTAAGGGCCAAAACAAGTTTTCCTGGATGAATGTAACTTAAGCTGAACATCTTCACTGTTTACAGACGACCAGTGCCAGTTTCAGTTCTGCCAACCCGGTAAAAAACAACCTATTTTAAATTCAATATATTTGGAGTTAATAATTTTGTTTTGTAATACTTGAGTAACCTAAATTTTGCATTTTACCTGGCCTTACTAATGGTTCAAAGAATCTTACGAACCCTGGGATAAGAATTATTTATTGTTATATTTAATTTGTATGAGTCAAAGTAACTTGATCAATTGACAATCGATATATTTTTGTATAATCGATTTGTATTATTATTTTGGAGATAACGGTAACTGTGAAATACTAGATAAAATTAATAAAGGATCTTTATTGTATGAGATAATGTTTGAAGTTATTGCAGAATAGATACTATCTGTAGTGGGTGGAATAATTTACAATAAAAGGTTGATTCAAACCCGATGAACGGCTAACCTAGAAACACGATTATTACAAATAACAGCGCTAAGGGTTTACAGCTGGTGGAACGGGAGATTGCCGAACTAGCGTGTTTTCAGTACAAAATTTAAATAGAATTTTCTAACATCGAGGGACTAGGGTTGACAAGAATACCCATTACATTCAGTCAATACACTATATAAATCGTTAATATTACCCATCTACTGAATACTAAGTTAAACCTATATCGTAGTACGATTATAAGTTAAAAGAACATAATTATAATCATATTTGCCTAATAATATATTTTCAGGAGGTTTCATCGGTAACAACCGAATAGATTCATTCATTAATAACACCTTGATTTAAAAACAGATAACAACATAAAATTTGTTACAAATTGGCGCTCAACGAGTGGGCTTTAGTTAAGTAAAAAATCATATTAATTACTAGTTATCTTGAGCAGGCAACCATTAGAGGCACAGGAATGCATACGAGAGGTGTTACTAAAAGGATGGAGAAGGAGCAAGAAAGAGAAGAAGATAGACGGGAAGAAGAAGTGGAGATAATTACAGACGCCGAAATGGAACAACAAGCGAGCGATAAAGAGGATGCCCAAAGGGACCAACCAGATAAAGCGGTAGCCAGAGAAGAACCAAATTGGCAAGACATGATGAAATTTATGGCAGAACAATTTAGGAAACAGGAGGAAAACTCAAAGGAACAAAAGGAAGAATTAAATAAAAATTCGAGGAAAATTCAGAAAAGCTAGAAAATAAAATAGACAGTATCAAAGAAGATAATAGACAAACTAACGAAAAAATAGACAGTATTAACGAAAACTCGAAGAAACAAAATGAAATTTTGAGTGAGAATTTAATCAAATTAATGAATAAGAAGTTTGACAAAAATAAAGAGGAGAATGATGAGAATAACGGGCTGATAAATGAAAGTTTGAACCAAATCAATGAAAGGTTTGACAGGAATGATGAGAGATTAAAGCAGATTCAGGAAAATAATAAACAAATAGATGATAAAATTGAAAACAGTAATAAAGAGTTGCGGCAAATTATAAATGAACAGAACCAAGCGTTGAGGGAAGTTATCAATGAAAGGGTTACAAATGTCAATGAAACACTTAATAAAAGGGTAGATAATAATGAAGAGGAAGTAAGACAGCAAGTAGCTGAAATTAAGGGGAGTCTGGAAAAGACAGATGAAACCATAGTACAACTCGCAATGGAAGTAGAGGCCAAAATTAATCATGGGGAAAATACCAACAAAACTATGATAAATCAAGTACAATTAGAAACACAAGAGAAATTGTATGGGATGCAAATTAATATAGATGGGAGAATTGAATTGGTAAATAATGAAATGACACAAATAAAAACCCAAGTAGTTCAAAATAAAGAGACTATAGAAAATATAAAAAATCAGGAAATAAGTAATATAAAGGAATCAATAGAGATTTTACAAAATCGACCAATGTATCTAGCGCATCACATAGTCCCTGAGCATAAAGATAATATCAATTTTAAAATTTATAGGGGAAATCCCATAGAATTCCTGGAGGGAATAGACGAATGGTTTAACCGAATTAAAGTAACTCGATGGAACATAATAAAAAGTTAATTAGATGAATGTTTCAAAAGTATAAATGATAATTGGTGGTCAGCTGTCCGGAATGAACTTAGTGATTATGAGGAATTTAAAAGGACTTTTAAGTCAAAATACTGGTCAGATTCTGTACAGAACATGATTAGAGATAACATTACTAACGGGAGATTTAATTTTAACCAAGAGCAGTCACCAACTACTTACTTTTTGGGAAAGGTATGTTTAGCGCGTCATTTGGAACCGCGGATACCAGAGGAGTGTTTGGTAAATAAATTGTCATACCATTTTGAAGAAGAGATAGTTCGTGCCAGACGCAGTGGACAAGTAAAGACCGTAGAAACAATGGAAACCTTATTAGCCAGTTACGAAATGGAAGACTATTATCAAAGGTTCCGACGGCAAGGTGAATATTACAACAATAGAAGGGAAGAGACAAATCAAGAGTCGCGTCCAGGAACAAATCGATTTAACAATAATAATTATCACCGAAGGGTGAATGACCAATTAATGAACAATCGTTATCGTAACAATTATTACCCAAATAATCACTATACTAATCATGAGAATAACAGATACAGAACAGGCCGCAGGAATTGGGACAATGGGAGAGATTATTGGGATAATAACCAAGGAAACGATAATGGAAGAAATGAAAACATAAATAGGAGCGTCGAGCATGTTGGAGGAAGCAGGGAACAAAGGAGAGACAGACCCTCGGAAAATCCACCAAGTAATGACCAGGGAACCCATATAGCTCGGGTAAACTATATCATGGCTGATGAGCCAAGAGGATCATCGTAGAAACTGTAAACCGAATCCCAATTCTGGGAATGCTGAAGGAAGGAATAGACGTAACGAAGAGGACATAGAACCATATGTATATGATCCAACCTGCGACGATGCCATTGAAAGATTTACCACTGCATATAATTTACGGAATCCACCGGAAAACCATATTGGTAGAACAGCCCGAACAGAGGCCAATACAAAATAATTAAGATAAATTATGTGGAATCAAAATAAAAACAAGAAAATTCAAAAAAGGAAGTAAGTTCACCTTACTATATAATTCAGAAGAAATTACTTTAAAGTAATATAAAAGAAAAAAAATAACACTGATTAAACCTAATAAAAATCATCAAAATCAAAAAACAAAATGAGTTTATCTGATGTAATATAATAGTGAGAAATGTAATTTAGAATGTAAAAGGAATAATAATGATTGTGCCAGAAGAATATAATTGCATGATGTAATGTATAATACTAACCAAAATCTCATAACCAGCTGTATTGGTAATAAAGGAATATGAGCCAAGGAAGATAAGAGAATGAAGAAGCCAAAATGGAACCGTCAAAAGGATCACAAGAAAAGAAAAAAAACAAGTATTTAAGAATTATCCGTAAGAAAGCCAATTAATAAATGTCAATAAAATAGCCAAGTATTGGAGAGGAGAAGTGTATAATAGAAGGAAGAATTAATATGAAGAAATAATATGATCTGAGTTAAAGTACAGTGGATAATCCCTAGAGTATTATTATTATTAATTATTTTTTTTGAAGGTCACATGATGACTACCTTGCGAGGTTTATTAATGAAGATTGACTGTAGAATATTCCAGCAATCATTTAATTGCGCAGAGATGATTTTCCTCTGATCCCAGAAAGTATGTAACGGACGACGGTATTTGGTAAGCCGATAGAGCACCACCGATTCGATTCCAGTTATAATGTTAGGGAGGTTTAGGAAAATTAAATATTAGAGGGAAAACTCACAAATAAATATAGATAAATAAATAAAACCAGATCCAAAATGTATAATTAATAAAGAATGTCACAAGAATGATTATAGAAGTAAGATTTAAACTTGGGAAATAATTGATTTTAAGAAGGAAAGAAGAAATAATAGTAACACAACGGATAATTCTGTACGCAAATAATAGGGTGAAAGTTTTAAGTATTGTCTAAAATTGAATAATGCAGTTGTTTTAATTAATGTTTGTAAACTTGGCCAGGAGGGCAATCAGTGTTTAAGGTTTGACAAGTAGTTCTGATAATTATATTGTAAACTAATGAAGGGTTCCAAGACGAATTAATTAAGGTAATAAAATAAAAACCAGGAAGTTAAAATTAATGTAAATAACCATTAACCAATAATTAATTGTACAGTAGGTCAGGTAAAAGAAAATTAAGTTAAAAAACCAAACAATGTTATAACAGTTGTAAGAAAACCTATAGGCCTAAATTTAACATTTGTGAAAGGAAATTAATACCGTTTTAAGAAGTCCAGTCCAATGAAACTATGGTAAAACATTTACTGTTTAAGAAGGAAGGTTAGGTGAGAATTTTAGGTAATTTAGTATTATTCCAAGCATGGAGTATTTTATTGAAAAAGAGTAGTAATATTCTATAATTCTGGCTCTAGGATATCTAATTTCACCCAATGACAGAAAAAAGTGGTTGTTAAGGCAACTGGAATGGACATGAGTTGTTTATATTGAATCATTCGTTCTGATTGTTACAATCTATTGAGTTGAGATGGGCAGATACATAAAAAAAATGAATAATAAATTCTGAAGAAAATATGAATCAAAATTAAAGAAACCTCTTTGAAACCTAATTCTATCATAATACTGATGAGTAATAAAACTAATTAGACTTCCAAATTATAACTGAATACATTTAAAAGAGTTGAAAACCCCTCACCTCATTCACCAGAATAATTCCGCTGGATTCGGTATTAAACCGATTTCTCATATAACCAGAAGATTAATTAAGGGAGATTGCCGAAACTAACGGAATTATTGAGAAGACAATACGAAGATCTCGTTTTGCAGAGTTAACCTTCACGTGCAGAAGAAGCTGGGATACTATTGTCATTCCACCGTGACTGACGACTATCCAGATCATAGGAGAAGAACAGCAGTTAGAAGAGTTCCTGAGAGCTTCCCCGGATACTACACTATCAATTTTATTAAGGGCCAAAACAAGTTTTCCTGGATGAATGTAACTTAAGCTGAACATCTTCACTGTTTACAGACGACCAGTGCCAGTTTCAGTTCTGCCAACCCGGTAAAAAACAACCTATTTTAAATTCAATATATTTGGAGTTAATAATTTTGTTTTGTAATACTTGAGTAACCTAAATTTTGCATTTTACCTGGCCTTACTAATGGTTCAAAGAATCTTACGAACCCTGGGATAAGAATTATTTATTGTTATATTTAATTTGTATGAGTCAAAGTAACTTGATCAATTGACAATCGATATATTTTTGTATAATCGATTTGATAATATTATTATTTTGGAGATAACGGTAACTGTGAAATAATAGATAAAATTAATAAAGGATCTTTATTGTATGAGATAATGTTTGAAGTTATTGCAGAATAGATACTATCTGTAGTGGGTGGAATAATTTACAATAAAAGGTTGATTCAAACCCGATGAACGGCTACCCTAGAAACACGATTATTACAAATAACAGCGCTAAGTGTTTACAGCTGGTGGAACGGGAGATTGCCGAACTAGCGTGTTTTCAGTACAAAATTTAAATAGAATTTTCTAACATCGAGGGACTAGGGTTGACAAGAATACACATTACATTCAGTCAATACACTATATAAATCGTTAACATTACCCAACTACTGAATACTAAGTTAAACCTATATCGTAGTACGATTATAAGTTAAAAGAATATAATTATAATCATATTTGCCTAATAATATATTTTCAGGAGGTTTCATCGGTAACAACCGAATAGATTCATTCATTAATAACACCTTGATTTAAAAACAGATAACAACATAAAATTTGTTACAAATTGGCGCTCAACGAGTGGGCTTTAGTTAAGTAAAAAATCATATTAATTACTAGTTATCTTGAGCAGGCAACCATTAGAGGCACAGGAATGCATACGAGAGGTGTTACTAAAAGGATGGAGAAGGAGCAAGAAAGAGAAGAAGATAGACGGGAAGAAGAAGTGGAGATAATTACAGACGCCGAAATGGAACAACAAGCGAGCGATAAAGAGGATGCCCAAAGGGACCAACCAGATAAAGCGGTAGCCAGAGAAGAACCAAATTGGCAAGACATGATGAAATTTATGGCAGAACAATTTAGGAAACAGGAGGAAAACTCAAAGGAACAAAAGGAAGAATTAAATAAAAATTCGAGGAAAATTCAGAAAAGCTAGAAAATAAAATAGACAGTATCAAAGAAGATAATAGACAAACTAACGAAAAAATAGACAGTATTAACGAAAACTCGAAGAAACAAAATGAAATTTTGAGTGAGAATTTAATCAAATTAATGAATAAGAAGTTTGACAAAAATAAAGAGGAGAATGATGAGAATAACGGGCTGATAAATGAAAGTTTAAACCAAATCAATGAAAGGTTTGACAGGAATGATGAGAGATTAAAGCAGATTCAGGAAAATAATAAACAAATAGATGATAAAATTGAAAACAGTAATAAAGAGTTGCGGCAAATTATAAATGAACAGAACCAAGCGTTGAGGGAAGTTATCAATGAAAGGGTTACAAATGTCAATGAAACACTTAATAAAAGGGTAGATAATAATGTAGAGGAAGTAAGACAGCAAGTAGCTGAAATTAAGGGGAGTCTGGAAAAGACAGATGAAACCATAGTACAACTCGCAATGGAAGTAGAGGCCAAAATTAATCATGGGGAAAATACCAACAAAACTATGATAAATCAAGTACAATTAGAAACACAAGAGAAATTGTATGGGATGCAAATTAATATAGATGGGAGAATTGAATTGGTAAATAATGAAATGACACAAATAAAAACCCAAGTAGTTCAAAATAAAGAGACTATAGAAAATATAAAAAATCAGGAAATAAGTAATATAAAGGAATCAATAGAGATTTTACAAAATCGACCAATGTATCTAGCGCATCACATAGTCCCTGAGCATAAAGATAATATCAATTTTAAAATTTATAGGGGAAATCCCATAGAATTCCTGGAGGGAATAGACGAATGGTTTAACCGAATTAAAGTAACTCGATGGAACATAATAAAAAGTTAATTAGATGAATGTTTCAAAAGTATAAATGATAATTGGTGGTCAGCTGTCCGGAATGAACTTAGTGATTATGAGGAATTTAAAAGGACTTTTAAGTCAAAATACTGGTCAGATTCTGTACAGAACATGATTAGAGATAACATTACTAACGGGAGATTTAATTTTAACCAAGAGCAGTCACCAACTACTTACTTTTTGGGAAAGGTATGTTTAGCGCGTCATTTGGAACCGCGGATACCAGAGGAGTGTTTGGTAAATAAATTGTCATACCATTTTGAAGAAGAGATAGTTCGTGCCAGACGCAGTGGACAAGTAAAGACCGTAGAAACAATGGAAACCTTATTAGCCAGTTACGAAATGGAAGACTATTATCAAAGGTTCCGACGGCAAGGTGAATATTACAACAATAGAAGGGAAGAGACAAATCAAGAGTCGCGTCCAGGAACAAATCGATTTAACAATAATAATTATCACCGAAGGGTGAATGACCAATTAATGAACAATCGTTATCGTAACAATTATTACCCAAATAATCACTATACTAATCATGAGAATAACAGATACAGAACAGGCCGCAGGAATTGGGACAATGGGAGAGATTATTGGGATAATAACCAAGGAAACGATAATGGAAGAAATGAAAACATAAATAGGAGCGTCGAGCATGTTGGAGGAAGCAGGGAACAAAGGAGAGACAGACCCTCGGAAAATCCACCAAGTAATGACCAGGGAACCCATATAGCTCGGGTAAACTATATCATGGCTGATGAGCCAAGAGGATCATCGTAGAAACTGTAAACCGAATCCCAATTCTGGGAATGCTGAAGGAAGGAATAGACGTAACGAAGAGGACATAGAACCATATGTATATGATCCAACCTGCGACGATGCCATTGAAAGATTTACCACTGCATATAATTTACGGAATCCACCGGAAAACCATATTGGTAGAACAGCCCGAACAGAGGCCAATACAAAATAATTAAGATAAATTATGTGGAATCAAAATAAAAACAAGAAAATTCAAAAAAGGAAGTAAGTTCACCTTACTATATAATTCAGAAGAAATTACTTTAAAGTAATATAAAAGAAAAAAAATAACACTGATTAAACCTAATAAAAATCATCAAAATCAAAAAACAAAATGAGTTTATCTGATGTAATATAATAGTGAGAAATGTAATTTAGAATGTAAAAGGAATAATAATGATTGTGCCAGAAGAATATAATTGCATGATGTAATGTATAATACTAACCAAAATCTCATAACCAGCTGTATTGGTAATAAAGGAATATGAGCCAAGGAAGATAAGAGAATGAAGAAGCCAAAATGGAACCGTCAAAAGGATCACAAGAAAAGAAAAAAAACAAGTATTTAAGAATTATCCGTAAGAAAGCCAATTAATAAATGTCAATAAAATAGCCAAGTATTGGAGAGGAGAAGTGTATAATAGAAGGAAGAATTAATATGAAGAAATAATATGATCTGAGTTAAAGTACAGTGGATAATCCCTAGAGTATTATTATTATTAATTATTTTTTTTGAAGGTCACATGATGACTACCTTGCGAGGTTTATTAATGAAGATTGACTGTAGAATATTCCAGCAATCATTTAATTGCGCAGAGATGATTTTCCTCTGATCCCAGAAAGTATGTAACGGACGACGGTATTTGGTAAGCCGATAGAGCACCACCGATTCGATTCCAGTTATAATGTTAGGGAGGTTTAGGAAAATTAAATATTAGAGGGAAAACTCACAAACAAATATAGATAAATAAATAAAACCAGATCCAAAATGTATAATTAATAAAGAATGTCA
This sequence comes from Magicicada septendecula, assembly GCA_034769895.1. Lineage (NCBI taxonomy): Eukaryota > Metazoa > Arthropoda > Insecta > Hemiptera > Cicadidae > Magicicada > Magicicada septendecula. The sequence continues at coordinate 399,136,634 of CM068369.1, read as the reverse complement.
CAAGAATGATTATAGAAGTAAGATTTAAACTTGGGAAATAATTGATTTTAAGAAGGAAAGAAGAAATAATAGTAACACAACGGATAATTCTGTACGCAAATAATAGGGTGAAATTTTTAAGTATTGTCTAAAATTGAATAATGCAGTTGTTTTAATTAATGTTTGTAAACTTGGCCAGGAGGGCAATCAGTGTTTAAGGTTTGACAAGTAGTTCTGATAATTATATTGTAAACTAATGAAGGGTTCCAAGACGAATTAATTAAGGTAATAAAATAAAAACCAGGAAGTTAAAATTAATGTAAATAACCATTAACCAATAATTAATTGTACAGTAGGTCAGGTAAAAGAAAATTAAGTTAAAAAACCAAACAATGTTATAACAGTTGTAAGAAAACCTATAGGCCTAAATTTAACATTTGTGAAAGGAAATTAATACCGTTTTAAGAAGTCCAGTCCAATGAAACTATGGTAAAACATTTACTGTTTAAGAAGGAAGGTTAGGTGAGAATTTTAGGTAATTTAGTATTATTCCAAGCATGGAGTATTTTATTGAAAAAGAGTAGTAATGTTCTATAATTCTGGCTCTAGGATATCTAATTTCACCCAATGACAGAAAAAAGTGGTTGTTAAGGCAACTGGAATGGACATGAGTTGTTTATATTGAATCATTCGTTCTGATTGTTACAATCTATTGAGTTGAGATGGGCAGATACATAAAAAAAATGAATAATAAATTCTGAAGAAAATATGAATCAAAATTAAAGAAACCTCTTTGAAACCTAATTCTATCATAATACTGATGAGTAATAAAACTAATTAGACTTCCAAATTATAACTGAATACATTTAAAAGAGTTGAAAACCCCTCACCTCATTCACCAGAATAATTCCGCTGGATTCGGTATTAAACCGATTCCTCATATAACCAGAAGATTAATTAAGGGAGATTGCCGAAACTAACGGAATTATTGAGAAGACAATACGAAGATCTCGTTTTGCAGAGTTAACCTTCACGTGCAGAAGAAGCTGGGATACTATTGTCATTCCACCGTGACTGACGACTATCCAGATCATAGGAGAAGAACAGCAGTTAGAAGAGTTCCTGAGAGCTTCCCCGGATACTACACTATCAATTTTATTAAGGGCCAAAACAAGTTTTCCTGGATGAATGTAACTTAAGCTGAACATCTTCACTGTTTACAGACGACCAGTGCCAGTTTCAGTTCTGCCAACCCGGTAAAAAACAACCTATTTTAAATTCAATATATTTGGAGTTAATAATTTTGTTTTGTAATACTTGAGTAACCTAAATTTTGCATTTTACCTGGCCTTACTAATGGTTCAAAGAATCTTACGAACCCTGGGATAAGAATTATTTATTGTTATATTTAATTTGTATGAGTCAAAGTAACTTGATCAATTGACAATCGATATATTTTTGTATAATCGATTTGATAATATTATTATTTTGGAGATAACGGTAACTGTGAAATAATAGATAAAATTAATAAAGGATCTTTATTGTATGAGATAATGTTTGAAGTTATTGCAGAATAGATACTATCTGTAGTGGGTGGAATAATTTACAATAAAAGGTTGATTCAAACCCGATGAACGGCTACCCTAGAAACACGATTATTACAAATAACAGCGCTAAGTGTTTACAGCTGGTGGAACGGGAGATTGCCGAACTAGCGTGTTTTCAGTACAAAATTTAAATAGAATTTTCTAACATCGAGGGACTAGGGTTGACAAGAATACACATTACATTCAGTCAATACACTATATAAATCGTTAACATTACCCAACTACTGAATACTAAGTTAAACCTATATCGTAGTACGATTATAAGTTAAAAGAACATAATTATAATCATATTTGCCTAATAATATATTTTCAGGAGGTTTCATCGGTAACAACCGAATAGATTCATTCATTAATAACACATTGATTTAAAAACAGGTAACAACATAAAATTTGTTTCAATATCAAAGTGTTGTATTTGAAAAGCTAAGTTATTCAAACTGAACGTTAGCTCAGTAGTTCTTTTTTTATATGCGGGGGGGGACGCAGTATTATCCTTTTGGGCATGTCAGGTTTAAAATATTTCTCAATTAGATCTCCTTGTTCTGCTAACCTAGCGTAATGTAAATTTCAAGCAATATTGTAAATCTGAATTTTTGTTTCTCACTCAGGATATGGAATACATTGGTAATAGATTTAATTTAGGGCTTGAGATGCAGGTATCGCACTAGCCCAATATTTTCAGACACGCTAGTGCACAAAAGCTAGTGCGACGTACAAACACCTAAATCGCTCACCTTCTCAGTTACTACTTAGTCTAACATTGTATATAAGCCTTCAAACGTGGCGCACTATTTTTTTATCGTAATATGCAATACATTTTAAAAGATAAGAAGCTAATGTGCTTCTTGCTCAAGCTATCTATTGTCTTACATCACAGCACTATTTATTGTTTTTAATAAAATGTGTTGCTATAAGATTATTGCTACCCAGAGGAAAAACCGTATTTGTATTCTACTCCAACATCGCATAGTATACCTAGACTATTATTTACGAGTATATTGCAGTATATTTCATTACACATAAACTTTAATAAGAGCATATCCAAGACGTTGCACCGCTATAAACCTGTGACAAGACTAATTATAAGACTCCCACTGAGACGTTAGTGAAATGTAACAGGTTAGTGACATAAGGCAAGAAAGACACGGTGGTGATGAGCTTTTAGATATAGTGCAGATAAATAAAATAATTTCAGTGTGAGGATAGTAAATATAAATCTAGAGAGCGTTGGTGAATTGTATATATTCATTTGGGACCCCAACGGGTGATTCGCATAGTCCCTAATAGAAGAAGAAGAAGAAGAAGAAGGAGAAGAAGAATAAGAAGAAGGAGAAGGAGAAGGAGAAGGAGAAGGAGAAGGAGAAGGAGAAGGAGAAGGAGAAGGAGAAGAAGAAGAAGAAGAAGAAGAAGAAGAAGAAGAAGAAGAAGAAGAAGAAGAAGAAGAAGAAGAAGAAGAAGAAGAAGAAGAAGAAGAAGAAGAAGAATTAGGAGGAGGATGAGGAGTAGAGGAAATATTAGTTAATCAATAATTCATTTCCCATTCGAATTTGTGTGGTAACACTGTGACTACGTAGTTATAATAAATCCACAAATTTGTGGTTGGTCTGTACAATCAATCAAACCAGTCAAATTTCTGAAAAATCAGACATTTAAATTGCTGAAAATATTTTGGTAATGTAACAGTTTGTGTAACAAAATTGGGGAAGATAAACACCTCTCTTAAACATCCTGAATTGTTACACTTTCTAACACAATGTTTAAAAAGGTACAAAACATACATTATTCCCAATCGCTTGACATCCACTTGTTCTAGCATTGTTTATTATTATTAGGGATTGCAAGGAGACATAATGGCTAGGATATTACATATGATGGATATAAATATAAAAATGAAATGGAGAAAAGCTAGAGCTCCTGTCCCGCAAAATATTCATATAACTGTTTATCTTAATTAAGCAATTCAGCAAATATATACAGCTATAATTTATCTTTATTTTGTACGTAACTCTTTAATGTTTCTTGCAGGATTTATATATACTAAACATGCTTTCAAATAAGAAATACTTCTGCAAGAATAGTTTAATTATGTTGTTGTATTTTTACCTCTTGCACGTTTCATATACTAGTTGTATGTCTCCTCAGAAGTGTCTTTTTGAAACCCCGCGGCCCGTAGCATACGAAGCTCGGAACGCAGCTCCAAGACGGGCTCTGGCTATCTTATTCATGCTTACATATTTCAGCTGCCTCCATCTGCATCCTAGTAATGTACCGCCGAGTCGAGGATTTCTCCAAACAAGTTACTATAGTCTTCATTGGAGAGCGTAGGTTTCGCCGTTTGCTCTGACACATTTCTGGGTTTGGCCCTGAGGACAGCGTCGCTTGCGTTCACCTGTGTTAGAATTGACGCTGCGTTTCGTGAATTCGATATATATAAACGTTTTTCCACATGAACATTCTGTATACCGCGCACGACAAAGCGCATCCCTGGTGTCCTTCACTGGTCGCAGGCGTTGTTAGATCTTCTGTGTCGACTGAAAAACAGTATACACCCCAAGCCGTCCGAACGATGCGGTCCGTTACAGTAATAACGTTGTATAAGAACGCCGTACCGAGAAACTGATTTACTTCTGACGCATCCACTGGGTTACATACACGTGGCCGCATGGGTCTTCTCACTTCCGTATCAAAGTATATAACTGTTTGATTGCAGCACTCCATCAAGATGTCCAAGATGTTCATCAAGATATTGGGGCACACATATTTGCAAATGTCGCAAAATGTCCACTTATCTAGAATCCGCCTTATACTGTATATTGTTTCGACGATCGCACGGTTCGTGGTCTTTAAACAGTGGACTAAGGAACGGAACTATAGAGAAGTCGTCACTCCTAACTTTAAAAACAGTTTTATAACATTCGTATTTTGTAACATTATGGACATTCGTATACAGTAATTTATAGAGTTTATAACTGTCTCGTACACACCAAGTACAAAATTTTGCACACAAGTAGGCCTAATAACAATTCAAACTTTACACTAACTACCGCTGTCAAGTAGCACGCACGAAGCTATTTATCCTCTAGCAGTTGTGTGGTATAAAGTCACGAGATGTTTCCACGATATTACCGATACGTGACGATCGCTATGCCATTACAACTGTATACATGTAAATTTAGTAAACTGTAAAGTTGTAACTTTACCTGTCAACTTGATTTTTTATTTAATTTAATAAACAACTCTGTCAAGAAAAAATAACTGTAAACACTAGTCATATTTAAAAACTTATACCTATGTATAATTTTTGGAGATGGTAATTTCTGACCGGAAAGAATGTACGATGTGCACACGAAATAGGCCATGTTATTTTAAGGTATGTAAGGTAAGTATTATGAAAACCTAGACCTTAAATTAACTTTCACTATTTTTATATAGTGACACTGACCACACGTGCTCCAGTCTCAATAGTTATTTGTTGATTTACAAATAAGAAGCTAGAAAACTACGTAGCACTGAATATAAAATATATTAGATTTTATAAGTCCTGTCAAGCTAAGTTGCACAATAGAAGCAGCTAACAAGAATTTCGCGGGTATTTATATTGGTGAATATTAACGACTTTAATTTTCACAGGCCTGGGTAGGCCTACAATATTACAGTAACGCTACGTTACAGACATACGTAACGTTAATAAATTACCACGCATGTTTTGGTCTTGTTACAAAACGTTATGCAAATGAGTAGCTACATTTATTACAACACTGAATAATACTTACTTAGAACTAATTAAGTAATTGATAAATTAATAAATTTTATTAGATAAGTCGTGTGACTTCGTTTTTTATTTAGAGTGACTTGTTTCGGAACATATGTTCCATCTTCAGATTAATTCACTCAGTTGAGGTCGTTAAATGTTAAAAATCACATTACTTTGTACTTGCACACGTGTGTATGGGTGCGCACCATTCGAAGGCCGACCCGATAATCTTTCCTGTCAGGTCTGAGCTAATGATAAAACTATGTACAAAAAGATGTCACAATACTATTATTATACAAACTTTGTATTGTAATAGTTGTAACGTCACAGAACGTTCCATAAAGGAAACCATTTACATAGCAATTATCATAAGAGGAAAGTGAGGTGAACAGTATCAAACCCAAGTAGTCCTAAAAAATTGTGTAATATTGTCTAATAATTATTACTACTAACATGAAAAAACGACCAGACTGTGACTAAGACACAAACCCCATATATATTATTAAAGTGAATAACAGTGAAAAAACCATAAGATACTATAAGAGAGACAAATAATGTCAGAATCAACCAAAATGAAGTCATTAATTATTAAGTTTTATAACTCTGAATAGAGTATTAAGAACTATTTTTTGTGAATGAATGGACATGATCCATTATTATATTATGTAATGTAAATAAAATAAACGTATTAAATGACTTAAATACATTATTAGAAAGAATCTAAGTTAAAATAAAAATTATATATTTGTTATGACAAAAAATATTAATGTGTTGGATTTGAGACCAAACACTCAGATTTCATGTAAAAATTAATTATTATCAAATTGAAATAAAAACTATATGGAATTGTCAAGCAGACAAAAGTGAACAATTTATCTTAAACAAAGAAAGCTGTCAAATGAACAAAAATCAGTCAAAATAGCCAAAAACAGTATTAACTAAAAACATTTGGTAGGCATATAATATTGTATGATTTATGGATTTAATGTTGCCAAAATGCAACCAAATTGCATTAGAAAGTTGAAATATAATATAAAGCGACTATACTAATATATTTGACTAACGTTAACATTGTAATAGTCAAGTTAGCAAAATATTTACCTATACCATGTATGGCTGGAGCCAATCAACCAGTACAAAAAATAGTCATATCTGGCTAAATATTTACAAAATGTTGACAAGAATAAAATAGAATGGTACAATACTTCAGTATACCTTAAAAACGAACAAACTCAGTTGAAAATAAGATCAATTATGAAAGAATTTAACTTATAAGAGTGAGATTTGTCACACCATGAAAAAGGGCATCTCAAGACCAATCAATATGATGCTATGTCATCCTGTAATAAAAATAATATGTGTAAAGAGTAACCAGGTATCACAAAAGACAGACAATATAATAAACTCTGAGTGTACACTAGTGAAATACTACATATGCTAAAGAAAGAGACTAATTATTGTGTTATAACATTGACAAAAACCTAGGCCATGGACAGGGGCCAGGAAAATTGTAATTATCTATGTATTATATATGTTAAAATTTGTTTGTTTTGTTATAGGAAGATAGTAATGTTATATGTTCAGATTGTGGAAGAAACATAATAGTTTCACAACAATTTTTGTTCTAAAAAATTGAATTTTAATGACAACAACCCAAGGTGAGAGTTGTATATTGTGTTACTTATTAGAGTTAATTTATTTAAAAACCAATCATAATTAGTATCACTAGATTCAGTTGAAAACAGAGAATCTAAACGTAATAATGGCATACAAATTGTGAGTACTAATGTAAAACTGTTTGATAAATACCAGAGTAATTTTTGAAATATCCTTAGTGTGAAGAATAAGAAATTTGTTCTAAAAGCTTCGACGGAAGTTAAATTTGTTCCATAATGTTCCATTTCGTTTATTCTCGAACAATCTAGAAGGAAGTTTTACACAAATATACCGGAAGTCAATGGAAACAATCAGCCTGAATTAGTATAAAAGAGAGACCAAATTCGACCCAAAAAACACTTGAAACTTGAACTCCAGAACAGATGCATCACCCACGACACTGATCAACGCAGCTAAGGCGAAACCGAGAGGCGAGAAATCGACAAGACCCGAAGAAAGGCTTTTCCCGTACATTGACGAACAGACTGACATAGTTGTACACACAGTTGTACTGCACATGCCACACACACCTTCAAATCACTTTAATTTTCTTGTAAGGCATCTTATTGATATGTCTTGGTAGTTCAAAGGAGTCACGTCCTGAGAGTAAAGATTTTTTCACGTATTAAACTCATGCTTTTCAACTGAGTAAAAATTTGAAAATACTAGCCGATACTTGATTGGATATATAAAATTGTCAATAATAATAATAATAATAATAACTTGTGAATTTTTTTTTCTCTTTAGTAACTCTGCAATTGTATAATTTTTTTATGAATGTTAGTCCTTCAGACGATTTGTTTGTTTTTGAAGAATCATTAAACTTTTTTACATTTACTTGGATTTTTCCAAGCTAAACTGACTTGTTTATATTTTTTCATAGAAGCAAGATTTAAAAATTTTAATTTCTTTAATAATCACATTTTATTCTTGGAACAAACGATTCCAAGTGGCGCCCACAAAAAAACATAGTATTAAGTTGTGTTACAGGACTACATCACCGCAGAGGATCCAGTCAACAGTAAGTAACAAAAAGTGCGCGGAGGTAACGCCCGACAGCATACAACACTTTTACACTACTAAACATCTAGCTAATTTTTATAAATCGACGACTCCAACAGTGGGGCTTAAAGGAGAGTATCCTGGAAATAGGTTACAACACCCCATTACACTTAATTCAAATTGTTATATAGTTGAGAGTTATTATGAATTTTGGCTTTGTTTACTATGCTGACTCAGCCTAATTTTTTAGTTTTTAAATTCTTGTTAGTACATCACTTCTATGGAAAACAAATCTTCTCCCCAAGATTTCGAAAACTAATTTTAGGTTTCTTGTAGCAAAAACAGTTGGTAATCGCGAAAATATTATTTCAGAAATTTGCATTTTCATTTTGCTGAAGTAACAGACAGATTGGTTATCAAACGTCTGACATTCTTCGACTTCTCAAGGGAGGAATTTGTCTTTCTCTGTTTTCATTATCGGCACACTTAGTTCAACTCTTTGGTTAAAAGGGCACTGGTGTAATTTCATTAATTGTTCAACTTTAGGTTTCATCTGTTATCTCATACTTGCAACTGATTATTTAATTTACAACTATTTTGTAAACATGATTCTTCTGATCATGCTTTTTTTCAGCTCACCTTGCATAAGCTTAGTTCTGTAAAAAAAATGACGTGCTCTTCCAACTGCTCTTTTTGTTTACCTTGCAAAAGTGGTTTAATTTTTTTCAAACCTTGTTTACATATTTTTTCCTATCATTCAAGATGCAGTGGTTTCTGCTGTACCTTCGATTCCTTGTACTGTCGTTTTACATTTCCTTTTACTTTCTGGCGGCGTACTTCTTTTTTTAATTTCCACTTCTTTAACTCTGCTTTCTTAATCCTGTTGGTTTTCATGCTTTATCTGTTGGCGTTGCTCGTCTTGTACTTTTATCTTAGTTTGGAGATAACCAGCATAGACTTCTGACTAGTATCTATTTTTGAGATGATTCCAGTATCTTTTCGATAATGTACGGAGTAGTACCTACGTTAAAATATTCGAAAGTACGACCCTCATGTGCCTATGAGCTGACTATTAGCCATCTCATATGCCTACGAACGTTATTTTGTAGATAACACGAATTTTGAGGAGTTAAATTAGAACCAGATACAGTTAAGCAATTAAAGTTTTTGTTTAAACAATTTTATAAACAGCATATAATTTACTAAGACTGCACTAACGTTTTTGTTTTTATAATGTAACCAAGTTTAGAGCACGTGATTGGACTTCCCGTTTAACATCTCAAAACAAAGAATTAATAATGCAGAATTGCTGACGAACAAAGTTAGTTAATAGTTAACTCGAACTATTTGACATTTTTTGTTTTAACTATGTCTCACGATAACTTTTTAATGCGTCTACTATTTTCGGCTTACAGTGCCTTATTGTTTTTGAGATTCATTCCACCTAAAATTAGAGATTTCCACGAAAAATTTTAATAGAGCTAAAATTTATTTTAAAAGTCTACGTACGATATAACATTAATTGAGATTTTAACCACAATATAAATATAATGTTCGTTTTTAAAAATGTTTTTAACATTGGGAAGCTAGATCCTAAAAACTGATCAAAAAAATGAAAATTAAAGGCATTAAAGGTGGGGTATAAAATTAATTTAAGTTTAACCACAATCTCAGTGTAATGTACAGTTTAAAAAATTTTAGAATTTTGACAAACAGAGCTGTCAAAAATAATCACAAATATGAAGAAATTGTAGAAATCGAGCCAATTGTCAGAATAAAGGGAATTTTAACTTAAATTTAAACGTAGTATTTACTTTAAAAAATGTTTAACTTTATAGGACTCAATGATCTAAAATGAAACTTAAAATTTTAATGAAACTGTAAAAGTCTAGGTTTGGGATCACGTTACGAAAAATATTCAAATGGAAACTTGGTGCCTGTAATAATCTGTCAGAATTTATTATATCAACACTCCCTGCAAATTCTGAGTCACTTTAACAAAGTTTGAAAGATATTCTTAAAATTGGTATTACTAGCCGGGCTGTTAGGTGTAGTCACAGTTGTTGTTGGCAAAGGTTTTTTCACCATGTCATCAATGTCTCCACATCACGGTGACCGCCAATTCACCCAGTGATGAGGTAAAGTCTAGGCCTATGTATTTTGGCTTGGAAGGTACAGTTAGGTAAACCCATACCAGCACGATCTAAGCTGGAAAGCAATATCAACCAATGAGCATCAAGTGCTATCTGATTGGTTTAGGAGCACAGAATGCTAAATCCTATTTAACAGGCGGTTTTCTTCCCCTTCGATACATAGCGACGGAATCATGTTGCAATTTTGACATTGTCGACGATGACAGTGAAAGCTTAAGAATTTCTAAAATATGTTTACAAAAGAAAACCTTTATATGGTGTTATCGGTTCTGTACATTTAAGAAAAGTTTCAATATAGGCCTTTAGATATTTTTCGTAACATACTTAAACTTAAAAATATAGAATTAAATGATTTGTCTTTTAAGGTTCGCGCACACTACACCGGCATGGACCAGCACAGCAGCCACCGTCACAGACCTGCAGACAGTACACCCTCGCACACTTGTTCTGCACCGACCAGCACCAACCTGCATCTTTCGGGTAATTGGGAGATGTCAGTCTACCTGAAACAGCAATTTTGTCTTCAGTTTGGCGTGCTTCAAATCGTGGAGGAATTGTGTAGCTCTGACGAGGAAGTACTAGATGTGCATCATTGATGTGGGTAGACGACCACGAAGAGGACAGAACAAAGACGATAAAGTTATGGATCATATTCTTATTATGGATTCTATTAACCAGAAGAGGGCGTTTTTGTTGAGTATCACCGCCTGTTTTGATCTGGAGGAGGATCCGAAAAGATTCGTTCAGTATTTTCGGATGTCAAAATTTAATTTATGCAAGCTCTTTGATATAATTTCTTCCGACATACTCTATCAAACACAAAGTTTTAAAAGGCCTTACCTGAAGAGAGGCTCGTAGTTTGTTTGAGGTAAGTAGATTGGCTAGCATAAAGCCTAAAACGAAAGCATACTAATACAGAAAATTCATTACGTCTATGTGTTTCATTTTTATGTGTTTTAACCATGTTGTGAGTTTTTTATAACTTTCCTAGTCACAGAATACCGCGAAAACAAGGAACCGAGAACTGCCGAGACGCGGCGACTGACATGAAGGTTGGACAATCGGGTGGAAACAGCTGGTTGCTGCCGAACGCCAGCGCAAACTACATCGTCATGGCACTAACATGCAACCGTCAGTGCCGGTCGAGATTCTACCCTGACCGTCACGACCTGCACTGACGGTCGCTGTTGGTTGCAGGTTCGTGCTGGTGCTGTTCTAGTGTGCGCGCTTGTATTTGAAAATATGGAAACCTTTATGACTGACAAATGCAGCCGAATGCTGTGCTGATCCACGCTGGCGTAATGTGCGCGTACCTTTAGGCATTATGGTTGTTAATTTTACTTAAAAAACCGGAAGATCTCGGAACTCTCAGTGTTTATTGTTTGATTATCTAATACAATTACAATTGTGATTTCACAAAAAATAGTAGAGTAACCAGTGTTCTTGTAATGTTTCTGGTAATTTAAAAAATTATCTGTGAGCAAATTTTACAGCTTAGGGAACTTGTTTTTTAAATTTTCTTAAATTTACCGTTCATGGAGTTTTACTGTCATGTGACGTTGATTAAATTTTGTGAGTGGTATAGTGCCTCAGTTACCAACAGTTTATTTTACCGGCTGATGCCATAATATTTTCAGTGAACGAATATTAACGATAAAAATATTTGTTAGGTATTAACCAATATTCGGTATGTGCAATTTGCTACCGTACAATCTACCGTACTAAACATGGAACTCAAAACACATGGCACAGAGAAAGTATTAACTTACTGCTCGTCTGCTGGGCAGACCTCTGTAGTTGTCGTTTATAACAATATTGGATTACGAATGCCATACAAACTCGCCTGATGTATGCATATAATTTGTAATAAGGCTAGGAACTTATAACAAGGAAATATTATGGTAATCCATTATTTATAACGTATAACATATTGTTACGACGGTCTACTTGATCGTCGTAGGTACAGTGGAAACAAAATAAGTACAAGACACCAATTAAGTCACTAATCACCAGCTTTAATTTTTACACTTAAACAGTTCGTAATAAACAACACAGTCTACTACAACAAATCAAATAAAAATTGTTCACACGCAATAAAATGTCACTAATATTAAAAACAATTGTATTACAATTATACCTGTCGATTATAAAACGCAACACTTCACTAGTAACCACTTGAACGTACACAGTAATCTCGCCCGATAATAACTCGAACCGCACTGAAAATATATCGCTGTTATACTGAACTGAGCGTCCCTAAGTAATTTTATTTATAGCCGCCGAAAATCTAGACGATTCCGCATACTACGTATTACCTTTAAACTACGACGTAATTGCTTGCGGCCGTGACACAGTGAGAGCGGCCCCGTGAATTCTCGCACCGTCTAACAAATGCGTCTACAAGCACGTACGCCACACATTTACATTCCGGATCCCTCTAGAACATTCGAGAATCACGTAGATTGTTCTGTGATGTCGTAACAATATGATAACAATAATAACTTTTATCTGGCAAGCTTCTGAATATATATATATATATATAAAACTTGATTACAACATTTTGCAGTAAATGATACACAAAATTTTGTGAGATATTTATAATAACAAAATATTTAGGTTATATTTTAAAGGGTGATATAAACACAAAGCATGGTCCTCTAGGCATGCCAAAGAATTTGTACCGCTTCAGAAATTAATTTTTCGTGGCATTATAAATTATTTTGTTCAAAAAATATAATAATATATACACAAAATTATAAAAATATATGTACATAATATATTGATTATTAATAACGTTCTTTTATTTATTGTTAGTGCTGTTAATTCGTATATATTGTTAATGATATTGTTAATATCCTATACATCATTCTTTATTCCAAACTAGTTCTAATAAACTACAACAATAGGAGAAAGCAATAACACATAATAAAAAATTACTTTTCTTCGCCTACTTATAATTTTTTTTAATCTACTTATTTCTCTGAGAAGTAATTTACAAGTCTCTTGAAAAACACGTGTTATACATTGCGTTTTATATATGTATACCATGAAGCATAACGATGATTAGCATGGAAACTTGTGTTTATGTTCAATGTGTCACATAGAAGCCGAGGAAACAATATTGTAAAACTACAGGAATCGTTCAGACTTCTAAATAAATAAATGCAGAGCCCTGTAAAGACGCAACGTTATATTCTAGAGATCTTGAGTAATGTAACACAGAAACGAGATATATAGCGATTACTTGTTGGTCGTCGTGTTTTTGTGTTAAAGATATTGTTCCACTATCACAAAAACATTTTTAACCCAAACATATTACGTATAGTGTTTACTGTTTTACTGTTTACTGTTTTTTAGGAACTGTTGGAATTGCCGTATTTGTAGGAATAACGTTTGATTTTGTTTTCCCAATAATTACGATTTAAATAATTACTAAATATCATCGTAATCCAAGAACTTGTAACGAGACACTATTTAATATTTCTATCTCCCGCCTTGTCTTTAGTAGTAACCTATTACTTTCTGCTCTCTCTAGATGATGATGTCATTTCATAGCAATAGTTTTTGTCAACCATACTGAATAATGAAACCTTCCCTTTTATTGTTTTTTTCTTATCATGTGTCTTTGATCATTAAATATTGTTCAGAAACCTAATTACCTGTTGGCTAGATATTTCAGATCTTAAGTTTAAGAATTTTTAATTCTTGGAGTCAAGCCGAGTTAATATTAGAGCAAAATGTAATAATACAAAGAAATAAACTTTTAGTAAACTTGAAATGGCGATGAGTTACTTTAGCAAATTTTTTAATTTTCCTCGTAAACATTTTGGAGTTCCCAACATGTACTTATTGGGTTGTTTGGACCCTATTCTATCTAGGAATAAAAAAGGTTTGTTTTTCCCAACGATTGACAAAATTTTGAGACAGAGATATATATAACAATTCAAAGAATAACACACTCGGCAATCGTACATTTGTCAAAGATATCAAACATAGAACGTCTTTTCAATTTCGAAAAAATTTCCACATTTACTTCTCTATCCTTTGAGTATAAGAAAATGAATTTTGCCTACTCTCGTAGACATTTAGAGTACTGTGACACAAATTTCTTTACTCACAAATCACACACGCGCGCGCGCGTACACACTGTTAGTACCTTCTTTATCTTAAATAAAGTATGGCATTTTAAAATTTGCAGAAATATTAAAATATACACAGTTACATTTCTACATTTCATTTTTGTCTGTATGTAAAAAGTATGTATGTATGTAATTGTGTGTGTGTGTGTGTGTGTGTGTGTGTGTGTGTGTGTGTGTTTGTTTGTGTTCGTGTATGTACCGTGGACAGAAAAATTAACAGTACTACTGTCAATGTTATTCCTGTATTTTTTTAATAAAAGTGAAATGAATATAAAACTTAGAAGAGATTAAAAGTTGTTAAGGAAACGTTTTCTGTTGTTAACAGTTCTGTTGTAAGCTTTTTAACGTTGATTCTATTTTTGATGTTTCAAGAACAAGCTGTAACAATGCAGTTACATTTAAAATAAAGTTGACAAAAGTATAAAGTAATTTCTGTCAACCGTTTCCGCTCTACAATAATTAGAATCTACATTTGCCTAACTACATTCCCTGTTCTTAAATCTTTTATTTTTCCCTGCCTTTTCTAACCTTGTTTTTGTAAGCCGCTACTTTATCACAAATTTAATAATAATTAGTGTTAAATAAATGCCTCTGTATGCTAAAAGTATTATTTTCGCAGGGGCGGGCACACGTATGCACGCGCACACACCCCGACACAAACACAGACACTCGCGCGCGCGAGCGCGTATGTAAAAAATATATGTAACGGCATATAAAAAGAAAGTTATATGTTGTATCTGTAATGTTAGTAGTTGTTGGTATATTATCTGTGTATTAATTTGATACCTAATCTACAAAATATTGTGTAATAATCTACAAAATGTATTACTTTTACTATGGCATAGCGCATATTAAAAAGGTTTTATGGTAACACTACATATGTATTTAGATACTTCTCAACAATGAACACGAGATCTGATAACGTAATGAACTTGACTCAAAATAGCTATAATATATATTTTAACCTACTGTAATGTGAAAACTTCGAAGAAGTCCTCTTGTGCCTGCACACAGCTATTCCAGAGTGATACCGCTGGCCATAACATGTTCATCTGAACATGTAGTTTAAGGTCTGTGTGGTGTCTTCTCTTGTTTCATAACGATGTACTTTTACTACTGATCTTACTGTTAAAATGCTGCATGAAGCAAAGACAGGACTAAACAAGTTGACGTCGCCAGTAATGAAATGTTTTGGGTGTTGTAAATTTCCGTCCTGAAGCACAGCACGGAATATCATATTACAGTGTTGGAAAATCCTGTTGTTGGTCAGAGGACATGTTTTCAAAGCCTTTCTTGTATCTGTCTTTAGTGCCTATCGATTGAAATTCTGTTCAAAGGTTCCCCAGTGTTTATGGACAATATTATTTATACCAAAGGAACACACAGGCATACATTTTACTTTTGAGTTTGTAATGCCAGCTATCTTTGACCTAGGCATGCCTTCAACAACCGTGAAATTCTTTCCAAAATATACTAGAAAAAAAGAGCTCTTGTCACCAGTGATAACTTAAACTAATTTAGAGGTAAAGTCAATTTGTAAACAAAATAAGCTTCCAAATTTCTCCTTTTATCTCTCATTTTATTCAGAGATTTAAAAAAAAATTTCGATACAAAGATTTATCTTTCCCAGTTTGTAGCGAGCAGTTAGTTGTACGATGTATGATTCGGTCAATTTTTAATAAAAATTTTGATCACATCAAATGTTGCTGATAATCAACATCCGTGTTGATGATAGTGTCCGATTTTGGTGTTCATCTCCGACATTGGTTCTCCATTTAGATAACGTTTTAAGCCAGTGATATTGTCTTTACTCCAATCTCGCCGAATATTATGTACGTCTTTTCCAAAAAACCTGTTGAAACTTTTCATAACTTTCCATGGTAAATCTATCGATTTTCACACGCAAAGTGACATTTCTGTGTACAATATTCTACCATTACTTTTGCCATTCCTTTTGGTTTAAGGGAAAACGTACGCCTTAACTAGCCAAGCAGACTGAGTCATCGAGTGGGCAATGTAGTGAGAGTTGTTTTGGCGAAAAACCCTGACCAAAATTTTTTTTTGTTTTTTTCAATTTATTGGAGATTTGTAATCTGTTCGACAAAGCGAACATTAAACAAATTGGCTGCCACACACATACAGGATTATGAAGAGCTGACCATTGGCAGCTTTTCTTGTTTTTGTTAATAGATTAAAGAGGCACACAAATTACAAACTAAATGACAAAAACATGTAAACAAATGAACAAAAAAAATCACTTCCACTTGCTGTTGGCATGATACAATAAGTTCAAATCTTAAACAATGGGCCCATGAGGCACACATACAGGTTGACATTAACACTTAATAATGACACGAATACAAAACATACAGAACAAAACAGAACAGATATCACAGATATTATATTACAGATAATACAGAGAATACATTATAAGTTAAACCTGATGGTAAGTCTAATATTTTGTGCCTTTTTAGTCTATAAATATCGTCACTGTTATCTAACAAATTAACTGCCAGGTGGTTTGGATGTTATCTAATTTGGAGATGTGAGCCCCGCAGAGGCGCATGATTTCTTCTCTCACGGTTGGAACTTTGAGGTCGCGGTGTATAGAGTTGTTGGAGACAAAACATGGAGCGTCGACTATTGATCATAAAGTTTTGAACTGAAAGCGCTGGATAATCTCAATATTACTTGTACTAGTAGTACCCAAAGTTGAATATTATAAGTCCATACCGGTTTAAGAACTGCTTTATAGCTCAACAGTTTGGTGACGAGACTTAACCGTGATTTTCTGCCTATCAAACAGTAGATATTTCTGACCTTATGATTAAGTTCAATCTTCTTAGATGTTATATGTTTATTCCACGTTAGTCTCCTGTCCAGTGCATCCCAAGGTACTTAGCACTTTCAGCTTGCGGTATTGGTTGACCGTTAATTGTTACTGGAGGGCAGTTTGCCTTACGTGTGGTGAAGGTAACGTGGACTGACTTGGACGAATTGATTTTTATGCGCCATTTATCAAGCCATAACTGAACGCTGTTTAATGATTCTTGGAGTATAAGATATGCTATTGAGGGGTCGGAGTGTGTCGCTAGTATTGCTGTGTCATCGCCGTAGGTAGCAACAGTGGTTTCACTTGCTGACGGTAAGTCCGAGGTGAACAGGAGGTAGAGCAGAGGACCCAGGACACAACCCTGCGGAAACCTGACCTCACTGGTAATAGATGGAAGTACCATCCGAGTACTTGACTTGAAACTAAGTAGCATCCGAATACTAAGTACGTCTTTTCCAAAAAACCTGTTGAAACTTTTCATAACTTTCCATGGTAAATCTATCGATTTTCACACACAAAGTGACAATTCTGTGTACAATATTCTACCATTACTTTTGCCATTCCTTTTGCTTGAAGGGAAAACGTACGCCTTAACTATCCAAGCAGACTGAGACATCGAGTGGGCAATGTAGTGAGAGTTGTTTTGGGGAAAACCCCTGACAAAAAATGGACGGTAGTAGTGGCCATCAGGGTCGCCAGTAGCGGAAAAATGTAATACTATTACTTTATTGTCAGACTTAATTTCTGGATGATTTCTGGACATCCCTCCCCCAAAACGTTATATTTCTTATGATTAGTTTATTGGTATAGGTAGAGTTCTTATTCTTTATATGTTCATTCGACTATCTATACACATCGGTTCTTATGTTTCCCTCGATAGGATGTATCAATTTTTCTGTTGCAGCTGATTGGTACGTCTTTCATGTTTGGCTTATAATTGATTCTTTGCAAGCACTGCTTCTGGCTAGTTTTTGCTGTAAAAGTTTTACGAGCAATGCCTCTTTACTCCTATTCCTTCTACCTAATCCGAAATATTCTAAATATATTTTGAGTATTCCTAATCATTGGTTTTCCCGCTCCTGCTTTAAAGTCTACTATTACCATTCTGTGTTTAATTTCTTTACAGCTGATAAGAAAAAAATGTCTTAATTTTTATATTTAACATTCATGTAATGAAAAAAAGTAAAAAACTTGAGGTAAAATGTATTCCAACCAGCGTCTAGCTGATTTCAATATTGTAAACAATACAAGGTACTTTGTTAAAGGAGGTAGGCTATATTAAAATAAGCTATAAGGAATCTAGTCAGTTAAAGAAAGTAAGGAAATGTTTTTAATAATTATAAGAAACATAAATGAATTAATACAAACATTTATCTACTCCTATTTTATAACTAATTTTCTAAAATTAAAGAAAGTTTTCTCAGCATGCTATCAACATTATTGTTAACATAAAAAGTATTTTTGTTAAGGCAGAATGCCTATCGTTTCTTTGTACATTTTCGTATAATGTACACGATGAAACGTAAAACGTTTACACGATATTGGAATTTAAAAAAAAAAATTTTAATTAAATTTTATCTAACCGATTCTAATTTTTACAGAATACTAGGAGAGATTACCTTGTTTCTAGACTCCGTTTGACTGTGTTTTTAAACGTATTAGAATGCTGTATCGGAAGAGTCACATTGAACCACGTAGTGTAAATACTGTTGTTACCGCAGTTGTGTTTGGACGGTGTGACTTCATCAACAAACACATATTGCAGTAAACATACGCCTTCTTCCCTATTAAATGTACTTCGATATAGTTTCCCCGAGTGAGTTATTTACGGCGACGTTACACATCTCAAGGTTACTATTAAGCTTTCACTTTAATGTGGTTTCGTGTAATACTTTACTGCGACTATCTAAGCATCTATTTAGATCAAATCACTTAACAGTTTCTCGTAAAAATTATATTTAAGTCAGCAGACAACTTGATTGAAGTATACAATACTGTAAAACTGTAAATATTTTACATTAAACTGAGACGTAGAGAAAATTCTGCAGGAGAAACCATCTCTCTTTGTAGGTGTGTCAGGTTATTCTCTTGATAGCTCTCTACTTAAAACTTACTACTATTTTAAAATATTTTTCACACCGACTTGTCTTATTATATATTGTCTCGCTTACCTCTTAAAAACGCATGCCTAAACTTTCCTGTAAATAAATTAAATTATTTTATTTAAATGAAATTGAGGAATATAATTTAAGTTGCAAAATATATTGTAGTTCTTAATGTCGGTTTAACTTTTTTGAAGCTCACCCGTGGCATGATGTAGCTACCTGAATTACAGTTTACCACATTGCAAAGATCATTCAGGCAAATTACTTGCAACAATTTTAAAATTTTGTTTCTTTTGATAGAATATATTGATCACGAATAACTGACATCAAATATTCGTTTACTGAGGTTGCATATAAATAACCTGTAGTCATCTTTATACTTTATATCTACGTAGTAGCTGATATAGGATTTAAGCTGCAGGTAATCTTAATCATACTTCAGATATTAAAAAAAAATTATTTATCTGTCAGGCAATCTGATAATAAATATAGGCCTACGTTAAGTAATAAGGGCCTACCGGTGGCAACTTTCTTATTCCACTACACTCTGCTGTACTCTCACCTAATAAATTGTGGCTACTCGTGTTGCTAAGTTAGTGTTACATTTTAACAATAATACATTCAAACGATCTTGTATCAATAAATCTGGTACGTAGCGTGACTCATCAACAAAGGTTTTTATGACTTCTTTCCGTATCTTATCTACATTACTGTTGCTGTCGATCCCATGAAATTTTACTCCGAAGTGCTATATTGCTTCACAGATATCTTGTAAAATAACAGATTATGTTCAAATTATAATTTAAGTGCTTGTGCATAATCAAATACAGCTGTTCAATTTATAGTCTTAATTGTGTCAATTTAATGATTTTTGAATTTTTCACTTCATTCTTTACTCAAGTTATATGTGGCGACATTAGGAGGTTTTTTGTATACTGCAGTTACTTTTAATTTAAAGTTACTGATAGGTAACCAAAGTATTTAATTTGTTTTGATTGTTTTTATCTTGGGGTTCATACTTCTTTTCTCCTTTTCTTCAGCCATGATGGTAGGTCTAATTGTGTGTGTAAGTTCTTTAAGAATAGCTTACAAAAGGTGATACGGTAGTCGCGTCATTTACAAACGTTACCAATATGTTTTGATAAGTCTGTAGAAGTTAACTGTGAAGCTCAATTAAAACTGTGTTCTTAATTTGCTACTCTGTTGCATACCCTAAATTAGTCTTTATCTTCCCATGTTGTTTGCACATTACATTATTGGATTTATTGGAGAAAGTGTCTATCAGGTATGGGCCCTTCAAATAGATTTTAACAGCTATAGATTTTATAGCTATAGTATTTAAGAAGTAAATTAATGTAAAACGTGTTCTAATATCAGACCTTGTCACAGCCAAGGAAAATGTTAACAGTAAAATCTTTTTCCGTCGATGATTTTATGTAGTTTTATAACAATGGATTACAAGTGTTCGCCATACCCTGATGGTCAAGTATAAACTTTCTTCCTTGTAATACTTATCATTTAGTACGTATTATAGAAATAGTAATTAAATTATTATTTAAACATAAACATACATATAGGGCAATAAAACCTCAGACAGAATAAGAATAAATATTTGTAACGAATTGCATTTTTTTGAAGCGATCTACGGCCCATACTGTATAGAAACACTAATCGATAACTTAATGCAGTGAAACGAAGGAATTCTACTATTCACATTAAGGGTTAACAGACATCTCTTTTGTCTATTCCCTTTAACTTCTTAGGACAACTAAAATAACAAATATATTATTGCTAGATATATTTAGTATTTAATATTCTATAGATTTTTGCAAGTTTTTATTAATCTAAAGGCCGTCGCAGATTTAAACTTTAGAAATGGTTAAGTGGGTTACACTGGTACCAGTTTTCGTGTGTGGCGATAAATCATTCCGCGCATTGAAGGTATTTGAAGCAGACATCACCCGAACAACGACGTCGATTACCACCCGATTTTACTACTACACGATGAGAACAATTTTTAGTTAAGGGCTAGAAATTATTGTACAATTTTATAAGCGTTTTACGTAAGTGTTAATAGTTACCTGAGGTAGTGTCACTCTAATTCTCTATATGAAAATAACATGACATTAATCATCAAAAAGAACCTTTGGAGGTGTGTTTACATTATTACATTATTTAACAAATAAGCAAGCGGTGTAGACAGTCAATATAAAATAACAGGTTACTGATGAGCAAAGGATGAAACATTTGTACATTGAAAAAGTAATTATATGTACAGTAAAGATTACCAGATATAAACCAACTGTTTTCTTGCTAACGGAGTACGTTATGTAATATCCATGCGTCAGCAGAGAAACATACCTCAGTTTTCACCGAGACGCTGCAGAGATTATTGTGTGCGTACTTAAAAAATAAATCAGTTTTCATCAAACTGATTGCGTTTAGTTTTATTCAGTTTATAGCTATATTTTCCTGTCTGGTGAGTGAAATTGACTGGTCTGGATCGCCGTCGATTTTTGTGCACATAAAAGTTGTACATACTCATACGGAAAAGAATTTATAACGTGTACAAGTAACGTGTAAAGAAATATTAGAAAGAAAATTACAGACACGGATAGCTCAGGCGTACGGTGTGTCTCTAAGATGTCTTTTTAGAATAATTATAAAAGCTTCCACATTTACGGGTGATATAAAATCTTTCAGCAATCTCCATAAAGAAAACCAAGAAAGAAAGTAAAAACCTTTTCAGACAATTTCGACAAATTTACGATTACACACAATTTATTTGACGAATTATTCACGAATCTCACACGACAGAAGAAGAAAGACCAAATTAAAACTTATTTTAAAAATTTTACAAGTACGAATTAATTATATGGTAGTGTATCTAGCTTTAGACAGATTATTCGTCAAATGGGATTTGGATGGAAACATGCTGAAAACAATAAGAAACTTTTAATAGAGAAATACGGCACTAGAAACTTATGAGTTCATTATATAAAAAAATACGGCATTGCTGAGAAGAACGGCGGCCTATAGTGTACACAGACAAAACTTATTTTTACAATTCAACGTGAGTTTCAAATTTGTCCACAGACAATCACAAAAGTGCCCTGAAAACTCCAATAAATAAAGAACAGCGGTTGGTTGTATTGTAGTTCATGCTAGTGGTGAAACTCGGTTTGTGTTCAATGCGATTTATATGTTTAAATCGAATTACAAAATAGGCTATTACCACAAAAACATGAAAAACAAAAATTATGAAAACTGGATGACTGAAATGTTTACGCTGAACTTGAATAAGAACAGTCTAAGAATAACAGATAATGACCCCCACCACAAAGTACAAATAAATCCACCTCCAACATCATTAACAAAAACGGCAGGCATGATTAACTGGTTAGTAAACCATGATATCTATATTAAAACGTAAGCTCTATGCACTAATTAAACAAAATAAACTAACATTCAAAGCTTCTAAAATAGATGCTATTTTGGCAAACCATGGACATTCCGTTTTACAACTTCCACCCTATCACACTGAACTTAATCCTTCAGAACTGATTTGGGCAACCGTAAAGAAGCGTGTTATAATGAAGAAACGTGCATTTTTCTGTAGGCAGTATTATAAATTTAGCGATAAACGAATTTTATTGTATTCCTCCGGCAGACAGTACATCAAGGTCATGAAAATTGAAAATGACAACGTGAGATCGGACCAAATAATGGAAAATGCAACAGACCCTTTCGAAATTAAAATAGGACGGGATAGCAGCAGCGAAGACGACTGTAGTGATTTGAGTAATCTAATGGATAAGAATAAAACTACCAAGTGTTTTCGTTTTTTAAAATATTTGTAGTAACATGTTTTCACCAATGGTTAAGAATAAAACTACCAAGTGTTTCCGTTTTTTAAAATATTTGTAGTAATATGTTTTCACCAAGGGCCCAACGATTTTTTAGTCAATATCGTGAAAATCTAATTTCTTTTTATCTCTTTAGCTCCTTTTTATGTAAATAAAAGTTAAATATTTAATACATTTATGATTTGTATATTTTAAAATATTTTAAGTTAGTTACGTTTATCTTAGCTAACTTTATTATTTTAGTACATATGATTATCTTGCCTGTGGTTTAGATCTACGAAGTTTAGAAGTGCGTTAGTTAAGTGGGAAACCAGAATATGCTTTAGTATTGACTATATTACCACATGATTAAAAATTTGTCTGTTTTTATTTAGGTAGCTTATATTATCCTATTCTATCTCTTTATGTTCAAATTCAAATTATCTAGCCTCCTATCTCAGCTGAATTATTTTAGCTAAGACTGAAGAAGAATCAAAACCTGAATATGGCTTATTCTAAGCTTATGTAGTAAAAACCACTTTGAAGAATTCAACCAAAACTTAAGGCATTCAGTATTAACAACTTGTCATATATGTGCTTCTATAAGGTCGTAGACAGACCTTAGCTGCCGGTGCCTGTCTGTTAGATATATGTGTATGTGTTTATCATGTGTTGGGAAAGAAATATATAAGACATTTTCTAACTGATTTTTCGGCCTTAGGCTTGTCAACTCCCTTTCAGGCTTGAGCAACACAATGCGTTGAAATTGATATTTCACTCAAAATATTGGAACGTGTTTTATTTGAAACCCGAAATATTTGACCTTTGGGTTGACAGGGATAAACGATTGCAGACCTATGACGTAGACTGGCTTTTCAAACAGATAAAATTACTTGCTACAGGAGAATTTTGTTAGACTTTGTAAGTAATGTATGAGTTTATATTTTTATCTGGTGGTTTTATTCTGTCAACAGGAGAATAAGTATTCATGAGGCTTCTGAAAATGTATGCGTGCCATCTATTTTGAAATATTAAATCATTTTCAACATTCAGCTGGCGTTCAAATGTGTGAAGCTACATATATTACACAAGTAAATATTAAGTGCACACGCAGTCACGCCACCCCCCACGCACACGCACCTAGTTTTCATTATTTATGGTATATACTAAAGTGTTGACCATAAGCCAATATGACTATAAAACAAGGGTCACCTTTTTCAGTACCTTTCACTACAACTAACAGTTTGCAGGAAATTCAGATAATTCAGTATTCAGCTTGTGTTTTTCTCGGACTTTCTGTGACCTAGTTTATACTTTCCGTTCTGTTTTCTCATTCCCGGGTTTTTTGTTGTTGTTAATGCACTGACTACTACATGGACGTATAATTAATTTTGTCAGTATTTGTCTTGTTTGGAAAATCTTGCTGTTTTACATTAGAAGTGAATTTTGGCTTTTCCGAGATTTCATGAGTCAGAACATAAAAGTGCATAATTCGGTCAAATTTATCTTCCACCTGCGTATCATATCTGTTTGTTTTATATTTGCTATAATACGTTTTTAATTTCTTCGTGCAAAGTTAGACTTTAAAAATTTGTCAAATACTGGCGTCTAATTCATGTAAAAAGTTTGCGTTAGGGATATATTTAAAAATTTCCCTAAATTATATATTTTTATCGTTATATCTAAAAAAAATTCTTATAAATTTTATAAAAGTACTTTTCTAGATAATTGGGAAATTGAGGTTACTTAGCGTTAGAATTTGATTTAGGTTTCTTTGTTTGTCGTATAATAATCGACATTTACCTATAAATACGGATATGTAATTTGCTTGTATATTTTTGCATGCTATAATAGTGATTCAGATTTTATAAGTACAATTATGATTTAAATAAACTGTTCATAGATGGTATTATACTGTTTGTTAGTTAATCCTTTCGCTTTTTTTTAATTACTGTAATACGAATCAACATATTTGTATTATCAAAGTACATCACGAAACAGACAAATTGGATGTTACAATGGCTGTATTGTCACAATTTAAATTCAAATTTTATTCGTTCGGAAAGAAAACATACACTCACACACACACTCTCATACTCACATTCACACTCACACAAACACAAACACAGACATGTTTATTTTGTAGTTTCAGCAATTTAATTACTGCCGCTTAATTTGCAACACCCGTAATTCCGCACAAACACAGTGGTGATGTATCAGAAAAATAATTAACTACTTAGAGACAAACGTGTCACCACAAAGTGTTAGCAACATAGTTAAGTATGGTTACAAAATTACTAATTAAATAACATGATCATGAACATCACCATTTTTAAATTCCTTTAGCTGTCCGCCAATAATTTTGTTTTGTATATATCTGCTTGTTTTCTCCCTCTCTCTCTGTAGATTAATTTCTTTTCATGTGTCCCAATTCTCCATAATTTTGTCTCTAGTTCGGCTGCGGAATCATGTTTTCTATTCATATAGCCTACGTAAATCATGCCTTTATTTCTTCAATCCTCAATGACACTTGTCTTGCAGATAAGTTTCTACGTACAACACTAGATTCCATAATCTGTGTACCACAAAATTATGTAAAAATTCCGCCAGAACTGGCGTGTTCGCACTCGCGCACGCTCGCACCAACACACACACACACACACACACAGATGAAACGCAATACGTTGTGAATGAAAACAAGAGTTGCATTTGACAAGTGTTCTACGGACGATGAAAATCGCTATGACAGGCAAATATTTTTCTTGTTGTTGTAAGTGACAATCGCTGTTGTGACAATCGGAGACAGGTTTGAAACTGTTTAGTCAATCTTGAACAGGAATGGTATGTTATTCTTATGTATAACCATGTCCGGTAGCTCATTTTTTATTTCTTAGAAACAAATTTTTCTGTTACACGAGTTTTTCTTTTACTAGGTCAACGTCGTATGTTTTGTGAGTCGGCAAGCCGTGTTTCAAGACACATGACGAGGCTACATCCCCCGATACACTCTCATACAAGCGACATTCAGGTCCTCACACACTCAGGAGGACAAATTTGGAATTTCACACCGGGACCGGTAAAATTACTATGAACTAATAATTTAAAACAAAAAAACAGCATGCAACAAAGATAATGGCAAAATAAAAAAAAATTGTAAAAACATTTTGTTACGACAAAATTGTTGTCTGTATCTCATGGATCGTGGTGTTGTACAGTGGAATCAAATACAGACGCCAATGAAGTCATTAATTACTAAAAAGTAACAATTGTTAATCGACAAGGTACTCTCATACAATAATTGAAGTTAAAGTGGACCACACGCAATAATAATGTCAACTATAAGAGTTCCGCACTATTCTAAAACACACTAATCACTTTCCACTAATCGGCAACAGCCACTTGTTCCGCACTCTACAATGACGCCAGGTGTAACTGAATAACTAATCCGGCCGGCCACACATAATTTGCTTAGTTACAAGTACTAGAACAGTCTGAAATACTACCTCACTGCACGGCCTTGACAGAGACACTGCGCCTGAGAAACGTGTAAAACCTTTTCTCAGAAACGTAACTGCAACTGCCGATTTGAGATTGTTATGTAACTGTCGTAGTAATTTAAATCTGTAAATAGTTTGTATAAAATATAAATACGAATTGATGTAGGGAATTTTTAAAGAATGAAAAGTAAGAAATTCTTTATGAAGATTTAATTGAGAATAAAAATGCTAAGCATTTAAATTATTCTCTTACAGTGAAACCCCCCTTTTGTTTTTCTAAGTTTTTGTAATTTTTTTTTGAATTTTTGTTTTATTTAATTTTATTTTTTTTTGTTTAAGTTTTTTTCTAAAAGGGGAGAGACATCATATTTAGAACTAGGTGAAAAACCTAGAGGAAGCAAAAGTGTGCAAGGCCCAAATACAATTACAGACATGTCCCCCCAGGTGAATGACAGGACTTGCAAATGAAAAAGAAAGTCTTTTAACCAACAAGCGTGTGCTTTATTAAACATGCAAGATGTTACATAAATGACAAGTTCTTGATTGTGTGAGCACACCATTAAAGGCAGAATTATATATATATATATGTATATCAATTAATTCATAATGTCACAAAGTAAGTGAATTCGATATTAGCATAATTGCAAAATTTCTGCCCGATTATGTATGAGTCAAAGTTAGTAATAATCTCATTCATAAAAGCAATACTAATCCATAAGTGTTGTATAGTATCAAATAGGCTAGCCTGTTGTCTCAGTAAGCACATTTATGGTTTTTCTCTTTTTTAAATCCGTTACATATTCCCCCAGCAAAATATAGTAAAATTACACACACAAACACATATACGACATGAATAACAAAACATCCCTCATTTCAGCACTAACTTCCTCATAAACCCATTCCAACTACAGTAAATGAATGCACCCTAATATGTATAGATAAGTACAAATATAAATGACAGCGTAAACTGATTATCTCAGCTCCTAAGCATAGATTTGCCTTGGTGGTTCACACCAGAGAATGTAAGTGACCGCCCCGAAACTCAACCAGCTAAACGACCCTGACTTTAATCATTAAGCGCTAAGTATGTGTGTGAAAGAAAATAGTTTCTCATCTAAAGCATCAGACAGCCCTCATTACGTGATTAAAACTCAGCCATGACCAGATGACAAGATAGCACAAGATAATTAACTCCCTAATGGTCTTAATTAGATGAAAAGTTAGATCTTACAGCAAACTGCGGATGTGTGTGTATGTGTGTAATTTCTTACACATTATACAGTTATAAGATACTTCATTAGGTGTACTGCGGTAATGTTTACACATGCAATAACATAATTGAACATGAGAGTTTGTGCTAGCGTATAACGTTCAGAACTTCACGAGTGAGCTTCTGGCGGCTTCTGTGCATTCACCATGTTGTAGAGAGAGAGAAATAGATAATCAGAATTTTCCCACCTGGATTGTCCGGTGTACTTAGTCCGTATAGGCGCGGATCAGTGATGTCACAGTCGTGTCACAAGTCCCGGGTGCAGCTTAGCGTTGGAAGAGTCCTAAGTTGTCCTCGACTGACGGCATCGTGGCTATAAGATCGTCTCTGCCATTAGGGTGGACAGATGTACGTCCACCCGACACCCATCTCGCCCTTGTTCGAGCACCTGGACATACAATAGGTTGTAGAGGGTGTCATAAAGAAAATACGCCACATAGGCCGTCCACATTAACTTCCAACACTAACTTTACACATCAACAGCACACGCACATCGCCACTAATTCATATTAAACAGTATTAAGCTGCTCAGCTGTGACTTATTTCACTTATGTACCAACTACCTTTTAAGTATTTCGTTGAAATATGACAATTAATTAATTACGCATTTCATAACTGTTAATAACACCAAACACAGCTGAGTGCGAGATGCTTTAGTATTTTCTTTATTGAAGACAATTTAGCCCACAACATTTACACTCATATCAATTTAATTTGGTAATCGCGTTAACGCACACATCGAAAACTGCTCTACACACACACACAAGTATAAATTTATAATAGAGGCTGAAACGTAAAAATATATTTGGGGTTAGAATATTTTCAGAACGCGCTGACTTGTACATACCTGGAGCTACACTTTATCTAGCCAACCATAGTGATAGCCGAGGAAGTCCAGAACAAACGGTAGCCGCCAGTCGAGAGCAGATGACCAGGTTGGAGGATAGAATAGAAATGAGGCCGATTCAATGTTTCGGCCTAGCCAAGTAAACTCTGGATGCAGGAACGTACAGAAATAGCTGGCAGCGCCAGCTGTATTGCGTAGCTGCACAACATTTGTGTGCCAACAACAAACTACCGTAGCCGTGTGGCCGTGCGTGACGTCAGCGGCGCTCGTTTTTAAAATTCTTATAATACGCTGCCGAACCCAGTACGGCACACCCTCACCCCAAAAGGGCAACATGGTTGACCCAAAACAAACCAGTTCTCAAGCACGACGGCTGCGGGAAACCTGGGAAATCTCAGAATCTAAATAGCTCTTGGTGGGTTCGGTAACACAGGAAAACGAAAAGCAGAAGGAAGAGGTGTGAGTCAGTGAATGTGTGTCTGAAAGAGAAGATGTAAGTGTGAGTCCTGCATACTCGCCGGGCCCTGGTCCGCATGCAGATATAAGAGACAGAAAAGAACAGGAGAAAGAGAAGAATCGCAGGCGCCTGCTCTGAGTACCGACCACCAAGGCCTCCCAAAACTAATAACTGAGATCCAGGAACCCAAATAGTATCCCCCCTTTTTGTTTTATGGGACAAACTGTCACCACGAACTCATGCCCTATGGCAAAACTTTAGCTTGGAAATATGAGTGGTTACTCTTTCAACATCCCCACCGGGATCACCCAATTTCACTGTAACGGGCGACACAAACCGAAGAATGGGGTATGGTCCCGACCAACGATAACATAATTTAGCGGCCCTCCTATCTATGGCTGAGCTGATCGGATGGCTCTGGCAGTAGACCAAGTCGCCAATCTTAAATGGGTTCGGAGTTCGCCCCTGATTGTAGCGACTACGGACGCGTTCGTGCGCACGAAGCAAATTCCTCCGGACCTCCCGCCATCTGTCCACAGTCGTGACCTTCGGATCGTTAGGTAGAAGATCCTCAATGTGCCACAAATTGTCCAACGGCAAACTTGGCGAGAAACCAAACATGACTTCAAAGGGTACGGCCTTGTGACTCTCGTGTAGGGCCGTGTTAAATGCCAATTGCAACCACTTCAAATTGAGGTCCCAACAATCCTGTTGTTCAGCATGGTAGGCGATGAGAGCTGAACGGAGATTCCGGTTAAATCTCTCCGCGTGGGACGGTTGAGGGTAGTACGGGGAAGTGGTCACATGTTTGATGCCGTTAGAGAAACACATTCGCCGGAAATCTTTCGAAATGAACTGTGGTCCATTGTCAGAGACAATGGTGGACGGAAAACCGAAATGCTGAAAGACATGGGACTGTAGCATAAGGATGGTTGAGCGAGTGTTTGCCTGTCGTAAGGGCAGTAGCCAGACAAACTTGGAAAAAGCATCCACACAAACAAGTAGGTAAGCGTTACCCGACTTGCTACGAGGGAAAGGTCCCACGTAGTCTATGAATAACTTCTCCATTGGTTTGCTCGCCACATCAGATGACAATAGACCCAATTTAGTGTTTTGAGCAGGCTTACTCAAGCCACAGAGATGACATGCCTTCACACGAGCCGCGATGTCCCTGTCCATGCCCTTCCAGATGAAATGCCTCCTAATACTGGAAATGGTCTTCGAAATTCCCTTATGGCCACCTATTGGGGAATCATGATAGTAACTATCTGCTAGGCAGCACAACCTTCGGGGCACGTCCTTTTCGTTCTCGGCAGCACAGGACGCCCTTGGACAGAAAATATGGAACCTGCACGTTACCCTCTTTTAGGTGTTGGATGATAGGACCCAACTCTTCATCATTTAACTGATGGGGTAACACATCAGTAAAAGCCAAAGGAAAATCCAGCAGAACGGAACAGGGTTGCTCAGAATTGGCTTCGCTGGGTTGTGAGAACATACGTGACAAGGCGTCTGCAACAACATTTTGTGTTCCCCGGATGTGTTGCACTTTGAATTTAAAGGATGAGATCTTGACCACCCAACGCCCTATTTTACCCAGCTGCCGGGGATGAGCGAGAAGCCAGGAGAGAGCCTGATTATCGGTCTCCAGGATGAACTCAGCGTGTTCCAAGAAACGCCTGAACTTATCTAGAGCGTACACGACAGCAAGACACTCTAGTTCATACACTGAAGACTTCCTTTCTTGTTGGGTCAAGGTTCGGGATATAAATGCCACCGGCTGCCTAGCACCATCGACTTCCTGGGACAGAACCGCCCCGAGCGCAACAGAACTCGCGTCCGTTTGCAAAATGAATTTTTTTGAAAAATCAGGCATCCTCAACACAGGGGGAGAGACGATCGCCTCCTTGAGGGTATCAAAGGCCCGCTGTTGCCTCTCTCCCCACACAAATTTGGTACCCTTCTTTCTGAGTTCGTTTAAAGGTACGGCAATCTCCGCGGCATTAGGGATAAATCTACGATAAAAATTGACCATGCCAACGAATCTGGCAACACCTTTCGCATCCCTAGGGGGAGGAAAATCTCGGATGCCTTGTGTCCTCTCCGGGTCGACCGTCACACCCCCATATGAGACGAGATGCCCCAAAAACGAAATACTCTTTTGTGCAAATTTGACTTTGTCTGGATTGATAGTGAGGCCAGCACTCCTCAATCGGCACATCACCTCTCTCAGGTGACCCAGATGCTCCTCGAACGTTTTGCTGTAGACTAAGAGGTCATCAAGATAATTGAAAATGAATTTAAATTTCACATCATGGAATACAGTGTCGATTAGTCGCGTGAGGGTTTGAGCCCCCACGGCCAGACCCATGGGTACTCTAGTATATTGATAAAGATTCCATGGCACACAGAATGCAGTATAAGGGCGGCTTTCCTTAGACAGAGGAATCTGATGATAAGCGGCATTGAGGTCAAAGATGGTGAAGTACCTGGCCCCACTAAACCAATCGAAAGCGGAATGTAAATCGGGAAGAGGAACTGAATCCACCTCAATATTAGCATTTAGTTTGCGATAGTCTATGACCATACGCTGTTTACCCCCAGGCTTGGGCACCAGAAATGCTGGACTTGCATAACTTGAGTTGGAAGGTTCAATGACCCCTTGTTTAAGCAACTCTTGAACCTTCTCTCTAAGAACATCCATCTTTGGAGGAGCGAATTTGTATGGTTGTGAACGTACTACAGCGGAGTCCGTCAAACGGATCTTATACTCCAAAAGATGTGTGAGCCCCAAGTTGGGAGTTAATACAGTGGGGAACTGCTCACACAAATGTTCCAAAGCATGCTTCTGGGACGGAGTGAGATGGTCTCTTTCTGAATCGGGACACACAACCTCTTGGATACCTCCCTTGGCTCCGCGGTACCCAAGGAAAGGAATGACAACCTCCCGATTGAATTTAAAATAACAGTGGTGCCCTTGTATGTCTAAAACGAGACCACTCTTGGAGATGAAATCGGCACCCACAATGCAGTCGACTCCCAGAGCCGGAGAAACCAAAAACCGCCACACCCATGAAAAACACTCGATTTTAATACTTAGGGAAACCACCCGGGAGATGGGCAGAATTTCCCGCGATGCAGTCCAGCATACCACGGAAGACCGATCCGACCCTAATAGTAAGCCCTGTTGTTCAAGGTCCTCACATACTCTAGATGAAATAATGGATCGGGCTGATCCAGAGTCAACCAAGGCTCTGAGCTGACCCTTTTTCAACTCGATCGACAGGAAGGGGCATACTGAACTGTAGTTGGGGACAGTTCGCAGGACCTTGGAGCCAGATGATCTGGGATTTACTACCCGCCTGGGGTTAAGTGAAACTGGAACAAAACGGCCTAACGGGGAAGACCACTCCCTACTTATCTTCCCCGAGAGCTTACGTTTTTTGAAAAGTTACCATTTCGGGAAGTCCCTTGACGCCGTCTAGCATCGTTACAATAGCGCGCAACGTGACCGGATCTATGACACCTAGAACAGAATAACTCTCGTACCTCACAGCTCTGAACCGGCGCAGGCCGAGGACCCCAAGACCCGGGCTGCCCGACTCGTCGCTCTAAATAAGGGCGATCTGAACGCCTCCTAGCCTCGTGGGCCCTAATATCGTCATTACCCCGTATAGTGGTTGACTCGGCACACAGCCGGTCCAAATCAATAAAACTTTGGGGACGGACAGCGAATGTCAAACGTGACCGTTCCTCCGGCGTCACGCCCTCCAAAATAGTGTGAATAATTTCAGACTCAGACAACCCCAGCCTCAGGATCCGGGTCGCGTCTTTAACACTGGAAATGAAATGAGCAAGGGACTCTCCGCTTGCTTGAACTCTATAAAAATGTTTATGTCTTAACCGGTCGTGTAACCTTCCCGGTACGAAAGCGTCCAGGACTTCCCGATGGAAATGGTCAATGCCACCGCCATCCCTAAGGGTACTTGTCACGCGCTCAGCCATAGATCCCCGACAGTACGGGTAAATGAGTTCAAGAAAAGTCCGCTCCGACAGCCCAGGGAAATCGGCCAACTGAAAAAATATGCGCAAGAATCTCAAAAGCGCCTCGGGATCCAGACCATCGACAACTGGGAGACGCTGAATGACATCCGACAGTGGGTTAGGGAGCTTGTGATAGCTCGCTGTAGCCATATCCGAAAAGGCAGGAACATGGGCAGGGGGTTCCACCCTGGCTGCCGTCTCAACAGAAGATGAAGAAGAACCGGAATTCGCATCCACGTGGCGACGCTGGCCGAGAGAAAACTCCCGCAATGCCATCGCCACTTGCTCCCTAAGAGTGACAACATTTTTCTCTAATTCCGAGGTGGTAGCCTGTGATTCAGCATTCTGTAAACGGCATAGAACATGTTGTAAACGTTGGCGTACCCTCTGTGTAGCCATAGAGGTGGGTGCCGCCGACTGCAGGCCTTCGGCCAAATCGCGCAGTTCTGAAAATTTTTCCGAGCACAGCTCCACCTCGGCTGTGACATCGGTAAGTAATACTCTCCCACTCGGTGCTTCACCGGAGGCAAGAGCCTCGCGGAGTTGCTTCCTTAATGAAACAACAGTCTCCTGCGGCTTCCGTCCCCGGAACCGGACCTCCCACTCGAGCTCATCTTTGACAAACAAGTCCACATTCACAGAAATGGACATGACCGCGCAATCCACACACACACCACGTAAAAGCAATAATTAAAGAGAACGACAGGAAGAACTTGATCATACAAGCGGCTCCAGAATGCTCTAGCGATACGACGAGATGGGTGTCATAAAAGCAGAGAAACAGCCACATAAAATGCCCAGAAGAGAACACGACACAAAACAACCAAACTAACTCACTACATACCATCCACCAAGTACACATAAAATTCGATATAATCGAAAATATAAACTATCACATCCATGCCCTTGGTCGGACCATAACCGCATTCAAAATACATGGTACTGCAACGCAACGCCCTCAATAAACAATTACCATATAACGGGGTGCTATAAAACACGTAGTCTAATCCAGGAGACAAATCACAATCAAAATCGACAAGTATTGACGGCCCTCATCACGTCCAGACTCTGTATGAGCTCCAGGGTATGTGCAAGTGAAATCAACCAGCACACATTCATAAAAAAAAATCAATCACATTCCTATAACCCCTTTTTCAAAATTCATCTCACACTCAACATCACAAAATAATCACTTAAACACTAACACATATTAAATTATTTTAAACTTCATCAACCCCTTATTCATTTTATAAAATGTGCTATTTTTTTTTTTTTTTGGTTATTCTTTCTATTAATTCGTTATACTACCATTAAGTTTTCTTGCAACACTTGGATTCTAATTAAAAATAATTTGAAATAATTTGCAAGTCCTAACACCAGCTGACATGTCTGTAGCCACACCAAGTTTCATTTAAGGAAATAAATGTAAGTCCCCAGATTCTAAAATTTCTCAAATTCAAAAGGAAAAAAAAATAAGGCAGAAATAATACCTACTACCTACCTAGAATCATAACCCCGCTCTGCTACCATTTGAAACCCCCCTTTTGTTTTTCTAAGTTTTTGTAATTTTTTTTTGAATTTTTGTTTTATTTAATTTTATTTTTTTTTGTTTAAGTTTTTTTCTAAAAGGGGAGAGACATCATATTTAGAACTAGGTGAAAAACCTAGAGGAAGCAAAAGTGTGCAAGGCCCAAATACAATTACAGACATGTCCCCCCAGGTGAATGACAGGACTTGCAAATGAAAAAGAAAGCCTTTTAACCAACAAGCGTGTGCTTTATTAAACATGCAAGATGTTGCATAAATGACAAGTTCTTGATTGTGTGAGCACACCATTAAAGGCAGAATTATATATATATATATATATATATATGTATATCAATTAATTCATAATGTCACAAAGTAAGTGAATTCGATATTAGCATAATTGCAAAATTTCTGCCTGATTATGTATGAGTCAAAGTTAGTAATAATCTCATTCATAAAAGCAATACTAATCCATAAGTGTTGTATAGTGTCAAATAGGCTAGCCTGTTGTCTCAGTAAGCACATTTATGGTTTTTCTCTTTTTTAAATCCGTTACATATTCCCCCAGCAAAATATAGTAAAATTACACACACAAACACATATACGACATGAATAACAAAACATCCCTCATTTCAGCACTGACTTCCTCATAAACCCATTCCAACTACAGTAAATGAATGCACCCTAATATGTATAGATAAGTACAAATATAAATGACAGCGTAAACTGAATATCTCAGCTCCTAAGCATAGATTTGCCTTGGTAGTTCACACCAGAGAATGTAAGTGACCGCCCCGAAACTCAACCAGCTAAACGACCCTGACTTTAATCATTAAGCGCTAAGTATGTGTGTGAAAGAAAATAGTTTCTCATCTAAAGCATCAGACAGCCCTCATTACGTGATTAAAACTCAGCCATGACCAGATGACAAGATAGCACAAGATAATTAACTCCCTAATGGTCTTAATTAGATGAAAAGTTAGATCTTACAGCAAACTGCGGATGTGTGTGTATGTGTGTAATTTCTTACACATTATACAGTTATAAGATACTTCAGTAGGTGTACTGCGGTAATGTTCACACATGCAATAACATAATTGAACATGAGAGTTTGTACTAGCGTATAACGTTCAGAACTTCACGAGTGAGCTTCTGGCGGCTTCTGTGCATTCACCATGTTGTAGAGAGAGAGAAATAGATAATCAGAATTTTCCCACCTGGATTGTCCGGTGTACTTAGTCCGTATAGGCGCGGATCAGTGATGTCACAGTCGTGTCACAAGTCTCGGGTGCAGCTTAGCGTTGGAAGAGTCCTAAGTTGTCCTCGACTGACGGCATCGTGGCTATAAGATCGTCTCTGCCATTAGGGTGGACAGATGTACGTCCACCCGACACCCATCTCGCCCTTGTTCGAGCACCTGGACATACAATAGGTTGTAGAGGGTGTCATAAAGAAAATACGCCACATAGGCCGTCCACATTAACTTCCAACACTAACTTTACACATCAACAGCACACGCACATCGCCACTAATTCATATTAAACAGTATTAAGCTGCTCAGCTGTGACTTATTTCACTTATGTACCAACTACCTTTTAAGTATTTCGTTGAAATATGACAATTAATTAATTACGCATTTCATAACTGTTAATAACACCAAACACAGCTGAGTGCGAGATGCTTTAGTATTTTCTTTATTGAAGACAATTTAGCCCACAACATTTACACTCATATCAATTTAATTTGGTAATCGCGTTAACGCACACATCGAAAACTGCTCTACACACACACACAAGTATAAATTTATAATAGAGGCTGAAACGTAAAAATATATTTGGGGTTAGAATATTTTCAGAACCCGCTGACTTGTACATACCTGGAGCTACACTTTATCTAGCCAACCATAGTGATAGCCGAGGAAGTCCAGAACAAACGGTAGCCGCCAGTCGAGAACAGATGACCAGGATGGAGGATAGAATAGAAATGAGGCCGATTCAATGTTTCGGCCTAGCCAAGTAAACTCTGGATGCAGGAACGTACAGAAACAGCTGGCAGCGCCAGCTGTATTGCGTAGCTGCACAACATTTGTGTGCCAACAACAAACTACCGTAGCCGTGTGGCCGTGCGTGACGTCAGCGGCGCTCGTTTTTAAAATTCCTATAATACGCTGCCGAACCCAGTACGGCACAACAGTAGTTCATGTTGTGTCTACTACGTTGATTTTATTTGACATATATTCTATTTCAAGATTCTTCCTTTGTTAATTGTCAGTGATTTATTAATGCCTGCCAGACGCCTAAGATAAAATAAATTTTATTTTTATTATATGTCAGTACGATGTTATTAATATCATGCATATTTAAATGTATATGGCAATTCTGAGAAAGGGTATATATATATATATGTGTGTATATATATATATATATATAAATTTTAGTTTTGTTTTCAATGAAACACAGTTTAGTCATTTTCAAATTTATCTTGATTATTTCATTTCATGATACACTCTTGTCTCTACAAAATTAATCTTTATAAGTACTATAGTGTTTGGATCTAACTCAAATGAGATGAAATGCTATGATCTGGTTGGGTAACTGAATGTATTTGTTTGGGTACCTAATATACCACCATCGACGCAATAGAACGTAACGAGACGTGTGTTTGTGTGTGTGTGTCTGTATGTGCGTGTGTGCGTGTGTGCGTGTGTGTGTGTTTTATGATAATATTTGCTTCTGCAATTACAGTTTGCTTGTTTTCAATCTCCTTATTTCTACCTGAGGGAATCTGATTTTATGAAATCTACATTATGTAGAAATGCAGAGATACTTAAAAATATATCCAAACTCTACTTGTAGAATAATTATTATTATAAAACACACACACACACACACACACAAACACATACGTATTAATTTTACTACATGAGAAAACACTTATTACAGTTTATTTACTTAACTGCTATATATTCCTAAAGTCTCTGTAAAATTAACAAATTGTTGTATAGACGTGTGTTTTAATGAAGCAACTAAGAACTTAGATACTTTCAGACGTACGATTTACTACATGTCTACTTCTGCTTATGTTGAGTTTTTTCTAACAAACTAGCTTATTAAATTTTGAAACACACTCGTAAATGAATAATTTTTCCACGAAACGTAAAACACACACACACACACACTTAAACATCGATATAACAATAATCATGAGGAAAACAAGTATATTTATATTTTCCTACTAGCACGTTATGTGACTCTAGACCAAAATTACAGTTTCCCGAAAACTAATCAGATAACATGAATCTGATGTATACAGACATCGCTCCCATCCTAGTTATAACGATTAACAATCGTCATGCGAATTTTCTAAACTGAATCTCTCTCTCTCTCTCTCTCTCTCTCTCTCTCTCTCTCTCTCTCTCTCTCTCTCGATAGGGTTTGCAATGACCAGTGCTTACCTTTAACCTACAGCTACAAATGATGAACTGTAAGGAAGGGTAACAAAAGCAATTGGATGTCGCAAAACGTTGTACATTTGACGACTTAAAATGTGTATGTGCACCGACTTATGTTGCTATCCTTGAAGCAGTGACAATCAAGGCCAAATTTTCAAAAAAATAAATTTCAATTTTTTGAACAGTTAAGAACGAACCCCTTAGAATAACAACGAATAGTCCTGCGTAAATAAATACGAATGTATAGGATATGAAACGTCACCACGATACTGCTTTACTAACTTAAAATTAAGATTTATGAAAAGTCGAGGACTATCTGCCTACCTTCCTAAAGCAAATACCTAAATTTATTTGTTAAGCGGCTCTTAAGTCAGGCAGAAAGAAGACTTTGAATAAAAACAATCAATAAAAATAAAATAAAAAACACAGGTAAATAGAAATACAAAAACACAAGTGTTATGGGTGAAAGAAATCCGTTGTGCTCCATATTACTGTTTCAATTAAGATTTTGTTTTCCACACAAAGACTGTGTATGGCTGTAATGAAATGTTGGGGAATCCATTATTACCCAGAAGGTGCCTCTATTCACTGTGTCAAATGCATTTCCAAAAGTCGTTGAAAGTGGGATATTCTCTGTGCTTTCCGATGACCTGGACTATTGTGAAGATGCAATCTAAGCATAATTTGCCCCTCAACAAACCATGCTGGGACTCTGAGAAAATAGCCACCGTTCAATCGATATTGCAAAATTATGTAACAAATATATTAAAAAACATTGACCAAATTATACCAAATATTCATACATATATAAAATGGATAATACTGTGCCATGGTTATATTAAAAGGTAAACACCACGGCCAGTTTAATTGTATTTCCGTGCGTTCAGTGCATTATCGCGGGATGTTGGGATGCCCGCTTTCGATATCGAGAATTAGCCGGCCGCTGCGACCTTGATTGGTGACGTCATTTGGTTGGCAGTGGCGTCTGTTCCTGACAACAAGATTTAGACAGTAACGTTTTAGTTTTATAAATTCGCGCAGCGTCTTCAGCCTAATCTTTTCTCTTTCAACTTGGTGCGGCTTGGATTGTGACGGTGTACCGTGATATACTACTATGAGTAGATAATCCGATAAAGAGCTTCAGGTGAGGCAGTATTGAGGGTTTATATTAATATTAATCTAATTGTGGCTTGTGTGTGTGAAATGTAACGATAGTGTGTGCGTGTGGCTCAGGCTGTCCATGTTTGTGCCGGTAAAAATACAAGCACGTGGTAAAATTATTTTGCAGTGAAGTTAAAGAAATAATGTTAGAGACAGAGTAAGCTTAAATAAAAGAATTAAAGGAAGTATGAATTTATAATTGTGGTCCATGAAGTCTGGTTATTAATTGAAATAGTTATAAATGTAATAGCAGAGACCACATGCTCGTCAGTCATTCATTCTGTGAAGTTAAACATACAAGGTAACCCATAAAAATTGTTTAAGCTTAAAGTGTAATGATTTCTGTGTGACAAGGTGAAATTTAAAATTAAAATTAAAAGCCTGAAGGGTGATTTTGACCGGAGGTAATGACCGGCATTTGCGGTATTGAAATTATAGTGGTGTGTGTGATCTGAGTGCATTGACGAAGGAATGTAGGGGTGGTATGTGCATTTCTCTGAATCAAATATACACGTAAAATTTTTCACAAGTTTCCCCGCTTTAGTCGGGAGGAAAGGGGTCGACGAGATGGGCACTCATCATCTTCGCCCATCCGCAGAGCCTGCGTAAGAAGCCCCTACGCCGTCACGCCATGGGGCATCATTCTTCACACCCAACTGGAAATGCAGGAATATTCTTAATGCAATCAGAAAGATCAGGTGGGAACTTTCCTTTTATTTTATAAACTTCACACACGAAATACTCCGCAGTTTATCGGGTAACGCACAGGCAGAAACTTAGTTCTAGAAATCAGACTCATGCTTCAGAGTTAACATTACTGAACATGTTTTGTGAAGACATGCTAAAGTGTGGACAGTGAAGACTGTGTTATGAATAACTTATAAGTATTCGTGTATTGATTTTGCATAATGTCAAGGGTTACCATTGTATAATATAAATATTTAATTCTATTTTGTGCAAAAAGAAGCCAATTTAAAAATTTTTTGTAACAAAATCCAGACCTTAAGAAAATGTAATACCCAGAGAGTACTTGCATCTACCTGTCGTATGACTTGTGATCCTGCACGTTCCATTTTTTCTGTTCTTTATATTCTAAATTTAAATTCCTGTTGATTTAGTTATTTATTATTTGGTTCTGCTTGACTATTCAATTTATAATAGTACAATAAATTTCATATATTTAATTAACATAAAAAAAAATTAAATTACATATTTGAATATTTAACATATTTAGTTGATTTAGACATATTGTAAATGTCAGTAATCTACATTATATCAACTGACTCAAGTTGTCCGTGATAAAGATTATATACACTATTATAACGTAAAAGATATTGGTTATTTATTGGATTACTTTTTTTTAACAATCACCCATTGTTTCTCTTTACTCTTACAATAATTGATACATGTTAAAAATTTTGTATAGGCTAATACTTACAAGGCATGTACAAGGCATAATATTTTGTAAAAGTGCATTCTGAAGGAACTTAAAATTAGATTATTATTTATAATATTAAAACTGTATTACTATTACACTATTTATTATCTAAAGTGTAATATGAATATGTAGGTAAGCGTAGGCCTAGGATGAAACGTGAATTTCTTCTTTCCGAATATTTAAGTTTAGTTTCTTCAACGACGTAGAAATTTACTTTCCCTTGCTGTTGTATTAACGTAATCTGTGTTCTGTTTGTACAGCGGGGACACTTACGAAGTCACCATGGAGCGGTATGAAATTCAGATTGCTTCATACATTATTCTCGCACGTTATACGTTGTTCCACTAGTAAGACAAAACAGTATTCAAATTGACCTACATTCATAAATTTACTTGAAAAATTTAGATTGTTGTCTACTAATACTCATATTAACCAAGTGTTACATAGCAATTTGCTATTGATAAAAACATACATCAGCATAATTCTAGATTTACATTGGGGATAGACAAAACCACCCGTTTGCTAACACGTGGTGGAAAGCATAATTGGTTGGTCAAATTATCCTGAATGAATTACTTACAGAAATACTCTTCATTGCGTGGGTGCGTGAGATTCTCAAAAATAATTTTCTTCAGTCATGTAGGGCCTAAGTTAATAGGTGCCTCGAAGACTGAAATTTGCAAAGAAATATTGAAACAGTTTAGATACTTATTAAAATTGTTAGCTACCAGTCTTTATATTTCAAGTACTATTGATTATTGCTTTTTTTGGTTTCCTGTCTGTAACTCATTTACTGAAAGATTGTTCTACCAAGAAGTACACATTCTATAAAGCTTTGTAGGAAATTCATCATCACTTTTTCATCGTCATCATCATCATCATCTTCATCGTCGTCGTCGTTATCTCTACCACCACCGTGTCAGGCAACATTTACCCATAGTACACAGGTTTCTCCCAAACTATTTAATGTCTCCTGTCTTATGATTTCTTGCTACAGTCACTGACGGCAAACCCTCTGATCTCGTCTATCCACCTCACTGCCAGATGTCTTCCCAATATTTTAACGGCACTTAGTCTTAGTATCAAGTCTTGATAAAGCAACAAGAACAACAAACAGATTATAAGAAAAATTAAATTAAAAATTCAATTTCGAACATCAGATAGGTCTCAATTGAGGATGGGTAAAACTTTCTAATTGTTTAAAACCTTTTCTTTGTAAATATAACTTTAAATACAGTAATCACCGTTTCTTTCCTTAACGTAAAATGTCCCAGAGGTATTAATGGGGCTGCTTTGACACTGTTTTAAAATAAACAAAATTATGTAAGAGCTCATGAACATAAAAAAGTGAGGTAAAAAGTAAGTAAATACAATGGCAAAAGAAATTCAATGATTCTGTGTATTTAATCGTAATCTACAACAATAGTTCACAAGAAGTTGGATTAGCACTAAAGTAATTGATCAGAATAAATAAATTTATTTAATCCTACCTACGACCACACAACAATAATCAAAGAAAACATTAGTAGGTACCACGTCATATTTATTTATCGTTAAGTTATCAACATTGTTTCTAACTTTCGTTTTATAGTAAAAGGAATAAATAAATAAAGTAGACAATAACAATGTATATGGCAAAATACATACACAATTTAAAGATTATATAAGATAGGAGTGTGGGTCACAGGAGTGATATGAATAAATCGTGTAGAAGAGACTTCCTTAAGAAGCTAGTTAACGATTTTAGATATTAGGTGAATATTTTGCTTACCGTAGTCTATGTGATTTATGTTATTTATACGTTACTTTTATAGGTACTTCTAAAGAGAAAATATGTCTGTTATCGTGTTAGTGTAATTATAGTTGTTCATGTGGCACCATTCTACAGACAGTTGTATATTATGTGTGTTGCAAAACAGATAAGTTATATTGTTAGTGTAATCTGTCTGAGTTTACAGTTGTCAATATTAAAGAAATCAACTTCGTTATGTTTACATCACGGTGTACATATTAAATTCTTTAAGACAGTAGTTCATGTGCGGAATGTTACATTAATATGATTTCGGTAGATGTTTGGTGCGGTGAAAACTTAATACAGTGATGTAATAGTTTATATGTATATGTACGATACTTGGAAAAAATTATTGTCTACAATGCTATTTATCAGCATGTGCATTCTTATTTGAAATTATATACATTCAATCTCTTCAATTCTTTTAAGTAACTTTTAGTAGGTCTATTGGGTCTCTCCTTCCTTACCTCTATAAGTCTTGGTATGTTCTTTCTCTGTCTTCTATTTCTTTAGATTTTCCTGATTTTGCTTTTGTGAATAACATCTTACAAATACCGTAATTCTTATAACCTTTAAATTCCTGGCGTCCTCATCGTATGCTTGGTATACTTCATAGTCTACTTTCATATATTTTTTATCCTTTTTAACAATGGCACACATTCTTTGTTTATATGGCTCTATTAAATTTGCAGTTTTATTGCCTTCCCTTTATCAGCTTCTTTTAGAACTTCAATAATTTTTTAATTTTCATCTTTTAATCTTTTCCATTTTATTTTACAATTTGCTTTCAACCTACAACTTCCTTACCTTATCTCTCTTAAATAATTAAATTATTTCCTCAACTCTATTTTAGGATACATCGTTTCTGTAACGCACATTGACACATTCCTCATTACTGATTTCTACACTATTTTTTATGCCTTAATATGCTGATTTCATTGATACTCTTTAATTGGTTTGTATCGTGCCATAACTTAAATTTTCTCTTCCTCCTGCCACATATATGTTTCTAGTAGAAAACATAGATTATATTAAAAACTGAATTTTCCACTAATACGACGGAAACTGTCTTTTGCTTGATCACTGATATAAATTTTGGTGGCAAGTACATTTAGTACATGTTGTAGTCTGTTACTTTCAACTAATCTACGCCAGGAACACGTCCGTTAGACACGGCGCACATACTGTACAAGCATGCATCACACAAGATGAATATTACCATGTGACTTTCTATACTGCACTGTCTATTTTCTTATAACTTTTTGTTGTTCTTGTTGCGTGAACAATTTTACGTCACATGTCATGCTTATGAATAACGGATTTATTTTTATAGATTATTTCGTTCACGACGGTAGCGGTCTGTTCTACAATTAGTAAAAATATCATCACGTATTCTCATAAAATATTTATAATAAAAATACTAATACGGAAGCCAACAGTGGACAAACCAACAAAACATCTGTGTATAATAAAAAACAAAATATAAAAGTGAAATGATATAATAAATTTTATGATCGTACAATATGTATATAGTAGTATCTGTAAAACTAAAAGTCGTGAAGCGCCTATGTGCAGCACATAGATATACCGTAGGCCTACAAATGTTTTATTACATTCTTTTATTGTAAATTGCAATAGCTCTATTACACTGTTGCCAATGGCACAATTGTTTTTTTTTAGATATTGATACGCTTAGAAAATGACAGTCGCAGTGTAATAATGTAGAGTACACTGTACCACTGAGAACAGGTTTAGTTTTCAGTGCCCTCCATACTCTTCAGTCTCGGGTAGCTCCCGTTAGTTATCAGTAGCACAGACATTACTTCAGCTGTGCGACTGTTTACACATTATTTCCTTATTCTCTTCTATTTTCATTTCATGATTAATTTATTCTTAGAGTTTCGACTAAGAACATGGCCGACTGTAATTAGCCTTCTATATGACATTCGTT
This sequence comes from Magicicada septendecula, assembly GCA_034769895.1. Taxonomy (NCBI): domain Eukaryota; kingdom Metazoa; phylum Arthropoda; class Insecta; order Hemiptera; family Cicadidae; genus Magicicada; species Magicicada septendecula. The sequence goes on along the minus strand of CM068369.1, from coordinate 399,092,126 downwards.
GGATTCCCATAGTTACAATCTTTAGGAAAGTTTTTATATCTTTACTCTGTTTATAATCTTTTAACTCGTCTGTCAGTTTATTTCAAATCCATTAAAATTTCGTCATCATTTTCTACTGCTATATTTGAACCTTTTAAGTATTTGTAGTTTATGAGAAATCATGATTTCCGATGCGTCAACCTAAATTTATTTTTGTCGGTTTCTATTCCTAGTAAGTATCAAAGTATAAGTCTTAATTATAAAAGGATGTTCGCTTTCATCAATCTTATTTCTATGGGCGACTTTTACCAGGTCTCACTTTTTTGATATCCTCACATTTTTTATTTTGGAAACACTGATAGGAATTCGTAACCTTTCTCCTGCCCTTCCTATTACTTCAACCAATTTTCAAATATCATTGTTTCTTATACCCTAAATTCCTCAAGCCCCGTCTTACTTGTGGGAAAGTATGGATCATTAGCAACACAGTAATGTTTGACAAAATAATCATGATTGATGTTTATTATTTTACCTTTTTACTAGTAATTGCGGTTATCTGTATATAACAAATCTTCTTTCTACTCATGTAACCTTCTAACTTTACTTTCCTTAAAGTATCTCCCGTTTATTAAATACAACCTTTTGTTAATTCCTATTCAAATGTGATCTAAAATCTATAACCTGTACTGTCTTTATCTGCTTTAATTCTTCTGAACGTTATATGGCTTTGACGATATGATGGGTCTTAGAAATGTGTTTCTGAAATCAATATAGCGAAAGGAATGTAAAGCGATAGGAGACAATTTTTGTCGACGAAAATTCAATCACAACAGCTTCTACCGTCTCAAAAATGCAAACAATATTCGGCAGCAGAAAGAGACTGTTATCACCTGAAACAAAGAGCACAGCTAATATTCCGTATTTACATATACGCTGTAAACAATTAACGAGGGGATGCAGGCAAAATGACAACAATAACCCAGACGAGAGTCACGTGTAGTTACATGATCCTATAAATAACAACGTCTTGACAGAATTAATTAATTAGTGTAAACCTGTTACTCAATTTACAATATTGAGACATAAGTATTATTGATGCTGTCAGAGTATATGTGATATGTCTGAGGCAATTTCTATATACCATTAAACACAATACTGAGCGTTAAACATTAAACATTAAACGTGATCTTAACTGACTACAAAAGCACGTGTTATAGCCAGCTGAATAGTTGAGTCTAGCAAATTGTATGATACCTGCGATTCCAGTTCGTTAATAGGTGAGTTTATAGCAGACTTTTTCCTACAGAGTTTACAGCAGACAGATGTATAATTTTGTAGTCAAATATTGTGGCACTATTACCTGAAACTGAAGTCGTCATAATATTTCAGATCGTGCAGAATATTTGTTTCAGTAGATGTTATAACATCTTCTCTTGTGTTATAACTTAGGGAACCCGCAATAATTGGATCTGCCAATTATACAGGCTGTCTTAGTTGTGACAAGCTGTAAATAATCACAACAAATAAAATAATTCTTATAGCAAGATATTAGGAAGGGGAGACTGTTGATTTATGCACTCAGTTTACTCGGTACTCAGATGACATCTCTTTATTACATTTGGTGATTAAGTTCTCTATTGAAAGTTCTCAAACAATATAGTTTACTATATGATTATATATAGATATTACTCCTTTACAAAGGGCCCTCAAAATATGATGTACATCTATTTTATTTATTCCACGGATCCGGGATTGAATATATTAAATGAATAATGGTCACCTTGCCATATACAATATTGAAATTTTAACCATTTGAAGAATGGTTTTTATTAAGCTTTTAAAACAACAAAACTTTTAGTTTAAACTTTTACTCTTTTGCTATAACCAGTGTTATTAGATTTCAGACTACATGTTACATATAATGTCTGTCTTTTAAAGTCTTTAATGTTATTACATTTAAAACAGAAGTTTTAAAGTCTTTAATATGATAAGTTAAATTGTCTTTTGTGGATTATAATTTTTGTAACTCTTAACCATGGAAGACAAGCCTCCATGTCACCTGTGTGTTTCCTGAAGTTGCTGCTAAATAGGTTCTTCGGTCCTCCGGTGTTTCTTGAAGGTCTGTCGTTACCTTACCATCCTGGGACGGTGAAGTTCCTGAAGTATGTCAAATCATTCCGGGGGCGGTACACTCATCTCAGCCGACTGTAGTAATTCTTAGTAATTCTTGTAGTTAGAATAAATAACTAGAAAGTTTGTTTCACTGTTATACACTTCACATGATTATATATTAGTTGAATATCACCTTCTTGTTTGTAGTACTGTACAAATTACATAGTTTGTTATTTGATAATAGAGAGAGATGTCATCACCGCACAAATTTACTTATTTAAATAGTCATTGAATCAAGCCTTTCACATTTTTATATATACGTAGCGAAACAACGCTTTACGCTGCTTACGGCGCGAGCGCTCCATTGCAAGTGGCAGAAATAGTTAAGGGGGAGAGTAGTAATCTCAAGACAATTACTAGGCAACATAAAAGTAGTTCCGTGTTTCTAATTTAATTAAAGGACTAAAGTTTGATTAAATTAACTAGAGATATTCTTAGTTACAGAGGTTATCAAAGTACGTAACAGTGGTCTTATTTAATTATTTAAATAATAACAAATTTACAATAATACTTAGTTAGTTAAGGGGTCGGAAAACAAGTTGATTCTGGTTAGCGCCTGTTTCTGCAGGATTAATTAACAAGCTTTACCCTTTCTGTACAATTGCATTCCCTTTTAATTTATTATTATACTTTATATTAAATATTATTATTACTTAATGATTGCAATAAGATTTAGTTTAAAATGTGAGATTTTATTAAGAAATTAAAGTTTCTCAGCTTATACATTATCAACTTAATTAATTAACATATTTCTTTATTAATGAAATCGTCACATACTCCGCCGCTTAAGCCACAGACTCCGGTTTATTTGTTCAGGAATGTACCGGGAGTATGTTTGGGGATTTCCCTGTGTAATTTCTCTCATTCGTTTTTCTCTGTATGTAATTAAGATTTGCACAAGTCAGTCTCGACTTGCTTATTCTTACTATCTACATATCATACTTTACAGACTAATTCTAATACTACATAAAATTCACACATTATAAAACATATTGTTAACATTCTAAAACATATTGTTAACATTCTTAACTCTACTCCTTATCACTACTACCGGGTTTTTCTTTAGTTGGGAGTTATTCTAGTTATAGAATTACTCATTGAGTAATTTGTTACTTAATTATTTCTCATATTTGATGTCAGCTGACTTCTTACTTTGCTCTACTTTCGAAGAATAGGATTCAAGGTTGATCAGGCCTCGTACCTATTTATACGATTAGCTAGCTAAATGTTACTCAAGTACTCCTTTGCAGTTGAGTACAAAACATATTCCTTTCCTTTTTTTTTACATTTATTTAACTTGCACTCTACCATTTCCTTCTTCGTGATAATGTTTTATCTGCGAAATATGTGTCCTTCGTACATATTTTTGAGTAGAGGGTTCATGCAGTGCTACGGTTACTGGAGTTAAATATTTGTGAATTTGATAAGGACCGCAACATCGGTATGATAGCTTGGAAGTGGTCTTATCGATTGCACTACTCGTAGGATGAGTTTTACACATAACTAAGTTACCGATTTGGTACTTTACTTCATTATTATTATTTCGCTCGTGATATTTCCTTGATTTCGCTAAGTTTGTTCGTAAATTAGCGCGCGCTTCATTCCATATTTTCCTAATATTTTTATCACTAATTTCAAGGGGTAATAATTCATGTATTTTCCACTTAGTGGATAATGGGTGGTTAGGTTTATACTTGAACAATAATTCGAATGGGGTAGACTTATGTCCTTCATGATATGCAGAATTAAAGGCGAACTGTATCCAGGATAGGTTCTGGTCCCAAGAAGTATGGTCGTTAGCATGGTAGGCTATTAAAGCAGATTTTAGGTTTCGCAAATACCTCTCAGCTATATTACCTTGCGGACGATACTCTGTAGTGGTAATGTGGTCTATACCTAGTTTGAAACACATGTTCTTGAATTCCTTGGACTTAAACTGTGGTCCGTTATCCGACACTAGATGGACAGGAATACCGAATTCTTTAAATAATCTATGCTGTAAAATACTTACTGTGGTTGTAGCTAAGGCTCGCCTCATGGGGTACATCCAGACGAATTTGCTAAAAGAGTCTACACAAATTAGTAACATTGTATTTCCTGATTTAGAACGCGGGTAGGGTCCTGAAAAGTCTAAATAAATTTTGGAGAACGGGGTAGCAGGAATCTCTGAGATTAATTGACTTATTTGGCTGTTTCTCGCTGGTTTGCTGAGTGCACACAACTTACACCTTTTCACAAAATTGGCGATCTCACTGTTCATATTTTCCCAGTGATATTCTTTACGAATCCGGTGTATGGTTTTATTTATTCCCATATGTGCTCCAATGGTGGAAGAGTGATAATATTCCATCAGCATAGGTTTAATAATATCAGGGGCGATTATTCGTAGATATTTTCCGTTCGCTATTCTACAACATAATACTCTCCTACTTAATATGTATTTCTCTGACTTATTTCCTTTTTCAAGTTGTTCAATAATTGGACTCAAACGTGGGTCTTGTATTTGATACTGGGCTAAATCCGTAAATGCAAGAGGAAATTCGGTAATTAAAGTATTAATAATCGGCGTTTCTCTACTCTTGTTTCCATAAGTATTATTACTAGGCTGGAACATGCGTGACAGTGTATCGGCAACTACGTTTTGGGTGCCTCTAATATGTTGTACTTTGAATTTAAAACAATTTAATCTTAATACCCATCTTCCGATACGACCTAACTGTTTTGGGTGATTTAGTAGCCAAGATAACGCTTGATTATCTGTTTCTAATAAAAACTCCTTATGTTCTAAAAATGGTTTGAACTTCTCAAAAGCGAAAACTATAGCTAAACATTCTAATTCGTATGCGGAGTATTTCTTTTCTTGCTCAGTCAGGGTGCGAGAAGCGTAAATAATAGGTAACCGTGAGTTATCTACTTCCTGATATATTACTGCACCTAGGGCGACACTAGAACTGTCTGTCTGCACTACAAATGGTTTTGTAAAGTCGGCTAATTGTAGTACGGGGGGTGATATTATGCTTTCTTTTAATTTCTCGAATGCGGTTTGGTGTTGTTCATTCCATTCAAATTTAATTCCCTTCTTTCTTAAGGTATTTAGCGGTGCTGCAATTTCGGCTAGGTGTGGTATATACTTATGGAAATAATTTATCATTCCTAAAAATCGGGCTACTCCTTTCGCATCCCGCGGCGGTAAAAATTCTCTGATGGCACGGGTTCGCTCTGGGTCTATGCTTACCTTTCCGTTGGCTTTTACGATGTGACCTAAAAATGAGAATTGTGTCACAGCAAAATTTACTTTATTGGGATTTACTGTTAATCCAGCTTTCTCCAATCGGGTTAGTACTTCACGTAGATGATTTAGATGTTGCTCAATTGACTCGCTGTAGATAACAATGTCATCTAAGTAGTGATACACATATTTAAATTTTATGTCATGAAACAACTTTTCTAATAATCTGCTACATACAGAACTACCTTGGGATATACCAAAAGGTACCCTTGTAAATTGGTATAGGTTGAAAGGGACGGCAAATGCGGTAAGACGTTTTGATTCTTCCGAAAGGGGTATCTGATGAAATGCCTGATTTAAATCCATAATGGTAAAGATTTTAGCTTTCGTAAAATAATGAAATGCACTGTGGATGTTGGGAAGTGGTATAGATTCAAATTCTATCCGTTTATTTAGTTGTCTGTAGTCCACAACTAATCTATGTTTGTCGTTACTTTTGGGTACTAAAAACGCGGGTGATGAATAAGATGACGTAGAGGGTTCGATGATTCCTTGTTCTAACAATTTATTAATTTGGTTCCTCATTACTTCCATTTTAGGAGGTGATAATTTGTATGGGGCTAAACGTATTACTTTGTTGTCGCTCAAATTTATTTTGTACTCTATCAGATCCGTCAGTCCTAACTTTGGGGTGAGGACGTTGGAGAATTGTTTTATTAAAGTCTGTATGTTCCGTCTATCTTTACTTTCCAGATGACTTAATTCAGATTCGTGATGCTTTATATGTGTAGAAGTGGTGCTAGTACTTTCTCTGTTATTTGCATTATAATGCAAGTTATATTTCCGTGAACGATCGAATCCAAAGTAAAATATCTTCTCGTGAATGTCTAAAATTATTCCTGTTTTACTGATAAAATCAGCTCCCAATATTAACTCGGGTCCTAATTCGTCGCATACCAACATTGGAAAATACCACGTTAGATTTTTAATTTTTACTTTAAACGTGATGATAAGTTTTATCATTAAGTCTTGTTTATTAGCTGTAGCGCATCTAATATTTACTGATTGACTGCGTTTAACTAAATTGTGTTTAAATAATTGATTGGCTAGCTCTTGACTAATTAAACTTCGCGTGGATCCGGAATCAATTAATCCGAGGGTGGATGTAACACCAATGTCAACTTGTATATACGGTAATTCACACCTATTGTACTCACATTTACTAATAGAGTTACATTTATCGATAAATTTCCTAACATAGGGGTCTAATTTTCTTTTGTTATTATTATTATTATTTTGTTTTAATTTGTGGTCTCTCAGGGGTTTACCTGTTTTCACGATGCTGCGGAAGACACAGGGTTTCGGATCTCCCTGCCTTACGTTTTTTGGATAATGAGTTTTCTGATTGTACTGTTTCCTTTTACAGTTTCTACTGAGGTGTCCAGGTTTTCCGCAGTTATAGCATGTATATTCTTTACGCGGGGTCTCACTGGTTTCGTGTCGAGGTGGTGGCTCCTTGGACTTACCATGGCCATGAACATAGGTAGGTCGCCGAAATGGTCGTCGTTCTCGTAGACTTCTTGTATCTGAGGATAGGGCTTGCGTTTCCTTTCTATGTGGTGTTGTGGATACCGGTGCATGTCGATGCTGATCTGCATACCACACATTTGAAGAGTGCACACTACATTGTTCAAGGTCAGCGAAAGTAAGGGGTCTACTTATTAGTGCTAAACGGGAGCGTTCTTCAGGAGACAAGCCTACCAATATAGTATCGACCAATTGTTTTTCAGTCCAGTCGACTTGCAGTAGACGTGAAGATTCTCTGATGTCTGCGATATAGTGGGCCAGTCTTTCTTGAGCTCTTTGTACTCGAAGTACGGTATTTCTTTTGATCTCCTCATATATTCCCGTGGGGATAAAATATTTGATTATATTTGTATGAAGTTCTTCTACCGGAAGAGTCGAGTTTAATGATTCTAGCACACGATCTCGTAAAGGTGGTTTACATTTGGGTAAGATGACCTGCAGTATTTGCCAATCGCTCAATTGTTGCAGATCTTTTATTTGCAGTAGATATCTGATAAAAGTCAATAGACTCGTGATACTTAAGCCATCGGTGTAAGGAATTTCATTAATTATTTTCTCTACTGGGTGGGAAATCTTTCCGTAGAGGTCTACATTAAAATATACGTTAGGTATACTTTTCGAAGGATTTGTGTTTGCATTAGGATTTGTAATCGCATATTTACTAGTGCGAGTATGCTGAACATTAGGCGGTGGGGTTTCTACCATAGTTTGGGTATTTAATTCTCTACTAGGTAATTGTTCATGACTCTGTTGTATCTTCGATACGGTGGGTGATTCGGGGTTCGAGGTGGAGAGAGGGTGTTCTAAAGTAGGTGATTGAACTGGGGAGATATATAATTTTTGTAAGTAGTGCTCAATTTCCTCCATTCTCGATGAGTCTGATTTTCGTCGTAAGTCGTTGATAATTATGGGTAATTGGCTTAATGCCTCATCCGCAAATTTCTGCACATCGGCGGGGATCACGGTGACGTCGGGCCAGCTTAATAAATTATTTAACCGGCGGGTTAAATGTTCTATACGTTGCGTAACGCGCAAAATTTCCGTAGGTGATTTTTTGTCCTGAAGGTTCTGAGATAATACTATCAGTTCCCTATATTTCGCATAACAGGTTTCTCGTTCGTCGTCATAATCGAGTTCACGCAATCTATCTAACTGCGAGGGTGCATCTGATCCGGTTTGGCGTAATGATTTTCGTAATTCCGACACGGTTACATTCACGTGTTTTAGACCTCGTTAAAGTGCTTCGTAGCATAGCTCATCTTTTAATAATAGATCAGCATTAAATTCAGCCATTTTCGTAACGCGAGTGGCTATAACTAATTATTCTACTGTTTGCATTAAATGCTATACAACGCTTCCTTCTTTTTTACACGAAAATATAAAAATATAAATCAATCGTATTCTTACTCCTTTTTTTTTTTTACAAATAAACACTTAAAATGTTATGACAACCTTTATCGTTTTACATTGAGAGAGAGAGAGAAATTTCACACAGGCATGAATATGCGTACGACAAAAGGGGGAATCTTCGGTTACTAAACACTAAACACGCTTCTTATAACAATAGACCACACAAGGAGGGTGACTTATTGTATAACTCAACTTGGGGGAGACCAACTATGACAGTTTTAAACAATCGGCAACAGGAAACTTACATGTCCGAGTTTGTCGTGAAGGTGACACGTTGATGAATGAGACTTTTAACAAGTACCTACATGGTTTGTTTACATGGGATTATATGTTAATATTACTTTACAAGGATTATATTTACAAATAAAGTTACCTATACTATATTACTACAATATTAATTATTATTTTTATCTTATTTAAAATTTCGACACATATTAAAATACATGAGTGAATAGATCAACAGCTTGTGTGTGTGGGATATCTACATGAGTGGCGCAATTTATTTGTGACACTCTGTACACAATTAATTATTAAACAACAGCAATTAAGCAAAACAACAGGACTTAAGCAGAGTCGCGCAATTTATAACATATTCTCTTGTGTTATAACTTAGGGAACCCGCAATAATTGGATCTGCCAATTATACAGGCTGCCTTAGTTGTGCCAAGCTGAAAATAATCACAACAAATAAAATAATTCTTATAGCAGGATATTAGGAAGGGGAGACTGTTGATTTATGCACTCAGTTTACTCGGTACTCAGATGACATCTCTTTATTACATTTGGTGATTAAGTTCTCTATTGAAAGTTCTCAAACAATATAGTTTACTATATGATTATATATAGATATTACTCCTTTACGAAGGGCCCTCAAAATATGATGTACATCTATTTTATTTATTGCACGGATCCGGGATTGAATATATTAAATGAATAATGGTCACCTTGCCATATACAATATTGAAATTTTAACCATTTGAAGAATGGTTTTTATTAAGCTTTTAAAACAACAAAACTTTTAGTTTAAACTTTTACTCTTTTGTTATAACCAGTGTTATTAGATTTCAGACTACACGTTACATATAATGTCTGTCTTTTAAAGTCTTTAATGTTATTACATTTAAAACAGAAGTTTTAAAGTCTTTAATATGATAAGTTAAATTGTCTTTTGTGGATTATAATTTTTGTAACTCTTAACCATGGAAGACAAGCCTCCATGTCACCTGTGTGTTTCCTGAAGTTGCTGCTAAATAGGTTCTTCGGTCCTCCGGTGTTTCTTGAAGGTCTGTCGTTACCTTACCATCCTGGGACGGTGAAGTTCCTGAAGTATGTCAAATCATTCCGGGGGCGGTACACTCATCTCAGCCGACTGTAGTAATTCTTAGTAATTCTTGTAGTTAGAATAAATAACTAGAAAGTTTGTTTCACTGTTATACACTTCACATGATTATATATTAGTTGAATATCACCTTCTTGTTTGTAGTACTGTACAAATTACATAGTTTGTTATTTGATAATAGAGAGAGATGTCATCACCGCACAAATTTACTTATTTAAATAGTCATTGAATCAAGCCTTTCACATTTTTATATATACGTAGCGAAACAACGCTTTACGCTGCTTACGGCGCGAGCGCTCCATTGCAAGTGGTAGAAATAGTTAAGGGGGAGGGTAGTAATCTCAAGACAATTACTAGGCAACATAAAAGTAGTTCCGTGTTTCTAATTTAATTAAAGGACTAAAGTTTGATTAAATTATTAACTAGAGATATTCTTAGTTACAGAGGTTATCAAAGTACGTAACAGTGGTCTTATTTAATTATTTAAATAATAACAAATTTACAATAATACTTAGTTAGTTAAGGGGTCGGAAAACAAGTTGATTCTGGTTAGCGCCTGTTTCTGCAGGATTAATTAACAAGCTTTACCCTTTCTGTACAATTGCATTCCCTTTTAATTTATTATTATACTTTATATTAAATATTATTATTACTTAATGATTGCAATAAGATTTAGTTTAAAATGTGAGATTTTATTAAGAAATTAAAGTTTCTTAGCTTATACATTATCAACTTAATTAATTAACATATTTCTTTATTAATGAAATCGTCACAATGTTTATTTTTCAGTATTTTTCACTGAACACTGTTGAAGTGGGCCTATAAGATAAGCTTACGTAATCCTTACGTATCACGGCGATAACTTCTTTATCAAGGAGGATATAATTCGCAAAATACTAAACTAAACCTAGTATTCTCTTAACAATTTTATACACTATTATTCTTTTACTGGAAAATTTTCGTCGCTTATAATTTATTGTTAAATGTGTTTAACAAACAATAGTATTACCAACTTAAATATTAAAATTTGAAATAATTTATATTAACAACGCAAATATTTGTCACACCAAAATTGTACATTTCATCATTATTTTCTAAGGTAATTTGCGCGTTTGTAACTGTTGTATACTACAAAATAAAATAGAATTAATAGAGTTGAATATACTTGTCGTATCTTGAACCGTTAACACATCGACGAAAATTTAAGTGGCCACTGTTTATCAACACCATTATGCAATTATGTAACAATTTGTAACTTGTACCCATATGTCATGAGCGTCTTTAACAGATAGTTGCGTTGTACAGTTTAACTTATAGCCAACTAAACTGTTGAAAAATTTAGACCTGAAATTCTTGTAAATATAAATCACTTCAAATTTATGTGAAAGTTACATACTGGCAAAGTAATTGAAGATTTACCGGTTTTAAATAAAAATTAGACAAAATGTAAGATGGCATGCAGAAGATAGTTAATACCGATATATGTTCTTTCTCACTCCACAATTTCGAGCAACCTGAGAGGTACTGCTACACACAGTAACAACTACTACAACTACTGTTACTGCTGCTGCTACTACTATTACAACTACTACAACTACTCTTACTACTACTGCTACTAATATTACAACTACTACTACTACTACTACTACTACTGCTGCCGAAAGAAAGTGTACATATAAAAAATGCTTTAGGGTTGCTCTTTTTGGTACAGTGAATATAGCACAACGTCTGGACAGTGAATATAGACGAAATATTTTTTTACGCAACGAAAGTGTTCGCAGTATACAAATACACTACGTCTTAAATACGTCTTTTCGCTACGTATTAAATATAACAATAAACTGTATCAGCTTCTGTGGAGCTTTCGGATTAGCTACGCGGGGTCATGATGAGACTAAACCTTCGTCAAATCCTGGTGTATTTCGAGGCTTAATTGATTTCAGTTCTGAGCTTGACACAGCGTTGAAATATAATTTAGAGGAAGCAACTGTATTTAAGCTGATAATGAAATGAGCGGATTATTTGGCTGTAATTGCTGATGAGTCCAATGATGTTGATAATGTTTTTCAAAATGTTTTTTCAAAGTATATTGTTATAAAATAAAAGGTAAACTGGTGTAAATATTCTGGGGTTTCATTGCTCCTCCTAAACATGATCCTCAGTCGCTTTCATCATGCTTAATACTTGAAGTATATTGACACAACTTACTTGGAACTTTCCACAAATGAATTGCATAAAGAACTGGAAAATAGTAACTTTATTTTTTTCCATATGACATCAAGTATTTAGTTGATCCGCTTCTTTTTAAATGTGTTTTTGTAACCCTTCCTCTACCGACTCAACCAAGAACTACTGCAACCACCAAAATTTGGAACCACCAGCCGCCATTGGTACTACTACTACTACTACTACTACTACTACTACTACTACTACTACTAGTAATGTTTCTACTGATGCTAGTTAAGACAAGTGAAGGGAACAGATAATGATGTATATTCGTCTTCCCAACAAGATACATTACCTATTACCAATAAAAATAAACTGACAACGTTAAGAATCTTAGCGTATTGTGATGAGGATTAAAAACAAATGTTGTTTTTATTACATTTAAGCCCTGTCCGTGTCATTTGCATGTATTTACTAAATGCATTATAACAAAATAACACCGTATAAATAAAGTCCTATTGTCCATTGTTGTCACTGTATACGCGGTAATTTAATTATGTCATGACAGGACACGCTGTTTTTATAAGACTACAGTAGGAAGCTATCGTAAAGGCTTTGTTAGCCGGACGCTACGCACCAGACAAAGCCAATCCAAGCGGAATGATGAACGCAACTTGTTTTGCATAATTAATTTTTCTTACATACAAAAAATGAGATTTTCATCACAAAAGCATTGTCAAACTAAATAATAAAGCTTCGTGTCATCCTGCACAATGCACGTTGACGTAAAATATGCTATAAACGATTATTTCGATAAAGCTTTGGTGTCGGTTTGCGTTGCCTTATTTTAATTAATTAATGCTGTTTACATTCTTAGTAGTTAAAAAATGTACGTATTATTATGTAATAGTATTGTTACGACGATCTCACTGATCGTAGTCTGGTAAAGTGGAAACAAAATACAGGCACCAATGAAGTCACTAATAACCGGCTTTAATTAATCACAAATGACAATTTGTAATCAACTCGTACAATAATTTAAGTTACATTTGTCCAAACGCAATAATAATGTCAACTAATGGAGTTCCGTATTATTATAACACTGTATTCACTTTACACAATAAACACTTGATTCACGCTGAATAAATCGTTATTTATAACTGGAACTCTAAGCGGCAGGTGTAGCCTATTTATAGCCTGCAGGGTTCCAGCCTAACATTTCATAATGTGCGTTCTTAATAAACACTCGAAAACTCTAGAGGATACCTAAGTGCAGCCTTGGCCGAAACACGCTCCTCGTAGGCTAGACGAGAAACGTGTAGAACGACATTCTCCATTGTTCGAGAACGTTCCGTAATATTATGTTTACTGTAGTCTAACGACAGTTTGTTTATAAATTATATTTATTGCATTTCATGACATTGGTTTAGTTTTGAGCTCACGATATATTACGAGTAAGACATTATTAACGCTTACATAATTAAGGCACACATTTTACGCATTGTATCTACAACGGTGATATAGGCCTACTGTAAGCAGTATTTTTGGATTTCAAACAGGGTTTTCTATTTGAAAACAGTTGTTTTGATAAATAAACAAAGGCTTTCAGTATTTATATTTTAATTTTGAGATGTTATAACATTCTGTTGAAAGACTTTATAGATTTCTGCTTTTTAAATTTATTTAGCAAAGTAGACAGCAAAAATTACGTTTGCTTAAAATATACTTTTAAAAAGTCTACATATTAATTACACCTGTAGCGATCTATTAAATAATATTTTTCAATTTTGGGTTGTTTTTGTTCATAATATACCAGTTATTGATATATAGTAAAAGAGTAAATATTGTCTACAAGCCCGTATGTTATAGCTCGTACGTTTTTATTGACGGATAGATTAAGAAGCCGATTTGAGATTAGATTAGAGATAGTCAATTTTTCTCACCGCCTCTGAGCATTTTTCAAATGTTCTTCAAGGGTAAAGAAGTATTATAATGCAGAATGTATTCGGTGCTACATTGTTACCAATCGATAGGACTAGATCACCCCTTCGCTACTTTTCATCGCTAACGTTTAAGACGTTCTCCTTGCTCATGTTCAATTGAACAAGTATGTGTGAGGAAAACTATATTTTGGTCACTGAGAATAGTACGTGAAAACCTTAATTTGAATAATGAGTATTTTATCTAATAAAGTACATTTTCCGTAGTGAGAAGCGTTATGGAATAGCCCATAAAATTTGTAAAGAATATTTACTCTGTCGTAAATGAATTATAATGTCTCATGTTACGATAAATTTAATTTCATAAGATAGTTCGTTAATAAATAATTTTGCAAATAACAGAAATGTTTATCTCTTATTCCAAGAAGGGTTTTAAACACTACCAAGAATTGAAATACAAGCTTGCGTGTTTCTCCTTCTAACTGCGATCACTAAGTAAATTTTATGACCTAGGATGACATCATTATATAAAATAGGTGTAGCAGTCTGAATTGGTCACCCGCACTGAGATGATCACATGACGTCACTGGCTTATGACGTCAGACATAAGGAAGCGCTGGCAGTTGGTTTCCGCTGTCGCTGTGTATGTTGAAGCATTGTAAAAACAAAGGAACGTGTAGGTTGTAGCTTTCTGAATTCACCATGCGTGTGCTGGTTGATCACGTGACGTCACCATGACGTACTGCATACGACATGAATGACCAATTCAGAACGGGCGTAGCGTTCTTAGTTTATCAGTGTGCCCAGTTGATCATTACATGCGTAGCTTATTGTTTACTAGCTGTTACCCGGGGCTTCGCACGCGAATATTTGATTTTTGAAGAGTGTTTTAATATAATTCGTCTACGTCTACGAAGTGGGAGTTGACACTAAATTAAGATGTACTTTTGCTGTAAATAATTTACTGCTCTAGTATAGTTTACATATATCTCCGTTGATCAATATTGTAACATCACAAAATGATACTAGATACAAAATCAATTGAAGTATCGAATTAGTTAAAGGGAATGTGAATGAAATTAAACAAATAATTAAGTACACCAAGAATTGTATTAACTAAGTCTGTGAGCAAGAAGAGATAATGAATAATTTTAACAGAATCAGGAAGAGGATGAAACCTTCAAGTAGCCTGAGAAGCCAATACATTAAATTAAATTGACCAACCAACATCTAGACGACTGGACCAGACTATAACTTTCACATTGACAGGTACCCAATAGATTCGGGGAGGGAGAGTATATAATATATGACAATAATGAAACCATAAATAAATGGAACATAAAAGCAATTAAGTGATAATAACAGAAATTAATCATGTAAATAGTATAACAATGTAGAATTGAATTAAGAATAGCATAATAATAAAGAAATTAAAGATTAATGAGCTTAATTATATGTATAAAATAGAAGAGTTAATACACAGTAAAGACAATTAGTCAAAATGTAGAGTATTATTAACCAGGTATAACTTGTAATTGGTAACAAAACCTTGACAGAAATATAAAACAAAGAACTATAACTTTGTTTATATATAAATATACTAAAGGCACAGATTCTGTAATATCTGAGATTAAATCATATGTAATGAAACAAGTAAAATGAAGAATTTTATGTTTTAAAAAGATTGCAAAACTTTAATTTTGTATAATGATGTATAAGAATATGAGGTTAAAGAAACCTAATTTTGTATATTAAATAACAATAGATTTGTAAGAGAAAAGGTGAAATAGATTAAGACATAATTAGTCTGAAGATGTTAGTAAGATAATCATGAGGAGATTGTTAACCAGATAGGTACATGGGACCAGAGAGCCATACCTATACTGAATATGATTAGTAAAGAAATTATAAAATGTATAACAGATTTCTAACCATCAAGTGGATATCAAAAGATGATATAGTATATTAGATTTAAGCATCAATTGTCACAAGGTATAATAGATATGCCATTGTGGTATAAGAAGAAAATTAGTTGTAGTGACCCAACAAAGTTTTAAAAGGTTTAATAATAAGTTAAGAGTTATAATCATGTTTGATATAATTAAAAATGTTTATGAATACAGTACGATCATGTACACAAGAAAAGAAATCAAGAATTGTAACAAAAACCATAAATTGTAAAACAATGTATTAGGATAGGCGATTGCTTATCCTAATAAATTGTTTATTTAAATTGTTTATTTCCTTAAAAATGTATGAAAACAGATTACTATAGGACTTAAAATGATCAGCATTAAGTCAGCTATGCAGTGCTAGCAAAATAATAACCATTGTAATTATCATGAAAGAGAGACTTATGTTATTTGTAAAAAATATTGTGAATTTAAGGAATAGGAGGTAATACTAACATCAACGACAACCCACGCCAAGCTTCACTGTCAAATTAAAATGACGTAATGATGACCGCATCATGACGTAATGTCACGTGACAGTTACATAATTTTCGACCAAACAAAATGGTTTGTTTGAAGCCAAACGCTGGGACTATAAATAGAAGACGCACAGAGCGCCAGGATCATTCGTTTTTTATCATCTGAAGGAACAACTACAGTTCTACAAGTCAAAAGTTAACTTAAAATTAATTCGTTTATCGTCAACCGAAGAAGTAACGGTTAACCTAAAACTAATAGTAAAACAAGTATTCGTTTTAATTATCTTAATTATCCAAGAAAGCAACTGCATTCATCGAGTGAAATTTTTAACCTAAATTAACCGTGCGAATCAGTCGGAACGAGGTTAGGTGTCCGACGTAAACAAAAACATAACCAAGAAGTTTAGTGTTGTGAGTAAATAGTGAATCATATGGGCAATTAAGTGAATCAATCAGTGAATTGTAATTAATAACCAAAGGATAATTACAAGGGAGTAGAGTGTAACTTACTTCTAAAATATTTAATCAAACATTAATCTATACTATTGTTATAACCGTACTACTGTTTACACACTTATGTATGATCACGCACAATACAATAACACTAACCACTAGTAATTTTTCAAATTTTAATTATTGATCATTGAGTTCCATATTGGGACTGATAATTGTATTTAACCGAGGATAACCTTATCTCAATTGTTGTTCGGCCTGAACGAACATTTTTCATTGATAGTTAAAAGACCTTGTTGGTGTCTTTTGTTGTCAAATTATAATTGTAAAGCTTAATCATTCGTAGCATTTAGGTTCGTTTTATTTTGAAGATCAAAAGAATTCACACCTGAGAAAAATTATAAATATTTTATTACATTTAATATTTATAATGAATTTACCTCAAAATATTTGTTTCCTTATTAGGAACATGTTTCGGGTACCAGCTTGTACCCATCCTTAGCCTTCCGATTTTTGTGTCTGGTGAAGTACATATGCGTTGGTTGACTATTATTATTGTGGCTTCCTGTTGGCTTCTGGTACTTCAGATTGGTTTTATTGTGTGTGATTGTGGTGTATGTGTTAGTTTTTTGTGAATTTCGATGTTGAGTGCTTTGCATATTGTGTCATGTTTTGTATTGATTTGTATTTGTTCAGGTATTAGGTTGTTTTGTGTTTTATGTTTCTATATTTTTAAATTTTCCCAAATGTTCATTATGGTGCCTTTGCGTGGTATATGTTTTATTAGTGTCACATTGGTTATGTCTGGGAATTCATGTCCTGTGTTTATTGCATGTGTGGCTAAATTGGATTTATATATTTCTGGGTTTTTGTATGCGTTTAGGTGTTCAAAATAACGTTTTTTCAGCTGTTTTTTTGTTTGTCCTATGTAACATTTATTGCAATCTTGCATTCGATTTTGTATATACGTTATTAGTTGTGTTATCTTTGTTGTGTGGGCTATTTAGTTTTGTAAATTATTTTGACTTGTTTCGTATGCTAGTTTTATATTTGTGTTTTTAAATAGTTTTGTTAGTTTTGTCATTTTATTATTTATGTATGTGAATGTGACCCATTTTTTGTTGTTGTTATTATTTATGTGCTGTTCATTTTGACTAATTCTTAATTGTGCAGTTTTTATTTTATATTTGATTTTATTTTCTATTTTGTTTACAGTAATTTTATTCTATCCATTTTCATAATCAATTTGGTATAGTATATTTCTTTCTTTGTCAGTTTCTTGTTTGTATAGGGGAATTTTGTACATTCTGTTAAGTAGCGAATAGAATGCTGCCATTTTATGTTGTGGTGGGTGGTCAGAATGGTTAGGTATAATGATGTTGGTAGAAGTTGGTTTTCTATATATTGCATATCGTATGTGGTTGCTGCTTCTTGTGGTGGTTATGTCTAATTAGTTGATTTTGTTATGTTTTTATTTTTTTTCTGTGAATTGTATTTTAGAATGTATGTAAGTGATTTGTTTCAGTACGTTCTCTGCATTTGTGTTTTTGTTATTTGATACATATAGCCCATCATCTAC
Source organism: Magicicada septendecula (assembly GCA_034769895.1). Classification (NCBI taxonomy): domain Eukaryota; kingdom Metazoa; phylum Arthropoda; class Insecta; order Hemiptera; family Cicadidae; genus Magicicada; species Magicicada septendecula. The sequence goes on along the minus strand of CM068369.1, from coordinate 399,073,841 downwards.
ATATCTTATACTAATGATAATATGTAGATACTGTATGTAGATAAAGGATAAGATATGTAGATGATGGGCTATATGTATCAAATAACAAAAACACAAATGCAGAGAACGTACTGAAACAAATCACTTACATACATTCTAAAATACAATTCACAGAAGAAAAATAAAAACATAACAAAATCAACTATTTAGACATAACCACCACAAGAAGCAGCAACCACATACGATATGCAATATATAGAAAACCAACTTCTACCAACATCATTATACCTAACCATTCTGACCACCCACCACAAAATAAAATGGCAGCATTCTATTCGCTATTAAACAGAATGTACAAAATTCCCCTAAACAAACAAGAAACTGACAAAGAAAGAAATATAATATACCAAATTGGTTATGAAAATGGATACAATAAAAATACTGTAAACAAAATAGAAAATAAAATCAAAAAAATAAAAACTGAACAATTAAGAATTAATAAAAATGAACAACACATAAATAATAACAACAACAAAAAATGGGTCACATTCACATACATAAATAATAAAATGACAAAACTAACAAAACTATTTAAAAACACAAATATAAAACTAACATACGAAACAAGTCAAAATAATTTACAAAACTAAATAGCCCACACAACAAAGATAACACAACTAATAACGTATATACAAAATCGAATGCCAAGATTGCAATAAATGTTACATAGGACAAACAAAAAAACAGCTGAAAAAACGTTATTTTGAACACCTAAACGCATACAAAAACCCAGAAATATATAAATCCAATTTAGCCACACATGCAATAAACACAGGACATGAATTCCCAGACATAACCAATGTGACACTAATAAAACATATACCACGCAAAGGCACCATAATGAACATTTGGGAAAATTTACAAATATAGAAACATAAAACACAAAACAACCTAATACCTGAACATATACAAATCAATACAAAACATGACACAATATGCAAAGCACTCAACATCGAAATTCACAAAAAACTAACACATACACCACAATCACACACAATAAAACCAATCTGAAGTACCAGAAGCCAACAGGAAGCCACAATAATAATAGTCAACCAACGCATATGTACTTCACCAGACACAAAATCCGGAAGGCTGAGGATGGGTACAAGCTGGTACCCGAAACATGTTCCTAATAAGGAAAAAAATATCTTGAGGTAAATTCATTATAAATATTAAATGTATTATATACATCAAGAAACGGACTGTAGCAGAAAGTGATTGAAATATTTTATTGTATACCGAAGTAGTGTTGTCAACCTGCTGATCTAGTAGTGTAATAAACCAGGTCAATTGTTAGTGAATTAATTATTGTTCAATTGAATTTGAAAAGATAAACCATAAAATGAAGAAGGAATAAAAGAATTATAATTCAGATTGAAGTCGTACAGATTATTATTTCAATAAAACATAATACATTTTATTAACGAAAAGATGGATTTTTCAAGCAACCTTAACGTTTACGTTGGCAGCGCCGCATTTGAAGGCGCTAACTCTTATTTAAAATTTTCAAACCACAACAATTGAATTATTATGAATGTAAAAATAAATTAATTAGATTAAAGTCATAATTTTAACCTACCAAATAAACAATAGGTTTCAGTTATCAAAATGAATTTATGGAATGCTGATACAAGGTTCCATATGGCGCCCAAGCAAATTTTAATCCACTATTAACCAAATAATTGATAGTGGTAATGCAGATCAAATAAAAGCATCTATTCTTTTATCAAGTAAATAGAACAAATAGTGTATAACGCTCATAGACGAGACGACATTAAATTGAGAAGAGCGACCAGATTGTATCAACTTTACAATACTTATAATCGTAGTTAACCATACTACGACCTACGGGAAGAACAACAAAAAAGGTACGTAAAAGAGTTATTTTACAATATATATCAGTCAAGTTTGCAGAGTTAATATATTACAAACACAAGTTAACAATATAGATTTACGTACACATATTCATACACAGTAACATATTTGTTTACTGAAGTGTCTCTTTATAGACTGCATTTTTTGAATTGCCATCAAAACAAATAAAAAGATCGCTACTTGTGCTGACTTGAGAACACTCTACATACAATTGTTCGTAATAAAAACTATTTAATTTTTAAATCTACGCCTGCTGTACGTGAAGTTAGCTCTTGGGACTTATTGATTGTCATTGCAAACGAGGCATTCACCAGAACGTGTTTCTGCGGCCCTCATCTCTGTCTGCCTTCTTCGTTTTTGGTCTACGCGCTCCCTATGCTCCCCAGGTGTCTTCACAGCCCTAATCTCAGCCTGCCTTCTTCGTTGATGTTCAAGCCGGGAATCACGTTCCTCGGGTGTATCGGCTGCTCTCAATAACCTTGCTCGCTTAGCATTTGAATGGACCTGACCAATGCTTTGCCTTTTCTTAGAGGTATTCCGCATTTTAAGGTGATATAGTACTCGTACTTCAATGGAGGGTTAATTTAAAAGAATGTAAGAATAAGGTAAACAAACGGGATTTTAAAGTTGTTTGAAGGCAAAATTTAAAAGGAGTGTTGTTAGCTGTAACATGAAAGGAGGGTCAGTTTGGTAGGAAGTGAAGAGTAAGGAAAACAAACGGGACTGTAAAGTTATTTGAAGGTGTTGTTTAAAAGGGGTGTATGCAAGGAAAACGAATAACGCAATGCATAATAACTCAACAGAGAAACATAAATGGTAAAAACTCTGTAAAGGTGTGACTCTCCTGTACTGTTTACTTATCTTTAAAGTCAAAGTAAAAATGGATCAACGCACCAGATACCAGATGCCAGATGCAGGGGGCAGAGATTCTGTGTTGCAGCGTCCGGAATGGTCTCCGATGACTGCTTGATGTTCTTGTTAGTACTTGGTAGCGGGTCTCGGTGCTTCTGTTTATAGTAGGAGCACCCTTTTTTATTTATTTGGCGGAAGGAGAGGATGACTGCTGTGGGTGGTGGAGGCTCGGAGGACTCTCGCGCGGAGAAGGCAGGATTTGTACACCCGCAACGGGTCGTTACACTTCCGCTAGCCCGTTGAGACTCCCGTGAGACTGCCTCTTGGCAATCCCGCAGCAGGCGAGAGAGTGAAGCGGGAAAAGACACAATCAATAAGCGGCGCTTGCCTCACCTAAAAAGAGGCAACCACCAATTTATCTGTCGGCATGCACCGGCACGGAGCAAGTGTGTGTGAGTGTTAATTGAGAAAGATCAGGGGAATGGGATAGATGGGCTCTGTGACCCTATGGGGGCGGGTTATCTAATAGGGCTCTGCGTTTGGTTATCTGTAAGTTACCTTTACTGGACTTACACTGTAGTGGACCATTTACAGTTAACAAAGTTTTAAGAAATGAATACTGTATGTTACAAGATGACAGTGGCAAAGTGAGGAAAAAGAAAGAACATGAAAACTTGAAAATTTTCTATAATCTAAATGATGATAAAGCTGATGTGAAGGATTCTGGTAAGTGGTGTGAAGTGGAATTTTTTTATGATTCGGTTGACATACAATGGCAAATAGAAAAGTGTAATGTTGGGTTTGTGCTTTAAAGAGCAATGCACATGTATTAGAATCGTTCATAAATTAGCACTTTCAAGACCACACGGTGTGAAGAAAATTGTGGGTGACGGAAATTGTTGGTTTAGGGCAGTTTCCTACGTAATTACTGGCAGTGAAGGTTATCACATGGACTAAACTTAGTTGTTAATTATATGGATAGTGAGTTGAACAATAACCGAGCCAATGATTTATTTAAAGGTAGGACGTCACTTAAAAATATGATAAAAGACGGCAGGTGGGCAACTGACACTAAGATATTTGGAACTGCATCACTTTTGAATACAAACATTTTTGTGTACACAAAGATAAACTAACAAAATTGAGAGAAGTGGGACTGGCAGTTATTTACAGCAGGTGCTTCACCAAATTAAAAAAAGTGAAATTCCAAGCCAAAAAAATATATACATTACATTACAAATGAAAGTGGTTGTCATTATTAAGTTGTCATTTCAGTTCATAGAATGGGTGTAGTTTAAGCAGTACCTACGTGTATACAGAAAAATAAATAGGCTACTATATTATTATTTTATCTCTTACTGTATATAAAGTGTAATGAAAACTAAAGACACCTTTTTATAGTGTAAATAAATATTAATTTTTTTATTGTTTAAAATTAATTAATTGATACACCTTTATACAATTCTTTGAAACGAATTTTAAAAACTTTAAATATTACGGCAACTTAGAAAGTTACATAAATTTCGTTTCATGAAACAGAAACTAATTTTGTACTGAGAATACCCGAAATACTCTACTCTGTGCAAGCCGAAACATAACGTTTATTGCATACTGCAAAAATATTTTTGCTATTAGTCTTGTCTTTCTGATTGCATATAATTTACTTTAAAAATACTAGTTAACACACAACCTAAGTTATTTTTTACATTCAAGTGAGTTTACATTAAATCCGTATACTTTTTATTAGTCGTTTAATTCTACGAGACCGAAGCAAGTGACAATAAAAGTAAGCGATGTCATGCCATCCAATTTTGAATGCTTCATTCGCCGTGTTTAAAAATGAGGTTCTGGAATTTGCAGCTACCGACCACGAAACATCCGGTCACACAGTTCGCTTAAATCGGTAGTCAGTTTTCATTAGAAATGATTATGAGTCATTAGTCTCTCTCTCTCTCTCTCTCTCTCTCTCTCTCTCGCGCGCGCGCGCAAACACACACACACACATACACACAGCACAGAATTCTACACTTTGTGATAAATAAACAAAAGAACATAGAACAGTCTGTATTAATTAATTTACAAATAAAATATGCAATGAAAATCAGAGGCCTGAAACACAATTCATAACAGATTACGTGATTGTGAAAGACTGTGACCTTTGTCGCGTATTTGCCATGTCACAATTTCCAAATAAAACATGTCCTGTGCAATAATAGCTAATTTTAGTGTGTGTGTGTGTGTGTGTGTGTGTGTGTGTGTGTGTGTGTGTATGTGTGTGCAATTTAGTCTGACTAATATATAAACAATTTAATTGTTTATAGTTACTGAAATATTACCGTGTTACAACAGACATTTCCTGTTATACACGTATTGGAATTAACATTTTTAAGTTCGCTACACGTTCCGTTGTTTTACAAGGCTCAATTGAACACAACGGCGACATCGGAAACCAGCTACCAGCGCTTCCTTATCGCCTTTAATCTCTGACGTCATAACCAGTGACGTCTTGTGATCATCTCAGCATGGGTGATTCAGACCGTTACTATAGGTGCAAATATATTATAAAGTTTATCAGTCTTGAGATTCCTGTCACATTGAATTAGTAACGTATTGACGCAGAAACCGGTTTCCTACATAAAATAACACCAGCATTTTACATGGCAAAAGTTCAGTTCTACAAAGGAAAGTCAAAAGTTAATTAAACATTTTCGTTACGTCAAGTAACATACAGCACTGATTAGTTTGTTACAAATTATAAACATGAAGTGCTGGAAATTTTGTTTCGTTACTATCAGTTTGATGTTGTTCAAAAATCAATTTAAAATGAGTCAGACAACACTAAGGAAGGAAGAAACCAGTATCATGTTTACTGTGTAACATCTGTAAGGTGAGTTTAATCTCCAATACAATAGCAATACAGAGAATGGCTTGACTGGCTACAAGATCTACGGGTGGATTGATTGCTTTGAAAATAGCTGGAATTATTTCTGTGATGAACAACGGAAGATAAGACTTTCACTTCAAAAAACAATGGCAATATCCAAGAAAAGAAAACAAAAGGCAGTGTTCATTTCACAGGCAAATATGAAGGAATAACCAGTAAAAATTACTGGTTACGTATGACTGCGATTACTGAAGACAGAAGTCCAGTCCACAAGAACATACTGACCTTTCAAAAAATGAGATTTTATACTGGTAAGAAAACAATAATCTGTCTACAAGATCTCGATTCTGAACTGCTGAGACATCCTCTGTTTTCAATTCTGCCTCAAGCGGCGTAGTACAAGCCCTTCGAAAAGGGGATTTGTAGCTATGACTACATGCTTTTATACAATTTATGACGTTATAGACATGTTGAAAATTGATTTTGTTAAGATTTTGTAAATTAGCCGTAAGTTGTGAAATGAGAAATGGGTAATTAAATGTTGTATGTCAAAATGCCAATAAATTTATTTTCTGTCATGTCAAGTGCGAATAGTGCACGAGTGCGCGTGATCGCGTGTTATTCGTGTTTACATGAATAACATTTGAGTAAATTAACGTATCGAAGTGAAAGTTGGTCAGCTCATACTTTTAAAGTAGCGCTACATTTTTCATATGTCAAATACTCAAAACATATTATTTGAATATGTATTTTTTAATAGAATTCACTTTTCTAAAGAATCCTTATCTTCTGAAAGTCATAAAAGCTATTTGATAAAATCTATACATGCTTTTGCAGTTTTCAGCAAAATTTATCAGGACATATGTCTATCTATCTACTTCATCTATCACGTGCTATGGGTTTTAACCAATCAGAAGCTCCAATTTTCATTCCGTTTGGTCCATTGCCGAAGACGTTTCGCTCAGTTCAACCTAACAGCTCGGCCTTAACAGACGTTGTCTCTGTGCGTGTTTGTCGTATCAGTATAGGTTCTAACATAAGGGTTACGAATACAGGGTCTTAGCAACGAGTTGCCCGTTTGCCAGATCGATTGGGTATTAGAACTCAAAATAATTAAATTATAAATTAAATAGTGTTATCTCGCGATAGTCAAGATTTTTCCGCATAGGAATCATTGTATTTGCCGAAATACATCTCGGTGAACGCCAGGACACGTCAAGATACCGAAATACCGCGTAAAACACACCGAAATTGAATTAATAATAGTTAAACCCATTATCGAACACTGAGATAAATGAGATAAACTATATCGTTGATAAACGGCGTGCGAGCGTGTGTCGCGAAAGTTCTACGTGTCATCATTGCAGCTCATCCAGCAGGCGACGAGTGGAGCAGTGGAGCAGTTCAACGGTTCGTCAGTGGAATTCGTCGAACAAGTAAAATAGATTATAAGAAAGAGAAACATTCAAACCATTTTACAGTCACTATTTAAATTTAAGAATAAATAATTTATGTTCAAATCACAGACCATATTAAATTTGTTTTAAAATAAATACCTAACTAAAGATAAAAGACTGTGATATTATTTTTTTAAATTTACTATGCCTTCTATTTGTTACGTTACTATATATTTTAGCATGACAGATAATCCACTTAATAAATATTACCATATGATTATAAGTAAAAATCAATTACATGGAATATCAAGAAAAATCCAAATGAGAACCTAATAAATATCAAAATAAAATACCACCATAACTTGAAAAGGTAAATATAAAGAAAAAGCTCTGCAACAAAAATAAATGTACAGCAAAATGAAACCCCAAAAAACTAAAATAAAATAAGGATAATACCCAGGTAGGATAGGAGTAGGTAAGGAAGATACCCAGAACAAATCAACGGACAAAATAACAATATAATAATGAAGAAACCAAGAACGAAAAGGGAAGATACCCAGAACAAATAAAAATAATAATAACGAAATGGTACTGAAGAAACCAAGAATGAAAAAGGAAGATATCCAGAACAAACCAACATACCTAATGAACAGGGACAAGTTTGAAGATACCAGATAGTAGAGGGAGAAGAATACGACCAATACCCTAAGGAAACCCAGTAGTGAGAAAACCAAAACCCCAAAAGAAATTAAATGTCACTATTGAAAATATAACACCCCAAAAAACCAGAAACTCATGTAAAATAAATGAAAATAAAAGTGTTTAAAGTGCTAAGTAAAAGTGCACCCAAGAAATTTATTGTATAATTAACAAAGACAAATCTTAACAGTCCCCCATGATTAAACATCTTGGTAAATAAAACTATAAAACTGACTAGTGATAGTATCAAGAAATAACAGGGGACAAGTGCAAGTTATTATATTGTAATAAATAAACTTTGAGAAAGTACATTAAATACTATACCTTTAAATAACTTTAAACGTTTTAATTTAGTATCATGAGTGCTATTTAATAAAATAGTATGGTGAAAGAGCAAGGACTAATATTTCTAATAAAGTGCCACTATTTATGTAATAACATTCAATGGAGTGAATAAGATAAATAGAGAGCTGGGAGTTAATCCATAAATTGACAAGGGATACATCCCTAAAATTAAAGAAAAACAGATAGGACTGCACCCAAATAATTTTAAGTAAGTTTTAAAAATAAAGGAACAGAGATGTTAGGTTCCCATTACAATAAATGAACTCTATTCCTAAGGTTTGGAAATAGAGAGTAGTTCTTATAATTATAAAATGTTATTATGTTTAATAGTTTGAATCAGAAATGCAATGTCTGAATGTGGATACCATTCTTATATGATAAAATGTTTTTATGAGTTACTATAAATAATCAGTACCAAAGGGTATGAATTTAAATGCCATATTTAATGTCAAATAATTGTTATGTATTAATTGTTTAATGTCAATACTAAATGTTATTGTAGTAAAATAAGGAATTATTAATGAATATTATATTAGAATAGAAGGTCAGAAAAGGGTATAAACAAACTGTATTATTAAAAAATTTGTTGTAACATCAGATAAAAAATAGGCCAAAGGGTAAATCTAAACTAAATTATAATGGATAAATCCAGTGCAATAAACCAACAAAACTAATGAAAGTTATGCAAGATAAACCCATCACATAGTAATATAATGTAATTTATACTTTAAAAAGATATTGTCAGAAGATAAGCAAATTATGAGTAAAAATGCAAATGTATTAACTAAAATTTCAGAGGGGGAGTCATAGATTAATGAATTATATTTAAAAACAATAATCAATGGATAAAATTGCAAGAAATTGAAGAAAGATAAACAATTATACCCATCTGAGATTCAGTATAATCATAATTATAACAAATAAAATGGCTAATATTTGGAGGAGAACAGGAAATAAAAATTTAAACCTACTTTTCCAAAATGAAAGAAATATAGCATTTTTAATACAAAACTTTGTAAAACTATATTATTTGGTATCAAATTAAGCAAAATGAATTAAAGAAACCGATTATGTATTTAGTATTTCATAAAATTAAATAATAGCGAAAATATATTCAGTGATATAATGTACTTTTTAAAGATGTAGCGGAAGCCAAAGGAAATTGAAACAACGTATTATGCATATTAAATTGGCTAAGAATTTCAGGAGACGAAGGAAATGAGAACACTTAATTATTATCCGTTGTAGAGAACACTTGAACGAGGTTTTGCTCCTATTAACCTATATAAGAAGCAGAAATGGCGTGCGATATATAAACCTAGTTAACAGTGAAAATTTGTAACTTCATAATTTTTGACTTTAAAACTTAGAATCAGTGATCACAAACCATAACACGATTAAACTACAGTAAAACAGTACAATATATGACTAAATTATTAAATTAACACCATCACTAATAATTGTTACTAACGAAACGAAAAGTGTTAGTTACGACCTATTTAACCAAAGTGATGTTAGACATTACCACACACATTTAAACAAAGTGAACTACGAAACACTGAACCAGGAACATACAATTAACACCAGAACGAATATCCACAATTGCGGAGACGAGGAATCGGTGAAAGGGCGTCATTTATTGCAAGAAATATTTGTCTAGGCAACTAACGTTAACCTACGCAGTCGACAGGCGGCCATCTTTGTCTTCCCAGAATCCTATGCGAGTTTGACCAAATGAACATCGAGTCATCACTGGTTCGAATTTTATCAAATATACACATTATATATTGTTTAATAACATTGTAATTTTTAATTTTAAGACTTTTAACTGTAAGTGTTATACTTTCATGGCCCTACCCTTCTCTGGCTATTTATAAAATAACCGTTAAAAGAACCAAATAATTAATATACAATATACATGTAAAAAATTTATCGATCGGCCCTGAGAGACGAGTCGATATTGCTGTTAATAATCGATTAACCATGGATATATCCTATAATTGTTAATAAATCATTTAATTCTGCAAATTGGTTGATATTTATTTATCAATTTAATAAATATAATTAAAATTAAATTAATTCAAGATCACGGACTATCCGAAAGGCGGTATTTACCAAGAAATAAGTAGAATACTGAAGGAAGGAGAAGAACCGTCTATCGACTAGTGCTGGAGATAACTATATTAACGCAGGAGTTATTCCAAAAAAGTGACACAACCACAAAAACAACCATAAAAGAATTAAAATTTTTACATAATACTATTAAAAAAATTATATATTAAATACCTACAGCAAAAAACCCAAAAACAAATATTTTTCAGAAAACACAATTTTTAATATTTAAATTATGTTTATTATTTTGTAAGGAAACGTTACTTTATATATATATATATATATATATATATATATATATACATACACACATTAAAACAATACAAAGTTCATCGATTTAATCTAATTCAACTTGTGTAGCCTCATGCTTTTGGGAGACAATTATTTATACAACGCAAGTTAACCAATTTAAATCCATTTATAATTTGTGTGTTGAATTCATGGGTGTAATCGTAATATGAAGATGATACGTTACTTACTTTTAAAATCTTTCTATTATTTATTTATTTAAACAACATCTCTCATATCGGATATTAAACAATAACTCATTATTAAATCGTTTGTACGAAGTTTTCGTACATAACTTATTACTAACAAATTACATACATAAGTTATATACAACTCTTGTTATTTAATTGTAATTACTTTAAAATGTTTATTTTGCTCTCGACTTACTCATGGTGTGTTCATATTTTTGCAATTGCTGATTCATTAGCTTCAAAAAATTTACTTTACTTCTATTCAAACTTCTTTTATATTACTTTGTTTTACTTTCTACTGCATATGCATTTTTTTTTTCTTTATCAACAAAGACTTTACTAATTACGTTAATTCAAAAATTACTTATTTCTCTTATCATTTACGTTACTAATTACTAAATTGATACAAGAAATATTATGTTAATTTTTACTGCTTTTACATTTATTTATTTTAATATTGGCTGAATGTATTCCATTCAAGCTTTAAATAATGTCTTTCAACTGTCTGTAATTAAATCTTTTTTTATCACCTCGTTTGACGTGGTTATTCATCTGTACGTCCTCCGTGTCCTTCTGGTCGTGTCCTCTGGTCGTGTTTTCTGCATGTGCTTATGGTCCTCTGGTCGTGTCCTCTGCGTGTTCTCTGCATGTGCTTCTGGTCCTCTGGTCGTGTCCTCCGTGTGTGCTGATTAATAGTCGTCTCGTCTTCCGTCATATGCTGCCGGTGTGTCCATAGACCTAATCGTATGTATTTTCCAGCTCTGGCTGTATAGCTAGTTGATCCTGTGACTCTTACAATAATTGTGAATTTGTGTCGTCGACTGACATAGCCTCCTGCGACAATGGTTGAATCGAGAAGAAGAAACTTTATTAGCGCGACCTGGTATTTATAGTCAGGTCGTGCAAAAATTCCTGTCTGAAAACTTTTCAACTTGTCAGATTCTGTCGAGGCGTTACTACCCCCACTCTGGTTCAATTCATTATTTACGCCTATTTTCGCGAATGACGAAGTTTGTTTCACCTTACTCGATGTTCAATCGATCACTAATTTTTATGTGATTACTATACGTAAATTGCACTTCTTTATCGTATTCACTAAAAGAGTTACTCATTTTTTACGAATAGTAATTGCACTTTTCGTCACCTCTGTATGGTTTTTAACATTTTATTTATCTATAATTTCTACACACTTTGGTGTCTTTCGTTTTACCTTATCGTACATAGTTTTCTTATAATTAACAATAAACATATAACTATTCTACTTGAAAAGGGTTGGTTACATTTCAGGAACGGACAGGTTTCACACACACTAACAACATACGCGCGTACACAACGCTAGCGACAGGTTTTTACTACGTTTTTACTACGGTATTTTTACTACGATTCGGCTTATGCAATCTGAATCATGTATATTAATTCATATTTATTAATTTTTATTATTTATTTGGGCAATGCACAGTATCATTACTGTTTGTACTGTTGCAATATATATATATATATATATATTACTATAATACTTATAACTATTTTACCTCAAGATGTACTTTTTCTTTAGGGACATGTTTCGGGAGATCCTGTTCTCCCATCTTCAACCTTCGCCATCTTGCTAACATCCCATCTTCAATCTTCGCCGACATGCAAACATGTCCCTAAAGAAAAAATACATCTTGAGGTAAAATAGTTATAAGTATTATAGTATTATATACATCAAGAAACGGAATGTAGCAGAAATGATGAAATATATATATATATATATAATATTTAATATTTATAATAACTTTACCTCAAGATGTTTTCTCCTTATTTGGAACATGTTTCGGGAAGCCTTGTGTCCCCCCCTACACACACACACACACACACACACACACACACACACACATATATATAGATATATGTATATATTGTACTATCACGTTTTCCTCCCTCTTAATATAAAAACTAATAATTCTGGATTATTTAAATGCCTCAAATTGTTGGTGCCAATTATGTAGAATTAGGTTCGTACCTTCTTTTTTATAAGTACGGTTTGGTTCTATATCGTATGATAATATGTGTTTAATGAATTGCAAGTCTCACTAATGCCATGAGTAGATTACGTGGTCAACAATGGTAATAGTCGGATCATGCTGACTTCTAATCGTGTTGCATTACACCGCCCGTAGCAATCGTTATTTGATGCGTAGTTATAATGAATTATGTGGTTATCTCACTAATTACATACTTCGATGGTTGATTCTTCATTCGTGATAACCCTATTCATTACGTTATATTCATGGATGATCATTGAAGATTCGAAATACTTCAATTCGGGGGGCCATGGGTGCCACCAACTGATCCAGATGTAAACATAACCTTTACTCATAACCACTAAAACTTGGTAACTAAATAATATAAATTTATGCTGCATGAAAGTTGTTTAAATACTTTTTATTCATCATTCGATATTGTTGTAAACGCCTTATAAAAACAATTAATCAGGTTTTCATTATTGTAAACAATCTTTTATTTTGTCGGAATCTCATATCTTAGGGTTGGTCACAGTGTTGTATAAAGATTCTTTGTTTACTAAATTATCTAAGTTAATTATATACAAAAAAGATCCTTTGAACTGCAAAATACGCAATGCCTATTGTCTCTTATCAATGTCCCATCTTGTCATAGGAGCGTGATTACATATAAACTGAAAAATGTCTTATCCTAATACAATAAAGTGCGACAGTACATGGATGTCACAATTGGAGGTTATCAGGTTACTAGAAAGTAACCTCAATTTATAATTAAATAACAATTAATAAGTTGAAAGTGTCATAAGAATAATGTTTTGTTTGGGGTTTAGTGTTAACAAAAAGTTCGTTAGGCATTATCTTATAATATACGAAATTCGTTAAGTATTATTTTCATAAAGGTCACTATACTTTCATTAATTCCTTTTTATTTATTTCTTATATTCACTATTAATACTTTATTTTGCATTCATTGCTGTATTAATACACTACTTCACTACACTCGAACTCGACGTTGATTCACTGTACCTCTTGAAGGTTAGATTACCCGTGTTAACATTCGTTACCGCACTGCATTATGTGTTATTTCGCGAATTAGTTCAGCGTGGAGCTGGTCGTCTGCATTGCTTTACAATTGTTGAAGAACTGTCAAAATTTGCTCGTCTCTCTCGCTGTTACAATCTGTGCTACCGGAGGAATTCTCGATTTAGGCGTTGTGATTGGTTGGAATGTCGAGCACTCCATCATGAAATCATCACCCCCGCGTTGTCAAAATTATTTAATTCTGTTCAAAGCGTGGGTTCCTGGGTTTGAGAGTATAAAACTGACGCCAAGCGTTTTATCTAAAACTATTAAAATACCTTACAATTGATAATTATTCTTTATGCTACTTGTGAACTCCAATCTGGATTTACCATTATCTGGCATTTGTCCTGCTCAGTATTCAGACATCTCACAATGCATAATTCTGTTTACTTTTAACAAAGTTAATATTTCTGTTATATTCTAATACAATATTTTTTATTAAAATGTGTCTTATAGTTATTTAATGAATATCTTGTTATGAGATAACAAGATCTCATATCTTGATATGAGATTCTTCTATTGGATACAATGAATTCCAAGTCCTTTATTGTCTTTAATTAACGTTAAAAACATTCAATTTTGAATAAATCACCAAATCTACTTCTAAGCTTTATGAGGCCTATGGCACTATGAGTTAATTTTACATCTTCTGATATAATGCTTGTATCATAATCGTTTATAACATTTCATACTTAATTCTAAAGAACCTTATCAACTTTTGGTTACCTTTAATTTGCTTTATTATTGTATAATATCATTTAAAATCATATGAGTTCTTGTACAGTTAGGCCACTATTTATTTATCCTTATTGCTACATTATACTTCTGTTATTATGTCAATATCTTATTACTAAATAAGCATCTTAGTTCCTAGTAAGATTTATAATTTTTTGTCTCAGCTTGACATTATTAATCCCTGGTTATTATAACAAATGAACCTTCCACCTTATTGCCACAGGTCTTGTTCATTAGATATATTCTTATTAGTTTATTATTATTAATAATTATGGTTTGATTTATTTATAAATAGTTAGTCCTCTCATCACTTGTTGTATGAGTATTATTTACATGCACTTATAATTGTTATATCTGTGGTTTTTTAATGTACCATCTGAGTACATTAGACTCTATCATATTATTCATGTTAAATTACCTTAATTACAATAATTAAACCATCTTAGGGATCTAATCCCTGTCTTAAAATTGTCTTTATGTCATCTAGTTTCCTCTAGGTATAATATATAATAGTTTTACATAATTTTTATTACGTATTTTTGTATTTACCAGTGTAAATTCACTGCTGGTTAGGTTATGTTGGCTCCTTTTACTTTCGTGGACTAAAATTAGTTCACATGTTTTTGTTTTTTCTAGTTCTTTTACTCTATTATCATTACTTATTAATAGTACTGTCTATTATTCCTCATTCTGATTACAATTATTTAGTTTGTCTTATTCTAAGTACATTTTTAATTATTAATCAGTCATTTCTGATATTAATTTGGTTACATTAATGGTCTTTTACAATAATAAGATATAATCTTATTATTTTATATCATACATTGTCCTATAATTCATAATCATATGGTTATTAATTCATTCTCCTAATCTAGTTGTTTATCTTTTTATTTAAAGGCTAAGTTATTGTCTTGGTCATGTCATTATTATGTCTTGCCTGTTATTTTAATAATTTTTCCTTCAATTTGGAGTTCTATGTTCTCTTCTGTTGTAGATACTATCGTCTTTATTTATAGTGGATGAACTATGTTATTTCCATTTACCGTGTGAACTTAATTGTTTCTTATGATTCTTTTGATCCCAATTATTTTTCATTGTCGTATCTCCCTTATAAGTTATTTTTGTATTGTTTTGATTCTGTCCTATGTATAGTTTTGTACTTAGTCTACTCACTCTCCTAATCTATTGGGTATCTTTTAGTCACACTTGGTCTAGTCTATACGTCGGTTTGCCTTCATTACTTTAGTCTTTATGTTCAATTTGTGTTTTTGTGGTACTGTTATTACTTTTGTAATGTTACAATATGTATTCAATCACTCTCTGCTACAGTTCGTTTCCTGATTTATATAAAATATTTAAAATTTGTATTTACTTTACCTCAAGATGTTACTTTTCCCTTATTTGTAACATGTTTCGAGAGCTACTGTGCTCTTATCCTCAGCCTTCGCGATTCTGCGTCTAGTGAAGTACCTGTGTCTTGGTTTGTCGCCATTGTGGTCTCCTGTTGGTGTCTGGTATCTCAAAGTGGTATTTGTGTGTGTGATTGTAGTGTATGTATTATTAATTTGTGTATTCTCGATGTTGAGTGCTTTGAAAATTGTGTCGTGTTTTGTATTGATTTGTATTTGTTCGGATATTGTTTTGTGTTTTATGTTTGTATATTTGTAAATTTTCCCAAATGTTCATTATGGTCCCTTTGTGTGGTATGTGTTTTATTAGTGTCATATTGGTTATGTCTGGGAATTCATGTCCCGTGTTTATTGCATGTGTGGCCAAATTGGATATATATATATATCTGGTTTTTTGTATCTATTTAGATGATCAAAATAACGTTTTTTCAGCTGTTTTTTTGTTAGTTCTATGTAACATTTATTGCAATCTTGGCATTCAATTTTGTATATACCGTTAGTTGTTGTGTTACCTTTGTTGTGTGGGTTATTTAGTTTTTGAAAATTATTTTTATTAGATTTGTATGCTATTTTGATATCTGTGTTTTTAAATAATTTTGTTAGCTCTGTCATTTTATTATTTATGTATGTGAATGTGGCCCATTTTTTGTTGTTGTTATTATTTATATGTTATTCATTTTGAATAATTCTTAATTGTTCAGTTTTTATTTTATATTTGATTTATTTCCTATTTTGTTCACAGTATTTTTATTGTATCCATTTTCATGGGAAATTTGGTATATTATATTTCTTTCTTTGTCTGTTTCTTTTTTGTTTAGGGAATTTTGTACATTCTGTTAAATAGCGAATAGAATGCTGCCATTTTATGTTGTGGTGGGTGTTCAGAATGGTTAGGAATAATGATGTTGGTAGAAGTTGGTTTTCTGTATATTGCATATTGTATGTGGTTCCTTTTTCTTGTGATGGTTATGTCTAAATAGTTCATTTTGTTATGTTTTCTTTTTCTTCTGAGAATTGTATTTTTGTATGTATGTTATTGATTTGTTTTAGTATGTTCTCTCCATTTGTGTTTTTGTTATTTGATACATATAGCCCATCATCTACATATCTTATCCATATGCCATTTGTATCAAATGATTTTATAATACTGTATTTTGTATTTTGGTGTCTGTGTGTTGTAAGAATATTTCTGATATTATGCTAG
This sequence comes from Magicicada septendecula, assembly GCA_034769895.1. Taxonomy (NCBI): domain Eukaryota; kingdom Metazoa; phylum Arthropoda; class Insecta; order Hemiptera; family Cicadidae; genus Magicicada; species Magicicada septendecula. The sequence continues at coordinate 399,056,722 of CM068369.1, read as the reverse complement.
ATAATGGAGATCCCATTGCTAAACCTTCTTGCTGTTGATAAATTTTGCTATTACATTCAAAGTAATTTTGTTTTAATATTAGTTGGAGGCTGTTTTTTATTTCAGTTGTATAACGTGTGTCTTCATTTTGTTCTTTAAGTTTGTTTACTATTATGTTCATTGTTTCATCTACTGGGATGTTGGTGTACATGTTTGTGATATCATATGATGTGAAAAATGTGTTTTCATTTATTATTTTTAGTTTGTCTATTAATTCATATGTATTTTTTATGTTATGATGATTATTTGTTAGATGGTTACTTTTTAGTTTTTGTGCTATTATTATTGCTATTTTGTATGTAGGTACTTTTTTGAAGTTGATTAATGGACGTATTGGGTTGTTTAATTTGTGAATGTTTATTAGGCTATTCATTTTAGGTGGTTCTGGATTATTATTTATATATATTATAACAGTACAAATTACCAATTTAAATGTAATTTAAATTGTGTAGCCCCACGCTTTTGGGAAACAAAATTATATAACAACACAATTTGCATTTATATAATGTATTGAATTCATGGGTGTAATCGTAATAAGAAGATGATACGTTATTTAAGTATAAAATTGTTCCATTATTTATTTCTTAAACAAAATATTTCATTTCGTATATTAAATATTGACTCATTATTATATCGTTTGTACGAATCTTTCGTACACAACTTATTGCTAACAAATTACATACACAAGTTATACATAAATCTTATTATATAATTTTATTTAATTAAATATTTATTTTGCTCTCGGCATACTCATTGTGTACTCATCTTTTTGCAATTGTTGATTAATTTGCTTCAATAATGAGTTTACTTGTATTCAAATTTCTTTTATATTAATTTGTTTTAACTTTCTACTGCATATGCATTCTCCTTTATCAACAAGACTTTACTAATTACGTTAATTCAAAAATTAAATATTTCTCTTATCATTTACGTTACTCTCAATTACTAACTTTAATACAAGAAATATTATTCTAACTTTTATTCTGCTTTTACATTTATGTACAATATATTTATTTTAATACTGGTTGAATGTCTTTTATTCCAACTTTAATTAGTGTCTTTCAAATGTCTATAATTACAATGGTTTTTTATCACCTCGTTTGACGTGATTAATCATCCGTATGTCCTCCTTTGGTCCTCTGGTCGTGTCCTCCGTGTCCTTCTGGTCCTCTGGTCGTGTTCCACTGCATGTATTGTTTAATAGTCGTCTCGCCTCACACCATATGCTGCCGGTGTGTCCATAGACCTCATCGTATGTACTCTGCTGCTCCGGTTGGACATCTAGTTTGTCCTGTGACTCTTACTATAGATGTGAAGTAGCGTCGTCGACTGACATAGCCTCCTGTGGCAACGGTTGAATCGAGAAGAAGAAACTTTATTAGCGCGACCTGGTATTTATAGTCAGGTCGTGCAAAAACTCATGTCTAAACAATATTTAACCTGTCAGATTCTGTCAAAGCGTCACTTCTCCCACTCTGGTTCAATTCACAATTTTCGCCTATCTTCGCGAATTACGAAGTTTGTTTCACATCTCGATGCTCAATCGATCACTAATATTTATATGTTTACTATACGCAAATTACACTTCTTTATGTTAGTCACAAAACGAGCTATTCATTTTTTACTTTAGTAAATGCACCTTTCGTCACATCGGTACGGTCTTTTAACACTTTATACACCTTTAATTTCTATACACTTTGGTGTCTTTTGTTTTACCATATCGTACATAGTGTTTTTATAATTAAAATAAAACCTACAACTATTCTACTTGAAAATGGCTGGTTACATTTCAGGAACGGACAGGCTTCTCACACACAAACAAAATACGCGTGTACACAACGCTAGCGACAGGTGTGTCGAAATGCATGTCCATGCATGAATTCTGCGCTCCCTATTTTTAACCACGATCCACCTTATGCAATCTGAATCATGTTTATTAATTCATATTTATTTATTTTTATTTCATTTATTTTAGCAATGCACAGTACCGTTAATGGTTGCTGTGTTGCAATATGTCTGTATTTGTATTGTTGAAAACGTTTTTAGTTGTTTTTGTTAGTTTTATATTTTGTTTAAGATATTTTCCTGTTGGGTCTTTATTTAGTTGTAAGCATTTATTATTGTTGATGAAGTCTTCGGTTTTCCTGATGTAGTCTGCTTCGTCAATGATTACTGTTGCATGACTTTTGTCTGCCTTAGTTAATATTAAATTATTGTTCTTTACTTTATTTTTAACTTTCTTTATTGTTTTATTGTACTTCTTTGTTTATATTTGTTTTTCATTTCACTGGTGTTAATTTTTTTAATTATGTGTGTTGCTTCTGTTCGTTTTTCTTTTTGTATATTGTTTTCTATTAGGTTAATAGCAAATTCTGTTTCTACTATTAAATTTTCTAGTACTGGTTTTGAGGAACTCGAACCGTAAACCAACTTCTAAGTTTAAATGAAAACGACCTGTCTTCTCCCGAAAAACCCGTGACAGCGAGTACGTGTTTCTATAACGAGTCCTTAGAAAAAACTGAGAGAAATGCTCTCGACAGAGGACCAACTCAAATAATTTTTAGACCTTCTGATTGGTTGAAACTTTAGAAGCGACACAGATGAGAACACAGATAGACTAAAATCATGAATAAACTCTGTCCGATTCTGCAAAGGCCTGTCTAGATTTAATCTACAAATGTTATTACTTTCTAGGAGATAACGAGAATAAAAGACGACTGTTTTTATTTAAAAACCATATAAAAATTATAGTTGTGGAGAACTGATTATATGGTAAATGTAGCTTATAACCATGGGAATACGCTGTCTAAGTTTCAGAATGAAATGTTAATCTTCCTCGAAGTTATTAAATTAAATGTAAATCACGAGCGCACCCGCGTACTTACACACAAATATTTCACATGGCATAAAAGAGAATAAAATTGTGAAAATTTTGACATAATATACTTTTTTAATATAGCTTGGTTCAAAACTTATGACTACTTTACAAAGAAAGAACAAAATCAATTTAAAACATGTCTATGGCAATCAGAAAATGTTATATAGTATTAATATTCCACTTAAATTAACTTCATATCCTGTGTACCGTTGCAATATATATATGAAACCTATTATATTATATATATATATATATATATATATATATATATATATATATAACTCGTTAACAGGTTATAATATACATGAAGCCCTCGATTATAAATGACTTAGTAAAGATAATCCTTCGTTTTTAATCTTGCTAACTGATTGGTGGGTCTTCAAAAATTTGCTTCCGGAATTTTTTTCTGAATTAACCATCTAAAAGCAAATAATCAGCAGACAACAAAAAAAAAACGATCAAGAAAGCAGGGAAAAAAACAGAAATAAATGTTAAGACGTATACTAGACGGGGTGGTATTATTCAATTTAAAATAATAATAATATAATTAACAAAGAAAATAAATGATAACTTTTAGAACTTTGTTCAATAAAGACATTTCTTTTGTGAACTGAAACAATCCCTAATAAGCTTATCGCAATACTGAAAAACAGTCAATTTAAATCTTTCTCCGTATGTTTCATTACTTCTTTAATTTCGTTTCCAATATAGTCCTATAAAATTTTACCAAAATTCAGACTAATTATTTTTACTGCTTCGATAATAAGATATTTGGAAATAAATTTTGAAGTACGCTACGAAAACATTTAGAGAAGTAGAATAGCCACACCATTTGGTAGAGTACGTCTCATGATTGTAATTAGCCAAATGGATTACTGTACGTCATTGGTGCCTTGGCAACAATAAAATTGCAGTAAATGAACAGATTGATTAAAATTGTAATAATACCTCTTGCTACCCTTGTTAAAGCGGTCGAACATTATTGCTGTTTAAAAGAGTAGAAAAAGTGTCTGATCAATAGTAAATAAACTGAAAAAAATATAAAAACGAATAATTCATTACTTGCCGGTGGCTTGGTACTTGAAGGGTACTCAGAAGGTAGAGTTATTCCATTCGTAAAATCAATCAGGTCTGCTTGGGATACAATATATATATTGCAACACATCTTTTTATGATTTCTTTCATTATGGATTATGAGTTTTACATGGACCTGGTTAGGGTATACCATGCCAACACTTACCTGCAGTATATGGTACTTTTCTGCTTTGCCGGCTATTAGGTGTGGGATTTGGGCTTATTAGGTATCAGGTAACGAGTTGGGACGATGTGTTTCCAAAAGAATTATTTTAGGAAGCTGAGTTGTATAAATTGTGAATAAATGAAAACTACCTTTTTAGTCTATCATTCCAATGATTATAATTGTCACCCTCAAGGTGCTTATCTTTAAACAAATCATAATAATAAAAAGAATTTCAAATATTTAACACGATTTACGGCGGGTTCCACTAATTTATATTCTTTCTTGAATATTACTTTACACATATTTTCTCTAGTGATATATTGTTATAATGCTTACGTCTAACAATCACATATTAAAATCATATATCTTAGTACATAATTTATAAGTTCCTGAAAATAAGACATACAATACACAGTATATACACAAAACATATAACATGGAAATATACACACATATATGGGCAGTTTCACACTGTCTGCCTGTAATTATAATTCATTTATAAAAATCATTTTTGTTATATTGAAATAATTATTTAATAAAATGGAAATACTGAATTGATTTCATTCTATGAAATCCGTAACCCTGTTCTTTATACATGAGAAAATAAAATACGAACTTTTTAAATGAATATAACAAGGGTTATAGTTATCGTTATCTCTATGGTAATTATTATTAATATAAACACTTTTATTAAGGGTAACTCCCTTTTAATTATTCTACTCTTCAGCCTGCTTGGCTATCAACAATAATTAATATGAAACAATAAAATTTGTGACATCTAATATCTTGATAACACTCTTAGAGCTTCTCTGCACTCTCCCTTAATTTATCACATTTAATTTATCAAATATAATTCTTTATACAGTGCACAATCTCATGAAAACATTTGCTTAGAGTCTTTCTGCACTCTTATTAACATATTATTATAATAATCACACATTATCTAAATGTTCTGTCTTTTCGAATAAATGTCTCTATATGATATACAGTACAACATTTAAAAGTGTCTTTAGGCTTTAGTCATACCGCCTATATAATTAAATGTTTATCAATTATTTAAAACTGTTCAATTTCGCTTATAGCGGCTTTTCATTTACTTTTTGTGTTTTACAACATTATTATGAACCCTGAACCATATCAGGTCACCTGTTTTGATGATTTCATGTTACACAGATGTACACGGGTCTCAGGCGTCGGCGTTGAGTACAGCTATTCCTCTCGAAACCTCCGTCAGCGTCGCTTAGCGGTGTATGAACAGCTAGGCTAGGCGTCGTTCCTTTATCGTCATGGACACAGCGTCTCTGGCCTCGGGTATAGTCTGATGTCCGTAGTACGTAGTTGTAGTAACTCAGGTGTCTGCCGGTCTCATTGAAGCGTCTTCTGCAGCGTATCGTTCCGTGTGTACGACTCAACGAATACTTTATGAATGAGCCAGATGCTCGTTTTGGCTCACTGTTTATAGGGCAAAGCCACGTGTGCAAATGAGTTTCTATCGGCGAATACCTCACCAATCCTTTATTTATTTAGGTAACAAAGTTGTTTGTTAGACGTGTCTTGAACACAGTTATTAGCTATGTATACACGCGATCTTTAATTAGCACCGCGAAAGGTGTGAAATAGTAAAACGCTTATAGTTCACGACACTCTCACTATATCGTTATGTGTTTGGTGTCTAAATAAAGCTACATTTCCGCACTATTCACTGGTCAACCTAGTTCTTCTTAATCTTTTGTCATTTTTTTATTATTTAAGTTTTAAAACACTTCTGACATGTGCCGACAAAATTATACATATTTATGCAGGTGGACTGTTATCTGTTTTGTTTGCTATATAAAATCTTATCTATACCCTTCTAAATGTACAATTGTAGCAGATAACGCTTATTATGCGTACTCCAGTTAGAACGATAAACATTGATAACAATGTTTCGTTATAACACTCCCCCACTTGCTTTAAAAAAAATTGTTTGTGCTTTACAGAACAACATATTTTTTTTTTTTTTTTTTTTTTTTTTTATCTATGTTTAGTACATACACAGTCAGTTATATTACATGTTTATTAGAAAGAATATAAAATCTTTTCTTAAAGTAACAATCACATATGGGTATTATTGGATATAATGACGCAGAGATGACGCATGGTACTTTCCGACGTCCTTTTGCTTCACTGGGTCATATACCATGTAGGTGTGTGGTCCTAGACGACTCCTTAGTTCATATGGGCCACAGAATAATCTGAAGAATTTCTTGGAAGTGTTTAATATACTACTTCCCACAGGATTTGTCTTTATCAATACCTTATCACCAATCTGGAATCTTGTCAATCGGTGAGTTCTATTATACCGGTCTCTCCTTTTACCTGCTTGATGATATAACTGTCGTTCAGCTCTGTTTATTTTTATTTGAATTGGCAAATCTACATTATAATTTTCCGGTTTAGTAATCATGTTGTGCCAGAATCTTTTAGGTAATTTATTCTCACTTAATTCTAACGGTGTGTATCCTGTAGCTTCACTATAATTGTGATTCATTGCATCTTCGAAAAATTGTAGATAGTCAGGCCATTTACTCTGTTGATTGTAGCAATATAACCTCATGTACTTGCCTAACTCTCTATTTATTCTTTCAGCAAGATTAGTTTGTGGATGCCTTATGGATGTAAGTATAGGTTTTATACCTTGTCTTGTCAATGCGTCCTTCCATAATTTATTACCAAACTGCTTACCTTGATCTGTCAACACTTTATCCATTTTTCCATACTTTGGTATATACTTCTGGGTGATGACGTTCAGAACAGATTTCATGGTGGGTCTTCGTACAGCATATAACTTTACTAGCTTGGTAAACACATCTACCGTCACAATTATATGGCGGTACCCACGACTTGATCGCGGGAGTGGTCCAAGGAAATCAAGTGCAACTATATCCCCCTTCTTCTTAGTTCTGATACTCCCCATTTCAACGCAAGTGTTTAAATTCGGATGTTTGGCTGTTTGACAATCATGGCATTTCCTAACAATTATTTTAATTTTTCTGAACATATTATTACAGGTGAAGGCTTCTTTCATAGTTAAATAGCACTTCAATGGAGATGCATGAGCTAGACTACGATGACATGGCATAATTAATTGCTGTAACATGTCATGAGATAGCACAACTTTCCAATCATAATTAATAAGCTTAAATAAAATTCCATCTTTCACATAATAATTTATAGGTAACGGATTATTTTTTATATTCTGTAATCGCTGATCTTTATCTTGCTCTCTAGCGAGATTACGTAGTAATTCTTGTACTTCTCTCTCGGGTTTGTATGTTATGTTGCTAAGTACCCTGACATCTTGTGGTTTAGCTTCATGTGTTTCTTCTTTTTCTTCTATATAACGGCTTAAGGTATCAGCTACTTCATTGTCTTTGCCTTTGCATTCCTATCGGATGTCCATGGTTTCGAAAATCGTTTCGACGAATTCGGCCATCGGTAACCTCCTTTGTAATTACCTCTTTCATTATTTTGCTCCTGCTTCTCATATGTTCGTCCATCTTCATGGCGTCTATCATATGATACATTTTTGTTTTTCGGATATTTTTCATCGTCTGTACGTCTATCTTCTCTGCCTTTATCTTCTTGGCGATATCTTTGCGAATACCACGTACCTCTATCTTGATTTTGGTTCCGGTTATCTCGCTGAACTCCTCTTGGTGGGTCTCGTTCACGGATTACACCCTCCATCTGTGTTAAAAGTATTAATAGATCTTCAATGGTAGCTATACCCTGAACATGTACAGCTAGTTGGATGTTCCTGCTGAAATGATTAGCAAGCTTAATGACTAATTCTTTTTGTGTTAAAGCGGGACGTAAATGTTTACTCCTCTCTACTAACATAATGACGTATTCATCTTCAGACAGCTTACCTGGATTATATTTACCAAATTCCAGTGTATTTCGTATTCTCATTTGTATGTATTCATTCCAATACCTCCGTTCGAATGCTAGTTTAAATTCTTCATACGTTTTTAAATCGTCATTCACCATCGTGAACCAACTGGCTGCTGCATCTTTTAAGTAACGGCTTACAAAGTCTATTTTATCTTTGTCACTGAGAATAGATCCAATACTATCCATTTCTTTCTCACATTTGATACGAAATTCAATGGGATTTTCCCCTCTGGATCCTCTAAAATAGTTAATGGGTCTCTCTTCTCTAGGTACGGTCGAGTATACTAACGCTTGTGTTGGTAGTCTTCTCACTTCTCGTGTAAGTCGGTCTACTTCACCTTTTAACTTGACTTCCAGCTGATCTACCCTGTTGTCATGGTGTTGGATAGATTTCTTGATGGTGTCGTCTGCTGCGGCTAGACTTTTTGTTTCTTCTTCAATTTTCATGGTCTTCCTGACATTACTCTGCACCAACTCGCTGATGACTTGTATCTTGGTATCTTGTCGATGCGTAATTTTTTCGAGTTTCTGGTCCAGTGTGTCGGCCATAGATTTAAAATTTTGTTGTAGTCTTTTTCGCTGCTCTTCGAAATTTTCATTCATCACCACCGCTTGTTGTTTTAGAGACTCTTTAACTTTACCTTCTAAGGTCTCCATTCGTTCCATAATTTCTACCTTACTTTCAGCATTATACGCGTATAGTTTCTGAATTTCTGACGTGCTTGCTTCCAATCTTCTCATAGTTTCAGCACCACTAGTTTTTATTTCTTCAAACCTTTTTACGTTTTCAGCGTTGCTGGCTTCTAACTTCTTCATTATGTCGGCTAAACTGACCTCTTGTTTATGTGCCATGTTTAATTTTAATTTGGTGAACCGATTTTAAAATATTTATTATTAATTTGTATATTATTAATTATTTGGATTATTATTAAATACTGTATTGGTAGTCATTTATTCATCAACATACAACCATTATCTTGGGCGCCTGTAGTATCAGTTTCTGATAACCACAATATTTATCTAAGCTCCCCTTTGTTTACTCTACTGATAACGCTAACTGTACGTTCTTATCAGCTACATTCAACATATAAATGCACGTTTTATAATAATTACACATCAACTCTAAATATTTGTTCTATGTGAATTTATATTTATTTAACTTCTTACTAATTTTTAGTTTTTTTTTTCGTATTATGTTTTTTTTTTTATTTATTTAATCGGGCCCCACGTTGGAAGCGACATTTTCTTTTGCAACACATCTTTTTATGATTTCTTTCATTATGGATTATGAGTTTTACATGGACCTGGTTAGGGTATACCATGCCAACACTTACCTGCAGTATATGGTACTTTTCTGCTTTGCCGGCTATTAGGTGTGGGATTTGGGCTTATTAGGTATCAGGTAACGAGTTGGGACGATGTGTTTCCAAAAGAATTATTTTAGGAAGCTGAGTTGTATAAATTGTGAATAAATGAAAACTACCTTTTTAGTCTATCATTCCAATGATTATAATTGTCACCCTCAAGGTGCTTATCTTTAAACAAATCATAATAATAAAAAGAATTTCAAATATTTAACACGATTTACGGCGGGTTCCACTAATTTATATTCTTTCTTGAATATTACTTTACACATATTTTCTCTAGTGATATATTGTTATAATGCTTACGTCTAACAATCACATATTAAAATCATATATCTTAGTACATAATTTATAAGTTCCTGAAAATAAGACATACAATACACAGTATATACACAAAACATATAACATGGAAATATACACACATATATGGGCAGTTTCACACTGTCTGCCTGTAATTATAATTCATTTATAAAAATCATTTTTGTTATATTGAAATAATTATTTAATAAAATGGAAATACTGAATTGATTTCATTCTATGAAATCCGTAACCCTGTTCTTTATACATGAGAAAATAAAATACGAACTTTTTAAATGAATATAACAAGGGTTATAGTTATCGTTATCTCTATGGTAATTATTATTAATATAAACACTTTTATTAAGGGTAACTCCCTTTTAATTATTCTACTCTTCAGCCTGCTTGGCTATCAACAATAATTAATATGAAACAATAAAATTTGTGACATCTAATATCTTGATAACACTCTTAGAGCTTCTCTGCACTCTCCCTTAATTTATCACATTTAATTTATCAAATATAATTCTTTATACAGTGCACAATCTCATGAAAACATTTGCTTAGAGTCTTTCTGCACTCTTATTAACATATTATTATAATAATCACACATTATCTAAATGTTCTGTCTTTTCGAATAAATGTCTCTATATGATATACAGTACAACATTTAAAAGTGTCTTTAGGCTTTAGTCATACCGCCTATATAATTAAATGTTTATCAATTATTTAAAACTGTTCAATTTCGCTTATAGCGGCTTTTCATTTACTTTTTGTGTTTTACAACATTATTATGAACCCTGAACCATATCAGGTCACCTGTTTTGATGATTTCATGTTACACAGATGTACACGGGTCTCAGGCGTCGGCGTTGAGTACAGCTATTCCTCTCGAAACCTCCGTCAGCGTCGCTTAGCGGTGTATGAACAGCTAGGCTAGGCGTCGTTCCTTTATCGTCATGGACACAGCGTCTCTGGCCTCGGGTATAGTCTGATGTCCGTAGTACGTAGTTGTAGTAACTCAGGTGTCTGCCGGTCTCATTGAAGCGTCTTCTGCAGCGTATCGTTCCGTGTGTACGACTCAACGAATACTTTATGAATGAGCCAGATGCTCGTTTTGGCTCACTGTTTATAGGGCAAAGCCACGTGTGCAAATGAGTTTCTATCGGCGAATACCTCACCAATCCTTTATTTATTTAGGTAACAAAGTTGTTTGTTAGACGTGTCTTGAACACAGTTATTAGCTATGTATACACGCGATCTTTAATTAGCACCGCGAAAGGTGTGAAATAGTAAAACGCTTATAGTTCACGACACTCTCACTATATCGTTATGTGTTTGGTGTCTAAATAAAGCTACATTTCCGCACTATTCACTGGTCAACCTAGTTCTTCTTAATCTTTTGTCATTTTTTTATTATTTAAGTTTTAAAACACTTCTGACATGTGCCGACAAAATTATACATATTTATGCAGGTGGACTGTTATCTGTTTTGTTTGCTATATAAAATCTTATCTATACCCTTCTAAATGTACAATTGTAGCAGATAACGCTTATTATGCGTACTCCAGTTAGAACGATAAACATTGATAACAATGTTTCGTTATAATATATATATATATATATATTTATCTTTTTGGGATCATTGTTGATCACGCAGAAAATTTCCATGAATGTTGATTTTTGTATAAAGCTTATTTCTCATTAGGTTTTAGTGCTACAACTTTCATTATTACATTAATGAATTCAGTGGCAAAAACCGTAAAAGAAAAGCATAACATTTTTTAATAATATTAAAAATAGTTAAATATTTTTAACGATTGATTGTTGATCACATATAAAACGATATTGTTGATCAGATATGTTGATCTGGGTGAGGGAACATAACCTCAAACCTTAAAAACGCGGGAACCATTTTGTGGCTCTGTACAAAATTCCTCTTGGATCAACCAAGTATGCTTTTTGGCTGAACATTCCCAAAGCGACAGCCAGATATACAAGACTGCAAGGTCACGCCTTCAAACCAAAACAAATGTGATGTAGACAAACGGAACAGACAGCGTTGCCAAGACTTGACAGCGTTGCCAGGAAAACTTTTTTCCTTGCGTGAGTAGTTGACGGCATATTGTTCGCTCTCTACAGTTTTCGCACAGTTGTATAAATTCAGGTCGGGCCGCAACAGTCAGTTATTGTTGATCATGCGGTAAAGTGCAAAAACATTAACCGATAGTTGATTATTATTAATTTTTGTTTAGGTTATTAATAAAATTTAGAATAACCTCACAATAATAATTAATGTACTACATTAATAAAAAAAGGCAGTTCATTCCTATCACGTAGCAGAGTGGTTAGCGTCTGCCTTTCATATGGTGCTATGGTCCAGCGTTTGAAACTCGGTCAGGCTCGGCGTTTTTCACACGCTAACAAATTTCATCTGTCATTGTTATTAAATAAAACGTTTAGAGAAAACTGTAGTGTTCCAAATGATGTTCCATATCAACCGTGCACGCTAATAACCTCGTAGATGATTTCATAAATGGGGTGACATATGCATACTGATTTCTGACAGAAGTGAGGCGGAGATATTTTTGTAATATGTAAATGTTTACTTAATTTTTTCTATTTAGTGGATTTTTCTGTCTTCAGCTAAACGTCAGTCGTTTTATTGTCGTAAACACTAGAAATGATAAAACTTTGTTAGTGTAATTTCGTTAGGTTCAGAAATGTAAAACTAAGCTACCCGTAAAGAATAACGCTGGACGGGTTAGAAAAACTGCATACACTTATATAGCTGCTTACTTAATCTTAACATGAAAACTCTTTAATAACACTTTTGTTTTATTGTCAGAAAATAGTATTGTTCAAACAGATTGCATTAGGACAACTTTCGGTAATTTGATATTTTTTGGCAAAACACTTTAGTATGCGTCAGAGGACAGATCGTCTTGATATTTCAACCGATGGCATTTAATAAAAAATATTATAATCTGGAGAAAAGTCATAAATTCGTTATCAGGCTGATATCACATCAGGTGTTATATCAGCACAGAAAAGATTATTTATTTTCAAAATTTAAGAGTAACAATAAACCCTTATTGCCGTGAACAACACGACCTAACATGAAATCACGATACCTATTGACATCACACAATTTCTTAACGTAGCTGGTGGTTAACAAATGACAATCTCGCCTATACCTTGGCCAATATTACAGTTATTACCTTTATAAGCATGCTGACATGAAGACCCTGTCATTCATTCTGTACACATGCATTATTGGTTGAATTTTCATAGTTACAATCTGTTTTATAGATGTCAGTCCTTAAAGCTCAAATGGTACACCCTTGCGTGTATTTTGTTTGCCGCCGTATTTTTGTTGTTTTTTTTTTTTCTAAATTTCATTGTAGGAATAGACTTCATCAAAATGTTTTCCATAAATCTAGATCAATTACTGCATTAAAAAATTTGAGGGATCTTTAATTCATTTTCAAATTGTATTTATGCGCGTTTCAGTGCCAACTTATTATCATTTATTATAGTCAACGCTGTTTTCACCATTTTCAATATGAAGACGTGATCGCATTTTAACGTTGTAACGATGTCTGACGACCTATTTGTGCTGCTCTTCCTTTTTATGGCGTTTTTTCTATAAACGTATTTGTAATAAAAACTGAAATACATGTGAATATCAAAACAACATATAATGAACTGTCTCATAGTTGTGGACTGTGTAATGAACAAGCACAAATTGAAAACGATACTCTACTGTCGGTTGTACAATTTTGTTTAATTCACTACAGAAGGAAAATTATATTTTTCCCACCAAATACCAAATAGTCGCCAATGAAAATCACATATGCACGGTACATCGCTCAATTGTGTACTTACAACAAACGTTGTAAAATATTTTTTGAATCAATTAAATTATTCTCCATGACAACGGAATAACAACCCGAACAAAAAGCATGTTGTAGATACGATCATCTACATAGACGTAGGCCTGTAGGCCTACACATTTGGTAATATATTTCGAGAAGATAGTTTAAAACTCCGGCTGTGGACCCTTTAACGTATTTCAAACATATATTATTTTGAATTTCACAAAATTCTAGACAATAGCCAAATTTTAAAGGAGTTCGATTGCATGTAGCTGCCCTAGGGGGCTTTGCCCGTTTAGTTTTGCTCAAAAAGAACTCTGCCCCCCCCCCCCAATCAGCAAGTACTTTAATTCTTTTTCACCAATCCCCGGTTCAGAAAATTTCATTTGGTGCGGTTTCGGTTTAGTACGGATATTATTTTATGAACTATCCCTCATTATAACGCGGGGCCAGATTCGATTCAGTGCGGTACAACCTTTTGTACTTGTTATTAATAAAGTTTCCCATTTTAATGAAATATTTCAAATACGTTCTTCATCTGTCTCTACGTCTCCCGAAGTGAAAGTGATGATAATGGGGGTATGGGGTAGGAGTAATTTGACCAGTTGTAGTGAAAGCGCAGCTATACTGTAAAGGGGATGGATGAGGTTCTTCACTTCAAAAGCTCTTGTGCTTGTATTAAAGAACAACTCAGATAATGAAAGGAGTTTGTGACTGGTTTGCTTGTTAGGAAATAGTGTTCACTACTTTAAAATCATCAAAACGTACTGACAGAATGCAGAGTTCAAACTAAGATTGAATTATTTTTCAAAAAATGTCAGTAGAATGAATGTCATTAATATTAGCCCGTTTCGTGTTGCATTGTAAGGTAATCGTTTATTTATATCACTTAAAAAGCTAAACAATTAGGCCTATGAAATAAAAACTTTTAACAAACTTTAGTATGTATGTCACGTCTTCTTCAGTGAACCTTTTTGTCTTGTGTCTACAAACTTTATCGTGTTTAACACAGGCAGCATAATTACAGAACGTACTAGAACCGTGTCAACTCGTTTTAAATGTAAACAGGGCCAACAGTCATATTTTCCAAAATTCCGACCCTTACGTGCGTAACACAGGAAAATTTTTCATTGTTATATTTTCATCTTAGAGTTACATATATTTTCTGTGTTTTCTATAATACCCTATTATGATAATTCTGTACTTGCTCTAGAACCAAACATGAGACACATTATCGAGTTCGTATTGTATATTTATACACAAATATTTTACGCCACCACTACGGTAATAGGTTTACACGATTGTGAATGCTATGTAAACTAACATAAGGTTTCAGGTTGTTGAATAAATAATATAAGACTTTCAGAACCGAATAACCATGAAACGCATATTTGTTTATGAAAAATACGTTCTCGTTCAGTGCAGTTTCATTTCGTGCGCAAATGTTTGGGAACGAATTAACCGCACGAAACAAGGGATTGGTATCTATTATTATTATTATTAACTTTTTTTTAGAATATGTATGTAAAGTTGCATCAGCTACAATGGTCATTACAGTCTGGAGCCCATTTGGAACTGTTACAATAGCTTTGCTAGTTAAAAAAATTTCCAGCCTAAACAGGTAATCGCAACCCGAGACCTTCAACGTATTAATGAATGGCGATGAACCGACTGAGCCATCAATCAAGGCGTCCGTTGATCTAAGACTTTTTACTATGCTATATTATTTGTATTATTTGTTTATTTTTATTTCAGCCATCTGAAATAACCAATACACAAGAGCACAACCACCGGGCTGTGGACATTTAATTTTTACGTAGATTCAGAACCTTGGAAGTAACGTAAACACTTACCAGTGAATACGAGCCGGTTTTGTTTAGTTCTGCTATACCGGGGGTCTAACACACAATGACAGGCGATGTTAACCAATACATCAACTGACAGAGGGTTAGTCGGTTTTGCCACCGCGGTTCTTTAACACAAAAAATCCATTCGTACAAAACAGCATACCTTATGAACACAGTACAGTACTACAAAAAAAAAGACTAATCATATAGCTTCGAATATTTTCCTGGTAACTGAAGTTTTTTTCTGTTAAGTCTACAATGAAATCCGTTTCCCGATATTCCTCGTAATTCCTAAATAGTTTGCACTCAATTAGCACAAAATTTACTTATTCGTAATACCGTTACAACCAAATATATAGAAATATTGTCAAACAAAGTTGCATGATTGGGCCAAATTTCTTCTTCTTCTTCACTTCAAGGATTAGGCTTTCAGCCTGTTCCGTCTTCACAACCACCGTTTTCTTGGTCTGCCTCTATCTCGTTCTCCAAGAGGCTTATACTGGATTATCTTTTTTGGTATTATCGAGTCACCCATTCTATTTATGTGTTTTATCCAGTTTTCTTTTTTTTTTTTTAATTTTGTCGTTTATTAAGTAGATATCCAGCTCTTGCCTTATGTCTGCATTTCTTATGTGATATCTCAGGCTGGACATGTTGACTCGCTTAAAAATTTTATTTCGGCAGCTTCAATTCGTTTTTTTCTGATTTTGGGCGAGTGTCCACGATTTACTCCCGTACATCAATACTGGTGCAGCCATAAAATTTCATTTCTGTATCTTTTCGTACTTTCTTTCCCAGAGTCTTACACATTGTGGTATCTGTTTATTTTATTATCGATATTGTCTTCATATTCATAGCTTACGTTGCACCCTAGATAGCTGAAGTGAGATATTTTTCCAATAATTTTATTGTCTATTACTATTTAAATGCCATTATTTTAGTCTTTGTCGTGGAAGTTTTTAAATTACATTCATGGCAAATTTTACTGAGTTGGTACACTGATTTTTGTAATCCACTTTCCTTTTCTTGTAGGATGACTTGATCGTCAGCAAACAAAATAATATTAATGGAGAAATTATCGGGAAGTAAGTAGATTCCAGGACCAGTTCGTTGTTTCCGTTGCCTTACATCGTCAATACGAGTATATAGCCGTATGTTAAATAAAGTGAGTGACAAAGAAACTGCACCCTTTTCTAATGCCTTTGTTAAGAGTAATATATTCTCTTTTCTCCTTCTCAGTGTTTATAGTAATGTCCGTTCTTTCATATAGGCTTCCTATTACTTCTATTATATGATGTGGGTATCCTCTTTGCTCTAATATTTTCCACAATATATCTCTATTCTCATGATCATATGCTTTTTCACAGTCTATGTAGGCAATATGTGGCTCTAGATTGAATCTCTTCTTTTTTCGATCAATTGGCGTATAATTGTGACATTGTTACCACAGGATCTTCCTTTTCTAAATCCAGATTGTTCAAGAAGGAGAGCGTTTGCAGTATTCTTCAGTCTGTTATTAATTATCCATGTATATAATTTGTAGGCCGTATTCAAAAGGCTTATTTCTTGATAATTTCCACAGACATTTCTATCCCTTTTTAAACAGCCTCTGCTATTCTCAAAAAATCTGGAATAGTGTTTGTTTTCCAGCATGCATTAATCAAATCCCAAAGTTGTAGTTTTAATAGCAGTCCACCACTTTTTAAGAGGTCTGTGTTAATTCCGTCGGGTCTTATTCTCCATTTGGTCTAGAACATTTGTTAATTCTTCTAAACCTACACTATTAAGAGAGCAATATAATTGTATGTAGCTATGTTTTTCTTTCTCGAAAACGGCTCTAACGATTTTCTCGGAAGTTGGTACTTAAGGGTGTTTTGACACCAGGAATTGATTGGACTCGGTCTCATTCTCCGCAAAATTCGTCAGGGCCACATCTGAGGGCCTTTATTTTAAAATATCGCGGGACCGATAACGCGTAACAATTAATTATTGCTAAGCAACTGTAATTTATAACCAGCTTTCTTAACCTACAGATAAATAAATTACAGAAACCGTCGATAAATGCAAACGGCGCAGTATCGATATGTATATATATGAAAAAGAATAATTAGCGGTTCCAATCAATGTAAATAAACAAAATAAGAGTTGAGACGAGCAATAATTGTTTACCCTATCTAATTATATTAAGCGAGCAATAACGTATTTAATTTATAACGTGTTCCCTGTACGCTGTTGTGTTTTCTGTATTCTCTGAGGTAAGCATTAGTACACGGACACGTCATGAACAAAAAAATTAAAGGATTGTATTGAAACATTCGAAAAAGGTTGTTAGTAAGCTAAAGTTAATAATAATTTATGAGATTTTTGAAACTGTTGCTTTTGCTTCTTTGTGACTTAAACAGAAAGGTACGTTTTATTATAGAGTAAAACGCTCGGGTTGGTGCATGGGGTATGTTACCTAAATATGGATTACACAATATGGATCAAATACGTCGTTCTATAGGAAATCCTAATATAGCCTTTGGTGGAAAGATTGTTTCTTTGGAGGAGATTTCCGGCAATGTTTGCCCGTTCAACCTCGTGCTAACCGCAGTGAGTTGGTAGACCTTTCGATTAAGGAAAACAGACTTTGGCGTCATTTTAACTTCTTTTCACTGACAGAAAATATGCGTGTGAATCCAGAGCAAAGAGACTTTGCTGAATATTTATTAAAAGTTGGCAATGGAGACTTGCCAGCAAATGCTATGCATGAGATTGAACTACCAGAGGATATTCTTTCCAACGGCAATCTTACTGAAGAAGTATTCAGAGACTGTCTGGCTAAAAACAGATATGAAAATAAGAAGGACAGGGCTATACTAGAACCAATAATAAAGATGTTAATAAAATTAATGCAGAAATTATTGAAAAGCTTCCTGGAGAGTGCAAAGTTTACAACAGTTATGATTCTGTCAAAGATCAACCAGAAGGAGGTCTCTAATTTACTTCTGAATTCCGTTGAAATGGCTGATCTATCACCACATGAACTGAAACTTGTAAAAAATACAATAATAATGCTCTTGCAAAACTTGGATGTCTCCGAAGGACTATGCAATGGAACAAGGTTAATAGTTACTGAGTTGTGTAACAATATTATTAAATCAAAGATTATCACTGGAGAGAATGCACGCCGAGAAGTCCATATCCCAAGAATCACATTAGATTCTAGCAAAAATCAAGTTGGATGTACTATGCAACGACATCAGTTCCTCATAAGACCTGCTTTTGCTTGACCATCCACACAGCTCAAGGATAAACATTTGAATCAGTTGGTATCTACTTACTTATATCAGTTTTTATGCATGGAACGTTGTATGTAGCATTTTCTAGAGTAAAAAGACAAAGCAGCTTAAAAGTTTGTAACTTAATAAAACGTAACAAGTTCTTTTGCCACCAGAAAATCCTCACCATACACGAAATGTTGTATGGAAAGAAATACTAAATACTAGAAGACTTTACTCTAACTTTCCAATAATTTTGTATTATACTGTATTTTGTATTATTCTGTTTACTTTATTTTTTATGTGTATAATGCAATTGCTATTATTTTAAATGTTTATACAATACACGTATAGTTTCTGTTTACGCTTACAAATTTCTGCTTATGTTTACAAATCCTAGACAATTTAATGTAAAAATAATCTGTATATACATAAATAAATACCAAAACCGAGCAAAGCACGGTTCCCCGATATTGTTATGTTATCCCCAAGAGATATATTGCTATTAACAACCGGAAGAGTGATGGTTATATCTTGCCTTCCTGTATTATTTACCTCCTCATTTGTCATGTGAAATTGTGCATTATCTTTCTCAGTTTTGTTAGGCTGTTTCAGAAGTTAATATGTTACTTCTTGTCTTCCATGAACGTCTGCTTCTATGTTAGATGTCAGTACATCCCCGGAGTCTTGGTGTGTTTTCCTAATTACTAAAAATTGGTCAGAACCTGTCACTACCTCTGAAAATTCTAACGTCTTGTACACTTGTGTTCAGTTTCTTATTGACCCTAATATAATCTATTATTCATCTTTGCCCTCTCGCACACCACGAATACTTATGTATGTCCTTTTTTCTAAAAAGCTGTTTGTTATTTTTAATTCATTATAGGAATCAAAAGCACCTCAGCTCATGTCCATTAGAGTTTAAAGTCTGCTCTCCAAACTTGCCTACAACTCCTTGAATTGAATTGGCGAATCTCCTATTCTGGGGTTTAAATCTTAATTTATTACCAAGTAATTGTTGGGATTGACTTTAATTTTCTTCTGCAATTCCTCATAAAATATTGCTGTATTTTAGTACATTCCTTTCTTCCTCTTCTTGTGTATATACACCTACCACAACAAGATACCTTCTGTCTATCTTAAATCTCACTATTATTATTCTACAATTGAAATAAATATAGTTTTGTATTTTATTTCTCCACCTCTTATCAGTCGTAACTGCCACTCCACTCTGAGCTCTTGTTGCTGAGTCTATGGCGCTGTGCAACATCAAACAATCTTTTGTACTTTAGTGTTTCTTCTTTGTCTCTGTTATTACAACAATGTTTATTACAGCTGAAACTTCTATTGTATTTTTTAACCATTTCATTGTTAAAGAAAAATTAAGAGACATTCCGTAAAGAATATCTCATTTTATAGTTTAATATTAATGGTTCCTGCAAACAGAATTTGAATAGAACGGAATAAAATAATGGTTACTTCATTCAAGTGGAAAAAGTATGGAAGAGTAAAATGTTAATTTTACGATCACTGTCCCTTTCATTACAGTAACTAATATAACAAAACGGTTGATTCCCCATTGTGTGATATTTTCTCTTTTCCTGTCAAAGCTGAAATTCGCATCTTTTTACAGAAACTTTCAACTTAAGAGGGTCTTTAATAAAAAGAAAAAAGCTAATTAGATTATTGACAAAAAGCTAGGTGGTGGTGTATCCTATTTGTGAGTTAAATAAAATTTTGCATACGATTGATCAAATTAGAAATCATGTACCTAAATTTCGTGGAAACACAATATATTCTCACCAATCTAATCTTTAGCCAACCCTTGTTTGTCACATTTCGGTTGATTCAATAAGCTTATCAGTTTCTATCACAAGTTAAACCCTGTGAATAAAATAAAACGCTTCAATTTAGTTACTAAACTTTGGTTTCCCTATTTTTTCTTAGCTTGTTTCGAACAGACTCTATGTGTTATATAGTCTATTTTGCATGATTGAATGATAAAGTAATATAAATTTTACGCGGGAACTTATGGGACAAAGAGAACCACTGATAACAAAAGTCACACTATCCTGGAATCAAATCCAATAGCCAATAAGCCTACACCAAGGAAAAGTTAACACTAAATATAAATCACAGACTTTGGCACACTGTACAGGTTTTTATTACAAGAATCTACAAGGATGCATTAAAAATAACAATTACCTATTTTTTTTAATGTAGGAGTCTTTTGCACTTTTTAGATATTATTATTGAATTTGGAACACTTGTAATCACCATTCCAATTAAGGTTATACAAAAACGAGAAAAAAATAAAAATACATTTTGAAACATAAAAATTGTATTCTAACAAAAATAAATTATTATTATTTTAACAAATAACAGTAGTTAAATTAAGCATAGCAAAAACTCTAAAATGAAATCTCACAAAAAAGAGAAAATTCCATTACTAATTAGAAAGTAAATATTATTATCAATAATACAAAAAAATAACTTCTTGTCTTTTAAGACATTAAAAATTAATAAAAAATACAATGAATAATAGATAACAAGCAAAATTAATTTCAAAAACATGAGAAAACAAAAAAATTATTTAAAGTTACTTCACGTAAAACACAAATTGAGATAATTAGCTGCACTGTCATTTTTTAAGTGTGGTACTAGACAAAGTTTAGAAGAAAAGATTTGTTTGTCTTACAATAAAGTACAATAATAATAAAAATAATATACAATTACGTCCAAGTAAAAATGTTTGCACTAAATATAAATCACACAGACTTTGGCACACTGTACAGATTCTTATTACAAGAATATACTACAAGGATTCATTAAAAATAACAATTACCTATTTTTTAAATACAGGAGTCTTTTGAACTTTTAGATATTTTTATTGAATTTTAAACACTTGTAATCCTCATTTCAATTAAGGTTATATTAACACGATAAAAAAATAAAATACATTTTTAGACATGGAAAATTGTATTCTAACAAAAAAAAATTATAATTATTATTTTAACAAATAACAGTAATTAAATTAACCATCTCAATAACTGTAAAAAGAAATGTCACAACAAGAGGAAACTAATTAGACTAACGACTAATTAGAAAGTAAATAATTACAAATGTTATTAACAATAATACAAAAAATTAACTTCTTGTCTTTTAAGACATTAAAACACTAATAAAAAATATAATAAGTAGTAGATTACACACAAAATTAATTTAAAAAACACAATTTTTTCCAGAAACAATTAATTAAAGTTACTTCAAGTAAAACACATAAATTGAGACAATTAGCTGACAATTAGTAATATTTTATATGCTGATTACTTCTGTGGTTTTTAAAAAACTTTGTAGCAAATCGTACAATTAACGGATCAGTTTGAGCAATGAAACTAAATTTATCTTTCAACATTGTTGGAAATATGACTTTTTTCAGTGACTCAGAAACTTCAGGAACATCTGGGATTAACATTAATGAACACGTTTTTGCAACTCTGTTCTTTCGCAGTTATCATCATCAAATCCTTTATTATTGCAGTGCCTGTAGTGTAGATACATATTTTCTTTTTCGAAAAATCCAAGACATTTTGTGGAAACAACGTGAGTCAATGAATTTACTGTGTATTTTGAATTAGCTGGTCTCTTCATTGGTATGAGCTTTTCAGTTTCCCTTGTTGGTTACCTTCAAGTTAATCACAATTACCTTTCTTTCTCAGTTTGTCAGTAATAGCCATTCTTTTCCTTTTTATTTCCTTTAAATTTTCATCTAAAATCATAGTATATTCTTTTAATTTTTCTTCAAATGGATGATGTTTTACAATGTTTCTAGCAAAATTTGTCACTAAAATGTGACAAAACCGGCAACAGTTTTTTCTCTCCCATTTTCTTTTTTTCTTATTATCATTAATAGTTTCTTTTCTACAATCAGCATTTTCTTGGTCAATAATAATTGATTTTTCTTTTTTTTACGGATATCTGCCAATATCAAACACCCTGCACAGTTTGGTGCCTCTACAATAGGAGTACAATAATCACTTCGAAAATTTAGAATATCGAATGCATGACTTTCTACAAATTTAACATCGTTATGTTCATCTACACCTTCAACATTGATATGTTCATCTACAACTTCCACTGCCACTTCTGCTTTATTTTCCTGAAACAGACACAAAAACGGTAGTTACATTTAATCATTTAATAACAATACAATATAATCTGCAGAACAATGAAAAATAAAATCTCCCTCCCCACCCTAAATCAGGTTACACTTAATTTAACAGTGGTGCTGAACCGCTAAGACAAACAATATTTTCCAATAATGGACTGAAAAATATTTAAATTTATAAAAAACTTAATTTGAATTCATGAAACGTAATGATATTATATGTATGCATATACATATATTACGTTATATATATTACATATACATTTCGTTTTAATTCAAAAAAAAAACAAGGAAATATCATCCACTTTAGTATTTCTTACTATGACCGGCCTGTAAGTCAGGATAATTCAATTTAGAAATGTATATTTTCTGTTAAATTTGTACAGTACTGTTAGTTTTATAAAGTGACACTGTTCCATCTTTCCAGATGATGTAAATTGGGGTTGAAGAAACCTTTAAGTCAAGACATAAAAATGATAGCCCATATACAGTTCATGTTAAGGGTGCAGTTCACGTTGGTAGATAAAAACCATTTCAAAATATGCTGTTTCAAATTTATGTAGGGATAGGTAGGGTAATTGTAAACACTAGGGAAATTTAGTTTACAGACAATCACTATTGGCTACAATGTCATTACATCATCTGTTGAAGTTCTCTCCAAAACTGCAGAGAAGTTTTAACAACTGCAGAGTCCTGACAAAAGTTAAAGAAGCTGAAGACAGCATCAAGAAAGAAAGCTAGAACAAATCAAGAAGAAATGTCTAGGAACATTAAAGAAACAAATCTAAGAAGGGACTTAAAAATTAAAAAAAAATTAAAAATAAAACATGAAAAACAAAACAAAGATTCATTTGCAATAAGTTTTTTGAAATACAATACCACAGAAGTAACATATGAAATATTAAAGTGGCAAAAAATTCAACTAGGAAAATTTATCTTGTTGATTTCATTGGGGGACCAAGAAATAAAACTCACTACAAGTATGTTTGGAATGATGACGATAGATGATGAATGTAGATTTATGTCACAGGATGTCAACGTAAAGATTAAACATTGACACCAACGTTGTCACCACTTATTCCAAAACTGCTATTCGCTTTGCTCTCGATGAGGCCTTTCGGTGTTTGCACAGTCTTTGGGTCTTAGGTCGTTTAAGAGGCCTTTCAGTGTTTCCCACCATCTTTGGTCATTTAAGACCCGAAGATGGTAAAAACACCGAAAGGCCTCGTCGAGAGCGAAGCAACTATCAATTCTGCAATAAGTGGTGACAAAGTTGGCGTTAAGATGCCTGCTAATAAAACTAACTTGACTAAAAAATTAAATTTTTACAAAGGTATATTAAACGAAAATGATGAAAGTAGTATTAGATTTGAACAAATATTGACAGTTTTACCCAATCCATAAATGAAGGAAATTAATAGACACATTTTCTACGAGTACCCTGGATGTGTTCCTGTTTTTGAAAATGATACATTTTAATTTATTATTTACTAGTGTCATTTCTTTATAATGTTTTTGTGTTTTAAAAATGATAAACTTTTATGCTGTTACTTACATGTTGTATTATGTAACCATAACAACATATCTTTATGATTTTTAATAACCATAATGTCTGAAGTATCTTGTTTCCATTAACTTTTCATACAAGCCAAGATTGGATAATTGTAAACATGCAGTTGGGATTAAAAACGCAACACAAAATAGTACAGTGTCAATTAGTTTACAGTTGTTCCAATTTTTGTTTTATAATTACCCCTAAGATGTTGGGGTAATTGTAAATTGAATTTTAGAAGGTTTCATTTAAACAATTTTTTGTATGCAACATAAGAAGAAAAGACTGAAATAACTATTATTTACAGTTAATTTAATTTTGGAGACCTATACATGATTTTTAATAAATAAAAATATGTTAATCCTTCATATTTCGTTTACAATTACCCACCTAATCTTAATGGAATGATACAATATTTTCATAGCAATGTTAAAATAACTTAAAAATACAGCTAGGAGCAAGTTGTGCCAATGCTTCACATGTTATTTATCTGTTTATTTATTTAATAGGAACATGTAAAAACAATTTTATGCCATTCTAGTAAATCAGTAAAATTTTATCACTTTTGTTTCACAACAGTTGATAGTCCCTGTCACAAAACAACCTGCTTTTGCCATGATAATGAGCTTTCATTTAGCACAATCTACTCGAGAAACAAATCTACATTTTTATCCAAACAGTTGATTCAAAATTTCAGAAATGAAATTTACCACAGAATCTATTAATTTTACCCTGAACTGAATATTTACATTAGCTAAACTACACAACACCTAGAAACTTAACGAGAACAAAATTAACTCTGTAGAATATAATTTAAATGACTCGTTCTACCTGACTTGAATAATGCAACTGACTACTTTGCGAATTCTTAGAGCATTTTGGAACTACTGTGTTAAATGTAGGAAACATTCATAAAATATTATGCTCTTAGATTTCAGCACCAATGTATCGACAGACTTAATAACATCAAGTTGATTTCACTTCATGCAGTAAACATAAATGATAAATAAATACACAGACGTTAATCATAACTTCTATTAGAACAATAACAACTAAAATGAAACAATATAACAATATATGATACTACCTCACTTTATGGCACTCTAATTAACATATTTAAAACTGATACTTTTTTATAAGTTTAATATACAACTGTTTTTATTGAAATTTTGTAATTTACTGCTTTAACTTATTAGTTCTGTTCAGTAATGGGTATGAAATCAAAGAAGTTGTGGGCAACAACTAATTGTAAAACGTTTTATAAATATAAAATATGAACTTTGTACAGTATGATTATAAAATCTACGATCTCCAGGTATGGGTATGAGATAGGAAGGAATAAGCATACCAACCTTACAGTGTCAGTTTTTGTTATTCTCCACTATCAACTCTTGAAAGAGAATTTACTAATAACTGATAACTAGCAAAATTGATGTATTGTTAACATATGATCACTAAAATAAATATATCTGTAAATATAATAATAATAAAATTTATAATTATTTAAAAGCAATTCACTGTAGCGCAATGCTAAACCCAGGAACCCAGTGGTCCTGGGTTCGCATCCTGGTCAAGACATGGCATCTTTCCGTAGGCTGTTAAAATTCCATCTATCATTTTTATTAAAAAAACATACAGTTCAAGAACTCAATGCACTAAATCTAATGTCGCTACTAATGACATATTAGTTGATGCGATGTAAAATAAAGTAAATAAAAAAAAATCAAATCAATACACAATTCTTACTTACGAAAAATAGTTATTTAAGTCCTATAACAAATTTTTCAGTGACATACTGTTTGTCACAATTTACAAAAGAACTTCCAGTTTCATTGGCTGATGATTAGGTAGTTTCATTTGCTGATGTTTGAAACAACTTTTTACGGCAAGAATCTGAAAAAACATCAATTTATTCACAAACTTAAAAAAGTTAATTTAATAAAGACAAAGGTGTATAGTAAAAGCTCCTTTATTACAGCACATGCTAAAAGTGCTAAAACTTCACACTTAACTTAATTTAATTCACAACTTATCATTTTAATTATTTATAATATTAAGAATTAACATGAACTGGGAAGAGTTTATGGGTCTAATTATTACGTTTCAAATTTAACCGCCTGTAATAATATTTTAATAAAATTATTAATGGTGTTTGTAGACCTTCTCTACGACCGTTAATAAGTGAAATCTCTTTAATAACACTGGCAACTGCTAATATGTTTACAATGAACATATTAGGAGAAATGAAAATTAATTACAAAATTTCATTATTTTCTGTTTTAATATAAAATTATATTTAGAAATTTGAGTGGATGTTTGGTTGGTCCTTGAACTGAGCCCATACAGTAGCCAATCTATATCTAAAGGGTTTTACTGTAGTGTTTAATAATTTACCCCACTGGAAGTAATGAAATGTCTTAGTTGGAGTAAAGAATTTTCACTTACAAAGAAGTAATAAATACCTAATATCAAAATTTAATAATGCTTCTTTTTATAATTTTAGTGATTATAAAAATATAAACATTCTGCTCATCTACTATGTATCAAGACTTCAAGACTGAAAATATAAATTCATGAGATTCCTACAATATAATTTTGATGTGCATTATACAATTATATGTTTTTCAAAAACACATTTTATGAAAATGTACAGAAAAAAATGTTATGGAGGTATCTTTACAAAACTTTTAGTTCTGTTGTTATTATTTCTTTACCAATTAAAACGTGGGTTTCAATCCATTATAAGCCCAGCACCTTGGAAAAGCATTATTATGTACTATGACACGAAAAACAGTGATCTACACATATAATGAGATATGTTTGAATTAAGCTGGTTATGACAAGAGGGATTCATTAGTTTATTTTGCCGAAGAGAGCGATGGGCCTATTGACCCGATAATTTGCGTAGACCGAAGAAACAGATTAAAGAGGACCTTATTCTTTGATTAGGTTTTAGTGATTCTACTGTTTATCTGGATCAATTACCACATAGTCCCTTGCTCGTTCCAGCAATAATAAACTAAAGAAACACTCTTGATATGGCCAACTAAAGTAAAGCATAACTCATGTCGTTACATGCGTAGATCACAGGTATGCATTTCATTCCTTGCCAGATTTACTAAGAGATTTTAACCAAAGTGTGGAGTCATTCCTTTCCATATAAAACCATAAAAATGACAGTTAAAATCAGAAAAATAACTGTCATATGTTATAAAATCAAGTAAAGGAAAACTCTAAAAAACAATGTGCGAAATCAGTTTTTCATTATAAAAATAATTATTCTAAATTGGAAAAGTTTAAATTAAACCAATCAGTAAGCTTATTTAGGTCTGCAAACATATTATCCTAACAATATAATGAAATAGGTTATGGTATGTAAAATACAATTTTTCTGTCAAAAAATTAAAATTTTAATTGATTCGATTATTCATTTAACACTAAAAGATGAACAGTGTACCAATCGTAATTCACACAGATATTTAAACTGCAGTGAACTTTAATTCATCAGAAATTGATGGAAATGAAGAAATTGTTTATTCATAGAACACTAGGTTAAATTACCGTAAATAAATTTCAAAAATAAACTTGGATTAAGTTACCACGACAAATGCTTAATTAAATAGTTAGAAAATTCATTATTTTATCATTAAGCATAAATGTGAAATATTAGGTTATGTAATCAAGGCAAAAGTGAATTGACAGTATTAACAGTGACCGTAAAAAACCTAAAACATTTTAACCTAACAAAGTCCAAGAGATATTCATTACGATTTTAACAAACTAAATAAGCAATTCAATTTAAAAAATTAAAAAATTTTCAACATTGCTATTAATAAAAGCTATATAGACATTTGACAGTTCTGAAACCTTTCATTCATTGTTACATAATTATAGCACTCTTAAGATTATAGATTCCATAGAAATAAGGTATAAATATGTTACAAAAGGTGTTTTACTTACCAGATAATGTAAAATTTGAAGAACACCACTCCAAACAAAGCGCGCAGTACATCGTAATAAGAGGTAGCCAAGCAAGCTTAGTAGACAGATTTCTCGCTTCACATAACACGTCTAACCTCAAATTCGAAGAGATTTATTCAGTAATAATAATTTTTGTGCATTCGACGATGGAAAAAAACCAAAAGCAAAATAATTTTCAGAAAAATAAAACAAAAACTTTATTAAAGACGTTTTACTTTTGTATTAAAATAAGGTTTGTATAAAATGTGATCAACGTTAATTGCTTTCAGATGAATATTTTATATATATATATATATATATATATATATACAAATATCCGGAACCACAATCGATTTACTGAGATACAGCCACTGAAATATATATATAAGAATTTATCCATCCTTCGTTGATCTCACCCCCAACAGAGCCACAATAGAAGTGGCTCTTTTTGTGCCACATTGTAAGGTAGAAAATAACCGCAAAATCAACAAATGATTGAGGGAGAAAACTATATATATATATATATATATATATATATATATATATATATATATGAGGGGAACAACAACAACAAAATTTTTTTTTGCAAACAGGATGTGTTTTCTAACAGAATAATTACTTTGACAAGTTGTGTATTCTAACCGCCTTAGGCATAACATAAGTTTTCAATACGATGGAGGTGGAAGTCATACGCTTTGTGTATATCCGATTAGGTGTGATCCGTTGAGGAGAGTTCTCAAATCAGAAACAGCAACGCAGATTTTGTTGAAATACTACAAAGTTATAACAGTTCGATTTGTGATATAATCTTGGGTTTTGGTGCAGCACAAGTAACACAAAAGCAACAGAAATGAAAGCCCCACAAGATGTCAAGGGCTGTATGAGAGTAGATAGCAACATAAAGATATTTGAGTGATTTTCTA
The DNA here is from genome assembly GCA_034769895.1 of Magicicada septendecula. Classification (NCBI taxonomy): domain Eukaryota; kingdom Metazoa; phylum Arthropoda; class Insecta; order Hemiptera; family Cicadidae; genus Magicicada; species Magicicada septendecula. The sequence goes on along the minus strand of CM068369.1, from coordinate 399,027,380 downwards.
TTCATGATGAAATCTGTGACTATACGTGTAAACCAGAACACTACCAAACTGGATGCTGGATGATGGATCCTTAAGCCACAAATTCACAGATAGAATAATTGTTGGATGAGCAGAAATCAGTGAAAATAAAGAATCCGTAAAATAAATGTCCAAAGATCTAACGTCTTTCTGTACCACTTTGTGTATGTTTGACCTACTGTTTGTACCGCACACTGGCCCTACACGTCTAGAACAACGTCCTAATATGCATATCCTATATGCAGTTACACACACTGATACCTTAACAGCATTTCTTCTAACTAATACATTAGTAATCTTTATTTACAGTATTTACCTTTTACGTACATATAATATTTATAGTACATACATCTAAATATTATAATGTTCATAATATTTGGCAACAATTTATATCTTGCATACACTTTCTGGGATCTAATATTACATTACATTCACTGTAATAACTTTTATGGATTTTACAGCTTTTATGTTACTTGAAGCTTTTGTTTTTCCTTGAGCAAAACGTTATTTTGGAGTAGAGAGTGCTGTTTTGTAATGTCATATGGGCACCTATAAAATACAACTTATCGTCATTGTGTTGCTGATACTTCACTTTCGAATACGAATTTCTTGTTACCTGAATTTAAATACTAATTCAAGCTAATACAAGCTAATTTTGCTTTGTAAGACCGAAACTAATTTTTTTTACACAAAAGTATATAGAAATTCTAATCTATTTTTTGGTCGCGCATGCGTGTGTGGATATGTATCAAGTCTAAATTTAAACCAGAATTCACTCATCATTATGACATTTTTAACACATTTATTTAAAAATAAATCTATTACATAGTTTAGGAATAATTATAAGTCCAGTGACATGACCAAAAAGTAACAAACTTCTATGTTATTAATGTTTCTTTTAAAACATATCTTAGTTATAAACGTAAAATAAACGTTTTATTGTATATAGTGAAAATGAAGGGGGTGCAAAAAAAAAATTGGGATATCAACGAATTCGAGTTCTAGAGTTTCGAGTTATCAAGGTTCGGCTATATTTCCTACTTTTGCTGTACAAAACATTCTGTACACGCATAAGTAGACTAATTGTATTTATATAATAATTTTGTGCTTGCCAATAAGTTTATTTTTGAAATGCGTATTTAATAAGTTTGCGGATATCGTTTAATCTTAAAGGAAGTTTTAGTCTGAAATGAAAAAAATTACGTTGACAATAGCAATTTTTTAGCGACTGGAACATTTCCTTAAACTGTAATTTCCTCCTAACGTTAATTATTAATTTGTTGATAGTCTAATTTTTATTTACATAACAAAAACTTTTAACTTTCTGGATGTATGGGCTGAAACCCAATACACTAGTGTTCGTAAGGCAGGAGTTGTGTTTCGTTTACTGAGCTTCTGATTGGCTAATGAAAAAAAAAAAATACAAGAAGATCGCTAGAGATTTTTTTCCTACACAATAAGACGTTGAGCTAGTTTCTAAAACTCTCCGGTAAAAGGTGACGTCTGGTTAATTTAACATACACTACGTATAAAATATATTTATTAATTGCCATGATTTCTGTTCCGTTTTTCCTATGCGTATCAACACCCCACTTTAGTGGCAGCAAGTGTAAACAATAACTCGGTCTTGGTCAGCTGCGACGAAACGACATTTGTACCTGTTCTTACCGAGCCAATTATGCCCCGCGACTGACCATTACCGAGCGATTATTTCAACTGACCGAATCGGCGCTAACCATTAGAAACGTTCCTGTCGTAAGCCTTGATGGAGTTTAAATTCCGTACCTTTTTCCTTTGTGCGAATAATCACAGCGAGTACTCTTCCTACCAAAATTTTGTTATTTAGAGTTCAGTATTTAAAGGGGAAATTTGAAAAAATATGGACAAAGAAAGCTGATTGGCCTCAACAGTATATAAAAATTGGAAGAAACACCTCATTTCTTAAAACACCTTTGACAGATGCATCTGTGACTGTAAGCTGATAGGATGATGTTTTCGATCACAATTGGCCGGGTTCAAATTTCGCCTCGGTCGCAACTTCCAGATTTTGTAAGATTTGGTTCCAAACGTGACCCTGGTCGTAATAACTGTCCTTGAGTCCGGATCGTAATACATTCCGAGGTAGAAGTCCGTGCTGGGTGTAAATACATATGTAAATTGTATATTAATTTAAACGGGTTCGAAGTAAACCAACTTTTTATAGTTACACGTGTTTATTATAGTACATGCCAGGTGTCTACGGTAACCAGGTATTAACAACGCCTACGTATCGTATTGTCTATTTATTTTGAAGCAATATATGTGTAAAGGTGTTTCAGTTTTTCAGATAAGAAATGTGGTCTTAAATGTAGCTCTTTTAAAGAATAGGCTTCTAAAAAGTAAGTATACAGTAGCCTATTACTTGATACACTAAAATAATAGCTGCTAATCATTTAATCGTAAAATTTAATCATGGAATACAGAATACGTAATGACGCTATGCTTACATAAAATTGATATCAGGACTAGACATATCATTCTCAATTTTGGACCATATGAGCAAACATTTTGTACCATGAACAGAATAATATTATATTTATCTTTCAGTGAATTATCGGTTAGTGAGGATCGGTCAAAAATAACACAAATTTTTAATTTATTTGTGTCGACGTTTCGATAGTGTTTATTGTCATCATCAGGACAATTGTTGCTGACGCCAAACACACAACTGTGTTATATTTATCCACTATAATGGCATAATTTTGGCGGCAGTATCAAACTTGATTTATTGACTTGAGTAGTTTTTCATATTTTTACACCTATTAGATACATTTAGGCTCATATGTACCTACATTCCAGCAGCGGTCTATAATGACTTGTGTTATTTTATATTATTATTAATTTCATTAGAGACTAATTACATGTGCGCCATCGGAATACCGTAAATAAAGAGTTCCTTTCTTCATCGTCTGCACTACGATTAGGCACGTTGCCTGTTCCGACTCCGGAGTCTATGTTTCAATCTCTTCCGAGGTAATTCAACACTTTTCATGATAACAATTTTAGTAGAATAATTATCAACGGTGTTGTTTAGAAACATAGTAAAATTTTAGATGTTTACTATACGCATGCGTCGCGTCGTGCAAAGTAGGCTATCTTATATAAGTTTCTTCACACAAACGTCTATGTCTGTAGTAGCCACAGGACTATCAGATGCAGATTAATTATTGACATAATGTTGTAAATATTGTATCTAAAAACAAATTGCGACACTACATCAAGTAAAAGAATCTAAGACGAGCACTAAATATGCTGGAAATTAAAAAAAATTGAGGTAGCTTGTACTCTTCAAAAATGATTGTTAATTGAAAAGCATAGTTGTGTAAGATTTACACCATATAGCAGTGTATAAAAATTGCTATATTGAACGGCAGTAAACTGGAAGGTTCAAGTATAAAACAGAATTCTTTACATCTTGTTACATGAAACAATATAATTTAACAATGAACCGGGTACTAAATATGGCTAGCGGAATATCTCCTGATTGTTATTAGTGTTACGCACCAGTACTATTTAATGTTTCCTATAAATTGTTCCACTGCTATGTGTGTATTACTATAACCACATAAGAAAACTCTATTTTTATCCATTTTCAAACATTAAATAATTATACCTTAATTATGCTGTTCATTATTGATATAGCATATCTACTTTACTCTACACGAGCACATCGATGTAGTGTAGAAACACCAACAGTTCCAACAGTCCCATTGCATTGACAGGAGGTAAGACGGAAACAAGTATATGTTCTGCAATACCTATGCAGGTGATAAACACGCAAAAATGTCTTGTAGGACTGTTGTAGTAAACCTTCATATATTGTTATCTCAAATGCTTTTTATCGTCCTGTTTCAAATAAAAGAACGGTTGCGAAAATAATAAACAAGCAATGTTGGAAATCGATATAAGTACAAAAGAAAAGGAAGGTGAACGCCCGTCTTAATATAAATTTAAATTAAATGTTAATGCAAGTGCTGCTTAGTTCGACAAAAATGAAGGACTACAATATGCATGGTACCGAACAGCATATCTGTTCTTGAAATTGTTTAAGCGGTAAGTGATCACAGCTTACAGGATAACATTAGAAACACAATTGATGATATAGTTGATTTCATTAAACGTGTCTGACATTAATCTTCCTTAGCTCTTTGGTTTCTCTACTAAACAATAATTATTGAAAAACAATTGTTAAAAAAGAATAATTATATTTGTACCATAATTTCTATATTCTGATTCTTAACATTTAATAAACAATAACTTTGAGTCGAGACATTAGATTATGTCGTTCCTACGCAAATAAATTTAATACATTTACATTTAATTATGAGTAATAAATGAATGAAGAGTGTTTACTTTAACAATAGAATTGTCAATTTAAATTATTATTCCTTTTTAATTCCTGAATATTCAGTTTCACAATACGGAATTCACCAGATCAATATGTCTTGTATATACATTATTATACTGAAAGCGTTGAAAGTTGAGATTGATGAATACACTACTACCGACCACGAAAACATCAATTCACAGGTCGTGGTGAAATTGTGAGTCATCTTCGAATCTTCGAATGGTAGTAAGTAATTTGTTGTGTGTTACCCTATATTTTACACACACACGCGCGCGCGCGCTTTGTGAGATTATTAAACAAAACAAAGAAATTGTTATTTGTTTATTTACGTCTTCGAACGAATGTGGATGAATGTGTTGACAGAGGTTCGCAACAAAAGCGATAACGCATGATGACCTGATTATGTTAAGTAAATATCGGTATGGAGAACCATACATGACTTCCATATTCTAAGATTTATATTTAAAATCATTTTCAGCCAAACAGCCAGGCTGTGTCTTACCTGCCTTTTTATTGCTGTATTAAATGAAAAATATTATATTACATTAAAATGAAAAAATTATAATTTTATTGCCTGGCAACAAAATTATTTTATTTTTAACAATTACCATTGTTTCAAAAAGTTTAAATAAATTTTCAAGTACTTTACTCTTGTTAAAACGTAAAAGGTTGCAGGTAAACTACCCCTTCCCCTTAACCGATCTTCACCAAAATCGAAAGTCATTGAGACCTCTACAATTCAGGGACGTATGCAAAAGATTATTTGATTATGTTTTAATTTGCGGCTGTTATCGTTTGCCATAGAAAATACGCTTGATAAAAAAATGTTGCAGGTAAACTACCCCTTCCCCCCAAACCGATCTTCACCAAAAACAATAGGTCTTGCGTACTCTACAAATCAGGGCTGTATGCAAAACATTATTTGATTCTGTTTGAATTTACGGCTGTTATCGTTTGCCATATAAAATACCCTTGTTAAAAAAACGTTGCAGGTAAACTACCCCTTTCCCTCAACCGATCTTCACCAAAAACAGTAGGTCTTGAGAACTCTACAATTTAGGGCTGTATGCAAATAATCGTTTGATTCTGTTTGAATTTGCGGCTGTTATCGTTTGCCATAGGAAATACCCTTGTTAAAACATAAAACGTTACTGGTAAACTACCCCTTTCCCTTAACCGATCTTCACCAAAAACAACAGATCTTGAGTACTCTGCAAATCCGGGCTGTATGCAAAACATTATTTGATTTTGTTTGAATTTGCGGCTGTTATCGTTTGCCATATAAAATACCCTTGTTAAAAAAACGTTGCAGGTAAACTACCCCTTTCCCTCAACCGAACTTCACCAAAAACAACAGGTCTTGAGAACTCTACAATTTAGAGCTGTATGAAAATAATCTTTTGATTCTGTTTGAATTTGCGGCTGTTATCGTTTGCCAAAGGAAATACCCTTGTTAAAACATAAAACGTTACAGGTAAACTACCCCTTCCCCTTAACCGATCTTCACCAAAATCAACAGATCTTGAGAACTCTACAATTCAGGGCTGTATGCGAAACATTATTTGATTCTGTTTGAATTTGCGGCAGTTATCGTTTGCCATAAAAAAAAAATCTACAGACACACAGACACACAGACAGACAGACAAACACACACAGACAGACAGACAGACAGACACACACACAGACACTTTTCGGAAAACGACTTTTTTTCATGTTTTGAGTGTAGTAGAATCAGAATCTGCAATAATCTCGAACACGATTTTTTTTGCCATCACCATACTTCCATTCCTTAAGGAATATGGAAGTAAAAAGGGGTAGGACTGTAGAATCTCTTCCATAAAAACGTTAACAGCTGAATGTTATGAACTCAGCGAACACAAAATAATAAGAGTAATTGAATGCCCTGAGCATGAGTTATGTGAGCTTTGTTTACAGTGCGGCATTTAATATTAGCTAATTTATTATGCTCAAATTGTGAGTTGATGTTAGAGCCGATCAAAAATTGTACTTAGTGGATATTTAACTAAACGTGTTCAAATTAGTAAGTTTAAATCTGCCCAAAATCATTGAAAAAGCACGTTTTTTAATAGGGCCAATACTGAAATCGCCGGTCAGGATGATATCATTATTTAAACGGCCATCAGTTTTTACTTCCATATTCCTTAAGGAATGGAAGTATGGTGATGGCAAAAAAAATTGTGTTCGAGATTATTGCAGATTCTGATTGTACTACACTCAAAACATGAAAAAAAGTCGTTTTCCGAAAAGCGTCTGTGTGTGTGTCTGTCTGTGTGTCTGTGTGTAGATTTTTTTTTTGGCAAACGATAACTGCCGCAAATTCAAACGGAATCAAATAATTTTTTGCATGCACCTCTGATTTGCAGAGTACTCGCGACCTATTGTTTTTTGTGAAGATCGGTTGAGGGAAAGGGGTAGTTTACCAGCAACGGTTTTTTTTATCAAGGGAAATTTTTTTTTTTGGCAAACGATAACAGCCGCAAATTCAAACAGAATTAAATAATGTTTCGCATACAGCCCTGAATTGTAGAGTTCTCAAGACCTATTGTTTTTGGTGAAGATCGGTTAAGGGAAATGGGTAGTTTACCTGTAACGTTTTATGTTTTAACAAGGGTATTTCTTATGGCAAACGACAACAGACGCAAATTCAAACAGAATCAAAAGATTATTTCCATACAGCCCTAAATTGTAAAGTTCTCAAGACCTATTGTTTTTGGTGAAGATCGGTGAAGGGAAAGGGGTAGTTTACCGGTAACGTTTTATGTTTTAACAAGGGTATTTCTTATGGCAAACGATAACAGCCGCAAATTCAAACAGAATCAAAAGATTATTTCCATACAGCCCTAAATTGTAGAGTTCTCAAGACGTATTGTTTTTGGTGAAGATCGGTTGAGGGGAAGGGGTAGTTTACCTGCAACGTTTTTTTAACAAGGGTATTTTCTATGGCAAACGATAACAGCCGCAAATTCAAACAGAATCAAATAATGTTTTGCATACAGCCCTGATTTGTAGAGTACTCAAGACCTATTGTTTTTGGTGAAGATCAGTTAAGGGGAAGTGGTAGTTTACCGGCAACGTTTTTTTATCAAGCGTATTTTCTATGGCAAACGATAACAGCCGCAAATTCAAACAGAATCAAATAATTTTTTCCATACGTCCCTGAATTGTAGAGGTCTCAAGGACTTTCGATTTTGGTGAAGATCGGTTATGGGGAAGGGGTAGTTTACCAGCAACCTTTTACGTTTTAACAAGAGTAAAGTACTTGAAAATTTATTTAAACTTCTTGAAACAATTTTAATTGTAAAAATAAAATAATTTTGTTGCCAGGCAATAAAATTATAATTTTTTCATTTTAATGTAATATAATATTTTTCATTTAATACAGCAATAAAAAGGCAGGTAAGACACACACACACACACACACACACACACACACACACACACACACACACACACACACACACAATTCACGTTATTTCTGGCCTCACTCATGTTTATTTTCTTACATTTGCACGCTTTTTAAATGGAAACTGGCGAAACCCACACCAACATAGCGCGTGCAAGCCGAAAAAATGGACATCAATTTGCTTACTGGCGAAGCTAGTAGTTAATGAATGGGTAGGCAAAAATCCTATCTTAAATTTTTTTTAAGGAATCACTAAAAGGACGGTGGTTCAAATCGGACGCTGAGGTAGAGTTTGCTGTAAACGAATGGTTCCACAAACAGCCTTAAGAATTTTACTAGCAGGGAATCTACAGTTTAGCGCAACAGTGGAACTCATGTCTTAATGTTATTGGAGACTTCTTTTAAAATCGTTGAATAAAAAATGCTTTACGGCTCTATACGTGTTTCTATTGAACAATCCTTGTATTAGTCATACACAATAATACAACTGATTGAACTTCACATTTTTAAACTTGATTAGTTTCTCTATATATGTTTAATGTTACAAATAATTCAAATAACAATCTTGATCATCTGTTAGTTCAGTGGAATAACAGTGACACTTTTAATAACCGCATAAAATAAACACTTAGAAACAACACAGGCGCTTTAACTTAACTGTTTGGACCACAGAAGTGAGGCATGCCTCAACGCTCTATGTGTACAGCGCGGGACAATCCCCCCCCCCCCGTTCAATTCCCTATCACATCACTACATTGCTTACATACGATGTATACAAAAAACGCTGAGGCAAGTTCAGGTTGCCTCATTCGCTTTAAACGAACTATGCCGAATCTCACCTGTCACCGTCTAGCGGTCGCTCAATAAAGCACGTTTCGGTTTAATAAATTTGACAGTCGCAGTAACAATGTATAATCTTTACGTTATGTAGTTCATACATCTTTATAATTTTTATTCTACAGAATTTTTTAGGGTAGGCAATGCCTCAATTGCCTCCATGTAACTTCGCCACTGATATATATATGTGTACAACGTTATCGGCAACAAAGAAGTAGTTTTTGTTAAAATTCCTTCCCGGGATATTTGGCCGTAGTCCAATGTTTTCTACAAAACCAGACATTTCGGCAATGCCATCGACTTCCATCATCAGTGAAAATCGAGTGCGATAACGTGAGGTGGTATACGTTAGTGACCACAGTACTGTGGTTAAGGCTGAAGCAGTAAGTAGAAAGAAGTAATATTTCATTTCGAAAATGATTTTAAATATAAATCTTAGAATATGGAAGTCATGTATCGTTCTCCATACCGATTTTTTACATCCATGTTCCTTAAGGAAATGGAAGTATGGTGATGGCAAAAAAAATTGTGTTCGAGATTATTGCAGATTCTGATTGTACTACTCTCAAAACATGAAAAAAATTCGTTTTTCTAAAAGTGTCTGTGTGTGTGCCTGTGTGTGTGTCTGTGTGTGTGTGTCTGTCTGTCTGTAGATTTCTTTTCTATGGCAAACGATAACAGCCGCAAATTCAAACAGAATCAAATAATTTTTTGCATACAGCCCTGATTTGTAGAGTACTCGCGACCTGTTGTTTTTGGTGAAGATCGGTTGAGGGAAAGGGGTAGTTTACCAGCAACGGTTTTTTTTATCAAGGGTAATTTTGTTTGTTTGGCAAACGATAACAGCCGCAAAATCAAACAGAACCAAATAATGTTTCGCATACGGCCCTGAATTGTAGATTTCCCAAGATCTGTTGATTTTGGTAAAGATCGGTTAAGGGGAAGGGGTAGTTTACCGGCAACGTTTTATGTTTTAACAAGGGTATTTTCTATGGCAAACGATAACAGCCGCAAATTCAAACATAATCAAGTAATGTCTTGCACACTACCCTGAATTGTAGAGTTCTCAAGACCTTTTGTTTTTGGGGAAAATCGGTTAAGGGAAAGGGGTAGTTTACCAGCAACATTTTATGTTTTAAAAGGGTATTTTCTATGGCAAACGATAAGAGCCGCAAATTCAAACAGAATCAAATAAATTTTTGCATACAGCCCTGATTTCGTAAGTACTCAAGACCTATAGTTTTTGGTGAAGATCGTTTAAGGGAAAGGGGTAGTTTACCAGGCACGTTTTTTGTTTTATCAAGTGCATTTCATATGGCAAACGATAACAGCCGCAAATTCAAACACAATCATACAATATTTTGCATACAGCCCTGAACTGTAGAGTTCTCAAGGTCTATCGTTTTTGGTGAAGATCGGTTAAGGGAAAGGGGTAGTTTACCAGCAACGGTTTTTTATCAAGTGTAATTTTACTTCCATATTCCTTAAGGAATGGAAGTATGGTGATGGCAAAAAAAATCGTGTTCGAGATTATTGCAGATTCTGATTCTACTACACTCAAAACATGAAAAAAAGTCGTTTTCCGAAAAGTGTCTGTGTGTGTGTCTGTGTGTCTGTGTGTCTGTCTGTCTGTAGATTTTTTTTCTATGGCAAACGATAACTGCCGCAAATTCAAACAGAATCAAATAATTTTTTGCATACAGCTCGGTTTTGCAGAGTTCTCGCGACCTATTGTTTTTGGTGAAGATCGGTTGAGGGAAAGGGGTAGTTTACCGGCAACGGTTTTTTTTTAGCAAGGGAACTTTTGTTTGTTTGGCAAACGATAACAGCCGCAAATTCAAACAGAATCAAATAATGTTTCGCACACAGCCCTGAACTGTAGAGTTCTCAAGACCTATTGTTTTTGGTGAAGATCGGTTAAGGGAAAGGGGTAGTTTACCTGTAACGTTTTATGTTTTAACAAGGGTATTTCCTATGGCAAACGATAACAGCCGCAAATTCAAACAGAATGAAAAGATTATCTGCATACAGCCCTAAATTGTAGAGTTCTCAATACCCATTGTTTTTGGTGAAGATCGGTTAAGGGAAAGGGGTAGTTTACCTACAACGTTTTTTTAACAAGGGTATTTTATATGGCAAACGATAACAGCCGCAAATTCAAACAGAATCAAATAATTTTCTGCATACAGCCCTGATTTGTAGAGTACTCAAGACCTATTGTTTTTGGTGTAGATCGGTTGAGGGGAAGGGGTAGTTTACCAGCAACGTTTTTTATCATGCGTATTTTATATGGCAAACGACAACTGCCGCAAATTCAAACAGAATCAAATAATTTTTTGCATACAGCCCTGATTTGTAGAGTACTCGCGATCTATTGTTTTTGGTGAAGATCGGTTGAGGGGAAGGGGTAGTTTACCAGCAACGGTTTTTTTTATCAAGGGAAATTTTTTTTTTTTTTGGCAAACGATAACAGCCGCAAATTCAAACAGAATCAAATAATGTTTCGCATACAGCCCTGAATTGTAGATTTCTCAAGACCTGTTGTTTTTGGTGAAGATCGGTTGAGGGAAAGGGGTAGTTTACCTGCAACGTTTTTTTAACAAGGGTATTTTATATGGCAAACGATAACAGCCGCAAATTCAAACAGAATCAAATAATGTTTTGCATACAGTCCTGATTTGTAGAGTACTCAAGACCTGTTGTTTTTGGTGAAGATCGGTTAAGGGGAAGGGGTAGTTTACCTGCAACCTTTTACGTTTTATTTTTTATGGCAAACGATAACAGCCGCAAATTCAAACAGAATCAAATAATGTTTTGCATACAGCCCTGATTTGTAGAGTACTCAAGACCTATTGTTTTTGGTGAAGATCGGTTAAGGGGAAGGGGTAGTTTACCTGCAACGTTTTTTTATCAAGCGTATTTTCTATGGCAAACGATAACAGCCGCAAATTCAAACAGAATCAAATAATTTTTTGCATACGTCCCTGAATTGTAGAGTACTCAAGACCTATTGTTTTTGGTGAAGATCGGTTAAGGGGAAGGGGTAGTTTACCTGCAACGTTTTTTTATCAAGCGTATTTTCTATGGCAAACGATAGCAGCCGCAAATTCAAACAGAATCAAATAATTTTTAGCATACGTCCCTGAATTGTAGAGGTCTCAATGACTTTCGATTTTGGTGAAGATCGGTTAAGGGGAAGGGGTAGTTTACCTGCAACCTTTTACGTTTTAACAAGAGGAAAGTACTTGAAAATTTATTTAAACTTTTTGAAACAGTGGTAATTGTTAAAAATAAAATAATTTTGTTGCCAGGCAATAAAATTATAATTTTTTCATTTTAATGTAATATAATATTTTTCATTTAATACAGCTATAAAAAGGCAGGTAAGACACAGCCTGGCTGTTTGGGTGAAAATGATTTTAAATATAAATCTTAGAATATGGAAGTCATGTATGGTTCTCCATACCGATATTACTTCCATATTCCTTAAGGAATGGAAGTATGGTGATGGCAAAAAAAATCGTGTTCGAGATTATTGCAGATTCTGATTCTACTACACTCAAAACATGAAAAAAAGTCGTTTTCCGAAAAGTGTCTGTGTGTGTGTCTGTCTGTCTGTCTGTCTGTCTGTGTGTCTGTCTGTCTGTAGATTTTTTTTCTATGGCAAACGATAACTGCCGCAAATTCAAACAGAATCAAATAATTTTTTGCATGCAGCCCTGATTTGCAGAGTACTCGCGACCTATTGTTTTTGGTGAAGATCGGTTGAGGGAAAGGGGTAGTTTACCTGCAACGGTTTTTTTTTAGCAAGGGTAATTTTGTTTGTTTGGCAAACGATAACAGCCGCAAATTCAAACAGAATCAAATAATGTTTCGCATACAGCCCTGAATTGCAGAGTTCTCAACATCTGTTGATTTTGGTGAAGATCGGTTAAGGGAAAGGGGTAGTTTACATGTAACGTTTTATGTTGTAACAAGGGTATTTCCTATGGCAAACGATAACAGCCGCAAATTCAAACAGAACCAAAAGATTATTTGCATACAGCCCTAAATTGTAGAGTTCTCAAGACCTATTGTTTTTGGTGAAGTTCGGTTGAGGGAAAGGGGTAGTTTACCGGCAACAGTTTTTTAACAAGGGTATTTTCTATGGCAAACGATAACAGCCGCAAATTCAAACAGAATCAAATAATTGAATTGAATGGAAGAATGGTGATGGCAAAAAAAATCGTGTTCGAGATTATTGCAGATTCTGATTCTACTACACTCAAAACATGAAAAAAAGTCCTTTTCCGAAAAGTGTCTGTGTGTGTCTGTCTGTCTGTGTGTCTGTCTGTGTCTGTAGATTTTTTTCTATGGCAAACGATAACAGCCGCAAATTCAAACAGAATCATATAATTTTTTGCATACAGTCCTGATTTGTAGAGTACTCGCGACCTATTGTTTTTGGTGAAGATCGGTTGAGGGAAAGGGGTAGTTTACCAGCAACGGTTTTTTTTATCAAGGGAAATTTTTTTTTGGCGAACGATAGCAGCCGCAAATTCAAACAGAATCAAATAATGTTTCGCATACAGCCCTAAATTGTAGAGTTCTCAAGATCTATTGTTTTTGGTGAAGATCGGTTAAGGGAAAGGGGTAGTTTACCTGTAACGTTTTATGTTTTAACAAGGGTATTTCCTATTGCAAACGATAACAGCCGCAAATTCAAACAGAATCAAAAATTATTTGCATACTGCCCTAAATTGTAGAGTTCTCAAGACCTATTGTTTTTGGTGAAAATCGGTTATGGGAAAGGGGTAGTTTACCAACAACGTTTTTTTAACAAGGGTATTTTCTATGGCAAACGATAACAGCCGCAAATTCACACAGAATCAAATAATTTTCTGCATACTGCCCTGATTTGTAGAGTTCTCAAGACCTATTGTTTTTGGTGAAGATCGGTTGAGGGGAAGGGGTAGTTTACCAGCAACGTTTTTTATCAAGCGTATTTTCTATGGCAAACGATAACTGCCGCAAATTCAAACAGAATCAAATAATGTTTTGCATGCATCAGTGAATTGTAGAGGACTCAAGGCCTTTAGATTTTGGTGAAGATCGGTTAAGGGGAAGGGGTAGTTTACCTGCAACCTTTTACGTTTTAACAAGAGTAAAGTACTTGAAAATTTATTTAAACTTTTTGAAACAATGGTAATTGTTGAAAATAAAATAATTTTGTTGCCAGGTAACAAAATTAAAGTCATTTTGATTATAAAATATAAATATTTACAACAAGAAAAGAATTTTCAGTTTTCAAAATTTAAATATATTTTTATAAACAATGGGTTCTTCATTGAGGTGGGGACCATGTCACTCACTCCATCTCAAGCCTCTCCCATTTTGCAGAAAAAGAGGACCCTGTCAAGGCTGATACTTTGACGACAGTGACAGGGCTTTCCACCAAATTCAGCAGAATGACAGGTAGGCCCAACTCTGATTGGCTCCTCAGATTTCCCCAGCGTTAGTAGGTTCTATGAAAATATTTTATTTCAAAAATGATTTTAAATATAAATCTTAGATATGTTTTATAAATCTCATGTTTTATGTTTTGACATGGGTAATTTTTTATATGACGAACCATAACTGCCGTAAATTCAAACAGAATCAAATAATTTTTTATGTATGTGCCTGAGCTATAGAGAACTCAATGTCTGTTGATTTTGGTGAAGATCGGTTACGGGGAAAGGGCAGTTTACCTGAAACATTTTTTGTTGTAACATGAGTAAAGTACTTAATTTTGATAAAGTATCCTGATAAGATCTTAATAATCCGCTGTAGAAACGTAGATGAAATATCTATAAATGAAGAGGCTAGTTGAACGGGCTGGGGGTAATTTTCTATAAATCAAAATTATAGTTGAAGGGGGAGGGGATAATTTTTTTTTTATATGTGTACTACGTTATTGGCAACAAAGAAGTATTTTTTTGTTAAAATTCCTTCCCTGGCTGTTTGGCTGAAAATGATTTTAAATATAAATCTTAGAATATGGAAGTCATGTATGGTTCTCCATACCGATATTTTTGTTTGTTTGGCAAACGATAACAGCCGCAAATTCAAACTGAATCAAATAATGTTTCGCATACATCCCTGAATTGTAGAGTTCTCAAGATCTGTTGATTTTGGTAAAGATCGGTTAAGGGAAAGGGGTAGCTTACCAACCACGTTTTTTGTTTTATCAAGCGTATTTTGTATGGCAAACGATAACAGCCGCAAATTCAAACAGAATCATATAATATTTGCATACAGTCCTGAATTGTAGAGTTCTCAAGACTTGTCGGTTTTGGTGAAGATCGGTTAAGGGAAATGGGTAGTTTACCGGCAACGGTTTTTTTTATCAAGGATAATTTTGTTTGTTTGGCACATGATAACAGCCGCAAATTCAAACAGAATCAAATAACGTTTTGCATACATCCCTGAATTGCCGAGTTCTCAAGATCTGTTGATTCTGGAGAAGATCGGTTAAGGAAAGGGGTAGTTTACCAGCAACGGTTTATGTTTTAACAAGGGTATTTTTTATGGCAAACGATAAAGCCGCAAATTCAAACATAATCAAATAATGTTTTGCATACTGCCCTGAATTGTAGAGTTCTCAAGACTTTTTGTTTTTGGTGAAGATCGGTTAAGGGAAAGGGGTAGTTTACCGGCAACGTTTTATGTTTTAAAAGGGTGTCTTGTGTGGCAAACGATAAGAGCCACAAATTCAAACAGAATCAAATACGTTTTTGCATACAGCCCTGATTTCTTGAGTACTCAAGACCTATTGTTTTTGGTGAAGATCGTTTAAGGGAAAGGGGTAGTTTACCTGCAACATTTTATGTTGTAACAAGAGAAATGTTTAAATGACGAAAGATAACTGCCGCACATTCAAACAGAATCAAACATTTGTTTGCATGCATCCCTGAATTGTAGAGGACGGAAGGTCTGTTGATTTTGGAGAACATCGGTTAAGAGAAAGGGGAGTTTACCTGAAACATTTTATGATTTAACAAGAGTAAAGTACTTAATTTTTATAAATATAGTATCCTGATAAGAAGCTCATAGTAATCCACTGTAGAAACGTAGATGAAATATCTATAAATGAAGAGGTAAGATGAACGGGGTGGGGGTAATTTTCTATTATTAAAAATTATAGCTGAAGGTGGAGGGGAGAATTTTTTATATGTGTACTACGTTATCGGCAACAAAGAAGTAGTTTTTTGTTAAAATTGCTTCCTGGGCTCTTTAGCCGTAGTCCAATGTTTTCTGCAAAACCAGACTTTTCGGCAGTGCCATCGACTGCCATCATCGGTGAAAATCGAGTCCGAAAACGTGAGGTGGTATACGTTAGTGACCACAGTACTGTGGTTAATGCTGAAGCAATAAGTAGAAAGACGTAGTTTCGATGGAAATATTTCATTTCGAATATGATTTTAAATATAAAACTTAGAACATGGAAGTCATGTATGTTTCTCCATACCGATATTTACTTCCGTATTCCTTAAGGAAATGGAAGTATGGTGATGGCAAAAAAATCGTGTTCCAGATTATTGCAGATTCTGATTGTACTACACTCAAAACATGAAAAAAAGTCATTTTTCGAAAAGTGTCTGTGTGTGTGTCTGTGTGTCTGTGTGTCTGTCTGTAGATTTTTTTTATGGCAAACGATAACAGCCGCAAATTCAAACTGAATCAAATCATTTTTTGCATACAGCCCTGATTTGTAGAGCACTCACGACCTATTGTTTTTGGTGAAGATCGGTTAAGGGAAAGGGGTAGTTTACCAGCAACGGTTTTTTTTTAATCAAGGGTATTTTATATGGCAAACGATAACAGCCGCAAATTCAAACAGAATCATATAATATTTTGCATACTGCCCTGAATTGTAGAGTTCTCAAGACCTATCGTTTTGGTGAAGATCGGTTAAGGCAAAGGGGTAGATTACCTGCAACATTTTATGTGTTAACAACGGTAATTTTTACTTCCATGTTCCTTAAGGAAATGGAAGTATGGTGATGGCAAAAAAATCGTGTTAGAGATTATTGCAGATTCTGATTGTACTACACTCAAAACATGAAAAAGAGTCATTTTATTTCGAAAAGTGTCTGTGTGTGTGTCTGTGTTTCTGTCTGTGTGTCTGTCTGTAGATTTTTTCCTATGGCAAACGATAACAGCCGCAAATTCAAACAGAATCAAATCATTTTTTGCATACAGCCCTGATTTGTAGAGCACTCACGACCTATTGTTCTTGGTGAAGATCGGTTAATGGAAAGGGGTAGTTTACGAGCAACATTTTATGTTTTAAAAGGGTTTTTCCTATGGCAAACGATAAGAGCCGCAAATTCAAACAGAATCAAATACGTTTTTGCATACAGCCTTGCTTTCTTAAGTACTAAAAACCTTTTGCTTTTGGTGAAGATCGTTTAAGGGAAAGGGGTTGTTTACCTGCAACGTTTTATGATTTAACAAGAGTATTTTTTATGGCAAACGATAACATCCGCAAATTCAAACATAATCAAATAATGTTTTGCATACTGCCCTGAATTGTAGAGTTCTCAAGACCTTTTGTTTTTGGTGAAGATCGGTTAAGGGAAAGGGGTAGTTTACCTGCAACGTTTTCTGTTTTAAAAGGGTATTTTCTATGGCAAACGATAAGAGCCGCAAATTCAAACAGAATCAAATACGTTTTTGCATACAGCCCTGCTTTCTTGAGTACTAAAAACCTTTTGTTTTTGGTGAAGATCGTTTAAGGGGAAGGGGTAGTTTACCAGCAACGTTTTTTGTTTTTTCAAGGGTATTTTGTATGGCAAACGATAAGAGCCGCAAATTCAAACAGAATCAAATACGTTTTTGCATACAGCCCTGATTTCATGAGTACGAAAGACCTATGGTTTTTGGTGAAGATCGTTTAAGGAAAATGGGTAGTTTACCTTCCACGTTTTTTGTTTTATCAAGGGTATTTTGTATGGCAAACGATAACAGCCGCAAATTAAACAGAATCATATATAGTATTTTGCATACTGCCCTGAATTGTACAGTTCTCAAGACCTATCGTTTTTGCTGAAGATCGGTTAAGGCAAAGGGGTAGTTTACCAGCAACATTTTATGTGTTAACAACGGTAATTTTTACTTCCATGTTCCTTAAGGAAATGGAAGTATGGTGATGGCAAAAAAAATCGTGTTCGAGATTATTGCAGATTCTGATTGTACTACACTGAAAACATGAAAAAAAGTCATTTTATTTTGAAAAGTGTGTGTGTGTCTGTGTGTCTGTCTGTGCGTCTGTGTGTCTATCTGTAGATTTTTGTCTATGGTAAACGATAACAGCCGCAAATTCAAAGAGAATCAAATAATTTTTTTCACCCTTTCCTGAGTTGCAGAGAGCTCAAGGTCTCTTTTGATTTTGGTGAAGATCGGTTAAGGGAAAGGGGTAGTTTACCTGCAACATTTTATGTTGTAACAAGAGAAATGTTTTCATGACGAACGATAACTGCCGCACATTCAAACAGAATCAAACATTTTGTTGCATGCATCCCTGAATTGTAGAGGACGGAAGGTCTATTGATTTTGGAGAAGATCGGTTAAGAGAAAGTGGTAGTTTACCTGCAACATTTTATGATTTAACAAGAGTAAAGTACTTAATTTTTATAAACAAAGTATCCTGATAAGAAGCTCATAGTAATCCACTGTAGAAACGTAGATGAACTATCTATAAATGAAGAGGTTCGGTGAACGGGGTGGGGGTAATTTTCTATTATTAAAAATTATAGTTGATGGTGGAGGGGAGAAATTTTATGTGTACTACGTTATCGGCAACAAAGAAGTAGTTTTTTTGTTAAAATTGCTTCCCGGGCTCTTTAGCCGTAGTCCAATGTTTTCTGCAAAACCAGACTTTTCGGCAGTGCCATCGACTGCCATCATCGGTGAAAATCGAGTCCGAAAACGTGAGGTGGTATACGTTAGTGACCACAGTACTGTGGTTAATGCTGAAGCAATAAGTAGAAAGACGTAGTTTCGATGGAAATATTTCATTTCGAATATGATTTTAAATATAAATCTTAGAACATGGAAGTCATGTATGGTTCTCCATACCGATATTTTTCTGTACA
Source organism: Magicicada septendecula (assembly GCA_034769895.1). NCBI lineage: Eukaryota > Metazoa > Arthropoda > Insecta > Hemiptera > Cicadidae > Magicicada > Magicicada septendecula. Next base: position 399,008,596 of record CM068369.1, on the reverse strand, counting down.
CGCTGGATATAAACTTATTTTATATTTTTAATAAATTCAATGATGTGAGGAACTTTGATAAGCAAGAAGAATGAACCACTAATCCTCTTTTGGTATGATAAATGTAGTGTAAAAGTAAATGCACACATTCATCGCAGTTTTTGCTTGCCTTCTCACATGGAATACCTTTCACGGCAATATTATGGCTGACGTTGGCGTCTTGAAGTGAGTCGGCAATAATTTTCTATATAATCACATCACCATACTATGCAATGATATAATCCATCATAAGTAAAAAAAGTAGGTGTCAGGTCGCGCAGAATATTGATTTCTACATTCAGACCGTGTCAGGTGTGCTCATACAAATTGTAAATTTTAGAAATCAAATTGAGAAACACAATGGGCAACCACGCCCTTCAGATATCTAGCACACATATTACAATTTAGTATAGGCCTAAATACGGCTTGTGATTATTTTTATCTTCTCACCTCCGTCTGAAGTACAAACATTTTTTTATAACAAATATATTTCTGAAGGCCTACAAAAATATGAACGATTATATAAACATAAATACACAATAAGTTACCTTTTTCTATTCTCATTTTTCAACCGATTAGCGTAAGGAGGTCTTCTCTAGCTTCTTTTATGTTATTCTCAATATCAGGATATTTTCGTCACTAATCCTACGAACATGTTGTGTCGTCTACCCGTGCCTGTTGTATATTGTACAAACTTGGGTTGCCTTCGGTTTACATTGCCATTTGGGGTTTAGTCTAAGTAGGTAGAAGCAAACCGAATTTCAATAGAAAGTTCAGTAACACGTATTCTAGGAGAGGGTCAAATCCAAAAATAAGAGGAACGTTTTGTTATATAGATTTAAAAAATATGAAAGTATGGTTATTCAATATCAATTAAAATTTTAAATATAATTAACTAAAAATAATAAATTGAAACTAAGGACATAGCAGTACGGACGTTTGATTAACGTTCTTTGGATCTAGCTTCAATGTCAAGCGTGACATGCATGAGTAAACAGTCTTGGTAGATGATTGATCACACAGCAGCTCAGTGGTCGGAGGCCTCTACACTCGTAAGCGTAGACAGAAGGAGACGAATAAATTAAATTCAATTTAAACCTGTAAATTATTTCGTTTTTACTTTAACAGTGTTTCCCTTTTTTTTAGAAGATCTGCTTAACGTAACTGAAAAATTGAAACTAATTCAGTAAAGTATGGACGTTCCCGGTCTTCTCCCTTTTTACATACGATTCTGATTTTTGAGACATAGTTTTTTTACTTTTTCACACAGCAGTGAGATTTTAACAACACATCACATATAAAAGTTACATATTTTGTGTCGTTTTATGATTTTTTAAAATTACCTGTAGTATATTTAAATTATTAAACTTAAATATCGTAAGTAAACTTGAGACGGGAGGACAATGTATGACACAGAAAAATGATTATCTTAATTCTTGAAGTAGATCATTTGATATAGGAATGACATACATAAGAAATTTTAGATTTGGTATAAGATACAAGTTGATCAAAATCCTATAAATAATAACTATTTGATAAGAAATTTAATAGCTTCCTATTTTTAATACTACAAATCAATTTACGTGATTAAAATAAATACTATTACTTTAACCTTTATTCTGTAACTTTCCTTTATATGCGTATAATTTAATGGATGTTCCATTGTACTATGGAATGTACGTAAATATATATTTAGACAAACACACACACACACACACACACACACACACACACACACGCACGTATACATATATAATATTATTATTGACAATAACAAAACTTTTTACAAGAATATATTTTCTTAGAGCAGTATTGTTTCGAAATTTTAAAATTTCGACCCATTTCAATATTACATGTTACAATATTACTATTACATGTTATATTATATAAATATAAATATTTGATAATAATACAACTATTTAATAATTCTATTTTAATTTAATATTTTTTATGCAACCTTATAGCACAATTATGAATTAGAAATATTTAAAGAGCATTAGCATAAGAGACAAAAAAAAACTTTTCTTAGAGCTTGGTAAAGTAAAAAAGTAACACTTTAAAAACTAAATACTTCAATAAGATACTGAGGTTGTAGATAGAAAATGAAGAAGACGATTTAATCTCCTAATAACTTTGTGATACAAAGAAGAAGGCTTAAAGTGAATGTCTGTAGTCTTTAAACTCGCACAGCAAAGTTTAAATTACATAAATGAAATCATTAATTTTGTTTTCAATTTTCTTATTCAGTGGATGTGGCTGTTTAATGTATAAATTATATGTGGCTGTTTAATGGGTGTCCTTCCAGTTGCGAAGAGTGGAAGTTGCAAATAGTTTCACTTGCGAGCACTTAAGTAGATAAGATGTGTAATTTATTTTTGATATGTGAAACTAAGTCCCACTTGCAAACACACAGATAAGGAGGATCACCTGTTTATACCTAAAGTTGTCGAAGTTACGCGTCGTTATTGAAAGATGATGAAAATAGTAACATTTAAATTTTTCCCTGTACAAGTATTCAAAGAATTTAAAAACTAATATCGCTTATAATAACAGCCAAAGTAAAGCAGCTATATTGTCTTGACACTTCTTAATTATTTTGTTTTTTTATTATTTTTAAATGTGTATTTAATTAAAATTTTTATTAATAATTCTTGTGTTTACAATTATTGTTCTGTTTTGATTGTGTTTATGTTTTATATATTTTTATATTACATTCAATGCATGTTTTTTACTAAATTACTAAGTACATTTAACAAATTATAAGTTTTACCCCACACGCACACACAGAAGACCTTGAGTTTTTAATTCTGAAATCGAGAGAGAGCGAGAGAGAGAGAGAGAGAGAGAGACAGATGATGAGGGACGGGGTAAAAAAAGCGCGCGCGCACGCACACACGCACACACACACACACACACACACACACTTACAAACATATAGGCACAGCTATCTCACTGTATCTCTTTTTGAATTAAAAACTAAGGTTACTTTTATTTACTTTAGTTATTTTTTAATTATTTTTAATTTTTCATATTTGTATTTACTACTTTCTTACAAAGTACTAAATACATTTACTATATTAGTATATTACATTTTTACTGCAAACACACACACACACACACACACACACACACACACCAGTTATATGTACGCGTACTTGCCTTTGTCTCTTTCTATTTAGTCAAATTTTACAATATAAGAACGTAAGACACAGCCTTTCCAACTTCAGAATCTTCTTCGTCCCTCTTTAGTGCTCCTTGCAATTTTTTCATCAAATTCAGAATATTTGTTCGTCCTTTTCCAAAATTAACTCTATCCTTACAGTGTGCTGAATACATTTCCTAGCCTCAGATTTTAAATATATGTTAAGATTATTTTATCTTGTATGTGGTCTTTCAACGGTCTGTTTAATTTACAATGCTATGCTTCTACTGCATTATTTGTTCTATGATAGATTTTGTAACCAGTGTTTCACAAAATAATTAAATAATTCATCGAGTTTCTCTTCTCCTGGAGCTTGACCATGGATGTATGTATGCCTACTGCCCGCCATCTTTTACAATTTCAAGCCGAAGGAAAGCAAGTGTAGCACACTTTAGAACGTTCAGCCTAACTTCTTCACTTTTTGTACAATGTTGTCGTAAAAATATCCTGTACTTTCCTCTAGAGACATACCTCATTAAAGATACATTTAAAAGTCGATATAGCGGGTGACTCAAAATCTACATGTACAGTATTAGGTTTCCACTCGGTTACTTCTTATAAGAGAAGTCGAAGGATACGTAAATACGTTTTTTTTTATTATCAGGAAGAAAATCAACTACAACTGCCGGAACGTTTGTTTCATCTTGTGTGCTTCGTAAGTCAACATGGATGGTCCATATTTGTACAGACTGACTACTGAAACTTCTGAATGTTTTATAATTAAAAAAAGGCGTAAACACTATCTGACACGGAACATTAATATTTTAGATAAAACAATGAGTCAGTTTTTATCTTTATCTAGTAAAGACAAATATTAGTAAATACAGAAGCCAAAGTAAATACAGAATTCATTGTACACAAGACCCACTACAACACATATTCTAATGTGTAACTCCTCTAACCACTACCATACAAAAGAAACTGTATGCTTTCAAATACTTGCTGCACAAATTAAATACCATGACGGCAGCGAAGAAAGATTATCAAGATCAAATAAAACACATTTAATAGCCAATACAATACTCAAACCAAAGCTAACGAATATGACAGGACACTAATAGACAGACTTCTATCTACAACTTGAAACAAACAACAGACCAAAATCAGGAAAAACAACAAATCCGTAACACCCATCTATATTAGCAACCGCGCTGAAAACATACAGGCAAATATTTAAAAATCAGGTTGCAACATTGTTTAGAGAATCACATAGGAAACACATCTCACGCTTTTACAAAATAGAAATAATCAATTAAATAAATTTCATTTACCTGGAATTTCCAAACTAAACTGCCCACAATATAATTAACTGTAAATAGACCAGGCAGGACGCAGTTTTAAGGTAAGTCGCAACGGGCACTAGAAGGCACATTCCACTACTACATCCACGTTTCCACATCACCTTGTTGAATCAGATTACACATTGACTAACATCAGCAACATGGAATCCTATATGCAAATACAAAGAATCAAAAACTAGACACATTCGGACATCTAAAAATAAACAAACACACAAAAACGTTCTAACAACATTACGAATGAACAGGCACAGGTTAAGTCGCATGATGTTACTACTTTTTGAAAACATTACACACCACACACACATAACAATTCAAACAACTACCTCCAACACAGAAACTGGCAACGCTCCAAGCGTCCGCCTCTGACGACGCACGCAATGAGCGAAATCTAACCTACGCAAAGTTAAATTTTTTCGTTTTATTTTCTCTAAAACATTAGTGTTACGTGACAAAAAATTATGGACATTTTGTAATCTTATCTTTTATTACTTCAATTCCTATAATATTGTTAATGCCAGAAATTATATCCGTTCCACTCTCGCAATCATTTGCATTCCCTTACCATTCGGGTGTTTTATATAAATTCTCCTAATAGAATATTGTACACCAAAACAATAACTACCCATTCACTTGAAGGGCCGCGAAGTTTTTAATGTCGAGGTTTCTTCTAGCTTTTGCAAACGATTTTTAGCTGGAATGCATCCTCGAAATTCTCACAGACGATACAATTTATAAGTTTGTTAGGTGTCCCAATCTTTTATCGCACATTCCGCTTTTGAATGTTTTGTACAAACTAAAATCCTGTTTTTTAAGTTGAGATGATTTGATATTTTTAAAATATAAACTTTATTAATATTCTTAAAATTTTCCGAACATATAAAGACAATTGTGTGTTCTTCTACTCTGATAGGTATTTATTTGTTGTGCCATTTGGTCACCTCATTGTTAGAATATGAAAGCACATACTCAATTATTCTAGTGTCTTCATATTTGGTATTTAATTTATTTAAAGTAGCACCTGGCCAATTGTATATGAACTTACGAAAGTATAAACACAATTTTGGTTTCTTCTAGATTAACAAGTCATTTATTCATTATAGCATTTGGCCAATTATCAGGTTTTGGTACTTCATAGATTATAATAATAATGGCTCCCATGTGCACCACCAAAGTAGCTAGGACTAGGCAGGGTAGGCTGCCTTATATGAGTCGTACGGTATAAAAGGATGGCAGTGTGGGCAGCACTACGCTTCAGCCGTCCATTATTATCCCCCGGATGTTATCCCAGATACTCATTTTCAACATGCTTAGTCGACCTGGTGGCTGAAAAACGCACCTTGATTTTATGGTGCGGGCCCGGGAATCGAACCCGGGACCTGTAGATTAGTAGCCAGGTGCAATACCCACTGGTCTACTGATCTGCCACTTCATAGATTATACAAATTTTAATTTATCCGTTAAAATGGTATATATTTTTAATGTACGTTGTTACATTTTGAGTAAGATGCCTTGATTTCTATTATAATATTTCAGTTACCTGTATTAATCACTGATTAAAAACCTATTGTCTTTACTTCGAACATCATGTATTCCTTTAAACTTGTTAAAAACTTCAAAACCATTTGTTCACTATTATCTGGTTTAAACTCGTAAAGATTTTATAATGCTACTAAGTTTTAAAATCTAGACTCTGTGTTCTTCTCAGTGCTCCCAAATTCTCAGTATTTTACTGTCTCCTGCAATTAATGATTTGTTTCTCCTTCACTTCTATCTGCTCATATCATTTTATGTGTCTCCTCCATTTCTTTAGAGTTATAAAAAACGATTTTTAAATTTTGTAAGGCTCTTGTGATTAAAATTAAAATAGACGATTTATTTATTATTCCCCATTAATCTGGTTTAGTAACCCGTTTTCATCTACATGGCTTTTAGTTCATTTGTTTTACATGGCACCTTCGAACGACGTATGAACAACGTAATCATGTTTCTATACTTAATTTTCTTTTTGCATTACATCATTAAACTTACAATTATTTTTCGTAACAGTAAGTACGGAGGGATAGAAATGTATGCGTAAGCAGAATTCGTTATAGGCCTATACGCTAATACATAATAGGCCTAGTATCGATAATTACTTACACACTATTTATGATTCGGTTTGATCTCTTCATACTTTTGTTGTTAGTTTTGTTATGGTACATTTTTTGTAGGCAAACGTCTTTTAATATCTTCAGTAAAGGTCGCATTCCTACCTATTGACGTACTCAAACAGTAAATAAAATTGTTATTTCATAACTTCCTGTCTGACTGGTATTGCTTATAATTAAGGTAATCAATTACTATGACCTTAGTGCTCAAATTCATTTATTTTAATAACTAGCCTCTACCATACTTCTTTAATTTTATCACTCGGTCTGTAGTGCATATTGTAACGTGACCTACGGTAGCACAAGGTTAACAAGTATCAATAAGTGAAGAAGAGCTGTATAATAAAAATTATTAAATAGGAAATTATAGAACAACACCATTAACTGAAATTGACGTAGACAAGGACAATGACGATGACGAGACCCAATAGATTGGAAAAGGTGATACAGAGAAAATAGTTAAAGTCATAATATAAAAAATACCCAACTGTTAAAAAGAATCATATATATAAAAGTACAAAATTAATTAGGAAAGTAAATAGTATGTAAACAGTAGGAAATGTAAAAAGAAAATGAAATGTAAGAACAAATATACTGATAATATATAGAAAGAGTGGTAGTAAGTAAACTATCAAAGGACAATATTAAAAAATAAACTTAAATAGCAATAATTAAGTAGGAAAGTGGTGATAATTAATGAACCTTGATAGGACCCAGTGATAATAAATACATGAAATATAAAATACAATGTTAGAAGGTAAACTAAAAAAGTGATAAGTAAGTAAAAAGATAATAATAAATAATGAGCCATGATAGGACCCAGTGTTAATCAATGAACTACATAAAAACACTAGGTAATAAAGTAAAGTGTAGTCAGGAATAAAGAAAGGACTCGTGATAATAGCCTATAAGTAATAACTGGACCCAAATATAACAAATAAACTGTATAAATTATAAGGGACAGTTATAAGTAGACATTGGCATAGTTTTAATGAAATCAGAAACTGTTTGTATATGATATAACAATGTTTGTTAGAAGCAAACCACTGATAATTGTTTTTCATTATTTTAAGGAAGTGTTTTAGTATATAATAAGGATGGTAAGGAGTCCATTGTTTTATTTTAATGAGTTAAGTTTATAAATTTATATTAACCACTGTTAAAAATAATGATATAGACTAATATGTTATGCTGAAAACAGGTAAAGGGAGTTAGACATTGTATTCTATAAGTGAAATTATAAGCGAATACTAATACACACCTGCTATTCATTTTATTATATTTTGTTTAGGTATTAATTAACCCCAAATGTTATTATGTTGAATATTATATTTAACAGAACCGTTTAAAATACATGTAAAACCTTAGACACTAGCATTGACCTAAAAGGTTTGTTAAGGAATTATATTATGTTATATGATGATTAAAAAATAATCAAATGTTATAATTTAGTCTGGGTTATTACAGTAATTATGTATAAAGCACTTAAAATTAACAAAAATTGACATGAACAGTTGTAATGAGTATAGGGGAGGTGAATTATGAACTCTAGGCAATAGGCCTATAACTGGTAACTAGAAATTTGTGAAATTTAAGACAAAACAAAAACAATTGATAAAATAAAGTATATAATCCGGTTAGGTTTCATAACAATAGTGTAGGACACAAAACTGGATAGAAAATAATTAGTTTAAAGGTAATTTATCAAAAGAAACCCAAATGGAAAATGTAAGAATCTGTTATAATTTGAAAAAAGGTAACCTTATGAAATACCAAATAATTTGTAAACAAAAAGCAAACTAATGGTGTTATTGTATTTAAGATTACAGGTAGTATAAGGGAGTTACAATAGTTTTAAGATTTTTAGTAATTTTGTATAAAAAAATGTTAGTTTTATGTAACAATGTAGTAAATTATCAACCAATGGGAGTTAGTGTTTGGAAGAGAGAAACTATGGTAACCAGTAAATAAATTGTATTATTCCATTATTAGCTCTTGATGAGTGCAGACGTATTAAACCGCAATGAGTAAAGAAAATAACTAATTAAACAAAATCTATAAAAAAATTAATGACGAAAATATTAAACTAAAGTACAGAAATAACATTAACACTCACATGAATTAAAAATTAACAGAAGAAATTAAATTATCCATGAGGAATTGCTAAGGAATCCCAAGTGACGGAATACGAACCATTGGAAGGAAGAAAATAACTCCAACCCATAAATGAAAGACGGAATTTTCAATAACGAGGATGACTGATGAAAAATAAACACCTGAACCAAATAACTAAGAAAACAAATGAACACCTCAAATTGAAGAACAATCTCAATATAACATTGATTCCTTAAGTGAATATATTTTAAACGTAAAATTTTCTAAACTCAAATAACCTCCAAACGCTAAATCCAGTAGCTATAGTTTACCACTGTAATTATAAGTGTATCACATTTTCTATGTTATTTATATGATATTTGTACAATTTTGTACTTTTATTAGTCCATTTGACAACATCTTCTGTAGTCCCAAGAACTTCGACCTGAGATTATAAATAAACGACTAAACCAACTCCAGAACCCTAGCCTCGATACAACGGCTGGACATAATAGCCAACCGTTAATAATTGAATATGCCGGCGCAAAAATAAATATATAATTTGGAAGAAATTGTAATAAGAAAAACCAATTGATAATTGTTAATAAAACATAACAGAAGAATTGAACTGTATGTTTGATTTTATTTAACTAATCTTTAAATAATTGAGTACTCGCCTATCAAAAATTAAACTTTCAATTTCGGTTTACCAAGATGAGTTGGCCAACCCGAAGTTAAGGCAGAAAATACGAATTTGAACGTCCGAACTGGTGAGTAGACACTCTCCACTTGTAAGTATTATAACGGGGACAATCACGTTATATTATAATATACACGCTATTATTATGAAGAAGTATTAAAATGATAAAACACTGTTGTGCTAGCCGCGACTCTAAATATTTGAGCATTACATTACTTTCTCTCTTCAGTTTCCAGTACTACTTCCTAAGACTTTTTTCCATCATATATATCAAATGTTCGGCCAGTGAAATGCTTAGTAATATTTCGTTTCCTAAGGAAAGACGACAAAAAAGGCACTTACTATAACGAATTTCACTTTTTTGAAGCCCAGACAAGTTGCGTTATACGATGGGAAAAGCAAAAAAGATCGCACGTATTTATAATAGTGATTGATGACTTTAATTTTCACAGGCGTACGTACAAGGTTATAAGAATGGCAGTCGTGCATGCGTAACGCTTACAAACAACCACGCACGTATAACAAACGGGTGTTAAGTGTCACGTTATGTAAATGAGTAACTAGTGGCATATTTAAATAATATTTAAAATTCATTCAAAAAAATCGTTAAGCATCTCTGAGATTAAAAACAATCTAAAACAGTTTTTTGTATGTAAACACGTTTTAGAGTGTCTTTTCGACAGAAGCTTTTACGTCTATACATTGCCGACAAATTCTCAAGTGTTTTACGTCTAAATAACAAAACGCATCCTTCTCCAGTTTCCCACGTCCTTTTGTAGTGGGAAATATTTTTTATCCTTAAAAACCATTATCACGTTAATTCCAAATGAAGTATTAAAATGCAATATTTAGAACGAGCATATCATAAATATTTTAGTACTTGTTTTTGTTTATAGGTTTAGCTTTACATTTTCTTTTTTGCACTAAATAGGCATACGTTTTTAGTTAGATAACTTATTTTCCTCAATTTTTAAGAGCAAGAATCTACGGCTATCACACAGCACAGTGTAATGTTTTATGCCTTTACATATCAGCTTAATAAGCTCATGAATTTTATAGACATTCATATAGAAAAAGGTTTATTTTTAAACCTCTGTAAATCAGCTTTAAACAAATAAATCTTGGTTTGGTCGACAATATTATCTTCTGTCCAGAAAAAAGTCTTGTTTCACTTATACCTACTCATTTCTTTTTGTTACCTGGTCGGCTGTTATTTGTAAGATTTTGTATGTATAGAAGAAACTAGTTCTTTTCTACTGGTTCTTTTCTTAATCACTGTTACCGACAAATAGCCACTCTACATCATTGTTCCAACTAGGCCAATAAAATAATAAAAAGCTACCAAACAACTAACAAAGTAATCCTTAACGTTCTCTTCGCCTTTAATAATTCGCTGGCTATTACACCAGTAATAGAGAAAAATCCCGACGTCACCAGTACATAGCTGTAAAACTGAAATGTATTAAAATTTGTAAATCAAGTAACTAGCTAATTATCAAATCATACTAGTTACAGACATACATTGTGTGCCGGTCTAAAGCCGGCCGTTAATAAAATTTTAGTTAAAGTCGTATTCTGATTGTAAAAGTGAGCAGGGGCGGCTGAACTTTGCTCGCTGCAGTTAAGGTTGCGCGCGCAGCTCGTGCTGAAGGGTCGTCTAGCTTTGCTACTAACGACCAGTTGAACTCACTGCCCCCACGGAGAAATACACCGGTCTGGCTGTCTCTCTCTTCGGACGTTACGACGAAGTTTTCTGTCTCTACATGCCAAGCTAAAGCGTAAATTGACTCCCGGTAAGTTTGTCTTTGTATTTATTTGTCTTTATAAGTAATTGTACATGTATGGATAATTAATCACAATATGCAACCGTATAAAATACGTACTTATGTGTGTGCGGCCCGACACGTTTTATGCTCAGAGAAACTCATTCTTTACTGATTTACGTAACGCCCAGTATATAGCCATGCTCTTTTTATTATTTTCTGTAATAGTGCGAGAAGTTCTTCAAGAGTCATTGTCATAGTAAAAGTGTACTACATTAAAAATTAATGACAAAAACTTGGTGCGCAGTCGGGTCGTGAACTGTGTCTGTGCATGCAGTAAACTGTCGCAGAGTTTGTTAATTAACTTCACAGTAGAGAATTAATTGTGAGAGCTTCTATGTATGAAATTTAATTGAATGTAAAACATTCTTAATGCTGTGAGTGCCTTGCTGTTAAATTTTTTTGGTCAAATAATGATTACTGCTCTCCACGTGGCCGGTTTAACCTGCAAAATTATGTCGAAGCATGTTGACCGAGTGCAGTTCACTTTATATTAAGCCCCATTTTAATAAGGTCTGTTCATTATGAAAATTAACTTATTCCATGGCTGATTTTTAGACTCTTTAAGCTGGTTGTAAAAACTTTGATTAATGAATATTGTGCTTTTATTGAGAGTTAGTTGGCGGCCCGTTAAGAGGTTAATTACCTTAACTCGGGTGTACATTTTTAATAGACTGTTCTCTAATTTACTTGAATGCATAGGGTTCTCGAACTAAGCCGGTTTCCTGGCTTGCTGATGGCTGTACACCTGCCTAAGCTGTGAACCATGAACGAGATCTTATACGAAGAGGGAGATGGAGACTGACTTTCTATGTTGCACTCGCCAGCACTTATAAGGTGATATTCATGCATTTATTTCATTTTTGGGGCCGGGCCGGCAGTGTGCCCGTTTACTGTAAATAGCCTAGAAGCCATGGGACCACGTGTCCAGACTGTCTACCGGGAAGTTGAGCTGTGATCATGACTCTGAACACTATAACTTAAATTCATAATTTTTTTTATAACTCATTTATATAACACTAAATGCTATGCCCGTAAGTGTGTGCTGCACTGGGGGAGCGCGCCAGAGATATTTTACTCTTGTAACCATTTTACCGTCGCATCTCATTTTCATTTAACTCTTTACAAAATTATGTTACAGCTCAGTATCTCTGTTCCGGCTGGAACAGCTGTGCATAAAATTTAATTTGACTATGGGTTTCACATTTAAGGGCTGGGGGCTTTCCTTTTTTTTTGGACGTTTTCAGGGGTTACAAAGGGGGACTTAGTTTTTCGCCGACACACGCTGGTGCAACCTCCGACAGGTTGAATGCCTGTCAAATTTTGTCAACTACATGTAGGCGCGCTCCCACAGATGCCAGAGCACAACCACCTTATTGTATTCTTTTTTCTTTTAATTATTTTATATAGTCATTTGAGGCTAATAGAAATAATTTACTAATTTTCTGGAAATATTTTAGCTGATTTTGCCCCTTGCACAAGGGCTAAACTGATTGTTTTCTTAACTGGCAAACACATATGGGTTGACTTCCCACTTATAGGATTTGCTGTTTAATTTTTGACTATAAAACATGTATTCATCATTTTCTTTTTTTTGGGTAAATATATATTGTCAAAATCTTTTGAAATTGTAAAGCCTCAAGCAATTAATTTCTGTTTATCAAAGTACATAAAGATTTAATACCTTTTGGAATTTTGTGAAGTCAAATAACTGTCTAGAATTCTATAAACACTGTTTGAAAGTAGGTGATGTAGTTTTGTCAATTTTACTTAATGATGTGAAAGGAACTTAAGGTTCACACGCTCATCATGGGTCATTGATCAATGGAATGCTAGGCAAATGGGTGGTCCGGTTTTAGTTATGCCTCATGAATTATTATCATCCTTCCTGGGGTTTTGGCTTTATGTAATTCTACTGACCGGGTGGCCGACGGGCGTATATTTTATCACTGCTGGGTTATAAGATTGTAGTTACTCTACCTGGTAGGTGGGTGCATTCCAGGGGCATGCGTGTTAAAATTAATGTGATTGTGAGTTTGTGTACCTTGTGTTCTGTGAGTGTTGTTATGTGTCTAGCTAGCCACGAGATGGGAGAGAATTTTATAATTATATATACATGTGTTCACTGATTTATATACACTTGTTGTGCTTTATATTTATACATATTTGTTATGCCTAAGATTTATACACACTTGTTATGTTTTACCTTTATTCATACTTGTGATTGGGCACACATGTTGTTCTAGCTAATAATATTAAAGCAGCAGGGCATAAAATAAAATAAATGGTTATCGTTCTGTTACGGCTGAGTTTTATTGCAAGTCCCGTCATAATATTTGTTTCTCTAGGCTTCGGCCTAGTCCTAATTAACTTGTGGCTTCTCTTTAAAAAAAAAAATATTAAAATAAAATAAAATAAGTGGTTTTCATACTAAAAAAAAAAAAAAAAAAAAAAAAAAAAAAAAAAAAAAAAAAAAGGAAGGAAAGAGGGGTTACACTTGTTTATCGTAAACTTTTCACAGTCCAAAAAATTGTATGCGTCCGTATTACAGTCACACCTTGTTTTTTTATTTAAATAACTCAAACACAAAAACTGTAGTTCTCATGACATGATACTAATTTTAGTTATCCTGTGTGTACATATTACAAAATGTACAATAACAAATTTTTGAGCATTATCGATAACGCTTGTGACGTTTGATCTGTAGTGCAACAGAATATCGATATACTGAGCAACGTGCGTAGAAGAAAAGTGTGCGTTAAAAGTGTGTGTCAGATGTCACATATTTTTATTTGAAATGCATTTATGTTGATTTGCCATGTAATTTAAATCCCTTACGAAACCTTCATTCACTTTACACACAAACACACATACATAATGCAAAGTGGCTACTCCGATGCAGTGATATCAATAAACGTGATGTACATTTTAATAGTCCAAATAATAAAATATTTTGCACATAGTTTGCGTTAAGTGACAAGTATGAATGTTTACATGACTCACTGTGTTATGTTTACTATGGTATGTAACTCACTCCTATAACTCACTATTATTGCATCTGATATATTAGGCTGATTAGAGACCGTAATCTGTCTACGCTGATTATATTATGTTAATCTGTACTACTGAAGTGAGCTTATCAGTCCACTACAGTACCAGAAGGTACTGAAGAAATCAAATTTCTTAGATATGAGTTTGAATTCATGCCAATAAACGTTAACTAAATATCCTGATTTATTAAATATATATTATGTTCTCCTTATGAACATAACTAATATAATTTAATATATACATTTTTGGACACATGCAAATACAAATAATTAACAACATAGGAATAGAGTGTGTTACACTTACGAGCGCCATGCATAGTATCACAATATAAATTTTATACTTCATAATAGTTCAAAGGAAATATACTGTATTATTTTAAAAAATCAGGATATCCTAACACATTACAATATGATCTAATTGTTAACACACGAAGCCTCTGAAGATGTACAAAAAATAATCAACCACTCCTGTCACCAACAACCACGGGATCCATTCCTGTCATCCGTTTAAATATCAGCGATTATTATTTATAAATAAACATAAAAAATAATCTTTGCATAAAATATAATTTATTATGATTATTATCAGTATTAATATTCATTAATGAACAATGGGAGCCTAATAACTAATAATTATGAATAGTTAAAATAACGAATGAGATAAAAGTCATCATCGTAATCGAGTAGTAAACTGAAAAAATTATGAAGTCATACCATAACAAATAATTTTCATCAATACCAAAATATATAAAGTAATTTTATTAACTGTTTACTTAGCTATATTGATTATATTAGTGTTTATTCTAATATTAGTTTGAATAATTATTTTGTTAGCAACTTTAAAATACGTAATATAAATTATCAGCTTATTATTAACTTAATTATTTCAGAGCAAAAGTATGTGAAAAAATAATTTAAAAGGGTAAAATATTTACTCAACGGATTAATTAAGGGGACAGTTAATACTTTATTTGTTGACGATTCAATGAGTTATTGCCTAATTGTGTAATTTTTTAAATAGCTAATTTTAAAATACAATACGTAAACTCATAAATTGAAAACAACTTATTTATTATGTTACTTTTTTAGTAGAAACCGTAACACAAGCAATGAACACAACTGTAGAAAAGAACTTTTCGGATAACTTGTGCGACGGAGGTAGTGAATGTGATGATGCAACTTCCAACAGTTTAGTGTCTAGTGATCTACAAAAAGTATGTACAGTAATAGGTGCCTCGCCTGCTACGGTTCCCATCTTTTCATCGGAAGAACTGGTTGTGATGTTTCACATAATTATAGGTAGTAGTAATTTAATCATATTTAAAGTAATGATTGTCACAAAATAGAATTTGTAAATTCGGACAACCTTTTCTGTCCGACTATAATTAAAGCGTACACTTGCACAAGGGTATTTGCTCTGTCTAACGTCTGATATTCTTCTCTCTTTTCTCTATTTTTGTATTTTTTAAACAGTTATACTTTATCAGAGTTACAGCAATTCATTTAAACTGAAAGTTACAGGCAGCACAAAAGTGTATAGACATGTGTCAGGAAACTTTATGAAGTTCTGTAAATTATCCAGCATAAATATTTATGGCAACATATATTATAAGCCAGCATATACGGCATTATGTCAGGATAAAACAGTACACCGAAGAAGCAATTTCTGCAAGAAATAATACAGTAAGTAGGCAGTTTTAGGTATCTCAAAATAAACAAGTATTTGTTTAAATACATTACTGCGTAGTTTAAAACGTGTTACCTGTTCGTACATGTTTGTACGTGACGTAATGATATTTCAGAGTTAAGCGCGCATGCGTGTGCCTTTGTATGTGTCTAATATATGAATAGACAACTAATGTCTGCCTTCAGTTTCAGTGAACAACGAGCTATTAAAAGCTATCTCACTTTTGCATTCTGTACAAGTGTTTTACTGTCTATGACTCATATCGATAGTCATTTATTCCCTCCCCAGAAAGATATTTCATAGCATCCCGACACCCACTTTGCTAGCTTCGATTGCTGGCTAATACACGCTATTCATATATTTGGTCAGTTCATTGTACTTTCACAATAGCATATGTACAGTGTACTACGCTCTGTCTAAAACAGACCATTGAAGTTGAGTTTAACAAGGAATTAGATAACCAACGTGTTTAAGGAATAAACATCCAGCCGTCGCAAACGCCCATTTCGGATACTCGAATAAATTGCTGTTCAGAATTAAAATCGCAAAGATATAGCATAAGTAATTTACAGCAATATGTGGACAGCTGCACTAATGTTTTTACTCGTTTATGTGTATAAAATATCTATACATATGTTATTTAGTAAAGAAATATATATGATACGTGATCTGTCGGTCTTGGTTAGCCACCTCTGCTTAACACAATGCATAGAAAGCGATATTTCACTCAAAATATTTGAATGTATTATAGCAGAAATCGCACAATATTTGACTTTGGGAAGCCGACAAAGATAAATTAATGCTGATGGAATGCGTAGAATGCATCTTCAAGTAGATAAGAATACGAGGTTTATTTTTTCCGACCTTTGTTAAACAATAGGCTGTCACCGGACAAAAGGCTCCGCGGCGATGTCGTTCGAGAGAGGAGAGGAGATGAAGTGCGTCCGATGGCGTGGCGATGAAGAGTGCGCAAAATTTTTTAACGGCCCGGGTTTTATCACTAACTGGGATCGGTGATTGGCTCGCTCCGAACACGTAGTTGGTCACGTCTCGGCGGCTGGTGATCCCGGATTGGCTCGCCTCGTATTCTCCAGGTGTCACGCGCGTGTCGCTGGTACTGGAGAGCATACGTAATGAATCGCTGTTGCTACAACTCCTCCGGGTCTTGAATGCTCTCCGGTAGCCAGCCTACTGCTCTTCTCAGGATCTTGTAGAGGTGTGTGTTGGGCGCCATGTTGAATGGTGTGCCGGCTGGTAGCTCGCTGGCGTAGCTGGATCTTGCATCCGCAAGATGATTGTCGCCCCACGTTGGGCGCCACTTGTCACCGGACAAAAGGCTTGCCGCATGACAAATGGCGCCAATCGTACACTCTAGTTATTTTGGTGGCCCTAAAAAAGGACCGAGTGGCGAGAACGGTGACGTTGGTTGTGCCGCGCTGAGATGTTCGGCGGCTACGCCCGCTGTTCGTGGCGTACTGCAGTTCTCCTCTTCTTTCGGCATCGGTTGTAGAGTCGACTGCCAGCCCAGCGAAATCCATCGCTGGCGCGGAACTGGAGGGCGAAGACGCAAGAACTCCGGGTCTATTCTACGGCCGTTCCTTCTGGCTGACTCCGCGGCGATGTCGTCCGAGAGAGGAGACGAGATGAAGTGCGTCCGATGGCGTGGCGATGAAGAGTGCGCAAAATTTGAATTGCATTGCATTATGGATGCGGGGTGTCTTTGCACCCGTGGCTTATTTGCAGCATATAGAGCGTGTCCAATGGCTGCCAGAAGTGAACATAGTGCTGCTACATTTTCGACTGGTGACCTAAAACTGGAAAAGGAAACCGCCAACCAGTTAACTGTGAAGGCGGGGGAGTATAAACTGTATTTTGATTTGTGCACTGCCGCTGGTACCGTTTCTAGCAACAGATGTTGCCCGTTTCAAATCCAGTCAGCAGACGCCCTGAGGGCGTCGGTCGGCCCCGCGAGGCGGAGAGCCTCCGTGCCAATGGTTGATGACAGCGACAAGCAGCCGACTCAGTGTGCTAGGAGGTGTGCAGGAAGGAGAGAAGGACAATTGAAGTAAAAAACTCTGGTCTAGGACTGATGATTACATTTTTTAGTTTAATTTAAACAGGATGGCGTTATGGCGGGACATCGAGAAGCGCCCAAGGGCGCTTGACCCGAATGGGCGGTGGTAGTTCTGATGCACTGATGGTTCGTAGGTATGGGAAAGTGGAGGTCGAGGCTTTAGCAAAGAGAGTTAGCGCCAGCGACCGGACAAAGGCAGTCAAGGTAGGAACACGGAGATCCCTTCGAATCACGTCGTTCCTTACAAACCAAGGGGACCTCGTCAAGGATCGGATGGTTCGGGACTGGAAAGCTTACAGCCTACATCTGTTGGTGGTGGATATAAGAGACCACCAGGCGGGTGCCGCATAGGTCAGTACATACCTGAGATAAAGCAGATAGATGGTAAACTTCGTGCGCATGGCCAGGCGGCTGCGACACGAGAGGAAAGGAGATAATTTGGCTCGGAGCCTTAGCAAGGGTTTCTGTCACGTGGGCGTTGAAGCAAATGCGACGATCTAGCCGAACGCCTAAATACTTTACCGATTCTTTGTAGGCGATGGGCCTCCATTCCAGGGAGAGGGGCTGACATCGGGATATGGACTTACGGGTGAAGCAGTTCGCCTCGGGTTTCTCCGTGTTGATCGTCACCCGCCATTTCCTTAGCCAGTCCGGAAGCTGGTTCAACTAACGCTGCAGCTTTGTACTCGTAAATCACGGGGACAGGGAGCTGCAGTGATACATAGCGTCGTCAGCGAACAAAGAAAACGTGACTCCGGGAAATACAGGCAGGTCCTTCGTGTACACAAGGTACAGAAAGGGGCCGAGGACAGATACATGTGGTACGCCGGCGGCGACGGGTCGAACTGTAGAACAGGACCCGTCGACGCTCACTCTGAAGGTTCGGTCGCTGAGATACGACCGGAGGAAAAACACTATGGCCGATGGTAGTGGGGAATTGGCAAGTTTGAAGAGAAGACCTTCGTGCCAGACTTTATCGAAGGCCTTGCTCACGTCCAACAGTACGGCGGCCGTAGCCGCTCGCCTGTTGGTGGCGTCTGACAAAGTGCGTAACTACGCGGACCAATTGAAGCGTTGTCGAGTGCTCTCTGCGAAACCCGAACTGTTCGCTGCGGATGAAACCATCTAACAGCGGTGAGATGCGAGCTAGCAGGAGACGCTCGAACACCTTCGAGATGACTGGCAAGAGAGAGATTGGTCGATATCTTTCAGAAAGCATGCGCGGCTAGCGAGGCTTCGGAATCATTACGATATTGGCTGTTTTCCACAGGCGGGGAAAGTACTGTAACCGAAGACAGGAAACAGCTCAAGAACGGGGTCAACGCCTGAAGTCGGTAGATTTTGTAGAGCAGCGGCCCCGATCCGGTCAGGACCGGGGGCGCGACGGCGATTTAGTCGGCAGGTAGATGAAACTAGTTCATCCCTGTCGAACGGGAGGGTTGGGACATCGGGAGGGTGAGAAAAATGTCCAGATAGGAAGTCACGGACTTCTGCCGAGTGGGCAGGGTTCGAGACGCCTTGGTGATTGCACCTCCATGCAGTTGGCGAAGACCTCAGCCTTGCCTTCTGACGAAGATGTAACCCCGTTCGGAGTTTCAAGGGGGTTGCGAGTTCTCTTCTCGCGGGCCAGTCTACTCGCCGCTGTCCAGATGGAGGCGTGGTCGACTTCAAGAGACTCAAGTTATGAGTCCCATCGATCAGAGTTTACGTCCCGCAGTAGCTGCTGGACGTAAAGAGACTGGGCCTGAAAGCGCCTTTTGACGCCGGGGTCACGGGTTCTTTGCCATCTGCGGCGGAATGTGCGCCGTAACCAGATGGGGTGGAGAGCTTCCGGTGGTAGGGCCGAGCGTGGATGGTTCACCTCGAGAGCATAGGTGTGTCGATCCATGACACCTTGGACCAACTCCTGAAAATGAGCGGCTCGGAGAGCAGATCGTCACAAGTGACGATCGGGTCCGCGGGGAGTGATGGAAACCGCCGTGAGAGCTCGTCATGGTAGGAGCGCTAGTTTACTCTCCTAACAATCTGAGCGGGAGGTCGGGGTAAGGCCGACATCTCATGGGCAGTTATAAAAAGGGGATTGTGATCGGATGAGTAATCCGACACTGACGAGACCTGGATGTGATGGGTCACGTCCTTGGCTATGATAATATCAAGGACGTCCGGTCGATGACCGGAAAAGGGGAAGTGAGCAGGGTCTTCTGGGCCGATGACTGGAAGTGCCGGGTCGTCGGAGACGAACCGATACAGATATTATCCGTAGGCGTAGGCTACTCTGCTGTTCCAAGAGGGATCCTTGGCATTTAAGTCGCCGGCTACAATGGTTGGTAGGGGATGATCGAGGAGAGCGTCCCACTCCTCGGGCGGTGGAGGTATCCGCAGGCCGGGCCGGAGATACGCCGCTACAAAGCGCAACTACGATCCGCCAGCGTCTATCGCCACCGCACAACCTTCAAAAAGAGATGTACCTAAAGTGGGTAGTGGCCTGTGGGATATCCGCCTGTGGACTAAGACGGCTGTCCCCCCCCCGGGGTCGAGGGGCGACAGCCAGGCCGCTGGGGACGATCCTGACGAAAACAGATGTAAGATGGCAGGTTGAAGGTATGGTAGCGAGCCAGATGAGTCTCGCAAAGGAGGACGACGTCAGCGTCGTACTCCGTTACGAAAGTCATCAGTTCAAATCGTCGAGGGACTACCCAATTGGCATTCCACGCAACGATCTTAAGACTCCTAGCCATTCAAAGGAAGAAGAGGAAAGAGGGTTGACAATGATTGAAACACCAGGGCGAGAACCGTGGTTGTATCTGGAGCAGACCTGATGTTATTTACCAAATTTTCAGCCCAGGCAGTCAGGGCCTCCATCGGGACCCAGGAAGATTTACGAGATTCCGGAAGACGGACCTGGCTGGGCTCATCCGGTGTCGTAGATGACGCAGGGCTCGGGGACAGACGTGAAGTCTGTTCAGTTGGGAGCTTAGGTCAATGTCTGGGGGCGGGCGGAGCCCGCTGAGGCTTTACAGGCAAGGCCTGTGGAATTTGTCGCTGACGGCGACGAGTGCGCTTTGTTTTGGAGCTCCGAGGAGCGGAAGGTGGGACAGATGTAGCAGCCACAGCCGCGTATGAAGGACCGTGCGCTCCGGCAGGCGCCGAGACAGAGGGTACTGCAGGCGGCGACGGGACGACGACTGCAGGCGGAACTGGGAGCCTGGGAGCAGCCGGAACTGCTGCCGGGGCCTGAGATGATGCTCCGGAGAGAGGGGGAAAGCCTTTCTGTGTTTAGGGAGAGAACCTGCAACACGGCCTGCCTGCGCGCCAGGGCGAGCAGGAGTCCGCTGCAGCTTCATGGCCGATATAAAATCTTTACACCCTCTATAACTAGCCGGATGGTCCCCGCCGCAGTTGCAGCAAATGGCACTGAACCCCGTCTTGGGCTTATCACACCCACGATGTGGCTCAGTACATCGCACGCAACGCGGAGGGTGGTTGCAAAACAAGCTAGAATGGCCAAACCTCTGGCAGTTGAAACACTGCGAGGGGCCTGGCCGCGGGTCGAAGGTACGGACTTGCACCTGAAGGTGCAGGAAGATTTGGAGGCCATAGACCTCCTCGAATTGGCCTACTTTGAGTAATTTCACTAGGAAACTATTCACGGGACGGCGATCTTAACCCTTGCCAACATGCAGTACACTTACCGTCGTCGGCGAATAGCCTAGGGCGACAAGCTCCTGCTTGATGGCATCGGAAGCGGTCCAGGAAGGAAGTCCTGAGAGAACAATTTTAATTTCGCGCTCAGAAGGAAGCGCGAAAGTATGGAAGGAAATCTTCCTCTCGGTGAGAAACTGTTGTACCTATCGGAAGTCCGCGACATTAGTGGCCGCAATTCGAAGCGAGGCGCCTTGGCACCTGGCCTCAAGTTTGGCCGAAGGAAGCAGATTCTGCAGGGAACGGAGTATTTCCCTATAATTGAGATTGTCGGGCATGACAACGGTGGAATTTTTGGTTTGGACACAGTTTGAGAGGTAGACTGAGTCGGATGGCTGGCACCGTTACCAGAACTGAGTACCCGATGTGTTGGAGCGGCCGGTGGCGGGCTGGCAACTAATTTTCGCTTGCGTTAATTTGTCAGACTTGCCCTCCACAAGCGAAAATTCACCGTCCCCCGTCCCCACACTACACATCGACGCACAATCACTTTCACTATCACAATCACTGAGAGTATGGGAAGGCAGCGGGGGTAGATTGAGGACCGGTACCGCAGGTTTCCATTAAGGTTACCAGCGGTGCCAGCAAAGGAACGGGCGTTGCGTTCGACGCCATCTCGGGTGACCGAAATGAACGTCGGAGACGCAAAAAAGGGCTAGGAAAGAGTGACTTTCACCAGCACTGAATCACAACAATAGCAGACAAAGAGCACGAACACCAGACGCGCACTGCCACGAATCACAAAAACACTCGCGCACGACACAATACACTGATAAACTGTAGCACACTTTTGATGATGAACGCTGATGATGATGTGGTGAAGAAATCAGCTTGATGAATATACAAATAACTGTTAAATTCACAAAGTAAAAATGCCATACAAAGTAAAGCAGCCTACCCGTGCAACAGCTCTAGGTAGACCTCATTGAGCAAAATGTTTTGCCGGCCCGGGTTTTATGCACTAACCGGGATCGCTGATTGACTAGCTCCGAACACGTAGTTGGTGACGTCTCGGCGGCTGCTGATTCCGGATTGGCTCGCCTCGTATTCTTCAGGTGTCACACGCCGTGTCGCTGGTACCGGAGAGCAGACGTAATGAATCGCTGTTGCCACAAGGCCTATATGAATAACTTTGTTCCTTAGGCTTAGACAGGTTTAACCTATCAGTAAGAGTACATGCTTTCAGAATATCTTAGAAATTTGTGTATATTATTGCCTATATTTATTGTATAACCAAATTGAATAACCAAATTTATTCACGTACTCGTAAAACGTGTGAAGCTACGTATATTACGTACTTGAAATATGCAATTAAGCACGTGTATCTACACACACATAATTACTTAATCATAAGAAATGTATATTCTAATTATATTCTAAATGTTGTCAACATTGAAGCCTGCTTATAGTAAATTCAGAACTTTAAGTAGGAAATTTTAAGATTTGTTGATTGTATGTAGACCTACAATAGAAATCTTATATAATGGCTGTTAAACTTTGTACTTATAATATCTGCAATGTAACGGCGTGTGTGCATGCAGTGACGTCATCCCCCCCCCACTAAACTGCTGCCAGCGGGTCTTGCACGCTCGCAGCAGGCCAGTCTAGTTCAGTTAACTGCTAAAATCCGAACGGGCAACAAGCCTTCAGTTCGCCAACCGCGGCTATATAATTATTTTCAATTCGGAATATTCCACTTCAAATTATTATCATGATCTTCAGTGCTTAATGCATTAATACTTAGGCGACCTCGGCCTCAATTCATTATCATGACTTTCAATATTTAATTCAACTTTACTTCTTAGGCAATGTATGCCGCGCTACACTGCACGTGCCATGCAATCATTTTCTTACAACATTCAATAAAGAGTTAATTCAAAGAAAATATACAGTCCACTATTTTATTTCATTTTATACCAGCCAACTCATCACCTAACGTTGTAAGACCAACTCAAGATTATTTCGAGAGCGTCGAAGACGTGACATCTTGGTCCTCCGGGCCGGATCCGGATCGTGATTCGGATTAAGATTCTGATCTATATTTCATTGTAATGGGCCCAAACAACATTTTGTTCAAGCCCGAATCTTCTCAAACTTAAGATTGCTGGCCGTAGCATACCTTCATTGTTTAAAAAAAAAACTTCATACTTGGCCATACAAGATTCTGCAGGACATCATCTCTAAGACAGCAAGATATTACAATTCATCGTCACTTGTCATACAGCAGCGAAAAATTATAACTTCAAGCTTAAACGGAGAGCTACAGCTTCAACCATTACCCGAACAGCGGAAACAAGCCTGCGCCACCATCCAAGGCCTGCCGAACAGGATCGCCAAGGAAACGACAGGCATCGGAGCCATCTTAAACCTGCCGGGGCTCATAATCCTCGTGACTATGAACTTGTGTTTCTTCTAGTTTTTCACTTATAATTTTATTTACAGCAAAAGTCAGTAATATTTTAACACATATAATTAATAGCATTTGATATAAATTCATTAATAATTTTTATATAAACGGAAATTAGTTTCAAGTGATCATAGACCTGTATTTTCACATAAATTTTCACTTATACAATCTTACAATAATTCAGTCAGAAACTTAAGTAATGTGATGAAGCTATTATGTATATTTTTACTTTAAATGAGTCATATTTTCAAATAATTTCCATATAACTATTTTTTAAAGAAAATTAGTACTTATTATAATAAGGAATTTGATTAAGTTATATACCGATCACTGGCTGCCGCATTATATCAGAATTTGGTAAGGTACTCAAATTACATTAATTGTTCACCTGCCTGTTCTGTATTTATTTATCTGTTTCGGATCACAGCTTGCATTTTAATCGTGACTGATGTGAAAGCGTTAATTAAAAAACGTGGCACAATTAAGGCCTCTATATCGCGTGTAAATACCTTCGCGGACAATTTCGATCCTGACATAAACGATCACCATGCTTTAAAAATTGAACTCCGCCACTTGATGGAGTTGTCAGCGAAGTATGATGAAATTCAGACCCAAATTGAGGCTGAGGAATCTGATTTCACATCGATAAGTGACAGGGTTCAGACAGAGGATGATCTCTGCACTATTGAGTGTAAGCTGCACAATTTATTAGAACGTGTAGAACAGGTGAACAAAAAACCATTGATTCAAGCGTAAGTTACGCCATTTAAAACCTCCCCTATTCAGTTAGAGCCAATTAAATTGCCCTGCTTCTCAGGCAACATTATGGATTGGCAGCATTATTACAACATGTTCTTGGAGTTAGTACACGTCAGAACTGACCTGACGGACATTCAGAAATTGAATTATTTACATTCTTCACTACGGGACGGGGCTTTAAATGTAATAAAGTCTGTCCCAATCACCCATGATAATTATGAGGTAGCCATTGATCTACTGAGGGCCAGGTATGATAGTAAATTAATTGTCTCAGCGTATCATATAGGGAATGTCTTGGGCATGAAGTCTATTCAGCAATAGTCCATGGTTGGCATTTCGAAATTTATTGACGAAATCACCGCAAATATAAACGCTTTGAATTCATTAAGTTTACCTGTAAATACTTTTGAAATTATTTTCGTTCAACATTTAACGCAGAAACTCGATAACCAGACATGCCGACTATGGAAGGAAAGTCTATCCGATGAGCGATTCCCTAATTTCAACAATTTTATTAAATTTTTAAATGGTAAAAGGCAGTTAATGCAAAACGTCGGCGCCTCGACCAGTTCAGTAAACAGAATACAAGTTAGCGATAAGATTCCCTATCGCAAGACTATTAAACCCGTTGATCTCACTAGGTCAACATTTTATACTCATATCAGCAACAACATTTGTCAGCTGTGTCGCGGTAAACATAGACTCTCTGAATGAAAAATTCGTGGCTCATTTTAATCAAACACAAACTTTGCTTAAATTGCATGCGTCCAAGCCATGAGCCCTTACACTGTCTTTCCAAATTTCCTTGTAGGACATGTTCTAAACGACATCATACAATGATCCACATATCAGGCAGTAACACTTCAAGTAGGGGCAACAATCAATTTTCACTCAAACTACAAACAAACAAATCTATTCTATTATCCACCACTCTCTGCATGACAACGGACCAGGCCGGTAGGAAGCATCCAGTAAGGAATTTATTAGACTCAGGATCTCAAGCAATCTTCTGTACCATGAGTTTCGCACGCCGCATGGGTCTAAAATTAACCAAGTCTCAATTACCCATCACTGGTATAAACAATTCCTTATGTCAAGCTGACTTTAGTGCAAGGGTAAGGCTGAATTCTCGTTACAAAGATTTTAATCTGAACGTGCATTGCGCTGTGCTTCCCAGTATTACGAATAATCTCCCTGCAGAATCGTTTGATATCTCATCCCTAAATATACCAATAAACATATTTTTAGCTGACCCGCAACTGAACTTTTCTTCACAAATCGACATATTACTTGGTGCCCAGTACTATTTACAATTGATTAAACCTGTCAAATTCATCCGCAGCCCACACTTTCCCATAATACAGGAGACAAAATTGGGATTCATCCTCGCTGGTAACCTGCCCTTTAACGTCGACATGACAAAACCTGTCTCATCATTCATAGCATGCGAAGATAACAATGCCATTTCATCGCAATTAAAAGACTTCAGGCAATTGGAGGACGTTGCTGTTCGTGCTCCCTCCGTTGAGGACTCAGAATGCGAAAGTCATTTTGTCGCTAACACTTTCCGCAATAATAGTGGTAGATTTGTGGTGTCCCTACCTCGCAGGGTATACAATTCTCATTTGGGCGATTCTCTTCCCGGAGCGATTCGCAGATTTCAATCACTGGAACTCAAGTTCAAGCAGAACCCTGCTCTTCATAAAGACTGTAGTAAATTCATGCAGGAGTATTTAACTCTGGGTCACATGTCTTTGCTTGATTCTTACGATATGTCAGTCAATAAGTCAGACACCTTTTACTTACCGCACCATTCGGTTTTTAAGGGCTGTAGTATAACCACCAAATTGCGAGTTGTTTTCGACGGCTCTGCCAAAACAACAAATAATTTGTCCTTGAACGACACTTTGATGGTTGTTTCCACGGTCCAGCAGGATTTTTTTCGATTATGTCTCGGTTTCGTACGCACCGATACGTCCTCATTTCGGACATTGAGAAAATGTACCTTCAAATTTTAGTTAATCCCAGGGATTCCAATTTGCAACGAATTGTTTGGTGCGACGCCCCCCATAGGGAACTTCAAACTACGCCTTGAGGACAGTCACATATGGGACTGCAAGCGCTTCATTTCTGGCCACAAGATGTTTGGCACAAATAGCTCAGGAAAACAAAACTCAACACCCTATAGCCTGTTCTGCTATCGCAAACGATTTCTATGTGGACGATCTCATGACCGGCTCAGATAACCCACACATCTTATCGCAAATGAAGTCCGACATTACAAATTTATTAAGTCATTACGGGTTTACTTTGCACAAGTGGTTTTCCAATGATCCAACCATTATAACTTCACATGCCAACTCTTCCCTTGACTTTAACAAGAATCAAACTATTCGCACTTTGGGTATTCAATGGGACATTAACGATGATAGTTTTGTATATAGTTTTCAAAGAAATGTCGAAGTGGAATTATTTAACAAGAGAAGGGTATTATCAGTTATCGCCGGAATTTACGGCCTATTAGGACCTATTGGCCCGGTTACATTTTGGTGCAAGCATTTCATGCAGATAATGTGGTTAACCGGAACAAGTTGGGACGACCCCCTGTCAGACTCATTATCTAATAAATGGGTAGAGCTTTATGCTCAGCTGATATCCGCCACTTATTTTAAGATTCCAAGGTCCGTAAAGAATTTAAATAATTCCCAAATCATTTCATTTCAGCTCTATGGGTTTGCCGACGCGTCTGTAAAGGGTTACGCGTGCTGCATTTATGTGCGAACGGTGTATTCAAACCACAGCATTTCATCAAACTTGTTATGCTTTAAATATAGAGTCGCTCCCTTAAAGCAGGTAACAGTACCCAGACTTGAACTTTCCGCCTGTCTCTTATTGGCTCAGTTGGTTTCCAAGGTTGTAAACGCGGTGAGTTATAAATTCGACTTGTATTTTTACTCCGACTCAATGATCACCTTACACTGGATTCACCAGCAGTCTTCCAGATGGAAGGTATTTGTCTACAACCGCGTTGCGGAGATACAGCGACTCACTGCAAAAGGTACCTGGCATCATGTCTCCTCACATGACAACCCTGCCGACATTCTATCGCGTGGTTGTCTACCCCGTTTTTTACACGGTCACCCACAATGGTTGTATGGTCCATCCTGGTTGTCCAATGAGTCATCATCATGGCCCACCAGTGCTTTCGATGCCCATTCACCCTACACTCATCCCGATCTTGAGCAAGAACAACGTAAACAAGTCCAAACCACACTGGTTGCCGCTTCATCTACGCCTACTTATTTTGAAAACTACTCTTCGCTTTCAAAACTCATTCGTGGATTTTCCTACTACCTTCGATTCATTCGGAACTCTAGGCTTCCCATAGCTGATAGAAACACTTCTTTTTAACTTCCCATGAGATACATGGTACACTTTTGATTTTTATTCGCCAGTCCCAGCGATCGCACTTTAACATCGCAATCAAAGAACTTGAGGCACAACGCTCTATCCCTAATAATAGCAAAACTCTTTTACTTAACCCCTTTCTGGACAATACGGGGATATTACGCGTGGGCGGACGCCTTCAGCACTCCCAGCTTACCTATGATAGCAAACACCAAATCATACTCCACCCGCATTCTCATCTCAGTAAAATAATCATAGAAGGCGAGCATCTTCGTCTACTCATGCTGGGGTACAATTGACTCAGTACTCTCTACGGCAGAAATACTGGATAGTTAATGATAAATCGTACATACGATCAGTAATACACAAATGCATCACTTGCTTTCGATTCCGTGCTAGGGGTTCAAGCCAATTATAAGGACAATTGCCCTCTTCCCGAGTTACTCCTGCTAAGCCATTTTCTCAATGTGCAGTCGACTACGCCGGTCGAGTATTTATACGTCAGGGCGGGCAGCGTTCCAAATCGATGTCAAAGGCTTACATTGCTCTATTTATATGCATTGCCACTAAGGCCATTCACCTTGAATTAGTTTCAGATCTTACCTCAGACGCTTTCATAGCAGCCTTAAAACGGTTTATAGCTATAATGCTCGTAGAGGCATTCCTTCACAGATATTTTCTGACAATGGCACAAATTTTCGTCGTGCTAGCAGTACACTTCACGACTTATACAAACTTCTCCAATCTAACGAATTTGAACAGACTACCTAGGACTTTACCAGTGCCCAAGGAATCAAATGGTCCTTCATTCCCCCGTCAGCACCTCATTTCGGTGGCCTGTGGGAGAGTGGAGTCAAGAGCGTCAAGTTTCATTTGCGGCGCGTTGTCGGCGAAACCATTCTATGTTTGAAGAATATTACACTATTTTAACTCAAATAGAGTCCTGCCTCAACTCACGCCCCTTGTCCGCCATCTCAAATGACTCTAGGGATCCCGAGCCTTTGACTCCAGCGCACTTCTTGGTTGGTTCTCCACTCACTTCACTCCCGGAACCTGACTATTCCGAAGTCAAAATTGGTCGTTTGGGTAGATGGCAGCTGCTCCAAAGATTCACCCACTCTATATGGAAGAGGTGGTCAAAGGATTATTTGCACCAGTTGCAACAACGCAACAGATGGCGTCTCCAGTCAAAAAATTTGGCTCCCGGACAACTCGTCCTTATTTTGGAAGATAATTCCCCCCCCTGCCGTGGAAACGCGGGGTAGTCACTCAGGTCCATTTGAGTCAGGATTCACTAGTGCGCGTAGCGGATGTTCGCACCGCAAACGGCATCCTACGTCGGCCCATTCACAAATTATGTCCACTTCCAGTGGCCTCAGATTAATTACATTAGCGTTCATGCGACATGTATCATTGATTTGAACTTTTATCGCATTATCGTGCTTTATGCCCGGGACATACCCCGGGCGATCGCATGCTTGCCATTTGTTATTCTTTTTATATTATTATTATGCCTGTTTATTATTGTATTATTATGTATTTTGTATTATCATATTATTATGTGTTATTGAATTTTTGGGATCATTATTCTATGTTATGTAATGTCAATGATTATTTGTTATGTATCCTCATACAATCATATTATGTATCCTTATATCAATTGGGTATGTCAATCATGTTATTATGTATTATTTGGATTTGTTTGGTGACATTATTCTAATATTATGCATGTAAATTATTATGCCTTTTATTATTGTATTGTCATATTGTTATGTATTATTGAATTTTGGTGCCATTATTCTATTGTCATGTAATGTCAATTAATATGCACTATTCACATAATGACTGCAAAATCACCCGATTTTGTGCGGGCAGTATGTTAAACTTTGTACTTATAATATCTGCAATGTAACGGCGTGTGTGCGTGCAGTGACGTCATCCCCCCCCGCTAAACTACTGTCAGCGTGTCTTGCACGCTCGCAGCAGGCCAGTCTAGTTCAGTTAACTGCTAAACTCCGATCGGGCAACAAGCCTTCAGTTCGCCAGCCGCGGCTATATAATTATTTTCAATTCGGAATGTTCCACTTCAAATTATTATCACGATCTTCAGTGCTTAATGCATTAATACTTAGGCGATCTCTGCCTCAATTCATTATCATGACTTTCAATATTTAATTCAACTTTACTTCTTAGGCAATGTATGCCGCGCTACACTGCACGTGCCATGCAATCATTTTCTTACAACATTCAATAAAGAGTTAATTCAAAGAAAATATACAGTCCACTACTTCATTTCATTTTATACCAGCCAACTCATCACCTAACGTTGTAAGACCAACTCAAGATTATTTCGAGAGCGTCGAAGACGTGACAATGGCATAGAATAAAATGACCTATTTATTGTAATGACTGGGATGCTACTTAGTGGTTGACCGGCTATAATTTATGATGTTAAACAATATCGTTTATACTGTAAAACCTGTGGATAAGACAGTAATGAGATTTTTACAGTCTGGTTACAGAAATTGCCTTACGTCGATAATGATGAAAGTTACAGAGGATGAAAATGAAACAAAAGTCAGTTTACTCGACGGAGAAAAATGAATGAAAGAGTATGGGATGAATTTTCTTTAACAATTGGGTAGTGCTTTAGGCGTCCTGGCAAATTTAGATGGTTATTGCATCAACAGAGGAACGTTTAGGGAACGCAATATTACCTTATCCAATATTGAATGAATATACAGAAATTTACACCGGTATAGAAAATATTGACGTGCTAAGTGATATAAAGCACAGTAGCATCAACAATTATGCACGGACAAAAAGATGATAATTCTAATCAAAACGGATACAATAATGAATACGCTGGTGTTAATTACATAAATTTGCCTTCACTGTAAAAGTATATCAAGCAGTGAATACTATCTACTATATATCTATTTCATTCGTTGTAACTGACGGTCGTCGATATGAATCATTAGTATCATATTGGCTGTACAATCACTGCAAAGAATGAAAACTACTTTTGCCTAATGTATATCACTTCTGCCTTTGCAAATGTTTCTTATGTTACAGATTCTCAGCAACTACGGCTTAAAAATAAATACAATTTTTTAAAATCAAACTAAATTAATCATGACATACAAAGGTCTCCAAATAAAATATACCCAGCTGATACATAAATATAAATAGCTCTTCACATTACATATGCCCAAATTAACTTTGTTAACTTTTGTTCGGTCGCCATCAATCATGTGCACTGGAGTATACCAAAGAATCTCGTGGTATCTACTCTGGTACGTTCTCCAATGTGATAAATCATGTGTGGCACACAAAATCATCTATCATGTGTATTCTTGCTGTTATATTTCCTGCCAACAATAAATTTATCTTTTATGAATCCAAATTGCACTGTAATATTAAATTCCTATCCGTCATATATTTTTCGCCTAAAATTTGGGAAACACAAAGTAAATTAAGATAGGCAGCAGTATGTTAGTGCTTTTGGAGCGTATGTTTTAGAAAAACAAGACAATGATCAATAAATGTATGTAGTTATAGATTTTATGAAAACCCGTTCAACAAATACGAAAAGTAACTAAAGGGAAATTGAAGCAGCAGATATTAATAAACAAATATTAATAAATTGTATAAGAAAAGTTTTCCGGGCCGTTTGGCCGTAGACCACAGCCAAACAGCCCGGAAAACTTTTCTTATACAACTGACACCGGCCGTAAAAGCCTTAGGACAATTTTAAATATTAGTAAATGTTTACAGAGTTTTAAAAAACTATTTACTTTAAGGACTACTGAATACGTTCATGAAATTCCAATCAAAAAATTGTTAAGTTGTTAAATATGTTAGGTTAATAATGAACTATATAAAAAAAAGGATTTCAAAATATTCAGCTCGCTCTCAGTGTGTGATCGAGAGTGAGATTTTTTATGTTATTTTTATTGTTATTGTTATTTACGTTATTTTTGTTATGGCACTTGAACATTTAGAACATGTTCACATTTTTCATAATATAAATCTTTGCTTAAAGCACACATATTTGTATCAGTGGGAAAATTTTAGGTAGCTATGTGGGTAAAAGAGGTTTGATTGACTTTACAACACTTGTTTCTTTATATATATTTGTATATTGACACAGAGCAGTATTTTTTAAATAATTTGTGTAAAAAGAATATGACGAATAATTTTATAAATTTTGTGCGTGAAAGTACAGGTGTGGACACGCCTGTCGCCCGTTGAAAGTGCACACCTGTAAGTCATCGTGTGTGTGTGTGTGTGTGTGTGTGTGTGTGTGTGTGTGTGTGTGAACCAGCACGGACATGCGTTATACTACGAGAGGGGAGACGTATATATTGTTGGTTTTGATTACTAAATCAGGTGTTGACAGGATTAGAATAAATTAATAAATAAGTTTTTGACCTGTTACCAAAGACATATCACTATTCTAAAAATACCATTAGAATAAGGACATTTAAACGCGTACGGTGATGTAAACTATTCCAGAAAAGTGCAATAATAAGAACGTTATATAGATTAATGTTAATTACTACCATCATTAGCTAGTAATTAACAAGTATGTTATATGTAAA
Source organism: Magicicada septendecula (assembly GCA_034769895.1). Classification (NCBI taxonomy): domain Eukaryota; kingdom Metazoa; phylum Arthropoda; class Insecta; order Hemiptera; family Cicadidae; genus Magicicada; species Magicicada septendecula. Next base: position 398,975,620 of record CM068369.1, on the reverse strand, counting down.
TGACGAGTGAAAAATTACAAAGACAATGCAACCAATCGCCTAAAGATCAAGTTTACGTTATCGCGAATACAGACAAAAAGTGATCAGTTAAAAAAGGACGCTACAGTCCAATTGACAAAGTTTAACATGTTAAAAACAATATCTGACATGTCAGTTTGCCGTCTACTATAAACACCTCCGGAAATTTTGGACAAGGGTCAGTCTCAAGATACCTTTACACGTGGACATTATGTCCGTCTGCTGACCGACTGGAACATCATCATAATAATAATAATAATAAATTTTGAGGAGGAGGAAAAATGCATTATAAACCACCAAAGACACCCGGCTGGTCTCCCGGTGTGTGGGACTCGCAATCACCAAAAAGCCTCCACTTTACAGGCAGGGAACCCCCCCTGGAACAACTATTCGTATGGCTTCAGGGCGGCACCTCGTATTGCGCCTACTAGGCTCCTACAGCTTTGTCTATATCATCGACTTGTGAGAGGGTCCAATTCAGGTTTCTTCTGCCGTAGGACCATCCTCACGAAGGTCACAACCATGTCCCAGTTCTCTTTGCTGCTGAGCATAACCCCAATGATATTATCAGGCGTCATGAGGCCAATCTCAGATTCCAGTCCTCACCTCTCCAGCACCCACCGCTGACACTCGAAGAAAGTGTGATGAGCGTCATCAGAGTCTGAGTCGCCGTACACGCACGACGGATCCTCCATCTTACCCATCCTTCGCAGGTATGCACAGAAATAACCATTACCTGTCAGGAATTGAGTAAGGTAATAATCTACCTCGCCGTGCGTTCTGTCCACCCATTCAGGGAGGTTTTCAATCAACCTCGCCGTCCACCTGGCTCGACTTTCCTGCTCCCATCGTAGTTGGCAGCTCCGCATGGAGTGTGCCCTGGCCACTGTTCTTGCTTCTAGGATCCCCAAGTCTTCCTTGGTCTCATAATAGTAATAATAATAATCATCATCATCATCATCATAATCATCATCATCATTATCGTAAACAACACCACCATCATCTACAATATACCTCGATTCATGGAGGAACACAGGACCACCATCATCAACAGGCTATAGAGTAACGAGGACGCATCAGCATCATAATCATTGTCACTGTCATCATTCAAGAGACACAAGTAGACACGTACACACGCAACGGTAACTTTACACTTGAACAATACGCAGATGACAAATGAACAATTATATTTATTGTGATTAAACAAAGAACTCATAAATAACAGAATATAAGATAAAGTAATGTAAAGACTTAAAGACGTAAATAATGTAAATATTCAGAGTAAAAGACGTAAATGTAAATTGATGTTAAAAATAATAATTTTGTTTTTTTAATTTTAACGACTAGGTATGTCATTACAAATCATAAATAGTTTTAAGCTAAATGATGGACAAACCATAATGTAGAAACTAATGAAAACATACAATTATTATAAAACAGATCCAAAACAAGTCAACAAGTAAACAAATTACTTATTATACCAAAACAAAACATGTATGACGGTAAATTAATATGTAATTTATATAAAATAAGTAAATATAGCCGATTATTACTTAGGCCTATGAAAATGCCTAACTGTAAAAAACCAATAACTACAAATTGTAAAAAACTAACAAGAATATTAACAAATCCAAGGCAAGTAACTAGTCAAGGATAATAAGTGAATCATATTAAAAGATAATGTTAAATTAAGGACATAAAATAAGAAAGAAATGTAATTAAATAATATCAAAATAAATGTTCAAACAATAATACATAAGAAAACCCAGCTTTGTGGGATGTCAAAATGATCTTAGAAAGAAAATACGAACAGTAGTGATAATATTTCATACACAGAGAGGAAGACGGAAGAGTAATAGCAATCAGAAGATATACAGTAATTTTGAATAAACATTCAAATATGATAACAATGGTCTTAAGTCAAGTACAGCCAATCAGAATCTATCAGTTACCATGACAACAGAACGTTATTTATGAATTTTCCGTTAGAACCTATTATTCCATTTTTGACGTTCAACAGGAATAAACGCCAAGCCGTGAATGACCAAAAGTTTAATGTAAAGTGTTTAAAATTATTCCAAATTTGAAAAATGAAGAAGTAATAAGATGAGGACATTCAACTGATGCCTAATACCTGATAAATAATTCCTAAATAAATATAGTTAAACCAACTAATATGAAAAAGAAGCCAGACGTACTTGAATCCCAAGATGATTGAAAATTGATGATTATCGAAGACAACAAGCCATTTCAACTGAACGACATTACACCTCAAGTCGACTGATTTGATAAGTATTACTGAGTTACCCGAATTTGTGAAATAAACTCTCTTTAAATTTTTCTAATAACACTCTGAACTCTCACTATAAACTGATGATATTATTTCTTTCAAAGATTAATAAAAAATAAAACACTAAAATTATGTTAACTAGGAAAAATAACCTGTATAAAAATTACGAACTTTTGAAACACACTTTATAACACTTCAGGAACAAATTATAATTATACATTATATTATATAAGTACAATTAATGTAAGGTAGTCTACTTTATTGTAATCAAATTGATATTTTTTGGTAATCACAAGAATCCAGAATCTGAACGAAATTAAAAGTAAACAAACGGTTGCAGTCGCCATGTCTGACAGAATAATTCGTTCAGAGCCACTTCGCCGAACCTTGAGATTTTTGTCTTATAATAATTGCCGGTGCAAATTTGTTTAATAACAAAATATAATTTTGTATAACACTGAATAATTATCAATCACAATTAAATAAACTAGTACAGAGTAGTAACCACTGTTCTTTATTCCATAGGAAAGTGTATTATATTATTTGTGTATTTTAGCGAAAAGCAAGGATGACGGTAAGCGCTCACGTCGGAAACTCAGCGAAATAACAGCTCGATTAAGAAGGTCGAACGAAGGCGGGAATAAATTTGAATTCTCCATACCGTCATAGCTAAGAACGCTCAACCGTCCTATTTTTTTAACTTAATTGTTTTAATTAAACAATTTGGCGCCACCCGGGATTTATGAACACATATTGAAGAACAGGTAAGGTTCCCACTCGCGTGTACTGGTAATTGAAGGATCGCTATGGACATCGTCAGCGCAACGTATAAGTAACGACACCAGTTTGAGGCGAACACACAAGTCATCCACATTTTACAGAGACGTAAGAATCTTATCGTTACAAATTGGCTTCCATCGCGGGGCTTAAACAAGGCGAACGCAAAGATCTTATCGTTACAATATCTAAACATATACGATGAACCAATTATAAAATTCTTTTATATTGTTTGGGTGTCTGACTTCGAATCATTATTAAATTTTTGAATTCATAGCAACTCATCTATAATAACAAAATTAAAAAAACGCTTTTATTTAAAATTAACAAAATGATCAATGTACTAAAAAGGATCAAATAATTTATCTTATACCAAACACATTAACAACAAATGAAAATAACGTTTATTAATCAAACTTTTTTGTAACATTAAGTATCACTGATAATAAAAGCGTGGGCACCTAAGGAATAATATTATACCATGTTTAAATCAATTTTCAATAAAAAAGATGTATAACTGATACTATTTGTTCTACATTTATTTGATTATTGAGGAATTAAAATTTTCAGAGTATGCATATATGTGTAAATTTGTCTTACAAGTACAATCGTGCGCAATTCCAAAATATACATTCTATAAAGAAAATCATAGTATAACTAAATTTGAAAAAAATAGCAGATATTTGAATACTCCTTTCCATTGAAACAAGTGATAACGTTATACTTCACATTACAAACTATTATTAAGAGGGGTCGCTGAAATTAGGATTGTCAATGATTATAATTTTAAATAAAAATAAATAATGCACTGAATATAAACAAATAGTTTTATAATATTTTTGAGATACAAAATTTATTTTGATATTGATTAATTATATTTTCGAATTCATGTTTAAGATCACATTGTCTAAATGAAGACGCCCACGCTTTTATTATCAGTGATACTAAATGTAGAACAAATAGTATCAGTTATATATCTTTTTTATTGAAGATTGATTTTAACATGGTATAATATCATTCCTTAGGCGCCCACGCTTTTATTATGAGTGATACTTAATGTTACAAAAATTTTTGATTAATAAACGTTATTTTCATTTGTTGTTAATGTAATTGGTTTAAGATAAATTATTTTATCCTTTTTAGTACATTGATCATTTTGTTAATTTTAAATAAAAGCGTTTTATTTTTTATTTTTACTTATTTTTATTTCACACTTTTTAGTCAAATTTTATAGGTAAATTACATAATGAAAATAAAATGATACATAAACAATAAACAATTATTTATGAAATAGATAAATTTATTTTTATTTTATAAAATATACATAATTAAATTAGTTTATTGTAAATTTATTATTTAAATATTTCTTACAATAGGCAAAACGACATAACTCCTCTTTCTTTGGAAAATTTCAAAGTGAAACGTTTTGTACAAAGTAAAATTACTTACCGTTATTTGTAATGACGTAGACAGTTTCACCAAACTGATTCTAATTTTGATTGCTCCACTAAGCCTAAAAGTATCCTGCCCCCCTTACGAAAATGTTTGCCGTCCGCTGGTACAGATGACACAATAAGTTTGTATTAACGTAGATACAGCAAGTCAAAAACCAACTGCCATTATTAATTTTTCATTTCACATACATATTTCCAACGGTTGATACTGGAGGTTAAAGTCTTTAGTTATACGCATTGTTTACAATTAAGGACTCGGAATCGAACATCAGACGGGTTAGGTGTATAGTGAACCGGAGTTAAATTATAATCGAGTGATAAAACTATATAGTGAATTGTTAAAATAATAATAATAAATGAATTATATAGCGGAAACAACCAAAAAGGAATATAAAAGTGTGAATTTAAAAAAGCAAGTATAGTGATATTAATCAAATTTAAAACATTTTTAACGGTTATTATAAACTAACCTGTGACACTATATATACTAGCGAACTATTTTTTCACAAACACTGAACTATCACACAATAACACCGTTGTAATTTTTTTTGTTAGTTGTTAACCATTATTTTTGTGTGTTTAATTTTAAGAAGTGTAGTAATAATTAACCTAAAAAAGACCGTATCTGAGAGCGAAAACTTTCAATAGTGCCATATACCAAGCCATGGTAATTCATATTAAGAATTATTTATTTATTTTAATTTTAAAGGAGAAAAATTCAAAGTGAAACGTTTTGTACAAAGTAAAATTACTTACCGTTATTTGTAGTCACGTAGACAGTTTTAACATTGAAAATGTTTATAAGGACGTGTCGCACATTTGCGCGTGACCGAAAATGGGAACCGGTGAGTTTCCATAGATACTACTTGTTTGTTGTCAATAACGTAGTACACATATAAAACTTCGCTTATGAATGCGACTACATTTAACTTATAATCTGTAGATTGGTAAACGTATGTATGTATTTTTTTTCATAATATTGTATTGTCACGTGATTCAAGTGTGATGCAAAATTTCAAGTCGCTATCACATCGGGAAGTATGCGAAAATTCGATTTGAAAAATCCATTTTTGACCGACGGGAAAATCAAGTTAAATAAAAGCGTTTAAAAATACTATTAACTTTATCAAATAAAAATTGAATTTTTGCTATCAATATTTTAATAAAATAACATTTAGCTTAAAAATATTTATGATTTGTAATGACACACCTAGTCGTTAAAATTAAACAAACAAAATTATTATTTTTAATATCAATTTATATTTACGTTTTTACTCTGAATATTTACGTTATTTACGTCTTTAAATCTTTACATTACTTTATCTTATATTCTGTTATTTATGAGTTCTTTGTTTAATCACAATAAATATAACACAAATAAAGAAAACAATAACAAAAAGCAGTTCAATGGATCTAATGTTAATAAGTCTAATTATAAGGATGTATACGTTGTGTCAGGCCTATATCCTGCTGAAATTAGAGACGATTTATTTTATAATAATTGTAGAAATAAGTGTGTGGAAAATATTAGAGTTAAGGATGATAATGACATTCTGGTGAAGGCCAAAATTAACGGATGTGTCGGGGAAGTATTGTTTGATAGCGGGGCACAAATTTCTCTTATTGATGAACTTTTTTGAGAAAGCACAAGCACTACTTTAAAAAAATGCCGATTCTACCCATTAATAATAAAATGGTTACATCCGCGACTTCTGAATCGCAGGTGGTCGGGAAACAAGCACTTATAACAATATGTACACGGGGGGGGGGGGAGATTGAAGTGCCTGTACTGGTGATTAAAAAACTTGTGTACGATGTCATAGTGGGTACTGACACGTTGAGTAAATTGCAAGCCACAATTGATTTCGCTAACAGAACGCTGGAATGTACTATTGAAGACAAATTATACACAATTAAACTCGGGCGCTCGGACGACAATATGGAGCAAGGTTACAGCTCGGGTCGTATAATCAAGCCGCGCATTAATTATGTTGATAAGATGACCGATAACGAGCCTACCCGAAATAGTCAGATATCCCAAGATAAACAAAGGCAGTTAGATGAGGTTTTAAATAAATACAAATCGATCTTTTCCAATAAACCCACCGTTACAAGCGTGTATGAACACACGATACAGGTCACTGATGAAAATAAATTTGTCAGAAAGACCTACCCCATTCCGCTTCATTATCAACAACAAGTTGCTGAGGAGATTAGCAAGATGTTAGACAGTGGTGTCATTGAACGCACTAATAGTAATTTTTTAAACCCTATGGTTTTCGTTAGAAAAAAGAATAACGACGTTAGAATATGCTCGGTTATGCGCAATCTTAACACGATTACGCAGAAGTGTTACGATTGCGCACCCAATGCGGAAAATTTATTTGTCAAGTGCCAAGGGGTAAAGTATATGTCCCGCCTGAACCTGAAAAGTGGATTTTGGCAGATACCTTTAGCTAAGGAATCCCGTAAATACACTGCATTTCTTTATAAGAACAAGTGCTACCAATTTAAGGTAGTTCCGTTTGGGTTGGTAACCAGTTTAGCCGCAATGGTTAGGTGCCTGGAACTGGCGTTACGTCCCGAGGTGGAAGATTTCGTCAGTGTATTTGTTGATGACATCCTTATAATATCCACATCGTTTGAGGAGCATCTTCAACATCTCGAGGTCGTCTTCCGAAAATTGAGGGATGCCAACCTAGCCCTTACCTTAGAGAAATGTGAATTTGGTAAATCACGAATAAAGTTCCTTGGGCATATAATTTCAGCGGATGGGATAACCACTTATCCTGAAAAGATACAGGCCATCACTGAGTTCCCCAATCCTAGAAAATCGAAAGACATCAGGGCGTTCCTTGGTTTAACAGGATACTTCCGACGTTTTACACCGGCATATTCCAAGACAATTGAACCGCTACTGGAGTTTTTGAGGAAGAATACAAAATGGAAGTGGGAGGAGCGTCATGAGCAGACTTTCATCGCCACCAAGAAACTATACAGCAAAAATTTACATGTGTTTCACCCTGAAAAGGAAGGCACATATGTGCTGAATTGTGATGCGTCTGATTATGATATTGGAGGCATACTGTACCAAAGGAACAACGAAGGTGAGCATAAAGTCATCGCGCACGTAAGTAGAACGTTAAAAGGGACGGAAAGAAACTATTTTACTTCCGAAAAGGAGATCTTAGCTATAGTATATTGTCTTAGCAAATATAGATATTATCTTGTAGGCCACCATTTTGAAATTATGTCGGACAACCAGGCTCTATTATTTATGTTGCGTTGTAAACTTGCAAATGCACGTATATCTAGATGGATTATGGCAATCCAAGAATACGATTTTACAATCAAATACTGCAAAGCCAGCGAAAATAAAACGGCTGACATACTTAGCAGGTATCCACCGGCGAGTGAAGAAAGGCATGCGGCTACTAATAATGAGGTTCAGATTCTTGCCATAAGGTATAAGCTTCACGACGATTTAAAAACCCGTTTACAAAACATAAGTTCTGAACAGCAGAGTGACTGTAAGTTAAAAAGGATTAGCGACGACATTCGGGTGCATGAAAACCACAAATATAAAATCCACCAAGATGTGTTATACAAAATCGTCAATGGGGAATGGAAAATAATGGTACCCGATGCTTTCGTCGAGGATTTGACGTGGATATGCCACGAAAGCTTGGCTCATGCCGGTGCGTATAAGTATTACGTGGCTATGCGTGAGGATTTCATATGGTTAAATATGGCCAGGAAAGTGAATGCCATCTTACGCACATGTCACATCTGTCAAACCGCTAAGTACCCGAACCAACACACTCAAGTAGAAATGGGCAACATTGTTGCTAAAAACAAAAATGACCTTGTTTGTATTGACTTATTAGGCCTACTACCGAAGGCATCTCGGGGTATGAAAAATCTTGTGGTTTGTACCGATGCTTTCACTAAACACGTTAGTTTATACGCCGTTGGGAGACCGACAACTACAGCGGTGTTGAGTGGAATCCTTAATAAATACATCCCGAAATATGGTCCAATAAAAAAAATCTTGTCCGACCAAGGCAAGCAATTTACCAATACAAAGTGGCATTCTGAATTGGCTAAACATGATGTCCAGACAGTCCTGACAGCGATCCGGAGACCGCAAGGCAATCTCGCTGAAAGGGTCAATAAGGAATTAGGGAGATTATTCCGCACATATTGTAATGTGAATCAGAGCAAATGGCCGGAATACCTCGAGTTTTTCGAGACGTCCATAAATGGAAATTACAATACAACAACAGGATATACCCCTAGTGAGCTTCAAACCGGAAAAATGCCAGGACGTATCTGGGAAGGATGCATCAAACGAATAGCGACGCAGAATGTTCCAATACCCAATGAAATAAAAAAATAGAAGCCAGACGCCGCATTAAAAGTTGTGCAGAAATGCGTACAGAACAATTTAATGCCGAGCATAAACTAGTGAGTTTTAAAACTGGCGAAAAGGTACTCTTGCCTGCCCTGAATATAGGAAGCAGGGAAGACAGCACGGCAGCTAAGTTTGTTAGGCTGTATAATGGTCCTTACGTGCTATCCGAACAGGTGGGGAAAAATACGTTCATCTTAACTAACCCCAATACAAACCGTATAATTGGCGAATTTCACGCTTCATCACTAAGGAAATATTACGCTAAAAATGATTAAAGAAATATACCAGGATATAGGGTGAATGAATGTATAACATAAATGTAAAATGTCTTAATAAGGATACATGCTCATGTTGGTGGATAAGTCTGAGAATGAACGGTTGTATACAATAGCGATAGTGAATGACGTAGAAGTGTATGCTTATCTGTGTTTGTACTGAAAACGCCACCCACGTGCATAAATTTATGTTTACCTGTCAAAATTAACCACATGTGTATGTTTATGTTTATCTGTCGAGATGACAGTTATGGAAGGCGAGTATTAGAAGTTGTTTATTTAGTTTGGATTTGAATTATTATTTTATTATTAGGACTTGTACATCGTATTAAAAAAAAAAAATTTCACGTGGTACTGAGAAGCTGCCAAACACAGGTGCGACTAATTTCAACTACAAATCCTATCATTGTATAATATTATTTGGATGCTGCGATGCAGACGGTCTTTTCACCATTATAAAAACTGGATATGCGGGTAGAAATAGCGGCGGTCGCATATTTCGAGCTTCAGCAATGAGGTATTGCTTAACTCGGTCACAACTTGATATTCCGCCACCTTCAAAGCTACCCTATGATGACAATGACTGTTATTACTCTCACTATTTTATAGCAGACGAGGCGTTTCCATTGCTCCGGAATTTAATGAGACCCTACTCAAAACGTGTTCTTGATAATATCAAGAGGATATTCAATTACAGATTAAGCAGAGGGAGGAAAACAATTGAATGTACATTTGGAATGATGACGGAAAAATTCCAAGTGCTTAGTGTTCCCATTCACTTCCGTAACTTAAGTACGGTTAATGACATTGTGAAAGCTGTGTGTGTATTGCACAATTACGTACGATAAAGACAAGAAAATGAATATAGGTCGGCACAATTCCCAGAAAATGTAGGACCAAGTAATTTCAACGTCAACCGTCTTATTGGTTCTCCATCATCACATGAGAGCATAAATGTTCTTTCAAGAGCTAATGCCATAAGAGAATATTTAGCCAATTATTTCGTCAATCCACGGGCATCACTTCCTTGGTAATGGAATTACTGCACATAACTTTTTTGTATAAATTATTAATTATTTTAGTTACTTACCTACTTCTAGCATTACTTATTTTTACCCATATTTTTTGTAGCACACGACAAAAAATGAAAAAGGACATTATTATGATTAACAAATTGTAGTATATAATTACAATATTATACCCATTATAATATAATATGTATTATTATAATGCCAACAATCATTATTATAATGACTGTATTGACATAAGTAAACCATACTCTTTTTAAAATAAATAAAATGATAGGTTAACATACCTGACAATTTGACTTCCTTTTCTATTTCCTGCCATGCTCTGTCAGTGACATATTTTCTGGAGTAATCGGCAAGGGTATAATCATATAATTCGGGGTACTTTTCGTCTTCCCCCACAAAATTTATCTTAAACGCCTCCATATTACAATCAAAAGTCAAAATATTTTAAAGTTTTGTCCGACGCGATTGAAATCGCACTTCCAAGCAGGTCGTAAGGTTCGCCAATCGCTCGTGTCTGAATCTCGTCACATACTGATCGCGAGGGTATCGCGCCGTTGGCGGGTCCCCACTGCCTAATGTACGAAGTGGGGAGGAGAGGAAATCGCATCGCGGTCTAATCGTAAGGTAATCGCCCCGTGTGCGGAGGGCCTAAGACAAACCTTCCCCAGTTTGTCAAAAATAAAGCCTTTGGCAAACCTCACTGGACAGCCAGTCTGAAATCCCAAAACACAGCGAACAGCTGACCACAGCAACCGAATCGCGTCGCCGTAGTTTTGAAGAAAGCACAGCCCGGCAGTGCTGCCAACCGTGTTGGTAGCAGTGAACCACTCTACACGCGCCGGGAAAATTCAAAGTCCCGGCACTATATATATATATATATATATATGTTTGTATGTATGTATGAATGTATGTATGTATGTATGTCGTTACACGTTCCGTTACATGTTTCGTTCCACGCTGAATAAGTTTTCTACGCTAGGAACGCGATGTGAACGGGAGTGAGCCGGGCACCATAGTGCCTGTTATGAACTTCTCACTTCAAAAAAGTTATAAAATTATGTAACTGCGTATATAAGCAGAACGTCTTTTAGCTGTGACATGAATCCTTTAAAAGGAGAAAAAGAAAAGGAAAAATTAATGCAAGTGAAGGAGGGAGTACATGCAGTTAAAGTTTTTAAAATAACTCTCACAAATTTTGTAAAAAAAAGAGTTTTGATGACGTTTTAAATTATAATGTGAATAAAACTTGACTGTATTGGAAGGCTTTGTCCAAAAGGACGTTGGCAAGTAAAAATGAATCAGTTGCTCATAGTCAAACGATTGGTAAGGGTCTTAAAACGGCTGTTGTTTGTGGTAACTTAACAGCCACTCGTAAAATTTCAGTTGCACTCGTAAAAATTCGCAGAATCAATAACGTTTCAAACATTTAAGTTTGTCAGCTCTTCCTGTTAAATACCTTGCTCAGAAAAAATGAATGGATGGACTGCTTCACTTTAGAACTATTATATGCATTTTTTAGTGAGTTGGATTAAAAACGATTTTCTGATGCTGACAACAAAAAACTATTACTGATAGTGGGTAATGCATTAGGCATCCATACGTTGATATGCCACATTGTGATACAAAATGACTACATGACAATTTACTCACATTGATTACGTAACACTGAATTTTGTTCCAGATACACATTCCAGACGTTTGTCAATTATTGTACGGACACTCAGTCTGCGCAATGTGTACCACATAAATTTGTAAATTTGTAAGGGTAAATGTCTTTGTTGTAAATTTTTAATTAGTGACAGTTTTTTGGTGTCAGCCATTCTGTTTCCACTGTACAACAAGACGATCCCTGTGACCGTCGTAACGACATTGTGGAAACTTCTGTTGCCCAAACGTTTACTAGGCGATGATGAAGACGAGGTAATTAAGCTATACAAACTGTTGAATTTAAAATCATGCTCAGTCTTGCTCGCCGAACCTTCGCAATATCTAAAACATGTTATGCTGCAGAGATCATCGGGAAGCTCAATAATTCAGATACAACTTCTCATGATCAGCAGGAAGAAGAACACGATTCAGTTTTATCGTTAGCGTAAAACATACTTGGATTTATGAATGTGATGAGAATGATTTAAACGAATGGTCAGTAAAAAAAAAAACTCGAACATCCTGGAGAGCAATTATATTATCGATATGACACAATTATTGAGTCGGTTCTCCAAACTTTGAAAAATATGATAATATCAAATATTTATGACGCCTGTATTGACTTTACGCCAACGCATAGTAAAGGCACAATAAGTGTTACAAGAAGCGTTTATATTGGTGGAAGCGCAACCTGAAGCCGATGTAGCAAAGCTTTTACCGATAGAGAGAGACAACGGTCAATGGATGGATTCAGGCATGTTAACAAAAACACTCAGTAAAACAAAAGAAACTGACCTATTCCTTTCAAATAAAAAGTTTAACATTTTTACGCTAATGTTATCGCCTAAGATTTGGTATCGTATTTGTTATTAATTTAGTTCAATTTTATTGTACTGTGCATAATGCAATTTGTTTAACTTATAACACACTTTACATTCTGCCTTAATAATATTTTATACAAAATCAATATATTGTGTACGTAATGTATGCACTGTATTTATAACCTTTTTTAATCTGTTGAAAAACATTACGTTCTTACTTTTATTGAGTAACAGTATTCCTTATTTGTAGGAATTACAGCCAGTTAATATTTACTTTTTGTTGATATTAGTAGAATTTATTTATTAATGTTTCCTTACCGGCAGAGATTCATTATTCAAAAAATGTAATTACCTGAAGCTGATCTACCATAATTATTTTGGATATTTGGCATCCTTCTGCAAATGGATGAAGCTATGAACAAATGTAAAGAGAAATGTGTTAAGGGAGTTAGAATAGGAAGGGAAGATATTTATATGTTTAGCTTTCCAATTATGTCACGGAGAATTAAAAAGGCTTAACACGAAATATGTTAGTAATAGACCAAATTGTAAAAGAGAACGAGGTGAAAATTGGAGAGAAGGAAACAGAAGTTGTAGTTACTGGCAGGGACACTATAGAGATTGATAGATGAATTGTTGACACCCCAGACAGGTTAATGCCTTCACGTACTTGTGGAGGCAGCAGCTGATAAAACAAAGGTAATAGGCATTAAATGTAGACCAGCTCAAGCTAATGATACCTTCAATAAGAAAGAAATGCTACTTGCATTAAACAATGTGAGAACTGCAACAATGAAAAAACTATAAAAATATTGTTTATAGCGTCTCTCTGTATAAAACGGACAGTTGGTGATAGAGAAACACAAAGAACAACTATAAACTTTTGACATTTGCTAATGGAGAGAGTTCCGGAAAATTTCGTTGAAAGGGAAAGCCTCGAATGAAGAGGTCATAAAGGAACTAAATGATGGTCGAGGAAAGAAGAAATAAATACATTGGACGTCTTGATATTGGATGTCATAACACACAATTGGTAACCATGTGAGAAGATTTTCTAGTAGAGAAGAAGTACAGAGGACGGCTATGGGAACAATTCATGAAACAAGGAAATAAGTAACTGAGATCGTGGTAGCAGGAAGTTTTAGCAAAATGAAGAAGATGGTAATGAAGAAGTGCTGAGGTAGCCAGTAGATAGTCTCTCACCAATCTCAGGATTTAACACAGAAAAACACGAAACTAAAATTCATTATCTACTTTGGTAGTTATCAAGTTATCATTTTACATCATTACGACACGTACACATCAAAAGAAAAAAATAATATTATTACAATTTATTTAAACTTAAATGTAATTTAAAAATAAACTTCAGAATCTCAGAAAATATACTTAAATTAATTTAATAATATCGAATAATTCCAAACTTCCACAAATACAAAATATATCAATACATCTTATGGCAGAATAAGATAAGATTTTATTATAGGCCCATCCAGCAAAATATAATTATTAGTTAATCATAAAGCGCATATTTAGAAATATAATATTGCTCACTTCCCCCCCCCCCACAACACACACACACATTTACATAGATAAAAAAGATTAATTAAAATTGTAAAAGAGATTATTAAAATAAATATTACAAATGCAAAAATACACAAACGCAATAATAACGCAATAAATAAGTAAATTCAAGTTGAAATATCAAATAATTGATTACAAATTAGCCATTTGTAAATTCCATACAAATTCTTGAATTAATGAAAATTAAGTAAAGTACAATTTGTGCAATATAACCGCCAGAACAGTAATTATGTAAAATGTTTTTTCTTTAAATAACATATTTGCCTTCGGCTAATGTCTTTTATTACTGAATCATTAATAATTTTAATTACTTAGCGTAAATAAAACATATTGTTATTCCAAAAATATAAAGCCAGTATTAGTTGCTTTCAGACCAGACTTGCAACAGTAATGTTTTTTCTTTTGCACTAATGAATTTAAAACAAGAAGTAAAGTTTATTAATTTTAATAATAAAATAATAATAATATTAACGATAACCGAAGTTTTTTTGTAGACCTTCTTTTATAAATGACTTTACAAAATGTCAGCAGAACTGCCGAATTATTTTCACATCTTTTATCTTTGGGCATTGTTTTGAACTTGTAGGCCTACTACACAGATTAAACCATTGTAAGTCTGGTAGTATAACCTCTTCATTAGAGTTATAACGGAGGGAACCCAAAATAATTGGTTCTGCCAATTATTTCAGGCTGCCTTATTCCAGACGAGCTGAAATTTAAATCAGAACAATACACAGTAAGACATACAAGGAATCAGGGAAGGTGAAACTGTTGATTTATATACTCAATATATGTGTGTAACAAGAAGACTTGCTTTATTAAACATTTGAAATATAACATTTGCTCCAAAGAACAGATCCCATGACATTATTAATCAAATTATTAAAATTAATTGAATTGCTTTATTTAGACTACGGGATCACAACAGATTTATCTAGCTATACCCCCGGATCCGGGTAACCATTGGTATTTAGTCTCTAATCTTTTAATTATATTTAATTCAAAATTTTATCTTGCAAGACTTTTACCTTTTTGCTTTATATATATATATTCCATTAGAAGAATGGTATTAATAACACTACGTTACGTTAATATCTAAACTGTTACAATTGAATGATATTGAATAGTTACAATTAAGTTCTCAAATTTAAGTTTTTATATTCTTATAAAATCAATCGTCTCTGTAAGTCTCTTAAATAGAGTATTGTGTTACAAAAAATATTATCATTATTCCTCGATAGACGTGCTATCGAGTCACCTCTATTTTTTTGGATGTAGTAATCGCCTCCATGTGGTTCCGTCTTGGGATTCCTAAAACGTCGTCCTCGTCTTGGTCTGGTCTCGGTTGTTCATGGCTTAATACGTCGGCAGGATAGGTAGAGTCTTCTACACAGATACTAGTTGATTCTCAGATGTCTCGAACTGCATCATCGGTAGGGTATACTAGAGTTCTCATTTAGATGGTCCATGACCACAGGTCAGATGTTGAAAAGATTCGTCCATCGGTGAAGGTTGCAGTCATCTTTTTTTTTTTTAACACTCGTCGTTTGTAGTTACATCTTTCTTCTTGTTACAAAGTTTTTGGAATTTTCTTTTTGTTAACTTTACATGTTACACTTTTTGTAACGGTTAGTAAAATACAAAATAATAATTAATTAATCCACACTAACAACAAATTGTATAACTTTTGAACAGAGCATTTTGCTCGTGCGCCTGCACAGCTGGGCGTCGTCATCGCAAGAGAGCGATTTTTCGTCCGCTACCCTTGTACATGACAAGAGAGAGTGGGGTGTTTATTCCGCGAGCATATATAGTTCCTGTTTCTCTTTAAATAAACTTTTTTATTTATACAGACTATCGCTAGATAAAAATACATCATTTAAATTAATTGTTTTAGTTACTACCTGTGTCTACAGATACTTTAATTATTAACATTAGTTTACTCTATTATTTTTAATTACCGTAGACTCGCGGAAAACATGTCCAGTCCGGTATCAACAGGTAGGCGCTTGATAGCAAGCAAAGGGTTAAATACGAACATAATAATTATTTACAATATGCCTTTTCTTTATGGATACTTTGCCCTTATTAATTACTTCTTCCATTCACACTTAGTACCTACATGTTTTTATTATTATCATGTGAGATTTAAATGGTCAATTGTACGCAACCTTAATTAATTAAATTTTTTTTTATTCTGTAAATGTCACAATTTAAATCGTCACATACTCCGCCTCCTTACCAACACAGACTCCTAAAAATTTCGGTCAGCTATGTACCGAGAGTATGCTTGGGGAGTACTATATGAAATTTCTTCTTATTATTAATATTTATTATTATTTTCTTTTATTATTATTATTGCACGGTTTGTTTGTTTTAAATTCTCTTTAAATGATCTTAATTCTCATTTAAATGTTCCTTCTCCATGAAATTCCCTTTTTCTCATTAAATACCGTACTTACTCAAAATACTAAGTTCCCTAATTTCAGCAACTCACAATATCGTGGCCCGACTGACATCAGCTTACTCTAACTATACACGTTAGCTTTCAGCATTCAAAAATGATCTCTTGGCTCTTTTGGCTCATCATTACCCTTTTCAGTCGGCGCCGTTGTGACTCGTTACTTCACATGTATAATCACTTCTGGATTATATATCATAAACTTATTTCTAATGTAATCTAAAGAGGATCCCATACTCCACTTTAGATCACTGGTTTGAGAGAAGCGGAATTTCACGAAGGTACTTTTCATTTAACTCTTTAACAATTACTCGACAAACAATGCGGAAGGGGAGACACTTTACACAATGCATTGTAATACGCGGTGGTATTCATAGTTTAGGGAGTGCTACCGTTAATACAATTGAGAGAGGGTGCGTGGCTTACTACATTTCATAACACGCTCTATAGTTCTCGTACTGGCCACCACTGGTTGTTGACTATACAACGTTACTCGTATTATTATTTACTTTGCTCTTATTTACTGCGTTACGATTTACTACTACTTATTTACACGTTACACAAATTTGTTTAACTTAAGATTTATTTAGCAATTATTAATCACTTATTATTTCTTTGGGGTTTTAAAACTTACGTAGAATTATTTTCTATAGTCTTACCATATTTACTTAGGACACTTTATTTACCTTTTGTTTTTATTTGGCTGAGTTTACAAGTTTACTGTTTAGGGACATGGGGTATAATACTTTATCTAACAAGGGAGGGTTAACTAAGTCATTTATTCTTTTGAAATTTACGTCACAATATTATTTGCTCTACAATACTACACACAATTATTTCCTACACACTTTAATACATGGTAAACATTTATTAACAGAGAGTATTATTAAACCTTTGGAATTAAATTCTATTTAAACGATCAGCTCTTGGTACTCATTTTCTTTTCTTCCGTGACCTTCCCTTTATCTCGTTTCTTAAAATCTAACTTAATTTTATTTTTTACTACTAATTTACGTAACCTCACAACATCATGGCCCGACTGATTACATCTTGCGTACTCTAACTCTAGTAGTTAGTTTTCTGCTACTTTCTTTAACTCTTGTAAAGAATTTTTCAGTGCGGCGCCATTGTGACTGAGTTATGTTGCTTATATTTATTTCGCTTACTTATACTTAAGATAATCTAAAGTTGATCCCATACTCAACCCTAGATTATTTATTTAATTCTAGTTGCTTACTTTACTGAGATAAGCGGAATGTCACGAAGGGGAATCTTTATTCACTTCTAAGCAATTAACTGTAACACACTAAGCGAGAGGGGACAAACACTTTCCTTTCAACGATCAGCTGTTACGCTGGAATGTAGGTCAAACTAGTTTTAAACAATGGCCTCGTTTACGAGTACAAAGGGGAGAAGTCGACTCGAGGGTGGATAGATCTCTATGGTTCTCATTTAACAATAGCTGGCGGCTAGGGACTTATTTTCAAGCAGGACACAACTTATTTATTATTATTCATGTCTTTTTACTTATCTCACTAATACACTTTTATAATTATAATTATACTAACGTGTTATAATAATTTAAGATCTTATTAAACTTTTTATTTTAAATGACTTATTATTTATTATTATTACTTTGGTCTGATTTACGAGACGGTTTCTTTTTATTTCGAACTAGTTTATTTACGTAGGGAAACATCATTCCATTAATTTAATTAGTACACTTGTTTTATTTAATTCGACTTAATTTTCAACAAAGGGGAGATACATGGTTACTAGGCACAAGACGACACACAGGAAAGGACACGCTTCTTATAACAATAGGGCAAACAAAGAGGGTGAAGTGATTGTTTCATTCCGCGATGGGGGAGTACACAATGACAAAATACACACTAACAGGAACAGACAAGAATTCAACCGGTCTGGTATTGTTTACAAACAGACGTGTTGTTGAATGAACTTTTGACAAGCTCCAACATGGTTCGTTTACATGTGATTATATGTTAATCTTACTTTACACATATTATGTTATATTACTATAATATTAATTATTATTTTTACCTTATTTAAATTTCTGACACATATTAAAATACACGAGTAAATAAATCAACAGCTTATGAATAGGGACACAATTACTGTTTAACAACACAAGTCATAAAAGTGCGCATCTTATTTGTGACACTCGGTACACAATTAATTAAGCAATTAAGCAACCAAGCAGTGTGCCGCATCTTACTTGCGTCACGATACTTACAATTATTCTCAATTACACAACAGCACAATACACAATTAATTATTATTTACACCATAGCACATTTATCATTAATTAGCAGTTAATTATTAATTAAGCAGAGTGGCGCATCTTATAACCTCTTCATTAGAGTTATAACGGAGGGAACACAAAATAATTGGTTCTGCCAATTATTTCAGGCTGCCTTATTCCAGACGAGCTGAAATTTAAATCAGAACAATACACAGTAAGACATACAAGGAATCAGGGAAGGTGAAACTGTTGATTTATATACTCAGTATATGTGTGTAACAAGAAGACTTGCTTTATTAAACATTTGAAATATAACATTTACTCCAAAGAACAGATCCCATGACATTATTAATCAAATTATTAAAATTAATTGAATTGCTTTATTTAGACTACGGGATCACAACAGATTTATCTAGCTATACCCCCGGATCCGGGTAACCATTAGTATTTAGTCTCTAATCTTTTAATTATATTTAATTCAAAATTTTATCTTGCAAGACTTTTACCTTTTTGCTTTATATATATATTCCATTAGAAGAATGGTATTAATAACACTACGTTACGTTAATATCTAAACTGTTACAATTGAATGATATTGAATAGTTACAATTAAGTTCTCAAATTTAAGTTTTTATATTCTTATAAAATCAATCGTCTCTGTAAGTCTCTTAAATAGAGTATTGTGTTACAAAAAATATTATCATTATTCCTCGATAGACGTGCTATCGAGTCACCTCTATTTTTTTGGATGTAGTAATCGCCTCCATGTGGTTCCGTCTTGGGATTCCTAAAACGTCGTCCTCGTCTTGGTCTGGTCTCGGTTGTTCATGGCTTAATACGTCGGCAGGATAGGTAGAGTCTTCTACACAGATACTAGTTGATTCTCAGATGTCTCGAACTGCATCATCGGTAGGGTATACTAGAGTTCTCATTTAGATGGTCCATGACCACAGGTCAGATGTTGAAAAGATTCGTCCATCGGTGAAGGTTGTAGTCATCGTTTTTTTTTTTTTTTTTTAACACTCGTCGTTTGTAGTTACATCTTTCTTCTTGTTACAAAGTTTTTGGAATTTTCTTTTTGTTAACTTTACATGTTACACTTTTTGTAACGGTTAGTAAAATACAAAATAATAATTAATTAATCCACACTAACAACAAATTGTATAACTTTTGAACAGAGCATTTTGCTCGTGCGTCTGCACAGCTGGGCGTCGTCATCGCAAGAGAGCGATTTTTCGTCCGCTACCCTTGTACATGACAAGAGAGAGTGGGGTGTTTATTCCGCGAGCATATATAGTTCCTGTTTCTCTTTAAATAAACTTTTTTATTTATACAGACTATCGCTAGATAAAAATACATCATTTAAATTAATTGTTTTAGTTACTACCTGTGTCTACAGATACTTTAATTATTAACATTAGTTTACTCTATTATTTTTAATTACCGTAGACTCGGAAAACATGTCGAGTCCGGTATCAACAGGTAGGCGCTTGATAGCAAGCAAAGGGTTAAATACGAACATAATAATTATTTACAATATGCCTTTTCTTTATGGATAATTTGCCCTTATTAATTACTTCTTCCATTCACACTTAGTACCTACATGTTTTTATTATTATCATGTGAGATTTAAATGGTCAATTGTACGCAACCTTAATTAATTAAATTTTTTTTTATTCTGTAAATGTCACAATTTAAATCGTCACAGTAGACTTATAATTTATACAATATTAAACAACATGGTTTTCAAATACAATTTGCCTATGTGTTATTAAAAAAGATCACCGCCTGATAGGCCAGAGAACATAAATGTTTCCAAAAAATAATTAGAAAAATAAGAAATACTCTGTCACGGCAATTACAGCGACACTATGAAATAGCAATTTAGAGCCTGTGTTAAGGGGAAATGATTTATAAAGCGCTTAACGTTTCGTGTAGTCGAAAGTTTTTAATTATAAAAAGTTAAGGTTTTTTAACAACAGGGTTATGCAATTTTAGGGAGTATGTGTCTTGATCTATCATAGGCGTCTCATAATGACTATATAGGGATAGTTTCCAACATTTCACGATACAAAGTTACACTCATTACTGTAACAACAAAGTTAAGGACGATACCGTATATCCAGTTCAGCAAAGAAGAAGGTACACTCGCGCTCTCACACACACATACTCATACGTTAAGTACGTATGCGACCTTTGGCTTGTGCGTCTTAATTCTAATAAATTTACTTTGTTATTTGTTCTAATAATTTCATGGGATTTGAGCGTATTCGAGTTATCTGCGATTATTACGTCACACACGTAACACACTTGGAAACTTGCAGTACTGTGAACAAAACAATTATCATAAATAAAAAGTAATTAAATTAATGTTTTAAAAAATCAAAAATTTAAATATCACATACTCTTTTTGAAAGAGCTTGTACATAGAAAAATCAACTTATTAAAAATCTATTAAGAGATTAAGACGGTGAGAATGTAATACTAACTACAAGGAAAATAAGAATTTCCATTGGGTTAGATATTTTCCGTTGGAACAAATTAGAAATTAATAAGAAATTTATTTATTCAGTTTAGATAATCACATTTGTATATTTTACAATTTAAAATTCATATTGCAAGGAAACAATGAGGACACGTACAGACATGTAAGTACCTAGCGGTTACATGTTCAATTAGATATTAAGTTACTTAAATTCCATTCTTTTTACACATGTTTACAGCAACGTTTTACAAGATTACATTTGCTGTTTACAAAATCGCAATTCATAATTTTTACCTTGCAAGATTAAATGCTATTTTCTTTTTTTTTCTTTTCGGTAAGCAAATCAGTTCATTGTCACTTGATGCTGCCGTTAACTTTTACCATTTGTGTGTGTGTGTGTGTGTGTGTGTGTGTGTGTGTGTGTGTGTGTGTGTGTGTGAGCGCTGTTCTTTGTCCATGTCGCTTCTCTACCTGGGTAATATTCTATACGTAATAGCCTACGTGATAAAGATGATGACCATAATTTACCATCATCATCATCATCATCATCATCATCATCATCATCATCATCATCATCATCATCATCATCATCATCATCATCATCATCATCATCAACTTGTTCTTCAAGGATTAAACTTAGGATGGTTCTTAGGATGGTTTTGATAAACCGGCAAAGAGGAGAGCTGGTCACTCCAGCTCTTCCTCGGACGGCCCACAATTGCCGCCCCTCGGCTTATATTTCCATATTCGTTTGGGGATACGTCAGTTATCCATTCGGCAAAGATGTTCCCACCAATTCAGCCAATACTGAGCAATCCTGTCGAGTATACTCGAAAGATACCATAATTTATGCTTTACCTAAATAATTTTTTCTTCCTAGGTCTTGTACAGAAATCATGTTGATTGGTTGTTACCTTTCATGTCTCTGTTGTTTTCTGTTATCCACGATCCGTTGACAATTATGTTATTCAGAATTATTGGATAGTGCATTTGCAATCTTTAAACTTTAAACAATATTATTTCATTTCTATTCTAAGAATTAATTAATGAGATAAAAAAATCTATGTATTCGGCAAAACACTTACGTATTAAAGTCATCAATTTGGTGACAGAATATCTATTTTTTGAGATAAAATGACTTCCGTATAGCTTAATTTATCTATTCCGAGCCATACACCTCATTATTACAGTGCAGACTACACTAACTAATTAAGAAATTGTTAAAAATTGTACACTATTGGTAACATTTTTGAGTCAACGAGTTACTTAGAAAAAAAAATGTTGAAGCGCAAAATGATTTCATAGCCTATACAGTGTTCTTCATAATTTAATGTAATGTGGAATATCATCAAAATCAACAATATACGTATTAGATTATAACATGAATAAAATCCTGACATGTGCGCTAATATTTAGAGTTTTTACACCGAGTAATCTAAAACAATGGAACACAAACAAAGGGTTCTACTCCTTTGAAGAGTTATTTAACGGCCCAAGCGCGATAGCCAAACAATTGAATGCACTATCAATCACATGTGATAAATGAACGCAAACTGATTACAGAAATTTAGTGCTCGCAGCGAGAGCTGAGTGAATGACGTTTTCCGGGTGTTTTTTAAATTGCCTTCCATTATGTCTATTATTCCTACGACGTCACAAAGTTTTGTTTTGGACACAATGTGTATACATGGAATAGATATACCTTAATTAGCAACTATGGCTTGCATTCATTGAGGTAGTTACATATTCACTGGTGAGAAGCAGTTATAATGTTTGAAAAGAAACGTTGAAAATAATATGTTGAAAAGATTAGCTTGTTCTTCTGCTTAACAATGCTTGCTCGCTAAGAAGCTCATAAACATAATATAAATTGACATATTTTATGTCATAACAGTAAAGAAGATGAAACTCAAATTATTTAAATATTAGAGGGTTCGCTATAAGTTCTTATTTGAAAAACGTGAACCAAAATTTTAAAATTATTTGGACACCGTAAAAAGGATTTATATTTTGAAAACGTATAAATATAATTTAAAATTGAATTGAACTAAGGTAGGAAAATGTTTAATGCGTTTTCATTTTACTTTTAGTTGAAAAAGAAAATTTGTCAAATTAAATACATTTAGAAACTATCTCTACATTTTTTTAGATAAATTTGTAAAGGCTTACAGTGAAACGACACTTAGGTGAGTGTTTTTACATACTACAAGAGCCTATAATTTTATATATACACGAATTTTTGTAAACGTAAAAATCTATTGTTACGACGGTCTACTTGATCGTCGTAGATACAGTGGAAACAAAATACAAACACCAATTAAGTCACTAATCACCAGCTTCAATTTTCACAGATAAACAGTTCGTAATTAACAACACAGTCTCTTATAACAAATCAAATAAAAATTGTTCACACGCAATAAAATGTCACTAATATTAAACACAATTGTATTACAATTATACCGTCCGATTATAAAACACAACACTTAAGTAATAACCACTTGAACGCGCACAGTAATTTCGCCCGACAATAACTCTCGAACCTCACTGTAAATATATCGCTACTATACTAAACTTAAGGCCGCTGCCGCCATGTATTTATACCTGCGCTCACAGACCAGAATGTTCCTAATCGTGTCTTAGGGCTCGCGTGAACTACGTAATTAACTACGGCCTTGACACAGTCCGCGCGGCTGGCGCCTTCGAGAAACCTCTCGAAAATGCGTCGACAAGCACTTACGCCGCACTCGTTATATCGAGATCCTTCTGGCACATTCGACAAACACGTAGATTGTTCTGTGATGTTGTAACACCACCCCCTCCTTAAGCCTGTTCGTCCCGAACTACCAAACCGTCTCTGAAGTAGTACTTAGCCAGGCGATCTAGGTGGACGACCTTGAACTTTCGCTGTTCTTCCTGTTGAATCCGATAAACAACATCGTTGATTCTTTTTTCTCAGTGTAGGGTCCTTCCCAGTTAGTTTGCAACTTAGATGAGCGACCACGACGGCGCTTTGGGTTGAACAACCAGACCTAATCTCTTTCTTGGAAAACCACACTATTGCTGCGAATGTCATACCGAGTTTTCATTTTATCACTGGTAATCTTCAGCCGTCCTCTTACCAAGCGATTAATTTCTCGCAGTTGGTTTTCTAATTGCCAGGAATAGTTCTGTGGTTTTGGGACTGAGTCTCAGGTGATCCGAACGTTAAGTCCCCAGGAAGACGAATCTCCCGCCCAAACACCAATTTTGCTGAAGTCATGCCGGTTGTGTCGTGTACTGATGATCTATACGCCATGAGGCATAGTGGTATACGTTGGTCCCAGTCTGTTTGGTTCTCGTCAACAACCTTCGAAAGATGCTGCTCAAGTGTCCTATTGAATCTCTCAACCATCCCGTCCGACTGAGGACGCAGAGGCGTTGTCCTGGTCTTTCGAATTCCGAGTAGACGGCATAATTCTTTAAACACTCCTGATTCCAAATTTCTCCCTTGATCCGTATGGATTTCCATAGGGGCTCCATAACGGCAATAGAAGTTGTGAAGTAACTGCTTTGCCAAAGTGGTAACTTCCTGATTTGGAATTGCGTAGGCTTCCACCCACTTAGTAAAGTAGTCACCTATAACCATGATGTACCTGTTTCCATCGTCAGTAACTGGGAATGGTCCAGCAATGTCTATGGCAATTCTCTCGAAAGTCAGTCCAACGTTATAATGTCTCATTTTTCCCCTGCTTCTGGTTTGTGGGCCCTTGCTTGCAGCAAATATTTCACACGTCCGAACCCATTCCTCTACGTCGTGGCAAAGATGAAGTTAATAGAATCGCTTCCGTATTTTGTCAAGGGTTTTGTTAACGCCAAGATGGCCTCCAGATGTTCCGTCATGCATCTCCTTCAAAACAGACTGTACTTTACTTCGGGGAAATATTAACTGCATGACCACGTCTCGCCATCTGCATTTTCCAAGCCCTTTTCAGCAATCCGTTTTCTAAGGTGAGAGATTCCCATTGTGCCCAGTAGCCTTTCAACACTTCGGAACCATGGCAGATATCTTGCCAACCCGGGCCTTCCTCTTTTGCTATCAAGATCGGTCCAATGTCTTCATCAGTCATCTGTTCTTGTCGAGAGTCTTGTGTTGTCCAGCCGTCTGCCAGGAAATCTACCGTGATGGCTTGAACGTGTTCGCTTGAGTTTTGTTCTTCTATTTTGTGGTAATGTCGGCAGATTTCCGGGCACGGTCTTCGTGATAAGCCATCTGTATTACCATCCAGGACCATCCTCGGTGTTGTATCTTGAAGTTGTACTCTTGCAGACGTTCGAGCCACCTTGCCAACTGTACTTCAGGATTTTTAAATCTCAAGAGCCATGCAAGCGCGGCATTGTCGGTACGTAGTGAAAACTGTCTCCCATAGAGGTATTTGTGGAAGTGCTCCAAAGCTCTGACAATTGCCAACAACTCTCTCCTTGTAACACAATAATTTCACTCTTGTTTAGAAAGCGTCTTGCTGTAATACGCTATTACTCGTTCTTCACCGTTCTGCACTTGAGACAAAACTGCTCCTAGACCAGTATTGCTTGCGTCTGTGTCTACGATGTACTTCACTTCGGACGCTGGAAAAGCGAGAATTGGCTGGGAACATAGTGCGATCTTCAAAGTCCTAAATGCTTGGTCACACTCTCTCGACCACTGGAAGTTTCGTTTATTTTGCGTTAGCTCATGTAGTGGTTTAGCAACTGTAGCGAAGCTTTTCACGAAACGTCGGTAATATGAACATAACACCAGGAAACTCCGAACTTCATGTTTACTCTTCGGAACTGGCCAGTCTCTTACGGTACCTACTTTATTAGGATCCATGCTAACACCCGATGCCGAAACCAGATGGCCCAGATACTGTATTGCTTCTGGAATAGAGAACACGTTTTCGAGCTCAGCTTTAGTTGAGCACAGTGAATTCTAGTTAGAACTTTCTTAAGGTTTTCCAAATGGTCTTAGAAAGTCTTCCCGATCACAATGACATAGTCTAAGTAAACAAGGAAAGTTTTCCACATCAGTCCTCGGAGTACCAGGTCCATCAATCTCACAAATGTTGCCGGTGCATTGTAGAGTATAAAATGGCATGATGTTATATTAGAATAAGGCACTTGAGGTCGAGAAAGCGGTCTTTTCCTTGTCTTCTTGATGAAGACCCACTTGCCAATATCCACTCTTCAGGTCCAATGTGGAAAACTACTGTGCTCCGGACAACGTGTCGAGTGTATAGTCAACGCGAGGTAATGGATAGCAGTCTTTCATTGTAACGTCATTTAACCTCCGGTAGTCTACGCAGAAACGAAATCCACCATCCTTCTTCGCTACCAGCACTACAGGAGAAGACCAAGCACTTGACGAAGGTTCGATTACTCCCTCTGTCAACATGTCCTCTACTAACCTACTAACCGAGACATTTCCTCTTGTTTAGATAACGGAGGCCTTCGAGGAGGTTGGCGTATCGGTGTTGTGTCCCCGGTATTGATGCGATGTTGCAGAAGAGAGTTTCTTCCCAGTGACTGTCCCCGAACTGCAAAACAACTTTGAATTCGTGTAAAAACTGTCTGAGTTCTTTTACCTCACCACTTGAGAGGTCGTTAGAAGATCTGTTCAATAATTCTTGCAATTCCTCTGGTAATTTGGAATTATCCGAAGCACTGGGTCTTCGTTGCGTTATTCCGGCTACCCAGGCCACAGGAGTTAATTTGCCTAGGAGCGTATGGCTTTGTAAAGTGATAGCCTAATCCAAAATATTCGCCACTCTAATAGGTACATTTCCGGTTTCGTCAGGTTTTACTAAACTTCTGGCAATTAGTGTGCCCGATGTACTGTCTACCTGGGGTTCGAATATTGAGCACTGGATGCCCCTAGTATCTACATCGGTTCTAACCATGATGATCTTTTCGGAGTTTGGCGGAAATTTTACGGCCACTTGGTTTATGACGTCCGTCGATTTTTCTGCTGTCGTCATTGTTGATAGCATTACCTCTTTGTTTCCGAATCTCAAGACATTGTTTTGTAGTCGACTATAAATCCGTACGCGTTCATAACGTCCACACCAAGAACTGCTTCATCTACAACGTCTGCAACAAGTACATGATAATTAAACTCATGTCGACCGAGGCGTAGGTGTATCTCCACTTTTCCAAACACTTTTACAGGCAGTCCAGTAGCTGTTTGCAAGCTGCAAGAGCACCAGATTGGCTTAAGATCTTTCACCACGTCGGGCCGCACAATGGAAACTGTTGCACCTGTGTCAACTGTAATCGAGGTTGGCCTTTCTTGAACGAATCCGGTAACCACCAAGCTCCCGCTGTTTTTCTGAAGTGTAGAAATTGCGTATTGTCTAGGGGCTTCTTTCCTCCAGTTAGTCAGCACACGTCCCGTTGTACCGACTATTGATCGTTCCCCTGCTGCTGAATTCTAACCCGACAATCTCGTTGTAGATGTCCAGGTTTCCCACATCTATAACACTTTGGTCTTCCAACCTTTCTTATTTTATTCTGTGGCGCAGACCGTCGAGTCTCTGTTCCTTGTTCTTCTTCCTCATCGTCTGTGCCGTCGCGATCTTTTAGCGCGCGCACTTTATTACTCGCGAACTTTATGACTTGTCCAACCAGACGGTGATTTGGCGGCTTCAAATTGCAAAGCAT
This sequence comes from Magicicada septendecula, assembly GCA_034769895.1. Classification (NCBI taxonomy): domain Eukaryota; kingdom Metazoa; phylum Arthropoda; class Insecta; order Hemiptera; family Cicadidae; genus Magicicada; species Magicicada septendecula. Next base: position 398,947,425 of record CM068369.1, on the reverse strand, counting down.
GTACCAGGGCGTCCGCACTGTTCTGGTGACTTGCCATTCGTAACACATGCTGTAGTTCGTTATCTCGGACACCGGCAGTAAATGTCTGTATCGCAAAACTCGTTCGAAAATCTTCTGGCGTTTCAGGTTAGGCCAGTCTAATTAGTCTGTCGATACTTGCTTCAAACTCTTCTCGCAAATGTTTATCACCATACCGTAATTCCAGAGCTTTTATCAACTCGGCATAGGTGTTCTGGCTGTCAGGTGACGCTTTCTGTAGTAATTCTACCGCAGGTCCAATTTCATTCTTTTTCTAATTATTTGCGCATGCAGCAGCTTAAAATTGGGGTAGGTACGATGCACAGTGACTGCTTCCGTGAAAGGTTGGAGCTTTGACATGAACTGTCCCTACTGCAGGTAAAGTTACTTTCTCTGTTAACTTATTTTCTGCGTCTTTTTCTGTTTTTATCATTGGTACAGTTTGTTCACAAAGTTGTTTTGGCTGCATTTTCAGGCACTGCTCAAATTCTCTTTTAATTTATTCTCTTATGTTTGCCATTGAGTTTTCTACTGCAGATATTTTTTTGACATAGTTTCCTCCACAGTCAAGTCAGATTTTTCTACTTCAGCTATTTTTAATGTCATTGATTCTTGTACCTCCGATATTTTAGTAACTTGTTTATTAAGCTCACCTCGTAGAAGACCCAATTCTGTGGTACTGTGTTCTTGCATCTGTTTCTGCTCCTGTATCAATGCTTTGATGTCTTCTGTTTCCTGCTTACGTTCCTCTCCCTCCTGTCGTCGTCGTTCCTCTGTCTCTAGCATTAGTGCTATCTGACGTTCCTCAGCATCTACTATTTCCTGCCTTCGTTCTCCTTTTAGTCGTCTTTCTGCTTGTTCTGCCTCCTGCCTGCGTTTCTCATGCTGTCGTTTCTCCGTCTGTAACAGCAGCGCCTTTTAAATTTTCCATAATGTGACTGGTATCCATTGTTTTCCGTTAATTCCGAATTACACTCGTCTTGTACAGTGTCCACTGTTTCCATTGTTAACCGTTCCATCCCAGTTCTGACACCACTGTTACGACGGTCTACTTGATAGTCGTAGGTACAGTGGAAACAAAATACAGAAACCAATTAAGTCACTAATCACCATCTTTAATTTCACAGTTTAATCAGTTTGTAATGAACAACACAGTCTACTACAACAAATCTAATAAAAATTGTTCACACGCAGTAAAATGTCACTAATATTAAACACAATTGTATTACAATTATACTGTCCGATTATAAAACACAACACAACTAATAACCACTCGAACGCGCACAGTAATTTCGCCCGACAATAACTCTCGGACCTCACTGTAAATATATCGCCACTATACTAAACTTAAGGCCGCTGCCGCCATGTATTTATACCTGCGCTCACAGACCAGAATGTTCCTAATTGCGTCTTAGCGCTCGTGTGAACTACGACATTAACTACGGCCTTGACACAGTCCGCGCGGCTGGCGCCTTTGAGAAACCTCTCGAAAATGCGTCGACAAGCACGTACGCCGCACGCGTTACATCGAGATTCTTCTAGCACATTCGACAAACACGTAGATTGTTCTGTGATGTCGTAACACTATGTTACGCGACATAAAAATACTTATGACGTACTGGTTTCTACTTTTGTTACACTGTTTGAGTGTATTTATTTTCCTTTGGGTCTTTTGTTATAAAGTAGTTACGACTCTTTTACTTATTAACAGACGTTTGTACACTAAAAGTATAGATTTGTTATTATCCCCATGTGTCTAATAATATATGTAACGCCAGTTGCTTCTGTAATGTGATATTACTGGATACCAATATAGTGGTGCCTGAAACGTTTGAATTTAGAACAATCAAACTCCATTGTACGTAGCAGAAAAACCCCATAGTAACTTTTACCGAGCACATAGTTTCCTTAAAATATTGAAGTTTACCGAACTCGTATGGTGCAAATTAGAACTGTGTAAATTTTATTATTTTCATTCGTTTTATACTTCTATATACTTTTTTAACTGTTCCACGGTTGCACTTATCACACATTTGCTTTTATATTACTATTAGAATTAAAATCGTATCAAGTGTTTCATTGTCTGTTAAAGTATATACTCGTATTAAGTAAGAATTTTTGGTAGAGAGACATGAATGTGTTTTAACAGTACAACATACAAATTTAATTTGTTTAGCCCCACGCTTTTGGGAGACAATACTATAACAATACAACTTAAATGTATTTTAAATTGTGTAGTGGTATAGCTCATACAACATTACTGATAACGTGTATTTATAAATGGAGTTTGGGTGTAATAGTAATAAGAATAGACATTGATTGAATTGTAACATATTTTCATTAATTTATTCAATAAACTCACAATTGTGTTTAAAATCGCATTTACTTTTCCATAAAATATTCATTAGTGTTTGTTTAAACGTTTCTTTGTTGCAGTACATTCATCATAAATTAAATTTTATATCCTATATTAACAAAAATATATGCTAAACATTTATTTGTTAATATAAAATTTCTCGACCGCTCAGTATGACTGTGTACTTTATTGCAGTTTTGTTTTGTTTTCTTTACATATTTTTTATTACATTACTTTATGCATTGTATAAATCTTTATGATTTATAAATTTAAATTGACCAAGAGAATTGTTATTCTTTTTCTATAACTTCCAACTACGTTACTTTATGCATTGCGTGTAATATTACTCATTGATTTCTTTACAAGCTTTAAAATAAAAATTTACATTTACTAAATTAATTGTTAATCATCCAAGCAAAGATTTAAATTAACTTTAAATTAATTGTTCATCATCAAAGAAAATTCTTATTGAATTTAAATTATATTCTCTTATCTCTATCTACATTTTACATAAGTAAAATTTATTTTTAAATTTTAAATTGTCTTTTCAATGTTTTCATTCTCTCATTTACAAATTATAAATTGGTTATTTGTCACCTCGATTCTGTAGATCGTACCCATGTCCTCCGTTGATCCGTAGGTCCTCTTCTAATGGAGTTCCCTGCACGTTCTCCGGTTCCACTTGTCGTCCTCCAGTTACTCGTCCCTCATGGTCCCATCTGGTTGCTGTAGTGTAGAGTGATATGTTGCTCTGCATCAGCTGCTGTTGTCCTAGCAGACGCCTTTATTGTTCTGCATAGCGTTCCTCTGACTGATGTGACCTCATCGGTTGTCTTGAGTGCTGAACGTTTGTGGTTGAAGACTTGTAGAGTATGTTCAATAATCGTATTTAAAATCAAACTAAGAGTTACTGTTTGATACTTTGATGATCGTATCGTCCACCCTACTTTACAGTTTATTTAAAAATCGCGTCGATACTGAACATGCGTCCCGCCGCTTCTGGAGACTCATTGAGAGTAAAATTGGCTCTACTGTGCCCGTATTTATATTCAATCAAGAAACCATACCTTTCGAAACAGAATTCTGCATGCCAGAAATTGTTTGTGGCGTCAGTTCCCCCACTATCGTCCAATTTCATATTTTCGCACATTTCTGTCAATTGCAATGTCTAATGTGCATTTCAAGGTGTTCTAACATTGTCTGATTTAATTACACATATTCTATGTAATTACCATCGAACTCGCATAATTCGTGTAATTACTGCGCTCTTAAAATCGCACAGAAATCGCACTGAACGTACTATTCACACCTTTTTCGCACTGCACACGTGTATTATTTTTATACATATTTAGAAGTTTTGTAATTTTTCTATCATTTATGGTTTTCTTATAATTAAATAAAAACTATAATTTAACATCTACTTGAGGTGAGATTGCAAACATTCAGGCTTGAACCGGCCTCACGCACACACATTATTTACTACTGTACACACTCTCAGCGACAATCGCGTGATCGTGCAGGTCGATTCCTGTGTATAAACTCAGCTTTCAATCTCATACCTGCATATTTATTACATATTTATAAAACTAATTTAAATATTTATTTTTCTAATAAATGCACATTAGATCATATGCTTGTATTGCCGCAATATATATATTTTTGATTTATATTATTAACTGTGTTAAAAACGATCCACATTTTATACTGCTTGATTAATTTTTATTGTTATTAGTATTGGCAATTATGATTAATACGGGTTGTATATATATATATATATATATATATTGTAACGTCACAGAAAGTTCCATAAAGGAATTTAATTGCAAAGTAAATTATCATAAGAGGAAAGTGAGATGAAGAGTATCGAACCCAAGTAATCCAAAAAATGTTGTAATATTGTCCGATAATTAATATCATTAACATGAAAAAACGACCAAGACAATGACCAAGACTCAAATCTCACATATACTGTTTAAGTGGAGAATAGTGTAAAACTGATAATGTGCTACAAGAGAAACAGATAATCTCAGAAATGACCAAAATGAGGTCATGACATATTAAGAAATGTAACTCTGAATAGGGTATAAAAAACTATTTATTGTGAATTAATGGACAAGATCTATTATTATACTTTGTAATATAAATAAAATAAATGTATTAAATGATTTGAACACATCATTAAAAAGAATGTAAGTTAAAATAAAAATTTTATAAATGTTATGACAAAAAACCAAGGTTTTAGAGTTGAGACCAATCACTCAGATTTTTTGAGAAAATTAATTATTATAGAATTAATATAAAAACTATATGTAAATGTCAATTAGACAAAGAAAAACAAATTATTATAAATAGAGAAAGCTGTAAATTGATTAGAAGTCAATTAAATTAATCAAAAACAGTGTTAAACTGAAAACATGTGACGAACATATAAAATTGTAATATTTATGAATTTAATGTTATCAAAATGCAACAAAATTGTATTCTGAAGTTTAAACACAATATGAAGTAACTATACTTATACATATGACCACCTAAAACACTTTAACAGTCAAGTTATGAAACTATTTACCTATACCATACTAGGATGAGGCCAAAAAACAATCACAAAAATAGTCATATTTGACAGAATAATTGTAGAATATTAGAAAAAATAAAGGAAAAAGGTACAATCCTATAATGTACAATGGAAACATTCTTGCTCAATTGAAGACAAGCTTAATTCATAGAGAATTTTTAAATATAAAAGTGAAAATTGTCACACGAAGAAAATAACTCATCTGTGCAAAACAGTGAGATGCTAAGTAATATTACTATAAAAATAAAATGTATTAGGATAAACCAGGTATTTCCAAAGATAAACAATATAACAAACTCTAAATGAATACCCAAAAAATCCCATATATAATACCGAAAAAGACAAAATTACAATAAAACCCAGTGACAAAAAACCTAGGCCATATGTAATGCCTACACAAAAATGAACTTATTTATATGTTATATGTTTTAATATTTGCTTATTTTGTTACGTAAAGATAATTATGTTATGTATTAATGTTATAGCAAGAACCAAGCAACTTCATAACATTTTAATAATTAGAAAATTAGAATTTTGGGCAAACACTACAAGGTAAGAATTGTATTTTATGTTAATTTATTAGATTTAGTTTGTTCAAAACCAATCGTGAATGGTATCATTTTATTCAGTTGAAACCAGAGAATCCAAAAATAATAATGGCATGCAGATTGTAAGTAGTTCTGTAAAATTGTTTGACAAATACCAGAATAATTTCAGGAATATCCTTTAGTATGAAGAATAAGACGTTTTTGTTCTAAAGCTTCTACGGAAGTCAAATTTGTTCTATGATGTTCTACTGGCATATTCTCGAACGTTCCAGAAGAAAATTTTACTCAAAAATACCGGAAGTTCATGTTTAAAAATTAAAACAGTGATCTTTACACAGTATAAAAGGAAGACGAAATTTGACACAAAAACACTTTATGCTTTGAATCCACAAGAGACACATCACCTACGAATCCGATCATCTCGTCCAAGGCGAAGTCAAAGAACAAGAATTCAACCCGAGAACACAGAAACGCTTTTCCCGTAAATGACAAAAGACTGACTTAACCTATATAAGGAGTATATCGCTAAGCGCTAACGTGTTGTTGAATAGAGCAGCAACACGCCATATTTAATAGAAACGTACACAGCCAGATATCCAGCGGCCCTGAAAAGGACCGATTTTAATAGAGAAAATCAATTTTGCTGGTATTTGCTAAGATAAACCGACTTTGACAAAATTCCCAAACAATTTACTGACACGAGCCTTCTACATTGAGTTTGGAACTAGCGCTGAGACGGCAGAATAGAGAAACCACACAGTCAGCTGTTCGCCGCCGCCAGAATTCAAAGCATAGAAACAGTACGAATTTTATTTCAATCGTGCGGACTTTTAAAACCGCAATTTGACTCTTAAATAGTTACCAGTGCGTGAGGAACGTAAACACAAAGAGGCGCAAGATTGGAATCGTCCCCAAGAACAGTGTCCAGTGAAGGAAATACTTACCCACCGGAACGTGAGTTGTTCAAAAGTTAAAATCATTTTTACCTGGTATCCTTGTCACACAGTTGTACTACACATGTCAAACACCTTCAAATCACACAATGTTTGTAAAGCATCCCACTGATTTGTCTTGATAGTTCAAAGGAGTCACGTCCTGAGTATAAAGTTTTTTCATATATTAAATTCATGCTATTCAACTGAGCAATAAAGTATTTATTAGCCGATACTTACTAAAAAAACTTGTCAATAATTGTTTGTAACTCTGCAATTTTGTTTAATTTGAGTGTTAGTCCTTCAGATGATTTTTATGAAAAGAAAGATCATTAAACATAAGTTATTTGCAATTCAAATTGTCTTGTTTACATTTTTTTATAAAATTAATTTAGCAACTAAAAAATCAATTTTTAATAATAATAATTTCTTGAAACAAATATCCAAGTGGCGCCCACATACACATATTAGCATAAGTTGTGTTTGCAGGACAACATCGTCGCAGAGAAACCGGCAATTAGTAAGTATTAAAAGTGCGCGGAGTGTAACACCCGACATCACAACACAAAACAACACACAATCTCTTCTCTGTTATAAAATTGGCAGCCCAACAAGTGAGGCTTGAAAGGAAAGGAACAAGCCCGGCAACTATCAACAAATCAAGATGCCACTACCAAAAGGAAAAAAGGTGACGAAAAATGTAGAACCCGAATTAAGTGTGGAAGATGGGGAGGCAGTTCAAGTCGAAGAAATAGAAATAGAACCGCCCACACTAGAAATGAAAAACCCATACAAACGGGAGATGAACTGGAGGAACAAGCGGGAGAAAGACCCATACAAATGGCGGACCAAACAGAGAAACCCGAACCAGAAAAAGCAACGGGGAGCATCGACATGAACGCAATAATGATGATGTTCCAAAGAATGGAAGAAACGATAAACAAAAATACGAATGAAAATATAGAATCCCTGAAGGAGTATAATAATAGAAATAGACAGGAAGATAAGGAGGGTAATAATAAGGAATTAGACAAAAAAATAGAATCTTTAAGGGAGTATATAACCGATAAGATCAATGACAATGGGAAAAAGCTGGAGCTATTTCAGGAGGAAAATAAAAAAGTATAGAGTCCTTGAAAAAGGAAATTAGTGCAAATTATGAGACGGTAAACCAAAAAATCGATGATAATAAAGTCGACAGTGACAGGAGGGTCGAGACAATGGCGAAACAGTTAGAAAGATTACAGGAAGGCATTAATACCCGTTTCGAAACCATAGAAGAACGAACCGTAGAGACGAAACAGGATGTTCGAACTCTCGATAATAAGGTAAGGCAAAACCAGGACGAAATTATGCAGGATGTAGGAGAAGTCCGGAAAGACGTTAGCGAGGGAATACAAACAACGTATGACATAGCTAATAGGTTAGACGAGCAGATAAAAACCAATAGAAATAATATACAGGAAATTGACCAGAGGGAGAAAAACCTGGAGGAGGGATTAGAAGCGCTGAGGGACACACCTCAGGGACACACGTATTGAATACCCATACGTGTCATAGCGAAAATAGGGAGGTAATTAACTTCCAAAATTATCGCCGGAACCCTATGGAATTCTTAGAGAGGATGGAAGCGTTCATTGAAAGGAATATGGAAACAAAATGGGATAGAATAAGGGAAATGTTAGACGAAACATTCCGAAATACGAGGGATAATTGGTGGATAGCAGTACGGCCTGAAATAACAAACTTAAACGAATTCAAACGCCAATTCAAAGAAAAATATTGGTCTGAAACAGCGCAAAACAAAGTGAGAATGGACATATTTTACGGGAAATACGACGCGTCCAAGGGACAATCTCCAACATCATATTTCCTGGGAAAGATATATTTGGCGCGAAAATTAATACCGCCAATCCCGGAAGAATGTTTGGTGAGACAGTTAGCTGGACACTATAGCTACGGTATTAAAGATGCCCAATTATACCAGCAACTTAGTAAAATTACTGACCTAGCTAAGCTTTTAGAGAACTGCGAGTCTGCGGGAAAATTTCAAGACTACCATCCCCCCAGTCGTAAGGTAGACTATTATAACAGTAACAACGGGCCAAATCGGAATGGAAGCGGAAATGGTAATAATTTTAACCAGAACAATAGCACCCCACTAAATAGCCGCAATAATAATAATCAAGGTCCAAATAACCGTAACAGTCCGGGGCCAAATCGAAGTAATTACCCCGAAAATAATTACCATAGGAACAGCTATCAGGGAAATAATTATCGGGGCAACAATTATAGAGGGAATAATAGTCAGGGAAATAATTATCGGAACGGAGGTAATCAAGGAGGAGGTGATAGAAGGAATCAGGAGTACAGACCCCAGGTAAACTATACGATGGCCAATAGTCAACGACCATACCAACCCAATTTACCGACTTACGTGTATTACCCACAGCAGACGCAAGGTAACCAAAGTAATACAACAAATAGCCGACCTATTAGTGGTAACCCAGAGGTTAGACAGCAACCACAAACAAGTCAGCAACCCAATGTTCCGGGAGACCGGGCAAATGAGACAGGTGCTCATTTAAACTAGACGCGGCAGTGAAAAAGGAAAGCAGCCCTTCACCGACCCAATATTATGGGGTAACTGAACGAAAATATAGAGAGGACGAAGACAGGACAATGACATTGAGAACAAATAATTATCTCAGAGATATTAGGGAGGAATTGTTAGAAGAGAGGGATAATATAGTTGAAAATCATAATAAAGGGAATAATGGGATAGTACAAATTAAGGCAGATATAAATGGTATAGATGCAACATTAATAGAATATTAGAAAAAACAGAACAACAACGGAAGAAATATATTCAATCCCAACGAAAGGCTATTAAGTATAAGGTAGGAGAAAAGGTGTTAGTCCGGAATAGAGAATTGCCCAGTACTATACAAGGTATAACAAAAAAATTATTACTTTTATATACAGGACCTTTTACAATTACGAAAGATAAAGAAAACAATACATACAAGGTAACAGACACTGTCAATAAGAAAATAAAGGGTACATATAATCAAGCGTCGTTGAGAAGGTACCATGAATGATTACGTAAATTTACCAACTTACCCGTACTTAGAAAGGAATAGATATTGTTAATAAATAAAAATACGAGAAGGACACCTTCCACCAAAGGCAAAAAATATATATGTAAGATATAAATTTATTTCCAATAGCCAAGTCAACGTATATTTACCAACTTACCCGTTCTTAGAAAAGCAGAGAAGATTATTAATAAATAAAAATACGAGAAGGACACCTTCCACCAAAGGCAAAAATATATATGTAAAATATAAATTTATTTCCAATAGCCAAGTCAACGTATATTTACCAACTTACCCGTACTTAGAAAAGGAGAGAAGATTATTAATAAATAAAAATACGAGAAGGACACCTTCCAACAAAGGCAAAAATATATATATAAAATATAAATTGTAAACGTTAATATGGAAATGATTATTTCATGAAAACTGAAGAATGTTTTTCCCAAATTATCAATTTTAACGGGGAGGCATATGTAACGTCACAGAACGTTCCATAAAGGAATTTAATTGCAAAGTAAATTATCATAAGAGGAAAGTGAGATGAAGAGTATCGAACCCAAGTAATCCAAAACATTTTGTAATATTGCCCGATAATTAATATCATTAACATGAAAAAACGACCAAGACAATGAACAAGACTCAAACCCCACATATATTGTTTAAGTGAAGAACAGTGTAAAACTGATAATGTACTATAAGAGAAACAGACAATCTCAGAAATGACCAAAATGAGGTCATGACATATTAAGAAATGTAACTCTGAATAGGGTATAAAAAACTATTTATTGTGAATTAATGGACAAGATCTATTATTATACTTTGTAATATAAATAAAATAAATGTATTAAATGATTTGAACACATCATTAAAAAGAATGTAAGTTAAAATAAAAATTTTATAAATGTTATGACAAGAAACCAAGATTTTAGAGTTGAGACCAATCACTCAGATTTTTTGAGAAAATTAATTATTATAGAATTAATATAAAAACTATATGTAAATGTCAATTAGACAAAGAAAAACAAATTATTATAAATAGAGAAATCTGTAAATTGATTAGAAATCAATTAAATTAATCAAAAACAGTGTTAAACTGAAAACATGTGACGAACATATAAAATTGTAATATTTATGAATTTAATGTTATCAAAATGCAACAAAATTGTATTCTAAAGTTGAAACACAATACGAAGTAACTATACTTATATATATGACCACCTAAAACACTTTAACAGTCAAGTTATGTTAAAATTGTCACACCAAGAAAATAACTCATCTGTGCAAAACAGTGAGATGCTAAGTAATATTACTATAAAAATAAAATGTATTAGGATAAACCAGGTATTTCCAAAGATAAACAATATAACAAACTCTAAATGAATACCCAAAAAATCCCATATATAATACCGAAAAAGACAAAATTACAATAAAACCCAGTGACAAAAAACCTAGGCCATATGTAATGCCTACACAAAAATGAACTTATTTATATGTTATATGTTTTAATATTTGCTTATTTTGTTACGTAAAGATAATTATGTTATGTATTAATGTTATAGCAAGAACCAAGCAACTTCATAACATTTTAATAATTAGAAAATTAGAATTTTGTAATTAGTAAAGGTAGATTTACCTTGTTCCTACAAGGTAAGAATTGTATTTTATGTTAATTTATTGGATTTAGTTTGTTCAAAACCAATCGTGAATGGTATCATTTTATTCAATTGAAAGCAGAGAATCCAAAAATAATAATGGCATGCAGATTGTAAGTAGTTCTGTAAAATTGTTTGACAAATACCAGAATAATTTCAGGAATATCCTTTAGTATGAAGAATATGACGTTTTTGTTCTAAAGCTTCTACGGAAGTCAAATTTGTTCTATGATGTTCTACTTGCATATTCTCGAACGTTCCAGAAGAAAATTTTACTCAAAAATACCGGAAGTTCATGTTTAAAAATTAAAACAATGTCCCTTACACAGTATAAAAGGAAGACGAAATTTGACACAAAAAAATTGGACGGAACATGAGTCACTTTTTTCAAAATCCAGTCCGTGTTGGCCTTTCAAATATAATTCCGAAGCGTGACTGCAAATACCTGGGAGTCACCCTTGACACCACGCTGACCTGGCGCCAACACATCAAGAAAATTAATGCCCAAGCGCGAGTCCGAATCCGAGCTCTACGCACGCTTAGCACTAACGATCGCTGCTCCAGTGAACTCCTCAGCAGGATCTACACCACTTGCATCAGGCCTCAAATAACATATGCACACCCGATCCTGCTGACGACTGAGATCAACAAACTCGACGCATACAGAATCACAGAACGGCGGGCCCTGCGCCTCATCTACCGCCGTCCTCCTATCACCAAAACCCCAAATACGACCTTATATGCCCTTAATACACACTTCCCTGACCTGGACACATTCTTACATAAAATAAACTGGAAATACGCTCAGACAGTAAATACCCGACCAACATTAAAACCCCTCCTCACCCCCCCTAATAGACCAGCTCAAAACGCCCGGCGATCACACTTCCTTCTCAACCGTCACCTGACTCTTACAGATGAACCCCCGCCCAGGATATTGCGTAGAAAACCACGCAACAGAAGGGTCCCAGGACCCGTCTAGGGCCCTCCTGTATCGCAATAAGAAATAATTAAAAAAAAAAAAAAAAAAAAATTAAAAAATCCTGAAACAACATGTCCTGTTTCTTCAAAAAAAAAAAAAAAGCATCCCATCTTCCCTACATCTTCAACGTCGTCGCTACCCTTAACTAATAAAAACAAAAACCTCCATTGGTAGCCCAATAGAAAGCCCACAACCTGTTCCTTAACCGCCCATGCCCTTGACATCCCTTCGACGCTTCTCACAAACTTTAGCGTCATTTGCTGCAAACGACACTGGCATTACAGTCCGTAAGCTTGGCACTGATTACCCCACTACCCCCTCTCCTTGAGGCTACAAACACCTATACACCAATCTCAACCTTTTTCTCTGGTAACAACACCTTCTCATCGCCTGGTCATTGTTCCTACAAGGTAAGAATTGTATTTTATGTTAATTTATTGGATTTAGTTTGTTCAAAACCAATCGTGAATGGTATCATTTTATTCAATTGAAAGCAGAGAATCCAAAAATAATAATGGCATGCAGATTGTAAGTAGTTCTGTAAAATTGTTTGACAAATACCAGAATAATTTCAGGAATATCCTTTAGTATGAAGAATATGACGTTTTTGTTCTAAAGCTTCTACGGAAGTCAAATTTGTTCTATGATGTTCTACTTGCATATTCTCGAACGTTCCAGAAGAAAATTTTACTCAAAAATACCGGAAGTTCATGTTTAAAAATTAAAACAATGTCCCTTACACAGTATAAAAGGAAGACGAAATTTGACACAAAAAAATTGGACGGAACATGAGTCACTTTTTTCAAAATCCAGTCCGTGTTGGCCTTTCAAATATAATTCCGAAGCGTGACTGCAAATACCTGGGAGTCACCCTTGACACCACGCTGACCTGGCGCCAACACATCAAGAAAATTAATGCCCAAGCGCGAGTCCGAATCCGAGCTCTACGCACGCTTAGCACTAACGATCGCTGCTCCAGTGAACTCCTCAGCAGGATCTACACCACTTGCATCAGGCCTCAAATAACATATGCACACCCGATCCTGCTGACGACTGAGATCAACAAACTCGACGCATACAGAATCACAGAACGGCGGGCCCTGCGCCTCATCTACCGCCGTCCTCCTATCACCAAAACCCCAAATACGACCTTATATGCCCTTAATACACACTTCCCTGACCTGGACACATTCTTACATAAAATAAACTGGAAATACGCTCAGACAGTAAATACCCGACCAACATTAAAACCCCTCCTCACCCCCCCTAATAGACCAGCTCAAAACGCCCGGCGATCACACTTCCTTCTCAACCGTCACCTGACTCTTACAGATGAACCCCCGCCCAGGATATTGCGTAGAAAACCACGCAACAGAAGGGTCCCAGGACCCGTCTAGGGCCCTCCTGTATCGCAATAAGAAATAATTAAAAAAAAAAAAAAAAAAAATTAAAAAATCCTGAAACAACATGTCCTGTTTCTTCAAAAAAAAAAAAAAAGCATCCCATCTTCCCTACATCTTCAACGTCGTCGCTACCCTTAACTAATAAAAACAAAAACCTCCATTGGTAGCCCAATAGAAAGCCCACAACCTGTTCCTTAACCGCCCATGCCCTTGACATCCCTTCGACGCTTCTCACAAACTTTAGCGTCATTTGCTGCAAACGACACTGGCATTACAGTCCGTTAGCTTGGCACTGATTACCCCACTACCCCCTCTCCTTGAGGCTACAAACACCTATACACCAATCTCAACCTTTTTCTCTGGTAACAACACCTTCTCATCGCCTGGTCATTGCTGGCGTACGCTTCCTACCCACATTTCCTTTTCCACATGGCTGAAGGGAGCTTGCTCCAAAACAGCCCGAGTGGACCAGTTTGGTCCCCTCAAATAACAAAAAAAAAAAAAGACACAAAAAACACTTTATGCTTTGAATCCACAAGAGACACATCACCTACGAATCCGATCATCTCGTCCAAGGCGAAGTCAAAGAACAAGAATTCAACCCGAGAACACAGAAAGGCTTTTCCCGTACATGACAAAAGACTGACTTAACCTATATAAGGAGTATATCGCTAAGCGCTAACGTGTTGTTGAATAGAGCAGCAACACGCCATATTTAATAGAAACGTACACAGCCAGATATCCAGCGGCCCTGAAAAGGACCGATTTTAATAGAGAAAATCAATTTTGCTGGTATTTGCTAAGATAAACCGACTTTGACAAAATTCCCAAACAATTTACTGACACGAGCCTTCTACATTGAGTTTGGAACTAGCGCTGAGACGGCAGAATAGAGAAACCACACAGTCAGCTGTTCGCCGCCGCCAGAATTCAGAGCATAGAAACAGTACGAATTTTATTTCAATCGTGCGGACTTTTAAAACCGCAATTTGACTTATAAATAGTTACCAGTGCGTGAGGAACGTAAACACGAAGAGGCGCAAGATTGGAATCGTCCCCAAGAACAGTGTCCAGTGAAGGAAATACTTACCCACCGGAACGTGAGTTGTTCAAAAGTTAAAATCATTTTTACCTGGTATCCTTGTCACACAGTTGTACTACACATGTCAAACACCTTCAAATCACACAATGTTTGTAAAGCATCCCACTGATTTGTCTTGATAGTTCAAAGGAGTCACGTCCTGAGTATAAAGTTTTTTCATACATTAAATTCATGCTATTCAACTGAGCAATACAATTTTTATCAGCCGATGATTAATAAAAAACTTGTCAATAACATTTTTGTAACTCTGCAATTTTGTTTAATTTGAGTGTTAGTCCTTCAGACGATTTTTATGAAAAGAAAGATCATTAAACATACGTTATTTATAATTCAGACTCTCTTGTTCACATTTTTTTAAATAATTAATTTAACAACTAAAAAATCAATTTATAATAATAATAATTTCTTGGAACAAATATCCAAGTGGCGCCCACATACACATATTAGCATAAGTTGTGTTTGCAGGACAACATCGTCGCAGAGAAACTAGCAATTAGTAAGTATTAAAAGTGCGCGGAGTGTAACACCCGACATCACAACACAAAAAAACACACAATCTCTTCTCTGTTATAATATATATATATATATATATATATATATATATTGATATAAAAAGCCTACAGATAAACCGTATTTTCCTATTTGTATTGATTAAAATTTTGTTAGAACTGTGTATTAAAATTTAATTCTTAACTGTGTTAAACAGCATCCACTTTTTATACTGCTTCATTAATTGTTATTGTCAATAGTATTGGTAATTGTGATTAAGACAGATTGAATATATATATATATATTCAATCACTTTCTGCTACAGTCCGTTTCTTGATGTATTTAATACATTTAATATTTATAATTAAATTTACCTCAAGATGTTATTTTTCTATTTGGAACATGTTTCGAGAGTTCCTGTTCTCACACACACAACAATACAACTTTAAAATACCAAAGACCAACAAACAATCTTAATAGCATCCAGCAGCCAACACACAAATACTTCACCAGAAATAAGATCGCGAAGGCTGAAGATGAGAGAACAGGAACTCTCGAAACATGTTCCAAATAGAAAAATAACATCTTGAGGTAAATTTAATTATAAATATTAAATGTAATATATATATATATGTATATATTTGTTGATAAAATTAAAACTAAGATCTGCTATGAATTACACAAGAATTCAATCGTTTGAACACTGTTATTATATTTATTCTCAATACTTGGTTATTGCGTGTAACCTGAAACTTATTACTTAATTATTATATTTATTGCTCGTATTCAATCGTTTGAGTAAAATATGTTTTGAGTATGAAATGAAGCACTAATAAAAGGTTGTTTATTATATATAAATATTACATATTTCTAAAATTAATCTAAATATTTATTTTATTTAATAAATGCACAGTACAGCCTATGCTTGTATTGTCGCAATATTTATGTATGTATGTGCGTGTGTGTGTGTATTTGCCTATGTGTGTACGTTTGTATATGTGTGTGAGGAAGAGAGAGAGAGAGAGAGAGAGAGAGAGAGAGAGAGAGAGAGAGAGAGAGAGAGAGAGAGAGAGAGAGAGAGAGAGAGAGAGTGAGAGAGTACGTACTCAGAAGTATATATTAATAGTGATGATGAACAGAATACAAGTCACAAGTAATTTTAATTATTTAATTTATATATTGAATACAATAAACACATAGCATGCAATTCAATGTGTGTATGACTAGAGAAGTCGTATATACAGACAAACTTTAATATTCTTCCACAAAAAGAAAACAAGATGGAAAGAGAACATTACTTTTTAGATATAATTAAACTTTCAAATGTTTATGTAAATAGTTTGTTTATAACAAATATTTTAAAACTTTTATATAACAAAACCAGAAGTATCTCAAAATTAAGTCAGTCTATCAGCATTTAGTCTTGTCAATCAGAAGATTCATTATAAACACCTCTTCTAATAATGAAAAACATTGTTACATCGCACGAAAAATAAAGATGACGATAAACATACGGTAAAATAATGCGAATTATGCAGGAGAACTTTGCAAAAATATCTATTGCTCACTGAAACCGGAAATACTTTATAGTTTTACGTAATCTTCTTACTTACTTAAGTCATATAAACAGAAGACGATGATTACACGAGTTGTAACAAATAAAAATTTGTTGTTATTTCTATGTTTCACGTTACAATATATTTTCATGTGTAGCAATCTAAGAAGCTTATTTATCTAAACGTATGAAATAATGAAATGTTAATAGTAAATGTATTGAAACCGACTATTTTTATGTATCTCTATTCGTTTAAACAGAAATGTGACAGAATAAATATTGACATATATAGTTTGTGGGAGTAAGTGGGAGTTATACTGAGAAATTGAGGTAGTGTATTAAAAAAAAAACCTATTCTGTCAAACGGGTAACTGTAATAACGGTAATATAAAAGTGTAATAGCCTATTCAGTCATAACTATGTAAAGTCTAGACCACAGTAGGAAGTAGATAAAATCGCTAAATAGGTGTTACCATATACAGTCAATAAAATGTAGTTAATAAACGGTCTAAAAGTATTGAAAATGTGATTATGACAATGTAAAAATCAGTGCGGTAACACAGTAATAAAATTGAACAGGCAGTGGAAGCCGTTATCGCCAGAGTTCACACCACGGTCATAAAGTGGAAGCCGCGCGTGCAGTTTACAGCAAACTGTTGCGGCATAACGCGCGCTATATTCTGCTCGTGAAATGGCCAAACTGTATTGGTTTCTTGTAAAACGCAACGATAAGAGTCAAGTCCATAAGTATAGAATTAACTTGCATAAGGTGGCAGGCAGGAGCAGTAGCAACAAGGAAATATAGTTCCTTCCTAGTAGAAATTACTGTATTAGAAGGAGTGAGTTATTATTTTCGCAGACGTTTGCTTACAGAGGAATAAAGATTCTTTTATTTTTAAAAATTTGTATTACACCAAATTATTACTTTATTTGAGAATTTAAAACCTATTCAGTACACGCAATAAGCAAACATGATGTAGGCCTATAGTCATATCTTGGAGAGAAGCACTCCACTGACACTTTGCCATTATTCACGGAAGCCTTCTGATCATTTGTTCGATCTCCTTATCACTCTGCTCTAGTTGGATAAGTCTCTAAACTAGCTAATTGTCATGATCGGTGGTCCGAGTTTTGTACGTTACAGCGTGTGTTTTAATTTATTGCAATTATAATATATTGAGGTTATTCTGAAGCATTTGGTTGAAAACATACTGCAGTGCAGTTGTCAAACTAGTCAAACTAAAAAGCGTTTTTGATTAGTAAATTTAGAATAATTTTTGTATTAGACTGTTTGTTACCCTACTCCCTACGGGTTTTCAACCTTTACGCTTGTAAACTTGATCTCGCTACATTTCTTACTTCAATTTGCCATTCATAGTATCAAACTGAGATGTATCTTTAGCCCTTCAAAAGCTGATATTGGGTATCTTTCTTGTTCACAAAATTGCCGTATCATTTAGAAAAAGAACATTAAGTGTCGTAGAAATTGTATGATTGTAATCTGTCGCTGACACACCTGCAGTAGATTTTAAGTGTAAAGTGGGCCCAAAACGCTATCTTGGAATGTAGAAAAGTTTTTATATTGATATAGATATTCCTATATGGTTATATAAGTACCTTAATTATTTACGTATTCAGAACGCTAAAAGCTCGGCATTCCGGAGTGCTCTGGATTCCCCTAAGTGTACAGTATTGCTAACGTTTGATACGGTAAACATTCCATGTATTCCTTGTTACCATCAATTGTACTGTCAATAAAACTCTTTACTTATAAGTATCACTACCTAATAAATATTTAAAAATAAAAATTAGAGCGGGAAATTGTAAGACAATATTCAAACTACATAAAAATAAAATTAGGTAAAGGAATGTACTTCTAAAATAATGTACCTAAAGTATAAAGTAAATAATAATATAATACATTAATAATAATATTATTAGCAGTAATAATATAATACACACTTAAGCAGCCTATAAAGCGTAATACAAAAAAAGTAATAACAAATAATTTTTCAAGACATCCACCTTACAGTTTTTCAAAATTTATACTAAACGCCAATTGTAGACTCGGTAAATAATTGTTTTTTACCGAAGTAATTTTTTGGACATTAAGAATTTTATATACTGACTTTTATAAGCACAGTATTTTATTGTTAGTAGAACGCAGATCGGTTATAGTGCACAATCGTAGATTTCTATTTAACTCTTCTGGTAACAAAAAATTATGGCTTATGTTGGCAATATGTCGTTAAAGTTGGTTAATTGCAGAAGGCATTATGTAGTACAACAGAATAAACAGTTTATCTTTTCTAAACATCACAACAATTGTATTAGACTTAGATGTGAGGCTAATAACGGGTATGTGACATACTTATTTCTTATTTATTTTACTATTACTTATCTGAATATTATTTTACTGGTATAATAAAACTAAAATATTCACAGACAATAGAATTGTAGCCATCTAGCTAGAATAACAATTTGGTAAAAATTGTTATTTTCTATTATAGGAACACACGTATTCCTATTCATAAGGCGAGTGTTTGAGTATTCCACGACGCTAAGCAATATTAAACTTTATTCAGTAGCATTCCTACCTTTGGTCATGCACAGGCAGATAAAGAGTCAGGCATAGGTAAGTTTTTAACAGGCAGATACAAATTTGTTATATTGTCTTTTTCGTTTCCACCATGATAGAAATAATGCAATGCCTCTTTGATTTGAAAATAACGAGAACATTAAAGATTCTAACGGCCACAATAAAACATAAGGACCGGAAAAGAACAGGCGGAGATATAACGTTACGTTTTAGGCTTTTGGGCAAGCTTTTTATGGTTTCCTCCTAAGCTAGTAATTTTTAAATGGCGGCCCTCAACAGGTATCTATGGGTATGAGGTTTATGAGGTCCTCGGCCTTATCTTAGAAACAAATGTAATGTTTTCTCCATTTACTTTAGAAATTAAATGAATAATAAAATACTATTTTAACTGAAAATAGTCTTGCAGAAGAAATTTTTTTTTAAATCTTTTACAGATGTACTAGTGAATATACAGCTGAATTCACTTTTTTGTTTAAAAGAATGCGTATTTACTCTAGCTTCTTATTATTTTCATCGTACTACAAGTCTCAGCCTATCTTTTCCATACCTCAACTAAAACAAAATTAATAAGAGAAGCAGTTGCCCTATATTTTGTCCTTATTCGGAAGTTATTCAAAGTCATCTGTTCTTCAAAGTTACTTTTAATGTTTTCAGCTCATTGTCTACATTCCTGATAGTAGCTGCAGCAGATCGACCTCAATTTTTACGAGGATTTTATGTATATACACAATGTTTAATATTTCCTTATACTTTCATTATTATACTGATTTAATAAAGATTTTACCTTTAGAGATGTGTTATACTTTTAAGTTTCTACTTTACTTATAATTAAATATTTCCTTTTTTAATTTAACGTTACTTATCGAAAATTGATGGCTTATGTTGCGGCTTGCCGATAGAGTCCTGAGATTAAGTGTGTCTCTCAGGCGCAACTACGTTGGAAACCACTGTCCTAATCATTGAAGCCTTATGTGTATTATTCTTTACAAACGTTAACAGTATTTGATTTACAAAATCTGAATTAATAAGAATAAAGTATATCTAAAAAAAATCTGTTGCTAATAATCAATTTATGTACAGATTTTACATCGATCAAGTAGTATGCAACAATTTGAAATGAATCTATCAACGTTAACAGTAAGAGTGTAGAGGACAAGAAAGGGTAGGTCATTTGACATATTGTTTTGTACCAAATCTTGTAAGTAATATAGGTGTTACACCCACATGTTTTTACAAAGTAAATTTTTTTGGATTTTTTTCTATACAACCAGCTGAAAAACTTGCGTTAAAATGTTGAGAGTCTTGATATGAAGATATTTCTCAAGAAGTACAAGATTAGGCAGAGCCTGTAGGTAACCTTTATAGCTTCCCTCCCTGCTGGTGAGGTAGAGTGGTTATGAGAGTAAAACTTATTTTCAGCCTGGGATAGCATATTGTTACGACGATCTAACGGATAGTTGTATGGTACAGTGGAAACCAAAATACAGGCACCAATGAAGTCACTCATTACCAACTTTAATTAGTCACAAATAACGATTTGTAATGAACAAGATACTCTTATACAATAATTCAATTTAATTTGTCTACATGCAATAACAGTGGCAAGTATTAGGAGTTCCGCACTAATTATAACACAATAGTCACTTCTCACTAATCATTTATTCCGCCCTAAAGAAATCGCCCACTGTAAATGACTGACTAAGCTGGCCTGTGATGTTTATATGGGTCCCGCAGATGTTCCAGAACAATTTTCCTTTTTTCTGGCGGCGTGCCAGCTACGTGAATGGATGTTCTTGGCACAGACGCCACACGCTGGGTTAGTCGAGAAGCGCGTAGAACGACACTCTCGTCTTTTCGAGAAGATTCCGTAATAAATTGTCGTAGCAATATACTCACACCATGTGCGTGACGGTGGGGGATACGGTTGATGCCTAGGATGCAGAATCAAGTGAGAGCTGCTCAAGGAAAGTAGCTCTTTGGAAAAATTCCTAACTGGATTTTAATTTTCCTAACCTGCCTATAGTAAGCATTATGACACTGCTACATTAGGTCTTATGTTACATAGGACTGACATTTGTCTATGACTATGTCAATTAGTCATCCGGATAACTCCGGACAAGGTTGTAGTAATACATTTGGTAGGGTAAAGTGCTTTCTCGTGAGGAGAAATAAACAGGTCGACCTCACAATTTATAATATGACTAGCTGATAATCCCCGAATTGCAGTTGAAAGAAGAATAACAAAGAAGAAGAACAACAACAACAAGTAGGAGGAGGAGGAGGAGGAGGAGGAGGAGGAGGAGGAGGAGGAGGAGGAGGAGGAGGAGGAGGAGGAGGAGGAGGAGGAGGAGGAGGAGGAGGAGGAGGAGGAGGAGGAGGAGGAGGAGGAGGAGGAGGAGGAGGAGGAGGAGGAGGAGGAGGAGGAGAAGAAGAAGAAGAAGAAGAAGAAGAAGAAGAAGAAGAAGAAGAAGAAGAAGAAGAAGAAGAAGAAGAAGAAGAAGAAGAAGATTTTACATTACCGAAATTCAAACATAAGGCAGAAGTGTACGAGGTGTTGCTGTGTTCGAGCAGGAGTCCAACGTAGAATCAAATATTTAAACATGCCCTATGCAACGTTTCTTAGAGCAAATGCTGAATTTACAAGGTGTAACTTTCACACGTTTTAAAGAGAACAATCCTCTCTCCCACAGGAGAGACCCTCTAGAGAAGCTCACGAACATGTGTAAATTGTTCCTCTGTTATACTAGCCAACGATCTTCAGGGAGTAAGTTTCATTCAGCGATGGATATCTTTACTGTTTGCATGCGTTGGTAATTTTATGTGTTTATATGATAAAACGAATGTTTCATTTGAATTAAGTATAAAAGTAAGCAAGTAGTCGTGAGTGAAGCCAGGAATAGCACAATGTGTGTGTGTGTGTGTGTGTGTGTGTGTGTGCTTGCTTTTTGATAGAGACAGTGTTAAATATAAAACTTTAGAAACTTTAGAGATAATATACTTTCCGACAAGAAAGAATGCACATTGAAACGTCAACAATTTAGATTACGTATATGTAAAGAATATGTAGTGTCATTCCCTGCTTGTAACTATAGTCTATTTTATAGGCATACGACTGTCTTCCTCTTACAAATGTTCGTCACGAACTGGCAAATCGCCTCTGCAGTTATACCTCACCAAACGATTTAGATGGACAAACTTTACTTTCCGTTGATTGATATTGACTGAACCTTATTGTGTCCGATATTTGATCCTCTTCCTCAGTGTAAGGGCTTTCCCAACTTCCATGGGGTTACCACGAGTTGCCGGGAGATAAACCGATTTGTTATACAACGAAACACAGTCTCCTTTAATAGCCATACTATTACCGCGAATCTCATACGTTTTTTATATTTTGTCACTGCCTACCTTCAGCTTTCCCTTTATCACCCAATTTGTTTTCCGCATTTGGTTCTCCAGTTACAAATAATAATTTTCAGTTATTTATGTTAATTCTCTGATGATCTACACATTAAGTTATAAGGAGGACAAATCTCTCCCCCAAATAATAGTTTAACAGTAGTCATGACGGTTATGTCGTGTACTGATGATCCGTAGACCATTATATCCTAATGCCATTATTATGAGCTGTACCATTGATCTCATCGGTTAGGTTCCAGTGTTTTACTGAACCTTGCAACCGTTCCGATGGAGAGTGAATGTCCAGAGTTATCGATTACGGAGTAGGTAACGTAGTTGTTTAAACGCTCCTTAGTCGAGTTTCGTTCTGGGACAGAGTAATGCCAGCAGAAGTTGTAAACTAATGCTTTTGCTGTCAATTTATCCCCTGATTTTGGATAGCATACGATTTCACCAACTTGGTAAATTGTCACCTAAATCGCGTGTACCGGTTTCCGTCTGCTGTAACTGGGAAAGGCCCAGAAATGTCTATGCGATCTCTCGAACATAAGGCCAGCGTTACACTGAATCATTTCCTTTGCTTTTGGTTTGTGGGACTTGCTTGTAGCACATATTTCACAAGGCAGACACCATTCCTCTGCAATATACCGTTAATGAAATAAATAATTTTTTGTGTGTATTTTAATAATTCTTTTATTGACGTTAAGATGACCATCCAGTGATCCTTCATGCATCTATTTCAAAACATAATGGACTTTAGTTTTGGGTACTATCAGCTGCACGACGATGCTTCGTCTAACTTGCCAATGTATTACCTATCAAAGCAATTTAATTCATAAACAAATTGAAATTCACTTATCAGTAAACAAGCAGAATAAAGTCTTCGCGATAATAATCATCTACTAAATGCAGTTGTTAATAAAGTTTATGGGTAGTGTTCGTAAAAAGGTGGGATAAATTATTGAACGCCAGAGAAATGGATACTGCCAATTTTTTGTACTATTTTCTTTCTTATACTATAATTATGTTTGAGTTAGACAACATACTCATTTTACAACAGTAATTCTACTAATGAAATTACACAATTTTAACTGTATGCAGCAATTATAAAAATCGCCAAATTAAATAATTATGTTATGATAATTTTTGGAGTACAAATAAATAAGTAAGCACCTGTGACTTCCACTAATGCCACTCTAATAATAACACGGACATAACATCAAGTTTGAAGAAACTGAAGTACGCGCTTTTAAACGCTGGTATTATTTGCCTAACTTATATTAGCCGCAAATTATTAACTGTACAAGTTGCAGATGCGTGACGTTTATAGAAGTGGGCAAGATCAAGTGTGTAACACTGACAACAGCTTTCCTAGCGTCAGGAATGATTAGTAAACATCTTGCAGTTTAAAACATTTTGTTAATATTGGTGATTAAGCCATACGTGACAAAGATCACTATGTAGGCTACAAAGTATAATATTTCCGTCTCATCGGTAAGAAAATGTTTATTGTTACATAAGACAATAACACCACCACCACTACCACCTACAGTGGTGGTTCTGAAAAAATTTACAAAACTACAGGTCAGTTACAATTTTAATAGTAGAACAAATTAGTGTAAATGTAGTTTTGTACTTTGCTGAAGAGGCGCCATTATAACACCGTTATTATACTTCACAATCTCTGCGGGACGTAAGTAATCTCTGCCTTACAGTTTATAAGTAAACTTTTTAATTTGATTCCCATGGTGTAATTTCATATACATCATAACCCGCCGAATCCTCTTGACACACAGGTATTACTTTATGTAACTTGTTATGGCGGTACGTTTATTGTTTCTAAGAGAAATTACGAAGTTTAGTTTTTATTGGATTACTAAACCAGTTACTATTAGCAACGGTGCCAGTAATTTATTTTGCACAACACATAATACAATTCATTAAAATCAAACAATATTATAAAATGGAACTTCTTTTACGTTCATTCTAGATGTGTAGTTTATTTATACATAGGGGAATATATAAACATGTTTTCCAATTCCGGTAACATTAATCACGATGTTTTTAGCATCAACTGTCTTGGATTTATTCCATATATATTTTCTATATAGCAGGTAAAAATTCTTTCACAATTACATATAAAGGATTTAATTTATTTCTTCAGCATACCACATCACTCCAACATGTATCAATGTCTACAAAAGTTTTGAAATTCACGTGTATTTGTAAAGACAAATTTTGGTGGTGGTAGTGTAAGTAGTAATACTAGGAAAATAGGAGGGCATCATCGTCCATAAAGACAGTGATGACAAAAACTAAAATGATAACAATAATGATGATGTCTTTGGTACAAAACTGACGATGATGAAAGATAACGGAAGTACATTTAAATTTAATTTTAGGAATTTACTTTCTTTTGAGAACTTAAGATAATTTCCTTTTTTGTTCGCTTGTCCGAGTTTTACAAATATTAAATATTTTCTTCGGGCAGTTATTTCGGCTATATCCCTTTAGTCCTTAATTACTGGACGTCTTTCCCTTTTCAGCGATAACGGTGACCATTCTGGTACAAGTTGTACCAGTGCGCATTGTTTTTTAACAGCATAGCTTTGGCGAATCATGCAAAGGAATGTATAAACGCAAATATTGTATGTTCTAATATAACTAAATGAGATCAACACATTTGATGGGATCAAGTCCAGCACACAAAAGTTGCTAATTGTCTAAAAAATTGTAATCATCCTAAAATTTTAAATATAAATTAATTTATATACGAAATTTAATTGTGTTAACTAGCACGTAAAAATTACAACGTACGTAAAGGAAAAATATAAAAAATAGGCTTATAATAATATATATAAAAAGTGTGGTATTAAAATTAACACTATTAAACAGCAGAAAGTATTTCAAATAGTAAGAGAAATCTGTTTTTTTATTAAAAACAAAATTTCCTCTTAACGTAATTAAAACATTTAACCAGACAGGTTTAAATTATTTACTTCCCCCGCTGATCAGTCAACCTTTCATTCATTCTATTTATTCGTTTTTTATAATTTTTTCTTTCAGTTTCTTTATTTATTTTGTTAATTATTATTTTGCATACTTTAGTGTTGAAAATATTTTAGAAGTGATGATGCTTGAAAATTACTAATAACTTTATTTATTTGTTCGTCGGAAACAATAAATGTATTTTTACCTACTTGCTCGTGTAGAGTCGAAAGAACTTGCTGTGTTACCCTCAGTTTTCCTGACATTATGTGCTTTCAGCAACACTAATTAATAATAAATAGATAACTCAGCACCCGTGTTTATTAGTATCTCCATATACAGTACACTCCATCCATTCTAGCTATAATAGTAGGACACTTATTTTTATGCATACACCTACCAATTTTCTCCTGATCATTATTACTATCTAAAACCTCATCTCGCATATCAGCTGGTACACACCATTCTTAACAAATATCTTACTGACATTGTTATTTCTATTACTAAATTCTTTATAATTACCTTCATTTCTACTACTAATATTGCTGTGGATTGTGTTTTGTGTGTTTTTACCCTTTTTGTACACTGATGTCATAGAGATTTCCGTAATTGTCGATACTGTATATCCATTGGTGTATATTTTTCCCCCATTTTTTGTTTATTTCTGTTTTTTTTGTGTCTGGTTTCTATGGACTTGGATTGATTAGGGGTTTCATATGCTCTATTGGGACCTCTACCTTGTTGACGAGAAAAGGGGACTGTTGTTGACGAGATTTTTCCATTGCGAAAGCAGTACCAGCGACTCGGATATTTTGATCAAAGTGATATGGCAATTTATGAATGAGTTCAACTGAACATAGTTGTGGACGCTGAACATATCGTATGCTTTCAGCCCCAGTAATGTTTTACAAACATATTCTACTCATTCCAATATGCATATATTATAATGTATTCTATTATTTCTAAATAAAATAAACGATTTTTACTTGGTTGCTTTTGCAATATTATTTCTTCATTGTTTCATTTATTTTATTCCGTATAGTACAAATAATGATTAAAATTGAATTACTAGGGGTAGTGGATTCTTTTATATATCCAGGTTTGAATCATGTCCTGAATCAACAATAAAGCAACAGATAAAATTTCTTAAACAGTAACATAAATTAAATTACAAATCTTAATTATTAAATAAATCTTTTTATATGTACAAAAGTAATCTTAAATGTTCCGTAAAACAGAAAACATTTAACCCCAGCTGTATGCTTCAAGTTAATTCAAGTTACAGCCACCAGGCGCGGAGTTCACATTAGTATGTAAACACTCACTGATGGAATACCTATGTTTTTCTTTAAGTTTTCAAATAATTTTCACTATTTAGTTTATATTCAGTAAAAACAATGTGTTTTGAATACCATCAAGTATTTACTTTACTATGTTCAACCCTAATAGTCACTGTTTTTAGTTTTTCACAAAGTGTTATGTGATTCATTGTTTTACATGTTGAGGTTAGGATGTTAGTTTGGTTCTGTTAACTAGTCAGTTATTTCGTGTTATAATATTTAAATGTTCTTTTAAAGGAAAAATCTGAATATTGTAGCATGACAGATTATCCACTTAAGAACTAATAAAATATGATCATAAATAAATAACTATCGAAGAAAAATCCATATGAAAACAAATAACAATCCCAAATAAAATACAATAATAACTTGAAAAAGTAAAAATAAAGAAAAAACCACTATGCAACAAAAATGTGTAAAAAAAGATAAACGCCAAAGAACTAAAATAAATTAAAGAAAATACCCAGGTAGGATAGGAGTAGGTAAGGAAGATACCCAGAACAAACCAACGGACATGATAAAACAATGTTACCTTGAAGAAACCAAGAAAGAAGAATTTTGAAGAAACAAAATTGTAGGATGGGAGGACTACAAGATATACCCAAGGGAAACCTATTGAGAAGAATATAACAAACCCCGAAAGAGATTCAATGTCACAAAAGAAAGTATAACACCCAAAACCTGATATTAATGTAAAATAGTTATAAATAAAGTGTTTAGTGTTGTAAGTAGAAGTGCACCCACTAAAGTTATTGTGTAATGGAATAAACAAATCTTCATAATCCCTTATAACTAAGATTTTGGTCTTGGAATATTGTAAAACTCAATTAAAGATAAGATCCAAAAATATAAGTGAACCAGTGCAAGTTATTTCAGTATATTACATAAACTTCAAGTAGAAGTGTGACTAATACTTCAACTAAGTACATGTGTACCAATAAACAACTTTAAAGTTTTCAATAACTACAGAAATAAGATTTTATAAGAATATTCTTATGAAAGCAATTAATAATGTTTCTAAGAAGGTGCCACTTTTTATCTAAAAACCTGCATTAAAATGTAAAGGATAAAGGGAGAGCAGGTGGTGAATAAATAAAGTGACAGGGGATACATCTTTAATACCAGAATAAAAACAGATAAGACTGCAATCAAAATAAGTTTAAGAAATAAATAAAAAAAATAAATAAAGGGCTTGTTATGTTTATGATAAAGCCCATGAACGCCATAATTCAATGTTGGGAGTAGAATATAAGATTTTATTAATATAAAAATGTTTAATATGTTTAATAGTATTAATCCAGACTAAAATGTCTAAGTATGGATATCATACTCTTTTTATAAAATATTTATTATATGTTACTAGTAGTAGTTAAAACTAAAATGTCTGAATTTGAATACCATATTGTTAATTTCAAATATTGTTTAGGTATTATGAGTATGATACGATACGATACTACATGTTCTGTTAGTTAATTAAGGAGATTTTAATTAATATTGTATTAAAATAAGAAAGTCAGAAGGGGTATAAACACAGTATTATACAAAAACATTATATGTAAAACCATAAAAAGTCTAGGCCAAATAGGAAACTCCAACAACATTATAATTGTTAATTAAGTTAAATAAACCAGTTAAACTGATGGAATTTATATAAGGTGAATCAGTCACCAAGTACTATGACTGAAACTATACTTTAAAAGGATAGTGTAAAAAGATATATAAAATTATTGAAAAAATTGTAAATATGATAACTGAAAATTCAGAGTGGGGAGTTATAAATAATTGAATAATATTTAAAAGGATAACCAATTAATAAAATTACAATGAATTAAGGGAAGATAAACATTTTTATTTCAATCTGAGATTGAATACAATCCTAAATATAACATATTAAAATGGCATCATTTTATAAAGGACAGGACGTAATTTTTTAGGCCTACATTTAAAAAATACAGAATATGGCTTGTTAGAGAAAAAACTTTGTAAAACTAACTTATTTGATATCAAATCAACCAGCATAAACTGAAGAAAAGGATTCTGTATTTATTATTTAATGAAATTAATTAATAACCAAAATATATTCGGTGATATAATGAATCTTTCTTACATGTAACGGAAGCTATTAAAAATTGAAACAATACATTGCTAAGATTAAATTGGCTAAGATATTTAAGAAAACGAAGCAAGTAAGACAGTTCTTTATTAACGTTCGTAGTGTACGCTTGAGTGAGCTCTAGCTACAGAACAACCTATATCGGAACCATTAATGGCGTGTAAAAATTGAACCTAGCTTACAGAAAAATTTTGAGAATTTCGACAAAACAATATTAAACCTTAAATTCAGTGAAAATTAACCACTACAAACATTGAATCAAGTGAACACACCACCGAAACTAGTTAATAAACCATATGAACCTCTGACACTAATAATTCCGAATAACTAAAACGAACTTTATGACACCAGTAACTTGACATTATCATACACTTTTTTCTCGAGTAAATAACAGAACATTGAACGAGAGATACTACAATAACACCAGAAATATTAATCACTACTGCGGAGACGAGGAAGCGTTGTAAAGGCAGCTTTATTGGAAGAAAATTTCAGCGAGACGAGTTCAGTTTTACATCAGCAGCTCCGAAGCGGCCATTGTGATTCCCGGCATGCAAAGCGCACACGATTACTAGTATTCGTCTACACATCATTGGTTCGAACTTTTCATTTTATAAACATTATATATTATCAAATAACGTTGCAATTTTTAACTATTAAGCTTTTTATTTGTAAATGTTATACTTTCTAACCTTACCCCTTCTCTGACTATTAAATATAACAGTTCAAAGAACCTAAGAAAAATTAATATTAAATAACATATGTACCAACAATCGAACGCCCTGTGAACGAGTCGAGCATTATATGATAATCGATTTTAAATCGATACTTTTAAAACAATTGTCAATAAAATTTAGAAATTCTACAACTTGGTTTTAAATTTATTTCTAAATTTAATAAATAGAGTATTAGTGAACAACAGGACTACAAGAAAGGCGGCCATTACTCAAGTGGACGTACTACATACGAAGAAGAAGAAATACCGCTAATCGATCAGTGAATTAGACAATACTGATAACGCTGAATTTAATTACAGTGAACAATAAGCGATGTTATTAACAAAATTGACTCAAAGGAACTTAAAATTTAACACCACACAATTACAAGAATTATTTCCTAAAATATTAAACAATTAAAACATAAAAAATAATTTGTTCAAAAAATCAAAACAAAACTTAATAATTTTTTTTCAAAATTTAAATAACACAAAATTTTTTTATAAAACAAACATAAAACAAACAGAAAATACTTGATTTGTTACAATATCTTAAATCTTAAAAGTGAAAATGGTTACGATTTGCCAATACGTGGTCTCGGTCGCCGTACTTCGTCGACACCTTATTTGCTGCAAGATAGATAATTCTGACGTGGAATTAATTCTGCGTATTTTTTATTTTAATGACACATTTAATTGTTATTTCTTTCAATTTTATGCTTTTTGTATTATTTTTCTATTATTTTTTGGTTTTATATTGCAACAATACATATATTTGCATATTTGCCCAGGGCGGTATGTTTAATATGTAATTAGCATAGAAAGTATAAGGAACAGTTTTATACAGTTTTGTGCAAGAAAATGCAGGCCGGAGCCTGTCGCAAAACGTACACCTGTCGCCGCGTAAGATACAGCGTGTGTGTGTTTGTGTGTGTGACCTGTTTTGAACGACGCAATGGGGTGACGCCAGGAATTGTTTGTTCCAATTAATCAGGTCTTAACAGAATTATAATAAACTAATTACGTGTGTTAAACCTGTTAGCGAAGACTTACGCCAATTATAAAGACACCATTACGTAAAGGGATTTTTAACGAGTATGGTAATGTAAAATTTGTTTCCAGAGGTGCAATATTAATGATGCTATTTAATTAATATTAATTACTAGTGTAATTAAAGAGTAATTAATATGTGTGGTATATGTGAGTGACCAGAAAATAATTACGCAAACAATGAGATCGCTCAGGTGACGAATATGGTCATGAGTTCGCGATAATTAACCAAAAAGTGAGTGTAATAAAAAGGACGCTCTGGAGCGAACTGACCATCTCTAACCTGTCGAAAGCAGTAATGTTCCTGTCAAATCGCCACCAGTATAAATACCACTGGCAACTTTTGGGCGATCAGACACTCGGACTCAACAAATCTACAGGACGTTACGCTGTCCGTTTGCCGATCGACTTTTGGACACACACGCACACTACCACACTCACACCAAGACGTAAGAAGGAATTCTGAAGCATCACCAACAACAACATTTAGAGACAACGACCACACCACCATCATCAACATCATCATACACTCAGGATTCTGGACACAAACACACACACACATGCAACGGTAACGGCAGATATACGCAGGTGATACAAAATCAATTATATATTATTGTGAAGAGAGCTCTCGAAAAAGAACTTAAATATGAATATAATAATTAGAGTTTTAAGATTAAATAATACTTAGATAAGAGAGTAAGTTAACAAGCAAATCTAGTAAAAAATAATAATCTTTTGTCGTATTTTTGGGTGTGTCAGTATAAGTCCTTAATAGATGGGAAGTAAATAGTAGATTATTTTATTTTGTTTATAGCAACAATAAATTCATTATTGAAACTTAATCTTATTTTGTTTGTAACTGAGTTGCTATCAGTATTTAAAAGTTGAGTTAATTTCAGACACACAAAAATAAAAAGAATTTAAATAACTTGTTTAACAATTTTGTTTAGTCAATAAGATTATATGGGTGTTTATTTGTGTGGTATGTTATGAATAGCATTGCAGGTTACAGTATATGTATAACACTTATAAAGGTAAATATTTATGTGTCTAATGTTTGAAATTTTAATATTGAAATATTTTTTTCTGTTAATTAATAAATCTTAGAATGATTATTTGAAACGATTTTAAATTATTTATTTCATGTCAACAACATCTCACTCCTCTTTAAAAAGTATTTAATTATTGTGCAACCACATATATTTGACGCAACGAGAAACAAAATCCTGCGATCTGTCCGGTGTAACACATATTTACTTGCCTTGAGTACATGGTAATATATTTGTAGAATTGTTGTAACGTTGCAATATATATAATAGGGTTGCTACAGCTAGTGCCGTCTCCCTTCCTTCAACCTGGCTTTCCAATTCTCCAGATGTTCCCATTGTCCTTTCTCAAGTCCTATACGTTGCATAGATTCATCCACTTCGTCCCTCCAAGATCTTCTCGGTCTTCCCCTTTTTCTCCTTCCTAATGGACTCCATTCCGTCACTTTGTTGATCCACCTATTTTGGGCTCTCCGGACTCCGGACCGTACCACACCAATCTTTTTTCTTCGATCTAGTCAATTACCATTCTTTCCGTTTCCATTCTTCTTATGATCTCCTCGTTTGTTATTCGGTCTGCTCTCGTTATTCCACAGCATCTCCTCCAATATTCCATCTCTGATGCAAGAATCTTTTTGTTAATAACCCATACTTCCGCTGCATACGTCATAATGCTTTGGACTATGGACTGATATATCATTTTTTTGGTGCTTTTTATAATATTTTTGTCCCATAAACACTGTGTAATTGTCTAATCCCTGTTCTAGTCTGCCCTAATCTACTTTTTGTTTCTTATTCCGTTGTGCCTTGTGTACTCAGTGTGAATCCTAGGTACTTGAATTTGTCTGTTCCTCTAATTTTAACATTTTCGTCTACTTCTAAATCTGTTGCTTCTTCATTTCTAATTGCCAAGTATTCAGTCTTTTTTATGTTTACTGCTAATCCCATCTTTGTGTATTCTTCATTCAGCTTTCTGACCATGTAGCTTAGATCTTCTTGATCATGGGCTATAACTACCTGGTCATCGGCGAAGCATAGTGTGTACAGGTGTTCGTTTCGTATCGGTATTTTCATTCAATGGCATTTTTTATACTACTTTAATTTGTACATTGTTGTTTTTGTATAGATTTTTTACTGTTTGCGTCAGGGCTTTTGGTATTTCCATTTGTGATAGAGCTTTAAACATTTCATGTCTGGGTACTGTATCATATGCTTTTCTAAGGTCGATAAACGCTAGATATACTTCCCTGTTCTTCGGTTTTGTCTTTTCTATTATCTGTGGCATTGTATATACCTGGGCTACGCATGATCTCCTGGCTGTAAAATCTGCTTGTTCTTCTCCAATCTTTAACTCTACATTTTCCTCGATTTTTTTTTCTTAGCACTATACCATACAGCCTTCCCATTGTTGCTATGACACTTATGCCTCTATAGTTTTCGCAGTCTTTTCTATCGCCCTTTTCAAATATCGATGTAAATTGTTTTTTTCCATTTCACCGGTAAATCTTCTCCATTTATAACCTTGACGAACATTCTTCCTATCATTCTCATAAGTTTTTCGGTTCCGTACTTTATTAGTTCCGCTAGAGTTTACTGCTTTCCTTACTTCTGCTGCCGTTACAGTAATTCTATTTTCTGTTTCTGTCTCTATTACTTCTTCATCGTTATTCAGGAATTCTTGTCTACGTTCCGTAAGTACGTTTTTATAGTGTGTCTCCCATTCATTAGCTTGTATGTATTGAATATAGGTTTTATCGTTTCTATTCGTTCGTAATTATTTAATTACATTCCATGCTTCTGAACTCCTAGCTCCTCCTATGAATTGGTCTACATTTCTACACCTGTTTTCCCATGCTTCATTTTTCTCTTTGCTGACTATTTCCTTCACTTCCTTGTTCTTCTCTCTGTAGTTTCTGTAATCTTCTTCTTTTTTCTTGGACATCCATTTGTTAAATATTTTTTTCTTTGCTTTTATCTCTTCTATCATCTCTTCCTTCATGCCCCATGTGTATGTATTATTTCTCTGTTCAGTCTCTCCTAGGGCTTCTAGTGCTGCTTGGAGCATAGCTTCTTTTATGTGTTCATATGTGATGTTTACTTCTTCATCATACCTAAATTCTATTAACTTTTAATCTAGACGTTGCTTGTATAGGTTCCTTATCGATTCGACCTGTAATAATTGAATTCTGAATTTTTTTTCTTACTTATTTGTGTTGTCGTAATTGTCTCTTCTGTCTTTGTTGGCATTTTGGCTCCTGTCCATGGGAATTTCATTTTTGCTACCAGTAGTTTATGGTTCGTTCCACACTCCGCTCCTCTCTGAACTCTGACGTCTTTTATTATAATTGTTGTTCTGTTCCTTATTATTACATAGTCAATTATCGACCTCAGATTTCTTGTTTCCTGTGTCCTTGTTTGTTTCTGTGTTTCCTTGTTTTTTGGTTTTATATTAGAGCAAATTCAAACACGTCTACCCTGGAGAAGAGATATTTTAAAATATTCACAAAAAATTTCGTAACCAAAACGAATCCTTATTTCATGTTTTGATTACGAAATTGCATAAAAAATTATACGCAATAAACATCACAAAATTTAAATTTGTTTTCAAAATTCCGAGATATCATATATCTTAATTAAAAATCTAAGTCCAGATCTCAATTTCCCATGAAATTTTGATTAAAAGAAAATGTTAATGACGTTTTTAGGCATAATATTCTTTTTTTTTAATTTGTTGTATAATACATAAATTATTAACTGTAGAACTCCATATTATGTTTTGAAAATACATTTTCCCTCACTTTTAGTGGTTTCTATTTAGCCTATAGCCTACATATTATTTGTTTTCCAATCTGGTTTAATATTACATGTTATATTCTACAACATAGGCTTAAAGTTACCATTCTAGCTAATTTGCAAAATATTTGCTTATTATTTTATACAATTTATTTAGTTCTATGTTATGTTTTAACAGTTTTATTTTCTAGTAAAACAAAATACAAAACTATATTACCTTACTATTACAATTTGCTGTATAGTTTTGCAAGATTTTGATTTACAATTTATTTAACATTAAAACCCAATATGTTGATAAATAACATTTTACTATTTATAGTATACATTTTTAAAATACTCAGTGTTATTATG
Source organism: Magicicada septendecula (assembly GCA_034769895.1). Lineage (NCBI taxonomy): Eukaryota > Metazoa > Arthropoda > Insecta > Hemiptera > Cicadidae > Magicicada > Magicicada septendecula. The sequence continues at coordinate 398,912,324 of CM068369.1, read as the reverse complement.
TAGTTATACAGTAACGTAACACTGTTATTACTGTTATATCTTAACTCTACCCAACCTTACAGTTCTTTGGTTAGATTGGTGCTTTCTACACTGTATAATGTTTCTAAATTATATTACATTAATCATGATTACAATATATCAACCTGTTAGCTATGATATACTATTTTACACAATCAATTTTACTGTCTCTTAAATTGAGGAGGAAGATTTCCCTTTTTAATTTATTCTGGCTTTCGTATGCAATGTTACGTTACATAACAATATATATGTATGTGTGTGTGTGTGTGTGTATGTGTGTGTGTATGTGTGCGTATGGGCATAATTTGTTAATGTAATTTAAAAATAAATTTAAAAAAATTTATTTACAGAATAAATTGTAATTGTATAAAAATTAAACAACTTTTTCCAAATAATTTTTTATAGTCGACTAAAACATTTTATGAGAGTGGATGTGTATAGTAGCTGGGAAATCGTAAATGTATTGCCGGCCATAGAAACTACGCCATTTAAACTCGCTTCCCGGCGTAATCAAAATAATCCTGCCTTTTCTACTGTTTCTCTCCCCCTCAGAAGATCTGGCAGGGCGATAACTAGTAATCGCTTCTAGTAACACCAATTCCTTAGCCATTGAAAGTCGTCGTTGAACAGGAAATTTCATATTTATCCGGTGAAAAGCAGAGAAAATATGTCAGTAACAAACAAGTTTCAGTATTGAAAGTCACAAAAGTAAAAACATGATTATAATAAATATGATACGGCTTACGAAGTTCATATAAAATAAAATATGCAATAACAGAAAGTCTAAACGCTGTGTGATTTCTCAGGATTCCGCAACGCTCCTGCTTCTGGAACGAACATTTTGGTGTATAAATGAACATGATGAACATATTTTTGTAGTGGATTTAAATTAATGTCCTAAGATTAGCCAAGAGAAGAGAAACTTTTACATGTCTGCAATGGTAGGGACAGCCAACTATTCGATCAAATAACTGATCCTGACCGAAGAAGATGTAGAAAGGTCAGGAGAAGAAGAACTCTGTTGTTGGTTGCAGAAACGGGACAAGAAGAGTGACAAAAGTAATAACTTTTGTGGGGACAGAAGGCATGAATGGAAAATTAACTTTGCTTGCCACGGAGAGTCCTGCGTTTGTTATTGAGTTAAAGGTTACGTTCCTGGGGAAGCCATTTTAGATGTAGAAATAACTGGACATAAATACGATTTAGAAATCGGAAGAAAAGACATACTGAACTTGTAAGTGGAAGAGTTAGGTGGTGGAAAGCACTTGTTACAGACTATGATAATGTTGGTGAAGAGCAGGTTACACTGGAAGCGAACTGGAAAGGCAAAATGGAATTGAAGAAGAGAGCTGTTTACGAATGACGGATAAAGTACTCTGGAAGAAGTAAACGGTATTTCGGTGACAAATGTAGGACGAAAATGCAAGAAATTTTATCAGTTTCATTGCGGATTGTCTTAAGGAGGGAGCGGTGCTACGCTGAAGAATAAATAACGCGTGTGACTAAGTGACGCCCTGCAGGCAACATGTGAGCGGCAGGATTCCGCAACGGTCGGGCTCCTTCTCCTTCTTTCCAGACCCGCCTTTCAAATTGTGGTCAATTATTCTACCCTGTATTCAAACCAGTTTCATCACATACTATACCTAATTATAAAAGCGCGTTTCAGAAGTGGCAAGTCAGTGTGAACTTACGAAGGGGAGCGATAAGGCGTTCAGTTGTTGTTCTGGTGTAATACTAGTATAAAGTAATGATTGTAAATATTCTTAGATGTCTTCTATAATTGGTGACTTGTGTCGGTACAGCGTTAATTAGGTTGTATTTATTGCTTATTATAATACTACGTGTTGTACAATTGTGAATTAAAAATTGTTTATATATGAGTAGTTTTGTCTATTTTAAACTGTAAGTAAAATTATCAACTTTGTCGTATTTTGTTGCTTCTCTGCTATGTACAATTTTCCCTCGAGGGAAAATTGTACATAGCAGAGAAGCAACAAAATACGACAAAGTTGTTATGAAGATTGCTAACACAGATAAAATAGCTGATGTAAGTAAAATTCTATATACAGAATTCTCTGGTGGTCAATTATTTGAACGCCATTGTTTCAAGACGACTCTTTTGTGCTATCGCCGTAATAGTAGGCTACTGTTTACGCCATAAAATGTAAGCATTATACTTTGCGTTCCAGGATGTTTTTATTACAACTCATAAAAGTATTCGTTTTGCCAAAGTACTTATAAGAGAACTTTAATAAACGTAGGTATAAAAAATTCTTTTTCCTAATTATGGCAAATCAAAAACTTTTCCTTATTTTGCGGTAAAGATAAAAACAATACGATATTGTAGCAACGGAAAATAGAGAACATACGATACATTAGGAAAATAGAGAACACTGAATTCCATATAAAAAATTCAGTGTAAAAAGCATCCTCTAAACCTATTATGCCTATAAAATAATTTATAGTCTTATAAAAATTAATAAAATGCAATTTACAGATAATTTTACTGATTTTCATAGAAAGAATTAAATCTAAAGACAAGAACTAACAAGTTTTTTTTTTGTATGATACCTTTTCTAAATTTTGTATCAATATTTTATCCGCATAGACCAAGTGTGTCACTTTAATTTTGAGGCCTTGTGTTTAATGTGTGTGTGTGTGTGTGTGTGTGTGTGTGTGTGTGTGTGTGTGTGTGTGTAAATTTCCTTGCATACTGCGTAAATATGAAAGTAATATTATAGTAGTAATTTGTCAATATTTTCTCACTTGCTTCAAATGTAAGTGAAAAATAATATATATAATCTGACTAAATGTACACGGTTTAAGTTTAGAGATATCGTCATTAGTAATACATAGATCTGACTAAACTTAATAAAGTTTATACTAAATACAGTAAAAATTAATTACAATTTAAAGTGTCCACGTTTTTCATTGTACATTAGCATTTGTTATTTCTACTGCTGCATTAAGAGGAACAAAGTAAAAGCCGCTTTATACTGCTAATTAATTTATTCTTGGAAGTGTTGATTTTATGTGCCCCTCTTAAATGCGTTTCATGATTAATTAGGTTGTAAAACCTTTGCGTTCAAAGACGCTTACTTGTAAAAGAAAATTAAATAGACAAACTCTTTAAAACTATAATACTTCCTTCTATAATGCTTTGTTCTACAAGACTTCATTAACTAGTTTTCATATTTCTCAAAAATATTACTCGTATTAATTTAAAATAGTAGAAATTTTGGCGACTAGATAAAATAAGGGAATAATATAGAAGGACGTTCAGGTAGTGTTGTTAGAATCTGTTTCGTAAAACACTTTGTCTCTTAAGACGAATTTATTTGTTGAAAAGATAAACAAGTGTCTCACATTCTCAAACAATTTTTAACAAAAAGAAAAATTCTGTTGTCTCTTACGAAATTTTAATCAGATTTTTTGTTCATAATACAGTATTTTGATCTCAAAGATTCCGTTGATTAATTTTAAGTCGCTTATCTCTTTCCACTAGCTGAGGCATTTTAGCATTTCTAATATTTTCATAATACTGTCGTCATCTCTTTAGTTTAATAGAGAAGGTTAATAACCTGTATGTGACTGTGTTACTAATAAAACAGACGTTGTACTTTACATTGTATGTAAAACAGAATACAATTTCGTGAGGAGTTAATACAATATAATTAACCTGAATAATGTCATATATCCCTGGACACGAAGTAAAACATGTACATGCCTGTGCTATCATTCTTACAAATATGACATCTCTGACTATACGGTTTTGTAATTATACCCTTATAATACCATCATCACTCATGATCATATAATACGTGTAACAGTCATTACGTTTTATATAATATCAAATCTAAAAATTAGGGAGAATACTATAGGAGACAAATAGAGAAACCGTTGGGACAACTATAGGTGAAAACAAAATATACAGTCAAACTGACACATTATCGCAATAAATGTATCTGTATTGTAACAAAATAAAAATTTCTGTGGTGTTCGGAGTTACAAAAAATTATAATTAAAAATTTTTGTAAAAAATAAAAAAAATTTATTTTGTATTTATTAATTTATTTATTATTTCTTATGTATTTATTTATTAATTTAATTAAATTAATAGCTTATAACCAGAATTGGTTTTCCCCGTTAACTAGATTATCTCCGGTAATAATCGATTAGCGGTCTTTCGTTATTCTATGAGGGTACTCCTTCAGTGATGTTATTTCTTCCTTTTCTTGGAGTCCAAGTGTCAAATATTATCTAAACTTCTTCTATCTATATTTTTACCAATAAATGAAACTCAAAATTATAATATTCAAGGAATTTATTAAAATTATTGAGACTAATCGATTTTGAATCGATTAGTTAATCGACAAATCACAAACTCGTATCTCAGGGCGTTTGGTTTGGTTATAGAAATTATTAAAGTTAAATTACAGGTTCTTTGAGCTGTTATTATAATAGTCAGAGAAAGGCAAAGCTGAAAAGTATAATGCTTACAATAAAAAACTTCTTAATTATAAAAAATATAAATATTATTTTAAATATAAATGTTAATAAATTAGATTTCTAGAACCAGACTCATAATGCTGTTCTGCCATCACCGCAGAGGATCCTGGGAGTAGTCCAAAATGGCCGCCCCCGTGCTGAATGTATACGAGGCGTCTTCACTGCAGAATTCTTTCAAATAAATGTTGGTTATTGGTGTATTCCTCTTCCAAGCAGTAGTGGCTAATTCCTCTTCATCACAGTGTAATTATTCGGGAGTAGTGGTCAGTTGTTCGGCATGGCAATCAGTGTTCAATGTGTTCTTGTTCCAATGGTTGTGAGATTTTACAATGTCCAATTTTGTGTCGATAAAATTTTGAATTCACGTTTATATAGTTCTGTTATCTGGATGACGACTTCAAATTTTCATAAATAGATTAATTTGGTTGACTTCAGGTTAACTCAGTGTTGATTAATCGTATTTTTCTATTTCTCGGGGTTACTTTTTATAGGTTTAGTTATATCCGAAAATTATCTTCTTTCTTTTTTAATGAATTCATTTGTCTGATACCATTTCGAAGTGTACGTCTCAACGTGTAACAATGAACTAACTCTCTTTCTTCTCCATACAATAGGTCCAGGCCGATTTAATATTAAATCTACATCGTTTTAACCAGATGGCATTTCCGCCTAAATAATTGACTTTTGCATTATATGATTAATTACATTTTGCTTATTACTTAATTTTATTAAATACTGATTACATATCCAATTTCCTTATTTAATTCTGTGTTATTTAATATCAAACATGATATACTTTATAGTATTTTTTACCTCAAAAAATCATATTTACAGTATATTTGGATGTAGGCTTTAACTGTACTTCCTGTCACATTAAATGGTTTACAATTTCTGTTAGTGTCTAATTAACATTGAACAAGATCATTGATTGTCTTATTATAGGTTGATTTCTTTAATTCTCTGTAGTTTTATGATTTGGTTAACTAATTTAAATATTATCCTTAATTTAGGCTTTTCCTTGAGATTCCAGTGTTATTACACTTGAATCTTTTCTAATAATATTTTATACATTTCTTCAATACCTTTACAATGTATTGTTACAGTTATATATAATTTTCATCAATTTAATTAATTTCCTTACCTTATTCATTAATTATAAGGTTGTTGACATTTACCATTTGGCCGAGATTTTACATGTGTTCACATACAATGTTTATTATTATTACAGCTTGCTAATACCCTTTCTGACACATTATTCTTTTAAAATCTTAATTAAAATTCCCTTACTTAATTACATTAATATTTTTTATTGATTAATACTATTAAAACATAACAAATATTTTATAACAAAAAAATTATATTTAATCTCAGACATTCAAGCCTTGAGTTCAATGAACTGTTAATATAAACAAAACACATCTGTTTTTTCATCATTTAAATTATTCCTTAAAATTAATTTTCATGCAGTCCTTGCTGTTTGTGTTTTATTTTAGGGATGTACCCTTGATCACTCCACTATTTATTGCATATTGTTATATTATTTTTCGTCATTTTGTCTGGTATTGTATGATAAAGAATTTTACTTATATGAGATCATCAGGATTCGCCTTTCATTATAAAATTAAATTGCACTGGTACATTTTTACATTTATATCTAGAACCTTTACTTAAATATATTACATTTACATTTATTCTTATTTTATTGCATTGTACTTTTCTTATTTATTTTCATCTTTTTTGGGGGTTTCTAATTTTATTACATGTGGTTGTTTTTCTAACACTTGTTCTTTTATTATGGATGTTTGTCTATCCTGGGCATTTCCTGACCTGCTCCTATACTACCTGGGTATAATTACTTTATACATTGGCCTATCATTATTTTTCTATAATTTCTTATATATTGCATGGTTATTTTTAATTTATTTTATCTCTTCGAACTATTATTTCACTACACTGTGGTCCTTGATTAATTTTTATAGTAGTTTTCATTGATGTCATTTTATTTTTATTTTATATATGATTATTTTTAAATTAGAGCAATGTGGATAATCTGTCATGCTACAGTATGCAAATATTATATGGGAATAACTAAGGAAATATTGTGACTGAAAATATCTAATAACTTTACGTAGATTTATACGGTAATTATATGTAAATTGATGAGCGTGCTAGTTAAACCTAATGTTATATATGTATATATATTGTTTCCTTTTTCTTTTCCTCCCTTTTAAAATGATCACTTAATTTTTTTAATCATATTGTTTAAAGAGTTATATGTTTATCTTATTTTCATATTGTATTCTTCTCGATGTTCGTCGCCCCTGCCGTAGTAAATACTCTTGTTGTACCTACCTGCAGTAACGGGCTGCCAAGTCGGTCAATGTCAGTGGTGCAATTATGTATACCAAGAAATTATTCAAGTTGTCACTTATTATAAGATATAAAGTCCAATAATATTTACTAATTTAACAAGTGTGTTATTTTAATTTGTTTAAACTGAATTGTGGGCGCCACCTGGATGTATCGCAAACTATATCCAGGAAAATTTATTTGAATAGAAAAAGATTTAAATCTTAAGTATTTATTTATGAAATGCTTGGTTAACTCTGTCTGATCATTCATTATTATTGATAATCGTATTGATTCGATTATTGTAGTTATTAAAAAAAATTGTAGGGTGAGATTACTCTCTCCTCTCTTTTAACTTAGAAGAGACAAATAATGTTATTATTTTTTAAATGTATTGGAATTAAATACAAAATTGTTTGTTGTTAACAAATCACAATTGTTTTATTAGGAACTCGATTTACTACTGAACATTAATACATAGAATAAAATTGAAAATTAAACCTGGCTTGGCTACTGTACTCAGTTGATTAGGCAATATTGACTCTAGGTTGACCACAACGGCTTTGGTTGTTTTTTCTCAAGGGCAGATTCTTTGAACGTATCAGATAAATCAATAATAATGCTACGTCTAGCGATGCTTCACAAACAAAATAAGAGTTTATGGCAGGTAAGGTCATAAGTATACAATCGTTAAGGATTGATGACTTGTTTATGTTCGAAATTGAGATTGGCTTTAATCAAATTATTTAATTACTTCAAATCAAGTATTTAGTAATGATAAAAATTGTTTCTTATTCCTTAAATAATGTGGTTATGGTGTGTGTGAGCTATTGTACACAACTGTAAACAATCAGGTTATGGGTTATTAATGTTTAAGTTCAAAATGTGTTAATGCACTGTACTCCCTTGGTTAAACAGTTCTCGATTGCTTTTTAAATCACTGCACTGTTTTAAAATTTATAAAAGGGCATATGATTCACTTGATAAAGATTCTTACTGTATACTTCGTACTGTTATTGCGCGCACTGCTTTCAAAGAATTACTGTGTTTTGGTTAGAATATTTCGTTCTGAGTGTCGCAGATTCACCTGATCGGGCCGGCAATTGGTAAGACTGATTTTCTAAAAGCCGTCTCCTCTCGTTTTTATCGTATAGCCTACTCACTGTATCGCCTGTTAGGTTCCAATTATCAAACGCGGCAATTTTCTTGGTCCAAAATTATGTCATAAATAACGTCAGTTTAATCAGCTTCCTATGAAAAATGTTCGATATTGTTATAGTCTATTGTTTTGGAAACATCTCGAAGCATTGTACTTCCGGATTTCTTATTTCTTCTTCTTCTTCACTCCGTTATTAAAATTCGCTAATTTACAATGGTTTTTCGTTTATAACTTTACAGTGTTAATTACAATGGTTATTACGTTAATAGCATCGCATAGCTTGCAATCAACTGATTATTTTGAGTACAAATATTGCCAGTATTTTTACATATTTAGTTGAAATAAATTACATTTTTGGTGGTTCGTACAATAGCAGTATACTACAATTTCTGCTTTTTACCTCTAATTACATATTATCTTGTGTGTTGAACGTTAACACAATATTTCTAAATACATTTCCAACAATTAACAATACAATTATAACCCTCAAATTAGAACAAAATACTGAAAATGCCATTCTAGGCCTAACATCTCTAAAGCCTACAACGTTTTTATTTGATTATTAACATATAATTCGATTCACTTACTGTTAAACATGTTATTTTTTATTGTAACACCTAGATTAATCCTTGTTTAATGATAATATGTACTCTTTGCCTCTTTATTTGATACATACTTTGAGTAAACCTACATAGCATCGTTCAATCTTTATTACCTAGGCTTGTTGTCCGAAAACTTATTTTGGTATTAATTATACTTATTTTGCAGCTATTATCAACTGAGCAAGTTTACATTAGTTGGTGGTTAATCTATGATACATGGTTCCTCAGCTGGTTTAGCTATTATTTTAAGTATTTATCTGTTACTAGTTATTAGCAATTGGCTACCTGACATGTCTATTATTTAACTATATTATTTCCTTATACAATCATAGTTATTATTGTTTATTACATGGGTGGTCATTTTTTATCAATAGTACTGGATCTTTTATAATACATTAGTATAATTTAGTTGCATTTGGGCAACTCTATGTTGACAAATAAATTTGTTTTAGATGCTCTTCAGCTAACTCTTTTTTACATAGTTTTCTCTTATTTACTACTGGTTATGTTTCTTTTAGGACATAATTTCCTTGACATTATTTGTTCCATTTTTATTCTTAACATTTATGTGGTCTTTGTTTAATAACTTAAGTACATTTTACATTTCATGACTTTTGTTGTGTAATTACATTTCATACCTTACTCTTTGTGATAATTAATACTGTTACTAATTAATTAATACTGTTACTTTTCCATTGATTTCATATTTTTTATTAGACATATAAAGTTAATTCTTTATTTTGATGGAATTACATATGATCCTTGATCACTACTTAATTCATAACAATTCAGTTTTCATGTGTTATTCTTGTTCCGATTGTCACATGACATGTTCTTATTTTTAACACGTACATTCATTATTTTTAACATTGGTCCTTTATGATTCTCCTTACTAACAGTGGTTCACTCTCTCAATACCTTATTCGAGTGTGATCTTTCTCCTTTTGTTTCATTCTATCTCACTTTACATATTGTTTATATACCATTTCACTGGTATTGGTGCTGTTCCTACCTGCTCACTTACCATATCTATTGGGTTTATCACGTTATTATGGTTTTCTTTGTTTTTCTCTTCTAATTTTTCTTTATAACTACTGTGTTGCACTACTTTCAATATTTAATTCTTCATCGACTGCTTTTGTTTTAATTTGGGATTGACATACTATGTTTATTATACACTTATCATCCATGGTTACTAGTACTCATGACTGGTGTTCTACTATTATACAGATTATAGGTCTATGGTGATGAAACGTACCGTCACTATATATATCGCGACAGTACAAATAAGTGATGTACTGAGCATTGAATATAAAAATTTAAATATACCTAATAAACTGTAAATAATTAATAATGTATTAGAAATAAGCATGTCAGGGATTGCAAGCTTGGCTCAGACAAAAATATGAACAGGTGTTTCGACCTGAATCGACGTGCACACACACACAAATGTAACTGAAAGTGTGTACACCAGTATTTTGCTAGTGTGTGTGAACGCAGGTCTATGCAGACGAGTTTACCACCGCAAGATGAATAATTGCATAATTACTGTTTTTCCGTAATTATTCATAAACTATAATTAAGAAGTCAAATCCAAAAACAAAATAAAATATAATAAAATTTACTAAATACTGTGTACGAAAACCACGCGAAGGTGACACACCGTACAAGTGTAATAGTGAAATAACTGTGTACAAATCGAAAGGGTTAAGTTGCAATGTCCGAAATTACAGTGAACATGTGTTAAAAAATAGTTATAAGATAAGTGTAAGAGTATACTTACAGGACTCTGCAATTCGCAGAAATATAAGAAATAGCGAAATTGACAAGGAGTGGGGGAACTGAACCCAGAAACAATTTCAGACATGTCTATTTCGTACCACTGCAGGTGTTAACCAAGACATGGGTATAAATAGGACACACAAGCTACAGTGGTTCTCTTTCTTAAATCATCCACGGTGCAGCGGGAGCTTATGCCCGTCCACACAGAATATTTAAATTTGTGTAAATAGTTTCATCCTTCCAGTTACATACAGTTATGTAACTGGATGGTAAACAAACCATAATTAAGTAGTAACAAAATTACATAAGAAGATCCACATAAGAAGATTAACTGACGTCCGAGACAGCACGAGGAGAAGTTCCAGAGAACGATACGACTCTGGACAAGAGAGAGAAGAGAGAGTCGACGCTGGACAAGAGGAGAAGAGAGAGTGATGCTGAAGTTCGAGACGAGGACGATAACAGAGGGATCCAATGATTGAGTATGATTGACGACGATAAGGTAATAAACAACTTATTTATCTCTTAATCGAACAATTAACGTAAAGACAATTAAGGACATTCTTGTTCTATTTAAAAGTAAGAGTCTATGTTTATTGTAAAATTTGAATTAAAATCATAGATGCTGTTGAAATAAGATTAACGTAAACAAGAGCTCAAATTAGTATTGAAATGAAAAGAATTCAAAGCATTTAAGTAAAAATTAGCGTTAAATATAAATCAGTACTGAGAAACAAAAGCTAAATTCAGTAACTATTGATATTTTGAGTTACATTGCAATATATAAGAAAATATTTAAATATTGATCTTTTGAAACACATTAATTGACTGAGTAGTCTGGAAATGAGATTTTTCGTTAATACAATAATTAGTAGAATAGAATATTTAGTCAGTAAGGATGTATATAGCATAAGCCTTACGGCATAATAACGAAATAATAACGAATGTTTTAAGTCGAAGTAAGTGCCCTGTGCACAATTTTATTAATATAAAATAAATTTGAAATACCGTTACAAGTTCCATAGAGTTCTTATTACAGATACACCTGAAATCCAAATTAAATGTTATATTGTTACATAATTTGTCCATCTTGAATGTGAGACCAGTCACGCCTATTTTATGTGTATCGTATCGTTGCATAAGAAATATCGCTTCCAACGAGGGGCATCACAAATGTAAATTATATTCTATTTGCAACGTTAAATACGTTACATAGTAATGGCGCTCCAAGATCGTGGGGCTATTCAAAAACAAATGTATTTGTATTTGAAATTAAATTCAAGTTTATTAAATACGTTACAATATATATATTGTAACGATAATATGTGGGGTTCGTTATCGGGTTCGGGTTACTTACGATCGAGATGTAGCCTCACCTCGGTTTCGTCTATTTGTAACCAGAGAATATTTCGTTACATACAATGTTATTGTGGATCAGTTTACTTGTATTTATGTAGCGTGCACTTGAATACACGGTCCGTTAGAAATGTCGACTTGTAATATGGATAAATGATGTAGCGACAAACTCGCACTGGAGTCGTCGATGTAAATTATAAATGTATTATGTCGAACGGCGAATGATTTCGTAAATTGCCGCTTACTCCCACTACGCTGCTTCTTTTACGTGACGTCACTCACCGATGCCAACTATCGGGTCAGCTACAACCTGTGAATTCTATTTACTAAATGTAACGGCAATAATAATGACTCACAATTATCATCAAACATATATCCTTGTGGAATCCTTTATTCGTAACAAACACTGGTTAACTTGTTTTAATAATTTTTAAACAGAATAATCGCAATTGTAGTACAAAACATAAGTCTTCTTTACCAGTTGGCAGCAGTAGCTGTTCAGTATTTCTTGAGATCAAAACAATGCTTTTTGTTAACGTTTTAAATAAAAATACATCAATTATGTCAGGGCGTATATGGTTCGGGGATTTATAATTATACAAAATATTACACTATTAATCAAAATACAAGTTCACAATCATGGGATATTACAACGTTAGAGTGATAGGTACACACAGAAATCGTATAGTGGTTGCCAGTTTTAAAAAGGTTATGTCTAAATCAGGCTTTTATAGTTATTATGTGAATTAAAAGTTCTTGTTGTGTTTAAAAGGTGTTAGTCTTATATGGTGTTATTAGTGGTTGTTTCTAGTGTTCGTGTTATATGGTGTCTGTAATTCAGTTGATTATTGCTTAAAATACGTGTATACAAGTGTATGTGTTGAAGTACGATATAATGAGATGTCAGATCACCAAATCCTTTTCTTGTACTCTTCTTGGTCGTAAATAGGTCCCACGTACACGTCAGATCTTCTCCTCGATCCTCGTCCACGTCAAATCTTCTTTCTGGTTATTATTCCTTCTCATCCAACTAATGGGTAGTCTTCTGTTGTTGCAAAACGTTTGTATAGTGTACTTCTAACAATATTTATCTATTGGTATTGTTTTTTCACACTTTATAACATATAATTTAAGACGATTTAAGAACGCGTCTATCTGCTAAGATCGTTGGCAAAGAAGTCTCATTTTATTTATCCGAAATTTCTGGTTGCTATGGGTAAACTTGGAACCTGGTTGGTCAATCCGAATAGACATTGTCATAAACTTTTATTATTTCAGAATCTAAATTTGTTCAAAATCTTTAATTTAACGTAACTTTTCTATACTGAATAGGAGTTTAAAACCATTATCAGCATTATTTTGATCTTCACATGTGTTATATTTAGACACCAAACATGCCTGTTTTTGCTTAAGAACTATGGATGTTACAATTTTGTTATTTGGAATTTTCTTAAATAACTTGATATGTGTTATTTTGGTTCTATATTCCGTGTATACATTATTATCTATAAATACATCAACCCTTTCACATTTGCTTTACAAAATTTCTAATATAATTGTTCAAAATTTACTAAATTTGGTTTCACCTGGCCTATGTAATAGTATTATTTTCATCATCATGTTATAACATCTCTAACAATTAAATTAACTTCTAACATTCATCAAAATGGTTTAACATATAACGTTATTTTGACAACACAAAGTATATATTATTCTAATATTTAAATTCATGTCCACATGGCTATGATTATACCACTTCCTTGTACAAATAATTGTTTTCTACTCAAACTGTATAGGTGTTTGACATTTAACAAAACATCTTTGTATTGTCCATTCTGCTTGGTTAATTAATTTATTTACCATGGCTTAATATCAGCTCTATTGGTATATTTGTGAACACAACATAAACAAAAAATGGAATTAATATCATAAAATTGGCATCCCTTTAAACTGACTGTATCATCTGTTACATACAAAAAACACAACACAAATACTATTATATAAAACACTGTGCTATAACATAAAACATGCACATTTAACAAAACAAATTATATACTAATTATTTAGTCCTTTGTCAGCTAATTTATGAATTATTCTGACACTGTCCATGTCATATTTACTATTCACATGGGTTTAAACATCTGTATACTTACAGATGTTTTGTGTTACAAAAATTACAATAAAGTGAACACTGTTGCTCTACCTCACACACAGTTCTAATAATCTGGTTACATTTATTGTTTATCTGGGTTTTACTCTTGTTATGAATGTAATTGTGACCATGTTATAATTTGTTGTTTACAGGACAACTCTATGAACTCTATATGTGACACTTTTTGTATGGTTCTTGTATCTATAATCATGTGTATCTATATTTTTGTTACATTGATTAACTTAATTATTTAACAATATTTCTCTTACATAATATTATATGTTTGGGTCTATTATCCCTCACTTTGCATTTTGATTATTTGGATTTAATGATACATCAACTGAAACCATTTGTTTCTTTCTAGTCCTGGTTCATAAATTGTTTGTCTTTACAATTCTTTGTTCGGTCAATACTGAAAGTTTATTGTCATAGCTGGGGTTTGAAAATATCTGCATCACTTAGCCTAAATCATTAATTTGGGTACGGTCAGTTGTCTTACTAGTCAGTCTGAAATTGTCAGTCGTTCTTCTTCACTATCATCTTTGAAGATATTGTTCTTCTTGTCAGCTTCTTAATCAAAGTCTTCATTAAGTCAGGTACGGTATTATGTTGTTCCAAATGTCATGTTACATATTACCCTGCCACCAAATTTGATCATTTTAATAAAATATTGTTTTTGTTGAAATTATCAATTACCTTCTTTTTCATATTATCATTTGTTATTCTTATTATGATCTGGTATGCTTGTCTTTAATTATAAGTGTTCTATCCCTGGAACATGTTACTTCCCTAACTAATTAATCACCATATATTCTGGAATCAGTCGGGTGGCTCTCTTGACCTAATACCCCGCTGTCCTTACAATACATAATACATAAATAATATCGATTGCGGGAGCTATCTCGTCAGTCAATCACATTTAATAATCACTAGTCTATTCACGACTAAAATAAATAAAATAATATAATATATTCTTGGGATTGTTCACTCAGTCTAACTTCTCAGATCTAAATATTTCTTTCCATTGATTCTTTCAGGTGTTTATTTTCTTGTGGCGATATTACTAACATTTTTTTTTTCAATTGGCACTATCTTCCCTCCTTCTTTATCAGTACTGCTTAATCTTCATTTTTTCATTCACTATCTTCATTTAAATTAAAACATAACAAGTATTGCATCTTCAGTTGTTCTTGATCCTCTCACAATCATGATAGGTTATTTGCAATAAATTCGTTTCTAGTCTTGTCTCATTTTCATCGTCGACTGTCTACATTTGTCCTTTCTTATTCATTTTATATCACTATGGTTTCTTCTAATTTATGGATGTTGCATCCTTCTTTTATATTCCAATAATGAGTTCATATCTGTGTTTAATAAGAGGTGCTTGTTTTGTTTAGAATTTGGAAATTTATTCCCAGTTGTTTATCTGCTTGATTCATTATAACATTATCAACTGTACTGTAAGTTGTCCTTACTATTCATTTGAATTCTGATATATTCAAATTTGTTTATTTGGCTTGATTTAAAGTTATATTTTGGATTATCAAAGTTGGTTAGATGAGCTTACTATGTTCTTTGAGTTTTGAGGTTTTATAATAATAAATTCTTCACTTCCAAATTAATTCTCATAAATAATTAGTTGTAAGTTGTTCTTACTATTTCTTTAGAATTTTGAGGTTTTATAATAATAAATTCTTCAATTCCAAATTAATTCTCATAAATAATTAGTTGTAAGTTGTTCTTACTATTTCTTTAGAATTTTGTTGATTTTATAAACTATGTTTATTAGGTTCATAATACATTTTTAAGGAAACTTGGTTGTATGTTCCCTTAATCTTTTTTGTTTCCACATCACTAATGACATAAGTATTATTGTTATTGTTTTTTATAACCACATATGGTCCATTATACAGTAATAATAGCTTTTTTGCTATTCCTTCCTTAGAACTTGGCAATTCGCGGTTTTTCAACAATACCTTATCTCCAATCTTGTACTGGATCACTTTCTGCTGAGTTATTTTGTATTTTTTCCTTCTTTTCTCCACTTGTTCATTCAGTTTGCTGTGGAATCTCACGTTGTCGAACTGGTAATCTGGGTTGTTTGGGAAATTGATTATTTCACTAATTTCTCTGGGTGGTAGTCTTTCATGCATTATGGTATATGGAGTATCTTGTATTGCTTCATGGTAAGCTAAGTTGATAAAGCTCTCAGTTTGTGTAATGTAGTCACTCCACTTCTGGTGTTTATCAAAACAATATGTCCTGAGTATACGGCCGACCTCCCTCAGTACTCTTTCCGCCGGGTTGCTATTTGGGTGATAGACAGATGTTTTATATGTCTTGACACCTAAGTCTAACAAAGTCTCTTTCCATACCCTCCCTCGAAACTGAGTTCCATGATCGGTAATAATTGATCGTGGAGCTCCTAACTCTTGTATGTATTGTTGGATCACTATTTGCAAAATCTTTTTTGTAGTTGCCCGATTAATGGGGTATAGTTTTGTAAACTTAGAGTAATGGTCGAACATTATTATAATGAATTTATACTGTTTTCTCCCTCCACTACGAGGTAACGGACCACACACATCTAAAAATACTCTCTCTAATTTACCAGTTGATGTAATAGGTTGCATAATTCCTTCTGTTTTTTCATTATTGCATTTTGCCAATTGACAGATGTGACACTGCCGAATACATTCTCTAACTCTTCTGTTGATATTCTTAATGTAAGTGTGTTCCTCAAGTGCCTTCATTACTTTTAATGCACCCATATGCCCATATCGGCTATGGTAGTCCAATATTAATTCTGTTTCTAAAGCTTTAGGTATCACCACCTTCCATGAGCCTTGGTTATTATTTGGTTTGTAAAATAATATGTCTTCATGTAGACAATAATATGCAGTGATTTTTTCATCCTGTTGGATCAGTCTTTGTCTAAAATTGTTGATTTTGGTATCCTCGGTTTGTTGTTGTGCAATGGATTTCATGATGTTTTCCAAATCTGACTTGTTTTTTATTATAGTGTATACCTTGATGACTGTTTCTTTTTCCCCTTCAAAAGTTTGTTGTTCTATGTTAATCCGGGACAATATATCTGCAGCAATATTCTGTTTTCCTGGAACATACTCCCAATTTATATGGTACTCCTGTAGTGCGAGTATCCACCTTGTCAATCTCCCATGGTTGATCTTGCAATTTTTTAGGAAAGATATTGACTTATGATCGCTCCTCACGGTTATCGGGTATCCAAGAATGTAGGTTCTGAATTTCCCACAAGCGAATACAACGCTTAAAAACTCTTTTTCTGTTACACTATAATTGCGTTCACATCCATTAAGTATTCTGCTTGCAAAACTCACCACCTGATGTTCTCCCTCACTATCTTCTTGATATAATACAGATCCTAAACTTATATCACTGGCATCACAGTTCATGAAGAAAGGTTGATTGAAATTAGGATGTCTTAATACAACTGAACTCAGGAAATTATGTTTAATCATTTGGAGTAAATTGTCTTGTTCCTGTCCCCAGGACCATTTGTTCTTAGAGGATAATTGTGGAGAAAACTTTGCTGTCATTTCAGAATAATTTCTCTGAAACTTCCTAGAATAATTGCAAAGTCCCAGAAATGATTGAAGTTGCTTTTTATTTTTAGGACTTGGGAACTTCTGGATAGCTTCAATTTTTTCATTGGATGGCGTTATTCCTTGTCTTGTTAGGTTAAAACCCAGGAATTGGACTTCACTGGCAATAAGCTTAGATTTTTGAAGTTTTAGTGTAACATTATTGTCTGATAGTTTTTGTAATACTTGTCCTACTCTGTCACAATGGTCTTCCCAATTCACTGAAGTAATCAACAAGTCATCAACATAGACTGTGGTATAGGGAATAGTATCTGGACCCAACACCTGATCCATACATCTTACGAATACAGCTACCGAATTTACCAGTCCAAACGGTAGTCTCTTGAACTGATAGTTCCTTCCTTCGAAAATAAAGGCGACGTACTTTCGACTATCTGGGTGTAGCTCCACCTGCCAATACCCACATACCGTATCCCAGGTGCTAATAAATTGTATGCCATTGAACTTTTTCAGTATCTCCTCAATCTCTCCGGGAGATGTTCTGTCATTAACTATGATCTAATTAATCTCTCTAGCATCTAAGCAGAGTCGTACTTTGCCATCTTTCTTTGGAACTGCTATTAACGGACTGGTATATGGGGAACAGCTATATTCAATAATGTCTTCTGCTATCATTTTGTCTAGTTCAGTCCTCACTGCTTCTTTTAATGCATAAGCAACGGGATATGATTTTTTATTAAAATTGACAGGCTCCTTGAATTGTAATGTAAATTGATAATCCTTTACCTTGCCAGGTACATCAGAGAAAACATCGCGGTATTTATTATATATTGAAATTAACTTTTCTATTTGTTGTGTGGTTAGATTACATTCATTTTGTTCTGAACGAAATTGTCGGATCTCTTCTAATTTTTCCAACCATAAACTACCTTCACACCCAAAGTATTCCCTTCTTACATTCCATGACTCATCTTGGTTATTATGGAATTTTCTTATACTGTTGCATGAAGGTACATTTTTGTTTTCTACCAATTTTGCTGTCCATTCTATATTATCCACCTTTAATGACACTATGGCTTGTCTCATGTCAATTATTGCTGAGTATTTTCTCAAAATATCACAGCCTATTAGTAGATTAAATGGTAGGTTACTAGCTATTAGAAAAATCATAGGTATAGCTACATTTCTGCTGGTCACTGTTAATGATACCTGTTTTCTTATTGACTTGTTTTGCCTTCCAGTGGCTCCGATTAAAATTATATTTTGAATTGGTAAAGTTGGTAAGATGGCCTTACTATATTTTTGAATTTTGAGGTATTCATTGTTGTCGATTAACGACACGTTTGCGCCCGTATCTATCATACATCTTGTCTCCAGTCCATTCACTTGGGCGATGATATAAACAATCTCATTATTTGAATTATTTTGTGTTATCGAGTCTTCGTTCAGTAGCTCTTCTCTAACATTCTTTAGGAAATGATTTTGCACTATTGTCAACGTATCGTCAGTCGTTTTGTCTCGTCCTAGTAAGTACCCAAATTGCCGGTTCAGTGATGGGACCTGGTGGATTTTCACTGCCGCAGTTCGTTTAAATCAGGGCTGATCTCCTCAGTCCCGTTGTCTGATTGACTGGGTCTGTCTCTGTTCTGCGCCTCTCGTACCTCAATGGCGTTATTATTGAACGTCACTGAATTTCGATTATTTCTGTTGTCATCGCAGCTTCTACTTCTTCGATGTTCATCGCGGTAGTGCTGGTTACTCTCCTCCTGAAAACTTCTTCCACGGTTTCCATTATAGTTTGCTCGTCCCTGGTACCAACGTCTTCCCACATCCCTGTCGTCAACACTTACATAGTTTACTTGTCTTCTATATGTTTGATTTTGACTGTTATTATTGCCGTTATTATTGTGCCTGTATCGATTATCATAGTTGTTATTATAACCCCGGTTGTTCTGGTACTGGTGGTCTCTGTCATTGGCACGCTGGTATCCATTGTTGTTATTATTTGTAGGAGGGCTACGGTAGTAGTGGTTGTTGTTATTGTTGTTATTATTTACGTTATTTCGTGGATAGTTATTGGTGTTATTCTGGTTTTGGTAACCGCGCTGATATTGGTTACCGTTGTAGTTATAACTATTGTTTGGTCGTTGTCCATTATTTTCATATGGGGCGTCGCGGCGACCATTATTTCTGTTTATTTCATCATTCCTCCGTCTATACTGGAGGAAGTTCTTCTCCTGTTCCATCTCTGCCAATAATGTTGACATCTCCTCGATGGTTTGTATGCGTCCATTTATTCGGCCTCTTGTAATTTCGCCACCATAGTGGTATGCTAATAGCCGCACTAAACATTCCGTAGGGATTGCAGGCTCTAAATGTCTGGCTATATTTATTTTGCCAAGGAAATATGCGGTTGGGGTTTGCTTGCCGTGCAGGTCATATCTGCCCAATCCTATGTCACTCCTTATCATGTGTTGTGTGGCATCGGACCAATATTTGGATTTGAACTGTTTCTTAAATTCCTGGAATTTCTGTATACCCGGCCGCATCGCCGTCCACCAATTGTCATATACCTTTCGGAACATCTCGTCCAACATGCTCCTTATCACAAACCATCTGTCTTCTCCGGTTTTGGCTATCTTCTCTTCGACTCGTTCTAAAAATAACATGGGGTTTCTTCTATAGTTTTGAAAATCGATCACCTCTCGATTTTCCTCGCATGTGGTATCGACACCGGTACACTGTCTGTTTTTTAAGGAATTGATTTCGTCTCTATGAGCAGTTGTTTGGTCTTGTACTCGATTGAGACTATTACTCATATCTTCCAACCTCTCTCCCATCACTGCTTGGTTGGTTCTGATATTTTCAACTCGTCCATTCGTTTCTTCCCGGACGCTCAGTATCTCTTGGTTCATCCGCTCACACTTTTCCTTGGTCTCGGATTCCACCCTTTTAATTTCAGTTACCGGTTCTTCCAGCTTCTTGTCCCATTCTTCCTGCAATTGCCGGCTATTAGTTTCCATCTTGTTATTCCACTCTTCTTTTAATGACTCTCTGTGTTCACCTAATTTTTTCATGGTCTCTTGGTAATTTTCCTTCAATTCTTCCCTCAATGCTTTATTATTTGCGTCAATTTTCTCCTCCATTTTCTTGCTATTCTCTTTCAATTCTCCCATTTTTTCTTCAATTGTCTTATTAGTCTCTTCAAATTTTTGGCTTAATTCCTCCGTAGACTGTTTATTTTCCGTTTTTGATTCCTCTATTTTCTTACCCAAGTCTTCCTTCAATTTTTCTAAGTTTTTATTAGTATTCTCCGTAGACTGTTTACTGTCCTTTTTTAATTCTTTTAAATATTCCATAATGCTCTTCAGGTCGATGGTCTCTGTGACTTTGTCCGGTTCTTGTTTATCTCCTCGGTCCTCTCTTATTATTACTTCTACTTCTTCGACCGGTGTCGCTTCTTTATCTTCTATATTTAACTCGTCTACCTTCTCGGTTTCGGCCGCTCGTTTTCGCGATACCTCTCGCTTCCTCATCTTGTTTATTTTGGTTTATCTGTCTATTAATAATAATTTAATTTATATTAAATTACACGCCTCACACGTTGGTGCCCCAATTCTGTAACGATAATATGTGGGGTTCGTTATCGGGTTCGGGTTACTTACGATCGAGATGTAGCCTCACCTCGGTTTCGTCTATTTGTAACCAGAGAATATTTCGTTACATACAATGTTATTGTGGATCAGTTTACTTGTATTTATGTAGCGTGCACTTGAATACACGGTCCGTTAGAAATGTCGACTTGTAATATGGATAAATGATGTAGCGACAAACTCGCACTGGAGTCGTCGATGTAAATTATAAATGTATTATGTCGAACGGCGAATGATTTCGTAAATTGCCGCTTACTCCCACTACGCTGCTTCTTTTACGTGACGTCACTCACCGATGCCAACTATCGGGTCAGCTACAACCTGTGAATTCTATTTACTAAATGTAACGGCAATAATAATGACTCACAATTATCATCAAACATATATCCTTGTGGAATCCTTTATTCGTAACAAACACTGGTTAACTTGTTTTAATAATTTTTAAACAGAATAATCGCAATTGTAGTACAAAACATAAGTCTTCTTTACCAGTTGGCAGCAGTAGCTGTTCAGTATTTCTTGAGATCAAAACAATGCTTTTTGTTAACGTTTTAAATAAAAATACATCAATTATGTCAGGGCGTATATGGTTCGGGGATTTATAATTATACAAAATATTACACTATTAATCAAAATACAAGTTCACAATCATGGGATATTACAACGTTAGAGTGATAGGTACACACAGAAATCGTATAGTGGTTGCCAGTTTTAAAAAGGTTATGTCTAAATCAGGCTTTTATAGTTATTATGTGAATTAAAAGTTCTTGTTGTGTTTAAAAGGTGTTAGTCTTATATGGTGTTATTAGTGGTTGTTTCTAGTGTTCGTGTTATATGGTGTCTGTAATTCAGTTGATTATTGCTTAAAATACGTGTATACAAGTGTATGTGTTGAAGTACGATATAATGAGATGTCAGATCACCAAATCCTTTTCTTGTACTCTTCTTGGTCGTAAATAGGTCCCACGTACACGTCAGATCTTCTCCTCGATCCTCGTCCACGTCAAATCTTCTTTCTGGTTATTATTCCTTCTCATCCATCTAATGGGTAGTCTTCTGTTGTTGCAAAACGTTTGTATAGTGTACTTCTAACAATATTTATCTATTGGTATTGTTTTTTCACACTTTATAACATATAATTTAAGACGATTTAAGAACGCGTCTATCTGCTAAGATCGTTGACAAAGAAGTCTCATTTTATTTATCCGAAATTTCTGGTTGCTATGGGTAAACTTGGAACCTGGTTGGTCAATCCGAATAGACATTGTCATAAACTTTTATTATTTCAGAATCTAAATTTGTTCAAAATCTTTAATTTAACGTAACTTTTCTATACTGAATAGGAGTTTAAAACCATTATCAGCATTATTTTGATCTTCACATGTGTTATATTTAGACACCAAACATGCCTGTTTTTGCTTAAGAACTATGGATGTTACAATTTTGTTATTTGGAATTTTCTTAAATAACTTGATATGTGTTATTTTGGTTCTATATTCCGTGTATACATTATTATCTATAAATACATCAACCCTTTCACATTTGCTTTACAAAATTTCTAATATAATTGTTCAAAATTTACTAAATTTGGTTTCACCTGGCCTATGTAATAGTATTATTTTCATCATCATGTTATAACATCTCTAACAATTAAATTAACTTCTAACATTCATCAAAATGGTTTAACATATAACGTTATTTTGACAACACAAAGTATATATTTTTCTAATATTTAAATTCATGTCCACATGGCTATGATTATACCACTTCCTTGTACAAATAATTGTTTTCTACTCAAACTGTATAGGTGTTTGACATTTAACAAAACATCTTTGTATTGTCCATTCTGCTTGGTTAATTAATTTATTTACCATGGCTTAATATCAGCTCTATTGGTATATTTGTGAACACAACATAAACAAAAAATGGAATTAATATCATAAAATTGGCATCCCTTTAAACTGACTGTATCATCTGTTACATACAAAAAACACAACACAAATACTATTATATAAAACACTGTGCTATAACATAAAACATGCACATTTAACAAAACAAATTATATACTAATTATTTAGTCCTTTGTCAGCTAATTTATGAATTATTCTGACACTGTCCATGTCATATTTACTATTCACATGGGTTTAAACATCTGTATACTTACTGATGTTTTGTGTTACAAAAATTACAATAAAGTGAACACTGTTGCTCTACCTCACACACAGTTCTAATAATCTGGTTACATTTATTGTTTATCTGGGTTTTACTCTTGTTATGAATGTAATTGTGACCATGTTATAATTTGTTGTTTACAGGACAACTCTATGAACTCTATATGTGACACTTTTTGTATGGTTCTTGTATCTATAATCATGTGTATCTATATTTTTGTTACATTGATTAACTTAATTATTTAACAATATTTCTCTTACATAATATTATATGTTTGGGTCTATTATCCCTCACTTTGCATTTTGATTATTTGGATTTAATGATACATCAACTGAAACCATTTGTTTCTTTCTAGTCCTGGTTCATAAATTGTTTGTCTTTACAATTCTTTGTTCGGTCAATACTGAAAGTTTATTGTCATAGCTGGGGTTTGAAAATATCTGCATCACTTAGCCTAAATCATTAATTTGGGTACGGTCAGTTGTCTTACTAGTCAGTCTGAAATTGTCAGTCGTTCTTCTTCACTATCATCTTTGAAGATATTGTTCTTCTTGTCAGCTTCTTAATCAAAGTCTTCATTAAGTCAGGTACGGTATTATGTTGTTCCAAATGTCATGTTACAATATATATATATATATATATATATATTACTATAATACTTATAACTGTATATTATAACTGTAGAAACGGACTGTAGCAGAAAGTAATGAAATATATATATATATATATATATATATATATATATACAGTGCGATTCACAAAGATATGCAGAGACTTTAGGAGCTCATTCTACATGTAAAAATCAAGAAAAAAGTACATATAAATATATGTCCGCAAACGCTTCGTTAGCGAGTTTTGGCTAGCCAAATATTTTACCTTGATTTCAGCCCCTCTGGTCATATTAGGCCGTACTGAAGTTCTAGGAACCCAAATTAAGGGACAAACTTGATTGTTTCATACAGTTTTTGACCTGAAAAGTTGAATACAATAAGTCCGAGAACTGTAACTTTAATATTTCTTGGAAAAACCGGTGAAAAACGCAGAAAATCGTAGTCGAAAAACGCACTTTTTATTTAATTCAATTTGATTAAGCCCTCTACTTGTTCGTCCCGAACTGCCAGACCGTCTCTGAAGTAATACTTAGCCAGGCGATCTAGGCGGACGACCTTGAACTTCCGCTGTCCTTCCTGTTGAATCCAATATACAACATCGTTGATTCTTTTTTTCACAGTGTAGGGTCCTTTTCAATTAGACTGAAGCTTACGTGAGCGACCACGACGGCGCTTTGGGTTGAACAACCAACCCTGATCTCCTTCTTGAAAACCCACACTATTGCTGCGAATGTCAAACCGAGTTTTCATTTTATCACTGGCAATCTTCAGATGTCCTCTTATCAAGCGATTCATTTCTCGCAGTTGGTTTTCTAATTGCGAAAAATAGTTTTGTGGCTCTTGGGACTGAATCTCAGGTGATCCAAACATTAAGTCCCCAGGAAGACGAATCTCCCGCCCAAACAACAATTTTGCTGGAGTCATGCCGGTTGTGTCGTGTACTGATGACCTATACGCCATGACGAATAGTGGTACCCAGACTGCTTGGTTCTCGTCAGAAACCTTTGAAAGATACTGCTCAAGTGTCCTATTGAATCTCACAACCATCCCGTCCGACTGAGAATGGAGAGGTGTTGTCCCGGTCTTTCGAATTCCGAGTAGACGGCATAATTCTTTAAACACTCCTGATTCGAAATTTCTCCCTTGATCCGTATGGGTTTCCATAGGGGCTCCATAAAGACTTATTTTATTAAATTTTTCAGGTCAAAAACTATATGAAACCATCAAGTTTCTCCCTTAATTTGGGTTCCTAGAACTTCAGTACGGCCTAATATGACCAGAGGAGCTGAAATCAGGGTAAAATATTTGGATAGCCATAACTCGCTAACAAATCGTTTGCGGACCTATATTTATATGTACTTTTTTCTTTATTTTTACATGTAGAATGAGCTCCTAAAGTCTATGCAAATCTTCGTGAATCACCCTCTATATATTGCAACGATAAAAATTATAACTGCATAGATAGGTTATATTGAAATTATTACAACAGAGTCTATATCTGAAGGTAGGAAAATTTATTCATTATGTGACATAACAAAATTATCACACTAAACATTTGAATTAACGCAACATAAATAAAAGAAAAAGTTCCATAGTGAGTGAGAAGAATAAATTGTTTAAGGATTACACTAGAAACTGTATATTAAGTCTATAAAATGTTAATAAAAATGGAAGATAACAAAGAAAACCATTGATTAAAATAACCTACTATGTAAAAACCAGTTAAACCAGCTGTATACCCAGTAGATTGGGGAAGCAGTACAAAAAGGGAAGGACCATAAAAAAGAAATAATCTGTCATGAAACCATGTTAATAAGGAAACTACTAATGTGATATTTGAAGAAGGGACAAAACATATCAAGTTTCCAACAAAGAGACCAGAAACAGGAAGAGATATGCCAAAACAAAATGATAGTCATATAATAAATACCATGAGACAAAATTGAAACCGATATATGTAAACCCAAACAAGTTACAAGATACAATCCTATAAAACACAAATTGTATATTAGTTATAAGAGTAATATGTTAAAAAACATATCAAAAGAGACTACCATAGTTTAGAA
Source organism: Magicicada septendecula (assembly GCA_034769895.1). Lineage (NCBI taxonomy): Eukaryota > Metazoa > Arthropoda > Insecta > Hemiptera > Cicadidae > Magicicada > Magicicada septendecula. The sequence continues at coordinate 398,886,311 of CM068369.1, read as the reverse complement.
CTCACTGAAAAGGCTACCATAGTGTAGAACCCAATAAAGTGAAGTGAGGTAACAAAAATAAGAAACTACATTGAGTATAGTGAGAAACATAGCTAAAAAATCTATGAAAAAATATTCAATGAAGTGTAAATATTATAAAAAGACTACCATGAGTGTAGAATAATAATAGTAAAACCATTGGAATCAAAGACAGTCTAAGGACTGACCACATTAGCAGTAATAAGAGTTTTTTAAATTAGATATAAGAAAAACTATTACCTATAAAATGTTTTCTTTAATTACCGTTAAGTAGATTGTGAGAAGGACAAAAATACCAGAGGACAGTTCATAACTGATGGTATAACTAATAATAAGCTGTTTGTTATTTATTGTTAATTAGATAATATTTTAAATGTAAGGTGTCAATAGATACAAGATGTTTTTTAATCACAGTTAAAGTGTTTTCAAAAGAAACATAAATACACAAGACAGTTAGTGACTGACAGTATTACTAGTAATAGGAGTATTTATTTTTTCTAATTAAATTATGTCTAGGTAATAATAAGGATAAGATATTTTGTTATCATTTGATGATACAGTTAAAAATAATAGGGATAAAATGTTTTTGTTAAAATTAGGCATAAGATGTTTATGTTATGGTTCAATGATGTTATTAGTATAAAGAAAGTTTAGTAGATACAAGATATTCTATTGTATTTTAAAATCATGTCATTTAATTTTCCATTGTGTAAGTCAGAGAGGCAAGTAGGACATAAAAATGTAATAATTTTATTCAAATCAGTAAACCATGTATAATGTACAAACAGACCAGCCAAGACACCATTTTTGTAAACACAGATTGGCCTATAAACCAAAAAATTATCTATCAAAGAATTAATCTATGTAATAGGAATAGAATTCAATACACACAATACAGAAATTGAAAATATAATTAATACAGATACAGTTAATAGCAAATAGAATGACAAAAGAAAGGAAATTAACTTCTTTTGGAAACAGTCAATAATAAGTCTATGATAATAATCAAATCAGACTAAACAGCAAATTAATCATTATTGAAATGTTTTAATAACCAAATTATTAACAACAAAGTAATTACGGAGTTATTAAGTATATTCCATAGTAATATTATAAGAAAAAACAAATAAAAACCTTTAAAACACTGAATTTGTACAAAATATGGGGCATACAATCATTATGTAAAATTGTAATTTTTGGGCTTAAATGAGCTTGAAACAAACCCAGCTATATACCAAAAGATGTAAAATTAAATAATCAATATTACTGAATAGTTAGATTCATGTAAATTTAAGAAATATTTGAAATACAGTAAAAAATAAGAAAACTTGTTATGTATAGTTAGATAGTGAAACAAGTCTTAGACAGATATTTTTATAGTTAAACAATATGAAGAGGAAAAAGACATAGAACCAATTGCCCTAAAACGACGACGTTGCGTCTATTAGTCTATTGTTAATCGCAAAGCTGAATAGTTGAAAATGTGTTAGCGGAGTATTGAAAACAAAATAATTTGTAATAAAACCAAGTGTGGTTATGTGGCGTGTAACGGAGATGAACTAACAAGTGAAATAACCTTAACTATCAATTTCTAACACTTCACAAATTTCCAAAAACACAGTATAACACCATAAAACTCAACACAAGAAATCGACAGCCATTTTGAACAATTTTTGGACCGAATTCACAGAAAACCAACACATATAATTGAACACCGGACACTACACAAGAAATCCATCCAGAATTCGACATCGCAGACGACGAGGGGACATTCCACACTATATTTTGGACCAACACCACTTCGCAGAAAAGGGAACATCGTTTTATTTCTGTGGGAGAAGATATTTCAATTCCAACAGCATCGCAGTTAAAATCGAGTAGACGGCGGCCATTGCTGAATTTCTCATAAAGACGATCAGCCAGTGCCTGATGAAGGGGAGTGACGTCATTTCATCGACTTGGTTCGCAATTTAATTTCTTTCTAATTGACAATTGTAATAATAATTTTGTTCTATTTCAGATATTAACATTTAGTTTAAGAATACCTGTTAAATGTATCTTGTTCCTTGCCCTCTGACCATTTCGACTCGTTAAAAGAACCACAAATTTAAACTTGTAAAAAATATATTTGTTGATTTTTCTCACTACCGACTGTAGCGAATATCAGCCAGTGCCTGGGACATGCGCAGTTTGACTGGCGCATAATTTTGAATGTGAATAAACGCAAATCATTACTCAGTTACCAGCATTGTTTTTATTTCCAGAATTAATGTTACTATTAGTTTTTATTAAACTGAAACATAATTTACAGTGAAAGAATAGATACAGAAGGAATTTACAAACTCAATTAATTAATTAATTATTAATTAATTAAATTAAATAATTCAATCAAACTCAATACAAGAACAAGAAAAAAAATATTTTCACAATTTTTAAAGTTTGATTTATTTGATATTTATCAATCAATCACACCCAGTTATAACCTATTTACATTAAATCTATTCTTTGTATTTGGTGATTTCAAAGTGGAGCTGTATCATCGGGGAGTTCAATACCGAGATCCAGCCAACATACACAATTCTTATCATCAATATCTTTATATTTTATTTACTATTACATTTGAAATTATATTACAAATTGACTGGCCTAACGAGTGGGGCTAAAAGAAGAGCACATACCTTTTTAACATAACACATAAAGCTACACACAATATACAATATATCATTATTAATTTTATTTATATTTGTAATAGTATTATATTACAAATTGGCGTTTCCAACGAGGAGCTTATTAAAACGTTCATTTATTATTTTTATTTTATTTTAATATTTGTAATATTATTTATATTACAAATTGGCGTCCAACTTAAGGGGCTTTAAATAGGAGGTAATAGTGTTATAAAATAAGGACGAGTGTCCAATTTCCTATTTTTAGCTTGGCAACGATCAATAGGTCGGAAGAGGGAGCGAGATGCACAGGAGAGCTACATCAAGAAAAAGGGCTATGGAGGCCGAGCAGGAGATAGACATGGAAGATAAAGAGGCGACACCAGTGGAAGATGTGGAGTCAATGTTACCGCCAGCAGAACCAAACAAACCCGCACCACCGGAGCAACAGCCGGAGAAATCCACCGCAAAGGAAGATACAAAATTTGATCAAATGATGGAGATGTTACTCCGAGAATTCAAAACAACGAAGGAAGAATTAAAGGAAGAGTTGGGTAATAAAATCGGAGATACCAACAAGAAAATCGAAGAAAACAGTAAGAAGATGGAGGAGAAAATGGAAGAAAACAGTAAGAAAATGGAGGAGAAGGTGGACGAAATAAAAAACGAAAATAAATTATTAATGGAGGAAAATATTAAGAAGATCGAGGAGAAGATGGAGGAAAATATCCAGAAGATGGAGGAGAAAATGGAGGAAATAAAAACTGACAATAAACAATCGAAGGAGGAATTGACCCAGATAAGCCAGAAACTGGATGAAACCAATAAAAAGATGGAGAATAATAGTCAGCAATTGAGAGAAGAATTGAAGGAGACGAACCAAGAGAACATGAACCGGTTAGACGGAAAAATGGAAATATTGAAGGAAGAATTGAGCCAGAAGATAGCTGAAAACAATGAGACAATCAGCAAGAAGGTAGAAGAGGAAATAACGGTAGTCGAACAAAAGGTTACCAGAGCTGACGAAAAATGGAGTCAAACTGAACGGGAAGTATAGAGTATCAGGACAGAAATAAATACGAAGGTTAACAACATTGAAGAAACGACTAGGAAGACATTGGAGGAAAGACTAAAGGAAACACGGGAAGACTGGGAGCGAGTGCAGGACCGATTCACAGAAAAATGCGACGGCATTGAAGCTGCTGTGACCAGTATCAACAGTCAGGTACGACAGAACCAGACAGATATAGACCTATTCCATAGTCGACCGACAACCATTACCAGTTGTCCCAACAATGAAAATCGTGAAGGAATTAACTTCAGGTTTTATAAAAACAAACCCATGGAATTCCTAGCAAGAATCGAAGAATACTTCACCAAACACAGAGGTAATCGCTGGAGGGAGAATAAAGAGGTGCTTGATGAATCGTTCAAGGAGATAGCAGACAATTGGTGGATGGCGATAAGAGACGAGGTGACCGACTATCAACAATTCAGAAGGCTATTCAAAGCCAAATATTGGTCTGAATCAACGCAAAATATCGCCAGAGACGGGATATGTCATGGGAAGTACAACCCGTATGGAAACCAAACTTTAACGGCGTACTTTTTGGGAAAGGTGTGCGTGGCCAAACATCTAGAGCCTCGAATACCGGAAGAATGCCTGGTCAGCAAACTCTCATACCACTATGAGGAGGATATTATCAGAGCCAGACGAAACAGTCAAATAAAGACGGTGCAAGCCATGACCGAGCTTTTAGAAATGTATGAGCACGAAGACTATTACCGTCAAAGTCGCAGGAGATATGAAAAGCAGGAACCAAGGAGTAACAACTATAATTTGAATAATAATAATCGGCAGAATGTGGGTAACAATAATAATTATAATTCCGCAAATCGGAATAATGCCGAATACAATTATAACCCCAGAAATAACAATAATTTGCCTAGGTTTAACCACAATAATAATAATAGTAATATTCCTCGCATAAATAATAATAACAAAAACCACAACAATAATAATAATAATAATAATAATAATAATAACCGTCCACAAAATAACAACGGTTATTATAATAATAATAATAACTATGTTCCAAATGGTCAGAGGAACCCCAACCTTTCTAATAATAATTATCATGGTAATTATAACCGGAATTACCCGAATGGAGGTAATAACAACAATTACAGGACATATCGACCCAATGTTAACTACATCCGAGCGGAAGGCAGTGGACACAGGAGGTACCAGCCTCAACGAAGGAGTCGATACTACGAGTACGAGACCTTCCAAGGAAGTCAGGGAAGTAATCGGTACAGGGAGTACGAGCCCAGACGTAGTTCCAGCCTGGACAATCAGCGAAGACTACCTGTAACAGAAGCCCAACAAGACGATCGAGCAGAACCAAACGAAGCAGTCCCAGGACTTCAAGCTGACGCTTCCAACGGCCTAATCCGTAATGAAGCGGAACATTTAAACGAACGGAGGCAGTAATAAACTGTAATAACCCTTTACTGCTCCAATCTGCTGGGTTTAACCAAGTAGGTGTGAATTCGAAGAAAAACAGAAAAAATTTCACCATAATATACAGCAATTATTTGAAAGATATCCGTAAGGACTTATTAGAAGAAAGCGAGCTTAATATTAACAATAATGATAATGAAATAATATACATAATTGCAGAAATTGAAGGTATTTCTGTTCCTATAATGATAGACACTGGAGCCAATGTCTCCATAATAAATCGAAATGAGTTGGACCGGATACAGCAGGAATGCCACAAAAACTTACCGGTCCTACCTATTAATAATATTGTACTTGTAGGAGCTACCGGCCGACAGAACAAGACCATAAGAAAGCAGGTATCCCCAAGTGTCAAAAGTCAGGGCATTAGTGTGGATATGATATTTCTTGTTGCAGCCGGATTACCTTTCAACATCATGATAGGATGTGACACATTGCGCCGAAACTCAGCAATTATCGACTTGTGCCGAGGAAAGGTATCACTCTTTGCTGAAGGTTCAACCTGGATAGCCAATTTAACTAATAACAAGACTTTAGACTCCAGACAACTTCTCGACCACCAAAATAAGGTGAATTACTTGTCCAACTACTCAACAAACAACAAGCCAGTACATCAGGATTCGGAGGAAGACCTATGGCAACAAAAGATTCAAGAGATACGTAACTTCCAGTGCCACAATACTAACGAGCAATTAAAGGAAAACCAGCTGAATCAATTGGTAGAAATATATGAGAAATATCGAGCTGTATTTTCTGACGAACCTGGAAAGATCCGGAACTACCAATGTTCCATACGATTCAGAGAACCGGTAGAATTTAACCGAAAGTCGTACCCAATAGCACAACCTTTGAAAGAAGCCGTACGCTCAGAGATCCAGAATATGATCCGTAGAGATATCATCGAGAGCAGTCAATCGCCATACACGAGCCCAATTGTGGCCATACAAAAGAAAAATGGGAAGGTAAGGCTTTGCCTTGACGCTCGTGAGATAAATAAAATGATAATAAACGATCGTACCTCACCTGGCGAAATTGATGAAATTTTGAAGAGGTTCCACGGAACACGATTCATTACCACTTGGGATACCGTATGCGGCTATTGGCAAGTGGAGTTGCACCCAGCAAGCCGGCAATACATGGCGTTCATCTTCGAAGGGCGCAATTATCAGTTTAAGAGGTTGCCCTTCGGGTTGGTGAATTCAGTAGCTGTTTTTGTCGCCTGTATGGATCATATACTAGGACCAGAAGCGCTCCAATTCACGACTGTCTATGTTGATGATCTCCTAATAACATCAACCAACTGGGAGGAACACTGTTATCGTGTGGAGTATGTCTTGAAGAAGCTTGCTGAAAATAATGTCACCCTTAAACTGGACAAGTCCAAGCTTATAGCTAAAGAAGTACAATTCCTGGGTTTCCAGCTAAACAGTCAAGGAATAACACCATCAACAGAAAAGGTAGACGCCATACAACGATTCCCTACACCAAAAAACAGAAGGCAACTACAATCATTTTTGGGCCTGTGTAACTATTATAGGAAGTTCCAGAATAATTATTCCGAACTAACAGCCCAGTTTCAGTACCAGTTATCGTCCAAGAATAAATGGCGATGGGGTCAAGAACAAGACGAAACCTTCAAATCAATTAAAGAGAAATTCTTAGATGCAGTAATGCTCAACCATCCAGATTTTAACCGACCCTTCTTTCTAAACTGTGACGCTAGTAACATTAGCTTGGGATCAACACTGTACCAAGAAGATGAAAGTGGAAACCATCTAGTAGTGAGCTTTGCTAGCAGAACCCTTAACCAGTGTGAAAAGAACTATAATGTGACGGAAAAAGAACTCCTAAGTGTAGTCTTTGCCTGCGGGAAATTTCGGACGTATATCCTCGGATATCCAGTGACCGTACGAACAGATCACAAGTCAATATCATTTCTAAGAAGATGCAAATTAAGCCATGGTAGATTGACCAGATGGGTACTCGCCCTACAGGAATACGATATACAGTGGGAGTATGTTCCTGGAAGTAAAAATGTAGTAGCCGATGTATTGTCGAGAGTGAATCTGGAAGAACAAACATTCGAAGGCGAAAAGGAGAGCATCTTGAAAATCTATAACATTATTAAGGACAGATCCGATTTAGAGAAGATAGTGCAGGACATCAGAGAACACCAGCAGTCCGATCCGAAGTTAAACCATATTAAACTTCGTCTCTCCAACCAAGATGACACAATAAACAAATTTTATTGTATACATAATGGGATTTTATTCATCAAGACATCCCTTGATGAAGAAATATGGAAGATCATGATCCCTACTACAATCGAAAAGGATATCATCCTGGACTATCACCTACGATACGGTCACATGGGAGCCATGAAGGTGATCAAGGCAATAGAAGAGAATTGTCACATAAAAAGTATCAATAGAAAACGAGAAACTACCTCAAAACCTGTCTGATATGTCAATTGGTGAAAACCAACAATGAGAGAAAGGAAGGTATGATGATACCAATTACCTCACAAGCCAAAGTGGAAAAGGTCTTTCTGGACATATGTGGTCCATTTCCCCGCAGTGGCGGACGCCATCGTTACAAATATATTATTATTATGATGGATCATTTTACAAGATTTACAAAACTATACCCTGTGAACAGAGCCACCACTCTGAAGACTCTAGGAATAATAACAAATCATTACATTCCAGAGGTAGGAAGCCCGACATCCATAATCACCGACCATGGAACGCAATTTAAGGGTTGGAGGAGGTGGAGAAACACTCTGAATACATTGGGCATTAAGACATACAAGACGTCTGTCTACCACCCCAGCAGCAATCCAGCGGAGAGGGTACTGCGGGAGGTCGGAAGAATATTACGGACTTATTGCTATAATCAACAAAAGAAGTGGCAAGAATATTTATTAGCGACTGAAGAATTCCTTAATTTGTCATATCACCCCACTATAGGTACCACGCCATACACGGCAATGTATGAAAAAACCGCCTCCGAGAGAAATACAAGACATAATAGAGTTCCCCAGGAGTCAAGAATACAAATTCAATCGAATCAGATTCTTACAATAAATTGGCTGAAGACCAGGAAAGGCGCAAGAACAAATATCAAAGGGCTGTTAAGAAAATAATAAGCTATGAAGTCGGAGAAAAGGTACTGCTAAAAAACAGGGAATTACCAGTACTTTGGAAGGCATTACCAAAAAGTTGTTACTGCTGTATACCGGCCCATACCTGATTATTAAAAACAATAATAACAATACGTATGTAGTAAAGGATAATCATTTCGAATAAAGTAAAAGGAACTTATAATCAGTTATCCATTAAAAAAATATTTGGAGGACTCATAATTATGAGTTAAAAACTATTATGAAGAAATTGTGAATTTTTGATAAAAATAAATTACAAAATTCAAAAATCAGTAAGGACAACTTACACAAAACATTTGAAAGATTATTTATGAATGAAAAAAGAATTTTGAGAAATAATAAGCAACAAAATTCAAAAACATTAGTAAGTACAACTTACTCCAAATATCTGAAAAAATATTGTGAACGAAATAAGAATTTTGATAAATAGATAACTTCAAAATTCAAAAACATTAGTAAGTACAACTTACACCAAATATTCAAAGACTATTATGAATGAGAAAAGAATTTTGATAGATAATGGTTTTCAAAATTCAAAACAATAATAAGTACAACTTATACCAAAATATTTGAAAAACAACTATGAATAAGAAAAAATGTAATTGAATAAAAATGTCTAAAATTAAAAAACATTAAACTCAATATCATTACTCATACAAATGATGAGAAATAACTCTGAAATATGAAAAAAGATTTTGTAAGAAAGAGATACAAAATTCTAAAGGAAGAAGGAAACCAGAATATCATATGACTTAATCGAAACAGCTTAAACAAACTCACAAAGAAAGTAATTTAATAAAAATGGAACAATGAAGAAGGACCAGCTCACTAAAGACCAAATAGTGAGACCAGAAGCAAAAAAAAAAAAAAAAAAAAAACCTGATACTAATAATGATAATGTTGTTGCAATAACCACTGTTATAGTGAAAGTGATAAAGAATTAATTCATGTTACACCATGAGCAATAAAAATAACTCAATGGATACCAGATGGTAGAAAGAGTAAATATAAATACTACTTACTATGTAAACATGATGAAATGTATATTATACCACATACCTAAACCACCTAATATGGAATAAGCTTTAAGAGAGAAGAAGAGTCAAGTGTATAAAAGTATTAATTAATATAACGTATTATGAAGTGAAGAATCTAAAGATGTTTATTTTAGTCAAAAATGACTACTTTTACTGTTTATTTATTTTTATGACTGGATGTAGAAAATGCCATCAGTCTTATGTTTTGAGCAGAGATGATAATACCTCTGGACTCAATTGAAGTGTTGGACAGCAGGGATTGAAGCCAAAAGTGCCACTCTGAACTGTTCCAATTAATTTGTTAGGGAATGTTAGGGAGTAAACATACTGGTGAGGAAGCACCAAATAAGAAGGAATATAAAATGATAATGTTATACACAAGATTGAAGATCACTTATCAATGAAGAAAGAAACTAATGAAGGAGATACACATCATCTGAGAGGAAGCAATGGTGGGAAAAGAAGGTATATAAAGTGTAATCACGAAGAAAATATAGTAAATACAAAAGAATTAGTAGTAATTATTTCATCCATACTAAGAGTATGATATGAACTAATCACTTTTACAGGAGAGCATATGTGACATAACAAAATTATCACACTAAACATTTGAATTAATGCAACATAAATAAAAGAAAAAGTTCCATAGTGAGTGAGAAGAATAAATTGTTTAAGGATTACACTAGAAACTGTATATTAAGTCTATAAAATGTTAATAAAAATGGAAAATAACAAAGAAAACCATTGATTAAAATAACCTACTATGTAAAAACCAGTTAAACCAGCTGTATACCCAGTAGATTGGGGAAGCAGTACAAAAAGGGAAGGACCATAAAAAATAAATAATCTGTCATGAAACCATGTTAATAAGGAAACTACTAATGTGATATTTGAAGAAGGGACAAAACATATCAAGTTTCCAACAAAGAGACCAGAAACAGGAAGAGATATGCCAAAACAAAATGATAGTCATATAATAAATACCATGAGACAAAATTGAAACCGATATATGTAAACCCAAACAAGTTACAAGATACAATCCTATAAAACACAAATTGTATATTAGTTATAAGAGTAATATGTTAAAAAACATATCAAAAGAGACTACCATAGTGTAGAACTCACTGAAAAGGCTACCATAGTGTAGAACCCAATAAAGTGAAGTGAGGTAACAAAAATAAGAAACTACAGTGAGTATAGTGAGAAAAATAGCTAAAAAATCTATGAAAAAATATTCAATGAAGTGTAAATATTATAAAAAGACTACCATGAGTGTAGAATAATAATAGTAAAACCATTGGAATCAAAGACAGTCTAAGGACTGACCACATTAGCAGTAATAAGAGTTTTTTAAATTAGATATAAGAAAAACTATTACCTATAAAATGTTTTCTTTAATTACCGTTAAGTAGATTGTGAGAAGGACAAAAATACCAGAGGACAGTTCATAACTGATGGTATAACTAATAATAAGCTGTTTGTTATTTATTGTTAATTAGATAATATTTTAAATGTAAGGTGTCAATAGATACAAGATGTTTTTTAATCACAGTTAAAGTGTTTTCAAAAGAAACATAAATACACAAGACAGTTAGTGACTGACAGTATTACTAGTAATAGGAGTTTTTTATTTTTTCTAATTAAATTATGTCTAGGTAATAATAAGGATAAGATATTTTGTTATCATTTGATGATACAGTTAAAAATAATAGGGATAAAATGTTTTTGTTAAAATTAGGCATAAGATGTTTATGTTATGGTTCAATGATGTTATTAGTATAAAGAAAGTTTAGTAGATACAAGATATTCTATTGTATTTTAAAATCATGTCATTTAATTTTCCATTGTGTAAGTCAGAGAGGCAAGTAGGACATAAAAATGTAATAATTTTATTCAAATCAGTAAACCATGTATAATGTACAAACAGACCAGCCAAGACACCATTTTTGTAAACACAGATTGGCCTATAAACCAAAAAATTATCTATCAAAGAATTAATCTATGTAATAGGAATAGAATTCAATCCACACAATACAGAAATTGAAAATATAATTAATACAGATACAGTTAATAGCAAATAGAATGACAAAAGAAAGGAAATTAACTTCTTTTGGAAACAGTCAATAATAAGCCTATGATAATAATCAAATCAGACTAAACAGCAAATTAATCATTATTGAAATGTTTTAATAACCAAATTATTAACAACAAAGTAATTACGGAGTTATTAAGTATATTCCATAGTAATATTATAAGAAAAAACAAATAAAAACCTTTAAAACACTGAATTTGTACAAAATATGGGGCATACAATCATTATGTAAAATTGTAATTTTTGGGCTTAAATGAGCTTGAAACAAACCCAGCTATATATCAAAAGATGTAAAATTAAATAATCAATATTACTGAATAGTTAGATTCATGTAAATTTAAGAAATATTTGAAATACAGTAAAAAATAAGAAAACTTGTTATGTATAGTTAGATAGTGAAACAAGTCTTAGACAGATATTTTTATAGTTAAACAATATGAAGAGGAAAAAGACATAGAACCAATTGCCCTAAAACGACGACGTTGCGTCTATTAGTCTATTGTTAATCGCAAAGCTGAATAGTTGAAAATGTGTTAGCGGAGTATTGAAAACAAAATAATTTGTAATAAAACCAAGTGTGGTTATGTGGCGTGTAACGGAGATGAACTAACAAGTGAAATAACCTTAACTATCAATTTCTAACACTTCACAAATTTCCAAAAACACAGTATAACACCATAAAACTCAACACAAGAAATCGACAGCCATTTTGAACAATTTTTGGACCGAATTCACAGAAAACCAACACATATAATTGAACACCGGACACTACACAAGAAATCCATCCAGAATTCGACATCGCAGACGACGAGGGGACATTCCACACTATATTTTGGACCAACACCACTTCGCAGAAAAGGGAACATCGTTTTATTTCTGTGGGAGAAGATATTTCAATTCCAACAGCATCGCAGTTAAAATCGAGTAGACGGCGGCCATTGCTGAATTTCTCATAAAGACGATCAGCCAGTGCCTGATGAAGGGGAGTGACGTCATTTCATCGACTTGGTTCGCAATTTAATTTCTTTCTAATTGACAATTGTAATAATAATTTTGTTCTATTTCAGATATTAACATTTAGTTTAAGAATACCTGTTAAATGTATCTTGTTCCTTGCCCTCTGACCATTTCGACTCGTTAAAAGAACCACAAATTTAAACTTGTAAAAAATATATTTGTTGATTTTTCTCACTACCGACTGTAGCGAATATCAGCCAGTGCCTGGGACATGCGCAGTTTGACTGGCGCATAATTTTGAATGTGAATAAACGCAAATCATTACTCAGTTACCAGCATTGTTTTTATTTCCAGAATTAATGTTACTATTAGTTTTTATTAAACTGAAACATAATTTACAGTGAAAGAATAGATACAGAAGGAATTTACAAACTCAATTAATTAATTAATTATTAATTAATTAAATTAAATAATTCAATCAAACTCAATACAAGAACAAGAAAAAAAATATTTTCACAATTTTTAAAGTTTGATTTATTTGATATTTATCAATCAATCACACCCAGTTATAACCTATTTACATTAAATCTATTCTTTGTATTTGGTGATTTCAAAGTGGAGCTGTATCATCGGGGAGTTCAATACCGAGATCCAGCCAACATACACAGTTCTTATCATCAATATCTTTATATTTTATTTACTATTACATTTGAAATTATATTACAAATTGACTGGCCTAACGAGTGGGGCTAAAAGAAGAGCACATACCTTTTTAACATAACACATAAAGCTACACACAATATACAATATATCATTATTAATTTTATTTATATTTGTAATAGTATTATATTACAAATTGGCGTTTCCAACGAGGAGCTTATTAAAACGTTCATTTATTATTTTTATTTTATTTTAATATTTGTAATATTATTTATATTACAATTAACACATTAAAATTTCTATTGTCATATGGCTTTATAATATAAAATGGTTTATTAACGAATTGTCTTTCAATAAATGAGTCTGTTGGTTTGTTTTACAAATATATTACTTGTGCGTTGAATTCCAACTGTTTGCGCAGCCTCCCGACGCGACGCGACGCACGCTGTTCGCTCCTGCTACTCTGCACATCGACAGAAGGTCAACCCGTTGAATAACCCGTTACGTCTCGGCACATACACACACTGCGATATGAACTGTTATTGTTTATAATTTAAATTCACATAATCTCAGGGATCAAAACTGGGTGAAATAAATCGTGTATTAAGATTACACAAATTCCGGCTTCTTGAAGTGTTCTCGCGTTAACTCAAAATACCACGTTAGGTATTTTGGCCCTAACCCGGAAAACCTTCCACTTTACGCGAAAAAGCACAAGAGTAATGATCTCTTTAAAACAATCTGAGTTTTATACAGTGGCAATGGTTACGAAGAACTCGAACCGTGAACCAACTCCTAAGTCTTGTCAACGAAATCGAGTTGTCTTGTCACGAAAATCTCGTGACAGCGAGTACGTCGTTCTATGATGAGACTTCAGAAGAAACTGACCGATGTGCTCTCTGCAAAGGACCATCTCAAATAATTGTTAGGCATTCTGATTGGTGGAAATTCTATCAAAATCACAGATGTTCATAGTGATAGCCAGAAATCAGGCATTAAACTCTGTCCGATTATGCAAAGGCCTGTCTAGATTTAAACTACAAATTGTATTACTATCTAGGAGATAACGAAAATAAAAGAAGAGTGATTTCATAAAAAAACATAAAAATTATAGTTGTGGAGAAGTGAGTATATGGAAAATGTAGCTTATAACCATGAGAATACCGTGTCCAAGTTTCGGAACGAAATGTTAATTTTCAATGAAGTTATTAAATAAAATATAAATCACCCGCGCACTTACACACAAAAATTTCACATGACACAAAGAGAATAAAATTGTGAAAATTTTGACATAACATTCTTTTTTAAACACAGCTTGGTATTCCACTTATATGAACGTAGATCCTGTGTACTGTTGCAATATATATATTGTAATGTGGCAAGCAGCAAATATATAAAAAATATTATCAACTATTATGGGGCAAAATTACAATTTGTTTAACTTAATTGCAACCAGTTATAAACTATTTAGCAACTTTATTGTAATACATAAATTAACAGTGTGTAGGATAACCTCCCACTATAGCAGTCTTCATTACAGTTATACTTTGTTCATGTGCTGAGAATTACTACATATATTTAGTTCAATAGTTCAAATGGTTTCTGTCTCTACGATCGCCGAACGAGTCCAGCATTATCAATCAGTCGTAGCTCTTCAATGTTTATGTGTCCACAAAGTCTTCGTTCATATTCTTCCGCAACCTGTTTAATCTCGTCAGAAACCGTAGTCATTTTTAGGTACCGATGGATGTCATCATTTCTTACGTACCATGGTGCATCTGCAAAAAACCTTATTTTAGAAAGTCTGAATTATTTTAATATTAGATTTCTTGGTACAAACCCAAAGCTGTACACCATACACCCAAACTGGTTTCAAGACTTGTTTGCATAACAACAGCTTGTTATGCAGCGACAACTAAGTCTTCCAAGCAGCCACTACATTTTGTTTAATTGTAATACAAGTTCTTCCCGTTTTTTCTTAACATGTTCTTTTCACCTAAGTTTGGCATCCATAGTAATGCCTAAATACTTCACTCAGCTTGCATATGAAATTCTTTCCTATTCTATTATGATCGGTAATTAATCTATTTTCCGGCTGTACATCAGTTAGCAAGTTTTCTACTTCCGTGTCAAGTCGTATTGTTGTTCTTAGTAGAACGTTTAGCTCAATTCGTTGTTGAAGATTTTTAAATCCATTCCAGTTAGTCTATTTATTTGTCAGTAATGGTGGAGGTGATTTCATAATTACTGCTATACTTAGTCTCAAAGTTATTGGTGAATTACAAGTCATAACATTCTTCAACACTAATATAGTTGGTTGCTATCAAAACTAAGCCCTTCGGAACAAATAAATCTATTAGACCAGGCACATTATTTAGGTCTGAGGGCCAGTAGGTTGGTTTCCCAGTAGACTGGCACTCACATTTTTCTAGTTTAATTGCATAATATAAACGCTTACCTTTAGTGGCGATAAATCTAGATCCCTAATATGTATTTTTTGCGGTGAGATCACCACCAATTATACAGTGGTCTCCAAGTTACTGGAAGAGCCTGAGGTAATCTTCTATTTCCAGCATGTATCCTGGTGGACAGTATGTTGCTGTTACTGTAAAGGTCCTAAATTTCAATAAATTGGGAAGGATATTGCTTGTGTTTCGTGTGTTCTAAAAGTGGCTTCCACAAAATCCTTAATGATATCCTTAATTATTAGAGATGACCCACCTCGTGTTGTGTTGTCGGGGTGGATAGTGTGGTATGTGTTAAATCCTTTTATTTGCAAAAGGGTTTTCTCTAGTAAAATGAGTTTCAGAGATCAGACAAACATCAAACCTCTGACGCCACAAAAATGTTTCCAGTTCTTTATCATGCTGAAGTAACCTTTTCGAATTCCAAGCAGCAAATCTAATCGAAGCAGGCATTTCATTACTTTTTGTTAGCAGCAGCCATACTGCTGTTTTTCAAATTTTGAAATTCTACTTAGAATTATTTTATCGACTTTTTCCTGTTTAGTAAGCTCCTTTAAATCTGTTATAAATATCTAGTAATTATCAACTTAGTCAAATTGTTAATGGCTAGTATCATCTAGTTAAATACTATTTTTGCATCTTGTCGTGAAACACTACTAGCTGATTTTCATATAGGCCTGCACTAGCACTCTGTTGAGGAGTCACTTCATAAGTCGTTAGTGCAGAGAAGTTTGTTTGAGTTCTTTCTAAGTTTGTAAGTTGTTTCTCAATGGTGGAGGTTTTGATGTTCCTTTGTTTACTATACAAAGTTTCCTCTCGTCTCTTCTGCAGCTCCTTAGCAACTATGCAACCTCGATAGTTTGCTGGATGTGATTCACAACGATTAGAACATTTTGTTTTTTCCGGTCCCTTAAGTTTACATTCTGCAATTAGATGTTTACCTGCACATTTAACACATATTGGGCCCCTATTGCAGTAAGCCTGAGTGTGTCCATACGCTAGAAATTTTTTACACTGTGGAATGAGTGCTGTATTATACGCAGAGGATATTGACTAACCTTTAGACCTAGGTAAATAAGACTGTGATGAATTATAATTTACCTTTATGTAAAATAAACTACTACTACTACTACTCTCCAGCACTACAGCCCATGGTGAGCGCCTTGGCCTCCGCTACGACCCGTCTCCACTCGTCTCTGTCCACTGCCTTCAGTCTCCAGTTCCTAATGCCCATCTTTCTTAGATCTTCTTCCACATCCTGCTGCCATCTTCTTCGAGGCCTTCCTCTTCTTCTTTTGCCCAGTATCGTTCCACTTAATATAGTTTTGGGCATCCTCGTAACATTCATACGGAATACGTGTCCCAGCCATCTAATTCTAGCTGATTTCATGTGTCTCACCAGGTCTTGTCCACCAATCAACTCATTTATTTCACCGTTATTTCGGATCCTATACGTATTCCCTTCCTTCACCGGTCCAAATATCTGTCTCAAAATTCTTCTTTCAAAAATTCTTAGTGCACTTATATCCTTATTTACGAGAGTCCATGTCTCGGATGCATAAGTAACAACAGGTCTGATCAGTGTTTTATATAACATCAATTTGGTTCTTGGAGTTAGAAGCTTTGATTCCAGTAATGATTGGTTTGCATAGTAGGCTCTATTGCCGGTTATGATTCTATTTACTATTTCGCTGCTCACTCGGTTTTCATTATTCAGAATAACACCTAGGTACTTAAATTCTGTAACTCCTTGGAAACAGTAATGGCCTGTGTGAAGGTCTAGCAGTTCTCTATTTTCCTTCGCAGACACTTTCATGTATTTTGTTTTAGCCTCATTGACTTCCCTCTCTATTTCAATAAAGGTGTCTTTTAATACATTTTTGTAAAATAAACTACTAATAATCTTATTCATTGGTTCAAAAGATACAATTTTCTTTATAATTCAAGGAACGTGGTTTTGCATGTTTGCAAGATCGTTTTGTAGCACGTGGTTCACATGCTAGAAGACGTTTTAAAAAACGTTGGGTTCGAGTGCAATTTCCGCTAACAATAAGTTGAAATATTCACTTTTGTGTATTCAATATGACATTATAAGATGTATGCAGTTAGATGATGCTTAATTAGTATATATTGCAATGACCATTCTAATTGCATATGTAATGTAGTAGGGAGTAAAAGCATGTGATAGCATATAAAGACACTGTGTGATTAAGTAAAGATTGCAGATTTGAACATTATGTATAAGTTGATAAATAACATCTTTAAAAATGTTAGTTTTATGTATTTTTAGACTTGTGAAACATCTATAAGTGCTGTGAAATGGTGTGTGACTATTCTTAGCCGAGTGTGTAGTGAGATTGTGTCAGGGTAAGTAATTATTTTACAGGATATTCATAATAAACACGTTAATTTAAATAACTGGCATGATTTGAGAACTTTTAGATGGGACTTGTGTCAGAATAGTCGTAATAAAAAGGCCTATCTGATGACAATACTTATTTTCAAAATCAGTAACTAAATGTATGCATAGCTCAAGTAAAAAGGTTTTATAGCTATAATTTCTGTTGTAAAAGTTATTACGTTTTTCAATAAAAATCGTTCTGTTTGGAAGTCTCCTTGGACAAGAATATTAATTGTCTGTAGGAAATCAATAATAGAGTTACCAAAGAACCTAACAGATTACGAGATTTGTTATGGCGATATCATTAAGCGAATAGATCAGTCTCTCTTGGTAGTCGATAACGTGTAAGCGCCGCGTGGTTCATGACGACGGTCTGCTAATCGCGACTATCATAAGTTAAAATTTTTTCTAGAGGTACTGCAAAAAATATTATAAATGCTATTATGCGACAGCTCAAGGTATCCGATTAGCGTATATAAACACTTTAATCCGGCTGAAAAAAGTGTAAGCATACTACAGTGTTTTAGAAGTAACAGTATTAGCGGTGAAAAATATAACCGTAATTGTGAGAAACTTCTAAACGGCAAAAAGAGACATTGAGGCCGGACAGAGTATATCAATCCACGTATTTATCCAGGATCAACCCGTCGTCTGGAGGATTTCCAATCAACATCAAAGGGAAAAAGGGAATTATATTGTGATACTATATAATATGTGAACAATAAAAAAAGAACTATTTAAAAGAAAGACTATATCATATCAGTAAAAACTTTATTGTAAATAAGACAGAAAGGACTTTAAATTGTAATTTATTTAGTTCTATAGAAACAAATTTTTATTTGTGTTGCAAAGGTTAACACAGACAAACTTTTTTAACTGCAATAAAAGCTCAGTAGACTGTCATAAGAGAATAGCATTATTAATAAATCCACGTAATTCTAGTACAGTATATCTCGACTACTAACTCTTTGCGACACCTATATATAATATATAATCGCAATATATAATAAGTTAAAATATGGCATCGAAGTAACAATCTAGGAGAACGACAGGAACTCAGGATGACGGAGGACTACAAAAATGAGTCAATGCGGCCTCGGAAACATGATTTCCATGTGATCCGTCCGGTTGTATTTTACTAGGATTTTTAGCAACAGAAATTTTTTTAGAGTAAACCTAGACGACTGTTGATTTTGGAGTTTTCGTCACCAAGACCAGTTGGTTCCTTCACATATTGCAGAGATTGATGTGCCCAGTGCTCTCTAAAAGTTCTTCGAGAACTGGTTTTTCCCAATATAAAGATATTCATAAGTAACATGACTATTTTTGTTACGAGCACAGTCTATGTCTATGATTGAATGAGGCCCTGAGTGTGCCACCTATCAACATCGTGCCGTCTGTTATTTTCCAAATCGACAGTAATATCGACTAAATTATAATCCGGACAAACAAACGACAGAAATAACTAACCTCCCCTACAGACTTGAACAATTGTACAAAGAAGCGCCCCGAATATTTACAGCTGCACATGTATAAGGAAGTCCAAAGTTGCCGCTAATTCACTCATAACAACAGCGGCCCATTCATTAAAGTTTTTGTGTACCCTTTTTAATTATTGTATCTGTATTTACAACATTAGGTTAATGTTTATTTTAGCAATTTATTAATTTTACTTCTACTAGTAATTTTGTACAAACCACAATGTTGTCTTTGGTATTGACGAGCGCTTTCGGCAGTCAAGCCATCTTCAGGTCATTTACCAACCTGAAGATTGGTCGTTGGTAAATGACCTGAAGATGGCTTGACTGCCGAAAGCGCTCGTCAATACCAAAGACAACATAGTGGTTTGCACAAAATTACTAGTAGAAATATTTAAGACACTAATACTCCAATACAACAATATATTAATTTTACGTTGATTTTTAATTTAATTCATTGTGAAAAATGTTTTTCTTCTTTCACTTACAAAATGCGGAACTGATTTGTTTATTTAAGTATAAGCTTGTGACACCAAGCCGTTCCAACCAGCTGATTATTTGTTTTTCCGTGAATGGTGGTGGTGGTGTTTCATCAACTCTCACAGTGAAATAGGGCGCATTGTATATAACAATTTTAGTGTTGGGATTCAACTTTGGAAGAATGTAACTTTCAAACTATTTTCAGAAAACATGTTGATCCATTTCTTCAGGGTAATCTCCAGTCTACTTGTCCGGAAAATCAATTACGAATCCACCTGCTGTTCCTGCGTTGAATACAATCAAACTCCCTCTTTTTGTTGTGGGTCCAGGCAGTAATGTAATTAATTCCGTAATGGGCTCTACTCTTCTGTAATGCCTTCAGTTCATATTTTACTACATTAATTCACTCATGTTTCATCTAAGCCCATTATATTTATCTGTTTCTTTCTCAAAATTGTTTGGTGAATACGCATCTATGTGAAACAACACCACTCCTTTCTCAAAGAAGCTGCCTTCTATTTGTGGTTTTTTATTCAAAGCCAAGGTCATGCATAACATGCATAAGAAGAGAATAAGAAATTTGAAATGTTCACTTTTCTTTAAAGTAACAAGGAGTTTTGATAAAGTAGGGAAATCTTTTCTTCTGTAAAATGAACTATATAATGAAGAATTATGTCTTCATATAGCATATTGTTGAAATGTTTCAAGATTAGTTACTGTAGCCAGTCGTGGCCTAGACTTTCCAGGTGTGGTAATTATAAGTAAAATTATCGATTCCACAGGAAACCGCTAAAATGTACGCTCTATCAAGAAGAAGCTCACATTCACCGTGTTAACAGTTCTACCTTCCAATCTATCGAACGCAATAAGCGGAGTGTTTAGTTTAACAATATTCTTTGTAATGGATAATAACATTTTTATTGACTGATTACGAAACGGCACTGCTCGGCCAACTGACGAATGCAATTCGTGCAGGCAGAGTCGTTGGGCGTTTCCTTTGAGAAATCGTAGACATGGTAGTATTGAAAAATACTGTTCAAGATAGTACTGAAAAAATACTGTTGGAAAAAATATAAACACTTACAAGTAAGCGTAGATTGTAAACAAAGTCACTGCGTAAAAAACAATCGTCTATAGCAATTGTTACAAAATTCAGTTCACGACGTTTTAATTAATTATACTTATAAATTCAAAATGTTTGTGAATACCTAAACTAATTTAATCGTACTAATTTAAACGTATATCAGAATATATGGATGAGGTCATGTAGATATTGGTATCGTGGATTACCGCACATTGCTTCCTGTTTCACGGTTCTGAGTGGCAACTTTGTTGTAAATATTTTTAAACGTGCCATCGCATCGCATACATTACTTAATGGCATCATCCATCACAAGAAGGGAAATCTGACAGCGTAACAAAATATTGGTTTTTAAGCAGAGGCTCACAAACTTGTATATCTACACTCTCATGTTGTACGTGAATTGTAAAAAAAAAACAATTTTTAGGATAGTAATTTTTAATGGCAGTGACTACGAATTATAAAAATGACAGCATAACAGATGAAAATGTTTTTTAGTACCGTTTGTCATTGAGTTTATTGTCCAAATTTTACGCGTATCTTTTAAATTTGAAAATTTCACAGCTCATTACTCTGAAAATAAGATATAAGAAATGTTTTACTGAATGTTTTGGTCAAATTCTTATGTTACCAATGTATTTATTTATAAATTAAAAATGTCAGCTTTATTTCATGGGGGAAAATACTAATAGTTGAGTAATTTTATTTAACGTTCACACTCGTTGTTTATAATAATGGCATGTGGATTAGTCTGTTTATAACCAAGTATCTTCCTAATATTTTACGGTAAAAGAAAATCAATGTGTTATATATTGTAACATAACAAAATTATCACACTAAACATTTGAATTAATGCAACATAAATAAAAGAAAAAGTTCCATAGTGAGTGAGAGGAATAAATTGTTTAAGGATTACACTAGAAACTGTAGATTAAGTCTATAAAATGTTAATAAAAATGGAAAATAATAAAGAAAACCATTAATTAAAATAACCTACTATATAAAAACCAGTTAAACCAGCAGTATACCCAGTAGATTGGGGAAGCAGTACAAAAAGGGAAGGACCATAAAAAAGGAAATAATCTGTCATGAAACCATGTTAATAAGGAAACCACTAATGTGATATTTGAAGAAGGGACAAAACATATCAAGATTCCAACAAAGAGACCAGAAACAGGAAGAGATATGCCAAAACAAAATGATAGTCATATAATAAATACCATGAGACAAAATTGAAACCGATATGTGTAAACCCAAACAAGTTACAAGATACAATTCTATAAAACACAAATTGTATATTAGTTATAAGAGTAATATGTTAAAAAATATATCAAAAGAGACTACCATAGTGTAGAACTCACTGAAAAGACTACCATAGTGTAGAATCCAATAAAGTGAAGTGAGATAACAAAAATAAGAAACTACAGTGAGTATAGTGAGAAACATAGCTAAAAAATCTATGAAAAAAATCTTCAGTGAAGTGTAAATATTATAAAAAGACTACCATGAGTGTAGATTAATAATAGTAAAACCATTGGAATCAAAGACAGTCTAAGGACTGACAACATTACCAGTAATAAGAGTTTTTAAATTAGATATAAGAAGAACTATTATCCATAGAATGTTTTCTGTAATTAGCCTACCGTTAAGTAAATTGTGAGAAGGACAAAAATACCAAAGGACAGTTCATAACTGAGGGTATAACTAATAATAAGATGTTTGTTATTTAGTGTTAATTAGATAATATTTTAGATGTAAGGTGTCAATAGATACAAGATGTTTTTTAATCACAGTTAAAGTGTTTTCAAAAGAAACATAATACACAAGACAGTTAGTGACTGACAGTATTACTAGTAATAGGAGTTTTTTAATTTTTCTAATTAAATTATGTCTAGGATAAGCTATGTTGTTATCATTTGATGATACAGTTAAAAATAATAGGAATAAAATGTTTTTGTTAAAATTAGTTGATATAAAGAAAATTAGGCATAAGATGTTCATGTTATGGTTCAATGATGTTATTAGTATAAAGAAAGTTTAGTAGATACAAGATATTCTATTGTATTTTAAAATCATGTCATTTAATTTTCCATTGTGTAAGTCAGAGAGGCAAGTAGGACACAAAAATGTAATAATTTTATTCAAATCAGTAAACCATGTATAATGTACAAACAGACCAGCCAAGACACCATTTTTGTAAACACAGACTGGCCTATAAACCAAAAAATTATCTATCAAAGAATTAATCTATGTAATAGGAATAGAAGTCAATACATACAATACAGAAATTGAAAATATATTTAATACAGATACAGTTAATAGCAAATAGAATGACAAAAGAAAGGAAATTAACTTCTTTTGGAAACAGTCAATAATAAGCCTATGATGGTAATCAAATCAGACTAAACAGCAAATTAATCAATACTAAAATGTTTTAACGACCAAATTATTAACAACAAAGTAATTACGGAGTTATTAAGTATATTCCATGGAAATATTATACCGAAAAAACAAATAAAAACCTTTAAAACACTGAATTTGTACAAAATATGAGACATACAATCATTATGTAAAATTGTAATTTTTGGGCTTAAATGAGCTTGAAACAAACTCAGCTATATATCAAAAGATGTAAAATTAACTAATCAATATTACTGAATAGTTAGATTCATGTAAAATTAAGAAATATTCGAAATACAGTAAAAAATAAGAAAACTTGTTATGTATAGTTAGATGGTGAAACAAGTCTTAGACAGATATTTTATAGTTAAACAATATGAAGAGGAAAAAGACATACCACAAATTGCCCTAAAACGACGACGTTGCGTCTATTAGTCTATTGTTAATCACAAAGCTGAATAGTTGAAAATGTGTTAGCGGAGTACTGAAAACCAAATAATTTGTATTAAAACCAAGTGTGGTTATGTGGCGTGTAACGGAGATGAACTAACAAGTGAAATAACCTTATCTATCAATTTCTAACACTTCACAAGTTTCCAAAAACACAGTATAACACCATAAAACTCAACACCAGAAATCGACAGCCATTTTGAACAATTTTTAGACCGAATTCACAGAAAACCAACACACATAATTGAATACCACACTACACAAGAAATCCATCCAGAATTCGACATCGCAGACGACGAGGGAACATTCCACACTATATTTTGGACCTACACCACTTCGCAGAAAAAGGGAACATCGTTTTATTTCTGTGGGAGAAGATCTTCAATTCCAACAGCATCGTAGCAGTTAAAATCGAGTGGAAGGCGGCCATTACTGAATTTCTCATAAAGACGATCAGCCAGTGCTTCCTGGAGGGGAGTGACGTCATTTCATCGACTTGGTTCGCAATTTAAATAATTTCTTTCTAATTGACAATTGTAATAATAATTTTGTTCTATTTCAGATATTAACATTTAGTTTAAGAATACCTGTTAAATGTATCTTGTTCCTTGCCCTCTGACCATTTCGACTCGTTAAAAGAACCATAAATTTAAACTTGTAAAAAAATATATTTGTTGATTTTTCTCACTACCGACTGTGGCGAATATTAGCCAGTGCCTGGGACATGCGCAGTTGACTGGCGCATAATTTTGAATGTGAATAAACGTAAATCATTACTCAGTTACCAGCATTGTTTTTATTTCTACAATTAATGTTATTATTATTTTTTATTAAACAAAAACATAATTCACATTGAGAAAATAGATGTAGAAGGAAATTACAAACTCAATTAATTAATTAATTAATTATTAATTAATTAAATTAAATCATTCAATCAAACTCGATACAAGAACAAGAAAAAATATTTGCACAATTTTTAAAGTTTGATGTATTTGTTATTTATCAATCAAACACACCTAGTTATAACATATTCTTATCATCAATATCTTTATATTTTATTTATTATTACATTTGAAATTATATTACAAATTGACTAGCCTAACTAGTGGGGCTAAAAGAAGAGCACAATACCTTTGTTATCACAAAATCCATACACACAATATCTACATATATTTCAATTATTTTTATTCTTATTTTTATTTGTAATATTTTTATATTACAAATTGGCGTCCAACTTAAGGGGCTTTAAATAGGAGGTAATAGTGTTATAAAATAAGGACGATTGTCGAATTTCCTATTTTTAGCTTGGCAACGGTCAATAGGTCGGAAGAGGGAACGAGATGCACAGGAGAGCTACATCAAGGAAAAGGGCTATGGAGGCCGAGCAGGAGGTAGAAATGGAAGATAAAGAGGCGACACCAGTGGAAGATGTGGAGTTAATGTTACCGCCAGCAGAACCAAATAAGCCTGCACCACAGAAGGAACAGCCGGAGAAATCCACCGCAAAGGAAGATACAAAATTTGATCAAATGATGGAGATGTTACTTAGAGAATTTAAAACAACGAAGGAGGAATTAAGAGAAAACAGTAAGAAGATAGAGGAGAAAATGGAAGAAAATGGTAAGAAGATGGAGGAGAAGATGGAGGAGAATATTAAGAAAATGGAGGAGAATAGCAAGAAGATGGAGGAGGAAATGAAGAATGATAATCAACGATTGAAGGAAGAGTTGGGCAATAAAATTGGAGATACTAGCAAGAAGATGGAGGAGAAGATGGAAGCAAACAGTAAGAAGATAGAAGAGAAGATGGAAGAAAATATTCAGAAAATTGAGGAGAAAATGGAGGAAATAAAGACTGACAATAAACAGTCGAAAGAGGAATTAACCCAGATAAGCCAAAAACTGGAAGAAACCAACAAGAAGATGAAAGTGGAAACCATCTAGTAGTGAGCTTTGCTAGCAGAACCCTTAACCAGGGTGAAAAGAACTATAATGTGACGGAAAAAGAACTGCTAATTGTAGTCTTTGCCTGCGGGAAGTTTCGGACGTATATCCTCGGATATCCAGTGACCGTCCGAACAGATCACAAGTCAATATCATTTCTAAGAAGATGCAAATTAAGCCATGGTAGATTGACCAGATGGGTACTCGCCCTACAGGAATACGATATACAGTGGGAGTATGTTCCTGGAAGGAAAAATGTAGTAGCCGACGTATTATCAAGAGTGAATCTGGAAGAACAAACATTCGAAGGCGAAAAGGAGAGCATTTTGAAAATCTATAACATTATTAAGGACAGATCCGATTTAGAGAAGATAGTGCAGGACATCAGCAAACACCAGCAGTCCGATCCGAAGTTAAACCATATTAAACTTCGTCTCTCCAACCAAGATGACACAATAAACAAATTTTATTGTATACATAATGGGATTTTATTCATCAAGACATCCCTTGATGAAGAAATATGGAAGGTCATGATCCCTACTACAATCGAAAAGGATATCATCCTGGACTATCACCTACGATACGGTCACATGGGAGCCATGAAGGTGATCAAGGCAATAGAAGAGAATTGTCACATAAAAAGTATCAATAGAAAAACAAGAAACTACCTCAAAACCTGTCTGATATGTCAATTGGTGAAAACCGACAATGAGAGAAAGGAAGGTATGATGATACCAATTACCTCACAAGCCAAACTGGAAAAGGTCTTTCTGGACATATGTGGTCCATTTCCCCGCAGTGGCGGACGCCATCGATACAAGTATATTGTTATTATGATGGATCATTTTACAAAATTTACAAAACTATACCCTGTGAACAGAGCCACCACTCTGAAGACTCTAGGAATAATAACAAATCATTACATTCCAGAGGTAGGAAGCCCGACATCCATAATCACCGACCATGGAACGCAATTTAAGGGTTGGAGGTGGAGAAACACTCTGAATACATTGGGCATTAAGACATACAAGACGTCTGTCTACCACCCCAGCAGCAATCCAGCGGAGAGGGTACTGCGGGAGGTCGGAAGAATATTACGGACTTATTGCTATAATCAACAAAAGAAGTGGCAAGAATATTTATTAGCTACTGAAGAATTCCTTAATTTGTCATATCACCCCGCTATAGGTACCACGCCATACACGGCAATGTATGAAAAACCGCCTCCGAGAGAAATACAAGACATAATAGAGTTCCCCAGGAGTCAAGAATACAAATTCAACCGAATCAGATTCTACAATAAATTGGCAGAAGACCAGGAAAGGCGCAAGAACAAATATCAAAAGGCTGTTAAGAAAATAATAAGCTATGAAGTCGGAGAAAAGGTACTGCTAAAAAACAGGGAATTACCCAGTACTTTGGAAGGCATTACCAAAAAGTTATTACTGCTGTATACCGGCCCATACCTGATTGTTAAAAACAATAATAACAATACGTATGTACTAAAGGATATCATTTCGAATAAAGTAAAAGGAACTTATAATCAGTTATCCATTAAAAAATATTTGGAGGACTCATAATTATGAGTTAAAACTATTATGAAGAAATAAGAATTTTGATGGAATAATAAAATCACAAAATTCAAAAATCAGTAAGTACAACTTACACCAAATATTCGAACAATTGTGAATGATGCAAAAAGAATTTTGATGGAATAATAAAACTACAAAATTCAAAAATTAGTAAGTACAGCTTACACTAAATATTCGAACAATTGTGAATGATGAAAAAAGAATTTTGATAAATAGATAACTACAAAATTCCAAAATCCGTAAGTACAACTTACACCAAATATCAGAAAGAATATTGTGAACGAAATAAGAATTTTGATGGAATAATAAAACTACAAAATTCCAAAAGCTAGTAAGTACAACTTACAACAAAACATTTGAAGGATTATTGTGAATAAATAAAAAGAATTTTGAACATAATAAGCTTCAAAATTCAAAAGCAATAGTAGGTACAAGCTACACAAATATTCAAAGACTATTATGAAAGTAAAAAGAATTTGGATGGAGATAATAATTGTCCAAATTCAAAATAATTAGTAAGTACCACTTACACAAACATTCAAAGACTATTATGAATGAAAAAAGAATTTTGAGGAATAATAATTTCAAAATTCAAAACAATAATAAGTACCACTTATACCAAAATATTTGAAAAACAACTATGAATAAGAAAGAATGTAGTTGAATAAAAATGTCTAAAATTAAAAAACATTAAACTCATATCATTACTCATACAAATGATGAGAAATAACTCTGAAATATGAAAAAAGATTTTGTAAGAAAGAGATACAAAATTCTAAAGGAAGAAAGAAACCAGAATGTCATATGACTTAATCGAAACAAATTAACCAAATTCACAAAGAAAATAATTTAATAAAAATGGAACAATGAAGAAGGACCAACTCACTAAAGACCAAATAGTGAGACCAAAAAACAAAAAACCTGATACTAATAATGATAATGCTGTTACAACAACCACTGTTATAGTGAAAGTGATAAAGAATTAATTCATGTTATACCATGAGCAATAAAAATAACTCAATGGATACCAGATGGTAGAAAGAGTAAATATATATACTACTTACTATGTAAACATGATGAAATGTATATTATACCACATACCTAAACCACCTAATATGGAATAAGCTTTAAGAGAGAAGAAGAGTCAAGTGTATAAAAGTATTAATTAATATAACGTATTATGAAGTGAAGAATCTAAAGATGTTTATTTTAGTCAAAAATGACTACTTTTACTGTTTATTTATTTTTATGACTGGATGTAAAAAATGCCATCAGTCTTATGTTTTGAGCAGAGATGATAATACCTCTGGACTCAATTGAAGTGTTGGACAGCAGGGATTGAAGCCAAAAGTGCCACTCTGAACTGTTCCAATTAATTTGTTAGGGAATGTTAGGGAGTAAACATACTGGTGAGGAAGCACCAAATAAGAAGGAATATAAAATGATAATGTTATACACAAGATTGAAGATCACTTATTAATGAAGAAAGAAACTAATGAAGGAGATACACATCATCTGAGAGGAAGCAATGGTGGAAAAAGAAGGTATATAAAGTGAAAACATGTAATCACGGAGAAATGTAAATACAAAAGAATTAGTAGTAATTATTTCATCCATACTAAGAGTATGATCTGAACTAATCACTTTTACAGGAGAGCATATGTTACATAACAAAATTATCACACTAAACATTTGAATTAATGCAACATAAATAAAAGAAAAAGTTCCATAGTGAGTGAGAGGAATAAATTGTTTAAGGATTACACTAGAAACTGTAGATTAAGTCTATAAAATGTTAATAAAAATGGAAAATAATAAAGAAAACCATTAATTAAAATAACCTACTATATAAAAACCAGTTAAACCAGCAGTATACCCAGTAGATTGGGGAAGCAGTACAAAAAGGGAAGGACCATAAAAAAGGAAATAATCTGTCATGAAACCATGTTAATAAGGAAACCACTAATGTGATATTTGAAGAAGGGACAAAACATATCAAGATTCCAACAAAGAGACCAGAAACAGGAAGAGATATGCCAAAACAAAATGATAGTCATATAATAAATACCATGAGACAAAATTGAAACCGATATGTGTAAACCCAAACAAGTTACAAGATACAATTCTATAAAACACAAATTGTATATTAGTTATAAGAGTAATATGTTAAAAAATATATCAAAAGAGACTACCATAGTGTAGAACTCACTGAAAAGACTACCATAGTGTAGAATCCAATAAAGTGAAGTGAGATAACAAAAATAAGAAACTACAGTGAGTATAGTGAGAAACATAGCTAAAAAATCTATGAAAAAAATCTTCAATGAAGTGTAAATATTATAAAAAGACTACCATGAGTGTAGAATAATAATAGTAAAACCATTGGAATCAAAGACAGTCTAAGGACTGACAACATTACCAGTAATAAGAGTTTTTTAAATTAGATATAAGAAGAACTATTATCCATAGAATGTTTTCTGTAATTAGCCTACCGTTAAGTAAATTGTGAGAAGGACAAAAATACCAAAGGACAGTTCATAACTGAGGGTATAACTAATAATAAGATGTTTGTTATTTAGTGTTAATTAGATAATATTTTAGATGTAAGGTGTCAAAAGATACAAGATGTTTTTTAATCACAGTTAAAGTGTTTTCAAAAGAAACATAATACACAAGACAGTTAGTGACTGACAGTATTACTAGTAATAGGAGTTTTTTAATTTTTCTAATTAAATTATGTCTAGGATAAGCTATGTTGTTATCATTTGATGATACAGTTAAAAATAATAGGAATAAAATGTTTTTGTTAAAATTAGTTGATATAAAGAAAATTAGGCATAAGATGTTCATGTTATGGTTCAATGATGTTATTAGTATAAAGAAAGTTTAGTAGATACAAGATATTCTATTGTATTTTAAAATCATGTCATTTAATTTTCCATTGTGTAAGTCAGAGAGGCAAGTAGGACACAAAAATGTAATAATTTTATTCAAATCAGTAAACCATGTATAATGTACAAACAGACCAGCCAAGACACCATTTTTGTAAACACAGACTGGCCTATAAACCAAAAAATTATCTATCAAAGAATTAATCTATGTAATAGGAATAGAAGTCAATACATACAATACAGAAATTGAAAATATATTTAATACAGATACAGTTAATAGCAAATAGAATGACAAAAGAAAGGAAATTAACTTCTTTTGGAAACAGTCAATAATAAGCCTATGATGGTAATCAAATCAGACTAAACAGCAAATTAATCAATATTGAAATGTTTTAACGACCAAATTATTAACAACAAAGTAATTACGGAGTTATTAAGTATATTCCATGGAAATATTATACCGAAAAAACAAATAAAAACCTTTAAAACACTGAATTTGTACAAAATATGAGACATACAATCATTATGTAAAATTGTAATTTTTGGGCTTAAATGAGCTTGAAACAAACTCAGCTATATATCAAAAGATGTAAAATTAACTAGTCAATATTACTGAATAGTTAGATTCATGTAAAATTAAGAAATATTCGAAATACAGTAAAAAATAAGAAAACTTGTTATGTATAGTTAGATGGTGAAACAAGTCTTAGACAGATATTTTATAGTTAAAACAATATGAAGAGGAAAAAGACATACCACAAATTGCCCTAAAACGACGACGTTGCGTCTATTAGTCTATTGTTAATCGCAAAGCTGAATAGTTGAAAATGTGTTAGCGGAGTTCTGAAAACCAAATAATTTGTATTAAAACCAAGTGTGGTTATGTGGCGTGTAACGGAGATGAACTAACAAGTGAAATAACCTTATCTATCAATTTCTAACACTTCACAAGTTTCCAAAAACACAGTATAACACCATAAAACTCAACACCAGAAATCGACAGCCATTTTGAACAATTTTTAGACCGAATTCACAGAAAACCAACACACATAATTGAATACCACACTACACAAGAAATCCATCCAGAATTCGACATCGCAGACGACGAGGGAACATTTCACACTATATTTTGGACCTACACCACTTCGCAGAAAAAGGGAACATCGTTTTATTTCTGTGGGAGAAGATCTTCAATTCCAACAGCATCGTAGCAGTTAAAATCGAGTGGAAGGCGGCCATTACTGAATTTCTCATAAAGACGATCAGCCAGTGCTTCCTGGAGGGGAGTGACGTCATTTCATCGACTTGGTTCGCAATTTAAATAATTTCTTTCTAATTGACAATTGTAATAATAATTTTGTTCTATTTCAGATATTAACATTTAGTTTAAGAATACCTGTTAAATGTATCTTGTTCCTTGCCCTCTGACCATTTCGACTCGTTAAAAGAACCATAAATTTAAACTTGTAAAAAAATATATTTTTTGATTTTTCTCACTACCGACTGTGGCGAATATTAGCCAGTGCCTGGGACATGCGCAGTTGACTGGCGTATAATTTTGAATGTGAATAAACGTAAATCATTACTCAGTTACCAGCATTGTTTTTATTTCTACAATTAATGTTATTATTATTTTTTATTAAACAAAAACATAATTCACATTGAGAAAATAGATGTAGAAGGAAATTACAAACTCAATTAATTAATTAATTAATTATTAATTAATTAAATTAAATCATTCAATCAAACTCGATACAAGAACAAGAAAAAATATTTGCACAATTTTTAAAGTTTGATGTATTTGTTATTTATCAATCAAACACACCTAGTTATAACATATCCTTATCATCAATATCTTTATATTTTATTTATTATTACATTTGAAATTATATTACAAATTGACTAGCCTAACTAGTGGGGCTAAAAGAAGAGCACAATACCTTTGTTATCACAAAATCAATACACACATATCTACATATCTATTATTAATTTTATTTAATTTTTTTATTTGTAATATTTTTATATTACAATATATATATTTTGTATTCAGCAATACAAAATTATTATTGCATATATAGGTTAATTGAAATTATCAACACAGGGTCTCTATCTGGAGGTACGAAAATTTTATTAATTAACACATTAATAATTAGTATTGTCTTATTGAGTTTTAGCATAAAATTGTTTATTATTTAATGGTCTTTAAATACAAGAGTCTATCGGGTTCTTGTTATTTGTTCGTAGAATTCCAATAGTTATGTAGACATCTGATGCGCCGCTCTCGCTGCTACTCCGCGCGTCACTCGATGACCTCGACGTCGATCCCTCAAGTCTCGCACACAAGCACTGCGTTATCGGACTACTGTTGTTTATGAATTTACTCTCAGGGTCCCAACAGGGTACAAATAGATCATGTGTATTTGGTTTACACAATTCCTGCTTCTTCAAGTGTTCTCGCATTACATTTAGAAACACCCCGGTAGGTATTACTGCCCCTAGACCGGAAATCTTCCACTGTACACGAAAAAGCACTAAATAAAATCTACTTAAATTTTATTGAGTTCTTCGATATGGCTACGACTACGATAAACTCGTACCGTCTACCAAAGTACTAAGTCTCATAGAAACAGACTTGTCCTGACACGCGACAGTCAGTACGTCCTTCTATGACAATACGTCGAAGTGAACTGACCCATCCGTTCTCAGCAACGGACAGACTCAACTAAAATTAAGACCTTCTGATTGGTAAAAATTCTATCAACGTCATAGATGGTCACCGTGATATACAGTCTTCACGTTAAAACTCTGTTCGATTCTGCAAAGGCCTGTCTAGATTTAATCTACAAATTTTATTACTCCCTTGCAGATAACAAGTTAAAAGAAGAATTAATTTCATAAAAAAACATATAAAGTTATATATTTGGAGTATTTAGTATATAAAAAAATGTGGCTTTCAATACTGAGAATACCCTGTCCAAGTTTCAAAAAGAGATGTCAATTAATAAAGAAGTTCTTAAAAATTGTTATAATCACACGCGCACCCGCACACTTACACACAAATATTTCACTTGACGTAAAAAAATACAAAAGTATGAATATTTTGACGTAACACACGTTTTTATCCATACGTTAGTTCAAAACCTATGACTAATTTACAAAGCAAAGAACAAAATCAATTTATAACATGTCTATGGCCGTCAGAGAATGTGTTACAGCATTAGTGTCCCTAATATATGAAACCCCATACCCTGTGTTCTGTTGCAATATATATAAAACTTTGTATAACCAATATAACTATAAAATACTTGTGGAGTCCCTCCTCGCCTTCTGTTCCCATTTACGAATATTTTTCTTTAAGGAGTGTAGAAATAATAGGCCGTCCTAAATGCACATCATGAAGCAGGCAAAATATATAGTGTTAAGAGTAATAGTTGTCAACATTAAAAAAGATAAAATATAAAATTTAGATAAATTATTAAAATACTGGTTTATGTTTTTGTCTAATGTACACACATGGAAAACGCTGACAGTGATTACAAAAACAATCTATAATAGCCTATTTACGTAACGCTCCCTTCTCACTGAAGCTTTAAAAATCAATTTAAAATATTTCGTTACTTGATTACCTTTTTTATTGTATTCTGTTCGTTATGATTATTGTCGGGTATTCAGTGAGTAATTTCAACTGTCATTGTTTAGCCTATATCTTTTATTATGCCTAGGAAGGGAAAAAATCTCTATTTAGTTAAAAGAACGATGTAGTAGGTCCTTCTTTCTTGGATTTCTAAGTTACTATTTAGTACCAATTTTGTTTAATCTTAAACTGTATGTGTAAACAAAGTCAACAATTTAAAGTTTATCGCCTCTGCTTTTAGTATGTTGTTTTTACTGAGTCCTGTATACATGTTTATTTTTATTCACTTTATAATGCCTAGATTATCAAACGTAGTTGTTTTATACGCTTTTAATGAAAGTTGTAAATTTATTTGGATTTAAAAACGATGGATTTATTTTTTATTTATTTTATGAGTTATCAAGCGAAAAGAATAAATTTCTTATTGTACAATTTGTTAATTTACCAAACGCAAATAAAAAGCAAACACTGACGACACTGTGAGTTAGGTTGCAATTAGTAAAATATTTAAAACAGGGAAGTTGTGCACACTAATATTTTTAGTTTAGTTATTCAGGATACGTAATAAAAAGTATATTTCCAAAAACGAAGGCTATGTTTTGATATTAAAAAGGCTATGTTCTGATGGTTTTCTTGAAAGACTAACAAAAAGTAATAATTTTGTTTTAAGACAAAAACAAATTCTGTTTCTTCGTAATACAAAAACAAATAAATTAAATTACATGTTGCCTAATTAACAACTCAAGTAGCTCAAATGATACCTTCGGTTGCTTTGCGCTGAACTTGTTACTAAGTAGGAAAGGAACTACTTATTTTATTATTTTACATCCATGTTCCTTAAGGAATGGAAGTATGGTGATGGCAAAAAAAATCGTGTTCGAGATTATTGCAGATTCTGATTGTACTACACTCAAAACATGAAAAAAAGTCGTTTTCCGAAAAGTGTCTGTGTGTGTGTCTGTCTATGTGTGTGTGTGTGTGTCTGTGTGTCTGTAGATTTTTTTTCTATGGCAAACGATAACTGCCGCAAATTCAAACAGAATCAAATAATGTTTTGCATACAGCTCTGATTTGTAGAGTTCTCACGACTTGTTGTTTTTGGTGAAGATCGGTTGAGGGAAAGGGGTAGTTTACCTGCAACGGTTTTTTTTCATCAAGGGAAATTTTTTTTTTTGGCAAACGATAACAGCCGCAAATTCAAACAGAATTAAATAATATTTCGTATACAGCCCTCAATTGTAGAGTTTTCAAGACCTGTTGTTTTTGGTGAAGACCGGTTAAGGGAAAGGGGTAGTTTACCGGTAACGTTTTATGTTTTAACAAGGGTATTTCGTATGGCAAACGATAACAGCCGCAAATTCAAACAGAATTAAATAATATTTCGTATACAGCCCTCAATTGTAGAGTCTTTAAGACCTGTTGTTTTTGGTGAAGATCGGTTAAGGGAAAGGGGTAGTTTACCTGTAACATTTTATGTTTTAACAAGGGTATTTCATATGGCAAACGATAACAGCCGCAAATTCAAACAGAATCAAACGATTATTTGCATACAGCCCTAAATTGTAGAGTTCTCAAGACCTGTCGTTTTTGGTGAAGATCAGTTCAGGGAAAGGGGTAGTTTACCAGCAACGTTTTTTTAACAAGTGTATTTTCTATGGCAAACGATAACAGCCGCAAATTCAAATAGAATCAAATAATGTTTTGCATACAGCCCTGATATGTAGGGTACTCAAGACCTATTGTTTTTGGTGAAGATCGGTTAAGGGGAAGAGGTAGTTTACCAGCAACGTTTTTTTATCAAGCGTATTTTCTATGGCAAACGATAACAGCCGCAAATTCAAACAGAATCAAATAATTTTTTGCATACATCCCTGAATTGTAGAGGTCTCAAGGACTTTCGATTTTAGTGCAGATCGGTTAAGGGGAAGGGGTAGTTTACCTGCAACCTTTTACGTTTTAACAAGAGTAAAGCACTTGAAAATTTATTTAAACTTTTTGAAACAATGGTAATTGTTAAAAATAAAATAATTTTGTTGCCAGGCAATAGAATTAAAATTTTTTCATTTTAATGTAATATAATATTACTTCCATATTCCTTTTTTCATTTAATACGGCAATAAAAAGGCAGGTAAGACACAAACACACACACACACACACAAAATTCACGTTATTTCTGGCCTCACTCATGTTTATTTTCTTACGTTTGCACGCTTTTTAAATGGAAAGTGCCGAAACCCACACCAACATAACGCGTGCAAGCCGAAAAAATGGACATCAATTTGCTTACTGGCGAAGCTAGTAGTTAATGAATGGGTAGGCAAAAATCTTATCTTAAATTTTTTTTAAGGAATCACTAAAAGGACGGTGGGTCAAGTCGGACGCTGAGGTAGAGTTTGCTGTAACCGAATGGTTCCACAAACAGCCGTAAGAATTTTACTAGCAGGGAATCTACAGGTTAGCGCAACAGTGGAACTCATGTCTTAATGTTATTGGAGACTTCTTTTAAAATCGTTGAATAAAAAATGCTTTACGGCTCTATACGTGTTTCTATTGAACAATCCTTGTACTAGTCATACACAATAATACAACTGATTGAACTTCAAATTTTTAAACTTGATTAGTTTCTATATATATGTTTAATGTTACAAATAATTCAAATAACAATCTTGATCATCTGTTAGTTCAGCGGAATAACAGTGACACTTTTAATAACCGCATAAAATAAACTCTTAGAAACAACACAGGCGCTTTAACTTAACTGTTTGGACCACAGAAGTGAGGCATGCCTCAACGCTCTATGTGTACAGCGCGGGACAATCCCCCCTCCCTACACTTCCCTATCACACCACTACATAGCTTACATACGATGTATACAAAAAACGCTGATGCAAGTTCAGGTTGCCTCATTCGCTTTAAACGAACTATGCCGAATCTCACCTGTCACCATCTAGCGGTCGCTCAATAAAGCACGTTTCGGTTTAATAAATTTGACAGTCGCAGTAACAATGTATAATCTTTACGTTATGTAGTTCATACGTATTTATAATTTTTATTCTACAGAATTTTTTAGGGTAGGCATTGCCTCAATTGCCTCCATGTAACTTCGCCACTGATATATATGTGTACAACGTTATCGGCAACAAAGAAGTAGTTTTTGTTAAAATTCCTTCCCGGGATATTTGGCCGTAGTCCAATGTTTTCTACAAAACCAGACATTTCGGCAATGCCATCGACTTCCATCATCAGTGAAAATCGAGTGCGATAACGTGAGGTGGTATACGTTAGTGACCACAGTACTGTGGTTAAGGCTGAAGCAGTAAGTAGAAAGAAGTAGTTTCTATGGTAATATTTCATTTCGAAAATGATTTTAAAAATAAATCTTAGAATATGGAAGTCATGTATGGTTCTCCATACCGATTTTTAAATGTTTAATTTCTATAAATGAATGTATGTATTTTTGGGGGAGAATAGAGAAGGACAGAAAAACTGAGAGAAAATGTATTTTATTTTGCGACTTCTCGTGTTTGTTAATGATAGCATGTTTGAGTACAGGTTAAACTCATATTTAGGATGGTCCTTCTTAAGTATTATAGACTCCTATAATTACTGTATAACTAACATTAACAAGTAACTGTTTAACTGTATTATTGCTACAGTTACGTATATAATTAGTTACCCCTCTTAGTTACTAAATATTACATCAAGTAACTATTTATAGAAATACTTCTTCCTTTTATTCCACTCTCGAATTTCGCCCCTGTTACAGGTCGATGTGTATTTAAATAAGTGTTGGTAAACAGGAAGTATTAGGTAAAGGTTTACTCAGTCCAACGACCCGCACATGTACACTTCTGTGTGTAACCGCTTGCTTCTTGTAAATATACACCCCCCAAATATACACAACGATGAACAACATACGTATCAACTTATTTATAACTCCGTGTCAGTATGAATATATAAAAATAAAATATATAAATAAGTATTTTGTGTGTGCGCGTGTGTGCGCGCGTGTGTGTTTATAAAAGGCTTATATTACAAATAAATGAATTATTTTAGCGGACAGTCTTACTCGTACACATCAATGTCCAGTCAAACAGGCATGTTTGTGTTCATGTTATCATCTAAATTATAACGTAGTCATCAACAGGTGGCTGTATGATTTGTCACTGAATATATTTGGTTTTATGTAAACTGACGTTTTACGTAATAGACAGTTCCAGAAAAAAACAAGAATGTTGAAAACAGGTTTAAGCATTACCAAAAATTGTATGATATACCATTCCAGGAAATCAATGCAGCCTATCAAGACACGTTATTTAAATCCCTGGATTAATTTAAATAACACTGCTTTTAGCACATTCCTGTGTCTATAATTCAGAACATTTAACACATAACAACGTATTATACAAAAGTGTAGCATTTGTAAAATGTTCTCCCTTTAATGTAACTCCTTATGAAATATGGTTTATCCTTTGGTTTGTCAGAAAGTGCATAAAAGTATAAAACCAAAATTATTGTTGACAGTGGGATAAAAAGATTGATTAAAGCGTGCACAGTAATCATAAAAAAGGAAACTGTTCATATGAGCAGTTTAACAAGAATCTTACTGAAGAAAACAATAGTTTAATATAAAATAAGTATGCTAGCTTTTAGTAACCCAGGGACTGCAAAAAGGCTTTCGGGATACTAAAAATGATATTGCCCTCAGATTGGAACTTTGATTTCTCAGTGTCCTAAAAAAGTGAATCTAAAATCTATATATAGAGGCAAGATTAAGTTTAAGATCTCATCTTTAATCTCAGTCTCTACATATCTAATCTCAATTTTAAGATGGTGAGAGGGTGGAAGAATATTTTGTAGCAAATTACTTTGCAAAACAGAATAAATAATTTGTGTGAAAAGGGAACGTTGCTGGTTATTTTCTGGGCTGCGGACCACTTCCAACAAGGGAAGAGGTCTGGATGGTACTTTTCAGTTGAGGACAAGTGGCAATACGGTTAGAATATTTATATTTATAAAAATTTTAATATAACAGGCAGAGGTGTATGTATCGTAACATTATTTGACTTTATTAAAGATTATGCCTAGAATGTTATCGACACCGCTAAACTATGGAGACCAAAACAGAAGAAACCATGATGCAAATCATCCTGTAGTGTTACTGACATTTGGATGGGTATTGGCACAGGATTCCTGCCAAGAATAACTGGTTCGTGGAAGATATTGTAACAATCCTCAGAGCAAAGGTAAAAGGTTGACTCCCTGTCTGCCGCGATATCTGCCACAATACTGAAGTGGGTAATTATAGTGTGCATAGTGTAAGGGTACATATCTTCAACATACATTTATGAAGCAACATGATAAGAATAAAATACTAAATGATTAACACTATGAATAAAAAGGGATGAGTCAGAGATAAAGGAATGGGTAGTTAACATAATTATGCGATCAAACAGATAAAGGTAATAATAAAAGTAACCTCTGATCAAAGAAATGTAGCAAGCAACGAAGCAAACTTTGAAAACAATAGTACAATGCGATTTAACCAAAATAACTCAATAGATATGTTAAGTGAGTAGGTAGATCAAGCCCCAACCCCAGTGATAAGATATATAAAGACAAATAAAATAATCAAAGGCAGACAAACAATACCAGAACACAAATAATAAAGCAAAAAATAGTAACAAGTATTATATAGAGTATGTAAACAAAAAGTATACTACCAATAGTAATTAAGGGAAAACATTCGTTAATAATATAATGTATTATTAATAACCGTATAGTGAGAGAAAAAGTAGAACATAAAATATAGAAAAATTGACTATAAAACTGTGTTTTAAAACCCGATTCAAGAGTGAGAGATAGGTAGGAAGTGGTAACAATAAACAGTGAAGTGGTGGTAATATTAAAATAAACAACTTATAATTTTAAGGAAAAGAATAGTGACCCAGTGTAACAAACCAAAACCATAACCAAATGGTGAATAAGAAATTAAGTGAATTGTGTTAAACTGTAAGAAACAGCATAGGTGTGAGGGTAAGAAAATATAAAAACATATTCTATTAACAAAAGAATGACTAGACAGTTTATCTATATAGAATAGAGGGTATCAATGCAATACTCACAAAATTGTTATGTTATTAAGTAAATGAAAAGTAATTTGTTTGTTTGATGTTTAAAGGAGTGTAAACCCAGAAGAGAGAAGTTTACAATAATATGTTTGTACTTATATATAAGTAAGGAAGGTATAAGGAGATGAATAGTATGAACATTTTAATTAATGACATACAAGATAATAATTGTATTTTTAATAAGAAGGAGTTATTTCTATGTTATGCAGAGTATGAACATTTTGAGTAATGACATACAATATAATAATTGTGTGTAAAAAGAAAGAATATGGCTGAACAATACACAGACCATCAAGTTAGTTATATGTTATGTTTTGTTAATAGATTTAAGTTAAATAGATATGTGAGAAATGGGAGTAGGAGTAAACTAATAATGACATAAAAAGTAACAAACAACATATTAATAAATATAATATAAATAGAAAGTAAAATATCAGATAGGAAATAATTTGGTAAAAGTATAATAATATGAATAAATTGTAAAACAGTTCAAAGTAATTCAAAAGCCAATAAGCACGAATGCAAATAATCAAACCATATGTGCTTAGTAAATAATGTTTAAATAGAGCAAATTGAGAAATTCTAAGATGTTACAGTTTAGGCCTATAAATGACATAGCTGTAAAAGTTCAGAAAACCAATAATAAACAATTGAATACTATACTTGAATGCTATGACCAAATAAATTATGTAATTACAATTAAATGACCAGAATAACATGTCAGAATGGTGATAAATAGTATAAATAAGTAAAATATGTATTAAAACAGAATTATCAATTTTGTACAAAAACATTAGTACAGGGCCTAGACCAGCCTTATGAGATGTCAAATTGATCATTGAAAGAAAATAGGAACATTTATGTTAATATTTCAAGCATTGGAAATATCCCCAAGGAAATATAGTCATTATAAAATATTTATTCATTTTGAACAAAAAACCAGGATTTATAACAATAGTTTCAAATGTACTTAACCAATCAGAGCCAAGCCGGTTACCATAGAAACAGAACGTTATTATAATTTTGACCGTTAGGTAACGAGAGTCCATTATTAACAATTCAGGGTTATAGACGCTATGCTGACGCGGACCTTTTAAGAAGCAAATAAGTAAGAAGATCAAAAAGAAATGAAACCAAATTGAATACCCGAAGTAAACAATAGTTCCAGCAACATCAGGAGGAAGAATAAACGAAGTTACAAAATTAATAAATAACTAAAAATTGTAATAAAAGAAACAGACGCCAACGAAGACGACAACCCTATCTGTGAGATTAGATGAATGCATTAACAACAGGGAAGAAACCATTGATGATCGATAACACTAACACCGTGATTGTGTTAAGTATAAATTGAATTATAATTAGTTAAAAACTAAAACTGATCCACTTTCCTCGCAATAGAAAACTCTCACTCTGAACTTGAAACACCTATTTCTTTCAAAGAATAATAAAAAATATTTATGAACACCTGAAGTAACTATAACGTAACCTATGTATAAAACGATTACAATAACACACACTTTTGACACCACAGAGTTGAATTTAATGTAAACCTCTTTCATATTTAATTACCACAATTGTAAGGTGGTGTACTTTATTTAAACATCTTGTTCTAAACTTTTTTCGTACTCAAAAGAATTCATTGGCAATTTAATTTCTATAAATAAGAAGACACGGCGACCATTACGTCGTCAACTAACTAGTGCTGCCACCCTGCTCTCTGCTGAGTAAAAAGTTAATTTATTGCCGAGGCTAAAAGTTATTATAATGATCTCAATTATACAATAATTATTGCAAAATTAATGAGCTATCAAGCCAAATAAATAAGTATGAATCTTTACTAGCTGTCCTGTGATTATTTCAAATGTATTATGTATGTTGTGTTCTGTAGCAGTGAATAGAATCGTTTGACCAAATTTTATGTTGGCAACACATCCCCCCAAACAAGCGAAATTCGAGTTCCCGCCAGTCTGCGAGTAATTCGAATTATTCATCACAGTACCTTAAACAAACAAACTGATATTGAATCTTTTAATTTTTTTTTTTTTATTTGGCGCCTATCGGGAAGAAAAAACTAGTGAGTAAAGACAGGTAAGGACTCACAGACAACACAAGATTCGGGACGGCTTATTAGCGCGATCGCGATCATCATCATCATCAGCGACAGTTTTATCACAAATTGACACCTACGATAGTGTGGCTGTTAAACCATACTACAAGAGTTTATAACAAAGTGACGCATCCAACGTGTGACTTAATACATGCACAGACCTATTTAATAACCATGTTGAGATATTATAACAGTTATCGCTATATTTAGATAAAAATTGCCGACAAGACTTGGGACATTATTAATGAACAGATACTCTCATACAACTGATAGTATCCGAGGTTAAATGTCCAATGTACTAAATAAAATTGATAATCGTGTACCTGGAGGTCCCTTGCATGTTAATGAGTGGACTGACAAAATTTGTAATGTCACTTTATGGTTTTATATAATCTCAGATCAGAAGTTCACAATTCAGTTGACACTTTATGTTCCCTATATGAAATTCCACTGTATGTAATATAGACTAAGAAAGTAATAGCGGAGATATTCATTACAACAGTAGAACAAACTCATGTAAACGTGGGAACAAATGCATTCTCTAGACAACAACTCTCTAAACGTCAAGAATGATGTTCATGGTGCAATAGAAAATAGCCATCGTTTCACACTTACACAACTTTAATGTCGGGTTACTTAAAAAATATTAAATTATGGAGACGAATGTAAACCTATACGTCTTAACTACTGTACCTTAATGACATAATACATCGTAGCATTATACTCAGTTTTATCTTATAACTTGTCCAATTTTTTCTTTATAACCACAAAAACATAATAACGTAAAATAATACCTGAAAAGTAAACTTTTCGACAGAAGAATTAGTTGAATATACAAAGCACAACCAACGTATTTTAAGGCAAGTCACCGAGTCACTGTCGTTGGCAGTTTTATGGTTTTACACAATTTTTTCGAAAGAAATGCTTGAAAAATCTGATCTTTTCATAATGTTTACCTTAAACTCGGTCTGTCTAGGTATTGCCTTTTTCTTACGGCAAACCAATTGTCTGCTACAAGAATGTGTCTCTGTTTCGGCTAGCTTTTGTCTGTTAACTCTGATCTATAAGATTATTATCTACTTTTGGATCATTAGGCCTAAGAAATGTTGGGATTATTTTTAATTATTTTTATTCCACCTTTAAATATGAGGCAACTGGAAATACCTTAGGAACCTTATTCTACCGTTAGTTTTATCGTAAACATAAACATACATGTGAGCAATTTTACCATTAAATCAATGTATGCCCAAATTGTAAACATATATATATCTTTTATAACATGTTACCAAAGGTAAGGTTTTTGGATAGCTAATATCTTTTGAAAATCATATGTGCAAAGTTTATTTCTTTCAAAAACACTTTTGCTGTCATCTTGTATACTGTTTCTGGCCTTATCATCTTATCAGCTTCAGCCTGATGTTAGTGTTTTCCATTTTCAGTTGCTTTTTTTCACTGTCATTATCGGCTTCGATTACGGTTTGAAAATAGTCGCAAACATACATAGTTCTCGTACCTTTCAGAAAAAAGTTTGAAATAAGAATTAAATTTAGTTTCCCATTTTTAACATAAATATACGTATTTATCTTCTGCATCTGAATCTGGATTTAAATATTTCTTGTTACCATTATCATTTACAGTACAGTGTCTCTTGTAAACAATGGTAATGATTTTGTAAGCGCAATAACATCAGTCTTATATATTTTGTAAATGGTTTTATGCTTCTATTCTAGGCACTAGGCCCTCTCTTTAGTAAGACATCTGTACAGCCTGCTACAATTAATTTTCAATACGAGAGTTTCTTACAGAAAATTCCTTACACACTTTTGTCTTCACTGTTGTCATTCATAAAACATTGAAGAACATTTGTTTTGGTAGGACTACCATCATCTCCAGGACGTGACTTCATTATATTTGATGTTTTAATCAGGCACGCAAAACGAAATTTGTTAAGAAGAATCTCCTAAATTCTAAATTGAATTTACAATATTTCAAAAACTAATTAAACTTAAACATTCCGTGATATGGTATAAGACATTTACAATCAAAATAAAAGGAAGAAGTATTTTCTTGAAAACATTTTTTCTGCTTGGTATGTAAGATTTTCCTTCGCGTCAAAGTTTTTCTTTCATTTTTTCCATTTGCTACATACTTGGAACTTATGATTGGATAACTAAATTTTCAACTATTTCATCTCTGTGCAGGGTTGTTGAAACAGTTTGACTTTAGAAAATCTACAAACAAACATTTAGTCTTGCAAATATGTAGG
The DNA here is from genome assembly GCA_034769895.1 of Magicicada septendecula. Classification (NCBI taxonomy): domain Eukaryota; kingdom Metazoa; phylum Arthropoda; class Insecta; order Hemiptera; family Cicadidae; genus Magicicada; species Magicicada septendecula. Next base: position 398,841,872 of record CM068369.1, on the reverse strand, counting down.
CCTACCCATTTGACTTTTACAATCAGTGTTTGTAGCTAGAATGTTGCACTTTTTTAAGGTTTTCTGGTTCGAAAGTAAGCCATTGTTACCATTAACATGTGTCGCATTACAATAATCAGACAACAAATAAAAATAAGGGAAAATGACATAATGTAAAATATTACTGACCTGTTGTTTCTTAAATATAATATCATTTGTCTACTGTAACAGTAAATTTATTTTGAAATATTTATTTTTTTAGTAACGAATGTAAAATTATTATCTTATATACGGAAAAAAGAGGCTTTACAATATAGAAAGACACTTTTTCTTTATATACTAAACTTTTTTGACAATTTATAGCCAAATTTAGTCTCTACGATTACTAATGGTGTTGCTACACGGTGTTGTACAAAACAGTGTTTGTTTTAAAACATATTATAAAAATGTGGATTTTTAAGTAAAGACAAAAAATCTGATTATATGAAACACTGAGAAAAATCTTATAAATGAAGTTGTAAAGGATATAACATATTCTCACTCAATTTACAAGTATTTCGAGACTGGCTTAAATACTACAAAACCAGGTGTCTTCTTACAGTAGTATAAAAATTAAAGGTGATCGTACGCTGACTTTCAGCTGTGAATTTTGCGTGCCTCCGTCATGAAGTACGCATTATAATTGGTTCTTAAACAGAAATATAAATACCTTTGCTTTTTAAAATATAAGCAGCAGAAGTACAAACAATCATTCATTAAACGATATCAATCTAATTTACTCAAATAAATGAACAATTTTTGCAGTATTGGAATTAATGTATGTTTATTTGCATGAGGTTTGTGTTCGTTGAAGATAACCACTACGTGTTCTTTAATATATTCTGCTTAACGTTAGGGAACATGCAAATCGCGAATCGTAACTTTAAACCTGTAGTGGTACATAGGGGTGTATCTAGTTTACAGTAGGCTCACCCAAAACTGTGAATTACAGGCTTTACCTTGATGATGATAAAATATGTGCCCGTGATACTAATGTAAGTATAATATACTCTTGAACCTTAAAATATTATTGGGTTTAATACTTAAAAATAAATCGGTTATTACTTGTTACTAACATATGTTTTAAAATAATACTCAACAAAATAATTTTGTGCTATTTGCACAAATTATTTAAGGTAATATTGAATAGTTACATGGCTATAACTCTGTACGATACTTGACTATTGTCTTCACAAACATATATTTACAGCATATTTTTAAGTAATTAAAATTACTAACTTCACTGCCTTCTGCGACTACATATGTATTACTGGTTAGCTATACTTGTCAACTTAAGTACAAGGTACATAACTACACCAATTTCATTTCTGCTCAATAGATGAGTTTAATATTATTACAAAAGAAAGTGGACTGAAATCACTTCCATTATGATAATACAAGTTAGACATACCAAGCATAGGCTGGTATGGTTTGTGTAAGTTAAATACATACAATTTCGAAAATATTTATTTACATAAGTGCTTTATATGACCCAAATTTGCTTGCTCCTTTTTTAAACTTATTTAAATTATGAAATGACAGGAAAGCATTCTGCATTTTAGATAAAGTAGGGAGCACATTTCTTTGGCAACTGTACCAACCAAATGAGTTTAATTCAAACGGAGATAAAAAAACACAACCTTTTTTGCATGCATAATTTACGTTTTCTCTTTGATTTTGGCACAAGTAAAGCTTTGGTAAATTTAACAAAAACTTTTTTATCAACCTATATAACGTTTTTGTGTCACCTAACGTGTTACATTTCAAATTTTCTGAACGAATCTACTAGGTTTGTGTACCAACCTATTCAATTCATAAAGTTAACTTTCGCGCAAAAGTTATAATTAAAATAAGGTTTTCTATCTTGTATTTCCTGCTTTTAACTTTTCATTATCATTTTCATGATCTCTTTTTTTACTTTTTTTTTGCAAACTTCGTGCAATGTAGAATGGTATGATGAATATCTTTAATTCTCGGGAGATGATTACACCTCTCACAAGTCTGCCAAACATTACGTTCCTCGACCCTCGTATTTGCTAAAGATATGTAGGTTTGCTTGCATCAGTAATTTTCTGTACATCATAATTTATACATTACTAATGACGGTTTTCGACTTACCAGGTATTTTTATAAACTTGGTTTGATTAAATAATTTTAATGGTTCTATTTTATAGTCTCTAGTACAGTACTAGCATGTAAATTTCCATTATATAAATGGCATTTATAACTAATGCAAATGTAAACAAATAATTAAAATTTATCTAAAGTATAATTTTAAATATATGATCAAAATAGCTTTTGCTTTACAAAATACTACTGTACTTCACACTCCTGAAGTTTGATATATGTTTTCCCATATTAATTAAGACTGCCCGTTTTCCACCGTATAAGTAATGTAACTGGGAAAGTATTCTAAAGCGTCTGTTAACATATACCATGTAGTAAACAAGTCTCGCCTTTTCAAACATGTGGTAAACAAACACAATTTCAACGTTGTGTATTCGGACAGGATAAAGAATACTGTTGTAGACTATACGTAAAAACCACTCCCCTTGTCGGAGTTTGTCAGACTACAAACATCCCGCTGGACGACGACGTCATCAGAATGAGGAAAACTTTCAATGAGATGCTTCAATCTAATATAGAAGCTGAAAGTCCCTGAAAATGTGAAAGGAGGGATTTGCTGACTACACAAGACATCTAAACTTTCACAGTTGACGGAGCACAGTTATAAATAAGAACTGGGTGGGACATGAAGTGAAAGAGGTCAGTGAGAACTCTAGTGCCATAAAAAAGAAGACGAAGAAGAAGAAGAGGACGAAATTATATGATTAAATTTTTTCACGAGCAAACACACAGTAACGTATAAATATGGCAACACACTAGGCAGTCTCAAATGATGTTATTTGAACTGATCTTGTATAGTTTCAAAAATAACAAATGTGTCTATTTGATTGGTATAACCTTTAAAAAATGTGATTACTTACAAAGAATACTGCCATATGTGGTGAGCCGAACTAATCTTAGTGCCAATTTGGAGTCTTCGTTTAAAAACCCCTCGCCAAACATCGCTCGTACTTTAGTATTCCCGATAAAATTATAACTGCATGATCTCCTCGTTTACCTAACTCCTCCAATTAACCATTAACCATCTTTAATTACTCTATATTTTGTGCTTTCTACCTTTCCTGATTTCAAATTTTTATTCAGTTTATTCATATTCCTATTTTTATTATAATTCCCGTGATCTCTTTTTTTTTTGCAAATTCCGTAGTGACAGGTGACAGCTAGTTAAAACATGCTGTTGCCATGCGCAAGAAAACCACTTGTTCCGCTTGCCCGGACGGGTTGCAGTGAGTAAAAAGATTGATTAATCAGCTTTGTATACGATAAAACATGAAATGTCAGCATTCGTGGAAGAGGTGTCTTAAATGTCAACAGTGGATGTCTACCTCAGAAAACGCTTATTTTCAACATTGTCTATAACAAATTAGGACATTATACATGAGTGGGTAATAAACATTTGTACTTCTTCATGACGTGGGAGTTGCGGTGCAAAATTTATGAATTAAAAAACCTTAAATCTTTTATGTACAGCTTGTTTTGTCTATCTGTCTACTGAATTAAGTGTCCTGACCGAATCGGAACCACACCTTTGAAATATCTCCCGGCTTCTGGTGTTCAATTGGTTCTTGAACTGTTCAGCCCTTGCTACCGTCTGCAATAATTCCTCCGCTTGTGGAAGACTGCTAATACCTGCATGACTCCTAAACCTTGGAAGCCTCGAGTGGTTGTAAGCAGCTATTTCCATGGTTACTGCTTTCTGTCCCTGCGATTTGCAGGTACAAAGCTGCAGCGTCAGTTAAACCTGCTTTCGGACTCGGTAAGGAAATGGCGGCCGGCGATCTATACGGAAAAATGAGATCTGCTACATTCGTAAGTCCATATCCCAATGCCAGTGTTCGAAGTTAACCCTAACGCCTGAAAGGATTAGGTGAAGTACTGAGGCATCCGGCTTGACCAGCGTCATAGCTTCAATGCCCACATAACTGACACCCTCAACAAGGCTCTTGTCGACCACCACCAACTGTAAGCTGGAACAGTTCCAATCGAAAACCCGACGTTCTTTGTCAGAATCTCCATGGTCTGTTATACATGATGTAATTCGTAAAGGTCTCCTAGTTCCTACTCTTGGTGTCTTTGTCCGGTCCCTGGCCAAAACTCTCTTTGATTCTGCAGCAACGTCTTCCTTCTCTGACCTAGGAACCAACATTATGTCTGATCCTCCATCCTCAAGCTGAGTCAAACGCTGTCGGACGATTCTCAATGATCCCCCATAATGCGAGCCTCTGTAAACTATTTCTGAATAGCGCCTAGTAACTTCCATTCTTCTCTGTCTAACCCCCTCTCCTTACGGAATTCCTTCCCCAAGCACGTACGTAGAACGCTGCTTGGCACTTCTACCCTTTGCCACCAGCACAAATGCTTGCGGAGAGCGAGCAACGTCTCAAGGTGTCTGCATTCTGTACGAGACGGGCGGGATCTGCTGTCCGAATCGCCACCAGGGGCAGTGCTACAAAATCATTAAAACCCGAGTCTTAAAAATTCCGGCGCCTTCTATTAGATAAGAGCGTTGGCTTGTCCACTCCCATTTTATTTATCCTTTCAGAAAGACCAGCGCTGTTTTCATCTGGCAGTCATCGGGCACGCCCCGGACGTTGTAGTCAACCCACTAGTTCAAAGATGCTCCGCTATCTGAAAGCAAAGCAAACCGGACACTGCGACCACTGGGGCACGTAAAGTTGAACACCATCACACCTTTGTACTGGACCTTGGGCGCAAAATATCATTCTGTCGGACGACGCGAAGGAAGTGAAATGGAAGAGGAAGAAGGTGAACCGAAGCCCATCGACTTGGACAGCAGCGGGTTCTTCTGGAGAAGATTGCGGCGCAGAACCAACAGCGAATACAGTCGCCGAAAATCACACCCCGGTTCGCGCGGGGCACTCGGAGCCTCAGCAGCGACTACCGTTCTTGCCCAACGGTCCATTTAAGGACCACAAGTATAATGTCATGCAAGATTTTTGCCTTCTGTCGTGCAACAACCTATAATTGTAAGTAATTATATTTATTTATTTTTACGCGAATATGTATTAACTTTTCATAAGTACTTGCTATATCTACCATTGGTTTTTCAATAACTAATTACTAATAATTGGTTTTACTTGCTGTAAGTATACGTTTTGCACAGCTTCTCAGTATGTAACGATATTGAAAGACGAAGTTAGTTTTTCGCTACGTGTGGCTGTGTGTATTCACCATCGTTGACAGAACGCCGTTCATTTTGATCCCGTGTAAGCAAGACAAGTCACTAAATTATGTGTAGTGTTTATAAGCTGCTGTTGAATGTGGCGCTACATAATTAGTAATTATGTTAGTTGCATTATTTACATTTTAGAATTATCAGCTGGTTGCCGATTCTTTGTGCAAACCAAAACCAAAATCAGAGACAGCAAAGGTCCGTTTTTATAATTTTTTATTAAAACGCCACTTTTAAATCCCTTAAATAAATGAAGATATCAAAACGATACGATATAATTAGAATTTCTGTTTAAAGAAATTAGTTGTAGGCTATTAAATTTGACAATTTATTCTTTTTACTTAGTAAAGTATATTGCTCTATATGCTAAATATTCATTGTGGGTAATAGTAAAAAATTATTTCATAGCTTTATTCAATTCCTATAATAAATTTGCTATTAATAAATACGCTTCATTAAACAGATAATAATTTTACAGTTATGATGACACACGTATCCATATCATGTGCAAAAGTGTGTTATGCGGTGCACGCTCGTGACCAGAAAATCTGGTCCACAACAATTTAAGTCTCAAACAACTTTAAGTTTTTATTAAAATGTAATTAGATTTAATTGGCTGAAAACATATAATTAAAAAATAATAATTATTTTTTATTCAACAACTAACTGTTTTTTTTAAATCTTTAAGTCACCAACAATTCAATTTGAGTAACACTACACGCATAGGACACATTCAAATAACCTTTAACTTAGTAATGACAAACGAAAGATTGAACCGTTGGCAGCGTGTAGGTAGTAGCTCGCCATGTTACCTAATCCTGACTCACTTCCTCTTCTGCTCTCTCACTCACTCTTATGCTTAGCTGCGGAGTACCCGTCAACCCCCTCAGACTAGTCACCAGACTCCATATTACTTTGCATGGAAACTGCTACCTACAGACTCGAGCAACCTCAATCTAAATGTAAAACTTCGACATTCGGATCGAGTGATGGCACTTAAAAAAAAAACTCAGTACGGACATTTTATTATCATTATATGTAGGAGTATACATTAAGTGTATGTGCGATCGAATAACGTTTGAATAAATTGAATACAATAAATACTTTACGTACTTTTTCGCATCTCAGAATGTCTAGTGGTAGTGCAAACTATCGACATCCTACAGAAACCGCGCCTGGCGTTGTGTATCATTATGTATGTTATGTACGGATTGTACACACAATTTTTTTAAAATAATGATCACAGAACTCATTATATACTAGTACATACCTTTAAAAGATTTATTCTTGTATTTTTGGTAATCGTGTTAATCTTTAGAAATTCTGAATTTGTTATTTCGATAAGGTGCGAAGCTGTGCAAATAGCAGGTTTTATTAAACACCAGAGCTTACATAACAGCATGTCAAACAAAGCCACATTTAATAATTGTTATGTACTGTGTACATGAGATACAGCTTAAGGAATAAGAAAGACAATTAAATAATCTTACGCATAAGAATGCCTCCAAAACGTTTCTACGATGCGAAGCCAAATTACGCAATAAAAGTAGACATGTGGAAACAGTGTATAATACAATATGTATAACGCTTGACTTTGAAACATTTTGTTGTAAAAATATAAAATTTTATTGCATAACATATACAAAAAAGTTTAAAAGTTTATATTGTCAGCTTTTACTACATCTGTACAAAATTTCGCATGGGAATAATATATAGAAATTTTCGCTTATTAAGTTTAATTGATCTTGTTGAGAAGTTTTTAATTACATGGTTAAACGTTAATTGTATTTGTTTATGTGATATATAAAAAGTATATTTGTTAAAATTATAACAACTTTTGTTAGATGAGTTTAACCTTATGGAAGTAAAATAACAAAATAAGGAACGGAGAACGTCACACCAAACGGAAACTCCAGTCAAAGCTTGACACCATTGCGCTCCTCCTAATTAATTAATGTAACGAAACGGGTTAGTGATATCTTGTCGTTGTTTCAAACATCAGATATGCATTAATGTGATATATAAGTATACCCTAAATTCAAGAAAGGTCAGAGAGTCAGACACTCTATTTCAGAAAGTTTAAAACTGTATCCCCATAACGTCCAACACACTGCCAAATATATCTTTGCAGAATTATGTAGTACTTCTAAGCTAATATGACAAATCAAATGTTCTTTTGGCGTAGATAAGTTGTCAACTGCAGTTTACCATTAATAGATAGACAGAATGTAATATGTACATAATGGTTGTATAATGATTTATTGGAAAAACTGTATTTCTTATAATTCTTTTTACGCAGAAATAAATTGTCTCTGTTAATTAGCGTGAGAGGACACCGTATATGTACTTAGCTAAAATTATTACGTGCAGAAATAGTTCTATGCAAAACAATTATAGTTTTTATTAAATAGGCCCCTTAAGGCTCCTCGTATATCTGAAATCTCTACGGCAATTAAATGTTACATTTTCCTGTCTTGTCCATTAAACTTTAGTTTATTTTGAATGCCTTGTTCCAAAGGAAGATCTTAGTATCTAAATCGCCTTCTTTTACTCCCCGTTCGTGCTTGTCATGTCACTGGGATTGTGTCATGTCATGTGAGGAATTTCGTTCAGGGAATGTCATGTCACTTTCTTGGTTGATAGCCCTACAGTCTTCTAATCTTAATCTTAAACAATGAGTGGTACGTAACTATGATCTTCCCTATATTTGTTAAGGCGTTGAATTTTATGATATGAAATTTTCGTAATAGGGATTAATTTCGAAGGTTTTGTGGCATAAAAACCAAACATTCTGTTATAAAAATTCTATAGTATATTTTAACAAATTACCAGAAAATTTAATAGTCGAAATTCTATTATTCTTTTTGAAAAATTGGATTTTACAATAAAACACCGTGATACGACGTAATACGACATAATGAATATATCATTATTAATGTAATCAAACAGTGGTATATGCACAGTTGATTATATCAACAAGTCATGAAAGAATGACAAATAGTACACTAAGTTGTTAGAAACGAATCAAAACATTCCCATGCATAGGTATTGCTACACACGCTGAAAAAACAAATAACATGTTTAGGCACGTGACGCTTTGCACTGTGTGAGCATCAGAATTACTTTATTCTCAATTTTTCCAGATTCGCCTTCCAGATTGTAGTCGATTATTTTACCGACATTCAGATTTGTTTTGTCACATACCATATTACATAACCTGAGTATAAAAGCGCGCCTTCCGAAGCCACCAGTAGGTTTGTTTCTTATATCACCAAGTCATTATGACAGTTGTTGTTAATTCGCGGTTTACTGTACAGTTGTTATGAGTTACTGAGTGTAGACATCTGTAATTGGTAACTTGTGTTATTTAGTGCGACACTGTTAAATAAGAAACACTTGTTGTTCGTTACGATAATGTGTGTTGGACAGTCGTAAGCTTAAAGAAATATTGTATAGAGTATTTCTTTACCTGAACTCTCCAAAAATTCTGAATAGCAGTTTCTCTGTGTCTAATTATTCTGTTTCTACTGTTAAAGCACGGATCCGTGCGACTGTTGTAACAGCACACTGAAACTATAACAAGTTATGTAGGTACTGAAGACTGATAGGTAAATTGACATTTGCATAACTTAAAAACATTAAGGTTTTTAAAACTCTATCAAAGCCCCACACGATGCTTCCCGTACGCCTAAGTCTTAGAGGAATAATGCCTTTAAAACAATAATATATCTCATACATCTAAAATAAAAAATTGTATGATACAAGCGTTAATATTTAGAGTATATGCATTTTAAAATAACAAATAACTCACATAGTTACAATAAGAATAATCAATTCTCTTTCCCTTGTTGTAGTACAAGTACTGTAGTCGTTTAGTTCTTTATTAGCGTTGAGTTGAATTACAAAACGCGTTGGTATCTTTCACAAATGATAGCTTTTTGCTTCTGCTTGTATCAGTAGAATTTTTTAATTGTCTGTTTTTGCCAGGTAAGTATTACGCTTGATTTTAGTACTGTCACATAAAAAATATGATGTTGACTCAATATGATGTTGATGATGACACTTTGTACATTTTCCAAAACAAGGGTATAAATATAAATAAAATATTCAACTCCATAAATAATTTACATTCCAAAATAAAAGTCATGTTAGAAGAAGAATCTAATAATAAATTAAATTATTTAGACTTAACAATAAAGAAAAATGAAACAAATTTTGAATACTCAATATACAGGAAACCTTCTCAAACTGATTTAGTAATACCAAATACTTCTAATCATCCTCCCCAACACAAAATGGCAGTATTTAATTCCATGATTTACCGAATGCTTAGGATCCCATTAAATAACACAGAAAGAAACAAAGAAAGAAAAATTATCCAACAAATAGCAGTTAAAAATGGATACAAAATAAAAAATATTAATAAATTTTAAAATAAAATTAAACGTAAAATCACTAATAAAATTCCAAGGAACAGTACATTTAAAAATTCACCTATTAATAATAATATAAAAATTACAACCTTCACTTATTCCGGAAATATAACTCAAAAACTAAATAAAATATTTAAAGATACTAATTTAAAAATATCTTATAATACAGATAATATAACTTTTAATAAAATAAAACCTAAAACTAAATCCAATATTCACAATAAAAATGGTATATATAAAATAGAATGTCCAGATTGCAATAAAGTTTAAGTGGGCCACACGAAGAAAAAACTACGAGATAGATTCGTTCAACACAGCAATGCATATTTAAAACCAAATATTTATAAATCTAATTTAGCCACACATTGTCTAAATAATAACCACCAATTTCCAAACATTGGAAATATAAAATTAATTAAAAACATACAAAAATATCAAAAAATGAATATTTGGGAAAATCTTAACATTTACAAATACAATAACAATAATTTATTAATTAAAGAACAAACACAAATAAAAACAAAACAAGACGATCTATTTCAAATTATAAATTTACTAAAAAATAAAAATTAATAAAATATAAACAACAAATTTTCAAATAGAACCGAGAAAATAGCTGCTGAAGAAAATAAACATAAAAACAATCGTTAACTAATCGACCTAAATCGATTATCAGATATTTCACATTAAAATCTATACAAATTCGATTATTCGTTAATTTTATATTAATAGAATTATTTCGATTGTTATTAATATACTTTAAACCTCTTATGATACTGATATTTTTCAGTGAAACGTGCGTCAGGTGATTGATAAAAAGATATACGAAATTATACTACTTGCAGAAGAAACAAATTGAATAACATCACAAATTTATATATTAATAAAAGTATATCATCACGTTGTAGTCAAACGGACCCGATATCACATTACCGCCACAACTTATATAATAAAGAGACATTTTAAGAAAACTTTTTAAGAAGTCAGTAGGGCCACAAAGAGTTTTGATACTAAGCGAAAAATACATAAGACCTAAGGGTTAAAACTGTCGAAAAAGCAGCCATCTTCAAGCAGATTGTTGAAAGTTAAAATTTGGAAAGAAGAGCGTGAGTACACAAATTGAAGAAATAAAGCTTTAGAAGAGCACACAGTTAGCACACTTCATAATATCACTGGAAAGGTGTTCGTTAATGGATTTTAGGAAGGTAAACCGACATCGTTTACAGTTGGCACGGGCAAACAATGTCCCTGACTTACCGAGTAACCGCCAGCTTTAATTTAGCCCATCAAAGTCTTAGGACAGGTACGTGTGCGCCTGGGTCCCCTCGAGTTTAGCGATTAACACATTGCCACATAGTCGATGAAGTGATTCTTGTCACGGACATTATGAATGCTTACGAATTTGTTGTGGAGTCAAGAACTTTCTGCGGCTAACATCATAGGCTAAGTCAACCAGTCGATCAATCAAGTGACGGAAGTCAGCAGGCGCGGAAAAGACGAACCTTGGGCCTGGATACGGGAAAGAAAGCAGAACTAGTAGATGAAGTAGCAGATTGTCTGGCGACAGAATAGGTGATTAGATAACCTATTAAGTTCTTCCAGGAGAAGCTCTTGCTTTTTCACGATTTAAAGGGAACGCCAGGGAGAAAGAGAACGTTAGGCAAGTGGTTGGTGACGGGAACAAAACTAATTGGGGACGCCTGTACACTGTGAAAAAGTGAATCAATGTTTAACGTCTTCCACCCAGACCGCCTGGCAAAGTATTACTACAGAAACGGTTTGCCAGTTTGGGAAGAACAGGTTTAATTAGAGGGCAGTGTTACGCGCACCACTTCAACGAGCGCGTCCGTGATTCTGAGCATGCGGAGCGCGAGACTGTTCCAGACATTCTGCGCGACAGAACTGCGTAATGTTCTGGATTATTCTAAGTCGTCTGTGACTCTTCCAGACGTTTCCTCGACTACTTCACCGGCATCCACGATCACTAGCTCCCTACACTCGAAGGCGGAGGAGGTATAAATACTGGATTCCGGAGCGGCACAGTTTCAGTTTAGATCTGGCGCATACGAATGCGGGGTGTTAGTTATTGTTGCGGATTAGTGGACAGTAATCGTCCTGTTAGTTAGTGCCAAACTGCAATAAGGTGACATATATTGTTGGAAAAACTGAATTTACATTATTGTTTAAGAGTGCTGTCGTTTGTATCAAATTAAAGCTTGTAATTAATGACGTCATCAGAGTCTGTTATTCTGTTTCCACTGCACCCAAGACAGAGGAACCAACGTAGCAATATATATATTCGATTTCGATACGCACCTTTCCCAACAAATATGAAACTATTATTCACAGGACACAAGATACATAAAATCTCATTTAACCCACTCTAAAACAAACTCTGATAATACTCCACTAATAAAGTACTACAATATCTTGTATCAACAGATCGTAGAACTGACAGCTGGCGTATCCAACGGGTCTCTTATACTCACCTCAACATGAAAAAGAAAAATTCTATTCGCCGAACTGAAGGGTCTAGAATTATTTACTAGGTTTTAGTGAACACTGAGAACCTTCATGATGAATCATTATTTTTCTGAACCTTTCCGGTTAATGATGTAGAGCATCAGTCGACAACCCTGTTACAAGTTTTACATTTCTGTGCACTTTATTAAAAAAAAAATAGTGTTATTGTGGTAAGTTCTGTAATTTATTTTTACTAAATTGTTTTCCTGTTTAACCATTTTGTTTGTTTGTAGTTTTGTTATTTTAATCGTCCGTGTGGATGATGAAAAATTGTTGATGACTTACTCCTAATGTGAACATTTTTTACAAATTTAGATGAAAAGTATTGTACAGCTTTTTTGATTCCGTGTTCTAAATCGCTAAATATACGCTCAAGCATATTATAAAGCAACAGTTAATGTTGTAACGTCTGGCTATTGAATTCGCACTTTTCTATTTTCCATTGATGCGCCCATCGATGGTCCTCCATTTGTATATGCGCCCCCATAAATTCAAAGGTTGCGCATATGACTGAAGTAGAGTATGGTTAATTGACTGTCATGAACCCTTGAGTAACGGGCGTGGATGCTGCTGTATAACCCATCGTCGTAACACTACAACGTGTAACTTGATAGTCTGTAATTCTGAAACATGTGATAACACGAATAACTTATCACTATTTAATAACATATACGTACACGAACTTTCAGTTTAAATATATTTGTTTTGCACTACTATGGTGTAATAACTTTATAAATTAAAAAACATTTTAGTAATATATGTAATCTAGTAGAAGCGGAAGCGCATAAATTGTACACGGAATTTAAATTACGATATGAATATTTTTGTCTAGGTTTCTCCTTACTTTTTGCAGGAAACGACTACACTTTTGAACACGTCCGTAACGCTGTAAGTATAAAATCAATATTTTTCCTGTGCTGTCAAGTTTTTGTGCTTATGATGGATGACGCCATTAGGTAATGTGTGTGCTGTGATACACAGACATTTTCAAAAAAGTTGTGAAGTGTTTTAACTCTCTTGAAAACACCCACGTTAGGCATGGCACTGTAAAGTAACTGTGTATGTGATATAGTGTCTTATCCCTCTGGTGCACAGAACTATATTAAATGTTATAGTCTACGTTATAGACTATACTACTCGTTGTATGCGTTTCTAATTGTTACTGTATTACAGTCATCATATTTATTTAGTAAACCTTTAATTTGTCATGACTTGAGCGTTGTTTACAAAATAAAATAAAACGAAACAATGCTTCCTTACCGTACGTTATGTTTAAAAACATTACTTATTTTCAAACGTATTGAAGCAATATAATCTTGTAGAGTTGGTAGACACCTTTTTCATACTATGAAGTATAGACAGTAGCGCGTTGTCCTAACATCGACAATGTAAAGCGGGTACTATAAATTGACTGCACCGTATACATTTTAGACAAATTATTCATTCTTTCAGAACGTTATAAAAACAAGGAGGCAGTTACTTCAATGTTTGTATGTGTGCAAACGTTTGTGCATTTGTACGTGTGTGTGTGTGTGTGTGTGCGGGCGCGCGCGTGTTGAGTGTCTATACTGTATATTACTACTTAAATTGTTACTGTATATTACTTCGTAAATTTTTGGAATCGAATACAAATCAATTTTTGGGACAATTCATAAACAGATAACTTAAGACGTTTGCTTTAAACCTTAAATATTTCTTTATATTCATTACAAACTGATATTCATTTTCATAAACACCTGTTACTCAAGTTTTAAGGTATCATGTTTAAGATGTATACAATATATTTTAACTTACAATTTAAAATTATGTCTATATTTCTTTGATTACTGGAATTTTGTACAAAGACTAACTCGGGCAATTAGAACAAGAAGAAATGAATGATGTAATTACCTGTGCGTATAGATTTGAGAGTAGAAGAATATTGGGAGTGGTTTCGTTGTATGGTGGTTTCGTATCAAACCCTATTCCTCTTATCATCGTGTCAATTTGTCGTCAGTTTTTGACGTATCCGCATTTTCGTTTAGTCGGCATTTCTAAGATATGTTTCTTTAATCCCAACAAACTTCCCTGGTATACGTATGTAGCACACATTATGTTCTGTAGCAAACATATGTAGTGTATTGACGGACACGCTGTTGCCGTAAGATTGAGTAGCAAGAAGTCTCTTTTGACCAGAGATCGGAATGCAACAGAATTAAAATGGGGTTGTTCCATGGCGCAGCATTTGGTGAGAAACGCCGAATTCTTGAGACGGTAACGACGAAAAGGCACATTGGACATCAAATGGTGTAGTCATGCGTGTTTATCAATCTTCATAAACGCAAGAAGCTCAAAAAGAAAAGTGTTTCTGTTGATACAGACATGCATCTATATATTGCAACAATACCCTGTGGAATACTCAATGCGAAATGTTGTAGAATTACTTTTTCAAGCGTATAAGAAAGACAGACAAAAATTGCGTTCAATTTTGTTAATTAAAATAAGTGTTGTATTATATTTAGTATTATGAATTGGGGTTTAAACTAACACTTTTTACATGAAACTTATTGTCTATTTTACAATGTCTCAGCATGCAGTCTTTACTTAAACCAATTCTCATTGTAACATGCTATCATTAGCTAAGAGTTAAATTATTATCTTATATGCAAATCTCATCTATTGCAATATATTAGACAATATAATATGTAATTTATATTATATAATATATATAACTATTAATATATATTATATCATATATAATATAATGAATTATGCCTACTGAATCGTTGATCTTTTTCATTTAGAAAGGCTCACGACATGGTAAAGCGTTGTAACGTCGTCACTATAGGGTCACAATATTTTTAAAATCGTTTTCGAAAGTACATTTATTTTCTTGTCGGTTACCAAAGTAATATTTTTATAAATAATTTGGAAAACCCGGATACTATATTTCAATTTTAGGCTCGTCAAAAACACATATTCTAAACGACGTGAAGCTGTTTAATTTTATGATTAATGTGTGCAAACGACCACAACACTACCTACCCTGAGCTGGACAGGGCACGCCTACCACGTGTAATCGTTGACTGACATTCCCGTGATCTATTCATAGTTTTGCGTGGGCAGCTCCAGAAATGATAGACGTACATTCTATAACACACCAGTGTTTCCGGGTACATGAGCAGCAAATTTTAACTTCGTTAGAAAAGTGTGGTTTAATTGAAACTCTACTTGATTTGAAGACTATGCGTATATATTGAAACACCGTTGGTAATCTCAAATGACATTAATATATAATAAATATTAGTCGTTACGATTATCACAGTAAAGCATAAATTGTAATAAATGCGTTAAAATGCTAAAATGCGAGTCAGGAAAAATAATTTTCTCTCTTTCTGTTAAGAACACGATCCCTCCTTTCTTTTATCAGTGTCTTGTTTTCTCTTTTTACTTATATTTAAAATTCTTTTAGACACACACACACACACACACACACACACACACACACACACACACGTATACATACAAAACGTTTTGATTAAATAGAACGTCCTTTCGTTTAGAAAGTAAAACGCCTCGGACACTTTTGGCAGTAGCAAAGACATCAAACACAGTTTACTTATGTATTGCTGAAAGATATCCGAAAATGCATCTCTAAAGAAAGGTGAAACACCTCATACTTTTACAACTTAGAAGTTTCAAGTTCATAATCAGATTCATTATTTTCTCTAATCTCGATTTATAACATTATATGAATAATAGTGTCAGAGAATTAAAGTAAGCAAAAGTATTTTATTTATAAAAAGCATTGAGCCTATCCCTTGACGCTGTTAACGTACCATTATATTTTATATTCAGTAATAATGTTTCAAATATAATTTTACAATTACGCCATCCAGTATTACGTTAACCGTAAATAATTCCTACGTGATACCATTTAGGGGATTTGTATGGCTGGTTACAGATTTTGTTATGAATTAGGGCCTATATCCTACAACATCTCTCAGATATTACTCGAGATTACAACTACATATTCGTTCATGCGATATTTCACATAATTTCACCATCGTAGAATATTAAGAAACATTTATCAGATCAATTATCGCACATATAAAATGAAAGTTTAAATAACATTAAGCTTAACCGGTTAAAGGGTTTTCTGAATTTACAAGTTAAATTAACAAGAACATTTTTTCATGCATCAAGTTGAACTACTGAGAGAGAACGCAATTTGAATACGTAAGAGCAGCAATCAAGCTAGTCATTTGGGATTGTTTGCTGTCATTAAACTAACCTAACACGAAGGTATTCAAACTCCGTTCGAGTACTTTGCATTTAAACTAGTACGCGTACACGTGTTATGATATGTCTTTGTATAGAGGTTAATTTTACACAAAATCCACTATAGTATTTCTATAGTAATATAGTATTTCCATCTCTAAAAAATTTTCAAGTAAGTTAAAGTTTAATAAAGAGAAGTATTCTTAGTAGTCGTTTACGAGATTACCAAAGGATCTGTAGTATCTTACAAACACGTATCTTGAATCCTAAAACAATCTATCCTTGAGAATAAAACGTAATACTGATTATTTAAAAGAGATTCAAGAATTGGTAGGCTCAGCAAAGTATTAATTTAGTGAAGTTAATTTTAAAAAATCACTAACCAGTTTAGAATCGGACGGGAATGCTATCATTAGCAACTACCAGAAGCAAAAATAGGAAAAATAAAACACTAATAAAATTTTAATTCCTGGAATTTGTTGTCCATAACGTGACTGAATTTAATTAAGCGTTTGTAGACGCTAATCCGACGTAGAACCCTATTACTTTAGATAGAAATTTAATAAAATTGTACCCTATACACTGAGCTACCTTTCCTCAATAAGGCAATAAGGTAATTTTTTTAAATCTAAGATAACAGTGTTTATAAATTCTTAAGTAAATTTTAGGTTAAAATTTAATTTTACTGCATCTGACTAAACATGAGTAGTTTATTTTTCAATTAAATACACTTTCCACAGTATTTCAAATCGAATATTTTGAGTAATGTTGTCAATGGTAGTATATAGCTTAATATCGGATATAAAATCCTAGGGTAAGGCAAGAAAAGGTAACTCTCAGGGCGATTTATTTATTGTGTGATTTATTCTTTAATTTGTTTTTTTTTTCAATCTCTTCAATCACACTTCTTTGACTTACTTTATTGTTACGCGGCTGTACCGTTTTGTTTCAGTAAGATTTATTTGTACCTTACTCGCATAACAGCGTAAATTATGAATGTACTTTTATGCTGTCTCGTGCATAGTTTATGTACTATTATTGAACACAAGTAAGTAATAAAAACTAAGTAAATTTATAAATAACATCATTAAAAAATTCACGTTTCTTTACAGAAGAGATATTCAAATATTGAACAAAATATCCTTAGTAAAATGCCCATGGCTAAAAGTCAGGACAATTCCTGCTGAAAGTAGGTCACATCCTGCTACAGTAAAAAAATACTATTGATATGAGGAAATATAAAAAACTTAACCCATTCCTCTCTGCTGTCAGCTAAAAATTTGGTTAATAACCTCATAACTGATATGTCATATCATCGTCTTCGATGTTAATATAAATTTATTGTAATTATTTAATTTTATATGTCATTAATAATTGTTTGCCTTGTTTGTGTGTATACGATCATCGTTATTCTTATCATTAGTCTACTACAGGTACAATGACCATTGTCATCATGTAAACAATTTATATGTACGTCTATATACTTTATGCATACAAATGCATTTATTTTTTATATATAACAAAATTTTTCATATTTCAAAATATATCTATTAATGTGTGAATTTTAAAAACTTCAAATACACAAAACAAAATTTTATATACCGGTAATAATTTTTTTTTAAAGTGTCTGCATGTAGAAAATTATGGTACCGTAGGAAAAAAGTACTTGTTTTGGTCATTTTTAATAAGAAATGTAGATTACTTATTTTTATAGAGGATGTCAAACAGCGGCATCAATGTGTTTTTACTTTGGAACTTCAATGGTGATTTTATATTTAAATTTAGTAATAAGTTAACTTCAAATAAATTTTGCCTCTAAGAGAATATTTGAGGCAGGGTGCATGAACGAATAAAGAAACTCTTATTTGACTGGTATTTTTAGAGATAGTTAATTAAGATATTAGAGTATCAACATACCATAATGGTAAGAGTAAAAATAGTTGACTATTGGTGAAATACAGAATTAAAATTAAAACTAATATTTACAATAAATAGGAAGACATTATCTATGAACCCAAAATTACGCTATGTGAAATGTGATTATCAGCAGCATTAATTATGTTGTTATTTCTTTATAGCATAAATTTAAGGCTTATATCTGTAATAATCTGCTGGCAACATTATAACAAACATACATTAAAAATTTATTTGAATAACACAAAAATAAGAAAATAGCCAAAGCTACAGTCGGAACTGGTTTAATCACAGACTTGTGTCGGCAATGGATCAAATTCATTAAACGTCAAGTTCATTACTACAAACAATTGCTTTGTTGAGAAGACCATGCTGGATAAATATACGACTTATACAGGTAACCTTCACCTTTAATTTCTTTAGAAAACTTAAATTTTGATAGATGGTCCACTTTTCGTCCACAATGCTACGGAGTGTGACAAGTGTTTATTATGAATCGCAACCTTATTGTATCTACGTATAGGTCAGCAAGCTAATGTCACACAACCTATATTTCACATGCACAACCTTATGTCAAGCTATGTGTGTTTACTAACAACATATCTCACTGTCAGCTTGAAACGTATCGACCATTCAGATGGATGGTTCTAAGAAAAACTAACTTCACTAAAGCAATTTATTAACAACAGTCATTCTTTGAAGAACATTTCAGTCAACAGAAACATGTAATGTTACAGAAAAACGTCTTAGGGAATACATTGTTATACCATATTTTTAAAAGAGTGAATAATTATAGCGGAGTCGTTTCACATGATTTTATGATATCATCAGATTTCTAAAGGCAGTTAAGTTGATCATTTGCAGTTAGAATTAAAATTTCATAGAAGCTTATTCATTTATGAAAATCAAAAAAAATATCTTAATGAAAATAATTCACTAAACGACTTAAAAAGTATGGCAGTTATTTAAATTTACCAAACTAAATGTGTTCTGCCATCAATTTATAGCTACACGTGTGAAATAAAATTGAAGGAATAGAAATTGTAGAGACACACTTAAGCACGCGCGCTCGTCTATAGCTTGAAAACAAATTGTTGCTTCTGATGAGTGAAATAAAAATTCGAAAAAATATAAAATAGGCTTTTTCAAAAGAGACTCGATTTTATAAATAAAAGCAAGATCAAATTTATTAAACTATAATTAATGAGCTCCCTGGGCTGCAGGAATCGTTCACTATTTTGAACTTATTATTAAAGGAATTTTAACAATTGATCTTTTTTCAATTTCAGAAAAATTACAAAAAGCCCCATTGTACTAGATTTTAGCAAAATAACAGTTATAAAGCAGAAAACTATAAATAAGTACTGTACACCCCGAATTACTGCATTAATTTTTTTGTAAGGATTTATTAATTATTAATTAATATTTCTATAATGCTTATAAGTAAAGTTGTAATTTAACAAAATAAGCTTAAAAATGATTCCGGCATAATTTTTAAAACTATATAGTATTTTCATCATTAGTACTATTTTACCTTACTCCACGGGGAATACAGGAATAAGTGCATTTAAACATGTTTATGAAGTTGAAACATATTTAAGACTTATCAGCAGGAATTGTATAGTGTAACGTTACATATCGTCATCATACCCAAGAACCCCAATTAAACATAAACTAACCATCAGCTGACACATAAACAACCAAGTATAAGGAATCGTATAACAAGTGTTAAATTCAGGTCAAGAATTAATGACTAAATAATGAATCAACAGACAATGAATAATATAGGAATGAAGACAACACAAAGAAGATACTATACCAAATGTGATTAATCCAAATACCCATTAGATTAGGTAGGTGAGTAGACAAAAACAGGCACAATAGGTAGGAAAAAAATAAGTTAAAAGGCATCACGAAAAAACCGAATAAGAATATTATGCAACGAAGAAATAAAATATCTCAACAAACTATACCTGGAGGAGAATAACCATAAGATAAATAAAATAGAAAAGAGAACCCCTGGTTGAAGGATAAATGATAATATAAAAACCACTAACAGACCATCTTAATTGACTTGACTATGACTATAATTATGATTTAAAGTAAAAACATACTCAAGAACGATCAGGAGAGTGAAAATGAAACCTGTATTAGCATAAAATAATAATGTATAATAGATAAGAATAAGATTGTCTCTTATCTGCAACTTGTGTAATTGGTATAACTTAATGACTATCAGAAAAACTGATAAATAACCATTAAAATTGTAAAGAGAATATAAGTTAAATTGAACAATAACTACCAGAACAATAAATAATAGTTAATAATATTAGTAAATAAGAATAAGTGAGTGAAATGTAGAGAAACAAAACACCATGTAAATCTATTGTTGTAAATCAGAGTGGGTGTCTACATAACCTAACTCACTCAGAATAATCACTTATAATTACAAGATTCAATACTAAAAATATTATGAAACTATAGTATCTTATATTCTAATGAAACCAGCTATTAAAGACCATTCTATGACAAGGATTAACTACGAAAAATGTGATATGTGTTGTCAATAATGTAATTAACAGACTGAAATGGGACAGCAAAGAATTTACTCACAAAATACACTCAGAAACCATAGAATTACTAGTAAAAAGAGAAAGACAGTGATCTCAATGTAAAGAATGATATGTAATATGACTATAGTTATGTAAGCCAATAGTGATTATCACTGAATTAATTCATAATAATATAAATAAGAGGTACATGACCTGTTGGCACTAGGTGCAAGAGTCATTATTAAATTACCAGCAAATAAGAATATCCAGATGTAAACCAACTATTGTAAAACTTTATAGTAACTATGATAATTATTTATGTAAAAGATAAGGATTTAATAACAAATGTATGAATTAAAATAAGGATAATTAATATGACACCTAGTAGTACAGAACTGTAGGTGACTATAATGACTAAATCCAACAAATTAAGGGTATATTAACAAACACCGAGGTGACCAAAAGTTGGAATGGTCATCTGAGTTTAATTATGATATGTTATAAATTGGTAAGACTCAACTATTAAACTAGCATAAGTGAATCTAGTTCATAGTGCTATAGGCATACAGAAGCCTAGGCCTAACATAACATATTGTGTCTTTAGGGCACAATTGTATGTAAATACTGAATAATAAGTTATAAAAAAGGACAGGGCATGTATTATCTCTATGAGATATGATAACCAAATGTTAATTTAAGTCAAATAGTGCATAAGTTTATTAAAATTTGTATTAATCATAAGTTCGAAAAATGACCTTCGTTGATAATGAACAGAAAGATGTGTTGTGAGATATCAAAATGCTTATCTGAACAATTTCCAAGGCATGGTAAAGCTGTATTATAGCTCACAACTCGCATAATGAGTAGTTTATCAGTTTTAAAGCATTTTCATTATCTTAGATAAAATATTTGGCGTCACTTTTTTAATCTCCAAACCAAACACCCACGCTTTAAAGGAAATTAAATAGTTTAGTATAGAGGGGAATATGCACACACAAAGGAATGTCATCAATTTTGGAACAATCAGACTACCTATATCGAGAGGTGTGAGGCGAGTGTTTTGGGAACAGCTAGAACGAACGCAGAAAAAGTTGAGCACTTCTTCATTGCTAACGACGCAAGACAGACGACCGCTCCGCGCTAAATTAAATTGAGAGAATACCCATCATGCAGTGCGGAATTCGAATGTAAATACGGGTTGATCTAACCAAAGTTACTCAAAGTGTTATAAAGTATTAATTAAATAAAGCAACGAAGTTTAGTGAAGGTGTAACCGTAAACAAACGATTGCATAGTGTATAATAATTTGCAATTGCGTAAATTAAGGGAATTATGGTGACAATTAATTATACTTATAAGAATTATCAACTTATACGATAAAAGTATCGAACCTAATGAATAATATGAACTAATATGAACACTAAAAGGGCTTTGAACCTTACTACCTTTGTAAAATTATTTATTGTTAAAAAGATTTATTCATATCAAGGTTAAGTGGGTATAACCTCAGACACGCCTGGTCTAACCTAAAATGTTGACGCCAGTCGTCTTTTTGAATTTTATGTTATTAGTATACAATTTTCTTTAGTAATGTAATCACTCTCCTACTACTCAAGAGTTATAGTAGTGTAACTCTTCTAGTTGCGTATTTTGCAGTTAAAAGGACCTATTTTAAAGTCAAACAACTTAACAAAATTTTCACTAATACGGTTTCTGAAAACAGAATGACCACCCTGAGAAAAGAGTTTTATAAAATTAATTGTTACTGTAAATGAACGACAACCAATTTCATTGTTAGATAAGATAATTCCACAAGAATTATTAATGAATAAACTGACTTTTAACTAGATAAAGGAGATCGTGCAATTATTTCTTTAGACAAAACGAATTCAGGTTATGTGAACAGCTGACATCAGTTGGTAACGCTCACCGGCGGCAATGAATTTATTTAAATGTTTTAGCTTGTCTTCTCGACTCTGACTTGTTGACATGATAGTCAACAAGGGAGATCGTCATTCAAAGTAAGTACTTAAGTATCATAAACCTTATTCTATTGACTATTCAACTTATAATTCTGAAACAACGTAGAGAGACGGTCAAATGTGACGAGGTCTTTCGAATAAGACAACGTCAGTTACAATGCACACATGCCAATGGTGGAATTTCATCAATTCGTCCAATTAAAAGAACTCAATTAAACAATAATTCATAATTAAATAATAATTCAATAAACCATTAAACAATGCAACCGGTCTCATTATAAATGGGCTGACCAACGTTTGATACTTAATGAGGTAAAACAAATTAACCTAATCAAGAATAACGAAGAATAATATGAGAATAAATTGAGAATACAAACACTTATTCATGTACTCACAGAAAATTAAGTAGAAATGGTAAATACTGAATGAGAGGAAGAAATTGACACTTCCTGATACTATTCTGTTTTAAAGAAATAGATTGGTAAAACATTAAGTAATAAGGACTGTCATAAAACAAAAGATGAATTGCGAATGCATCATTTCATTTCCACTCATTGCTTTAATGTCATAGTCGTCAAACAGTTAACAGCCCAAATCGTCAAACAGATCAATGCCATTCAACGACGCATGCAGGCACAGTCTAAGGTTCACGCGCACTAAGCTTGTGTTAATCCTGTTAAATGTGTTAAACTTATAGTCTTTTAATCGCTGTTATAACTGCGGTGACACGTGATAAAGACCTTAATAAACTGGTAAAGTTTTTATTTGGACAGATTCCACAGAGTATCGTTGACCTGGTATCAACAGTTTTTTAAGAGAACTTTTATTTTATTCTTCATCAGAAATTAAAACTCCACCTTTAAGAACACCATCTACTCTTATCCTTTGGTCATCATAGAATACAGACCTTTTGATTTTTTTTTTAATTTTATTATTCCATCGTTTTCCTAAACCTTTCATTCTAGCTTCTTTGTTAAATCTAGTTAGAAATTCTTCAGAGTGCCTAATATTATTGTATGCATCACAACGTCTTATTCAATGACTACATGAGAGAAAAGTTATTGATACGCTGAATAATAAGATGTAAGTTTATTAAGCACACATAAACACTCTGTTTGAATAGAAATGCGTGTGTGCATTCAGATTGTTAACAACGATATTACGAATCACGAATGTATTCTACCTTTAAGATACCAATGACATCAAAATTCAGTTAACTTGGCATTTACTCTCCGCAGCAGCAAACTTTAGAGCAAAATGGAGCAGCTTTGTGGCGTGAACTGTAACCAAACTGAGTAGCCATGTACTGTACACAGCGAATGGAATGGAGTTATATTGATTTGTTATGCGTACCCAAACCTCTATCAATACCCTTTACTCACTTTGCACACAAATAAGCCTACATAATGTAAATGTTGCTGTGTAATGTAACCGCGTGGTGGCCGCTCTGGAATAGCTGACTTTCACTATCAATCATGAATTATTCAGGACTTTCTCAATACGTAGTTTTCCGAAATTACCGTCAAGTATCTGACAGGGGGCATGTATTAGTATTACACCATGCGGTAAATGGCAAACTACTGGCACATGTAATTCAGGGTTTTACTGTCTATTTTACGAAAAATTAATAAATAAAATGCATTCGTTTGGTGTACAGCTACTTAACAGAAATTTTCAGAAACATCCAATTTCTCAGTTTTGTCTTAAAAACTGAAACTTTGACCGAAACAATTTTACTTAAAGTGTATTAAAATATATAGTATTTTTTCATATTAAACTATATCTCTTGGTACCAGAACGATATAAAGTATTTGTAAAATATAGATTTTTTCTTATTCGTCTTATTTTTTGCCTTTTGACCTTCAAATATTAGACAGGTTTTCTTGTGACAATAACAAACGGTATGTTCGTTTGCCCCAGTTCCTGCAGCCATACGGTTGATATACTAGACTTTCTAAAATTAATAAAGGCTATAATTGTTTACTTAATTCATTGTAGTCTATGTTTTTTCTTTTACTGTACACACTAAGACATCAGTGAAAATGTGCGTCTTTGAAATACAACATCTGCACCTTTAAATATCTCTTCATTTACGAATGCATTATCACATATACATATACAAACACATCTCTCTATAGTTTGCCTTATAAAAGTATTTGTAGTAAATTTTATTGAATAGGTCTATAAGCTGATCAGCGAAATATATAATTTTGACATGACTACAGTTTATATTTATTTTTAGACAAAGGAATTTTTGCGGCACATGCTGCTGTATAAGGCTATGTGGTTATAACCTCGTTTAATCATTTGCATTTTTAAGCCTAAAGTTTCCCAACTGTACCTATTTAGCGAAAATATACGATTTTGTACTGCTTTTGTGTATCAAACATTATTTAAAACTACTCATTTTAAAGTTTTTGCTATTTATCTGAATTACTTCTACACTGAATAAATTTTACGTTTACTTGCACTTTGCATAGTTAGAAAAACATTTCAGTTTACAAGCGTTTAAACATCGAAAAACGCCTTACTTTGTTATTAATTATGTGTTTTTTATTTCCACTTGTTTGTAAATACAAATATTTAATAATGAGACTTTAAATAAGAGTGCTACAGTCGTTCATGTATGATATACGAATACCATGGCTGCAGAACAAGGCATCGGCAGAAACCTAGACTATGCCATACTTGTTATGTTAAAGGAAGATCACTGGTTTTTTAAGATACTATCTATAGGTATACAGAGAGCACCATGGAAAGTCGAAGAAAACATTACACTAGCTTGGCTGGACAAGAATCTCTGTGCTAAAATTTATAACAGTAACAGGTGACTGGAGTATATATACAGTCATTATTTTGGTCATCCCTTTCTTTGTTACATTTTATGTGTCATATACAAATATTTCATAGTAACTTTGAGCTTCTTAGAAGCACAAACAATACACTAAGATTCGCCATTATAAAAGACGAGTAGCAATTTAAACCAAAGTAACTTTTATAAACAAGTTAACGGAACGTTTTTACGTACCAACGATTGACAATAACAATGTAGGCCTATGATGCACTTCTCAAAAACTAATAAACTAAGCTAGTGATTAGCCAAAAATAATTCTGCATCGCGTCACATCGGGACCATAAAGAAGGCTTCCGGAGATGGTCAAGAGTCAGCAATGTGCTGTAGCGACAATGTTAATGATGATAAAAATAATGATTATGAACAAGTCTTACACAAGTTTAAAACGAACATTCTATACAATAGTTATTGTGTTCATATTATAAGGCCAATGCCACAGAATCTAATTACAAGACTATCTGTGTGATATGACAACTATCTAGCTTCTTCAGACAGTATCTTTCTAGTCCTACCTTAAACTTTGAGCGCTTCGCTCGAATTAATCCACAGTGTCGGTATGACATTTATGCCACGCGGGAATCAATCACAAGTCATGTCCCAAAACGAGTAAAATTATGTATTACACCCCGCTCACTGCCATAATTCACATTCTCCCCCATCAATTTCCTCTTCCCACTCACACTCAATCCTTCTGTCTAGTTCTCCTGTTCTTTTATCACTCTACCGCCATTCAATTATTCTTAGTTATTGTTACACGAGAATTCTTTATCTTCATTTCATAACACCTAATTCAGACTTCAAATACGAGCCTACTATTATATTATATATATTAGCCTACTAAACGAGTAAAAGGTTTTGATTATTTTTTAATATCGTCTTATTATTTGGGTTTCATTTAAATATCAATTTAACTAATCAGTAACCTAAATTGTTTGATTGCCTATTTAGCTCAACATTCACATTCATATTCATTGTTATCTACAGAAAAAGCTGTTTGTTGTCAAAGCAGAAACCAAAATTATTGTTTGCATGAAACGGTGTTTTCTATATTACTATTCGTTCAACTAATTCTGATTACCAATTTAAAAACAGGAAACACAGAAAATTACACTTTTGTGCTGCTCATAATAAAAATAGTGTGAAATACAATTTTCATTCTTTCAAATTTTATTTAAACAATATGTTTTGTTATGCATACATTTTTCCCTGCAACAGGAAAGGAGTGCATTAATATTACACACTGATGTGTTTTAATTTTAATTTTATTTATACTAATATAAGCTGCACTAGACTTTGTAATCAAAACATATCATTTTCAAACAAATGATCCCAATTTAATTTACAATTTAATTTAAATATTTTGTGTATTAACCGCGCACATCAGTATTGCAAATTGCACAGTCACTGATAAAACAAGGGTACAACAACAGACTCAGTGTTTCCGTAAACCTTCAGTAAGCGTATTTATTAACATAGTGTGTATTGATTTAGTGTATGCATATGATGACTACTGTACAGTTTTATTAATTTTGTAACTTCCCACACTAGCGCTGGCGTCATTTAGCTGATATACTTTATACTTTATGTCATACGAAACAGTCAAATGCACCGTCACTGCAATTTTTATAGTATGTTTACATTACAATTCCAAAGCGTCAGTGTTCATATACCAAAATCTAAAAAATAAAAATAAAACAAAGTTAAATATATTGACAGAACTGTTTTAATAAGACGGAAAACTTTAACTTTGTATTAACTTTCAACAATGTAAATTCTCGACTTTTTAATTATCCCTTCCTTTGTCGTAACAAGTTTGTGCTTCGTCGTCTAGTTGTTTTTCCATGTCCATAGAAGTCAAAAGTTTCCTCTTTTATCCACATGTCTTCACCCCCTGCGGTTGGGTGGCCCTGTCCTACCGTCTGTGATGAGTGTCATTTCTCTTGGCAGACTCGCAGAAACTGTTTCTTAAATCACCGGAACAACAAACACGTAGGCATTCGTAATGTCCGTGCCAAGTATCACTTCATTGAACGTTTCTACTCTTCACTTCACTTAGTTTGAGAGGAAAAAGACGTACTTTTCCATCTTCTAGGTGCAGCATAAAGGAGGCTGAAAGCTGCACAACACATCAGTGTTTGTGTCCAATGTAACTGCACCTTGTTTTGAGTTTAATAATCCTATAACAATAAGATCCCATTTGATGTTATAAAACTAAGAAACTGTTTGCCGTTCAGGGGCTGTGAAATAAATTATTGACAATGGGAGAAGTCATTATTCCTTATTTTTAACACTTTAATGAAACAATCACTACTTTATTACAGTAGTTTTTGTAGTTATGCAGATTTTCAACAAGTATTATACGCACTCATAATAAAAGACATAAAAATAAATGCAATTTGTTACGGTGCACAAAAACACCCGATTTTTACGCACAAATATTGCACAGTCAACTGCTAAAATAAAATCCACACTAAACTATGTGACACCAATTGCTGTAACTCACTGTTCAAATCTTAACACGGTATAATCTCTGGGTTAATTAGCGGAAAGGAACTGGCCGTCAGCTGCTCACACCACGATGGATATGATACTTATATTCAGCAAATGACACTTGAGGAGTGTAATGTTACCTAGATCGTTTGAGAAATGAATAAAATAATCAAGATCTCTCTAGATAGCGCAGCGGCAGTGACTCTTTAACAGATGGTACTGTCACCTTTATCATACAGCAAGTATGTAACAAACTTAGTATGTTATGTGTGTCATTTACATATTTTGACATAATGACAACTACGTTTTGAAAATGAATAATGATGTTAATTATTTCTCTTCTTTTACTGTGTAACTGAAATTGGTATGAACATCTCATGACCTGATTTTACAGAACCATGTCTTTGGTGTAAGGCTAAAAGGAAAATTCATCTTATCAAAGGTCACACGCTTTAAAACATTAAATTCTATTGTTATTTGTATTTCTGTGTTCACGTGTCTGTTTGTATTCTGTTCCTGTCCTTACCCTATTTCACATAATTTTATGAATTTTTTAAAATTATTTCGCTTACTATGCAACAAAAGTGAATTAACTATTGGTGACTTAATAAATTATTTGGTTTAATTATTTTTTCCAGAGAATTTTTTTTACGTGTAGAAAAAGAACATGGAATACTGTTATTTGCACAACATCGTGTTAATTCGTCATATTTAAGAAAGCTTAACAAATCCTGTTAATATATCACTTGTAGGAATTGCTCCAGACATACACTATATTCAGTGTAAATCCACACGCCCTTTAGAGGACAAAAGAGTCTGTTAAAGAAACTTTAAAATTCTAAACTATATCCCGTTAAAGCATTGACTTAATGAAGATACAAAAATTTATTAACAACTATTATCCAAATTTTTGTTCAATCTGCATAAAACATTTTACTATATTATTTATCCCGGTGTCGATTGTAAACTCACTTGGTTACTTAAAGCCCACTATGGACGAATATAGCAAGATATATTTACCTTGTTAGCAGTATATATAGGCATCACCAGACAATATATCAAAACTGTCTGCAAGTGACTATAGGTTGATGATTACAAATCACCAGTAATACATTTTTCTTCTGCTTATATCTATTGCGGTCCCGTCTTTTACATGTATATCAAAGAACTCACTTTAAGTGTGGTAAGGAATACAACAAATAATAATTCTTCACTCAATCACCATCTTAACAAAATCTATTTATATTTAATCACACACATGTTTGTTAGTGTGTGTGAGTAAACATAATGAATTTCACTCACTATAGTTCTTTGAATAAAAAGTCCGGACTAGTCATTAAATTAAATTTGCTTTTAAAATTCTTTTACTGATATGTACGCATGTTTACTAAAATGTTGCACAGTTGTTAGTATATCCAATGGGGATTTTTCCAGCGAATTGTAGAAAGTCTCCATGGATATTCGTAATTTTTTGTTGTTGTCTTCCTGAAAGGTTATAGAAAAAGTTAAAAAAGAATTGTTTGCCGCTTTTGAATTTAAGGGTGGTTTCCACCCCTTTTTCAAGGGTATAAAAAACAATTAATCTGACCCCACAAATTGATAGAAAATTAAATTCTAAGTAAATAATATAGGATAACGTTTTTCGAAAAAATGCGTTGTTTTTTAGTTATTCAGACTTGAAAATTGCGTTTTTTGCGAAAAATTCGATGTTTTTGGAGCGTGTTTCGTCCTTTACTCGAAAACTATCAACTTTTAGAAAAAATGTATAAGAATCAAAATAAAAGCTAATACAATTAGGAAGATTTACGTTTTGTTTCGTCCTTATGTATTGAATCATTATTGAGATATGCTATAAAACATTGACAACTCTTAATTTTTTAACTGAAGAAGCGAAATTAAACTTGATATTTATCAATGAAAAGTAACGTAAATTGCGATGATATTATTATTAAATGAAATCTCCTGAAATTTCCTATAAAATTGTAAGTCGATATTTTGCATATCTTGAAAAACAACGAAGTACAGAGCAAGAAAGTAAAAATTCTTAAATTTTTTTTTAAATCAAAAATAAAATGGTCGCCATTTTGTCAGTTTTGCATATTGGTGCGAGATATTGTAGATTTAGATTGTCTATTATATTAGGAATGTCCTCAATTTTCTTTTACGTATTATAGATTAGAAATGCATACCGTTTTCGTAAATTTTAATTTTTATGATTTCAGAGAAAATTTGTCGTTTTGAAAAAATATCTTGAAAAGAAAGCGTTTTATCAAGAAATTGATATTGACCAAAAATATATCTCATAAAAAGGCGAATATTTTCATTCTTATTTCATGTTTTTTTTAGTATTATTCGACAAGCTACAACTGTTAGAATGTGTGTTTATAAGATTTTATGATAAAATGTTTTTGGGTCTATGTACAATATTTCAGAAACAGTAGGTTTTTGACTATGGTCCATCCCAAAAACGTTGTAGCCCTTCTAATTTTCTACAAAACGCATTTTTTTGTATTTTTTATCTTTAAAATTAACCGAGTTCTGGTCAAAAATGTGATCGCTCAACGATGATAAAATTAGGTAACTTCTTATTTTATCGACGGCTACTAAGTGGAAGTCGAAAATGTGGATCTGCATGTGGATGCAGGAGAAGTGGGTTATTTTGCACTGACACTTGCTCATCCTGTAACGGAGATACTTGTTTCAATGCAGCGCTAGTCGATGAAAAAGACGTAAACGAAGAAAACGTTATTCAAAGTGACAGCGATGAAGAATAACAAACTAAATATATATATTATGTACATAATTTTTATATGACAGCTTGTAAGGACTTTTTAATAAAATGATTTCTTTTTGATAGATATAGGCCTAGTTTATTTATAGAAAAGGAGCATACAGTTATGTTCAATTGACCTCTCGACTTCAAGGAACTTTTCCTCATAATATTTATAGTTTCAGGTCTTCAAAAGTTGTAGCAGTAGAGTTGGGTATTTTATTTTGACTTACCTCCGCTACCAGAGCTACCCCTTCGCACCACACGTGCAGTCTGACCTCGGAATCGTGATCAGCGACCCATAAAACTTATATATACCCGTGTAGAGAGCTTCCAAGCGAAGTATTATATTATCAACGCCTAACTTTGGCTATTTGCGCCCTTAAAACCACCCCTTTGCACCACACGTGCAGTCTGACCTCAGAATCGTGATCAGCGACCAAAAAAGCCTATATATATACATGTCAAGAGCTTTCGAGCGAAATATTATGTTATCAACCTCTAATGTTGGCTATTTTCGCCCTTAGAACCACCCCTTTGCACCACACGTGCAGTCTGACCTCGGAGTCGTGATCAGCGAACCAAAAAACCTATATATATCCATGTTGAGGGCTTTAAACGTTGTCCTAAAGTTTTTTTACATTTTTAACCCTTTAGGGGCGTTTTTCAACCCTTTAAGGGTGAGAGCGGTCAAAAAAATGTATTAACTTTGCTGTATAAGCTTGTAGGAAGACAATAAAAAAATTACGAAAATCCATGGAGACTTTCTACAATTGTCTACAATCCTGGTTTTGTCGATTTTTACGCCTCATTGAATAGACTATGTATTTTTGTCACAATCAGATTCAACTAAGCGCACAATTTCTTTATCCATATTTAGCTTATATATTTGTATGTTCATCAAATAAATGAGTGTAAGACAGATCTGCCAGACATGAAACAAACATTTTTGTCCCCACCGCGCATGTTATTCAGTGTCAACACACAATAACACCTCAGTTTTAACCGACAGGCTGTGGACGTTGTGTTCGTATTATTCAAAATTTTGTTTGTATCAGAAGCGTATAATTTGGTTTTATTTTAGTTTATTCATACATTTTCCTGTTATGAAAGTAAAATAATCAGTCTGGTACCTGTTTCTCAATAAATGTTGTAATAAGGGAAGCCAAATTATTTTGTATGTAAAGTAATGTCAGCAAGTTAATAGAAACGGGCCGCTTGGGAGTGCAGTGTACCTCTAAATAGTGCTTTTAGAACTATTAAAGAAGCAAATAAGCCTACAGAAGATACAACATTTTTCTGCACTCCCGGCTACCTAAAAAACGTCCAAAAAGAAATTGAAAACAAATTTAGTTGATTTTGACAAGTGTACTCTTTGATGAATTACTCACAAACATCACAAAATAGAAGGGAAAAGACGAATATTAAAATAAGAGCAATTTTTAATAGCTTAAAGTAACAAATTAACTATAAGGAAAGTGTATTCTGTCGCAGGTACATTATTCCTCAATGGGAATCATACCAAAAGCAACAGGAAAATTTAATTGATAAACCGAGATATTGCTATTGGACAGGGTACTTTTACATAAGAAAATACAGCAATAGAGAAAAGGACGGCTCCCTATCGTGTACATGAGCGAAGCTTATCTTCATAGTTTAACGTCATCTACAAAACCGTGTACAAACGGCAACAA
Source organism: Magicicada septendecula (assembly GCA_034769895.1). Classification (NCBI taxonomy): domain Eukaryota; kingdom Metazoa; phylum Arthropoda; class Insecta; order Hemiptera; family Cicadidae; genus Magicicada; species Magicicada septendecula. The sequence goes on along the minus strand of CM068369.1, from coordinate 398,809,062 downwards.
AGAACAGCAGGTATTTGTAGTTGTTTGTACACAAGCATCCTGATATTTAAACCGGGCTCCAAACAAGAACTACGAGAATTTATGACAAGTGACTTACTTAAATGTTTATTCCAAACTTGAACGAAAACGGTGAAATAGTGACAGACAACAAGTGCTACGGTATGACTTATGCAAATAAATTTACTCCAACATTCAATAAAAAAAGAATACACGATTATCTGGTTAGTAAACCGTGGTATTTCTATTAATCTATGTATGATAACGTCGGAGCTTTTTGCTTATTTAAACAAAATAAACACAGTATCTTTTAAATTAGCTGGTAATTTGGCGAAACATGGATATTTTTTTATGACCTCGACCCTGTTACCTGGATTTTATGTGAAGGAACGTGATAAAAGAAAACGCGCCTTTACTGTGAACAGGATTATAAACTAAAAATGAAAGAATTTTGAACGTATCACTTCACGCTCACCCATTCACACACACACACACACACACACACACACACACACACACACACACACACACACACACACACACACACACACACACACACATTTATTCATTTATTAATTAGGATTCTTATAAAAAGACCGAACCAATACATGACATTACATAAAGTGTGAGCGAGGGCCGATGGCGAGGAATTATTTGGAAAAATGACGCGGTTTAACTTGGTGACATAGTTTGCGTTCATGGCGATTACTAAGAAACGATGGCAGTTACAAAAAATTTATATTTAAAGCCAAAAATTGCATAACAATACATGAGCAAATGTTCTGCGAGTTTGAGATATCAAAACGTTTGTTTTCTAAGTAATGTGTAGTCAAAATAATGCAAAATCACTAAAATTCATAATAAAGCATACGTAGTAACTGTTAACTGTCATTCAGCCTTAACGATTCTTATGTGCTGTGAGTACTGTCCTTGAACAGTATTACAGCAAACGCTCTTACAGTAGGTAAATCAAAATGTGAGCTCTTTTAATTGTTAGAACATTTCAAACAATAAGCTCACTGAAAGCAGTTGTATAAACTTATAAAGTTGTATAATGAATTGTATAATATTGTTCTATGGTTTAATAATGTTCTGTTTCTGTTTTATATTTCTGTCAATTAATAATACAGTAATTTCTGTTTTTTATACTATGTGAATGGTCAACATAAGTCGAATTATGCCAATTGTTTTCTTTACTCACAATGCATGTTTTAATGAAAAAAAAATTAAAAAAATGTTTATACTCTTCATCTGTAAAACGAAGTGGAGCATTATCTTTACAGTTATACGAGATGTAATATGCTACATATTTCTACATAATGTAAAACTAATTACTTAAAATTTGTTTGCCTATAAATGTGTGTGTGTGTCTGTGTGTGTATGTGTGGAAGCGAGTAAAAACAATGAATTAATAGTAACTTATCTTTTCCTCTAATTTTATACATCTATACGAGTGATGGAAACGGAAATTAGAAACTACAATAGTTCACTTCTGACGCGGTGGTGTGTAGAAATTCTGCAGTTATTAATAATATTTAAAAATATTTTACTAATAAAAGTTTAAGTGAATGAATAATTTTAACCAATGTAAATTACACAACGTAAGTTGTACAAGTTTGTATATGATTTCGTATTGGTTAGGATGTTGATCAATAAAAATTGGAAAATCACTTCCAAATAGTAATTTAAGCTACGTTCACCATATCAGTTATAATTACCTTCAATCAAACTGTTAGCCGCATGTTTAAGTAAAACACGTTTACTTAATCAAGAAATTTGTATATCCTTGTAGAAGTAATTAACCTGAGTTTCCCTCTACAGCGTACAAGAAAGTTACCTTCACATTGAAGTGGCTACACAGATGTGTAGTCTTCGCGTGTAGGTTGACATTTATAAGCAAATATACTGTAGTTTACAAAATCACACCCTTCAAACATGTACTAATAGGATCCAACATGAAACATGTACCAGGATATCAGGTGTTTATAACAAAGAGAAAAGTATAAAATGAAAATGAATTCAGTGAAATACTTAATCATTTTGCCACTCAACAATGTCATTAATGTTTTTTAAAAATACAAAAGAAAATTATAAGTGCAAAGATTCTTAATGTACAATCTGAGCAACATATCATTGGCCACACAAAAACACACTTAAGTACTAAGTTACACTAAGCAAACTGCATACTTTTCCGTGACAGAAATGTCGATTCTCGTGACGTTGGTACACCTGTCTGTAACTGAGTTTGTAGCAACAATGAATGCAAGAAGTAAATTTTACGGTTAGTTAAGAAAGTTGTGTCTGGGTGATTTCTTTAATATTATACAATCAAGACTGAAGTAGAGTGAAGTTCCTTTATTGATATTTGTGTAGATGATGACATAAACTACTCTAATATGACGAAAGTATTACAGGAAGTTTTTTAAGGAGTCTGAAACGCATGAGTAAACCTTCTCCAAACTCCAAAATAACTTTAAATATATTTGTTTTGTTGGTTCATCCTCTTCATTCACGCACTTAATATTAGTGATAAATTGTAACTTTCCTTGTGAACACTTACGTTTTTTAAAGAAGAGGACTTTAAGAAATTTAAGTGTTCACAAGGAAAGTTACAATTTATCACTAATTTTAAATATATAGTTGTGATGAGGGGAAGTTGTAATATTAAGGAAAAGGTTGTAGTGAGATCCATGACTTTTTATTGTATATGTATATTGTATAAAACGGGATTCCTCGTCTTTTTTCTTTTTATTTTAAAATAAAGAATTATTTATATTTCTGTTAAGCCCCACGTTTGTGTGTCAATTTGTAACTATACGAAGTTATACCCTTTTATTTGGTTAATTAATTTATTATTGTTAAAATAAATAGTCAAACTCCTTTTTCTCGTTTTTTCTCAAACTCAATTATTTCTTTATTTTACTCCTTTTATTTTGACATTGATTAATCATAAGGACATTCAAAGTCCACTTCTAACAGCGGTGGCTCATTAGGTTGAAGAACATGAACAATCTGAATCTCAGGGTCAACGTAAAAGTATAGTTAAAGTATGGTAGAAGTTATAAATATAACATAAAATATAATATTTTTGAATGAGATGTGGTAATTATGTGTTGTGAATGTCTGTTGAATAGTGGTAGGTTCTTTGGATCATACAAAATAACAATTAAAAAGAGAATTCTTAATACTAATAACTATCGTATAGAAGTGTACAAATAAACATTCACTTTTAAAGTGTTTATATTGTTTTGGTCATATTATTTAGTTGTAACTCGATCATTAATATAGTAATGTAGTTCGAATATCTGGCTTAGCATTGAAGCATTCTCACCAATCCGGTAGTTTCTCTTGTCCATTTATTGCTTAATTCTTCACTCCCGGACTTCAGATTTTTGTACCTTTGATTATAACATTATTCTTCTAGTTTTTTGAATGGTTTTCCTGGATCATCTCATCTTTCATCGGTCATTAATTTGTATCAACGTTCAGCAGTAACATTATTACATTCTAGTTTTACATATTTATGTATTATATTCCTATTTATAAATTACTATGTACATTTTTTTTATTTGATCCCCACTTCTGGGTATTTTGGTCATCGTCAGTCATTGTTTGTTACTGTCATTAAATTATTTACTCCCTGAGTTTTCATTCTCTATTTCCCAATTAATTAGTTATTATACTATTTCTCTTTTTGTTTGATTACTTAAAAGGATTGCGTTTCTGCATATTTTACCGTGAATTTTGATGGTACATTTGTTTTCTCCTTTAAGGTGTATTTTTGTTATGTTATAACATATATGTGTGTGTGCGTGTGCGTGTGCGATGTCGGTGATGTCCTGGTAAGTCCCTATAAGTTATATTTTTAAACACTATGGGTCCAGTTTTAAGTGTGTTTAACTGCAATTTGTACACGGTTTCGTCAGGACAAATAAATGTAAAGTATATACTAAATCTATTGATTTTTCTTAGTATATAGTTTTTGAACTATAAATTGTAAGTTAGCTAACGGTATAATAACAAAATTTGTTGTATTATTTGCAAACAGAATAAATGTAAAATTATGTTTATTTGCTTACGTTTTCTACAAGAAATTTTCTTTTAAGGATTGCGTGTTGTATGTTGAAACCGACTAGTTAAACTGAGAAGATAATGCTTTGTATTTCTTTACTGGTATGTTATCTTAAAGATTGGTACAATATGCAAACAGACTGGTAAAAGACTGAGTAACCATTGCACCATTTTACCTTAAAAATATAACTTCACTTGATTTGCCTTTATTTCATAAAAACAAATTTATTTCCATGAACACAAAATATTTGAATACTACCTCCAATGATAATTTTATTTATAAAGTCCAATAATAAAACGTTCCTCTAAAACTGTAACAGGGATGTAGGAATAGCTGGTAATACTTACCTGGTAATATATTTTTGCAAGAATGCAGGTCAATGGTAATAAAAGCATAAGAAACAATTAATGTCAGCACTCTCGCGAATATGCGACATTCTACAAGTTTAAGAGGTTACCTTAAAAAGAACAACTACCATAAAATATTAAGAAATAATACAGAAAAAATGACATAAATTTGCATGCACACAAAATTTTTTTTTTTTAAGTAGAAGGTACACAGTGATTATAAAGAACTGTTTAAAATAAGTATCAAAATTGGATTTTATTTAGAATTCTCTATCGTTTCCTTTAAGCAAGTTGTTTAAAATTTTAAGAAAAAGTATTTTTGAATTGCAACACTGCTTGCACAAATAATAGTTATATGAGTTAGGAATACCTAATATTAAGTAATAGCTGCTACGTTTCCGAGAAAAGCGCCTGACAATTGAAGTTCCATTAAATCGACACATTATTACCTATACCTTGTTAACAATAACACTTTTATGTAGAAAACAAATTCACGTTATAAGTTATCTGCAACATATTTTAATTATTTTTTTAATAAAACAATTATTGACACCTCAAATCTGAAAGTATTAATCATCTTAACATCAAGGTACTTTCATTTTACCAAATTAAAACTCATAGGTTTTAACTTTGTATAAACGAAAAATGTAAATTCAAATTGTGTTACTAATTCAAGAGTATCTTATTTTATTTGAAAATTTCATAAGATGAATGTGATTGCTTCTATTTCTTCTATTTGGTGTTTTTTATATCACGATGAAAAGTAATTTATAAAGAAAATTTGGAACAAAATAAATATATTGATAGGTACCTTTACTTTAGACAGCCCAAAGAGTAGGTTTTGTAGTGTTTTACTTCTACGTTATAATATCGTCAATAATTGTAATTATTACTTTTAAAAGTTACTGGTTAAAACGTTTCCCTGTACATCAAAATTTACACATTATCAGCTGAATCTAACGAAGGTCAATGGAATTGGACGTAATGTATTTTAATTCATTATTCTAAGAGATCAAATTTTACTTGCATATTTTAAATTTAAATGCAAACGATTATTATACGTAAGTAGTCACAATTTTTATATAATCAGAATATCTATTAATTACTTAAGAATATAGATTTCCATTTAATTAGGCTTACTTAATTAAATTATAATCTCTTAAGAACTTAATACAATCTAATCGCTTTGGTTAAACGGACTCAACGGCTGTGAGTAATTTTTGTTAAATAATTGTCTGAGATTAATAAATAATACGTAAAGTTTCCTTTACATTCTTTGCGCTACCATTCTGTGATTTAGAATTGATTGTTCATAACATGCAGGACTGTGCTTATACAAACGAGGGGAGGTACTTTCTGTATTCATCTTAAGTGTGAGGTTTGAGTGTAAGTTTCAATTTACCGTTTTATCTTTGCTGCTCGTATGTGCTGTAGTAGGCGTTGTACTGAGGCGTAGGTAGGATATGTAGGCTCAAGTAACAAGTTTATAAATAATTTATCTGCGTTAACTCGAATCGCTATCTGTTCTTTCGTATTCGGGACTGATGTTCTTGGAAGCATACAGACAAATCAGCTGTATACTTATAGCAATCAACTTTTCCTTTTATGTTGAATACATCAATTTTTTATATTTTCCAATAACTATTCCTTCTTTATTTATCCGATTAGCAATGCAAAAAAGGTGTTTCTTGAATAGCTTAAAAAAATTTGATATCTGTTGAAGAAGGCACTATCTTTTGAAATCTTGTCTCTGAGGTCATGTAGGTACATTCCTGTAGATATCACAAAGTAACGAAGTAGGATGGTAACGACAGAAGTTGAAATTCAAAAATAATTTCCAATACTAGTCATAAAAGAGTGTAAACTTCATAATTGTAATGTAGTTTATATTAAAAATTCTATCCATCAAGATACAATAGAGATATAGGCTCACAATTATTTAAAAGATACATTTTGTGTGTGTGTGTCTATAGTGCAATGGACCAATGGACATTCCACTGTATATGACCAATGGGCATATAGAATGTAGCAGAGAATAAAGCATATTATATAGGCCTATATGATTATAAAGATGCAATATGAATAAGAAATAAGTACAGACTGCAAACAGTAGGTTGTAAATTAATTGATAAGGAACGTTGTGAAAAGTGTTATCGTTAAGTATTTTTAAACTTGTTAAAGAACTTTAAGTGCAGGAAATTATGCGTACCGATACTAAGCCGCTTGTGTAGTGCGCGTGTGTGAGGTACGTAATTATTTTGAGCCGCTAGTGCCGCTAGTGCCGCTACTGTTGATTGAGGCAGCCGGAAAAGTCTGCCGTGGGGGAGGACGCACTCGCCAATGCCGATCGTCGGATCCTCTTCGATGAGACGAAGATTCTGTCGGCGGAGCGTGCTTATTTCCCCTGCCTTCATGTATAGTCCGTCCAGATCCATAAACATGCTGCGATCGCTACGAATTGGCGGAGTGAAAGCCTGTCATTAAGTACTCTGCGGCATGGTGTGTCGCAAGCCTTTAATATGCGTTCTTCTTTCTGATTGGCTGGTGGTTGATTTATGACTGCATCGTGACACTTAGAGAATTTGTAAGTATGAGTGGTGTTGACGGGACTGCTAGCCTTAACCACAGTACTGTGGTCTCTTACGTTAGTTCAGCTCAAATTTTTACACTGATGGTGGCAGTCAGTGGTACTGTCGAAATGTCTGTTTTAGTTAGAAACAATGGACCACGGCCAAATAGCTCAGGAATGTATTTTAATACCATTGACTCCGGCCGTGTAAGCCTATGAAGTACGTTGTATCGCACTGTTGACCGACTAATAGATAGTGATAACAGTTCGAATTAATATACACACGGACTAAGATATAAATAAACAATCAATGAGGGGTATTAATTTGCCAAATAATTAACGCTCAGCGCATTTGGTGATTAACGTTTAGTTGAAACATGCGTCATTGCGTCATGTGCTCTGTTGACAGGTGGCAGGTAACAACCGTCCACCTGTCATTCAGACGCTGATGCTAGACATAAATTATCAGAACAACTAAACAGCCTCGAGTAATAGTTGCAAACTGATTTGACATGCGTAGGCCTTATGCTCCTCCAAGTTTTAGAACCTTCTACGTACAGCACAGATGCAACAGACGTCTATGTCGACATCTAGACAATCACTCAGGTAACAGAATAGTTGAATATAAAGCAGCCGGGCAGTGATAACTCTGTCGTCTCCTGGCTCCACTAGTAAGCCTATCATTTTTATTAAAATATCGATATGCTACAGAATCAATACAAATATAAATATTTCATAAACTTCTTTGTAGTCATACCGTTTCCGTTCTAATAAAATGTATTTCTTGATGGTAATTAAGTGTTTGTAACTTACTGGATCGTTTCATTTGCTTATCAGATAAGTTTACGTTAATTTGTAACCAAAACCTTCCAGAAAATCTCATTAAATCGATATTCTTTTTAGTCGCAAAATATCTGCTTTAAAGGCACTATTTCACTCTAGTCACCTTTATCTTATCAGACCTGTTTTAAATATTGTTATTTATATTCTGAAAATTTGATGCTAAAAGAAAATAGATTCTCCTTTCAGTTTAAATTAATTTCTGTTTTTACATAACAATTATTGGTACTTTTGTTAATTTATGTTTATCATTGTGGGAATGAGAAGACATTGATAAATATCAAGCAATAGTCATGTATTATATTCTTCATATTTTGTATGAGAAACCTGTAACTTTGGTTATGCTTCAGTATTTGGTTAAAAAAATTGCAAAATTTATAATTGTTTAAAATTGTATATTTATTTCAGTTTTGTTTATTGTTTATATTGCACATACAGAAGAAAGTAACGCTTCTTTACTAGATATATGCTATTTGAAAAACTTTCCGTGTATTCTATTCTGAAATTGTAAAACCTGATTATTAAGTAAGTAACTTAAAATTTGACAGGTCAAAGTACCTATATTTTATATAACTACCAATATTTATACAAGAACAGTACTAAATATAACTGGCCATTAACAAAACGTCGGCTCCACATTGACACATGTGTTTAACCCTATGGTTATTTAATTTTATGATTACGTGAACTGAGTGTGAACTATAAACATACTATTGTTTGTGAGTTATATTATTGGCTATGTTTCTCAGCATTATGTAGTAATTTCTCAGATTTTCTCGGAATCTAAAATAACTTAGTAACATATAATCTACACATTGTAAAAGTTTGGTTTTTGTTAAATTAAATAAATTTCCTTCAGAAAAACCTTCAAATATTTGATAAATTATGTAAGCCTGAGAAAGACGTTTATATGATTTTCATAACATTTCATAAGCGCTTAAAAGGAGATCTATCATTTGAGACACAAATTATAATATTACGTACTCAACAGTATACACACTGGTTTACTAATTAAATTTTGGTTTGATAAAATTTTCACCAGCAATTAAGTAGTAACAACCATTTGCTTTAATTATCCTAGCGTTACAAATCCATCTGTTATCTAATCTAGTTGGAACGAGGAAATGTTTCAAATGACATTATCACAGATTTCTGAATAGATACGTTTTACGTACGGTTTGTATTATCAACCTAATTTCTCATGTTTTATTTATAACATGTTTTGCATTGTACACCGCTTTGAAGCTAACAAAAATTTAGTTTATAGTACTAACTATATGTATATATATTACATATATGAGTCAGAATTCCTTCCAGCGACATCGCCCGCAATAACCCCCTCACAGACCCAGCCGCCTAAGAAACGGTGCTCTAAGCGTAAGGCTCGACTGCCACTAGTGGCCAAACAACTCTACCCGGAGGCTACTAACTCACCTCCGGCTGTCCAGCATCTACCCGGCCACTAGCCTGCTCCTGTCGCCCAGTCCCCTGCTACTTCCTCGGAAGTCTCGCCAGCCCCCGAGCAGCCAGCTCCAACTGCCCAACCTCCCCTGGAGGCGGCATCTGCACCTTCCGTGGCCCAACGCCGGCTAGTCAGGCCCCTGCGGCCAGTGGATCGCCACTGGTAACTGAGGCTCAGCTGATGGCCTGGGTCAGCGGCATTGTCCCGCAAATTCTTGCTGCTCGGGATGTCCCGTCCATGCATACGGTCATCCTCACATCTTTGATTGTCTTGATTGTCCCGACACCTACCCATGGCTAGACAGTTTCGGTTCGTCGCGTGGAATGCCGATGGTGTTCCGGCGCGTCGGGCCGAACTGGCTGCTTTCCTTGTGGAGTACGATGCAGCTGTCGTACTCCTCTCCGAAACTCATCTCACTCCCAACCGTCGATTCTCCCTACCAGCCTATGCTTGCTACAGGAAAGACAGGAATGGTCCCGATCGCCGCTACACTTCTGGCGGAGTGGCGATCTTAGTCCACAGGCGGAACTCTCATCGAGAACTCCCTGCCCCTGCAACGACCCTCATCGAAGCATGTGCTGTGGCGCTCGATGTTGCCGGCCTGGAGGTGCGCTTTGTTTCTGCGTACCACCCGCCCGGCCATCGCGCTCCGCCGCACGAAGAGTGGGACGCCCTCCTCGACAGCGGCGATCTCCCAACCATCGTTGCCGGAGACCTTAAAGCCAAATCCCTCGTGGAACAGCAGAACGTCGAACCCCTACGGTAATTCTCTCCGTAGGGCTGTCGAAGATGATCCCAGTGTCCTCGTCATTGGCCCGTCCGAACCGACATACTTTTCCCGTGCGGGTCATCTGCCGGACGTCCTTGACATTGTATTTTCCAAGGCCGTCCCGTTTCATCTACAAGTCAGCGCGGTGTCGGACCTCTCGTCCGATCACGACCCCCTGTTTGTAACTGTCCTGCCGCCGTCGGCGTTTTCGAGCCCAGTCGGAACACGTCTCGCAGCTTCTGCTTGAAGCAAACGCGGACCGACACCTATTTGGAGTCCTTGGAAGACGACCATTCCTCCGTATGGAGAGCTGCTGGTAGACTGAAAGGCAAAAAGAGGACTCGCCATCCCTTGAATACCCCGGACGGCGCTGTGTACTCTGCAGAAGGCAAGACGAAAGTCTTCGCCGACTGTGTTGAGGAACAGTTCACCGAGCACAGAAGCATCTCTGACCCGGCTCACACGGCAGTCGTCAGGGATTTCCTGGCAGGCTACTTCTCCGCTCCCCCCAATGACCTTCCTAATTCGGTCGACGAGGACGACCTTGCGTCTGTCCTTAGCCGGCTGAAGAAGAGGAAGGCCCCTGGCCCCGATCGCATCGGTGCCGCTGCGTTGCAGAATCTCCCGCCTTCGGCAGTTGACGTTCTTCTTGAGCTGTTCAACTCCTGTCTCCGGGTAAGGTACTTCCCCCGCCTGTGAAAAACCGCCAACGTCATTATAATTCCGAAACCCAACGAGCCGCCCACGCTTCCTGGAAGTTACCGCCCGATATCGCTATCGCCAGCAATCTCGAAGATATTCGAGCGTCTTCTCCTGGCCCGTGTTCGGCCCCTGGTGGATGGTTTCATCCGCGAGGAGCAGTTTGGGTTTAGACCGAGGCACTCGACTACTCTTCAGCTAGTACGGGTTGTCACCTGTCTAGCCGACGCGAGCCGCCAGCAATCATCAGGCAACAGGCGCCGTCCTGTTGGATGTGAGCAAAGCCTTCGATAAAGTCTGGCACGAAGGCCTGCTCTACAAACTGGCGCATTCGCCACTCCCGGCATCTATCGTCCACTTGCTCCGATCCTATCTGACGGATCGCACCTTCAGGATCAGCGTTGATGGGGCGTTCTCTCGGGTTAGCCCTGTCGCCGCCGGAGTCCCTCAAGGATCTGTCCTCGGCCTCGTTCTGTACGTCCTGTACACGAACGATCTGCCTGTTTATCCCGGGGTCACGTTGTCTCTATTTGCCGACGACGCGATGTTTCATTTTAGCTCGCTTTCTCCTTGGCGGACGAGCGTAATGTTACAACGTAAGTTGGCTATGCTTCCGGACTGGCTAAGGACATGGCGGGTAGCGATCAATACGGAGAAATCCGAGGCGATCTGCTTTACTCGTAAGTCCATTTCCCGATGCCGATCCCTCTCCTTGGAGGGGAGACCCGTCAACTGGACTGCGACGGTGAAGTACCCAGGACTTCGGTTTGATCGGCGCCTGAACTTCAACGCCCACGTGCCGCAACCCTCAACAAGGCTCGTGGCGTCAACCTATGCTTTCGCGGAACAGCCGCCTGGCTGTCCGTACTAAACTGACGATATGTCTACTGTTCCTCCGGACAGTACTTACGTATGCGGCGCCCGCTTGGTGGCTCCTCCTGTCGGCCACCAATAGCCATAGGCTGACGACGTTCCAGAACTGGACCTTACGCTCCCTCACTGGGTCCCCGTGGTTTGTGCGAAATTCTGCCATTCACCGGGGTCTCCGTGTTCCCACCTTACAGGCCTTTGTCTGATCCTTGGCAGCGAATTTGTTCGCCAAGGCCGGCGATTCCCCTTATCCGCACCTCCAAAGGCTGAACAGCATGAACAATACACCGCCCCTCGCTGCGTCAGGCGCCCTAGGGCGCTGGAACCGATCACCTAACATTCCCTACCTGCGCCTGCAGATTGGACAGAATAAAATTGCCAGCATCAGCTTTGTCGACTCATCAGGGCAGTGATCCGGAACACGGGCTCCCGCGAGGTTGTGTAAATGCCTTCCTTGCGTGAGCCCTCTGCCCTTGTGTTGCGTCCCTTCGACTCGGGTGGTCGAGCCTCTTGTCCTCGTCAGCGCGCCTCTAAGTTTCCGTGGGCGATGCCCTCGGGGACCACGGAGCTGCGCCCAGGCGTGGCAATTGCCTGAAGCCATTTCAGTTGTGATCCCCGTCAGCACCTGCTTTGCTGACTCGGCAGGGTAATGACCCGAGACACGGGCTCCCGCGAGGTTGTACAAGTGCCTTCCTTGCGCGTGCTGGCTGTCTCGGATTCATTCCCCATCGTTTCAGCCGACGCCCTAGGGCGCTCGAGCCTCTTGTCCTCGCCAGTGCGTCACTACGTTCCCAAAGGCGATGCCCGAGGGACCATGGTGCCGCGCCTCAGCGTGACAATTGGCTGAAGCAGAAGCACATGCTTGCTCCCGTGGTGGCCATGTTAATTAATCATGTACCCGCGGACTGCATCATAACTCCCTTGTGCAGAGCAAACGACCGCGCTGACATGTTGGCACCTGGCGTTCATCAGGCCTAGGCCTGGACAACGCACACAAATTAGGGCGCAAGATGCCCGTGCATCCTCTGTCTTTCTGTCTACCAGAATTCTTTGTAAACACGATATAGCAAAAATCTTTAAGATAGCATGATGGAAGGAGTAAACTAACTGAACACATCAAGAAATAATTTAATATTCACAGTTCCCGAGGAGGATTGTTTCGATCACGGCTTACTGAGTAAAGTATTTGATAAGAATATCTATGCCTATAACGATGATGCAAACTCGGGAGAATGACATAGGAGGGCAGAAAAATCATTAAAGGACATTAAATAGCCTCTCATGTAATATTGTTTAAAGGTAATGATAAATATATCTAAATACACTGTCTAGCGTTTTCTTAGTACGTCATGGTAAAATATTATCTCAGACGTGGAAGAAGGTACAAAACAACAAAACATTTTAGAAAGAAAAGGAATTTCCCAAAAAGTGTGGTCTTCTTTCTCAGATATTACCTATTCCAAAGAACAAAGAATACTTCGTCGCTTGGCAGGAAAAACTTGAATGTTACGAACCAACAAAACCCTACTTTTACGAGAAAGTTTTAGCCTTGTTGTTTTCCTTTGTAATAAACTTCATTGTGATTTCAGATAGCTAAAAACAACACCGCCAGGTTGCCGAGTTCTGTTTTGGCAGCGGTCCTAGTGTTGTTGCGAAATTACGAGAGTTACGATAGGATGTTTAGTAATTATTCATATTTTACGACTTTAGGGTATAAAACTCAAGCATCGTTCATTTTTATTGCTACCTGCAAATACAAAAGAAATCTTAAGTTAACTACATGTTGGACACGCATTACAGTCTGGAGGTCAGTGATTACAATTTGATTGAAACAACTTTATCTTGGGAATTTAACTTTACTCATAGTATACTAGCATACCAGAAGAGTTGTCTGCTTTCTATCTGTGACGGCTGTCACTACATCTCGTAGCCTACTGTCATTGACTCTGTTGCTTCTCGAGGTTTCCCATGAGGTTTTCAAGAAATCCCTTGCTGTTGTTGACAGCATTTATTTTTTCAGTATTCTTATTCGTCAGTACTGGAACTGTAAGCTTGAAAATACAGCAACTTGTTAAAAATGCTTAGCACATTTTAGATTAAAATGTGAGGCACATTATAATGTACTTATTTTTTGAATAAACAGGCGGGTCGTAGGAAAGTCTCAACAAGAAAGGCTACAACAAATTAAAGTATAATGGGAACGGGTTATGTAAACTTAGTAAAAATTATGTTAAATGAATTTTAGTTTGCCAAATGTTTACTTTCATTAATTAATCTTATAACTGGGGGTGTAGCTGAGATCTAACTGCCACAACCGACGCTAATGGAAACACCAGTTTCTGTCCATAAAATATTATAATGTTATCTAATAATATACCATAGTAAATACTATAAACAATATTATCTATATAATAGTAAATCCCGAATAAATTCATGTAAGATGTGTTTTTGTGGTATTTAAGCTACATGCATGGTTCAGTGCTAGTACCTGCTTAATATCTTTTCACACTCAAAAAATAATTATATAAATTATAAAATTTTCAGATAAATATAAAAATTATTAGTAATGAATATTAAAGTAGCAGTTCTATTAACACTATCACCACAATTTTTTATGATAAATATTTTTCAATTTATTGAATTTGTTAATTAAATATTAATAAATCATTTTCCAATTATTTTAATATTATATAAATACATCTGATAAAATGCATAGTGGAATACTGCATATGTCTTTTACGAGAAAAATGAATGACATATGGAGGAAATTATATACTCTAAAATTATACACTGTAACATATGAAAAAGAAAGAATAACTTGAAACCTTTATCCTACGATATAGTACAGCCACCCACTGGAAGAAGCCATTAAAAAGAAGCGTATGTTCTAAAGTCAAAGAAGTATGGGCTAAGAACAAACTATAATAAAATTTGTAAAAAACGTAAAATATATCATTCTAATTTCATACGCCAAAGATTAATGGAATAAATGCTACGTAGATTCCAAACTGAAATAAAGGGGGAAAATGCAAGGTGATGGAAGCCTATTAAAGCAAAAGATACTGGCTGGCGGCAAAATCATTTTACTGCGCCAGTATTACGCACAAGCTATCAATTAGAATATCGATGGCGTAGAGAAAATAAAGAGGGCAGTACGGACATAAACTGGCAATCAATTCTAAACAACAGTGCGGCCTATGTTTTGACAGCGATTCAGTGTTATAATAGTATAACAAATCAATTTATGTTATTAAGTTATTTCAAAACAGATTCATTACAGTACAGTATACTACTGATTATGACGCCAATGTTTAGAGACCTTTCTAGTGGCAAATTATTAGTAATATGAGTACATTCATGAATCGATAAAAAGCCCCACTAAATCAGTAAGTAATTTAACTAGAGTTGCCTTCAAATAACTCTAAACCTGCCTATTCAGTAGTAGAGGTACATAAAATGTTAGTAGGCCTATAGCAGAAGTTGTCGCATTTAATCTGGAAGTATACTGTGAGTTAAAACAACTTTGCAAAAATATGTGTCAATAGATGATAAAGACGTAATTTGGTTCGATGTGTCAATAGATGTTGACGACGTAATTTGGTGTAAGTGCCACAATAAATATCGTGTAAAGAAGTCTGTATTCGCTAAAGAAGGCCTTGGTACAAGAGAGACATAAGAATGACGATCAGGAGAAGGAAAGAAATATAACGAAATAGTAGAGAAACGATAAATAGGCTAGTACGTGACGCTTTAAAAGGAGAAATAATATATAAATAAAATTTTAGTTTCGCTTTTTATTGAAATAACATATAGTATAAACATTTTTGTTCTCTTGTAGTACAAGGTACTACTTTGTTCTGTTAGATACAAAGAAAACTAATAAAAATATCTTTATGGGGCTTTTATCATTTATATAATTGTTATACTGTAATTAGTGTGAGTTATTGTTCATTATTTTTATTAATGTTACTTAAACAAGTTTATAAATTGTATTCATTAAGTCTTGCATATTACATAGATTATCTAAGTAAAATTTTACATCTCCAACATTAAGTATTTAATTTCAATAATTTTCTACCTTCACTACAGGTAAACGTTTGTTTCAATAGTTTTTTCAATTTCATATACCTACGCCTAGTAGTTTTTATGTAATTTATAACCATAAGTCATCATGTTTAGCATACGTGAGACAAACACTGCAGTCTCACCTTAAAATAATGAGTTTCTCACAAAATGTCTTGATAAAAAACCTAAAGAAAGTTAATGTGAATTAACTCTAAATAAGTCTAACCTTACAAGCCATCACAATTCTTGTTACTTTTCTGTGTAATCACCAATATAGTCAAAATAATGTGGCAAATGTTACTACCGTTTTAGCTTTTCTTATGAATAAATATTTCTTTATATTTAATAATATTTTCTTGTCTGAATATATAAATTTAAAATTAATTTCATAAAATCAGTTCAACAATTTACTTGTAGGTAAAACTGTCAGTCTACATCAGTGTATTTCATTTAGCTGACGTTGGTGGATCACTTTGTTAATGTATAATGAAGTGTTCTGTAATGTATAATGGCCGCAGTGTAATGTTCTGTCTTCGTTGGCAGACGTAAGGTGGACCACAACAACTCGCCGAGGGCATTGAATATAGAGTCTATACTAATATTGTGCAGATGGCATGAGGTTACGACGTTTCTACAATAAAAGCCACAATTATCGGTGACTCATATTATGTAACTGAACATAGTAGTGGAGAAAATAGACTTATTACTAACACTCATGCTTAGATTTACACAATTTATTACGTGACAAAGAAGCTAGCGTATACGTAGCATTATATCCTTACGCTTCCTCTGCTGCCTTTGAAATGTACACAGTCTTGCATTTAAGCATATAAATATAGAATCAGTAAATTTTAGCGAGAAACGGCAAATTCTATTAAACAATAACACGGTATATTAATCGTTGTTGACTAAGTTATTTGAAAGTACGTAGTTTCAAGAAAATAAGCAGTAGAGAAACATTCAACTGAGCTAATTTGAGACATAATTGGATCGGAAAATTAGAATAAGAAGGACTTCAACCTTACGCCAGAGCAGATGTTACAGAAAGTAGAAACATTCATAATTACTGAGCGTAACACAGAAAAGAGATAATTGTGGGTTATTTTTGACAAAGGAATACACAAAATGAAAGTGTTTTAACCACATTTACATACTTTAACTTGCATAGTAGCCTACCGTATGTCTGTAGTTAAATACACAACAAACACGGTAGACATTAATTGTCTACTTAACACAATAGACACATACTTTTTATAATGCTTAATCATGATTAAAAATGTCTGTAACTTTTTGTTTTAATTTCGAATGACAATCAAATGCAGTTCGATCACGCCGTTTTTTTACGGTAATTAAATCTGCCGAAAGGTCTTTGCTTCAAAGTACGATGGTGCTTCCTTAGGAATCAGTATAACTTCTACATGACCTGGCGGTATATCATCAATTCAATCGATACCAGCGTTTAGTGTTAGGATTTAGCTAAAAATAATCGTAGTAATAAATAGTCATCAGTAACATATACATCGAAATGTTGTAGTACTGTATGTTCAACATAAGTAACCGGGTCGCAAGCATCTAATGTGAACGTCCCTATTTGATACAGTATGTCGACGGTGATTAACAGCTAGTATTCGTAGCAACTAAATTGAAATACTTACATATCCCAAATATTTTTACTTTATTTCTATTCTATTTAAAGAATTAAAAAAATCCACATGGGTGCACGTTTATTTTTCCTTTAAACGACAAACAATAATGAAGTGTGTACATTTTAACAGAACGCATATAGTGCCCATAAATGAAAAAAACAAAATTTGTGTGTACCAAAATGGGTCACATTTGTCTTAATATTAAGTTATGTACTCTTTGTGAGAAAAAAACTTTGTGTACTATGCCACCTCTTTTATTTAGGAACTCAAGTAATGCAAACAAACTGTGTATATAGGACATTTACATTTTTTAATTATATATGTGTGTACGTGCTAGTTTACTAGAACGTAGGTAATCCGTTTGTTTAAATAAACTTTATCATAATTGTTAACGTTGATTATACTAAATCACACTTAACACTAGAGTGAAGCTGGCCTGATTGAAGACTGCTCTTTTCTCATTAACTGACTTTACTGAATAACAAGCCATTATGTTATTATACTTATAAAGGTAAATGACGTTTACAATATATACTTTGAATTTATAATAAATAAGTAAACTTGTTTAACATTAGTATTCTAAATAATAAATGCATAGTCATTTAATCAAGTCATATACTGCGTCGTGTGTTACTTAAAATATAGGCCTACACCAAGTAGTTCCACCCATAGGCCTATAAGAAGGGCCTGACTTCCTAAGATGTTAACGCCCTAGTCCAAAATATATACCCTATTTCTACCGAACACTTCTAATCTACATACAGGGTATAATTCGTAAGAAACAAAAAATTGCGTCATTGTACAAATTTGGAACATGGCTCGTTCTTTAGGCAATAATTCTAGGACCTCGGAATTATTTTCTTAGGGTAAAATACAATTTTGTATCTAGAGTAAAAGTCTACATCAGAAGGATTGACAGTTGTCTGCCAACGTAGGGGGAAGTGGTGTTTAGTGGGGTCTGATTGTCCGAAACTATCCACGCAGCATTATCAACTCGTACTTGTTGTTCCGTGGTTTATACTTTGCCACGTAGGCCTACGCTTACTATTGTACGTGCGTAAAGTAGTGTGTTTACTACTCTTCGATGTGGCTGCAATTTAACGGTTTTAAAATTTACAAAATTGTATTCACGGAAGTATTCTGTGAAGGTGATGTCTGCTGACTTAGTTTAATTTAATTTAATGCTATTTCCACTTAGTTGCCAATTTTTCGATCATATGTAGCGAATTCTGTAGTAACATGGTTATTACATGGTTACTTGGTCTTTGTTTATAGTCAGAATTGCAGAATCGCCAGCGTTCCTAGCAGTAATCACATTACTGGTTATTGGTAGTTGCCAAATTTGCTATATACAAAGGGTACAAAATTGGTTCCAGAACACTTCCTTGGGAAACTCTTTCTCCTATTGGCACAAACTGTAACGTCTTTTCGCCGCGTTACAAATCCAGGGAACCCCTCGTAATTAAACTCCGTTAATTAGATGGGCTGCCTACGTTGTAACAGAATTGATCACAAATAATTAATATAACAAATTACTTACTAACTGTGTAAGGAAACAATGGCAAGGTATACAATTGATTTAAGCACTCCTCATATGTGTCTAACAAGAAGACTTCTCTTTATTTAACATTTAAAAACATTTACTGACAGATCCCATGACATTACTAATTCAATTATTAAATTATTTGAAAAGTTTCTTTAAACTTTGGGATCAAACTTGATTCTATATAGCTATACCTCGGATCCGGGTCAACTTTCTGTATTTCTGTAGTTAAGACTTTCAATTATACTCATTTCATGATATTAGCTTGCAAGACTTTCTTTTATTCAACCATTGGAAGAATGGTATTATTGCTTTAATTATATTACTCTACATTAGCATATAAATTGTTACAACGTATGAAGTTAGAATAGTTACATGAAATTCTTAGATTTAATTTATAAGTCTTTACAAAGTTAATAGTTTCTGAAAAGTCTCTTTCAAGATGTGTTGTGTAACAAATATTAGTAACCCTCGATAGACAGGCTATCGAGTCACCTTTTAATTGGTATGCTGAAGACTCGTCCTGGGGTATCCGTCTTGGGAAACAGGAACAGCTACGTCGTCATCTCGGTCAGGTCTTCCTCAGTAAAGCGCTCCAAAGTTCGCAGGTTGAACAATATGTTGTGTAGATATCTATGATGATCTTGTAGATTCTCGGATGTCCTGATCTGCATATTCTGTCACGTGCAGTAGAGTTTGTGGGTTCTGATAGTTCACATCTCCAGGTATGACTTTGGAATTGTTGTTATTTGTTGAAGCACGAAGTCATCTTGTGTTACACTCCTTTTTTACGTTTCGATTTTTTTTACTTTAAATTTCTTGTCTATTTACATGACTATATTAGTTAACACATCCAGATGCTTTAAACAGCTACATCTGGTACACCATCTTAAGGTGAAACAAAATATAGTTAACATATTTTAAGAGCACAGCTCCTACGTCTATACTGTACGAAGTCACCATTGCAAGAGAGAGAAATTCTGCTCCCTTCGCCTGGTACTGGGCAAAAGTTAGTGGGGCAATTTCCGCGCGAGAATATAGTTCCTAACTATATTTAAGTTAACATTTTTATTTATACAAACTATCCCTAAACAAATATACATAATTTAAATCAGTTGTTTTAGCGACTATTTATGTCTTCAGATTTTTAATTATTAACATTAGTTTTTTTTTCTTATTCTAACTTACACAAGACTCGGAAAACATGTCGAGTCTGGAATCAACAGGACAGCGCCTGCTCACAAGCAAAGGGTTAAATACGGTATTAATAACTCTTTACAATTTATCTTTTTATTAGAGTATCTTCTAACTAACTAATTACTGCTTCCTCTCATACTGAGTACATACAGGTATTTTATATTAATACAGTGAGATCCCAATGGCTTAAGAGCTCGCAACCTTAATTTTTAAAAATTTTATTTTCTTGATTATTTCTTTTATTTAAATCGTCACATACTCCACCGCTTAAATTGCACGCTACGGTTAAGCTTCTTTGAGTCTAACTCACTATTGGGCACTGGGATATTGAATGGGGTTAGTGTGTGTAATTTCTTTCACATAGTTGTTGTACACTTTACAACGTTGTCCACATAGTTATTACCTATAGTTACAACACAGTACACTTTATATTCTTATGAACTACCTTTTTTTTTTTTTACATACTATTTACACTAAATATTTACACAATTAAAACACAAAACTCTTTCTTATCTCTATCACTTAATTTTACTACCGGTTTTCTGATTGTCTTACTCTCTCTTCTATAGAGTAACTTTCTAAATCTTTCTATTTAGAATTCTATCTTTTCTTCTGTGAGTCCTATATAACTCATGTAGTTAATGAGTGTTAGTACCCATCTAGTTAATGATTATTCATTAATGCATGCTTCGCAGAACTGGAACTCAGGTTGATCAGGCCTCGTTTCCAAACTCTACGTTTTACATTTTTCACGTGGTTTCAGAAGTATAATTTTCTTTACTGCCTAGTATTCCCTTTTCTTTTTTGGGTTATACTATACCGTCACTTCTTCTTATACAACTTTAGTTGCGAAATATGCGTTCTCCGCACATATTTCTGAGTTGCAGGTTCGCACAGGGCTACTGTAACCGGAGTTAGGTACTTTTGGATTTGGTAAGGGCCACACCATCTGAATGATAGTTTCGAGGTGGTCTTATCAATCGCACTACTAATGGGGTGAGTCTTGTACACTACTAAGTCACCTACTTGGTACCTGACTGAGTTGCTATGATTACCTTTCTCGTGGTATCTTCTGGATTTTTCCAAGCTTGCTCTTAAGTTAGAGCGGGCTTTGTTCCATATTCGCTTTATCTGCTTATCCGTTATTTGCTGAGGCAGCAGATCGTGTATATTCCATCTTGTGGACAAAGGGTGGTTTGGTCGATAGTTGTATAGTAACTCGAACGGGGTCGACTTGTGACCTTCGTGGTAAGCTGAATTAAAAGCGTATTGAATCCAGGATAGATTTTGGTCCCACGACGTGTGATCGTTCGCATGATAGGCGATTAGCGCAGATTTGAGGTTTCGTAGATACCTTTCAGCAATATTGCCTTGCGGTCGATACTCTGTAGTGGTTATATGGTCTATCCCTAACTTGAAACACATATTCTTAAATTCTTTTGCTTTAAACTGCGGACCGTTATCAGATACTATACGTACTGGAGTACCGTAGTCTTTAAATAGTCTTTCCTGTAGTATTTTAACTGTTGTCGACGCTAATGCTCGTCGCATGGGATACATCCAAACAAATTTGGTGAACGAATCTACACATATCAGTAACATGGTATTTCCTGATTTGGATCGTGGATACGGACCTGAGAAATCTAGATAAAGTTTCGAAAAAGGGGTCTTTGGGATTTCTGATATCAATTGGCTTACTTGAGTATTTCTGGCGGGTTTGCTAAGGGCGCATAATGAACATTTCTTTACGAAGGTACTATCTATTTCGCAGTTCATATTGTTCCAATGATATTCCTTTCGAATACGATGTATCGTCTTATTGATTCCCATATGGGGTCCTATGGTAGATGAATGGAAGTATTCCATTAGCATGGGCTTAATTACATCCGGGGCTATTATTCTTAATTCCTTTCCGTCTCTTATTTTGAGACACAGTACATTCTTACTCAATACGCACTTCTCGGATTTAATACCTTGGGTAAGTTGTTCTATAATAGGCTTCAGTAAGGGGTCTTGTTGTTGATACAGGGCAATGTTTGTAAAGGCAAGGGGGAATTCAGTAATTACAGCGTTCGCACTTGCTATTTCCGGCTTCACTATGTTTTCGGAAGTTTTAGTGTGTGACTGGAACATACGGGACAGGGTATCGGCGACTACATTTTGAGTACCTTTAATATGCTGCACTCTGAATTTGTAGCAGTTTAATTTCAATATCCATCTGCCAATTCGTCCTAATTGTTTAGGGTGATTCAATAACCATGATAACGCCTGATTGTCGGTTTCCAAAAGAAATTCTTTATGTTCTAGGAAGGGTTTAAACTTTTCGAATGCAAAAACAATTGCTAAACATTCCAATTCATATGCAGAATACTTTCTTTCTTGATCGCTCAGTGTTCGTGATGCATAACTAATTGGTAGTCTACAGTTATCTACCTCTTGGTATATCACTGCACCTAACGCTACACTGGAACTGTCGGTTTGCACGACGAATGGTTTTGTGAAATCAGCTAATTGCAAAACTGGGGGAGATATAATGCTTTCTTTAAGTTGCTCAAACGCGTTTTGATGTATTGAGCTCCATTCGAACTTCGTTCCCTTCTTTCGTAAGGAGTTTAGGGGTGCTGCTATTTCGGCAAGATGGGGAATATATTTGTGGAAATAATTCACCATACCTAAAAATCGGGCTATACCTTTTGCATCTCGTGGGGGTGCAAATTCTCTAATAGCACGGGTACGTTCGGGGTCAATGCTTACCTTTCCATTCGCTTTCACGATGTGTCCTAAGAAAGAAAACTGAGGGACAGCAAAACTTACCTTATTTGGGTTCACCGTTAGTCCTGCTCTTAGTAAACGAGATAACACTTCACGCAAATGTCTGAGATGTTGTTCCATTGATTCACTGTATATTACGATGTCGTCCAAATAGTGGTACACATATTTAAATTTAATGTCGTGAAATATCTTCTCCAATAGTCTACTACATACGGAACTTCCTTGAGATATTCCAAAGGGAACCCTAGTAAATTGGTACAAGTTAAAAGGAACTGCAAACGCGGTTAGACGTTTGGATTCTTCTGAAAGAGGTATTTGGTGAAAAGCTTGATTTAGATCCATTACCGTAAAAACCATAGCTTTAGTAAAATAATGAAACGCACTATGGATGTCTGGAAGAGGGATTGATTCAAATTCTATTCTTTTATTTAATTGCCTGTAGTCTACAACTAGTCGGTGTTTATCTGGTCCTTTCGGTACTAAAAAGGAGGGTGAAGAAGATGGGGACGTAGAGGGTTCTATGACTCCTTGGTCCAATAACTTATTGATATGGTTTCGCATGACTTCCATCTTGGGAGGCGACAGCTTGTACGGAGGTAGTCGTATTACTTTCTGATCACTCAGATTAATTTTATACTCTATTAGGTCCGTAAGTCCTAGTTTTGGTGTAAGAACCGAGGAAAATTCTTTTATTAGTTTTACTATTTTGACTCTATCTCTTCGTTCTAGGTGAGATAAATCTGAATCTTGGTGTATTACATGTGCAGTAGATGAACAACGTTTATCTTCATTACTATCAAATTTATGTTTTCTTGCACGGTCAAATCTGAAATAAAATTCTCGCTCGTAGATGTCAAGAATCATTCCTGTCTTACTAATAAAATCTGCACCTAATATTAAATCAGGTCCTAATTCTTTACATACTAACATTGTAAATATCCAACTTATCCAAGTTCGCAGGTTGAACAATATGTTGTGTAGATATCACGAAGTCATCTTGTGTTACACTCCTTTTTTACGTTTCGATTTTTTTTACTTTAAATTTCTTGTCTATTTACATGACTATATTAGTTAACACATCCAGATGCTTTAAACAGCTACATCTGGTACACCATCTTAAGGTGAAACAAAATATAGTTAACATATTTTAAGAGCACAGCTCCTACGTCTATACTGTACGAAGTCACCATTGCAAGAGAGAGAAATTCTGCTCCCTTCGCCTGGTACTGGGCAAAAGTTAGTGGGGCAATTTCCGCGCGAGAATATAGTTCCTAACTATATTTAAGTTAACATTTTTATTTATACAAACTATCCCTAAACAAATATACATAATTTAAATCAGTTGTTTTAGCGACTATTTATGTCTTCAGATTTTTAATTATTAACATTAGTTTTTTTTTTCTTATTCTAACTTACACAAGACTCGGAAAACATGTCGAGTCTGGAATCAACAGGACAGCGCCTGTTCACAAGCAAAGGGTTAAATACGATATTAATAAATCTTTACAATTTATCTTTTTATTAGAGTATCTTCTAACTAACTAATTACTGCTTCCTCTCATACTGAGTACATACAGGTATTTTATATTAATACAGTGAGATTTAAATGGCTTAAGAGCTCGCAACCTTAATTTTTAAAAATTTTATTTTCTTGATTATTTCTTTTATTTAAATCGTCACAAAACTAGTAGTTACGTTTTCGTGGCGTACTCAAAAGTGTGTTCTAACTATGACTGCAAAATGGTGAACATGGATTCAGACAAGATTTTTTGAAATCCTTTATGCAAAAAATACTAGGAATGTCACTGACACAAATGGGCGGAGCATTTGATATTCGTTATAGTTTATTTATCAATATTTTTTCAATCAACCGTCTTTGATCCGTTAGATAAATAGATTCGTAATAATTTATTTATCAATATTCTTACAATCAACAAAATATATACACTGTTATGATACACAGTTTTATTGAATACACTACATTATAGTACAATATACAATAATTGTCATTAGACATATTCCACAACCTTTGCAACTCATCTCTACGATCAACCATTGATGGACTTCTATTAATTTTTAGCAGTCTATCAAAATTAGAAACGCTGGTTTTAATAATAATCCTTCTAATGATTTCACTCTTGATACTTTAATCCAACCTGAAATTCATTGTCTCCTAAATTAACAATTGCCTTATCTAATGTTATCCCTCGCGATCTATGTATACTAACAGCATATGCTAACAATAACGGAAATTGTTTGCGAGTACAAGAAATTTCATTTTTTTTTAATGGCGCCACTACTGGTATAATGGGTATTGAATTCTCATACAGAACTGGTCCTGTATATTTTTCGAAAGATACAAGTATACATATTGGCATGTGATTGTTATAATTTTCGCATTCAACTGCTGGGTCATAAATAATATCAGTTACTGTCCCAACTGAACCGTTGGCTAGCCCTTTTGTGACCCAAATATTTCTTCTAAGGATAACTCGAGAACCTTTACATAAACGTAATTGGGCAAATAATCCTTGAGCATCGTCAGATGTTGCTAGAGAGGCTTCTGGGCAATTATGGATTGCATCGCTTAGAGCCACGGATGGTTTATTGCTTTCTAGTTTTTCATAATTACAGCGTTCAATTTCAGCATTTTTCGACATTATACAGACAGTATCTTTGAAATTGTCCCCGATATTGTTTACATAAAATTTTTCAGATAAGAGCTGATAATCTTGTTCAGAGATTGTTCCATTTGCGATTCTATTTAAAGTCTCTCTGAAATTTTGTTGACCATTACCTTGATGTCTCATAATCTCCGTTAAAAGTAAAACTTTGTTGAACTATTTATATAAAAGCCGATTGAATGGTCTGAACATTATAACCAATATTGCAAAGACTCTTGTCACAAACGGGTGGAAGTTGGGACCAATCACCGACTCAATACACGTAAAGGCTACCAAAAGGAACAGCTGAAGAACGCTGCTTTGCTTTTTTGAGTCGCATATCCACTTTGAAAAAAAAATTGAAACTCAACATACTGGCTTCATCAATAATAACGAACCCAAATATTTCTTCTAAGGATAAATCGAGAACCTTTACATAAACGTAATTGGGCAAATAATCTTTGAGCATCGTCAGATGTTAGCCAATTGACTGTACTAAACAATAAGTGGTTACAACAAACTAGAAAATATTTTAAACAAACGGCTATTTTACCTGTCAATAATATAAATATTATTACAGCCAGGAATAAGAGAGAAAAGGTTAGACAGCAAGCTTACGTAACTTTAAATGTAAGGACTTAGAAATAACATATCCTATGATCACAATGAATAAACTTATATATGATGGAATTATTGGAATAGATTTATTAAATACTTTAAGTGCAAGGATTAATATTAATAACAATAACATCTTTTAATTCTTCTTCCAAACAATTTTGGATTCACCTTCTAAATCTTTGAAAGTTTCTCCTCTTCTCTTTGAAGTATTTATACTTAGAGCTGAATGAATAGTTTGTCCAGCAATATAGTGCAACATTACAACCTTGAAAAAGTTGCATAATATTATATGGTATGTGTACAAATTTTTGTACGTAAATTTAGGCATCTCATGCCTCACGTCCAGGGCGACAAATTTATATAACGTGACAATTTGTCAAATTTAATTTAATTTAAATTTGTGAAGTCCTTCGATCTTGGAGCACCAAATTTAAACAATGTTACATATACATAAATAGGTGTGAACGGTCTCACGTTCAAGATTGACAAATTCTTTAAACATATAACATTTAAATAGGGGGTCAGGTGTATCTGCAATAAGAACTCTACGGAACTTGAAACAGTAATTAAAATTTATTTGATACTATAAAAAAATATGTGCGCATGGCACTGACTTCGATTTAAAAAAAATTAGTTATTATTTGTTATAATGCCGTAAGGCTTAAGATATATACATCCTTACTAACTAAACATTCTATGCTACTAAATAGTATACAAAAGAAAAATCTCATTTTTAGACTACTCAGTCTATTAATATGTTTCAAAATCAATTTTTAAATCTTTTTTCTATATATGGTACGTACTCAAAAGATTAATAGTTATTACTTCTCAGTACTGTTTTCTCAAATACTAATTGTTTTTATTTATATTCTTTGTAATCATTTTATATCATATTAATTTGAGCTCTTGTTACGTTAATCGTATTTCTAAAACATCTATGATTTTTAACTCTACTATACAAGAAATATTACTCTTATTTTTAAATAAAATATTAATGTCTTTAACTGTCTTTGTATACTGTGTATGATTAAGATATGAATAAGTTGTTTATCACCTTATTGTCGTCAATCATACTCGATCATTTTTGTTCCATCGGTGTTCATCTTCGTCTCGCCTCCAGCGTCGGCTGTCTCTCTTCTCCTCTTGTCCAGCGCCGGCTGTCTCTCACTCTCTCGTCCTCTCCTCTTGTCCAGCGTCGTATCTATAGAACTTCTTCTCTTGTCCAGCGTCGTATCGCTATGGAACTTCTTCAGTAGTGCTGTTATTAATTACAATGTTTGTCTTATAGCTTGGTTACGTATTTGTACATAACTGGCAATTTAAACTGTTTATAAAAATATTAATAAATATGCCGTGCTGACGGGCATAAGCTCCCGCTGCATCGTGGATGATTCACTGAAGAAAGAGAACCACTGAAGCTTGCGTGTCCTATTTATACCCATGTCTTGGTCGACACCCTTCAGTGATACAAAATCGACATGTTAGAAACTGCCTTTGGCGTCAGTTCCCCCACTCTTTGTCAAATTCACTATTTTTTATATTTCTGCGAATTGCAGAGTCCTGTAAGTATTTTTTTATACTTATCTTATAACTAATTTTACAACACATGTTCATTGTAATTTTGGACATTGCAACTTAGCCCTTTTGATTTGTACACAGTTATTTCACTATTGCACTTGTACGGCGTGTCACTTTCGCGTGGTTTTCGCACACAGTATTTATTAAATTTATTTACATTTTATGGTGTTTTTGGATTTTAATTCTTAATTCTAGTGTATGAATAATTACGGAAAAACCGTCATTGTGCAATTATTCATACTGGGGTGGCAAACTTGCCTGCAGAGACCTGCGTTCACACACACTAGCAAAATACTGGTGTACACACTTTCAGTTACATTTGTGTGTGTGTGCACGTTGATTCAGGTCGAAACACCTGTTCATATTTTTGTCTGAGTCGAGCTTGCAATCCATAACATGCTTATTTCTAATATATTATTAATTATTTACAGTTTATTAAGTAAATTTAAATTTTTATATTTCATGCCCAGTACATCACTTATTTGTACTGTCGCAATAGTTATATGCCACACCAGTAGGAGCCATTGAAAGAGCTGCATCGCAGCCAAAGGGGGCAAGGAACTAACAATTACCGTTTTATTTTGATCAATATTTATGATATTTCTCTTACAAGCATATTGACCGGGAAAGCCTCTCGATTTCACCCTATTCACACGCATCACTGGCTGTACTCTTGCTATCAAGAGTTGTTTTACATAAGTGAGATCCATCAGTTGTATAGGTACATTGTTTACCCATAGATATTCTTTAGGATCCATACGATTAACTGCAGTATACACATTTGGGTTTCGCTTACACTGCAGACACATATCAAAAAATGTTTGCTGCATCAACACTCGAGAACAGTTTACACATTCATAGAATTCTAGAGATCGTAAATTATCTTCAAATTCATTCTGAAGATTCCTATATCCTGTGTTGTTTCGATCATATAACACATGATTCATGTTATATTCTGCAGTGCCTTCAACAGTTGGTGCAGCAACATTTTGTCGCTGTCTCATCCGTCTTTGATTTGTAGTTAAACGACCAATATTTGGACCTCTTCTCCGTCGAGGCATACTATAAATAATACGTGTCTACATATATATATTATAACGGAACCAAATATTAACTATTTGGGGTTATATGTTTACCGCATACTGAAAGCATATTTAAATAAAAGTAACAGTCAAAACTCCATTTGAATGTAGCGCATTGAAAATAATGCTTTGAAAAGCAACGCACACGTGGTCATTATGTAATCAGTTCGCTGTACAAGGAAGCGACCACACCCAAACTGTTAATTATTAATATCTCGGAAACTAATAAATAAAGGTGAAATCCAACATAGCCAAAATGTTTGCCGAGATATTAATAATGACGTGTGCAAATTTGATGCAATATAATTAACAAATGAAAGAGTTAATTAAAATAATTAAATAACTTCTGTAAAAATAGAGTTACAGTAATGAGATTTTAGTATGTTATAAAGATAATAATTTCTGACAGATTGTATATTTTAGATTTCACACAACTTGATTTGCAACCAAGTTATTGCAAAATTAAATAAGCACAGGATATCCGTAGCGACAAATTGGTTCCGCCGGATAATTATATTAGATAATAATATCAATTCTCCGTCTGTGAGAACCAGACTTCATTCTCACGGACCAAGGGAATTCGAAATTTTATGTGGTAGCGAGAGTGCGTCGACCAATGAAATCATTTCACGCGAGCCCCGGCTAGTGCGGTGTTTTATGGTTGAAAATTCACTCTTCTGTCAGTACTCACGAAGTTAAGACGTAGTCCTTCGATCGTCTAGTAACCAAAGTGGTGAATATCAACAAGAAGACTCTACGTGGTCAACACACACGCAATTACGAACACACTAACTACAGATCATCTGTATAGCTCGTAATTGTTGCGTAAAGGCGAGATACTCTTCAAGACATCAACCAAGCTTATTGTGTACTACCAGATAGTCATAAGCACGCAAGAGATCCACCCGACTTCAAGAATACAGCAGAGAGGCCGTCTAAATCATTGGTGAACAGCTGACGAGCAGAGCGACTACCCGAACGAAGCACACACACACACACGCTGACGTGCCACGTGCGAATCGACGAGGGACAGGAAGCAGTTCCAGCAGACAACAGCAGACGTTAAAATATTCACAAACAGCAAGGAAGCAGAGTGTTGCCGAATTTTGAACTCCACGACCGAATCCAGCAGTTCTAAGCAGATTACTTTCTCTAACCAAGGACTCGAATCGACGAGGGACAAATCGGGACGACATCCTCTTCAGTAACAGGAAAGCAAAATCCACTTATTTATTTTTCAGATCAAATTTTCTATTTTTCAATTAAAACATTGTAATTCAAATAATTCAGGTGCCAAACAAAAAGCAAAGACTCTAGTAATTAAAAAGTAAATTCGTTGTGATAATCTGTATAGCAGTATAAGGCTTTAGTAAGTTATAGTTAAGAAATAGAAGTAGTATAAAAAGCGCTATACAAATCTTAACTGACAATCTAATCTTAGATCATACTGCAGTAGATCAGAAGTAGAATCACTAGAAATGAAATAACGTGAACTAGACTGTCACGTCTAATTTATTTTAATTAATTATTCTAATTAATTTCAGAGTTTTATATTTTGTTTCATGAACACTTAGATTCAATTTAATTAAATAAATTTAATTAAATTCAAATCAATTAATAAAATAAAATTTAAATTGCAATCAACTCGCCAAAGATCGAGTTCAGTTTGTTTCAACTATTAACCAATCGAAAAACATCGATTCATTGTTAGACTGTAAGAAATTCATAGATAATAACCATTCTATTCTTGTGTGTTGTTGGTGTAATAAACAACGTTTTATTACCCCATATAACAGTGTTTTATTGTTGTACGATAAAGCCTACCAGTCTCACAAAACTCTCCCCCTTAAAAGTAACTTATTTTGTGTGTTGTTGTAATAATTTGAGATTACTAGCTTGCGAACTTCAAATCCAAAATCCACACGCCCTAGTCGGAAGAATCTGCAAGATCAGACAGCAGGTGGGTACTAACACACATTACACGACATAACAATAACGCATATAGAGGAAGTGCGTGTAGTTATAATATATATATATATATATATGTATAAATTGTTGAAGAAGAATGTATAGAATATGCGTATAACAGGAAAAAGTATTTAAATAAACAGTATAAAATTGAATAAGAAGTATAAGAATAATAATTTTAATGGAATTTGGAAAATTGAATAAAGGAGTATAAAAATAATAATTTAAATAGAATTTGGATTAAAATTTACCTGAACTGTGATTCGTTGCAATATGTAATGGAAAGTTGCAGTTGCACCAGCGACTACATAGGTTCTCGTTTAAAAATTGACACTTGTTCAACACTTAAGTCCAATCCGTACATCTGGCTACACCATAGAACAATGCTCTACTGATGTTTGAATTAAAAACGTGTGAGACACGAATAAAAAGTGTATACAGCAAAATCTTATCTTATCGAGTGACAGCCAGTGCGGGCGGCGGAAGCCGCACACGCACACGCACCGGGCATTTGTGATACAGCAAAATCTTATCTTATCGGGCGACAGCCAGCGCGGGCGGCGGGAGCTGCATACGCACACGCACCGGCACGCGAGCACCGAAATCCAGTAAAGTTATTGGGTGTATTTGAAACTGTTCTGTGTTTTTTAAATTGTTTATATTTGAAATTGTTGTGTATTTAAAATGGATATTGTAGCGTGACAGATATAAGCATAATATTGAATGGCAATTGATCATTAGAATAATGAAGTTATAATATTTAAATTTGGAAGAAAGCATTAAGTTTAATATAAATAGATTAATTCATAGCAACTGTGGAAAGAAATCATTATTATAAAGAAAATACAAGTTAAAATAAAAGGAGTTACTAGTGATGAGTCATCCAAAACCAGTCTCATAACCAAAGGTTTTCAAGGTATAACCCAGGAAGGTAAAATAGTAAATAACAAAGCAGTACACAATATGACCAAACCCACAACGAGGGAGAATAAATAAAAGAGAAACCCTAAAATAAGCCAAGATCAACCAATACAGGTTGTGTATTTCTGATTTAAGAAGAAGATGGAGAAGATCCCAAGAAACCTGATGGCATCAAGAACAGATGGAGAAGATACCAGTCCCAGAAGGCAGGAGAAAAGAAGACTGAAGAAAGAAGAAGAGGGCAGCATCCTGAAGAAGACGTCATGCTCTTATAAAAGACGCCCAAATCCCTATATCCCCAAAATATATATCTAAAAACAAAAGTATAACGAAATAAAAACCACATGTATATAAATTTAAGAGAGAGAAGTGAACAAAGTAAAAGTTTCCTGTGAACTAAGATGAAACAATAATATAGTACCCATGGAACAAATCTCCATTGAAAAAACGCTAACAAATTTATTATGTTAATAAGACTATACGACCATTTAGCATTAACATAATATATAAGTGCAAAGTGAACCAGTGATAGTTTTGGGTATTATAAAAAATGAACCTTGTGTTTCATTCTTGGCAATCACAAACATTGGATGCAATGAAATATGCATTTTTCAATGACTTAAAATATGTACGGTGACAATATGTTGTTCATAAGACATGAATCTGTTTAAAATAACATTTTTGTTTTACATGAAAAAAGAAAAACAGATTTCATAGTGCTTTGTGAACGGTTCATACTATTTATTTGTTAATGACAGGGTACAATTCCCCAAGACAAGGTATAAAAGACTGTATAAAAACTGTAGAATCCTACTTATAATAATAGTTAGAAATAAGAATATAAATATAAGGTTTTAATGTATATAGTACAAGAATGTTTAAAAATGTTTTAGATATAAGGCCATTTGTTTGGGTCTGAAACAACTAACATCAGAACTATAAAAATAATTACCACTTGTAAATAGTAGAGAGTAATTAAGATGTTAGTTAGTACAAAACCTTTGTTGTAAACCATATTTCCATGTTGGAAATGGGAATTTTGTTGCAAAATGTCTGATTTGAAGACAACCATTTATTTAAAAAAAATGTTCTTTATTTTGTGTTAACTATTGTTTGTATTGTAACCAATACTAATTGTTTTTGTGTAATTTGAAAACATGTTTAATTTATAATACTATTTGTAAAAAGTCAGAGAGGGTATCACACATCATATATTGTTTGTAAATTATTTTGTAAGAAAAATTGTTAAAAAATCATAGGCCAAAAGAATGGAAACCAAACTTCATCAAAACAGAGAAATTGCTCAATTAAATGCAAATAAACAAAAGGGGTTTAGACAAAATAAACTGGAGATCATGCCATATAATTGCACATACCATTTAGAGAGATTTTAATAAATTATATTCAGAATTATGAAAAAAAATAAAATGACTAAACTCAGAAATTTAGACATGGGAGTCATATATTTCAGAATAATGTTTCAGAATACAACTAATTCAATTAATTACCAGAAAATAAGGGAATAGGAACCTTTTAATACAATATAGAATTATTAATATTAAATATAACTGATAAAATGGCTGAATTTATATAATGACAGGAAGTAAATTCTGATGTTTTGAACTCTTCACAGTATACCAAACTGAAAGTGAAATTACTATTTTTTGGACAGAAAACACAATAATATGGCATTATTTAATCTGAAAATAACCAGAATGAACTGAAAGATTAATTTAAATCAAATCTAGTGAATAAAATTGACAAATAACCAAAGTTTAGGCATTCATATAGTGAAATAGTAAAATGTACACAGGATGTGAAAATATATTTGAACAATGTTAAGGATAATATTATATGGGCTAAGAGTTTAATTGAAACTGAAGGAAACAGTTAGTTAATTATTGGTAGTTGAACAGTTAACATGACATACCTTTGAAAACGTGAATAACCTAACCTATAATCGTCATACAAAGCGAGTGTATAGTGAGTTATTGTGAAATCGCGAGTGACTTGTAAAATACTTCTGAAACTATCATATTATAACAGAAACGATCAAGTAACACTCCATAACACAGAACAATATAAATCTACTCCGAAAAACACCATAAAACACTAGAAAACTGTATAATACATTAAACCAAATTAGTGACGGAATCGGAGAAAGTGTTTGAACTAATAATTATACAGATACACTAAATACAACCCAGAATCACTACACCAGTCACTACACAACATATAACAAGAGATTTGCGGACACGAGAACAGAAATATTGCGTCAAAATACATTATTTGGAATGCAGCAGCAACGAGCAACATTTTCATCGACTTGACGGCGGCCATTTGCTTTGACAGTTCCAGTGCCTCTTCTTGGTTCATCACAGCTGTTTGGTGAAAAAAATTATTATATTTACAATTTATTATTCAATGTCTGTGTTTATTAATAACTATTAATTTGATTGTAACGTTATACTTTTTAAATATAAGCCCGATTTCTCTGACTTTGGTAATAACTGGCTGTTTAAAGAACCCTATATAATTTTTATAATATATACTTGTAACTTTTTTCGATATCCTGAGAATCGATACTAATCGATAAGAGTCAATATTGCTGTTACTTAATAAAACATTAATACTTTTCAATACTTAATAGTTCTTTATTTCTTCAATAATACTAATTACCAATAATATAATTCTAATTGATAATCTACAAGGACTTTACCACCCGTAAGTGAAGATAACCTAAAAAATAGAAAGGTAAACAAATATCGATTGGTTTACAGACAGTCTTATGAGTGGTGATAGATTATTTAAATTATACTAAAACTTTAATAAAAATTTTCAGAAGAGCATTACACTGTTTAAAACTTCACAGCCCTATATTAATTAATTGATCCTAATTAATTAATTAATAAAATTAAAATTTTTTTTTTTATTATTGTTTTTTATAAACATAATTTTTTTTTTTAATTTTCTTCAAAACAATAATTTTTGTTTTGAAACTTTCGGTGAAGCTGAGCATATATATTTCTTCATCAACTTTACGCTACTCGACCGGTCTTGCTACCATTGGGACTCGACCAGCTGGGAAACTTAAGGAAGTGTTTCAGGCCAGTAAGACGTCGAGAGCCACACCAATTACACACCAATTAAACACCTTACAACTTACAGATTCACACATCAATCTTATTTATTTTATTACAAATTGGCTAGTCCAAACAGAGGGGCTTGATTACATCGGAGTCACACACTCCATAATAAGTATATTATCAACACACATCTATACTTATTTAAATTTGTTTTATTACAATATGGATAAAATACTTAAACAAATACAGCAAATGGACGCGCAAATGAGTGCGGATTTGACCGCTAATATTAATGCGAAATTCGAGAAAACAAATGCCGAATTAACCGCGAATATGAACGCGAAGTTTGAACAAATAACAGCCAATGCTGAAATGAATATCGCGGAATTAAAATCTAATATCGAAACACAAAGAGTTAGTCTAACCGAAGCATTAGAGCACAGTAACGCTGACATAAACGCCGAGATTAAGCAAAGTAATAAAGAAAGTAGTAAAGAATTAACTGCGAAAATAGACGAAATCGCGGAAAGCAATGCAAAAATCGGTGAAAGAGTCATTGAAATCGGTGAGAGTAATAAACAATTAACGGAGAAGGTCGCAGAAATTGGTGAAAGAGTAAATACGGTCGATACTAAAATCAATGAACTGTTTAAGGTTTTTGAGACCACTATGCAAAAATCGTTTATTGAACAAGTAACACGTATGGAGGGCCGGTTCAAGGATCACATAAGCCGTTGCCAGAAGCAAACCCTAGACGTTTCCAAAAAGGTGGAATCCCTAGAGGTAAAGATTCACGCGGACGTGACCGAAACGCAACGACGAGTAGATAAATTAGACGCTTCAATTGTAGAGACGCGATCTAACATTGACTCTAATAAAGAGAGTGTTTTACAAACGTTAAACGACGAGATTTTGAAAGTACGACAGGAGGTACGAAGGAGGTCTGCTCCAAATATTTTGGTACAAGGTCCTGTCGACGAGAAAAATCGCGTGTATTTTACGGGGGAAAATAACGAAAACCCCATTGAATTTTTATTAGCGTGTGAGAGTGAAATGGCTAGAGTAGGTTCCCGACGAGAAGATCAAGACAAAATACAGTGGGTGGTTAACGCGATGCGTGATTCGGCGCGTAAGTGGTATAACATTGTACGCGATAGAGTGTCCATATACGCGGAGTTCAAACAAAAATTTGAAAGCCGATACTGGAACTCGCATACCCAACGACTTCTGCGCAAAGAACTGGAATATGGCCGGTTTGATAAGAAAATGGGTATTACCGCCGAAAATTATATAATCCAGCAGGTCGAACGCGCGAAGCATTTAACCCCAGCATTTGCGGAGATTGACATAGTCACCAAGCTTGCCTACCATTTTAATCATAATATTAGAGTAGCTGTATTTACGCAGGGTATTCGCACGGTAGACGAACTCCTCATTCTAGTGTCCCAAAGTGAGACGGTTTTTGATTTTGGTGGGTGGCGTTATAATCCCGATTTTCGCCGAAATAATGAAGGGCAGAATACGCGACTACAGTACCATCATCAAACGGATCAAAAACCGAGTACCAGTTCTACTCCACCCCAAACACCGTCAAAACAGCCAAATAAAACCTTTGAGTACAAGGGAAAACAAAATTTTGGTAGACCAAAGGGGCAGGGTAAGGGCAATGACGGAGCACAAATTAGAGCGATTCAAACGGTCGAATTAGCCAAAGCTGATACAACTGAAAAAGACAACGACTCCCAGGGCAATAAAAACTCGAGCAATAAATCGAAAAATTACCAAGCTACAAAAAACGTGCCAAAAGGCGCATCCAGCAAGGACGCGCTATAAATTCGGCAAAATTGTGTAAATATAAGCATGTTAATTATAAGGATTATATATTGTGTGAAATGTGTACTTTTAATTATGTAACTTGTGTGCCCGTTAATAATGTGTTCCCACCGGATGTCAGGGATCCGTTGCTAGAATCCGGTCTCACGCGACAAAGGCCTGTGAGCGCGGTGTGTCCGGTGTTACACGCCTTTGTCAATAGCGTTCCCACACGAATTCTGTTGGATATCGGTAGCGTTGTATCCGGCGTCAGTGAAAGGTTCCTGCGTACCAATAAAAAATATTTTCGTACGGCCCCATCACTCCCAATCAATCAATTTTATATACGAACCGCTACCGATACAAAAGAAAAAATTGACACTCAATACTATCTAACTATCATGCTAGACGAAGTGCAATTTGAAGTGTGTGTAGTGGGTATAAACAATTTAATATGTGATATGTTATTGGGGGTAGATGTATTAGAACAAATACGTGCGGAAATTAACACCAGTGAACACTTATTAAAATGTACCATTGACAATGTTAGTTACACTTTTAAATTGAACACACAGACACACACACAAAACCATGGTGACCCAATTAAAATCACACGGCCACCAAAACAAGTAATTCATTATAAAGAATGTGAAGAGGGGGAGACCACCTTAGATTCCCGAAGTGAACGGAGATTGTCGTCGCTGCAAGAAGAATTCAGCGATATCTTCAGTGAAGAACATTCAATCTCGTCAATGTATGAACACAGAATCCACCTCACAGAGCCGGAGAAGTTCATAAAGAGAATCTACCAGGTCCCTATAAAATACCAGGCCGAGGTCCAGCAGGAGATACAGCGGATGTTGGAAGAAGATATTATTGAAAGATCTAACAGCAGCTTCCTCAACCCACTGCTGGTCGTCCGCAAGAAGACTGGAGAGATCCGACTCTGCCTGGATATGAGGAACTTAAACAGTCTCGTAGAGAAAGAGTTTGACTGCGCACCGACAGCGGAGGACCTCTTCATTAAATGTGAAGGAGCCAGGTACCTCACGAAGTTAGATCTAACAGCAAGCTTCTGGCAGGTCCCGCTGTGTGAGCAAGATCGTAAGTATACAGCATTTATATTCAATAACAAATGCTATCAGCACAAGGTGGTACCTTTTGGCCTTAGCACGAGTCTCGCTGCGATTGTAAGATGCCTCGAGAGAGCTCTAGGACCTGAGATAGACCCATACACTGTAATATTCGTTGATGACATCCTCGTCATATCCCGCACGTTGGAGGAACACTTCGAGCATCTGCGGAGCGTCTTCCAGAAGCTGAGGTTAGCAAACCTCAAGCTCAAGCTACACAAGTGCGAGTTTGTAAAGTCCCAAATGAAGTTCCTGGGACATATAATCTCAGCTACAGGTATCAGTACGGACCCAGAGAAGCTCAGGAGTATTGTGGAATTCCCGGTGCCCAAGAACCTCAAAGCACTGCGAGCATTCCTTGGACTCACTGGATATTACAGGAAATTTACCAGCAAATACGTAGAATATACAGTCCCGTTGCTACAGCTGGTACGCAAAAATATAAAGTGGAAATGGGGTTCTGAACAGAACGATGCGTTTGAAAGGATTAAAGGCCTGTTCCAATCTAATTTACAATTGTTCCATCCACAGCAGGGTAGGAAGTACGTAATGTACACTGACGCTAGCGAGTACGCTATCGGCGCCGTGTTGCACCAAGAAGACGAACAAGGTAGTCTTCATGTTGTAGCATACGCCAATAGGACGCTCAAAGGCGCTGAGTTGCACTATTGTACTTCCGAGAAAGAAATACTCGCCATAATAAACGCACTCAGAAAATTCAGACACTACCTATATGGTACCCATTTCGAGATCCACACTGATAATCAGGCGTTATCGTTTATATTAAAATGTCGATTAGCAAATTCCCGACTAACACGATGGGTGTTAGCTATTCAGGAGTACTCATTCACTATTAAATATTGCAAAGGATCAGAGAATACCACAGCAGACACTCTAAGTAGATATCCGCCCGTAGAAAAGGAGGAGGTATATGAAGCAGCTGACGACGAGTTGAGAGTGTTAAATATGCAATACACGGTCGCGCCTGAAGCTACTAATATGCTACAGAACTTAGGACGCGAGCAGGGCGATAACCTCGCACTCCTTGCTAAAAAGCTAAGGTTAGCAGCTCACCCAAATCCTCACTATCTTATACAAGACAATATATTGTATAAATTGTTACAGGGCGAATGGAAAGTGGTATTATCTCCAGCGATGCTGGCGTGTGTAACACAATCTTTACATATGAAAATGGCGCACGCATCTCCTGTAAAATGTGTCAAAATATTGCAGGAGGATTTTACAATAACCAACATGTACCGTAGGGTAAAGAAATTGCTAAAAACCTGTTATCCATGCCAGACAGCGAAAGTACCAAACTTGCACACTTACGTTCCCATGGCCAATGTGATAACGGAAGGTAAGGGACAGATGATCGCCATCGACTTTCTGGGACCATTACCCAAGGCTACCAGAAATCTAAAACACATGGTAGTTTGCGTCGATGTGTTTACTAAAAAAGTTAGCCTTTATGCGATCCCTAGGCCCACCACAAAGTCCGTTTTAAATATTATACTTAATAAGTATATCCCACAACATGGACCAATAAGGAACGTACTTAGTGATCAGGGAAAGCAGTTCCAAAACAAACACTGGGCAGCCACCCTGGAACGTAACGGTATCAAAGCAGTCCTAACCTCGATACGACGACCACAGAGAAACCTTGGCGAAAGGGTGAATCGGGAAATCGGTAAAATGTTCCGTATCTATTGCTATAAGGAACAAAGTAAATGGCCCGAGTTCTTACCATTCTTCGAAAAGGCAATAAATGAGAGTTATCACGATACCACGGAATACACACCAGCAGAATTAGACTCTGGAACCACGCCAGAGAGGTTTTGGGATAATTATTTAATTAAGCCAAAGACTTATAATCTACCTCTGCCGGTACAATGTAAAAATCAACTTGTGAGGGAAAGAATAGTTGAAAAAGGGCGAAAAAGGGCAGACAAATTTAATACAACTCATAAGCTAACGAACTTTGTAGTAGGCGAGAAAGTACTGCTCAAGGCGAATCCTGTAGGCCGAAGAGACATAAATGTGGCCGCAAAGTTTTTCGTTTATATAATGGACCCTATCTGTTGGCTCAACAACTCGCGCCTCACACGTTTATCGTTACGACGCTCGACCGAACGAAAACGATCGGTAAATATCATGCGAGCTCTTTGAGAAAATACTTTGAGTAGCATGGCGTTCCAAAGCGCGTCGCGACGAAATAATAAGACTTAAAAAAAAAAAATAAATAAAAAAAATAAATAGTATTTAGAGTTAGTAATAATTGTATTATAATTAAGTAATTTGTGTATTATAATATTATTAATAATAATTGTAGATAACTTGTGTATTAATAATAATATTTTTCTATCGCGGTAAATAATAAGCGTATACAAATGAACGAGCTCACGGCAGGAAATAGTTACGTCACGCGATAACAACTACCTGACCGACATTTGAAACTAGGTCAAGCAATTAGACGCGTGCCCGGCGATAACGGTTGTAAATCTGTCAGCAAATTCCTTTGCACGCGTGCTATTGTTTACAAACAAAGGTACTAGTTGTTTTAAAAACATTAATACAATAAGTTGCAAATATAATATTTTAATACATGTATTTAGAGTTAAATTGTATATAATGCAATAACATTAACACTTGTGTACGTGTCTTCAGAATAAGTAATACAATGTATAGGTAATAAGAATAATGATTACAGAATATGTGTGTAATGATTAAGAAAAAAAAAATAACTGTAATTATTACATTCATTTTTTTTTAAAGCGGGTGTGGGAATATATAACGGAACCAAATATTAACTATTTGGGGTTATATGTTTACCGCATACTGAAAGCATATTTAAATAAAAGTAACAGTCAAAACTCCATTTGAATGTAGCGCATTGAAAATAATGCTTTGAAAAGCAACGCACACGTGGTCATTATGTAATCAGTTCGGTGTACAAGGAAGCGACCACACCCAAACTGTTAATTATTAATATCTCGGAAACTAATAAATAAAGGCGAAATCCAACATAGCCAAAATGTTTTCCGAGATATTAATAATGACGTGTGCAAATTTGATGCAATATAATTAACAAATGAAAGAGTTAATTAAAATAATTAAATAACTTCTGTAAAAATAGAGTTACAGTAATGAGATTGTAGTATGTTATAAAGATAATTATTACTGACAGATTGTATATTTTAGATTTCACACAACTTGATTTGCAACCAAGTTATTGCAAAATTAAATAAGCACAGGATATCAGTAGCGACAAATTGGTTCCGCCGGATAATTATATTAGATAATAATATCAATTCTCCGTCTGTGGGAACCAGACTTCATTCTCACGGACCAAGGGAATTCGAAATTTTATGTGGTAGCGAGAGTGCGTCGACCAATGAAATCATTTCACGCGAGCCCCGGCTAGTGCGGTGTTTTATGGTTGAAAATTCACTCTTCTGTCAGTACTCACGAAGTTAAGACGTAGTCCTTCGATCGTCTAGTAACCAAAGTGGTGAATATCAACAAGAAGACTCTACGTGGTCAACACACACGCAATTACGAACACACTAACTACAGATCATCTGTATAGCTCGTAATTGTTGCGTAAAGGCGAGATACTCTTCAAGACATCAACCAAGCTTATTGTGTACTACCAGATAGTCATAAGCACGCAAGAGATCCACCCGACTTCAAGAATACAGCAGAGAGGCCGTCTAAATCATTGGTGAACAGCTGACGAGCAGAGCGACTACCCGAACGAAGCACACACACACACACGCTGACGTGCCACGTGCGAATCGACGAGGGACAGGAAGCAGTTCCAGCAGACAACAGCAGACGTTAAAATATTCACAAACAGCAAGGAAGCAGAGTGTTGCCGAATTTTGAACTCCACGACCGAATCCAGCAGTTCTAAGCAGATTACTTTCTCTAACCAAGGACTCGAATCGACGAGGGACAAATCGGGACGACATCCTCTTCAGTAACAGGAAAGCAAAATCCACTTATTTATTTTTCAGATCAAATTTTCTATTTTTCAATTAAAACATTGTAATTCAAATAATTCAGGTGCCAAACAAAAAGCAAAGACTCTAGTAATTAAAAAGTAAATTCGTTGTGATAATCTGTATAGCAGTATAAGGCTTTAGTAAGTTATAGTTAAGAAATAGAAGTAGTATAAAAAGCGCTATACAAATCTTAACTGACAATCTAATCTTAGATCATACTGCAGTAGATCAGAAGTAGAATCACTAGAAATGAAATAACGTGAACTAGACTGTCACGTCTAATTTATTTTAATTAATTATTCTAATTAATTTCAGAGTTTTATATTTTGTTTCATGAACACTTAGATTCAATTTAATTAAATAAATTTAATTAAATTCAAATCAATTAATAAAATAAAATTTAAATTGCAATCAACTCGCCAAAGATCGAGTTCAGTTTGTTTCAACTATTAACCAATCGAAAAACATCGATTCATTGTTAGACTGTAAGAAATTCATAGATAATAACCATTCTATTCTTGTGTGTTGTTGGTGTAATAAACAACGTTTTATTACCCCATATAACAGTGTTTTATTGTTGTACGATAAAGCCTACCAGTCTCACAAAACTCTCCCCCTTAAAAGTAACTTATTTTGTGTGTTGTTGTAATAATTTGAGATTACTAGCTTGCGAACTTCAAATCCAAAATCCACACGCCCTAGTCGGAAGAATCTGCAAGATCAGACAGCAGGTGGGCACTAACACACATTACACGACATAACAATAACGCATATAGAGGAAGTGCGTGTAGTTATAATATATATATATATATATATGTATAAATTGTTGAAGAAGAATGTATAGAATATGCGTACAACAGGAAAAAGTATTTAAATAAACAGTATAAAATTGAATAAGAAGTATAAGAATAATAATTTTAATGGAATTTGGAAAATTGAATAAAGGAGTATAAAAATAATAATTTAAATAGAATTTGGATTAAAATTTACCTGAACTGTGATTCGTTGCAATATGTAATGGAAAGTTGCAGTTGCACCAGCGACTACATAGGTTCTCGTTTAAAAATTGACACTTGTTCAACACTTAAGTCCAATCCGTACATCTGGCTACACCATAGAACAATGCTCTACTGATGTTTGAATTAAAAACGTGTGAGACACGAATAAAAAGTGTATACAGCAAAATCTTATCTTATCGAGTGACAGCCAGTGCGGGCGGCGGAAGCCGCACACGCACACGCACCGGGCATTTGTGATACAGCAAAATCTTATCTTATCGGGCGACAGCCAGCGCGGGCGGCGGGAGCTGCATACGCACACGCACCGGCACGCGAGCACCGAAATCGGCCGGTGACCGGTGAGTCGCCTAGCGCCCCGTAATTGCGAGTGAGACAGAGCGCCGTAGCTGGGCCTCGATATCTCTATCTCTTTTCCTCTCACACATTTTAGCTAAGATTTTTAAAAAATCGTAATATCTTTTGAACCAAATAATTTAGTGAAATAAAACTTACATGTGTATCTTCTACAATACAGTCCGGATATGTATGCAAAATTTTATAACATTCGGTTGAGTAGTTTCGGAGGAGTTCGCGGTCAAAATTGTGCACCGAGTCGTGGATAAAGGGCTATGACTGATTTCGCTATGCTCATCAGGCTCCGCTCGAGTAACGAATTTTAGGCTGGCATCAAGGAACACCGATGAACAATACCCTTTTTCCACTGCTTACTCATCCACTGCTCGGTGAACTTGTTCACTCGTGGAATACTGTCTTCTAAACCTACACTGATGATGAGGAGTGAGATCCTTTTCTATTATGGTATTTTTTAATCTCGTTGCTAACAGTTTTTCATGAATTTACATATTTTTGTTAAGCGACTTGTAGGTTGATACGACGTTACCTCAATTGATGGCTTCTTTGGTTTTGGTATGAGTATAAATTCGGCCACCTTCCATTCTGCTGGAAAGTATTTTAGTCACAATACAGAGCTGAAAAGTTGTCTAACCAAAAATGTTCCTTTCCAAGGAAGTACTTTCATCATTTGACCTGTTCGAAGGTCGTAGCCCGACGCCTTTTTATGACTGAGCCCTGTTTCAATAATGCGTTGAACTTCTGTGGGTGCAACTGGCTGCACGTACTCATTCTATTGTTGCTGTATAGGAAAAAATTTGTAAACTTCTTTATCAGCCAATAATCCTCTTTCTTCACCAAACACCAAACAATGTAGAGTAATAGTGTTATGATTGCACACAAATAAATAATTATTTGGAACTTACTGTTGCGAACAACTTCATATTACATTTATATCAATATCATTTATATCATTGAAACTACATAAGTGTTTAGTACTTTAGCGGGTTGACACATCATTGTTTTTATAAACAATGGCGTTCTATCTTGATAACAAAACGTTATGAAATTTATGTACTAGGTTATCA
This sequence comes from Magicicada septendecula, assembly GCA_034769895.1. NCBI lineage: Eukaryota > Metazoa > Arthropoda > Insecta > Hemiptera > Cicadidae > Magicicada > Magicicada septendecula. The sequence continues at coordinate 398,764,909 of CM068369.1, read as the reverse complement.
TTGTATAACATATTGAAACAGGCAATCAGCGTTAAAGCAGCTTTTTCGCCGTGACCATTAAGCAGGATAATTTAAACAGTTTTATTTTATTTCAATTTTAATTTTAATTATATTAATTAATTGTTTTTTTATGAATAATTGATATATAATTAGTATTTTATTCTTAATTTACAATCACGTTAGGTTGGTTGATGGTTACCTGAGCATGGTAACAGAAAATAAGTTGTCGTTAAAATAAGACTTTTAACATAACATTTCGATTAACGATAGTGATTTTTTGAAAATAGAGTGTTCCGCAAAAATGTAGATTTTTGAACATTATATAGTCTAGCACTCAATATGTAGCCTATTGAATAAAATTGTATTATTGAACGCTAATCATGTTGTGGAATTAAAATAGAAATTATACTTGGTTATTTTTATTATAGATATCCTAATTTATTGATAGGAATTCGGAATTATAACGTTGCAAGGATAACACTAATACGTTGGGGATATTACAGTCAAACCGGTACGATATGTGTCAACATGTTTAATATGGGAGGCATTCTTGTTGTGACTTATCAGTGTGAAGTTATTTCTTGTAATCAATCATGGCGAAAGAATATAACAAGTACAAATAATTCTAGGACATCCTTTCAACTAATAGACATGTCTAGAACTTTCTAGTCAACATTTGATTAAGCAGAGAAAAACATTATTGTGCGTTAAAAATAACGAGAGCACGAGTTGAGTCAGTTATAAAATAATTTTACTGCAACAGTGTAAACCTACGCGTCCGGTCCTACTTAAGTGACAACTGCTAAGACATATCTCAAAAGCTTTATTTTATTAACTTGAAAATATCTATATTATGCAACAATGTTCTTTTAGTGTATCATAGACTCCTTAACGACCACATTATATAAATGTTCAAAGCCACATTAATTAATTACTTAATTTAATATTCCTCTTCATATTTGAATTATGGAAAATATCCGGGCTGTTTGGCCGTGGTCCATGGTTAAAAACAAAACCAAACGTTTCGGCAGCACCACTGGCTGCCATCATCAGTGGAATAAGATTTCTGCACTCGGGGTGTTTACGTGCAGGCCCACAGTACTGTGGTATAGACTAAAGCTGTCCTGCCATGCTACCTGTACATATAAATTCAGCAAAGTCCCACGTACAGGTAAAAATGACACCATCAACCAATCACAACAGAGATGGTATATGATTGGCTCGCACCAAGATACGCCATTATGTGACTCACTTTTACTAATTGCAACCCCCGCACAGGTAAGTAAACATCACCGGCCAATCAGAAACAAGAAGGTGTGTGAGAGGCTCGCATCGCGCCATGCCATAATGCACTTAATGAGATGCTTTCGCCCCGTCGATTCAAGGCCCGGACGGTGTTACCAACACCGCTCTACGTCTTCTTCCCGAGCCTGGAGTTCAATTCTTGACTGATTTGTTCAACGCGTGTCTTAGACTGGCCTACTTTCCCAAGAAATGGAGAAAGGCGACGGTTATCGTGATCCCGAAGCCGGGAAAGGATACCACCCGCTCGGAAAACCTCCGGCCTATCAGCCTACTTTCCGCTACGTCCAAGGTTTTTGAGCGCCTCGTACAGCGTCGTGTACGAGAACATCTAACCAACTTTGACGTGCTGGTCCCCGAACAGTTCGGCTTTCGTGTAGGGCATTCGACCACTCATCAATTGATGAGACTGGTGGAAGGCATCACGGAAGCCGGGTGTCGGAGAGAACGGACCGTTGGCTGTTTCTTAGATGTTGAGAAAGCCTTCGACAGCGTATGGCATGATGGCCTGTTATTCAAACTTAGGGAAGTCCAGCTCCCGGACTGCTACCTCCATCTGGTTGCTAGCTTTCTGACGGAGAGGACCTTCTGCGTGAGAGTTGGCGATTCAGTCTCTTCCGAGAGGCGAATCACAGCCGGCGTCCCTCAAGGTAGTGTTCTAGGCCTCCTTCTGTTCTCGATCTACGTCAACGACGTGCCGAGACAGCCTGGAGTCCAGATGGCCCTCTTCGCTGACGACACGGCCGTATTTACGGCCGATCGTCATGAGGAAAGGGCCGTCCTACGACTGCAGCGCCAGCTCGACACGCTCGTGGACTGGACTGATAACTGGAGAGTGCTCCTCAACCCTACCAAGAGCGTAGCCGTCGAATTCTCTAAGCGACGGAAGAACCCCGTTAGGCAACTACGTATCGGCAGAACGTACTTGCGCTGGTCCAACGAGGTCAAGTACCTCGGCTTACACCTCGACCGTCGGCTCACCTGGCGTACCCACGCACAGACAGTTCTTAAGCGAGCATCCACTCGCCTGTGCGCACTGTTTCCACTCCTGATCAGCCCAGCCATGACCAGGAAATTGGGTAGGATGATCGTCGGCGCGTATCTGCTGCCGGTCATTACCTACGCCTGCCCGGTCTGGGGTTACCTCGCCGCAATGCATAAAAAGAAGTTGCAGAGCGTCCTCGACAAGGGGCTTCGGCTAGCGGCCAAAGTCCCCCGTCGCTTCTCATCTCGCCTTCTAAGGAGAGGACTTGGCGTCCGCTCCTTAGACGACACTTTCAGGCGGCTTGCACGCAAATTTTATGCACGTGCGGCGAGGTTCCCAGACAATCCTCTAGTGACTGGGCTGGGAAGGTACCGTATACGCCCAGGTGATTCATGGAAACGCCCTCGGTGTATACTGCGCTAGCGTAGGCTAGCACAACAGCCGAGAAAGGCCTGCTATAGAGCACACGCCCTACTTGGGCAGGGCCACGAGGCAGGAGCTCCAGATGGTAGCTCGGAACTCAGTTCCCGTGCGGTTCGTCTCTGCGACGCACAACCGCAAAGCCCAGAGCAATCCGTCGACATAGCGATCGCAGCATGCTTCTGAATCAAGACGGACTCCATATGAAGACGAGGGAAGTAATCACTCACCGCCGACAAGAGTTTCGTCTCATCGAAACGGATCCGATGGTCGGCATTGGCGAGCGCGTGTTCGGCCACGGCAGACTTCTCCGGCTGTTCCAGTCTACAGTAACGGCTATGTTCACCCACGCGTGTGCGGACGCTGCGCTTCGTGGTACCAATGTACACCTGGCCGCATGAGCAGGGAACTCCGTACACACCGCACGATGACAGCGGGTCTCGGACATCCTTCGTCGGCCGCAAGAACTGGTGTATCTTCTTTGTCGGCTTGAATACTGGCCTCACACCGTGCCGACTGAGCAGCCTACCAATGCGGTCCGTCACCCCATGAATGTAGGGCAACGCCGCGAAACCGACGGTCTCCCGTGAATCCACTTCCGGCCTGGCTGTCCATGGAGCCATGGTGAGGAAGAACTCGGCAGGTTCCTGGCACATCTCAATCAGGTTCACCCACGGATACAGTTTACTGTCGAGAGAGAGACCGACAATCAGCTGGCTTTTCTGGACGTGTTGGTCCTTAGAAGGACCGATGGCAGCCTCGGACATAAAGTTTATAGAAAACCGACGCACACTAACCGCTATCTCCATAAACAGTCGAACCACCATCCCAGCCAGAAGAGGGCGGTGTTGAAGACCTTGGTGGACCGGGCTAGGAGGATATGCGAGCCCCGGTACCTCGATGATGAGCTGCGCCACCTCGAACTAGCGCTGCAGGCCAATGGGTATTCCGTCGGGGAGGTGAGACGTGCGGTCCGGCCGAGAAGAACAGCCAGGCCGGAAGTGGATTCACGTGAGACCGTCGGTTTCGCGGCGTTGCCCTACATTCATGGGGTGACGGACCGCATTGGTAGGCTGCTCAGTCGGCACGGTGTGAGGCCAGTATTCAAGCCGACAAAGAAGATTCACCAGTTCTTGCGGCCGACGAAGGATGTCCGAGACCCGCTGTCATCGTGCGGTGTGTACGGAGTTCCCTGCTCATGCGGCCAGGTGTACATTGGTACCACGAAGCGCAGCGTCCGCACACGCGTGGGTGAACATAGCCGTTACTGTAGACTGGAACAGCCGGAGAAGTCTGCCGTGGCCGAACACGCGCTCGCCAATGCCGACCATCGGATCCGTTTCGATGAGACGAAACTCTTGTCGGCGGTGAGTGATTACTTCCCTCGTCTTCATATGGAGTCCGTCTTGATTCAGAAGCATGCTGCGATCGCTATGAATCGACGGAAGGTGGTCAGAGCTGTTGGGTTGAGCGTCGTGAGACGACCCAATGGTTTCCTAGTACCGAGCCTCCAGGAGGGCCTCCTGCCTAGTGGTCCTGTCCAGACGGAATATTGTTAATTAATTTTTAGTGGTCGCTACAACGACATGCTCGTACTAGGTCGACTAGTACAGTATTTGTCGAGGCCGTTTCCAAGATTCACCTGGACGTATTCGGTACTTGCCAAGGCCAGCTATGAGCGGGTTTGTCTGGGTCCTCGCAGCTCGGACGTAAAATTTACGTGCAAGTCGCCGTGCGGTGTCATCCAAGGAGCGGACACCGAGTCCTCTTCTCAGGAGACGAGAAGAAAACCGATAGGGGACTTTGGCCGCTAGCCGAAGCCCTCTATCGAGAACGCTTTGCAACCTTCTTTTATGAACGGTTGCGAGGTAACCCCAGACGGGAAGAGCGTAGGTAATGATCGGCAACAGGTACGCGTTGACAATCAACTTACCCAGCTTGCGGGTCATAGCTTTGTTGGCAAGTAGCGGAAACAGTTGCGCGAGACGAGCGGACGCTTTCTTTCGCATCGTCTCAGCGTGGGTACGCCAGGTGAGCCGACGATCTAGGTGGACACCGAGGTACTTAACTTCCCTCGACCAGGGCAGGTACGTTCTACCGAGTCTCACTCGGCCTCGTGGTTCTTTCCGGCGCTTTGTGAATAGCACCGCGGAGCTCTTGGTTTCGTTGACGGCAACTTTCCAGCTTTCCGTCCACGTCGAATACGCATCGAGTGCGCGCTGAAGTCGTGGGATAGCAAAGTCGGCGTTCCGATCGGCGGTATAGACCGCCGTGTCGTCGGCAAACAAAGCCATCTGGACTCCAGGCTCTCTGTTATGTATCGACGGGGCGAAAGCATCTCATTAAGTGCATTATGGCATGGCGCGATGCGAGCCTCTCACACACCTTCTTGTTTCTGATTGGCCGGTGATGTTTACTTACCTGTGCGGGGGTTGCAATTAGTAAACAATTAGCACAGGTGGCATCGCGGGAAATCAGCAGCCTTCCCCACAGTATTCTTGGAAAACAAGTGAGTCACATAATGGCGTATCTTGGTGCGAGCCAATCATATACCATCTCTGTTGTGATTGGTTGATGGTGTCATTTTTACCTGTACGTGGGACTTTGCTGAATTTATATGTACAGGTAGCATGGCAGGACAGCTTTAGTCTATACCACAGTACTGTGGGCCTGCACGTAAACACCCCGAGTGCAGAAATCTTATTCCACTGATGATGGCAGCCAGTGGTGCTGCCGAAACGTTTGGTTTTGTTTTTAACCATGGACCACGGCCAAACAGCCCGGATATTTTCCATAATTCAAATATGAAGAGGAATATTAAATTAAGTAATTAATTAATGTGGCTTTGAACATTTATATAATGTGGTCGTTAAGGAGTCTATGATACACTAAAAGAACATTGTTGCATAATATAGATATTTTCAAGTTAATAAAATAAAGCTTTTGAGATATGTCTTAGCAGTTGTCACTTAAGTAGGACCGGACGCGTAGGTTTACACTGTTGCAGTAAAATTATTTTATAACTGACTCAACTCGTGCTCTCGTTATTTTTAACGCACAATAATGTTTTTCTCTGCTTAATCAAATGTTGACTAGAAAGTTCTAGACATGTCTATTAGTTGAAAGGATGTCCTAGAATTATTTGTACTTGTTATATTCTTTCGCCATGATTGATTACAAGAAATAACTTCACACTGATAAGTCACAACAAGAATGCCTCCCATATTAAACATGTTGACACATATCGTACCGGTTTGACTGTAATATCCCCAACGTATTAGTGTTATCCTTGCAACGTTATAATTCCGAATTCCTATCAATAAATTAGGATATCTATAATAAAAATAACCAAGTATAATTTCTATTTTAATTCCACAACATGATTAGCGTTCAATAATACAATTTTATTCAATAGGCTACATATTGAGTGCTAGACTATATAATGTTCAAAAATCTACATTTTTGCGGAACACTCTATTTTCAAAAAATCACTATCGTTAATCGAAATGTTATGTTAAAAGTCTTATTTTAACGACAACTTATTTTCTGTTACCATGCTCAGGTAACCATCAACCAACCTAACGTGATTGTAAATTAAGAATAAAATACTAATTATATATCAATTATTCATAAAAAAACAATTAATTAATATAATTAAAATTAAAGTTGAAATAAAATAAAACTGTTTAAATTATCCTGCTTAATGGTCACGGCGAAAAAGCTGCTTTAACGCTGATTGCCTGTTTCAATATGTTATACAATGATAACCTAGTACATAAATTTCATAACGTTTTGTTATCAAGATAGAACGCCATTGTTTATAAAAACAATGATGTGTCAACCCGCTAAAGTACTAAACACTTATGTAGTTTCAATGATATAAATGATATTGATATAAATGTAATATGAAGTTGTTCGCAACAGTAAGTTCCAAATAATTATTTATTTGTGTGCAATCATAACACTATTACTCTACATTGTTTGGTGTTTGGTGAAGAAAGAGGATTATTGGCTGATAAAGAAGTTTACAAATTTTTTCCTATACAGCAACAATAGAATGAGTACGTGCAGCCAGTTGCACCCACAGAAGTTCAACGCATTATTGAAACAGGGCTCAGTCATAAAAAGGCGTCGGGCTACGACCTTCGAACAGGTCAAATGATGAAAGTACTTCCTTGGAAAGGAACATTTTTGGTTAGACAACTTTTCAGCTCTGTATTGTGACTAAAATACTTTCCAGCAGAATGGAAGGTGGCCGAATTTATACTCATACCAAAACCAAAGAAGCCATCAATTGAGGTAATGTCGTATCAACCTGCAAGTCGCTTAACAAAAATATGTAAAGTCATGAAAAACTGTTAGCAACGAGATTAAAAAATACCTTAATAGAAAAGGATCTCACTCCTCATCATTAGTGTAGGTTTAGAAGACAGTATTCCACGAGTGAACAAGTTCACCGAGCAGTGGATGAGTAAGCAGTGGAAAAAGGGTATTGTTCATCGGTGTTCCTTGATGCCAGCCTAAAATTCGTTACTCGAGCGGAGCCTGAAGAGCATAGCGAAATCAGTCATAGCCCTTTATCCACGACTCGGTGCACAACTTTACCGCGAACTCCTCCGAAACTACTCAACCGAATGTTATAAAATTTTGCATACATATCCGGACTGTATTGTAGAAGATACACATGTAAGTTTTATTCAAAACCTCTTATGTATTTTATTTAAAATAAACATTATACATTTTTATTATATTAAGTTGTGTTGAGTATGAAAACATTTCAGATTTTTCTTCAATTTATGAACTTGTAATGAAGAACCAATCATCGGATCATTAAAGAACTTCTTTGTACACAAAGTTTTTAGCTTTTCCTTCTGGCTGAAGAATAACCAGACTGTCAGGAGTGCTAACTCTTGAACAGGCAACATACAACTGCCCATGAGAGAAACAGTCTTCTCTCAGATCTACGCCAGCCATTTTCAAAGACTGTCCTTGAGCTTTGTTGATTGTCATTGCAAAACAGACTTTGATGGAAAATTGTAGTCTTTTAAACTGAAAATGGTAGTCTGACGGGATCAAAGGAATGCGAGGTATGTAAACTGTTTCTCCAGAAGCACAGCCAGTGAATATAGTTGCCTCAACAACGTTCTTATGTGAAGATTTTACCTGCAGTCTGGTACCGTTGCAAAGTTTTGGTGGTATTAAGTTCCGCAGCAGCATAATGGGAGCCCCAACTTTTAGGTGAAGGTTATGTGGGGGTATTCCTGGAGTGTTGAGCGTGTGGAGGAACTCTACCGGATAATGCACAGCGTCTTCTACCTCTACTACGGAATCTACCGACTGATATTTTACAACACCGGCTGGAAGTTTTTCTAACAATAAGTTGTTAATGATTGCTGCTGTCTCATTTCTTGGGGTTAGAATAGCTCTTTCTTTGAGCCAAGATGAGTCACTTATATTCATTAAGTCTGGGTATATTTTATCTGTCAAAGTCTTAAGGTCTTTTACAACTTCACGTAGGTTGTTTGGAATGTTAACTTTTCCATCTTCCTCTTTTAACTTTCCATCGCCAATCTGTAACAGTAAGCTTGAAAACTCTTCCGCTTTTAAATCCGCTTAAGGAACGAACTTGAACTTTGGGGCAGAGGTAAGACGACTTCAGGCAGGCTATAACTTCATCTGCTCGTGTTCCCCGAGGCACAACAGGTAAAGTCTGTCTAAAGTCTCCGGCCAGTAGTACTGTTATTCCACCCATCAGGTTTTTACTGCTACGAATGTCCTGTAAAGTTCTGTCTAGGGCTTCTATCCCTCGTTTCTGAGCCATAGTCCATTCATCCCAAACTATCAACTTGCACTCTTTCAAGACCTTGCCTGTGTCACTTTGTTTTGAAATGTTGCAGAGTGGAGTCTGGGAGATGTTTAAATTCAGAGGCAGTTTAAAGGCAGGGTGAGCTGTTTTACCTCCATCCAGCAATGTAGCTGCTATACCTGAAGAAGCCACAGAGATGGCAATCTTTCTGTCTTTCCTAACGCTGGCAAGAAGTAGGTTTAGTAGGAACGTTTTTCCAGTGCCACCAGGTGCGTCGAGAAAAAACAGCTGACCGAGTCCATCATTAATGTTGGCAATGATGGACTCGGTCAGCTGTAATCAGCTCATTGTAAGCGTTCTTCTGATCCGCATTAAGTTTAGGAAAGTTCTAAGCAACCATATCAGAAAGCTGAACTGTATTGTAGGAGAGCTCTTTCAGGTACTCGCGATTGACTGTAATAATGTTTGTGTCTTGAGTTGGTGGAGGTAAACCGAAGTCTTGGAGAGATTGGTTTGACATAGAAAAGATCATATTTTCAAGACATAGTAAGCATTTATTATAAACTGTGTCCTTGCAAAGTTCAATCTCTAAACCATGACTTTCAATCTCAATCTGCCTTCTCATGTCCTCTGATAGATTTTCTTTGTGTTTTTCCCAAAGTGCTAAGGGATCTGCAACTTGGCAAAACACCAGTATTACAGCAAACAGCTCTCGGATTTTGTGAGGCGAATCTGAAATGGAAGCTTCTTCCAGGGTTAGGTCCCATTGCATGTCGTCTTCCAACAACCCTAATGCTCTACAGGCAGACTGGTACATAGGATGAACTATACCAGATACCTTTTTAAGATCATTGAAACACGTTGGTCCTCGAATCTCGTGTAGCAGGAGACGCAGATAGAAACACTCGACATTGTTAGGATGTACAGTATATACCCTTCCAAGTACATGATCTTTTTTTACTCCTGGATGTCCTGGAACGCCTTTTCCTTGCTTTCTTCTGCAAAACTGGTTATTTTTCCAGACATAGTATGTTGGGACCTCACAGTAAAGAAGGCCTCTGGCAATGGAATCGGTTTTGCAGAGTTCGAAAAATGCTGTTACTGTGGTTTTTGGTGGATGTTGGATTTTGTCCAGAAGATTGTCGGAAGTGAAAAATACCCTCTGGCCGTTCTCAAGGTGGACTGCTAACTGCACTACTGGTGGGAACCTTTCATGAATAGGTAAACAGAAAATACGCCAAGCCGCTTCGGAAGTGCTGATGTAGCGACCTGATTCGTACTTAGAAACTTCATCCAACTCATTCTCCAACCTAAACGCTGCCTGATCACTGCCTTTGTTTACATATTTACAAATATACTTTATCGACTTGACGGAGTTGCACAGTTCAACATTTATGTGGGCTAAGAAAGAGCGGGAAAGAACAGGATGTACGGTACCACCCATTGGTTGTCTAGATCAACTACTTTAATGTTGACCGAGAAACCACCATTGGCAGGAGACCGTCGGCGATACTGGGGGTAACCGTCATCCGCAGTTTGAGTTTGTGTTGCTAAAGGCCGCGGATATCTCTTGATGCATTGGCCGTTTACCATGCAGGGCGAGTTTCTGTTAACATTTCCACAAGGGCCATGAATCATTGTGGACTTAACAATGTCATGAAGGGCAGGATCGACTTCAGGATCAGGGATCTCTGCACTTATCACACTGTCGATTTGATGGGGCACGATCCTATCCTGCAGCCAGAGCAGTATGTGCACGTGCGGTAAACCTCTTTTTTGCTATTCCACAGTTAACACGTAACACCTTGTTGGACCGAAAACAATGCCTTTTGTCAAGTCATGCATCATTTTCTTTACTTTGGTGAAATATTCTGGCAATAATATCGTGTCTGTCTTGAGGCCTTTGTCGTGCACTTAATGCTTCTTGTATTTCGGTCCATTTAGGGTTACATGCAAATGTGATGAACAGATAAGGACGGCCGTACTTGCGTACATATGTCATGGCGTCCTGAGTCCGCTCGTGCATGTAACGGGGTCCATCTGTAAAGCTGGAAGGTAAAACAACCATTTTGCCTATATTATTGGCTTGCCCATCATTTTAGCACATGGAGTCCCGCAGATGCACATAGTTTGCGGTCCGCAGCTTACTCTGATTGTTCCTTACAAAGTTGAGTCTTTCTGTCTCAATTTTGGCGTACATGTCAACCACAAATTGATTCAGGAGACTGCGATAAAGTAACAAATAATTTTGCTGGCCATCTCTCTCCATTATGCGGAATGAGTAAAATTCTGAAGCTGAAACAGTTTTTTTAGAGGGGCTTTAGTGTTTGGGTTGCACTGTGGAATGGCAATGGAGTAACCATCTTCCCCACGACAGAACATAAGTGGATACTGCAAAGCGTCATAAGATCGATGAGTTTCACTTATGCGCTGTAACTCAGAGTCTCTGCTGTGGAGAATGATGTCCCTCTTTGCAAACTCCTGGCCTACGATCACTAAAGCCACCTCGTTTGTTGTGGGTGCATTGAACTGACCCCTATGTCCGTCTACGGGCTTTCTGTCTGCATGGATTACTACTTTGAACTCCTGGCATTCTGGAACACTTTCCAATGCTGTTTTGAAATTGTTTATGAAAGAATTGTGATTGTGAAGCACTTTTTGAAGTTTGGCAACTAACCAAGGCTTTACGTTTGGAAAATTGTTACATCTAGTGTTTGTCTCCTTTTCGTCGTCTCCAAGGAAATATATTTGTAAAAATGAGGGATTGTTTGGAGGTGAAGACAACAAACTCCCTGTCCTGTAGTAGACTTGACCTTGTACTTTAAAAGTTGGCGTGAAGTTCCCTTCTTTTATTTCTTTGGCTCCGAAAGATGTCATTTCGAAACAACCATTATATTTTCTTATGTTTACCAAAAAGTGTTCAGACTCTGGCTGTTCACTTCTGAGAAGGCTGTGGAGAGGTTCTGGTAGTTCTTTAATGAGAGGAAGGTGGACTTTTCCATTGCTACAACATAACCCAGGACTTTCCTCTTTCCACTTTTTAGCATTACACTATTTAAACTGTATAAAATCACCAATAGATAAAATCTTGTCATTGTTGTAGTCAGTATTACAGTCATATTTAAAGCCCGACAAAGATTTTATCTTCCTGGGAATACGTGACCTCTTTTCATTGTATTTTCTCACCGCTTCTCTGTTTACTTGTGGATGTTTTTCTGTATATTTGGAAACAGATGCTCGGTGAACTTCAGTATTTCTTTTATTATAGTTTTTAATTGCTGTGATTTGAACTTCAGAGGCTTTTTCGTTGTACTTTTTAACTGCCTTTCTATTTACTTCAGGATTATTCTCTGAATACTTTTTGACAGCTTCTCTGTGCCTTTTTCTTTTGCTGGAGTCACTGAACCTGGCACGACGTTTCCTTCCTCGTCGCTTCGTACAGGGAGGAGCTACTTCACTTTCATGAGAGTGGTCCTGGGTTTCTGGTTCTGTTACTTCGTCAGGCACTGGAGGAGGGCTGTGAGAAGCAGTTGTTGGTAACAGTACGTCTACCGGAAATAATGTAGGCGGCGTCTGCATTAGGGACGATTGTTGGTCATAAGGTGTTGGCATTTCATCAACTGGAATGATTGGCTCAAAGTGTGCCGACATCATAGGGCCTGAACACTTCATTCTTATAACTGGCTTCCCTTCGTCGAGCCCCCCAAATCTCATGATCAACGTGCCATCTCGATATACTTGAATATCATATGGGTAAAGTTCACCAGCAGCCATGATTTCACTGCAAGTAGCGTATGTGGTGCGAAGAGACATATGAGATTTGTATTGTGTCTTAGTTCTGTAATTTATGGTCCCACACGGCATCATAGTAAAGGGCTTGAACCGTCGCCAGTTGTTGGAAATGTGTTGCACGACAGTGGCCCGCAAATCATTAGCTTGTGAGTCAGTATCGTAAATGAGCCATGATAATGAGTAAAAGAAACATGATCCATCACCTGTCATGGGAAATATTCGGTGAGGCACCACTACACCATCGATGGATATGTGTTCCATTGTACCTTAAGGAAAAGAATTACTGGATAATTGCATATTTATGCAATGTTAATTGCATAATTAACAAGTAAAAATATTAACACTCACCTTGGTATGAATATAACTGCCTGTAGCAAATAAAATAGGCAGTCATTGAGGACTGCCGACAGAAGTGAAAACTTAAACTATGAAATAACAGTGGTTTTTTTGGATATTTAAATTAATTGTAGTATCAAAAATTAAAATTTTTTGTAAATTAAAATCTTTAACATCAGTCTGGTTTTCACATCTATCGGCACTCCGAGCAACAATTGTATACATTTTACGCTAATAAGATAACTCCTAAGCCACTATGAAATACTCATTGCATGATGTATGGCAGAGGTCAAATATCAAAAATAAAAAATAAATAATATCAAATTTTTAAACGGAAATATTGATACGAATATTGGAAATATTTGAAAATACATGCTTTGTTTATGTTATTCATTTTTCTATATAAAATTATTAACATATTTAGTACTCACTTTTGTACTGCACAGTGATCCTACATTTGAACATTTAAAATAATGATCAAACTAAAACACAATTTAAACAATGCACAGTATACACACCTTAAACTTTCCACGTAGTCAATTTAACTTTACTTATATACATATACACAACACTAATGTTACAATAGATCATAAGAATTGCGTTAATTGTTAATACGGAAAGCCAAAATCGCGCTAGGGATCGAACACGCGATAGCAAATTCGGCAGTGTAAGAAACTCCAAAATAAAGTACGTGAACGATAAAAGTGTGTTAAATAGTATAAATAATAGTATTACACACAAGTATAATCTATACTTTCACTGCTGGCCACGCGCAACACGTCATACTTATAGCTACAGAGTCATACTGTTAACATTAGCATGTCGGTGACGCGAACTCATAAGATTTTACCCATCCAAAAAATCGCCCAACGTGCCTATAGAAGTTTTCACTTCAAAAATACACTAAAAAATACACTGGGAAGTATACTTCTCATAGCCCATTAAAGGGTTAAAAGAATTTTTCGGAAAATGTGACCGAGTCCAATCGATTTCTGGTAATAGTAATAGTATAGGATTAGATAGATTGTACAAATTCTCAACTCTTAGTCTGTTTATTTACATTCATAGCAACAGCTATTTATTATTTATTTCGAGAAAATCGTTAGAGCCGTTTCCGAGAAAAAAATGACATTAATTAATTGAACTTCGAAATTTTCTCGACTATAAGAACCTGCAAACAACGAAGTTTTTTTCAATTTAAAACAATGATTAAAAACTCAGGACTAAATGTATTCGGGGTTTTCAGTAAACTGAGATGTCAACCACTTCATTTACCAAGTATGCAATTCCCGCGATAAATTTCAGTATTTGGTTTTTTTGCCCCTTAAGATTGAACGTTTTTAAAACCGTTTCTTAGTGAGCACCTAAGACCTATGATGAAGCTATGTTCAAAATTTCATTGATATCCATTCAGTGGTTTCAGAGATATTTGGCTTATACGTATATAATACGTATAATATAATATAAATATAAATATAATACGTATATTTGGCGGTCAGTCAGTGGTATTTGGCTTATACGTTGTACGTAATGAAAATCTTATTTAATTAATAAAGTTCAATTAAAGTAGGTTTCTTATAAATAAATAATTAAAACCTCTTATATATTTTATTTAAAATAAACATTAAACATTTTTGTTATATGAAGTTGTGTTGAGTATGAAAACATATCAGATTTTTCTTCAATTTATGAACTTGTAATGAAGAACTAATCATCGGATCATTAAAGAACTTCTTTGTACACAAAGTTTTTAGTTTTTCCTTCTGGGTGAAGAATAACTAAACTGTCAGGAGTGCTAACTCTTGAACAGGCAACGTACAACTGGCCATGAGAGAAACAGTCTTCCCTCAGAAGGCTGTGGAGAGGTTCTGGTAGTTCTTTAATGAGAAGAAGGTGGACTTTTCCGTTGCTACAACATAACCCAGGACTTTCCTCTTTCCACTTTTTAGCATTACACCATTTACACTGTATAAAATCACCAATAGATAAAATCTTGTCATTGTTGTAGTCAGTATTACAGTCATATTTAAAGCCCGACAAAGATTTTATCTTCCAGGGAATAAGTGACCTCTTTTCATTGTACCTTCTCACCGCTTTGCATACACCACCTTTAATATCATAACCTATATCTTTATTTATAAGAACCGTGGACTCTGGCCCCGACGTCTTTCGTGGGACCCGACCTAAGTCTCCCCGGGTTCCGTGGATGGACTCCGAGGAAGGCCCGCCGGACGACTCCCGCGCTACTTCCTACGCGGGAGACTTCCACCGATGCTATGGTAACCAGAATCTATTCTATTGGGTTGCCATAGTAACCAGATCTAATAGATTTTTAAGACCCAAAGGGCCCCCCAGAGGATCGTATCGGAAAAATACCTGTCCTATGTTGGTCCTCCCGTTGGGTAAAATATTTGTGCCAAGTTGGTTGAAATCGGTCCAGTGGTTTAGGAGGAGATGTGGAAGACCCCAAAGGATCGTATCGAAAAAACACTTGTCCTATGTTGGTTCTCCCGTTGCGTAAAATATTTGTGCCAAGTTTGGTTGAAATCCAGTGGTTTAAGAGGAGATGTGGAAGACCCCAAAGGACCCCCAAAAAGACCTCCCTAAGGATCGTATCGAAAAAGCACCTACCCTATGTTGGTCCTCCCGTTGGGTAAAATATTTGTGCCAAGTTTGGTTGAAATCGGTCCAGTGGTTTAGGAGGAGATGTGGAAGATACCAAAGAACCCCCCAAAGGACCCCATCGAAGAAAACACCTATCCTATGTTGGTCTCCCGTTGTGTAAAATATTTGTGCCAAGTTTGGTTGAAATCGGTCCAGTGGTTTAGGAGGAGATGTGGAAGACCCCAAAGACCCCCCCAAAGGACCCCATCGAAAAAACACCTATCCTATGTTGGTTCTCCCGTCGCGTAATATATTTGTGCCAAGTTTGGTTGAAATCGGTCCAGTGGTTTAGGAGGAGATGTGGAACATACGTAGAATTGTTGGAGGGGGGTTGCCCCTTAGGAGTGAAAGTTTTTAAAACCGTTTCTTAGTGAGCACCTGAGACCTATGATGAAGCTATGTTCAAAGTTTCATTGATATCCATTCAGTGGTTTCAGAGATATCGTGATCAGTGAGTCAGTCAGTGGTATTTGGCTTATATAGATATAGATGTACACAAAATAATATGTCACAAGCTTATAAGCACTGTTATTATAACACAGCATTCTTTCTTTAAACAGCTGCCTTAAATGTAAACAACAAAAGCCATTACTGACCGATTCAAACATTTTGAGACAAAACTTTAAAATCACAATTTAGCACTCAAAAAGTTTACTGTAGCTTCTAAAACCTTGGGTATTAGAAGTAAATTAAGTACAAATTTAGAATTTTTCATGCAAAAATTTACTTAAAATCATTTGATTTTATCGAGAGGACAGAACACATGTTGTCCAGTGTAATTGAAGTCAACATCAACTTATTTATTATGTAAACTCTACTATGTATCACCACTGTTTTCGGAGAACTAAAACGTACGAAAAACTAAAAAACATTACGGCTCAAGACTCAGAGATCTCGGTAATGAAACGAGTTTCACTACTAGGAATATAGGAGAAATCCTTTTCTAACATTACTTATTACTTATCACCTGATCAACCGCAAAGCGATTTACTTATTACCAAATTTGTTTCAGGTAACATCAGAAATATTGTAACTGGCTATAAAATTAATTCACAAGGCGCGTGTATATGTAAGTGCGAGTTATTAGGCCTATACATTGTAAATTGTAATGTTGGATTGACTTGCAGCTATTGTACTATCAATACACACGGAACGTTTTTACTATTAAATATATTTGGATTACTTAATATTTTGCTTGTAATTGTATCTTACGAATAATAACATATTATCACAAAAATAACTAACGATGCTTTCATACCCAGATTCGAAGAGTTATATAACAAATCTCCTTTTTCAGAGTTATCCTATAAAAGTTAGTACACTAACATTAATTTTCATCTCTGTTTTACAATTTTTTCAAATTCACAACTTTTTAAGTTCTTCAAATACGAGTCCTGTATGAACAGCCCTAACGTGAAGAAGTCGCTTTAGTCTGTTATTACCTATCAGACCGCTTATATATATCATTGAATTAAACAAAGAATTTATAGAACTCTTTTGTATTTTCTTTTTGTGCAATTTTGTTATAATTTAACATCTGTAACAGTTTATTGCCAAAAATAGATTTTAGAAAGAATAAGGAATGAACACAGTCGTAATTGAAACAGGACATGCTTTGCTCAACATTATTTTGCATCTTTACCATGAAAACGGCTTTCAAAGATTTGACAGGCAAGTTCATAGTTAAAAAGGATATGATTTTAAAGAAAAATGAAGAAAGTGCAATCATTAACAACTTATTGTTAGAAAAACTTCCAGCCGGTGTTGTAAAATATCAGTCGGTAGATTCCGTAGTAGAGGTAGAAGACGCTGTGCATTATCCGGTAGAGTTCCTCCACACGCTCAACACTCCAGGAATACCCCCACATAACCTTCACCTAAAAGTTGGGGCTCCCATTATGCTGCTGCGGAACTTAATACCACCAAAACTTTGCAACGGTACCAGACTGCAGGTAAAATCTTCACATAAGAACGTTGTTGAGGCAACTATATTCACTGGCTGTGCTTCTGGAGAAACAGTTTACATACCTCGCATTCCTTTGATCCCGTCAGACTACCATTTTCAGTTTAAAAGACTACAATTTTCCATCAAAGTCTGTTTTGCAATGACAATCAACAAAGCTCAAGGACAGTCTTTGAAAATGGCTGGCGTAGATCTGAGAGAAGACTGTTTCTCTCATGGGCAGTTGTATGTTGCCTGTTCAAGAGTTAGCACTCCTGACAGTCTGGTTATTCTTCAGCCAGAAGGAAAAGCTAAAAACTTTGTGTACAAAGAAGTTCTTTAATGATCCGATGATTGGTTCTTCATTACAAGTTCATAAATTGAAGAAAAATCTGAAATGTTTTCATACTCAACACAACTTAATATAATAAAAATGTATAATGTTTATTTTAAATAAAATACATAAGAGGTTTTAATTATTTATTTATAAGAAACCTACATTAATTGAACTTTATTAATTAAATATGATTTTCATTACGTACAACGTGAAACTCCGTAGCGAAGCACGGGTATTTTGCTAGTCTATAATATAACGCGCTAGGTAGTGTGTCCGTCATCGGTATGTTACCATAGTAACAAGTAAATAAACAAATTATATTTACCGGCATCGAATCCGTTCCTATAGTTTTTAATGTTTCACTATGCGATTGTGTTGATATGTTTTGTAATTTTGTATACATGTACGTCTATATATTTTGTAATTGTCCTATATTTCTGTATAATATAACGCGGTAGGTAGTGTGTCAGTCATCGGTATGTTACCATAGTAACAAGTAAATAAAGAAATGATATTTACCGGCATCGAATCCGTTCCTATAGTTTTTAATGTTTTTACTATGCGATTGTGTTGATATGTTTTGTAATTTTGTATACAGGTACGTCTATATATTTTGTAATTGTCCTATATTTCTGTATAATATAACGCGGTAGGTAGTGTGTTAGTCATCGGTATGTTACCATAGTAACAAGTAAATAAACAAATGATATTTACCGGCATCGAATGTATACATTTATCTGTTCCTATAGTTTTTAAAGATTTTACTATGCGATTGTGTTGATATGTTTTGTAATTTTGTATACAGGTACGTCTATATATTTTGTAATTGTCCTAAATTTCTGTATATGTTTTAATTGTGATATTTATGTTTATACGTATTTCTGATGATCCAAAGAATAAGTAATGAAATACGATCAAATATGCCTCCTAAACGCCAGCAACCGCTGAAGAAATTGCAGCAAAAAAAGGACGTAATGCTGAAGCTCAAAGACGCCGTAGAGTGGCCATGTCAGAAGAGCAGCTTCAAGCAGAATGTGAAGCTAATGCTGTAAGTCACCGGCAACACAGAGAAAACATGCCACAAAATCAACTTCAACAAGAGCGCGAGGCAAACGCTGAAAGACAAAGGGTTGCACGCCAACATCAAGGAGGACGTCTGAGTAGATATGTCCGATCCCGCAACACCGCTTTGCTTTCCGAAAACTTCAATGAAGACGAAATTGAAGAAAGTTATCTTGGCCCAATGGACGCTAAATATCCATTTTGCAATGCCACGCATTCAAAAATGAATTAATGTCAAATTGTTGCCAAAGGGACCATTGCATTAGATGAAATACGAATGCATCCCTTCATTACAAATTACATGAATGGATCTGATCCAAATTCCAAAAATTTCATGGAAAACATAAGATCCTACAACAGTGCAATGGCCTTTGCCTCAATGGGAACACAAGTTGACCAATCAGTGACCAGACGATCAGGTCCTATTTGTTACAGAATCCATGGGCAAATTTATCACGCTACATCTGCATTACACCCAAATCAAGGTGAATTACCAAACTATGCCCAACTGTACATTTTGGATTCGGCCCAAGCCTTGACAGAAAGAATGAACAATCAAGCAAACAATGGATGCATTCGTGGCGTAATGGAGAACCTCCAAAACCTTCTTGGAGATATCAATCCGTTCTCTAGAGAATACAAGAACATGCTCAAATTTGAACAAGACGAAATGCTAAAGGCAAATCGGGAAAACCGAACGCCAATTGAATATAGCATGACTTTCTTGACAGAAGGAGTAAGTAATGTGCACCCCGGCAGAACCAACGCTCCCACTGCCAGAGGAGAAATTGCTGCCGTTTTTCACAGTGCAGATGGTGCACCCCCAGAAAATCGGGATATTACAATTCATCCGAAAAGCGGAATTTTACAAAATATATCTATCCTGAGTAGACTCTGTGACCCAATGTGCTACTCTTTGCTTTTCCTATATGGGGATTCAGGGTGGACCACAGATCTGAAGAAAGCTGTTGGTCAAGGAAATGTGTCCCAGCTTCAATGGTATTCATACCATTTTGCCATTCGTGATGGAAAATTTAACGAGTTCCTCAACGCAGGAAAGCTGACTCACCAATTCATAGTTGATGCCTATTGCAAGACCGAGGCAAACCTTTGGAATTGGTTTCGTAAAAATTAAAACACACTAAGAGCTGCAGACTATGATGTTCTTCACCGATTTGTGAACAACCACAATTTTGAGGACGTTAACATATTGCCTGGAAAGAAAGTTATATTGCCTTCAACCTTCCAAGGGAGTCTAAGAAATATGGCTCAAATTACCAACAAGCTATGGCTATGGTCAGGAAATATGGCAAACCTGACTTGTTTGTAACATTTTCGTGCAATCCTAAATAAAGGGAAATCAGGGAAAACTTACTTCCCGGTCAGCAACCATGCGACCGGCCTGATTTAGTAGCAAGAGTGTTTGAGTTGAAACTGAAATTGCTACTTGAAGACTTAACCAAACACCATAGAGTTGGACGTGTTAGGGCTATGCTCCACGTGATCGAGTTCCAAAAACGTGGTCTACCACATGGGCACATATTGCAATCCATGGCCGCGGAAGACAAAGTCTGGGAGAATGAAAGAATTGACGAAATTGTCTGTGCAGAACTCCCTGATAAAGATGCCCACCCGAGGCTACATGAAATTGTAAAATCCTGTATGATACACGGCCCATGTGGTCCATTAAATCCAAACGCACCGTGTATGGAAAACGGCAAATGCACAAAGAATTCCCAAAAGATTTCTGTGCCGAGACCAACAGCAATGTCAATGGTTACCCAAAATATCAACGCCGAGATGATGGTAACTTTGTTGAACTTGGGGGAAACAAAGTGGATAACAGATGGGTGGTGCCATACAACCCATACCTGTCTCTGAAATACAACGCCCACATTAACGTAGAGATTTGTAGCTCAATTCAAAGCGTTAAATACGTCTTCAAATACGTTTACAAGGGGCATGACTGTGCAAATATTCAATTCGTTACTGTTCCCATAGAACAGGAAGCTACTATTGAATGGGACGAAGTAAAAAATTACTTGGAGACCCGATATGTAAGTGCACCTGAAGCATGCTGGAGGCTCAGCGAATACAAAATGCACCACCAAACTGATCATGTGGAAAGATTAAATGTCCACCTTGAGGACAAGCATACAATATGTTTTATACCAGGCAAGGAAGCTGAAGCTGTACAGCAAAAATCCACCAAGTCCAAACTTCTGGCTTTGTTTAAACTTAATCAGGAAGACCCTAATGCCCGAGAGTATTTATATATTGAAATTCCCGAACACTATATCTGGGATGACAAAAATTCTAAATGGAAACCACGTCTTAGAGGACATGAAACTACAATTGGCAGAATGTTTGGGAGGCAGCAAACTATCCAATGGAGTTTCTGAACAGCTTAACACCTGGAGGTATGCCTCATCATAGACTTAACTTGAAAGTTGGTGAAGTAGTAATGTTGCTACGAAACCTTAACTCAACGAGAGGTCTTTGCAATGGCACCAGAATGGTCGTCAAGCAAATGATGTCAAAAGTCATTGACTGTGAAATCCTGACCGGATCTTTTAAAGGTACCAAGGTATTTATTCCAAGAGTTATTCTTGCACCCAGTGACCCTGACCTTCCCTTTACATTAAGACGAAAACAGTTTCCATTTAGACTTGCTTTTGTGATGACCATCAACAAAAGCCAAGGGCAAACACTGGATTCAGTTGGTATTTATTTGGCATCTCCAGTATTCAGTCATGAACAACTTTATGTTGCATTTTCAAGAACAAAGTCCTTTCAGCATGTCAAGGTAAAAGTCTTAGGAACTGACCAACAAGGCAACTTAAAGAAAAACCACAGAGGTTAAACCAAAAATGTGGTCTACAAAGAAGTTTTCGCCCAATAATTAAATTTCATAGCCAATATGTAATTAAATGTATTTAATATATTCCAATAAATAATTAAATATGTGCTAATAAAAATGCTCGCCACCCGGGCGTAGAACGGGTACTTCAGCTAGTTAAGTGTCTCAAAAAGTTTAGAAGGTGTGTAAATAGCTGTAATTTATTTATTATCAAAATACCCTTATACAATATTGGTGTCGGGTTATATCAATATATGATAAGTACATCAACTACACTCTGTATACAAATTTTTTCCATCTTACTCTATCCACTGACAATGTCTTCGATTCCCTCCAGCCCAAGCGTCTTTCTCTCAAAATGTTTCCCATCATTCCATCCCAAGTCAGACGCGGTCTTCCTCTCTTCTTTCTCCCCCCTGATTTTGCCTCCCAAACCTGTTTTACCATTCTATCACTATCCATTCTCTGCATGTGTCCCCACCAGCATAGTTGTCTCTGTTCAATAAAATCCAGAATCGATATCACTTCCATATCCTCTCTTATTTTTGTATTCCTAACTCTGTTCTTCCTTGTTACTCCTACTATTCTCCTAAGATATTTCATTTCTGCCGCCTGGATTTTACTTTTTTGGCTTTTGGATAGCACCCACGTCTCACAGCCGTATGTTAAAAGCTGTCTATATACTGTTTTATACACACTCATTTTCGTTTTTCTTGATATCTCCTTCTTATTTATAAATCTATTGTTTAATGCATAGTATACTTTTATTGCCTTTTCAATTCTTCCATTTAATGCGGCTTCTTGTTTCCCATTACTGTCTATTATATTCCCTAGATATTTCAATTGTTTGACTTGTTCTATCTTCACTCCTCCAATCTCTGTATTTATTATTTTCTCCCCCATTACCATTACCTTTGTTTTGGTCTTATTTATTTTCATCCCTTTTTCCTGGAGAACTTCATTCCATATATTAAAATTACCCTGTAACGCCCTTTCACTTGTAGCCATTAGCACTACATCAACCGCAATAGCCCCTTCTGCTACTTCTATACTTCGCAAGTTCCTGTATCCAACATGCATTTTCTTAACCTTCAGTGAACACTTCTTAATAATGTCGTCCATATACAAGTTGAATAATGTCGGACTCAGTCCACCTCCTTGTCTTTATCCATAGTTTGTTGTAAATCCTAACGACCTCATATTTCTACCAATTACATAATTAACATTATTTTTGTATAACCTCTGTACTACCTTAATTATTTTACTCCTTATTCCTCTATTTTTTAAACTTTCCCATATTTTTGCTCTAGCCACACTATCGGAAGCCTTCTCAAGATCAATAAAAGCCAAACATACCAATTTATCTTGTTGTATCGACTTCTCAGCTATCTGTTGCAGAGTAAAAATGTGATCCTGCACACTTCTCCCTGATCTAAAGCCACTCTGCGATTCCTCCAAACTATTTTCTAAAATTGGGACCAATTTATTATTAAATATCTGCTCATAAACCTTAACAATTGTATTTAACAGATTGATACCCCTATAATTATTACAATCTCCTACGTTACCTTTCTTAAAAATAGGAACTATCAATGCTTCCTCCCATTCTCTTGGTATGTCTACACTAGTCCACGCTTTATTGATAATTTCTAAAAGTATTTCATTCCCCTTTTTCCCCATATTCTTTATAATTTCTGCTGTAATTTTATCTGTTCCAGGTGATCTCCTACTTTTAAGTCCTTTAATCACTACTTCTAATTCATGCATCGTTATTTTTTCTTCTACAACTTCACCATCCTCTCTATCTTCTTCTTCATTAATATTGACTTTATGATCATCTTTGTTGAATTCCTTACCACCTAGTAATCCTTGAACGTATTCTTTCCATCTATTCATTATATCGTTTCTTTCTATCAGTATTTTCCCATTAGCATTATATATAGATGTATCATTCTCAGTTTTTTTTTTTCTAAAAGATTTCAATAATCTGAAGAAAAGCTTTTGATTTCCCCACCTATCTCTTTTCAAATTTTCTCCAAAATCTTTCCATGCACTCTCTTTCGCTTTTCCAACTAATTCTTTAACAATTTTTCTTTGTTGCTTATATCTTTTGCACAGTTCTATTAGCTGTATACTTTTTCCATTCCCTTTTCTTCCTTTTAATCTGCTTCTTTATTTCATTAGTCCACCATACCGTCTGTTTTCTTTTATTATTCATTTTAGTAACACCACAAACCTCCACTGCTGT
Organism: Magicicada septendecula; assembly: GCA_034769895.1. Lineage (NCBI taxonomy): Eukaryota > Metazoa > Arthropoda > Insecta > Hemiptera > Cicadidae > Magicicada > Magicicada septendecula. The sequence continues at coordinate 398,741,155 of CM068369.1, read as the reverse complement.
ATCTATAATTATATCTTTTATTATTCTCCAGCCTTGGTAAATATTAGCATGCCTCATATTTTCACTTACCTTTTGTAATTTTTGCTCGATCACATCTTTAAACCTATTACTTACATCTCTACTTTTCAGTTTATACGATCTGATAGATTTATATTCTATTATTCCTTCTCTGTAGTACATCTGTTTTTTATCTAATTGTTCTTTACATTTGGTCATTACTAAATAATGAGCGCTATATATTTCTGCACCTTTCCAGACTCTAGTGTCCATTATCATTTTCCTATTGGTCTTTTCAACTAGTATATAGTCAATTATCGACTTCTCTCCCCTATTTGGTTGTTCCCTTGTGAATTTATGTATATCTCTGTGCTGATAAAAAGTGTTCGTCACAATAAGATCATGTAATAAGCAGAAATCCAACATTCTCTTACCGTTATTGTTTCTCATTTCTTCTCTATATATTCCTATTACTCTTTTATATAGCTCATCTCTTTTACTCACTCTACTGTTAAAGTCACCGACAATATATTTATTTCCTTTGGCTTCCTCTGTTACTTCCGATAATTCTTTCCAAAATTTATTTTTTACTTCCACCTTCTCATCCTCGTTTGGTCTATATACTACTATAATTGTAAAATATTATCCCTTTTGACTCTCCAGCTCCACCAGTAGTAATCTTTCTGATACTGCTTCCCATTTCCGTATCTGTCTTACTAAATCCCTGTGAATTATGCATCCCACGCCCGCTGCAGCTCTCTTATCTTCATCTACTCCACTATATATAAGTACGTGATCACCATTCATAATAATCTTACCCCTTCCTTTTTTTTTAGTTTCACTTAATGCTAAAATTTCTAATCTATATCCTACCAATTCTTTAATTATTTTCTCCTCCTTATTACATAAACTTCTGATGTTCCATGTTCCTAAATTCCATTTACGTCTATTTACTTCGTGTGCTTTCTCCATTATCCTATCCAGTTTCTCTGCTCTGTCCGTTCCTTTTATGTCCGTCCTCTCATTACTACTCAGTTTTTTGGTTTAGCTATGTCCAACTTATGTCCAACCTATTTTACTCTTATTCCATCTCCATTCTATTCCATCTATAATTACTTTGTTGTACCTTTTTAACTTCCCTTCCTTTTTCCCTCTCCTCCTTTACCATCTTTCTTAACTGTCTTTGTATTTCTCTTTCCTGCTTCGTTAAATCGTTATTAATGTATACTCCTTCAGTACCTGTATCCTTTTTTAATTTATAATTATTTTCCAAGATTTTCATCTTATCTTCCTCCTTTTCTAATCTAACTACCCACATTTTTGCCCCTATTTTATACACTTCGCTGGTCTGCACATTTACCTCCAGATACTGTCCTACAAAATTCTCTACGTTCTTTTTAATCTCCGTTTTGTTATCTGCACCTATTTTTAATCCACTTATGATCACATTATTTTTCCTTCTATCTTTCTCCAAATATTCCACTGTATTTCTAACCTCAGCCAACTCTTAAAATAGCTGTAATACGTAAATTTAATTATATTTGTGGTCAACTAACATTAAAGTCACCTGTTGAGATGTAACATAACCTCACTCCTGTTATAAAAAGTAGGGGTGAGGTTATAAAAACCTCAGTCCTGTTTAGATGCAAAATAGGAGGCCAAGATAAGCCTTGGCCTCTTAAATGGACTATGTTGTATTACATATACAAAGAATTTAAGAAATTTGCTTCAAGTTACACGACCATCAACGCTTTTTGCCGTGCCTTTGATATGGAGAAAACAGAAAGGCCATTTTGCAGATTGTTTTTTTTTTGTGTTACTAGTGTGCTATATCAAAGCATATGAATAACTATCTACTTAGATTGTACACTATTAACTGTGCCACATGTGTCCTGTGATATGTGATGAAATAATTCCTACTCTTCCGGCAACCTAGACACTTAGTGGTGCTGAAGATGACAACAGTGAACAAAGTGATAGTGATCAAAATAATGATCCTGACTTTGCACCTTCCATGTCATTTACGTCTAACCTTATAACTCAAGAAGAATTACATGATTTATTGAGAGACCTAAACCTTTCAAAAGCCCACTTGGAGCAATTATGATCTCGTTTACAAAGTTGGAATCTTCTGGATAAAAATGTAATGTATATCTCGTTCCGACACAGACAAGCAGATTTTTTTAAATCTGCCAGTGTCTCTTCCAGTGGCAGTATAGTGTACTGTTGCAAAGTGGATAGCAAATTCACATTCCATTGAAATGTCGTTTGTTTATTGATTCTTCAATATTGAGCTTAAAAGCAGTACGTCTACACAATGTTAATGCCTATCCTTCAGTGCCTTTAGCCCATTCTGTACACACGAAAAAGTTGTATGAAAGTATGCATATCTTATTAAGTTTACTGGACTACAAAAACCACAAATAGCATATATGTAGAGAATTAAAAGTGATAGGGCTTTTATTAGAAATGCAGCTAGGCTACACCAAGTTGTGCTGTTTTTTATATGAATGGAAATGTCACGACAGAACCAACTACTTCGTTTGTAATGACTGCCTCAAACGAGCAATTTTATTCTAAATTTAAAGAATATTTCCCATAAAACCAGTAGTGAATGCCGAAGAAGTTTATCTTCCTCCATCACATTTCAAACTGGGGTTGATAAACGTATTTCTGCACGCCCTAGTTAAAGAAGTACGTACATTATGACATTATATGCAATAATGTACTTAAGAGACCAGTTTCAACGATTGAGAGAAGCAAAAATTAAAGAGAATATTTTTATTGGGCCACAAACAAAAGCAAAGCTACAAGATGAAGAATCTGAAACTAACTTAAATAATTTTCAGAAAAGAGCTTCGGCTTTACTTAAGTCCGTCTGCAACTACTTTTTTGGGAGTAACAAGTCAGAAGACCTGACAGAAACCATAAGCGAATTAATCAAAGCTTACAAAAAATTATTTGCAATATGTCATTAAAATTCCATTTCCTTCACTAACATCTGGATGGGTACAGTAAGTAATGAACCAAGACGTTGCCGTTCTAGAGAAGGGATATGCAGGGACGTGGAACGTCACATTGTTTGTGTAATATTGTGGGAACATAGTAAGAGACACTACAAAAATCGCCTACAAATTAAAACGACCAAAACGTCGTCGTGATTATAATTACATTTTGTAAATTAAATAGAAACGGATGAATGTTGTTTTCATAATTGCAAAAACTACGTGATACAGCTATTCTGACAGCAGACACGAATTCAGCAACTGAATAATCAATGAAAATCATCTGATTTTGAATAAGGCGAGAAAGTTGGGTTAAATTTATTGTCCAGTGGTACACTTAAATTGGGGTTTTCAAAGCGTCGTTTACGAATTTTGAGACGTTTATTTATACTATTTACTTTAACACGAAACCAAACATTAAAGCGTATGTTTCCAGCGATGTGTTTTGTAATTTTAATAAAAGGGAAGTAACTTTTAGAAAGTTCTAAAAATATTTTATAAAGTTACCAGGAAACACAAGCCAGTTTGTTTACAAAACGTATAATTCGAAAACATTTCACGAAAGTGATTGTAACGCTGGTAATGATTTCTTACCCGTTTAAAATTAATCTCAAAATTTTAAAAAATAAAACATACTTTCCAAAAGTTCATTAAGCAAAGAGAAGTTAGAATTAGTATTCAGTTATTAAAAATAATTAACTGAGACACTAAAATTAAGGATAATTTTTGCGTACTCAAGAAAAATTTATTTTTACCTGAATGACTTTCATTTTAAAGTGTTCTACTTAACCTCACTTTTCAGAAGCAAAGTGTAATTTCTCCAACGATATCCTTAAAACCAACGTAATTTATGAAATAATTTGTTGAAATTCAGAAAGCTTCGTTTTTTAAAATTGTTTCTAAGTATGTAGCTACAATATACAATCTGAAAAATAGTTTTAACGTTGAAAATTTTATAAGGACGTGTCGCACACTTGCGGCCGATCGCTGGTGCGTGATTGAAAATGGGAACCGGAGATTTTCCATAGAAACTATTTCTTTGTTGTCAATAACGTAGTACACATATAAAACTTCGCTTATGAATGCGACTACATTTAACTTATAATCTGTACATTGGTAAATGAAGAATAAATACATTGATTGGTGAATGAAGAATAAATTCATTGATTGGCGAATGAATGGTTTATATATTTTTTAGATTTATTGAAGCATTTTCAATGCCCTCCTCTGTGCATTGCATTTGTGCAATGCCTGTAAATTTTTTTGATAGTAATGTCATTAATAAATCCGGAACATTGTAATTTACGATATAACCGATTACTTATTCTACGCGACCCCTGTACATTACACTATATAAAATGATATACATTATTAAATACACAATAGTTTCTTCTGCAAGTAAATGTATTATATTTTTATCGTTTCAATTCACCTGACGTACGTGTCACTGAATATATTAGTATCATCAGCGGTTTGATTTACAAATTTTTAAATACATAAATTTGTAGTCAGTGAGTCCGATATGTTTGTTTATTTGTATCGTAATATGGGTGTGTATATAATCCAATCTTTCATCACTAGCTAATAGTAGATAAAGAATACTGCACAATGTTTATAATGATATTAGTGCATTAAGCTATCAGTATCAATCTTTCATTCCAATATTGATATTTCAAAACAGCTGATTGACTTTACTCGACTTGTATAACCCACTATTTACGTTGTTTATTCAAACTTACAATTTATTTAATTTAATTCAACGTATTTTTTTTACTAATCAAGCACAAACACGTTGCACGCCAAATCCTATGCGTTGTATAACGTTTGCATAGAGTAAGCAGTCAAGATAATAATTATTGGAATAAAACAGATTTATTAATGATGGTATTAATATTTCATACACTCTCCAGTGTCTTTAATACAGTTAAAGAAAAAAGTAATTTATCTTTGTTGACTGTCGTAACACAAAATAAAAATTAAATTTTTGTAGAATTAAATAAATTACTAAAAATTCTTTTCAAATTGTTTCAGCTATAACGTCTTTACTGATGTAACTTGTAAGTGTGCATAAGTTCATTGCCCTGTAATGTCGACTGCAGATCCTTCATACGACGGGTTGATATTATCTGGGTGGATACGTAAGACAGTTTACTCTGTCAGTCCTCAGGGTTGCTTCCATGTGTGTAAATAGTTTTCGCTGACACGGTTACGCACAATTTTACACAGCGAACCAATACTGTTACTGCTTAATTGGTGTGTTAGGCTTATACCATTCCAGTTAGCTTGAAGTGTCTATGTACTCCTAAACAAACTACCTTGCGCTTCGCGGATAGCACCCAATTATAACAACTTTTGCAGTAACTCTACGGGATTTATTTTAACTTGCGTTCGTCAAAACTGACAAAAAACGTTTTGGTCCAGCGCAGCGTCTAGTCGTTATCAATTCCAAAAGTTCATTGACCGTATGTTAAAATTTTGATTTTGAACTTAATTTTTGTAATATGATTGATAACTTGGTGACCCCTTCTTATGATATCCTTACAGATAACAAATTTACTTGTACGTAAGTTTTCAAAACAACAATTTATGTTCAGTAAACTTGAAATAATTTATGCTCAATTTTATAGGCTATAAAACACTTTCATCCAAAAAACGCATACATCCAATTAATAATTTTTAAAACAAATGTTGTCATCAGGTAGGTTTTTTATTAAGAGTATTCTGATATATGTCCCATCTTAAAATTCCCCACATTTCGATAGGTGTTCAAAGTATAATTTGTTTTTTAATATCCTATAAAATAGTTACGTACCCTTGCACACGCGCACCCCACTCGCGGCTAAGTATCATTACGCACTGTTACACTGCACTAAGAATTGCTTTAAAAAACTAAAAATACTTAACACTAACATTTTTTATAACGTTCCTTATCAACTAGTTAGTACAAACCTGCAACGTATACTTCCTCTACTTATTCATAAATCTTATATATGGGGTAACTGATGCGAATATCGCCATGCAGACAATATCGTCACCGTTGTACAAAAGTTTAGTTAGCAAAATAACCAACAGAGCGGGTGAGCTACTAATTTGCAGGACTGTAAGTAGTTTGTGTGGGAACGTTGTGACGCCATTGCAGAAACGTCCGGCCACGCCAGTTCGTCTGTGACTTCATTAAGTGAAAACGCGCTACGCAGTTACAGCAACAAAATAAGCCGGAATTTTCAACTTACCTTATTGTAAGTTTCTCTATTAACTCTGTATTTCCTCAAAATTAATTTCTATTATATTATGTTGATACATAAGGCCATATAGATGTTTTAAAGCAGTACGAGAATTTGATCTATTTTGTTGTAGTTATGCACAGTCGTATTTAATTAAATATAAGTTATGTTGACAATATCGCCACTCACAGCTGTTTGCAATACCGCCACATGGCGATATTCCCTTCACTGTCGAGTTGCGTGACAAATCACTGTTAAAATGTTTTTAGTGATACTTTTAGATGCTCAGATATTCAAATAACTGTATACTGATCAAACATTTTTTAAATTTGCACTAGAACTGGCTGAGAAATTCAACATCGTCATGCTCTGCCTACCGTCCCACTGCAGCCATGAATTACAGCCGCTTGATATCAGCTTCTTCAAATCTCTTAAAAGTGGGTGGGATGACGCCACAGATTCATTCTGCCGAATGTATCCAGGCACACCTTTAAATAAGCAACAGTTCCCAAGACTTTTTTCAAGAGCGTGGTTCAAAGCTACAACACCTCAAAACGCTGTTTCAGGATTCAAGGCATCTGGAATATACCCTTTTAACCCGGACGTGTTTCCAGAAACAGCGTTTGCTCCGAGTTCAGTTTCTGAAAGACAATCTGTCAATCAGAAACATCTACACGGAAATAATGGGTTTCCAAGTGTGTCAGCTCTAAATCCAGCTGTAACCGGAGATGGTGACGACTCAACAACAGCTCCAAGATATTTACTTCCTGCCTTCGGAACATCTGACCATAACGAGGATCATGAAGAAATATTATTGTCTCCTAAGCGTAGTAGTTCTTCGGAAAAGAGTGTTGCCGAGATCTTATCTACCCCAAAAATTCAACGAAAGAATCTTGTAAGGAAATCACTAAACAGTAAATCAGTAGTTTTGAAACGAGATTTACTTCTGCAGTTTGAAGCAACTAAGACAAAGGGGAAGACAGAAATTAAGCCAAAACAACAAACAAACCCATCAAAAAAATTCCACAAGAAGGAAAAAGGAACGAATGTGAAGCAGAGATAGGAAAAGGATGTTTTTTGTGGCGATTGTGGAGTCCTTTATCATGAAGAAAAAGATAACAGAAATCGGATACAGTGCGTTGAATGTAAGATTTGGTTTCACGAAATGTGTGAATCCGGGAAATGAGTGTCTGCTGGTTGATTGTACCAAGAATGTGAGGACAGTTGCGCAATGCTGGATGAATGAATGCCAGTTTCTTAATATTTTTAAATTTGTTACAGAAACGCGATTTTAAGCATTTTTTAAAATTCTACTCAGTTTTATGTTGTATTTTATAGTGTACTTATTTTGTAATTAAAAAATAATTTTAATGTTAATTGTTTTAAAATTATTCTTTAAATAACTAAATGTGGCGATATTACCTTCACGTGTTTGCAATATCGTCATTTTGTACCTTGTTCAAAAATATAAAATTTTTATTTAATTGGTAGATTTTTTAAACGATTATTTCATGGAGCGTTTAGGCAACAGCCACACGTAGCACACACTGTAAAAACCTTTTGAATGTAACTGAATATTAGATGGTTAACTTTGGAAATACTGAATTGGTGGCGATATCCCCATCACTTACCCTATATGATAATATGGCAATATTGTTTGCTATATTCCATGTGCAATTAGAATGTGCATTGCAGTATATTAGTATTAATATAAAGTTCATGTATCTTTAGGTTACTGCGGGAATCTCAAAACAGTCTTATTTCAGTAACATATTCCCAATTTTCTTAAAACTTTCAATCGATAATTTGTTCTTTCAGTAAAGAACTTACAGTATCATTAACTCTTTTATTGAAATTGTATTTCATTACTCATTTCATTTTAAATTTACTGTTTATTATTTTAAATCTCAAGTAATTATTGTAGCTGTTTCCTTTATAAATCATATAATTAACTTAGTTAGTATAAATAGCCACTGATTTGTAAAACAATGTACTAATTAATAAGCTGTTAATTAATTAACTTTGGTTAAAATCCCATATTTTCGAGAAAAGGTACACAATCTTAATAAAGCTACCTCCAATACAATAAATATTAAAACTGAAATTTTGTAAGATATTATTTGTGTAGTGGTCCAATCATGCAAGTTTTAATACTTAATGCAAGTCATTGAAAGTAGATACGGATAATGTAGGAGTGTATGAATATATATTTATAATTGAAACATATTGTAGTTTTTTACTATAAGTAGAAATATTTTCTATAAATAATTTTCGTAATTTTTATTGAAAACGGCAGATCCGTCACACGTCTTGAATCACGAATTAGGATTAATGTTCCATAAACTACGAGGTCCTTATACGTAACAACCTCAAATTATAAAATAACAAATAAATAATCAGTATGTTTAACTTGATACCTGTATACTTCAATAATTAAGACTTACAGTTAATAGTATAATTTAGCGGTCTAGACACTATGAATATTCATAAGTAATCAAATATTTTTTATTTGAAGGTTTTATTGTTTTGATGTGCTGATTAAAACATAAATAAAATAATTAGATTTACAGTCAAATTTAGTAAAAGTAAACTGCTGACAAAGTCTGCTGATAAATTTGTACAGGAAGTTCTAAAATCTGTTATTATATTTAGTTGCATAAACAATGAGCATTTTACACGTAGTATAATTCACTATTACGTTTTTATTGTTACCCCTTGATTACTTTGTCCCCAAATGAAATAATGGTACGGTACTGATAAGGCTATTGTTGGTGTTGCCGGGTGTTAGGTGGAAGTGACTAGTGGTATCACAAAATAAACTGCTCGATGAGCGGTATACTTTCCCTTTTTTGTTAATCTGTATTGAAATTAACCGTAATCTGAAACCCGAATATATTTATTTATATACATATTATATTGTTATTACGTTAAACCGTGTAGTCAGTCCACAACTCGGCCATATTATTTTCAAATTCTTTGCTCATTAAGCCTATCAAAGATTAGGTAAGATTGTTTTCTAACTTCGTCTAGAAATAATTGTTTCTAAACTACGTTGCCAGTATGTGTAATTATTCAGTGCATAACATAACATGGCATAATGAAGGAATCGTTTCGTATCTGAACATAAGGTAACATTACTGTGAACAATAAATACTCTACTTTTTACCGCAAATTCTTTCCTGCACGCTTCTTTAAGCTCCAGGTTTGTTAGAAATTTATTACTGCCATTTTACCTTTTACTGCCGTGTTCCATTGCGGTTTTACTACATTTCGGCTTCATACTGGCGGCTCAGAAAGTTAGTGAATTGTCCCATCTTGTGACAGATAAGCTATAAAACCCATAAATAAGTTGGCATTTTTCACACTGACTTACATTTTATAGAACTACCGTTAGTTTTATTTGTCTTCTTACATCCAATCATGTATTTGAACTAAAACGTTTTTCTCTTAAAACGTTTATATGCTAAATCCAGATTTTATTTGTATGTATACTTCATTTTCATACACATATAAACATTTATTTCTACTTAGGTTCAGTGTTCCCTAAAGAATATGTAAGGATCTAGGGTAAGGGTGTTAGCAAGTATAATAACTAGGCTAGTATGTACATCATCCTTACTTAAAACGCATGCATAATGCGTTCAGATACTCATTGGCATTACAATATAAAAATAATATTTGAGAAACATGTGCACAAATTAGAATTACTTACTTCATTATTTTGTAACACGTAGAATAGTTATTACACTGGTTACTTCATTATTTTGTGTTATTTTAATGGTTCAAAGTTTCAATATTACTAGACATACTTGATTATCTGTTGTCAGCTGCTAACGATAATTTACATAAATTTACAATAGAACTAACTTCATTACTATCCTTGTTCATATGTTTGCTGGATAATCTGAAGTGTGTATTGTATAACGGGACAGACTTAAATTACCATTATAGCGTAAAGAAATCTTATAATTAGTACAAGCGTTTTTATGTGCATGTTTTCTAGCAAATTCCATGTAAATAATTTAAACATTCTTTTACTAGTCATTATTCTAGCAACTTATACCAAAAATTAAAACGAATTAATACTTAATGGAGTGAAAAACCTTACTCACAAATTATAAATGATGATCAAAGTTTAATTATGTATTTAAAATCTTTAAATATTACAAAAAACATACAAACGTAACAAATATATTTATAAAGTATAAACTACAGTCAGTTTTCTGAAATAAATAAAAGCTAATAATTTACATAATTTCCTTTAATATCAAATTAGAAATTGATTTAAAGTCTTCGGAGCATTTCTGATGTCTTTTTACGTACAGATTCAAAAGTGTTTTTAAAAGTTTCCCGCCTAAAAAATGCAACATATAATTGGCGATGAGAAAAATGAATTTAGTTGCATATTTCTACCTTTAAAAAAAAATTGCACTTAAATCTAATAACAATTATGGCGAAAGCATTTTAATTTGTAATTACCTTCTAAACTCTATAGCCTTCATGGGATGGTAGGATCTGAAGTTGATAAATATTTCTAGATATGATTACGGGGACTGACACTGTTTAGAAATTAGATTATTAATGTCTCTTCATGAGTAAAATATTATTTTTGTCACAACAACTTGTTTTAGAATCTCATGTATAGTACAATGTTTTCATCAATTTTTGTAATTTGCAATTGTTTTATAATTATGCTCAATTCAAGTATTAAGTTTGGCACAGATTTTCGTAGTCGGTAATTTAATTTTTGTCTTATGGCAGGAAATAGATGATGAATTACAAGTAACTTTACAATGGAACATTTTGCCTCTGCGGTGAAGGCAAACGTACCGTTATTATTTCTACATTAATTATAGAGCCAGAATTCTTAACCAAAATTTCAGGAACTATCAGCAAAGTTCTTACAGTACTGAATGTTAAACAGAGGTAAATAAATAATTCGGATCCGTGACCTGATTTAAACGATAACCTGATTTGTATGCATAATGGCCTGATTACATACAAAAGTTTATGTTACTATCGTTTTCCATGCAGCGACTTACAGTAATCGAGTTTAATACGTTTGTAGTATTTTAAATATATGAATTAAAACGACGTACTATTTAGTGTAAAACGCGCCAAAAGTTACATTTATACATACAAAAGTTATGCAGCATTTAACAATTATAAGTAATCTACACGCCTTTAAAGTAGAATTGCAGTAAGATAGTAAGTTGAGATTTCTGTTCCGAGAAAACTGATTTCAGTTATTGCACGCTGTGTGTCTAAAGTCGTGGTTAGGATGTACATTTTATATCATGTACGTTTCTGCAGCCTTCCACTGTCACAACTTACAACGATCATTTGAAAATACGTTGTTTAAATGATTTACGTGACCGAGTGCTTGAGTGAGCCGCTACTGATCGTAGAGTATTCTTGTATTGTTAACTGCACAATGAGAGAGCATAGGCTCTATGCAAAGTTAATCTACAAGAGGTGCATGAGTCAAAACAGTATAGGCTACACTTCCAAAGGAATTCAATTATAATTGCGATAATAATTATTACGTGTTTGTGTTTATTCATACCACGTACGAGATATTAGTTTTCTCAATATACGGAATGACATAACAACTAATTAAAATTGATAATAGAAGTAATAACATAAAACCTAAGTTAAAAACAAAATGTTGGTTACCACGAGCTAAAAAAATATTATGTAAGATAATTGTACACAGCGTAAACAATTGTTTTATTGTACATAAAACAATTTTTCGAATACTAAGTACTGTTTTTATAGCGTACAATGTAGTAGGCAAAGTTAGAGTGAGATGAATGTGTATAATAAGAGTTTACTAACCCTTGCCTTCTTCACATAACAAATGAGACTTTTATAGTGTAACAAATACCAATCAATCTATAGCTTAAACGTTATTCTCTCTATTTTAGACAAGTTTAAAAATATTTATTAACTTATTCATTTCATGTATAATACTGTTTATTGTGCATTAGGATACGTAAAACGCATAAGTACACACTTGTACCTATCTTATCGTATCTCGTAATCACTGAATGTTTTGTTGTTCATAATACATGTATTACATGTAACAGTGAATATTCTGCCGCTGAATAGTGGAGCATGAGGCTTAAAAGAAAACAGTGTTGCAATTGACACTTTCCTGTCGCCCTACAGCTTTTATTCCGGCTATAAACTCTTTTATTTGTGTTCAAATCCTTGAATTACAAGGAATTAAAAAATAAAGGTATTGCAACGAGGTCTCTTAGGATATTTATCAACCAGATGTTAAACACTAAACTGCCCTCAAATTTAAATTATGTAGAACGTTTATACAGACATAAATAACTGAATGTCCCAAATTCGTGTCCATTAAACTAAGTTATGAGTCACACAACTTCGAAGGGATACCGATATACAAGAGGTACCCAAAACATAGTCTATCGCCCCTGCTAACACACATGCCAGATAACACAATACACACTACGTAAGTACAAAAAGTTCTTCAGTTAATTAGTCTAATTTGATTTCTTCCTTTTTTTTGTGTAACAAGTAACTCAGTGGTAAATATACGGAAATTCAAGTTGGCAGTTCACGTTTAACGCTAGCAAATAAAGATCTAGTTCTGTTTTTCCACCGAAAAACACTCGTACTTTTTTTACGAACACAGAGTTTTTAAAAGGTAATAATCGCTCCAAGAAAGACAAAATTACACTTGCAATCGGACATCTAATGTGTCAGTTGTACAACAGAGTAGATGGAAATTCAATTCATATTTAACAACAGAGTTGCCATGATATCGAAAGATTAAGATGAGACACATGGCTCGTTCTTATGAAAACTCTGTTTTAGTCATAAAAATAATTTACTGTCTTCATCAAAAACGTTAAGTTTAGACCACACCATATAAAGATGGAGTTGAGGGCATTACCATACAAATGAAAATGGATGAACGTTTTTGGTTACTGGTGACATTTTTAAAAATACAATACACGAAATGTATGGCGACATATTTATTGATACTTCTTATGACTCATGGGACTTTATACGAGTTTATTTGTTAATAAGAATTTACGTTTAAATAACACGTAGACACATCACGGGTAAAAAATCTACGTTACCGGTTTTCCCGATAATAAAAAATCGTCTGATGGTAAAGTTAGCAAAATATGTTGTATGTATACCTATTGGACAGCAAACAATAGCTAATGTGTGTTGTGTCCCAAGAAATGGTTTTTAGGAAGAAAAGAGGAATGGTATATCCATACCGTGCATAATTGGTGGCTTCTTTTTTAATCGAGTCTTAGTCTTGTTTACTTACAGCAAGGTGTATTATCACTCAGCTCTTAATTAGAGTTTATGAACCCATAAATTGGTCAGTTCCGAGCCAACTGTTAAAACGGAAATAACTTCTTAAAAAATAATTCATAAATTTGTGAAAATTGCAAACGATTCCCTAACTTTGTTTCACTACTCAGATAATTTGTCTCGTTCATACATGTCGATGATTATGTTAAATACATGTTAAACGTATACGAAAAAAATAGCAAATAATATATACGTGACAAGGTTTTTGTAAAGATAAGAGTAATTTTTGTTCTTTGTGGAATAAACAATAGAAAAATGGTTTTTGTTCGCTTCGTTTTGAGAATTGAAATACAAATTTCGTGGACGGAGTTGAAACGAAATAATTAAATAAAATACTTTAATTAATAGTAACTGCAACATAAAAGACATTAGCTAGAGCTGACAAAATTGGAAAATTTTACTTTGCTGTTAAAAAAAAATTGAATTGTACACAGCTACCAAGACCTACAATAAAAGTGACAGTATATAAAATATAAAATATGTTTAGTAAATTTTTCAAACTGAGATGTGTTATAAAGATTAATTTTATTTTTATTAAAGCATTGGAAGTACAGAACTAAAATTTATATTGTTTAGAAGTAAAACACTGTTAAATTTGTATATGTTTGCATGATTCTTGTCAATGGTATTGCTTGCGTATTGTACAAAAATGGCCGTTTACTGTTGGAAAGAGTATTAAAAGAAATGTATGTCTTTCCATTAGGTAACAATTCATAGACAGCACAATAAAATAAACACGTTTAATAGTGCAAACTATTTTATAATTTTGAGTTTGAGATCGAGTAGATTTATAAATTTGTATCTAATGATGTGGGAAGAATAAACTTGTTCGATGATGCTAGAAATAGTAACTTTTTGTAAAAACGATTTTGTTTAAAATAGTATTTCAAATGATCTTGTAATACAAAATATTAGCTAGAATTAAGTATATTGACTTATTAAAATACACTCCAAAAAGGTAAAAAATACACACATATACTGTTATGTGTTCTGATAAACTTTGTACTCGCTTCAAGAAAAAGATATATTCTATTCTCTCCGTTTAAAAGTGGTAAATAATTTTCGAGCAATTTTTCTGGTCTCCTAAGCCTTGTTGTGTAGTTTAGTTGATGGCTGTTTACTTGATACTAATTCGGGGATAATGTGAATTTTAAAAATACTTACCGTTAATTGAAAAACAATCTGAAATTTGAAATCGAGTATTATAGCTTTATAGCGTGTGTTCAATTTCGACACCTCAGCTAGGAAGGTGTAATTTCGACACCTTAGTCTTTTTTGTCTTTGTATATATTATAGGCCTTTGTCTTTGAATTATATATAGGCCTACCTTTGTTTACACCATTTTAGTACCTCGCCCTTATTTACATTCATTCCATTACTTTCATCTGCTGTCATTAAGATTCCCTTCTGTACAGGCTAATAACGTTTGCAATCATTTCCTGAGGATTCTTAAACTTTTTAAAATTTTATCCAAATATTAAGGGAATAATTTACAAAAGTCTCGTTTCTATCACCGGCTAAAGAAGTAAGAGACGATGGAATATATGTTGGAATGTTAAGCATTCATTGGAACTGAAAGATTCGCTATCGATCTCACAATGCAAAAATATCAATTTCGAGTTTTGTAAAGGTCAGCAAGTGTTAAACTCAATTGTAAAAAGTATTTATATAACACTTTTAGCTTACTTTTGTAGGTCCTAAACAAATAATGCTAAGGTAATCTCGTTTGACTTGGAACAATATAGTTGGTTGCAAATATGTTTGGTTATTCCTTTGGTAATCTGTCAGTTTTACCGAGTTGCATGTCAAAAAGTGCCATATGTAAAAAAAAAAGTGATCCAATAATCTTATTTTGGCCAATTCGATTACTTTCAAATGAATCTGTTATTACAATTGCATACAAACTAATATGAGCAGAGAGTCGGTGACTAAAACAGAGCTAAAAAATGTTATCAAAATTATAATTATTTTTCGTCACTTATTAAATTAGTAGCTGTTACCCTCGGCTTCTCACGCAAATATTTGACTTTTATTAAGTACTTTAATATAAGTTTTATTGTCTATTTCTATATGGCGTTTTGTCAGCTCGTATAACAATTTTGTACTTATTAGTCAAATTCTCTCCAAAGCTATTTTCAACACTTGTACTAAATTATTATGTTCGTGCAACAGCCTTTGGAGATTTAAAAGTACCCGTTTATAAAGCCTTTAGAGATATTTATAAAGTACCTGTTAAATCAAAAACGCTAAATTCTTTATTTTAAATGTTACTGTGTTAAAAGCATTGTATAACACATTAAACGTTATGTTTTCCTCAACCAAAGCTTTTATTTATTTCAGCAGTAAACTAAAAACCAAACACCGTTCCACCTAACCTCACAAATGAAAGCAACACGTATTTTCACTTTGCATTAAGTAATAGGACAATTTACAATGAGTACACTTCTTCTTTTCTACATAGTAATATATCGATACAATCGCATATAATATAAAACATAGAAAATGTACTGCAGGATTGGATTAATTTACAGTTCCGATGCCGCTAAATAGCTTTTGTTTATTTACTTGTTACTACGGTAATTAATACTGGTCTCCATGGTATTGTTGACATTATTAGCAGTAGTATTTAATATATTTCATTACTTATGCATTGCATCTTCAGAAGTACGTATAAACATAAATTTTATAACCGTTTAAGACAATTACAAAATACATAGACGTACCTGTACACAAAATTTCAAAATATATTGATACAATCGCATATTAAAAACATTAAAAACTGCAGGAACGGTTAAAGGTACAGTCCGATGCAACTAAATATAATCTGTTTATTTACTTATAAACACCATATATATAAACACCACACAACACAACCAAACAACATACTCAACGATCAATTACAATATAAATCACATACACTTTTTGACACAATTTTACAAAAAACAAACATCAAGTTGAATCCCTGCGCCAATCCCCTTCCTCCACAGACCATCCCCACTACACCTTCCACACAAAAACCGTTACGAGGCAGTCTGACAAAAAGCTGAAGAAGGCGGATACGCACGCCGAAACGCGTCCGACGAAAAAAGTAAGTTTTCACAAGAAAAAGTTCATTTTTAGTAAAGTGTTTAGTGCTGTGAAAGAAGAGATGAACAATCAAGACAAAGCTTTATCGTTACTAAAATATCAGTAAACTAATTGCGAGAGATTTTCAATCTCATCAATGGACAGAATCTTGTGGACACAATACACTAACGTTTTAAATATATTTACTTAAGAAAGTTGTGTTAGTGGTTATAATCACAAACAGAATTAACGCTGTTGCACATCACTATAGAAAAATTATTCCGATTAGCGCTTTCAAGTTTCTCAGCTCATCGTCAGATCGGAAATGGAAATGGAAATCGGATTTCCGATCTGACGATGAGCTGAGAAGTTTAAAACCGCTAATGGGAATAAATTTTCTATAGTGGTGTGCAACAGTGATAATTCTGTTTTTGTTAAAAATACTATTGTCTTATTTATTGATTATTTTCCTCTATATTTTTAATTATAATGACGAGTGATATGTTTTGTAGGAATACACAACACATTGCTGTAGAAAAATCCTAAGTTTTATTTTATTAATGATTA
The DNA here is from genome assembly GCA_034769895.1 of Magicicada septendecula. Classification (NCBI taxonomy): domain Eukaryota; kingdom Metazoa; phylum Arthropoda; class Insecta; order Hemiptera; family Cicadidae; genus Magicicada; species Magicicada septendecula. The sequence continues at coordinate 398,723,934 of CM068369.1, read as the reverse complement.
ACTATAGATGTAATGAAAATAAATTGAAATGTACTTCAAACGCATAAAAGAAATGTCAAAAATAAGTTATATAATAACAACCATATAAACTACGTTTAGAGACAACTTTACAACTATATAAAGCACTTACCTTCAGAATAGCCACAAATTTTTTTCTACACTGTTTTACAAATATATTCATTAGTACGTCATTTGATGTTACAATATAAATCTTTTTCAATTGTTAAAACGATTTTGTTTACAATCGATTCCTAGTCATCTAACATGTGGTCCAGAAGGAGTTGTTAATTTCATTGGTAGTTAAAATTCTTAATATAGTGTATTTGTAGAAGTGTTGTTTAGTGGGTATAGTATTAGAACATGGAAGCTGTGATATTTTTAAACGTCATAATTGCTGGCATTCTTACAAAACTTTTGTTTTAATACTTAATTAAATTTTGTGCCTTGTATATATTGTAATAAAACACAAAATAATTTAATTTATGTGTATGTGTAGTAATGTTCCACTTTGGAAACGCCAATTTGGTAACGTTCCTGGTCTTCGTTAAGCCTCCCTGTTGGGCTAGCCAATTTTGTATTAAAACAAAATAATCTGTGTGAATGCTGTTGTAATAATTTGAAATAAAAAATTATTTTTTATTTCACAAAAAAAAATTTCTGAAAAAATATTTTTTATGAAAATGTTAATCTTAATATTTAGGAACTAATCGTGTTCATTGTTTGTAATTAGAAATGAAGTGGTATTATGTTTATTCTTGTAAGAGTGTCACTTTCAGTAAAATTGTTAAAGGACAATCTGGTTAACTCCAAATCTAGTCGAAAGACGGCTCCCTTCTTCTTCTTCTTCTTCTTCTTGAAGCGTTCGTTGTTTCGTATATACCGCCTTTCGGTTAGTTGGTATGCTTGAATAATTTATTTGTTAAGCTTTTTAAAGAAAAACCAAATCCAAATTACAAAACAGCACGTTTATTAATAAAATAGTTATTTTGTTCGATAAGAATCGATGTTACAAAGTAGTATCGACTCACTCAGGACCGGTCGATATAAAAAGTTTACATTAGTATTATAAAAATATGGTTCTTTAAACGGTTATTTAAGATATAGCCAGAGAAGTGTATGGGCAGGAAAGTATAACACTTACAATTACAAAATGCCTTAATATTAAACAATACAATGTTATAATTAAAAATAATAAAAGTTACATATGATATTTATTAAAACCAACAGCAGCAGAAGGTCGTTCTCTACAGCTGACGGGAGAAGATGACGACAATTCCCCAAAATGGCCGACTGGCGCATGCGTAGTGTAACGTATAATCTGGATGAAAGTTTTGGTTAAATAAAGATGTCTTTTCTCCGTGTAAATGGTCTCCGCAATTGTATACGATTGTTCTGGATGTATTTGAGTGTCACTGGTGTATGGTGGAATAGTTCACTTGGTGTAAAATGTTATTATTGTGTTTATCTCACTTGGTCGATGTGTCTCGTGTTTAACCTTGACTGTTCGTCAGTAAATTGTGTGATATTGGTGTTATTTCGTTTAATTAGTCGTATGTGGTTCAGTTTAATGGTGTTACACTGTTCATATTTTAACTTCACCGGTCCACAATTAAAAAACAACTCAAAATAAGATTTTATGAAAATTTTCACCGAACTCGGTTTATAATGTGATTCGCCATTATAGGTTACTTCGAGCAAATAATTACGTTAAGTACACTCGTCAACGTATAATAATGAACTGTTCTCATTTCCTTAGTCTCCTGAAAGTCTTAGCTAATTTAATATATTTTATACATTGTTTCAAATTATCTTAGCTTCCGATACATTTTATTTTGATACATTATACTCAGAAAATAATTTCGTTATTAATTAACTGTACGAAATACTAAATACATATTCGGTTTCATTATTCTATTCTGCTTATTTTGATAATAATTAATATAGTGTTACAAAGTTTTCATCAAAAAATTATATTTATTACATTTCTGGAAGGTAGGCCTAATTTTATATTTCCTGTTCTCTAAGCAAATAATAGCCATTTTCCCTGATATAATTATTATTCTATTAAATCTGAAATTGATATAATTGTCTATTCTTACTTAATTTCTTGCAATTTAGTTTATTAATGATTGTTTTTAAATACAATTCATTTGTCTATGACTCCTCCTCTGATAATGTCAGTTAGTACATTCCATTTTTATGTATAATTTTATTAGATAAATAAGTAATTTTACTTATCTGTTGACCATGTCTTTATAAAGTATTATTTACATGGTATTACTGTATGTTGGGTTTACCTTGCATAAATATTGTCAGTTTAACTGGTTTATAGGACTAGATTTGTTAATTATTTCTGCAGTTTAAATTCATTATATGGCCTAGATGTGATGTGTTGCTATTTGCAAAATTTTTACTAATGTAGTTAGTTTATACCCTTCTCTGACTTTTTATCCTTATACACTTTATTAATAATTAGTTCTCTGACTGGTATATCAGTGATTATTGATTGTACAATTAAAATATAACACCTATCTCTATCAAAACTGGTACATTGAATAATACCTTTTATGTGTACTGATTATACCTAGTAACATAATTAAAAAACATTTTATAACATGGGGAATGATATCTACCTTTAGATATGGCATTCCTAATTTAAAGTAACAACAAAATAACATCTTATAACAATAATATTGCTTACTAATAAATCTTATTTGTCTAGTTAATATATGGAACAGGAACATAACATATTGGTTCCATATAATGGTTAACACTTTCTTAAAACTATTTATTGACAGTCTGCTCTGTATTTCCCAATTTTAAGGATTTATTCTCCATCTCTAAGTATAACACTAGCTATCTGGTTATTATTTCATTCTATGGAATGTTCTTATAGATTCAGTAGCATTTCATTAGCAATATTATTACTTCATATCAAATATGATACTGTTCAAAAAACACTTAAAGTTTATTCATTTGTACGGCAACTCATGTACCTTTTCAAAGTTTATTGGCTATAATTCAATAACTTACACTGGTCCATGGTTATTTATAAATATTATTACTAGTCCTTTTCTAGCTTTACAACATGAAATATTTAACCATGGGGGGACTGTGAAGATTTGTTCATATAAACTACACAATAACTTTTTTGGGTGCACTGTTACTTAATACTATTAACACTTTTCGTTTTTGGTCAGTTTTACATTGTGATATGGTTTTTTGGGGTGTTATACTTTCTCTTTGGACATTCATTTATTTTTGGGGTTTTTGGGTTCTCTCCCTATGGGGTTTCTATTTGGTATTGGTCGTCTCACTTCCTTTTTTCTAGTGGATCTTCTCAGGTTTCTTATTCTTCAGTATTTTTGGTCATTCTATATTTCTTCTTTCTTCGTTCTTCAGTATTTTTGTTCATTCTATATTTCTTCCTTCTTCTTTCTTCATTCTTCAGTACCATTTCGCGGTGTATGCTTTTGTTTCTTCTGGTCTGGTTTCTTTGTCGGGGTATCTTAATTGCCTGCTTCTATCTTACCTGGGTAATTTTGTTATTCACATTTTAATTTTCTGGGTTTTTAAATTTGTAGTATATATATTATTTGCAAATTTTTTCTTTATGTTTACTTTTCTTGTGATTATATTAATTAATAGTGCCTTTTAATTGATTCTCATCTGGATATTCCATATATTAGAGCTTTATTAATGATCATTGAGTAATTTATTTATGTGGATTATCTGTCATGCTACAATATAAGTATTTTCCTACATTACAGTGACACTACGGTGTTATTTATTTAGTATTCCGGAGTATGGAAGTATCAGATGCATTGCAGTCGTTTTAAAGAGCGTATGTTATTACAATAAAGTCCTTTCTCCACAGGCAGAAATTGTAATTATAGCAGTTCGTTAATTGTAATTATAAACGAAAAAGTAAATGTATATCAATTTTCAATTCAAGATTTATACGAGAATATTTTTAAGTAATTGCAACTAAGTTTAATTTATGTCCTAAATTAGCTATAATTAGTTGCTGAAACAACTAGTTAACTAGTCTGCAAACTAATCACAAGCGGCATCGATCTATTGTTACTGATCACATGCGCACCAACTAATACACCAAACACAGTTTACTTAAAAATGGAGCATTTCCGTAAACTGTTTAATTAGAAAATAAAATTAATGCTTCATCAAAATTTCACGAGTCAATCATAGACACTGTTAATTAACAATTATGGGTAAGTTTCTAAAACTGTTACACCGTATGTATATAATTGAGTGCCACGTGCTATTTGATAACACAATTCTGGTTACAATAATAAATATGTTAGTTGTTTGTTACTGTTTGTTACATTAATTATCGTTCAAAATATCGGTATGGAGAACCATACATAACTTCCATGTTCTAAGATTTATATTTAAAATCATTTTCGAAATGAAATATTACCATAGAAACTACTTCTTTCTACTTACTGCTTCAGCCTTAACCACAGTACTGTGGTCACTAACGTATACCACCTCACGTTATCGCACTCGATTTTCACTGATGATGGAAGTCGATGGCATTGCCGAAACGTCTGCTTTTGTAGAAAACATTGGACTACGTCCAAACACCCCGGAAAGGAATTTTAACAAAAACTATTTCTTTGTTGCCGATAACGTTGTACACACACACATATATATATATATATATATATATATATATATAATATGCATAAAATTAATGGCTTGTATAAGTTAATGTTTGATCTCCATTAAGTAGTGCTCAAGTTTCCAAAGTTTTAATATTATGATGTCCGTAATTAAAACATCAGAGCAGGTTTAGTGTGTATGAGGGTACACCGTGGACAAAAATTTTCAACATTTCCTATTGAGCGTTGCTTAGAGTAAAGCTGCGAATCTACAGTGTACGTTTCACAGAACAAACACGAGGAAAAGAAGGAGCGCTCCGAAGTCACTCACGGACCATCAGCATCTTGCAGAGGGTTCATTCCCTAAAGACGAAAATTCTGTCTATGAATCGTTCCTCTGTAAACACGTGCAGTTACACTGCCCAGCGATCCACAGGAAGCAAATCGCTATCCACGCTGGACAATTTTTCGGTTTGCACGCGTTATGTTGGTATGGGTTTCGGCACTTTCCATTTAAAAAGCGTGCAAATGTAAGAAAATAAACATGAGTGAGACCAGAAATAACGCGAAATTTGTGTGTGTGTGTGTGTTCCATGCCTTTTTATTGCAGTAATCATAATAATAAAATGGAAACGTAAACATTACATAATTGAGATATGCTTGCCTGGCACGAACTATATATTTTCTCTCATACATGATTTACATTAAAATGAAAAAATTATAATTTTATTGCCTGGCAACAAAATTATTTTATTTTCAACAATTACCATTGTTTTAAAAAGTTTAAATGAATTTTCAAATACTTTACTGTTGTTAAAACGTAAAAGGTTGCAGGTAAACTACACCTTCCCCTTAACCGATCTTCACCAAAATCAAAAGGCCTTGAGATCTCTACAATTCAGGGATGTATGCAAAAAATTTTTTGATTCTGTTTGAATATGCGGCAGTTACCGTTCGTCATAGAAAAAATTACCCTTGTTAAAACATAAAATGTTGCCGGTAAAATCCTCTATTCCCTTAACCGATCTTCACCAAAACCAAAAGGTCTTGAGAACTCTAAAATTCAGGGCTGTACGCAAAACATTATTTGATTCTGTTTGAATTTGCGGCTGTTATCGTTTGCCAAAGAAAATTACCCTTAATCAAAAAACACTGCTGGTAAACTACCCCTTTCCCTTAACCGATCTTCACCAAAAACAACAGGTCTTGAGAACTCTACAATTCAGGGCTGTTTGCAAAAGAGTAGTAGATTCTGTTTAATTTTGCGGCTGTTATCGTTTGACATAGAAAAAAATTACCCTTGATTAAAAAAAAAACTGTGGCTGGTAAACTACCCCTTTACCTTAACCGATCTTCACCAAAAACAATAGGTCTTGAGTACTCTACAAATCAGGACTGCATGCAAAATATTATTTGATTCTGTTTGAATTTGCGGCTGTTATCGTTTGCAAAAAAAAAAATTACCCTTGATAAAAAAAAACCGTTGCAAGTAAACTACCCCTTTCCCTCAACCGATCTTCACCAAAAACAATAGGTCGTGAGTACTCTACAAAGCAGGGCTGTGTGCAAAAATTATTTGATTCTGTTTGAATTTGCGGCTGTTATCGTTTGCCATAGAAAAAAAATCTACAGACAGATAGATAGACAGACAGACACACACACAGACACTTTTCGAAAAATGACTTTTTTTCATGTTTTGAGTGTAGTACAATCAGAATCTGCAATAATCTCGAACACTTTTTTTTTGCGATCACCATACTTCCATTTCCTTAAGGAACATGGAAGTAAAAATGTGTTAGTAGAAAATGTGAAAATTGCATGGGTATTGCTGTGCTAGCTTCAGTGAGAAGGTTATATGGGATTTGAAAAAAAGCAATGAGCAAATTTGGAAGAAAAACATCAAATGAAAATTGACCGATTAGTGTTCACTCCAAAAGGTTTTCTATAGACTGAATTTATACACTACTACAAGTGACAGAAAGTAAGGTGGCAAAAGACAGACCTAGAGTTTTCAGGCACAAAGAAAGATTGTGATGCGACATTACAATAATTTCATTTCAGAGTTTAGACATGGGCCTACCGAAGGAACTGACGAGACCTGGTCGATAGTAGTTCTAAGAGAAAAAAAACGTGCGCTAAAGAAGGATTTAAACAATAAGTTACCAGCAATATAGGGTTTCTTCTAGGGGTGCACAACATCATTAATTCTTTAAAAATTTCCTTAGACGTTCGTTGGGATTTTGGAAGGGTAACTGAATACAAAGAAGAGCAATCCGCCTGTGAACTCTGTACTTTGCGGAATATAAGGTAGTCATTGCGCATAATAAGAAAGACAAACGTTTTATTCTAGCGAGATTAGAAGAGGCGTATACGGGACGAAGGATAGACTAGAAATAAATTATTATAAAACTTACTATCTGGCAACAACCAAAGAGAATGTATAGAATCTGGTTGTGATTTATAAATAAGATATTAAAGACACAAGTAAATTTAAGAATATGAGATATAGTCCTTAATTAAAACTGAATTAAAATATTTCCTTACAACTTCCTTGGTGTAATGGTTTAGTCTCTGAACATTACAGATTTTAGGTAACGCGTTTATTGGCCGTTTATGTAGGCCTACAAGAATTAATGAAAAATTGTTCCACGTCAAGAAACAAGTAAAAATACACGCAAAAATATTTCAGAAGTTATGTTTATGATTATAATCCGCCAATTTCCGGCCTATTTAGAATGGTAATTTAGAATAACATTTGAATCTTTGTCTTGGATATTTTTAGAGAAAATTTTATTAATTTGGTAGACTCAGTGAACCTAACATAATCGCTGTTGGGGACTATGCTACTGTAACAGGAAATATTCGTCCAAAGTAACAATTTTATAACACACTGTTTGAATAATGCCCAGATAGGCAACCTGAGTGGAGTGTATGCTATACAGTCTGGCGATGCGTACGAGGTCGGCAATCAACATCGTATGGGATTGTCTGTATTTTTTTTAGGCGCCTTCAATTACGAGATTGTGTCAACGCATCACCCAAGAAGATGTAGAATTATCTCGCAACCCCAGCGGGGTATAAATACGAGCTCTAGGTGACCTTAAGGTTGTCTCACCGTTCACGTGAGTTCCTCAATTATGTCGGTGAGCTGTCCTCTGGGAACAACGTTGACCGCGATTGCAAGAGCCTCTGCCACGAGGCAAGGACCGATGATCTTGTAACTGGAGGCGGCCTGCTACAGTTATTACATATTTGTAAATTCGGATCAATTGAGAGAAGCTAGGAGGATCTGACCTTGAGTACGATGTAAACCACTAGAATTTACAACACTGTTTTTATTTAGTGTCTGTGATATACTCAATTTATGGAGGTTGCTTCTGGGCGTGTTGTCGATATGTCATCAGTTTTAACAGTTAACAATAGATTGTTAACACTAGATTCCGACTAATCAGTCCAGAAGCTTTAGATAACTATCATGACACGGGCCTTGTGGAGTAAAAACCGTAACTTAACGTAGGTTCTTCCTTGACCGAAATGGTAATAAAAGACCATTAAGCTAACGCTACTACAAATGCAAGTTGTATGTATTGTATTTGTAGTAGGTAAAATATTATTCCTAATGGTAAGATATTATACAGCAATACGTTTTTTATGTTCCGAGAGATGTGTGTGAGACATAACGTTTGCGCTTAGTGCTCGACCTGCTACCCACTGGAACGGTAACGCTTCACTTATACAAAAATATTAGTGTAGCGACGAGAGACAGATAACAAAGCAGAAGCAGGAAACGTAATTTGTGTTGTAAGAAATAAAGAAACAAGACAAGGAAAGAATAATGCAGAAATATTTTCTTGTATAACTTTGTATGTACACGATAAAAATAACTAGAACGTTTCCTTCATCAAAACTTTATTTAAATTCGAAGTTGCAAAGAACGGTTAACATATTTTAAATTGGACATACACAAAACTTTTCTCTCATCTGAAAGTTCTGAGGCAATATGTTACTTAATAATAATGACTCCTATGTGTACCATCGACGTAGCTTAGGAGTAAGCAGGGTAGGCTGCCTTATGTGAGCCGTACGGGATCCAATAAAGGCAGTGTGGCCAGCACTACGCTTCATCCACCCTAATATGTTACTTTAGTTACTTTTTTATTCATATAGACTACAATTTCTTATTTATAAATTTTATCTTTAATTATTTTGTTTTGTTTTGGCAATTAGATAATTATAGATCAGACTTAGTTTGTTCAGAATGTTTAACATGTAAATATTTAATTCGTATTGGATGATCACCTACAGCGTGGGACACAATATATAATTAAATTTCTATTAATTCTCAAGCATTAGATTATTAATATTGTTGGAACAGAATTATTATGTATGACTTGGTGTGGTGTAATCGCCAGTTCTATTTAGGATTAAAAAAAAATTATTTTCCAGTGTAATTTATGACCCACTGGCTCCTCTCCTGTTCAATATTGCCTTTCTGCCCTTCAGGCTATAGTGAATGCTGCCGAAGGGGACCGTCTTTAATAAAATGACAGTTACTTGCTTATGCAGATGGTGTTTTCATTATTGGTAGATCTCTGGTTTCTGCTAAAGAAGCCTTCTTAATGATGTGTGAAAAGGCACGCAAAGTAATTAAAAGAGACCAAAATAATGTTGTGAAATAAAGAGAAACGTACGCAGAAATACTTGTTTGGTCATTGTCTAGCTTACCTTGGTTCTACTGTCAGTGGAAACCTTGATAGGAAGAAATAAGGAGCAGAATTGCAGCCGGCAACAAAGCATACTTTGGCTTGAATAAAATCTTGAGGAGCAAGACAGTAAGCCAATCAACAAAGTTCAGGTTGTATAAGGCCATAATTAAACCAGTCGTACTTTCCGGCGGTGAAAACTGCATACTTATAGGTAGGCAACGGAGCTGTTGGACGAATCCAAAACAAAATTACTTGGGTGGATTTCAGTTCCATTTGAAAACATAGGATATGGCGGCAGAAAAAAAATATCGGTATATACATGACTTCCACGTTCTAAGACTTATATTTAAAATCATTTACGAAATGAAGTGTTTCCATAGAAACTACTTCTTTTCACTTATTGCTTCAACCGTAACCACAGTACTGTGGTCACTAACACGTTATCGCACTCAATTTTCACTGATGATGGCAGTCGACGGCACTGCCGAAACGTCTGTTTTTGCAGAAAACATTGGACTACGGCCAAACAGCCTGGGAAGGAATTTTAACAACAAACTACTACTTTGTTGCCGATAACGTAGTACACATATAAAAATTAATCCCTCCCCTTTCAACTATAATTTTCATTTATAGAAAATTACCCCCACTCCGTTCAACAAGCCTCTTCATTTATAGATATTTCATCTACGTTTCTACAGTGAAACGTATTAAGATATTCTTATCAGGAATCATTATTTTTCAAAATTAAATACTTTACTCTTGTTACAACAAAAAATGTTTCTGGTAAACTTCCTTTCCCCCTAACCGATCTTCACCAAAATCAATAGGCCTTGAGTCCTCTACAACTCAGGTACATATGTAAAAAATTATTTGATTCTGTTAGAATTTACGGCAGTTATCGTTCGTCATGAAAAAAATGTCTCTTGTTACAACGTAAAAAGTTGCAGGTAAACTACCCCTTTCCGTTAACCGATCTTCACCAAAATCAACAGGCCTTGAGTACTCTACAATTTAGTATATGTGTGCAAAACATTATTTTATTCTGTTTCAATGTGCGGCAGTTATCGTTCGTCATAGAAACAATTACTCTTGTTAAAACATAAAATGGGCCGGTAAACTACCCCTTTCCCTTAACCGATCTTTATCAAAATCAGTAGACCTTCATTCCTTTACAATTCAGGAACGTACAAAAAAAATATTTGATTCTGTTTGAATGTGTGGCAGTTATCGTTCGTCAAAAAAAAAAAAAAAAAAAAAAAAATTACCGTTGTTAAAACATAAAACGTTGCCGGTTAACTACCCCTTTCCCTTAACCGATCATCACCAAAAACAATAAATCTTGAGAACTCTACAATTTAGGGCTGTATGCGAAACATTATTTGATTCTGTTTGAAGTTACGGCTGTTATCGTTTGTCATAGAAAAAAATTACCCTTGATAAAAAAAACGTTGCCGGTAAACTACCCCTTTCCCTTAACCGATCTTCACCAAAAAGAATAGAACTTCAGTCCTCTATAATTCAGGGATGCATGCAAAACATTATTTAATTCTGTTTGAATGTGCGGCAGTTATCGTTCGTCATAAAACAAATTACCCTTGTCAAAACATAAAATGTGGCCGGTAAACTACCCCTTTCCCTTAACCGACCTTCACCAAAAACAATAGGTCTTAAGAACTCTACAATTCAGGGCTATATGGGAAACATTATTTGATTCTGTTTGAATTTGCGGCTGTTATCGTTTGCCATAGGAAAAAAATCTACAGATAGGCACACACACACACACACACACACACACACACACACACACACACACACAGAGGCACACACACAGACACTTTTCGAAAAATGACTTTTTTTCATGTTTTGAGGGTAGTACAATCACAATCTGCAATTATCTTGAACACGATTTTTTTTGCCATCACCATACTTCCTTTTCCTCAAGGAACATGGAAGTAAAACAGACAATTATATGCAACATAATATCATAATCTCAGCACTATCTCTTTTACTAAATATGCAGACTGAAATGGTTAGGTTATGTCATAATAATAGATGCCTGCTGGACAGTCAAAACAGTTTACAACGTTCCTCCTGGTGAAGTGCAACCTAGAGGAAGGCCTAAGGCGTTGGTGGAAAGACAGTGTTCTTGAGTGATCTTAAGAAGATGGGTATAAATGTCTCCTTTCCTCAGGACCGATGTGGATGTACGACAGGTGATGAACAGGCCAAGCGCAGTTACTTGCGTCTGTTGCTCTAATAATAAATTAGAAGAGGAATTTATAAAACATGATTTTATTAGACTCTGAAAATAACGAATGCTTCATTAAAATAGTTCTTGTAAATTATACGTTTGCGTTCATTCTAAGAAAAGGAATAAACGCAATAACGTAGACTGTTCCATCGGAGGCCCGCATAGTTTCAGGAGTTACGGATCCTGTTAGAGCTATAACTAGCCCAAATCACTGAAAACCGTAGAAAACCGTAAAAGGTATTAGCTTTTCACGTACATTTCTTTTAAAACTTTCAAAAGTGTTTGATAGACGAACATATTTAGGATGTGAGCGATAATGGAAAGCAAAAAGCTCACACAACACCAAAATAATGCCATACAAAGTCTGTATGTGTAACACAATGAAAGAGCAAAACCGAAAGCAAAACTAAGTTCTAGTGTTAGCCTGATTAATTGCAGACTACAACAAGGGTGGCCGCTATTACCTTCCATTTTCAGCTAATTTGTAAATTATGTCATAAAAAATTGGAAGATAATCCTTCCTATTGATTTACTATACACGTTACTATTTTCGGACGATCAGGTTTTATCAAATTCGAAAACACGTTTCCTCAAAAACAGGTTGCAGATCGCTGTACACTCTTCAAATATAATTGTTAAGACTAAAATCTTAATGAAATAGTTTTTAGATTGGTTTACTGAAAACTATTTTTTTACCAGCACAAACTGTTGTAATTAGCAAAGGCCTGGTTTAAGTTAGTAACTATGTAATTCAGCTATAATTTTTCCGTACGTGCGGCAACCCGTGGAGATTTCTGAAGCAAATAAGTAAGTCAATAAACGCATAAAAGTTCAGACAAGGTTATTGAACTTCCCATGCTGTTTTACGTTTGTGAAAATATGGCTATGATAAACAATCAATCCATTCCTATTTAAGAGGTTGAAATGAGATTCTTTAGACTTGTGGTAGGGGATACTCTTCATATCACAGAAAGAATGTTGATATATGGTATTAACTGCATATTATCAATACTACTAAAGAGAATTACCCAGTATCTACTACATGGTTAAAGGTTCTCAAACAAACGGATGAATTCTGCATCCCTAAGCGACTATATTGAAGTCATGAGCCAAAAAGACTGAAAAGTGTCGGACTAGCGACGAAGGGCTGGAATTATCATTTCTAGACTCTGTCTACTTGGGACAGGAACAAAGGTTTAGATACCGTAAATCAACCTTAGCTAATACATGGAGCTGATAATGAGGATGACAGTAATTAAAGTGGAAATAAATGATTTTATCATATAAAAGTGTTTTAGTCTACAGCTTATTTAAAATTTCCAAAACAGATCAAACTCAGTTTTGGAAGCAGATTTTCCTTCCAGTTCAATCGCCTGTCAGTACTAACACCTAAATTCTAACACTATTTCCTAAATTTTAAGTTGATTTGTAATACCTCACTCTGTAATAAGTTGTTACTAATGTAGAACAATATGCTTTTATAACACTAATATTAATTTATTACATAAACCGCGCATGTAATGTGGAAGTTGCACACAATTAGTCCTCCTACGCGTTGTTCAGTGACGAGAACAGCATTAAATATTACATTTTAAAATTTTTTAGAAAAGTATCTAAACAGAAATTCTAATCACCTTGTAGCTGTCCCGTGTGGAAGAGGTTAGAGATTGCCGTGATAACTAATAATTGAAGCCATTCACTTAAATTAATACTTGATAAGCTGTTTTAAATTGATTTTAGTACGTTTAGAGACTTTTATCTAGTACCACAAGAAGTGAGTTTCGTAATAAGAATCTCATACTCAACTAGATGAAAAGATTTTGGCTAATCCATAGATGTTTCTAACGTTTTAGCTAGTCATGTAACGTTCATACACTGTTTAAAAGAAATTGTATATAGCATAAAAAAAACAAACCACACTTGAGGTATTATTTGGTGCTTCCTAAATGCATCAAAAAATAGATAATGATTAAACTTATTTTCTCAATGTCTCACGCTTTTAAAATTTATAAACACTACAATATGAACGATTACATTGCTAAAAAAATAAAATTTAAAATGATGGGAAAGAACTGTTTATGTTACAAGGGTGCAGTAATGTTCCAGTATTATCATTTACGGACTCTGTTTCATAATAAGGCTCATTAAAACAATCAAAACAAAATTGCAATATATTATACCAGAGAAATGATCACATGTCAAATTTAATCGACAGTAAAGAAAAATATTTTAATGTTAATGTTACAGTGGTATATAACAGTTACTGTCTTCTAGTTTCGCTTTCTAGTATTTCTCAGATGAGAACTGTTAAACGATTTATGAAAGTTATCACTCTGACCAACTTTAATATTAAACAATTCGTTGCCTTCTGTTTTGAACGGCATCATTAAATATTCATACCGTAAAGGTCACTGATTCTCTGAGCTGTGATATTTGTCACAATTTTGAAACTTTCAGTCGACAATTTATATTTAGATTTTCTCTGGGTGCCGAGATTAAAAATTAACGTATCTCTAAAAGCAAAGAGCTTCTTACTCAGCTAAGAGCTGCATATCGAAAATATTAAATTAATTATTAGAGTTATGTGCACAATACAAGACAGCACTATGGACAAACATTATGCAGACTTTATCAGATAATGAAATTTTAAGTAAGCTCGGTTAGAATAAACACAGCTTTTAGAACTAACTTTCATTGACATCTAGAATTAAAAATAATTATATAATGCACAAATTTCAACGATAAACCATTTAATACCCTATAAAACCTAATAAACATGGATGTGTGTGTGTGTGATGCATACTTAAAAATAATTAACCCATTGCCAGACCTACCACTTGTTGATAAATTTTGCTGTTGAATACAAAGTAATTTTGTTTTAATAAAAACTGAACATTTAAGAAATTATCAAAATGAAGAACACAAATGATAACAACAATAAACTATCGGTATGGAGAACCATACATGACTTCCATGTTCTAAGATTTATATTTAAAATCATTTATTAAAATGAAATGTTTCCATAGAAACTACATCTTTCTACTTATTGCTTCAGCCTTAACCACAGTACTGTGGTCACTAACGTATACCACCACACGTTATCGCACACGATTTTCACTGATGATGGCAGTAGACGGCACTGCCGAAACGTCTGGTTTTGCAGAAAACATTGGACTACGGCTAAACAGCCCGGGAAGGAATTTTAACAAAAACTACTACTATTTTGCCGATAACGTAGTACATATATAAAAATTATCCCCTCCCCCTTCAACTATAATTATCATTTATAGAAAATTACCCCCACCCCGTTCAACTAGCTTCTTCATTTATAGATATTTCATCTGCGTTTCTACAGTGGATTATTATGATCTTCTTATCAGGATACTTTATTTATCAAAATTAAGTACTTTACTCTTGTTACAACAAAAAATGTTTCCGGTAAACTGCCCTTTCCCCGTAACCGATCTTCACCAAAATCAATAGGCCTTGAGTCTTCTACAGCTCAGGCACATATGTAAAAAATAATTTGATTCAGTTTGAATTTACGGCAGTTATCGTTCGTCATAAAAAATTTCTCTTGTTACAACATAAAATGTTGCAGGTAAACTACCCCTTTCCCTAACCGATCTTCACCAAAATCAACAGGCCTTGAGTTCTCTACAATAATTAACGGACGTATGTATAAACGTATTTGATTATGTTTTGAATTTACGGCAGTTATCGTTCGTCATAGAAAAAATTAACCTTGTTATCACATAAAACGTTGCTGGTAAACTACCTCTTTCTCTTAACTGATCTTCACCAAAATGAATAGGTCTTTAGTCCTCTACAGTTCAAGGATGCATGTAGAACATTATTTGATTCTGTTTGAATGTGCGGCAGTTATCGTTCGTCATACAAACAATTACTCTTGTTAAAACATTAAAGGTGGCCGGTAAACTACCCCTTTCCCTTAACCGATCTTCACCAAAATCAACAGGCCTTCAGACCCTTAAAAGTCAGGAATGTATGCAAAACATTATTTGATTCTCTTTGAATGTACGGCAGTTATCGTTCGTCATAGAAAAAATTACCCTTTTTAAAACCTAAAACGTTGCTGGTAAACTACCCCTTCCCCTTAACCGATCTTCACCAAAATCAGTACACCTTGAGTACCTAACACGTCAGAAATTTATACAAAAAATTATTTGAATCTCTTTGAATATGCGGCAGTTATAATTCGTCCTAAAAATTAAATTACCCTTTTAAAACATAAAACGTTCCTGGTAAACTACCTTTTCTCTTAACCGATCTTCACCAAAATCAACAGACGTTGAGTACTCAATAAATCAGGAAGGTGTGGTTCTCTATATCTTCGATATCGGTATGGGGAAAAATACATGACTTCCATATTCTAAGATTTATATTTAAAATCATTTTCGAAATAAAATGTTTCCATAGAAACTACTTAATTCTACTTACAGCTTCAGCCTTAACCACAGCACTGTGGTCACTAACGTATACCACCTCACGTTATTGCTCTCGATTTTCACTGATGATGGAAGTCGATGACACTGCCGAAACGTCTGGGTTTGCAGAAAACTTTGGTCTACGGCCAAACAGGACGGGAAGGAATTTTAACAACAAACTACTTCTTTCTATTTCTTTTATAAATTTGCTAACTGCTATAATTTTTATTGTTCGACTAAGCTTTTCGTCATCACTGACATCATCAGGTCTTAAACAACCTGATGATGTCAGTGATGACGGAAAGCTTAGTCGAACAATAAAAATTATAACAGTTAGCAAATTTATAAAAGAAATAGTAAGGATGGCTGCTAATTTAAACAATACGAAGAATAAACTACTTCTTTGTTGCCGATAATGTAGTACACATATAAATAAAATGTTGCAGGTAAACTACCCCTTTCCATTAACCGATCTTTACGAAAATCAACAAGCCTTGAGTTCTCTACAACTTAGGAACGTGTGCACAAAATTATTGGATTCTCTTTGAATTTACGGCAGTTATCTTTCGTCATAAAAATTACCTTTGTTAAAACATAAATGTTGCTGGTAAACTACCCCTTTCCCTTAACCGATCTTCAACAAAATAAACAGACCTAGAGTACTCTATAATTCAAAAAGGTATGCAAAAAAGCAATTGATTCTGTTTCAATTTACGGCAGTTATTGTTCGTCATATAAAAAATTACCCTTGTTAAAACATAAAATGTTGCTGGTAAACTACCCCTTTCCCTTAACCGATCTTCACCAATACAAACAGGTCTTGAGAACTCTACAATACAGGGCTGTATGCAAAACATTATTTGATTCTGTTTGAATTTGCGGCTGTTATCTTTTGCCATAGAAACAAATTACCCTTGATAAAAAAACGTTGTTGGTAAACTACCCCTTTCCCTTAACCGATCTTCACCAGAACCAACAGGTCTTGAGAAGTCTACAATTCTGGGCTGCATGCAAAACATTATTTGATTCTGTTTGAATTTGCGGCTCTTATCGTTTGCCATAGAAAATAGCCTTTTTAAAATATAAAACGTTGCTGGTAAACTACCCCTTTCCCTTAACCGATCTTCAACAAAATCAACAGACCTTGAGTTCTTTATAATTGAAAAAGGTATGCAAAAGAGTAGTTGATTCTGTTTGAATTTACGGCAGTTATCGTTCGTCATAAAAAAATTACCCTTGTTAAAACAAAAAATGTTACTGGTAAACTACCCTATTCCCCTAACCGATCTTCACCAAAACCAACAGGTCTTGAGTACTCTACAATTCAGGATTGTATGCAAAACATTATTTGATTCTGTTTGAATTTGCGGCTGTTATCGTTTGCCATAGAAAAAACCCTTGTTAAAACATAAAACGTTGCTGGTAAACTACCCCTTTCCCTTATTCGATCTTCACCAAAAACAATAGGTCTTGAGAACTCTACAATTTGGGGCTGTATCCAAAACATTATTTGATTCTGTTTGAATTTGCGGCTGTTATCGTTTGCCATAAAAAAAATCTACATACAGACACAGAGACACACACACAGACACTTTTCGAAAAATGACTTTTTTTCATGTTTTGAGTGTAGTACAATCAGAATCTGCAATAATCTCGAACACGATTTTTTTTGCCATCACCATACTTCCATTTCCTAAGGAACATGGAAGTAAAAATGGGCGACATTCAGATACATAAATAATAGGATGACTAAGCTAACAAAACTATTTAAAAACACAGAGATTAAAATAGCATAAAAACTAATAAAAATAATTTACAAAAACTAATTACTTCACGCAAAAAGATAATACAACAACCAATGGTATATACAAAATTTAATGCCAAGATTGCAATAAATGTTACACAGTACAAACAAACAAACAACTATAAACCGTTATTGTGAACATCTAAACGCCTACCAAAAAAAAAAAAATTAAGCCACACACATGCAATAAACAAAGGACATAAATTCCCTGGCATAACCAACATGGCACTAATAAAACACCACATAAGGGCACCATGAACATGAACATATGGGAAAATTTACAAATATACAAACACAAAAGAAATTAATACATGAACAAATACAAATCAATACAAAAAGGGCACAATTTTCTAAGCACTCAACATCGAAAATACTCAAAAAGCTAATACGTCCACTACAATTAAACACAATAACACCAGTATAAAAAAACCCCAACACAACACCCCAAATACAACAACCAACTCAAACACAAATATTCCTGGTTTTATACCAGGAAGGCTGCGGATGGGAACAATAAGTTTCCCGAAACAGGTACCAAAAAATGAAAAAACATCTTGAGGTGAAGTATTTATAAATAATAAATATAAATATTGTAACGAGACCCTGTATGCGGTCTTTACAAAATAAGATAATAAAGAGAAAATTGTATTTCAAAAAAAAAATTTTCAATAAAAAAATGTGTTTATGTTTTAATTAATGTCTGTAATTGTGAAATAATCCTGTTTTAATGTTCTGTTAAAAATTTTAATAATTAAGAAGGTATTTATTAATTATTGATCACTTCTGGAAGATCTGAACCAAGTCTGGAGTTAATCAGATTAACTCCGGTCAGCAATCGATTTATGATGTTTAGTGCTGGTCCAATATCTCACTGTTAATTAATATTTTCTTCTTCTTGAAGTCTCGTTGCATTAATAAATAAACCTTAAATTAGCATGTGAAATAATAATAGATACAAACAATTGAAATAAATGGATTTATTAACAAATTTAATAAATAATCGATTTTTAATCGATTGGGAGCAATTATCGACTCCGTGTCAGGGAATTATCGATTCGTTCATACAGTGGAAAAAAATTATTACAAGTATTATATAAAAAAGGTTCTTGGAGCGATTATATTAATAGTTATAGAAGGGTAACGCGAAAGTATAACATTAACAATTAAAGTAGTTTCCATAATTATCATCTAACAATATTTAAATAATTCTGATATAATGTTTAAAAAAGTTGAATCGTCAAACCATGTGTAGCTTCTGACGTCACTCGATGAGGAAGGCACAGAATCGTATTTTTTAAAGATGGCCGCTCCTAGGTATGGCGAGGTTATTGGAAATGTCGTCGTGTTAAAATCTCACAGTAAAATTACCTTCATAAATGTTCGAAATGTCCCCGCACTGGTGTAATCTGTCTAATAGGTTGTTTGGTGTGTTCTGAAGAAGTGTTCCGTGTATACTTGTGTTAATTATGTTATTTGATATGTGTTCACTTCTGTGGGTTAATTGCTCAAAAAGTGGTTATGATTTGTAGCGTTAATTATCACAAATATATTGTTTTACTATTTTAAATCACTAGTATAATGAATTTTGGTGTTAGTTTTCACTATTCTCGCTAACGTTTCTGTAGGTTTAGTTAGATAAATGTTTAATTTATTTAACTCTCGTTACACTGATATTAGAAGGTAACCGTAGTACCATTTTCTACACGGTTTTAAGGAACGATATCTTACACAAATATTCAGCTTGATATTCAACAAAAGACTACCCTAACTTCCTTCATGTTAGTCAAAATCTGGCCCAGTTAATCTTTGAAAAAGTATTGTTAAAATATTTTGATTTCCCATACACATGATACAAAATTACATTATATATGGAATTTATTTATTTTATTCATCACCTTCATGAATTATGAACCTTATCATTGGTTTAATCATCTCATTCCTTTAAATTGATATATTATAGTACATATCTGTTGACAGTTTGTGGAAATTACCAAATTTCCCTCTTTTTGGAAATCTAGGCTCAAAAATTGGTTTCCGCCTTCATATAATTGTTCTGCCATTTTAATTGTTATTAATACTATTATAATAAATTTTAATTAGTCATATTTCTCTTCCTTTCCTTAAATACATATAAATTGAACCTTTGAACTGGTTTTTTGTGTTAATCTCTGAATTTGACATTGCTCTTTAAAATTAATTAATTTATATATTTTGAAAATTTACAATATTTTAAGGTATATTTCCTTATTATCCCTTTAACTCATAGGATCATTCACAGTAGCGGTTAACTGATTTACCTTACCTAAATCTTGCTAGTTTACAGGAATTATAAGTGAATTAAATGGTTTATATGGCTTCTGTGAATTCACCACATGGCCTTGAGTTTAGAATTTTACATTTCTGTCTTTCTCAAATAAATTTAATCCTACTCCTCCTATGACTTTACATAGTTATTATTACATGAAAATAAAACGTTTTACAAACCCATTGTGAGGTGTAGTATCTGATTAATGCTATTGTTATATAAAAAATAATAATGAACATCATTCAGCATTCTAAGATTGAACATATTGCTGACATGGTTTGAAAACATACATTTAACTCCTTTTTAATTAACACAGCATACCTACTGAAACATTATTAATGGTATGTATGCTGTTATTTGGCAAACATAATTCATTTTAAACACATATAAATCTTATTTACTAAAAATTCTTATAAACCTATTGAGTTCATGGCTGTGAACAAATAGCCATTTTAAACATTTTAAAACTATGAACATAAATTAATGCCAGTCCTTTCTGGTCTAAACCATTATTATCTATTATTCCCTTCATCAGTAAACATGTCCACCCATACTCTAGTTACTATCATTTTTACAAATGTCTTGTAATAACAGAGTTACATTAAAATAATAAAATATTGGAAATCTTCCATTTTATTATTTTATGATGATGTGTATTATTGAATATAAAAGTTGTTATATAGCATATTGATAAGTCATAGTATCACTAACTTTAAGTTTATTGTATTTCCAAAAACACTTGCACAAGTTCACTTTCACTGGTGGTTCTGATATTTTGAGTCTTATTATATCAGACCAGACCTTTAGTAATCATGGACTGTTAAGACTTGTTTATTTCCTTTATCACACAATAGCTTTAGTTGGTTCACTTCTTATTTTACTAGACAACACTTTTGATTTCTTAATAATTACATTTTTATAGGATTTTGGGATGTTATACTTTCTTTTTAATTGTCCCTATGGGTTTGGGGTTGATGGTAGTTAATAATAGGTTTTATAACGGTGTTTCTTTCATACTATTTCTTCCTCTCTTCTTGTCTTCTTTCTTGTCTTTCTTCTTATCTTCTTTCTTGTCTTTCTTGTTATCTTCTTTCTTGTCTTCACTCTTGTCTTTCTTCTGGTCTTCCTTCTTCTTGTCTTTGGGGTATTTTGGTGTTTCACCACTCTCAAACTGATTCTCTCTTCATGATATTGTGTAATCTAATTTGTTTACTGCTCCTAATTTCCTGGGTAAATTCCTGATTTTATAATATGAGTTGCTTTTAATAATTTCTTTGATTTTTTAACAGTGGTTTTTATATAATGTATTGAGGATTTTTATTTTATTGTTGTTTATTCCTTTGATTTCATTAAATCTCATTCAATATTATATTAACATATGTGGTGTAATTAATTTTTATTATTTTATATGAATTAATAAATAGTGGATTTTCTGTCACGCTACAATATATATGTAGATGTATTGCGATGTACAAGGTCGCATAGATTAAGTGGCAATATTATTAGATATGGAATGTTTTGACTTTATTAAAGATTTCCATTAATTTATAGATTAAGTTACTACTAGTGTTCGTAACTACTGACAGACCTAACGCACTGAATCAGAGTTAACGATTACACGTTATAGAAAGCAACGAGACTGCTTCTTCTGAGTTCTAAGGTAAACTGATTTACATCCCTTCACGGATCAAATCGACTGATATATTAGCCAGTCTGATTAGTCAAACCGCTCCCTCATTCTTACGGCTCTAGTCTAGATAACATTTTACTTGTACGAAATTGCATATGGGCAATGTACAACTTGCAAATAAAAACATTATAATTTTATTGGATTTCTTGTGGGCGATAAAACTTTTTTATGAAAAACTCATATATTTTGTTTTTTATATTATTAACGAACATGGCTACCAGATAGATCTTATTTTTATTCTGGTGTTCTTAGGTTTAAACTGTTATTAACACATTCAATTTCTTTGAAAACATATTGGTAAATACTTTGAGCGTAGAACGCAGTAGTGAGATACCGTGCTAATTCACGGGTTTGTTTTGATTCCATTTTATAAGAAAAAATAGGATAATTTCATACTTCAGTACTGTGATAAGGATGCTTGTTCTCCATTTCTCTGATATTCTTCCTTTTCTACGACCTTGCAATAGTATATTTATTTGTTCATGGAACTTTTTTCTCTATATTCCAGGTTTTATAAATAATATTATCTTGTCCTATGAACTATTCTTTAACTTCTTTACTTCTTTGGTTTCAATTGTTTCATGTAGTTATTTATCGTCATCCAAATTTCTCTTTGAAGTCGAAACATGTGTTTTAAGTATTTCTTAGTTTTCCAATAGCGTTCTGACTTTTTATTTTTGCGTTCAACACACTCCAATTTTTTTTATTGTTCATATGTAGTGGTTGCGTGGCACAACGGGTGGCGGGGTAAGACTGGGAGGGGCTATATATCATAGTTAGAGTGCTGCTATCTGCGGGAAACTACGTCAACTTCATCAGTAGACAGCAGCCATTGTTTCGACATCGCCTGACCTCATTCCAGGGTTGCCAGGTGTGAGGATTTTTCCCACAGTGGCGAAATTTGAAGCCTCAAAATGGTAAGTGAGGAAATGGTGGGGATTTGTGTAAATGTGGCAAATTGGTGGCGATTTCAAATAATAAAAATTGTTAAATGTGTAAAGTTATAGTTTATGCGTATTTTAATAACTATTCAGTAAAAAAAAATATATTTTTTTCTTTTTTAAAGACTTTTCAAGCCTGATTGCCATAAATACTGAACCCCAAGTTTAGGGAACCACCAGGAGGGAACCATGGGCCTCCTGCTCTTGTAAACTGCCTTAGCAACGGTAATTCGTCAAAATACCTTAGTAAGCTAGTTGCACAACTAACATACTGGGATTCACAGGATTACCCAGTTATTTACAATAGCGCATGGATAAGTTAGAATTTATGACGACCGGCGTCAACAATGTTGGAAACAATCTAACTAAACTCCGGGGTGTTGGGCCGTGGTGTACTCCTGTTGTTACTAACAGACGTTTCAGCCTCTCCTCTGGATGCCATCTTCAGTGTGTAAAACGATTCTTTTGCCACAGTACTGTGGTTTCCTGACGAATACCGTGTCATTCACCGAATCGTTAGCGAATTGTAAATTTATTTGGAGAATTAAACAAATGGAAAGTTGTAACTATAGTGTAACGTGTGAATATTAAAACTCAAGTCTATACTGAACTAAGTGCATGAAAAGGTTTTCAAATAATATTGAGGCTGACATCAGCAGGTTAGAACATGTTTTTTATCGTACTTAAAACAAGTTTTTAATACTTATATTCTTCTTGTAATAGTATTTAAACATTTAGAACATATTCAGACGTTATAAAATGAGACATTCTGCATAAAGCAGACGTATTTGTGGCAGTGGGTTTTTTTATGGCTAAGTGGGGAAATTTTGGGTGGCAATGTGGGGAAAAGAGGACTTATTGACCTGGCAACACTGCCTCATTCCCACGCCGGATCCTGTGAGATTTGCAAGGTACGTACAATTTTTATACCGATTTGCAATATTTTTCTACTTTTAAGGCTCTAATATGTGTTGTACGTTGACAATTGTTCAAATGGTGTATATACCACTGAATAGTACGTCTTATTACCAACAAAATGGTGTGTTCACTGAACAGTTTTCATCTAGCCCTAACATAACCTGAAAGCGTGCTTGTGGGCATGACGGGGAGTGGCAAGACGGGGAGCTCCCCGTCTTGCCACTACTAATTATACAACTCACTACGTACTTATTTTATTATGGTTTTACCTTACTCCTGGTTTTGATTAACTACATAATAATGTCATATACGATTTAAAATATAAATGCTTTGAATTTTCCAACCTTTCCTAATTTCTTACAGGCTATGTATTATATGGTAAATAAAAAACGTAACATTTCCAAAATTAGTATCCAAATACTGTTTCAACAACTGGATATTGAAAATATATATTATATTTACCATATAATATAGATTATTAGGTGTAATCCGCATGCATACTAGGGTCGACGTGTTTTGTTTCAGATGGTTCGCAAGTATCAACGGAAAACCACGAGGCAAGAATGGTCACTGGAGTCCATGGAAGGAGCTGTGAATGCTGTTTTAGAAGCTCAAGTGGGTTCTTTCAAGGCTGCTCGACAATTCAACGTGCCGCAAACTACGATTGAACGACATGTGACAAAGAAACGTGCTAATCCTGGCTATGCTGTTGTGAAAAAGTTAGGACCAATCACTAGTGTGTTTACCACAGAATAAGAGGCAGAACTTAAAGACTATCTAACACATATGGAAGGACAGTTTTTTGCCCTAACTATTAAAGAACTTTGTGAACTTGCTTTTCAGCTTGCTGAAAGGAACAACATCAAACATCCGTTTAATGCCGCAGCCAATTCTGCTGGAAGAGATTGGGTAAAAGGTTTTCTTGCTCGAAATCCCACCTTAGCAATAAGAAAACCGGAGGCTACATCAGTCGCACGAGCGATAGGTTTTAACCAAGTTGCTGTAGGCAAGTTTTTCGATCTCTTAGACAGTCAAGTAGACAAATTGAAGTTTACTGGGGACAGAATCTTCAATTGTGATGAGACTGGTTTAACAGTCAATCCAAAAGGTCACACAAACGTTGTTGCTTTGAAAGCGCGTAGACAAGTAGAAACAGTTACCTCAGCAGAAAGAGGCCAGACTGTGACTGCAGAGATCTGTGTTTCAGCTTCAGGGTGCTACGTCCCACCGATGTTGATCTATCCCCGAAAAAGGATGCAAATAAGAGTTTGAGACTGGACTTCCTCCTGGTGCCTGGGCAGAAGTCAAAGAAACTGGTTGGATGACAAAAAAACTATTTTTGACTTGGTTTAAAAGGTTTATTGAATTTACTGGAGCTTCAAAGGAAAGACCAATACTTCTCGTATTGGATGGCCACAAAACGCACACCAAGAACTTAAAATTGATTGATTTGGCACGTGAAAAAGGGGTTGTCTTGCTTTGTTTACCACCACATTGCTCACACCGTCTTCAACCTTTGGATGTGGCATTTATGAAACCTCTGAGTAAGTTTTACGAAGATGAGGTAAGAACATGGCTTCGCATCAATCCTGGCAAAGTTGTTACGCTGCATCAGATCTCAAGTTTATTTGGCAAAGCTTTCATCCGTTCAGCTACCATGAGCACAGCAGTGAACGGATTTAGGAAAACAGGAATTTAGCCTGTAGACAAAAAAGAAAGTGATATTCTCCCATGTTCAATTACAGACATTCAGCCAGATCCCAAAGTAGAAGATACAGAAACTGAAGAATAGATGCCAGAAGATCCAAGAACAAGATGAAGAACATGCTTCGGTAGAACCATGCGATGGGAATAAAGCAATTGTGTCAAGATGTAAAACACCTGAAAAGTCACCAGCTGAAGAACAAGTGGCCGCTTCTTCTAACTTTCAAGTTATCAGCCCTGAAATCATTTAAGCTATTCCAAAAGTGGATAAAAAAAGCAAAAGAAACCCTCCAACAGACGTGGAAAAACTGTTGTTTTAACTGAAACCCCTTACAAGAATGAATTGGTTGAAGAAATTAAAAGAAAAGAATCGCCCAAAACTTTGCACCAAAACGAAAACGGTTCTCAAAGAGTTCTAATCAAACAAAGAAACCGAAAAAAAAACCTTACTGCCAAGGAAAAAGTGGAGAGCTGTTCTGATTTCTTAAACAAGCCTTCATGCTCAAAAGACAATAAAATGAGGTCGAGTGACAGCGAAGAAGATGACGAACAATGTTTATACTGCTACGACTTCTCCTAAGAAGGCTGGGTACGGTGTGCAGCATGTGGGCGTTGCGCCCACAACTCCTGCGCGGGGATAGAAAGTGAAGACGACGAGGCAATTCACATTTGTGTGCTATGCGAAAGTGATAGCCTAAATAAGATCCAAGAGACTTGATTGTGAAATTTACAAAATCATGTTTTGAAACCTTTTCATTTTTTTCATTACTGGATTATTCCAGAAGTCTTTATTTAAGCTTTAAAGTTGTATTAATGTTGGTTCCCCGTCTTACCCCGCCTATGGGGCAAGACGGATAAAATGTACTTTTTTTTTCAAATCAATATATATATATAACTAAATCTAATAAATTTTCAAGTTTCTTTGTATATTATTGTAGTTTAATAGTTGAATAAACAAACTATAATCAAACCGGTTTTGATTTGTTTATTTTTACCCATTTTGTAAGGGGTTAAAGTTAGCTTCCTCATCTTGCCCCACCTTCCACTATACTGAGTTCTTAAACTGTGATACTTTAACTAACATACTTGTCTCTTATTATAGCCGTATTATCATCAAGAGAATTCAATGTAATCCTTAAAATACACTGTACGAAACCTGGTATACCGTAAGTCAGTGAAGTCAGTATTCACAACAGCACAACAATATTTTTACAACAGTATTTCTTACCTTTTGTGCATTCATCCTAGTTATTAGAATAAAATACGTATATTAAATATGTTAGTCAATATAATATTAGATTTATTAGTATTCTTCAGAGATCTGTTTATATTTCCTGTGTACTATACGACTTGCTCATCCGATTGCTTGTTTGTCTTTACCTGTATCAGTAAATATGATTGTATTATAAGTCTTCTGAAATGTCTTCCTCGGTATTTCAGAGCATTTAGAGAGTTCAACTATACGGTTTTTTAAATTTTTTTAAGATTTCTTGGTCGCTAATGTTTATGATTTTGTAATATGACTGGTAACCTATGTATACATGTCAAGGTCAAATTTTTCTGTTGTTCTCTATTGTTTAAACCATGAACAAATTTTTCTCCAGCCGCAAGGACGCATATTAGTTCTCTGAAGATATGAATGGTGCTATTTATAGTTATTGAGTGCATTGTCACATCAGAACACTCGTAACGTTAATGTTGGTTAAAGGAACTTTCTTACAATTGCGCTTTTTTTGCTTTATTCGTGTTTAGTGCAACCCGACCTAAGAATTGTTGTCACTAACACGTTAGGTGTCCCTTGTGTTTGGTTGCCTTTGAGTATTCTTAATCCCTCTGGAGATATTGTTCTACAGTTGTTAAAACAATCTATTCTGTATTACAGTCTGCCTTCCCACATCAAGGCCTGCCTTTAATTCTGACATCTTCTGCATCGCCCTTTTCTGTATACTTTGACTTTACTTCACCCACGTCCTAAAAGTAGTGGACTCTTCTACTTCTAAGTTTTGGGACACCACATTCATGTATTTCTTTATTTCATGAAGTACGTTGCTTTGGTCATTACGTGCGCTTACTGTTTGTTTCTCCGTCGGTGGATTATTTTTCGGACTGATGTATGTTTCAAAATCTGCTTACTCAATGTACGTCTTCGTGTATCACATATAATTATCTAGATGTTCAGCTTTTATGATTCTTTCAACTACACTTTTTGTTGAACCTAAACAATTTTCTTCCTACTGCATTAAAATTTAGGTGTAGAAATTTGAGAATTTGAAATTAATCTTAAGAGGAATATACTTCCTAATAATTGCTATAATTGTACTTGTTGTCGTATGAGACTTATTCTGCGTGTTTTGTAATCTCTTCCGGTTCCAGGGTCCGACGAAAGGATGGATATACGTAAACGAACTTCGCAAAATTATGTTAACTTTAGCATTGTAATGTACTTCATTTTAAATATTTTGAAAGGAAAGGAACGTAAAAACCCGTTGAGTAGATTAATATGCAAATACATAAACATATACATATGAGTGTGTGTGTCTGTATAAATGCATGCTTGAGTGTATGCGCATATTCGTGTTTGTCTGAATTCTGTTTGTTTCCTTCTTTGTAAATGCTATTCTATCGCATTACCGTTTCGTCCCTATATCTCAAAAGTCTAACATGTACTTATTTTTTCTTTTATTTTTAATCATAAAAACATTCTCCTTGCGTTCTCTTTAACTCACATATTATGATGACGGAGAGGTAGCACTAACAGACACCCACTTGCCGATTAACTCATATATTATGATAACGGAGAGGTAGCACTAACAGACACCCACTTGCCCTTTAACTCACATATTATGATGACGGAGAGGTAGCACTAACAGACACCCACTTGCCGATTAACTCATATATTATGATAACGGAGAGGTAGCACTAACAGACACCCACTTGCCGTTTAACTCACATAATATGATGACGGAGAAGTAGCACTAACAGGTACCCACTTGCCGTTTAACTCACATATTATAATGACGGAGAGGTAGCACTAACAGACACCCACTTGCCCTTTAACTCACATATTATGATGACGGAGAGGTAGCACTAACAGACACCCACTTGCCGATTAACTCATATATTATGATAACGGAGAGGTAGCACTAACAGACACCCACTTGCCGTTTAACTCACATAATATGATGACGGAGAAGTAGCACTAACAGGTACCCACTTGCCGTTTAACTCACATATTATAATGACGGAGAGGTAGCACTAACAGACACCCACTTGCCCTTTAACTCACATATAATGATGACGGAGAGGTAGCACTAACAGACACCCACTTGCCGATTAACTCATATATTATGATAACGGAGAGGTAGCACTAACAGACACCCACTTGCCGTTTAACTCACATAATATGATGACGGAGAAGTAGCACTAACAGGTACCCACTTGCCGTTTAACTCACATAATATGATGACGGAGAAGTAGCACTAACAGGCACCCACTTGCCGTTTAACTCACATATTATAATGACGGAGAGGTAGCACTAACAGACACCCACTTGCCGTTTAACTCACATAATATGATGACGGAGAAGTAGCACTAACAGGTACCCACTTGCCGTTTAACTCACATAATATGATAACGGAGAAGTAGCACTAACAGACACCCACTTGCCGTTTAACTCACATAATATGATAACGGAGAGGTAGCACTAACAGACACCCACTTGCCGTTTAACTCACATAATATGATGACGGAGAAGTAGCACTAACAGGTACCCACTTGCCGTTTAACTCACATATTATAATGACGGAGAGGTAGCACTAACAGACACCCACTTGCCCTTTAACTCACATATTATGATGACGGAGAGGTAGCACTAACAGACACCCACTTGCCGATTAACTCATATATTATGATAACGGAGAGGTAGCACTAACAGGCACCCACTTGCCGTTTAACTCACATAATATGATGACGGAGAAGTAGCACTAACAGGTACCCACTTGCCGTTTAACTCACATATTATAATGACGGAGAGGTAGCACTAACAGACACCCACTTGCCCTTTAACTCACATATTATGATGACGGAGAGGTAGCACTAACAGACACCCACTTGCCGATTAACTCATATATTATGATAACGGAGAGGTAGCACTAACAGACACCCACTTGCCGTTTAACTCACATAATATGATGACGGAGAAGTAGCACTAACAGGTACCCACTTGCCGTTTAACTCACATATTATGATGACGGAGAGGTAGCACTAACAGACACCCACTTTCCGATTAACTCATATATTATGATAACGGAGAGGTAGCACTAACAGACACCCACTTGCCCTTTAACTCACATATTATGATGACGGAGAGGTAGCACTAACAGACACCCACTTGCCGATTAACTCATATATTATGATAACGGAGAGGTAGCACTAACAGACACCCACTTGCCGTTTAACTCACATAATATGATGACGGAGAAGTAGCACTAACAGGTACCCACTTGCCGTTTAACTCACATATTATAATGACGGAGAGGTAGCACTAACAGACACCCCACTTGTCGTTTAACCACTTGTATTACAGTTAATCATTAGAGAATTAGCCTTTTCGAGAGTTAGTCTTTTGACAGGCATTCTGCTCATTTAAGACGTTGGTTCTTCAATCAAGCGACAAAGTTACGTTTAAATGACGTGTCCGCTGACTTCTTGAAGTCACGCAAGAATCACAGTAGTTCACTCTAGACCAGTGTGACCTAAAGTCCATCTAAAATATGTTGTGCAAACTTTATTTCAGGCAAACAATTACATGTTAAAAAACATACTTTATTCAGTAAGTTTAGTTTCAGTTAGTTAGAAACATTCCTGACTGGTCAAACATTTCTAACATTCTAGTCAGTCAGACTCTTTGATTAGAGCATTCTTGTAATTATGTCTATTCCTTTTGTAAACGTTAATTACTTTCTATTTCTATTAACCACCGGTCCTTAAGGTCTCATCAAAATTAAATTCCTTTGTGTCGCAATAGATTTGTCGGAAGAGTGGATAAGGAGTTACTCTAAATAAATAACAGTCTAAAATATTTGTGGATTGTATTACGCGTTTACAATATTACATAGTAACTTTGTAAACTAACAATACGTACATAAACAACGTTGAGGGCTTGACTGGTCAAAATGAAATGTGTATATATCATATGCTTCTTTATAAAATTTTACGTCGCAAAATGAAAGGAAAAATACCACACGTCACATTACATTTATCCAGAATAATACTGAACTAACAGGACTAGGGCACACGAATTTCAACGTGCTACTGAACAATAATATATATGCCGGTTAGTGGTGTACTACATAAATATGCTGTCTGACATTTAGGTTGTGTGCTATTCTTGTGACCTGAAAGTGTTGTCCTTAATGCATTTGCGGGACGACAGATAACAGTACGTTAAATATTGACAGAACTAAGAAAATTTACATTGTAGCGAATTTTTCTGCGATATAATTTGTTTTGTTGTCTAAATGTTTTGCTTTATTTCATTATCTAAAAACATTTTACACAATTAATAATCAAAATATAATTAATTCACTACCGACTCGGAACACAATTTTTTTTTTATAGGTAAAAACGTAAAAGTTTTACCTTATAGCCTGAACCGGTTTTCGCTTTTAAAAAGCTTCTTTAAAAGTGTTGAATTCTTTAAGAGTCGGTGGTGAATTAATTATATTTTAATTAATAATTGTGTAAAATGTTTTTTAGATAATGAAATGAAACAAAACATTTAGACAACAAAACAAATTATATCGGAGAAAAATTCGCAAAAATGTAAATTTTCTTAGTTTTGTCAATATTTAACGTACTGTTATCTGTCGTCCCGCAAAGCCTTTAAAGAAGCTTTTTGAAAGCGAAAACCGGTTCAGGCTATAAGGTAAAACTTACGTTTTTACCTATAAAAAACTGTGTGTTCCGAGTCGGTAGTGAATTAATTATATTTAGTTTAGTAACGGACATACCAGAAATCGAAGAATTATTAATCATTTAACATATTTAATATGCTTTATTTGATTTTTGTACGCCATTTCCCTTAAAAATTAATATGAGTAGATGAGATCAGTAAGTCAATAATTTACGTGTAAAGAAAAACATGGATGCGCATACAATTACCACAAAAGGAACATTAGCTTTTGAAACCAAAAAATCGCTTTTGTAACAAAAATTTAACTTCATCTGGTAGACACATTAAACATTAATTATTGCAATGATTCCCAAGCGATGACTCTATGCAGTGAAGCCATTACCTAGAAATGCCGTAAAACTTGAGAATTAATATATTGAAGGAATAATACTAATAGTATTAAGTACTTTTCCAGAGAAAATAGTACTAATATTACTGTCTAGATTCTTTCATATTTTATAAAATTATATTTAAATATAAGTTCAATACAACACTAAAAACAAGACTAGTAGTCTTGAGACGTAGAATTACAAACAATTTTTAAAAGATGTGAGGAAGCCAGATGGATATCACTCTTTTTTGGTAATAAAGTACAAACGTCAAATCATTAAATTAGTCATACTTATTTAAGTTTAGACGAACCTGAATACATTTAGTCACATGTTTTATAAATAGTTGAAACATGTTTGGGCTAATTACAATGTTATATTTCTGGCTACTTTACACTGTTCCGAATATTAAACCGTAAAATATGATTGGATCAGCTTTTTGGGCACTTGATATTAGTATTAACGTAAACTTAAATGTAATGCGTAGAATTCAAAAATAATACTTTGAATTTTCATTATATGGTAATAAACGTGTGTTTACAGAAGCAAACAGGAGCATTACTTGCGAAGAGTATTATCTTTAGCCCGAGCAGGATAAAAATACTAGTACGTGCTACATTCAGGTATGTTATCGACTGTAATATATAAGAGAACAGGCAAAAAAGAAAGCGTGTACAAATAAAATAACAAACGTGTTAGGAAATTTTATATTAATCATTGTCCACGTTCACACAATTTTATGTAATTTAATTTCAAGCAAAATTAAAGTTCACGTAATGTGTCCCCACTTTAATATTCAAAGTTACTATTCCTCTTTTGAAATGGTTTAGGGTTGTTGTAATTCGGCTACACTATTTTAGCCACACAGTGTGTCTATCACTTTGTTTACTGAAAAAGATACCCAAATAATTCAAAATTGAATCAGTAACTCTACTTAAAGTAAACAGTCGCCAGGAAGACGCTTTGTATATGTTATCCTTGTAAAAGGGGTAAAAGGGTGCGCTTTTATAGATCAAGTTGCGCGCGATGCATGTGCTCCATATAGTATCAGAATAAATATTCACTGATTCAATATATAAATCCTTGCTGTTTGTAACCATTCCGGGACTATAAGTTTCTCATTACCTCTCACTCCTTTTTCTTCTTGCTTACTGAATGTAACGGTATTTCTGAATAGGTCTATATGTACCACCGGAATAGGTTAATATAGTTTTTTATCATGTGGTTAACAATACATTATACATTTTTAAAGTAAAAATTATTAGGAAATTAAAAACATTCAAAACCCTAATATAAATATTAGGTTGGTGCCGCGTAGACCCTCTATCTATATTTTAATTTTGAATTAACTGTGATACCTCTAAAATGATGCAGTTTTTAATTTAATAAAAGAATATTTAATAATTAAACCACACTCAGTCAAAACCAGGAAAATACAGATCTTAAAGTATTAAAGATATTTAAACTTTAATAGGTGCACTATCACTGTCTCCCCCTCTATCTCCCTCTATTTCTCTCTCTGTATCTCTCTCTTTATATATATTAAAGCTAACAAAATTATTTAACAAAACACATACATAAACATGGCCGACAAAACTAATAAAAATAATTTACAAAAACTATATAACCCACACAACAAAGATAATACAACAACCAATGATTGCAAACCAAAATTACCAAAATTGAATACCAAGATTGCAAGAAATGTTACATAGGACAAACAAAGAAACAACTGAAAAAACATTATTTTGAACATCTAAACGCACACAAAAATCCAGAAATGTATAAATCTAATTTGGCCACACCTGCAATAAACACTTGGCATGAATTCCCAGAAATAACCAACATGACACTAATAAAACACATACCACACAGACACCATAATGAATTTTGGGAAAATTTACAAATATACAAACATAAAACACAAAACAAACTAATACCTGAGCAAATACAAATCAATGCAAAACATGACACAATTTTCAAAGCACTCAACATCGAAAATACACAAAATACTAATATATACACCACAATCACACACAGTAATACCAATTTAAAGTGCCAAAGGCCAACAGGAAACCACAACAACAACCAACCAACACACAAGTACTTCACAAGACTCAAAATTAGGAAGGCTGAGGATGGGAACACACACACACACACACACACACACACACACACACACACACACACACACACATCTGTCATTTCTTATCTGGCGTTAGAGTTCTATTTGAGCCTTGGTCTTTTTCGCTACGACACGTCACTGATGGTCACGGGCTCGTGCAAATTAACATTTGGAATATCAAATTCATCCAGCCACCTTATTTTGGGTCCGCCACTTTTCCTTCGCGTACCTGTGTGTCTAGTTTTAAAACTGGTTTTGCTCTTCTTCATGCGGACTATATACCCAGCCTAATTTAACCTCATCGATTTTCAAATGCATTACCGGTAATCCTGTATTTCATGTAGTTCTTGGTCGAAACGCCGCCACCAGTAGTCGTTCTCACATGAAGCTCCAGAAATCCTCACCAAGACCTTCTCTTCAAAGATGTTTACCTATTTCTCTTTATTTCTTTTTAGAAAGTCCCCATATCTTAGAGCTAGAAGTTAATAAGAGGGTTTTACTAGATTATTATAGATAACAAGTTTTGTATTCCTAAACTAGTATGCTCCCTGAGCTGCTGAACTCGCACGCTAATTAGAAAGAAGTATGTTTATTATTACGTAAATATTCTTATAAGATAATTTTCTAATTATGAGAAAAATTACAACAATTCCGATTTCTGTACTATTTCTTTAGTAGCCTAATTATTGTGGAATACACAATCATACAATGAAGACGAAAAATTTTAAATATACAGATTTGAGTTACAATTCCTTTTAGTCTAATACCCTACTGGATTCTACATTTTTTTAAATTTTTGAACTATTTTTAGATCCTAATATCCTAAAAGTTTGAAAATTTTAAAACATAATACTACATTCAGATGTATTTAAAGTTCTCTTTAATATGATATTCACTTGAATATTTGTAAGTTAATCAAATTTTTCCTACGTGTTAGGGAACGTTGTAGGCTCTGATGTCAAAAATGTTAGTATTTTAAAAAATTAACACGATATTCTGAATGTGATTTAAATTCCCTTTAATTTGACTCTCTACATAGGCTTTTGCGATTTATACAGTTTTCATCCCTAAATTTTTTCCTCACATCCCACATTTGTAAAGGAATCGATCTTAAAAACAGTATAGTTCTGTGGCGTGAGAGTATGGACATGCGTGCCAAGTTTTAGAAAAATTGGTTGATTCGTTCAAACGTTATCGTGCGACATATCGAAACATATATATAAATAGATAGATGGCACACAGTGTGACAAGTGCTAAACGATAAAGACAAAACTGAAAAGTCACTCGTTCGATAAAATAACAATTTAATGTGATTTTATAGACCTTAGTAAGTCACATTTTTTCCTACAAGTCTTGTTCTAGGTTTTGCTGGTACACTATTTTTGAAATTAAATAAAATCTTATTGGTCCATGACCAGTCCTCAATTAATGTTTTCTACCCTGTAAAACGGCAGGAAAAGATTAGTTGACGCTGTTGACAACAAATGGCGTGATTATTCTCAGAGCTTCCTGTGCTTCTTAGTACTTGATTAGACTTTTTTGTAAGAAAACACTAATTATCATATAAGCTTCTGTATCGCCAAAAATATTTTCTCCTGTGTCATCCTGCTTCCTCACAAGAAAGTCAAAATCATTAGGATAATATAGTATCTGTACTAGTTTATATAGACAAGTATGTAGGTCCCACTTCTCTGCTGACGTCTTAATAACATATTCTAATAGAGTATTAAACAAGAAGGTCGTCAGATCATATCTTTTGAAAACCCATTTTCTATTTTTGGTGTTAATGAGATATTTCCAGCTGACCTAGCTAAACAATTTATATATATCATTGTCCGTTTGATTAATCTTATTAGTTTTCTGGTATAATTAGTTATTTATTACTATACATAATCGTTTCCTTGTTATTGTTATAAGCAGACTTGAAGTTTACAAAGTACTCGGCTCATTTTTCTCTACTAATAAATGTCCTAGCGTAAGAATTTGGCTAATGACAAACATCCAGTTCAACAACAAATTTTTTATGTGACGACTATCTTCTACATGAGGAACTAGGTATTTTGTATGATTTATTTAGCAGATAATATCGGATTGGCCACTAATGTGTATTTTCGTTGACGACTTGATTTAAAATTAGTATTTTCCTTGGTATCTTTCATACAGGGGTAAGGGGGATTGAAAAAAACGTAAAACGTCATATTAGTTGTCGGTTTCTAATTCCATGTTTATTTGCAACAAACACCTTTAAATACTTTATCAGTTAGCATTGAGTAGTAGACTACATGATATTCTAAAGAAAATATATGTATTAAAATGAAACAATAACTACAGAACTTCTGATCGTAAGGTCTGCTGGTCAGATCGACTACTGAGAATAATCCTTCTTTTTAAAGCTAAGTTTACATATAATTTTGTTCCATGTTGTTTATGTGGCCCTATATAATCTTTTGCTGCGTTATTGTTACTATAAATTACCGGAATGTTTTATTTGTTTCAATTTCTCTGTACATCCTCAAAATATGTAGTTTATATATTCTAAGATGACTAATTTTGTGTCTAGAAGGGATCATTCTCACCATCATTTTTAAAATTAATTATTCATGGAACGCTATTTTATACAAAATATTTAACTAAACATCTGTAAAATATAAAGCTTGTCATTAAGAATTCTGCTTTGCGAATTGTTAGGGTTAAGTTTCTGGGAAGAAAGTATAGGCTTCTGCATTTTCATCTTCCCTAAAGTAGCTTACTCGTCTATTTCTAAGTTAGCGGTACTACTATAGTATCACCAGTAGTTCAGAAGTTCAGTTACCTCCGTTGTAGGCTGCACATTAAGTACTGCGCTAACAAAACATTTCATGCTGAATGATCTGCCGCAGATAAAACTAAAAAAATAGCTGCAATGTAGACATCGTATTGAGAAGATTTAGCTGTTCTTAGAATGGCAGAAATGTAATTTCTGAAGTTTTTGGTTCAATAAAAATGGAGAATTACAGAGGAATATATACATGATGACAGTTGCCGTCAGTTGAATCAATGTTGTTACACAACTATATATTCTACCCCTCTCTCTACTCCTCCACATCATCATCATCATCAAGAAATCCAGTATAGCAGGATTCAGTGGTGGATGTTGCCAGGTTACACTATGTAACTGAGTATGCATAGAAGATACATTGTAATAAAACTTTTAAAGTAAGATAATATAAAATATTCCTAAACTTTCTAGCAACAAGAAAAAGGCAATTATTTTTTAGTAATTTATTATGAAACACGATTGATTACACAAACGGAAATGTAGGACAAGAGAAAATTATAACACATTGCAAAGAACATGTCAATGGGAAGATTCAATCAATGTGAGTACAAATTTTCTTCTTTAAAGAGCGTTCGGAGATTCTTTGTAGCGTTTGTAGTATTATATTTATGATTATATTCTACAAATACGAGATACATTCCATATGTGTGTGTGTGTGTAAAGTATACAAGCACATGTTCACTTATGTGAAACAAATGCTAATTAATGAAAACAGACTTTGACATTACTCAAGCTGCTAAAGACAGAATGAGGGCACCATACAATGGAATGCAACCCCCATCGGTGGGAGAAATGTGAAGAGGTTCACCAGTGGCAAATATCAAAACAATGTCTAAAGGTATAAATAACGACGCTAAACTGGGCAGAAGCAATAAATTTAAATGTTACATAACAGCACACCTACTCTGTACATTTATCTGTTTCGTGTTGTATGTAATTTAAAGTAAAACAATTAAATATTCAATTGTTTTCTGGATATAATACTGTGTTGGACTACAGTAAGTTACCTCTATAATAATGTTGTGTATAAAAGATACATTTTTAACTTCTGTTTACTTGTTTTGTAAATATGTTAGATTTATTTTCGCCATATTTATGAGATTAGTCAATAATATTTTTTTCATATTATTATTGCTATCATTCGTTAATAAATATAATAATTTTTGTTTTAATACTTATTATTTTGCGTATTTAATTGAAGACTTTGTCTGTATCTGTCGACATTAGATGTATTTTTACTTTTAACAAAGATAAGTTTAATTTTTTAACTCCTAAAGAACATGAGAGGAAACCAAACATTTACAGCGATGAAAAGTTGTATTTATTAAAATTATTTGATGGTAACCGTTTGACTCAATACTGTACGCCATTATTATCATCATCGTCATCATCATCTATGTCATCATCGTCACAATGATCATCATTTTCGTGTATTAAGTACATTTTGGTCGAGTCCCATGATTATTCAGTTATACCTAACATCCCCTTTTTTCTGGGTTTTTTCTTCCTTTTAGTGAAACGTAGTATATTGCATACTATTCATACATTCAGACAATGTATGGAACCATATACTGTTTGCGAACGTTTAGCCGTGCTGAAAACTGACCGAATTGTATAAAAGTGCTTGGTTCAATAGGAATTTATATGTTAATATAGTTTCCGATAAGTCAGTAACAAATCTGATTAGCCATTTAAGTTAACCAAATTCTATGTGTTCACCTTTCTCGTCATAACATTTTGGTATTTTCATTTTCCTCTTAGTTTTTCTATCTCTTACATCTTCGTAGTCAGAGAAGTAAAATGAGTACTTTACTTCATTTCAGAGAACTGCGTACACGCATGGTGATATCTGTCATAAAGTAAAATTCTATTCTTCAATTGTAAACGCGTTTCTTTTGATTAGCATCTACAATTTACAAAACATTTGAAGGTCCTCTGATAGTTTATGGGAAGGCTTATATTTATAGCAAATGTTGTGAGTACAAAAGCTGTTACGGCGACCCTTCGGAACTAATAAGCGTAGGCCTACGATGTATATCTTCATACATGTGAGAGAGCAGTCGTGCACCTCACAGTCGAATACGCGCAATACCCCGGTGCCGCTGTGACGTCACGACAACCCAACGCTCGCTTTTGTCTTATTTAATTGGCTATTGGTAGACACCACGTATTATTATATGCCATTCTTATTATTGTTAGTACATTTTTATGTTTATTATAGTATGTGTTATGATAAATATGAATTTAAATTTTAAGG
This sequence comes from Magicicada septendecula, assembly GCA_034769895.1. NCBI lineage: Eukaryota > Metazoa > Arthropoda > Insecta > Hemiptera > Cicadidae > Magicicada > Magicicada septendecula. The sequence goes on along the minus strand of CM068369.1, from coordinate 398,685,060 downwards.
TATCACGTTAAAATACCGTGCTCTGCGATTGTGGTGGGATACATAATCACACTGAGATTGAGATGTGATTTTGCGTGCGTGCGCGTGCGCGTGCGCGCGCGCGCGTTTGGGTTTTGCTTAGATAGCAACGAATGTCAGCTCGTCAACAAAATGTGCATTAGCAAACAAAGAAATAAAACCAGTGTATCGAAACTTAATATAAAAATTAATATTAATGTAATTTTATTATTAAATATAGACTTAATAATAATAATAATAAATATAAACATATAATAAAACACACACACACTCACACTGACATTTCCCTAAAGATAACCCCATACGCAAACAGTGGGTTAACTTTTGTGGGAGGAAGAATATATTTAATTCCAAGGCAACACCTGAATTTTTCTAACATATTTTCTCTATGCGACTCTGCAAACATTTTTAATCGGAATTATTGAACATTCCGCAAAAGCATGTTTTAAAGAAAAATGGCTATCCCTCTTTTGCAGTTAGAAAGGACTAATCGAGTGCTGTCTAATTCAAAGCAAATAATGTGTAAACAAATAATAAGGTTTTTGCTTGCACATTCCACTCACATGCCCTTCCTGATATCACTGAATAAAATGATAATGAACCGGATGGGTGTATATTAAGTACTATTCAAGATTCAAAAGAATCAAATTTCAAAAAATGTTCTTCCCTTAAAATAAAATTTTCTTAAATGAAAGTAAGCCCTCTGGTCCAGTTATTACAGTTTGAGGGAAATCATTTCTAACGTATGAGGTATAGTTCCCACGTGTTGGTAAACATATAGATTAAAAGGAAGTTGTACATAGTAGTCTTCTAAACATATAGCTGAGGCTGTTACAATTCGTTGTATCCCTTCATCATTAAGTTATTGCAATATTCAGTAATTTATATGCATTTGTAGTTAATTGTTGTTTAAACATACCCTATAAACGTTATTTAATTAGACATAAAAAAATAAAATGATGATTTACCTGTAATTGGACACGTTATTTTAGGAAACAGATTGGTTCTCATATATCGGTATATTCATTTGAATTAAGTACAATGAAAACCACATTAGTTAAGTATTTAAACTTTTAAAACATGATTTAGTTAACAGTCTGACCCGTTGCCAAAACAGATAAAAGCAAACATGGACATACATAGGGTAAGAAGTGGCGCTGCCATAAGTGCGCGTGAAGTCACTGCTTCACAGCGGCCTGCCCGTGAACGTAACCGTATATTCTATGTAACATTGTGCAAGTGGTACGCCGTCACACAAGAACGTGTTACGTAAGCGGAGACTTCCAGCGGTACCACGATTCATCATGGTGAAAGCTCTACAACAGTTCTGGGAAGATCGAGTAAACAAGTAAAGTAGTTCCTTCTACACTACCGTAGACGTTACCATTTCCAGGATCCGCTGTTGCATTTCCGACCGCAGTACAGTCAGTCAGTTCTGCAAGTTCGGCTACAGGTTACAGGCAGTTACGTTACGTTCATGCCGCTCAGTGGACACATCGCACAAAATTTAAAACAATTACATTGAAGTAGGTGAAATTAGGTATGCATATATGCACACACAAAGAACATCGCATCAGAGTCAAAATCGTTGTTTTTTTCCAATCATATGTGTATCATATACAGTTTACTGATTTGTTCTAGACAAGATTACTCCTTACTTGCCATCACTATTCACAATTAGTTGCGGTATTGCCACACTTGGGTAATGACTCAGAGTTTCCGTTTGAAATGGATATTGTTTGTGTACTAAAATTAGTTGTTTGAATGAGGAGCTAATTAGTGCTGTGTCATGTTACTCTGAAGTATAATGTTGCAATAGTTGCACGGATTCTTGTGTAAATCAGTGGAAAATAATAATTGATAGAAGATATGTAAAGCATTAATTGCAGTTTAAATAAATGAAGACAACACTAAATTGTGATGATGTTTCCCTTCTTCAAGATTACGGTTCTCCAGTACTTTACAAGAAATAACACTTAACTAACACTGTCGTATTAGATAACGACAGTCAGTAATACAAAAATTTCCAAAACAATAATTCATTATAATCACTAAACGTACACTGCATCATAGTATCAAACTAACAGCGGGCGCCCCTGAATCCTTTTTTATACCCCTCGACATTTGCAAAATTAATTACTGCGCTCAGTATCATGCGTAAAGAATAATCACATATTTGGAGCAGCCCAGAAAACACTGGAAGATTCCTTACTAAGCCTTTGTTGACCTTGTACACATTAGTGCAGATAGAATGAAGCATACGCCTAGCAGGATGTCTATCTTACTGGTGACAGCTGCCCTCTCCTTAAGCCTGTTTGTTCTGAAATAGCAAACTGTCTCTGCATTAATAGTTTGCCAGACGAACTAAATAACGACCTTAAATTTCCGTTGTTCTTCACGTCGTATCCGATAAACAGTATCACTGATTTACTGTTTTACAGTGTAGGGTCCTTCCCAGTTAGCCTGAATTTCGAGGAGCAACTGTGTAGGCGCTTCGCGTTATACACCAATATTTATTTTCTCCTTTTGTCAAAACTCACACTATTACTACAGATATTGTACGTGTGTCATATTATCAGTGGTATCTTTACACATTCACTTATCAAACAATTCATTTCTCGTAATTTGTTCTCCCATTGCAAAAGGATTATTTCCTGTTCTTTGGGTATAGTCGCAGGCAGTGCTGCACCAGGTTAGGACCCCCCCTGAAAATCTGGAAATAATTTTGTAGTCAACGTATGTACAAACAGTAAGAATATAATAATTATAGTATCTTCTTTCTATGTTAAATACTATATTCTTACAAAGTAACATTTTTATTGTTACTAAGTTATAAACTAAAATTCAGCATAGGTAAGTTTACCAGACGTGAATACACTGTTCTTTTGCCAACTGCGCATGATATGTAACTGTGTTTGTACTTTTCAAAAAACACCAGTTTTCATCATAAGCGTAGTGTTTAGTTAATTGCTGTATTTTCTGCTTTTGAGAGTAAACTGGATCAATGTGGGTGGCCTGTCAACTTCAGTGCAAAGGAAAGTCATACATAATTAGAGTCGGAAAATAATGTATAACGTGTACAAGTTTATTAAATCCGAAGATAATGCAATACCAGAAAGAAAGTTACAGGAAAGGGTAGCTCAGGCGTGCGGTGTGTCTCTAAGTAGTGTGTTTTTAGAATTATAAAAGAAGCATCCGCGTATACGGTTGACATAAAATCTTTCAGTACTTCCCATAAAAAATGCTCAACAAAGAAAATAAAAACTAATTTAGACGATTTTGTCAAGTGTGCTAATCGATTAATTATTTACGAATATCAATTCGTAAGAGGGGAAACACCAACATTCAAAGTAATATACCAATTTTAAGAGATGAATTAATTATAATGGTAGTGCATCTAGTCTGAGCCACATTATTCCTCAAATGGGATTTCGATGAAAACGTGCCAAAAGCAATAGAAAACTTTTAATAGAATATCACATTAGAATGTTAAGAGAAAATATATAAGAAAATTACGGCAATTCAGAGAAGAACGACGGCCTATAGTATACACAGGCGAAACTGAATTCAACATCAGTTAAATAACGTGGATAGACACCGTTCTTCTCTGAATTCCCGTAATTTTCATATATATTTTCTCTTAACTTTCTAATGTGTTATTCTACTAAAAGTTTCCTATTGCTTCTGGCACGTTTTCATTGACAAAATGTGGCTGAAAATGTTCATGAATAAATAAATGTACCTGCAACATCATTAACAAAAAGACAGACACGATTAACTGGTTAGTGAATCATGGGATTTCTTTAGTCCATTTATATAAAAACCTGAGGTCTATTCACTAATTAAACAAAGTAAACCAACATACAGAACTTTTATGATAACCACTGTATTGCAAACTATAGACATTACATTTTACGACTTCTACTCTATCATCCTGACTTCCTGATTTTAATCCTATAACTGATTTAGACAATCGTGAAAAAGCATTCTAAAAAATGTGCGTTTTCCACAGACAGTGTTAGAAACTTAGCAAAGAAGGAATTTGAGTGTATTTCTTTCATACATTGCACATCAAGGTGTGCCCATGTCATGAAAATTAAAAAGATTACGTGAGATCAGACCAAAGAGTGTATAATGTAACAGTTCATTTCAAAATTAATAAATAACGGGATAGCAGCAGTGAAGACGATTTGAGTTATAATAACAGTGAAGGAAACATTAGTGGGATGGAAGAATTGAGCTAAATATTTGTAATTGGTTGTAAGTAAGTAAATGCTATATTACTTAAATAATTTCGGTATAATTTTTGATTAATATTGTCTCACCTGTTCTTTATGGACAATTCATATCTGTTGTTTTTTTAAAACACACACAGTTATGTCATATTGGAGCCTGTTATTTATTCATACAAAGTAGGATGCCGGAGCAATGTTGACTATATTCCTGGATTTTGTTGACCATGATGTGTCCTTGATTAACTAATTACAAATATGTCACTAATTTTTTGTTGGTAAAAATGTAAAATTTTACATTGCAGCTTGAACCAATTTGCCCTTATTACAAACATCGTCAGAGGCTCATTTTTACCAATATTACTACTTTTTTTCCTGAATCGTAAAATGTGCACAAATTATTATGTACTCCAAAATATACATTGTTTGTTAATGTCTAGGCTCGACTAGGAGATCTGGTGAAAGACTGGAATAGACACAACATACCAAATCACTGTTTACAAAATAATTGCAGTAGGCCTACTAAATTTTTAAAAATCTGTATAATATTTATCTTATTTCTTCCGTCGTGTGACTTCATGTTGCGTTCGATTTGATTAACGCGTTTCGAAACATATGTTTCGTCTTCAGAAATAAATAAAAATTCACTCTTAGGGAGGTCGTTACATATTAAAATTGCAAATATTGGAAAACGATTCCACACATATCCGCGTTACATGAGTAGCACTGGAGTCGGACCGACCGGACACTGACTATCAATAGCTATTGTGTAAACAGGTTTATTGCGGTACCGTAGAGCGGGTTTGATTTGAAATTTAAATGATCGTTTAGCACGAAGTCACGAATGTGTACGTCATTGTACGCTCTATATATCTCGAATTCTTCCAAGGCGTTCATGTAAGTGCCTTTATTACAAAAATATATGGGTTTCAAGTTGGAATTATAGCTTGTATATTTATGATTTCTGTTTATCAAGTGACGTGCATAGTTGGATTTTATGTAACAGACAACGCTATCGAACATAGACAACAGTACATCCCTTGATTTAGGATAGCATAAACTTCCGCCACTTTGGGAAGCAGTCACCTGTAACCATGATGTATCGGATTATGTCGTCTGCAATTGGGAAAGGTCTATCAGTATCTAAATTAATTGTCTTGAATGCCCAACATTATCCTGATTCTTTGTTCGCCTGGTGCTGACTTGTCAGCCCTAGCTTGCAGCGCATACTTCAAACGTCCGACATTATCTTTTACATCCTGGCGAAGATGAAAGTAATCGAATCTTTTCTGTGTTTAGTCAACTGATTTATTGAAACCATGATGAATTCCTAATGCCCCATCATGTGTATCGCAAAATTCCTTTGAAACATAGTGAACTTTATTTCTGGCAACTATAACCTTTATGACCACGTCTCGTCAATCTGTAATTTTTTAGAACGTTTTCAGCACTCAGCGATCTTTCTGTAGTCATTCTGTACCTTGTAAGATTAGAAATTCCATTGGTCTTAATAACGTTTTAGCGCTTCGACAGGTATTTTTCGAAACAGGGGGACGACCCTTCTCTTTTGACATCAGTATATGCCCAGTAACTACATAAGCCATTTGTTCTTATCGGAAATCGTGTGTTGTCTAAACCTCTGCAAGGAAGTCTATAATGATGGTTTGAAATTGTTCACTCTCGTTATGGTCTTCCTCTTTGCTGAAAGTGTCAAAAATGTTCTGAGCATAGACATTGAGATAAACCATCAGCAATACCACATAGGCGCCCTACCAATAGTGTACCTAGAGGTTCTATTTATGTTAGCGCTCAAGCCACTTTGCAGCATTTTCGGATTTTCAAACCTTGTAAACCATACATATGCAGCAGAATAGAAAGTAGTAAACAGTTTCTTCTATATAGATCCGTATAAAAGCTTAGGCAATTGTCGAAAATGACTTATTTTACTCCACAATTTTCTCTTACTTGGAAGACTCCTTGCTGAAATAAGCTGTTACTCTTTCTTCATTGTTTTGCTGTCTGAACCAAATTACCCCTAGACAAGTTTTGCTTACGTGTGACTGTACGATGTAGTTTCAGACGAGAAATGAGGCATTTAGTTTAGGTATTTTTGTGCAGCAGTCAGCATAGATTAATATTTTAATTATAAATAAGTCACTTACCATTACATTTTTTAAGAAAACACCGTTTAAACTGATGGCAGGTTTTCACATTGTACTTTATTTAAAGTACTATATAGCTTAAAAAAAAAACAGAATTTCTGTTTATTTTACATTATTCAGTATCGTATTATTTGCCACTATTTTTAAATATTCAAACTATTGTTTCTTGAAAGGAATCAGACTGGTCAATTTTGTTAGAATATTCCGAAAGTAATCACTCGTCAAAAACTAAGTAACACTTAATCCTGAAAAACTGAAAAATTAACAAACTAATGCTAATTAATTGGGAGGATACTATGTTTACGTCCATTTGAAAACAGTATTTCTTGTATTATCTGCAAAACGTATTACAACTTGAGAAATTCTAAACGATTTACTTTTAGCAACCAATACAGGAAAAACTGTAACATCTCAAAATTCTAGAGTTCAACTGACGTATTTTTGTAACAAAAATCGAATTTGAAGTATAAACCACTGAATAAGAAACTTACATCTTATATGCAATATTTACAGATATACCTTATACTTTTTACGAAATATCCGTAGAGAACATATCATATTTTGATGAACGCATTGAAAAAGAAAGCAATTTTTTGTTACATCAGAGTGTCAATCAAAAAGGAACCCTAATTTAATTTCAGAGACTTGTTTTTTTAATAAATAAATAAAAATGTTAATAATTCTTGACAGACTAAAGTGTCATTTTGATATTGCAATTTACCATTACTGCATGTAAATACCACGTTCGAAAACTAGACGCAATCAACTAAAATTGATTAATAGCAAATGCGTATAAATTTATTTAATACTAAAACCGAAAATTGTAGATTTCAAAGTAAAACTTACATGTGCACGCATGTTTATGTCTCGCTTGGTAACGGCTATATAATTTGCTTAAAATCCAGGTCACGTGAACTGAAACAACAACAATATATAACTCAACGTCCGCTAGAATTAAACCATACAAAACAAATGCAAATATTAACGTAAAAAACAGTAATTGTTTTAGCTTATTTAAATTTTAGTTAAAGTTATTTCCGTGTGACACTCAAAGTAAATTGCAGATTCCATTAGTATTTAGCAGTAATACAGCACACACTCACAGACGCCGCCACTGCATGGGCGTGTCTCCGCGGACTGCGGTACTAAGTCTTACTGTCATTTATGTCCACTGTATTAAACGCAAGCAGATCGTTCGATCATTTGTATGCAATGCGTGAGGTGGCAATAGTACTAGCAACCATAGTGACATGTTGTTTATATAGTTTTCTGTTTTGATACATTTGAAAGCTGTAATCCATCTTTCATAACTGAAATAGATTATTCCAACGCTGAACACAATTATTTTAAATTACAAAGTTTTAAATTTTTACATAACTGTCTGAATTAACGTTTGCTAGTTACGAGCTTTATCAGAGGATGCCTTACGAGCGGTGTCTATCTAACATCCATTCTTCCCTTTCCATCATAAGTTCCCATTTTTTCTGCTTTCTGAATTACATTTCTTCACTTCCCCTCAACGTCTCATTCCTTTACTTCCAAATAAACCTTAGAAATTCAAATTAAACATTTAATTTTGAATAGAGGGACTTTGATAACGGGAAATAGCATATATCACAATCCAAAACGTATTTATACTTTAAATTTCCAGTATACGAAACATCTGGTTTTCTCTTCTATCCCCCTCTTTCTCTTTCGCTCTCTTGAAGTATTAAAGAATTAACTTGAAGAATTAAACCTCTCTCTTCACGAGCAAGTGTAAAACACATTGCCTCAATTTTGTATACCACCACAAGACAAGCTGCTGTTCTATAAAACCTCAGTTTTATAATTGTACTCAAAATCTTAGAGCTTACAAAACTGCTAAATATATAGTACGCATTCCTCCCAGCTTGCATTCCGTTCATAGGCTCAAAGTACGCCACACATTAACCGTAGTCCCTGAATAATACAAACGTGACACCGATCAACTTATGTAATTGCCAAATTAACCATTCCCCCTTTTGTTTACTTCCTTTCCTCCTTACTCTCATGTATTTGGTTTTCTCTTGACTTGTCTTCAGATTTTCCACCGTAGTTTTTCCCTACTTATACTTCTTATCGTTCCAGCCTGCAGTTCCTTACTATGATGGAAGGTTAAATTACACCACAGGCAATCAGTATCAACTCGTGATGTTTTTTGTTGTGTGTGGTAAGCTATTAATGACTCCTTAGTAGTAGCGATTACAGCCTGTAAAATCCACATTGAACCTCGCTATACCTATAGTAAAAAAGTGTTAATTGTTCTTCTTTTATATTTGTAATTTATATGTTTATTTTTTTTTACCAAGTTTAACAATTTAAAATTGTCACATAATTTTACTAACACATCGTATTTTTATTATGTAGACCCTACACTCGTTGAGTTACAATCTACAAAATTCTACACTTTGAGTATACCACACTGTACTATGATTATTGTGTTAGTGAATAAGTTTTTGTGGAAAGGATTGCGTAAGTAAATTAAATGTTTCCTTACATGGATAAATGTAACATACAGATAAATGTCACAGTAGTATTGCAGTAACGTGTTTCGTAGTCCTTCAGTCTTTCGACTGGTTTGAACCCTCCCCGCATATACCCGTGGTGCGTGTGGTCTCTCACAGGTATATGGGACCTACAGTTTAACGCCGGATCCGAACGGCATAGTTGGGGAAGGTTTATATTAAGCAGGATACCTCTCGCTGGTTTGCCATTGCCTTGCGAGGGGGAACGGTCGTATCTAAATCAGATGGCCCCCGGCGGGAATTGAACCCGCGCCGACAGCGTAGCAGCGCCACACGCTAGCCACTACGCCACGACCGCTCCCAGTAACGTGTAATAAAACAATATTATTCATCAACCGTGCTTTTGATTCATAAACGATATGAAGTAAACAACAGATTATAAATAGAAATTTCTAGCAGAGTTGTGAATCGACAAAGTATCGATAGCATTGTAAGCACATTGTTTTATTACGAACACGGTTTACCAATAAAATAAACAAAAAAATTGTTATTTGATTCTAATAAAGTAATATTATCACAAGCTTTGTTCAAAGAAATCTATCTGAAAATACATTTTTTGTGAGAAAAGCATGATGTTTTGAATATGATTATTATTCATTGCAGTGTGATTTCCGAATGTTTTGTAAAGAATGTGTCTTGAACAGAGGAGTCTTACATATTTGCAGCGTGAGCCACCTTTGTGATTGTTAAACATGAGCGAAATATATTTCCTGCACCCCCCCCACACACACACACACACACACACAATCTTCATAGAGTATTGGTTTCAAAAGTTCTATTAATTTGTATATAGGTTTTGAAGATGAGAGTTTATATTGTTGAAATAGTGTTAATATATAAAAAATACAAATATAATTCGCTTGTAAAACAAATGTATTTAATTATTTAAAAAAAATGAAAATAAAAACTATTTCAGTTATGTAACTTAACTAAATTATACAGAACTTTCTGTTAACTTTACGTCACTGACATTAACACAAAAGAAACAAAATTAATAAGTGCACATTAAATATATAAATATTTTATATATTAAATGTATATTAAATATTTTAAGTATCTTGGGGAAAACATACCCCAAAACGCCTATGAGGAAAAGAATTCTTTAAGATAAGGAAACTCAAATTAGCAAAGGCATTTACTCTAACCCGGGAACTGAACGGAAAGAAAAACCTTTCCAGAAGTGCGAAAGTCCGCCAATATAGCACTGCAATCAGGCCGGTCATCATTTATGGAGTGGAAACAATGTGCTTTCAAAATTTGGAACCTCTTCTTAAAGTTGAACGACGAATTCTTTGGAAAATTAATGACGGGTATAGGAAACCGAAGATGGGTATAGGCATAGACCCAAAAAAGAGTTGTACATGGATCTGGAAGATCTTGAAACGGCTTTCCGAAGGAAAAGACTGAGATTCCTTAGACATATGGTTTGGATCGATCGATCCAGATTAAATAAACAAATATTTAACTATATTTGGCAACTTTCCAATCTGAACAGATACATCAAACAACTCAAGGAGGAAATGATGAATCTGGGTATCTCTTTGAACGACTGTGTGGATAGAAATACATACAGAAACAAAATTCCAAATATTGAGGTTCTCTGAGGCGAGAAGAAGACGAAAAAGGGGTGGACAGTGGAAAGGAAGGCGGCGCATAGTGTGCAAATGAGGGTCTTCTGGCAGGAGAAGAAAAGGAAATGATTTTCGCTTGGTCCACGGCTGGCCTGTTCGTGTCAAAAATGCAGATTACGCTAAGCATAAAAGAACTATATTCAGTTTTTACAATAAAAGTACTCCTGTTGTTTTAAAGCTGCTGTTATGTTTCTTACAGTTATTTTACATTAATATGTCAGCACCTCATGTAACGTTCCATCTTACTTTGTTCTAAGTCTAATATTATTTATAGTACACTTTCCTTGCTTTCATAAAATTACGTAAAAATAAATGTGTCAAATTTATTATAAAACCAGCAGGAGTTTTAGAACCAAAATTTTTAAAAATTATTTTTCTTATGTTACCGCGTGCCACAGGCTTGACACCACTGGTGTAGTAGAATTATGGAATAAGTAGCCGGCCTCAGTCGTAGAATGTCTTGATGCAGAGCAACAATGAAAGTGCAGTTATCCAATTGTTGCAGAAACGTTTTCACTGCAACCGTCTTTTCAAGGGCCTGATCAAAGATTTTTTCTCAGTTTGCTAGTAGTTCACTGTCAGCTTATCTGTCATCTTATCTTCAATTTCTGTGAATGTGCTCCATCACTTTAATTTTCTCTTTCCTATTCTTTTTTATAGAACATATAGCCCTTATATATTTATTAAGCTTTCAATAATTTAATCAATAAAACTTGAATTGCCTTAAAAACTTTGCTTTATTTCCTTCTATGACATGTCTTTGCATCCCTATTATTATAAAGGTTTTTACTAGCATAGATGAAAACTTGTTTTCCATTAATAGAGTTTCATTTTTATATAAGATCTCGTTTTAATTGTAATGTTCTGTGTATGATTTCATGGTTATCCGTTGTCTATTAAATTTAAAATTTTTATCATCATGACACTCACAAATGGAATTTATAACAGAGTTAAGAAAATGAAAATATGACTTCACTTCTAAAATTTATTTAAAACTAGTTTTTTTTTAGCGGAATATTTTAAAATTATATGTCTTACATAATTGGCTTAAGTATTGTGCAGAATTATGCGTAGCTTCTTCATTCTTCTATAAAGCGTACGTTCGCCAGGTTCTTTCCCCTGGCTGACCTCAATTATTTACTGTCTACTTAAAGAATGTAGATGAAATCCTGCACTCTTATCTTACCCATCTAGTTATTAGAACTTCTACTTGTTTTATCTCTTCCAGTATTTATTATAGTTACCGTACTGTCACAGAAAATTGTAATGTCTCTAATTGGTGCGTAGGTACAAATTTTTCTCTCAACAATTTTCACATCATATTTCTACTGAGCCAATCGAATGCCAGATGTGCTTTTAGATTATACTTTATATGATTCTCAATTATTTTTTTTCAGCTAGTCGATTAATGATGATTCTCGTAAATAGCTGATATACTGTATTTAGGCGATATTAAGTGTTTATTTGTTACAACAGCAATCCCCAATCCCCAGTTTCTCTAAAAGAGGTACTGTTATAATTGTTGTGGATATCTGGTAAAATTGAATGACGGTAAATTTGATTGTGAATGACGGGAAGGGTAAATAAAAATCTTCGATTGTGCTGATTTTTTTTTATTCAATTATTCCCCTAGACTGTCTACGCTATTCTAATCCAAATAAAATTTCCATACTTGTTCAGAAAATTATGTGTGTGTCTCTATATTACTATAATATGTTTAGCCATTGTGTACAGTCTACATTATTATTACTGGTAGGAACTAAAGTAAAATATAATTTAATTAAGTGACATAACGGTATGACCACATGAATAAGCAGTTTCGTAAATATATGTGTTTCAACGGGAAATAGGTAAACATAATTTTAATAAAACACAAGGGCGGTTGTTTTTATTACCGCGAATTTGACGGTTAAAATATTTTAATTTGTAATACTTAATCTAATTGACCTAGTTTTTAAACAAACATATTGAGTTGCTCGTCCATCAGGACTACATCCCACAGATCTCTGTAGATACATATGATCATATATACAAACACGTACACGCGAATTGTATAATTTATTAAATCAATTAACTTTTTATTAAGCCACGCATAATTAGCTTAAATTTTTAAAAACAATATTCATTACAACTAGTATTGATTAATTATATTTATAATATACAATCTATGAACTCATTCCCCCCCCACTTGGTTTCCAGAGCTATATAATATGAGTCCTGATCATGAGATTCTGATTACACCTATTATTACAAGCTGTCTTAAAAAAGTAGCTGTTTATACATAATCAAACTTGTCATTAGTAACAAATAACTAACGACAGAAAACAACATTTGTACACTATTTTTGCATTAGTACATTTTGAAAAATTCTCATATTTGTTGTACTTGTTTGATCAGAGATTCTGTTATATCAAGGCTGTGAAAAGAACAATTCTGCATTCCCATAATGAGAAGGGGTTGCAGAAATGGTGAAACAGACTTAAAGTAGTAATTTTAAATTACATACTATTTGTCATCAAATGTCTGATTCAAACAGCGTCTCAGTCGTTTACTCCTGACTAGAATCACAAACCACACATCAGGTATTTTGGACAAAACCTTTTCTTCTTTCAAAGTCGTGTCACGAATTTAATCTTCTGTTCATTTTGCCGAGTTCTGCTTTGCCTCCAGACACTACTTAGTGTGCCGTTTTTTGGCACTTCACGTGCGTTGTTATTTGGAGTTATGATCTGATGAGTCAAATAAATGAAGTAATTTTACAGACTACATAGCTTACTGCTTGGCAATAATATAGCGTCATTTGTACATAGATTTGAAAAGACAATTGAGAGATACAGGTTTTTAAAAACAGATTAGACGTTATACGTTAGTAAACACGCATTAGTATACAGTTCAACAATAAAACTAAAAGGAATTTGATTCCAATATTTAATTTAATTTAATTTACTCAAAATAAAAGGATTCTGTCAGAAGATTTGTTTAAGAAATTGAGCCGGAAACGTTTTTTGTGAAGAAAGCATCAGGTACACAAATGTATATCAATGTCAGTTGTTGTAATGTTGTTTTTAAAAATCTATAATCTCGAGGAAACAAAATAATCTACAATAAACAGTGATTAACGGTGTACTTCGTAAACAATCGTAATTTATATAACCGACTGTGAAAACATGTTTCTTCCATTTTGTAAAATTCATAAAACGATACTGTGTACTTACTTTACCACACCAGATTGTTCACTCTGCAATGTAGAAAAGGAAAAACCTTAATTAATAATGGAAGATAACAGCGTCTGACTTTACTAATAGAATGTGATTCGTATTCCTCCATAAATTTATTTCTCAAATTCATTTAGGGGAGAAAAAATTTAATTAAAACCGCTTTTGTGAAATTACATTTCCATTCTGTTTTAAGAATATAATTAAGAAAAATTGGAACACACCTGGAAATGTTAATATCCAATGTTATAATGTAAGATTTGTATACTGGATTTGCATGTAAATCCAGTACATATATTTTGGCATAGTTTCTACTATATTTAATTAAACGATTCACTTAGAAACAGCGTGGGCCTATACACGCACACACACACACACGAACGTACACGCTGTTCATGCACTAACTTGCCCAGCTGCCTTTGAAGCTTAAACCTAGCATCACATCGTAAATACCAACGTGTTTCGGATCATACGTACGCTGATTGCTACAAATCACAGTTAGTATGGTTTTTACTTTCACAAGAGTTGGGCTTATGCTTGTTCTTATAACAAAAAGTGTTTAGCTTTTTGTTAAAGTAAATTTAAATTCGACTTTTTATCAAAACAATACAACTTTTCAGGGTAATTAATTTTAAAAACAAGACTTCTCGATCTATGACTTACAGACCCTTTCCGTTGATTTTCTGAAAAGTTAATTACGATTCACTAACGTATATTCATGTTTACCGGAGTCCAAGCCACTTATTTATATATTGACTGAATAAAGTATTTAACTTATTTTGTTTGTCCGTCGGGTGGCTTTATTTCTATCTTCGTTATTACTACGCTTTTCGGGACATATATCCCATCCTCAGGTATTGTCACTCAGCAGAGGTCGTCATTTAATTAAAATATCAAAACATAAAAACATGTAACATAATTTACACATATTCAACACTAAAATGTTTAAACTTTGGAGCACGCATAAAGCCGAGATGCGCATCCCGGACTACAACGGTCGACTGCAAAAAAAATGCAAAAAATATCCGTTTTGCATAACATATGTCCCGAAACGCGTAGCAATAACGAAGATAGAAATAAAGCCACCAGACGGACAAACAAAATAAGGTAAATACTTCATTCAGTCAATCACTAACGTAACATACTATATACATGAAGGGCACATGGAAAAAATTAACAGAGTCTAAAATTACTTAAAATGTCGACCAACATGGCCCGATGATGTTATGAAAAATTTTGCGAAGAAGGACGACCGTCGAGTGAATCTGCAATTGTCTATGTGTAAATTTACCGCACCTTACAAAACGTATCTATACTCAGCAGTTTACTTCTTTGCTAAAACCATAGTAAGCTAGCCTTTATTTTACCTTATCAGTATTATTTTTAGCATGCATTAAAGATATGCGTATATTTCTAACGAGACGTGTATGCTGTAAAAAGCAGATAGCTCTTCTAAATTTAATAGCAAAAGAGCGCGTGTCTTGGGGGGGGGGGTGCTATGACTGAGCGCAGCCTAACCTTCCTCAGGGCTCTCTGGCCGCCACTGAATAGTAGTGATGATAATGTGCGTGTGTGTGATGTGCAGTCTACTAACAAGCATCTGTCGTTCTGTCGAATTAGAGACACAGACAAAAAAGTACGAGTTTCAACATTTGAAATAGAACATGATTGCCATTGCAAAAGGTTTGTGTTTCAAGAATATTTCTGTCAGTGAGCGAAGTTCTTTAATAAACCAATTCAGTGACATTGGTCGTGATAATGATACCAATGGTAAGAATAGTTTTTTATCAGGCTTCATACGTTACATAATGCATCACAGAGACATGTACAGGAGGACGTAAGGTTGAATGAAAGCTCTTATAACTATAAAGTTAGATAGTTAAGAAAGGTACTGCGTTTGAAATTCCAGTACTTATGCTTTAATGCGTTCCAATCAATATTAGGAATTATACGTGTTAGGTTACAAAACGTTTTTACGGAGAACTATAGATTGGCTAGGAAAACTTAAAAATCGACCTAACAAACTCAGTCAAGGTACTGGTGAAGCAATAATGCAGTTTTGGGGTCCTTAAAGCGCCGTAAATCACACTATAGTTTGAAATAATTTTATAAAAGTTTACTTGTTCGTGGCTATTCCTTTATGGAAACAGACAAAAATATGGGACTAATCCCAAAATGTGCCAAAGCAGAAACTACAGATGAATGGATGAAAGTGATCGACGGAGGCCGAGTAAAGCCAAGTCGTTCACTGTACAGCCATACAGACAAGATATACAAGTTTCTTGTCTGTAAAATTACCGGAAAAAGTTTCTTTTCCCTGCTAGGCCAATAAAACAGATACGCCTTTGTCAAATAAAGCAAGAAACTATTGAACATGGGAACCCATTGAACGGGCATTCCATTCAGCTTTTTGGAAAAGAGGAAGAAACAAAAATACAAGGATTATATATGTTAGGCCTATTAGCGGAAAATGAAGCAACGCAGAACTGCAAGAACTACAACTTTTCTGCAAAGGTCCTGATAAAATTTTCTCAAAATAGTGGTTCTAAGGACTACTTCACCGGGCTTCTTGCTGGTCACGGGATCTCACTACCAACAGCATATGACATTCCCTATAAAGACAGCGAGTTCTAAAGGTGAATGCTTTATTTTTATTTCAGCTACGTTAATAAAAAAAACTTTTTATTAACAAAAAATGCATTCATTGAGTTTATTATTTTACTGTGTTTTACAAAGGTATTTAGTGAATTTCTGTTGTAATTAAACATAATTGAATATCTAGAGCATATTGTCTTCAGTATAAAACTCAAGGAGTCCAGTAACTAATTAATTAATTGTTACTAAAAATTTCAAGTTATAATATTCCTGGCCTTAGAACTAAAAAAAAACAAAATCACAATAAAAATATATTATACTAATTATGTAAAGAATATATATGACGTATAATTTTTGAATTTCAAAATCGTTCACCTGTAAATTCTGCAACTCTGTTAGTTTTTCCTTTGTACCCTCTATACACAAATTAATTACATGGCATCTAATAGCCTTGTAAAATTTTTCTGAGGTTTTCAGAGCTCCAGCCGAAACTTTGCTTCCTTTCGCGGAATAGGCTGAGGTCCAATATTATTCTTTAGGTAGACGTTACAGCTACATGTGTGTGTGTGTGTGTGTGTGTGTGTGTGTGTGTGTGTGTGTGCAGAGATAAACGAATTTCACGAAGTTTATAAATTGCATCTTCAATTGAAACATTGAATAAAAATAAACAGGAAGGCGCTGAACTATATTTGTTTGCAAGGACATCGACTGTTTAAACTTTAAAATATTTTATCGTTTTAAAGCTAAAATTGTGTTTATTATTCAATATACAATATATTTAACGTAAAAAATTTTTTATAAAAGGTTTTTAAGAAATGCTTATAATTTTTTTAAATTTTGTATTGCTTTTACAACCTATACTTTTGATTTTTTAATGCGTTTTATTTGAAAACTGATATGATTACATGAAATATGATAAGTTTTATGTAAGTTAATAACTTGAAATTGATAACTAGAAATAGTGAAAGCAAATTATATTTTCTTCCGGAACTGTTTGAAGCGGGTTTCATCTTTTGACCAATTGTTCAGAACATGAAAATATATAGACTCTTAAGTTTTAGAATCGGTCTACATCATATTTCTACTACACTTTTATTTGGAAAATCGTGTCTTATCTGGTTTTGTCAAAATATCTTTGCTGTTAATAATAGAAAAAAAGTTTTAATTAAAAACGGTTAAGAATACAATTTCAAATAAAACTATACTTTAAAACTGGATGGAATAAATAATTTTTATTCATATCGCTTGTAAAGTTTACCACAAAAATTAATGTTATCTTGAAAATAATAAATATAAATGAATTA
The DNA here is from genome assembly GCA_034769895.1 of Magicicada septendecula. Lineage (NCBI taxonomy): Eukaryota > Metazoa > Arthropoda > Insecta > Hemiptera > Cicadidae > Magicicada > Magicicada septendecula. The sequence goes on along the minus strand of CM068369.1, from coordinate 398,667,357 downwards.
AATTTTATACTTTTATAGCACTAACATACATGAATTTCCATACCAAATTTCCTGTCACTTGGTTAGTAATCAACGCCAAATATAACATTCACTAGAAGAACATATATAGGCCTGTTGTCAATATTGATTCGAGTAATGCCTCGTACCTTCCCCTAACCACCTCCTAACCTACCTCCCCCCAACCTAAAAACTGGTGTCATATATCCCGGATAGCAACTGAGAAAATATGGTGACCGTATCTAAAACTCTGGCCAACAAAATTCTGTGAGAAGTAAGTCAATCACAGGCCGACGCACATATCGTTGTCACTTCTAATGCTTTAGCCAGTTATTCTTAGAACGTTACATTATTTTCGTATTCACTTTTAAATAGGACAATTACATTTCAATATAAAATATAGACTTTTGTTTTCCTCTGACTTGGAATATATCAATTAGTAATAGCTACAAAGTGTTTTGCCGGACAGTAAATTGTACGTATTTATTAAAAGAATATTGTTAAAAAGCTATCGTAGGTATAGGCTAATAAAATCATTTGTTGTGTTCTGATTGTTTTAAAATATGAGACAGCGTAAAATGTTGTATTCCAGTTCTTAGTTAATTCAAATTTATGATGAATTCTTATCAATGCAATTAGCGAGATTTTATGCATACTAAAATAAAAATTATCCATAGCGATTAGAGAATTTCAATTTATAATGTTTTAAATACAAGAAATGTTAGTAAATGTAAGTTTTAAACATTTTTTTATTTATACATTTTTCAAGTTTCCTTTTTATTAACACAAAAATAGGAAAATTTTATTAACTTAATTTGTTTGTAGTCCTTTAAAATTATAAGAATATTAATTTCTTAAATATTATTGACACATTATTTTAAATACAAATTTTAAGCATTCAAAACCTTTTTTTTAAGCCAGTTGGTTTTATTTTTTAGTTTTTTATAGTTACTCGAAATTGAGAACTAAAAAAAAATATATTTGTAAGTTATCTTCTCATGTTAGTTATAGTTTTTAATTTAAATTGATATTTAGAAAGCGTAGTTGTGACAAAGTAACCAGCCGAACAGTCTATTAACTGCTGCCGCAGAATAGCCTATTTGAAACAAATACTCATAAATCTTATTATACTCTTCACAAAGACCTCAACATTCCATACATTTCGGATGTCATCAAGATGCACGCCGCTAAGTACAAGAACCGCAACATAGGACACAGCAATAACCTGATCAACGAGCTCCTCAATCCATCACTGGATGTAAGAAGGCTGAAGAGACAGTGGCCAGATGACCTGACCCGGTGAACGTGGTAATCATCGCTGGATGGTTCCCACCTCAAGTGACGACGTATACATCACTTTTACTTAATACTCTGTAAAATGAGTAGATTGTAAAACTGCATTAAAAATAAAAAAATAAAAAAATTCTGGGCACTTAAATTGTATTTTGAAGGGGGTTTTAAACGCAAATACGAGTGTTTCAGCTACGCAACAATGGACAGAAGTGGTTGTCAGTGCTAGCGAAACACACGTGAAGCAGACACATGAAGAAGAACTCCAACAGATTTTTCAATGGCTATTAGCTTATATCTATGTCACTAGCCACAAAATAGTTTCGTTTCATTTATGCAATATTCATAATTAAACATTATTCACGTAATTACAAAAGAGTTTAATAAGAAAATAGAAAATTATTTCCGTTAACTGATAGTATGAGTTTTGACAGATAGCATAGAAGAAGTAAAGGTAACAAAAAAAGCGATGAATAGCATTTTTAAGTAGTAAAATTTAGCGAAAACAAGAAAATTAAGTACGTTTAAAATGTGTAAACAAAAACAGCTGTAAACGTAAGGGTTACTAGGCTAGTGTACATGGCGCTGGGTTTGCTAATCCAGATAAGACAGTGTCAATTGCCCGGCGCTCAATAACATCATGGTACATTGCTCAGATCCCAGGTCGACTCACCCAGTAGAAATGAGTACCTAATATAACATCATAGGGTAATATTGTGTTGGCCGCATTGTCTGCCTTGTATGCCGAACGGCGTACGTAGATGGACTACTTCTGTACTACATAAAGGATCCATTATTGCTGTTATATGCGTGTCACTAAAAAAATCTACCAATATCGGCAATAAACTGTCGCAACTTGTGCCGGGGTTTGAATTTTCCCGGCGTGATTTTGAACGGTTGGCGCGGCCAAAGCCCGTGGCCGCTGAACGAGACCGCTACCCAATTAGTATGGCTGTATCTGCCCTACATCGATACGATCAAGTAGGCCAGCCAACTGTAACAGCTTACGCGTTATTGGCCGAAGGTTAAGCACGACAGTTCGAAACAAGTTAAATTTATACATCATGTGAGATCGCAGAATACATTGCCGATTGCCCTCTCTCATTTCATCGCCATCCTTCTGACAGAGAACTTCTGGTCTGACGGCAGGGTGAAGCACGTGTTCAACGCTATATGACTTCGCAAAAATCTAAAGCGTCTCAGGTGAGAGTTAGTTATTTTATTCAAGGTTAAGCTCGACGTTAAATTAATAATGGGTTATATGTGTTGCGTTTGTGTAATGTGTGTGATCTCTACACGTGTGTGAGATCGTTGTAAAGCCTACTGTAAAAGGGAATCACACGTTACTTCCGGTTTACTTTGCATTTAACCATAAATGAATTATTTATTTTAAGAAGTAATTTCATATCTTGTTATGTACTTTCCTACAGTTTTGATGCTGACTGTTTGTAATCGTTAACTTTTCTGTAATTGAATATATTCATTGATCATCACTTGCTCAAAGATTGTTAAAGTACTAAGTTGTAAGCCAATCTTACAACCGTAGTGAAGATTTGGGTGCCTTGTATTAAAACATAATCCCCCAAAACAATGTAATATGCTTAAATGTCTGTTTGTTAATAATCCATTAAATGAAATGTTAGAGGGTAAAAAGAATAATTGTGACAGTGCGGGTAGTATGTGTGTTCCGAGGCTAGTGAATGTAAGGGGTAGCTGTGTTTTCTGACGGCCAACTATAAATGAAAAATGTTACAGGGTCCCCGTACAGTCGGAAGAGAGGGGAATGCGGAGATGGTGGCACCAACAACTGTCACCATCTGCAGAGCACTGCACACGGATGCTCCCCAACGCCGTCAGACCCTGAACAACTTCTTCTTCTGCACACTAAGGGACAGCTGCCCAGAAAGAGATGAGCTCTAGCTTAGGGATTTTCCCGGGAACCATCACCAATACTCATCGCCACGGCTCTACCTGGTATCATTCCAGTTCTTCTAAGTGCAGGTGGGACCGTTCCAGTTATTAAACACTCAAAAACAACTCCAGGTTTATTTTAAAATTAAGAGTAATGGACATAATATGTAAATGTAAAGACATGTTCTACTCAAGGGGTATCCGTAGCCCAAGTGTTTCAAAAAGTAATATTGTAACCAATCTTGTAAATTTAAATTAGGCGAATGATTTAAACTTAAATGTGAAAGTCTTTGTAAATTTAAATGAACCATATTAGAACTCATTATCAAGATCAAATTAACATGTTACAAAAAGAAAAACACTATTAAAAAGTTGATAATGGTTACATGAGTGTTTTCTTGAAAGTCCTGTCACTCTGGGCTCCAACACATTTTTAGCTCCGTCTAGGCAAAGCAGTCTAGTTTTTAAATTTTACGTAATGGCCTAAGTGGCCGTTACAAACTTTGTAACGTAGACATAAACCAACTTAAACATTTCTAATAATGAATAAAATTTCAGTATTCGGAACAAGAAACTTTAGTAATACGTATTGGAACTTGAGTCTAGATTTGAAAAGTCTAGGTCATAGAAATGGTTATATTTACTGAACTTATCTTATACAAAATTTAAGTAACAGTTAATTAAAATTTATAATTTTGTAAAAGAATTTGCGAAATTCTGCATATCATATGTGCAAGTGGAAGAAAGATTATAAGACAGGAGGGATATAATAGAAAGTGCAATTAAAAATGAAGTCGCAGAGGATGATTATAATATCATGAGGGCAAAAGTACTTCTGCAACAATTCATGTCCGATAATTGAAGAATATCCTTTACGCAGGTATGCTACATTCCTGTAAACGTAGAAAGAAAAACTGACAGAATTGAAGAAGGAGTGCCATGTCATGTTTTTTTGTTACCATGGAATCGAAAATGAAGGCATAAAATTAGCATAAATGACACACGAATTTCTTGAAATTACAAAAATTAACAACTTTGACAGAAAACATTTTTTTGTTATATTTTTTTATGAGGGTTTATGTAGATGTTATTGTAAAGCCAAAAAAGGACATGCCACATATCTCTTTTATTGTAACAAATATGAAACTAGGCTGTAAACATGTAAGGTTTTGTTTCATGGCACGAAGGGAAAACGAGTGTTGTTTCATGGCACCACTGTTTGCACTAAAATAGTGTTGGCGTTCTCAATTTCATCTTCTTACCGTGTTTTTGTTCATTGCGATCCACACTTTAACAAATTTTTATAAAATAGGAATTTTGTGGATGCTACATGGAAGTGTTATTAAAATGCTTAAACACGTAAATGTATAGTAAACCACAGCAAAACACTACAATTGTAAAAGTAATAGTAGTAGTAGTAGTAGTAGTAAGTGTGGGTTTAGAGTTGACTTACAAAAAGTTACCTAAAGATTGGTCAAGAAAAGTAAACACTTTCTACATCAAATACGTAAGGGAAAATCAAGGGTTTCGATAAATTAAATTGCCATAACTATCCTGCCAAACTCTGAAAATATCATAAAGCCAAGTAGTTGCTTGGGTAAGCCAACACTTTATTCAAACCGCAGGCAATCAGCACATCCTGCGTATAAGTTCTCGTAAGTTTAGTAAGACCAAACACGATCGCTAGTATCAAAATATAATGGCAAATAAGTAAAATCTGCCAAGGTAAAATATCCTCAGTAGCTTGCATACCGTAGTCAATGACACGACAAAGACAAATAGTTTCCACACTTTACAATTACTAAAGGAACTTAAGAATTAGTTAACAGGATATCCAACTATCTCTCAAAGGCTTGAAGACTTCCGACTACTTTGGAAGACAATGAACTTCTAAAAGTAGTAAATAACACAGTTGAATAAAGCTTAGAGAGGAGTTAGAAATATTGAAAGAAAAAGAGAAAGGGTTAGACAATTTAATGAATACTAAAACTAAATGTGATAACAAAGAAATATTTTATAATATAATTAAGAAGTAAAAGGTATACGATGGATAGATAACATTAAAAATTAAATTGCATGTAAGGATGTTTTTGAAATAAGGGTGTGTGACCGCCCCCAAAAGTGTGAATGAGAAAGCCTTTAAAACGTTAGGTTTTGAAAAGAACGTAGACACACACACACACACACACACACACACACACACACGGAATGTGCTAAAAAAATGTGTAACTGTACAGACGGGGGTGACAGGGGTCGGAGGTTGGGAAGGGACATTTGACTTATAGCTTGTTTGCGGGGTGTGTGGACAGTGGTGCGGGTGGGGTGTGAAGAGTAAATTTTATTCTGTTGTTGTTGTTACTTCCGATCTGAAGATGAGCTGAGAAGTTGAAAGTGCTAATCGGAATAATTTGTTGTTTGTTATGTTAGCGTGCGTTGGGCAATCAACTTGAAAAAATTAAAATTATTGTAGGTAAGTGTTTATTGTTGTTTTATGCATGAAAACTGTAATTGAAGTGGTGAGTAAGAAATGTTATAGAACCTTCTTGGTTTTAATTGTTTTATTCTGCTGTTTGAAACTGAAGTGTGTTTATTCATTTCAAAACACACTGGAACAACATAGTATGGTATAGTACTTTGTGAACAGTATCTGTGGTTTCCAACCACCTAACCTCTTGTATGTACAAATACTCTCACTATATTCATCTACTTAATGTACTTTTTGTACCATTTACCTACCAAATGCTTCCATACTTAAGATACTCACCTTTAAGTAGACTTACCAAACGAAACAATTTTTGGAATGTAACCGAACGTTAATTTATTAAACACTATGTTTTTAGCAACTGCCGGGTAGTTCTTTTCGGCAAATGTAAAATTATTATTATTTACGATGTAACTTTTAATTATATTATTTTAAACATTATGTTGCATTAATACAAATATCAACATGGGTATTTAAACTTTAATTACTTATTTTTTGCGTAAATAATAAGTTTTTTTGCGTAATAATAACGGTTTTATTTTATTTTATTTTATTGACTTGACCAGTATCATGGTTGGGATTTTTATTGTATTAGTTTATTATATTGAAGTAAATGTTATCTGAGGATGGGACTTAGTCCCGAAACGCGTCATAACTGACGAAACTTTGTATCACTAGAGTGGATAATGTAATTATATAATTTAAACTTTAGTTAGATAGTCCTATACAGACACTTTGTACGACTTATGGGCTGAATCACTAATATCCATAAATTGTTTATTAAAATTTAATTGAGTAGTTTTCTTTTAACATTAATTCGCCTATATTTATGCTAAAATAGCTTGTAACTAATTGAACTAATTAAAGTCATTTTCATTGTCAAAAACTAGTAAAGAGTTTATTGAAGTTTTCAGATGTTTCTGTGCCTGAAAACTTAGTATTGACCTTAATATCTATAACAAAACAAATATGTAGAAAGACTAGATCCTGTTCAATTTACGTATTCAGCAATTTATTTATATTACAGAAGGAAAATCTTTTTTATGACAGAGAAGAAGGAAGAGCCGTATAATTCCAACGCGTTGCATTGGTCGAAGTTATGCACCCACATGTAACGAATTGTAGGGTAGTCTTCTGTCTTTTACACAGCAGAAAATTAGGTTACACCAGAGTTAAATTATATTAAATATTTTACGTCAGTCTTTATAGCTGCCTGTAGGTATTGTTATAGTACGACTAAGCAGCTGGAAAACTCAATTTTATTGTATAAAGCAAGACTCTGAAAAGTTTTATTATTTGTTTGCGTATATTTAATTAATTATTTTCATTTAGTCTTTAAAATAAGCTTTACTAGAACATTGCGTACACTCATATTTTTCTGGTAAAGCGTTATTATTATCATCCGAAGCGCCTGTATTAATTAATATTCGAAGCCTACGTGAATTTTGTCACTTCGCCTTCTGTCGGCAATTAGAAACAATGTTCTAGTAACATGTAGCGAAAAGTAGTTGACGGTTGGAAATTCTGACATATGTCTATTAACGTTACAATATTTTAAAGCCTCCTGCATTAGTATACCACAGGTGATCTCGGCTGAATCACACAATGACGGTTGAGATTGGTTCCGATGCGTCGTTTTCATATCCGCTTAATTGATATTTATACAAATTATTATAATATATTTTAAGAAGGGATATTAGTCAATTTGTTAAATATTTAATTGTTTTCCCATGTAACAATAGTGCATTGGTGTTACCAATTATTTTTGTGTTCAGGGTGTAATAGATATCTTTATAACTAGAAAATCTCTAATAATACGGTCTATTGTTTTATAGGAGAATTAAAAAAAAGAGTAGCAACATTTCTGGTCTCTAATTAATACTAACCTTTTCTAAAATCACTATTCGAGCAATCTAGTAAAAAAATCGTAAGACTACATAACACACATTATCTCTTATATACTTATATCCCTAGTGATAGTAAGGACTGAAAATCAGTAATATAGGATCTGGTTCCCATCCTCCAGACATAAAGATTGTTAGGTGTCTGGTACTGTATCTAGTACATAAATACTAGTCCCTTGTAAAACTATACGTTTAAATTGTGCTAAACCAAATTACTGCGCGCGAAAAGGAGAGAGATATAGCATTTGTTTGTGCGGAATGTTACGCGCCCCTGGCCTCGTGCAAGTGGGCATATAAAGAAACAGTGTAATGTTTTATCAACTACTCCGACACACAAATAATTACGGTGTAATAAAATACACCCCAATAAAATAATTTGTTATATATTTTAGTAGTTATTATAGTATATTACAAAAAAACATTTTTTTTTAAACAAAAAGTTGTTTCATTAATTTATTTTTATTTGCTCATATTCCCCAATGAAAGGGAACTTGAGCAAATATTGTCAAATTTATAATTTCCTAATTTTTTTATATTTGTTATTGAAACTTAAAAATATTTTGTACATTGGTAAAAAATATATCAGAAGACCCGTCATACTGCTTTTAAAAATGTGAATTAAATAAATTTTTAATTAGCTTCAAAGACTAAGTTGCTCATATTACACCGAATTCCCTTTCTTATATCCTTAGTGATAATGAGAACTGAAAATAATCAATATAGAATATGGATCTGGGAATCCTCTAGACATAAAATTGTTAGGTGTATCTAGTACATGACAACCAGACGCACGCAAAACAATACGTTCAAATTTTGCTAACAAAATTACTGCACCTGAAAAAGGAAAGAAGCTATACACATTCGGTTGTGCGGAATGTTACGCCCCCGTAGCCTCGTGCAAGTGGACATATAAAGAAACGGTGTAAAGTTTTATCAATTACTCCGACACACAAATAAGTACGGTGTAATGAAAGACACTCTCGTGAAGTAAAAAATGTTGCGAATTAGGAAATATTGTTCTATTTGCCAAGAGTTTTTATTGAAACTGTTCAATATAGACTAATCATTTTTCATATCGTCAAAGTGATGACAAGTAACTTGTAAGTATTTAGTGTTAGGTAAGTGTTGTGAATTATAAGGTGTAACTATAACATCCTGATAATACGTTACCATGTAATAGTTGGTAACGCCTGGGGACTAACACGTGCATTTGAACACATCGACATCATTCGATAGGTACAGAACTTAAACACGACTGCTGGGAATGTAAGGTAGACAGCATGATATATTGTGGCGATACATTCACCACCATGCATAGAAAAACTATTCAGATAAAGAAACCATAAATAACTAAGTACTAGAATAAATAGTAAATGAAAGGAAACTTACTAATAAGGGAGTATTAAGCAATGTATTCTGGTTCCAAGCTAAAACAAAACAATGGATGAAGCTAATTGTAATGAAAATTAGAACAATAGAACTTCATAACGTGATAAACCTAATAGATATGGTAAGTGAGAGGTATAAACGGACCCAACGATGAAACAACTAACTGGAATAGAGACATGCAACAAGCAACAAGACAGTGAGGACCACATTTTTACAAGACAACACGAAGGAATAAAGAACTAAAAAGATAACAAATAACAAAAGAAAATAAACTAAAAACATGTTAATGACCAAGTAAAATGTAAATAAAAAAGTACTACATAAATTAAAAACAATAAATACTAATTAAAAGAGATAAGATCAGAAAAGTAGGTAGAGTTGTAGAAAATGCAATAAAATAATATAAATGAAAGTAAGAAAAATGTGCATTAGTTTAAGAAAAATTGTAAAACCTTATATTGTAAGGAAGTGCAGTGATTAGTGTACAAGGTAGGAGATATATCTAAAATCCAAATCCAAAGATCATGTTATAAACCAAAGGGTAGGGAGAAAGTGAATTAATGGTCTTATGTATAAAATACTATACATCAAGAACAAGTAAATATAAAATTATATTTGCTTAAAGGGTCCTACATACCCAGGAGGTATTTCATTATAATTAATTATGTAAAGGGTTTTCGAATACCCATCTGATGTATTATGTTAGAATTAATTATTTAAAGGGGTTTGCATACCCACAAACTTTATTATATTATAGTTAGGTATTTAAAGGGTTTTGTATACCCACAGGATGTATCATGTTATAGTTAATTATTTAGAGGGTTTTTGAATACCCATGATATATTACGTTAGGATTAGGTATTTAAAGGTTTGTATACCCACAGGATTTATAATTTCATAAGTATGTGTTTGAAGGGTTTTGCATACCCATAATTTTCTTACGTTAGATTTGTTTGTTAAAAGATTCACTAATTTTTCAAGAACAGTAATTGTAAGAGCTGTTTAGATATATCAAAATCAGGTACATGGTAAAACATCATATTATGTAACAAATCATTGTAAAGGAATGGCAAAATGCTAAACCTATAGGCCAAAAGAAGTGAGCTGAGCTTAAACAGTAAAATGTCCAAAATAGTCTTAATTAAACCAGATAAAATCAAATAGAAGCCTGACCGTAGTGAAACAGGGAAGGTATTAACAAAATTATATATACAAACTCATAATTGTAATAATCAGATGAATAGGGAAGGTAATATTAACACATAAGATAAACCATTGAACTGCCATGCTGTCAAAATTATTGTTATTATAAGAAAATGAAGAATAGGTATTCAAAACTGTAATGTTATATATAAGGTAGAAATATCAGACTTTATGGTTGTTAATAAGTACGGCCCTATTAGGACATATTTAAATAACAAAGGAGGAAATAAGAAGTGTTAAGAAAAAATATGTAAAAGCCTAAAAACTTAAAATTTGTAAATGTGTTGAAATAAGTGATACTGGGCCGAAATGGGCCACAAAATAATTCTTTTTTTTTAGCAACGACATCGTATAACTAAAATTTAATTTAATTTAAAAATAAATAAGGAGTAATTTGAGGTGACAGATTTAAAATTTACAAATTTCGAATAACTAAAACCACGTGACCGGGGTCAGGGTAAAATGAACCAATCAGAGCCCACAAAAGCCGGGTCATAGCCGTTTTTAAACGAAACAATTCGTTTAGTCTATTGTTAAAACTCAAGCTGTACAGATGCACTCCCTGTAACCGAGAATTACATTTTGATGAATAATTAATGACCGAAAGTAAAAATAATGAGATGATGATACCAAATTAAGAAAAACATTAAAGAATTACACAGGCGAAACATATTAACAGAAATAATTGAAGACCGAATAAGAAGATGACGATTTACTCCAACTAATACGTTCCCAATATGAAGTGTGTACAGCGATCTGGTGAGATTGGAATAAGCTAATAATAAAACAATCACACCTTCACATAACACGATTTTCACCAACAACACTGTTAATCCAGATACTTGTGAACTTCAACAAACCTTTATTTAATAACTTTGTGGTCATAAAACCATTAAAACACTACTTAATTTAAAGAAAATAGGTAAAGCAGATTTCGGTACGCATAGACGCTGGCCGACGGCCATTTTGTTAAAAACAATCGCCGCGATTTCGAGTGACACTTGGAACAAAACACAGAATTGTAATATTTTTAGATTAATACTATTTAAATTTTATTATTTATTAAGAGTGTTAATTAATTAATTGTGATATATTGTATTTTATTTGTCGTCATTTTCTGATCTTTCTTAGCAGCTCAAAGTATCCACGACCTGATATAAAAAATAATATTGTATTTCATTTTTAACATTGTATTTTTTCGAGTCGAGCTTGGTGAGCGAGTCGATACGGTTACTATTCCTTTCGATTCGCGAACTGTTGAACTTACCCTGTGTTTAAAAATCATCAAATAAATTTATTTGTTAACTTATAAAGTATATTATTTCTTTAAAGTAAATTAAGATAAAGGATTTGCAGGTAATAAGCAAGAAGAGGAATACGGCTAGAGTAACGAACATCAAGCAATTAATAGAAGAGACCAGGTAACCTATAAAACTGAGTCGAATCACCAATCGATTGTGAAGAACCCACACAATCTATTTTTAATTATTAAGAACAATTATTTTTGGCGACATTTTCAAAACCGTAAACTCAGCGACGGCCTGTTTTTGACTGATAATCCTTGTTTTAATAACCAAACTAAATAAAATAAAATAAAACCAAATAAGAATAATTCAACAAATAATTAATTTATTTCCAATTAAATAATTTCAACGAAGATAAGAAAAATACGGACACAGAGTACGTTTCTTACAAAATATGTATACAGACACCTCAGTATGACGCTTGGATCAATAATTTCTAACGTTCGCATAAGTTTCATTTACGATTGGGGACAAACTCCAATAAAAATTATAATTTTAATGTAGTATTTTAATTTCACTAACTTACTGCTCACACACAAGTAGTTTTCTGACCACGGTAAAAGCTTCCTAAAATGTCATTTGAAAAAATCTTTAACAATGTAAACATAATGTTGTATGTTTTATAAATGTTACTTCAGTGTTGCACAGAAAGTAACAAGTTGTTTGTAATTCAAGCTTCCAAACAGAACATTTTTTTAAGTTCTACTTACATTTTTTACTTCTAAAGAGAGATAAACATTTTCTCTTTGACAATTTTTATTTTTATCTTCAAAACTAAGTTATAATGTGCTCCCACATAGAGGGTCGATCCTCTATTTGTTTCGTATCTACCGTAACAAATATTGGTCCCGTACGATATTCTGGGTACTTTCGGACCAATATTTTGATTTGAACAATTCCTTGAACTCGGCGTAACTCTGAATATCGTGCCGTGTTGCCGTCCACCAATTGTCATTCACTTCTTTGAAATATTCGTCAATTTGTCCTCTGATGATCGGCCATCTGGTCTCTCGGTTCCTGCTCAAGATCTCATCTATTCAGGCAAGAAATTCCAAGGGGTTTCGTTTATACGCCCTAAAATTCATCGCTTCCCGATTGTCGGCGTGTTGGAATTGCGGCAATACTGCTGGTCGGTTCCCGATGTTTTCAATTTCTTTCCGCATTCTTGGAATTTCTCGGCGTTGTATGTCTTCGATCCGCTCATAATTATTGTTGACTCGTGTCTATCGTGTTCACGATCGTCTCGATACCTATGCACCGCTCTTCCGTTTTCTGTTTCATTGTCGCGATCTGGACTTGATTGGCTTCCTCCAAGTTGTTCACTCGAACGTTAATATCCTCTTTGGTCTGTTGCAGTTCGTTACTGGTCTGCTTCCATTTCTCATTTATCTCGGATATTTCTGTTTTGACTTCTGTCATCTCCTCCTCGATTTTTTCGTTCAGGGATTCCATGTTTCTTTGGCTATTTTGTTTCTTCTTTTTATCTCTGGCATCTATTTTTTCTTCCATCTTCTTGCTGTTGTCGTCCGTTTTTCCGCTTAATTCCTCCTTCAATGATTCTATATTCTTTTTGTTACCGGTATCTGTTCTGCTATCGTTCATTTGCTGGCCTAGTTGCTCCAACATCCTCATCATGGTTTCTCGGAATCTTTCCTCCTTGGTTTGTACGGGTCTGTTCGGTTCTATGGGAGGTAGTATTGCTTCGACGTCTTCTACCGGCGTCGCCTCCTTTTCATCCATGTTGATTTCTGGTTCCGCCTCCGCTGCGCGTTTCTTGGATGTCGCTCTTTTCTGCACCTTCTAGTCTTCTGGTACTGCAGCTGCTTGCTCGAAATTAGGTAAACTTAGTTTTTATCGTTTTATTTATTATTAGTTGTGACCAAATTTAAGCCTCTTACGTTGTGCGCCACTTTGTAAGTTATTGGGTACCGGTGTTTTAGAATCGTTTAGAGTTTTTAATTTGTATTGTAGTTTAATTTTTTATCATTTGAAGTTTGATTTTAGTTTTATTATTTTTCTTGATTTATTCAATTCAATTCAATCGTTCATTGAATCCAATGTAAATAAATCCGATGAATGCACTGGAAGTTAGTTAACGAAGTCTTTTAAACTTCGGTTAATTCATTTTAATTTGTTATTCTTACGTCGACTAGGCGAATTGGTGACGTAGAATCCTCGCTGAAAGCATACATATTTGGTAAGAATGATCACTTACTTGTGGTGAGTCTTGTCGATCTTGCAGGGTCGATGTAGCAATCTAATCTGTAGATTGATTTACCATATTCAAGTTCGCCACGGCGCGCGGCGTGTCGGGCTATCCAATAAGAGTCGTTCACCTATGCTGAAAACCTAGTCTACTGAAATGAACTAACTGACACCGTTTGCTCGTATAAAATGATAATTTATTCTGCTTAACACTCCTTTTTAATGATGTAAAGTATCATTAACTATTTTAATTCAAATTTAAATAACATAAGTTGTTTGTTCATAAAATTTGCCTCAGGGTGGTAAAACTGATGTACAATGTCAGTGTGTGGTTAAATGCTTTTTGGTTAAAATAAGTTAATTCATATGTGGGTTCTTTTAGCTTGCAGAATACCAAATTACTTACTAGAACTTTTATTCTACCGTTATTAGGCAGTTTGAAGACGATTACAATTCAATTATCTCTTAATAATTAACATTTTTGAAAATTATAACCATGCCTACTTGGACATTTTAGGTTAACAAAATTATTAGTCAATCGACGATAAATGATTTAATGAACGTTTGTTAACGTTAAAATAACTCTTGATAAAACATTTAAAATGTGAACAATAAAATAATATGTTGAAACAGTGTTGTTGAATGAAACATCTGAATCATCATTTGACTCTATAAAAGGTAATTGTTTAGGTGTAAGTATTCATATAGCTTAACAGCCTTAGTTTCTTATTCATAATAGACATAGATATTTAAATAGTAATAGTAGTAGACTCTCCCTAAATTACAAAACATAAATAGCATTTGAATTTTTCATTAACTTTCGTTAATTGCTTCAGACAGTCGACAATTCTCAATCACTTATGATTGCTTGTTAGTCTGATCTAGGTTTATTAAACAACAACTTCAATCAGGTGTGGATATATCACACTTAGTATTCATACATAATAAATGATTAATTGCTTGCAAAATTCTTAATAATGGAATATTCAAATTAAGTTGAGGATAGTCATTAGTTGATTGAATAATATTAATAATGCACCATAATCTACATACTTTATTTATACACATCATTAGAATGTGGTTCGATTATATCGTCTTTTCAAATTCTTAACTAATTTTGAGAAAATCACTGTACTCCCTTTTTTAAATCCCGGAATTGCTATGGATTATACACTTAGCAGTCCTTATTAACGCACTGTTACACTTAAAACATCTTCAATACTAGTGTAGTTATGTTGGCACAAATTTAGGTTATGTTGCTTTGTTGACATCGGTGACGCGCACAAATTATGTAAACAGCTGTTTCCTTGCGGTGTCGAGTAGCCGTCTGCTCTCCTCTAAAGTTGATTAAAAAGTGTCTCGAAATGGCATCTCAATCTGCCGTTTCGTCCTGTGATCGTTGTAAAATTGGCTAATTTCTTGGATCTGATTTGTTGACGATCTTTAATTTGATGCACATACCCCCTCCGCGCAATATTTTAATTGTTGTTCTTAGCGTGGGTAGTCTGGGTTTGAGATTATAAACATTTGCTCGAATTGACACAAATATTTTATAATTGTAATAACTTTCTTATTATGGCATAGATTTAAAATCTAAGCTTATCACTGTATTGGTAACATTTGGCTCTTTATTTAGAGTCCACTCATGGTGTGCTTTCGTTCATTATTAAGGGAGTTAATGTTTGAGATTATCACATTACACTATTTACTATTAATTGTATTTATTCTTAAATTAAAACTATTTAATGGCAATCATATCTCCTTGTGAGCATGCTTTCCAAGTCCTTCAACAATTCTCACTTACTTGTTACTTATATTTATTGACAAAATATAGTTCTTATGCTACCATTGATTTAGCCTAAGAGTCTATTAATTGTATTTACAAATTATTTATTATAAAATGTATCTGGGTAACTTCTGTATTGCCCCAGTTGTAAACATTGAGCTGTTACAACTACTGTTTTTCTTTGTTTGTTGGAATATATTGTTATTCCTTGGTATTTTTGTCATTAATATGACCTCTATATGGCACTATGAAGTATACCTTTAATTTAACTCTTATTTGGGAATGTAGTGTCTTGTCAGACCATTATTTAGTTTAGAATAGCTTACTAGTAGTAGTATATTGATAGTTAGTCTTGTGTTTTTAACACACTAGTCTGTCCCTTAGCGTATAGCATTGGATAATAGTAGTTACATCTGGTGTCCTATGACAGGTGTGCTTATTTATTCTTATTACACATTATGCCATTGCTTATAATTCTTTTATGCTATTATAATAGTGATTTTATACCTTACTTATTACATAGGTATCCTACTGTTATTCCTATTTAGCATTACAATGTGGTTTTGTCTATGTTTCACATAGTGAATCTCATTTTGGCTGGTTTTGTTCACTTTCTTTACTTGAATTCTTAGATAAAGATTACTCTTGGTATCTGATATTGGTATTGGTAGAAACCTTATTACTTCTACTTGATTTAAGGTACAAAATATTTTAGTTTAGATATGTTTTACCTACTATTAAATATGAAATTAGGTGGAAAGTAGCTGTATCGAGGTTATGTGGTTTTATTATTTGTAGCAACAAATTTACATTTTTTAACCTTGTTTTTTCAAGTCTAATGTTATTAATGACAACTGGTAATTCATTATTTAGTTCTTTTTTCTATCTTACATGATTTATTGATTACTTGACTAACAATTATTATAATTATGAGACAATTTTAATTCTCCTTTATATTACATTGATGCGGTGCATAACGTGTCATTTTGCTTTTATTTACATCTTCTTTTATGTTAACATTAATGTTAATTCCATTCTTTGTCTAATATAGGATGCCCTACTCATTTACAATATTATTAGTTGTGTATGGGTCATCTAAGTTAGTCAGTTATTGTCTATATTTTAAATCTGTAAGTTCTTGAGTTATTATTTATAGGGGTAAGATGTTAATCTAGAGTTGCCTGGCTCTTGGAATCTATATTTTATGCCATGGTTGTTAGGTGTCTTTCTCGTAGTATGTTTCTTCCTTGTTTTCATTTGTTCCTTACTGACCGAATCTATTGGGTTATTGGTTCCTGTGGTATAATTACTGTTTGCTATATCTTCCTTTTTCTTATATGTTATTGTTATTGTTATTGTTATTACCATTACATTTTATTAACTCCTGTGTTGTGAGTTTATTCTTCTTGATAAGTTGCTCATGTAGTTTCATTCTTGGCATTTTAGATTAAATACTTGGTGTGTCTTGTTGACTCAATTATTACGACATGTGTTAATATTTTGGTTACTTAAATATTGGGCTCATATGTCTTGTTACAATATTAAGGGATTAGATATCTGGAGCGAAGTTAATCAATGGAATTATTCTTTCTGCTGAGTTGCTGTAATGTCGGAGTTTAAGACACATTTTGAATATCGTCATTCCACACTACACAGTATTTTAAATAATGTACAGCGTCATTCAATGAGAACGACATGTGACGTTTGAGAAGGAGGAATCAGTTGTTAAACAGATGACATTCTATAAGAAGCCCCACGGCGCATATTGTACCTACCATGTACTCTGCACTTATTGATATATACGGTGTTATAATATCTGAGGAAAAATGAAATGAAGTAACAATGCTTCTCTTATAATTCTCGTGTACTGTATAAACTGATAAATATGGTTGAATATCTCCACGTTGTGTATAAGCATTGTTTAAACTTATTGAACATATTTATTTATTAAAAGTTTTAATTTATTAAGTGTTGAAAGTCATTAGAAATATTTTGATCATTAGGAAAGTGTTTTAAAAAGCTGAAACTTTAAAAAAACGGTATTCTCTCTGGTACACCATAAAAAAAGTTTTGCTTAAAGACCGCGGAACTTACGAATTCCATATTTTTGACAGAACATAAGAAGTATATTTTGACTGACTGTAATGGTCAGCTGCAAACGTTATGTGGGACAACCGAAACACCAACAAGAGGAACTTATTATGATTTTGTCATTATTTTACTAGAAATCGTAACTGTCTTCTTCTTCTTCTTCTTCTTCTTCTTCTTCTTCTTCTTCTTCTTCTTCTTCTTCTTCTTCTTCTTCTTCTTCTTCTTCTTCTTCTTCTTCTTCTTCTTCTTCTTCTTCTTCTTCTTCTTCTTCTTCTTCTTCTTCTTCTCCTCCTCCTTCTCCTCCTTCTCCTTCTCCTTCTCCTTCTCCTTCTCCTTCTCCTTCTCCTTCTCCTTCTCCTTCTCCTTCTCCTTCTCCTTCTCCTTCTCCTTCTCCTTCTCCTTCTCCTTCTTCTTCTTCTTCTTCTTCTTCTTCTTCTTCTTCTTCCGGTTTCATTATCCTTCTATACATTGTGAAAAAATATAAACTACGAATAAAATCCAAGTTTATACCGGCAATGTATTTAGCCTCGATTAGGCCTATGCTTGGCTGCAAGCGTGTATAGTTTGATTAGAGCCTGAGACGTACTGCGTCGTTAGTTAAACCTCATTTTACACTTGTCCGTAGTTTACACTTTATGGCCTGTTCTGAACACTACCGATAAGGTGGTTCCTAATGCCTCAGCATTTTGTAACCCCTTTATCGCGTTGTTTCTTCTTTTTATTATTATTAGCGTTTTAGAAACATTCTCTTACCAGAAGTACACCTGCATATATCTAACTCTAGTTGTCAGTGTTCATTCAGTTAGTTTAAGATTATGTATTTTAAATTTGCTTACGCTTGTGTATAAAAATGAAGTACGATAGTAGGAAAGAACTACTGAAAATACACTGCGAATGTCAGGTATAGGCGTATATACTCGCAACGGTACTTTCAGGATACTAGGCTACTGACTTCTAAACAAATTTTATAGGCACATGGTTAATGTTTAATGGATTTAAAACTTGCAGCTAATATATTAATTGTTTATCTAAACTAATTTACAATTATAACGCTGCTGATGATGTACAAGCTTATTTGCTGATAGCTATATTAATCCTAAGTAAACCATGTTTAAACTTTGTGAGCATCAGTTCTGAAGTCGTAAACGTTTCTGAATACCGAACGCTTACAGTTGTATTTTGCTTATTCCATGTAATTAAATTAAAATCTGCTTACTGTAACGTCAGTATTGACATTTGGAATGTTAGAAGCAGAGGGTACTTTCGAGTTTTTTTAACTATCCATTAATTGCTGTTATTTAAGATACCTTTCTTACCCCGGTAGACAAATTTCGTCACTTTTACCAAAACAAACACGCATTTTTGTCAATGTGTACAGCACATTCCATTTTGAAATCACAGAGTTAGTAAATTGCTTTAATATTCACTTGAGTATTTGTTTTAGCAATTCTGATTTCTTCTATAGTGAGGTTGTTAATAGAAACGCTCCATTAGGCTGTCAAATAAACTATAATTATAACATTTTATAGTGTAGTATTTTACGTTAATAGGTCACAACGCAATGAAAACTCTAAAAGCTGACAACAGGTCCTGAACACAATAGTTTTCCAGACGTCTGTTTTGTTTTCAATATTTAAACTATTCATGTTTGTCCGTTTACAATATTTCCAAACCTTAATTATGTTATTCTTTAATTAATAATTAAAAAATTCAGTTTGTTTTTACTAAAATATATATGTGTTTTGGATCGACGAGGGAAAATAAGCAAGTTACAGAATGTTATGACGACAGCAAACAATTACGCGCATGAGCCTCCTGTGGGGTATTGTACACGATTCCTATTCACTTAGCAGTTAGATCATACTGTATGTAGTCATTATAACACATGTTCCCTCTGACAGTTTTTAAAATATAATTTCAAATTATATTCAGTAATATAATACTGAATAGTAAGTGATATTTAATATTATTTTCATATAATTTTTAAGTTTTTTCTTAAAGTATATTGTAGCATGACAGATAATCCACTAAATAATAATTCCAATCTGATCATAATTCAATATAAATTATATGAAATAACAAGAAAATTCAAATGAAAATAATTAAATATCAAAGTAAAATACCACCATAAAAGGAAAAACTAAAATTAAATAATCACAATGCAACAAAAATGTATCAAGGAAAATAAATACTAAACAACTAAGATAAAATAAGGTAAAACCCAGGTAGGATAGGAGTAGATAAAGAAGATACCCCGAATAAACCAACGGACATGGTAAAACCAAATTACCTTGGAGAACTCAAGAAGGAAGAATTGTGAAGAAACGAAAATGTAGGATGGGAGGACTACAAGATATACCCAAGGAAAACCTCTTACAAAGAACGACAAACCCCGAAAAAGATTTAAAATCACCAAAGAAAGTATAACACCCAAGACCTCATATAAAAATGTAAAATAGTTATAAACAAAAGTGTTTAGTGTTGTAAGTAGAAGTGCACCCACTAAAGTTATTATGTAATGAAATAGACAAATTTTCATAATCCCTTATAATTAAGATTTTGGTCTTGGAATAATGTAAAACTCAAGTATAAATAATATCCAAAAGTATAAGTGAACCAGTGCAAGTTATTTTAATATATTCAATAAACTTCAAGTAAAAGTGTAACTGATACTTCAACTATGTACCATGAAACAACTTTAATGTTTTCTATAAATACAGAGATAAAATGTTATGAAGTATTCTTATGAAAGCATTACTAATGTTTCAAAGAAGATGCCACTTTGTATCAAAAAAAACATTCTTTTAAATGTGAATGATAAAGAGAGCAGGTGGGGAATAAATACAGTGACAGGGGATTAAAATGTAATACTAAGATATAAACAGAAAAGACTGCAACCAAATTAAATTTAAGAAAAATAAAATACATGGCTTATTGTATTTGTGTTAAACCCTATGAACTCCATATTTCAAGGTGGTGTATAGAATAAGATTTATTATTATTATAAAAATGTTTATTGTGTCTCACAGGGTTAATACAGACTAAAATGTCTCAGTATGAATACCATACTATTTTATAAAATGTTTGTTATGTGTTACTAGTAATAGTTAAAACTAAAATGTCTGACTTTAAAGACCAGTAGTTAATTTTAAATATTGTTTTTGTATTATGAGCATGAATAAGATGCTACATGTTCTAATAGTTATTTAAGGAGATTTTATTTATTATTATATTAACTTCAGAAAGTCAGAAGGGGTATAGACATAGTATTATTCAAAAAACAGTATATGTAAAACCAGAAAATCTAGGCCAAATAGTAAATTTCAATAACATTATAATTGAGTAATTAAGTTAAATAAACCAGGTAAATTGATGAGATTTATATAAGGTGAATTAATCACTAAATACTATAACTAAAACTATACTTTAAAAGGATAATATAAAAAGATGTATAAAATTATTAAAAATTTTGCAAATGTAATATCTAACAATTTCAGAGGGGAAAATCATAAATTCATGAATTATATTTAAAAGGATGATCAATGGATAAATTAGCAAGAAATTAAGGAAAGCTAACATTTATGTCAATCTGAGATTTATTATAATCATAATTATAACACATAAGTTGGCTAAATTTTGGACAAGGACAGGAAACAGAATATTGAGCCTACTTTTCCAAAATGACAGGAATATAGCAATTTTGATAAAAAACTTTATAAAGATGGATTATTGTATATCAAATTAAGCAGAAGGAGTTAAAGAAACCGATTATGTATTTACTATTACATGAAATTAATTAATAACCAAAATATATTCTGTGATATAATGTACTTTAATTACATGCATCGGCAGTGAATAAAAATTGAAACAATACTTTTCTAATATTAAATAGGCTAAGAGATTTCAGAAACGAAGGAAGTAAAACAGTTCTTAATTAACATTCGAAGTGTACGGTTGAATTAAGCTCGCGCTAATAACACATATAACGAAACCAAAAATGGAGAATAAAAAATGAGCATAGCCTAAAATAAAAAACCGAGAGTTACAGAAATTTTACCTTAAAAAATAAATTCAGTGAACACAACAACTACAAACATTGAAAACAATTAATATTGAACCGAATACAAGTGAAATAAGGAAATAAAACTATAAAACATTAATTATTCATAACCAAACGAACTTCACAATTTTCGACACACACATAGACAGAAGTGAATACACCTAATCCAAAACATTTAATCGAATTGAACGCAGAACAATTAACCGGGACAACCCAAACAACTCCAGAGACATTATTCACTATTGCGGAGACAAGGAAGCGGTTGAGAAGGCATCTTTATTAACAGAAAAATCCATCTACACCATTCCTGTTTATTTTCAGCAGCGAGCAAGCGGCCATTTTGGAACTCCCGTCATGCCTAGCGCCTACGTCAAATAGTATTCAACAAGTCATTTGGTATAACCTCTTACTTAATAAACATTATATATTATTATCAAAATGTGTATTTTCTAACTATTAAGATATTTTATTGTGAATGTTATACTTTCTATACTTGCCCCTTCTCTGACTATTAATTATAACCGTTAAAAGTAACCTTCCGAAAATATTTATATGAAATAACAGATGTATTAACAATCGATTGCCTCTGTGAAAGAGTCGAGCTATATATGGTAATCGATTTTCAATCGATCTTTTGAATAATTATCAATACAAACATAGTAATTCAACAATTTGGTTTTAAATTTACTTCTCAATTTAATAAAGGAGGTTTAGTTAACAACAGGAATAACCGAAAGGCGACCGTTACTCAAGGGAAAGTAATATATACGGAGGAAAAGAAATATCGCCGATCGATTAGTGAATTGAGACAATCCTGTTAACTGAGTTTGATTACAGTTAACTTCTAGCAAGATTATTGACAAGTTTAAATCACAGAAACATAAAATTTCAACACTACACCCTTACAAAAATTATTTATTAAATTATTAAACACAAAAATAAAAACTTTAAAATTTTTTTTATTTTGAGAACAAAATATTTAAATTTTTTTTCAAGGAATTAAAAAATACAGTTTTCATTTGTAAACGAGGTTTCGTTACAATATTTAAAATATCATTTTAACCAAAAGTACTACATGACTACAAAATTACAACTACCACACTGGCAAAATTATTACATTTAAAGCAATATAAAAACCAGGTATTCTTATTTTACAAAATAAACATTTTAATCATTTCTAAGTTTTTTCTTATTTGTAAGAACACAAATATTTACACTGTGGCGAAACAGCTTTCACTGTTCTTATATTCCTACACTCCGTCAGTTCAATCTCAATGCAATTACATGAAAATTATTTCCCATCTTTGTTCCTTCTACGTCAATTTGTGTTCAATTTTATAATTACAAAGCGATTGGAAAGTAATAATTTGCAATTTTGAAATAAAAAAGCTTCATATCAACTTAAAAGAGCATTCAGAACAAATAGTAAGTCAATCAAAGATGAAGCACAGAATTCCATATTATTACTAAACAAGTTATCTTTAAATATCGTAGTTTGATTATTTTACAGTTTGGATCATTATTATGTGTAAAAGTTAAGTGTATTTTAATACACTAAATCTCAGATATTTTTTAATACAAAAGAAACTGAAGATACAATAACAACTCAAATTTAAAAAACATTTTACTTTAAATCCGTTTGTATTAACTGAGCTGTGAACCCTACAAAAAAGAAGAAACTCTTAAAAGCGTGTATTGTCTACAATAGTTGGCCACGTCTCAGTTATTGAATACAAAAGTAATCCAAACTCAAGTGAAAATTGTTAAAATTTAAACAAAATTACATTTGAGCTTTTTCAAATTTGTCAACTTGTAAACATCAGGTACAATCCCTTGGTGATGTTCGTTAAATGATTAAAACATTAAAACAATTTACATACAATTTTACACGTGTCATAATTAAATATAAACAAAAATACCTAAACGCGGGAACACACGCGATGTCGTTGGTGCGCACCGCGGAATACTACAGTAGACTGTTGTGCTTATGTTGTTACTGGTCATGCACTATGGACCTCGTTTGTAGTCTTATCGCTGTGTCGTAAAGCGAATTAGATTGAAAGTTCAGTTGTTCGTTTAAAAAGACTTCTTTAGTGTTTTTATTTTTAAAGGCCTTATATATGTCAAACGCCTCGACAGCACTCCTATATCTTCCTTTTTTTGCATATATGGAGGGGTTGAAAGTTAGTCGTAAAATCAGTATAATTATGATCCTGTCCATCAAATGACTTTTGTAACTTGACATTGTTTTGCCAGTCTTTTTTGGGTAAATGTTCTTTAAAACTTTTTATAAAAGCTCTACCAGTCAGGCCAATGTAGAAGCTATAATAATAAGTCTGGAGGTAAATAATAAACTTAACTTTCTCGACCTGACAATTACAAGACTAGACAAAAAATTTCAGTATCAGATATACCGGAAACCAACCACCACAGATCTCATGATAAATGGTGAGTCGCATCACGCCCTCTCTCAAAAAATGGCAACATATAATAGTTTAGTACATAGATTACTCTCCATACCATTAGAAGACAAAGATTTTCATGAAGAACTCAACACGATTAAGTACATAGCTGATGCCAATGGTTATAAAAGCTCAATTGTAGACGGTTTAATCAAGAAACATCGGGAAAAGAAAAACAACAAAGAATTACAAAAAAATAGTAGAAATAAAATTAGATATATATCAACAGACTATGGTAACACCCTACCAAAATTTTAATTAGTACGTTCAGTGAGATAAATATAATAATGGGATTCCGCACTTAATAATAATAACCCGACTTAATTAAGATACTCCGACCTAAACCATCAAAATCAGCTGAAGACAAGACAGGCGTTTATAAAATTACATGCAATGACTGTGATAGCTTCTACATTGGCCAGACTGGTAGAGCTTTTATAAAACGCTTTAAAGAACATTTACCCAAAAAAGACTTTAGCAAAACAATGTCAAGTTACGCACGTCATTTGATGGACAGAAATCATAAATATACTGATTTCACGACTAAGTTTCAACCCCTCCATATATGCAAAAAATGAAGATATATGAGTGCTGTCGAGGAGTTTGAAATATATAAGGCCTTTAAAAATAAAAACACTAAAGGAGTCCTTTCAAACGAACAACTGAACTTTCAATCTAATTCGCTTTACGACACAGCGATACGACTACAAACGAGGGCCATAGTGCACGACCAGTAACAACATAAGCACAACAGTCTACTGTAGTATTCCGCGGTGCGCACCAACGACATCGCGTGTGTTCCCGCGTTTAGGTATTTTTGTTTATATTTAATTATGACACGTAAATAAATTGTTATGTAAATTGTTTTAATGTTTTAATCATTTAACGAACTTCACCGAGGGATTGTACCTGATGACGGGACGTATGTCCCGAAACGCGTTGTAATATGTAAAAAGGTAAAGGCTACCAGACGGACAAAAAAGAGGTAAATTATTTTACTATTCATATACATATTAGTGGGCTGGATACCGAAAAGCATGAATCTAAAACTTTATATGCTTTACAAATATTATTAAAAATAAATAACTATCCATAACAGGAAGTATAAGAAAATATATGTATCCATAAACGGTCCCTGGCAAGCTGCTAGCAATGGGTGTGAATAGCACAACGCCCCAGCAGTGTATTCTCAATATTAGAACTGTGAGTACGGAAGTTACTTTATACAATATATAATACTCAACATATAACACGACAATTTATGTACACGTATGGTCATGTCCAAAATTAAAGAAAATCGTTGATTACGCAGAAATAATAATACATTTTTAACAGTCTGCTAAATACTTGTTAGATATGAATTTCGATACAAACAAAAAATAATAAGTTAAATATCTATATGCATTTTAACATGACTATAATCACGTTACATGGAACATGTTAATATTACAGTAAGAAATTGTGTCATAAGAAATAAATCTCTAAATGTTTTGAGCGTTTACTTGAGACATTTAGGCTTATATAAGGTGAGAATATATCATATTCGGAGGAAAACTATCGGTCATCTCGGATAACAATTGAAACACGTAACTCTTAAGAGACTCATGCAAGTCAGTGAAATATACCTTACAAGGGTGCTGGTGTATAGAAATAACGGTAGCATTTTTACACCACCTCTTCAGTGTTTCCAGTAGACGAACGTCAAACACAAACTAATGGTCCCTTTTAATTTTTTGGCTGTTAAACTGATTTTAATTTTTGATTTTGTTACTGTAGCCTCACTTCAGAGTTGATACATTATAAATACGTTAATGCAACACAGATTAAACATTTTATTGGCTGTAATAAAATAATATTTCTTGTGCAATAAACGAAAACTTTTCATATTGATAAATAATTACAAAAGTAATTTTTTCTTTGAACGTAGTATGTCTTAAGTATTAAAATTGATAGCAATGAATATAAGCGATTGTAGCAAACGGTTATACGAAATGACAATTTACAAAATATAAACCCAAATTTCAATCCCTGACAGTCATAAATTGCTAAAACAATACTGAGAATAGAATTTCACATCAAAGTTTTTAATCGGGTACAATGTAGCATAAACATTAGTCCATAATTTTGCAGGTCAAAAATACTATGGGCTACATTTCAAAGATTTTAAAATCATATTTTATAGACTAAGCTCTATTTAAAAGAAAATTACTGTTGTACAAACTGTGTGATATTATGTTTAGTAAAAGTACTGAATTTTCTTCTTGTGCACACGAATTGTTTGTGGTGCAAAACACTTCTCTTTTAGGGTTATAGCTTCACTATTGTGTGCTTATCGCTAGATGTCTGCATCTGTAAAAAGAATAACATTGAAATAAATATTAAATAGAATGAAATAAAATATAATTATTTCTACGTTTTAAGCTAAATATGAAAACACTGTAGTTAAACATTTTTGATCGGCGTCAATCCATATTTTGTAAGTAAAGTGAGGGCAGTAATTATATACTGCATGCCTCTTTTATGTACGTCACTATAATACTAATTAATATCGCTATTATTATTAATATTATTACTAGTAATATTCTGCTATTACTTTCCTTTAATATTATTACTACCAATAGTAATAATGCTTTACTATTACACATTACATTCAATGTAATAAGGAAAACAATGTTGACCTGTAGTTCTAAAAAGCCACAAAAATGGATAATATCTAAGATGGACTCAAAGAAGATTGCTACCAACCAGAAGGAGCTCCAGGAGGTCTTGAAAGCAATACCATGTCAAGATACAGTGTAAATGACCACGGAGTAATCAAACTTATGCAACTAACATCGACGAAGCTATCTTTCGCTCAAAAAGAGGCAGAGACAAAGAAAATCAGCTTACTGTTGTAATCGTAAAATTGCTGAACTTAGGGAGAATTGCGTTTGCGCAATAGACAATTGGGACAACGAGCAAATGAGGAATCGAAACAGCGGAATTAATCCCGGCAGAGAAAACAGCGAAAAAGATAAAATTATATCGTGAATGAAAACATTGAATAATGCGCGACAATTATAGTTAATTGCAGCATAGAACAACTAACGAATCATTAAGCAATATGTTAAAATACGCTTAGAACAATTGAGCATGTTCTCCAATGTTCAGAAAACCTCGTTTAGTATATAAACGCTTAGTAGTTTCTTTTCAAAATTACGCCACACGTGACCTTTAGATAAAGTAATACAAACAGCTTTAAAGTGTGCCAACGTTCAGTCAGTTTAGTGCTTTTATTTAACGATAACAGTATGCATTACTGTAGTGAGGGACGTCAAAATTTTGTTATCCTAGCAAACCAGTAAAGTTATTTAATTGTTACTATTTCTCTTAGTGTGTACTGAATGTAGGATATTGTAAATCGTACCTCGGAATTATTGTATTACTGCAATTTTTTTGAGGATGTAAGAAAAATATGCTGAGATTACTTCTAGATATATAAAATTAAGAAAACACTAGTACATGTTTCATCCTGTATAACACGTTATGTAATGGACAAAGAATATAATTAAGTGTTTCTACGTTGACGTAATTGCTATTGGTATAGAGCAGTCTATTTGGAAGGTAATTTTTCTAATTCGCTTTTCGCAAACCTGTGGATTACGTCAGGCATCAGCTGACGGCAAACTCATAACCAGTGCAGTGGTCAATTACAGACTACCTAAATCCAAATTTGAAACACAGTGCCGAAATTAGAGAAACACAGTTCCCTAAATTTGAAAATAAAATGTAGCACTGAAATGCCTAAAACAGAACAAACAGCCGTGTCTTACGTGCGATGTGTGTGAACGTGTTAACGCCCGTACAAACATGTGTGTTTGATCTGACGTAAAATTTTGTTTAATATTTCCAGAAGGTTTAAAAATTATTTTTTCTAACGTAAATGCGTAGAGAAACCAGTAACGATTTGTAAGTGTGTGACCTAGAATTTAGATGCGGTACCATTCACTACAGCACTTTATGACTGCCGCAGCAAATGGGTCTCGTAAACTTATGACAGAAACTACGTACGGTTCTAAAACCTGCGGTGGCAAAAAGTTGCAAAGGGTTTGTTGTTTTCATGGAAACAAAATGATCATGTATTCCTAACGATGCACACTAAACAAATGAGACAGCTAACAACATAATATTGAAAACACACACACACACACACACACACACACACACACACACACACAACAGTGTGCATGTAAATTCCACACCGTCTACTGCAATCTTATACGTGTACCTACAATTTGTAAATAAAGCCTTTATCTTGAATTAAACAAAATCTGGAACTTTCGTGCTCTCAGCCCCTTTACTACAAACGTTAATGCTCGTTTGAAATACGCACGCAACATAGAATCAGAAATAAATAATGTTCTGAAAAGTATGTGCTAGATCAAATATTTATTTTTTTTAGAAACTGTATAGTGAGCATTCATTTGAGTCTCCAGATTGCGTTTGAGATAGTATTAAAACACTTTTAAGCTTAATAATTTTCCTAGTTAAATTAGAACCAGTGGTCTAATGGTTAAGTTTCATTAGACGACTGTCTTCTTATTCAAAAATATTCTTGTGATCAATACCCATTTTATGATGATCGAATTTGCAATACCCATAATCCAACTAGCAAATACACCAGATTTCGATAGCAACACTACTTAACGTATAAATAATACGAACAGAAAGAGAATCAATTCCAGTTTACTCTGAAATTATCGTGAAAATTAATGTTTTTTAAAACTTGACTGTACATTAACTTTCAGCTTGCCTATTCAAACTTTTGTTTGTAATTGAAGATATATTAATCTATCAACACGCATGTTGTAACGTCACAGAACGTTCCATAAAGGAAATTAATTGCAAAGTAAATTATCATAAGAGGAATGTGAGATGAACAGTATCGAACCCAAGTAATCCAAAAAAGTTTGTAATATTGTCCGATAATTAATATCATTAACATGAAAAAACGACAAAGACTATGACCAAGATGCAAACCCCATATATTGTTTAAGTGAAGAACAGTGTAAAACTGATAATGTACTATAAGGGAAACAGACAATCTCAGAAATGACCAAAATGAGGTCATGGCATATTAAGAAATGTAACTCGGAATAGGGTATAAAAAACTATTTATTGTGAATTAATGGACAAGATCTATTATTATACTTTATAATATAAATAAAATAAATGTATTAAATGATTTGAACACATCATTAAAAAGGATATAAGTTAAAACAAAAAATATATAAATGTTATGACAAAAAATCAAGGTTTTGGAGTTGAGACCAATCACTCAGATTTTATGTGAAAATTAATTATTATAGAATTAATATAAAAACTATATGTAAATGTCAATTAGACAAAGACAAACAAATTATTTTAAATAGAGAAAGCTGTAAATTGATTAGAAGTCAATTAAAATAATCAAAAACTGTGTTAAACTGAAAACATGTGATGAACATATAAAATTGTAATATTTATGAACTTAATGTTATCAAAATGCAACAAATTTGTATTTTTAAGTTGAAACACAATATAAAGTAACTATACTTATATATATGACCGCCTAAAACACTTTAACAGTCAAGTTGTGAAACTATTTACCTATACCATACCTGGCTGAGACCAAAAAACAAACCCAAAAATAGCCATATTTGACAGACTAATTGTAGAATATTAGAAAAAATAAAGGAAAAAGGTACAATCCTATAAAGTACAATGGAAACATACTTGCTCAATTGAAGACAAGCTTAATTCTTAGAGAATTTTTTTAATATAAAAGTGAAAATTGTCACACCAAGAAAATAACTCATCTGTGCAAAACAGTAAGATGCTAAGTAATATTACAGTAAAAATAAAATGTATTAGAATAAACCAGGTATTCCAAAAGATAAACAATATAACAAACTCTAAGTGAATACCCAAAAAATCCCATATATAATACCGAAAAAGAAAAATTATTATAAAAAACGAGTGACAAAATCTAGGCCATATGTAATGCCTATAGAAGAATGAACTTATTTATATGTTATATGTTTTAATATTTGTTTATTTTGTTATGAAAAGATAATTATGTTATGTATTAATGTTATAGCAAGAACCAAGCAACTTCATAACATTTTAATTAGAATTTTGTGCAAACACTACAAGGTAAGAATTGTATTTTATGTTAATTTATTAGATTTAATTTGTTCAAAACCAATCGTGAATGGTATCATTTTATTCAGTTGAAAGCAGAGAATCCAAAAATAATAATGGCATGCAGATTGTAAGTAGTTCTGTAAAATTGTTTGCCAAATACCAGAATAATTTCAGTAATACCCTTGAGTATGAAGAATAAGAGGTTTTTGTTCTAAAAGTTTCTACGGAAGTCAAATTTGTTCTATGATGTTCTATTTGCATGTTCTCGAACGTTCCAGAAGAAAATGTTACTCAAAAATACCGGAAGTTCATGTTTAAAAATTAAAACAATGAGCCTTACAGAGTATAAAAGGAAGACGAAATTTGACACAAAAAACACTTTATGCTTTGAATCCACAAGAGACACATCACCTACGAATCCGATCATCTCGTCCAAGGCGAAGTTGAAGAACAAGAATTCAACCCGAGAGCACAGAAAGGCTTTTTCCCGTACATGACAAAAGACTGACTTAACCTATATAAGGAGTAAATCGCTAATCCCTAACGTGTTGGCGAATAGAGCAGAAACACGCCATATTTAATAGAAACGCACACAGCCAGATATCCAGCGGCCCTGAAAAGGGCCGATTTTAATGGAGAAAGTCAATTTTGCTGGTATTTGTTAAGATAAACCGACTTTGACAAAATTCCCAAAACAATTTACTGACACGAGCCTTCTACATTGAGTTTGGAACTAGCGCTGAGACGGCCGAATAGAGAAACCACGCAGTCAGCTGTTCGCCGCCGCCAGAATTCAAAGCATAGAAACAATACGAATTTTATTTCAATCGTGCGGAGTTTTAAAACCGTAATTTGACTTATAAATAATTACCAGTGCGTGAGGAAAGTAAACAGGAAGAGGCAAGATTGAAATCGTCCCCAAGAACAGTATCCAGTGAAGGAAATACTTACGTGAGTTGTTCAAAAGTTAAAATCATTTTTACCTGGTATCCTTATCACACAGTTGTACTACACATGTCAAACACCTTCAAACCACACAATTTTTGTAAAGCATCCCACTGATTTGTCTTGATAGTTCAAAGGAGTCACGTCCTGAGTATAAAGTTTTTTCATACATTAAATTCATGCTATTCAACTAAGCAATAAAATTTTTTTATCAGCCGATGATTAATAAAAAACTTGTCAATCACTTTTTTGTAACCCTGCAATTTTGTTTAATTTGAGTGTTAGTTCTTCAGACGATTTTTATGAAAAGAAAGATCATTAAACGTACGTTATTCATCATCAAACTGTCTTGTTCACATTTTTTTAAATAATTAATATAACAACTAAAAAATCAATTTTTAATAATAATAATTTCTTGGAACAAATATCCAAGTGGCGCCCACATACACATATTAGCATAAGTTGTGTTTGCAGGACAACATCGTCGCAGAGAAACCAGCAATTAGTAAGTATTGAAAGTGCGCGGAGTGTAACACCCGACAACACAAAACAACACACACATTCTTCTCGTTATAAATTGGCAGCCAAACTAGTGAGGCTTGAAAGGAAAGGAACAAGTCCGGCAACTACCAACAAATCAAGATGCCGCTACCAAAAGGAAAGAAGGTGAAGAAAAATGTAGAACCCGAATTAAGTGTGGAAGATGGGGAGGCAGTCCAAGTCGAGGAAATAGAAATAGAACCGCCCACACTAGAAATTGAAAAACCCATACAAACGGGAGATGAACCAGAGGAACAAGCGGGAGAAAGACCCATACAAATGGGAGACCAAACAGAGAAACCCGAACCAGAAAAAGCAACAGGGAGCGTTGACATGAACGCAATAATGATGATGTTCCAAAGAATGGAAGAAACAATGAACAAAAATACAGAATCCCTGAAGGAGGAAAATAACAAAAATATGGAATCCCTGAGGGAAGATAATAATAAATATAGACAGGAAGATAAGGAGGAAAATAATAAAGATAGACGGGAAGATAAGGAGGAATTAGACAAAAAAATAGAATCTTTAAGAGAGTATATAACCGATAAGATCAACGACAATGGAAAAAAGCTGGGGCTATTTCAGGAGGAAAATAAAAAGTATAGAGTCCCTGAAAAAGGAAATTAGTGCAAATTATGAGACGGTAAACCAAAAAATCGATGATAGTAAAGTCGACAGTGACAGGAGGGTCGAGACAATGGCGAAACAGTTAGAAAGATTGCAGGAAGGAAATAATACCCGTTTTGAAACCATAGAGGAGCGAACCGTAGAGACGAAACAAGACGTTCGAACTCTCGATAATAGGGTAAGGCAAAACCAAGACGAAATCATGCAGGAGGTAGGAGAAGTCCGGAAAAACGTTAGCCAGAGAATACAAAGAACGTATGACATAGCTAATAGATTAGACGAGCAGATAAAAACCAATACAAATAATATACAGGAAATTGACCAGAGGGAGAAAAACCTGCAGGAGAGATTAGAAGCGCTGAGGGACACAACGATATTGAATACCCATACGTGTCATAGCGAAAATAGGGAGGTAATTAACATCCAAAATTATCGCCGGAACCCTACGGAATTTTTGGAGAGGATGGAAGAGTTCATCGGAAGGAATAGGGAAACAAGATGGGATAGAATAAGGGAAATGTTAGACGAAACATTCCGAAATACGAGGGATAATTGGTGGATAGCGGTACGACCAGAAATAACAAACTTGAACGAATTCAAACGCCAATTCAAAGAAAAATATTGGTCAGAAACAGCGCAAAACAAAGTGTGAATGGACATATTTTACGGGAAATACGACGCGTCCAAGGGACAATCCCCAACATCATATTTCCTGGGAAAGATATGTTTGGCACGAAAGTTAATACCGCCAATCCCGGAAGAATGTTTGGTGAGACAGTTAGCTGGACACTATAGCTACGGTATTAAAGATGCCCAATTGTACCAGCAACTTAGTAAAATTACTGACCTAGCTAAGCTATTAGAAAACTGCGAGTCTGCGGGAAAATTTCAAGACTACCAACCCCCCAGTCGTAAGGTAGACTATTATAATAGTAACAACGGGCCAAGTCGGAATGGAAGTGGAAATGGTAATAATTTTAACCCGAACAACCAGAACAATAGCACCCCACTAAATAGTCGCAATAATAATAATCAAGGTCCAAATAACCGTAACAATCCGGGGCCAAATCGAAGTAATTACCCCGAAAATAATTACCATAGGAACAGCTATCAGGGAATAATTATAGTCAGGGAAATAATTATCGGAGCGGAGGTAATCAAGGGGGAGGTGATAGAAGGAATCAGGAGTATAGACCCCAGGTAAACTATACGATGGCCAATAGTCAACGACCATACCAACCCAATTTACCGACTTACGTGTATTACCCACAACATTATAATAACATTAACATTATACTAGTCGGAGCGACGGGAAGGCAGAATAAATCTATAAAGAAACAGGTGTCATTAGAGATGACCAGTAATGGTGTAACGTTGCCAATAGGACTATTAGTAGCGAACAATGTACCCATGAGTATCCTAGTAGGCTGTGATATACATAGGCCATATAAAGCGTAATATATTTGATTTTTATTTGAGTGTTAATATACTTATATTTTAATTTGAGTGTTAGTCCTTCAGATGATTTTTATGAAAAGAAAGATCATTAAACATACGTTATTTACAATTCAAACTGTCTTGTTCACATTTTTTTATATAATTAATTTAACAACTAAAAAATCAATTTTTAATAATAATAATTTCTTGGAACAAATATCCAAGTGGCGCCCACATACACATATTAGCATAAGTTGTGTTTGCAGGACAACATCGTCGCAAAGAAACCAGCAATTAGTAAGTATTGAAAGTGCGCGGACCCGACAACACAAAACAACACACACACATTCTTCTCGTTATAATATGTTTATATATTTTGGAAGACTGTGTTTAAGGCACATAGGCCAGTACAGGCTAAGAAAACGACACTTCATATAATTAGCTAATGAGATTTGAGCGATTAGATTAATAAGCAAAAGAATCTCTAACACAGTTGTCAGTGAACTCTAATATTGTTTGGAGTTGTATCTGTTTTTTTTTTAGTATCAAATACATTTGCACCTCTATGTTTTGCTTATTCATGTACTTCACGCTTATGAGACATACAATTACGTGCCCATGCTATTTTTTAAGGTTTGTATTGACACAACAACAAAATTGTACACATTTATATGAAATTACACGTGTAATCATCAAACCGTTCAAACGTTTTGGACAAATATTTACAATCTCACACCTTTCGACTCAAACTGCTCGTGTTCAGTGGACGAGACTTCTCGGTGAACAGATGTCCCGTCGGTATCTGTTTGACATTTTCTCGATCAAAAACCACGGCTCGGTAGCATGGAAATTTCATCTTCATACTGAATGATTTTCCAATTATTATACTTGTTGAACTACTTAAAGTACAAAACATGTATTTGTTAACTGTCATTACATTACGAAGGTTGTTCAGTTATTAAACGATATTTTTAAGGTCTTCCTTGATAGTTTCTCGACAATACTAGATATACCTAGTATAACTTTCATAGAACTCACCATGAAATTTGAAATTTGATGCTGTTAACATATTATTGTAAACAGCTTTTCGAGAGAGGAATGTACAATATTTATCACCGCTCCTCAGCAAATGAATAACGCCAAAATGAACTTTTGTTGTTTTCAAAAGTTTCAAATGTTGAAACCTGTGTACTTTCGTTACAATTCTCAAGGGAGAACCACAGCGTGTCTACCTTCTGTAGAATTTGTGAAAGATATAACAATTTGATGAAACACTATTCTAACTATTAGAGGTGGGCTAAACTAGTATTTTAAAATGACAGGTACGAAAATACCGTTCCAAAAAAAACAACAGGTATAAATACCTGATATTATATACTTATTATACATAACCTATATCATTTCTTTGTAAATAACTCGTTGAGTTTCCTGCAGGTCTCCTATGTAATATCTTCAAATAAATAAACTGCAAGTAGGTTATTTTTACCTAGATAAACTTATTAATTTATTAATAAACCTACTTGCACTGTATTTATTTGAAGATATTACATGACTTATATTACATAATTTGTTATAAGAAATAAATTGAAACTAAAAGTATTAACAGTGCTACTTTACACTGTGACTTTATTAAACTATTACTGCTTAAAATAAAATAAGAAACAAGGTTTATAAGATAAGGTTAATAAAAATAAGAAAGAGAATTTATAGGCCTATCTCCCGTTTGGAATACTAATTTAAATTTTCACTAAGAGTGAACAAACTAACATTGACTAAATATATCATTATCGATTCGGAACACTAATTTTTTTATTGGTAAAAAAGTAAAAATTTTACTTTATAGCCTGCACCGATTTTTCGTTTATTAAAAGCTTCGTCGGAGCCTGTGACGAATTTCATTTTTACCAATAAAAACTTTGTGTTCTGAGTCGGTAGTGATATACTTATATTTCATAATTTGTGATTATGGTCTCTAAGTCGCGTTATTGAAATAAAACTTATAGTTTTACCTTTTTCCTTTCCATCTTGCGACTTCGTTATGTTCGTTATGAACATGTTCCCATCTTCAGGTTTAAAAACTTTTCGTTCTCACATGAAGAACTTGTCAACGTAAATAAAAACTTTTACTAACATAATTAAAAACACACTACATTAATAACTTACCGCGCGAAGAATCAGTGCGCACTGTTCGGGTTCATAATCGCAACTGTTCTAATAAGCGTAACTGTTTCTCATTCGTCTATAATCTAATAAACATGTTGTAACGCAGTATCGTACAAGCTGTTCGAGTTAAACGACAATTGATCGTTGAGCACTAGGTTTTTTGTGTTCTCGATGCTTTGTAGATTTCGAATTCTTCTAAAGCGCTCATAATTCGCCCTTTGTTGGAAATATGTAATGGTTTCAAATTTTTGGCGCAACTAGTGTATCTGTGGTTATTATTAATCAAATGTAACGCAAAGTTGGAGGTAGTATATCTAATGCTGCCCTTCGGTATGTGTTCACGAAATCTATCTTTAAATTTTCTCCCTGTCTGGCCAATGTAAAACATGTCACAATCATCGCACACAATTTTATACACACCCGAGTTATTTTCAAGTTCTGAGTGTTTATTATGTCTGAAGAAATTCCGCAAGTTATTCGTGGTTTTAAAAAATACATTAATGTTTAGTTTTTTAAATACGTTTTTATAATGTGTGGAAGAAGATTAGTATATTCAGTCGCGATGAAAGCGTTCTCTGTATTATTAGATATAATCACTTTATTTGCTTTGGATTTGTGTTTACGAATTAGTTTGTCTATAATTGTGTCTTTATATCCATTCCTTACGGCAATGAATTTGACGGTGTTTATCTCTTCCTTCAGGTCTTCTTGACTTAGTGGGAATGACAATAATCTGTGTACGAAAGCATTGAAGGAAGCCAATTTTTGTGTGTATGGGTGATATGAATCTGCATGAATACCATGTCTGTAGTTGTGGGTTTTCTGTATATCCCAAATTTAAAAGAATCGATGCATTTCTTGATGCATACGTCCATAAAATTTAAGCTATTATATGTCTCTGTTTCCATAGTAAATTTAATGTTACCGTTTATATTGTTCATGTGTTTGAGCATAATATCGATTTGTCTATTTGTGCCGTTGAATATTATAAAGGTGTCATCAACGTATCGGGTGTATGAAATGATAAGTTCGTGCAATTTGTTATGAGCAGACAAAAGATATTTATTTTCGTAATAATTAAGGTATATTTCTGCCAATAGACCACTGAGCGGGGAACCCATCGCTAATCCTTCTTTCTGGTCGAAAAACTTGTTATCAAAAGTAAAATAATTTTGTTGTAATATGACTCGTAACAATGACAATAGTTCTTGAATTTGCTGCTGGCTTAAAACTGCGGCATTAATCAAGTTGGTTTGAAGTATGTTTATAGTCTCATTTACCGGTATGTTAGTGTATAAATTGGTAATGTCAAACGAGACTAGTTTATAGTTCGGGTCAAAATTGACGTTCCTTATGTTGTTTATAAATTCTTTACGCTATGAACCTTTGTTAGTTTGATACTCTTTTTAAAATGAGTTGTAGTTTTTTAGCTACTATATAACTAGGCGCAGATGTGTAATTAACTAAGGGTCGTATGGGCATGTGTTCTTTGTGTATTTTGGGCAAGCCAGTGAATATGGGGGCCCGCGGTTTCATCTGTTTAATCTGACGTCTAGTGTTTTTGTCAAACAACGTTGTGCATTCATTAATAACGGAGTTTAAGCGTTTTGTGTATTTTGTAGTGGGGTCGTTCTTCAGGCGTTCAATGTTGTTGCAGGTAATGAACTCGTAACCCTTTTTTATGTAATCTGAATTATACATGATAACCAATGTATTGCCTTTATCGACTTATATTTAGTTAATCAACGGACACGTCATGGACAACAAAATCCAAGAAACTAATATTGGTTAGATAAATTAGTTGCAAAACTCAATCAATGAAATTTAGAGTGCACGTAATAACACCACAAATAATGTGAAAAAACATCAGAAACAAATAATAAAAACATAACAGGAAGCTACAAGAATGAATGAGAATAAACATGATTTAAACCGATTACCCTTATAAAAACACAACCTAAACAGTTTGCGATAAAAATTTCATTACATGTCTGCTCTTATTTTATTTTCTTATCAGGTGGTACTCGAAAAGAACGAGGAAGACCGAAGTGGTACGCGGGTCCGAAATTGTTGGGAGTTGGGAACCACTGCTAGTAGATCAACTGTGCAACTGATAGGTCCTGGCAAAAGCACAAGTTGGACAAATAATGGGAACTTCCAGCCATATCATAAATCAATCATGAATGTTTTACAGTCTCCAAGAAATTCAGATAAACTTGTAGCTTTCTCTTCTTATTACGTTGTTTTATTGATGGCTATCTAATAAGTTTAGTAAATTCTTATCTTCAGCAGATCGTGTATTTATCTTCGGCTGCAGTTTAACCATTTACACATAAATGTGTTATCTGTTGTGGAGTTTATTTTTATTTCTTTACTAAGTGGAAACTACTATTAGTTAAATGATAAGTAAAGTGATAGAGACAAAAATTCAAAATCAGCAGTTTAGATAAAAGAAACAAATTTACGAAAACACCTTTTTTTAGGGTAGCCTTATCAGATCAGTAAAGATTTAATGAACAGGACTAGATAAAGTGCATAAATGTCCGTTACAACAATCTCATCATTTACGTGAGATGTACAGTGAAGGTAAAATCGCATTAACAAAAGTATAATGTATAGCACAACAAATAATGTGAAAAAAAAAACATCAAAAACATAATAAAAACATAACAGTAAGCTACAAGAGTTAATGATAATAAACATGATTTAAACGATTACCTTTATAAAAACATAACCTAAAGAGTTTGCGGTAAAATTCCATTAGATATCTGCTCTTAGTGGCCTATTAACTATTAACAGCCACTCTGTAGGTTATAACACAATATAATTTGTTTTTCAAAATTTACCAAGTTGGTGACTACTATAATATATAATTCATTATAATCTGTATTATATATCTGCATAACACACGAGAATAAATGTAACCTCAGTATAAATTTTGTTCATTTATTAAAAACAGCTTCGTCTCTTTGCGCAAAATGACCAAAAACTGGCTTCGTACTAGTTCGTACTCGAAATACTCCTGATACTAGGTGTTCCTAAAATACTAGTTGTTCCTTGTGTACCTAGTGTTCCTCGTGATACGCCTAGTATTTGTAATAATCGTTGTTGTTCCTTGTGTACCGGTGATACGCGGCATACGCCTAGTATTTGTAATACTCGTTTACTTTTGTTCCTTATGTACGAGTGATACGCATATAATTGGCGTATACTTGTTACTTGTGTATTCTTTAGTTGCGTAAGGGCGTCCCTCGACTCGGAACAGCGAGGCCGCGAATAACAGGTATTTCAACTTTTCAGTCACTGTTACATCCGTTCCACAAAAATATCGTTCCAAAATACCTGTTATAGGTATATCGGGCCACCTCTACTAACTATACATCAAAATTTGCATTGGGGAAAAACACTAGGTGAACTAGAGCAAATTTTACAGTAACTTCATAATCAACGTTGTGCCTGTGTGTATGTGTATGTTTGTGTGGTGGTTTGTGTGCGTAAGTAAGCTCTTTAGCATACAGTGTTACGTTTTGAAAGATTTTAACTAAAGTAAACAGATATCTAATTTTTAGTTTAATTGATTTGAAATTTTTCAGTTAAACAAAAATTCTATTGCCTCGCCGCAGATTATCTGTATTTTCCTTGCAATACTGTTCTTGGACATTTCTGTAGTACTGAAATCGCAAATACTATAATGCTACAGATTTTATTGTTTGAACATTTAGTTATTTCAATAACATTGGCAAAGTATCCTATGCTACCTAAAAGTAGATGGAAATTACAGTTGTAATACTCGTTAAATTTAATTCAGTGGCCACACGTACAACTAGGTACCAAATGGTTACACTTTGGGAATAGTTTTAACTTATATTTCAACTTGTCTAGCTGTTAAAAGTAAAAACTTTAAAGAACGAGTTTTCAGCTGTGAATGCTTCCCCGAAACTGTAGCTCGACTACATAACATAAGAGGTGTAAATCACGCAATCACGTCTTACATCAATATTGGATACTGAGCACTGAATTACATTTACCTTCTAATTAAGTATTTACTGCCTATTTTAAGTGCAGACTAAGAAGGTGCTACAGAATGTATGGACTCACAGTTTTATAAGACCCTTCTTACTTCTGTAGACTACATTCCTCGTAACAACACTCAGACCTTCAGTAACATTTGTTTGCTATTCCAACTTTTTCTGTCTATTGCTATTACACACAAAACACTAATTACCTCAGAACACCGATTTCAGATCGTGGACCACAGATTTTCAAAAAGTAATATTTATAAGAATCCACGGTGTATATGTCAGCTCCCGCGCCTGGATTGGTGGGTGGTTATATGTGCGCGCGTGTGTGACTGTTGTGTACACTACTCTTTCTGATTCTTGCGTTCTCACAATTTATTCACTACCCGCTTATGGTAGAGGGGGACCAACCTGTGACATGGAGTG
Organism: Magicicada septendecula; assembly: GCA_034769895.1. Classification (NCBI taxonomy): domain Eukaryota; kingdom Metazoa; phylum Arthropoda; class Insecta; order Hemiptera; family Cicadidae; genus Magicicada; species Magicicada septendecula. Next base: position 398,626,948 of record CM068369.1, on the reverse strand, counting down.
GAATTTTTGAGTGAAGTGAAAACATATCAGTGACAAAAATTTGTGTAGCAAGTTCGTGTATAGCCATATATGTGTACACAAAAGGTGTATTATTTGTATGTGTTTGTGCATACAGTGTACTTTCTTGTTTGTTTCTAGTCGGTAGTTGCCTTTGTTTCATAAAAATTTAAGTTCTTAGCAATATACAGCACGTCGTCTTTTACTTAACTCATGTTAGGTCAGCACGAAGTTTCTGTACACACGTTGACAACTTTACTTTGACCTGGACTGCAATATTCCGGTATGGTCAATACACCTGGTGACATTGGTAAGCTACAACGGATAGCTGATCACTCTAATTTCCTGTAACGACGTGTAACTGGACCACAGCACAATCCTTGCCTAATAGTTTTACTAACAGTGTAACACTGTACACTAGGACACTTTGTTAAACGCTGTTTTATTAATTTTAAGATTTTACATTTCTGAAACCATAGTAACACAAAAACTATTATACGCGTCTTTTGCTTATAAATTAACCAAAAGATTCAAATTTAATCAAACCTCCAAAGATTCATTTTAAACAATTTATATAATTACCACTATCTCATAAAATAGCGTTGTATTGTTAATCCGTGATGATCTTTTCTTGTTAATTTTGAAGAGTATTTGGATTTCTTCGTCATGACAGACATACCGGCCAATTTCACTTCAGCTGCCCATTCTGGAACGACACTGACTTGTCAGATTTGGTTCCCTCCGAATATTGAATTTCCACAACACCACCGATATCTGGGAAACACTGTTCGTTACACGACCTGGGACTGGCAACGCCGCACTTATATAATATTTTTCATACGGTTGCAATACTGCCATTAACAAATACTGGTAGAAGTAGATATATTTCTGTTTATCAGCATTTGATATGTGAGTGGTGTTCTATTCGCGCTTACAAGTAGTTTTATTTGTGCAACTCTTGAAAAGAAACCTGTTCTTTTTTTGGAGGGGGGGTTCTTTTTATTAGGAGATAAAGTAGAACTGGTGTTATACGCGTATGCGTTGCGTTAATTTGTGGTCAATTTCAAGGAATCGGACTGAATGGAAGATGTAATTCAACGAGCGATGCGAGTTCTCAGTTTTGAGTCGACCGTTTGGGTCACATTTAGTCTGTCTACCTATCTACAATAAACACATTTAATTTGTATATCTATTTGAGGAATGTTTCACCGTAACATTTGAATCCTCTAGAAACCTATTGTTTTTGACATTTTTTTTGCGGGGGAGGAAAAATGCATTATGCACCATCAGGAGACACCCGACTGGTCTCCCGGTGTGTGGGACTCGCACCCACCAAAAAACCTCCACTTTACTGGCAGGGAACCCCCCCTGGAACAACTATTCGTATGGCTTCAGGGTGGCACCTCGTATTGTGCCTACTAGGCTCCTACAGCTTTATCTATATCATCGACCTGCGAGAGGGTCCAGTTCAGGCTTCTTCTGCCGTAGGACCATCCTCACGAAGGTCACAACCATGTCCCAGTTCTATTTGCTGTTGAGCATGACGCCTATGATGTTATCAGGCGTCATGGGGCCAATCTCCGATTCCAGTCATCGCCTCTCCAGCACCCATCGTTGACACTCGAATAAAGTGTGATGAGCGTCATCAGAGTCTGAGTCGCGCACGACGGATCCTCCATCTTACCCATCCTTCGCAGGTATGCACAGAAATAACCATGCCCTGTCAGGAATCGAGTAAGGTTATAATCTACCTCGCCGTGCGTTCTGTCCACCCATTCAGGGAGGTTCCCAATCAACCTCGCCATCCACCTAGCTCGACTCTCCTGCTCCCATCGTAGTTGCCAGCTCCGCATGGATTGTGCCCTGGCCACTGTCCTTGCTTATACAAACCCCAAGTCTTCCTTGGTCTTGTAGACCCTCCTCCTCTCCTCAGCCATCAGATCTATTGGCATTACTCCAGCGACGACCAACATTGCTGGTTCCGACAACGTTCTGTAGGAGCTTGCAATTCGAAGTATTCCTCTTCTTTGTACCGCGGCCATCTGCTTGCGGTATTTTTCTTGCTTCAGTGCGTCGGCCCAGACCTCGCATCCGTACAGGAGAATCGAGTTGCTAACCGACATCAGCAGTCGCCGTCTTCCCGCAGCTGGGCCTCCGACATTTGCCAATAGCTTGCTCAGCGCAGCAACGACCTTAGCGGCTTTCTCCGAGGAACATCAAATTTGCTCCCAGTAGGAAAGCTTAGTATCCAGGTGTACCCCTAGATATTTCACCGCTGGTTTTGATGTTATCGCTTTTCCCCCACCACGAGCTGTGTGATTGTGGGTATACGTCGTCGAGTGAGCAGCACAATCTCTGTCTTCTCCGTCGCAAGGCTCATAACGTGTTCTTCCATCCAGATGCGGGCCCTGCGCATAACCTGGTTCAGCATGCGCTGCGCCCCTCTGCGTCTCTCGCAGTGATCACGGCAGCCACATCATCAGCATATGCTACCAAAAGGTATCATCTGGCATCTCCATCCGGAGGATTCCATCATAGAAGGCACTCCACAGGTCAGGGCCCATGATAGAGCCCTGAGCTAAGCCTCCTGTTACCTCTCTGCTGCCTGGCCCATCTGCTGTGTCGTACCGGAGCTCCCTGTCCCTCAGGTAACTTCGTATTATCCGGAGCAGGTAGTCCGGCGCTTGAAAGACGTCCTCCAATGCCGCTAGCAGGTCTGTCCACTTGGCCGAAATAAAGGCGTTGCATACGTCCAGTGTAGCGAGTAGCACCGTCCTTCTGGAGAAGTGATTACCCCACTGGGGCACGTGGACGGCATTCAAGATCTCCTGTATGGCTCCAATGGTGGATCTGGCCGTTCTGAACCCGTACTGCCTCGCTGACAGATCTCCCGCATCCCGAATAGCCGCTACTAGGCGAGGCCTGAGTAGACGTTCCAGTAGTTTCCCGCCGTGTCCAGCATACAAAGAGGTCTGTATGGCGAAGGGGAATTCGGGTCCCCCTTCCCTTTGCTGACTAAGACTAGTCTCTAGATCTTCCACCTCTTCGGGAAGACACCGTCTTTGAGGCAGCGGTTGTACATATTAATTAGCACCGGGGGGCAGGATCTAGCGACCACCCTCAGCACTTCCGCATTGTTTTTGAGATTAATCCCTCTAAAAATGGGAGTAAAAATTGTAAAAATATTATATAAACCCATGTGGGATATCAAATTGGAGAAAATGTAAACTAGAATCTAAATATAGCGTCCATTTTTAAAAATTTATAACTTTTAGACATCAGGGTCTAAAACGTTGGTGAAAATTTTGATAAAATCACAAAAATTCAATGTGTGATATCAAATTAAAAGGAATTAAAACTATCTTATCAATTTAGTGTAAAGTTTTGGTAATTTAAAAATTAATTCATACCTCCAGGTGCCTAAAACGAGATCAAAAATTTAAAAAAATTAGTAAAAATTTAGCAAAGTGTCAGACTAAAATATATGCCCCAAACCGAATGTTTCTAATTTTTAGTATTTATTGTATGAATATGTCCTCTGCAATTGTTATATCAGGGGAATTCACGGGGGAGGGTCGTACCACAGACTGGGTCATTGAAAGTTTAGTGAGGGGTTGACAAAAAGCTTTGGGAGAGTATGAAAATTTATAACATCGTTGCAATAAAAAATGGAATGTTTATAAAAGTTCACGGTTTGAAATATTGTCTTACACGTATTCATTTCATTAGATTTATATATTTGTTTAATTTCAAATTAGAATTTATTTACAAGTTTTACTGTTTTTAGCTTTAGTTTACTTGCAATAAAACGCTTATTACAATTACATTTTCTTTGAATTTTAATTACCTTTCATTGGAGGAGGTCATTCATCAAGTTTAGGCGGTTGATCACAAAGGATAATGGTGGGCACCGCTGGTTATATTACTAAAGAAATAGTAGATACATTGGGATTTTTGTAATTTTTACCATAATTTAAAAATTACCTAAAATTGAAATTTATGTAACGCAGAATATTCTTCGTTCAAAATATCGATTGAGTTCTACAGTTCAGAGAGCATACTAATAATCAAATGTACCAATTTTATGACAGTAGATGTAATCAGTATACGTATGAAATAGTAAGACATGAAACTTTCGCGCAGATCATAGTGGTGGCAGGGAAGGCAGTACAGGATGTGGGGTGTAAGGCGAACATCCATGACGCACAACCGTGCCTGCCTCTCGTCGACATCAGTGGAGGAAGAGTAACAAATTCGACGAAACTGACTAAATTATCGGCACAGCATCTGGTAAAGATGTGTATTTGGTTAAAATTAGAACGTTAAATGATTTTGTTAAATACCATTATGTTTGTTGAAACTGTCAGTATATCAGAAAGTGTTGTGACGTCACGATATTTTCAAAATGTACACTATTTAATTTTTTTATTCTTAGTTAGATGTAATATCTGTATAACATGACGTCACGTCTATAGAAAACTGTCAAAATATGTAAGTTGTTTTCTCTCATAGACTCCTTTTTTTACATGTAAGTACTAAAATGTTAAATACATTCCATGTCCTTTACACATTATTTGGATGACGCATTTTTTTGTAAGATAATGTAGAATTTGGTTACATTTCTAATGGCGCTGTTTACTCCTTGTTTATACGGATTTTTAAAAATAGGATTGCCTCGCACATTTCTAGTAAGACAGTGGACATATAAATTTATTGTTAACGTTACTCAGTTTGTTCAATATTATGGGCAGTTACAACAATTATCTGTGTTGTTGTTACAACAAATAGATTTATTAAACGAAGTAAATTACACACAAAATACGATGTTTAGTCGTATGCTAATTGTAAACGCTGTCAATGGGAGTTTAGTAAACAACTTAAATGGACTGTAAAACAAAGCCCCTACAGCCTACATAAAACGGTTTGTAATTAAGACAGCAAATTACAAAAATCAGCCTCTTTGAAAATTATTAATTCAAGCAGATTTTCTCGTCTTTTATAAAAACAACATTAAATCTTCGGTGTAGCCTACAATGTATTAAACGCGTAGGTTAATTACCATACATAATGGGATAACTCTCATTATACATTCAAAATTTAGGAAATACTTAAATTTAATTTTATCATAAGCTTTAGGATAATAGTTGACATCTAGCGGTGATGACTTACCAGACCTGAAACTCACCTGTACAGGGCGCAGACCTTCCAATTTGAAATACTCTATAATCTTTCTTCAAATAGATGACAAGGAACGTATATTTGACGCATGTCGTTTTATACCAAACAGTCCTTGCACGTAGAAACTAAATTTTTACTGCATTTAGAATGATTTCCAGGAGGACCCACTTTAGAAACTAGTGTGTTAAACATTATGCTCGCTCAAATTCCTTCACAATAACATAGTACAAAAATATAATAAAATACAGATCTATCATTAGTATTGCTTAGGCCGTTTAACGGTTGGCATATTTTATATTCCAAAGCTGATGGATTAATCACTACGGAACCAAGTGGTTTACGCGTATATTAAAATGCAGACCTCTGATTACTTAAAACTGTCCCTTAGTATTATATTCATGGTGAAAACTTATTTGTCTCGCAATAGATTTTATTTACCTGGTTGTCCGTATTTTTTAGTTCAAACAATAATTTGTTTTTAAAGCTTCTACAATTTACTAGAACGTTAGTACTTTTTCTATTATATATATGTCCTTAACATAAAGTTTGTATAAAATGTCTGTCTTAAATTCGTATTTATTTCGTACTGTTATAGGAAAGAGCTAGTTCCTATTGACTGTCCTTGTTAAAAATTTATTAAAATTTACAGATTATTTTATTGTCATCGATTTTAATCGTAGCGTGTTAGTTAATTTACATCTTCCTTTCATTGAATTTGCTTGTTCATTGAATTACAACAGTGTTAATACTGTTGTAAATGTAAGAAAAACATTTCCTATTAGACAACTTACTACCAGATTAATAGAAAGTGTTCCTTACTTTAAATTTGTGTAACCAAACTTTATCAAAAAAAGTTTTTTTCTAAATGTAAACAAACGTTCTGTCAACACAATTGTGACTATAAATCTATGAAACTTGAATGATAATTTCACTAACTAAAACTAAACTAAACTAGTTATTATTATAACAGTTTATTATTAGCTGTTCACTTTCCACACACCTAAAGAAAGGTAAAGCTTTCACACACACACACACACACACACACACACACACACACACACACACACACACACACACTGTGACGATTTTAAATGTATCAAAAATCTCACAGATTAAAATTTATTAATTTTAATATGTAAGAGTATCATACACCCTTACCTATACCCAGATTCCTGAATCAACTTGAAACCTTCCAGTACCAACACGCCAAGAAAGGTATTAAGTAGTGAATAATAATAATAATTACTTAAATAATTAAAAATGCGACTAGAGAAATAAAGAAATCCCTAAGTCATAATAAAATCAACATAAAGTATTTATCTTCTAATTAATGAATAAATAATAATAGAAAAAGTACGAACTATTTTCTTAGTGTGTAAATAAAATACGCACTAGCTTACTGAGCCCTCTCCCCTAAACCGTACGCGCATTCGGCCGTAGAACGTCGCAATGAGTAGACGTGAGTTTTGGTGTTGTACACATATACGTATGTGTAAGTTCTCTAGAAGCATATCCAGCGTGAAATCTTGTTATTGTGAATAATGTAGTGTCTAGAGTTTGTGAGAAAATATATAAATAAAATAGAAAAAGGTAGCCAACACATCTCTTAAAAACAAAATCAAATGTAAGTGTAACATAGTTAACTACTAGACTGTAGTACTGCAAAGTGAGAACTATAACTGTAATTAAAATAAAGAAAATGTGAACTACAAGAATCTCCACTACGAAAAGTGAAATTACAACATGTGGAACTTCAAGTAAACAACCTATCTTCGAGAGCTTCAAGTAAACTAAAAATCAACCCGATGTAGATACACCAAGAACAACGTACTCAACCCGTAGAAGACAACTGGAGATGTCCCAAGAATACAACAACAACCTCAGGTGATATCAAACCACAACTTTTGTAAATTTCCCCTTAATAAGAAGTAACAAAGAACCTTAAAGAACTTTCGCAATGTAATGAACAAATTATCAGATTTGTATATTTTGTAATTTTGTAAGAAGTAATAGTAACCGTAATGTATATATTGATAAATTAATAATTTTGAGAAAATTGAGACCCGGATCCGTGGTATTAAAAGCAACAGTTATATGAATAAATTTTGATATAACAAGAATAATATAATTAAGATCTTTGAAGCAGTAAAAGCGCTATTTACTAAAATAACTTTCTTTAAAATCAGGAATAATGTTTGATTAATATTTCAATAGCAATAAAGAGATGTTTTAGCTAATACCTAGTGAGTGAATAAGTTTATGCAAACCTTGTCAGTTTCCTATATCATACTTGTTTTGTAATTTGTTAGTAAGCGTTTTACTAACAACGGCAGCTGGTTTAGTTTACTGGTAAAGAATTAAACTAGTTCCCGATTTTTGTGTTGTCTTGCCAAGGGGCGGCTCAACACACACACACACACACACACACACACACACACACACACACACACAGTTTTAGCAAAAATATGAGGGGACAGAGAATTTACAAAGACAGAAATTTTGATTTGAACGCAATTTTAAACCTAAAGTTGGAGTAAGAACGTTACATCCCTGTAATTGGAACGTAAATTTGTAGTAAGAGGGTGTCACCTGATTTGATGTTATAAGACGCAAAATAGAGGTGTATGCAAGAAATTAATTTAATCGTTTATGCATGAGGCCAACAACTGTTTGACAAGACCCAAAATGTTAACGGTTTACGCGAAATGTTCAAAATCTAAGCAACCAGATTTAAAACCGAAATGTAGCAACAGACAATGCAATAATTGTCTGCACCCGCAGACTGACACCTATGCAAATTTATTCATAAATGAAATAATACAGTAAATATTTCTTAACTACTTTGTTAATACAGTAATTACAGACTAATAAAAATTAATATTATATTGTGCTAAATATAATAAATCAGTTACAACCATAGTATGTTTAATACTTGCGCAAATCGCCTTCCTATTCACAAACACATTGTTGAAAGTGACACAGTGACAGTTCTGATTACTCAGGACAGAACCAGGTCTGTTCAATCATTTTTTACAGGATTTGTATGCCAGTTTATATATTCATAACATTCGGCAGACCATTCACTCTCTCGGAATCAGGTCTCCAAAGTGAGAACGTAAGTGTAACCATATCTCGCGGTTCACTAACACATTTGCGTTGGGTAACTGTCACGTTTTCTGCCTAATGACTACAGTATTTATTACAGTATAATTATTACAGCTTCAAAAGTCAGCTCATTCATTAACATGTTTGTCACTTATATGTGTGAAATCTGAGGTGTTTATTTTACTGTACATTGTTCATTGTAGATTTAATGTTTTCTAGTTTAAGGGAAATATCTTTGTTCCTTCAATGAACAAAAACGACATAGAAACAAGTCGATTCACCTATGCTAGTAAATAGAATTCGTAAAAGTTTTGTTTACTTAAACCTCTATCTTTTGAGTGATACATGTTATTTATCGTTTTCACTTTCAATATCCTATACTTCACTAGTTTTATTACGGTTACCGATTCTGGTGTCAAGGATACGTTACTCCAGACATTATTTAGTTATGTTAACGTAAACTAATTTTCATCAGTTTAAAATTTTAATGGCCATAACTAATCACTGTTAACTTTTGAAGACGTTATTCCTTCGAGTCACATCGAAAAAGCACATGAATTAAAAACACAAGTTTTACAAAATTTGGCTGCAATTTTAGTTTAGTAAAGTATTACTTTATTAGGTAGACGATATCTTACCTAAAAATAAAAAGATATCGCAAAAACCATTTAGACATGAAACCACTTAATTTTTTAATGAACGACATCAAAATCGAGTTTCAATCCTTGGCATTTCCAAACCGTCAGTTATTTGAGTCTTGAGGCTGCCTTGAAATAGATATGCCATCTAAAAAACAATCAATAAGAGGGAAAAATTAACGATAAGATAAAGGCTGGAATAAGTTATTTACTAAGTTAATAGATACCTATATAAGAAAAAATTAGTGAATAGTATAATAATACAGTAAATGTTAGGTAGGAAATAAGGTAAGCAGATACTACTAACACGAGTATATTTACAAAATAAAAGTTAAGTCAAGAAAAAAATCTTTAAAAAAAATATTTAGAGGAGTTGGTCGAATGGCATCGAAGAGACCATAGCTGCTCAAACCATTACACACAAGTATACCGCAAATCCACAGGAAATAGTAAGTAACGAAAAATAAATAACGACAGAGAAAAAACTGGAAAAGAGCAAAGGGAGTAATGAAAGCAGCAGACAAAGGCTCATGGGAGCGCTTCGTTAGTGTTGTACAGAATGATTTTCACGGCAGGAAAATAAAGGCGTACAAAGCAGTGGAAACGCTCAACCGCTAAAGCAAGGACCAGTTCTCTACTAACCAGCTTATCAGAAGATTATTGATTAAAATATTATAACAAGGTGCAGTATGATAAAAGAATCAATAATTTTGGAATTTTAGATACCAATATCCAAGAATTTTTCATACGTTAATCCTGTGCATTTAACCGATTATTCGGCCAACAAATTGAATTTGGATCGTTTCTAAACATATTTTAATTTGTACTTTATAGTTTATAAATTGTAACACAAATTGTCAGTATTAATTTTAAGTAGTGTGTTTGGTTTTTACTTATATTTACTAATATGTAATCTCGTAGAGTACAAAGAAACAACAATTAAATTGCCAATTCAACGCCTAAATTACTGATACATGACAATTAATTGTTAAAACTAAAGTGTCAGCAACAGTCATTTCCACTTAGTGAGTCACATTTTTTTTGCACCATGACATCAATTTAATATATCATTGTGTTCAAACATGCTAAAGATTAAGGGCTATTCTTCTCTTGCTAACAGTGTTATCTTTAGCACTAAAGAGTCGTTCAGAGAGGACTGAAAAACAATAACTTCATCGCTATGCTTGCGAGATGTGAAAGCTGACAGAATGAATTCTCCACCATTTAGATACAACACACAATTGTAAACTTCAATCTCCATCAAAAGTGACGTAGGCAAACTATTCTTGTACAGTATTATAAAGCCAATTTTCTTTATTTTCAGCATTTAATTTTTTATTCTTCCGAAGTTGTTTTGATAGAGTTTTGATACTGTTCACGACTCTGTCGGAAATTCGTTTCCACGTGGATTCCCTGCCATTTATAATAACTTTTACACAATTGGTCTGCTTTATAAAATACAATTAGATTAGTTTGGTTTGATCTATTCATAGAACGTGTAACTCGTTTGGTTAATTTATTTCATCAATTTGTTAATTCAAGAACCCAATTCAACACTACTATCAGTTACAATAATGTCTGGACAATCGAATTAGATAACCACTATAATTGAATAAGTATTCTCAGTTATTAAAAGCTGTGTATTTGCTCAGTTCTTAACAATTAAAAATTCTACTTGCTTACAATTTATTATTTAAGAAACATTTGTAAACTTGCTTCATTACTTTTTCATCGTAAAAACAGAAACAATATTTTTGCCTTTCTTGGAAGGGAAAATACAAAATTAGAAAACTGACTATCTAAAGATAGTATAACATAGTGACTGCCAGATGTTTTAATACAAAACGTTGGTATTTTAAGCAAAAACATTATGATGTTAATAATATTATTTATTTAATAGGGCTAGATCTCATACTCCACTGCCGTGAGTTGGTTTCCTACATATGCAAGTCATGACTTTCGAAATTCTAGAGGCTGTGTGTCCAAACTCTGGTAGCATTTTGTAGAATGGGGTATAAAATCCCTGATGCTTACCGTGTGGACACCGCTTTGATCGTTTCTGGTAATATTTGAATATTAAAACGTGTAAAGCAGATCGAAAATTTTTCTGCCACTAATCACTGTAAACCTCCGGCTAGATATGACACCCTGAGAGGACAGTTCGGTGATTGTCTTGTCCTTAGAGCAAATCCTTGCAAATTACCGCACCTTTCGTGGTGTTTAACGTTCCACGAAAAATCTTCGAATCTATGTGGCAGAACGGCTTCATTAATAACTACTGTTTTGTTTGGTTGTCTGATTTTGTTTCAGCCATAACCGCTACCGTATTTCTCTTTAATTATTTACTATAAGAACCAGCACATGCTTTAAGTGTCTGGCGATAAGAAAGGGGCTCCTTTTTAGAGAAGTCTTCTGTCCTCTTCACAACTGGATACTTTGGCTCCTTGGGTAGTTTCAGCAGCTGCAAAAACCTTATTTTCCTATCAATAAGAAACTAATTTATATGTTTTTTGACCATCGGAGGATAAAGTTTATGAAGAGTGTTATTTGGGGACCCGTCAATTATAGGATTTCTATTAAAGGCGTCGCACGAGAACTTCGGAAATAAACAGATTACCCTGGGGTACAGCAGCTAGGACTAAATATAACCAGGTACCAGATGCATCCTGGTACTCTGAGGCCATCATTTGCGACTGACTGTCGGGGAGACATTCACACAGTAGCAAGATCGGTCCCACCGTTTTACCATTCTCCCTTTTATGCAGCTAACGAATGTGATGTTCCTTACTCCCATCACAAGGCTCGTGCGTAGGATTATTTTTATTATTATATAGGGGGGTATTACGCTTATTATTATATGAGAGTAAAGAGAAATTGTTATTATTGTTGTTGTTATTATAATTATTAATTAATATTATAGTTGCTATTATTATTGTTTTTATTCTTTTATGCACGATAAAACTTTCAAAATGCACAAGTTAAGGTGGTTAGGCTGGCTGGTACTGTAAGAATTTTGCCCTCTTGAAATTCCATCTTTGTCCGGGATTCCCCAGGCCTGGATCGCTTTCCCATTATTTCGGCCTGTTGCGTGCACGCGTAGCTCAACGAGTCATCTATGACTCGTTTGAATATGAATTTAACTGACGGAATTTTGCCACCACAGAAAGATATATAAATTTTTTTTGATAACAAATATGCTAACGTCGCTAACGTCAATTTTGCTTTAAACGTGTCTAACTAAATTCAAAATGGAGCTTATGTATATGTTTTTATAAATCAAAACATAAACTTTAGTTTTCAAATTCGTATATGATGCGCATAGTTTATCAACATGTGTTACAATTAAAAATAGACAACAGTTAAATATATTACTACTAGTCATTTTGTACAAACCACCTGAAGTCATCTTCAGGTCATTTACCAACCATAAATGACCTGAAGATGGTTTGACTGCCAAAATCGTCCGACAGTACCAAAGATAACATAGTGGTTTGTACAAAATGACTAGTAGAAATATTTGAGACCACTCCTATACAACAATAAGTTAAATATTATTAAGATTCAAGTTCAGGTAACATTATCAAGTTTAATTTTTATTCTATAAATTTTCTAATTTCAAATTCTAAATGGACGTTTGTCCATTGCACACGTGGAGAGAATTGTAGGTCTATTTTTGTAAAAATTAATTACAATAGTATGCTTTTGAATCTGTGCACGAATAAAACTGCACGCGTAATGTTTTGAGTCTATATTTCTTGAAATACAATACTGACTAATTGTGGCGCTTAGTTTACTTATTATTTAGTTTAAATATCAGTTCAAATATGATGTTTCTCCACACCATCATCAATTACATAACGTCATAAACACGGCTGACAGTATGCAGCAGGCAAAAAATTAATCATTTTTGAAGCTAACTACGTCATCCCACTTCTCCCACCTCTTAATAAAAGTATTTTGTATAATTCTTGACAGAATTGGAAAATAACTGTGGTAATTAGCAAACAAAACGGTCAAGCTTTCTAGCTTTTTGAAACTGGATGTCTCCATTACTCACAAGTAGCCTCTTGTATCTTGTTTGCCCACTTATATCTTATTGTTTATATTAGCTAATTATATTATTATGTCAGAAAAAGTATCAGTAATCAATTTTTTACTGTTTGTGTTTCTCATATATCTGTTATATTAAAAAACCTTTGTTTGACAGTGGCAGTAACTAAAATGTACATTAGGGAGACATGGATCAGAGCACGTTCAAAAGGCAGCAGATGTTTTCTGATTACTTTTTTTGCAAGAAGTGCTATTCGTTTCAAACAAATTTTATCCAAAGCCTCCATTGGAATTTACTAGGATCAAGGTACGAAACGGCAAAAGTAAAGATAATTTAAACGTTTTCTTAATTCATTTTTAAAAACCAAAATCCTTTTTTCTCTGTACAAGTAACGCAACTTATATTATTTTTTAACATCTTCCTAACTAAAAAAAATTCTTATGCTAACGTTGTATTAACGGTTTTCCAAAATATATTACTGTAATGAACGTTATGCTTACCTCCCAGATGTAATTATAACAAACGAACAGGAATACTTCTTTGTGTCCCTTTTGTTAAAAGCTGTTGTTTAGTTTAGGTAATTTTAGCATTTGCGTTTCTAATATAGGACTACTTGGTTTTCACAGTCACTTGACCTTCCCTATACTAGATCCTCCATCTCTTGCAACTGCTGATAAACTATGCGCATCATATACGAATTTGAAAACTAAAATTTGTATTTTGATTTATAAAAACATATACATAAGCTCCATTTTGAATTTAGTTAGACACGTTTAAAGAAAAATTGACGTTAGCGACGTTAGCAAATTTGTTATCAAAAAAAATTTTCGTTTTGTTTTGCTATGTAAAAGTAAAAGGATAGGAACGTTATACATTATTGAAAAATATATAATACTTTTGAAAACAATTTTTTAATGTGAACACTCTTTACTCTACAAATAATTTTCCAAAATATTGAAGATCTTTATATGAGTGCAGGAATAGCTGTTTGTATGTTTTCATTTAGAGTACAAAATGTTTTGCGTAAAGAAATTCTGATTTATGAATTTTATGTGTTTATTATTTTATGTTGTCATCGATGTATGACTCATTTGATTTTCTTTTAAAAATTGATTCTGTGAAATGTGTATTATAAACAAGAACGAGAACAAGAATGTGTAGTGTACCGAATCCCCAAATGGTGAAATACATGTACAGTGTAGTTCTATGGTGTTGCGTTTTATCATTGTGATAATAAAATAAAATGTGGCGGCATTCATTGCAGGACGTTCATCTGGCTCAGTTGAAGCTGAACTAAGTCATGCTCCAAGACAGTGGATAGATGCATGGCGAATCATAGTTTAGCTGGCGATCTTAAACACTGAGATGGTCGTGTTATCTAAGAGAAGGTTTCCTAGTGTCTTTCTGTACAAGATGAATATGAGAAATTCACACAAAAATCGGCCAATTACTGGGGGGTCACGACGTTCGACTACAGGCATCTAGGGCTACATAAAACTGATAGCTAATAGTGGTGGGCCTTTTTCCGAGTAAGAGAAGGCTACAATACGCCGAACTATACTAATAGTTCGATAATGCTATTTTGGTACGGAGGTACCATAGGCTCTGTCCAGCGGAGAGGAGGATTGAGAATCGCGTGCTCTCTGAGTGTGTTAGAGCGGTAAGTTCAGGTAGTGGCTAGCGTAATCGCGGTAGACCGCATGCCACACGAGTTATACGTCCTAAGTGGAGATCTTAGCGCAGTTGAGGCAGAAATTATTATTTGCATTACTTAAGTTAGCAAAATTATATATCTTTCTGTGATGGCAAAATTCCGTCAGTTAAATTCAAATTCAAACGAGTCATAGATGACTCGTTGAGCTACGCGTGCACGCAACAGGCCGAAATAATGGGAAAGCGATCCAGGCCTGGGGAATCCCGGACAAAGATGGAATTTCAAGAGGGCAAAATTCTTACAGTACCAGCCAGCCTAACCACCTTAACTTGTGCATTTTGAAAGTTTTATCGTGCATAAAAGAATAAAAACAATAATAATAGTAACTATAATATTAAATAATAATAATAATAACAACAACAATAATAACAATTTCTCTTTACTCTCATATAATAATAAGCGTAATACCCCCCTATATAATAATAAAAATAATCCTACGCACGAGCCTTGTGATGGGAGTAAGGAACATCACATTCGTTAGCTGCATAAAAGGGAGAATGGTAAAACGGTGGGACCGATCTTGCTACTGTGTGAATGTCTCCCCGACAGTCAGTCGCAAATGATGGCCTCAGAGTACCAGGATGCATCTGGTACCTGGTTATATTTAGTCCTAGCTGCTGTACCCCAGGGTAATCTGTTTATTCCCGAAGTTCTCGTGGGACTCCTTTAATAGAAATCCTATAATTGACGGGTCCCCAAATAACACTCTTCATAAATTTTATCCTCCGACGGTCAAAAAACATGTAAATTAGTTTCTTATTGATAGGAAAATAAGGTTTTTGCAGCTGCTGAAACTACCCAAGGAGCCAAAGTATCCAGTTGTGAAGAGGACAGAAGACTTCTCTAAAAAGGAGCCCCTTTCTTATCGCCAGACACTTAAAGCATGTGCTGGTTCTTATAGTAAATAATTAAAGAGAAATACGGTAGCGGTTATGGCTGAAACAAAATCAGACAACCAAACAAAACAGTAGTTATTAATGAAGCCGTTCTGCCACATAGATTCGAAGATTTTTCGTGGAACGTTAAACACCACGAAAGGTGCGGTAATTTGCAAGGATTTGCTCTAAGGACAAGACAATCACCGAACTGTCCTCTCAGGGTGTCATATCTAGCCGGAGGTTTACAGTGATTAGTGGCAGAAAAATTTTCGATCTGCTTTACACGTTTTAATATTCAAATATTACCAGAAACGATCAAAGCGGTGTCCACACGGTAAGCATCAGGGATTTTATACCCCATTCTACAAAATGCTACCAGAGTTTGGACACACAGCCTCTAGAATTTCGAAAGTCATGACTTGCATATGTAGGAAACCAACTCACGGCAGTGGAGTATGAGACCTAGCCCTATTAAATAAATAATATTATTAACATCATAATGTTTTTGCTTAAAATACCAACGTTTTGTATTAAAACATCTGGCAGTCACTATGTTATACTATCTTTAGATAGTCAGTTTTCTAATTTTGTATTTTCCCTTCCAAGAAAGGCAAAAATATTGTTTCTGTTTTTACGATGAAAAAGTAATGAAGCAAGTTTACAAATGTTTCTTAAATAATAAATTGTAAGCAAGTAGAATTTTTAATTGTTAAGAACTGAGCAAATACACAGCTTTTAACAACTGAGAATACTTATTCAATTATAGTGCTTATCTAATTCGATTGTCCAGACATTATTGTAACTGATAGTAGTGTTGAATTAACAAATTGATGAAATAAATTAACCAAACGAGTTACAAGTTCTATGAATAGATCAAAACAAACTAATCTAATTGTTTTTTATAAAGCAGACCAATTGTGTAAAAGTTATTATAAATGGCAGGGAATCCACGTGGAAACGAATTTCCGACAGAGTCGTGAACAGTATCAAAACTCTATCAAAACAACTTCGGAAGAATAAAAAATTAAATGCTGAAAATAAAGAAAATTGGCTTTATAATACTGTACAAGAATAGTTTGCCTACGTCACTTTTGATGGAGATTGAAGTTTACAATTGTGTGTTGTATCTAAATGGTGGAGAATTCATTCTGTCAGCTTTCACATCTCGCAAGCATAGCGATGAAGTTATTGTTTTTCAGTCCTCTCTGAACGACTCTTTAGTGCTAAAGATAACACTGTTAGCAAGAGAAGAATAGCCCTTAATCTTTAGCATGTTTGAACACAATGATATATTAAATTGATGTCATGGTGCAAAAAAAATGTGACTCACTAAGTGGAAATGACTGTTGCTGACACTTTAGTTTTAACAATTAATTGTCATGTATCAGTAATTTAGGCGTTGAATTGGCAATTTAATTGTTGTTTCTTTGTACTCTACGAGATTACATATTAGTAAATATAAGTAAAAACCAAACACACTACTTAAAATTAATACTGACAATTTGTGTTACAATTTATAAACTATAAAGTACAAATTAAAATATGTTTAGAAACGATCCAAATTCAATTTGTTGGCCGAATAATCGGTTAAATGCACAGGATTAACGTATGAAAAATTCTTGGATATTGGTATCTAAAATTCCAAAAATATTGATTCTTTTATCATACTGCACCTTGTTATAATATTTTAATCAATAATCTTCTACAAACAGCAGAGGAAAACACTAATTTTGAGCCGAAAGTAGATAGGAAAAACATACAGAAAGTAACGCTACAGGAATTGAGAGAAGAAATTTAGAGCAATCTAAGCGCAAAAAAAGCCCCGAGTTTTGACCTGATAACAGGCCAAATACTAAAGGAACTGCCTGGAAAAGCCATGAGAAAACTACTCCATTTGATCAACGCTGCCTTCAGGCTGAAATATGTGCCTAGTCTGTGGAAGGTAGCTGAGGTTATCATGATTCTAAAACCTGACAAAGCACCAACAGATAAAAAGTCCTACAGGCCAATCTCCCTGCTACCGGTGATCTCAAAACTATTTGAAAAACTGTTTTTGAAGAGATTAAAGCCTTTGTTAGAGGAAAGAACCCCTGTTGCCGGATCATCAATTCGGATTCAGAGAAAAGCATTCCACTATTGACCAGGTACAAAGAATCACCCATGTTATTGAAAAGGCTCTTGAAGGGAAGAACATTTGCTCAGCCGTCTTCCTGGATGTAGCGCAAGCTTTTGATAAGCTTTTGACATCATGGGCTTGAGTACAAGTTACATAGGGATCTCCCAGAGGAATTCTATCAGATACTAAAGTCTTACACCTCAGAAAGATACTTTAGGGTGAAGCATGAGGATGAATATTCAACTTTAAAGAAAATATCCGCGAGAGTTCCCCAAGGGAGCGTATTGGGTCCAATTTTGTATTTGTTATACACTAGAGATTTACCAAACAGTGAGGAAACAACCGTTGCGACTTTTGCGGTTGATACTGCTGTTCTGGCGGTAGGTAATGATGTCGAGACATCGGCCAATAAACTGCAAACTTCAATCGCAGAGGTATGGGATTGGACTCGACGCTGGAGGATCAAACTTAATGAAACGAAATCAATACACACCAATTTTACCAACAGAAAAATAGAAATACAAAAGATCTACATTAATGAACAAGAAGTGCCATACTCTAACACTGCTAAGTATTTGGGTATGACTCTGGACGCAAAACTTAAATGGAAGGAGCATGTGAAAAAAAAGAAAGAGGAACTCAACATAAAATTCAGGAAATTGTACTGGCTGTTAGGTAGGAATTCACAACTAACAGTTGAAAACAAATTGCTGTTGTATAAACAAGTGCTGAGACCTGTGTGGACTTATGGTGTACAACTCTGGGGATGCACCAAGAAATCTAACATTCAAATGATCCAAACTTTTCAAAACAAAGTACTTAGGAGTATCGTTGATGCCCCCTGGTATATTAGGAATGACAATCTGCACAAAGATCTCAAAGTAGAATATGTCAGTGAAATCGTAACAAAATATGCAGTTAACCATGACAGGAGAATTCAGACTCATATAAATCCAGAAATGCTTTGCGTGGTGGAAGAAGCTCCGCACACGTTAAGAAGGCTTAAAAGATTGAAGCCCCAAGATTTGGTGACACACTAGTGCATTTAAATCTGTAAAACTCTAAAAGAGAGAAAGGCAATAATCTCAATCTGGGGAACAGCCAGTGGGCTTCTACCCCATAAACCGTGACTGTAATATTAAAGAAAAGCAACTTGTTGGGCTCGCTCAGTTGTTGCAAAGGGAGGTGTTTTTAGTGGGTTAGAGTCCCACACTACCTGGAGCTACGGGGCTCCAGTGTGTCTATAGAGATTTTCACCTGCCCTGTAAAAAAAAAAAAAAAAAAAAAAAATCTTCTGATAAGCTGGTTAGTAGGGAACTGGTCCTTGCATTAGCGGTTGAGCGTTTCCACTGCTTTGTACGCCTTTATTTTCCTGCCGTGAAAATCATTCTGTACAACACTAACGAAGCGCTCCCATGAGCCTTTGTCTGCTGCTTTCATTACTCCCTTTGCTCTTTTCCAGTTTTTTCTCTGTCGTTATTTATTTTTCGTTACTTACTATTTCCTGTGGATTTGCGGTATACTTGTGTGTAATGGTTTGAGCAGCTATGGGTCTCTTCGATGCCATTCGACCAACTCCTCTAAATATTTTTTTTAAAGATTTTTTTCTTGACTTAACTTTTATTTTGTAAATATACTCGTGTTAGTAGTATCTGCTTTGCCTTATTTCCTACCTAACATTTACTGTATTATTATACTATTTACTAATTTTTTCTTATATAGGTATCTATTAACTTAGTAAATAACTTATTCCAGCCTTTATCTTATCGTTACTTTTTCCCTCTTATTGATTGTTTTTTAGATGGCATATCTATTTCAAGGCAGCCTCAAGACTCAAATAACTGACGGTTTGGAAATGCCAAGGATTGAAACTCGATTTTGATGTCGTTCATTAAAAAATTAAGTGGTTTCATGTCTAAATGGTTTTTGCGATGTCTTTTTATTTTTAGGTAAGATATCGTCTACCTAATAAAGTAATACTTTACTAAACTAAAATTGCAGCCAAATTTTGTAAAACTTGTGTTTTTAATTCATGTGCTTTTTCGATGTGACTCGAAGGAATAACGTCTTCAAAAGTTAACAGTGATTAGTTATGGTCATTAAAATTTTACACAATAATTTCAAATACACTTGACTGCTGTACCACTACCAGTCACAGAACTTTTCTTTGGGGATTGTACAGTTGGACGCCAGCTGTTTTAAAAGTTAAAACAGCAAACTTTGTTTTAACGTAAATTAAATTTAATTTGAATTTAATTTCGTCGTGCCCCACGTTCCGGGAAAGCCATTTTATAACAATACTATTCGCGTGTTGTTGTGTTGTGTGAATGTATGAGCATCTACCTGCTGTCCGATCTTGCGGTTTTCTTCCGACTAGGGCGTGTGAATTTTGGATTTCATTTCGCAAATATGGAAACTCAAGTGTATATCAACAGCACATTAAATAAGTTATTTTAAAAGTGAAGAGTTTTGTGAGGTTGGTAGGCTCCGTAGTACAGCAATAAAAATACAATGTGGGGTAATAAAAACGGGGTTTATTACTCCTTACACACAAGAATGAAATGGTTATAAGTTCAAATATTCTTACAAACTAAACAATAAATAAATCTTGAATAATGTTGTCTGAATGATTAATAATTTTTAGAAGTTGAGCTCGTTATTTTAAAAGAGTTTATTTTAACTGAGAATTTAATTAATCAATTTAATTTAATTCAATTTAATTTCAATGTCTTTAAAAATTTGATTCCTATGAAATAAAAAATTGAAAGTTACTTGAAAATATTCAAAAATAAACTAGGCGTGACATTCTAGTTCACGTCCCTTTATTTACTAGTGATCTGACTCACGTATACTGCAGTATGAGCAAATTATTTAATTCTTTGTTAAGATTTGTATAGCGCTTTTTGTTTTATCTACTATTAATTCTTAACTAATGCTTATTAATTACTTATACTGGCTATACAGATTATCACACGTGAATAATTCTTATTTAACTAGAGTTTTTGATTTCTGGCATCTGAGGGATTTATGTTACATTGATTTTAATTAAAAAAGAAAGAAAAATTGATCTGTTGAAAAATGAATAAAGTGATTTTGACTTTCGTGGTTCTGAAGTGGATTGTAGAGATGCTCCGGATGTCCCTCGCTGTCCTTGTCCAATCGGCTAGAGATAGTGATCTACTTGAGCGTCCTGGGTTTTGGCGGTGAGCTCGGAAATCAGCAACACTCTGCTTTCCTGCTATTGATGAAGTTTTACGTGTGTAGTTGTCTGCGAGAACTGCTTCATGTCCCTCGTCGATTCACGTTCCACGTCAGCGTGTGTGTGTGTCGTTTCGAGTTGTAGCTCTGCTTGTCAGCTGATTAGCAAATGGTTTAGACGGCTTTTCTGTCGTATTCTTGAAGTAAGGTCTTGTAGTCTTGTAGATCTCTTGCGTGCATACGTCCACAGTTAATGTAGTGCACGGTACGCTTGTTTGTTGGTGTGGAAGAGTATCTTGACTGAACGCTGTAATTACGAGTCGTTACAGTTGATCTGTTTTATGATGATCGTAATTAGGCGTGTTGACCACCTACAGTCTTCAGATGAGTATTCACAAAACTATGGTTTTGAGACGATCGAAGATATACGCCTGTTCTTCTTGAGTACTGGCAGTAGAGTGTTTAATCAGCCCCAAAACTTCGCGTTGGTTCCAATTTCTTCGAATGATTTGATTGGCTGACACACTCTCCCTACTACCCAAAATTTGAATCACCTCACCCCGTGAGAAAGAAACTACTTTCCCACAGACTTAGAATTTATATTATTATTAATATTCCTAACACAACGGAACTGAATTGTCGTTCCGGATTTCCTGTGGCATTTTATATTGGAATTATCTTGGCTGCAAGCCAATTTGTGCTAATTCTAAAATATGCAGTCTGTCGTAAATTCTTATAGCTATAACATATTAAAAGCTCTTTTAAGTAGCTCAATTATTACGGAAGTTATTAACATAAAATTAATTAACTCTGTTATTATTTAATTATATTGCATAAAATTCGCACACCCTATTATTAATATTTCGGCATACATTTTGGCTATAATGGATTTCGCCTGAATTTACTGGTTTCCGAAATAATAATAATTGAATGTTTGGGCGTGGTCGTATTCGTTACACAGTGAGTTTATTATGTAACAGCCGCGGACATAGGCGTGTGCGCCTTGTACAATGCATTATTATGATCGCTATAACATATGAGTGGAGTTTCAACTATTAAAATTTATTTAAACATTAATATAGTATACCCTTAACATATAATTCCAAATTAATGATATTTGGTCCTGTTATAATATATATATATATATATATATATATATATATATATATGTATATTGTTACAACACAAATAAGCCAACCCAATACAAGGGATGAACAAAACAATATTGAATCTAAAATAATACTTCATGTTAAATAAAAATGATTAATTTAAATAAAATATAAAATCTATGACTCGACAAACGACGACTTTGACCTAACCCAAGTGATTGACCCAACAAAAGGAAACAAATGAAGAAGGGATCCACGAAGAATAAACAAGAATGTAACCCAAACCAAAGAAAGAGAGGAAAAATCCAAAACCCACACAAAAATGAAACAAGTTCATGGAATTAAACAACCAAAAGTAACACGTCGAAATGTACCCAAAGAAGAGGATGGAAAAACCAAAGTATTAATCAAATAATGAAAATGAAGAAGGAGGGAAATAGATAGAAACGAAAACCAATAATGATACACAAACAAGTAATAAAGCATAGGAGAAGGAGAAATAATGCACTCGAGAATAATGTTGGAACCAAAACCAATAATTACCCTATGAGAAAGGAAAAAGTAACTGTTATTACCCATTAATGGACAAAATGATCTAGAGAAGAAACCCTATTAAAAAAGGTTAAGGATTAAGATGATAAAAAGCAACCTAAACCCCAATTGAGAATTAGATGTAAAAATAGTATTGTAAGAATATAAAATTGTTAATAGTATTAAGGATATATCGTAATAAAAGAGAAATAAATATAGGGATTACCCACTAAAAAACACATAGTATAAACAGTGATACAGTGTAATAGTGTATGTGTAAAAACCCCAAAGTGAAGTGATAAGGAAGGTACGCTAATTAAATTATAATTAACTATAGATAATTTAAAAGTGAAGGTGCGGTATAAATGGGAATAGTGTAAGATATAGAATATAACTATTTTAAGAAATAGTGAATAATAAAGAAAATAGACACTTAATAAATCTGTAGAAAACACTAGAGGTTTAAAAGTGGAAAAATAACAGTGAATAAATATATGGTGAGAAATAGTATTAAGTATGAATTATAGAATAAGATATACTGAACACTGGAAAGTGATGATGACATTATTATTTAAGAAAATATGTTTAATACATTTAAGTTTAATTATAACCGATAGTAATTAAAAGGGAGGCTCCCAGGAAAGAATAAATTGAAGGTGTTGACATGGAGAGAATGTAAAGATTGTTTAAAAATTAAGAAATTAGAGACAAATCAAAGACACCCATGTTATAAGGGACAGTTATAAATTTCATAAAAGTGATGTTGTTTATCACAATAAAAATAATATGTATTGTAAACAAAAAATTAGCAAATAATAAGTTGGAAGGAAGTGATGATATTTCTCACTCGAAATAATAACTCTAATAACTTATAAAGAATTGTTCATGTTAATGTTATGAATAGGATATGGCTGAAAGAAACATGCAGTCCATAAACCTAATTGTTATGTTTTAAATATTAAGATAGAGAAAACTATGTTGACATGTAATCAGAACACACAAGCAGACTCAAAACACAACACAAACAATCATAATAACAAAATAAAGCCCATCAGGCTGAAATGAAATGTAATTAAACGAAATAAGTCAAATAACATAATGGCTACTCAGGCCTATGAAGGGCATAACTGTCAGAACCAAAACAATTAAAAATTATAACACATTAACAAAGAAATTAGGAAATCTGAGGTGAAGGATTCACTAAGAATTAATTGTAAATCATTTGTAAAACAAAATATGATAATAAACATTTGTATACAAAAAGAAATGTATTAACAAGCATTAACATAATTGTAAAAAACATAAAATCTAAAATTACCCAAACTTGTGGCGTATCAAAATAATCTATGAAAGGAAATAAATACTATAGTGACAATACTTAATAACCAGGAAGGAAGATAGAGGAAAAACAGCAATCAGAAGATATACGAAGAATTCGAATTTTGATAACAATACATCATCTCAAAATCAACCAATCAAAATCATGCAGTTGCCATGGAAACGGCAGTTGAAGACTGAATTACCGTTGAAATACCGACAGAAGCGAAGCATCATTAAGAGAATACAGAAGCCAATGTTGGGAAGAACGTTTTTCTGTTAAAATAAAGTATAAAAGTAAGTAAAGTTCCTAACCATGACAGCATAAGAAGCAGACGACCATTTATAGCAGTCAACTCGAGATCGAAGGCAATTAAACGGAAAATTACCCGAAAAGAACATCCAGATACATTATGAAAAAGACGTCCAACCCATTGAAGCCCCAAAATTCATGAAAACCGAACTTATTGCAGCCAAATCCTACCCGATTAAACGAACGAAGACACCGAGTCATGCTGAGGTGTTAAGTACAATTAAATTACTTATTTTCCGAAACCCTAATCACTCTAAATTTTACTAAAGGTAAATTAATCTCACTATAAACAAATATTTCTTTTTCATAGATTACTTAAGTAAAATAACACTTGATAAAAACTTGTTAACGTTAAAGATAACCTATTAGTTAAACACGAACTTACAAAACACATTTACGACACCACAGAACAGATTGTAACATCACACATTATTATTTATGTACACGTAGAATAAGGTAATATATTTTTATTGTAACCATAGGAATTCTTTAGCTCATAGTCACAAGAATCCACGATTTGGGGAACAGAAAATAATTGTAATACTTTAACGTACACAGCAATGCAAAAACTGAATGTTTCCTTGATCGCTTCGTCAAGCCCAGAGGCAAGAGTCTAATGTAATCAGTCGGTGCAAATTTATCATTATATAATTGTCAATGTGAATATTTTAATTATCACCTAGTAAAAATAACTATTACAGGGAGTAACCGTCGTTATTATTTCATTGGGAGTGCTTTATATATTACTAGTGTTTAGTTAAGAATAGATTTGACGAGAAGCGAACAAGTTGTCATTTGCGCAGCAGCAGCGATAATTTAGACGGCTGTGCGAGCGGGAATTATTTGAATGCCCCGACCGTCACCGCTGGTAACTCGTCAGACAATAATTTTAGTTGTTTTATATAACGACTTGGCGCCACCCGGGATTAACACACCCCTATAAGCAACAGGTAAGATTATTGCCGTGTTATACAGGTGATTACCGCAGCGCTACGGACATCGTTAGCCAGGAACATTAATGTAACGACCCCGGTGCGAGACGAACGCACTAATCATTATTACACATACAAAACTGGTGTACATTTTACAGGTACGATCAAGTTATCTCGTTACAATATATATTGTAATAAAAATAATTTAGCGTGTAGTTGTTTGATTACTTGTTTTCAATCAAGCCCCGCGTTGGGTTCGTCACGTTGTAATGTAAATTATTGACTGATTACTGTTGTTTAGTTATGTTCAAATTCTTCAAGCCCGCGTTGGGTTCGTCACGTTGTAATAAAACTTTTAGTGATTGTAAAAATGTTTAATTTGTGTTTAATTTATAATGAGGTTTGTTCAAAATAAAGTTCAAAATGTTTATTAGGTGTCATATTTCTTGGGTGTCTTTATTATTCACTCCCGTTATATCATCATTATTATTTATTTTCATGTAGGGGTTTTCTATGTTTTTATCCATGGTTTCACTGTGTTCATTTGAAGGCTCACATGATTCATTGTAGTCGTTCTACGTTATTGGTTCAATAATTGGTTCGGTACTTGTTATTTCCTCCTCCCTTTTATTGTTATTGATATTTTGTTCTTGTGTATCTTTATCCATATCTTCTTGTGGTGGTTCTGCGGAATCCTTCTTACTATGGTCGTTTTTGATATGTACATTAATTTGTTTCTCATTTCCATTAGTATTTTCTTTATTTTTCATTAAATTTTCACTTATCTGTCTCTTCTCGTCTTTTAATTTCTTAGCACTTTTCAATTCTTCTTCGAATGCTTCCCTCCGTTTACGCTCGTCTTTCCGTCTCTGGTTACGACAGTTCATTTCTTCTTCCTCCCACCGTGCTGCTTGTCTATAGAATAATTCTTCGTTTTGTTTTATCTTGGTGTTTCTTAATTCCTCTTCGAATGCTACCTTTCTTTTACGCTCGTCCTCCCATCTCTGGTTGCGGTAGTTCATTTCTTCTTATTCCCGCCGTGCTGCTTGGCTATCGAATAACTCTGTATTCCGGTTCATCCTTTCTTGTCGGGTTTCCATTCTGTGGAGTCTTGTGAAACCTTCTTCGATCTTGCGTCTTATCTAGTCTGACTCCTCTCTTATCTGTCTCTTTTCCTCTTCCATTTGTCGGCGTATTTTTTCACCGTCTATGTTCAATAATCTGTATACTTGATCCATGTCCACCCTCTCCATTCTTGTTCTGCCTCTCCTGTACATCTTTGTATCGTTGTAATGTCACTGCTGTCAAATTAGGTTTAAAATATATTCGGTATTTATTTATATTATTAGGTATTATTGACCTAATTCGCTGCCCCACGTTGTAATATAACTATTAGTGAGTGATTGTTTCTTTAATGTTGTTATCTTCAATCAATCATGCCCCGCGATGGAGCGCCACGTTGTAATAAAACGTTTAGTAATAGTAAAAATGTTTAATTTGTGTTTAATTTATAATGAGGTTTGTTCAAAATAAAGTTCAAAATGTTTGTTTAAAAAAGGACTGTTAAAACTCTCTTGAAGCACTGGAAGATTTACCGTTTCACTTACCAATGTTGATTGTTGTCAGTCTTCCAAAATAGGCCCTGTAATACACTGAAATGTCACAACACAGTATGATATGTCACAGGTGTAATTGTGTATGTACAGTAAATAAGCTGATTCTGTATATTCGATACTGCTTTAAAATTCGAATATTGGCCGCTCTTTTGTCGTACTGCCAATTTGAAAATAATTGCTCTGTAAATAATTTTTTCTTTCGCCTACTTTGAAATAAAGAAACTGATTCAAGATAAGAAAATTATTGTTTTATTCACAATAAGTTAATTTGAAATTAGTATCCTTGTAAACAATTAATAATCATCAAAACAATTGAAATAGGTATTGAGAATCTTACGGCTCAGGGCTGGTAACACTGATTATCGTATATCGCATAACTGTTAACCTAGTTTGGTTAGTTTGGTTTACAATTACCAAAATTCGTGTGTTCTTTTAGTTAACATGATACAAGGTACAAAAATGCTGAAATATAACAATAATACATAATAGAGAGTATTTAAAATTCAAGAAAACAAGTTTAATTACGATATTTGAAATTATCGTATTATGGTACCACTGGTGTCAAATTACCAGTTAGATAGTTACGTGTATGACACGATGAAAAAGGCTGTGTGTCAAAATAATATTATTTGGATAAGTATTAATAATGAAATGTATTATAATTAAGTCATAAATTCTTATTAACTGAGTATATTCAAGTGATTATAAAGTTAAAACATGACTCAATATGGTTATTCAACTTTCGTACCATATAGGTTAGACTGCCTATTACTCAAAGTGATTTGAAAAAATATTCAATTGATGGCATTTAAAATCTTAAAACTATACATAATATTTATTATTGATAAGTATTTTGTTCATTAACTGTACTGACTGTTCTTTGTTAATTTTCGACAAATGATCTGATTTCGTATTAATAGTAATCAAGTTAGCATCTATATTCGATATTGTTTACATCGATATTCATTATAATGTTATATTTATTCGTCATTTCCTTCCAAAAATTAATAATATCTTATTTAAATTAATAAGATCGAGAAATTTTATTCAAATACTGGTTAATTAACATTTTATAAACTAGTTTAACCATGTACGATTGTACTTTGCTAAAGTAGTACCAACGAGAAAACTTTTGTTGGTAAACATTAGTTTTGCATTAGAAAAATTGTTAATAATAAGTACTCCCTTAAGTTTTCCACTCATCATCGGCTTTATTATACACTGGCGATGGATGGATTGTTATTACACTTCACTCGTCGCACTTCACTCGTAAGGGGTTAAGTAACTTTAGTGAGGTTAGCTTCGTTCGTTTATACGGGAGGGCGCGCACAATTTTTGAAAATCTGTTCTCGACGAACATACGTTCCGTTCACTCTGAGGGTCCAAGAACTATTAATGCTTTCCTTCGAAGTTGCTGTCGGCGTCTCTTGAAATCGGCTCTTCCTATTGGTTGAGAATTTGATAATCTCGACCCCATATGCCTTAATAAAGTAAAAAATTTTATTTCTTAGCATCGGTCTTTGGGTTCAAGAGTATGCTATGACGCGTTCAATTCTTTCTGGAATTGAAGGAAAACTTTCAATTGTTTATATCTTTCTTAATATTTTACGAATTAAGACGTGAACATCTAGTCTCATGGGTCATGTATATTTGTTTATTATTGTTTACATATATATTTATGTATTTAGTGTTTGTTGGGGGTTCTCATAGAGGTATTGAATACTCTAGTTGCTACTGTCAACCTATTTTCCTTTCTTTTATCATGTTCAAGTGAGTAATTTGTACAACTTTGATGGTCATCTTGTGATTTGTTAATCTGGCTATTGTTTGTTTAAAAAATATAGATTGTATAAATGTGTTTCTCTATTCATATTGGGTTCATTATGTTACTTATTTATCCTATTTTGATTGTTGATTTGAACAATTACTTTTGATTGCATTTTTCTAATTATTACATGTGGTTTTATGTTGTAGATCCTGCTCAGTTGAGGTTACGTGTCTCTTACTGATTTGACAACAATACGCATCCTAATCTGTTCATCATTCTGCTTAATTATTATAACTTTGTTATGATATGTTATTACTATTGTATATTACAATGTTCTCACTATTTTATACACATTTTATACTATTTGTTTACACATAATTACTTAATTTTTACTTGTTATAGTTGTACATGTTATGTGTTTATGTTTTGGTTTGGGTAACTTGTCTTGTCTCCCTATAGCAGATTGTCCCATTTACAATACATTAATTATTACATTATGTATTGGTTTTTTACTCTCTATTCTTTTGGTACTTAAACACATATATTATTAAGGATTTTATATTCAGTTTCAGTTGTTATTGAGCAATTATTTCTCCCTTGAATCTCAGTATATTTGTGGTCTTACTATGTTTGTATTTTGTCATAATCTTGGTTCTTAAATCATACACGTAACGTTTGTGTTGTTTATTTGGGATTCACTATTTTTACTTGTTAACACGTTTTGTCTTCCTTTTACATAAACATTACACTTTTGTTGTCTGTGATGTTTACTTGGGGTTGTGTTATTTTACTACGAATCGATGCACTCATATAAGACACTCACTATCATTGTTTGTGGCTACTTATTAAGTTGTCAACACTTGATTCTTGGTTATCTTTTCTTCATTATGTTCTTCCTTGTTGGAAGGTATTATAATTTACTAGTCTGGCATTCCTTACACATGCCTTATTATCTTCCTGGTCGTAGTGCATTCCTTACACTGGGAATGTTATTGTCTTGTCCTTGTTAAATATTCTTCATGATATATTATACATTTCTCTTCTTCTTCATAGTATGCACATCTCCTCTTCTAGCGTTCAGGTTTCTTCTTCTTCTTCTTATATATATTTTTCATCACTTACAGGGTATTTGTTGTTCCCTCACTTGTATGATCTATTTGTCACATTTACATCATTTGTTGTTCCTTCACTTTTATGATCTATTGGTCACATTTATTTTATTTGTTGTTCCCTAACTTGTATGATCTATTGGGTCTTTGTTGCTAACGTATTTATTTGGTTTTTCATATACTCTTCTCTTCTTATCACATTGAAGCTGCTTTCATTATAGTTCTTCCTTCTCCTGCGTTGGCTTGCTTCGACATTATTTGTATGTGGATACACACTTGGCTTTAATACTTTAGGTATTTTTTCTCATTTTGACTCAGACATGTTCGTGGTATATTCTTATTCAACGTACTGGGTATTATTTATATGTAACTACAATTTTGATACGTTACAATATATATATATATATATATATATATATTCTTTTTGAACCGAAACAGGTGCTTCGTCTAGCTCTTGAGAGAAGAAAATTAATTACCTAAAGCGCCTTATGTCAGAAATGACGCAAGTTATTGAGGGGCGGAAGGAAACATAATAGAATGTAATGTACTTGCCATGAAGTTTCTTCTTTTACGAATGCAAATTGCTTTAAATGAATTTAATTTTCAATTAAAATTCTATAAACGAAGAAGAAACGTTACGGAAGTAGAAAAAATTTAGAGAAATTTATGTTATTATCTGATGAAACTAATAAATATGAAGAACCTAGTAAAGAGCCAAGATTTGTAGAAACTAATAAAACGTAGTCCGTAATGAAGTGCTAAGTAATGAAAACATAGTAGCATTAATTATGGAAAAAATTAAACTTAACAAAATTAAAATAAAATTTTGAGGATACTCACACTGACAATGTAAACCGTGCCATCGATGCTTGACGTTTGTCAAGGCCCGCTGTAATTTCTTCAATTTTACAGATTTCATTTTGTCATTTATCTACCTCAGCTTGTTACAACTAAGTAGTGTTGAGATAGCAAAATTGATAAAAAAATTGTAATATAAATACAGGATTACACTGTTAAAAAAATATTGTTACGGGCACCCACGGGTCGTCGTATGGTACAGTGTAAACAAAATACAGACACCAACGAAGTAACTAATTTCCAGCCTTAGTTAGTCACAATGTGAAATCAACAAGGTACTCGCATACAATAAATCAACTTAAATTTGCCCACACGCAATAATTATTTCAATATTACGAGTTCCACACTAATTATAACACAATAATCACTTTCCATAACAACCACTTGATCCGCTCTGAAGAAATCACCCACTGTAACTGACTTTAAGCCAGTCGCTGTTGCTTATATATGTTTCGCAGAGGTCCCAGAATAATTTTTAATCCGGCGTGCCAGCATAATTTGCGTAGTTACAACAAGTGCACTTGAACAGTCTGGAAGGTCCTTTTGC
This sequence comes from Magicicada septendecula, assembly GCA_034769895.1. Lineage (NCBI taxonomy): Eukaryota > Metazoa > Arthropoda > Insecta > Hemiptera > Cicadidae > Magicicada > Magicicada septendecula. Next base: position 398,595,973 of record CM068369.1, on the reverse strand, counting down.
GGAAGACTTATGAGTGTTTTTAAAACGGCGGATTGCCGTTTGGTTGATACTGGTTACAAAATATATGCATGGATCATAAACCACCGTCTGCAGACTATTTTCGAGCATCTTATTTTGGAAGAACAAAATGGTTTCAGGAAGATACCGGCTTGCACAGGTACTGCTTATATTACTACACAAAACATTGAGAACCATCATGAGTTCAATAAAGAAACGCATGTAATTTTCGTTGATAATAATAAGGTCTTTGATAGAGTAGATAGGAATTTGCTGTGGTTAATGTTAGAAGAACGGGGATACCCACAATTTATAAGAACTATACAAGGATTATATAACGGAACAAGAATAGCTGTTAGAAATAATTGTAGGATATCTCAACAAATATCTGTTAATCAAGGTGTTAGGCGAGGGTGCAGTACATCACTTACTCTATTTAACATTAACATTAAAATATAGTGAACCCTGGTATTAAGTTATTGCGAGACAGATATTTAATCAGCCGCTGTTTGCTGACAACTTGCTTGTACTTTGAAACGCAGAATCTGGTTGAAAAAAACCTTTTTTTAAATTGATCAGATTTACAAACAATTCAATATAAAATATCCACTGTAAAAACAAAGGTAATGACATTTCAAGGCAAGGGACCTATAAAAACATAAATAATAATTAATGATTAAATGTATAACAGGCGAACCCTTTTAATTATTTGGGAAATTATATTGGCTATGATAAGAGTTATGATATTGGTGTTGGGTTAGGTAAGTTTCAGAATAACTGTGAGACAATCCACCGTATTTTTAGAAGAAAGGTACGTTGAAATACAAAATTAAAGTCCTACAAATTTATGGGAGTTCTTGCGCTGGCCTATAGGTGTGAATTGTTGATAGCGACCAAGAAAGAAGACAGTAAAATGCAGGCCTTGCAAATAGAGTTCTTAAGAAGAGTTACGAGTTTTTAATTTAAAAGTTAAAAATTAAAAGGCTACAAACGTTGGTGGAATGAACACTTAAAAATAATATCAGATTCCATACTGGCGAAACAAGTCTAGAAATACAAACCTATAAGACACAGGTGCGAAGGTGCGAGTAGAACTAGGAAGAGATGGCTGGAGGATCTTATCTTTGAAGGCGGAACAGGCAGCACCTTGCCAATACCGTGTTGGGAAGATGATGATGTTCCTCCCATGAAATATACACTTTCGGGGAGCTCTTCTTCTCGAGCTTTATCAATTCTGACGAGATGTGTCTACCCCTGGTGTTCTATGGCTTTCTATTATTTATGTATACTTTTAGCTTGTTTCCAGCAACGTTAATTAACTAAGATCGTTTAGTTTGCGATGTTCCTTCTCTACTTTGTGACCAGACTTCAATTTTATTCAATAAAGTCAATTTAGTTCTTCTTCAACTGTAACGTTATTAACCCAGTTTACTATTCTATCTCAGCTCTGTAACGTTTTTTAATATCTTATTAGTTTTGTAATAAAATCCTGTTTTGGGCACATCCTAGTGATATATATAAATTAATCTTATTTGTCGGGTGAAATTAGCGTTTTCATTTTCTCTGCTAAAACACTACTATATGAAATTAACTATCAAAATACACAATATTAATGATACAAGATTCAATGTTTCTTTTTGAACATTTATATGTTTTACACAAGTAACATACGTATTCTTGTTATTATATTTATTGTAGAAGTTCTCTGGAGTTCAGTAACTTATACCAAATTATACGAATGATGTAATATCACGATCCACGCGATTCTCGTAACAATACTTAATAGACGTGCGCTTAGTACTTAATCAGTGTGACGAATAAATGAAAACAATTATTTTAAACTAACTATAACTGGAAATAAAATACTTTAAACTTATTATGAACAGTAGTCTACTCAATCGTTGTGCCGTTATAAGTTATGACATGTTGCAAAGAGAATTATAGTGTCTGTGTTTAATACCTACATTAAAATTTCCAGAATTTGCTTCAACAATTTCAGGGTGTAAAAAAAAAAATGTTTCGTGTGTGATCGAGTATTACAAGCTTCGTATTTTACATATTTTATTTTACGTGTTTACCGTTTTCACAGGTACGGAAAGTTATCTATATTAATTTGACGTAAAAATATATGTTATCTGCGGGCAGTCATATTTATAACGTTATGCAATAAATAGCGTTCATCTTCGAGAGAGACATATATTTTACCTCTGCAAAACCACTGAGGCTTATTCAGATTATTTTACACTTGAACACGTATCGGCGTTTTCTATCGTAACGTATTTTAGCGCACAAAAGCACAGGCATATTCTGTTAAAATACGAAACATTATTTCAAATATGTTAAGTCTCTTAGAGTACATTATTTGTATAGTTAAATAGACTTTTTATGCACATATATACTGAATATGCTGACAACATTTAACTTTGTAACTTATATTTATTTTAGTGAAATAAATGTACTTGCTGGTTTTCTATATATTTTTTCTATTTTTACCACTGTATATGTGTTTATAAAAACGTTTGGATAACTGAAACACTTTTAAAAAACTTAAGCTATAAGATTTAAGAAGCTATTAAATTCTGAAAACCATTCTTCAAAACCTCTCGTAAGGCAAAAGCAGATCATCAAAATGATAAGTGATTATAGTTGTAGTGTTATGCTGTGTTCATGTTTCCAAAAACCAACGTAGTTAAAAACAGAATTAAAGAAAGAGGAGGTGTGAGCCCTTTGTTATTCAAAATACTTGAATAGCTATGTATGGAAAATGGACATTGACATTGTTTTAAGAATTTATATATTTTTCCATACGTATAAAAGTTAAATTCACATTTTACTACCGAAAAAGAATTTGTACGATTAATGTAAATGGTTTAATATTATTGTATCATAAAGGCGACATCTGCTATAGATGTCTTTTCCTGTAGTGACCCTTACCCAGTTCTTTACAAAGGTCGCTAATGTCGCATGCATTTTAGGTGTCAACCCATTCTAGCCTATGTTGTGTACTTTTACAGGTTTATGTATGTTTCATTTACGCATATTTTATCTTAAACCATTCTCCAGAATTTTATTTATTAATCCAAATTTTGTTTGTTTGTTATTAATTTAAATATCTGACAGTGATGCAATTGTGCTGCAAAAACAAAACACAGGTTGAATGTAGACAATTACTAACATAATGTTTCTAATAAAGTGTAGATACTTAGGAAACTTATATGAACAGTTCTGCAATGGTAGGTTTACTTACTGCAAGAGTCAATATAACCGTTTGTTTCGCAAATAAGCCTAATTGTTAAAAAGGAAATAAGAAAGTTTTGAAAAATTATATTAAATTAATGTCAATGGTGAAGAAGTTTAGTATTTTCAAACGTTATTGAATATTTAGGATCGAAGTACCATAAATAAGAAGTTAATAGTGAAGCAAGAAAGTACTGAAGATGAAAATGGCATATACAAGAAACCCTAATTGCTATCTGTCAGAAGGATGAAATCATTAGTACACTATGCTCTGCTTGCACACAAATTTAAATATTGTTGCATAATTTTTAATTTATTAAATGTTGTTACTCTGAGATTAAAACTTATTCGCGAACTTTTCGACTTGTGCACTACGACCTATCGTCATAAGCCAGCAGGGATATGACCACGCGTTATTGATTTCACAGCAAGACTGAATTATATCCTACAAAGAACAAATTGAACTAGCGTTTTAGCCAATTTCATTGGCCGAAATATTCCCTTACCCTTAAGGCTTCAGTAATTAATATGTAATTCTACGCTTCTCCAATAGTTTTCTAATTTAATGAAGAGAGCGAAAGGGTAGTGCAATTAACATAGGTGCCATATAACGAATCGGGACCTTGTGATTAATAACTGTTCATTTCAGACCAGTTTTTAAATATAAATTAAGTTTAAATCTGAATTTAGCTAATGGATAAACAACTCAGTGACTGTGCGTCAGACATTACCGTGCGCTGCCGACAACATGGTGCCCATCAGTGACGTAAACAAATTACCACAGGTTATTGTGTATTGTGATGTGACGCAAGTATTAAATATAACGCCGCATACACCCACACCACTCTAGAGTGGATAAAAAGGACCTGGATTGGTTTTTGATGTATGCCTATTCCGAAACCCCCGCATATTGATAGCACGCTTACGTTTTTCTATAGTGGAAAATATAATGCATACTTCACTGTGCAATTTGTGTTCAGGTAGAAGCGGACGGACAAAATCACGGTAGTGACGTTTATTGACAGCACGCAGACATCTACCCACCCATTGTTTTCCAGACTATTAGTACAAGAACAACTGAAATACATCATGTAAAATAGCTAAAATTTGCATTTCCTAAATTATAAATACTGCATTTAAATTAGTGAGTTGTGTAATTGTTGTTAATCCCTTACAAAGTGATTAACAACTTTTAGTAAACACAAACACTTGGTAGTTTCACAATTTATTCTTACACTCTGACAATTGTTTCAGCCGGTTAGGTTATTCTCAAAGAGCTGTTAAGAAGAACTGAATACAAAGAATGTGTTATAGGATGAACATGTATTGAGGGTGTGTGTATATGGACATATGTGTATGGTGTGTATGGTGAAGGGGGTAGGTAAGGTCCAGTAACTGTAGAAATTAAATATAATAGAAATTATAATTATAAAATTAACTGCTTTTAACAAAGGAGATATGAAGAATTCTGTCTGTTTATTTGTTACAATTTGTTTGTTATTTTAAATTGTTTTCTTAATTCCTAAAATTTTCAAAACAAACATTTTCAGTCAATAGTGTTTAATAATGACGTTGGTAAAAATTTGTTCGCTGTTCACGTAGTAATTGATTTCGTGTGTCTGCGTGTGGTACACATACACTCACGCACGCACGCACAAACATATATATATATTGTAATCAAACGAAATGTATATTACAAATTTATTTTAATTATTAGGAGTTATTCAGTCACACGTTGGTAGCGTCATTTGTAATAAAAAGAAAAACCAAATCTTCTGGATGTAGTTATTTAAAATTTTCTTTTTTTTAACGATTTTCTTTTAATTATTTATTTATTTATCAGGATTTTTTATTATTTATTAAAAAGTTTTTATATTTATTCTTTTTAATGATTTATGGCACTCGTTGCCTTTAAACCACAGGTGATAAATGTCCTGTGGGAAAAATCAACTCGTAACCACGGGAGTTTAAGGGGTACCTAGCTTTGGGGTTTTATTTGGATTATGTTATTTTTTTGTTTAAATATACTGACCTTGAGTCCTGTAATTGTTGGTTCTTGTAATACAATAACACACACTTATGTTAAATCTGGGCGCCACCTGAACACTGGTCCAGGAAAAAAGAATCAACTGAAGTTTAAACTATTAAATCTATTTATAAAAAAACTAATCGATTCTTAATTTTGTAAATAATTTTCTATGAATGAAAAAAAGATGAGTTGTAGTTATATAAAAATTCAATTTTTAAAATTCAAAATTGTCTGAAGGACAGTTAACACTTATTAAAATTGGTTCAATAAATTACAATGTTCAATATTCTAGATAACCCTTAATTATACCATCGGCTAAAAATTTGCTCAGTTGATCTGTTGAGTTTAATTACCTTACAATATCACAAGGTCGTGAATTCTTTTAACTTCCAAGATTTATCAAAATGATGCCTTACAAAATTTCTTGTATTAGTCTAAACTTGATAAGAGAACAATATTCGTATTTGACTGACGTATTGCCAATCGATTTATTACTATGAATATTTTTGGTTAATTAACCGTCAAAGTTCTTTAACTACCAAGACTGTTCCCTTATTATATTGTGAATTACAGTGTATACTGTTTGTTATGTAGTTAGTTATTTGAAAAAATATTACCAGATCGTTATTTAAATATTTGGTTAAAAATTTACAGTGTCCGTTGGAAATATTTTCTTTCACTGCCTTTAATTTAATTTATTTAATTAAATAAATGGCTCACTAACCCTCCACAATTAAATTCACTGATTTAATAAAATTGTATTCTTCGTTGGTAAACTGCACGTGCCGCTGTGAACTTGGCGTCCTAACCACAAATGTGCTTTGTAGCTGGTAGTCGAATCTATTCTTCTTCTGCGAGTTCGTTGCCGAGGATTATTTTATCACTCACCGTTAAAAAAGTTTACTTTGGTTAATTATCACGCACTTGGTTTAATAATACTTCTTATTTAGGTGATATGTTTGGAAAATTGTAGAGTCGATCTGCGTGTGTTCCGCCTTGGTTGAAATTTGAGAAAAACTGGTCTGCCTTGTGTGAGATTTGAGAAAAACTGGGGCTATGGCCTGTGGTAATGCCGTTTATATACTCTCGCCAAATGAATTCTGTTACATGACGCTTATTACGTCATTTTTCTATTAATTCCTTACGCACTTCCGTTGTTTTAATGAAACATTTGTTCAAGAATCTCCTAGAATGTGCTTTATGGAACCTCATAGAACAATTTTTATTTCCACCAAAACTTCCATAGCGTCTGTTCCTTCTTCTTCCTCTTGGATTAAATTTTAGAAATTCCCTATTTGATTCTGTTTTATTTTCAGATAACTTTACAGGAATACTTACAATATAAATTTGACTATTATTATTGAATTCCTTGCGATCAACTGATTAATTTGATACTAGTTAAGCCTGGGTTCGAATAAGTTAACTTTATTAAAATACAACAAGTTTATAAGCCTACCTTGTGATGATTTTCAACAATTCATCCTTATCCACTTATTTTGGATAATTAGGTGTCTTACACCTTACTAAAACATGGATACATAATGTGAGTAATTATATAACAAAATTAATATCTCTACAATAACATAATATAAGAGTAATGGTGAATAAACTATGACCTTGGTTTAGGCCTAACAATTTTTACATTAGTAATTATTAATTTGTGACATTATTATCTTATAAAACAGGTTGTTCTTGGTGTTCAATTCCAGCTTAAGCTTTGGTTTATTATCATGACCACCTCCTGTTTCATAATATACAGTATTTTAAGAGCATTATTCGTTAGCATCATTTTTTACTCATCTGGGTTGGTCAATTTGATTTGGTCACTATTACCTTTATTTTTGCCATAATTCTTATCGAATTGATATTCCCATCAACTGAGGAAGTTATTTATAGTTTGATTTCATTTACTTACATCTTATTTGCCTATAATTTAGGGTTTTAAACATCAAATATTCTAATTATGACCCATTTCCTCTGTCTGTTTTGACAGGTTTACACTATGGTCCAGGTAACTTCTGATATAACTCCTACATTCAGGTTTATTATCTAATGATATCTCTAGGTCTATTGACTTTATACTCTTGTGCAACTTTTAAAAGAAATTTGGTTGCATTTTGACAATATATTAGTAATAATTTAAATCATTTTAGATGCATAGTACCTGCAACTCTTTTGACATGGTTTTTTAATATTATCTATGACTTTTAGGTATTTTAAAAGTTCCTTTACTTGTCATAAATCGTTTATCTTTATCTACTTGAAATTTAGATATCATTATCTTTTTATTTTATGATAACTGATTTTTTCATTATTCTGGGTGCTTTTTACATACCCATTACATATTTGTCATTGCATTTTCTAATATTTGTTTACAATTTTTTATGATTCTAATTATGGATCTAAGCCATTTGGTAATTCTAGTTGATATATTTAACCATACATTGGTTTCAAATTGAGTAATAACTCTATAACAATTCTGTTTTTATGCCCTTATCTGAGCTACTTCTTGAAACATTGTGGCATATATTTTGTCACTTAAAAAGGTTATTTCTTAATACCATTTACTACTATTGGTTTCATTTTTACACTGCACTCCTACAATCTATGGAGTGTCGTTATGGTCAAAGTTTAAGTCCTTTTTATTGGTTTTGTCCATAATCCATACTTTAATCCAAATTGTTAGTATGCTGTATTAAACCTGTTTGGCTTTTAATTACATTAATTATGTAATTTTTATGAGTTGATCCTCTACTATTTGACATTCTTTATCTCTCATTTTAATTCTTATGGGGTTTTTATTTATGGGACGTCTCGTGACGTTACAATATATATATATATATATATATATATATATTATATATATATATATATATATACATAGATATATATCTCAATAGGTAAAATCTGCATATAAAGTATTAATTTAACTCTAAGCGTATGATAGCATGTTGCAATGACAATTTGTGTAAGTAAAGACTGCATGTGGAGACGTTGTATAATAGACAATAAGATACATGTCAAAATTGTTAATTTAAGTTAAATTTTGACAGTAAACAAAATAATTACTGTTGGGAAGTTGTGCGAACACATCCGTAGGTGCGTGCGCGTGTGCGGGTATGAATAATTATGTAACGTAAGAACAATAATAAGACAGATTAAATTTAATAACTTTTGGGTAAATAAAATTTCTGACATGAGACTTACAACAAAATATGCATCAAATAAAGGCATAGTGGTAATATTTGTTAATAAATTAAAGAACTAAATATATGAGTTTGTTTATAAAGAAAGTTTTATGACCCAAAAAAGTCATAAAATTACACTTTTATTTGCACGTTTAGCTATGTCACTAGACAGACCTTTGCAGGAAGAACGTTATCGTTACTAAAGCCTTAAAAGTGAGGGAATATTTTGACCAATAAAATTGGCTAAAACGCTAGTTGAATTTGTCTTCGTAGGATGTAATTCAGTTTCGCTCAGAACTCAATAACGTGTGGTCATGTTTCTCCTGGTTTATGACGATAGGTCGTACCAAAAGCATGCAAGCACAAGTCAAAAAGTTCGCGAATAAGTTAACATTGACTGCTATTACGGTCTAGTAAAAGATTGTCCGCATAGGGATTAAATTAACACTTCAAGGTAGCTGGAGAATTATGTAGTTTTAAACAAAATATAATAAAATATTAAATATTCATTCACCACAGTTTGTAGAAGTACCGAATCCGAGAACGACCCAGAATGCCGGAGAACAGCAGAAGATCCCAACGGTATCCTGAACATAAATCTGGACCGAACACGGTAGCCGCTTATCAGAAACGGAGGATCGACATCGCATCGCCATCAAAACGGGAAGGGAAATTATTAATATAAACTCTATTAAAAGCAGTCATAACTAAAATACAAAAATTAAATTAAAATTTTAAATGAAATTATAAATTAAAATTAAAATATTGTTCATGTTTAATATGGTAACCAAATCACTTGTACGAATTAATAAATTAATTACCTTAATTATCCGCCGTGTGATTTCCTATGCTTCGTCTATGACGCGTTTCGGAGCATATACTCCATCATCAGATATAAAAATTAAAACAGTCACTCATACGAGATCGTTAAAAATTTAAAACGTCAAAATATGCATATGAACCGTACGCGGATTTGGGTGCGCACCCGTTCAAGTTCATGCTGCTTGGTAGCAGCATGAACTTGAACGGGTGCGCACCCAAATCCGCGTACGGTTCATATGCATATTTTGACGTTTTAAATTTTTAACGATATCGTATGAGTGACTGTTTTAATTTGTATATCTGATGATGGAGTATATGCTCCGAAACGCGTCATAGACGAAGCATAGGAAATCACACGGCGGATAATTAAGGTAATTAATTTATTAAAATATTGTGTATAAATTAAAATTGTGTGTAATTAAAATATAGGAGAGAATTATTTTATGTTTGTAAACTATGTGTCAACAGAAACAGTTAATTAATTTTATTTGTATTAGGAACAGTTAATTAATTTTGCTTGTTATCGGAAACAACAGTAAAATATTAGCGCAAAAAAATTCAAATCAATAATAAAACCGAGGCATTCCAGTAGCTGTATACCGACTACTTATTTTATGCAACGTTATACATCACAATATATTACATATAATAGGCCTAATTACTTACTTTTTTCTACTTACTGCTTTTAGAATTTGATGAGTCTTACAATCAACGGAATCGTCTTTCCTATGTGTTAGAAGAAATTGCATCATTACGGAAACACAATTAATATCAGTTACTACATTTCATAAAAGGTGTGTAGGAATACTTTTTAATTAACACAAAACAAATAGAGTTCACCAATCTTCTAGAACTCTTCTTTCCGCTTTATGGGCTGCAAAGTGAAAATTATTACGAAACTGGAAGCCATATTTCTAAACAACATGCTGAGATTATTAAAAGACTTTCTTGGATTTCGTTGTCCGTGACGTGTCCGTTAATTAACTATATAATTAAATCACTACCAAATTGGAACACACAATTTTTTATGTGTGAAAACGTTAACATTTTACCTTATAGCCTCAACCAGTTTTCGCTTTTTAAAAGCTTCTTCAGAGGTTGCCGTTGTAGCGCTGTCCGACCTGTTGTGGGCGACGGAATCGAATTTCGAAAGATCGGTGTTGTGTGTGTGGGGTGAGATGTGTTCGAATAATGCGTGCGATTTGAATTGTGTCTGTTCGTTTAGGATGTCGTTTTTATTTATTTTCGTGTGTCTGGATATTTAAAATTGTTCTAGAGTGTCTAGTTTTCGGCCTTTTGTGTGTAGGTGTAGAATGTTCATGTTATTGTCGATGTTTTTGTATGTGTGGTTTGTTTCAATGAGGTGGTTTGCAAAGGTGGATTCTGTAGTGGAGTGGAGTGCCTTTGTGTGTTCAATGTATCTTTGTTTGAAGCTACGTCCTATCTGGCCTACGTAGAATTTGTTGCAATCTGAGCAGTTTAGTTTGTAAACACCAGGTAGATCGAATTTGTTATGTGCTTTGTGTGTGTGTGTGTGTGTGTGTGTGTTGATAGTGTGTGTTCTGTTGTGTTTGTGGTTTTGTATGCAGCTCTGTATCCTGGTTTTTTGAATTTATGGGCTATTTTTTCAGTGTAATTATTTATGTATGTTAGTGTTATGAATTTGATGTTTTCTGCCTTTGTCTGTTGTTTGTTTCGTGTAGGAGATTATTGATTATTGTTATGTTGTATCCGTTGGCTTCTGCTAGATATTTTATCGTGTTTACTTTGTCATTGGAATCTTTTTTATTTAGGGGGATGTTGTTAAGTCTATGTATCATAGTTCTGAAGGCAGCTAGTTTGTGTTGTATTGGGTGGTTGGAGGAGTTGTGTATTAGTGTGTCAGTTGTAGTCGGTTTTTTGTACATACTGAATTGTGCCTGTGTTCAAATTTTGTGATGGAGAGGTCTAGGAAGTTTATGGTATTGTTGTGTTCCTATTCGGCAGTGAAGGTTATGTTTTTGTGTATTTTGTTTACTGGGTTGGTAACTGTTCACATTGTCTTTTGTTTCCCCTGTACAGTATTAGAATGTTGTCAACGTATCTGTGCCAGTATAGTATTTTACGTGAGTGTCTGTCATTGTTTGTGAGGATTCCTGTTTTTTCTAAGTGTTGGAGGAAGACCTCTGCTAATATGCTGGATATGGGTGAGCCCATGGGTAGACCGTCATTCTGTGTGCAAAATTTATTTTTATATGTGAAGTAGTTTTGTTTTGTGATTACGTTCAGAGTTTCTGTTATTTCTTTGATAAGTTCGTCTGGTGTGTTGTTCTGCTTGAGTTTGTTTTGTAAGATTGTGATTGTTTCGGAGATGGGGATGTTTGTGTACAGGTTTTTAATGTCAAAGGAGGCTAATGTGGCATTATGGGGTATGTGTATGTCTTTTATTTTTGTTACTAGGTCTTGTTCTTTTTGTTTGATGTCTTATGTGCTCCTATTATATTGTTTATGTTATGTCTCAGTGTGTCTTGATGTTCTGGTGCTGTGTTTTGTATATAATAAACAATATAATAGGGGCACATTAGCCGGACACTGCTACCACCGGAGCACGACGAGCTGTTGCTCCGCATACTTGGACTTGGACTTGGTCAGTAGGGCGAATAGCGTGTTAGCTAATGTTTGGACAATGTTTGATAAGACAATTAGTATTTACAAGTTGATAATATTTTGTTGATTTCATCACTTGTTGTGATGAGTTGGATAACAAAAATAAAACTTTTAACGATACAAAAAAATACAAAAGTAGGCCTACTGAAAAATGCCAATGAGTAATATTAAATATGCTAATTATTTTATTAAATAATTATTGAAATAAATATTGTATTATTATAGTATTCTATAATAAGTAATAACTGTAATAACCTTGTATGTGCATGTGTGAGTGTGTGTGTGTGTGTGTGTGTGTGTGTTAGACATGTTAGCGTATCGTTTGCAAGGCAAGCTATTCGTCTAAACACGGTATATGTTACTAACTGTGAATTACTGACTTATTCACGTTGAACACATTAGCAGTGATAATTTTGAATTCAGATTATGTTGTTACTTAAAATACTTACTTATGGATTTAATACTTTCAGGATCGAGAAGAAGGTTTTAATAGGCATTTGATGTTCTCAAACGGGCACGCAAAAATATGAAAATGTCAGTCAGTAAGTTCACTATGATTTAATATCTTGGCACATATGTTGAGTAACACATACATGTGTTTCCCATAATTATGAATATTGTTCTTTTACCATCTGTGTCGCTAACTTATCTAACCTTGATATTTGAAAAATATTGTTATTATTTTTACATTAATAAGAAGCTCTAATGAAGTATTTAATTTAATAAAACTATATAAAAATATGTATTACAGACAATACTTCTGTAATCCTATCAATGCAAATCCTAACACGTGGAACTTTTTACCCGGAATTATCATATAAATAATATTTGTACCAAATCTGAGTATGCATCAGCTCTCTTTGTTATTCAGATGCTTCTATGAAATATTAACGGACAACATTATATGACTATCGTTTTGCACAATTCTAAAACATCGCATTATATGATTGATGTCATTACTTATTTATACAGTTTTCTTTACAATTGGAATATAATCTAAGCATGACATAAAGTAAATTTGCGTAATTGGCTGTAATAGCTCCTAATCTAAAAAACGAAACTTCTTAAAAATTATTAAAATTATAATTACTATTGAAATTAATGAATATGTCCGTATTAGCAACCATTTTGTATTCTATAAATGAATGTTTTGTCAAATAGTGACGGCTTTACATTCCTGTAACGGCAAACAAAACAATACACTATCAGAGATTAGGGTTTTAATAATAATGTAACGCCTTCACGTAACTTTTACAAATACTATAATATCATGGACATCGTTTCAAAACATATTCAAAACACAACGCTCCATCCTGCAAAAAATCTGACGCGTTTCCAGATGTAATATAAATCTCAAGGAAGACGACCTCACATTTTTAGATATAGAAACGTTGTGTTTTGAATCAGTTTCGAAACTCTGACTACTGTCCACAGCATTATACTGTGTAATATTAAATAATAATAATAATAATAATAATAATAATAATAATAATAATAATAATAATAATAATAGCCTATCATCGACTTCTGGCTTTAATATTCATACCTTCACATAACAAATACCTAATTAAGCCATTCTTTATCGTAAAATATAAACCAATGTCCTCGTTTCGTGATTAATTAATTTATTAAAAGAGTTTATAATTTCCGGGGGTCAATTGCTCTGTGATGGAACTTTCTTTTAATTCACCAGACATCTTGGCCACCCCCGGAGGTAAAAGTTTGAAAACATAGTTCGACAAGGGATGGTAAATCGAACGTAACTCAAGCTGAACCCAAAGTTTGGAAGGGCCTACGTAATTAATTTATTGTTCTCCGTTTATCATACTGAACAGTAAACAATTGTAAAATGGCCATTTTTCCAACTTATCCAAAAACTTATTCTACAGCGCGACGCATAGCACGTCGTCTCAAATTACCTGGACGCACACAATAATATTGTAAAACGCCAACGTAGGTTAGTGCATTCCTATGTATATAGCCGTCGCAATAAAGGTGCGTAGTTGCTTGAATTATCTGACCATTGTCGGAACATACTTTTCATTACGTAGTGAACAATATTATTGATCATTCGGTTCTTAACATTCAAACTCCGTTGGACAACAATAATTACGTCCCTTGAGTTTGGAAATTTCTGTTTTACTCCTTCGTTTCCAAAACAACTAACTCAGTTATGATGCAGACGCTAAAAAAGTGTTCTAGAGCATCTGAAAAGCCAAAAATGTCTTTGCACTACGTTTTAATGCTAACTGCAGTGCTGTAACAGAATCAACGGAAGTGTACCCAACTGAAAGTAATTGCCTGTACCCAACTGGAAACTTATTTTCACCTAAGTCATGACAAGTCTGTGTACCTACACAATCTTCAGCTTCCGTTGGCTCCGACACACTACATCCTTAAAAATTTTCGATGCATTTACAAGCTTATAAATATTTCTTTAAGAGCAGGCATTTCCAAGAGGACGATCAGTCCTTGTGTATGGTTTACCTGGATGAATATGTACTCATAAAACGATTCGAGACGTGTCCAAGATAAATCCATTCGCGACCTATATCAGAAAACTCGTAAATAGCAAATAACTAGCTCTGGAAGTATATTTATATCTGCCACTAAGTTATATTGAAAGCTTTTTAATAAAAGCTAAAAATACTGTAAACCGGATTGCTGGAGAAGCTTTGCCAAGAAGAAGCAATTTAATAAGATTTTACTGAGCTCCAAAAACTAAAGTAGATAAGACCTTGTTTCTAAAACTATATAACAGCAAGTTCTATAGGAAGAAAAAGATCTGAGGAAATATTTTATTATTTTACATACGGCCTAGAAAGGCAAGAAAACCTACAGAAGAATAATATAAGTTTTTAAAGGAAACTACGTAGGACAATATTTCAGGACTGGCGTAGGTTTTGTACAAAGACAACTGCTGAAAGTAGATAAAAATATCACGAATCTACAACATTCTAACAGCACATCAACAGAATTACTTTTACGTCTAAAGACTAGACTACATCGTTGCAAACAGGAATTTCTGTCTTTTGGTATTCTTTTGTGTGCGTCATACCCTTCAGCTCCTATTATCATACGTGGGCCGTCCAAGTATTTCCTCTTTGGCATACCTCTATCTGCCTTCTGTCATAATCTGCACCACTATATGTTTAAATGTATTTATAAAACTTTAAATATATTATATCTCACGTAGGCTTCCCAGCCTGTGTCCATTTTATATTTGAAGATTTCTTCCGGTATGGAGAACGTCGAATATGTTTCGCAAGACATATTTATTATGTACGAATGAGAGCGTTATGTAATAAATATATTGTATCAAATATGTACGCAGTTAAAATGATAGGCAGTGTACCAACCTTTGTGTTTTGGTGACCATGTTTATTAGTGAAGACCTTGCTGTCAGTACAAGATATTAAATAAACATTGTTCTTATATTGTTCAATAGGCATAAGAGACATTAAAATAAAATGTTCTTCAAGAAACTGCATTCTTAAGTAAATTATTATGCGATTTCGTGTGATAAGTCGCGATAATTATTTTTGTATTAGTGTTGAGCCAAAGCGATTTAAAATCCTGCCGTAGATCCAGTGAGTAGTTTAAGTGAACCAGACTCATTAAACCATATACACTGAAGTGCGTAGTGCAGGAAGTGATTAATGCTTCGGCCGTGACAAGTTTTGTGTTGAGTGATAGTAAAGCCTATTCCGTACACAGACATGCTTCTATTCTCTACATTGTGCTTGTAAAATCCAAGGAATGGCTCTGTAGTGGTGTAATCAGGTTATAAACTGTATTAAAAGTAAAAATGTACTTAATTAAAAAAATTGGTAGTAACTGCACTTAATAACATTATATTTTTATAAATCTCAAATATAGAGATCTAAAATTCATATATTAGATTTATGACTTAGTTTAAAATTTGCATAACTTAATAATAAGTTCACTCGTCGTACCGTGTAAAGTTTTAAATAATCTGTTCTCAAAAGTATATTTTTCAAGAAAATTTTAATTAACATTATTACTTATTACTCTCCAAACGTGTTGTTAAAAATAAGTCTGTTACCAATAAAAAGTTTTCATATGAATACTTGTTTTCTACAACTTTTTAATAATTTTAAACGTTTGTATAAGTAAATAAAATTTAAATTTGCCATCAATTATTATTTTATATACGATAGTGATAATATTGTAATTAACACTAATAGCAATTATATTTTATTTTTTATGTGTGCATGCTAACTTATTATATATTCCGCAACATAATATATAAATCAATCTGATAATTCGTAACAGGTCTTTTCGTGTTTTGTGTCTTAATAAATCTTGTCGTTACCCAAATTAAAATCAAATTAATATAAACTAGTTTTAATTTAGAATTTACTTTTACAAGTCATTTCGGAAATACAGTCGAAAATATAGTTGTGGTGCATGCGTATACGTGTGTTGACCGTATCTCTAATACTTTAATATGCTTAAAGAGGCTGTGAGATTTGAGCTTCTTTGAGTTACGTCCAAAAACTGAATCACATGTACAGATTACCTTTTAGAGAGGAGAGACTATTATGGAGTGAAATGATATAAAAAATTGTGTCAGATGAATAATTGACAATAAAAAATTTAAATTAAAATATATGCGTACCTTGTCCTAATTGATCATTTATGGAATAATAATAGTGTATAATGATCATTATATTAATAATAATTTACATATATAATTACAAACCTTGTATTGAAACAAAATAAATTAAAATTTAGGCCTACTTTATTTCGTGTGATTTGCAGACATTAGTAATGCTTGCCAGTTTAACACTTTCACTAATAATTTAACAATTGAAATTCTGAAAATAAATATTTTAAAAATACAGTCACCCTAATAGCAATAATGTGTACCTAAAAAGCTAATTGCTTAGAGTTATTAATGAAATCTTAATTTTAAATCATCTGTCAAATTTATTATCTCGTAGTGTTTAAAAATTTGATTATAAATTACAGGTGTTTTTTTTTTATGTTTTGGGGCTCGGCTTAGTCCAGCTCGACGGGAGTTTTCTTCTCACCTACATTTTAGTTGACTCAATGACAATTGAAACTCATACACATTAAGACGCAAACACAGCATTTTCAAAGCCTATACAGTAATCTTGCTGGTTTTAGGAAGGACAGAGTTCTGTCTGTTGATAACTCTTTATCGCCGAGGTATAGATGTTTCAGGTCACCTTTAACTCTGTGTCTCTGGCTCAGTTCTCCAAGAGCACTACAGTCTTCCATGATGTGTTTGACTGTAAGTGCTTCGCCTCACAAGTGCAAACGGGTCGTTGTGTCCTTGTAGGAGTTACAAAGACGTCAATTTCGTGTGTCCAATACGCAGTCTGCTGATGCAAACTTGTTCACAACGACTGCGCTAACCTGCTACTTGCCATTTACGGGCGCTCTGAAAGGAGGTTCCTTGCCATTCACGGAAGAAAGTTTGGTCTATTTAAACAGCTCTATTGCTTAAAATTTATACAACCTATTTACAGATTTATATTTTTTTACAGAGTATTTTTTCCACTTCTATTGTCTCTCTTTAAACTCTCCTTTTATAATTAAATTAATCGAGTTCATCGTCACCTTGTGCTCTCGATCACTCTATCCTGGTATATGTGTGGGTGTGTGTGTGCGTGTGCTTGTGTGTCCATGGTAATATTCTAAAGTCTCCGTTCGCACGCGCGCGTTTTTGTAAATGGTCCATATTGTCAGACGTCTCGACAACACGCGCTACTGAGCAGCGAAACACATGACGTTCAGCAGTTATGACCTGATTATAAAGATTATATATAAAGTGATTATATATAGGCCTGGTATCCTATTCCGGTCCAAGACTGATTATGCAGTATCATCTTGTTCCCGATTATCACCGCACGATTAGCGTCATTTTCAACAGTATACCAAAAAATGTATCTATCTTTCGATGTTCATCGTCTGTAGAACACTCTTGTTAAATAAACAGTTATTCCCAATTCACGACATATTCCACTTCATGACTGTGTTGTTATTCCGTAATTATGTGTAATAAGCAAACGCTCTGTTATCCGTTTAACAGAGCAATAAGGAAATAATTACTATGTTATAAGCCACACGAATTTGCACCACCGCGAGTCAACGGACGTGGAACGTTCTCCACAAACCGATAGCACACGTCATTTTCGTGTGACATAAATCTGTTTCGCACATTCCGTGATAGCCTTTTAAACGCGTTAAACTCATATCGGTACGACGTATCGTTATCCGTATCGGTGTGTTACACTCACAAAACTTAACATTGTACACACAGCTTTCAACCCTCACGACGGCAGATCAGGTCACACTTGTCTGAGATTGTTAGTTTTTAGCCCGTACAGAGTGTTGAGTAAATTTGTTTTTTTACTTTATTTTTGATATAACTCACATTTGCATCCCTCGTATATTATTCATGATATTTGCAGAATTTCAATAAGTTTCGACCATTTAAGAACTCTACCACTATTCCACATTTTGAGCTGTCATAATGGTCAGTCGCATTTTAATCTTGCGCTGAAATGATTTATAAGATTTTCAATTTTAAGTCTATACATGAAGAGCCGAACAATAGTTTTTCCATTTCATATCCCTATATATACATATGCATTGTTGTAAATTATTCATGCAATCTGCATCTTTGAAATAGGATTGGACAATTTGAACCTATACCATCGATCCTCATTTCGAGTAGTAGTAATAACTAAAAATTTTCCAGATTTCAAACCTAAATATTACGTTGATTTTTACTATAATTTGCTTAAAACAGTACACTTAAATGCAATAATTTTAGTAGTATAATTGCGTCACATTTTTAGAAAATGTTTTCTGTTCTCACTAATACGTATATAACGACCTATGTAATATGTGATAAGTCTAATAATAAATATACTAGATTCTTTTGGAAGGTTGTAAACGTTGGTGCTTTACATTCATCGTCAAGGGTTGTGATTTCAAAAAATTTGAAATACACAAATATTGTAGTGGATCTGATACGTACGTGTTATAATTGTTTACGTTTTAATATAATTTAAAGTTTATGTTTAATAACATTGACCTTTGAAGTTTATTTAGTTTTGTTTTGATTTTAATTTCATTTAATTGTTTTTAATTAAATTAATTAATGTTGGGTTAATTCCATTAATTAATTCGGTGAGTGCCTCTTGACTTTGTTTAAAGAAAATATTTAAGGTGTTGATAATATAGTTCAATTTATTTTGTCTTCGAAGTTCGTTTCAGGTGTGACGTTCTTCTGTCGACTAGGTGAATCTGTGAAGTTAATCTCTCAATGAAAGTATATTTAGTTATATTTACTTACTTGACGTGATTCTGGCTGACTTCGCAGTGTTGATGTGGGAATCTAATTTTATATTTAATAATCACTATTCAAATTGCCGCTGTCTGTCGTGCCATCCATTGAGAGACGTTCACCTATCCTGTAATGACCTAGTCTATTGAAATAAACTGTCTGACTTTAACTTGCTGTATGAAAATTGTAATTTATTTCATTCTAACATCTCTTTAATTATTTAAAATTTTATAAACCGTTCTAGGTTCAAATTCACTTTACATTGGAAATTAATTTTATAAAAAGTTGTCTCAGGGTTGGTAGTTCTGATCTAAAAATATCAGACTAGATTAACATATTATTTGGTTAACTACAGTATTTTATTAATGTGTAGGTTCTTTTAGCCTGCAGAATACCAATAAAGTAACTAGAAAAACTTATTCTACCATTATTAGGTAGTCGGAGAGTGATTACAATTCAATCACATCTTAATGTATAACAGATAAAATTATAACCATGCCTGATTTCGGCATTATAGGTTAGCTTGTTTAATTGTCAATCGACAATGAATGTTAAATGACTTAATGAATGTTAAGAGAACTCTTTACAATACATAAAATGTGAACGTAATACAATAATAACTCAATGCAGTGTTCCTTAAAGAATCATCTAAATCGTTATACTGGATTCCTTCAAAGAGGTAATCGTTTAATTAGCAGTATATTATGTCGCTTGGTACAACATGCTTTTATTAATAATATAAAGAAATATTCAAATAGTAGTAGACTCTTCCTATATTAATAAACATAAATTATATTTGCATTGGTTAACTTTCGTTAATTAATTTCGTTAGCTAACAATCCTCAAATTTCTTACTAACTATCGTTAGTTTAATCTTGGTTTAACGTTATAATGACTTCATTTAGGTGTGTGATTGTAACACACTCAGTGTTTATATGTAACAAACTATTATTGTCTTCAGCACTCTTATTTATTAATTACATAAAATGAATCTGAGGATTATCCATATAGATAATTGCTGAGTGAAATTAATAGGGTGCAATGCCCTTTATACCTTAGTCTATACACATTGCATTAATGTTGTTCGATAAATATCATCATTTCTCAACTTCCTTAATTAATATTAAAAAATCACTTTACTCCCTGTGTCGTGGAATTACTAGGGATTATACACTTAGCAATTCGTATATTCGCACTGTTTATTCTTCATTCAGTTTCAATCGTAGAGTTGTTATTATATAGCACAAATTTAGGTTAGGTTTGCTTTTGTTTACATTGATGACGCGACTTTCTGGCGAAGTCGAGCTGCCGTCTGTACTCATGAAAGGCTATTCAAAAAGTGCCTCGAGGTGGCGTATGTTGCTGCCGTTCTCGTCTGCGATCCTTGTAAAATTTGTCGATTTCTCTTATTTCATTGGCTGACGATCTTTATTTTAGCGCACATACCCCCTTCGCGAAATTGTTTAATTGTTGTCATAAGCTTGGGTTGCTGGGTTCGAGATTACGAACTGACGCTAGACATTTTTCCAAACTAACTCAAAAATTTTAAAATTGACATAACTTTCTTATTACAGCTTAGATTGTAAATCTAAGCTTACCACTGCATGACGAACATTTGGCTCTTAATTTAGAGTCCACTCATGATATGTTTTCGTCCATGATTAAGGAAGATATTGTTTGAGATGAATACTTTCCACTATTTATGACTAACTTTATATATTCTTGGATTATAACTAGCTAATGACAATCATATGTCTTCGAGATTATGCCTTTCAAGTCCTTTGATATTCCTTACTTGTTATTTACTTATAATTATGAACAAAATACAACTCCTATGCTAACATTGTCTTAGGCCTATGAGTCTACTAACTATATTGAATAACTGTTTATGAGAAATAGTTTCTGGGCAATTTCTATGTTGTCCCGATTATATATACAGTGCCATTACAACTACTGGTTGACTTTGTTAATGGGAATGTATTGTTATTCCCTGGTTTTTAGTCTATTTAGTGACCTTTGTATAGCCTTATCAGGCGTCCCTTTACTTTAATTCTTTTCTAATTAATTCTTTCAGGCCACTATCTGGCTTATAATAGTTTACTACAGTTATTACATTGATTACTAATCTGGTGTTTTTAATATATTTGTCAGTTCTTTTGTATAGAGAATTGAATAATAGTATTTACAACTAGTGTCACATGACATATGTGCTTATTTATGCTTATTATACTTAATATTACTGAAAATAATACTCGTACACTATCATATTAGTAACATCACACCTTATTTATTATACAGGTATTCCCCTTTTTATTCCTGTTTAACTTTACAGTATGTTTTATCTAAGTTTTACATGGTGATTCTCATTTTGTCTGTTTTTGTTCAATTGGCTTACATTAATTCCTACAGAAATACTATTCTAGGTAGCTGATCTTGGTACTGGTAGAAACCTTATCACCTCTACTTGATTTTGTGCACAAGCGATTTTAGGTTAAACATGTTTTAGTTATTAATAAATATTAATCTAGGTGGAAAGTACCTGTATTTAGGTTATGTGTCTTCCTCCTTCATTGCAACAATGGGTGAATTGAGTTGATACAAATTTAAATTTTTAATCTTGTTTTTACTAGTATTATGTTATTAATTATCACCTGTAATTCATTAATTAGTTTTTTCTTTTTGTTATAATTTTTCCATTACTTAGTTAACAGTTATTACAGTTATTAGACAATTTTGATTCTCTTTTTATTTACATTAATGCTGTGCATAATATGTCATTATGCTGTTGTTTACAGCTTCTTATTGTACTAATATTATCGTTACTCTCACTCTCTTGGCTAATATGGGGTGTCCTACTCATTTACAAGACTAGTGGTCAGATTCAGGTCATCTAAATTATTCAGTTAGTGTTTTGTCTACAATTTGTAAGTCTCTCAGTTAGTACTGTACTGGTGTTGGCTATTTACTTCACATTAGGCCTTCTTATCTCGTTGCCATTGTATTTTTGTGGTTCTTCTTAGGTTACCATTCTGATTGATGTCATCAGTATTATTATTTCTTCCTCATAATATGTTTCTTTCTTGGTATATTGGCTTCTTACTGACCGAATCTATTGGGTTATTGTTTCTGTTGTATAATCACTATTTAATGCATTTTATTTCTTGTTATCAATTGTTATTACCATTACTATATTAACTCCTGCGTTGTGAGTTCATTCTTCTTTTTGTTGTTTATGTAGTCTCATGCTTGGCATTCTTATTGTAAATACTTGATGGGTCTTGTCCCCTTCAATTATCATGACATCTTACTTATATTTTTATACTTAAAATATGGCGGTTATATGCCTTGTTACAATATTTAGAAATAACAAAGTTTTAATAAACAAATGACTCTAAAGTATATCAAAACTTGTTAACATACTGAGTAATAGCATGTATAAATCCGCTGGTCACAAAATAACCAGCTAAAAATATTGGCAGCACTCGAGCGATATGTAGGTAGGATATATTTCAAATGATCGTGATATTTCTAATCGTAATGATATATATGTTTACATTTTTTTGAAATCAGCCTTAAGTAGGAACGATATGCGTAATCTGTATAATGACTGTATTAGGCCCTCAGCAGTGTAATAATAAACCTGAGAATAAATATGAGATTTTAAAACGTAAAGGTTTGACGTTATATTGAATATTAACGACAGGTGACGATTGAAAAATAAGTTTTACCATTAGTAAAACTTTTAGTTACTAACAGTGTTATTATTAGTAAGGTATATTCCTATTACATCATTCAGGCAACTAATCGCGTGTGCGCGTGTGCTTGTGTGTATGTGTGTTTTGTTGTATTGTTCACACTAAAAAATAGCACCACTTTAGTAGTAAAAACTGAAAAGTCTCCTTTTGGACAGAATTGACAATACGTTTTACAGAATTTTGAAACTACTTACTATTTTTAATGTTTTATTGTTTTAAGATGCCTGTTGAGTTACATACAATTAATTAAAAGGAAATTGACTGTCTGTCAAATTTTATTATAACTACAAGCACGCATGACCAAGCGTGACTGAGTTATAATATTAGTTGTGTCTCTGTCGATCGATGCACGACATGATTTTCGATACTCATAAACACACTCACACATAAACATCACTCATAAACATGATTCTTATAAAGTATCTTGGCAAGATATCCTGCTTCCCGTATGCAGTTGTGTAGGCTGATAATAAATAATTTATGTGTGTTTATACATGGAAGAGCTTGTTTTATTTTACGAATAATGTACGCTGTATTTTCCGCACAAATAGTTTTCCAAAATACATAAATCACTGTTTCCAATAACCGATAAAATAGACATGTGTATTGTTATAAACTGAACATGTTATCCCTTATTTATTGCCTATTCATAACTATACGGTATTGTAACAATAATCTGCTCTTTTTTACTCGTTATTCCCTGTAAGCTACATTCCTGCGTCAAACCTTTCCTACGCAACGTTAATAACATAATTATCAACAACAAATTCAATACTTTTTATTAATAGCAGTCATTTGTCTTTTTTAGTAATTAATTTTTTCTTGGTTTAAATACAAAAATGTTTAAGTAACCAACTGATATGTTAAAGTACATGCATGTAACCAGAAACTAAAGAAGGATGTAAATACTATGCTAGTTAAACTGGACCACCAAGTTACTACTACCAAAGCAAAAAAAACGGATCCTAATTACAAAATTATATGTATCTTCCTTTGATATTTTATAACCAAATGTTTTAACTTGGTCTTTCTTGTGTCTAAGATTGACCATACATTTACAAAGTTATAAGAATTAAATAAAACAACGATTATTTTTTTGCGTTATGTAGGGTTGTTCTAAATCTTTATGAGCAACAACCAATACGCAAATAATTTTCTTTTCTAGCTGAAAAAGATATTCATTTATTTGACTCAGTGTTGTCCTGACAAACAGAACTGTAAGTCAGCTTTATTTAACTGCTAAAAAAAGTTAAGTAAATTTCATTGGAGTAAGTAACTTTGTTGTTATTGATCGGAAAAATGCTCAAAGGAAACAGTTAGACACTGGACGGAGCTTTTTGCATTGTTTTAGAACGGTCAATCACGATTTCGTGTTTCATGTCCAACATTCTACAGGAATACGGTAATGACTTAGCACACAATGTGGTGAGCAGTGTACGCAGTGGGTTCCTGGTTAACAGGATGGTAGGTTCTTACGCAATATAGTTTATAAAAGATGCACGGGGAAAAAAATCTTACACTATTTAAGGGAAAGACTGGGCAGTTTCAATCTGGAAAACTATACTGGAAAAATCACCATCATCATTTCCATCACTAAGTAACTTAAAAATGGTTTGTTCCTAATCCAAGGAGGTAGACTAGAGATGGTTGCTTCACTGGACGTCCCACCTCTCCGTCCTTTCGGCTTATAATTCAATAGTTGTTTCGCCATACGACATTTGGTCAAGATTTTCCAGTGTTTCAATCATTTTAGTCGATATATAGACAAATGGTATCGAGTATCCTATGTACTCACATTATTCAGTTCCTGCAATACCTCTGCATTTCTTCTCATATCTTGAAGAGTATATCATGATAGTCCAACAGTTCAAATACGATTGCCATCGTATTTAGGTAAAGTCAATTTCTAAGACCCATGGAGAAGAGTGAGCTCATTACCTTGTAGAAATTCAGGCGTGTTTCCTTCCTCGTTTTCCTGTCTGTGCAGCACAAGATGGTTAAACTTGTGTAGTTTAATCACCATGTCGTTTTCAATATAAGACAGATTATAGCCCGGATATACAAAATTACTGACCTGCTCTAGGAGAGTATAATTTACAACAATTTTTGCTCTATGGGATCAGATACATAAAAAACCTAGTTATCTGTAATCCGAAATCCTTGCAGATTCTATATAGTCTACATTGGAAACGTATCACCAAAAAATATTTACAAGGTACATGTAAATAATCTGTATTACAAAGCGACGTTTTTGTTGACTGTTTTATACGACTCGGCCGCTTTTGGTAGATACAAAAACTAAAGTCAGAATTACGATTAATTTCTCTTACTTGTTATACGCTAGATTAGATAATTAACCGTCATTAGTCATCGACAAAAATAATAAGCCCAGGAGTTTAAAAAATTGCAAAAATATCGACCTATCAACTACAGGGACGATATTTGGATACATGGGTTACTGTTTCAGTAGTATACTTAAATGTTCTTTAGGTGATTAGCATGCAAAGCTTGTGAGCACAAAAATAATCTATGCTTAATTTATACACACATCTAAATTTATATGTAATGGGTCCCATGTATACCACCGAAGTAGCTTAGGAGTAAGGCAGGGTAGGCTGCCTTATGTGAGCCGTATGACATACAAGATAGGCAGTGTGGGCAGCACTACGCTTCAGCTGTCGATTATTGTCCCCAGGATGTTATTCCAGGTACTCATTTTCAACAGGCTGAGTCGACCTGGGGCCGAAAAACGCACCTTGATATTATGGTGCGGGCCCGGGAATCGAACGCGGGACCTCGAGATTAGTAGCCAGGTGCCATACCCACTGGTCTACTGAGCCAGTAGAACGATCTCATTCCGTAAAAGAATGTCCCATAGTAAAACTTGTATTGTCAATCAAGATTCAGAACAAAGAAGCAATTTATATACTTGGACTATGAGCGCTCCTACATTGAGCGTATTGATCACAAAATAAATTACTACGGTTCCATTACTATAACAATAAATGAATTCTTCTTTGTAAACAACAAAAGAAAACGTAACACACATTTTTGTATTTACATTACTCAAACTATACTATATGAATTAAAGACCTGTCTCATTTAACTAACATTACATAACTCACAACAACTCGAAACAGCTAATCCGCTCGAATGAAGTAACACCAAAATTTACCTATATAGTTAGGGGAGAAATCGTCGATGGCACTTTTGTTCATGTGCTCGTTTTATCTCGTAACAGACTTTTGCTTATGAATTGTGGTATGACAACGCCTCGAGCGTAGTATTACTGTCTGTGCCTGCCGCAGTACTATCTTCATTTACGTGTTCCCTCTACTTCGTATTCATTCAGTTGTAAATAATTATATATTATTTTCGTTCTTCTCTAAATTTTAAATTTTCTAAATATATTATTTTTGACTTCGTAGTCTAAATTTCTTAATAATACTACAGTAAGCTACAACAGACCCATATCTTGTGGAGGAAAATTGTCGAGATGGAAGCTGAAAAGTAGGCGAAGTCATATGGAGAGGTCAGAGTCCTCGCCCAAATAGAATGGGTCGGGGTCTATGCTCTGCAGAGACCGACAGGAATTAGTAGTAGAAGTAGTAGTACTAGTAGTAGTAGTAGTAGTAGTAGTAGTAGTAGTAGTAGTAGTAGTAGTAGTAGTAGTAGTAGTAGTAGTAGTAGTAGTAGTAGGCTTTTGTGTATTTCCCCTCCGGTATTTTACCTTTATTATTCACGAAACATTTTACGTTTTCACGTCTGTTGGTGAAATCCTATCGTAGCTGTATAATGAACAACAGCATGCAATGTTAAATAACACTGTTTGTCTTCTACACGCGAGCGGACGCACGCACCCAGGATAATTTTAAAGAAAATGTATCTGTAATATCTGCCAATGAAGAAACCGTAACTGGCTTATACAAAAATTTTAATAAAATCTTAACTAACAAAAACAGTAACATACCAAGTCTACAGTAGCTATGTACAGCTAAAAACGTTTTACAAACAGAATTATCACTGTTGCACACCACTATAGAAAAATTATACCGATTAGCGCTTTCAAGCGTCTCAGCTCATCGTCAGATCGGAAATGATAAATTTTGTTTGTGATTATAACCACTAACACAACTTTCTTAATTAAAAATATTTTAAAAGAGGAAACTTTACCATGTCACAGTGTGTTCAGTGTTGTTAACAGTGGCGTAACAGCCGGAGACCCAGCGCACGCAATGCGGGGGGCCCATGCAAACTTTCCCCTTAATTTTTTAAGAACGGGTGTAAACCACTGAACTTAAGTAAAACAAAATTTTCTTGCATGTTTTTAACATCTAAACCAGATAAATTAAATTTTTTACTGTTATTTTACCAGTAAGGCGTACATAATGGTGTAGGTTTACTCTGAGAACATACATTATTTGGTTAACTGTACCAAATAGCGGTGACTCCAATTAAGAATGCACCGAGTCACCGGCCAGCCTGCATCGTTATCGTTGAAGCTACGAAAGGAAAGTAATGAATGGGTCAAAGTACTAGATCGCATGTAAATGTTACTCTGACATTGACAGCTTCGAATTTAGCCTTTGGTGACCGTAAAGAGAACATAGGCCAACCAAATAGCGAGAACGTTTTGACAGTTATTGATCTTTTGAGTAAATAACATCAACTGTTCTTAGACATATTCAGTGGCCCAAAGAACAGGGAGAAGTATAAGAGTCCAAAAATTCAAAATGAACTCATTGAGCTTTTGTCTAAAAAAGGTGAAAATATTATTTTGAAACATATTAAATCTGCTCAATTTTTTCTATAAAGGATACTGCCCAAGACATTAACAGAATAGATTAACTGAATCAAGTAATCAAATGCCACAATTTTTGAAAACGAAGCAATAAGGCTAACCAGCTTAAAAATAAATGAAAGTTTTTCAGGATTTACATAAATAACCGATGAAACTAGTCTAGGGTTAGAAGAAGAGTGTGTAAACAGTAGTGAGGAAAACGTATTCTGTTTAAGTTACATAATTTTAGTAGCTGTTACAGTTACAAGAAAGAGTTAGTATTTGGGACGGAAAAATAGCATGAATTAAGTAAGAGTAGTAGGGGTCCCGCAAACGTTTCCTACAGGGTGCCAAGGAATGAACTAACAGCAATCCCAGAGGCCGCGTGGAACGTAGATCGTAATTACAATAAATTTGCCATACTAAGAAAAGGGTAAATTTTGTTTTTGATTTTTATTATTATGCATGTTAGTGTTCTGTGTCGGAAAAGTCTATCCGAATCAATATTGATATTCGAACACGTCAAGGACAAAAAATTCAAGAATTCAATGCAAGAAAATAAGCAATCGACTACGCCTATAAAAAATCCATATACAGTTTAGAATTACACACATCACTATTAACAAAACGTGACTCACAAAATACAATAAACACAATAAAACAACTCACAAATAGAGCCAAACACATAATAACAGATAAACAAAATGCCTAACTGAAACATATCAGGCCATCCGCCCCCCTCAACAGGCAATTTTTAAAACCCTTAAACGCCATATATCTCATAATTAATTATCTAAGTGCCTTAGTATACAATCTAGCAAATCATTTAGATAAAATTACTAAGAAAAACACACGCACCTAGACGGCAACTACAAAAAACAACACAAATTTGCATGTTGTGGTCAGTTTACTTATACCTTGCTCTACATAAAACAATGTTTCTGTCTGCTTATACTGCAAACACAAGTAAGTATAAATAAGTATGGTAGTTCTAAAGATTGTTTCTATTTTAGAAATCGTAAACTCAAATTCTGAAAAGAATTTTTTGAAATTAATATAGTGATTTATTGTAATATTTATATTTGCAGAATAATTTTCCCTCTCATTTATTATAATTTCTGTTAATTTTTCTTTCAGCATGTACTTTAGGTTACGATATAAACAAACAATTAGGGTTTAGTACGTCTCTCTACATACAGTGACATTAAGTATAACAACCCAATGAAAATGATGACTCTATATATAAAATGTTTTACTATTCCTGATGATGTAAAGTGTGACGTAGTTGTCAACATGATATTCTATAGACTAAATATACACCTATATACTATATGTACTAATAGGTTATGAACATAGAAAAGTAATATTGAAAATATTTTTGAGGTGCGTAATAGTGGAAAGATATATTTAAACAGCGCGGTATTAAACTATAAAAAGTATTGCTATTCGTAGTCAACTAAATAGCTGTAAATTTAAATGTTACAAACTCCAGCAATTGGCATTATGGAAACAAATATTAAATTAAAATTAGTGCAACTAATCAACGTAATATTTTGTTTTATTAATTCTGTATACATTTTTGAAGTGGTATATGAAACGATAAATGCCTAAAAGCGTGAATAAAATAACCAAAATGTAACCGGAAGTAACAGTCACATTGTAGTAGCGAAGCCACTGTAGTACAGATACAATGTGTTACTGAAAGCCATTTCACAGACATATAATTTGTCATGTGGTACTGTATGTGTGTGTTCGTGTGTGCACGCGCGCGAGTGCGTGTAATGCAAAGACGCCGCAGTAGATACAGAATGTAATAATTCTTATCCGATATATTCTTATCTGATCGACATGATTGATGATGGGCAGCCAAATATTAACGATAATGTGTGTCTGTAAACAGTGGAAGCTAAATATGAGTGATGTGACGTTATAGAGTAACAAAAGGTTGCAGAGATGGACAAGACGTACGATATGACTTAATGTTTTAATTTTGTACAAAGTATTTTAAGGTTTTTACTATCTACATACGTTTCTTCACAGAATGTGAATAATTTCAGTAAAGGAATGTCTATTATGAAGTACGTAAACGATACCTTTATGTAATTAATATATTTTAAGGTAAACGTTACGATACAGAATTTTATCACAAATTACATTAAATATTTCCTCCCACAGAATCATTTAAACGTTTTCTATATATTGAGTTTACATCTTGTTATATACAATACTCAATTTTTACTATCATAAATTTAGTATTATTCTACCATCAATTATTCATCCAAACTTTTTATGAGATTTTTCATTACTTAAATCAACAAATAAAAACCTAATAGATAGCGAACGGTTGAAAAACTGTATATGTAAAACATTAGCCTATTAAATATGTAAAACTAATTAAATAAATAACGTGCATATTTAAATGAATTACACGTGTAAAATCTAAATACAATCTAAGACAATATGTAAGTTGCAGTAGCTGAAATAAACAAAAGTGTCAATATTTGTGTCTGCGCATATGTGTGTGTGTGTAAGTACAAAAGAAGACAAGAATATATTGATATAACGTTTATTTTCTTATTTGTAAAATAGTACATATTTACAACATTCGTAAGCGCTTTTGTATTCTTACTTTTATAAATAGCTCCATTGGGATAAATGTGTATATTAAATGCTACTTGAAAGGTTGGTAAATTTTCTGATGTAAAATGTGTTCCTGCCCAAAATAAAGCCAGTTTACATCAGTCTATGCTTTTATATACTTTGTTGTCACAAGAAACGTATGTTTTAGGTTTTGTAGTTTTACACATCGTATTTTCTGAGAATAACATTCTTTTCAAAACATTGTGTGGTTATTGTTTAAAAAGAAGCCAAAGCTTACGGCAAAAGCAAGAATCAAACAAATGTCACAAAATATATATATCTTAAGAGGTTTCGTATTCTTACTGTCAGACATTACTCATTTTGGATAACTGTTTATACCATTTGACAAGTTGGTAAATTTTCTGATATAAGATTATCGCTTTTACATCAGCCATATGCTTTTATTTACTTTGTTACCAAACAGGAGGAACTTTTTGAGTTTCGTACTTTTACACATCGTACGTTTGTGAGAATAACATCCTCCTCAAAACATAGTGTTGTTATAGTGGTAAAAAGAACCCAAAGCGTACAACAATAGCAAAACCCAAACACGTGCTACAACGTATATATGTTTTGACGAAAATAGATAGAAATTTACTCATTGTTATAACATATAAGTACGTACACAAAAAAAAAAGTATCATTGGGACGCACACGTAATATGAAAATGTAAGATTATTAGTAATAGAGATATAGAATTTTTATACAAAAGTATTATTTTTATGAATATACTGTGACACTGTTAATCAAAAAAGTGTAGTTGTTGTTAGGTTATGTAGAAATGACCTAGTCCTATAAACATCTTCACATGACAATCAATTAGGAATGCGTAAACAAATATTAGTGTTTTAGTGTAGTGTGTCTATAGATAATGTATATATAATTCAGATCTTAGTTTGTATTTACAAATTATTTACAGCATAGTGTTTTGCGAAGACCTTTGTCTCTCCTTCAGCTGTGTTCTTGTAGTGTTCATACCTCCACAAAATCCAAAAATCCTGAAAACATTTCTCATTTTCCTACAGAAGGGACAAATTACAATTTTAGGAAATTACAAAAGCGGTTACTGAAGAAAAAAATTTATATTTTACTAAGTTTTATATTTGCTGTAGTGGTGTTCTTTTAGTTACCGTAACTGTCCACAAAGTAGAGAAAGTGTACACACGCACACACATGCGCTTGCGCGCGCACACACAACACGACACAAAACGTAGTATTGAATACGTGAATAGTTTCAGGAGATTCGAAAATGTGTTACTGAATTAGAAAAAATAATCAGTAAACAAAATCAAGTATACCCGAAATCTCAACGATAAATTTCATTCTTCACCGTGGTATTAATTTTTTTTTTTATTACTGTTCTTCAGTACCTGTGACTCAGAAAATTTTAACAAAGAATTTAACACTAAAAACTAGAATTTAAAAAGCACTTCTATCGGGAACTCCATTTTCTATTTATTGTGTTTTTATGCTTTTTTTAAACAAAAAACAAACATTCGTTGAGGCACTTATAGTTACGAGAATGTTTATATAACACTTTTGAATATTTTTTATTTTTCATATAAATTCTTAATGAAAATTATAGGTTCGGCACTATACTTGGGAATACGTTGTCCATACTCAGCTTATGTAAGGAACCTACATTAAGAGTTACTAGTAATACTATTTTTCCAAACACAATTGAAAATAGTCCGGCTCATCAGATTATTAACGATAAGCGTCTACTATTTTGCATTATTTTAATCGTCAAAACTTGCAGTTTTTGAAAAGACTCTTGGTAGATCCTAAACATCTCTTACATAAAACATTTAACATGGTTAAATCAACGTAGTTAGATTAAGATCAATCCTTAAATGTAATTGATAACTACATTATATAGACTTTCAGACTATCAAAAGTCTTAAGGTTATGACAAAGATTACGTTCATGTAATGGAATATCTGGGTACAGGACTTCGTAATGTAAATTGTTTCAGTATCTTTAAAAAGAAATGAGTACTTTGCAAAAAAATTTTAATATTAGGTGAGAGGTGAGAGGCGGAAATTTAAAATGGTAAACAGGAAACATCTGTATTTAAATGAAATGCGAAATTTATTTAAAATTTTAAATATCACTATCACTACGATTTACTATTTACCTTATCCTTTTTGTAATATACTTTGCCAATTATTTTTAATTCTGTGAACTTCTGCGACAGTTAGTACTGTCAGAATTATTGAATAAATTACTCTTGCGTATCCGCAACATAAGTTAAATTTAACACTAAAGCTTCAATAGAATTCGGAGGTGTAAAAATTAATCGTATTAAATTACAAATCGGCCAAATAATAGACACAATAATTAACAGCTTGGAATAAAAAAAAACAGCTTAAAACATCTTCACGCATAATCAGACGTCCCTCTATGCGCTAAATCATTAAATCTTTTTGTGAAGACTATTCGTGGTCGTCTCAGCCTATATTGTTCACCTAATGATTAGATCACAAAAACACTGAGGGTGTTTTCCATAATTTACATTTCCTGTAAATGTATGTCACTACCTCAGCGTTATTGTAGGCATTCTCAATTTTTTTAGTAAAGAAGAAATGATTGTAATACCTGTTAACGTAATACATGAAAACCTTTATACCGCAGTCAGTTTAAAATTTGTTAACGCTTCTCGCACATAAATCTAAAACAGGTGTTGATGGTATCGCAGTTTCAATTCGAGCTTAATCAACGTGAAAATATTGTACTCTAATTAATAATAGCATAGTTGTACAGAAATTAGACCCCGTTAGTTTTAAACAAAATGGAGGACCCAGTTTTAAGTATATTATATGCAATATCATTATCTACTATTGGTGACACAGAAGACCGAGCTTTGCTACGAATAGCATTTTGATATATCGATCACTTGTACACCGTGTCACAGACGTTGTCAATAGCCGAATTTTCATACAGTTTCATGCCACACTGCCTAGAATTACGCGATTTCAATATAACATTATCGGAAAGTTGATATTTTTTAGGTCTTTGGTACGCGGTATTTCCTTTAATGTTTTACATCCCACTGTATCATTTTTGGTTTGGTGTTTAATAATTGTTAAATAGTAATTATACGTTCCCCATCTTGTGGTTTAGGAAGTAATTTCAAAAGGAGTCCTACTCTTTCGGTTACCATAGAGGGCTCGAAGTTACCATAGATTTGAACCTAACTGTCTTTAGTCCTGCAATAACTAAAAAAGTCAAGGCATACAGAAAAAAGAATGATTTAGTTCTTGAAATTTTATTAAAAATTTAGGTTGTTTTAATAATTGAACATGAACATTTTATAATTCACGAAAGCCTTAAGAAATGTTAATATTTAACCTGTGAGGGATGCGGATACCTGCGGGTATTCTGTGTGTGTCAAAGTATGAAACGGAAGTTTTTTTACACCAAAAAAAGAATGTAATG
This sequence comes from Magicicada septendecula, assembly GCA_034769895.1. Lineage (NCBI taxonomy): Eukaryota > Metazoa > Arthropoda > Insecta > Hemiptera > Cicadidae > Magicicada > Magicicada septendecula. Next base: position 398,562,096 of record CM068369.1, on the reverse strand, counting down.
AAGAATTTAATGTAACCAAGTTGAACAATTTTATCATAACTTAAGTCAACTTGGTGTAATGAAATATTATGATGATAGCGAATACGCAAGCGCTGAGTTTTTTTTGGGACATAGGTTAGACGTATTTACCATACTACTGCCTTACAAAAGACTTAACAGCCAATGAAACTGCCTTATTTCCTCCTAAGAAAAGGCAAAAACACTATTACTGACTAAAAGAAAGATTAACACTTATAAGCAGAAAAAACCAAACGATGAACGTCAAATGAACGTAGAGTAATAAAAATGTGAATGACTGGTTGAATCGCCTAAGAAGCACTGAAAGCAATTCTGTACACATATATTTAAGTTTTGTTTAAAAGTTATTTTAGGAAAAATTACAGCTAGATACACTTTGTTTCAAATCGTAGTTTTAATGTTCAAGTGGATGTTAGAAAACATTTATCAGAAGTAAGAATAATTACATTTTCAATCCGTTGTAACTTAATAAAAGAGAAGGGGGACACGTTGTACTTGTAGAAAATTTAACAAATAAAATATAGAAATAAATGACGATTGCTGTTCTACGTACAACAATATTATACGGTAAGAGCTAATGAACAAATTTTAAAGATTATTGCATGATGTTAATTGATTGGTTTAAGTTGCAGTAAACAGTAAAGCGGGCGCCTCTCTATTTACAATATAGTTTTTTAATTATCTTATTCCACTTTGTATGAAAACATTTCTGATACATTATTTGCCTTTAGCATTTATAATATAAAAGGTTCAAATAATATTTTAGAAGTGGTATATTAAAGAGGAAAAAATGTACTACAAACATGCTGTTGTCTCTGTGAATACGATATAGTTATTTAGTTATTTTATTCAATTTTGAATGAAAAAATGTTTAATGCATAAGTGCCCTTAGTATATCAAATATAATATATTATTATTGGACAATTTTTAAACCACTTCTTTCATAAAAATTTACAATTCTCACATTTACATGAAACTATGATATTTACATTATAAATATATAATATTATATGATTTTAAGTTGCAAATATTTTTAAACAACATTGTAAATTTTATTGTATATTTTACTTAATGTTCATGTGCAAAGTATTCTTAAAACGAATAGTTGACTACAAGTGACAAAAAAATTAATTTGTGGTTTATTAGAACAAATACATATATCTCACAAGAGAGATTTATGCCTTTATTAAGGAAACATTAGTAAATCAATCATGACTGTTTAGTTTGTTTCAATTAAGTCGCATCTGTTAACTACTAGACTAAATAATTCTAGGACTTGATATATATGTAAACGGAACACTCCTTATATGTCTATAAACAAGGCCATTTTAATTCTTATGAAAGTACGACGTAAATTTTATAATTAATTTGAACTTACTAATTTTCTTTACGTTCTATTTACTTAATAATTTCCAGTGTGTTGCAGACTAAAATAAAAGATGTCTTAAGTAAATATGGATTAAAATATGGCTTCAAGTGTGTATGTTCTTATTGATGTACTATAGATTACCAAATCAATAGTATATTTGATATAGTGACGTCAGCATTGATGTAGAAAGCTAGCTGTAGATATTATAACTGTACACCAACATAAACGAACGCAGTCACAGATGCATAATACAGACTCAAAAATTTTGTCAGTGTTATAATTGCTTTGTCTTATAAATTACAACTTCTTAATAAATTATAACTTTAATTATTATTACATAATTCACAACAATATGCACCTCAATTAAATAAACTGATTACATACACATCACTATCTTAAGTTAGACATTAATAAAAGTTATTTTTATCATGGTTGTTATTGTTGTTATGTTAAACAACATTCTTTGTTGTTGTTTATGTTAAACATTGTTTTCACTTTCTCATGGAGTAGTTGATTATTGTTTGAAATGTTTCGAAATGATGACTTATGTTATAATTGTGTTGTCACAGGATCATAAATCATATACTATGAAGGGAGAAATTATGAAGGTATATACGTAAATTTTATCTCAGAAACGACAATAATGATTTTAAGAAAAGGAGTGAATTTAAATTTTAGTCATAGGATAGTCATAGGACTATGACTACATAAAACATAGTTTCAAAGAAACGTTAATCAAATGTCCAGGGGCCAAATTGTTAAAACCTTTTGGAACTTGTTATGAGACCTTGATTGGCAGAATAGTGCTCTCTTTGTTAGTATTACACGTTATGTACTGATGAGTTATATAATGTTGCTTCAGAGCACGTTTAATTCAAATATTATTCTTCCTGGTTATCCGTGACGTTGCCTGGTTACTTAAGTTAAAGTAAAAAAACAACGTATCTTCCTCACTTAAGTAAACAAAAGGAAAAGAATTACATTCGATTCTTCAAAGAGATACATTATAAAAATTGGAAAATTAACTGTACCAATTTAAAAACTGGAAAGCATAATACAACGTTAAAAGCGATAAAAGGGTTTTAAAGTTTATGTAGAAACATATCTTATATAAAATAAAATTTTTGTTTTGAGACTTGTTGGTCAAGAAGCTGTGTAAATTACCTCAAACATGATATTCGCAGTCAGAATGTTATATTTTCTTTGTAGTATTATATTTAAATAAGAGCTAAAGTATTTTTGTAACAAATGTACAAAACATTGCATTTTGTAATTACCAGAATAAGATATTATGCTGTTAATTTGCTAACCATAGGAAAACAAACCGATCTGAATGAAGATGGAGCAGGTGGGAATAAATGTAGTGACAAGGAACAAGTAAGACACGAAAAGACTGTTTGAGTTAGTTGAAGAAGAGCAAACAACTGAGAAATATAGTTCTCCACTAAATGTAATTAACAAACCAGCAACAACAAACAAGTTACACGCAGTGACCGATTTGGAAGAAATCCAGAATTTCGATAATGGCAACATAAAACATCAGTATCCTACATACATTTTAATTACAGCAGACACAAATCGAGTATGTCATTTCACATTGGGTATGACTACATCAGAATACATTAATGAGTTAGTTATAAATTTTGTAGTCAGTAACAAGGGGAAAATAGCACAGATCTATCTATCTGCTAATAAGTACTTAAGTGTTCTAGTTTCTCCGATTATACTCATATTCAGAATGATCAATATTGCACACCACTATATAAAATATTGATCATTCTGATTGTGATTTCAACCACTAACACAAATTTCTTCATTATACTCATATTGTTCATTAAATATTTATTTTAAAATGTAATTTAATTTTTTCAAACTTTATGTCAATAAATAACTTTTTACATGCTATCTGTAGTGTATATAAGATTTTTTTGGAAGATTTTAACATAATTATAATGTAATTGTTAATATCTGGAAGGTAAAATTAATGTATGCAGTATGAGTTCTCTATGTAACCTATCTTATATGGATTATCACATGTACTTCCTTTTGTTATTATTTGGCAAAATAAAGTTTTATTTATAAAATAAGTTGTAAATATTCATTAAGCAATTTTTAGTTATTTTTAACTTGGTATTTCTAATTTTTATTAAATTTTCTTTGGAGTATTTTCATGCATAAAGTACATAATGTAAATTAAAATTGCCAGTTTTTAACATATTCTACCGAGTAACATTTGGTCTTATTGCCTCCTTCCATCCCTTCCAACATATGGTACTTTGTAAAATCAATCCATTCCTATTTATAAAACTTATCTTTTATAGAACTGAGAGATTTTTGACAATTAAACGAAAATATGTTCTTAAATAAATCCTTAAACATATCAGTTAAATATGTCCTTACTTTTGCTACCTTCCCCTCAACCCCTAATTTCCTATGAAAATTATAGTGTTCTTCATAGATATTTTTTATCAAGTTTATTAAACCAACATATTAACGTATTATGTGTTATTCACTATTATATTTCATATGTTATGTAATATTCTGTCGACTTTGTTCGAGCTGTATGTATAATCGTTCACTTGACTTTAACCTGACACTCTTTCCTTTCCTAACTTCCTCCCTCGCTCGTGTCATTCTCTCTCTCTCTCTCTCTCTCTCTCTCTCTCTCTCTCTCTCTCTCTCTCTCTCTCTCTCTCTCTCTCTCTCACTCTCTCTCTTCCTCCCTTACACGCACTCATATAATCTTTATTTTTTTTTGCTACTTACATTAGCTGAAACGTTTGTATGTTCAAAAAGTAGGTATATTAACACCATTTCTGTCTATGCACGTTTTGTAATAGTATCAAATAAGTATGAAATGATTCCTATAATATATTTCTAATTTAACTGCATACGCGTACAAATCAAAGTATGTCTAAAATTGTTCCTGCTGCTGTATTTAAATTTAAGTAATTCAAATCGTTCTGTTCTTCTTTAAATATTACACTTCTTTAGGTAGGCTCTGAAAATTTGTAGTAGTTTTTTAAATTAAACACGTTATGTCAGCAGATCTATTTATAATTTTACTGAGGTCATTTCGGTTAGTTTGCAAATCTAAAACTGTAGGAAAGGTTATGTGGTTAAACGAGTAAGTGTAAACGAATTCACATACGTATAATAAAATGCGAGCTATATAATATCTGCTTTTGTAAAGATACTCTGCTTAATCGCACACCGTCGTCAAGAAAGTATGCGCGTTTACTTTCTCGACGATGCGCATCGTCCCCTCGCGTAGTATGAGTCTTTGTTGAATTCAGTGTTTTTTTATGTGTGTTTTTATGAACTGTCCAGCTTGACCCGAGTGATCATCACCTGAAGATGGGACCTTGATCCTGAAACGCGTCGTGCCTAGCTATCAAAGTAAGTTGCATGAAGGAATAACAGCTATCTAACCTATTTTAAAGATTTAGTAGTTGATTATTTAAACGCTATACTTTCTGTATACTTTCAGATATTATACAACTAAATAATTTTATTTTAGTGTGTAAAACTATTAAAAAAAGTTAGTTAAAGCATCTTATCAGCTTTCAGATACCACGAAAGTATATTCTAACAAAAGTCTTAACTGGCAGGGATTGTGGATATTAAATTAAAATATACGCTAAAAGAAAATATAGTTTTAATAATTAGAAACGCCTAATTTAAAAGTATTAGTCATTAATAGAAACAAGAAGCAAGAATTGACCCAAAACTATTTACTGAAAAATAAAAAATGTAGTAAAATGTAGTACTGAAAAAGTTTAATTTTTTGTAATTTAGGGAAAGTCTACTTTTTCTTATCGTTTGTAGATATTGCTAATATTTTGTGTAGGACACATCAAAATATTACTATAAAAGTTTTGTGCTCAGCAGAATCATATATATTAGCTTTATAAATACTTACAATTTTTCTTTTGTAGCCACGTGACTTGAACTCTAAACCTTGTTAATTGTCTCCATTGATAAAGCATCTCTTGTAAGTTACCTCAAAATAAACCTACTCACTACCACACGTTTTTAAATTTACTTGCTAAGCATACTCATGAGGTTTAGCTGTTGTATCTCAGATGAAGTAAATAACGTCTTTGAAAACATTTCTTTTTATTTATTGGTTTATTTGAGGTGTTAATAGAAACACAACTCTTTCTGTGAAAACAAGGCTCCCACTTTTTAGACGTACGCTATGTGTGATTTCACTGCTTTCTACTCGTATAGTTAGAATAGTAAGAACTTTAAAAGGGCCTGATTTCTATTTTTCCCAGGGCACCTATGAGAAATATTTCCTTACCATATAATATTCAAGAGGGACTAATAAAAACAGTCAACAAGAAATGATCAAACTTCAGCTGGGCTTATTTTTGCTAGACCTTCATTATAAATGTATATAATGGCATTGTTATTCTTAGTCTTGAATAAAATAATTCCCAAACTGGTATTGTAGTAAATTTACTTGCATCATAAAATGCATTAATATGACCAAAATATAAGTATTTGTTTTGTTTTGTTTGACATCTAATTGCTTCTGGGTAATTTTATCTACTAATAAATATGTGTTGTCAAGTTTCCAACGGCTGCAGGTATAGTAGCAGATTCACTTAAATATCAAGGTTTAATTTTAATTTAACATTGTCACTTTGACAATAACAGTCAACTCAAGTTTGACAAAAAACAAATAAAATCTGTCCTTGAAGTACTTTCAGTTATTTGTATGAGATGAAGACGCGTTTCTCTCAATAAAAAATGTATCATTGTAATATAAAGTTTAGTGATCAAAATTTAATTTAGTTTTCAGAGTAATGATGTGTTTAATCCGTAAACAATTTATGTGTTCATGGATCTTGCCTTAATGCTTTAATGCTTGGCTCAAGATATAAACTCATATCATATGGCTTCTTCTTTTGTCTTACACCTATAACCTTCTGCTTTGGGTCTTTGGTTCTTCTCTTTTCACTTGAAAAATGTAGGTAAAAATGCTTCATAACATATGTTATTCCGCTTTGATGTGAATGTTGTGGTGTACGAAAAATTGTTACAGGAAGGTTTTCTTTTCCCATTGTCCTTATTGCGCCTGTGAATCTGGCAGTATTTACTTTATTTCTTTCATGATACCCTTTTTTTTAAATTTTATATGAATTTTTTTATTTGCCTGACAGTAGTCTTTCTGTCCATACTTTTAATGTAACCTAAATAATGATGTTAATAAATCTCTTTAACAACGAGAATATCCTAACACGTTTTAGGGGTGACAGATTCATGTTGAAAAGCACATTAAATTAAAACGGTCAGATGAAAAGCACATTAAAACGGTCAGATGACGTTTTAACACGAATCAAGAATTTGAAAACTTTATGAATTTGCGTATCCACTTTTTAATGCCGTTGTAACACAGAAAGATATACCTACCTATGCATTAACCATTCCAACTGAAATAGGAAAATTAAAAAAAAACGGCAATTTTACTCTTTTATCAACTATACCCATTGACAAAGTCAGCTATAATCACTGTGGAACATTCGAACAACTTTTGTATAGACTGTTGCTTAGGCATTTTTACTGTCAGATGCAATTTTAAACACGAATTAATATGTTTATACATTTAGTACATTTTACATTATTTCCTGTAACAATCTTCTACCTCTATATTAAAGAAAAAAGTTTATTGTGCAAGAATTTCACTTAACGCAACGAACACACAAAAACGTACGACCTAGTCGGTGGTTTAAACACAATACCGTTCCGTAGGGTACAAACACAAAATTGTATTGATAATAGTATTACTTGTAACGTTGCAATATATTGAAACGAAGCATTGCAAAATGCTTACAATTAAGAAATATTACTACGCTTACACTGAAATTATTACAATAAGAAATATTGCAAAATTCCTTTTTCATGCGTATATGGATGTATAGAGAGTAGGTTTGTGTAGATTTGTTAATTAGACATAACTATTGTATTACATTTAAAACTGTAAAGTGAAACACCTCACGTTATTTATAATTTATATCTGTATCCACACATGTGCATCCCTAATTTGAGAATGCAGGTGTGCGGGAATTTATTTTAAAAATATCGGTATGGAGAACCATACATGACTTCCATATTCAAAGATTTATATTTAAAATCATTTTCGAAATGAAATATTACCATAGAAACTACTTCTTTCTACTTACTGCTTCAGCCTTAACCACAGTACTGTGGTCACTAACGTATACCACCTCACGTTATCGCACTCGATTTTCACTGATGATGGAAGTCGACGGCATTGCCGAAACGTCTGGTTTTGTAGAAAACATTGGACTACGGCCAAATATCCCGGGAAGGAATTTTAACAAAAACTACTTCTTTGTTGCCGATAACGTTGTACACACACACACACATATATATATATATATATATATAAAGTATATGCATAAAATTAATGGCTTGTATAAGTTAATGATTGATCTCCATTAAGTAGTCCTCAAGTTTCCAAAGTTTTAATATTATGATGTCCGTAATTAAAACATCAGAGCAGGTTTAGTGTGAATGAGGGTACACTGTGGACAAAAATTTTCAACATTTCCTATTGAGCGTTGCTTAGAGTAAAGCTGCGAATCTACAGTGTATGTTTCACAGAACAAACACGCGAAAAAGAAGGAGCGCTCCGAAGTCACTCATGGACCCTCAGCATCTTGCAGAGGGTTCATTCCCTAAAGACGAAAAGTCTGTCTATGAATCGTTCCTCTGTAAACACGTGCTGTTACATTGCCCAGCGATCCACAGGAAGCAAATTGATGTCCATTTTTTCGGCTTGCACGCGTTATATTGGTGTGGGTTTCGGCACTTTCCATTTAAAAAGCGTGCAAATGTAAGGAAATAAACATGAGTGAGGCCAGAAATAACGTGAATTATGTGTGTGTGTGTGTGTGTCTTACCTGCCTTTTTATTGCTGTAGGCATAATAATAAAATGGAAACGTAAACATTACATAACTGAGATATGCTTACCTGCCACGAACGATATATTATTTTATACATGGAGGAGTTCAGTGACATACACACGTACAGAAGAATTACATATATAAAGATATTAACTCATATATAATTTACATTAAAATGAAAAAATATAATTTTATTGCCTGGCAACAAAATTATTTTATTTTTAACAATTACCATTGTTTCAAAAAGTTTAAATGAATTTTCAAGTACTTTACTGTTGTTAAAACGTAAAACGTTGCTGGTAAACTACCCCTTCCCCTTAACCGATCTTCACCAAAATCGAAAGTCCTTGAGATCTCTATAATTCAGGGACGTATGGAAAAAATTATTTGATTCTGTTTGAATTTGCGGCTGTTATCGTTTGCCATAGAAAATACGCTTGATAAATAAAGTTGCAGGTAAACTACCCCTTCCCCTTAACCGATATTCACCAAAAACAACAGGTCTTGAGTACTCTACAAATCAGGGCTGTATGCAGAAAATTATTTGATTCTGTTTGAATTTGCGGCTGTTATCGTTTGCCATAGAAAATACCCTTGTTAAAAAAGTTGCAGGTAAACTACCCCTTTCCCTTAACTGACCTTCACCAAAAACAATAAGTCTTGAGAACTCTACAATTCAGGGCTGTATGCGAAACATTATTTAATTCTGTTTGAATTTGCGGCTGTTATCGTTTGCCAAAAAAAAATTTCCCTTGATAAAAAAAAACCGTTGCAGGTAAACTACCCCTTTCCCTCAACCGATCTTCACCAAAAACAATAGGTCGTGAGTACTCTACAAATCAGAGCAGTATGCAACAAATTATTTGATTCTGTTTGAATTTGCGGCTGTTATCGTTTGCCATAGAAAAAAATCTACACAGCAGACACACAGACAGACATATACACACAGACACTTTTCGGAAAACGACTTTTTTTCATGTTTTGAGTGTAGTACAATCAGAATCTGCAATAATCTCGAACACGATTTTTTTTGCCATCACCATACTTCCATTTCCTTAAGGAATATGGAAGTAAAAGTAATTAAGTTTAATATCTAAAAACTTATCAAAATGAAATAGGACAGAGTATAAATCATATTTGACGCTACAGCTTCCTAATCTTAGGCTTTAGAACAATCTTCTCATGAACAATGTTTCTAATGACCATACGAGAACAATTCAACACAGTTTAATATGTTTTATTCAATTTATCTGTTGAATATTATAACACAGTCATAAAATTTTCAGATGACAACCAACATAATCTGCAATGTTCTGTAAAGCGTGACCAGAGCTTGAAATTATCATGTTTGTATATGTAACTTAGGAAGGAATTTCAACCAATCGGAAACCTTTATATGTCAAGCAGATCGTGAATTTATGCGGTGTGTTCCAGCAGTTCTTCGGAAATCGATGACCAAGGCACACGAACTCCTCCGTGCGAGATATTCTTGCAAAGTACCACGAGCTGAGACTCACGTAAAAATTCGAAGCATTCTCATAATTTCCAATACTAATCTGAGATTTATTAAACAAATTAAAACACGTTATTTGGATGAAATTAGCAGTAAAATTAATAATGCGGTTCAGCATTATATAGTGCTCTCCGTGCGAGAGTAAGATGTCCGGTTAGGTAAAATATGTTCATCCGGAATTATAAATTGAGGGCGATAGTACTTCAGCCTATTTGAGTAATTAAATTACTAAGAAAACCTTGAAATAAAATAATCAACTGAATAATGATTCGCCCTAACAGATAGATGTACTAATTTTGTCTAATCATGTTGTGAACTGTGTCAACATTTACTTGCAATGCTTCAGCTACAAGTTCAACTGTAATTCGTTGGTCTTCGTGCAGGAAGGTGTTCTATATGAGTTTCAAATGCTGGACTTGGCAAGCTTCAAACTAGACGCCCAAAATGATTTTTGTCAGTCAATAAAGTTCAAAAATTTTTAAACTCTTCTACTACTTATAAGCATTTATGTGGTTTCTACAGCTTTTCCGTATTGTTTAGTCATACGAGAGAAAATTTTAGGTGGATTTGACTTTTAGAAAGAAAAAACTGGATCACTGAATATTGTTCAACTAACTCCGAAACTCCAAGAGGGTGTGTGAATGAGAATTTGAGGTTACAAACAAATCAATTCTAATCAAGCAGTTGATCAAACCCCACTAAAAGGATGACACCTAACAGTTCTAAAAGTATCACAGTCCGCCTTCCAACCATTTTTTTTCAACACCTATTTGTATATTTAATTACTGAATGACCCTCGAAAGTGAATCCAAACTGGGTTGAAGAAAAACACCATTTGAAATCAACCCAGTCAAGCAGGAGGAGCTAAGTGTGTAATTCACACTTCAAGTAATATCCAACGGTTATAAACCTTTATAAAACAGTCATAATCAATTTAATTATAATTTATATGTACCAAAGACAATAATTTTTATTTGATTTATGTAAGATTGTTGCAGACAATATAAGGGAGTTAAGTTTAGATGGTTTCAATAAATGTCAAGCTCCATAATAATGCTTTCTTATTATTTGTTTCTTCAGCCTGTATGTATTATTGCACAGATAATATTGTGTACGTTGTATTTGACGAACATATGTTACATTGTAATGTGTATATCCCTCGTAAGCCATGAGACGTACCCTACGATCACAATCAATTTGTAGTAAAAGACTGACAGTACTGTACTGAACTAAATGGGTACGAACTAGCCTTGTGATCATCACTAAGTTTCAGCTACCTGCGCGTAGTTTTGTTTTATCCGTGCTGTTAAGTTTTAAAAGAAGATTAAATTAAGTTTCCATAATTTGTCTGCAGTACTATAATATTTTTGCGTGCCCGTTTTTATTATTACAGACACCACATTATTGCGATATGCCGTATCGTTGCAGTACAAAGTATTACTGCAATAAAATTTGAAGCACTTGTATAGACCCTACATTAAAGCACAAGATATAGTGTGATGTTTCTCAACATGATAAGTTATGTGAATCTTCATATGCACGTAAGGCGGTTGCTGTAAAATGATAGACTACGCAATATTCCTGTAGCTGCATATTTTATTACACACAATAAGTAATACTCGTACGTTATGCAACTAACAGGAGGTGAGGAGAACGATGGAATTGTACATCTGTCGTTAGAACACTCAGCTATGATGTTTCAGCCACACATGGATACCGTTCACTACTCACAACAGCACTTCTATTTGAGGGTTGTAAATTATGATTAAAAAATAATTGTCTATTGATATATTATGATTACAAATCATTTCTGCATTCACCGTACCCTAGAATACTAACGCTTGCTTTGTCCATTCTATTTAACGAGTCCGTCTAACTTCCAAAACTTTATGTATTCTTGTAGTATATAAAATCCTATTAAATCAGTGTATGAGTCTCTTTCGTAAAGAACCTAAACAGACGATGTTTCGTATAGATCTAAACAGCAGTGAATCACAGCTACTGTTGATAGAGTAATTAAGGTATAGGAAATCTGTTGTATCCTAAGTTGCAATTCAGATAATATGTAAGGAATCAAAATTTTCATAACGATTTGCTTAGAAAGAATATTTAAGCAATATATAGCAATAAATATCACATGAAAGAAACAATAACTGAAAAAATAATGAAGAATAATTAAACTTTGGACAAGTCTACTTATTACAGTATATTTATTCTAATTGACGTGTATCTGAATAAACGAAGCGTTTAGTATTTCTTACCTACTACCGTCCTTATTAATTATTCAAGTGTATGTAGTTCTGTTTAATACATATCTCTCTTAATTTCTTAATTAACTTGTAGACGACACATTAAGATAGTGACGTTGTTATAAGTCTTTCTTAGTCAATTATTACAACGTTGTATCACACAAGAAATTAACTTTTCAACTTTAGGAAGCAAAATTATTGGAACCATAAAGAAAAATTAACTTAGAATATAAGTTCAGAATCAAAATATAAGTGCGTAATTAATCATGCGTAAGAAATAAAACGAATTAATTATGTTGTGTTCAGGTTTATATCACCTAATCCTTGAAGAGGAGAAGAAGAAGAATTTTGTTTTGCTACTAAAATCTGCTGGAATACTAACGCAGAAGATTTACATGAAAATATTATAATATATTTTTATTAACAGGTGAAGACAACAGCTTTTGTACTTATGTGTTTCAATTTACATACATTCGGTCCTTATTGAAATTCATATTTTCATTTATTGTAGTTTTAGAAATATTGTTATATTTTTATATGATTTACTTTAAATTTACACAGTTCAAACTGCGACTTTTAATTTCCATTTGAATTTAACCGTTTGCACTAGAAGTGTTACTCATAATTGTTTCGCTGATCTACACACTGTTTTTCTTTTAATCGATTCAACAGTTTAACGTTTATAGGTAATGATTTAAATGATAATTAACAAAGCTCTTACCAATATTATTTTTAAAGCTTCTAATGAAAACAAAAATAGTAGTGATCACGAAGTGGTCCCATTCTCTTATTTTTCCACAAAGGTCTCATAATAATTTCAGAACAACCAAAAAGTTAGAGCAAGTCTGTTTGAATTACAACATGAAAAGGTCTGTGCTGAAGACAAAATCTATGGTGTTATGGGCAAATACCCCTTACAGACTAAGATTGTATTGGATAATAATAGTATAGACCAGCTGCCATATTTCCGCTACCTTGCTAATGGCTAACAAGCTAGAAAATAATTTTTTTGCCCGTGATCCTTACGTCAAACAAACGGAATATTTATATAACAGGATCTGAGATTACGTATGATATGTTAAGGGTTATAGAGAAATCCAGACAAAGCCGGATTTATTACAGAATTCGTAGGCAAAACCAATCTAACTTTAGTACCACTGCAATCAAATATTAATTTTGATCCTCTTGCTTCAATGAACATTTCACCTTTTGAATTATAACTCAGCAGCCAACTAGTTTCAAGTGATGAAACTGCTTTAATTGTGTGCTATTCAAATGTAATTTGCTATTTCTATTAAAAGTAAATGTGTTTAGACTGCAAATAAAATCTAGTTAATAAGCTAGGCATCAAATATCTTGGTTTTTGTGTAATTGAATTCCTGTTTAACGGCAATTTATTGATAAGAAATCTGTATCAAACATCAACAAATGTAGTTTTACCAATATTCATTGAGGATCTGATGATGACACTTAATGTGTTGAAACTCGAGTAATCCTGTATTCGGATTTTAAGAAGCGTGACGGAAGGTAATTAACCTGTTTTAAAGAAATCTGTTCTGATAAAATAATGTTTATAAATATACAAAATATTCATATTGACTAAGATTATTCTTGTTCTTCTAATGTATAATAATAGTAGAAATCCTTTATATTTTAAAACAAGCGTACATTTTATTTTGTATATTTCGACAGATTTTTAATTTGCTGTCATCAACATTTAACAATTTATTATAAATTTTATGTTCGTTGATGACATTAAATTTGTTGAAACATTGGGAAACCATAAAATAAATATATTTCTTTAAAAGATAAAGTGTTATTATTTACTATACACAGAATTGTGGTAATATTAATTGTATAAAATTTTAACTGCAAATGTTTATACACGGTGTAACATAAAAACGTTATTACTATACAGATTTGGATTCTAGGTATAAATTTAAGAAAAAAGTTCCTATAAACATAAGTCAGAAAACTCCTTGCTTTTCGTCTGGTTACCATTTTTGTGTTTTTACAAAAAACAATTTATATTTTATGGTAAAATTACAAAATCTTAGTAAAGTGTGGTACACATGTTTAGGTTATTGTTGCTAAATAAATGAAATGTCATGATTATTTAGTTATTTTTATTTCAAAACGGCGGCCACTTTAATTTTTTATCACTGAGAGTTTCGTAAATTTTAACTTTATCAAATTATAGTCTATACATAAAATTTTGAGCATTGTGAATATAATAACGTATTGTTTATTCAGATCCGATAGCAAACAACGGAGTTATATCGGGAAACGCTCAACCCATAAATTCTGAGTAATAGATTTCCATTGTGCTTGATACCAAATCCTCCAATATAGGATAAATTTTAAAGTACGTAAATCTTATTTTCTTAAAAATAATACACTAGCAATAATTTACTACAGAGTAAAGGACCGATTTGTAATAAAAATAAGATAACAAATGTAATTACAAGTATTTGCACTACATTATTTGAATCATAAAAAAAGCATTTGCAATTAATAGAAAACTATAATGACATGTTTTGTCTTGTAAATCATTTGTTTGCCTTATTGATTTTAATTATAACACGAGTAGTTAAATTAAAAACTGTAGTTTCTTTCTTAAAGAAAATCCTGTTAAAAATTTGATATTTATTTTATGATTTCATATTTTGTGTTTTGGCAATGACAGTGATGGACACAAGTATTTTAAGTGCAATTCTTAAGTTACATAAAAACTTAACTTTAATTTGTATGTTTGTGGCCGTGAAGTGACTGTCATCACTGAGACATGAAGCTGTGTAACCACTGTTAAATTTTTTCGGTATTCGGAAATGGGACAATAACTATTATAACCCAACTATGTTCATAAGGGAGTTAGCAAGTGGTGAAAATTTTACGGTGTTCGTAATTGATACTGGGTGCAAATAGAATGAACCTGGTATTCAAGACCTGTAATGTGTGAACATAGTACGTCAGTGACCTGTATACGTAAAAATATTTAACAGAATGTTTTAGTGGATGGTTAGTGAGGATCGGTCAATAATACAAATTTTAGTTATTTTGCGTCGACGTTTCGACAATATTTATTGTCATCTTCAGGACCTGTGTATGAATTACAATAGAAATATCAAACATAACGAAACAATTAAATATTTAGGTGAACGTGTTGGTGATGTGAGTGTGTGCGTGCGTATGTATGTATCATTTTTTATGTGAAGACTTATGATAGTTTGTTTACATCTTCAAATTATCTTTAAGAAAGCGAGCAAATTATAGTATGAGAGAACTTAATTTATACAGTATTACAATTTAAATTACTAAATATTAATTTAGTTTACTGTTTAATTAATTAAAATAACATTATATTTAGTAATTTAAATTGTAATACTGTATAAATTAAGTTCTCTCATACTATAATTTGCTCGCTTTCTTAAAGATAATTTGAAGATGTAAACAAACTATCATAAGTCTTCACATAAAAAATGATACATACATACGCACGCACACACTCACATCACCAACACGTTCACCTAAATATTTAATTGTTTCGTTATGTTTGATATTTCTATTGTAATTCATACACAGGTCCTGAAGATGACAATAAATATTGTCGAAACGTCGACGCAAAATAACTAAAAGTTGTATTATTGACCGATCCTCACTAACCATCCACTAAAACATTCACTGATTGACGGTCACTAAAAATTTAAGGATTTAACAGAATGTTACAAAATTAAGGAACCTAAGTTCCTGGTTATTTAGGTGATATTAAACCATAATTTATTTGACTGGAGTAGTTGTATACGGGCATTTTTGTTGCGTGCTGTTATTGTGACCTAAATGTATTGTCCTTAAAGCTTTTGCGGGATCTGAGATGACAGTAGACCTACATCGGATGCCTGTATCCATGAAAACCAAGAAAACTTACTTTACTGCAAATTTGTCTTCTATCAATCCAAATTAGTTGCTATATTTTCAAAACACATTTGCTTGTAATTTGCAAATCTACTTTAAGTGTTATCAGTATTATCAGCATCTATTTTAGTCAGTATTATTGCAATCTCTTTTCTGCGTAACTCGTATATACGGTGCTTTAAAATATTATTTTAACTAAGTTAAACTAGTTACCTTCTAGAGCAATCATAATCGCGATACTTTAGAGTTGCAGTATAATAATAGAAATTTTGTGTTTGTTACAATAAAACAATAAATTTTGCTGCCTACTTCTACTATTCTGTTTCTGCATAATCATTACACTTTTTTGTTATCTCTAGACTTTATTATGAAAAATAAATTGAAGCTAAAAGATTTGCAGATGCCGTAATATTCCAGGAAAATTTCAAAGGTTGCAAAAAGCCAAACAACATAAAACGTTGCTCCAGAGCAGCTATGGTAAACTCAGATCGTACTTAGAGAGCCAACTTGGTGGCCTAGAATCAATGATGGACAACATACATATATTTCAAATAAATGCAAATATTTATATAATTTTGGCACAAACGATTAATATAAATGTGACTATTAACTTTTAGTAATACGTTTACAAAATCCATAATCTTTTATTAATTTGTTTTTAGTTAAGTAATTATTTAAATATTTTAAAATTACATATTAATATTTAAAATTAAAAACGTTTTTTTACAAAATAAGTTAATAATAGTTTAATATTGTTTATATGTTTTAAGGAATTTTTATACGTAATTACCTACGGGACCCAAAATATAGGCTAATTATTTAATTAGGAATATTTATAGAAAGTGTGAGCACAGCTAAGCAAAAGAAACGTAGTTGCCTTAGATTAGGACGCTCAGTTAAACTACAGAATTCATACTATAAACAAGTTACTCATTTGTAAAATCATTGAGTAGGGAAAATAAAAATTTTATATTTATTATTACTTGTTAAATTATTAATCAAAAAAAAGTGACAACGTAGAATTTATGAAAGTTTTAAGATGAACACACGCGTACTTAGGCATCCAATTTTTCTTAAATGAGGCAATAGTATTTACATTTATATTACTTTTGTAATTTCTGACATAATTTTAATTTATGTTATTTAAACTTGTTTTTTGATAACAGGATATTGTTTTGATGAGGGATTTTTATCAGCAATGACAAATTTCCGAATTTATAAATTAATAAATTACCTTATATCCGTCGTGTGACTTCGTAATTTATTTAACGGACTTCATTTCGGAACGGACGTGTGCAAGTACAGAGTAATGTAATTTTTACCTTTAACCACCTCAACTGAGTGAATTAATCTGAAGAAGGAACATATGTTCCGAAACTCGTTATTTTAAATAAAAAACGAAGTCACACGACGGATCTAAGGTAGTTTATTAATTTATAAATAATGAACTGACTTGGATACCTATAATAATATGTCTGTCAAATTTCCGTAAATGAGTCTCAATTTGGTAGTTTCGCTACATCTGATTAGGCAAAAATTCCTCTCACAAGCAGTAGTACTAAAACATTACTAGTTTCTTGCAGAAAACTTGCGCAGTTCCTTCACTCGCTCAAAAAATAGGAAAAATAAGACAAAATAAATAACAAATATAAAGTCAAAACTTAGTAAGGAAAGTCTTTGGGTAAAATATCAGGGCTGCCCGATTCCTTATATTTTTCACTAAGGAAAGAATAGTACTGTATTTCTCACAATTCTGTTTTTATGTTATCGTTTCCCTTTTTACATCGTTAGAAAATGATCCGGTGAATAATGAAGAGTGTTCTTCACAGATACTAAAATCTCCGGTCTAATTACGAACTGTGAAATCACCATAAGAGAAACTATAGAAATGTGAATGCAAGTAATGTCTCCCTTGTGAGAACATTTCCAAAACAACGACCGCCTCTATACAGACAGCAGCCGCTATGTCAAACTACTAAGGACGCTTCACCGTAGTGTCAACAGTGTTTTAAATTCGTCGTACTACCCTACATCCAAAGGACTGCAGACAAGATTAGCAGAATAATACAGAAACGCACCCTTCAGACTATCGTAGACTGTTCAACGGTTACCGAGTTGCTTAAAAGACACAATTTACTTGCAAGTATTGTGAAGCAAATTCTTGCACATCGCCATATAGGCTTATAGTAGAAAAACGCCTAAATCGTCAATTTTAACATAGCATACAGTTGAGACAGGAAAAAATCTCTACCAAAGTTTGACCCTACCAAAGTAACGGCTACCATGATTGCTAAAAATACGCAGCAAAAGCGAATCAATTATAATAAAAAGAAAAATATGCTCAACTCACCAAACGGGCACCTACAATTAAAATCAGTTTGGAGATCTGTGTACAGAACAATAGGTACTAGCAGCACCTCGATTGAAACAGCTGTCAGAGTCGACGTCAACCGTAAACCAACATCAACATATTTGATATAAACATCTGGAATTCCCATCCAAAATTCATTCCATTCAAGCAACAGGCAGAAAGCAGAGAATATCGAGAAGGAATAAGCACATGATAATCGTAGCGATACATAGAACAAATTGAATGAGATTTAGCGCAGGCAAAATAAAAGTTAATTTACTAGAAGTAAAAATATAATTAAGACTAGCTGTGTAAATTATATACTTTGATTTATTAACATTTCTTCTCTAACAAGCAAAGAAATTAGTAAAATTTTCGTTTATTTTCAATTCTGCATTAAAGAGGAATCATTTGATTAAGTTGCTTAATACGTGTTAATATTAAGTTTTTCGTTAGTAATATTTAAAATTATTTCATTGCGACAACAGACATTCTAAGCTGTCTGTACTTTTACATTACTACACTCTCTTATCGTGTTCTCATATAAATCCGGTATTTCATGGAAACTTTGTATAAATAATCGTTGAGGCAAATATCAAAGTTTCTGGGACACCGTCGCTAACACAAAAGCACTATTGAAACAAATGTTAATAAAATTAGGTGGCACTGACAGTTACACGATTAGGTCAGTGTTATTCATTTCATTATAAGATTGACCAAGTATTGAGCGTGACTTTAGTATCAATTACTGTTGCTAGAATCGATAAAAGTATGGGTTTTTAATTAAACCTTATAGAAGCACCAGTCATGTATGTCTAAAGTAGCGGAACTATTATATTTTAGTAGTATTTCAATAACATTGAACTACCACGTGAGGGATCTACAGTTAATGGAGTGATACACTATGCCCAGTATGCCAACCGGTTATTATATTTTATATCACCAGATGTGATATTCAGTTGTGAAACACACACAAACGTACACATATAACTAATACGGTAGAAACTGGATATAGGAGGAGATGCTGCCAATAGGACATGAAAGAATTGTGTACTAATGTGCGCACGCCCGCGTGTGTGTATTATTTAGTATAAAGAGGACAGACTTTCCTTTTTTAATTGCTTGAGAGAAAATTATACTAATTATGAAATGTATGCAAACAAACTAGTGCTTAGGTGTAACAAATGCTAATTAATGTAGCTGTATAAGACTGAATGAGGACAGCACACAGTAGAAATTCAACTTACATTGGCGAAAACGTGAACAGGTGTACAAATGGTAACTATTAATGTAATTTATTGTCTCCAGATATTAATAGTGACACATAGTTGAGCTTAAGAAAGATGTTTAATTGCAACACATAAAAGCTTATCATATTGTCACCTATGTATCCTCTATTCTGTCTTACATATACCGATCCTAAAAGTTCCGTATAAATATTAAAATTTTGTTTTAATTTTTATAACGCACATTGATTAAATGTTTACACATTTCGACGCATATAAAATTTGTTTTCCTGTATAGACAAGATTTATTATATAAGAATCACAAATTGCAGAAACGACACATGTGACATTTTTGGCGGTATTGAGTTAAGAATGGAGTTTTATTAAGTATTTCTGGGCGCATCGTTTAGTGCAGAAATGGCACATGTGCTATACTTTTAAGGCATTAAAATCTACTTGGAAAAATTCGTCCAATGCAGAAACAACACAAGTGAAATCACATGTGTTTTTTCTGCACTGGACGAATTTTTCTTTGTTCCTAGATTTAATTGGTACGCCTGCTTCCTAACCTGTTTTGATAGCAACAGCTGTGATTTATATGCATTATTGCGCAGCTGTTTATTGGAGCGAAAAGTCATTGAGGTTAGTGTTTGTTTACCTTTCCAAACATGAAACATCTTGTTACAATGTCGAGTGAAAGTGACTGTGGTGAAATTAGTGATAAGCCTAAAAAGAGGAAAGGAGTGACTAATGAAGAAAATTACAAAAGGAATGTAATAAAAAAAGCCAGAGTAAAAGGTGAATCCTACACGTCTTATAAAGGTAAAAATGTTCATGCTAAAATTCAGGATACGTTTAATTGTAAGTGTGCTGAAAGATGCTACTATAATGTATCAGAGGAAAGTAAAAGTGATTTGTGGGAATATTTTTACTCCCTATGCAGCAAGAATGAACAAGATACTTTCCTCCAAAGTTTAATTGAAAGAAGAGAACCAAAGAGAAGACGTAGGCCTAATGGCACTAAAAAACCCGAAGTTGACGAAAACGTTGAGGAAGACATGGAGCAAGAGGAAAGTAGGAATAAGGATAAGAGACAGTCTAAAGAAAAACAACTTTTTTACTTATCATGTGAAAATTGATGGTCATATCCAAGAGGTATGTAAAAATACCTTTATGAAACTATATGGCATTACAGTAAGTCGTGTTCGTCGTTTATGTAATCTTTTGATTGCTGGAAAAAGTCCACGTGATCTTAGGGGCAAATCGAGAAGCGGAAACGCTATTAACGGCGAAATTTGCCAATTGATCTATAACCACATAGCGAAATACGAGGTAAAAGAAACTCACTATGGTGGAAGGCAAAAAAAGTATTTGGACGCTAGATTAAGCATTAAGGTTATGCACAACATGTTTTTGGAAGCCAATCCAGAATGTAAAAACAAAGTGAAGTATGATTTTTTTAGGGAGTTTTTCAACGAAAATTTTAATTACACTTTTGGAAGACCACAGATAGACGTTTGTAGTACCTGTGAAGGTTTCTCTATGAAAATGAAAGATAGAAACTTGAGTGACAATGCTAAACGGAATGTAGCAGCTGAGCAAATGTTACATAAAAGGCGTGCGAAAAAGTTTTATAGCGCTCTACAAGTTGCATCGGAAAACGAGGATGACGATACTGTTGCACTTGCCTTTGATTTTTGGCAACACAACCCCTGCCTCGCATTCCAGTACAAGAGGTTTACTACTTGAGGCAACTGTCTGTAAATACTTTTTGTATTTATAACTTAAAAACGGACATAGCTGACTTGTATCTATATCATGAGGGACAAGCAAGTAAGTCACCAAACGAAGTATGCACTTTTTTGTGGCAATATATTCAAACTTTACCAAGTTCAGTGAAAAACTCCACCTTTTCAGTGATGGCACAGGTGGACAGAACAAAAATCACACGGTGGTGCGGTTTCTTCTGAGCCTATGTGACACAGGAAGATTTGACTGCATCATTCATTTTTTCCTGGTTCGAGGACACTCATTCATGCCTTGTGACCGTGATTTCGGTTCTCTAAAAGTTTTTTAAATAAAACAGACAGAATCTACTTGGTAGAACAATATGGTGAACTGTTATTACGTTTAGGTAAGGAAGGTAGATTCAAATTACATTATGTTGAAACAGAGACAATAATAAACTTCTACATGGTGGCCTAGATTCTACAAAAAGACAGTTTGCTCAGAAGAAACAGCAGGTCGTGGAATTCCAAAAATGGCCAAAGTAACTTTCAAGGTTTCAACTTATAGACAATTTATCTATAAGAATGAAAACAAAGGAACAGTTACAGCTAAGGAGTTCATAGGTGGTCTGACATCTAACACATTTTCCCTTGCCAAAACTGAAGCTGCACCTATTCTTCCGTCATTAAAAGCTTACCCAATGGGCAAAATTCCAATCAATGCCAAAAAAATTGCTGATATAGGAAAGCTAAAAAATTACATTATTGGCTATGAAGATTTTTATGATGAAATTTTGAATTGGCCCTCAACAACAGCAGCTGACTGCAGTGATGACGATGGCACAGCCCACGACGACTAACTGGTCGGTCTTACTTCATCACAAGGTTGATGATTCACAAAACCTGAGATTCTGTAAATACTTTTTCACTTCTATGTAGTTTGTATTCTATCAATAATACCTTGTAATTTGTAAATAAATATTGTAATATTCATTTATCACGGTTTTCTTTATTTAAAACCATTCAAACACATTCGGAAAATTTGTAGAGTGCATTAACGACACATGTGCAAAATTTTCAAACATAACGTATAGGCTTGTATAATGACAGATTGACATTAAATTTAGTTTGCACGGTGTCAGATAGTTAATTAAATACAAGGTAATTTTTCCAAAATTTTATTCCAAGCAATTTCCAAAAAAAAAAAGTTTTTTTTGTTTTTCTCACAACAATGATAATGTCACATGTGTCGTTTCTGAAATTTGTGATTATAAGTAGTTAGCAGCTGATAGATTCTCTAAACCTTTGTTGAAGCTGTTTGCAACTTTATAGAAAATGTGTTAACACACATAATAAAATATTATATGAATTCTGGAGTTTTCCAAATGCGATGAATATACAATACTTATACTGATTGTTAAATAGGATTACAGGAGTGTTTGTCTGCAGTATTTACCTGTGTTTGTTTCCAATGTTTTCTTGGTAAAGGACCAGAAAATATATTACAATTAATTACTTATTAATTACTAATTAATTTTTGTGAATAAAATAATTCTTTCATGAATAATCGGTTTCTGTTCAATCTTGGCAGAAGTACAGAGAATCGTAAGCATTATAGTACATACACTCGGTACATTAAACTAAACTCTATATTGTAACATGATGTTTCCCTCTACATAAAGAATATACCCTAACATAAGTAATTATCTTATCATAATAATGAAGAACAGAATAATAATTAATTACGGAACCTGTATAATGTAAAATATGTGTTAAAGAGTAAACTTAAGATAAATGTAAAATAAAATGATAAGACCAAAACACCAAATTCTTAATATGATTATCTGGAACTTAATAATAAATAAATCTTGTAGACTGCATAAGTAATGTTGTAAAAAATAGGTGAAAGCCTATACAGCAGAACTCAAACGGTTTACCAATCAGGAAAATTTATAAACTAGATAAATTTTGATGTAAAACACTATAAAGCCAGAGAATAATCATATCTGAGTGTGAATTCAGTCACAAAAACAATTCATGGAATGATTAATATAAAATAAGTGAATAATAACAGTTTAATTGTATATAAAAGTGTTGTGATGTAAGTTAGGTTATGCACCATATTTATATGTTAAAGCAAGACACAGAAATAAAGAAGAATGTAAGATAAATAATTTAATGATAAAATGTATGAACAACAAACAGAATAATAAATAAGACAATTATAATTAACTATTGATGTTTAGGAACTAAATAATAATGTAAATAGTAAGAAACTTATGAGACAAAAGCCTAAATATACTGGGTAGGAAAAATGCTAATAAATTATGTAAATAAAATCTGTTACATCATATAATATAGATTATAAAATAATATATGTTAGTGGAGTAAGAAAGGAATAATAAGAAATGTCAATAATAGACCAGGCATAATGTAAATAAAATGTTGTCAAATTTGACAAACACTTCATACAGCTAATATGGAAGTTTATAATGGACAGTACAAGGAAAGAAGCTTGTAGTGAAGTATAAAATATATTGTAAAAGTTCAAGTAAATCATAAGTGATATTTAAGATTTGTTTCTTTATAATAGAATTAAGTCATTTTAATTTGAGAAAGGAATTAATATCCCAATGAGCATGGACATGATTAGGCCTAGATGGCAATAATAGGTTTTTATAATAAATTGAGGTTTATAATTATTATCACTATTGTTAAACCATATAATATTAAAGTAAAACCAATTATACAACTAAGACTTAAATGAGGGAACAGAAAAATTAATATTTTATAGAGAATAATAGACTAAGTCAATCTGTGAAAATTGTTATTTTTATTATTACTGAACCGAACCATGCCTTATGAGGTCTCAAAACGATCAGCATAGAAAATGCTGATTAATGGTAGTAATATATTTTTAATTGTAAGTAGCATAAGGGGATTATGTATATTCTAAAATATTTTTATAAATTTGTTCAGAAAAAGTGACGCTTAGCTTGGCTTGGGTTGAAATCCTCCAACCCAAAAATTGACGCTTAAAACGAAAGTTTTGTAATTAAAAACGGAATAGTTAATATTTCCACCAATCAGAATCGTTCACCTGCCTGGTGAATTTACCCATAACGCACCGCAAAGAAGTCAGTTGTTCGCCGGTCATCAAGCAGTAAAGAACACCTCCTCTGTAACACGGAAAACGTAATTAATCTCCAACCCAAAGTGTAAATATTCTCGTCCTCAAAATCTTGAAACCGAGTGAGGTCATGTGAAGTGTAAACAAACAACGGTCTAACCTACAAACGGGAACATAACCTAACAGTGAACGTCAAGCGATGTGAAGTGGTTTTAATAATTAAAGGACATTACAGTGAATAATTAATAACAGTGAATTATAAAAAGAGTATAAAGAAAAGGAAAGTATAGTGTTTATTTTGAGAATTTATAAAAAAACATAATAATTAATTATCACGATCCCATAGTAACCTGTAATAAACACTTGTGAACTTATGTTTATGTTATCACTGTATGTAAACACTGACACTATTAATATTATTTCATGTTTAACTATTGTATTTTGTATTGTTTGTTGTATTGTTGTATGTTGTGTGTTTTATTGTTGTATTGTATTGTTTGTATTGTATGTTGTGTTTGTATTCAAAGTTTAACTAAACAACTTAGCCAAACTAGGTTAACGCTAACACCGGACACTGTCAGAAATACGAACTGTTCGTCACTTTAGATTTTAAGTTATTGTTTTATAATATCATATTTAATTTTGTATTGTAATGTTTTGTTCTTCAAAAAAGATATTTTTTGTTAATTATTGTGGTCAAAAGAACTCATAAGGGTTATATTTTCAAAACGTGAACAATAGCCTATATCTCTGAGGTTTTGAACTCATGCTACCAACTGTTGAACTATCAATATAACAAGCCTGGTTATTTCATATTATGAGAAATGTTCTTAACTTTTATAATAGAAGAATGCAATTTTAAAAGGAAATAAAAAAAATTGAAAGGAATTAATGGTGTATGACGTTTTATTTTTTAATAATTAACATTTGTTAATCAACTTTGAACATTAGTGTTTACTTCAACTCCAGAAGAATAAGATGGCAGTACTTATTTTGGAACAACCCGTGTTTTTTTTAAACGATTTAACTAGCTCAGTGAACTCTAATAGGATAAAGAGAATAGATTAGATAAAACTTACGAATAATCATTAATACAAACTTTTAGTAAATCAATTAAGAAATAATTAAAGAAAACTAGAACAATCTAGTCACATACCAGCGAGCACAAGGGAACCATTCCTTCCTAAATTTATTTGTAATAGGTTTTATTACAAATTGGCGTCCATAACGAGAGGCAATATTAATGACTCTTACCAGGTAATCCCAAGTTTTATTATATAAAGTCAGTAATATTGAACTAAATATAAATACTACTGCAGAGATCTTATAAAAACATTAACACACAGAAATCGTGTGTTATAATATACACGCTATATTATACTCTATACATCAAATTGTTGAAATAATATGCATATTATATTGCAAACGATGGAAGAAAATGTTTTGAATTGTATCAGCTATGTACATCTTTATCGATATTTCCAAATCTTTGTTACGGCTTGTCTTAGATAAACTGTCAAATCAGCGCATAAAGACATTGGGCTGTAGTGGTTTGAAAGGTGCTGCCGTATTTCAAAAAGTTAAAGTGGCGAGGCGTTTTAGTGATAATGCTTTGATGAAGAGTGATGATCTGCAATGCTCCGTTTCGATCCGATATATTTTTTTGTTAGTTAGTAATAATGATTTATGTAATAGACATTTCAGAGGAGTAGTATGGCTGTTAATATTAGATCAACGTGTTTGTCTCTAGAGTTAATTAACTGTAATTTAGTACACTACATGATTTCTGCATTCTAAGACAATAATTAAAAAGAAATAATTTACCGTAAAGAACAAAGCTTATGTTTTTGCTGCCTTATGATTATAACTTATTTATAATAGTTACTGCCGTTTTGTCAGATTTATTAATACCAATTATAACTATTGCCAAACAGTATTCAAATTAAAATTGGTAGGAAATAAAAGTACTTAGGTATTGTTATTTATAATATACTCAAGTAATTCGAACATATTGATGAAATGTAAAAAAAGAAGTTGTTACTTTACAAATTAATTTTTCCGTATGATATTTAAACCATATTGCTACCGATTGGTTGATTTGTTGATAGGAATCTCCAAAATAAAGAAACATGTGTTCAATTCCTTACCGTGCAACAATAACAACAATACAGTCTAACATATCCTCTTGGAATAAAGTGCTTTTTGGACCTTGCATTACAAACTAGCTTAGCATTGTAGCCATTACGTTGTCCAGAGTTTTGAAATTTGTTTCTTAAAACACTTTTATGATCATTCTGAAAAGAAAAATAATACCTATATGGCTCTTTACTCTTCAGCATTAATTCAAGTAGCAGTCTTAAAATAGTTTTTAATATGTAGCTACTTTCGTATTTCATAGGCATAGAAATTAAACAAAAATATTTGTACAAAGGTTTTGTAAAATATATAAAAACACTTGGTAAGTTTCACAAATTTTTTAATTAACTCTGACAGCTGTTTCGACTAACTAAAGCCATTGTCAAAGAGCGAGTGAATGAAATTACTGAACACAGGACGTTAGGGAGAGTGTGTGCATGAGACAAGGGAAGGTCAGGTGTCTTTAAAAACTAAATACAATCATGAATGCCAATTATAAAATTAACTAAACTAAATATAAACTGAATGCAATAATTTAAAATAATGATGAACATTCAAAATAATATAAAATAAACTAAACTAAATAACAGATTTTAATAAAGGGGATACATAAAATTCAGTCTGTTCATTGGTTAAAGTTTTGTTATTTTTTTTTTTATTTAATTTTATAATTTGCATTCATGATTGTATTTAGTTTTTAAAGACACCTGACCTTCCCTTGTCTCATGCACACACTCTCCTCCCCTCGCCATCACAACACAGATGTTCCAGATACGCCCTAAACAGATGTCCACCACCTACACTCCACTAACGTCCTGTGTTCAGTAATTTCATTCACTCGCTCTTTGACAATGGCTTAAGTTAGTCGAAACAGCTGTCAGAGTTAATTAAAAAATTTGTGAAACTTACCAAGTGTTTTTATATATTTTACAAAACCTTTGTATTAATATGTTTCACCAAGTGCCCAACGAGTCATCAATTAATATCGTGAAAAATATTTGTTAATAAGCGAAAGTGACAGAAGTATTTATAAATGCTTTTATTCTTTATCTGGGCAGTAATTCCAGTTTAAATTATTAGAATAGACCGCCTTTAAAAGAATAAAGAGGAGGGCCACTAAAGACTTGGATAAAGGTATAGGCAATGTAATGTTGTAGAGAAATATAAAGGAAGCCGATTTGATATATCGAGTAATCTAGAAGTTAAGATACAAAAATCCTGTACGAAAATCGAAATATATATATTTCAGTGGACGTTCTAATTGAAGATGAAATGTAGCAAACAATATTGCCATAAGATAGCATATAAATAAAATATAAAAATAAGTACAGGTTGCAGGTTGAACATTGTAAAGTAGTGGATAAGGAACGTTGTGAAAAATGTTAGCTTTAAGTATTTTTGACTTTGCAAGAAGAACTATAAGTGCAGTGAAAAAAAACGTTAATTTAAATAACTATCAAAATATGGGTAATTTTGAGATGGAATTTATATTGTTAGTTCCATTAGCCCTAATTTGGTTTATACCATCAGTCCCTAGTGACATAAGGGTGGTATGGCCAAGTGTTAACTTTTCCCTGCACAACTGAAGAAGGACGTTTTGGGCACGACCAAAACGTATGGTTTTTGTTACGTTTGCTTGCTAAGTTTGTTTGCTAAGTTTCTTAAGAGTTTAGTGACTGCTATTATGACGACGCCCCTTTGCAGAAATTATAATAACTTTAATTTTAATGTATTTAGACCATATCCCAACAGCCCGGAAAATATTAATCTATTAGATTCCTACCGTGTAAGCCTAAGTTTCCTAAGTTTCTTATTTAAATTGATTCTTCTATAGGAAAACTGAGGACTACGCTTACGTAATATGACTCAAACAAATCAATAGATAATATTGAATCTTATCTAGTACGCTCTAGCTACTCAAAAAGAAATGTAGGTAATAGATATTAAACCATAATTACCAACGCAGTGTTTATTAACGCATTTATCAACATAATTTAGAAAACGTTAAATATTAACTTATAAACTAGTCATCATCATCATCATCATCATCATCATCATCATCATCGTCTTCAAGGACTAAACTAAGAATCGTTTGTTCCGGTCTCAAATAGGCAAAGATTAGAGCTGGTCACTCCAGCTCTTCCTCGGACGTCCCGCACGTCTCCGTACCCTCGGCTTATAGTTCCATAGCTGTTTGGGGATGCGGCAGTCATGCATTCAGCAAAGATGTTCTCACCAATTCAGCCGATACTGGGCGATCCTGTCGAGTATACTCATAATATTCAGTTCCTGCCGTATATCTGTGTTTCTTCTATGATCATGGAGAGTATACCCTGCCACGTGCCTGAGAAATCTCATTTCAGCCGCTTGGATGCGACTGACCTGGCCTTTCGTTAATGTCCAATTATCAGACCCATAAAGAGTGTGGGAAGAGCCTTGTAGAACTTCAGGCGCTTTCCTTTACTTGCTGACTTATGGGTTCGCCTAATGGTTTCGTACATAAGGTCGAACTTATGCAACTTATTCACAAAGTCCTTGCTGGCATTTTAAGACACACTGTACCCCAGTTATTCAAAATTGCTAACTTGTACCAGGACTTATAAACTCGTAAGTACACTAGTCATAGACAGAACGTAACCAAAGGATTATTTCTTTGTTACTACTTCATCAAGAAGAAGACATGCCTTAGAAAAAACAGCTTCACTACTTATTTTTAATTAAGAAAGTGGTGTTAGTGGTTATAATCACAAACAGAATTATCACTGTTGCACACCACTATAGAAAAATTATTCCGATTAGCGCTTTCAAGCTTCTCAGCTCATCGTCAGATCGGAAATAACAAAAAAAGATAAAACCAAACCCTCCACACCCCCGCAAACAAGCTACAATTCAAATGTCCCTTCCCAACCTCCGAGCCCTGTCACTCCCATCTGTACAGTTATATATTTTTCTAGCACATTCCTTGTGTTTATGTGTTGTGAGTGTGTGTGTGTGTGTGCGCGCGCGCGTGTGCTTTTTAAAATCGTAACGATGTAACGGCTTTCTCATTCACACTTGTGGGCGCGGTCACTCACCCTTATTTCAAAAACATCCATATAGGCCTATGCAATTTAATTCTTAATGTTATCTATCCGTCCTCTATCTTTTACTTTTTAATTAAATTATAAAATATTTCTTCATTATCAAATTTAGTTTTAGTATTCAATAAATTGTCGAACCCCTTTTTCTCTTCCTTTCAATATTTCTAACTCCTCCCTAAGCTTCGTTTCAAGTATGTTATTTACTACTTTTAAATTTCATAGTCTTCCAAAGGATTAACAAAATTACCGTTCTCTTCTATGAAATGTCTTGCATCTAACAAATTCGTTGTTCTATTACCTTCCCCACGTTTGTGGTCAGGCAACCTGCATACGAATTTCCGTCCTGTCTTACGTAGGTACACTTTGTTGCAGTCATTTCAATATTAATTTATAAATTCCGCTTCCCTGTAATACTGGGATTTTTTCTAAATTTTATTCCTTATCTTATCAAATAACGTTTCACATTTTTTAATAGCTACATCAATTCCGTATTTATTGAAACATTTTATAATTTTTCTAGTGTGTGATCCTATGTATGTTAATGACCCTGCATAATTCTTTTGTTCTGGTTCTATTTTAGCTTTTTGTATGTTAATACTTTTCATAACTTTATCCACTACGTTATTACCCCTTACAATTCCCTTTATCGTTTTTAACCCCCTATCTTTTGTTTCTGTCTCTTTTAAACATTTCTGAGCTCTATAACGAAATGAATAGATTTCATTTTCATTCAATTCAATTTCATAAAATTAAAGATAGGAAAATCTATAAGGTCTACGTATTGACCTTTGAAAATAAAACAAGTAAACTGTATAGACTTCGGAAAGTTTACTTTCATTTTCTATAGCTTGAAGCAAATTAATTAAAGAGTTTACTTAATCAGGATACAAGTAATTATATATAAATGGGTAGCTGAAAGTACTCACTGGTGTATTTAAGAATTTAGTTCATGTACTGTGTAGCAAAATCATAATTAATGTGTACGTTCGTTATAATTAACTCATTCTGAAGATCGTCATTTTAATACAAACTGTAGATTGATTCCACCAAATATCGAGATATACGTATAAAAACTGTTGGACACTTCTGACCTTGTTAAATCCTAAAGGCTCTACCACTGTGAAGTTTCTCATTACCCGGTAAGTATATATGATCGTTACACTTCATTATCTCTTGCAATTGTAAATTAAGATCCTTTTCTTATACCTCTCTACTCTCTAGTTCCCATGCGTAAGATTTCTGTATTATGAGTATTTTTATACGCCCCTATATGTCTGATATTCCTTTTAGTCTATGAATTTAAAAAGAGGCCAAATAAACATAACGAAGTTAACTAGTAATACTTTAGGTTTTGTTGCATTTCATAATATCGTCTCTATTGAAACGTGTTTTAGGTTTGAGAAACTGCTAAATGTACGTTTAAAGTATAATCCTGAAAATAATAATAATATTGTATTAACAAGATAATAAGTTATATAACATTTTATACTTCCACGTATATTTACTTCCAAGTAAATCTTTCCCCTTACAGGACGTGTTGCAAATATAGTTAGTAAATACAGATATATTTTATACTTTTAAAAGTTTCTAACAAATATATATTTTTCGGGCTTTCTTACGAGTATTAATGAAGCAAGTATGTCTATCTGCAATTGATGGGTCATTCACAAGACGTTATCTGTAACATAAAACGAATGCCATTTCTATATTTTTATATAGTTACATTTTATAACACATTATTTAAAGTACTATAAATTATTTATGTCATCATCATCATCATCATCATCGTCGTCGTCATCATCATCATCATCATCATCATCATCATCATCACCACCACCACCACCACCACCACCACCACCACCACCACCACCACCACCACCACCACCACCATCATCATCAACAACGTCTTCGTCATCATCGTCATCATCGTTACTACCAACACCAACAACAAAACAACATTAATACATCACAATACATTTTTCAGTGACGTCGATTAGAGGACAATCCGCCTAGAATATCAGTGTATCAAACACTTACGTGATTGGTGACCGATGTCGTCACTGCAGTATTTAATGTGAGAGGCATAACACAACCCCCAGTTATAAACATGTCACAAACAGTGACTGCCATTAGCAAAGTGACTTCTCATTTTATGACTACACTGAGAAAACGTGCGAAGCACAAAGTGCTGACGATTAACGACTGTCTCAAAGTGATAACGTCTGTCTCACCGATCATCGTATGGTACAGTGGTAAAAACAAAATTACAGACGCTAATTAAGTCACTAATCACCAGCTTTAATTTATCACAAATAACAGTTTGTAATCAGCAAGTTATTCAACAAGATTTTACTCGTACAATAATTTAAGTAAATTGTTCACATAAATAATAATGTCAACAAATAGAGTTTCGCACCAATTTGACTTTTTACTAATACCACTTGAGACGCACTGAGTAAATCGCCCGACATAAAACTGACTTCCAAGTGGTAGGTGATGGCTATTTATAGTCTGCAGGGTTTCATAATATGGGTCCTTAACAAGCACTCGAAAATTCTAGATGATACATCAGCGCGGCCTTGGCAGAAACACGCATCGTCTGGGATAGTTGCAAAGCTTGTAGAACGACACTATCGACTGTACGAGAATGTTCCGTATTACGTAACACTGTCTTGATTGTGGACGCATGATAAGTGGCACGTAATTGTCTTTCCTCTCAAATTAGTAATATGTAAGCACACAAACATTACAGCTGGGCTCTGCTGAGATAGCCGAGAGACACGTACAACGACTCACTCCATTGTTCGTTACAAAGTTTGTTGTTAATGATTCAACTTTTTGTTAAGTATGCAAAAGCGTCTAAGTAACGAAATAAAGGTGTATACATGTTATGTGCCCAATATATATAAAGAAATCTCTAATTCAGTTCAAACTCCACATGCTATAAGGCAAAATTCAGATATAAAAATATGAAGGAAATTTGTCTTATCAAGAAAACCTGATAACCCTATTTTTATTGCCTAAAAGAATATTACATTGGTTAACTTTAGGAATATTTTCAGTCGGGCGTAAATTGTGTCAATATGGAATCTATAATAGATGGTAATTGAAAATACGACAGGTTAGTTATTTTCAAAACGTCAGTTGTGACCATAAAAAGTGTCAATCAGTTAAACACCTGGGTAGTGGAGTTAAAATGAATCCACACTCCACAACACAGTCTAGAACAGCAAAATAAATAAAACATTTTAAAATTTAAGTGCCATCTAAAATGAAGAAAATTTATCCAATAGGCCTA
This sequence comes from Magicicada septendecula, assembly GCA_034769895.1. Lineage (NCBI taxonomy): Eukaryota > Metazoa > Arthropoda > Insecta > Hemiptera > Cicadidae > Magicicada > Magicicada septendecula. Next base: position 398,529,149 of record CM068369.1, on the reverse strand, counting down.
CAAAGAGAAAGTTTAATGGGTGTTTTATTAACGGGTGACTGTGAATTATGGACCATTTGTAAAAGGCAAAAATGAACAGTTCAATACTTAGAAGATATCATACTGAAAAATAATTCAGCTGATATAGAAATTGGGATGCAATTAGAAATTATAAAGTTAGGAGAGAAATAAAAAAAGAATTTATGGAATATGAAACACTACAATAAAATTGAGGCAGTTAATCAGATACAATTGTTTTCTCACTAAATTGAAAGGGACAGACAGAGGTAGGAAAGTGAATGGTAGTTGAAGGAATAGTTCAGGGATATATTAAATTCCAAATAGTTGTAAATAAAATGTTATCGACCAGGCAGAGTAAAACCTACAGTATGGTTATTTACCACTCTAAATATTGACAAAATTAGAAGATTCTGTTAGAAGAATATCTATAATATTAGAATTAATCAATCACTTTTTAAGATTCTGCTGTGCCTAGATTTTATGTTTCTGTCTTACCTACAATTTAATTCAACAAACAAACAAACCCTAAGTATTTGTTATGGCAATGACATATTGTTTTTAAAATTTGTAATAACACAATGTCTTCTCTCGGTACTTCTAAGACGCTGAATTTCGGCTGTGTACGAAAACAGGTAAATAAAGTCTGTGATCCTTCTAAAACTTAGTTACACACGAAACTGAATAAACAACCTAAGTAAAGTTAGAAGAGTAAAAGTTAAAGGGACATCGAAACCTTATTAGAGTGTGTATCCAACCGTAAACTTAAGCCTTCCTTCTCTCACTCTAAGTTATTTTCAGGAACTTCACAGACTCTGATCAAACAGATTTATTGTTTACGAAGGAAACAATGGTAAATATATTTTATATAAACGTTTTTATTTTACTGAAACATGGATAATAATGTCTTTAAAAAATTATTTTTTTAATTCTGTGCCTTGAAAGCTTTGAGTAGTGCACTAATAGCAATTACCAATAGGTAAATACTTTTAGATATTATAATGTCAGCGTTTCATAAAGAGCAGAGAAGGTTTATAAAGAGTTTCATACATGCTAGAAGGTTTTAGAGTCATTCCAGCTAACTGAAAATGCGGGCTATACGTATATTGTGCGTGTGTGTGTGTGTGCGTGTGCGCGCGCGCACGTGTGTGTCGCGTTGTTGTTTTATAGAGTATTATCCCGCGTATTAGGATTTCGTTGGCGCTGGAGAGGGCTGTTTCTGTTGCTCTGTTTCGGCTTAATCTCGAAGCCTTGATTGTCACAGGATGGGGGAAACAATAGTGTAGTATTTACGTTATGGACAGAGTTGCTGGGTTTCTGTGTGGTTGATGGGCTACGTGATGAGATTTGAAGGCGACTGATCGGTTCCTCGTCTTCATCTCAGTGTATTGCAGTGTAAGGTTGGTATGTTTGATATTGTGTTGGTGTAACATTTTTTCTACTCTGAGTGTATCTGCTTTTGGTTAGCAGTTCTCCAGGTGCAGGTTTGTTTAAGGGAAGTTCGTCGTCTCGTTTGTAGTAAGACGTTTAAATAAATGTCTCCAGTCACCTTCAGACAGATTCCTTCAAACAAAATCTAAAAAAAAAAAATCATTATTATTAAAAGAAAAGCGACTCTGTACGTTTACTAGTCACCTAGCTTAGTGGAAAACTGTTATTTAGTGCTAATGTTATCCCATAAATATAAACGATAATATATATTACTGCACAGTAGTTAATATTGCAGCACGATTTACTTTGCACGCTATTTTGCATCTATTACTGCGGGTGAACTTCATTTTAATACGATGTTGGTATAAGTAAAGTATTAAGGCAATGTACTGATGTTAAGCCGTTATACGTATGTTACAAATACTTATGTTATATATAAGCTGTATAAGTATAACAATTTTTATAAAATCGCTTATATTCATGTACAAGTATTTGAAATGTACTCTAACTATATATGAATATATTTTAATTAAAAACATAAAACATACAAACAGTAAACTCGTAAGTCCGTCTTTTAGTAGAATTTCAAGAATTAATTACATAAACGTTTGTGTTTTTTGCTGTGATTTCGTAGATCACAATGCTGAAAATTATTCCATTAATTTAAAAATACCTTTTTTTTAATTTTATGCAGTTATAATATTTGCAGAGAATATAGACATAGTATTGGAGGAGCTCGAATTGTCTTGTTATTTATGAGACATATTTTCATATAAATAAAACGCAGGAGGCGGTGTTAGACATACAAAAATCTTGTCTCGCCATCTGCGTCATTACTAAGAGAATTGTTGCTAAACGCAACGCTATACACATACACTAACACACATGGCTTGTGTTAGAGGAAACTATGTTGTTGACCATGGAATTTGATTAAAGATTCCGATGATGGAACGTTCGTTCTTATACCCGTTCAAAGTACCCGTAACACACTAACTTTGAACGTACACATTACTGTCTGCAGAGCAGCGTTATCCCAAACTGTGTGTCGCGGCAGGGTGTGCCGTGAAACTTTGGAAACACAATACAAATATTAAAATAAAATACAGAACAAACTTCAATCTTGGAAGACTTTTTCTTCCATTATTTTGTAAATTAAGAAAATTCAAATAAAAGATATGTAAGAAAATCTGTTTCAATGGCTTTTTGTAAGTTTATAAGTCACAAAAAACTAAGTTTGCTGATAAATTTGAGTTGCAGTTGGAAAAGTTCACTGACATAACTGAGGAACCATAAGTAGTTCTGAGGTAAGTAACATTCATTATTATAGTATATTACGCTGCAGTGTGATTTTAAACACATCGCGGAAAGGAACTGGACGTTAAAGGGGTGGTATGTAGAGCGAAGTAGTGTTCCGCGGCTTCTGGCTATTTATTTGTAGTGTGCCGTGGGCTAAAGATGTTTAGGAAACGCTGCTGTAGAGAGTTTGTAACAGCGGTGTAGCTTGTGTTGGAGCGGTTTGAAGCGCTGCAGGTATGCTACATGATATTAACAGGCCATTCGTGTGTTCTTAAGTGATTTAGTGGTTAGTTAATGTATAAAGAATATTGTAAGTAGTTGAGTGGTGAGACCAATTATAGATCTAAAAGCAAGTTTGATAAAGTCTGATGTTACACTGTCTCTGCTACCAATGTGAGTCTACCGTCCTCCCCATAATTTATCTTATTGTCTCAGAGGGTCAGAAACAATATTTATAATTCTGAGAGAAGAAGAAGCATGATTACTAATAACACTATGAATCAGTGTCTCCATTTAACATACAATGTATGGAATATGTCAACTTTTGCTTTCTCAACTAATAGAGCTTTTAAGATAAAATACATAAGAACATTTGTAGCTAATGTTTTATAGCTCTTTCTTGAACGGAATATGAATTTACGTATTACTTATACTGGACTACGTTAAATTAAAGGATCATTTTTCTAGTTATGCTCTGCCATTAATATTTTTTTGGGGATAGAAAATATTGTTACGCAATTACGCAACCTTCTCGTACAATCGAGAGTGTAGTTAAATACGCTTCTCGGCTCTCCCAGGGTGCCTCATCTGTAACAAGGCACTTAAGTAACACTCAAATAATTTCCAGAATGTTCAAGACCACTTGTAAATACTCATTATGAGGCATCCTGCAGTAAGGATGGAAAGTTATTCTCTAACTTTGCGCGACCTATAAAACCAAGAGTGTCTGCCTTAGTCAGTCAGTTATGTTGAGTGATATCTTTAGTGCGCATCGAGTTATTGTTGAAGACTAATGGAAAGTGTTTACTGTGTTATAATTAGTGTGGAACTCTATTACTTGACATTACTATTGCGTGTGGACAAATTTAACTTGAATTATCGTACGAATTGATTAAAAATAATTAATTGTGATTAATTAAAGCTGGTAATTAGTGACTTCATTGGTGCCTATATTTGTTTGCATTGTGCCACATGATGATCAGTGAGGCCGTCGTAACAGTGGTGTCAGCAGTGGATAGAACCGTTAACAGTCGAAACAGTGGACACTTTGTACAAGACTAGTATAAGTTGTAATTAATCTATAAACGATGGATACCAGTCAGATGACGGAAACTTTCCAAGCGCTGCTGTTGCAGACAGAGAAACAACGCCGATAAGAGGCAAAAGAAGCAGAAAAACGACAGGATGAGAAAGCGGAAAAGAGACGGAAAACCCTTTTGATGGAAACAAAGGAACGAGAGAATACACTAATTTTGGAATTGGCAGAACGACAAGACGAGAAACGTAAGCAGGAGGCAGAGGATCGGAATAGTGAAACAGGTGACATCTAAGCGCTGATGCAGGAGCAAAAAAAGATGCAACAACATTCCCCTTCATATATCTGGGTCTGTTACGAGGTGAGCTGAAGAAACAAGTTACTAGAATATCGGAGGTACAAGAGTCAGTGACATTAAAAATAGCTGAAGTAGAAAAATCTGTCTCGAGTGTAGAAGAATCGATGTCTACAAAAATATTTGTCAAATTAAATATCTGCATTAGAAGCCTCGATTGTAAACAGACGAAAACAAATTAAAAGTATAAGAGAATATATAACCGTGCGTTTCAAAACAAATTTCTGAAAAGACCGTACCAATGGTAAAGACAGAAAAGATACAGAAAATAAGACAATAGGAGCAGTCACTTTGCCTGCAATTGGGGCAGTTCATGTCAAGGCCCCAACCTTTGATGAAAACACTCATTGGACGACGTATCTTTGGGAATTTGAAGCCGCTACTAACGTATATAATTGGACGGGGAAAGACAATGCAGTTTCTTGCTTTAATGGAACCTGCGACAGAACTACTACAGAAAGTGCCACCTGATACCATGAACACCTATGCCGAATTGATAAAGCTTTAGAATTACTGCATGGTGATAAACATTTGCGATATGTGTACTACGCTCAGTTGAGAACAAGGCGATAGCATTCCGGGGAGAATCTTCGATAGTTTGAAGCAAGTATCGACCGACTAATTAGACTGACCTATCCTGTCTATTAGAAGCACCAGAAGAAATCTGAATGAGGTTTTACAGTGGAGATATTCATTGATGGCGTCGGAGATTGTGAACTTCAGCAAGTGTTAAGAATGGCAAAACACCGAAATTGATCAGAAGCATTGTTTACGCTCTCGAGTTTGAAATTGCCAAGTCAGCGTCCCGCTGCATTTATGGGTTGACGTTATCACACTGTATTTAGAAGATCCCAGTATCACATGGCCGTTACGATGGGTGCAGAAAAACAATGTTGCCGGACAAATAATTCAAATGTTCAAGAGCGACACAAAAATTTGATCGATTTGAAAAACAAGACCGAAGTGTTCAACTGTGGGAAACGAGGTCATCTACAGGTAGACTGTTGGAAGAACAAAATACCGAGAGAAGAGAAGAGAGTGATTGCACCAATTGTTGAAGATGAAGTTACACTAGAAGGCGTTCAGGAGAACCAAACAGACTTGAGCCAGCTAATGGCGTATAAGTCTTTAGTACATAGTGCAACAGAAGTGATTCTAGAAAAACTAGTGGTTGAGCGGGAGACTCGTATTCCTGGGGACTTGATGTTCGGATTACACGAGACTGAATTTGAAGAGCAGGAATATTATACTTCGCTAGTAGACCAACTACATAGGTCGCCTGGCCAAGTATTACTTCAGAGGTGCTTTGCCAGTTCGGGATAAACAGGCTTAAGGAGTGGGAAGTATAATGAAAACCCTATCAAACAGCTGAGAGCGTCCTCCACCCGACCCTCTACTAGTCGAGCTGGTGTAGCCCCATCAAGGCCGCACTCAAGTACGTTACAGGGTGTTCAAGAACATTCGAGACAAGCATTAAACTGGAGCGCAGTAAGGATGGAAAATTACTTCTCAAACACCTGTGCTACCTATAAAAGGGACAGAGGCTAGCTTTGTCAGTCAGCTGTGTTGAGCGATTCCTTTAGGGCGAATCAAGTGGTTGTCAAATTATTTTGAGAAATGATTACTGTGTTATATATACTGCGAAACTCTATTACTTGACATTATTATTGCGTGTGTACAAATTTAACTTGAATTGTTGTACGAGACTGTGTTTTGATTCCAAACTATTAATTGTGATTAATTAAAGCTGGTGTTTAGTAACTTCATTGGTGTCTGTATTTTGTTTTCCACTGTGCCATACGACGATCAGTGAGATTTTCGTAACAATTTGAAAAATTAATAAATGTTTATAGAAACAAAAATTACTGTATAAATCTATATAACAAATAAAATAAAAAGTTAGTAATTAAAATTATTATATTAATATCTTGCCTATATAATTTTTGCCTACAGTTTATAGAGTCTATTATGTTTTACTTATTACAAAAATTCTTGGTATACAGAGTAGATCATAAGTCGCTTGACAAATATGCATTTTCTACAATTTCTGGTGATAAAATGTTTCTTTGATTTAGTTATTTCGTTATAGACTCGACTCAACATTTCCATGGAAAAGCTTTGCTTTTACTCCATATCCCTCCATCGATGGGAGGAGAAAAGTAGTCATGGAAGAAAATTATGTATGTTAATATTTCTTCTTCTTCTTCTTCTTCTTCTTCTTCTTCTTCTTCTTCTTCTTCTTCTTCTTCTTCTTCTTCTTCTTCTTCTTCTTCTTCTTCTTCTTCTTCTTCTTCTTCTTCTTCTTCTTCTTCTTCTTCTTCTTCTCATTATTATTATTATTATTATTAACAACATCATTACTTTATTAATATTATTACTATTATGTACAAAAAGTCTGAATATCTATTTGTCATGTTACTACGGCTGCAAGAATACAAAATTCAGTTATGAACTGAGTAAAAGAATTATGACTTAATGTGACTTGCATTCCTTAAGTCAATTACCATTTCAAACAGATCCTTATTATTATTAATTAATAAAAATTATATAAATATAAACTGTTTTTTACGAAATTGTATTTTCTTTTTTGAATAAGAAATATAGTTGTGAAGTAAGAGACACGAATAATAAGAGGCACTAGTGTAAACATATGTGAACATACCATCGTGCACTGAATACAAACAGTTGCTACTTATTACACAACTGATTTACTAAAGTATTCCCGAAAGCCTGAAAGAGTCATTTTTGCTTTCCATGGTTTGCTTTACTGTTTGCACCTTAGTAGAAGTGTTAGTTACAAATATTGCCAATATTTAAAACGAAGTCACCGTTTATTTTAGTGTTCTTTTCTTCATTGTAACGATTATTTAACAAGTCTATGTCCGCACTGTAAGTTTAAAAATTTTACGATTTATTTTGTTTGTTGAATGACGCTGCGCCACAATTCTCTATCCTAAAAGTACAATAATGTCACTTACAAATAGGTAACAGTACAATTATCCACACAAATTAAAATAATCTGTCAATAAATGCCACAGGTAACAACATATTCGAATTGAAATGGTACCTATTACGCCATTCTTATGTCAAACGTAATCACCCGTCCTCTACTTAAGGCGTAAGCAAAAACGGAGTATTTATATTTGAATGCCATACTTTTTTTCACTACTTAGGGCTTTGAAACTTGTAAACCTACTTCCTAATATTACTGATGTATATAAAATATGTACTGTTAAAGTAAACAAGGAAAAACATAGAATAAATACGTTGGACTTTTACCCCCTCCTCTCAGTTACAACCACAAACAAAAAGTACTCTTCCGTCAGAAGCAAACCTTTGAAATTTGACTAAAGTTGCTCATTAAGCTGTATCAAGATTTATGCAGTAAAAAAGATGTTTCCTTACCTGTTTTTCTTTAAACAGCATAAATTATCCAAAACAAAATTTAAAAATAACTTTTCTTTGACATCCAAAACTTTGGTAATTGTACTGTATATCTTTCTTGTTACAAGGAATAAAAAAATCTTGATCACAAAGGGAAGATAATGTTTACTACACTATAGCTCTTCGCTATACTTTGGAACTCGATGTTACATCTACTCAGTTATTTGTACATGGATTAAGATAATGTATTTAAATAAACATTTGATTAGTTGAATAAGGACGAGAAAGTTTTAATACAAACAGAAATTCAAATTGTATTTAGAATTAATTTTGGAAAACTGAAATTCCATAAAATCAAAATGAAATTTATTTGGATAGATTATGGTGATATATTACCAAAAACCCCCAAAAAAAACATCGTCAACTTCTGCATTATACGGATTATTAGGTTGCTGCATGTTCCGACTTCGTATTTCATTTCATTTTCTGCGTGGTCGCCCTAGACTCCTTTTGCCTAATGGGGCATAGCATATCACTTGCTTAATTAGTCATTCATTTCTAAGTTATTTCTCTACTGCTATCTATTTGATGGGTTTTGTCGTTCAGAACATATGTATCCAAATGTTCTCTTTTATTGGAAAGTGATACTCGTTTCCGCATAAAGAACGTGTTCAGTCATTGTTGTGCCTAATTAGTCTGTGTGAAGTTTCATTGGGTTCCTAATCATTTCATTGATCCTGTGTATGCTTGGAATGCTTAAAAACTTGAGAATCCCGCTGTGTGGAAAGTGAAACCTGTGATTCGATTTCTTAATGCAAGAAATATGCGACCGTGTGAGATTACCGTCAGATCAATGAAGTGTAGGGCCATGCGACGGATGGATCATCAGTACGGTGATGGTGTCGCAGTTTTAGTGAAGGGACAGAGAACGTTGTCGAAGAACGAACAGGTCGTCCTTCCGTCATTACACGTGATTTGTTGCGTCAAGTTGACGAATTGGTAAAACGGGATCGGCGTGCCACGCTCAATGAAATAAGTGAAAAAATTTTCATTTGTTTCTCGCACTGTTATACATGAAATTGTCATAAACACAAAAAAAAGTATGGGGCCTGCATTATCTTTTTCGGATCATTACTCGAAATACGGATATCAGTTCGTGACACACATCGTAACAGGAGACAAACGTAGATTTCGTATACTACGCCAGAGACTAAACGTCAGCCTATGGAATAGCATCACCCGTGTTCAACATCATCACCATCACCTTCAAGGATTAAACCAAGGGTGGTTTGTTCCGGTCTCAAACAGGCAAAGATTAGAGCTGGTCGCTCTAGCGCTTCCTCGGACGTCCCACACCTCTCCTTTCCCTTCCGCTTATACTTCCACAGTCGTCTGGGGATGTGGAAATCATCTATTCGCAAAGATGTTGCCACTAATTCAGCCGCTACTGGGCAATCTTGTCGAGTGTACTAATAATATTCAGGTCCTGCCGCATGTCTGCGTTTCTTCTATGATCACGGAGAGTATACCCTGCCACGTGCCTGAGAAATCTCATTTTAGGCGCTTGTATGCGAATGGTCGTTCGTTAAAGTCCAATTCTAAGACCCATAAAGAAGTGGGGAAAGGCCATTACCTTGTAGAATTTTAGACGCATTCTTTACTTGCTGAATTCGTTCAACATCGAAAGAAAAAAAATTCAGGCAGGTAGGCAAGCCGGCATGGTACGGTTTTCTGGGACCGAAAAGGCCCACTTTCCGGCGTATGGAGACACAATAAGTACTGACACATATTGCAAAATTAAAAAAAACTGGTCATTCAAACTCGCAGGAGGGCCTAGTGTTTAGTGGCATTTTGTTTCTTCATGACAATGCACGGCTTCGTGTTGCGGCCGCAACAAAAGAGTTGCTGGCAAAATTTAAGTAAGTTAAATAATTAAATAAAGAAGGCAACTATGTAGGAAAGGAGATTAAGGTTATTTTATGATAAATAGAAAGTTACTTTAAACATTTTTTTCGTTAATTTCTTTTATTATAAAACGGGTATTACTTTCCGGACGACCCTCCTATAGAGATTCGGATGTACTTACATAAACTACAAACGTATAATATAAAAGCATACTAAATATATACGTTTATTAGAATTACGCAGAGAAATCTATGAAACACAAATGGAAAAACAAATACCTTCATATCATAAGATTGAAGTACCGTACTGGGAGACTTCACAAGATACCTGATTACCTTAGTAGGTATATTTTCATTAGCTGACTGTAATGTTTCGTATTCTATTTCTTCTTGTTACAACGCAGACAAAAATCAAATTATGAAATGACGAAAACTCTTCAGGTGGAGTTAAGCAATAAGTTGTTAAATATGTGGCTTATATCATTTGCTAATACGTAGAACACTTCTTTGTACAATCGCTTAATTTCTACATGTAAGAAAAATACAATTTTATAGAGCGTATTATTGTCAGCACTGCGTTAAATATTTAAGTAGTAATTGTAGTCTACAACGTATACTTACAGTAACTTTAGTACATCTAGTTAAGGTGGTAAATTTTATATATTATCTGAATATATGAATTGCTCCGCCCAACAACGTTGCAAGTGCCAAAAATAAAATACAATTTTTTAAAAAACGATAAAAACTGTTTTTCATGTGTTGTATATATCTTTTGGCTATCTTTTTTAGCCGTAATGTGTTGTAACAATTTCGAAAAGAGTATTTTATAGTCCCACACGATTGTCGTTCACCTATTTAAAGAAATGTATAAAAAACTGCTCCTTATAGAGCAACAACGTTGTAGGCGCCTGTTGGTTACAATGTTGTTGCACATCGTTCCTATTGATTAAATTATTTGAAACAAGCGGTAAAATGATTATAATTTTACTTAAGCATATATTTCTTTAATGAAACTTACACACACACACACACACACACACACACACACAAAATTTCACTTAACAGAATAACTTTTTTGAGAAAATGAGTATAAACATTTTAACCTGGTCATTACAAAAAAATTAAGACATTAAAGTATATAAGTAAGTAAGTTCGAAACAATGTTTATTCACCTCGAAGGTTATTATAAAATTCAACAAATTTCTCAGGAATATATCTGCGCATATCTTCCAAGTCAGTTTTCTTGACCTGTTTAATTGAAAGGCCCTCGCCATACAAGTTGCAAAATCGCGCTACTTTAACTGGTGGAAAGTTTCTCTTGCCCCTTCCCTGAGCTTTATTAGCAATGCTATGTTTCCCACGGCGTTAGCACATTGTGTGAAGTTCTGCTGCGTAATGTTGTAGGGTCATCACAAGCTATTTGATACCAGACCTGTTCTGTAATCTTATTGCTCCCTTTACGCAGAGAATGTTCAACAAAACTCAAATCCTTGAAGTCGTCTGTTCCCATAACACACACTTCAAACCTGCTGGGACTGGCATTGGCAATTACCTCTACCCAGTGCATAGGGACGTACACTTTACCCCTGTTTTTGCTTTCTCGATGACAGCGAAATCGCGGTCACATGGGAGGAAGCTATGACCAGTAGTCGTACACTTTTGTTCTACTGATGAAAAGTATTTTCCCACCACTAGATGCTGCATTAGGGCAAACATCTGCCAGTTATTATTCTGACCAATATATTGTTATAATAACGAGGTCTTCGCTTCTCTCTGTTATACTATTATATTTTAATCCTTGATTTTATGTTGTTCTTTTTCTGTAACCTAGTTGTTGCTAAAATTTGGTTCTTTAATTTTTCTTGTTTATTTATAGTTAATTACGTTGAAATCACTTACCTAATTAAAGCCTCAAACGTTGGTCGCCAATTTGTAAATAGACGAAGTCGTACCCGTTTAAGCCCCTAATTGCTGGTGCCCATTTATAATAAAACAAGTATGCTTCTGTTAAAACGTGGTTATTATTAATTCTGTTGAATGTTGGTTAAATAAAATAATTTGTTTATTGTATTGTTCGGGTTCACTGAGTTCGTATTTGAATTTTGACGTTCACACGTTGCTAAGACGAACCGATTTGTGTGTTTTCTCACTGAAAATATAAGTATTCTGTTATACAGTTACTTACTTGTAATGGTGTTTTAATAGTAAAGCTGATGAGTATTAATGGTCAAAAAGTTTAAAATTATTTAAACCCACTTGTTACCGCCACCACTGCTGCCAACCATGGATGGTGTCCACCTAAGCTGCAACGTCTTAGTCTAGTAAAATAATCAGTCAAAACTCTTGGATGGATTATGAATTAATTTTATTCTTCGTACTCATCTTTGAATTATCATTAAAATACAATAATATTGTTTATCTTCCTTTAATTCAAGGTTACTGGTGGACTCTTTAAAATTATTATATCCCAGGGTTACAAGTCTGACTCAAATTGTTCGTCGCTTTGGACGCTAAGAATTTCGTTAAATTATTTAATAAATAATGCAGGTTCTTTAAGACTGCAAGATACAAGCAAACTAAAACAATGCACTACTATCATGGTTTAGTAGTAGGAGAGTGATAACATTATTAAAATTCCTTAACGAATAACATAAAATGTGAACATGTGATTATTATTGATATTTGAGGTTAAACTAGTTTCATTGTGTTGCGTCTTAGAAGCTCTTGAGTTGTTCATAGGAACGCTATTGGAGTTGCTGGTTTGTGATGAAATAATTGAGTGGGCTGTATAATGTTTCAGAAAATAATGGTTTATTGAGTCAAGGCGACATATTTGATTTCTTATTAAAATTTAGATTGAAATAATTGATTGATTGCTGAAGCGTGCAGATTTCAACACGGCATGAGTGCCGGAGAATTGAATAGAAGTAAAGCGGGGGCATGCATTGCAACCCGAAAGCCTAGATGGCCTAACTAAATAGTCGCATGGTGTCCATGCTAATAGAATTAAAAGTACTGAAAAAAGAACGGTATGTAGCCGCTGCGGCGAGTGAGAACGAGTGATCAGCTCCGAGTCTATAGTAGAACTAATTTAATTTTGTCTGTAGTCAGCCGGTCTGAATCTCGGCTGGCGATAACAAGAATAAACGTGACGTCATCTGCACGCTTCGCAACCTAGCATTCAGATTACAAAGTACACATGGGTACAAAGTTTGTCCATACTGCCCGCACAAAATCGGGGCGATTTTGTAACTTAATTAACTGTGAAATTACATGGTAATTTACATTACATGATGATAAATTCAATAATAAATAATCATTACTAATAACGACATAAAAATGGACATGTATGAGAAAAGCGCATTAAAAATTCAGAAAATTGATAGTAGATATCAATATGATTAACATATTAATCCATGTGCTGATTACAAAATACATAATGATATACATTACATAGTTATTTACGTTACGTTACACGGTAACAGAACAACAATAATAAAATTCCATGACATACAAACATGGCAATGCTACATGAGAATACAACAATTAGGTATAATAATTAGTAGTACATAAGAATAAAATAATGATCACAAAAAATTCAAAAATACAAAACTATGGAGTAAGTACAATTGTTAAAAACATAATAATTGATACAATAATAATACAATAATGCCCAACAAATTAAAAAATACACAACCATAGAGTAAGTACAATTGTGAAAAACATAATAATTGATACAATAATAATATAACAATGCCCAAAACTCAAAAATACACAAAAACAGGATTGTGATACACAATATCACAATACAAATAATAATAGTGTATTAATCATAACAATACAATTGATGTGATCGCCCCGGGAATGCCCCGGGCGTGAAGTAGGGTAATGTGATAAAGTTCACAGTCCTGATACGTGTCACATGAGGCTTATGCGACTAATCCAGTGCCACCGAAAGTGGGCATAACTTATGAATGGGTCGACGTAGAACACCAAGTGATGTGCGAACGTCCGCGACGCGCACTATTGAGTCCTGACCCGAGTAAACATTCGTGACTACCCCGCGTTACCACTGAAGAGGGGGGGAATTGTCATCTAGAATAAGGACTAGTTGTCCGGGAGTCTAATTCTTAGACGTACTGCGCCATTTGTTGCGCTGTTGCAACTGGTGCAGGTAGTCTTTGACCACCTGTTCCAAATGGATTGGGTGAATCTTTGGAGCAGTTGCCAACTGCCCAAACGAGTAATATTGATTTGTGAATAGTCAGGTTCAGGGAGAGCAGTGAGAGGAGAACCAACCAGGAAATGGGATGGAGTTAAAGGTTCGGGGTCCCTAGAGTCACTGGATATTGCGAACAAGGGGCGTGAGTTAAGGCAAGTCTCTATCTGGGTTAAAATGGTGTAATATTCCTGGAAGGTTAGAATGGTCGCGCCTACCACGCGTCGCAAGTGAAACTTTACACTTTTGACTCCGCTCTCCCACAGGCCGCCAAAATGCGGTGCTGAGGGAGGAATAAAGGACCAATTAATGCCTTGGGCACTGGCAAAACCCTGGACGGACTGCTCAAAACCCTTAAACTGTAAAAGTTTATATAATTCCTGAAGCGTGCTATTTGCATGGCGAAAATTTGATTCGTTGTCGGAAAATATTTATTCAGGGATACCTCTACGCGCAAGAAACCTTTTTAAGGCAGCTATAAAGGCGTCCGATGTCAGATCTGAGACAAGTTCCAAGTGAATGACCTTAGTAGTCATGCATATAAATAAGGCAATATAAGCCATGGAAGTTGATTTTGAACGTTGCCCACCATGACGAACAAATATCGGAACGGCATAGTCGACCGCCGATTGGGAAAACGGTTTAGCAGGCGTAACACGGGAGGGGGGTAATTGACCTAGTAGTTGGTTTGCGCCCCTAGCACGGAATCTAAAACAGGTGATACATTTATGTATCACCGAACGTATATAAGATTTGTCATTAAGTATCCAATATTTACGTCGTAGAAAGAACTGAGTCAATTGTACACCAGCGTGTAATAAACGAAGGTGCTCGCTTTGTATAATCAATTTACTTAGATGAGAGTGTGGGTGCAGTATAATTTGGTGTTTGCTCTCGTAATTGAGCTGAGACTGCTGAAGGCGTCCCCCTACGCGTAGTATTCCTGACTTGTCCAGAAAGGGGTGAAGTGAGAGAATTTTACTGTTATTGGGGATGCAGCGTTGTTCCTCAAGTTTGTTAATTTCGACTTCAAAATGCGACTTCTGGGACTGGCGAATAAAAACCAAAAGTGTACCATGTAACTCATGTGAGGTTAAAAAGGAAAGGTTCCTATCTTCTTTGGGAATCCTAGAGTTACGGATGAATCGACGACAATACGAAAACACGCGAATGAGCTTTGAGAGCGATGAGTAGTTCTCAACAACATAGTTAGATGCGGATAATGCGACAATAAATGCGGTTTGGACCTCTTAACGTTGTTCCTGCTCAAGATCAGGATGAGTGCATGGAGAATGGGCATCGAAGGCACAGATAGGCCATGATGATGACTCGTGGGATAACCAGGATGGACCATGCCACCATTGTGGGTGACTGTGTAACATCCGAGGGAGACAACCACGCGATAAAATATCGGCGGGGTTGTCCAATGACAATACATGATGCCAGGTGCCCCTTGTAGTGAGACGCTGTATCTCGGCAACACGGTTGGCAATGAATACCTTCCATCGCGAAGATTGCTGGTGGATCCAGTGTAAGGCTATCATTGAGTCCGAATAAAAATATAATTCGTCGAATTTGACATTCAAGGCCTCTATGACCTTGGAGGCTAACTGAGCCAACAATAGACATGCACGAAGTTCAAGTCTGGGTAGTGTTATCTGTTTCAATGGAGCAACTATAGATTTAGAACATAACAGGTTTGATGAGATGGCGTGGTTTGAATAGACCGTACGCACGTAAATACAACATGCGTAACCCTTTGCTGACGCGTCTGCAAAACCGTGGAGCTGAAATGCAATGATTTGCGAATTGTTTAAACTCTTTACCGACCTCGATATTTTAAAACAAGTGTCTGAAACCAGCTGAGAATAAAGTTCTAACCACTGATTAGATAATGAATCTGATAAGGGTTCGTCCCAACTTGTACCCGCTAACCACAATCGCTGCATAAAATGCTTACACCAAAATGTAACAGGGCCAATGAGACTCAAAGGGTCGTAAATTCCTGCGATGACTGATAATACACCTCTCTTGTTGACCACCCCGGGATTGGCATGTCTCTGGACACTATATAAAAAACTATCTTCGTCCATGTTCCATTGAATGCCTAACGTACGCACAGTTTGATTTTTACTAAAGTCGTGAGAGGAATGAGCTTGCGAAGTTATAATTGTCTGATCGTTGGAGAACCATTTGTGCAATGTAAAACCGTATTGGCTTAGTAACTCTGTGACGTCAGATTTCAGTTTGGATAGGATGTGAGCGTTGTCCGAACCGGTGATAAGATTGTCTACATAAAATTCGTTCGCGATAGCTGAACAAGCTATAGGGTATTGAGTTTTATTTTCCTTGGCTATTTGAGCCAGACACCTTGTAGCAAGGAATGACGCATTTGCAGTCCCATAGGTGACTGTCCTCAAAGCGTAATGTTGGAGTTCTCTATGGGGGGCATCGCGCCAGACAATGCGCTGCAAATTGGAATCCTTTGGATTAACTAAAATCTGCCGATACATCTTCTCAATGTCCGAAATGAGGACATATCGGTGAGTACGAAATCGAGCCATAATAGCGAACAGATCCTGTTGGACCGTGGGACCAACCAACAATGTGTCGTTCATGGACAAGTTGTTTCTTGTTTTGGCAGAGCCGTCGAAAACTACTCGCAATTTAGTTGTTATGCTTGAGCCTTTAAAGACCGAATGGTGCGGCAAGTAAAATGTATCTGACTGGTCTACCGATAAATCATACGCATCAAGTAAAGACATGTGACCAAGGTTTAAATATTCATGCATGAATGCGTTATAATCCTTGTGGAGAGCAGGGTTCTGTTTGAACTTGAGCTCTAACGATTGGAACCTGTGGATAGCGCCGGAGAGAGAATCACCTAAATGACAGTTATGTAACCTGCGTGGTAAGGATACCACAAACCTGCCATCCTTATTACGGACAGTATTCGATACAAAATGAGTCTCACAATCTTAATCCACAACGGAAGGAGTACGAATAGCAAGATCCTCTAACTTCCGAAAGTCCTTCAGTTGCGAGGAAATGGCGTTATCATCTTCACATAACATGAACGATGAATCCGGTTTTGTCATATCGACATTAAATGGTAAGTTACCTGCAAGAATGAATCCCAACTTAGTCTCCTGTATTATGGGGAAATATGGGCTACGAATAAATTTGACAGGTTCAATTAATTGCAAGTAATACTGAGCACCGAGCAATATATAGATTTGCGACGAAAAGTTCAGCTGCGGGTCAGCTAAAAATATGCCCTTTGGTAAGGTTAGAGAGGAGAGGTCAAATGATTCAGCAGGGAGATTATTAGTAATACTGGGAAGCACCGCGCAATGTATGTTCAAATTAAAATTTTTATAACGTGAATGCAATCTTACTCTGGTACTGAAATCAGCTTGAGATAAGGAATTGTTTATACCTTGATAAAAATTAGCTTGCGATCCTGAGTTCAACAAAATCCTAACTGAGTGCATCCTACCTGCTTGGTCAGTTGTCATGCAGACTGCGGTGGACAATAATATCAATCTGTTTGTTTGTAATTTTAACGAACACGGATTGTTACTTGACGAAGCGTTATTGCTAGGTATATGTATCATTGTGTGATGGCGTTTAGCGCACGTTCTGCAAGAGAATTTGGAGGGACAGTGAGCAAAGTCGTGGCCTGTGCGCATGCAGTTTAGGCAGAGTTTATTTTTAATTAGGATATTTCTTCTCTCGAGAGGAGTGATCGCAGCAAATTGCGGACACTCAATAAGACGATGTTTAGCTTTGCACAGCTGACATATGTTATTGATGATGCGAGCATGGAATGCGGTTCTATTTATACTAATCGGTTTAATTGCTCTGCGATATGGGCTCTTATCGCTAACGTTTACCTTGCTTACAGAACTGGGCACGCTATCTAAATTTTGAAATACTTGCCTACGGTTATTTAAAAATTTTATAAAATTGTTAAAATCGGGGAGTCGTTCGTCCGACAAGCCTTCTTTCCAGAGCTTACACGTTTGAGTATCGAGTTTCTGCGTTCAGTGTTGAACTAAAATCATTTCAAATGTATTTACGTGTAAATTTAATGAATTTAAGGCATTTATATTTGCCGTTATCTCGTCAATGAACCTAGAAATGCTGAACCTGGAATCTGGTTGTACGAAATTGACGCCCAAGAATCGAGTCTGGCTGATACGATTAATTTACTGTCGTATCTATTTTTTAATACATCAATGGCTACTGCATAATTTTCATGAGTTATTGGAATAGATTTAATTACGTTTAATGCCTCGCCACTCAATGACGAGTGTAAGTAGTGTAATTTTTGAATATCTGTCAGATCAGTTGTGACGTGTATTAACTCGACAAATTGTAATAGTGTCGCCAATCAATAATGTTTCCCGAAAAGGAAGGCAATTTAATCGGTTCTAATTGTATCGGGGGGGGGGTTTAATTGGCGTAATTTCGGTTTGAATTAACGGTTTTTGTTTCACCTCGTCTACTTGTTTCAATAGTTGGTGTGATTTACATTCGATATTACAGAGATCATCCTCGGTTTGAACCCTGTCGCTGACTGTAGCTAAATCTGAATCGTCAGCCTCGATTTGAGTCTGAATATCGTCATACTTAGCGGACAGTTCCATTAAATGGCGGAGCTTCATTTTTAACGCATGATGATCACTTATGTCTGGATCAAAGTTATCCGCGAAAGTATTCACGCGAGATATGGAGGCCTTGATTGTGCCGCGTTTCCTTTATCAAGGCCTTCACATCAGCCATGACCGAAATTTTAAAATGCAAATTGAAACCAAAAAACTAGATGTAGGGAAGGTGAACAGTTGTTGCAATTTAGAATGATTTACTACAATTTGATATAATGCGGGAGCCAGTGATCTATGTACCTTAATATATAACTGATTATAATAGGTACTTAATTTGCTTAAAACTAGTTGTGAATGTTATCGACAATATAAATCATTCGACCTGATAATAAGTTTATGGCCACTTAAGTATGATATCTGTTTCTGTAAGGCTTATTAATAATGTTATATTAAATGTTGTTAACTGTATACCAAAAAAGTTACTTAGATTGCCATAATTATATGAAAAGATTATAAAAAATAAAAGTTCATAATCACGTGGACGTTGATCCAGGCGTGGTGAAGCTGGCTTCGATCCCGCTGCTCGATCCTGTTAGGAGTTTTTGCACCTCTTGTCTCTACCGGTCAGATGATGCCTGGTGTTGCAGCTCTCCATACTTTTAAAGCTGTGGAACTTTTTCATGTAGAATAAGTAATGCTGTCCTGCCGTGTCCCGTCGTCTTTGGAATACTGCTTTGTAGAATCTTGTAATGTTAATTATGACGTGATTTTCGAAAATAATAGAGGCACGCAACTGTCAGCAATTCAAGTTGAAAATTTTGGGGGTTTAACCAAACGCCGTTTGGGCCCATTAAATGAAATATTAACGTTGTCCTGTGGGGACCAAAAATGTTGGTCGAAAATCCGGATCCAGGAGGACCAAATGTGTTGTCGCTGTGGACAAAATGCGGTCGCTTGTGGACCATTAAATGCGAAATCCTGCCCGTGAGGACCAAATGTTGCGTCTTAGAAGCTCTTGAGTTGTTCTTGAGTTGTTCTTAGGAACGCTATTGGAGTTGCTGGTTTGTGATGAAATAATTGAGTGGACTGTATAATGTTTCAGAAAATAATGGTTTATTGAGTCAAGGCGACATATTTGATTTCTTATTAAAATTTAGATTGATATAATTGATTGATTGCTGAAGCGTGCAGATTTCAACACGGCATGAGTGCCGGAGAATTGAATAGAAGTAAAGCGGGGGCATGCATTGCAATCCGAAAGCCTAGAGGCCTAACTAAATAGTCGCATGGTGTCCATGCTAATAGAATTAAAAGTACTGAAAAAAGAACGGTATGTAGCCGCTGCGGCGAGTGAGAACGAGTGATCAGCTCCGAGTCTACAGTAGAACTAATTTAATTTTGTCTGTAGTCAGCCGGTCTGAATCTCGGCTGGCGATAACAAGAATAAACGTGACGTCATCTGCACGCTTCGCAACCTAGCATTCAGATTACAAAGTACACATGGGTACAAAGTTTGACCACATTCGAACATGACTTAATCAACTTTAAATAATTAATATCTCTTTAACGATTCTAACATATTCGTACAATACAGTTAGGAATGAAATCTAGTGATAATATTCATTATCTACCTTCAAAGATTGGATAACACAAAGTTTACAGGTATTTGGATACTCCTGACTAATAGGTTTGAAAATTTGAAAAGTATTACATATTTAGTAATAATCTTAATGTTAAAAACAACATAATGCTTGGTATACAATAGGTCAAAGTTGTTTTAAAGTTCATCATTAACTGGTTGATGCCTCCTATCTCGGTATGCCTATCAAGTTAATTCTAAAATTAAAGTTTGGTTACGAATAAATCTTTCACTACTAATTATCTGATTTAATGATTAAAGTATTTTTCCTATATTGGTTGGGTTAAAATTTACATAATTGTGTTAATTGATTTCACTAATAGCGTCCTCCAATATTTTCTTACTATTTTAAGTATTTAGTCATTGTCACTTATACTTGCGTTCTAAGTCATTTCTTGAAGTATCACTATTGAACAATTTTTTATTTGAATTAAATCATTTTAATAATTCTTTATCGCTCACTGCCTATGCGCACATACTCCGGATTAGAACACTGGTTAAATAAAACGTTCACTCTGTTTACATCCGACCTAACCTCAACTTCGTGTTTCGAGGTTAGAACGCTTGTGGTCAGCTGTCGGCTCTCAATTTCGCATTGTTGGCTACTGTCACCGGCGTGTATTCCTCGTCGAAGTCTTGAGATTAACTGATGATCTTACCTGTGTCAAAATCTCGTACCTAGTAATTAATAACGGCCTCTGATTGGTCAATTGTTGTAATTTCCGTGTACTTTCGGTATTATTCGGAAAAATAGACGCGTTCTTCGCGTCATCTCGCTAGGTTTGAGAGTATCGAATTTCGGTTTGCAATTGTACGCCCACGGGCTTGTAATTAATTATTTCCTTATAATTTAAATTGTTCATTTATAAATACACTAATCCTTTTTTCATTACTCCCATCGCTGTTGTCCTTTTACCACGAGTATTTCGGTTACCCACACCATATAACTTTGATAAGGATTAACAAAAATTTATTACTATTTCTTACGATCTATTTACATATCTTATTTTCTATTTTATTCTATTTATTATGTTCATTTTTTGATAAAATCTTATCATCTTTATTTCCTTATTAATTATTACACCTTCTCATTAAAGTTTGAGGTGGTAATTCGTTAAAAATTGTCTGTGGTAGTTTAGGCCTACTTCAGTATTTTTTACTATGTCTTTATCCCTTTCTTATATTAAGGATTCTTATATCTAATGTATTATTATTCTTCACTTTTGTTCTCTGTGATAGCTTATACTTATTGCACAGTAGTATTTTACATAATTTCTTAATTATTATCCATAACAATTATATTTCTTTTGGCTAGACACTTGGTCCATGGTATTGCTAATTGTTTTTTATTACTTTTATATTATTATGGGTTTCTAAACCATATATGCCATTATTGGACATCATTTAGTGGTTATTTTTATACATTATTACTTTATACCTTTACATTTCTTATATTCACTCTCCCTCTTATTTTCTATCATCATTGTTTTACCTTTGAGTTCTGGTTATATTGTCAAGTCATTGAAGTTAGTTTATTAATAGTTTGATGTCAGTGTCAAGTCATAGAATAGGGTTTTAAATCAGTTTTTAAATTACTTCTGTTTTCTTTATCATTAACGATAATTTATATTCTCATGACTTATTTTACTCTTGTCATTATTGGTTCCTTCTTGTAGTTGAATTCATTTTAT
Organism: Magicicada septendecula; assembly: GCA_034769895.1. Taxonomy (NCBI): domain Eukaryota; kingdom Metazoa; phylum Arthropoda; class Insecta; order Hemiptera; family Cicadidae; genus Magicicada; species Magicicada septendecula. Next base: position 398,507,368 of record CM068369.1, on the reverse strand, counting down.
TTTCCCTATATGCACTGATTCTATTATCATCCTTCATAAATGTCTTCTCGTTATGGGTGTTGCTGTCTTCTTCTCAGTGTCTGATCAATTGGGTATTTGGGTCAACGTTGTCTTGTTTTTCAGACGTGTGTCTTCATTATTTGTTAATAATAACTCCTTTTATTCCCTTATATTAGTCACTATTCGTCCAATGTTCCTTTTTTCATGTTCCCCTTTTGTTGTTTATTTTGTTTTGGATTGTTTATAATCATTTTGTTTTACATTGGTTTTGGGTTGATTATATGTAACTTAACAATATTGATCAGACAAGAAAATTAAAACACGGCTCATCTGGCTTCAGTGGTGTGAACTGTATTTCGACGTACTTGAGGATGCACGGTGCCTCTGCTGCTCCTCGTTTGCCTACAGTTTCGTCGATTTGTTGTTACCCTAACTGCTTATTTCAAGATTGTAGTAATATAGCTGCCGTTGATAAAACACATTGTTGTGTGTTAGATTGGGACAAAACAAAACTTCCTGTAGGTCAACACATACTACAACAGTATTTCGATTTCCTTTAGAGATTGAGGCGAGCTGTGGAAGTGACTTCTAAGCTAGGTCTGCTTTCATATGGTGGATTTTACTTTCAGTTTCCAATGCTTTTAGCTCATTTTCACTCTTTCTGACAACATCTGCACATACAATCTGCCACAGTATACAGACGTATCTTGGACCCCGAACCTAAGATTAAAGTATTTGTTAAAAACATCCCTGTACAAATGCAGGGAGCAAACTACTCCAGGGGTTTTTTGACCAAACACAGTTTCCACATTTTTTCTTACTCAAATCTGGATTGAGGCATTTCTTGTTACTAGTGTTTCTGGAGTAATGATTTTTTTTGTTGAGGAAAACACGACATATGATTTTTTACTAGTTCTCTCGTTTCATGAGAAACTTTGTTTTTTTAGTTATCATGTTTCCCACGCTCGTCTTTTAAGGCTTCTTAAATTTAATTTTTTGTTAGGAAATCTGAAAGCGGTGAATAGTGGTTAGAAGTGTATTACATAAAGTTTTTTTGGGAAATCCTAACATTGGATTCTGTTCGTGGCTTGTAATACTCAACAGTGCAATGGCGGGTAAAAAGCTCCTCATTTACTCTTCTGGGGTTTATGTCGGTCACATTTATGCAAGTTTCTGCCAAAAAATCTTTTTTGGTTATTATAGGTCAGATTGTAAAAATCCTTGAAGAGCTTCAGTTTTTCTTCATGAAGGATGTCCCCGCAATCAAAACTGCACCGACACACTCTACCCTGAAAAGAAACGAAATTATATCGAAAGTTGTCTCTTTAAGGGGATTCTCTAGTGAAAAATAGCCAAAAATTTCAAAATTTCTGAAACTTTTTTTTGGGCATAAGCATCTTCCTATGATTTATAGATCCTTTTATATAAATCTTAATAAGAAATAAAAATTCGAAAAATATTGGAATTTTTATTTCAATATTTAAAAAAATTTTAATAAATTAAAATTAAAATTTTTTAAATATTGATACCAATAAAAACTTGTTGCTAATAGATAGATGGATGGTTATGCCCAAATTCCTACTACTTTATATTAGCTTCAAGATAAAAAAAAGATCAACTTCGTATTATATTCATACATAAACAGCTAGTATTCAAGTCCCTTAAGAAACAAGGGTATTCTATATGGAAAAAAAATTGTCTCAGCTAAACTCAGTTCCTTAAGAAATGAAGAAAGCGGTTGAACGGCAATCTGTTTTAGCGACTTTATAACCGCGTTTACGCGAGTGCGAATTCGCAAATAGCGCACGCGGCAACCGCTTTTTGCGTTTGACACCATCCTACACACGCAAACTCTCTTCTCGGAATAGCCATTCAAATATATGGGTCCGAAGCAATCGCAAGCTGACAAAACTTTTTCCCTTTATCAGCTAGTCCATTGCGATAGGTGGCGGTTACAACGTTGTTGAGCTTACCTCAGTTGGGGACAGTTTTTCTGGTACTGGCTTCTTCCGTGATGATATGTACGGATTTCCCGAGTCCCTCGAAACTTTTCTAATCTTATTCTTCCACGAAGACACACAAATCTTAATTTTTCTTCCACTGTTTAAACGTTTTTCGTCGCCAAGTGACAGCATGACGCCTGACTGGGGAGTCATGTTAGGCGCTTACAACGTTGTTGCTTCCGCGGAACTAAACACGCGGGAGATTATAGGCTTATTTCAGGGCAGCCAACCTAAACTTTCTCAAACAAAAAATACCCCACACTATTCAGAATGTCGTTTGCAACCTTGTTTCAACAAAACCTGCGTTTTGGAAATGTTGGCGTTTGCAACGTTGTTGGGCGAAGCAATTCATATGTAAGTCAGAAGTTGTTCCAACTTGAAATACTTCTATTCTCTTCCAGACTACAATATGCTGATACAGTATAAAGTCTTATTACACATATTAACACTACTGTAACAAATAAATAATATAAAGGAAAATAATTTGTTTTTTAATTTGTGTTTTTTATATGTTTGTAATTAAATGATACTACTGAACCGACAGCAAGTAAATGTTAACTTTTCATACATTTTGTGTGCTAGCGTGATAATCCAGACAATTTTGTTCTGTCTATCTTATGTGGCCTAGAAACGTACAAACATTGTTTTACATTTATTCTGCCTGTTATATATTCGTATATGCCAAATGGAATTTTAATAGTGTAGAACAAGAATAATATATTCTGTGATTACGGGTTTGGTGTGAAATTTGAAATAGAACAAACAAAACACAAACACGTGCACGCACGCACGCACACACACACACACACACACACACACACATGGGTTTGGTTACTGAATATTTTAATGTACGTAGTGTTATATAATAACAACGGGCCTTTGATATATGTGTGAGACTAATAAATATTTTAATAATGTAGTGTTATGGAACAATAATAGTCAACAATTTACAACAATACAGTTAGAAAACAATAACTTTTCTATCACCGATACGTTTAGAAGAGACAGCAGAAAGCTACCAAACCTAAGCCATATAAATGTCCAGCCAGTTCTATGCTTCAGACTGTCGTAATAAATTTATTGTGCATACATCACGCGCTCGTTGGCTGAGTCTCTCTGGAGTGTAATTAATTTGATTTCAGGAATTGAGACATTTAAAACGGTAGGCAATATACGCTCCCGAATATGTATTGATAACAATCGGATGTGATGCAGATACTAAAGATTGATGATCGACACTTTCCAACAGTTTCCAGCTTTTGAGTACCCGGCGGAACGTCTAGAGAAAAAGCAAATTTGACTAAATGTTGTCTGCGGCTCAAAGCAAGAGCAGGCGTAGTGTATTCGAATATGGATAGTATGCAAAACAAACAAAACGCATATGGACACCGCCCTCCACACACTCACAGACACTTACCGCTGAGTGAGCAGTCTTACAGCATTAATTGCTAGAAGGTAAATACGTTATCAGCATGCATTATGCTTATCATTCGGATAAAATCCAAGAATTCTAAATATTATTGTGGCTACTTGAAAGTAATTAAATATTGGTGTTCGCAATAAATGTGTATAATGTTACTGGACAGAGTAATTTGTGAGCCACTAAAATTTTTTATTAAGAAATAGTCACAAACAGAGGCAGGACACGAAATTGTATTAAGTTTCCCGAATCGGTCATTTTTAAGTAAATTTATGACAGTGTTGTTTAGAAACACAAAAAAAAATATTTTTATTAGACACATATTAAATTTCAAATTGTATATTGTTTTAAGGAATATTTCATGTTTATATGTACCCTTGTTATACATAATTTATTAAATATGTAGTAATGTTTTTCAATCAGAATTTCGTATCTAAAATATATTGTTTTTGCACGCATGTAGCATAATTTGAGAAATGAGCAGCAAGCGATTACTTAATGTTGTTCTTAAAACATTTATAATACTGAAGCAGTGCGTAAGTTACCAAAACCGCTGCCAAGTAATGAACTGTAAACTCTAAAAGTTTAAATTATCAGCTGATTCAAAATGACATTATACGTGCTTACTACTTATTAGTTTTAAGTGGCAGACCATAATAATTGCAGAGAAGCGACGATTAACTCCGCCGTGAAGGTATCAGAATAGCTGTATATATGGACGAGTTTGCGGAAGGAAATAGTGTACGCTCTAGTACCTCAGCTGTCAGAATCTTAAGGATCGTTAATCATACGCTACCGTTTGTAGTGGTGAAATGATACTCTAGGGACGCGTACAACATTCCTGCTCCAAGGAACATTAGTGTAATAATAGTAAATGATAAATCGATGTTTTGTGTAAAAATAACCTCTGTACTCCAAGGTTTGTTAGTACCATCAAATTATTAACACTAAGAAATTCATGTTCCAAAAATAAAATAATTACTCCATATTGCAGCAGTGTTAATTAATTTTAAGTTTAATATTTATAAGACTTCTCTGTCTGTCTGTCTGTCTGTCTGTCTCTCTCTCTCTCTCTCTCTCTCTCTCTCTCTCTCTCTCTCTCTCTCTCTCTCTCTCTCTCTCGCTCTCTCTCTCTCACCGTCTCAGTCTCTGTTTTCTGTTTCTCTCTTTCTCTCACTTTCAGTACACCAACTTAGCAAAAGTAAGGCTGTTAGCGAAAAGTGACGAAACACATAATTTATAAAAACTGCTGTTCATTACCGGGTCACTTCAAGAGTGAATGCATCTGTATGAGCAAGTTATTGTGCAATAGTAAATAATTCATATTTAGTCCTACTACATTCCATACACTCACTGCAACATTTTTTCATCACTACTGTCAATTTGTATCATTTGCAGTATCAATGCCCTCAATCTCATTTTCAGACAAGTCTAACAATTCATTCGATAAAAGCTCTAAAATATTTTCCCTAGTTAGTATTTTTCCATCCAATCCATGGAAAATTTTTCCATTCAATTACTGGATCATTTCCATGATCCAACAAAACCTATATATGTGTATATATGTACTCACACTAAAGTGATTAAAAATGTATTGCAGTTACACAAAAAAACATGCAACCCAACACCAACGATCATTTCCAAATTACCAAAACTAAAAGGAGGCCCACATTAGCTGTTTACAATACATGCCATCTTTATTACATTAGTTCCAAAGAGGTCAACAAAAGGTATGTAGAAGATAGTCTAAAACGCCAACGATAGATGGCAGCACCCATAAAAATTGGAATTAAACCAAAGGTATTATTACTGTGCTGCTCATGCAGCGATAAATTTGACAACATGAGTATAGGCCTACGTTATTGCTCTAGAAGTTTACAGGAAGAAAAGCGCGCGCGCGCGCGCGCGTGTGTGTGTATGTGTACGGATATACGAGATTGCAACAGAACATGTTTAATATTAAAAAACGTAAAAAAAAAACACGAGCACATAGATAAGCACACATAAAACAGAATTTAAATTTCAATTAATGTAACACATGCATTCAAATCCACACATATAAAGGTTATGAATAATTAAAACGTTATCATCTGTAAATAATACAAATTCAGGAACATCAGGAAAACCAAATAAGTTATACAAACATAAGCCAATAGAAGAAGATAACTCTAAAGTAGGCTATAATTTTCATCAAGGTAACACTTATGACAAAAAAGGAAAGAAAACTACAATCAACTGAAACATCTATTAAATATGTTTAAATTTAAACTTAATATTTAAATAGGCTATACTAAAATTTGTACAAAAATTAAAACCACAAATTAAAATAATGAATTAATTAAAACGATTCCAATTAATCTTTTAAAAATAAAATTAATTTACACAATTTAAAAAATGAATCAATAAAATAAACAAATTAAAACTTCATTTAAATTTATAAAATAAATGTAATTATTTTATGTTTTACAAACTGTATTCATTAAATAAAATTACCGTAAATCATAATTCATAAAATTTATAATATATGTACCAAATATTAATTCAAAATAAAATCTTATTCAATAAATAAAATAAACTTTCTAACTGTATCTATCATCTAAAATTTGTTAACATAACAGGTATAAACTTCAACTACAATGAGACATATGTATTAGAAAATTTAACCGAAAACAACATAGTAGAAATTAATAAACATGCAATTACCCTACAGATATCCAACCCTACACCAATATTGGTCGCGTTGGGTGCGCAGAACAGCTTTTAACTGTTTCGCTGGCAATCAGGATTAATGAAGTTCTTAAAATGTACTTAAAGAATGGTTCCATTCTTTTCTTAAAATAGAATTTGATAATAGAACATTTTATGACCTCTATAAATATCCGAAATATTATAATTGAAAAAACATAATTGTACATTCATATATAATACAACTAGTGTCAGTAGTTTGATGAGACTCTAATAGTTATTTCGATAAAACACTTCATGTCACGGAAATGCGCTATGAATACTAACAGAAGTATATGTCAATATAATGGGTTCATAAAATAAGTAACTCATTAGTTTTAATAATCTCTAGGTGTTCGTGAATCATTTTTTATGCTAGTAAAATTGTAAGGTGATCAGCTGTTTATTCAACGGAGATAGTAAAGTAATGATAAAGAAATTAGAGTATCGTTTAAAATTCATTATATGGGATTGTTAAGAGACTTAATAACACTGTCTGCTACTTCTTGAATTTTCCATGTAACTCAGTGGCCGTGACTATTTATTAGCAGAGGTTTAAAAATACTCGAATTATATATTTTTTATTATAATTTGTATCAAGATCATCTATAGAGTTTGCCCTGTACAAGAGTAAGAGAATAGTAAAGCTTTGTCAGAGAATGTCTCTAATACTTTGGTCAAATATCATTACGTGTGCAATAATTATTAATATCCCAGTAATATTATAATATTATAATGATCGCATTCTCTAGTCGAAATCAGTAGTCTTTTGCGGTTGTATTTTGTACATTTCAGACGTACGTCTATATTGTTTATTAGTGTGTACAGGCGAATATACTGCGTGCGATAAATATTACTTTCAACATACATCTTGTGTAAACGACTCTTAATGAAAAAGTAATTTTTGTAATTGCAAATAAACAGAAACAAGTACAAAGCCGTCATTTGCGTTATATTTAATTTTATGGCTATTGTTATAGTCTATCTTGGGATATGGTAGGCAAGTACACAATGTACACAATACAACGTCATAATACGAGTGAAGAGAGGATAAAATTCAAGTTGTGCGTAATGTGGAAATCAGTCTTTCTAACACTCTGCGCTGGGCAGAGAATATTTTCAATAGTATTACGTTCCATGCTCTTCTATAACTTTTCTTGCAAGAACGTTTAGACAAAGCTTTTTGCAAAAATTTTATTTAAAACATCAGTTCACTTTGTATTTTCGTTATCATGAACTTGTGGCTCTGAAAATATAATTTAATGTAATTTAAAGATACTTCGGACATTTTAAGGGTAAAAGAAAAGGAAGGTTCGTTAGAGTAATCGCAAAACAATTTAGCATGGTTCCTATATCTGTTAGGAATAATCTGTAAATAGTAGTAAAAGAGGGATCTTTTACTTTTTGATAAAAACCGTCTTACCAAACACTTTCAGGTCTGCAAAGGTACATAGGAAAGTGAATAAAAGTAACCTTTAGATGTTTGTTTAATTTTAACTGACTGCATTTGTGTATAAATTATTTATATAGTATATGTAGTATATTAATAAACAATGATTTTCTATGTTATGAGGAGAAATTTGGCTTGCCGGGCTGTAAGGTCATGGTCCATGGTTGTTTTGTGCAAACGTTTCGGCCGTGCCTTCAACGGCCGTAATGAACGCAGCCGCTATTGCCGTTTGAGGCAGCCGGAAACGTCTGCTATAGCGGAGCCCGCACTCGCCAATGCCGACCATCACATACTCTTCGGAGGGACGAGGCTTCTGTCCTCGGTGAGTGCGTATTTCTCTCACCTGCATATGGAGTCTGTCCAGATTCAGAAGAAGAAGAGCCAGAGCTGTTGGGTTGCCCGTCGTGAGACGACCCAATGGGTTCCTAGTACCGAGCCTCCGGTAGGGGCTCCTGCCTAGTGATCCTGTCCAGACGGAATATTGTTGAATTATTTCATGGCAGCTACAACGGCATGCTCGTACTAGGTTGTCCTAGTACAGTATTTGCCGAGGCCGTTTCCAAGAATCACCTGGACATGTTCGGTACTTGCCAAGGCCAGCTTTGAGAGAGTTTGTCTGGGTCCTCGCAGCTCGGACGTAAAATTTACGTGCAAGTCGCCTTGCGGTGTCTTCCAAGGAGCCAACACCGAGTCCTCTTCTCAAAAGTCGAGAAGAGAACAGATAGGGGGCTTTGGCCGCTAGCCGAAGACCCCTATCGAGAACACTTTCCAACTTTCTTTTATGAACGATTGCGAGGTAACCCCAGACGGGAATAGCGTAGGCAATGATCGGCAACAGATACGCGCTGACGATCAACTTACCCAGCTTGCGGGTCATAGCCTTGTTGACAAGTATCGGAAACAGTTGCGCGAGACGAGCGGACGCTCTCTTTCGCATCGTCTCAGCGTGGGCACGCCAGGTGAGCCGACGATCAAGGTGGACACCGAGGTATTTAACCTCTCTCGACCAAGGCAAATACGTTCTACCGAGTCTTACTCGTCTTCGTGGTTCTTTCCGGCGCTTTGAGAATAGCACAGCGGAGCTCTTGGTTTCGTTGACGGCAACTTTCCAGCTTTCCGTCCACGTCGAATACGCATCGAGTGCGCGCTGGTGTCGTGGTACCGTGTCAGCGTTCCGATCGGCGGTATAGACCGCCGTGTAGTCGGCAAACAGGGCCATCTGGACTCCAGGCTCTCTGGGTGCGTCGTTGACTAAGGATGTTGTCACCACTATATGTGTTAAGGATTTGTTATCATTGCTATTGCATTGTAGCCTTGCTGTGTGTAAAAGTATAGACACTCTTAATTAAATTTTTAATCGTACAACACAGGGAGTTGAATTCTTTTCTTCTCTCTCTCTATTTTTCTTTCTATTTCTTTCAATTACAGATAACGATCTCTGATTGTACGACTGTGTGTAAACCTTTCTAAAGTGTAGTATGGGTGTGCAGACACACGCTCACACAGCATACATACACGCGCGCGCGCACTCACACACTTCACGTCAGCGTAATACATCACCAAATGTAATTAAATCTTACCTAAGTCTTACTGTGGTAACTAATAAGATATCTACGGATAAGAGTAAAATTGATAAAGTGATTGCATGTCCGTGGTTTGTGTTATTGAATCAGAATCAATTACAACTAATGGTGTGAAATAAGCTTCTTATCAATTAATTTAAACTGCAGTCGCTAAAACGTTGGTTTTGTAATTAGAATATTTTAAATTGATTTAATTATTAAACGCTATTTCACTTTTATTTCTACTTGTGCTTAACCTGTAATAGCACTAAACTGTAAATTTATGAGGTTAGTTTTCCAAATTTTCTAAATTTATTTCGCAAACTTAGTACAATACTTTTTTTTATTTATAAGGTCGTCGCAACCACACAAAAAAATAGTACAATATTTGAGCACGTTTTACCGTTGAATATTTACAGTAATGTTTGTAAAACATCCTTCAAAATAAAACACGACCACAAAATATTTGAAAAATAGGCCTACATATTTGTCTCATTTCGTAAAAATTTGTTTATCTACAGGATTCTTTTTTAAAAAATTCGAAAGTTTAATGAAACGAAATAAGTTAATTGAAAAATTTTCTAATCTGACAATAAGATAATTTTAAAATATTTTACAGGTAACCCTCCCTTCAGATTGCAAGGATAATTCGTTCATTGACGGACTTGCTACCCTCGACAAATTTTTATGAGTCAATTTTTTTATGGAAAGGTAAATACGATTCAAGAGTCAAGAACTTTTAACTTGGTTCAATCATAAAAACGTCTTATCTATAGGACACAATCTTCTTTGTTTACCGCCATATCTAGATTCAATCCATTGTAGGAGATGTATGGGCACTCGTATATATTTTCTCGCATATCAACCCATTCTTGTCTTTCCCCTAAAATCAATCTAGTTATCTGTCTTCCCCATGTTCATTGTGGTTTCTGTGTAGTCTTGTTGAAAATCTATGATTGACAGTAGTATAGTGGTGTTAGGATAAGTATTATCTCATAAAGTGTTAATTTAGCATTTCTTGACGGCTGTTTCATACTTAGTAAATAATTTATGTAGTTGCTGTAATGACTGCTGAGTCATGAAAAAGTTGATTTCTTTTCTTCGTATTTGCTTGTCATTATTGGTTGTGGAATCCACAATGTGGATACATCTATTCTTCCATCTCTTCGAATTTCATTTTCTCCGAATAAAAACTACTTGCAATTTTTGACTGTCTTAATTATATCGGTTAACATCGCAATCCCGAAAGTTAAACGTTTCTATGCCTTCCAGATGGTGGACAGTTGTACTACCGGAATCCAGAACAATCGGGTAACTTACGACGCTACACAAACTGAGTACCTTATGAAAGTTACGTCCGGCCAGTTATTGCAGTGAGCTTCCGTAATGAAATGTGTTATTAGGAGTTTGATTACTGGGTGGTGCGGTCATCTGCAATTGGTGACGTGTATGATTTATTGTGATAGTCGTCATTAGGTGACATTAATTGTTTATATGAGTTATGTGTTTTGGTCAATTGAAGAATTTGTGATAAACTTCAAGAATTGGTATATATGAGTGTTTTCTGTTTCCCAAAATTGTTATATAATTTGTGACTAACGATTTGTCTCGTGTTGAATTAATTATTCCACCCTTAAATTCGACAATCCGTGCTAACATAGGACCAGATAATTTTAATAACAAACTTCCAAATTTTTCTTGAATTTTTGTATTTATTTTAGGTGAGTACGTTTGTGTGTATCAGTGTATGAAAGTGTGTGAAAGAGAGACATGTTTGTGTTAGATAAGTGTTAAGTGTTAAGGGTTAAGTGTGTAAGATAAGTTTGTGTTAATTAGTTGTCTTTAGATCGCACAGCTTGTATTTTAATACCACATTTGTTAGTACCTTCTTGACAGTGACAATTCTGATAAATAGTAAATAGTAAATATACTCTTGGATTTCGTTGTCCATGACGTGTCCGTTACTTAACTAAACATAATATTTCACTACGACTCAGGAAACAAAACTTTTTTGGGGTAAAAACGTAAAAGTTTTACTTTATAACCTGAACCGGTTTTCACTGTTAAAAAGCTTCTTCAGAGGTTGCCGCTGGTAGCACTTGTCTGTCTTATTGTTGGTGACGAAATCGATTTTCGAATGATCGATGTTGTGTGTGTGGGGTGTGATATGTTCGAATAATGCGTGTGATTTGAATTGCGTCTGTTCGTTTAGGATGTCGTTTTTATTTGTTTTCGTGTGTTTGTATATTTCCAATACTTCTAGAGTGTCTAGTTTTCGGCCTTTTGTGTGTACGTGTAGAATGTTCATGTTATTGTCGATGTTTTGTATGTGTGGTTTGCTTCAATAAGGTGGTTTGCAAAGGTGGATTCTGTAGTAGAGTGGAGTGCCTTTGTTTGTTCAATGTATCTTTGTTTGAAGCTACGTCCTGTCTGTCCTATGTACAATTTGTTGCAATCTGAGCAATTTAGTTTGTAAACACCAGGTAGATCGAATTTGTTTTGTGCTTTGTGTGTGTATTTTGATAGTGTCTGTTGTGTTTTGTTAGTAGTTTTGTAAGCGATTCTGTATCCTGCTTTTTTAAATTTGTGGTCTACTTTTTAAGTTTGTTTGTTGATGTATGTTAGTGTTACGAATTTGTTGTTTTCTGTCTTTGTCTGTTGTTTGTTTTGTGTTTTGTGTAGGAGTTTATTGACTATTGTTCTGTCGCATCCGTTGGATTCTGCTAGATATTTTATCGTGTTTATTTCGCCTTCGTAGCCTTTTTCATCTAGGGGGATGTTGTTAAGTCTATGTATCATGGTTCTGTAGGCAGCTAGTTTGTGCTGTATTGGGTGATTAGAGAGTTGTGTATTATTGTGTCAGTTGCAGTCGGTTTTCTGTATATACTGAATTTGTGCCTGTGTTCAAGTTTTGTGATGGAGAGATCTAAGAAGTTTATGCTATTGTTGTGTTCGTATTCGGCAGTAAAGGTTATATTTTTATGTACTTTGTTTATGTGCGTTAGTAATTGTTTACATTGTCTTTTTGTTTCCTCTGTATAGTATTAGAATGTCATCAACGTATCTGTGCCAATATAGTATTGTCATTGTTTGTGACGATTTTTGTTTTTTTCAAAGTGTTAGAGGAAGACTTCTGCTAGAATCCTGGATATGGGTGAGCCCATGGGTAGACCATCATTTCGTGTGTAAAATTTATTGTTATATGTAAAGTAGTTTTGTTTTGTGATAATGTTCAGAGTTTCTGTTATTTCGTTGATATGTTCGTCTGGTGTGTTGTTCTGTTTGAGTTTTTTTTGTAGGATGGTGATTGTTTCAGAGATGGGGATATTTGTGTACAGGTTTTTAATGACAAAGGAGGCTAATGTGGCATTATGGGGATGTGTATGTCTTTTATTTTTGTTACTAGGTCTGTGTTGTTTTTTACTGCAATGTTGTTATCTAGTTGTGTGTGTTGTCTGATAATTTTGTCTGTTTTGTTTTCCGAGTTTGTGAGGGCCATTGCGGTATTTATTTATTATAAATAATTTATAAAAAATGTATTATTTATTATAAAAACAAAAAAAACGGCATCCAAAACGAACAGACGCAACTCAAATCACACGCATTATTCGAACATATCACACCCCACACACACAACATCGATCTTTCGAAAATCGATTTCGTCGCCAACAAGACGGACAGTGCTACCAGCGGCAACCTCTGAAGAAGCTTTTTAAAAGTGGAAACCGGTTCAGGTTATAAGGTAAAACTTTTACGTTTTTACCCATAAAATGTTTTGTGTTCCGAGTAATAGTGAAATAATTATATTTAGTAAATATACCAATATATAAATGCTAAATAGTAAATATTCAAGATTCTCTTAATAAAAAAATTATAAATTGTACGACTGACATTCATAAAAGCATTAAAATAAATACGGTGTATGTAGTTACTGAAATAGAATAAGTGATATTTTGTCTATGCTAAACAAAGGTATTGGTAATTATGCCTAGTTCTTATAATATTTTTTATTTGCGTAAAAATCGACGTTTGTGCGTGTGTGGTCGGAAGTTAGACACACAGACATAATTAATCTAAGAATTACACAAAACGTAACCACAAAATAACAAAACACACAATGTTCACTATCACTCCAACTGAGAAACCTGAGATCCTTCTTTTGTATTTTTAGAGCCATTTCCCCAGAAAGCTTTCATAGACCTGTGACAGCATTCTCTTCAATGTAAACTTTACGAGAATTCATTTTTTAAACTAACTTTAGACCTCTTTTTAAACTACACCTTTCATATTACTGTTTTTTGAGAAGGTATTTTATTTTCTCTTACAAAATTTATTAAGATTTATCTCATCGGTAATGTTTGAAGAGATATAAACTGTCTCTAAACTCCTCAGTTACCCAAAAACTTACTAAAAACTTCTTTTCAAAATTTATATACTGCAGAAAAAATGTAATATTATATGTAGGGTTTTCAATTTTTCGATTTCTTGATTCCCTATTATGAGATAGACTATGTAAGCTATATAGTTTTCTTTGACAATACTCTGAAGAATACTTTATTACTTGTGTTTAAAAACTCAGAAATTGTAAACGTTGATTTACCTACTTGTAAGACCTTCTATTTTGTACTTCTTAGTACACATTACTTACTTATTAATGAAAAGTTACATACTCACGTATTAACTTTAAATAAATTTTATATTATTTTGTACAAAGCCAGTAACATTGCATTCCGCCATTAAAATATGGTAGGGCCTAACACAATTGACAGCACGTTCTTAGCAACATTGTGTAACTATTTATACCTAATTTTTACGACGGAAAGTAATACAGGGAGTGACACGTCAAAGGATTGTACTCACATGCCAAATCCTGTTCAAAAATATCATGTATACTACGCTCTGTGTCCGTATATCCGTTTAAAATACGTTGAGCCTGCATGCAGTGGGTGCATGGTCAGCTCACCACTGCTTTCTTTTTGATGTTTCTTTTCACGTCTTCCCATTGTCCTGAGGAATTAAAAACTCTCACCTCCTACAACCTGAACTATTTAAGTGAATCTCTGAATTCATCATGAACATATTTGTCTACCCTCGTTTACGTATTTCTAGGAATATATGTTATATAAATCTTGGTATTTGGCTAAAATGAACACTTCATTTACTTTGTAATTATCAGAAATATTTATAACAGCAATATTTTATGTAGAGGATAAAGTATATTGTTACGACGGTCTTATGTTACCAGTGGAAACAAAATACAGGCACCAATGAAGGCACTAATAACCAGCTTTATTTAGTCACAAATGATAACTTGAAATGAACAAGGTACCCTCATACAACAATTGTAGTCAAATTTGTCCACACGCAATAATAATGACAGTATTCAGCAATAATCAGAGTTCCGCACTATTCTAACACAATAATAACTTTGCACTAATCAGCAACAACCACTAGGTCCGTATTCTATAATCTCGCCAGTTGTAACTAATTAATTAAGCAGGTGGGCTCCGCACGTGTTTCAGAATATTTTCCATTCTTTTGGCGGCGTGCCAGCAAAATGTACATAGTTACAAGTGCTCTCGATCAGTATGGAGTGCGACGTGAGTGGACGATCTTGACACAGACGCCACACGCTGGGCTCACCAAGAAGTGTGTAGAACGATACTCTCGTTTTTCGAGAAGGTCCCGAAACTGTCGTAGCAATGTTAATATCCCTACCAAAATCACATTAGACAGACGTGTGTAGTTGTAGTTCATACCAAAATATATATGATAAAATCACAGGTCAAATATTTTATTAAAAAATAACGGGCGATCTATAGTAGTTTCAGTACTCCAGTATCGGTTTCATCTGTGTTTCAAAACCATATTTGCCAGATCGTATATTTTTCAACAAAATTTTTATAGACACACTAACGCAGAAGCAGGAAGTGGATGAAGCAATTACAGCAAGTATGCTACGAACAATAAAATATAAAATAAAACTGAGATGAATTATGACACTTTTATAATCTTGCATAATCCATAAAACATGCGGACAACAAAACTAAGAGTATCGTATACTGTGGAAAGTCCAACAAATATTTTTATTGTAAGCTGTGCTCTGTATATCTGAAGGTTTTCAGATATTTAAAAAACCTACTTTTACAGATATCGTTGTACATAAACAATCACTAACGTCATGGCAC
Source organism: Magicicada septendecula (assembly GCA_034769895.1). Classification (NCBI taxonomy): domain Eukaryota; kingdom Metazoa; phylum Arthropoda; class Insecta; order Hemiptera; family Cicadidae; genus Magicicada; species Magicicada septendecula. Next base: position 398,492,021 of record CM068369.1, on the reverse strand, counting down.
ATAAAATTAAGCAGTTTTAATGGAATGGTAGTCGTCTCCTTATAGTTACATTATCCAAAGAAAATTTCAATAAAGAAGTAGATATTATAAAAGCCATATCAGAAAATAACGGTTATGATGAAATAATAATAGATTCTTTAATTTAAAAAAACAGAAGTAAATTACTTTAAAATAATTTCATTTTTAATGAAAAGAATTTTAAAAGAAACAAAAAATTTCACTTAACAAATTCATTTCCGTGTATAACAGATAGGATTAATAATAGGTTAAAAAAGCATGGTCGTAACATGGTATCAGTAAACAACCGTAATATTTTTTAATTACTATCCAATAATAAAGAAAAACCAAACACACTAGACAAAAATGGAGTTTATGAAATACACTGTGCAGAATGCGATGCTACTTATATCGGAGAATGTGGCCCTGAAACATCGCATTTCTGAACGTAAGAAGGCGATTTTAACCAATACAGCCAATACAGGTTTTGCAGATCATTGCTTACAACACAATCACTTCATACATACAAAAGAACGTAACACTACTTCACAACATACAAAAAGTTGAAAAAGTGGATTTGTTAGAAATTCTGGAAATTAAAAAAGCAATAAAAAATAACAAAATTTAACAAACTGAATTCTGTGTAGCTCCTTTATTAAAAACTGTTATTTAGTTTAATTAATTTTATATTTTGCATTCAGAATATATTTAGTTTTTACAGACACTTGACCTTCCATTAGCTCGTGAAACTCCCTCCACCTCTACATCTTCACTCATGTTCCAATACACACCATAAACAGATGTCCACCACCCTTGTTGTTTCCTCTGATTACTGTTCACTCATCGCATTGACAATGGCTTAAGAAGTCGAAACAGCTGCCACAGTTAAATAAGAACTGTGAAACGTGCCAAGTATTTACATATTTTTTAAAAACCATCGTATTAATATGTTTCACCAAGTGCCTAACGAGTCATCAATTAATATCGTGACGTAAGCAATGTTTGTAATCGTTTTTTGAAAAAGATCGTGTTTGAGCCTGCAAACGAACAACGTCTTTTGTACTACTGTTTCTTGATCCCGGTAATGATGATATAAAACTTCTGTTCAAACTGACTTCTTACGTTTTACTCTACCGTTTCAAATTATCTTCAAGTTCAAAGCATTATTAAGAGACGAGTGTATTCTTTTATTCTTTACCCATTACATAATCTACTGTCAAGCAAGACGTTTTTCGCCTTTTTAACTTTCCCGATGCCCATAACAATATCTTGTATGAAAAGCAATTAATTTTAAGGTCCTGTATGTAAACGAATACTCTTCATTATTAGTAATACAATACTATGCTATTTCGTCATACCTTTCAAAGTATGGGTTCAAAATAAATCGTGATTTTACAATTAAATGTAAAATTTTTATCAAAGAACATTAGGATTTGACACACAATAAATGATAAAAAATTAAAGGTAATTTAGAATTTAAAAATTGATTAAAGTCTATTACTTCTTTCTTATTAATTATATTTTTGTTAGGAATATATGTTTACAATAGTATATATACGCATTAATATAAGGTTTTATGGATAAGTAGTGTAAAAGAAAATGATAGTTAAAAAATGTTATAATGTTTAAGACGTTTATCCATGTTAAACTTTCAAATTCTGAGAAACAAATTTTGCATGGTAGACGGCAAGTGATATAAGCGAGCTTAGACTAACTTGTCATTAACAAAAAAGAATTTGTTATTTGTAACTCCGTTGGCAAAATAGGCACGTTTGATGTTATGTTCCCGTGAAGTCATTTGTAAATAATCAATAAACTTGATTAATTACTTCACAATAAATGGGAAGGAAAATAAAGACATAATACTGTTAGATAAACGACGTCCGAGTTTATCGAGGGGTGGATTGTGGATCTGACCACCACCTAGTTGGAGCCAAGTTACAGTATCCATACTTCAGAACATTAAAAGAAAAGGAGGAGAACCGGAACAAAATATAAATGGAGCAAATAGACGAAATAAGTTATAACCTGAAAAATTTACTGATGAAAGTACGAAAAACCTATAGAAACAACGGTTGAACCAAAAACTGGAGGAAGGAAAATACGATAATGTTGAAGAACTCTATGAACACATAAAAGCAGCGGTACATAAATCAGCCAAAGAAGCCCTAGATGTAGTCGACGAAAGTGTGAAAAGTAGAAAATGGTGGTGGAATGACGTAATAGCTGAAGAAGTTAATTAGAAAAAGGAAGCATATCTGAAATGGCTTAACACCAAGACTGAGGAAGACAGGGATATATACAGAGAAGCATGAACAAGTATCAAGAAACTAGTAACCGAGGAGAAGAGAAAAAACTGGGATCGAAAATGCAGGGAAGTAGAACCTTACATCGGAGGAAGACGCTGGACGGAGGCATGGAAATATTTGTACACTATTAGATCGGATGGAAATCAAACAAAATTTCAGATAATACCAGTCGAACGGTGGGAAGAGCACTATAAATAATTATTAACAGAAAAATATTCGGGCGACGGCACAGTAGGAGAAGTGGAAGGGGAAAGTATAAAAGTGGATATCGAGGCCTTAAACAAATTGAAAAACCGTAAAGCACGTGGTCCTGAAGGGATATATGCGGAAATGATAAAGAATGGTACAGACACTTTACTAAGAATGATGACAGAAATGATTACAAAGTGTATTGAAGGAAACAGGTATCAGCGGAATGGAAAATAGGATTCATGTCTTCATTGTTCAAAAAAGGAGACAGACAGCAATGCAATAATTATAGAGGCACAACTGTCACAACAACCCTTAGCCGTGTTTATGTCTGAGTTTTAAAAGATCTAATTGAGGAGGAGTACGCAGAAAAGGAAACAGAAGAACAGAGCGGGTTTCGTGCTGGGAAATCTTGTATGAACAATATCTTCTGTCTTAAACAACTAATAGAAAGAAGACTATCTGTAAATCAAGAGGTTCACCTTCTCTTCATAGACCTGTCGAAGGTTTACGATAATGTCCCCGTCTCTAAATTGTGGGAGGTTCTACAGAACACTAATATAAACCACAATCTCATTCAGGCAGTACTAGAAATTTATAGAGACTCCAAAATAAAGATCAAAATAGGGAAAAAAGTGCCAGCAGGGTTTACAGTATCGAAAGGTCTAAGGCAAGGGTGTTGCATCTCCCCAACATTGTTCAAAATATATATAGACAGAGTATTGCGACAGTGGAAAAGAAAGTGCAGAGGTATGGGAATTCCAATAGATTGAACCCATATTTTCACATTGCAATTCGCGGATGACCAGGTGTTAATAGCACAAGAGAAAGAAGACTTGGAGTATATGACTCGGAAGATCAAAAAGAATACAAGAGCTGGGGACTGTCAATGAATCTAGGAAAGACCAAGTATTTATGCGTGGGAGGTACTGAAACCAACTTGCAATTGGAATATAATGAAGAAATTGAAAATTGCTAGGCATATAAGTATTTACGAGTACAGATAAAGAAGGATAGCAGAGATACAGATGTAATAAAGAAGAGAGTAGGCATGGGACGGAGGGCTATGAAAAGGCTAAATAGTATATGGTGGCATGACCAGATAACTAGAAGAAGGAAAGTACAGATATACAATAATATCGTTAAGAGTATTCTGTTGTATGGTTCTGAGAGTTGAAGAATGACAGAAGCGGTCAAAAGGAAAATATACTAGCTGTAGAGATGGATAAACTGAAGAGATCATGCAGAGTAACCAGGCGAGAGAAAATAAGAAATGAACAGATTAGAAAAATGATAAATGTGAAACATGCAGTAGTAGACGAAATAGAAAGAAGACAATTAATTTGGTTTGGACATGTTAAACGGATGGGAGGATAAAGGTTGCCAAAAAGGGTAATGAAATTACCACCGAAGAAGAGGAAGAGGGGAAGACGCAGGCGAGCGTTGCGAGAGTATACAGAATGCTCTAAGTGCGAGAAATCTGACAGAACATTGTCAGGACAAAAAATATTGGAGAGAAAGTCTGGAAATCGGACAGCGAAGACAGACGCTATAAACCAATGTTATATAATGCCACGGTACAACCATTAACGGTTCTGTGCATTGCAAAAATAAATGAAATAAATAATAAAAATAAATAAATATGGATTAATAAACATGATTCAGATTGTAAGCTGTATCGTAGTTAAAAATAGGGAGCGCAGAATTCATGCATGGACACGCGTTGTTTACACGCATATTTTTTGTGTGTGTGTGAAGCCTGTCCGTTCCTGAAATATAACCAACCCTTTTCAAGTAGAAAGTTTTATATTTTATTTTAATTATAAGGAAAATATGTACGATAGGCTAAAACAAAAGACACCAAAGTGTATAGAAATTAAAGGTGAACAAAGGGTTAAAAGACCGTGCCGAAATGACGAAAAGTGCAATTACTATACGTAAAAAGTGAATAGCTCTTTTTGTAATTATATAAAGAAGTGTAATTTACGTATAGTAAACATATAAAAATTAGTGATCGATTGAGAATCGAGTGATGTGAAACAAACTTCGTAATTCGTGAAGATAGGCGAAAAAACTGAATTGAACCAGAGTGGGGGATTTTGACGCTTCGACAAAATCTGACAAGTTAAAAATTGTTCAGACATGAGTTTTTGCACGACCTGACTATGAATACCAGGTCGCGCTAATAAAGTTTCTTCTTCTCGATTCAACCGTTGCCACAGGAGGTTATGTCAGTCGACGACGCTAATTTAAATTTATAGTAAGAGGCACAGGACAAAGTGAAGTCCAACCAGAGCAGCAGAGCACATGCGAGGAGGTCTATGGACACACACCGCAGCATATGATGTGAGGCGTGACGACTAGTAAACCGTACATGCAGTAGAATCCCACCAGAGGACCAAGAGGACACGGAGTACGCAGACTGAGGACCAAAGGAGGACGTACGGATGATTAACCACGTCAATCGAGGTGATGAAAAACCAATGTAATTACAGACATTTGAAAGACACTAATTAAAGTTAGAATGCAAGACATTCAACCTGTATTAAAATAACTAATTGTACATAAATGCAAAATCAGAGTAAAATTTAGAATAATATCTCTTGTATAAAATTAAGTAATTGAAAGTAACCTAAATTATAAGAGAAATATTTGATTTTTTGAGTTAACGTAACGAATAAAGTCTTGGTTGATAAAGGAGAATGCATATGCAGTAGAAAGTTTTAAAACTAATTAATATTAAAGAAATTGGAATACAAGTAACTTCATTATTAAAGTAAATTAATCAGAAATTGCAAAAAGGTGATCACAAAATGATTAAGCCGAGAGCAAAATAAATATTTAATTAATTAATATTAGATTATAAGGTTTATGTATAACCTGTGTATGTAAATTGTTAGCTATAAGTTGTGTACGAAGGAGTCGTACAAACGATATAATAATGAGTGGTATTTCTATATGCGAAATGAATAATTTTGTTTAATAAAAAATAAATAATGGAACAATTTCAAACTTAAATAACGTATCATCTTCTTATTACGATTATACCCATGAATTCAATACATTATATAATTTGTTATGTTACATAAATTGGCCCTGAACTTGGGGCTACACAAATTAAATTATATATCAATGTTTGTGTTGTTATATATATATTGTCGCCAAGAACGTGTGGCACGATCCCAACTATTATAATTATATATATATATATATATATATATATATATATATATTCGGAATGAAAACATCATTCATCTTTTATAATTTATGAAATATTAAATGCATTAATAATGTAATTTTTGACTTCTCTACATTCAAAGAAGTAAACCAATTTCATCATTTACGTAAGTATATACGTAGAAGTAATTGATGCATGGTTACTAGATACGTCTGGATATTATACGTTTTTGAAATTCTTCGATGAAATTTGACGTGACAGGTGACAGTGAAACCTCTCGTCTCGCAAATATTCAAGGTCACAGCATTGTATACGTCTAGCTTGACGTCGCGTCGGCTAGAAACATTGTTAAACAACGAGTACCTGTTTTCACTGAACACCAAGAGTATAGTTTCAATTAATATTTATGTTTTATGTGTACTTTTCAAGACAGTTTCTTAGTATGTGCAGAGAAACTAATAACATAGTATTAGACGAGTACAAAACATGGTGAAATAATTCTGTAAATAATAACAACAAATTAGATTAATTAAACGGCTTGATGCAGTTGTATACAGGAATAAGACAGTTGACATGCTGATTAACCTGCATTGTACAACGATCATTTATTAAGAGAGTTTAGCCAATGCGTGATAGTAATGAAAACGTCAATTTATGTTAAAAGCAATCGTAAGTGTTTACTGCTGTTGTACAATTTTACGTATTTAAAGTGATAAATATATATTTTCGTGTTTCCGTAATAAACATACTGAAATAATTTTGCATTTTGGTGATACATTCTATTTGTTTTGTCTTATGTTAATGTTCTCACAGATAACACTTTGTATGTTCAAATAATTTTAAGTACTTGATGTGATTGGAATGTAATGTGTATGCATAATAAGCGAGTAAAGCTCACCTGTTTTCAATATCATGTTTATTTAAAATAGGTAGTCTAGACATTTTTAGCGAAGCGAAGTAAATGAGAAAGTACATTTCTTTTGGAAAGAAATGGATATTTGCTAGTAAAGGATCTTAGTCTGCAAATATTTTTCATAAAAAATATTCAAGCTTTACTTATGTTCATAACTGCAGTTAACTCAGACATGCACATTTCATTTTTCTTTAGAGATGACAACAATCGTTTCTTTAAATCTACATTAAGAAGCAGGTGGTGCCCTGGCCATGTAGTGAAGCCCTCGCAAAAGATTATTGTGGGTGTCGTTTTCCCCCGAGTCCGGCGTTGAACTCTATAAAAAAATGTGTGTGTGTGTGTGTGTGTGTGTGTGTGTGTGTGTGTGTGTGTGGTCCTAATGACTACAGATACATACTTATTCCATATGCACCGGCGATTCTGTACAAATTACTTTAGGAACCATATGCCAGGTTTCCTACTTACCATTTACGTTTTTGTGTTCTATTTTTTGTAGTTTTGTGTTATATTCCAGTTTATTTCTAATAATTAGATTTGATAACGTTGTTATCTTTAAGCAGAAATGTACAACCAAAATCATTTTATTTATATTAACTGAAGTTTATTTTAAATGTGCTCGGAACTGAAAACTACTGGAACAAATGTAGTACAGGACGAGCGTAAGCCAACTCTCTTCAGGAGTAGCACGTAGACGACGATGAAAAAATGTAAGGATATATTCGAGATAAATTTATACAAATGTTTTAATATACATCTAATATTGCCATGTCAAAATCGTAGTAGCTTTCCACAACAATTATTGCTTAATTAATGCATAATTTGCTTGAATGATATCTTAGAGGCATCTTTTGGAAGATAAAATCATAAGATGGGAAAAATTGCACGGAGACAAGACTTTAACATATGGTCTTGTGTTTGCTTGAGAAAACGAGAAAACACTGAGGTGTTTTGACTTCGGTTTGCCGCGGCATGCTTTCAACGTTATCATTAATCTGAAAATATTTTTATATTTTAAGCCTAAGTTTAGGTTTCGTTAAAGTTTGGTCAGGAAATGTATTCTTTTGCAAGCAGACGAAGGATATAGAAACATAATATAGGGATTAACAATGGAACTGTTTACAGGATTCTCTTAAATATTGACACATAGCGGAATTATAGTTCCTAGCTCTAATACCAAATAAGGACTGTTAGGAACACGCAAGATTATTCTCAGTACCGTTAATATTTTAATTTACAAAATTATGTTCTGTTTGCTTTTGAAGTTAAAATATTCCTTCTTAAAACATTTTATTCTTGTGTAAGGGAAATCTACTCGAGGCGACAGACGAATGTTCACATTAATGGCACGCTAGCGCATGCACTTTAAGGTTTTTAACTTTAGCTTCAAACAGTAAATTTCGATTTTTGATTAATTCTTACGACTAGTATACACATTGCAGTAAGACATTTTATTTCTCGTACACGCATGTACGTTACTTTTTATAAATTGTTACATGTATGTGTGAATGTATACATATATGTATAGGCAATTTTTATGTATGTGATTGCAGTCAGTTATTTGATGTGAATATTCAGTGAAATGTTGAATCGTAGGACAATGAGTAACGCATACCCTTATATGTGCTGGGAGCAAATTCACTGTTCTCTTTCAGGCAAAGAGTGTCAAGAATGAATATTGTGGTAACATACTAATTACTCTTTTTAATACAGTGTAGGGTAATAAGACAAGCCGCCTGATAATCCTTGTAAAGTTTCAAAATATTAAAATGTTAAAATAACGCCAGGCCACGCTGGGTCCCCCTCTGCGAAGTTGCTAACAGATTGCTAAATTCGAAAAACCCTATATTAAATATTCTTAGTTGTCTCTGTAGAATTTAAGTAGAGGTGAAGGTTGAAAATTATTGTAGCCAGTATGTAGTTTTTTGACCCTTAGAGCATACGTATAACTCAGAGAGTATAACCTAAGAAATAACGACAAATTTCCTATAAAAACTTAGAGTACGTCTCAAACAAATTGTTATCGGAACTCATAGGACATTTCCGTAGAATTATGAACAAGTTGGTAGTGAGTAGCAACGTACAGAGTTCAACCGATAGACACGTTTAATCTGAAATATGTTTAAATCAAGGTTTAATAATGCTAATGTGAATAAATTGAATAGTTTTAAATACAACGAACCAACTGTAAAAAGAACATTTTTTACTGTTAATATTTTCTTGTGTGACGTTATGTTAATTTCAGGCAGAAAACTGTTGAAAACCTATTAAGTGGAATGTCCTAAAATTACAATTATTGTAGAATTATTATTACAATTAATTGTTATTATTATTACAACATTACATTAATTTACAAACAGAATAAAGGCAAAACAGTAATTAATGTAGGCAGAACAACATTATGTAGGTAGAACTATAATTAACACCTGCACTCAGTAGGTAACAGGACAGACGTACTAAAATTTATATCTAATTGGGAGTGGCAGAGTCCACTAAATTGCAGTTAAATACCACAGCAACCCCCCCCCCCCACACACACACACACACACGCAGTGGAACCCTACAATTATTATTATGACAATTCTGTTGTAATACGGACCGTAAATGTAGTGTGTAAAATCATCGGCCAGTTCGCATGATTTCTCTATTCGTCACGCTCAGTATAATTTCTGCACAATAATTTTTTTTTGTTTCTACAGAGGAGTAAGACCTTAATAACATAAAGTAATTAATTAAATCTGAAAAATAGTATTTAATATTTATTAAATTTATTTAAAAAAATAAATGTTGAATGAAAAACAAAAATCTAAAATATTTCCTTTTTCAGGATGGGAAAAGATGTTAGACACAACATACAAAGAAAGTATGAAAGCAACAGAAATAAACACACACACACACACACACACACACACACACACACATACACACACTTATATAAACAATTATTAAAATACTTCAATTGCTTGTGTGCCTGACACAGATATTGAATTTTAAAAATTAACTTTGAATGGTGCAAAGCAAACATGAATACGTATTTATATTTATTTCATAAAATAGAAAAAGTTTATTTGTAACTGTTTAATAAAAATAATATCTACTTCAAGTTAAAACAAGTTAAAAGACATATTTTCACAGTGTTTTCATTGAAAGTAAACAGAAAATTTTAACAACTATTAAAATTACATATTGATTATTTAAATTTGTATACTAACACTATGTACAGTATTGTTTCTTCTTTTCATTTATTTATAATATTTCAGTTATTTATATTCATTATTTAAAAATATTATTGTTCATATTTCAACTACGTTACCGTGTTACCGTTGCAAACTATTGTTACGCCCGTGTGCGCGGGCGCGAGTGTGTAAGTGTGGGTGTGCGAGCGTGTCCGCTAGTGGCTCCTGCATCATCATCATCATCATCATCATTCTGTTTCTCCTCCGTCAATCGTTTTTGTGTTGTTTTACGGCCCAATAATAATGATGGTGATGATGACGATGATGATAAACAGCCTATGTCTAGAATCAGAGCCAGATAAGTGACGTCGTTGGTAATTACTTGCTTCGATATTGTTTTTCAAAATTGTCCTAGGTATTTATATTCTGGCGTAAATCGGCAGGTTGAGTTTGGAAGTATTCGGTAATTTATTTGATAAGCTTTATTCTGGCGTGTTTAGTATCAGTTTTACATATAGTACTTTAGGTCTGTTGTTGCACTAATTGTAGAGTTGATGTGCAAACCAGTAGTTGCATTAGATTTGCGATTTTTACTCGCTATGTGCACATAAATGAACTGTCTATTACTAACTAATTACTGGAGTACATCGCTAATATAGCTACAAACTAATTGATTTTACATAGCTCAATTACATTTGCGCAATTTGCAGTAAAATCGTGTCCACAGACATGTCTATTGCCACGCCTTTTAAAGGCATTAGTTTATTCAATACACGTTAATGTGCGAATTTCATCAACTAAAACACATTTCACTATTCGCCTTTAAACCTGTCTTAAAAGGAATTTACTCAAAGAAAATACGTATGTAGACAAATACAAATCAGTAATAGATCTACGTATGTAGATCCTCAGCAATACAAAGCTGTGTGTGTAGAACAGCAGAACATACACGCTCGCGCTCGCGTACTCACACACACACTTTCACACACACACACACACACACACACACACACACACACACACACACACACACACACACACACACACACACACACACACTCGAGTGTGTGCGCGCGCGTCAAATAAACTGTACACAAAAACAGCTCTTTTCAGTTGACAGAACTAAACAGGTATAGACAAGCAGCGTCCGCATTCTGGTACCTACTTTGGCCCGATATTGTTACCCGAATAGAAGAATTCAAATCCCAAACTCCCCACTACATCTCCAACTCTTCATAGTTCGTCTGCAATAGTTAAGGGTTACTTCGTTGATTAGTTTTTGCGCTCCTTTTCCCTCAAACTATTTACTTGTGGGTTCAAATTCACCTTACCACCACCTCCGCCGCCTTAATACGGACAAAGCTTACTACCGATAAAACTCAAACGTGTCAGAGCCCTCCTCGACGATCCTGCTCCGACCACTCCCCTCGTTTACCTAGAGCTAAGTTGACGGTATTTTTGTAAGCCCGATCTCTTAAAAATTATGAAGGCTACTATTTTTGAGACATAAATAGAGGAAAATAAAAAACAAACTTGAAAAGCTTCCAGACTTGTAGTAACCATCTGTCTGGGAAACAATAACGAACCAGACTACAATCATATTATAGAAGAAATGTTATAGAAATTTGAAATGAACCTAAAAGTCTCTTTCCAACATTCACATCTTGTCTGCTTTCGTAAATATCTTGGTGCAGTTAGGGAGGTGTAAGGTGAAAGATTTCCTCAAGATATAAAGGAAATGGAAAGGCCGTATGCAGGAAGGTGGAATATCAACATGACAACGGACTATTGCCGGAAGCTGGAAAGGGATAATCTGGATGATCCTCAACAAGTTCACAAGAAGAAAAGTGGAGAAATAACTTTTGAAATAGAGAGAAAACATTAATATAAGGAATTGTAATTTTTTTGCACATATTACCTACTTTGTTGATGATTTGAGCTGGGGTATTTGTGTGATTTTTGTATTTGTTAAGTGGTCAAATTAAAACAGAAATATGACAAAATTGTGTTTTGTGTTAATTTTTTCCTAATCAAATAACCTTTTTGTAAAATAAAGTTACGTGATAAAAAAATGGATGACATGTTTGGAATCAGCACTAAAAATTACATAACAATCAGTTTGTAAATTTAAACAATGTTTAAAATGAATTTTTCGCAGCCCTGTATTAATACTACTTCTTTAAAAGATGGCTGTGATACATTGTACACATTTGAATTTGATTTTAACTGACCGTATTTCCCATTACAAAAACAAATATATAAATGCGACGTTTCAGTGGTCATATTCAGGCTAATTATACACTAATACATGTAAAGGAATGAATAATATTCTATCAACCAATGACAGAGAGTCAATAAAATAGTAGTAAAAATATTTCACATAGTATATGATCAAAAGATAAAAATAATCCAAATGAACACTTACTATGAAAGCACAATGAGCACGAAAACTTGCATACCACCAAGGCGAACAAAATACTGCGGCTGAAAGGCAACGGCCCAACGCGTTTATAGTAAAAGTGAAAGTAGGCGGCAAACAGCTTCTACGCACAAACCGCTGAGGCCGCCCAACAATTCAAGTTCTTTATGAATGAAACGAAGCCAGGTGTTCTGAATTTTACTGCTAAGTTTAGTAATGTAATTATTATTTGCAAGAATAACAGCAGTTTTCATAAATCATTGTTTGAATCATTTCTTTCCTTTACCAATAAGTTTTGCTTTATACCATAAACACTTATTTTGTACCTCCCACACATGCTTAGCCAACCTTGATCGAGAAGTGTTACCTGTCTGACTCTATGTTCATTTACACGGATTTGGGCAACGGCGGACTAGATTCACCCACGTATTCATAACCACACTCACACGGGATAGTATAAATAAGTCTTTTCGTATGAACGAGGATCCAGAGGTTTTGTAGCGGTTAACTATTACAATTAATAATTATACTAATTATAGTTTGTAAATATTAATAATTATAATTACTATAAAATAAGAGATTCTGACAACATGAAAAGTACTATTTAATTTTAAAATAAATATGAATAAACATATAGCTTACATTATTGAAATAATTTTAGAATTTTCTAGGTGGCAATGTACCCTATAGCTGTAATAACGTGAACGGAGAATCCAATATCTATTTTCGTTTGGGTACGTTCATCATTTACTTAAAAACAGAAATGCAATTTATATTGCTTCAACTAATGTTAGTAACTAGCATTATACTAGTTACGCTGAACTATACAAATTGCGTTATAAGTTGCAAATTGCAGAAAGGTAATTCTTATTATTTTTTAAATTTATACTTGAAATTACATAAACAATACTTATATTGTTACAAATTGCTATGTGTATTTGTAAAGTATGATATTATTTTGCAATGGTCTGCTGTTTTATTGTTCCCATTACCTGTAATCAGAACAGACCGGAAACACTTCATTAATAGAAATATTGTTAGAAGCATCACAGTTTGAACTTAAGTCATCTGCATGAACAGCTCTTACGTCATGTAAAGAGGTCACTTGTTATTAGCTGCACAGCTGTTGTTCGTATAAACCTGGGAATAGTTTCTGAACTCTGAGATGCGTAGAACTAACAATAGTATGACTTCCACTTAATTATAATTACATATATGTTGGCAAGGGAGAATGCGTGATATACGCGTAGATTGACGTCTCTCGCAAACAATAACCCTCTGTATCACATACTGTCCTTTCAGAAACAAAACTACACGTTTATCTTGTTCTCACCGAGAATCAATTCACGTTCATTGCACTTACTCGTTTATCTAATAAATAAAACGCATTCCAGTTTTGTGTACATTGTATACCGACAACTTACGTCAATGAGTAACTAAATGTATAGTAATCACATTATGCTTTTGAAATACACTCTTTGCTGTAGCCTATGCACACATTAGGAAACGCTGTAAAAGGCAACGAACTTACAGTCTGTGCGTATCTCCAAAATATTAAATACATACCGTCTTTCACACCGAAAACGTATGTTAAGGTATGTTTCAGTCATTAGTGCAGATTGGTTGGTTTAAATTAAAAAAAGGTGGTTTCAGACTGACTACTGATTACTTTTAAAATAATATTGATTTGAATTGACAATATAATATAGACAATGTAGGCTACAATTTTGAATTCAAATTGGGACCAAGAAAAAGAATCAATCAATAATTTTGTTGAACAACTGTACAATTAATGAAGGACCACGTATGTAATTGTCAGGTAATTTCCATTCGTAGTTTGAACAGTTTGCACACTTTAAGAAAAGGTAAAAAAATAAGGGTAAGTAAAGAAAAGCAGGAATTACGAAAGCATCGAACGTGCACGAAACGGGTGGTTCTCGAAAAACAATAATTGAAAGGGATGTGAAATTAATCTATAAAACATGTGGTGTGTAATGATTCTCTAAAGGTTTTTGACTGCAACGACAGGGGTACACTTACGAGTATATTAACGTAACGAGTTTATCGCAATAAATTGATTGAGTGGTTCAGAATTTTATGTAGAAAAAAGAGTCACACAATCGGATTTAGTAGAAAAAAATTAGAGTAAAATAAGGTTTTAGGCTGCAGCGTTGTCTGTGTAGTATACCTTGCTATATAGATAAATTTTGCACAGTGCTAGTAGGAAAACATCTCTGTTTAACAGGAATTATATTTGGAAGAACTGGGATATAAATATTTTATTAAATATCGTGCATTCACTGTTCCCTGAGAATTAAGAAAACAGTATACTATCCCATTCATAAAGTGAGTCAGGTTAAGGTGGTGAACAAAACCGACAAAGAAAACAAGACGATGGGATTCCATGGTGTGCATCCATTTAGAATGGTGTGTCCCAACACAATGGATTCGTTTCCGATTCACCTTTGGAACTGATATGCTGCGGTCTTGTGATCAAGTAAAGGTCACGACTCGGTCTGTCTACCTACCGCTATTACTGGACGATATAATAAATTGTATAGCATTTCTGGGTTATATAAATGTCAAAGACACACTGACATTACACAGGGAAACGGTGCTTGTATACCTTGCGTAATCCTGCTGTTCACACAGCGAGTGCAAAGCGTCACGCAGCGGTCCATGTCGTTATTGACAGCAGTAGCATTCTGATGCATTGTAATGTAAGTCGTGTTATATGCATACCACAGGTACGGCTCACTGGTTAGTTTACTTTAAAAACTAAGTTCAAGTGTATAAGTGTAGTTTATAAATTTTATGAAAGTATAGATTTTCCTCATAGGTTTGACTAATATTTATATTTTTCGGATGAAACATATTTAAACGTACTGCCGGCGTATTTCGTTAGACGTTTATCATAGTGCATTTAGTCCAGATAGATTGATATACGTTAAATCAGAATTAATCAGAAACCATAAAATTTACCTACACGAACAGTACACCATTTAAAAGTATTTAATTACTGTTTGCTGGCTATTATTCACTACATTCAGTGAAGCCTTTGTTTGTTTTAGTTACTATGTTTAGAACAGAAATGTATTTTCTGAATCTGTACAAGTAATGATAAGAAGAAATTTCATACTTCTGTTTACTTCTCAAAATAGTTTTCTGTGCTACTACCTTGAAAATATAATCTTGCCTCGCTGTAAATAATATCATCTGTGCGCATCTGCGACGATATAATTAGCTTGTACAAACTCGTTTCACAAAGTAAACAGAAGTTTATTAGTATACGTAGTATAACGTATTAAATATCAGAGCCAGTAAGCAGTAAGTACTGTGTTTGCCGTCTTTGCCAAGATTATTTTTACTCCCTGTTGATTGTCCTGTTTACTTTTATATCCAATGGTACTGTTTCTAGAAGCAGTACAGATTTTAATCCGCTTCTACGTTAATGTTCCCAAAATTTAAACATGTAATCGGTAAAAGGAGCGTGTATTTAACAAAATATATTGCACAATTCGGAAACAATTAAAATCTAAAGGTGAAAGAAATTTAGATTTTAAGAAAGACGTATAAGTTATAAGCGATAGTCTTACCACGAGTAATAACCATTCATGGTGCCCTTACGAATTGAAGAAAAGCGGACGCCAGAATATTAGAATTAGGCCTACTTGTTAAAATGTAGGTTTTTCAGGTATGCTTTACAATTCTTGTACAGATTCTATGTTTTCTAAAAGTAAATTTGTAAATAACTTTACAAAAAATTCAATTTAAATTCTGGTAAAGTTAGACTGACATAAGCTCAAAAGTACCACAAAGCCAGGACTGTATGTGATGTATCATAAACATCATTATTCATGCTGCATACAAAATTATCTTTCAATTAACATATAGTTTTCTCTATGCTCATCGGAGGATGTGGTTCACCATATGCTGTAGTGTATGAAAATTACAAATACTGTAGTAGAACTAGAAGCATACTGCTCTACGTTTGTTTAGATTAAGTTCTCTGTTCTACGATTTATTAATAAATTAAATTTCAAAGTGTCAAACAAATACTGTATGTTCTAAGCACTTTCAATTATGTCGTGGTTAAAAATACTATACAAATAAATAAATATTAAACATTTGATAATTACAAATGTAATTCATTGCGTGACCTCATACATTGTTACTAAAGTTTTTGTAATACTAATATTTTAGTGTACCTGTTTGGTAGAAAAAATAAACGTCATAGTTATCAATGTAGTCGCATAGTCATACTAATGATAAAGTATCCGTAGTGAGCAAAAATAACAATACAAAAACCTTCAAGTACGTTTTATTAGCAATATCATAAATTTATGAAAAATATTGGGGAAAGATTTTTAATAGTCCGTTAATGCTTTAATTAAATTTGTTCAAATGAATACATTTTTAAAATTCAAGAGACGTATCATCTGCCAAAGGTGTTTAATATTATGAAAGACAGAAGGAAAACAAAAAAAATATACAAATAAAATAACCAGAAATTTAAAGACATATTATTGACGCAAATTTGGAAAAGCACCATGTACACTGAATATCTCAAACAAAATTTTAAAGGCGTTTGAATAGAAAAAAATAGTAAATAATGATACACGTAATAACAATTTCAAAAGTGTCGTGAGAGTAGTGCTGATTTTAATCGTAACTAGTATGCAACTAACAGGTATACAAAAAACGACTATTGTACAATTTTAACCTGTGTGATAAGCAATCATTATTAAGTATTTACTATATAATTACGTTACAAGAGAATATCGCTTAAAGGCGTTTACAGTTACGTATATAGCTTTGCGTTAAGCGTAACAGAAGTAGCAGAAGGAAACTGGTAATATAAACAACATAACTGAAATGGGTATAACAAGTACAAGAAGAGGCGAACATTGTATACTTATTGAAGTACTGTTATAAATTAAATTAAAGTAATGTCTGTTCACGTAACAGAAATGCCTTGTGGGTAAAGTTAAACGTAATACGTAAAGCAGTCGTCCGAAAATTGAGGACCAAAGATTCTGATGCACAGAAGTAAAGTAAAAAAAAACCTCGAAAGAGTGTAACACTTCTGTGGTGTGACAGTTTTTATTTTCCAGGTTATAGCAAACTGCCTTCAATACGTAGTTACGCGCGCTAATTCCATCCTGTTGAACCGTGAAAAATAACGAACCAGCGTAACCTAAGTGAAGTTTGTCACGTACTTTTGGCTCAACACACAGACAAATTTATTTTGTGAATACAAATGACCAATGATATTTCAGCGACCTAATAAATACATAAGTAAACAAAATGTAGAAAAATATTCTAGTACTGTCTAGCACAGTGTAGCTAACGCTTACTAATTCCTAATGATTCCAGATTAGCGTAGAAACATGTGAAATCTTCCCGTCAGAGGTACACAAGAACTTGTTAGGTGACTGTTTCTATTTACTTTATTTCCATTAATTATTCAAGTATTTCCCATGCTTCTTGTTTAAATTTTGTTACTACTATTTTGACGTCTGTTTTGATTTGCTTGAAAGTTAACCTAGTTTTTACTCGCCAGATACATTTTCTGGGCTCCATTTTTAATCTTTACTTTTCTTCTCACATCTTCATTTCATCAACATATTCTTCTTTTACTCTTAACTACTATAACTTACACTGTTCTAATAGCATACTTTCATTGTTACTTTATTATTGATTTTATCAGATTTGTGTAGATTTCGTTTGTACCATGAATTAACTTCAGCCCCTTACCAATCTCTTCCACCGCCTTTTAAAATTCCTCTCCCATATCTAGAATTCACGATGTATAGATTTTAGTTATTTACTTTAGATATGTATTTATACCTGCGCTCACAGACCAGAATGTTCCTAATTGCGTCTTAGCGCTCGTGTGAACTACGTAATTAACTGCGACCTTGACACAGTCCGCGCGGCTGGCGCCTTCGAGAAACCTCTCGAAAATGCGTCGGCAAGCACGTACGCCACACGCGTTACATCGAGAATTTTCTGGCACATTCGACAAACACGTAGATTGTTCTGCGATGTCGTAACACAGCGACCTCCTTAAGCCTGTTCGTCCCGAACTGGCAAACCGTCTCTGAAGTAATACTCGACAAGGCGATCTAGGTGGACGTCCTTGCGAAAGATAATTCTCCCGTTCTTCGAATTCAGTCTCGTGTGATCCGAACATCAAGTTCCCAGGACTGCGAGTCTTCCGCTCAACCACTAGTTTCACTGGAATCACTCCCGTTGCGTCATGTACTGATGACCTAAACACCACTGCCTGACCCAAGTTTGTTTGGTTCTCGTCAACAACCTCTTGCGTAAACTCACCTTCATCCACTTTGCCCTCGGCCGCTTATATCTGCTCAGGAACAAGCAAGAGTTTTGTCTCGACACCCATAGTCGGCTTTCCAATCAATTCTTTTGTCGTTACCCTTATTTGTATTTCCTCTGCTAGTTCTTCCTCCATTTCCGCTTGCAATAGGGACGGTCCATTTTGACCAGACCTGTTGACTTTTTCTTCGACTAATGCCACTCGCTAATCGAATGGTTGGTAGACCCTGTCATTTTAGCCATGCAAAGCTTTATCTTCTCTTGGCCAGCCTTCAGGACATTCTCTCTAAGTCCACAACGAATCCGTAGGCATTCATAATGTCCGTGCCAAGAATCACTTCATCGACAATGTCTGCAACGAGCATTTGGTGGCCAAACTCGAGAAGACCCAGGCGTATACGTAGGCGTACCTTTCCTAGCACCTTGACAGACCTTCCAGTCACAGTCTGTATTGTACAAGAGCTAATTAGAGGCTGGCGGTTGCTGACTAAGTCAGGGCGCACAATGGACACTGTTGCGCCCGGGTCAACTGTAAATTATGTTGGTTTACCTTCCGCAAATCCATTAACAATCAAGTTTCCACTGGTCTTATGTAGCGTGGAAACTGTGTGCTGTTCTGGGGCTTTACTTCTCCAATCGGTGCGATCACTCTCTTCCCTCGGTATCTTTTTCTCCCAACAGTCTACCTGTAGATGACCACGTTTTCTGTCTTTTTCAAATCATTGCGACTCTCTGGAACTTTTGAATTGTTTGTCCGACAACATTATTTTTCTGCACCCATCCTAAAAGCAATGTGATACAGGGGTCTTCTGACTGCAACGTGATGGCACAAACCCATTAATGTAGCGGGACGCTGACTTGGCAGCTTCAAACTCTAGGGGGTGAACAAGAGCTTCTGAGCTATTTCGGTGTCTTGCCCTTCGTAACACTTGCTGAAGTTCACAGTCTCCGATGGTGTCAATAAATGTCTGCACCGCAAACCTTATTCGGAAGTCTTCTGGTGCTCAGGATAGGCCAATCTAATCGATCTGTTGATTCTTGCTTCAAACTCTTGAAGACTGTCCCCGGAATGTTGTCGTCTTCTTCTCAGCTGAGCGTAGTACACCTCTCGCAAATGTTCAACACCGTAGCGTAATTCCAGTGCTTTTATCAACTCGGCATAGATATTTTGGCTGTCAGGTGACACTTTCTGTAGTAGTTCTGCCGCGGGTCCTTATAATGAGAGAACGAGTGAAACTGCCTTGTCTTTCTCCGTCCAATTATTTGCGCATTCAGCAGCTTCGAATTGGCGTAAATACGTTGCCCAGTGCGTGCTTCCAGCAAAGGTTTGGGGCCTTGACATGAACTGTCCCAACCGCAGGCGCGGTGACCTCTATTGACTTATTTTTTGTGTCTTTCTCTGTCTTTATCATTGGTACAGTCTGTTCACAAAGTTGTTTTGGTTGTAACTTCAGGAACTTCAATGTAAGTTGTAACTTCAATGTTTGCCATTGAGATTTCTACTGCAGATATTTTATTTGACATGGTTTCTTCTATGTCAGATTTTTTGTGGACATCGATTCTTCAAAACTCGAAACAGATTTCTTTACTTCAGCAATTTTTAATGTCATTGATACTTGTAACTCCGATATTTTAGTAACTTGTTTAGTAAGCTCACCTCTTAAGAGACCCACTCTGCAGCTGTTTGTTCTTGTGTCTGCTTTTGCTCCTGTATTAACTCCTTGATGTCTTCTGTTTCACGCTTCCGTTCTTCTTTTTGTCTTTCTTCTGTTTCTAGAATTAATGCTTTCTGACGTTCCTCAGCCTCTTCTCTTTCCTGCCTGCGTTTTTCATCCTGTCGTTTTTCTGCTTCTTCCGCCTCCTGTCTGCGTTTCTCATCCTGTCGTTTTTCTGCTTCTTTCGCCTCCTGTCTGCGTTTCTCATTTTGTCGTTTTTCTGCTTCTTCCTGTGTCTGTCGCAGCAGTGTTTGTAAAGCTTCCATCATCTGATTGGAATCCATGTTTACCGATTAATTACGAATCACCTCGTCTTGTACAATGTGTCCACTGTTTCCACTGTTAACCATTTTATCCCAGTTCTGACACCACTGTTTACCCGTTTTTGTTAAAAACATCTTACGCGAGGCATAACCGTTTTAACTATAATCTTTTAAGTAAACAACAGTTATTACTTTATATATCAAAAATTATTTTTAATAATAATTCAGCTGAATATTAATAATAATATAAAAATCTTGTTAAGGAAACTGACCATAAAAGACTACATAATTATTCATTTTTAAATAATGTGAAGTTAACAAACATCGGGTTTGAAGACAGTAAACACGTGCAGTAATATTATATTGTTACGACGGTGTACTCGATCTTCGTAGGTACAGTGGAAAACAAAATAAGTACAAGACACCAAATAAATCACTAATCACCAGCTTTAATTTTTACAGTTAAACAGTTCATAATTAACAACACAGTCTACTACAACAAATCAAATAAAAATTTTTCCCACGCAATAAAATGTCACTAATATTAAATACAATTGTATTACAATATACCGCCCGATTATAAAACACAACACTTTACTAATAACCACTTGAACGCCCACAGTAATATCGCCGAAAATAACTCTCGAACCGCAATGTAAATATATCGCTGCTATACTGAAACTTAAGGCCGCTGCCGCTACGTATTTATACCTGCGCTCACAGACCAGAATGTTCCTAATTGCGTCTTAGCGCTCGTGTGAACTACGTAATCAACTGCGGCCTTGACACAGTCCGCGCGGCTGGCGCCTTCGAGAAACCTCTCGAAATGCGTCGACAAGCACGTACACCACACGCGTTACATCGAGATTCTTCTGTCACATTCAACAAACACGTAGATTGTTCTGTGATGTCGTAACAATATAATCTTGAGTCTGAAATTATTATCTCTGTCTTTATGATTGTTCTTATTGTAAATATATCAGTACAGTCTGATGATGTAAGGGCACCAAGACAGGAGCAAAAGCAATTCAAGAACATATTACTGCAGAATTGGCTCTCCTACTTGGCGACTTGGGTGAATTACGCGGTGATCTCAACGGGCAAGTGGTAATATTACGTACACAAGACAAATCTATCTCAAATATAGAACAATCAATATTGATAAAAATTTCCATTGCAGTAGAGTACTCAGTTGCAATATGAAAGAGCAAATTCAAAGTGAAGCCGAGCAGTTGATGAAAATACAACTATGCATTTCAAAACAAACTTTTGGAGAGAGAGTAATGATAAAGACAGAAAAATATCTTGAAAGTAATGTATTTTTCTCTCACGTTGCGTCACGTCACGTCACTTCACGCCTCTTTACGTCAAAGCCTCTTCGTTTGATGAAAGCACTCACTTGGTGACGTATATTCAGCAAGTTGAAGCCGCTACAAATCTTTAGAAGGAGAAAGAAATAGAAAATTCACTCGTTCTTATTTTAAAGGGAGCCAAGGAGCCGTCATTGAGTTATTACAGAACGTGATCCATGGAAGCCAGAACACCAATGCTGAATTGATAAAAGTTCTAAACTTACGATGTAGTAATAAGCAGATGGGCGAATGTACTGTGCTTAGTTGATAGCAAGGCGGCAGCGTTACGTGGAGAGTTTTAAATTTTGAAGCAAATATCGACAGAGTAATTAGATTGGCTCACCCCAACGCACTAGTGGATTTCTGTTGCTGTTTGTTGTATACATATTTACCGGCGGTGTTACTGATAGTGAATTAAACAAGATTTATGAATGGTGTGGCATCGAAATAGGTCAGACACCCTTTTTCACACCCTCGAGTTTGATGATGCCAAGTGAGCGTCTCGTTACATCAATATGTTGTCATAGTGTAGACAGAAAATCCCAGTATTGCGATGCCGTTACAATGGAGGCAGAAGAGAAATGATACAAGACAAACAATTTAAAATGTCACAACAATTCTAATGATGGGAAAGAATCACAACACCGAATGTTGTAAATCAGGGAGACTTATACATCTTCAGGCAGAGTGTTAGAATATTGGATTTAGAGAGAAGGGCGTGAATTAAAGAAATAAAGCTTCAGAACTGCGCACTGTCTCCACTCCTCATAAGACCAGTGGAGACTTGATTATTAATTAATTTGTTGAAGGTAAACTAGTATCATTTACAGCTGACACGGGCGCTACAGTGTCATTGTAAGCCCTGATTTAGTCAGCCACCGCCAGACTGAGATTAGCTTTTGTCCCATGTAGACTGTAAATGGAAGCCCTGTCAAATTGTTAGGAAAAAGTGACGTATAAGTGTACGTCTGGGTCTCCTCAAATTTTACCACCAACTACTCGTTGCAGATGAAGTAATTATTTGCATAGACATTATGAATGCCTACGGGTTCGTAGTGAATTAAGAGGAAATGTGATGAGAGTTGGCCAAGTAAACATAAGATTTTACAAGACTGAATTCGATCAAGCAAGTGACGATAGCCAAAGAAGACGTAAACAGTTGTGTAGAAGATGTATCCTTGTTGTACAAGAAGTAATTTTTGTAATAGTAGAAGTTGCATAGGTGTTTAGAAGAAGTAATGTTGTAGAAGATGTGTTCTTGTTGTTGATGCAGAAAAAGGAAAAAGGACTGACAATGAATAAACTATTTGCGCAACAAATTAAAAGTTATTGAAAAGCCAACTGTATGTCGTATCTGAAAGGCTAGTGCCTGTGTCTGATAAAAGGAAGGAAACAGTGGAAAGAACTGGGAGCAAATATAAAAGATGTAGAAGTGGGAAAGAAGGACGTACCCAACTTACTGAGAACGGGGAGTTATCGATATTGTATTGTAGGGATTGTTATTGTAACTTGCGGATTTGTTTGAAGAGATTATTGTGTATTTACTTAGTGTGACACTGCTAATAATGTGACATTTATTGTTTGTTGCATTGTTGTGTGTTCAACAATCTTTAGAGTAAAGAATTACATACGCCTGCCTTTGTTTAGTTTTAAATACAATTAATGTTGCAATTAGCGACTGTGTCTGGTGTCAGTTATTCTGTTTCCACAACGCAACACGACGATCCGTACATCAATCCAAACAATATGGTAACACCGTGAAATATGGTGACTAGTTATGGTAAATCCACACTTTACTTTTGTTTAATTTTTCGTGATCACGTAAATCGCGTAAATCAACCACTTCAATTGCTTAAAATAACTTGGCGATATAACAGATTATATAACAAGTGTGGGAATAATATTTTAACTAAAAAATCCATCTGTTATCAGGATTCAGAATTGTATTACGTTTTAATATACACCGTTTTAAAAAATTAATATTTTCATAAATACTACAAAAAGTCTGGTCCCCAGTCACTTGGAATCGAGTTTTATTGATATTTTCCAGTGTCACGGAAAGAAAGCAGACAGCATGAGTAGGATATTGCAAAAATTGGATATAAATATATTTAGAAAATTAAATATAACCTACATTTCCTTCTTGCTAAACAAAAATTGTATGTAAATTATTACGTTAATTGATCAATTCAACAACCCTGTGAAATTGTAATATATAGGATACATGAATGAACGCATTCATTATCCGTGAATGTTGAATTATGACTATTATGAATATTATGAGTATTGGATAAGCTGTAAGTAGACTAGTGCAATCTAAAGCACAATTTGTGTCATGCAGTTGGTTGATGAGGAAAATTATTCGGTATCTGCGTCATTAACTTGTACGTTTTTATTTTACAAACAAACTTTTCTTCAGGAAGCTATTGCTTATATATTAATCCGAAATGTTCTATAAGCACTAGTTTTGCCAATGACATAGTCTATATTAGTCCCTGTGATATAGACACTATTGTACAAAGGCGTCCTCACTGAGCATCCGCAGACGCATTCGTAATTCGGAGTCTATACATCAGTATATGAGAAAACATTCTTAGAACCAGCCTCGTCTTTCATGTGGCTACCATTTTTGTGCTTTTTAAAGAATAATTTAGGGCTATATGTTAGGAAGAGACTATGATATCTTGATGAAATTTGGTGTCCAAGTTTACACTAATGTTCTTTAATAAATAAAAAAAAATCACTTTTTTCTTCGTAAATTTCAATATGGCGGCTCTATTATTTAATCACTAATAGATATGTACATTTTAATTTTATCAAATTACTGTTCATTAAATAAACTGTTGAGAATTTTATTATAAACACAATTACAGATAGTTTTTTTTTAATTCGATAATATTTATATTCATTATCATTTTTTAAACTAAAACACAAATAGTAGGCCTAATTTATAAGAAACTAAAGGATACACTTTTAATGAAGTAATAACTTTATTCAAATTTAACTGCACCTATTTGCACCATAATTTGAATCATAACAAAACTGTTTGGAATTAATATAAAATAACAATGGCAAGTGCCGACTTGCCAATAATCTGTTTGCTTGTATGAGTTCAGTTACAATACATGTAATTTAACTAAACACATCGTCAGTTAGGCTACTTTGTTTAACAAAATTTTATTATTTCATTTGCTTGTGTTTTTTTGCTCATTGTGTATCGTGTAGTTACTGCTAAGTTAATGGCTAATTACCGTTTTCCTTAAATGTCAGATACACATCTCATGTAAGGACTTTCAAACTGCAGTCGGAAGGAAGCACGGCAACTTTATGCTAAAACCTTTCCCAAACTAAATTTAAAGAATGAGAACGTGTTAATTAGGCTGCATAATCGGCTAAGAAGAACCGCATGTTTTATTCCCTAAACCGTTGATTGAGGTAGGCCTTTTATAAAATAAACGTTGGATTTGAACGAAAGAATATTAAAGAAAATTAAGAGAAAGGAATACTATACAAGGAGAACTGCTATGGTTAAAGATGTTGATCACATGACTGTGCTGATGATTTTACTAAACCAACAACTAAAACCAAACGATCTACAAAGAGTAAAGATCTCGAAGAATTTGACTGTGATAAAGCATGAGCGTATATTTTGCTTTTCTGTACGCAAATTGGAACTGAACAGGATTCTTGGCGTCTGTTATGTTCACTGACAAAGCAAGTTTATACGACATGAGATTACAACTATAAACAATAACCATTTTTTCGTTATAAGAAATACATTTTTGTGTACTAAAGAAATTGAAATTTTGCTTAACAAAATCAAGTACACTGGTATCATGCTAATGGAACCTTCTTAGTGCAAACGTTGCAATAATCCGACTTTGGTTTTACAGGAAAAAGATTTTTATGCCTATCATTGTTTTAAATTCCATTATTTTTGTGTAACATTGTAATTTTAACTACTAGTATTCATTTAAATATTAACAGTTATTTTACTATGGAACCCCTCTTTCATTTTTTATGCTTCAGAAAAAAAACAATTTTTTTTTTTTTTTTTTAAGGAGGGGCCACTAGTTATTTAAAATTAGGCCAAGGGCCTAGATAAGCCAAAAATGCGCTGGGTCCAGTGGGACGGGACTTGCTATTAAACTCGATGTTTAAACAACAATAACAAATTTTATTAGCAATTTCAAGTCTTGACATTCATGCATATGAGTAGTTAAATTCATAACTCTTCTTTAATACAACATATGACTTTCAAATTTCGACAAAACCACATTACTATTAATACAACTTTAATTTTTTTTCTCCCCTTTTTTCTTTTTTGAAATCAATCTTGATACCAATATGACTTTAATAGAATTAAAAAAATTTCATTAAAAACTTCTACTCCACTCCCTGACATTATTATATTCTTAAAATATACATATGTAACATCATAGTTCATAATTCAATAATTTCTCATAAATACACATAAATACAACATCAATCAATATACTTACATGAATACACATAGAACACACATATATATGCATATACCACACACACATGTTCACCTGGCCGACAGCCTATATATATATTTTTCACCATACCTCAGGAGAGTATAACCCCAGTATCTGTCACCAAGACCCCCATCCCAAACTACCGTAATCGGATAAAGTGCCCAGCAAGCCTTAAAAACTTTTCATTTAAAGAAAACAAATCCATTAACTCGTCAGAGTATAACAACTGGAATTATTACAAGTATGAGAAATGACCGAAGTCAATTTGGCAATACAGCCCGAACAACTCTTAAGTTACAAGCATACAAAATTTAGGTATTGTTCCCCCAAATAGGAAGGTGCCATCGCAAGGTCAACATGACTGCACGGTCTTATAAAATGGATATTTCGCAGCTGCCTTTATCCTCTTACAAAAATACAGATTTGAACAAAACCCCTAGTGGGACGTAACCACCAGAAAATAACATAGAACTGATTTTACAACCTCACATTTATAATTGAAGAAGTGAGAACCGGTAGTGTGCTCATATTAACAAAACTCAACCATTAATGCACTGGCTATGGCAGTAAAAAAAAAGATGAAAATTCGCTTATACAGAATCATTAAACAGCTAACATAAATTTTATAAAATGTATAATAAAAATTTTAATAAATAAAATTTTATGATGTAAAACCTAATAAAACATATTTGAGACATTCATAGAGAATTGGGTTGACCTCAGGCACGGCCATGCGCCCGAACCAGATGCAACAGAATTTAACATGTCAGAGACCTGTGGATGAAGGCACCAACAGGTGACGGTGGCAGGTCAAAGCACCCCCCCCCCAAACCTTTAAATAATTAAAAAAAAAAACCCGTATAGATCTATAAATATAATCAAGAAAATCCCCAACAATGTACCCCGGCACCCATGCAAGCATAATTAACACCCCTACAAATCAGTAACATTCAGTTCCGCACACTTTTGCAATAAGAGAAAAATTTAACATCAAAATCGGGTGACGCATGACCCCGTCTGGGCTTACACTTACTCTGGGGCGTAAGCGTTTGTAAAATGTATCTGACAAAATTTATAACCACTAAATGTCCCGCTGGACTTGTGCACAAACGAAACTTTTAACTGGAGCTGTTCCAGGAATAATATCACATGTTCTAAATTGTAGCGGCCAAAAATATTTCTTAAAGGCTTAAATGTCACCTGGTTATAGTCCGGCACAAAACCTGAGGTTATTGTAGCGTGTTTTCCATCTCTTCCTCCCGGCGGCCAAGACGGAAAGTCACTAGTTTAATGGCATGGGTGGCAGATGATCGGCCACCAGCTGGAGCGAATCAGGTGATCGACTTAATCTGGAACCCGGAGAGTGACGTAGCGATTATCTATGCATAGTAGATAGATGATTTACAAGATCCAAAATCTCAAGGCAGCCGGGAGGAGCACGGACAGTCAATGTTGAGCGCTATACGTGAACTGCCACAACTTGCGCCGGAAAAAATGCTATGCCGCCTCCACTCCAGATCCCGCGCCGATCAGCATAGCAAACGTATTGATAACGGGTCAGGCACGTCTAAGCTAAATAATTAACGGATACGGCAATTCCCGTCACGTCGTTAACATTGAAAACAGCCGAGTTTTCTCCAAAACTCGGCACAACTATAGTTAGAGTACAGTACTGTCTTCAAACTGTTGATTGTACGGTTATGCTGTGCGCCTATTTGTGTAATTTTAGTAACAAGACAATTTGTTTGGTAAAAATAAGTAAAGGCTCTTTTCTTGTTGGAGCGAGTCAATATTACGTACTCCTGTCTTGACATAAATCGCTGAGCTTTATGAACTGACATGGGTTAGTCACCAATATTGCACAAGGTTTGTGCATCTTTGCATTCCTTGAACAACAACGACGTCTTAGGCTAAAGCCTGGTTGCATGTAACGCTCAGTTTTTCTTTGGATATTGAAATGAAACGTGGTCTGCTTGTTTATTTATTTGCTTTGTATTTCTGTAAAGTGTTCAGTAAATGGTTATTTATTGTTAGAAAGTGCTATTTATTTTCTAAGTGCCCTTTAATTTTATAAGTGTCTTTTTATTGTTTAATGACTTTAATACTGTTGTTCGCATTAACATTTATTTTCTTAAAATGGCTACATGTTCGAAATATAACAAAAGAAAACACGAAACCCTATCATTGTTGGATAAATGTAAAATAATTCAGCGTCTAGTAAAACCTAAAGTGCACGTAAAATTTGCTACTAAATACTTTGTCGAGATGTCTACTATCAGCAACTAAATGAAACAAAGATAGGATTTTAAATTACAATTCATCCAAAGAAGAATGATCAATCGAGAGATGTACCTAAAAACAAGTTGATTTTTCTTTATTTGATTCTGCGATTTACATGTAGTTTCTTCAAGAAAAAACTCCTCATGCTTCCCTCTGTGGAGACATTTTAAAGCAGAAAGTTAAGCATTTCCATTTACAAACTGTGCTTAGTCAGGTATTTAAGGCAAGGGACGGTTAGCTAAAAACATAAAATAGGATAGTCACAACGACGGAGAAGGTAATGATAAATTGTATGATCTGTGACAATTGAACTACGTTATAAGTGTCAAGGGGATAAGCCATTTCTACGGACTCATTTGGAGTGGTGACTGAAAAATACGCCTTGATTTTATGGTGCTGCTGCAATTGCAACAAGTATTGCTGCCCGGGAGATAATTAACAAGGATTGTAACAAGCGCTACATTGTCTCACCTTAATGACAAAAGTGTTTTTTGACGAAATAAGTGGTTAAATTTGGCCGTTAATCAAAAACCGGTTTAGGATTATTTTAAAAAACTTACAACTCAAGGTTTATTTGATTATCATAACAGTTGTTTTGTGTTAAGAAAGATATATAATGATTTAATTCCGAGTATAAAACATCATGATAATGTGTACTGTTTTGAAAATATCTGCTGACATTAGCGTTTCATTGGAATTTTAATTTAAATATCCAATAATCATAGGGTATCTAATAATTATCTCTTCCTATTTGGAACAGATAAGAGGAGATTGATTAATATTGGAGTAAGGGACAGGTATAACAATGAAAACATCACCGTGCTTGTGCGTATGCAAAGGATAATATTAAGAGAAAGTAAACAAGTTACATGCAGATGTACAGTAAATTCATATTTAATCTGGCAGTTACAGAACTGTAATGGAAAATTACTTCTATTACATCTCTTTAGTTTACGCAAATGTGGCCTCCTATTTATTTATTTTAATATATTACACTATACATTACGTCTCTGTGTAGCGTTTGTAAATAAATTGATTATCTTTTGTCCTGCGCTAATAACACTGCAGGTCACACTACGAATTTAGAAACAAAAATATGTTATTTTGATACCAGCTTTGCAAATACGAGTTTACGTAAATACTCACAAGATATGTGTGCGTACTCTACACGAATGTTTGTAGTATAGAAAACTTGAACTTCGTTTTTGAACTAGACGTATAACTAAACAAACAGATTGTATAATTTACTTACATACTAGAAAACGCCTACAGAAGGAAAACTGTATAAGGATAACCTAACGAAAACTACAATATAACAGTCGCCCACAATACTTTCCCATATACGTTTTCTCACTAATTGTCCACCACAGCCTACGCCACCCTATATCGACATGTACTTTTTATCCTCCCTATTAAAAAATTAACTAGATTACGTCTAAATAGTATACAGTATGACAAACAAATGAGTATTAACATAGTCAGCGGCGTGATAATATTGGCTGTAAAAACAGACAGACGGCTGCAAACTAATTAAATTAAACTGAGGTAGAGTCATGAATAATTATATATGTCTATAGCACATGTCAATAATCCGTTTAGTCTGTGTATATGGGTAAACTAATTTTTGTAATTGATTAGCTGTCTCTTTCATCGATTTGAATTTAAATCCAAAGTCGATAAATACAGAGATAACAAAACATACACACATATACACACGCGCGTTACAACACAGGGCTAGTCAAAGTATCCAGGTGCAGAAACTGGATAGTAGCTTCTTACTATACAGTGTTAAATTTATATTAGCAGAAATTTGTATACAACAAGGAGATGTAAGGACAGGTGCCTTTGGGGATTACAGTCGATCTGTGAAATCAAAAACAAAAGGTTCAGTTGCGGTTTTTCGTCTATTTCGCCGGCTTTCTCGTGTAAAAACTAAGGGATACTTTAACACTTTGCAACAGTTTTGAAACTAATTTATGACTGTCTCGTCCATTAAAAGCGTAAAATATCTGTAGCCCGTAACTTTAAATGTTGTAAAAATAGTAATTAAAGAACACTAATTATTTATAAAGGAATAATGAAAAATAATTATAAAATGTTATATAGGTAACTTATGTTTGATTTTTCAAGGGTTTCCTTGCAGCTAACAGATAAGGTATTTATGAAACACATTATAAACCAGATTAATTTGTAAATGATTTAGTTCGATTCATCTTCATTTACTAAAGATTTAAGTACGTGTACATAAATTATATTTGCTTTAAGGAAATTACATTAAATGAAATAACATTTCTACATGATTATTTAAATTATACGAAAATAAAATTTTACGATAACGTAATAAAAATAGTGAACCTTGTATTTTAAAAATTACAAAACAATGAAAAACTTGTTGAATTTCATACTTTAGAAAGAGTAAATTACTAAATTTCACTACACATACTACTACCACCACTACTACTACTACTACTACTACTACTACTACTACTACTACTAGAAAGGCCCGCCAGTGATTCCTGAACAGTCATCGGCGCAGACCCAATGTATAAATTACCCCCACTCAAAAAGTACTCGACAGAGGAGAGTATGTGATAACAGCGTCTCTCTAACACGTACAGTCCCTTCAAAACGAAACTTGCACGCTTATGATGTTCTTGCCAGAAATCTATTTACATTTTAACTTTATCTATTTTGTTATTTAACATCACTGATGTTACTTAGTATGTGTAACATAGTACTACATGTACTCATTACTTTGAAAACAGTCATTTACAGTTTTTGATATATTTGTTATTTGCATTGTTTTTAATGTACGTAACCTAAATTTATTTTAAAATTATAAATTCGAGAACATTTTGAGTTATTCATATTCAATTGTTTTTTAAATATTATTAACAATAAATACAACAACTTTTCTTACAAGAATATATTTTTTTGTATTTTTTTAATAAGGCACTGTTTCGATAGTATAAACTATCATCATCATAGTTTTGATAATGATAATTTATACTATCAAAATAGTGTTATATATTCAAAAAATACAAAAAAATATATTGTAAGAAAAGTTTTATTTATTAATAATAATATAAAATATAAACAAGAATCACTGAGAAAATATTAATTATTATATTTAATTAAATATAAAAATTTGTACTACATTTAAAAAATAATATTGGAGCTATTTAACTACAAAACGTTACATTTTTTTCAGCAACACCTCGCTTAATTTCTGACCAAATCATCTGTATAGGATTTAGTTCAGGGTGGTAAGGGGGAAGCCTTAAAACTAAATGTCCTCTGCTTTGAAGAATTTGATCTATTAAGTATGTTTTAAAGTTTGATTTATACATTTTAACAACTTCATAAAGTTCTGCTTAAACCATATCAGGACGGAACGGTATTGCGTGTCGTGTTAGCCAGTCTTGCATATCACTTTTCGTAGAATTAGACGTAGGTGTTTTTTCTAGCTGTACATTATGATATATGATACATTGTCAATTACCAACACACTGTTGGCGGGCAAATTCGAGACCAATTTTTCTTCAATCCAACGTCTTTAGTTGTCAGCGTTCATGTTATCGTGGTAATCTCATGACTTTTGGTTAGATTTAAAAATCAGCAGTGCGTTTGGAACAAACCCGTATTGACTGCCGGCGTGAACAATAATTAATCTTTGTCCTTTCGCAACTGGAACAACGTAGCTACCAGGCTGAATCTGATCGTTCCAGGTGTACGGAAGTGTGTGGCTGCTATGAATGTATGTTTCGTCCTGATATACTACGGTTCTGCCTTCTTCTCTAAATTTTTTTATGTTTTGTAAATAATATATTCTCATAGCTCTTATTTCGTGAATTTCTGTTAACACAGGTCGATTATTTTTAGTTTTTACCCACCTAAAGCCTATTTCCTTCAAGATAATTTTTAGGCTGCTACTGCTGCCTTTAAAGTTGATAGATTCTTTTAATTTTTCTAACAGATTTTTTACCGTTGGGAGACACTTTTCTTCAATGTAAAAATTCCGAACTGTTCTCCTAATTACACCTTTATCAAAATCGTCAAGCCCGGTTATAGGTTTACGAACGCGATGTTTCTTTCCCGGTGTGCTAAATGGTGTTCCCCCTTCTGCATCTGGACTTTGTAGCTGCTGACCATCCTTTATTATTCACCTTACGGAGCTATGAGAAATACCCGTCGCTTTTGCAACACGCTTTTGTACTTTATGGAAATCTAAGAGAGGTTTCCCACTTTCAGCCTCACTCTTCATGATATTATACACATTCCACACTATGCAGAGTTTTTGAACTCAATTTGGAACTTTTGGGGGACATATTAATGTACGTTTCAGACTAATATTTAAAACATATACGCGCAATTGTGAAATAGTTTATTAACACTTTTCTAAAATATAATAATACCTTCTCTAATAAAATGTAAATAGGTAGCCTACAACTAATTTCACTGATTAACACAAATAGTTTTGTCGTCACAGTATTATTTGTAAATGACTATACACCACGTTTGCAAAGCCCGATGTGCACATTCCGAAACACTGCACAAAACTGTTCTGCGCATGTCCGAACTGAAAGAAAAGTTTGTTAGCCTCGCAGCGAGGCGTTTGTCTACTGCGCATCGAGACCTTAGCGTTCAATTTTCACTGTCCGGCCTCTACTAATACTACATTTAAGAATAATATTATTTACACTAATTATAATAATACTGACAATAAAAAATAGTAATAATAAGAATAATAATAACAACAACGTCAACAACAACAATAATGATACTAATGCACCTGGCAATTTAAGAGTTGTAATAATTATCCATATAATTGAAGTATCTGGGCACAGGAATTGTCTGAGCAGAGGCGAACAATCCTTTTACGAATCTGTAGGCTATAGAAAACGCTACCAGCACAGTATGTATAAAAAGTTAGAGATAATAATTTCAAATTGATTAACTCAATAAATCAATATTCACAGTGTGAGGTAAGACTAAAATGTTTTTTGAAGTATGCAGCATTTAAAAAATTAAATATGCTATATAATGAAAGTTGTATACGTTTATTACAGTACATTGTTTCATTTAATTGGACAGTGTTTAATAACATTGATGATTCTTAATGTCTACTTAATGTCCAACGAAGTAATCAGAACCATAAAAAGTAGAAGTTCAGTTATATTTAGTAGTTTAAAGAGGAAACGTGTTATGTTTATGCAATTTAATTATAGTTTCACTGTACGCTCAGAAACTTATTATTGCTCGCTTGACAGGACTTTTTCCCACAATTTATTAGCATATATTTTGATTACTTCCGCAACTCCTATAACTTTGATTCATTATATGCCAATTATGACCCTGTAAAATTAAAAAAACGTTTCTCGTTGAAAATCAAAATTGTATATATTTGTATCAATTCTATGATTACTTAATGTAAATTAAATTCTGATGATTACTGAATTTAATTACCAAAGAAGACTAAAACGTTTATTATTTTCAATGAGCCATTTCTTTGTAAAATATAAATATAGGCCTACTACAAAATTATTCAGCAGGTGTCATCTTTCAGGTACCGCGGCATACAAATAACTTACATCCATATCTATAGCCGGAGTAACACATAAAAATGAAACAAGACTTTACAAATAGCAAGCTGCAATATGATCGAATCATTTTAAAAAAAATCTTACGCCAAGGCCAAGGTACGCATACACGAAACAATGGTGCGCTGAATATTGGCCTTCGTTGCTCAAATAAGAGCAATGTCACAGAGTGAAAACAATACAAATTATAAAAGCGACCTAAACAAAGACGGTCAAAAATATACTGATCATGACACTTGTCAATAGAGAGAGACATGATGACATAAGAAAAGATGCGGCGTCCAGAAAAAAGTGGTTATGTTTAGAAGAACAGTGACATACACGTACAGAAGGAATGCGAAATTTTCAATGCAATCCAATTTGTCAAAACAATTGTGACGAGTGAACTCAACGGAAAGAAGAGTAAACGTCGTCCTACACGTAAATGGCGCGACATTTTGGTGGAGGAAGAAGCTGTTTACATACAAAAGTCAAAGAAGGAGAATTAAATAAATGTGTGTGTGAAGTACGAAATACTGGTTTCGTAAAATATGGCTACCACGGCCGCTATGATATTCGTTTTCACATAGTGGAAATAAAATAACTGAACATCAGAGGGCTCGTTACTAACCCCTTTGATTACAGTTACAATGAGCAAAAACAACAATAAACAGTTACATACAATAATTCTGTTGTACGTGCAACGTTTCCGTTGCAGTTACAATTGTTTAGTGTTATATTACAACAGCAAATCTTACCAAATTAACATTGCCGTAATACAAGTTATCAATTAAAGAAGTCCGAAAACAATAATTACAAGTGTCACTACGGTTTAGCTAAACCGTAATGAACAACACGCAGAAATACACAGTGACTATAACAACTCTGTAATGTCTAATAACACATGTCAACTTTTTGCTTCGCAGTGACTGCCGTACTACTGGGTTGATGTGTTGTTCGCCACGAACGGTGCAGTGTTACTCACACCACGCTGTAGCAAACTACTACGGGAGATACGAAGGCGCACATCAACTCCTGAAGACGCGAGAACGTTCCAAGTCGAGATTCCCAGCCGCTTGTACAATACGTACGCACACCACAGCTCTCTTACTCTTATTGCCTGTCTAATAGACCTAAGACTGCACCTACTTAAAACTGTTCATCCGCATTTGCAAATCGATTATCATTTTAGATTCAGTTTGTGGAAAATCATTTTTACATTTCCAGAGCACGTTATCCAGCACTCACAAATTTCTCTTCTTTGATTCCATTTACTTTCCTAGTTTGCTTCCGACCCCCTGACTAACATTCTCTTCAACAAAATGTTTTCTGACGATAAGTGTCTTCCACCTGAAACGTCTTCCATTCTCTGTATATCCGTTGTTGCTACTAGTATATTTTGTTTACCTCCAACGAATTTATCTTCTCTAGATTTTCTCTCACAGGTGCTTCCCTTAACTCAGGAACAAACATGAGACTCTGTGCACGACTCAATTGGTTTTGTCGACCATGTCTGATGGTGACAGTAGTAGTAGTAGTAGTAGTAGTAGTAGTAGTAGTAGTAGTAGTAGTAGTAGTAGTAGTAGTAGTAGTAGTAGTAGTAGTAGTAGTAGTAGTAGTACTATACTAGTTGTTGTTTCATTTGTAGATAAAGTAATATGTGGGAGCAGTTACACAAATTTATTAATTAAAACTAACAAAAATTAAACTTTTAGATTATTAAAAGCATACGTTATTACTGTAGGATTCTGTTCGTTGCCAATTAATTACTGAGAGTGATTTTCATTTCCAATGCCCGGTAGTTGATAACGTAGGTCCTTCGCAGTGTCCTCAGACCTCACTTGACTTTAATGTGCTGAATTAATGAACTTTCTACTTATCCATTAAAAGGACTCAAATATTCATTACAGGTCAAAGAACATTTGAAAACTTAAATAGCCAGGACTCTAGTTTAGAGTATTAACGTCCACACCTTGGAGTTGAATATTTTGAGCAAAACAAATTTCAAAATTTCTAGAACTTAACAATAAGCGCTGTCTGTACGTGTAGGGTAACGCCTATACTTATAACATATATATACAAATTACAAACTTCAATTTACCTTTTAAATGGGTCACTTTAAGCTTATTAACAACTTTCGAGTTGTTTCGCTACCTTTTCTGTCGTTTTAGCCTTATAGAGATTTAGTAGTCTTATTAGATTTTAATAGGTTTCAAGTTTTAATGCTTACGCTATTTTGTTCTATTCTGTGCTCTAATTCTTGGTATATTATTACTATTTCATATTAGTCGTCCCTGTCTATTGTGACTTTGGTTTTGATGTTATTTTAAAAGCTCCATCTGTACTGTAGCTATCTTAAGTTACAATATTGTTCTTGTTAGTTCTTTTTCTTTAGCATATCGGTGTAGATCAGATTGTTAAGTATTCTGCCTTCAATTAAAATCCCATTCGCCCAGTTATCTAGAACCTGTCTTCGAGTGTGGAGCTACATTCATATGACGATCGCACGAGTCGTTTTCGAACAGCGGAATAAACAGTTTAGCACCACACAAGTCGTTACGCACTACTTTAATAACAATTCTTAACAAAAAGGTCGTTTGTAATAATTTTTGAAGTTTACAACTGTCCAATACGCACTGTCATAACATATAAACATGTGTATACAAAATAATTAACAGTTTACATTTTACACTAAATACGCTGTCAAACAGCACACACCGAATCAGAAATTCAAAATTGGCCACTTTTAATACCCCGTTATTTATTGTCAGGTCTGTTCCGTTGTATTGCGTACTAACGTTACCAGATGGTTCCATATTTTTCTCGATACGTTAAGAATCATCGCCTGTAATGTATAATAAACTAAAGATAAAAATAAAGACATACTTTATGTATGTCCATAAAGTATACAGTTAATGCCTTCTCTCTACAGGTTTCTTCTCTCCGGTCAATTCCTGTAACTAAGATATAAACAAAAACTCTTTCGTGATAATGCCAGATGACTATTCCATCACCTCTTTGTCGTCACATAAAATGGTCTTACTTGGTTGTCTTATTCTTGTTCCGTTGCTGCATCCTTCCTAATCCTTCTTTTACCTTCATCACATGTTTAATTAAACAGTTGTCTGTTTTGTCTGTTTTAGTAGTGAAGTACTTCATCGTCTCTTAGCTATTTCTTATAATTTTCTCTTAAGCCCACTAAAAACCATACGCACCTATAATGTGTTTATAACTAAAGACACTTGGTCGGCAGAATCAATTAATAACCTCTCGGCTCAATTATAGATTACATTACTCGTGAGAAAAATTTTGATATCTTCACATTTCATGTAATTGTTGGAGACGATTATTCTTCATTGATAATAAAAACGATAGGCTACACGTTCTGCAAACAAATGCTTAAAATAAAATGTGAAACCATTTGAACAAAATCAAAAAAGCTTGATCATCAATTAATAAGTACATTTTACTAATTTTTTATACACTGACACCATTGTAGCCACCGCCAGTGAAATGGTACTATTGTATATTTAACGTTTTCCAAATCTTGAAAAAGTAAATCATTTAAGGAAAAGAGCTAACAAGAAAGATTGCAGATATTTATATTGATGATTAATGACTTTAATTTTCACGGGCCTACATACAATATTGCAGAAACGGTAGTCAAGCATACGTAACGCTAATAAACTAACACGGATGCTCTGGTCGTGTTACGAAACGTTACGTAAACAGGTATCTTTTTGTTTATAAATAGCTGTTAGTAAATTGTGTCAAACTGTTTGTAATATTTAATAACTGTTTGTTATATAACTGTAGGCTTTTTTTACCGAAAATAGTTTATTACATTTAGTAAACCTTAGAATGTGTCATTTAACAGTTGTTTCAGTATAAATGTAAATTTACATTGTTTAATTTAATATAAGAAATAGAACTATAATATTATCAGCTGAATTTCACATATATTATTGTTATAATAATTGGTACCGGTATATAAATTATTGTATTATAAACATTTTGTAACAGTGATTTTACTCCAAAAAAAAAGTCCTCAAATAATTAAGGAAGCAATTCCCAAACAAAGTTCTTGGCGACTACATCGTTTGTTTAGCAAAATTGTTTAACTGTTAAAAACATTATTCATGAAACTTATTAGAAATACGTTAATTTGTTTTTCTTAATAATTAGTTTCTTGTACTGGTCCTCGTAGTTTTCAAAATATATCAGATGTGCCAAGTTAACCTTTTTGCCTCATTAAGTGATATTTTAGTACATTAGTTTTCTTTAGAGGGAATATTTAATCACTGCTGTTAAAATAGTGTATGTTCAAAAGGAAATGCACAACAGTTTTTTTTAAATTTATTATTAGATCTATTCCTACAAGAAAACCTTATGCATAAATTTGGAAACGTTTACGGACTTTACTGAAACCTAAAGAGGGAGAACAATTAAGCATTTCAATTAAATAACGTTACATAAATTTTGGTTACCTAAAAGCGTTTAAGCAATCTTTCTAAAATTTCCACTTTCTTCTTGAATAAAAAAATATTTCATTCTTGACGAATTAAAAAAGGAATGAATCTCATTTTACGTAACATTGAAAGGTCCTCCTTTTCAGCCAGCTGTGCGCAAGGAATAAGACTGAAAAGAAGACGTCACTCAAGGCTCATTATTATATTACTACTATTATATTGCCACTTTTAAAACTTATTATATATTCTGACTTTTTTCTCTATATTAAAGTAAGCATATTTTTAGAGTTTTTTAATTTTCGTAACTTTACAACATAACTTTTACTAATAAAGATTAGGTTCTTTGAGACTAAAATTATTATTTTAATGTTTTTTTGAAGTAAATACATAGTATTATTTATTTTCTCGGAATTAATATTTCATAAATTAAATTTTTTTAAACCAAGCTAATTACATTTCATCGAAATAATTGTAGTTTTGTTTGAATTTTGGAGGGTGAGAGCTAAAAGAGGCTTAAAGAGGTTTAAAGAAAAGATTAGACCTGGATTTCTATTTACGTGGTTACAAGTCAAATAACTTTACAAGTTTAAGTCCGTACGCAAAGGAGGCGGCATATTTTATTTCTATCAACTGAAAACAAGTCGAAGAAAATAATAAATACAGATTAACTTTGATCAACAAAGCTGCTATTGTCACAATTAATAATTAGTCACATATTTTCTCTTGGTTGGTTGGTTACGATTTGTGAGACAGATGTAATAAAATTAACATTTATGGCTTCTTGTCAATAATCATTGTTACATGTTTTCTGTTATCATGCCTTTTTAACTAATTCTACTATAAACCGTGCTATAAATTAGAAGTTAGAGAATTTTTACAATTTTATTAGCATTTAATAAACAAAGACGCTCCTCTACATGAATACTCCAACTTTACAATAGTCCAGTACTCACTTACGCAATAAATAATGAGTCACTCATTACACCTGTTTGCAGTCAGTAATTAATCAACATTTTTACTACATATCTTTGGTAAATTACACGCAGCAAGCTGCATCTCACATTTCTAGTTGCCCTCTTCCAAAACATTGTTCCTTAGATAAGGCCGCCAGATAAGATGGAGGCATTCATTGGATAAGGTCATCAAAATGCAGCTAATAAGAAACGAAAACGTTCTATGGGTTTTGTGAACAAGTAAGATGAACGCAGTGAAAACACAGTAAGCAAATTATTTCATTTGTCCAATTTCCTACGTACATAATAACGTCAAATAAAATATTCAAATAATATATTTTTAATAAATATAAATAACAAGTCTCATAAAAGTATCTGAGTTAAATCTTTATGAGGAATTTGTTGGGTAAATCAAATAAAAACTACAATTTTACTTCAATGTTCCTTAAGGAAATGGAAGTACGGTGATAGCAAAAAAAATCGTGTTCGAGATTATTGCAGATTCTGATTGTACTACACTCAAAACATGAAAAAAGTCATTTTTCTAAATGTGTGTGTGTGTGTGTGTGTGTGTGTGTGTGTGTGTGTGTGTGTGTGTGTGTGTGGATTTTTTTCTATGATGGCAAACGATAACAGTCGCAAATTCAAACAGAATCAAATAATTTTTTCCATACAGCCCTGATTTGTAGAGTTCTCAAGACCTATTGTTTTTAGTGAAGATCGGTTAAGGGAAAGGGGTAGTTTACCGGCAACGGTTTTTTTTAAATCAAGGGTAATTTGTTTCTATGGCAAACGATAACAGCCGCAAATTCAAACAGAATCAAATAATTGTTTGCATACAGCCCTGAATTGCAGAGTTCTCAAGATCTATTGTTTTTGGTGAAGATCGGTTAAGGGAAAGGGATAGTTTACCGGCAACGTTTTTTGTTTTAACAAGGGTATTTCCTATGGCAAACGATAACAGCCGCAAATTCACACAGAATCAAATAATTGTTTGCATACAGCCTTGATATGTAGAGTTCTCAAGACCTGTTGGTTTTGGTGAATATTGATTAAGGGAAAGGGGTAGTTTACCAGCAACATTTTATGTTTTAACAAGGGTAATTTTTTCTATGACAAATGATAACTGCCATAAATTCAAACAGGAACAAACTACTTTCTTGCATACCTTTGTGAATTATACAGAACTCAAGGTCTGTTGATTTTGTTGAAGATCGGTTCAGGGAAACGGGTAGTTTACCGGCAACGTTTTATGTTTTAACAAGGGTAATTTTTTCAATGACAAACGATAACTGCCATAAACTCAAACAGAAACAAACTAATAATAAATATATTTACCTTATTTCCTGTCTCGTGACCACATGTATTTAACGCAATGAATATAATTAACGCGTTTCGAGACTAAAGGCATAAATTATTGTATTCCGCCGGTCTTCAATAATTATCATATTGCCCATGAGCTTATCAGCGCCGAAACAGCAGTGGAGGCCATCGCTGATCCAAAAATGCAAGACGAGGCACGTCATCTGATAAACAACCGGTTCAGGAGAATCATGAACACACACATGCCTAACTCTTCTTATCGTTTAACTAATAACAATAGTTCCAGAGAAAACTATAAAATACTGAAACAGATAAAAACCAAATTACTTGATAATAATGCGATCATTAGTAAGGCAGATAAAGGCAGAACTCTAGTAATAATGGATAATATAACATACACGAATAAAGTTCATAACTTCATTTCAAACAGTAATATTATAAACCTAGCATCAGACCCTACACACCGATATGTCAAAGATCTTAATATACAGATTAATAAAAATACAAGTTTATTTGATGAACGTACTCGCCGTTACTTAAAACCTTGTAACGCTAAAGCCCCGATATTAACTGGCTTACCAAAAATCTATAAAAATGATATGCCAATTAGACCGTTAGTTAATTTCACCACAGCGCCAGGGTTCCGTACAGCTAAGAAATTAGTAAAGATCATTAAGGATAATTTAACTATAGAAAACAACCACACTGTCAATAATGTAACTGATTTTATACGTAAAGTTAATAATATCAAATTATTTCCTAATTATAAATTAGTGTCCCTCAATATCGTCAATTTGTATACAAATATTCCAATAAACGATACACTAAACATTCTAAGGGACAATCTGATTAAAAACAACAAATTAAACACTCAAGCAATAGATGAATTATTAAACCTACTTGAAGTTATCTTAAAGTAAAATTATTTTGAATCTGACGACAGATTTTACAGTCAACGCGATGGTTTGGCAATGGGCTCTCCGCTATCAGGCCTTTTGGCAGACATTTATTTAAATCATTACGAAAACACACACTTGTTTTCTAATAATAATCATAAGAAAAACATCATGTTCTACACACGATATGTTGATGGCACGTTCATAATATACAAGGGCACATTACGTCAAATAGAAAACTTTAAAAATCTTTTAAATAATATCAACAAACACATTCAATTTACACATGAAAAGGAAAGAGATAACAAACTGAATTTTCTTG
This sequence comes from Magicicada septendecula, assembly GCA_034769895.1. Lineage (NCBI taxonomy): Eukaryota > Metazoa > Arthropoda > Insecta > Hemiptera > Cicadidae > Magicicada > Magicicada septendecula. Next base: position 398,449,847 of record CM068369.1, on the reverse strand, counting down.
ACTTGACCATAACCAAATGTGATGATAAATTTAAATATAGTATATATAGAAACCCACTACCACAGATGTAACCATACCTGCTGACTCACACCAACCATTCTCGCAGAAAATGGCGGCTTATAATTATTTCATACACAGGTTGTTAACGATACCTCTCAATGAAAATGATTTTAAGATTGAATTAAATATTATAAAACACATTGCTGTTGCCAATGGTTACACATCTCCCATGGTTGATAAACTGCTTAAAAACCATAGGCGTAGATTGTCAAAACCTCGAATGATAAAAAATAATGAACCAACCTTTATTTCAAAAGCCTACACCAGTATTATGCCCAAAATTTTATCAAAAGTATTAAATAGTAACAATAGAACTGTAACATTTAAAACCAGCAACAATCTGTTTAATAAGCTTCGTAATAGAACCAGTACACCTTTGGAAATGAAAACAGGTGTTTATAAGCTTTCATGTAATGACTGTGAATGCTTTTATATTGGTCAGACAGGGAGAAGTTTTTATAAACGTTTCGTTTAGCACACTCCAAAGCATAATGTAAAGGATTTAACAACACAATCTTGTATAAAGTCTAACTATGCTCGTCACCTTATACAGGAGAACCATAATTATACAAGCTTTGACACCAACTTGAAACCCTTACATGTCTGTGGTAAAGGCGCTAATTTAAATGCACGTGAAGAATTTGAAATATAATGACAAATACTACCGTAATTTCATATTAAACGACCACTTACATTTCAAGTCGAATCCATTATATGACACAAAAGTAAAATTTATCTGTAACTGATATCAATCAGTGTCCGGCCGGCTTTCGTCGAGTGCGCACTCGCATCACATAAATACTTATATGTTTGGTTTTCGATTTTGTGTTTTTGATGTTTTAATTTTTAACGAGCTCATTGAGTGATTTAAATTTAATATATATTGTGATGACGAGACATAGTCTCGAAACGCGTTAATTATATTCATTGCGTTAAATACATGTGGTCACGGGACAGGAAATAAGGTAAATATATTTATTATTAGTCATTATAAGTGGCCTGGATGCCGACAGACATGTTATTCAAGAAACAAACTACTTTTTTGCATACCTTTTTGAATTATACAGAACTCAAGTTCTGTTGATTTTGTTGAAGATCGGTTAAAGAAAAGGGGTTGTTTACCAGCAATGTTCTATATTTTAACAAGGGTAATTTTTAATTTGTCGAACGATAACTGCCGTAAATCAAATAGAATGAAATAATATTTTGCATACGATCCTGAATTGTAAAGATGTGAAGGTCTGTTGATTTTGGTGAAGAGCGGTTAACGGAAAGGGGTAGTTTACTAGCAACATTTTATGTTGTAACAAGAGAAATGTTTTCATGACGAACGATAACTGACGCACATTCAAACAAAATCAAATATATTTTTGCATGCATCCCTGAATTGTAGAGGACTGAAGGCCTGTTGATTTTGGTGAAGATCGGTTAAGAGAAAGGGGTAGTTTACCGGCAACGTTTAAGTTTTAACAAGAGTAAAGTACTTAATTTTGATAAACAAAGTATCCTGATAAGAAGCTCATAAGCTCTAGAAACATAGCTGAAATATCTATAAATGAAGAGGCTATTTGAACGGGATGGGGGTAATTTTCTATTAATGAAAATTATAGTTGAAGAGGGAGGGGAGAATTTTTTATATGTGTACTACTTTATCGGCAAAAAAGAAGTAATTTTTTGTTAAAATTCCTTCCCGGGCTGTTTAGCCGTAGTCCAATGTTTTCTGCAAAACCAGACGTTTCGGCAGTGCCATCGATTGCCATCATCAGTGAAAATCGAGTGCGATAACGTGAGGTGGTATACGTTAGTGATCACAGAACTGTGGTTAAGGCTGAAGCAATAGAAAGAAGTAGTTTCTATGAAAATATTTCATTTCGAATATGATTTTAAATATAAATCTTAGAAAATGGAAGTCATGTATGGTTTTCCATACCGATATTTTTCTATGGCAAACGATGACATCCGCAAATTCATACAGAATCGAAAATGTTTTGCATACAGCCCTGAATTGTAGAGTTCTCAAGACCTGTTGGTGTTGGTGAAGATCGGTTAAGGGAAAGGGGTAGATTACATTCAACATTTTATGTTCTGCAGCAAATTCAAACTGAATCAACTACTTTTTTGCATACCTTTTTGCATACCTTTTTGAATTATAGAGAACTCAAGGTTTGTTGATTTTGTTGAAGATCAGTTAAGGGAAAGGGGTAGTTTACCAACAACGTTTTATTTTTTAACAAAGGTAATTATTATTTGACGAACGATAACTGCCGTAAATTCAAATATAATCAAATAAGTTTTTGTGTAAGTCCCTAAATTGTAGATTTCAAGGTCTCTTGATTTTGGTGAAGATCGGTTAAGGGGAGGGTGTAGTTTACCTGCAATATTTTATGTTGTAACAAGAGAAATGTTTCCATGACGAACGATAACTGCCGTAAATTCAAACAGAATCAAATAATTTTTTATATATGTGCCTGAGTTGTAGAAGACTACTGATACAAGGGCTACTGATTTTGGTGAAGATCGGTTATGGAGAAAGGGTAGTTTACCTCAAACATTTTTTGTTGTAACAAGAGTAAAGTACTTAATTTTGATAAATAAATTATCCTGATAAAATGTTAATAATCCACTGTAGAAACGTAGATGAAATATCTATAAATGAAGAGGCTAGTTGAACGGGGTGGGGTAATTTTCTATAATTGAAAATTATTATTGAAGCGGGAGGGGATAATGTTTATATGTGTACTACTTTATCGAAAACAAAGTAGTAGTTTGTTGTTAAAATTCCTTCCCGGTCTGTTTGGCCGTAGTCCAAGGTTTTCTGCAAAACCAGACGTTTCGGCAGTGCCGTCGACTGCCATCATCAGTGAAAATCGAGTGTGATAACGTGAGGTGGTATACGTTAGTGACCACAGAACTGTGGTTAAGGTTGAAGCAATAAGTGGAAAGATGTAGTTTCTATGGAAACATTTCATTTCGTAAATAATTTTAAATATAAATCTTAGAACATGGAAGTCATGTATGGTTCTCCACACCGATATTTTACATTGCAATAAATAATTCTTGTTATTTTTGTTGCAGTATTTTAGAGTTATTTTCGAAGAATATAATACTTCACTAAGTATATTTTCATTTTAGTCAATATTCAATCAACTCATTAAATTAAATAAATTATTTTTAATCAATAAATTTTAATTGTAATCAAAAACCGGACAACCATTTTACAGAACAATATGAACTTCTGATGATACAGATTGCGCTGTGAAACGTACGCCACGCTTTTAGACGTACTGACTAAAATCAAAATATACTTAGAGAAGTAACATATTCTTGATAAATTATATACACACACACATACACACAAATACAACGTTTTTTCTGGACAATGCAATTCACTAAACAAATTCATATAAATTGAGGTTATTTCTAATTATAACAGCTGCACTTTAGTTTCCAAACAACAGTGAATTTAATTGACTGTTTATTGCATTGTCTGCCCACTCAAAGGAAACCAATAACAACAAACACTGTATAAATGTGTAACTAGAGTATTAATATTTGTTTGTAGAGTATGTTTGCATTATTCGGTATGCAAACAATGATAACTGTAAGCGGTATTATTTTTATGGAGCTTCCTATTCAACGCTGACGTCAATTATCGACTAAAATAGTCAGGAACGTAATACGCTAATAACACTGATGGAATAATAAATTTTCCATCACTAATAACTATATTACTGATGGAAATTATAAAACACAGCGTATTATTACAATTTAGCCCACATAGTAAAACTAAAGATAACACTCCATTAAGCTTAATTAAAAATTTCGTATAACCTAACTGTAAACACATGTTTCGTACATGACTGACGTCTACAATAGTCTACAAAATAAAAGAGTAAAATATAATTCTAATTAGGGTCTTATGATATTTTGTAATAACTTTTTTGCATCATATTTCAGATAATAAAATTGTATGCTTTATTTATTATAAAAGGTAAGGTTTGTTTCGTTGGATTGTAGTACCTTAACATAACACCTATATATTCTTGTGTAACAATTTGCATGTATGTGCACTCACCCACGCTGGTTTATATGTGTATCTATAAATAGGCCTTACACGTACACTTCTGTACACATACAGTTGTGAGTTTGCTAAAATACGGCTAAATTAAACAGTCCTATTTCTATAATGTTGCTAATATTAAATTAATCGTAAATTCTATTTTAATAATCTTTTACAAGAAAAGAGTTGTCCAATTAGATTTTCAATCTTTCGTAGATTTATCATTTTCGGCACTTTACATCCGCGTAACGTTAATACAGATTTTTATACAGTATAGCCTATTAGTTCACATTCTACTGTTTCTTCTTCAGCTGTCTGGCTGTTAAAAAATACCGGTAAAAGATAGCATAATAGCTTCAGTATGTGTATTGCAACAGTACAAATGTAGAGGGTACTACATTTTTGCATTGCACAAATTAATGAAAATAATTAATTTAATTAAATAAATAATTCATATTATTAGTAACAATAATTCAGCTTTCAATCTGAACTGTAACAGGAACAACCAAAATTCATGCTGGGACAGGTTTATCACGCCACGCAGCTGTGTCTGTGTGTACACGTGTATTTTAAGTGTGCATGTGAAACTTGTTGATTCCTGCATAGCGTCACCCCTTAATGAAAGCTATTAATTATATGAATTATTTAAATTGTAAAGATTGTGTGCATAATATCACAAAACCAAATCCACCGAAGTGTGTATAAAATAAAGACACACATGTGTATAAAAAATAGTGCGAAAATAATAAAAAGTGCGATTATAGTAAAAATAAATATAAATAAAACTTATGTTAATTAAGATAGCGAAAAACGGTTTATACACAGTGAACACATAAAAATTACCGACAAGATGAATATCGGGTAATGTGCAAAAGACTTCGCTTATGGCGAAGACAAGCGAATTAAATGTGAAAATAATCGTGTTTAGCAAGGGAGCCAACGACAGACTGTGACCTGCAGAATATTGTTGAAACATGGTTTTTGCGCCCTAGGGTATAAATACTCGAGACGCGCTAACTTAATTCTCCTTCTCGTGCAACTACCGTGGCAGTCGGAGGCTCTGCCCCACGATAACAAATTTTTCTCGATCAACTACCGTGGCAGCCAGAGGTTCTTCACAACTACACATCACTTTCGTGAAAGCACCTGCAACCTGAGGCCATGACGGGATACGAGGGAGCAGCCAAGTACATGGAATTAAGTCCAGAGTACGGAACGAGGCGACGGACTGAGGAGACGATCTGAAGGAAAGAGGATCAAGGACTCCTGCACTACACGACTACAGAGGAGCATCCAGGATCGAGGACCTAGGACCGAAGAGGATACGCTGAGTATTACCACGACAAATAAGGTGAAACAAAACCATGTATTTCTAAAACAAGGATTCACATAAAGATAATATAATTATGTAAAAAGAAAGACAATAAAATTCAAAGATGAATTAATAATTTTTGGAAATGTAAATATTTATTTGTATAGTAGTTAGAGTAATGTTTGAAAATAGGAAACTATAATTTTGAATAAATAAGTAACAAAGCAATGCATATGCAATATAAACAAAAGAAAATAGATTATTAAAAAGAGATTAGATAATCCAATAATTATCACAGTAATGAGCAAGTCGAGAGCAATATTATATAATTACAAATGCTTATGGTAGTATAAGAGTGTATATTATGTCTATGTGTAATACGAGATTATTACTATATGTTAATAACTAGATGTGTGCTACGGCTACACACATGCGAATAATAATATATTTTTAAATAGGAACAAAACAGAAAATTTTTGATTAATAAATTTTCAAATGATTCTAAACCATATTACGTTGTGTTATTATTTTTACGATTACACCTGTCAAAATTTTATAGCGTGAGTAATGTTGCAAAATAAATGGCTCACAAGAAGTTGGGGGCTTCACAAATTCGTAACGTTGTAGTATGTTACCAAGAAAAACACACTTCTTAGCTATTAACCAACATGCAGCGTATGAAACGGTATACAGTTCTGCAATCTACAACTCAATGTAACATAAACTTTTTTATGAAAGTAATATCTTACTGTTTTTATTTTCGACAAACATTTATAAGTGTCTAAGAGGCAATAAGTATACCATGCAAATTGTTCCTGAAGCCGTGATATAAATGGATTAAAAAATCTATATTATTATCGTGAAATTCCGAAACCGCCCTTAAACTTTACCATTTCATTCCCTCGACAATTCTGAACGGGTTAGACATTCCAACAAATTGTAAAACACACACACACACACACACACACACACACACACCCATAGGCAGGAGTATACATGCCAATCCTGGAGCAATTTGGAAAGTGCCAGAACTTACACATGAAAAACAGAGAAACCTCCACAATAACGTCTACGAGAACACATCAGAAGAAAACGATGATTTTCGTTACCTAAAAGCTATCTTCAACGAGAATTGTTTAAGACGTGTACTTTCAGAGCTCATATCATATTTTATTGTGTATTCTCAGATGACATTTGAGAGTAATGTTTCTTTTGATAATCTAATAATATTTTTCTGTCTGTGTTGTATCTGTTCTTGTATATTTTAAAATTTGATCTTGTTTGTCAACGTGTGCGTCATGACAGCATTCTTTACAATAACTATTGAGCTCATATTTTACCTTCTAGTGTTTAGCAAAACTCGAATAATGCTTTAATGGTTATTTTTGCTAAATCACAGTTCTTTTTGTTTCCGTTTCTATTTACGTAGAGATAATTTTAATTATATGGAGCTGACAAACCAAGTGCGATATACAAGACGCCAAAAGATGCCAAATTAGCGCTGTAAGACTTTAAACCTAAATAACGTTTTCCTAGCAGTGCCTTCTTTCTTTTACGAATGTTAATGTTCTCTACAAAAAGTAGACAAAAGCACAGTATTTGTAATGGATTCTTAAGTGCGAATTTAGTGCGCGCGTGTTATTCGTATTTACATGAATAACTCTGGTGTAAATTAACGTATCGAATTGAAACTTGGACAGCTCATACTTCTGAATTAGCGCTACATTTTTCATATGTCAAAGACTCAGAACATATTATTTAAATATATGTATGTTTAACAGAATTCACTTTTATAAAGAATCCTTATCTTCTGAAAGTCATAAAACATTTTGATAAAATCTATTCATGCTTTTGCATTCTTCAGCAAAATTGATCAGGACATATGTCTATCTATCTAACCCATCAATCACGTGCTATGGGTTTTAACCAATCGGAGGCTCCAATTTTCATTCAGATTGGTCCCTCGTGGAAGAAGCTTCGGTCAGTTCAACCTATCAGCTCGGCCTTAACAAACGTTGTCTCTGTGCGCGTTTGTCGTATCAGTATACGTTCTACATAAGAGTTATGAGTACGGCGTCTTAGCAAGGAGTTGCCCGTTTGCTAGATCAATTGGGTATTAGAACTCGAAATAATTTAATTATAAATTAAACAGTGCTATCTCGCGATAGTCAAGATCTTTCCGCAAAGGAAACAGGTGTATTTGCAGAAATACACCTGGGTGAACGCGAGGACACTTCAAGATACCGCAAGGTGTACGTAAAACACACCGAATCGAATTAATAATAGTTAAACCCATAGTTAAGCCCTGAAATAAATGAGAGAAACTCTATCGGTGAAACGGCGTGCGTGCGTGTGTCGCGAGTGTTCTACGTGTCATCATTGCAGCGGATTCAGCAGGCGGCGAGTGGCAGTGGAGCAGTTCAGCGATTCGTCAAGGGATTTCGTCGAACAAGTAGAACAAGTAAAATAGACTATAAGAGAGAAAAACATTCAAACCATTTTACAGACTCTATTAAAATTTTAGAATAAATCATTTATGTTCAAACCACAGACCATATTAAATTTATTTTAAAATAAATACCTAACTCCAGATAAAAGACTGATATTATTTTGTTGTAATTTACTATGTCTTATATTTGTTTCATTGCTATATATATATATATATATATATATATATATATTGCAACAGAACACAGGATGATAAGCTATGTTGTTTATATCAGAGCACATGGATGACGAGCATTTTCTTGTTTAAATTTGTTTATGTAATATTTTGTCTTTTGGTCGTAAGTTTTGTATTTAGAAATGGATAAGCATGTAGAATATACCAAACTCTTCATAAAAAGATGTTCTATATTGTCATGTATTTTTTGTGTGAATTTGTGCGCGTGTGCGGGTGTGATAATTTGTGATCACTATAGCTTCAGTGGTAGTTAACCGATTAACGTGAAACTTTGACAAGGAATTATTTAGGTAAATAGCTTCAATTTGTGTATACTCTGAGGTTCATAACTATTTTAGAAATATGGTTTTTTAAGTAAAGAAAAAATCAATTGTAACTCTTATCAATGATAGGGTAATAAAAATTGTAGATAATTTCCATGCACGACTTTGCTAAATTATACAAAGTTTTCATGAAATTTGTATATCTGTTTGTTCCATCAATCATGTGACTTGTGCTTGGCCTATCAGAATACACGAAATTCAATGAGATTCATACGTTGTAGAGCTAGGATGGACACAGTCTGTCTGTAGAAGTTGCAAGGGGAAGTTGTACCCGGTGAAGAGAGTTGTTCTCTTACGAACGTAGAAATATCGTATATAAAATAAACCTTGGAAATTCTTAACGAAGTTTTGCGTTAAGAACCGAGTGGGTAAAATATTCAGATAAAAAATAAAATATAATACAGTGCTGTTTCGTGTAAGTTAAGATATCCGCTTAGGGAACTTGAAGATATCGTGGAAGGTGTACATTAAACGCACCGCATTAGTTAATATCCAGATTAATCCTGAGGTTAAGAAAATATAAGATATAAATTAATAATAAACTGTATGAGTGGAATTTATAAGCATTGTGAGTGAACAATTTATGAAGAAAATAATTAATGTTAGCAGTCAAACATAACAACGAGACTCAGTGAAATATCGCCGCTGGAGCCGCCTGCCGTAGAAGAGGACGACAGGACGAAGAGGACACCAGGAAGGAGTGACGCTGTAGAAGAGGACGACGAGAAGAAGAGGACGCCAGGACGGGAGCGACGAGACGAGAGGAGGACGTTGCAGAAACCAAGTAAAATCGATTTATATTATCGAACAATACAAACAATTAATTCTATTATCAATACATGACAATTAAAAAAACAAGATAAATCTTTAAAAACTATATTTATGTATGTAATAAATAATTTTTCATCTCCTCCATAATAGACTTGTATGTGATTTTTACACACTCACTATATCCTTATTAGTATAATAAAATTTGATGTGTTGCAAGGATATTTGGCGCTGGCCAACGTTGGGCTCGATTTTTGTATTAATTTTAAAGAAAGAAATATTTATTTGAGTGTGTAGAGACTAAATTCATTGAACTATTTATATGTGCTGTTCTGTGTTATCAGGGAGTGTAGATAAAAGTTTGAATACTCTCTCTTATCAGATAGTTGAACAATAGTAGTAATTATCTATATGGAGATTGAATTATTATTTGTATCTGTCTTAGATTAAGCTTGTTTACATTTGATTGAGAGACTGGACTATAATAGTAAATAACATAAACGGACGTTATTAGTAATAATAAGTAATAAAACTAGTGCCGTTACTATAAATAAAAATTATAATATTTATAAAATTTATAAAAATAAATAATCAATATGGCCGGATCACTAGAATTACAAAATACATTGGCGGCATTATTGGCAAATATGCAGAAAATGTCGGAAGAGAATAGAGCAAATAAGGAAGAAATTAAAGCAAACATGCAAAAGCTCTCAGAAAAAAATAAGGTTGGCAGAGACGAAGCGTTAAAGCAAAACAAGTCGCTACAATCACTGCATGATGAGAATAAAAAAATTTATACAGCCGTTCATGACCAGGCTAAACAAAATAAACAACTTTTAGAGTCAACCAAAAAACGTATAGCTGATAAATTAGAATTAATTCGTAGTAGTAGTGAGACCGCCTTAGAAAGGAATACATCTTTAAAAACTATATTTATGTATGTAATAAATAATTTTTCATCTCCTCCATAATAGACTTGTATGTGATTTTTACACACTCAATATGTCCTTGTTAGAATAATAAAATTTGATCTGTTGCAATATATATATATATATTACTTTAATATTTATAACTAAATTTACCTCAAGATATACTTTTTTCCTATCAGGAACATGTTTCGAGAGTTCCTGTTCTCTCATCTTCAGCCTTCGCCATCTTGTTTCTGGTGAAGTATTTGTGTGTTGGCTTCTGGATGTTATTAAGGTAGTTTGTTGGTCTTTGGTCTTTCAAAGTTGCATTATTGTGTGTGGTTGTGGTATCTGTTTTTGTATTTTGTGTATTTTCGATGTTGAGTGCTTTGAATATTGTGTCATGTTTTGTATTGATTTGTATTTGTTCTGGTATTAGTTTGTTTTGTGTTTTATGTTTGTAAATCTGTAAATTTTCCCAAATGTTCATTATGGTGCCTTTGTGTGGTATATGTTTTATTAGTGTTACATTGGTTATGTCTGGGAATTCATGTCCTGTGTTTATTGCATGTGTGGCTAAATTGGATTTATATATATTGTGTGTGGTTGTGGTATCTGTTTTTGTATTTTGTGTATTTTCGATGTTGAGTGCTTTGAATATTGTGTCATGTTTTGTATTGATTTGTATTTGTTCTGGTATTAGTTTGTTTTGTGTTTTATGTTTGAAAATCTGTAAATTTTCCCAATTCAAAGCACTCAACATCGAAAATACACAAAATACAAAAACAGATACCACAACCACACACAATAATGCAACTTTAAAAACCAAAGACCAACAAACTACCTTAATAACATCCAGAAGCCAACACACAAATACTTCACCAGAAACAAGATGGCGAAGGCTGAAGATGAGAGAACAGGAACTCTCGAAACATGTTCCTAATAGGAAAAAAGTATATCTTGAGGTAAATTTAGTTATAAATATTAAAGTATTATATACATCAAGAAACGGACTGTAGCAGAAAGTGATTGAAATATATATATATATATATATATATATATATATATATATTGAAACGGAACACATGATGATAAGCTATGTTGTTTGTATCTAAGCACATGGATGACGAACATTTTCATGTTTAAATTGGTTGTATGTAATATTTTGTCTTTTAGCCGTAAGTTTTGTATTTAGAAATGGATAAGCATGTAGGGTATACCAAATTCTTCATAAAAGGGTGTTCTTTATTGTCATGTATTTTTTGAGTGAATTTGTGCGCGTGCGCAGGTGTGATAACTTGTGATCGCTATATTTTCCGCGGTAATTGACCGATCGACGTGAAACTTTGACAATGGATTGTTTATGTAAGTAGCTTCAATTTGTGTATACTCTGACGTTCATAACTATTTTAAAAATATAGTTTTTTAAGTAGGGAGAAACTTAATTTGAACCGCTTATCATTAATAGGGTAATACAATTTGTAGATAAATTCAATGCAAGCTAGTGCGGATTTATACACAATGTTTCAGGAAAACTTTGTATCTTTTGCACTCATCAAACATATGACCTCAAATTAACCAATAGGAAAACACTAAATTCAGTAACATTCATACTCTGTAGGGTAAGGATCGACGCAGTTCTTCTGTAGCATCTGCAAGGTGAAGTTGTGCTCGGCGTTCGAGAGTTTTTCTCGTACGAACATAGGAAAATCTAACTTAGAATAAACCTTGGTATTCTTTACGAATTTCAGCGTAAAGAACCGAGGGCGTTAATTATTTAAGTAAAATGTAATATATTATAGTGCTTTTTCGTGTTAGTTTAAGATAACCGCATAGGGAATTAAAGACACTTCAATCTTTCTTGGAAGGTGTACGACTAATACACCGCATTCAAATAATAACCATATTCACCTTGAGATTGATAAAATTTAACATATCAATAAATAATAAACTGTTCGAATTAAAACAATAATCATTGTGAGTAACAATTTGTTAAGAGTCTAATTAATGTTAACAATTAGACATAATCATCAACGAGACTGATCGAAATATCGCCGCTGGAGCAACCCGCCGTACAAGAGGACGAAAAGACGAAGAGGACGCCAGGACGAAGAGGACACCAGGAAGGAGTGTGACGATGAAGAAGAGGACGCCAGGACGGGAGTGACGATAGGAAGAGGAGGATCACACGAACGGAGGACGTATCATCAACCAAGTAAAATCGATATATTATCGAACAATATAAACTATTATTCCAAATATAAATGTATGACAATTTGTAATACAATATACATCTTAAAACACTATATTCTTGTGTATAATAAATAATTTTTATCTCCTCCATAATAGACGTGTTTGCAATTTTTACACACTCACAATATCCTTATTAGTTATAATTAAATTTGAACCGTTGCAATATATAATGTGTGTGTGTGTGTGTGTGTGTGTGTGTGTGTGTGTGTGTGTGTGTGTGTGTGTGTGTGTGTGTGTGTGTGTGTGTGTGTGTGTGCTGAAACGAATATATAAAGAAAATATTTGAATACTCGCCCAGGGGATATTTTTTATATGTAAATAATATATACACTGTTACAAATAGTTTTAAATAGAGTAAGCGTAAATAGACAGGCAAAATCAGACAATTTTAGACCTGTTTTTCTGAAACATAGTCGAATGCAACAAGCTTGTTCTTTGTGTTTTCGACTCTCGTTGTGTTCTGCTGGCTCACACCTGATTACACTGCAACGAGAGCGAGTCTCTTTATACATATGTATTTCTATGGTGCCAGTTAATTCCGGCTAAGACAGATATAAAGACGAATTACTAAATATGTTTTATTTTATGAAATTCGCACATTATAAAACGCGCAAATAGATACGTGTATGTACGCAATATTTTTACAAAATACGCGCGAACAACCGAGTTGTGTAAAGTGAAATTAATTACTCCTCTAAGTAATTAGTGACAGACAATTAAGTTATACGCACTTAACAAGTAAACACAAGCGCATCTAATTCAGCTTCTAGTTTGCAAATCAATGTGTGTACCTGACCCTAAGCACGATTAAACCAAGTGTGACAAGATAAAGACGGCATTTTTCTTTACCTGAAATGTCGATTTACACCAGACTATAAAAAACTCGGTCGATTTTGAACGGGAGACAGACGACAATAATTACCGACGAGCCACTGGCTCTGGCTCTCGACACAGATATTTCATCATCGTCATCATTCATCATGCCGTAAACTACACACACAACGATTGACGGAGGAGCACCAGAAACATAATCATAATCATCGTCATCATCAAAAATACATTCAACGAACGGTCTACGTGGAAATGCCATAATATTACTTTATCTACACCCGTAACGTAATAGCGTGTTATCCCACTCATTTTGAGTGGGAAAACAAGTTCATTATCGCACTGGTTTTGTTATCCCACTCGTTTATATATTAAAATTTATTGAAACATAACACAAAATAAAACATAATATTACAATCTAAACATGTTATCTACTTATTGTAGATATTAGTAACACAGTCTTTAGAGTTATTTAAGTTAATTCCTGCTGTAGAAGAAGATTGGAACTTTTTGGTCACCAAGTTAAATGCTTGATCGTCAGAAGTAATTGCAAGCTCCTTGCCCTTATTGTCGATATCAGCAATGCCTAAAATGTGTGAAGTTATTTTCTTCTTATTTTCGACAGAAGTTTTAATATATCCCTCGGCAACTGTATTAGAACGCCAGCCACCGTGGCGTTTTACAGTTAAGAGATCTGATGTCACAATACATTATTTCAACTGCTACGTAGATAGCTTAAATTTTCTGATTATCATATTTTTTATTTTTCAGCGGGTGTAGATAAAATATTGTACGACCCACGAGTGATAACGCATTATTAATATACTTGTGTGATTAGATGGCTCGTGCTACGCACTCGTCGTCCAAACTTTCGCACGCGTATATTAATAGTGCTGTTATCCCACTTGTATCGTAAATATCTAATATTTAACTATTTACTATTACACCCTTTTTGTTTAATGTGTTCTTGTCAAAGTTTTCACTTGGAATGGCATTATTTTTGAAGTTTTTATGCCTCATTGTAGAAGACAATCTGTCTCTTTCTTCATACTTGCATACACTATAACATTATCTTTTTTTTGATTTTGGTATATGGCTTACCCTCTCATGTCTCCAACAAGCATTTGGCAGCTAAACTTGAGGAAACCCAGGCGTACACATACGTCTACCAGTAACGATACACATACAATACTTTGACGGGGCTTCCAGTGACTGTTTGTATTGTACAAGTGCTGAATTACAAGTGCTTTTGTAAGGTTGTCGGTTGCTGATTAAGTCGGGGTGGACAATAAATACTGTTGCGCCCGTGTCAGCAGTAAATTATGTTGGTTTACCTTACGCAAATCCATTAACGATCAAGTTTTCAGTGAGCTTACGTAGCGTGGAAACTGCGTGCTGTTCTGGAGCTTCAATTCTCTAATTGGTGCGATCGTTCTCTTCTCTCGGTTTTTTCTTCTCTTAACCTCCAAATGACTACGTTTCCCATAGTTGTAACTCTTCGGTCTTCTGTCTTTTTCCCATCGTTCGAATCGTTGTGGCGCTCTTGAACTTCTGAATTGTTTGTCCACCTCATTCGAAAATATTCTGGTGCTTCAGGATAGGAGAGTCCAATCAGTATGTCGATGAATTTTTAAAGACTGCCCGGGAACGTTGTTGCTTTGTTCTCATCTGAGCGTAGTTCACATCGTAATTGTCATCGCAATTCTAGAGCTTTAATCAATTTGTCATAGACGTTCTGGCTGTCAGGTGGCACTTTCTGTAACAGCTTTACGACAAGTTTCTTAAACAAAAATAAGTAAAACTGACTTGTCTTTCTCCGTCAAATTATTTGGTCTAGCAGCGGCTTCAAATCTCCGAAGATACGGTCGCCCAATAATGCTTCCATCAAATACTGGGGCCTTGACGGGAACTGCGCAAGCTGCAGGCAAAGTGACTTATCTTATCTTCCGTGTCTTTTCTGTCTTTACCATTGATAAAGTCAGTTGAGTAATTTGTTTTGAAATGCGTGGCTGTATTTTTATTATATTCTCTTATGATAGCAATCGAGTCATTTACTGCAGGAATTTTTGTTAACATAGCTTCTCCCACGCTCAAGACAAATTGTTCCTTCACCTATTTTATTTGATGTGGATTCTTTTGCGTCAGATATTCTAGTAATTTAGCCACTGAGCTCACATCGTTCCAAGTCAACTCGTAGTAGAACCAATTCTGCATTAGTATGTTCTTGCATCTGCATTTGCTCCTGTATTAACGATTTTACGTCTTCTGTTTCACGCTTCCGTTCCTCTACATCCGGCTTACGTTTTTCGTCGTGTCGTTCCTCTGAATGGAGCAGTAATGCTTTCTTGCGTTCTTGTGTTTCAGCAGGAGGGTGTTCTGTCTCTCTTCCGCTTTCTCATCCTGTCGTTTTTCTGCTTCTTCCGCCTCCTGTCTGCGTTTCTCATCCTGTCCTTTCTCTGTTTGAAAAAGTAGCGCTTGGAAAGCTTCCATCATCTGACTGGTGTCCATGTTTACAACGCACACTACTTTTTTACAAAGTGTTCTTTGTTTCTACTGACAAATGCTCTGGCGCACTTCTGACCTACTGCTACGAAGACCTCATTGATTGTCGTATGGTCCAATGGAAAACAAAATACAGACATTAATGAAGTCACTAATAACCAGATTTAATTAATCACAAATAACAATTCGTAATCAACTTGTTCAGTAATTCAACTAAAATTTATCCACACGGAATAATAATGTCAACTATAAAGAATTTCTCACTAATTATATCACACAAGCACTTGATATCACTTGACAAATCGCTCAACATATACTCCATCCGCACTTAACACAACTGGCCTGTAAAAGCCAGACGCTCTGTTTTATAGGTTGCACAGAGGTCTAGAATAGCTTTCCCTCCTTACTGCACACCAGCTAATGCGTATTTCAAGTGTTCTCCAGAGTAGTCTGGAGCGCGGCCTTCTCAGAGGTACACCTTCTTGACTCATGGAAGGACGGGTGGAGAACGTTTTACGCTGTTCGATACGGTTCTCGTTACGATATATTGGGAGAATACTGCTGGACGGTACACCTTAAAAATTTAGATTTCTCCTACAAGTGGGAAAATAACAGACGCAATTTCATGTGCAAAAGAAAAAGCATTATGCGACTTCCAACTAAGGTAAATATGTAGTATGTTTTAAAATATATTACTGTGTAAAAACTGATCTAATTAGAAACATGGATTGCAAAAAATGCTATTTTATTTAATTGTCTTTTACTAATATAGCTTCATGAAATCGGCAGCTTCAATGACAATGCCGATTGCAAAAATCATTACGTGCTAGAGAAAAACTGCAGTCACATTCGAATTCAGCCATACAAAAAACTATAAAATCAGATAAAATTTTGGAAATAGTGTAGACAAAGTTGAAAGGCGTAAGGCAAGATTACTGTCTGTCACCACTACTTTTTAACGTTTGTCTGGATGATCTCCTCAAGAAATGGAAACAACAATCGCCTGACGGTATTAAAATCCACCGAAATAAAAGCTTCGCGTATGACCAAGGTATATTCGCCACTTGAGAAGACGATCTCCAGCGAACAATATACATCTTACATAAAATAGGAAAAAATATGACTGTAACATATCTGAATCAAAGACAAGTCGCCTTTATAGGAGATGAACCGGTTCGGACCAAAATATGCATAATCGACACATGCATAGAACAAGTAAGACATTTCGACTATCTTGGACGTGATGATCAAGATAGAGGTATCGAAAATAAAGTGACAAATTTCACAAGAATGTGTGGAACGATTTGGAGAACGTTGAGAAGTAAATGTAGAAAAGAAACCCAAATAAATGTTTATAAAACAATGGTAATGCCTACACTACTGTAAAGTTCTGAAACATAAAGGAAAAAGATAAACAGAAGATACAAATAGAAGAAATAAAATTTTTGAGGTCAATGAAAAGGTGTAATAGACGCGATCGTATATGAAAT
Source organism: Magicicada septendecula (assembly GCA_034769895.1). Taxonomy (NCBI): domain Eukaryota; kingdom Metazoa; phylum Arthropoda; class Insecta; order Hemiptera; family Cicadidae; genus Magicicada; species Magicicada septendecula. Next base: position 398,432,657 of record CM068369.1, on the reverse strand, counting down.
GAGGAAATAAGAAGAAAGTTAGATATTTTTGCAGTTAATGAAAAGATGAGGGAATACAGAAGAAAATGGATTCAACATGTAGATAGAATAGAAGAAAGTAGAATACCGATGATAGCGAAAGATTACAAACGTAGAGGCTGAAGAAAATTTGGTAGACCTAAGAAAAGTGGACTATGGAATATGAACAGGCCGCTAAACCCTAAAACCGTTAAGAAGATTATGACGATGTTTATATACACCAAAATTTTGCAAGCCTGTGATATTTAAATTTTGGTCACTCACTGTCAAGCAAATTTTAATTTAATTAGCAATATACAAATTTTAGCAATTCATTTTTATGATTTGAATTCTATAAGCATCAGCAAGGGTGTAATGTACCCTGCCAGTACTGTTTCTGTCAATGCGAGACGTCTCTAATTTACCACCGAATTGCGACTTGAGTGTGTCGTATGCTTTTATTATGTGTGTGTGTGTGTGTGTGTGTGTGTGTGCGCGCGCGCGCGCGCACGAGCGATCACTAACCTTACAAAGAGAATACAATTAGTGAGGTCTTGTAAAATTAAAGCTACTCTTGACAAATTTTAATTCTAATATTTTTATCGAAACGTGTTAGGTGTAGCATGTATTCAAATGAAACAAAGAATAATTAAAACGTTTAAAGTCAAATTGAAATGACAGCTAAAAACTGCGTATTTTTCCATTAACCGTTTGTATGAAATTATTTTTGTCTGTCTGTCATATTGTAAAAATTATAATGCAAGGTTAGAGGGGGTTGTTATACTTCACGGATTCAGCGTTTCTACATGGCGTCGGTATATGAGTGCATAATACAAAAGAAAGCTACAGTATTCTGTTCTATACGTGTTCTTTATTTTTTTAAAATTAAAAGTTTGAAGAATACGAAATTCAGAAGAAACTAAAAAGTTGTCAAGGAAAATTACTGCCGTTAACATTTTCTAACGGAAATACTAATTATGGAATCTATGATTATAGTGGTGTTAGTTCATTTACAAAAGAAACACAAGTACATACGGAACGAGTACTAAATACCGTGTAAAACGTTATGCAATATTAGTATTTTATTACAAAATGGATAATAAATAACGAATTAAAAATTAAATTGCATCTAACTGGTTGTATTCTTTACAAAATACTAGGAGAGACTAAGTTGCTTCTAAATTTTGTGTAACTATGTTTTTAAACATGAAAACAGTGCTGTTATTGGCAGAGTCACATTAAAACACGTAATGTGCATGCTTTCGTTTCGGTAAGTGCGTTTGGACAGTACTACTTCAACAAACACAAATTACAGGCTTCTTTCATGTTAAGTGTACTTTGAAACAGAGCGAAAGCGGCTTCTTACCAACTGTAAACAACGCTGTAGGGCGAGGCCACATACAGTATTTCAAGGTTAGCAATAAATTTTCACTTTATTTTGGATCTGTGTGATACGCCTTTAAGACTAACTCGTTCAACAACACGTTTATAAGTGAAATTTTCTTTTACATTAAAATATAAGTAAAAATTGTATTCAGTGTAACTGAAAAATTTCATTTCAGTATATTAATACAGGGTGGCGCAGGGAAACGGGAAAATTTGAAGTTGATGTTGGCAGCCCTGTACATGTAGCAGAAGTGAAACTGTCTGTCTAGCAGTAACGGACATTTAGTTATCATGGAGCAGTGGAGCGATGCAAAGCGTGCGGTCGCCGTAAGGGCGTTTTACCGACATGGTGACAGTTTGACAGCTGCACAACGAGAGTTTCGGCGCCACTATCAGATCCCGCCCCGCGGTCAAATTCCTTCGTTACACGCAATCGAAACATGGGTTCGTAATTTTGAAGAGACTGGTTCAGCTTTGAAGAAAAAGCCTAGTGGGGGTGTACGGTCTGTACGTACCCCAGAAAACATTGATGCCGTGCGAGCTGCCATCTTAAGGAGTCCTCGTCGTTCGGTGCGAAAAATTGCCTCGTCATTGCAGCTCGGACGTCGGAGCGTTCAAATAATACTCCATGAACTTCAATTTCATCCGTACAAACTTCAGATTGTCCAACAACTGAATCCTAATGATTGTGTATTGCACCTGCAAATTTGTGAACAATTGTTGGCTAAAATCAATGAGGATGCTAACTTCATTCAAAATCTTTGGATGTCCGATGAAGCCCATTTTCACTTAAGTGGATACGTGAATAAGCAGAACTTCCGTTACTGGGCTTAAGGAAACCCTGCTCAGCTTCACCAGCGTCCATTACACAGTACCAAAGTTACCGTATGGTGTGTGCAGTGTCGTGTCACGGGGTGATAGGCCCTTACCTTTTTGAAGATGAACGAGGCACTGCTGTCACTGTGACGTCTGAACGTTATGTCAACATACTAGAGACATTTTTGGCTCCAAGACTCCATACTTTTCCAAATCTTGATATTCAGCACACCTGGTTTCAACAGGATGGAGCCACCTCACACACTGCCAGACAGTCTATGGCAGCAGTGAAACGTTTGTTTGGGGATCGCATAATTTCAAGGAATGCTAACATCGCTTGGCCGCAGCGGTCTCTAGACCTTTCAGTCTGTGACTTCTTTTTATGGGGACATCTGAAGAGCATCGTGTACCAGACTAGACCAAGAACCCTTGCTCAGCTCAAGCAAGACACAGATTGAAGAGGAAATCGCCAAAATCCCAGGTGACACATTGCGCCGTGCTATGCAAAACCTACAGAAACGACTTATTGAATGTGTACGGCAAAATGGGCAGCATTTAACTGATGTAATTTTTAAAAAGTGATGCCTAATGTAATTTCCAGTCTTGTAGAACATATTTTGAGCTTCAAATAAAGTTTTGTAACGTTCCTTCATTTTTCTAATTATTTCAAATTGTTCCGTTTCCCTGCGCCACCCAGTATGTAAAATTTGGAAGAGTTTAAAAAAGTTTCAATGGAAGATGAAGAAAATTATGCAGTAAACAATGATGAGATCACTCCTGTGTAAATGAGTGTCTGTCAAGCCCTACTTATCGACTTCTGTTATGGCTCTGTGCAATTAAATTTAATTCTCTCAATATTTTGGCCATTTTTTAATCAACGTTTCTCTTAAACTTTGTTAGTCAAACGTTGTCTCCAGTACCAAAGTTAAACCGAATTCATAAAATTATTTGACAAATTGTTTTCTCTTGGACATTTCATCACTGGTCTCTATGTTCGTGCGTAGCTTCCTCTGTACAACGCCATATATCAGACGCTTTAATTTTTCTTTTTTGATTTTAAACGGTTCATTTTTTATAGTCGTTATGAGGGGTTATGGTTTACGCTAAAAACTATATGGTAGATTTGTTTTGTATTGAGACATTTTTAGGGTTAAAACAGTTTTTTTCACCAAACCTATTTATTTACTAAAGCTAGTACTTAGTACTTTAGACTTACTGACTTCTGTTTAATGAAGAAATTTGTGGTTGTGGTTGAAATCACAATCAGAATGATCACTGTTGCACACCACTATATAAAAATTATTCCGATTAGCGCTTTCAAGCTTCACAGCCCATCGTCAGATCGAAATAGACAGGAAATATGTAAAAACAAATCCTTCACCCCTCTCCCCACCCTGCTCACACACAACAAGCTATAAATTAATGACCCTTCCTCACCCCCTAAACCCTGTCCCACCATCTGTACAGTACTTTTTTTTTTTTTTTTTTTTTTTTAAATATGTAACTGTAGAGATGGTGGGACAGGGTTTAGGGGGTGAGGAAGGTTCATTAATTTATAGCTTGTTGTGTGTGAGCAGGGTGGGGGAGAGGGGTGAAGGGTTTGTTTTTACATATTTCCTGTCTATTTCGATCTGACGATGGGCTGTGAAGCTTGAAAGCGCTAATCGGAATAATTTTTATATAGTGGTGTGCAACAGTGATCATTCTGATTGTGACTTCTGTTTAGTGTCACATATTTATAAAGATATTTCAAACTGATTATTTAACGCAGGTTCACAATTTTAAGTGGAAGATTGTTTCCATCGTAGACATTCTTACGAATATTGCAGGGATCGTGATTTATAAGTGCAGAATAAATTATTAAAGGCCAGAAGAGTCTGTACTCTTATATGCCAAAAGCTCTTGTTGTAAAATGGGCCAATACACATATAATAAAAATAAATGTAACCAAAGGTACAACATAATTATAAAAGTCCTCATAATGACAGTGAAACAATTGTCATTAATTACCGCTGATTAATAATGTGCAATGAATTCAGACCTCAACTTTTAATTATGTATAAAGATGGAGTGTTTCCCTTATACAGCAAGCAGACACATTAACTTCTGTTAAGCGGGCGAATAGGAACAATTTCTCTTCATTATTGTCTTCGTTGTTTAAGCTATTATTGGTTTATTCCCCTTTCAGTGACTTTGGTATATTAAGGGCTTCCTTTATTGAGATAATTTAATCTACTGATATTCTAGTTTTCTTTTTAGATACTTAAATTTTACTAAACATTTCCTTGAAAAGCATTTTGTTACTTCATATCTAACCAGGTTTGTTTAACATTCAAATGGATATCGTAACAAGTATCATAAATGTATTGTGCAGTATATTATAATTCGTGGGTAGGCACGCAAAAGGGGATGTCACCAATTTGTGAAAAATGAATTATGTGTACACAGTGAACCTTTTAGTGTTGAACTTCATGTCTGTGTCTGATGAGTTGTTATATTTTGTATAATAACACTTTAATTGGAACTGTGTATAATAAATTATTTTAAAGAGTTGATCTCCAGGAAGTTTAAAAAGAGACATGTAAACAGTATTCGAATTATTTTCTTTTACACGCACACTAACGCTGTGTAATCAGCAGTTAGCAAAGAATATTTTGCTTTTTGTCAATAATAAATGTGTTCTCTGTTCTGTGGTTTGGTTAAACCTGTTTACAGCGTTAATAATATGTTTCGAGGAAAGAAAATTGTGGAAATATGTCTTCAGGAAAATAGTTACGAGTAAAAATATGTTTCTAATTTAAAATATTATAAACAAATTCATGGCGTGTTTTGAAATTTATGTAAAAATAAGACACTAGTAACTTAAACTATATGGTATACAGTTTTTCTATTGTGAGTTCAAAAATCAACGACGTTGTTTTAATATGTTCTGTACATACGCGTATTAATATTCTATTTAACCTACTCACTTCTCTATTTAAAATATTTTTGGCCTCTGAATGGTTACAATGAAATTTATTCCACACAAAAATATGCAGTATAGTAATATAATTGTAGTTTTATACATTTTTGTATTTGTTTAAAACAGCTAAGTAAATGTAGTAAAAAAATGTAGCTTTATGAAATGCTAAAAAGTACCAAACTCCATGAAAATAACATTACAAAGTTATTTTAGAAGATCTGGTTTCTGTGTTTTACCTATAATATTAATTAGTTTTCGTTATCCCCATTTAAATCGATATTTAACATTAAAATATGCTTTGTAAAGTTTTCTACTCTCATCCGAGCCATTGCTTATGCTCAATATTAGTCTCAAAACAAGATTTGTATCTGTTCATTACCTCGGAGGTTATTTCACTTGAATTTAAACTGGCAGTGTAGAGGTTTTGTGTTTGTGTGCGTGTGTGCGTGTGTGTGTGCGTGTGATGTTCAATAATAGTTTACGCTATTTTGAGTGATTTAATTTAGTCAAATTGTAATGTAGATGTAAACAGTTACAATAATACACCAGAGCTAATCAGTAATAAATATTTCTACTCGCTTGATGATAGTAACAGTGTAATCTGATGTCAAGAATTAATTAATCCTGGGTTGTTGTAATTGAATCTGAACATTCTAAACGTTTCAACCTGCAACCCCTTACCTGCAACCCCTTGTTTAAATTACGTACCCCTTTAGTATGTATGAAAAACAGCTTCTTTTTCATTACTTACCCTTTGTCCATCGCTGTCACCGTAATTTTCTTCTACGTTAATGATAATACATTGCATTACATTGTACATTAATCTTGTTTCAAAATATTCGGCTCTTGTAATTTCTCAGTATGACGCACGCACTTCATCCCGGTTTTAGTGGTTACTCGACTGAGCGCTTCTTTTAAAGATCTCGCTACTTCTTTTATTTTGAGCATATGTTTCTGGGCTAGTTGTTTTTTGTTTACTTGCGACAATATGAGTTTGAGTTCTACTGGCAGTTGTAGGGTGGTAGGGTACCAGTAGGCTAACCAGTGCGTGTGCAAATTATAATAAACTAAAGATATAAAACTTGTATATATATATATATATATATATATATATATATATTTCTTCTGAATAACGATATACATGTATATGAGGTGAGAATTATCGGTATTAGTTTGCCATCTACCTTTAAGGCTTTAACAACGCAGTGCAACAATATTTCATTCAAAATATTTGAAAATATTGTATAAAAAACCGCGTAGTATATTGCCTTCGAGCTGGGAAAGGTGATCGAATGATCACCGAATGATGATCGATAGCGTAGACTGCCTTTTTGAAGCAGATGGGAATACGTTATAACAGAGTTCTGGTGAATTTTGGAAGCAAAGTGTGAGTACCATTCTTCCCTAGAGGTATTAACTTGTCAGTAAGAGTATAAGCTATCATGAATATCTTAGAAATTTGCGTATATTATTGGCTGATTTTCAAGAAAAAAATGTATTTGGTTGGTAGTAAAATGTGTCAAACTACGTATATTATCGAAACATCCAATTGAATGTACACACACTCACGCGCGCACACGTACACACACACGCACACACACACACATGATGATTTAATTTTAAGTAGCGTATAAATTGTTTGCGCATGTTCGTGGGCTTTTAAATCTTACACATACTACACTTACAACGTTGTATAATATGTTAATTTTTTGTTTCATGTATTTACATTAAAAATCGTACATAGTGACGTAGAATACGTCTACCGGTTATTGTGACCGGAGTCCGACTTAGTGCTTGTTCAAGCACGTCCTTTATTCAAAGCGCCTTGGCTATTTTGTATACTTTTATTAGCACCGAGTAAATAGTTTCCCCTTTGTTTACAAATAGTTTCCACCATACTTCTTTTCTTCCTGACAAAATAATTTTTTTATTGAAACTTTTTTGCTACCTTTTTATAAAAATAATTTACTAAGGCATATTACAAAAATGATTCTGTTGTATGTTCTAATTCATAATTTTACTTTATTTAATTTTATTATGTAGCATTTTCTCTTTTGTTTAAAACATTACTCATCCTTTGCTTCTTTATTATTTTTACTTGTAATCGAACTAACACACATTTCTTAAAAAAGTACTTACATTTCCTAATTTCTGTCCTGTGTCTAGTAAAGTGCTTTATTGCCTGTGTTCTTACTTGTACACTTGACTTACGTTGTATACGTTACTTCATTTATGTGTGCTTACTTGTACACTTTTTGAAAACATTTGCAGCCACCTGTTTATAAGCATTCTAATTTGCACTAACTCCCGCAGCTTGATTTTTGCCCGGGACAAAAATACATGGCTGAAAACGTTTTTCTTGAAAAACGTTATTTTTTTATTTTTAAAAAATATCTTTAAGCCGCCTTGACGTTATTCCATCTTTTCATTTTTTTGAGGTTCAGTTTAACATGTATTATTTCAAATTCCTGCTACGACACATCTTCATTATTGTGTATGTTACCGGCAAAGTATGTAATCCAAGCATTTTACAGAATTTCTAGGCATTTCATACACTGCCTAGAGTTTTTTGGCAAAGTATAGAATAGAATACTTTTCAAATGTTTTTATACTTTTCCCAGGTACTCTGTTCATTGCCTAGGGATTCTATATACGTAATGACAGTGATTCTTTAGGCAAAGTATAAAATAAGCTTACTACGTTCAAAATGAAAACATTTTATTACAAAATCACACAAAATTGTTTGATTTTACAAAAAAAAGGACTTTGTATGACATTTCGAAGTTATATATTCTCTACTTAATTATGTTCGGATACTATTTTATTAAAATTATACTGTATAAGAACTTTTTTAACCAATCTGGTTAAAAAAATACATTAGATATTATTGGTGTTTATTAATTCTAAATATACGGAATATAGCTACTCCACTGATTACAACAAGACAAAGAGCTGTGACATTTTGAAGTACACTTTCTTTTCACAAACATTTTACGAACTCTTGTCCGGTTCCTGATGATTGGGTAGTAGCAGCAGAACGAAGTGCGGTTTCTTGTTCAGGAATATCTTCAACCCCCATTAGTGGTCTTAGGCATACAGTGAACTGCGATCTTGTGTACAGGTGCTTTAAAAATCCGTTAGTGGTTCTCAAATTTTAAACTCCGTCATCTGTTACACTCACGACGAATGCTAGGATGTTTCGAAGATCTCCCCGCCCCTTGTCTACTTCAGGAATTAGAACACGAACAGACGAGCCCACAGGAGCTGAATGAAATTTTTTGTCAGAATCAGGTTTCATCTACTTTGCCTGCAGCTCTAGAAATGATTTTGACCTTTATCATTCTGTAGTTCCAATTTTTTACTTTGAAGCAGAGAGTACACTGCTCCTTTCCATCGTCACACTTATTGCCACTAATGTTCAAAAAATGTCCACACGTACTATGCATATTTCTGCAGCACTCTACACACTTTTCAGAACATGAAACCATCCCGCACACATTGTGTTCTATACATTACCTAGAAGACGTTTTTGTCTGGCCGCGATTCGATGATCGAGCATTGTGTAAGGTGGGAGAAGCATGGCCGGGTACTACGGTAGGCTAAGTGGGGGTAAACCAAACGGCTAGTGCACGTATTTCACCCTACCTCGCTTACAAGCGGCCGAGTGGTGGGGGAGACCAGCCTCGATCATCCAGTCGCGGCCAGACAGTAGGCATTCTATACAATGCCTAACCAATGTATGAAATGTGTTTTATTTCATACTTTACCGTCTGTATTCAGGCACTGTATGAAATTCCTAGGCATTCTATAAAATGCCTGATTTTGTATTTTGCCGGTAACGTGTAGGCCTACATTTACATTATTTAACTTTATTTTCTCTATCTCCAGGAGATATGCTAGCATATTTTAAGAGTATTTACCAATTAAACTATTTCTAAGGTTAATACAGACGCATTACATAATTATTTTACTATGTCTCATAATTTTTTAGTAGCCTATTACGAGTAACTTTAAATAGGAAAAAGTTGAATAAATGCTATAATTCTTATCCTGTTAATTAGGCCTATTTTTTAATTTATAAGATCTAAAAGATTGTGAATATTAAGTAGTGTACAGTATTGTATATTTTATACAATAATAATAATATATATATTGTAACGAACCTGTGTTATCGTGTTAAAGTATTGGTGTTGTGTTACAAAATATCTTAATATGTGTTCGTGTAAGAAAAATAAAATTGTTTGTTTAAAAAAAAAATGTATAATTAAAATTTTTTTTATTTGATTAATTAATTAAAAACAATTAATTAATTGAGTTTCGTGAAGTTCCGAAACGTTTCACACTTGTTTAAAAAATTGTATTAGCTTTTCTGTATTTTTGAAGAAACTCCAACCACTTATAGGATTGTCTCCAATTACAATCGATCCTTGTTTACTTTCAGTTTTGGAGGTTATCTTCCTTCTAGGTGGCGAAATTCTTGTAGTAGATGTTGTTTAAATTCTAGTATGTTTAAATTGCTATGTTTAGAAAAGAAAGAACTGTTTTAAGATGAAAAGTATAACTTATTTATTTGACAATTGTTTATAAAGACTCTTGTCGATTTTAAAATCGACTCTCAGGGTATCGATGATATTGCAAGTTTTATATAATACAAAGGTTCTTTTAACAGCTATTTATTGGAAAAGTCAGAGAAATCGGGCAAAGATTAAAAAAGTATAACGTTACAAGATAATTCTTAATACTAAAAGTACATATCATCAATGAAAAGAGTAAAATAAATAAATATGTTGCGAACCGTGTCGCCGACAAACTAGATGGCCGTGTTCCGTTGATCGTTGACGAATCTGTAATGGCTGCCGTCGAAGTTGTCAATCGTCCCTTCGTAGTTTTGGCGTCCCAATAAATATGTTTTCTTGCCGAATTCACGTCCTGGTGTCTGCAAATCTTCCTTCTGATGTTGGTGTAGTGTCTCTGGTTAAGTTTCGGTGTTGTATTTTGAAAAGTGGTGTATTTATAAGTCAGTTCACTTTTTGTCGATCAAGCACATTTGATGGTTATGTTATATACTGTTGTATGGTGTTTAAAATGTTATTTCACTGTAGTTTTGGTGCTATATAATGTTAGTTAGTCTTTTGTAAGTGTTCAGGTCACTGTGTCGAAGTTGTGAAATGTTTTTTGCTGTCACTCGAGATTTTCAAATTCGTATCATACAATTACTCGCCATTACGGTACTCGAAACTAGGTTAACACGTTTTTAAATGCTCGTCAAGTGTACCGTACAACGTTCAATAATTAACTCTCTACTTCCTTCACTTTCGACTAAAACCTTAGCCAAAGCAATATTATTCCTTACATTGTTCGAATTTTATTTTGCATCCTGTGCATGTATAAAAGTTACATTATATAACTGCTTAAACTTTGGTTATTATTCAAATTTATAAGCTAGTTGTTACTTAATTTTATCCTTCAGTTCATTCGGCGTATTTTGATGTCGAATAATGCCGTTTTATTAAGTTTATTTATCTAAAATTGGTAATTTTACCTTCATTTTGCATCTTGTAAGTTTCAAAATCAGCTTCCTGTCATTTTACAAATTCTGCCATTTTCAAGTTATATTTATGATTATTAAATCTCATATTGTAATAAAAGGTTTATATTCCCTTAATATCTTGCAATTATATGAATTGGTTAAGTTTTAAAATATTATGTTGGAATAAATGACTCCCCTCTCCAAATTTTTGAGTTCTGTCATTTCCATTTTTATTAATAATTCTGGCTATAATTTTACAAAATCTTTCTAAGCTATATTTCTAATTATACGGATTTGTTTCTGGTTTACCTTACCTAAATCCCTTCAGTTTAAATGTATTTAAGTACTTAGTTTCTCTGTTTTGATGAGGTTTAGTTTTCATCATTTTGCCTAGATTCCTAACAATTTTTTCATACAAATTTTTATATAAACAATATATATTGAATTACACCCTCTCTGACTTTTTAATATTGTAATATAAATTAAACATTTTTTCTATTAAACATAATAACAATTAGTATTTGTTTCAATACTATTAACAGATAAGAAATATTTTTAAATAATGGTTTTCTTCAACTAATTAGACATTTTTTTATAATCAAAACTTAATACTAAAACAGAAATATTATTTATAAAGAACGTTTTTTACAATGCAAACATCTTATTCAACCATTAACACCAATACAAGTAATAAATATTTTACAATTAGGATGTTAGTGGTTCTAAATTTATTGAATGTCCTTATTAGTAATACATTTTTAAAATATCCTATTCTATATACACAAAACCTTATTTCTATATTCTTATTCACTATTTCTTATACTAACTTTAATTAATCAGTTTTTAAACTGTTTTTAATATGGTTTAGGGTAATTGTACCCTGTCACTTTATGTTTAATCTGTGTCTGCTTCTGTTTTTACTCATCATTACATAAATGTCATTTCAAACAAATTGACAGCTCTATATTATTACATGTATTATATCCACTCTGTACAAATCATAAGTCACTGAAAAGTTGTATTTTCCATTATTTACACAGTTTGTGGATGCCAAAGAGGAAACATAAGGTTTATTTTTTACAATACACAAACTAGCACTGGTTCACTTTACACTCCTTGATGCTATTTCCAAATGGTTGTTTAGTCTTATTAACATCAAGAGATTTGTTTGTGGGTTACAATGAAGATTTGTTCTTTGGGTATTATATTATTGTTTCACATTGGTCCACTAGCAACTCTTACTCTATACACTTTCATTCTTATTTCTATTGTACATATCGTTTCTCTTCATGAATACTTCGTTATACTTTTATTATTACGGTTTTAATTTATTTTGGGATATGGGGATATGGATGTTTTTTATAAGAGCATTCCTTCTTCTTCTGGATGCTGTCTTCTTCTTCTTTCTTCAATGATGTCTTTTTTTCTTCTGGCTTCTTTGAATTGTATGTTCTTCATCTTCTTCTGGATGTCATCGGGTTTTTTGGGTTTACTTCTTCATCTCCTCTTCTGGTTTCTTGAAATGCATCAACTTTTATGGTGGATCTTGCCTTGTTCTGGGTTTATTTTTTTATTTATTCTTTACCTTCGTTGTGGGTTTAGTAATGTTCTGGGCTGCTTCCTTATTTACTCCTTACCTTCCTGGGTTATCTTTTTTCACCTTGGGTTATTACATTGGGTTTTGATGATTCATCACTAGTAACATTGCTTTTATACGAACTTAAACTTTTAATATCAATGATTGTTCTGCACGGTTGCTCTGAATTAATTCTTTATATTATAATGCTTTCTTGGGATTTAATGTTATTATATTATAGTATTTTAATGATCAATGCCATTCATTTTTATGTGTTTATCTGTCACGCTACAATATTAATATAATATAATAATAATAATATAATAATAATACTAATATAATAATAATAATATTTTGTCATACGTATAATACTTGAAAAATCCGTAGCAGTTTGTAATATTTTATTTCCTTTTTGATACAATTGAGATACGAGGTATGTAATAGATACATTCAAACGTTTGAAGAGTAGACTGCACGTTTGTTTATCAGATAGAAATTTTTGTGAGTTTAACTTGTCAAGATATAGGCTAGTTCAGGACAAATCAATACTTGATGTAATTTATATGTAGCACTTCAGATGCATACTGACTTTTCCAGAGATAAATATAAAATTTGTCTGCTTCCGTATTGTCACGAACTGTTGTAAACATCTTTTTGAAAATATGTGTATCATTTAATTGAGGTGTTGTTTGACTGAATAACACCAAAATGATCACCAAGTTAAAGCAAGAATTCTTTCCCCGTTTCGGTTACTACGGGAGTAACGTTTGTCCCATTTCATTAATTACTAAAGCTTCTCACGTAGACTTTTCTTCTTTTAATTAGTGTCCTTACTAAATAAATTTATATTTGTTTCGTAAATACAACTTGCAATCTTATCTTCTGCTTCATGTAATGCTATGTCTTGAAAACAAACAATCTTGAGAATAGTGAAACAACTAAAATGTTGCCCAAGGCTAAACATTTAAGATCTACGGTGTCATTAGCAGCTAATACGCATGTAAATTTTATATCCTATCGTTGCTTTCGCTTACTGTGATATCACGGTTTAAGTAAGGAATGTTTTTTTTTATTTTACAGAGATACGGCTTGGAGGATTATAGCTTTTGTAAAGACTGTCATAAAACGTGAATAAAACATTTGTTACAATTTTTAAACTTTACCATTGTACAATATTTTCAAACAGTTACAACAATTGATAAGAAAATTAAACGACTGAATCAATAAATAATATTAAAGGGTCATGTTTAATATTATGCTAATTATAACCGCTATCAATGGCACGAACACAAAGCCTCTAAAACTTAAAACGGTTTGTAATTAAACGAAGAGATAAAAAAACAACCCCTTTTAAAGGAAATTAAGTCAAAAGTTTTTAGTGGCCTTCAATAAAAAGACATTCAGTAAAAGATACAAAATATATTAACCAGGATTGCGTGACGCTAATTATGCCTTAAACATTAAGAGCCTTAATTAAGAGTATGAAGTTCATGAAATATTTTAACTAACTATTTCCTTTAAATGAAAAATGTATCCAAATTGTAGCGGCTAAGGCCTACCAGTCCCGAATAATCTCCTCATTGCCTTACAATTAAAATATCTTGACTTATCAAAAGAAAGTACGGTAGTTAAACTACTATACCAAAATTTAAAATGTTTATTATAATATTCATTAAGTCAGTTTGTAAAATATTGTTTCTTAACAAACTTGATTGAAACAATACACATTTTTCAAAAACTTGTTTAAGTGAACCTAAAGTCTATAAAATTTGACATGCACCGAAACTCACTGGCGCGCAAGAATACATACATAATGACTATGTATTACAACTACATTTGCAGTAAGAAAGTAAAATACGAGAGGCGAAACAGAGATAATACAGATGGAGAAACGTAGAATACAAAATTTAATTAATTTTAATTACGTGCGAAAACGCTTGTAATCATATTTAAATTTCGTCATTATGACATTAGCAAGAAATAAAATTAAAGGTAATTTGTACTGCTAAGACTGTTATTTTAGGTTTTTAATATTTTGTTTTAATGATTATGGTTACCAAAACTACAGAAGATAAACGATACTTTATACGTTTTTACGAATACCTCGACTCAAATACCTTACTTACGCTGTTCCTGAAGAGTAAAAACAGAGTCCCTCAATACGAATATTTGATCATCTGATTTTGTAGGTTTTTATTATTATTTCCATTAACTATTACAGCAAAAAGGAATACATTATACAAAACTAACTAAAATTATCGATACCTGATCAGTAACGTAGTAAATAATATCTAATTACATGGCTTGAGTGCATGGCTATATCTCGTTTTTATGAAACAATTTTTTATATTTTGAAACTGCACAACGCTTGAAACTACAAGAACCCTACAATAAATAAAGCACAAATTAATTCTAAATTTTACAATTTTGTAAATTTGTTTGAAATTTTCACCATTGCATTGATATTATTATTACCTTATAGGCATATTTGAAGTGTTTTTAAGTGCAAGTGAACATTTTTTTTAATTATCTAGATTTTCTTTAAATTTCCTTTAAAGATTATACCTACATTAGAAACAGAAATAAAATATTGTGAGAAACTTCAGAGATTATGTAAAATAATGGCTTTCTAAAAGATTCTTTAAGTGAATACACAGACCCAGACTGTTAAATACTTAATTCTAAAACATAATATTGTCGCAACGCCGTGTTCACGTGGACTAAATATTTTTATGTCGCTTTAATAATGGGATAATCTGATCTGCGAAAACACTTAGTCTTACCATTGTATAAACAAATTATTACATCAAAGCGTTCTCACTGTAAATCTTGTGGCTGCGGCAATTATTCCTAAGGCGTACATATCGCGAACGTTTGCCTAATAAATAGTGCATAGGCCTATATGCGTTGCATCATTCATTTTATCTATCCAAACTCACAGGCTCTGACTTGGCAATGGGTAGAATTAGTTATAATACAATCAGTATTGGAATTAAAATTCAACAAATATTTTTGTAAACTTAAATAATAACCTGTTAAATGTTGTTAAGAATAATAATTATATTGTTACTAACAGAATCAATTTATCAGATCTACCATTTAGCGCTAATAACACAGAATGTGATCCTTTCTCAGAACTGAACCCACGCCAGTTTGTAATGGTCTACAGACTAACGGTTTCAGTGAAAAGCTGTTTGACGGCTCCAGTTGTTGTATAATACGTAAAGCGAATTCTACTTTAGAAGTAAATCGATTTTAAATATTGTAGTATTTGTAATTTAACATTTTAAAATTCTTTTAAAATTATTTCTTGGAACGTATTAATTAAATCGGTTCATCCATTTAAATTCCAAAGCGTACAACTATAATGAATTTTACATGAAGTACTTTAAAATCGTTTTGTATTGTCAGAAGTACTTGATCCTCTTTAATATAACAAACCTCAAAGGTTTTGCTTTTATACAAAATACGCTATTTTGCAAACAAAATGTAAAATATCAAAATGGCAATCGAAGGATGCCATACTGTAAATTACGTTTTATGTTACCCGTAAACCATGCACTAATATAAGTGGCGTGTGTTAAGATAAAAAAAACCGTGAGTGAAATAATTAGTAATTTTTAAATTTTTTGCAGTCATCTACCCTACAAAAGTTATTTGATTACTGCGAAATATTTGACGTACTTTTCAGGTATCTACAAAAATACCAGGTTAAATATTCGTTTAATAACTAGTACCACGTTACTTACATTATTTGTTACAATTACTTTTATGATTTACATCTTTATAAACTAATATAGATGATACAAATTTATTGTTTTATAAAGTAATTGTATTAAAGAAATTTTAACTTACAAACCATATTTGAGATTTGTGGCGTAACTACTTGCTATATTCTTCTGAATAGAATGCACTTGTGTACATTATTTTATGTATTTTGAATTTCTGAAATATAATCTATTCTTAGTTAACTACCACTAAATTACTGTAACAATCAGCAGTGACAGCGATAGGAATCAGAAACAAAATAAGTAAAAAAATAATAATCCTTAGTAAATTAAGAAATTATAAAACTGTTGTTAACAGTAAATGAAACGGATTAAACACAGTAATATAAATGACTAAAGCAAGTTAACGTATTAACGTATTCTAACATTCATTTCGTTTAACTTTTTATTTAAATAATAATAATAATAATAATAATAATAGTCAAATGTCATGTTACATAGTTTATAAAGACTTGTAATGAATTGCTAAAATTATTAAATTGCAGTCAATAATTTGATATAACGTAGTAGGACTACAGCCAACGCTGTTGCAACCTTGTATAAACACATTTTGTATTGAGAAGTTTGAATCTTCCATTGTTTCCATTAGCAACAAGTTTGACTCCATACATCCGACCACTTCGGATAGTTACAGAGGAATTCCAGCTGGTGTAACACAGGTGTAAACCCTATTAGATATAAAGAAATAGATATAAAGGAATAACCAAAACGTAAAGTCCAGAGTCATGCTAGTGAGATTAGTCAACCATCGTTATTGCCAACACCATTTTGAAAAACATAGAGAATACTGAAGACACAGAAATGCATGTTATTGGAATCAAATGGTTTATCTACACTAAGTTTTGTCTATACCAAATATTAATTAGTCCAAATGTTGATAATATCGTATACCGGTATGTGTTAAAGAATCTAATAGAGAAGTTAAAAACAAAAATTTGTGTAAACGTAGAAAGGAGGGAATATATGCAAACGAATGGAAACAGCAGGATTTTATTTTATAGAAGGGTCAAGGCGTAAGTTTTTGATACAGGAGTATCAAGAAAAAAGTCGGAAAGGCAACAAAGGGAAACAAACAGAAACCTGTCATAAAATTTACGTTAAGACGACATGATTTACAACACAATAAAATGAAGTAACAATAACTGACACCTCAGAAATATGGGAAATGAAATTAACTGTTCACCTCTAACAATAAACGATACCAAAATACAGAAATGTGTTTTGGATGTGGGCAGAGGGAATTTCAAATAATCTCAGTATCACGACTGAGTCCAAGACATAATGTGCACCTTATTGCAAAAGTTGACCGATGACGTAAAATCGATAGAGCCATTCTGGTATG
Source organism: Magicicada septendecula (assembly GCA_034769895.1). Lineage (NCBI taxonomy): Eukaryota > Metazoa > Arthropoda > Insecta > Hemiptera > Cicadidae > Magicicada > Magicicada septendecula. The sequence goes on along the minus strand of CM068369.1, from coordinate 398,415,260 downwards.
GCGTTGGGGGCACAAATTGACACAAAAATGAAAGGGCTAAGGGGTAAGGTACGATATTTACTGTCCAGGTAGTTACGGATGGGGATAAGAAAATATCGTAGGCTTTTTCGACCAAAACACACACACGCCCGCGCTCCCATGCACATACATACATTAACAGAGGCATACTAGTCTCATTGGTACAGCATCTGAAATACTGAAACAATACTAAATTCTAAATTTACTTAATTTATTTTTCTATGTTTGTAAATATATCATGTTAACTTAACGTTGTACATATTGTAATATACTTGTTTCTTTAACGGTGTTGTTGAGTGTTTCTTCTGATTATTTATTTACTTAGTTTAGTTAAAGTTTGTAAAATTGTTTTATGAAGTGTAATAAAACGGTCTGACGACGTTGATGAGCTGGTTCCCTCGCAGGTGCACGTGGACAGGCGTAGTCCACCACAAACTCGAATGTTGCTCGAATAAACACAAGTTATGTACTTACTGAATTCGACGTTCTAGTTTGTTAACAAATTCGTTAACGAGCGAATAGGTAACTCGATTCTCATATATCAGAGTCACACGATGTCACCTGTGGAAGTATCAATGGTAATCTAATTCGTAACAGTACTGTCTATTCAATAAAAGTCGTCAACTCTTTTTTCGGTTACACAATTTGAATTTATTAACATTTAAATGAAAATTGGATATTGTTGCTTTATATTTAGCACTGGCTGTTTGCCTCATTAGTCATTGACTGTATTACTATTTAGCTCTTAATCTCAGGGTAAAATAAAAAAATATTTTGATTTAACATAACTTTTAAATATAACCTTGAACTCTGGTAAATTTGGTTTACAAATTCTCAGTGGTTCCTTGGAGACTACAAGATACAAAAACAGAAAATATCTGACCTACTGTTTAACATTAGTAGTCAGAATTAATTATTAGAAATAACAATTGTATTAAAGGTTTCCTCAAATCGTCGATATCGGATTATATCTTCGATTATTGTCACCATTACATTTTCTTTATGCATATAAGATTAATATGTTACAACAAAATAACATGAAAATTTTTAAAATTATTAACCTATGGTTATGGGTTTGACTATTGTCAACATTAAATTAAATTCTGGCGTTACTGAATTAGTATTCAGAAACAAGACAATTTTGAAAGTTTTTACAATTAATAATCTGTGGTTATTAAATTGACTGTTGCCGACATAAAAATGATTTCAGACGTACTGAATTACTACAAAGTATTAACTGTTCAAAATTCAGTTAGAACCTTAACCTATACACAAGAAAATATATAAGTGATCACAATTATAAGTTCGTTAAAGTTCATTATTAAATATCATGTCCATTGCGTGCTGTACTCTAACCAGGTAAATAATTATGACATGTTGTTTGAACAGTTTTCATCAAAATGCATTGATTGTTAGGTATTGTTACACTCGAAATCATAAGTTCAAATTTTCTAAACTTTGACTTTTAGAATATTTGTCAAAAAAATATTTATTGTTTCTAAAAAAAAATATTCTAATAAGGTTTAATAATGTTCGTGAATGACGGTTAATTACTTTAGTCATTCACTTTTAACCTCTGTTAAATGTCATGGTTGCTTCCATGTCTAAAATGAAAAAATCGTAATATTTCTGTTTTTTAGTTAATATTCATTAATTATTATGTAACACCATACTTCCTGTTATTTCACTTTATTGCAGCTTTATTGTCCACTCTGCAAATATAATTCCCTATGACATAAGCGTTTTTGGATGCACTCAACACTTTAAAAAATTTGTTGGTTAGGTCGATCACCTTTGTTTACTATTAGACGCGCACAGCTGATTTGGCTTGAATACGATTACTTTCGCGCACAGAAATGGCCGTCGTCTTGCTTCGCTAGTCTGAGATGAAGTGTGTGTAAATTTGCTCCTCTTCGCTGTTCCAATTTTGGGAGCACATACTCCCCGGTCGATTTTGATCGATTTCATTGGTTTAAAAATGCTGCCATTCCATATAGCGAGGTCACTCCCTTCGCGGATTAATTAATTTGCAGAAAATTGTTAATGACTTTGGGGTTGAGAGTATTATTGTTACGCCCTCGTTTTTGTCCAAAATAAATAGAATATCTTTAAAATTGGTTTAACGTTCTTGTTATATGAGTAATATTTAATATAGCCACACCATGTTATTACAGTTGTTTTGTTCTTTAAAATAAGTCATCACAAGACATGTGTGAGTGTTACAATTAAAAAGTTAATGTTTTGTACTTATGACTATGATATATTTCTTATGATTTTACATGATAAATTCTTGAAATTGAACAAATGGTGATTACATTTCAATCATATGTTTCCTCTCAAGTCTTGTTATGATAATTTCTAATACAATAATTGTTTAAAATTAATAAAATCACAATATTTGATCTATGCTTTCTTTGGCCTAGAGCATGGTTAATTTTATTCACTCTATTTATTAACATAATTTGTTCTGTTCACTTTTTTACAGTGATACAGTCATCCTGAAATGTCCATTACAACTTTTGTACAGCTCAGTTTTTCTTAAAATGTAATTAGTTTCTTGTTTTTAGTCTTATTTATTATTCATAGTCTTAGTATGCCATGTGACATTATAATTTGGTTCCTGATATACCCAATTTAAGTGGTTCTTTTATGTACAAATGGTCCTTATAATCTAAAGATTGTTTTATAATGGTTGGCCCCCTATATGTTTTATTGAGCATAATTCACTAATACTTCTTGCATCTAGTGTAGTCAGACAGTTACCTTAATTTTTCTTAATTCTGGTTAAATTAACATTTCATCATAATTATTTGATACTATAATAGTAGTATTACATATTGTATTGCACATTTATGTCGCTGTTCTTTTCTGCTTCACAATATTATGGGAATTATGAGTGTGTTAAAGGGTACATCTTTCTGTCCAATTTCAGTCTGTGTAATTGCATTAAACACCACACATATCACTTTTAATTAATAACTTGTATCACTAGGTTTGTCTTTATAATGTCTATTTTTATTATTGTATAACTTACACTAGTTTCAAATTATCCTGTTCTTAATTTATTGTAATTACAAGTTGATTTGTACCAAAATTGGGGTTACCTGGGACCCCCTTGTCTGACAACAATGGTCTATGCTATTCTCCCGGCTCTCAATGTTTTAAAGGTTATTATTTTACATTTTTACTCTGGTTAACTAGTATTTATTATTTTTTCGTTATCTTTTCATGTCTACTGGTGATTACTAGTTTTTCTTTTATTTATTTTAATTGGATTGGCCTGTATTAAAAGCATACATGGTATTCTATTCTTACTGTGATAATTAATTCCTTCTTATCTGACATTATCTTATTTCCTTGTGTTTGTTTGTTTATTAATTATGTTCTCATCTCCGAATAAAGAGTTTTTGTCGTGGTTTGTCTTTACTAATAGTTGGTCTATGTCTGTGTGTCTCTTTACTGTTTCTTACTTCTATAGATTCCTTGTTTTATTGGTTTCATTCTCTATAGGTACACTTTATTGGCACTTTGATGTATTTGTTAATTCATCTTCGCTTATCACTCTACTTGTGTTTATTTATTTTATCTTCAGTCTCTTGTTAGGGCTGTTGTCATTATAATTCGTTTTTGTCCTCTCACTTACCATATCTATTGGTTCATTTGGTTAACCACATTATTATGTTGTCTTCTATATTTTCTTCCTCGTCACTATTTATTATTCTTCGATTGCTGATTTAATTATTTTAATTGCTTTTATTAGTTCGTGGACCGGATAAAACATTTAGTACACAGTTATTCATTCATCATTCCTCTCTTAGGTTTTCTTGTGTTAGTTAATGAGTGTTTAATTCTTTATTTTTGTTGTTAATTGTACGGTGAAGATATGTACTGTTACAATATTATTATCCCAAATTTTTGAAATGTTATTTTAAAGCAGTGCCAGTAAGTTCATAAGCAAAAACTATAAATTTTACGTATTATCTCTTAGTTTTTAGAATTATCTTTATGCAGTACGACTTTTATTGGATTTTAGTAAATGATAGTCACAACAAAATCTTAAAGACCAAAATCCATCACGATTAATTTCAATTTCTCACAGAATAACATTCCCTATTTAATTGCAAATATAACAGCCAAGCCTGCGACTGGCATAAGCCACAACGACTTAATTGTCAGGGAGGCGCCAGTGGTTACTCATTTTTTCTTCGATTTAATTTCATAAACTGAAATTATCTTGTATACCCTTACACTTCTTGATTTTTACTACAGATTAAACTTTTCAGCAAACTGTACCAATTGTATATACTAGGTATATCCAGAATATATGTTCCGATAGGTTATTGAAACAAACGAAGAATATGTTTACAAAACATATTCGTTGCTATTTGAAGTGCACACCCTTTAAATTACATTGCTACGTAGTTTTCGTCACTGTTGAAGCACTTTTCGTAGCGGACCATCAGGCGTTGTACACCTGATATTGCGGTTGTTATAGAGCCGCTGGCCACCAAGAAAGGATTTTTAATGGTTCAAAAGGTGATGTTCGGTCGGTGCGAGGTTAGGATTGTAAGGCAGATGATCAGATTGTTCCCAGCCGAAGGATTGTGAGGACATGTTGCTTTGCAGTGGCGGTCTGTAGGCGCGGATTTTCATGAATCAACACTATGACCCGGGTAAGCATCCTACTTTATTTTTCCTGAATGGTACGACGCAATTTCATAAGCGTTTTCCGACAGACTTCCGAGTTGATTGTCGACGCTTGAGCCAAGACGTTCACAAGCAGAACCGCTTTTCTGTCCCAAGAGGCTGTGCACAAGTCTTTCTGAGAGGAAACTGTAAACTTAATTTTTCTTTTTGGCGATATAGCGTGTCTCCAAAAGTGGAGAGAGAATTGTTGTTTTGATTCAGACTTTGCGTGTGATACCCATGTCTCCGTCTCCGGTCAGGAAGTCATTGCTTTGCTGCCAAAGCGATGTCAGAAAAAAGCCAGTGCACTGTCCCATCTTTTCATTTTCTGTCATTCTGTAAGCATTCCTGGAACCCAGGGTCCACGCAAAACCAGGTAGTTTAGTTTTTCAGACACAATATTGTAAAAAACTGTATGTGAAACTTTTGGAAAATTCAGGGAGAGCGACGTCATCAAATCGTCTATTTTTTGTAATCTTCTCTTCAAGGGCACGTATCACGTCGTCTTTCGATAAAGATAGCCACTTTCTTTGCCCACCATCGTGAATTGTTTGCATAATTTTTTAAAAAGCGATATCCCTTCCCCCAACCACCGAAACATTTATTGCTTCTTCTCCGTAAACAGAGAAAATATGACGGTGATTTTCGGTTGGTTTAATGACTTTTGTATTCAAGGAACAAGTCGCACATCTGCTTTCACTCGCGACGGACGTCTCGATTTTCCGATTTTCTTACACCTCATAAGCACTTGTAATATAGCTTATTCAGTGCACAGTTATTTACAAATGGCGACGTTGATTTGCCAACGAATCAACGAACTCGTCGCGCATGCGAAACACCTTGCTGGTATCGATACCGCGGCAATATTTACAAACGGAACATACTTTCTTGATAGCCCACGTATATATTGGGATTCGTTGCTTTCTTTCCTCCCAGTATCCTTTTAATTATCTTTATTTCCTAATGTTTTAGTGACTACTTTGTATACTTGTTAAAAATCTATAATTCAATATTATATAATGCTGCCGCTGTGGGTAAGAATAATTTTTAAATTTTGGACACTGTACAGGTAAATAGCTATACCTGTACAGGTACAGGTGTACAGGTAAATAGCTTTTAGATTATGGTTCATTGACTATCTATTTTACCCACAACCAGCACTACTTAACTTCTTTTCTACACTTTTCCTATTGCTACAATGTAAATAATCTCGTACACCGCAAACTCCATTTTTTCCTAAACGTGAGCTATTTTTACATTTTTATCTTGCAGTTGGGTTCTCTCGATTCTTAATGCCTTGGCTATTATAAGGTTAAATTTTGTCCCATCCTATGTGGCTACTATTTTTAACAAATCCTTCGTTTCATTCTCACGCCTGTTAATATTATTGGCACATAATATGCAAAGCCTCTTAATGAACGTTATATATAAGGCGGTCTTTTTTTATCGGCTATCTGCGACAGTTTTCGGCATCAGGTTAAATTAAAAAAGGATAAGTGTTCTTACCACGCCACTGTATGACGAGAAAGTTTCACCACGTTTTACGTCCCAGTCTGAGATTTATATAGTTTTCTTTAATTTGACGTCCAAAAGCTTGATTAGTTTAAGATGTACCAAAAACTATTCTATCTTTTCCGGCAGTCTTATCTCTTTTGCCTGAACTTTAAATGTGTAATCATATGATATGATGCAGCTATTCGAGAACGTTGTCATACTTGTAGAAAGTTGTTATTACTTCTGTCATTATACAAATTTGTTAAGTTGTTCAACTTTTCTTCTTTTAGTGTGTTTAGCACAGGCTTAATTAACTAATTAATTTAAAATCGTATAATAGCTGTTTTCAAGCACTCTGTTTAGGCACTCAACTATTTTAAGCACATTTTCAAAACGATGGATGAATAATTTGCTGTGCTAATGCAAATACTACTAAATTTACACTACTAAATTAATTATGCAGGAAAGAACGCTCATATAACAAAAACTGACAAACAAAAATTAAATTTTTAAAATTATGCACACAGTTGTCGCTTTCAAACTTATCAGGTTATCGTTGCCTGATGAAGCAAATTAATATAAATTTTTACAAAAATTTTAAGAATATAAGATTTTAATTATGCCTAACGCGTCCCTGGAAAATAATAGTAATACTATAGATTAAAATTATAGGTTCAACACTAAAGTATCAATTTTGCATAAAATTACACAATTTAAATTTCAATCTAGATATTCGATAAGTAAAGTTAGTGAGAAAGGAGCAAAATGTTGAAAGTGATCAGAAAAGGTTTACTCGTCTCTAATAAAATTATAAATTAATTTGCAAGTACCATTCATCAATTAAGAAGTTATTGTTTCCGATTCAAGCGTGCTGTCTCTGGGGACGTCAGTAGTGTCTAGTATTCTGCCAAAAATTGAGCTTGCGAGATATATTAATGCTTTTATTTCATTATGTTTTAATATCCTGTAAAAATTTTTAAAAATATTTAATAAATTTTCTGGAAACTTCTTTAGAAGCTAGCTGTGATGGATTATAGATGTCTAAATTTGAATCTAACTAACGATGTTTTGCCATCACAGAAAAAATACAAATGCGACGTTACGTTTTGGCCACTCAAACAATCCGCAACCATCTTCAGACTAATTAACAACTAACAGGCATTTAAACGTCCACATAATATATAATCAAAAAATAAATAATACAAATGAATACTTGCTGTGAAAATACCCACAACAATCACAGAACACTAGCAAATGGACTCGAAGACTTGTACACCAACAAGGTCAACATAACACTGCGACCTGTTTCGATTTGTGTGCAGTGCCAGAGTTTGAGTATGTACACCGTGTTGTGGTGGCTTCTTTTACCAATTGCATTGTCTGTAATTAGAAGAAACATTAGTGATGTCTCGAAACAACATATCAGTTACAGAAATACAATTAACAGTATCGTACCAGTGTTTGCTTACATCATCGCAATAAACAGTGAAGAGAGTATAGACTTGTTACGTCTGCATAGCGGTTCTTCGTACATTTACCTGGCTCTGTATATAGTGAGAGCCTCACTTTAGCTGCAGACGTTGGAGGTGACATTATGACGTATTACTTACATTTAAAGAAAGCGTTAGTGGTGTCTTTATTATTTATGAGTAGCGGTTGTTGGTAGTCAGGGGTACATCCACAGAGGTACGATAGATTTACCGAGCACACGCCAGTCATAGTCATATTTGTACGTTATTCTTTTAAATAAATTTGTCACAAAGATGTCACCGACTTCTAAAACGTTATCAGTTACATAAAATTTGTACACTTAAAAGTTTAACTAAATGTCTTCAGAATATGAAATTTCATGCATAACTGAAAATGCTCATGTGCACAAAGAACACCAATAGAGAATCTGATAAAATCACGATAGTGACTACAGAGTGCTCCGTGGTTCTTGATGATACATTTATTAGTAACTTATTTAAAAATACACAGTTTATATTAAATATCTAAAATAATATAACTTATGTTAGCGATTCTTCTTCTTCGTCGTCTTGTTTTTCCTTTTGTCTATTGCATTCTTTCAGTTTTAGAGCTTGTCTTGTAGTCAGCTAGGAATCATAGGCATAACCATATAAAGGAACCCAATTTGTATTATAACTTGACAACAAACAAAAGAACCCTCGGCTAGTTGGGTTCGCGCACTTGCGTCTGCCATTTCTGACGCGACGGTTGGAAATCCGTAATCTGGCGACGTGGTGGGGGCACTGGAGGGGCGAGCGGAGGTTCAGCACTTCGCTACAGAATGCGAATGTTTCATACAAGCGTCTGACTAAATTAAATATAATATTTCATGCAAATTTGTAATTTTTATATAATAAAAATAATATATTTTTTCTAATATATTATGTATTTGACAATGTACACAGATTTTTCCTATTTTTGATAATTAATTATCTGTTCGTATTGTTACTGAACGAGATTCTGCGTGTGAATATGAGGTTTTTAATATTTCGTGTATTTAATTTAATTCGGAGCTTAAATGTCATGTGGGCTTCAACACCTATTTGAAACATCTATTAAATATATAAACCTAAAATATTACTAAACCTAAAATTATAAAATATCATTAAGCATAGAGTTAAATGGAACTATTTACGATTCCCAAGCTGTAAACCATATTTTAAAGAAATATACGGCTCCAATCAGCGTACACACAGAGGACATAATATGAACAAAACGAAATAATACATGCAAAACACTCGCTTATGAAGGATAAGGATTAAGTCTTAAGAGGCAGTATAACATACCTGTTATTCTCGTATCTCATCTGCGACCTCACCATCGTATTCCTGATTACTGCTGTCATCCTCGGTTCAGATTCAGATTCAGATGAGCTGACATCACTCACAGAAATAATGAAGCTATCAATGGCGTCATCAATGAGGACATCTTTGGATATATATTCATCTTCTATCTTGCGTACGTGCTCGCAACATTTTTTCCATTTGGACTCTGAATATTCCGAAAATGCTTGCTCGCAAAGTCTACGCTTCACTTCTAGAGAGTCTGACACAGATTCACCCACTCTACCTTTGATGTCTGCCCACACCACCTTGAGGTCTGCGTGATAGGGCGGCAGACGTAAAACACTGTGACCGGCATTGGTAACCATTTTATCAATTTTGTAGGTCTTCTCACTAGGAACATTTTTTATTAACATCAGCAATTCCGCTTTGGTCAAACTACCTTCAAATTGGATGTTGTTGTGCGTAAGCCAATCTACTATGTCCTTTTTGAGCGACGATACTGTTGGCTTCCTATTCTCTTGTACGCTGTGATAACTAGCATTGTCTAATACTATCACACTGTTTGGACTTAAGTTCGGTAGCAGTTGCCTTTCCACCCAGGTTGAAAAATTGGTAAAGTTCATGTCGTCATGGTAGTCCCCTGTTTTTCGCTTTGATTTGAATATCAATAAGGCGTTGTTTATAAAGCCTTCCTCTCCCCCGGCATGCACAACAATAATGCGAGGACCTTTTCCTATAGCTTGTAATTTTCCCAGCTCTGTATCAAATTGCCAGCATGATGGGACAGAGTGAGTAGAATGAACGAATGTTTCATCTAAATACACTATTTTCCGACCATCCTGTCTGTACTGACGAATTTGTCTGAGGTACCTTCCCCTCCATGCCACGCTATCAGGTTTTTCTATCAACAGCTTTCGAGAACTACGGCACCTTGTCCACCGGAACCCCATCTCTTTCAATATCCTTCGAAGATACTCCCTGCTACAGTCAAGTATATTTTCTGATTTTAACACTCTGATCAATTTATTCAGTGTAGGTACAGTTTTTTTCATCATGTAAAATTCACTTATTTTCCGACGTATCACACCTTTCGTGAAGTCGTCTGTTTCGATCCTTTTCTTATGGACTGTTTCCTTGCCATCAGGTGTAGACAACTGCAGACGACCCTTGGCCATAGACGTCTTCCCTTCCGCTATTACACGCTTCACCAGTGACTTTGAAACTCCCGTTGCTTCACTTGTTGAAGCCACAACATTATAATTAAGTTTATTAACGGTTTTCTGTTCTCGTAGGTGAGCAGCTACGTAATAAGACTATTTCTCTGGCTTGTCCCCTTAATGGCCGTCCAGATTTGCTAACAGACTTCGAAGAAGCAGCCATAACTAAACTCAAATGACACTATCACTAGAAAATATATGCTACACAACACTATATACATAAACACATTTACCAATAAAGTACACGCTACGCGATAAGGGATTATAGGACTACAACTAACAACTAAAGAAAGAAAGAAAGAAAATGTGTATAAAACCGACAAAACAACAAGAGCGCGCGAAAACTGATACAGAAGTGCCAACTAAACTCTGTGTCACCGCGTCTTCACGATGTGAACAGTACAGTGGTCAGACAGCATGTGACCCCTCCACCACTCCTCTATGACGTCACACATCCACTCGTTGAGAATGTGGGGGGAGTGGGCTTTGCGCAGGTTCTTTTCATCGTTGCACCTTAATAGCAGCATACCGTATACGTATACTATACAGAACTTTATATTACATTCACAGACCCTCACATAGTCTGTAGGCCTAAGTGAGTAAAAGCTGTAAATTTTATGAAACGAAAAGATATGCCTTTCATATAACAAGATGAGAAGGTTGTTTACACATAACAGGACAAAAATATTGTATAATAATTCAATAAGGAATTTTTTCGATAGGTTTGTTGCATTATTCTACATTGTTTATTATTTATATGAAATAAGAAATATACAGTGGCAAGAAATATACAGAAAACTAAATTTACTTGGTTTTAAAGGACTCTTTCGAAAGACTTTAAAAAAAATTTCTCTAATTATTTTAAAATGTACAGTAACAACATCTGTCATTACTTCTTGAATTTACTGTATCTCATTAGCTAGGGACACGCACGCACGCACACGCGCACACACACACACACATAAAACGCCTTTTACGCCTACGTCGCGGGTGAGTCATACGGATGCATATAAGGTCGGAAATTATGCATATAGTTGACACTGTTTTTACTGTTTTCTGAGCGCCTTCAACGACAAGGAGACTTCTTAACTTGATGACCTGATTTTACGCAATTTAAACATACGAAAATTATTGACTTGACTTAGGTTGTCTGAAGAACTAAGTGGCACCTCTTTCTGGAATTTGTGTAAGTTGTGAAAGCGTTTACATAGCAAACAGGAAGAAAAGCTTGTGTCCATCACTGAATTTGCCTTACGTAATTTGTTAGATGAAAACTTAGAACTTGACTAGTCTGACATGAATATTGCTATTGCACGTTCTAGTAAACAGTATACTGGTAGAGGCTACATCGTTTTTGTATTTCGTGCAAGAATGTTTAAAAACATAGTAAGGCCGAGTCAGTGGTCATAATAAAACGTGTGTGTTTGTTACACCCGGACAGCGCTACTTTACCAAACTCGAACTGCAATACACATACATCTCCTTTTATGTTAGATGTATCCTGAAATACTTACGGCGAAAAGGATTTTTACTAAACGTGAAGAATGTTTTAGGGAGGTGCTACATAGTTCAAGCGTATTATTAACTTTCACTTTAAGTTTAATGTGGTTTCCCTTAACACGTTTCTGCGGTTAACTCGTTCAACTTTGTAACAGTACAGACTGTCCCATAAAAATATACTAGCTGAGTAACAAGGAGTGATGATAACCAGTAGTAAATCAACGAACAGCATTAAATGACAATACAAAATAAACTGACAAATAGACTGAGACATTGACGAAGACTAGTTCCCCAATAGATTAGTTAAGTGAGCATAAAACAAAATAAACAAAATCAAACACCATAAATAAAATGAAGGGTGTAATAACTTATATTTTTAAAGTGCATAAGAGTAAAGTAAACAGCACATTAGCTGAGTAATTAAAAAAAGAAGTAACTAGTATAAGAAATAAAATGAAATATATTAATAAACTGTAGATGAATTATGATAAATAAACAATTCAAATAAGATTAACAGTATAATCACAATGTCAGAGCAACCTTGAAAGAAAGGTATGCTAAGGCATAATAAATAATGATGAAAAGTAAATTAATGAAAGAACAAATTGTATACGTTCTAATTATCAATAATATCAAATATAATCAACAATGTAAAGAACTTTATGCATTTAAAAATGTTATAATATGGTTAATTTTGTAAAAAGATGTATTATCAGGTAAGGTGAACAAATCCTTATTATGAATTGTATAGACTAAGGGAATGACCTAAGATGAGTTAAATTAACTTAATGTATCATAAATAATGTAATAAAAAATCTAAAGAATGACTAGGGCTAATATGCCAAGTAACAATAATATTGTGCAATAACAAGCACATGAATTATAAGAAAATCAAAACAAATAGTAAAATATCTGTAATAAATGCATGAATAAAGACATAATAATTAACATGACTCACAACAACCTATGTAGAGTGCATCCTGAAAGAAGTATAGTAATTATAAAAAGAAACATAAAATAATAGACAAACAAATGATGACAAATCAGATTATGAAAATAATAATCATATATAATAAAGAGACCATACTATTCAGAGTATAGGAAAATAGGAATAACAATTATGTAAAAGGTGTAATATCACCAGACAATTTCAAGTAAAATAAGTATAGGAAGTAAGGGTAATTTTGAATAATTAATAATGAAAGAAAGAAGCCATTTAATTATAATAATCAATTATGTTATAAGAATTATTAATGTTCAGCTGGATACAGCCAATTTATAGAATAATATGTTAATTTCAATAATATAATTGTGTTCAAAGTAGTAAAAAGTGATTGTTTAATAAATGTTAAAAAATACAGCAAAAAATCTGCAAATTGTAGCAGAAGACATTTGGAATAAAACACTATTTAAGATAGGCTATCATTAAGATGTAGTTTATTAATGAAAAATATATCCAAACTGGCCGCTATTCATCTCAAAATAACCAGTAAGAACGAGCAATACGATGCTAGTAATAGATGAAAATTTGTAATTAGAATAAATGAGAAACAAACATAAAAAAAATATGATACAATTTGTGAATTTTGGAATGTTACAGGAAATACTACCAACAACGTCGACCCACGATTAAAATAATTATGTAAAAGTTATTTTCAGAATGACCGCATCATGACGTCATTTTTAACCAATCAGAAAATTAGATACGAAAATTTGTCGTCACCGCCAAGCTGAATCTGAGGGGACTATATATACAGCAGTACGAAGGAAGAAGACACATTTTTTGAATTCCATTCCGGCAGATACTGCAAGAGCTCCATGTCAAAATTTTAATTGAAGTAATTAACCAACAGCAGAGAAGAAGTTACGTAGATAGTAAAGGCATCACGACAAGCAGTATCCTTTATCTAGTAGTGCGAAACAAAAAGAACGAGGTTAGAAGTGTTTCCTAACCAAATATTTAACCACAAGAAGTTTTAACCGTTCTTCGCGGAAAGTGAAGTGTACGATCAGTGTATTGAGATCGTAAGGTGAATAAATAATAATCTAGAGAGATTATCAATCAGGGAGTACAGTGGCAAATATTATGTCATTGGTGTAAGATATAATTCAGAAATAATACACTTATTTACTAAACACCAAACACTGACATAATAAGAATTAATCATTATAAACACTTTTTTCAAAAGGAATTATACAATTTCAATACAAGAATTAACGATTTAGGCTAACCGTAGTTAACCTCAAAACTCGTAAGGTCAGATGAACATTTTGTTAGTAAGTCTGAATTTCTAAAGGTGTCTAACCTACTAAACTAAACCTTTGTAAAGCATCGTAACTCGAGGCATATTAGTTTTATTCTGTAGCTCGAAGGATTTACCCTTGAGATATAAGAAATTTGTAAATAAATAAATAGTTAATTAGAGTCACCATTGCCAAATTTCTGGGTTAGGAGAGAAATAGGCTAAGCCAGGTCTATTGTAATCAATAAATCATTGTTAAGTTGTATGTATAGAGGTAAAATAAGCACTCAGTGAACAATAAAACAGTAATATATTAATTAACAAACGTTGTATGAAATTATTGAAGCAAATTTTAGTAATTTTTTCTTCTTTAAAAGAGTTGCAAATTCAAGCCACTCAAACAGTTAAGTTAGCGGCTTGGACGTGTGAAGCGCCAACCATTCAAATTTATAAACAGAAGAAAAGGAAATTATTTAAGCTAGGTAATTTCATAGTACAATCGAAAAATAATTTAACGAAATTAATTAAAATTATCTAATTTTTTCATCTAATAAATTATTTTATGTAGTAACAACCTAGATTCCATATGGCGCCCAAATAACACAAACTTAGCTCACTTACTTGTAAACAGTGCTAATCTACTGTTTTGACGAATCAGTTGTTTTATAACACACCAAGACAATTTGAACAACCAGTTCAGACAGACATAAACTATCAGTTCTACAACAAAGGTACGTGAAAGTTATAATTACGTTATAATATTGTCACAACGACACTACTACTGTACAACGACAATTTAGGTCCACGGAATTGCGACGGAACGTCAAGAGGATTCCACAGAGAACCAGATAAATTAAAAAGGATTAAACAATTATACAATAAAAATTAATTACAACAAAAACCAAGATTAGATAATATCGAGATTAAATAAATTTAATTAGTAAAATAAATTTAAATAAGGGGTACTATCCCGTCATCTTATAAATTGACGCATCAACGCGTGCTTTTAAACACGTATACGCACTCGGTACAGTTATAACTTTACGTTTACAACATACACAACCGGGTAGATTAAACTGGTTACCAGTGTAAAGTAATATTAAATTTAAAATTACATGAAGAGAAAAATTGTTTCCAAGTTACATAATATTATGGAGCCCATAATGTGTGTTATATATTTTAATAGAACAAAAATATAACTATGCAAAAAAGCAAATAATGTCTTCTAATCGCTGCCGTAATTCAAAGTTTGATAAATGTTTGTCACTTTGTTTTGTTGATCGACGTTTGTTTAAAAAGATCTACGTAGTTGCAAATACTTTTTAACAGCTACATAGCCAATGATCTCGAAAAATCTCTTAAATTTCTTGTATAAAAAATTCTTTCTAGAACCACAATCATACATTTAATTTCTAATTATTAGTAGCCTACTTCTTATTGACAATGTCTGTTTACAATTTTATTTCTAATGTATCTTCATATTTCATAGTCTCTATTTGGCTCTGGTTTCCTCTCTGTTTCTTTTCATTACCACGTTGAAAAGCACTCAATCTGTGTATTTCAGTCTTTCCAACCCACCATGATTCATGTGCAAAAAATTCTACCGTCCGCAAAAGATACTACATGGTAGTTTTCTTTCTGTTTAGAAATTTAATTTTTGAAGTAAGTAGCTGTTCTTTATCACATTTTATTATCCAAGTATTTCGATCTCTTTACTTCTGTCCGCTTTCCATGTCTCAGTTCAATGTTGTCTCTAGTGCTAGCTTAGCTGCTTTTAATGCGTAGTCGTTAAACTGAACATCAACCTCATTTCACTCATTTGAGCTTTCGCTCCCAGTGGATTTTCCATGAACAAATATAACCTCGATCTAATGTAACAAATGTTATAGAACAATTTCCTGATTATTAGGCTTGAAATAGAGGCAACCGTTTAGATTAAGCCAATTATCAATTTCAAATTAAGTTAAATTTAACACAGCAGAAAAATCTTACCTTTTAGAAACATAATAATACCAATCATGTAATAATATAGAATCTAAAAAACTTGTTATATATTTGAATTGACCGAAAAGAAATAAACAAAATTAACTATAACATTTTCTATTTGGGACCATCATTCGGAGTTTGTTGGGAGTTTATGTAATTCCAATTTACGCAATTAATTATTAGCTTTCCAAAAGTATAAGCCTAAACGTTATCTTATTTAAACATGTAATTTAGAGCTTTTCAATGAATAGCATTAAAAATACACAAACTCCACTGCAGAAATATATTTGAACATTAGTCTAAATAATACAGAAATGTGCATAATATCATTTTTAAAGACAAAAACGTTTGTTTAAAAACACTACAAACAAACTCATAATACGAGTGTGTGCGAATAAAGACATAGTGGTAGCAGGAGCAGCAGCAGTAGTAGTAGTAGCAGTAGCAGTAGTAGTAGTAGTAGTAGTAGTAGTAGTAGTAGTAGTAGTAGTAGTAGTAGTAGTAGTAGTAGTAGTAGTAGTAGTAGTAGAAGTAGTATACAACACTGAAAAATTTCAAAGCTAGTTAAAAATGAAAGTAATAGTAGCAAAAGATTTTATGTTTTTGTAAATTTGAGTTAGTTGTGAGAAGTATCTGTGCGACTTATAAAAGGCATTCACGTTTAGCCCCAAGGATGTAACGTTCATACAAAACTCCAAATAGAAATTCTGCAATACAAACGCCTGACACAGCCACGTTGGTTTCTTTCTATTCTCCAAGAAAAAGAATACAGTCATACGTAATGAAGTCGCCCTTACTGGCGAAATCGCTCGAAAGAAGAATAAACAAAACAATTCGCGTGGGGTCAGTTTTTATTCTCTGGGAATGGAAAGTGAAAACGGAAAAGTGAACTATCGTGCAAAAGGGAACGTATTTGTGGTGCGTTTATTTTATAAGTACTCTTTGTAGTTTTGGCGTATATTGTGTTTTGCAGTTTAAATGTTATACGTTTTGAATATATGAAGGTTTAATTTTGTGCTGACTGCCTAACATTTGGCCATTTTTTACTGCAGGTGTCAACCTCCAAAAGCAGCGGAAACAAAGTCAATTCAAACGTAAAATTCACGAAACAGATAATTGTATTATTTGCAAAACGTAATTCAAGATAAAAGTACAGACGAGGTGAAAAATATGAAGAGGTGGATAATTGATTTTCCTACCTAAAGTAAAGCAAAAACCTATTTCAATGTTCATTTTCCTTCTGGACTGAAGTAGTGTAACTTTACGTAAAATGAAAATTTAGAATATAACTTTTATTACAAAGAATTTACGTGTTTTTTAAAATATCATAAATCTTATGTTAGCCCCACCTGTGGGTAATTTTGGCTGCATGTTTTATAGGTTACATCTCTACAGATATATTCATTGAGTCTCCAATTATATCATACGTAAATTGTATCAAAATACTGACTGATATCGAGGAAAACAGCCCAGCAGTTTCTATTTTCTACGACACCATTAAGGATTTTCTTAAAACTCTGTGGAGCTCTTCTACTAACCGCTTGCCGAAAGCCAATTAGATGCTTGCGAGTAATGTTTAATTCTTTAAACATAAAACATTTTAGTTTATTCAGAAATGCAATAATTCTATCATCTGTTAGCAGCAGGTTTCCCCTTTTGTTGTTCATTTCTACTTTGTTATTCAAATTTGTTAATATGATTGTTTTATTAATCAATCATGAAGAAATCATGGAAAAAAGTAATTATTAGAAGTAATTATATTTCTCTTAAATATACAGGATGGAACCCATTTTTCTACCTTTCACTTATTTGTGACTTTCTATATAGGTATACAAATATCTTAGTGTTTTTCTATTTACTCATGAAACAAAATTCTAAGTATTGTATTAGCTTTTTTAGAGTGAGTTAATTTACGATATGAAACCCATGTCTGTACTTTCCGCAGGTAAGTAATTGGTTTATATTTCATACCCTTTAGTAACTATGAAGTTTAATTGCTGACATCACAGATCAATGAAAGGAAATTATAAATAGTGAATATATTATACAAGATTTAAGTTTCTCTCATAAACAAAGAAATTCCTTTGCATTACACACACACACACACACACACACACATAAATTTTGCATGTATTTCAATTTTACGTTGTATTTAACACAAACGTATTAAAATAAAAGGTAAACGTAAACGTTTTATTTATACTCATTAGCTTCTTCACAAAAATTATACGATTGTTTAAAATCAAATTCAGTTTACTTTAAATCATTCTGTAGCGTCATGAATTACTTGAAGATGATCTCGCCTTAAAAGCGACGTCTTCATCTCGCCTCTTTTTGAGACAATACTGTTTTTCTGAATATACGACTTATAAAGCTGAGTATGAACTTCAAATATATTAAGTATTACAAAAATACTTAATTTTCACATCGTTCTTTTCAATTTTGCGTCTTGGAGATTTGTAGCACGCTACACAACAATAATAGTACCATTGAAAAAGAGGCAACAAATAACACATTCCTTCTTTAATTTAAGTATTCTCAAAAGTTTACAGAACTTTTACCAGAATGAACACAGATGCAAACTGACAAATCATATAATACCACCTTGTCGACCATAACTTTATCCGCGATTTAACTTGACAAGTGTTGATTAAGTACGCATCAAAATAATCATTAGTCGATAATTAATGTTGTATTGTTTTTGTTGTTAGATAATATCTAAACTTAGAAAATTCTCGAGTACAGGAAGTTTTAAGTTTTCGTATACGCACGCTTGTTCCATCTAACAATTATCTTAATTATTTGTGCTTCTAACAGTGGAGTGTAGTGATTTTGGTAATCCTATTCCTGACGATGGTTGTAAATAGTCCTTAATATTTTGATAAAAATAACAAAGGAAAGAATTTTAAAAGTGTCAAGAAAACATTAGTCCAGACGGTTAGGAATAAGTACGTTGAATAAATACTAGTTTATAACTGTGGATGGTAAACAATATATTACTATGTATCACATCTTTGCAAAAACACACATTTTAATAATATTCGTTATTTTTTGAATAATTTAATAATAAATATTGATTTCTTCTGTCTAATCTCATCTTTTCTTACTTCCTTCATTATCTTGTTTCTTAGCAATAATTTTCATTTTATTTATTAAATGCATTTTTTGAGTCTATGGACCATTCAGAACTTTTTACTTCTTGTTCCTTTCTCATTGTTTTGTGTTTATTCTTTGCTAAATTATTGCTATACCCATATTGTCCTCTATATTTCTTGTACTTTCCTCAATATCATGTGGCCCTGGCAGCATCAGTTATCAGGGATTTTAACTGTATTTCAGGAATCCGTACAGTTGAATATATCTTAAGTGAGAAGTGACAGCGACAGTTGCTTTCTCGACAATAATACAATGACGACAGCGTTTTGTGCATCTAACCTGACATCGTCTCTAAGCTGTAAACAGTATAAGACCACAATAAGAGTTACTTTCATCCAACACAAAGAGTTAAATTTTAAATAATATTTCGATTTTTTTGTCTACTTTCTGAGAAACGTTCTGCGCAGATGCAAGCACAATGTCAAAAAAAACCTAGTCAAAAGTAACGAGTAATTAAATAATTTTGTAAATAACTAAACCTTGAAGAAAAAATTAATTAAGTGTTTTCATTGATTACTACAACGAAACGAAACCGCTTGTTCATACCTTAACTCTTTATTATTTCAAATAAGTTACAAATATTTGTCTAACAACAACTATTAATAAAAAGGTATTTTTAGTAAAACGATAATTATAATATAAATAAAAGACAATTTTATATTGCAACAGTACATATATTTGCATATTTGCCCAGGGCGGGATGTTTTATATTGTAATTGGAATAAATAGAAAAAGGAACAGTTTTATACAATTTTGTTCAGGAATTGAAAATATCTAACCAGTCGAGAATGACACCTGCTGTGGAGCGTAAGTTACAGCGTGTGTGTGTTTCTGTGTGTGAGCACGCTAGGACATGAAACTATGGGGTGATGCGAACGACTTATTGTTTTGCCTGTAATCGTGTCTTAACAGGTTTATAATAAACTAATTACTTGTGTTAAACCTGTTGTGCCGTGTTTTGGAAAAAACTCGGCGGTTTTTTTTTTTGTAATAGTGGAATTATTAACTTACGTATTTAACAACGTAAGTGTTTACGTAAGAAATTACGTACGTCCGTTATCTGGCCACTGGGCCGATCCGCGCGCGCTCTGTGTCCAGCGCTTCATATTATTTTCTCAGCTGCGGGAGTGTTCAGTTCAATTCCGTCATTCAGCGTAGTAACGTCCGGATTCGCATGACAGCATCGATGTAAAATTTTGTCTACTATCTGTTACTATGTATAAGTAGAAGTCTACGCGACCTTCCGGTAAGTGTGTTAAGATATATAACTTACTAATTCATAAAAATAAATTATATTTACTTAATATTAACGCAGATGCAGGGCGATATGTATTGCATTAATTTATATCAGCACGTGGCGTGCAACAGGCTAAATTGGTTTATGTATGTTTCAATGTTAACGCTGGCTAACAGATATTAATCCATTATATCAATAATATAATAATATTAGTAGAGGGAAAGTGAGTGTTCGAAAACACTTCCGGGTTCCGAACGAAAACACTACCGGGTTCCAGTTCATGACGTCATAGAGGCACTGGCAGCTGGTGTCCGAGCTGTCCATGTGACGTCACTGTTTTGTGTGTGTGTATGTATGTGTGTGTATGTGTGACTGAAACACTTCCGTGTTCCAGTTCATGACATCACACAGAGGCCCAAGTCGCTGGCGTCCGTATGGCTAAAACCTGTTTCAAGACGTCACGGAGGCCGTGGTTTCTGCATGTCCAAAATTTGGTAGCCGAAAACAATGTGTAGCGGATGGGGGTACCCGGAATTCGGCGGTTGCCCGGACGCGCAGAGGCTATGTCATCGGGTACCGTTACTCGAAATTTTGGGGGTATCGGGTACCGTTACCCGAAACGTTTAAATCAACGGATGGGGGTACCCGAAATTTGCATGACAGAGGCCCTGGCAGCTGGTGTCCGAATGTTAAAACACTTCCGCGTTCTGGTTTATTTTGATGTAACAAAATAATCGTTCTCTCTCGAAATTTTTTTAATGTCAGAATTTTGGTACCCTAAATGATTAAAACAACGGATGGGGGTACCCGAAATTTGTGGGTACGCCCACATGACGACGACGTAGAGGGTGTGATGTCTGAAATGTTTAAATCAACGGATGGGGGTACCCGAAATTTTCGGTGTCTGAAATTTAGTACCCGAAATGTTTAAATCAACGGATGGGGTTACCCGAAATTTTTGGTGTCCGAATTTTGACACCCGAAATGTTTAAATCAACGGATGGGGGATACACCCTAAAACAAGTCCTGTATGTCTAAACTCTGGACGGGGAGGAGAAACCGTTACGCGAAATTGATCGGTTAAAATTTGGGACAATAGGTACCTGACGGGTTCCGAAATTTGGTGATTAATGACATCCCGACGCGGTTCCTCCGGTACTCAAAACCGGATATTGTATTATTATAATGTTTATATTGTGTTAATATAAAACAGATACATCGATTTGAATACTGTTTAGAAAACATGTATTCTTATCATGCGTTACTAAAATTGTTAACTGAATAAATATATTTACTCCTGTGACGATTCTCCTGTAAACCAGTCAAACAGCATCTAAGCTGGTACAAGCGGTGTGTGTGTGAAACACTACCACGTTCCGTTAATGTATTCAAAGAGGAACTGATAGCTGGCGTCCGTGTTTTATAAAGCTCTGTGTGTGTGTGTGTGTGTGTGTATGTGTGTGTGTGTGTGTGTGTGTGTGTGTGTGTGTGTGTGTGTGTGTGTGAGGTTGACGTAGAGCCGGCACAGGCAAGCTGTTGTAGCTTGCAGCGCTCTTTCTCTACTATAAAAACCGGTTTCTTTGCTGTTACATTCCATGTGAGAGACGTACATCTCTACTGCTTTTGCGATTATTCAAGTATGATAGGAATAATTGTTTTGTATAAGGGGTATAATAATAAAAATAACATAGGTTATGGTTTATATGTATATATAATTTTTAATAATATCAAAAGCTTTTACAATCAAATCATAAGCTATAAGTTTTTTCTCTCTCTACACACACATGTTCTATATTCACAAGACAATTATAATTGAGCAAAACATACGCCCTCTCTCTATATACATAACTAAACAAAATAGACACTTTATCTATATATATATATACATATATATATATTTACATAATTATACAAAATAATCTTTTTTCTCTCTCGCTTTCTCTCTCTTTTGCAGCCTTGAAGGTTCTCTCTCTCTCTCTCTCTCTCTCTCTATATATATATATATATATATATATATATATATGTATATATACACACATACACACACACACATATAATTAACAAAATAATAATTACATTTACTACAACCAAAACAAGCCTTATATGTCTAACAATAATAATAATAATTAATAACATACAATATTACAATGTTGATGTGTAATATATTAATAATAACATACTGAATGTAGACACACATCAAATGATAATTAATATGGTGTTAACTACATGTGTAAAATGGTACACCAAAACCTTGAATTCAACTCTTTTTAGTATTTTAGATAATAACAGTGGTAACAACGCTTATAAAGCGCACATCCAGTGGAATTATGCCTTAACCAATTACATTTTTTCGTCAAAATAATTTTTTAAAACAATTGTTCTTCAGAGTGTAAATTCTCTCCACTCACAAGCACTCAGAATGTTACAGTGGTCACCATATGGTGGTGAACGACATACATCTCCCTCGCATTCGCACAAACACATAACATCGAAACAAGGTTTCTGTAACTATGAGAGAAATCTTTTAAAAAATTTAATTACACATAAAAATTTAAATAACATTTTAATGATTGTTTATCTCAACTTTTTATGTTATAAACCACATACGTTTTTTAATAATTAAAAACAGAATATAATTTCCTACAATTAATAATACTTGATCAAATACAAAAGAATGTAGACACATCAAATGATAGTTAGTGTGGTATTAAAAAAACATGTATTCTGAATTAAAGTCATTTTGATATCTTAGATAACAACAGACGCGACAACGGTTACGAAGCGGACATCCGCTAGAGTCATGCCTTGACCACTCATATTTTTTTACTAGCGAGGTATACGCTGTACCAGTAAAATTATACATCATATAGTATATCTGATTAACCAGCTTTGTTTTAGCAATTAGCAAATCTTTTATTTGAAGATATTCAATATTATGGTTGTTACAATAACTAATTGATGTTTTGAAGAGTTTGAAAAACTCATTACGAATAAATACTTTCATTTTGTAAATATTCTTTTCGTTTCGTATTGATATCCATCTACTCAGTGTCTTACGATTATTTCTAAAATTATAATCGAATTTAATCATGTTGCATTGACAATATAATCTATTATTACCATTTATTTCTCTGTTTAAAAGTTTTTCTACAATATTAGATCCAAGCAACACCTTGTTCTTTCTCTGAAAATGAATAGTTAACATTAAAAACGACAAAAAAAATAGAGAAGTCTACTTCATCATTTAAAAACATTTTACTATTAATGTTATTATTACTATTATTATTATAATAAATCAATCCTGTTCTCGTTTATTTGGTCTGGAAAAAAAGAGAAAAAATTAATACATAACCACTTCTGTATAAGTAATTATTAGTGGTACTGAAATATCATACTCACATAATCAATATCCAACTGCACGCTCACTTTCTCGTTCGCCAGCGTAGTGTGTGAGGTTACGCATAGTGATAGGACACAAGGCTTCACAGCTTTCAATTGCTCCTCTGTAAATACGTCACACCATCTTTTAGGTAGGTATACATAGAAAAGTTTATCCTCCGGCTGAGGACAGGCTCCGGTATCTTCCAAATCTACCACAACTGACTCCCCGAATTTCGTTTTCACAAATTTCATGTGAATTATATGATACTTTACTCCTAAAGAAAGACTTGACAAGTCTCTTTTTGGTAAAAAATTTTCAACTGTCTTCGCGTTCGCAACGATTCCTTCCATGGCGAGTACTGATGACTGCACAGGGAAACACTGGCGTATTTATTCTGTTTCCCCCGACCACGTTCCTTCCTTCTAAAGCGTCATCTCCTTCGGTCACGACACCCTACCCCGCACCTCCACCGCAACGGTAACGGCTATAATTTTGCTTCCTACCCCACCCCGCGTCGTCACGGGCCACCATCTGCTTTCGGTCACGACCGGACGATGACATTATACCCCGCACCCCCACACCGCACCCAGAGCCTCGCCACCACCCCGCACCTCGCCTACATATTTTGTTCAATTACTTTGTCTGTCGCTCCGCAACGACCGGGTTTACCCCCCCCACCCCCACCCCGCACCACACTCGAGTCCGTCGGTCACGGTCACCCCGCACCCCACCCTGCGTCGTCTCGGGCCACCATCTGCTTTCGGTCACGACCGGTCGTACAACCCAGCCCCCCGTACCCCGCACCCTACATCCCGCGCGAGGCGACTCAACGAGCGCGCTTCGGCCAAGGTCGCCGGCATCCTGTACTCCGCACCTCGCCTACCTCTCGGTCACGGACACCGGCTGGAACCTATCTCCCTACCCCGCACCACCATCCCACACCTTTACCCCGCACCCCGCACCGCATCGGTCACGGACGTCGGCTTCCTACACCGCACTCCCCACCCCACCCCACCCACCGCAACGCGCGTCGTCGGTCACGACCGGACGACTACCTACCCCGCACCGCTGCTCCTCGCGAGGCCGATCGGTCAAGGGCGCGCGGCGACAGAGTCACCGGTTACCGGACTGTCTATATAGGGAACCGACGACGCGAAGCCGGCCTCACTCCTTTCACAATGACCGACAGCAGCAGCAGCAGCAGCAGCGGCAGCAGCAGCGAACACCGTGCTATCAATGGTAATGTAATTACTATAAAATTTATGATACTTGACAATACACTAAACACACAAACAGTATTATTAGATTACAAACACACGGTTGTTGATAAGATGTGTAGCGAAGCCGTAGCATTAAATAATTATATAAAATGGTATTTAGCAGTTCGTGTATCTTTTAAAAAATTAATAAACACCGAAAATATTTATTGTAATGCGGTATTCAGATCGCGTACAGAACTTAAGTCACAGTATGACGATATCGATGAACAGTATTCGATAGCTAGCGAGAAAATAATGGAATCCGTTGACAAATTCACGCGTGACGGAAGCGGGTGGGTCGAAAACGGTGTCGAGTCGGTGGAATTAAATATTACAAAATACAACCCTCTTGTGGGGTCGAGCTTTCTACCTACACCATCGAAATTATCAAACAGTAAGAAAGGAATTATCAATATAAAAAATGTAGACGATGAAAAGTGTTTCTTGTGGTCTGTGCTCGCTGGTATACACCCGATCGCGTGTAACCCGTATCGCGTTAGCCATTACCTTCCGTACGAAGAAGAAATAAACATGAAGGACATTCCTTATCCCGTCGCACTCAATAAGATAAAACGGTTCGAAAAATTAAACGAAAACATATCCGTTAACGTTTTTGGCTATGAAGGCGAGGTATATCCTTTACGTATCACTGAACATCGCGGTAGAAAGTACCACGTAAACCTACTGCTACTGTCCGACGCAAACACTACTCACTACTGCCTCATACGGAACCTTTCGCGTATGCTTTCGTCGTTGACAAAACGAAAGGGCACTTCGTTTTATTGCAACTACTGTCTACACAGATTTGCGGACAATAAAGATACTAACGCGGCGCGAAAACGAGTTGAAGAACACGAACGCAACTGTTCTCAGCACGGAGTACAGAAAGTAAAACTTCCTGACGAGGACGAAAAGTGGATGTATTTTAAAAACTTTTCACTTTGTCACCGCGTACCTTATACGGTATACGCTGACTTCGAATCGTTTATTGTTCCGACCACCGGTAAAAACGTGGCACATCATATACCAGCCAGTTTCTGCTATGTGATAGTTGACTGGATGGGAAACGCCGTCAAGGAACCTGTAATATACCGCGGTAAAGACGTGGTGGACACGTTCCTTCGTGTGCTTTTAGCCGACGTTCAACGACTCGATAGAAAGTTTAATAAACCGATCCAAATGACAGCGGCCGATGAACGGTCATTCCGAAACGCCACTCACTGTCATCTGTGCAAGCAGCCGTTAACGGACGACACGGTTCGAAATCATTGCCACATAACGGGTAACTATTTAGGCGCTGCTCACAATGCGTGTAATATAAATTACAAAATACCAACACACGTTCCGGTTTTTTTCCATAATTTAAGTGGCTATGACTCGCATCATTTGATGCAAGGTTTCGGAAAGTACAAGGAAGATGAAATAACGTGTATCGCTACTACAAGCGAACGTTACATCTCCGTTACACTCGGTCAGCTCCGGTTTCTCGATTCTCTGCGGTTCATGAACGCGTCACTTGAAAAACTCGTCTCCAACTTATCCGCGGATAAATTTAAAATCCTTAATCAATTTTACACGCGTAATGTTGATTTACTGTTACGTAAAGGTGTGTACCCTTACGAATACGTTACGGACGATTCAAAATTTGACGAGAGGCAGTTACCGGACCGCGTACATTTTTACAAGGGGTTGACAGAGTCGGATATAGACGAAGAAGATTACGCGCACGCTCGAACGGTTTGGTCGGCTTTCGACATGCAAACGTTCGGTGATTATCATGACCTTTATTTAAAAACGGATGTACTACTGCTTGCTGATGTATTTGAAAACTTTCGAAACATGAGCCTGCAGTACTACGAACTCGATCCGTGTAACGTTTTTACCACCGCCGGTTTAGCGTGGAACGCGATGCTGAAAATGACAGGAGTCAGGTTAGAGTTACTCCGCGATATAGACGTACACCTGTACATCGAAAGAGGTATCCGTGGCGGCTTAGCAGCAATTTCTAATAGGTACGCCAAAGCCAACAACCCGTACATTCCCGATTATGACGCAAGCAAGCCGCACAACTATTTACTTTACCTCGATTGTACCAACCTGTACGGAACGGCTATGACACAGCCTTTACCACTGTCCGGTTTTCGATGGTTGGAACGTACAGTGATCGATACGTTGAACGTGCACGCGTTACGCGACGATGGTGACACCGGTTATATCCTGGAAGTCGATCTGGGGTATCCACATTACCTACACGACTTACACAGTGACTACCCTTTAGCACCTGAAAAGCGTACTATTACGGACAGTATGCTTTCACCGTACTGCTATCGCATGAAGCTGTTAAAAGACTTTGTGTGTAGTAACGGTAAGGTAGAGAAACTGATAACGTCCCTCGAGGACAAGACAAAATACATTGTTCATTACAGAACATTGAAACTCTACCTCGAACTAGGAATGGAGTTGAAAGCGATTCACCGTGTGTTAGCATTCACACAGTGCGTATGGTTCAAACCTTTCATCGATTTTAATACGGAGCGACGAAAGGAAGCCAGAAACACCTTTGAAAAAGACTTTTTTAAGTTAATGAATAACGCACCGTACGGAAAATCGTTGGAAAACGTACGGAAGCGAATCGATTTCAAGTTAGTTCCAAACGAGAAGAAACTTCACAAACTAACCGCTAACCCCAGGCTACAACATTTTTTCATCTATAACGAGGACCTGGTAGGTCTCACGATGAAAAAAAACATTCATTACACTGAACCGACCTTTGTACGTTGGGTTCAGTGTATTGGATATTAGTAAGCTGATTATGTATCGGTTCCATTACGGATTCACGATGAATACGTACGGGTCACGTGCACGTCTATGTATGACGGACACTGACTCTCTGTTGTACGACATTCGCACCGACGATGTGTACAAAGACATGGAGGAGCATCTCGAACTCTTTGACACGTCGGAGTACCCTAAGGCACATCCGTGCTATAGTGAAACAAACAAGAAAAAGTTGGGTACTTTTAAAGACGAAACAAATGGAATACCGATACTTGAATTTGTCGGGTTGCGCGCAAAATGTTATTCATTCGTTACGGCAAACGATAAAGAGAAAAAGGTAGCGAAAGGTGTGCCACGTTCCGCGATAGCTACACAGTTGAAACATCAACTTTATAAACAATGTGTAAAGACCACTTCTCAAACTTATACTACGGCGCAGACTATCCAAAGCGAAAAACATAACATATACACAAGAAAGCTTACAAAATTATCGCTGTCACCATACGATGACAAACGATATGTCTTGGATGACGGTGAAACAACACTGGCGTACGGTCATTATAAACTCTGTCAACCCAGACGCGAGATAATTCAGCAAGCGAGAAAATCCGTTATAAATTATGCGTTCGATATACGTTGATATAAGACTCGCTTGCAGGAGCAACACACTGTCAGTAACGACGATGAAGTCGGTGAGGTTCAGTGAAAACGTAACGGTATATCTCGTACCAAAATTTTGCGATTCGCGTTTCGGGTGGCGATATGGAAAACGTACGCAAAACTATTGCAAAGGAATTGCACAGACCGGTGAGAAGGAACTTTCCCAGACGTGCGGTGGAGGTGAAGGGGTTACACGATCTCTACCAAGCGGATTTGGTGGAAATGATACCGCATGCCAAGTTGAACAAGGGGTACAAATATCTAATGACGGTAATAAACGCATTTAGCAAGTATGCATATGCGATTCCCTTAAAAACTAAATCGGGTGTTGAAGTAGCACATGCTCTCGAACCAATAATTGTAAAAAATAAAATGAAATACCTGCAAACGGATAAGGGGAAAGAGTACTTTAACACTACCGTACAAGCTTTACTAAAGAGATTCAACGTCAAACACTATTCAACGTATAGCGAGAAGAAAGCGTCCATCGTAGAGCGATTTAATCGTACGTTGAAAACGAACATGTACCGCGTGTTCAGCGAGCAAGGCCATTATCGGTGGTTGTCGCTTTTGCCTAAACTGGTGATGGAATACAACGACAGAGTGCATAGAACTATAGAGATAAAGCCGCGACAAGTCGACAAGAGCAACGAGCAAATTGTGTTGGAACGAATAAGAAAAAATATCGTACCGCGGAAAGTGAGCAAGAAACATAAGTTTAAAATAGGCGATCGAGTGCGTATCAGTAAATACAAAATCACATTCGCTAAAGGTTATACACCAAACTGGACGAACGAGATATATACAGTGCACAGAGTTCAGCCAACCGTACCGGTTACGTACTTGTTGAAAGATCACACGGGTGACGTTGTGGAAGGTGGGTTTTATGAACAAGAATTGAGTAAAACCAGCGTTGGTGATGTGTATCTCGTTGAAAAAATATTACAACGTAAAGGTGATCGCGTGCGAGTGCGCTGGCTCGGCTTTGACGGTAAACACGATTCGTGGATACATAAAAAAGATCTGATATAATAACATTACCACAGTATTTAACCGAACGTAAACGAGTTAAGATGAAGATTGAACAACAATCGTTAAAGTTAAATGTTAAGAACGTAGACTCTGCTAAGTACAACGGTGAAGTTGCATATAATAAACACAGTCCACTGTTTCCAAACACAGTTCGATGTATCGTGTGCGGCGGGTCATGTAGCGGGAAGTCAAACGTTGCCTTTAACATGTTATTCGATTCAAACGGACTGCGATTTCAGAACCTGTACGTGTTCTCCAAATCGTTATTTCAACCAAAATATCGTATGTTGGAAGACGTTTTTAATGCTCTCGCTGACGAAGGAATGATGTACTTCACATACAGTGAAAACGATGAAGTACCACCTCCGCACGAAATTGTACCTAATTCAATCATGTTGTTCGATGATGTGGTATGTGAACGGCAGAATAACATACGAAAATATTTCGCTATGGGACGGCATAGCGGTGTGGACACTTTGTACCTTTGTCAGACGTACAGTCTGGTGCCAAAGCAACTGGTGCGTGATAATGCCAATTTCTTGGTTTTTTTCAGACAAGATGATCTCAATTTACGTCACGTTTACAACGATCACGTTAACACAGATATGAAATACGAAGAGTTCAAAGCGATGTGCGCCGAAGCGTGGAAGGATCGTTACGGATTCATAGTCATCAACAAGGACTCACCGATAAACGCGGGTAGATACAGAGTGGGTTTCGATCGTTTTATACATAAATAGAATAGTTTGTGCGAGAAAGTCATCAGTGTCAAGATGGATGACAAGCAATTGACACATGAAATCGATGCAATTAGCGATAACATAAGACAAAAGTATCGCGCGTTGAAACATGACATCAGAGAGAGCGATGAAGCGTTAACGAGAAAGTACAAACCTCTTTTGGAACCGTTAACCCAGATTTCGGAAAAGTTGAATGTCTCCGGTGATAAAATTAAAAAAATAAATGTTGAAGATGAAGATACGAAGACAGCTGTCGAGATGACACCACCACCATCACAACCTCGATTCCTTAGAACGGAAGAGTTGGCACAAACTCCTGATGTCGAAACATCGAACGTGACTCTTGAAGAGTTTTTAGCAACACCCGAAGGTCGACACGAAGCACAAGAATACGTTGAACAGTCTGTCGAAGGTCCGCTCGCGAGGAAATACTTACTACTCGCTTTATCTGATGATCGAGAAAAAAAGATGGATCATACGTACGGTATCCGTAACGTTGCAGACAAATGGATGGTGGGAAATTCGGTGTTGGAGATCAATCAAGACGACAGCTTCTACATAGCTGGAAAACGATACAGGGGTACACCGGGTCTCTACGAACTTATGTTTATGAAAGAACCCAACAAGAGCGTCTATGATGAAAACGATTTAGCAGCGTACAAATCTATACTGTTGGACACTAACGCACATAAACATTATCATTTACCCGGTGCTAAAATAAATACAAACAAAGGTGTAAAGTACAGAGAGATAATCGCCCGATTGTTCCCACCGCGCAGCGGACGTGGTATCGATTACGTACACTGGAACGATCCCAACAAACTGGTTGAACGGTTGAGACTGCTGGTAAGTTCAAAACGCGCCGGTCACACCGGACACGACAACGAAATCATCTCCGTTTTGGAGGAATTACGTGAAGCCAACATTATCGTATAAATTTTATGAACGTCGGTATAACAACTCATTGACGTCAACACTGTCAACATGTGCGGGTTAGATTTGACACCTGACTTTGAAGTCGAAAACGAAAGACTGAAAACCTTTACATCATGGCCTGTGCATTTCATCAGTCCAACCGCTATGGTTGCCGCAGGCTTTCATTACACAAATGAAATTGACAGGGTTCGATGTTCATTTTGCGGTATAGAAATCTTTCGTTGGAAAGAGGGTGACGATCCGATTGTGTTACACACGCGATGGTCACCACAGTGTCGTTACTTAAAACGGTTAGCACATCATTTGTAGCGTGCAGTCGTACAATGGTTGTGGACAAGTTCGGGAGACATCAAAGCGCAGTGAGCGTGCGACGAGAAACAAAAAGACAATTACGCGATACTGTAGGATTTAAGATTACGAATGATGGGCATATAGATGTTGAAAACAAAAAGATCCGCAATCTGAACGAACCGGATGCAGCAAAGGATGCTGTATCCCTGAGTTATATGCAAACACATTGTCTGCTACTCGATGATGAACGTAAAAGCGTGGACGTTAAAGGGTGTAGATTGAAAAATGTTGATACTCCTGTAGACGTTAAAGACGTAGTCAACAAATATTACGTTGATGACAACTGTATACAACACTCGAGTCAAGAGAGAGGTGAGGTCATCGATGCACGAGATCGATGGGTAATCAACGTTCGAAGTCCGGAACAAGCGACCGATGCGGTTAACAAAAACTATGTAGACTCGAACGTCATTAAAAAAGTATCGAACAGCTATTTGTTTGGGCAGAGCTGGTTGTCGGGAGTGAGTTCACCGATTTTTGGAGATGACGCGGTTAACGTAAAATACATGTTGCAGAACACCGTTAGCTTGGGCGAAGATGGTGTTTTCAAAGCAGCGGAAAAGAGAATAACAGACGTAGCGGATGGTTTTGCGGAGAGCGATGCTGTTAACTTACAACAATTAAATGACGTGAGACGATACGTAAAGAGCGAGATGTATAAAGTCGTTAAAACATTTCAGTATCAACTGGATTACTACTTATTGAAATTGTCTAAGCCACGTAGTTCAGAAGACGAGTGGACACTCGACACGAAGGAAATAAGAAGGTTAATAGATGAATACGATAAAAACATAGAAGAGAAAGACTGGAGATCGGTTTACGATGTACAACAACGTTAAGAGGAAAAAGGGGTGGGGCGTCGGAAACGTGCTTAAAAACGTTGTACCGTCCGTTGTTTCGTCAGTTATCAATCGAGCGGTGGACGCACTACCTGTCGAATTACATCTGCCGGGTTACAGATTCTGTGGACCGGGCACGAAACTCGAAGAAAGATTAGCGCGTGGTGATCGTGGAATCAATCAACTAGACGAAGCCTGTCGCGAACACGATATCGCTTACGCTCAATACAAAGACAACGAAAGTAGACGTATAGCAGATCGTAAACTCGCGGAAAAAGCGTGGGGACGGGTAAAGGCTTTGGATTCGGGTATCAGCGAACGAGCTTATGCGACAGCAATTGCAGCGGCCATGAAAGCAAAATCAGCAATAGGAAGCGGTCGACGTCGTAAAAATAAAAAGAATGTGAGTAGTCGTGGTCGTGGTGCTGGTGGTGGGATGAAGAAGAGGAGGAAGAGAACTGTCCGAACCGCTAGGAAAAAGAAGAGAACTGCGTCCGGATTGTATCTACGTCCGTACCGAAAAAACTAATTCACATACCGCTCCGCCCGTTGTCCGAAGATGAATTACGTGTATACGCAAAAAAGCTAAACATACCGTATTTTAGAGGTGTTTACATGCGTAACGCATTACCGGATACAGCGCCGTGGAAGAACGAAAGCGTCATCGTAAATTTGGACGACGAGAGCGGACCGGGAACCCACTGGGTATGTTACAAGAAGCGTGGAAATCGAGTACACTATTTTGACGGGTTCGGTAATTTACGTCCACCTCTCGAGCTGATGCAATATTTTGGTGATACAGCCGACGTTCGTTACAACTATGAACGGAAGCAACCTCCTAACACGGTCATCTGCGGTCATTTATGTTTAGACTTTTTATCGTCTTCTGATCAGTAAACTTCAGCATGTCGTCGCTAACGGTCACCGTGACGGGTACCGACGCTGCGAATCTCGTGTGTAACTTTTTCCCACCTCTCGAGTTATACGGTGAATGGTACGTTGGACTATTGGATTTTACATCGTATAATTCAATACCAAACGTTACTGAAGGAAAAAATAATGCATTTCCAGTAAAAATTTCCAAGGATCAGTGGTCCGTCATCAAGTTGCCTACCGGCACCTACGAAATCAGTGATATCGAAACGTATCTGCAGAAACAGTTAGGCGAGAGAACAATCAGTTTACGTCCAAACAACAACACATTAAAGTGTGAAATTTACTGTAAGCATGTCATCGACTTTTCGCATACACCGAATACCATTGCAAGTATGTTAGGATTCAAGGAGAATCAGCAGCTGGAAGCGTATATAACACACGAGTCGAACGTACCCGTTGACATAATCAAAGTTAACACCGTTCACGTACGGAGTAATATCGTACAGGGTGCGTACAAGGACGGCCAGGACCAGCACACGTTGCATTCGTTTTATCCGACCGTGGCACCAGGTTTCAAAATAGTTGAAACACCGACAAACGTAATATACTTACCGGTAAACGTACAACGTGTAGACAACATAATTTTGTCTCTCGTTGATCAGGACGGGGATTTAGTCGATTTTCGCGGTGAAGTTATCACGATGCGACTGCATCTGAAAATATGGGATTGTATTTCGGACAAACGTCACCTGTAAAAAGGGAGTGTGTACGAAAGAAACATGGTAGTCGGTGTTCAACGTTGAAGCGATTGACATCAAGGAACAAGCGTTTCTTACTTTCACTTGGATTCAAATTATACGATTAAAATAATGTCGGGTGAAATTCTAGCTATCGAACGAGGAGCGGCTTTCGATAACAGAATCGTTGAGTTCGAATATCGTACGCACGCACCGTATGCTTCCACCCGATACGGTAACAACGATGAAATACGTATACCCATCCAACAACAGGATGTTTTCACTTTACCGGCGGAGAGTTTTCTGTACATCGAAGGAACATTGACCAAGGTTAATGCTACCGACACAGCGTTGAACGTGAAATTAATCAACAATGCAATGGCTTTCTTGTTTGAGGAGATCCGTTACGAAGTGTGCGGTGTGGAAGTGGATCGTACAAAAAACGTTGGAATTACGAGCACTGTGAAATTGTTACTATCGAGCAATGAGCATGAAAGAAAGCATCTAATCAATGCAGGATGGGTGACGACAACCGACGAGTCGTTGACAGTACACGAGAGTACCGGTGATTTTACGTTTTGTCTTCCGTTGAAAATGCTACTCGGTTTCAACGAAGAATATACACGCATCATGCTGAACGTTAAGCAAGAATTGATTCTGTTGCGTACCTCTACCGATCAGAACGCAATGGTGCTAAAAGAATCGGGTGCAACTGCAAACGGTAATCTCGTAATAAACAAAGTACACTGGAAGATGCCCTATGTGCGCGTGTCAAACAAGTACCGAATACCGCTATTGGAGCACATCGAGGAGGATCATGAACTAGTGATGCCGTTCCGCAGTTGGGAATTGCACGAGTATCCCGTTCTACCGACGACAAATCGACATTCGTGGACCTTGAAGACATCGTCACAGTTGGAAAAACCTCGGTATGTAATATTAATATTTCAGACGGATAGGAAGAACAATATAGCGAAAAACGCGTCGGAATTTGATCACTGCAATTTAACGAATGTCAAGCTTTTTCTGAACGATAAATACTATCCGTACGATAACCTGAACCAGGATATCGATAAAAA
Source organism: Magicicada septendecula (assembly GCA_034769895.1). NCBI lineage: Eukaryota > Metazoa > Arthropoda > Insecta > Hemiptera > Cicadidae > Magicicada > Magicicada septendecula. Next base: position 398,380,259 of record CM068369.1, on the reverse strand, counting down.
ACGTTACGCCCTGTTCTACGACATGTATACACGTTTCCAAACATCATACTACGACCGTCGCAACAGAGCGCCTCTTTTGACACCTAATGAATTTATAACGAAAGCACCGTTGTTTGTCATCGATTGTTCCAGACAAGAAGAACCAATCAAGTCGTCTGCCGTTGATGTGCGTTTAGAATTTGAATCCAGTAACAATTTTCCAGATAAAACCACCGCTTACGCTTTGATTATACACGATAGGATAGTACAGTACACAGCGTTGTCGAATACTGTTCATCGTTTGTCATAAAAAAACTTGTTCTCCCCTCTACTAGTTTATAAAGATAGGTATTAGCGATCTCTACATAACAACAACCTCAGTCCTTTTCAACGATGGAAGGTGACTGTGACAGCAGCAGCAGCAGCGGCCATTGTGAGTATAACGTTTACTTGTCTCTTACATATCCAATCAACTCGTACTCTAAGTTCGTTACCGTCGGACTGTATAAAGAACTCAACTATGAACCGGGTGTTTTGTTTACAAACGGAAAAAAGAAACGTATATTACTTGACTTTTCTGAGTGGAATTACTTGTTGATCTTTCGTGAACAGTTACTATCCAGTATGTTATTGTACGAAGAAGGTGAAAACCGTGAAAAGAAGAAGAGTGTGATGATCAGTCGTAACTTTGGGAAAACGTTTGTTCGGATTAAAGGTAGTAAGACCGAAAAATTTGTTTTCACAGAACCCGAGTGGATCCGTTTTGGTTGTTTATTAACAGTACTAAAGAAATATCTTGTTCGCTTGTTTTATGATCAAGATCATTTCAAGTCGTACATTAATCAGGTAGTAGCCAAGGGGTGTTATGTACCACCATCCTTCTTTTTCCCATCGTTTTTTCGATTGGAAAGCAGTCGTCATGACCAACAGCTAACATTTGATCGTCTTTACGATGAACTGGTATTGGAAGGAAAAGTAGAGGGGGAATTTGAAAAAATTAACGTACTCGATGCGGACATGTGTCACTCGGAAAAATGAACTTGAATAGGACGGTTATTGCTGAGTTTGAAGCGTTTCGCGGTGACAAAAATGAATATGTAATCAAAGAGTTCGTTACAGTTGATATAACAACCGGACGTTTTGTTATCGTGTTGTTCGCTCCACCATACGAAAGTGCACGACTGCACCAGAAATTCCGAAAAATCAATGACTGGTTGGAAACACATTATCACAGGATACGATGGAACGATGGTAATGTACCGTACAAGAATATGGTACGCATCGTTGCAGACATTTTTTCAGATTATCCTGTTGTCTATACAAAAGGGTTTGAGAAGGCAAATTTCTTACGACAGTTGTATCACCATGGTGAGGTGATTGACTTAAACGATATTCAAGCACCTGTAGTTCCTAGATCCTTTGTACCCATCATACAATGTCCTGTTCCTCATCGTCAACCCGTTACCACTCCCCCCTTACACTGTGCATTACGCAAAGCTTTGTTTTATGCAGAATGGTTGCGACAACGAAATAAAATATAGTCGGTTGTGAACATGTTTTCATCATGGTGTTAGTGTGAATGCTACGTGACAGAAATGTCCATAAACGTAGAATTAGGTACCGTAGTGTGTGCGTGAGTGTTAACCTTGACTACGTCACTGTCGCGGTAGAAATACTCATAAACGTAGTCCTGGTAGTTCGAGACGGGTCACTGGCACGGTAGATATACCTGTAAACTCGTCAAGAACCAGTATGGGTGTGAAAATTACTCATTACGGTACAGCAAATGTGAATACGCATCATGTATGAACAACATATTCACCCGATTAAAAAAATAAAAAAATAAATAAAAAAGTAAATAAAAAAATATGTACTGCTTTTACACATTGGCTTAGCATTGCATAATGTATCTTTATTATTATCTACCACTGTACTAGTCAATAGTACAGCGATAGATAACGTGGAGTAGGCCTGCTTTACGAATCTGTAAAGTTGGGGAAACCACGTTAAAAAAAGCGTAGCAGGCTCTCATTCGCCTCCCTCAGGCTGCTAGGAAGAGGATGAGAGGTAAAAAAATAAAAGTATAACGAAATGTTTATTTATTTAATAATAAATAAACTTATATTGTGCTTTTATGATTTTACACATAGGACGACAGTAGATATCACTCGTCCACCTCATGGTTACAAGTAAGAGATGAGAAGTATAAGTACAGAAATAATTACAGTTAAGCGATAACGGCCCCTTGGTGTAGTGGATGCACGCCGGTTTGGTGTACCGGAGGTCCCGGGTTCAAATCCCGGAGGGGCCGTAATTTATTTTTATGTAAAAATTAATATCCAATGACATACCATTGTTACAGTTGAACACATGCGTCATGTGGTCGTACATTCCGGTGTTAAAATTTCGGACACCAAAAATTTTGGGTAACCCCATCCGTTGATTTAAACATTTCGGGTACTAAATTTCAGACACCAAAAATTTCGGGTACCCCCATCCGTTGATTTAAACATTTCAGACATCACGCCCTCTACGTCGTCGTCGAACCAGCTATCATATCCACCCAGCCTCCTGTTTCGTCGTAACCAGTGTTTTATACATGCGTCATGTGGGCGTACCCACAAATTTCGGGTACCCCCATCCGTTGTTTTAATCATTTAGGGTACCAAAATTCTGACATTAAAAAAATTTCGAGAGAGAACGATTATTTTGTTACATCAAAATAAACCAGAACGCGGAAGTGTTTTAACATTCGGACACCAGCTGCCAGGGCCTCTGTCATGCAAATTTCGGGTACCCCCATCCGTTGATTTAAACATTTCGGGTAACGGTACCCGATACCCCCAAAATTTCGAGTAACGGTACCCGATGACATAGCCTCTGCGCGTCCGGGCAACCGCCGAATTCCGGGTACCCCCATCCGCTACACATTGTTTTCGGCTACCAAATTTTGGACATGCAGAAACCACGGCCTCCGTGACGTCTTGAAACAGGTTTTAGCCATACGGACGCCAGCGACTTGGGCCTCTGTGTGATGTCATGAACTGGAACACGGAAGTGTTTCAGTCACACATACACACACATACATACACACACACAAAACAGTGACGTCACATGGACAGCTCGGACACCAGCTGCCAGTGCCTCTATGACGTCATGAACTGGAACCCGGTAGTGTTTTCGTTCGGAACCCGGAAGTGTTTTCGAACACTCACTTTCCCTCTACTAATATTAATGCTTAAGTCATTATATTAGAATGGGGCGTAAGTTAGTTATTTTTCTGAAATGATTGTACATCACGAACTTGTTAAAGTTTGCTAGTTCCGGTCAAAGGGGGTTAAGTGCTTGACGAAAACTTGTGAATAACTATTTATTTGAAATGATTATTATGTTGAATGACTATATTTGGATATATTATAGATTATAATATTTAAAAGTGTTATTTTGAAGTGATTTATTTGATTCAATGGGGTTCAATGCATAAGTGAATTTTCCGGAGATTGTAAACTGGGCATGTCACGAAATGTGGGTTCAGCTGGGTAAATGAGGTAGTGTGGTTTATTAAACCTGTAAGTAATTACCGATATAATTGTGCAAGGTTTCCGAAGTAGACGATAATCTGTCTCGCTCCAGAGGATGGCCGAATACCTGCTTTCTATGAAATAAATGCAACCACTTCCGTCAAGCTGTCAGGCCGGATGGACGGACACACTCGACCAGATCCTCTAACCATATGCTGCTAACCAGGTGACATTTAAGCTTTTTTTTTGAAACAAAATGTTTGTGGCCGATACACTTTCTTTGAGACACTTTTGGAGATGCTCCAGTTTGAGGACTTTGTTCCGGACAAGTCCAACGGGACAATTGGGTTTACATGTTACTTTTTCATTGTTTTTTCATTAAGGCTTACGCCTCATTAACATATTAATGTTTATCTCATTCAGAGAATTGTAAACTCAGCCAGGGTCATGCATCACCCGAGTTGATGTGAGTTTTCTGTAAAAATGGTCGGCATTTCCGGCCACTAAATTATTTCTGTGTTAAGCAAGCATGCACGGGTGTCTGGGTCCCCGCAGGGGAATTTTGTGGTCAATTACCTTTCCATTTAATTGGGTTGTGTATTGGATTATTAATTTAAAGGTCGGGGGAGGTGTTTTAACCTGTGGACGACACCTGTAGGTGCCGTTCACCACAGGACAATATCATGTCATATTTTGCTGGATCTCGTCCGGGCGCATGACCGTGCCTGAGGCCAAGTGGATTCCTCAAGCTTTATGAACACCTCAAGCATGTTTTAGTACATTAATTCCATAGATTCTGCTTTTCGAAATTCAATTTTACTGTTCAACTAATTTTGTAACCATTAAATTTTGCCATAGCCAGCACCATAATTGTTAAACTTTTAGTACTCATAATACCGATTCATTAATAAATGTTAAAGAATGCAAGACAAATCAGTACCAGTTATAAGTATTTATGGGTGGTCACGTTCCACTGATTTTGCAAATTTTTTGTCAGGAAAATAAAAGAAATGAGAAATGCAGTTATGCAACCTGCCTGAATTTTGGGGCATGTCTACTCTACCCTTTTGGGATTTATTAGTTGGGTTTGAGTTTGTTAATTGAAAATTTAAGGTGGGCCGGACACTTGATCTGAATAAGAGGATTGAGGTTGTACCATGACAAAATATACGCTGTTAACCAGGTGGACATGGTGTGTGCCATTTATATGTAATTGTGTATCTATGTTAATTATATGTTGTGTGTTATGCCTTATGTGATTGTTAGATTGTTATACGTTATTATGATATATATATATATATATCATGTTATGATTTATGTAATTTACTGGGAGGGTCGAGACTATGCACCATTTTACATTATTTAAAGTAATTGGATTCTGCTCAGTAATATCAAGCTCAACTATTTGGCGATGCCTATGTCCAAGGGATTTATAATAACGACTTTAAGAATAATAACGATTCTGGTTTTTGAAATTTGAGCTATTCTTGATTATGAAAACACTTGTAATATTATCTTACACATATTATCTTGCGCATATATTGTACATTTGGGGAGTGAATTGTACAAAAATGTGAATACAATAAATCTTGTTATTGTTATCTTAGAGCAGAGTTTCATTTGCAAGTCCCATCATACTGGACCCAGCGCATTTTGGCTTCTCTAGGCTCTTGCCTAGTTTTAAATAACTAGTGGCTTCTCTTTCAAAAAAAAAGAAATAGAAAATAAAATAAAAAAAGGGGTTTTTTTTATATAAAGCATAAAAAGGAAAGAGGGGTTACACTGTAAGCAAAGATTTACGCCAATTATAGAAACACCATTGCATTAAAAACGTTTTAACTAATACAGTGATATAAAAATATTGCAGAAATTTGCAATATTAAAGACGCTAATTAATTAATGTTAATTACGGGTGTAATTAAGGAGTAATTAACATGTGTGTTATATGTTTGTGAACAGAAAAAAATTACTAAAACAATGATGTCGCGCATGCTACAAGTGTGTTTACGAAATCGCTAAAATGAACAAAAAAGTGATTCGTAATTAAAAGGACGCTTTGCATGAAAGTTGCAATTTCTAAATATCAAGAGCAATCCTGGACATGTCAGATTGAGTACAGTTTTGGGGACTCAGATACGACCGACAATTTTGGGGCATTCTCAGACTCAAGAAATCTACAGACGACGTTACACTGCCCGTTGCGGATCGACATGGACACACACACACACACACACACACACTACCACACTCACACAAGACGTATGGAGGAACTCAGGAGCAACAAAAACCCATACATCACCATCATCATCATCATCATAAAATTCTCAGGATTCAGGACGCACACACACACACACACACACACACACACACACACACACACACACACACACACACAACGGTAACGGCAGCAGTATGTAGGTGATGACTAAATATTTATAATTTTGTTGTGAAAAGAACTTTCAGAAAGACAATTTTACATGAACAGTAAGACTTAAAATTTTTAACGGTAAATAATAAATATCACTATAGTATTGACGACTCGGAACACTAGGTTTTTTAAAGTTTTACCTTACGTCCTAAACCGGCTTTCGCCTATAGAAGGCTTCATCAGAGGCTGTCGTAGGTAGCGCTGCTCGTCTTGTTGTTGGCGACGAGATAGTTTTTGGAAAGATCGAAGCTGTGTGTGTGTGTGTGTGGTGAGATGTGTTCGAATAATGCGTGCGATTTGAATTGTGTCTGTTCATTTAGGATGTCGTTTTTATTTGTTTTTGTGTGTTTGTATATTTCTATATAGTTGTTTAATTGATTCTTTTATATATGTTCTTTGTGCGATGTCTTGGGTTATTCGGGCGGCCTGGTTGTTGCGTTTAATTTTGTCGTTCCGAGTTCATTTTGTGTTTAATGTTCCGAGTCGTCAATACTATAGTGATATTTAGTTAAAGAACGGACACGTCATGGACAACGAAATCCAAGAAGGTAAATAATAGTTAAAGTCAATTATTTAATTTTATAAGAAGATTTGAAAGTTACTAAATCTTTTGTTATATGTTAAATAATAAGAGTTAAATACTAATAGTTGGAAAGTAAATGTAATTAGTTTATTTTGTCTATAGCAACTAGTAATTGTATGCTTAAGTGTAATATTATTTTTGTTTCTCTTTAAATGAGTTGCTATTAGCATTTGAAGATTGAATCAAAGTCAGACACACAAAAAATGAAAGAATTTAGATGACTTATTTAACATGTCTGTTTAGTTAAATACGATTGTTTAGATTTAGAACAGCCTAATATGTGTGACATTTATAAAAGTGGATATTTGATCTATCTAATGTTTGAATTTTTTAATATTGGAATATTTTTCTATTAATGAATAAACCTTAGGATGATTATTTTTAAATGGTTTTAAATAATTATTTCATGTTAACAACATCTCACTTTTCTTTAAAATTTATTTAATTATTGTGCAACTACATAATATACTTGGCGCAACGAGATACAAAAAAATCCTGCGACCTGGCCGGTGTACTACACTTAATAGTTGCGTTGAGTACATGGTTCTGTATTTGTGTGAATTTATGAAATAATCTTAACGTTGCAATATATTAAAATTAATAAAATCTATTTAGTGTCAGTGTGTAATAATTGGCAGATTTACGACTACGGAGACATATTACGACATGAGTAACATATGTGTAGTGTATGTGACGCTTGTCACGTAATACAGAATCAGACAACAAATACACACAATTATTTCAGGCTTATTTAATTAACGCTGCAAATATTGAGATCTTTTCCAATTAATCTAATAATATCTGAAAGTTTTAAATCACACTTAACACCACTGGTGACATTGGCTGTGTATAGAATCCCACGTTGTAGCAGTTGAGTACTTTAGTTTCGCGAATTACAGTGTGTTAGACTAGAATTTCCAAATAATGTGTTATCCAGAGAGCTAAGACAATAGCATTAGTAAGGGTTGATAGTCTTTATATTGCTTACTGTTTTCAATTACTTTCACTTTCTATCCATAATTTATTACGAATTTCGTTTATTAACATTTGTAATATTGGCTATATTTTGGTTTATTAGTTTTTAAACTATTGTAGTTTATTTAACCTTGGTAACATTTACAGTTTGCTACATGTGCTGTAGTATATTACTGATAGTAAGTTGTACTCGAAAGTCGTTAAATTATAAGAACAGTTGTAATGTAATTGACTTGTTCCAAAAAAGTAATAATAAACAATTTTACTGTTGATATCTGGTTTTATTTACTGACTTACTCACTTGCCGTAGGAACACAAGTCAATGCGATTCTCACAACAATCAAGTGTTTTGATAACAACATGAAATAATCAAAATATTTTTTAACAGTTTGGTAAATTAATTTGTTTCACCCGATGGGTTTTCAGTGTGAAACTGTAAGTCTGTTGTTGTATGACTCTAGTGCTCAGCGGAGAAAATAAATAGTATCTTATGCCTGAATGACATGCATTTATGCCTATATTTCAGCGCCAGAATTACGTAACACTCTGGATTGTTATAGGTCATTCGAGATGTCCCTTTCAAGCGTTAATCGACTGGTAATTGACTACTCTGCCGTCATCGGGGTTTAACTAGAGTGCAAGGCGGCGGAGGTATTTCGAATCAGTTCAGTTTCAGTTTAGACCTGGAGATATTTTAAGTGCGCATCCGGATTACTGTTGCGTTGTAGCGGATAGTGATTCTTGCGTTATACAGTGAAAAACTCTAATAAGGTGACACTTATTGTTGTGTGCTAGGCATATTTAAATTTATTATTTTATAAGAGTGCTTATGTTGATTTATAACTGTTGTTGGGTCTAATAAGGCTTTGTGATTAGTGACTTAATTGATGACAGTTTCTCTGTTTCCATTGAATAACACAACGATCGTGTGATAGTCCTAACAATATGTAATCTTACAAGTAAGACGTAAGAAGATAATATTCATTCCCGTTTTTCTTAAGTAAGTGTCATATTGTCTTAACATCAAAATAAATTATTTTTGAAATATTATTGAAATACTTACTTGTCTCTTAGTTATTGTTAAAAACAGTACAACAAATATTACTATAACCTAGTTCAAGGTTAAGCAAAAATAAAATCACTTACAATAATGATATAAACTTTCTACACATAAATATCTTTAAAGAAAATTTAAGCAATTTTGTTTGCCATGTATGACTTGATTAAGAGAATAAATTAAGCAGTCATTTGCTGACCTTATATTAAAAGGTCAATATTATCATAATAAATATTAAATAACGCCAATTTTCCAAACAATGATGTCTTGCATTATGTATACGCATGATTATATTATTATGGAAGCACGTTACAATTTTTTGTTAAATCTGTGTATCACAAGTATTTTTAAAAAGTCATTACTTCTGTAAAATTAAACAGTGTGGAAGGAAGGTAATAAGTACAGATCTGATATCCTTGTAGGTGTAAAGCGCTTCAGATTTTTAGGACGGTTACTTACTCTCAAATTTGTAAAAGACGTTAATATTTTGAGCGAAATAATATACAAAGCGCGATATGGCAAAGCGAGTATAGTCAATACTGATCCAAACACTTTTTAGTTCTACAGTTATACCTATATACTTGTAAGACCGTTTCTATCACCAATACTACTACTACTACTACTACTACTACTACTACTACTACTACTACTGCTGCTGCTGCTGCTGCTGCTGCTGCTACTGACAATTTTGTTAGTTGGTCTAAAACAATAAGGTAACCACAGTTTTTATGTCCCGTTTATACGAGGGCTGCCTTTTAAGTCTTTATAAACGACCACTAGATGGCGCTAATGAGATGTGACATTATCATTGTTAAAAAATTTGTTATATGTTATTTGTAAAACAATTGCAGCTTAGATATTGGTCGAGTAGTTTGTTTACAGTGAGCGTTTGAAAAAAAGTGTTTGTGAAAAAATGGAAATTTCATGTGAAGGTTTTCGTTGGATGATTTTTTACGATTTTAATAAAGGCCTAACTCAACAACAATGCCTCGAATCGCTTCGTACAACTTTTGGTAATCAATCACCACCAGAAAGGACTGTTTACAATTGGTTTGCGGAATTCCGCCGTGGTCGTGCTTCAGTCAGCGATGAATTTCGTGAAGGTCGATCTAAATCGGTTGTTGGAAATGATCTGTTCCCGATGGATTCCGCATAATTTGACCGAAACTCAAAAACAGGCTCGCGTCAATTGGTGTAAGGAAATGATCCAAAAATTCGACCGAGGAAATGCAAAATCCGTATACAACATCGTAACAGGAGATGAAACTTGGATATATTCGTACGAGCCGGAAACTAAGCAACAATCAACTGTTTGGGTGTTCCAAGATGAACCGAAGCCAACAAAAGTGGTTCGTTCACGAAGCACTTCCAAGAAAATGTTCGCTTGTTTCTTTGCTTACACTGGACATGTCGCGACCATTGCTTTAGAGGATCGAAGGATCGAAGAACAGTTAATGCTGAATGGTATATAACAATTTGTTTGCCACAAGTCATCGATGAAATCAGGAAACACAACCGAAAACGTAGCATCATTCTTCATCACGACAATGCCAGCTCTCACACAGCACGTCAAACAATTGATTATTTGAAGGATAAAAACGTCGAATTAATGTCTCATTGCCTGTATTCACCTGATTTATCGCAAAACTTCTTTTTGTTCCCGAATGTCAAACAAAAAATGTGTGGACAGCGATTTTCATCACCTCAAGAAGCTGTTGAATCCTTCCAAAACCATATTTCTGAGGTACCAACATCAGAGTGGAAAAAATGTTTCGAGACTTGGTTCGAACGCATGCAAAAGTGTGTAAATCTCAAAGGCGAATATATGGAGAAACGATAAAACTATTTGTATCAAAAAATGTTTTTTTTTTCATTGTCTTTGTAAAAACTTAAAAGGTAGCCCTTGTATATTTCCTTTCCGCCCTCTGGGCGCCAAAAAATGGGTTTTTTGGTTTTTCTAAAAACAGGTTTTCTCATGGGACAACAATTAATTAATGTAGCTGGCGTGAAGACTTTTCCAGTGACTTTTTTCAAGGTCAAACAAGATCATTAGGCCTCTAAGAAAATTTCCAAATCACAAAAATTTGATTCTTTTGTATGAGTTTTGAGAAAAATGTTGGTTATAGAGAACATTAAACAATACTTTTATGAATTTTTTCAGACATTTTCATTTTGTGAACACCTTTAAAAATTCTATTATTTTATTTTTACGATTTTTGCGATTTTAGGTGGAATGCACTATATATAGCAAAAAAAGTTAACAAACCATCTTAAAGCTTATAAAAAGTCGCGTGTTTTTCTGTTTGCATCTGTATATCTAAATATGACAGACATGAATACAAATTTAGTTTTATTATTTCGTTTTTAATTTTTTTCATTAAGACATAATTTTTTGCTATTTTCATGGTATACGTCGCATATAGCATAAAATATTAAAAGGCAGTGTTTGTAGTTCTTAAATCAATGTGCGTTATTTCTACCAGGTGATTGCAAAAAGACTTTAAATAGGAAGGAAGGAAGTTGCGACAACTGAAATTTTAATCATCTTCATGGTGGAAAACATATAAAAAAAGAGTTAAGTACGGTTTTGTTAAATAACTTATACGTAATATTTTATATAGGGTATCAGTGAATAAGCAGTTCAGTATTTAATATATAATGAGTTCCAAAGTAATAAATATACCTCACAATGCTTTCTCGTTGTAAACACTATCACCATTAAACTACGCGCTTTAATCCAGGTGTCACTACGCATGTGTTAACAAGACTGGCAGTTTGTTTATAAACAAGAAAAACCAGAGAAACGCAATCAGGGTTTTGAAATAAAATCCCATTGCCAAAATGGCGAAAGTTACACCTGGTCAGCTGCGCACTAGTATACTGCTCATCGAAACCCACGGAATTTGCAAGTGATAACTAGCCCTTTTTGTAGACATAATTTGAAAATGTAGATACGTCAACATATTTGATAATTGTCCTAAACAATTGTAAAATTTATCTGTATATTTAAGTATTTTTTAAAGCCGCTGGAAAAAATGTGTGAGCCCATAAGAAAAAAATTATCTTTTGCTACTCAATTCATGCAATATAAATTAGTAGTTGTATTTAATAGATATGAAATACATTAATTACTTATTTATTGGATCATAAGAAATACGTATAAAGATAAATTTTATATAGCTAGTAACTTTGGTAATTTTGGCAACGGGAATTTCACAACGCTGATTGCGTCTCTCTGTTGTTTCTTCGTAAATAATCTATCGGCCTTGTTAAAACACGCGTAGTGCCGCCTGCGTTAGAGCGTGTAGTTAGAATTTTAATGGTGATAAGTACACGTAAAAGCATGGTGAAGTATATTTATTACTTTGGATCTCATTATATGTTGAATACAGTAAAAAAATGTCTTTAGCGGCCACCCTTGGGTCTCTTTAAAATATGTCCATTCAGATAAGCGGCCGTTTAATAAAGGGGTTAGTGTTGATTGTATCAATACAGTATATTAAATATGCATAATCAACTACATCATTTTATTATTTACTTTCAGTTGCATTCCTATTTAGAGTATGTTTGCATTGAAAACATTTACATTACAACAGCCTGGTAGAGATTATACTTTTGAAAATAGTAATTTGAAGTGGTTTGTTTGGCTATAGCAGTTTTCTTGTTTCTATCGTAATTGTCGACCAAACAGTAAGGTTTACTACACAGTTCCTCAGCATTATCTCTACATTCCATACCGAGAGTAACGCAGATGTTTTTGAACCTACCAAGAGATTGTAACACTTCTTTTAAACTCATCGTCAATTCTTTAATTTCTTCTTCTTCTTCACTGTGAACGTCATCACCCGTTTCTACAAATAGCAGGAAAATTACGGTACTGTAAAGGTCTATGTCCACGAATAGTAGAGACTTTAATCGATTGTTTAAAAAATATTGATTCTAAACACAACATTTTTTCTGACCTGACTTTATAATCTTTCTGAAGTCGATCCTCCCAATTTCACTAGAGATCGACCCACTACTGTAGAGTTTTCGTAGTATGACAATCCAGCAACTGTAGCAAGTGTCTAAAGTTCTTGTAAAGCCTCATGTAATGGTTGCGCCTGCAGATCAGTGATGCAAGCCTGAACACTAGTGTAGACCTGAACACTACCTGCAACACTAGGTAGTAGCAGCAATATTGTTCCAGGCTGTGTTGATCCTGGATACTGTATCAAGGATATTGATTTTCTTCGCCAAATCAAATGCTGAATTGCTGTCATCCACATGGACAAAATGAAGCGAATAACACTATTTCGATAACAAATTTTAATATCAGAATTATTCCTTGCTCCAGTCGCCCAAGATGAGATGTTGTGTTTGGTGGAATAAATAAGAGCCTGATATTGGACAGTGATGAAACTGGATGATATGTTGTATTATCCAGCAATAAAATTATGAGGTATTTATTATTTTGCATTTTTATTAAATTCTTGCAACCAGTCTTCAAAAATTCTGAACGTCATCCATGCTTTTTTGTTAGCATACCAAATAATGCTCAGTAATGTTGCCCCCAAATTGTTGAATGATTGCCTCCTTGGTATTAATCATTTTCCCAACAGCACTACAACATAACATAATCGTTAGTCTTCCTTTAGCCATTTTTCCACCTTTACACGCTTTATTTTCTAGTGTTAACGATTTATTTTCTACATCTTAAAGTATAAACCAGTCTCATCAACACTGTAAATGTCATGTATTTGTATTCTGCCAGACTGGTTGGTAACCTGCCTGTCTCCATAGGTATATAGAATATATCAGTTCTAACATTTCCATCAGACTAAAACAGTAACAAATCGGTCTAATATTCTAGTTTTATAAATAAAGATAGAGCAGTTACATAGTAGCAAGTCAGTTGTATGAAATAAGTAACTTACAAATATGGATCATTTCGCTTTAATAAAATAATTTTCTTTAACCACTAATAAAAGAAATGTATTTTCTTAAATGCAGGCACACGTGTGCTATCACAACTGATACACTAGATAGTCCACATTCCTTACCAGCGTACGTTAATTTACATACCATTTGAAAACCAGTAATTGTTAGCACATCACAAACTAATATTCTGTGTATATTCGGAAGACAGTATTACAGTATAAGGCTTGTAAAATTTTAAGCATTCTACAGCACTCATTTACCTTTGGCAGTAACATATCACAATAAATTTTGTAAAATAGAATTTTTATGTAAACAAGCTCACAAATGTTTTCTATAAACTAACAAGTTAATGTATCGATATATTATATAACGTACTTGATTAATCTGATAAAATTTATAAAAACTTGTAGGCCTATATAACATGTCAGGTGTGCTGGAAAGGCCAACACATAGAATTGCACGCCAACTGGCGCGTATCTCTGCAGCGGCTATTGAAAACGCCTAGCAACAATTTTTCAAGAAACGGCAATCTTCCTTGATGTGGTGGGCCATTAATCTTCGAGCTACTTCCAGTAGGGTGAGGAGGCGAACCCACTCTCACCGGATTAATAATATATCTTTAAGAAAGACAATAAATAATAATCACTTTCTTTATAGCACCTAAGTATTTTAGGAGTTATACAGAGTACACTGGGTTTGTGAGAATTTCAACGTATATGAAAGGTAGTGTGCCTAAAACTACGCTTCAGCTGTTTATTATTACCCAGAGTGTTTTCTGAGACACTCATTTGCATAGGCTGACACGACTTGGGGGAAGAAAACTTAACTCGCTTATATTGTGCACCCAGAAGTCTACATAACAGTCAAGGTGCCATAACCACTGGCCTACTAAGCTCTTACAATGTTTTTTTTGTTAGGTAAAACTGTACTGAATATTGTAATAAAATTGGTAAAACACTTAGAGGAACATTGTTTTAACACTTCAATATTCTCATTGCAGTTTTCATCGTCAAGTCTTTTCTGACTAATTTTAAATTATGTTGCTTAAGTCGACAACAGAAACACGACTTTTGCAGTTGTGTGACACAGGTGAATTTTCTACATGAAATGAGGGGTAATATTTTTAGTGTACAATTGTATTATTTGCCGTCCCCTCCTCTACGCATTAGCAAACATCATGGTACTGGATAATTAATTATTCATGATAAGATATCTGGTCTATCCATACGTTTTCAACTGTGACTGCTCTAACGTTAAGGATATTTATTTGTCATAGGTTAATAATCTTCCGACTTTTCACATAGTAACATTACACGTGGTTGCAGCCATGCATTAACTTCTTGCTACTGTAAGAGGCTGCGAATAGAAGAGTATACGGTAATAGCGGCAATACTGAAATAAAAGACACTTATTACAATGTACAAATATTGATTAACATTCAAAATTAAGTTCAATATTAGGCAAGGCTATAATGTTTCCACTTAGTTGTTTGCAATATGGGTGCGAATGGGTGTGTGTGTGTGTGTGTGTGTGTGTGTGTGTCCATGAGCCGGCAGGTGTGCAAGGCAGACAGAGAATAATTTATATGTGTACAAGTGCTGTTGTTAATGTAAATTTTTTGCCTTAAAATTGTGTAAAACCGATGTACATGTTAATTAAATTTCTATATACAGTATGTAACTTATAATATCGTCCCCGTCTGCCTACGCTTTCGAGAAAGAGGACACCGGCCACTGAGACTCATTTGTGTGCTGAGACGACACGTTTATGCACGTTTCTGTACTCGTGCATGTGACACTTAACGTTTCAACACGACCCTACTACCTTATATCACGTGTGCATCAATTTTTCTGTATTTTAAACCTTAGAAAAATGTACAACTTTGTCCCTGAAAGTTTTGGTTAGCCAAAAGTAATGGAGAGAACATCCAAAACATTTGTATAAATATACCAGTAAATTACTTGTGTAACAATTATCTTCTGTCTAATTATTGCGATTTTAACCTTACATTAATCATATAATACTAAAACGCGTATTCAGCTTCAGAAATTTACATCATCATAAATATTCTAGAATCCCTGAACATGCGAACTTAAGTAATGAGTTCACATATAAAATTAAGTTCATTTTGAAATTACCTTCTTCATAAAATTGAAAGTGGACTAAACAATATGTATTCTTACTTTTAAGGAGCTCTTTGTTTTCTGATGACATAAAATATTTCTGTGAGCTGTCATAAAGTATAGAATTTAATGTTTAGTTTTCTTTATTACTGAAATTTTCTTTGTGTTAATATATATCTCACATGATCTTATATTTTTCGTATTACGTGTCTCCGAATTTCACCCACATACACTTAATCATAACTACACTCGACACTGTAGAAAACAGGAATTGATAACAGCATATAATTTTCCACAGGAAGTAACAGAGGTAATTAACCTTGATATTTAGTTATAAATTGTAAAACGCAACCAGTGGTACTTGTGAAATTGCAAACAAATGAGCGATAAGCTCGTAGTCGGCTTTCTTCTTCACTGCCAACTTGCAAAGTTCCGTAGTGTCTGGTGGGATCTTCCCACTACTGTACACTGTTATAAATGTCATTCCTGGTATTCATTGCTTAATGCACTTTTATCTATATACCTTTTTCCGATTCTAGTTCTCTTTATCGTATGTATGTATTCTTTTACTGAACCGAGTACTGTTCTGTATATCACATGATAGCTTACGACCCAATACATACATTCCAGTGTATTTGTGACGATTTAAATTGTGACAATAAAAAAAAAAATAAAGAAATAAAAAATTTTAAGTTGCGAACAATTAACCATTTAAATCTCACAATGATAATAAAAAACATGTAGGTACTAAGTGTGAATGGAAGTAGTAATTAATAAGGGCAAAGAAACGGTAAAGAAAAGACATATTGTAAATAATTATTATTGTCGCTTTTAACCCGTTGCTTGTTATCAGGCGCCTACCTGTTGATACCGGACTCGACATGTTTACCGAGTCTTCTGTAATTAAAATAAAATAGAAAAATAATGTTAATAATTAAAGAATCTGAAGACACAGATAGTCACGAAAACAACTAATTTAAATGATGTATTTTTATCTAGCGATAGTTTGTATAAATAAAAAAGTTTTATTTAGAGAGAGACCGGGACTATATTCTCGCGGAATAAACACCCCACTACCTATTGTCCTGTACCAGTGGTAGCGGACGAAAGATCTCTCTCTCGAAATGACGACTCCAAGCAGTGCACACGCACGAGCAAAATGCTCTGTTGAAATGTTATGTGATTGGTTATTAGTTTGGATTAATTCTTATGTATTTTACTAACTGCTACAAAAGAGTGTAATATGTAACGTTAAGAATAAGAGAAATTAAAAAAACGTTGTAACAAGAAGAAATATGTGACAACCAATAGTACGAGTGTTAGTAACTATAACAGCTATCTTCTCCGATTGACGACTCTTCACAACATCCTACCTGGAGACATGAATCATCAGAATTACAACTCTAGTAGACCCGACCGATAATGCAGTTCGAGACATCTGAGAATCAACGAGTACCTGTGTAGAAGGCCCACTCTATCCTGCAGACTTTTAAGCCGTGAACAACTGAGAACAGACCTAGACGAGGACGACGCTCTTCGGATTCCCAAGATGTAACCATATGGAGGAGATTTCTACATCCAAAATTAAAGGTGACTCGATAGCACGTCCATCGAGGAATAATAATAATAGTAAGTGTAACACAATACTCTCTTAAAGAGACTTTCAGAGACGATTGACTTTATAAGAATATAAAATTTTAAATCTAAGAATTTAATTGTAACTATTCAGGCTTCTTACAAATTGTAACAGTTTAGATTTTAACGTAACGTAGTATAATTAATACCATTCTTCAAATGGAATAATAATAAAACTTAAAACTAAAGGAAAAGTAACAGTCTTGCAAGCTATTATCTTGAATTGAATATAATTAAAAGTTTAAAGACTAAATACCAATGGTTACCCGGATCCGGGGAAAAGCTAAATATAATTTGTTGTGATCCCACAGACTATATAAAGCAATTTAAATAATTTAATTAATAATGTAATGGGTTCTGTCTTTTGAGTAAATGTCATTTGTTTTTTTAAATGTTTAATAAAGGGAAATCTTCTTGTTGCACACATATATTGAGTACATAAATCAACAGTTTTCCCTTCCCTGATTCCTTTTATATTTACTGTGTGTTGTTCTGTTTTAATTTCAGCTCGTCCCCAATAAGGCAGCCTGAAGTAATTGGCAGAACCAATTACTTTGGGTTCCCTCTGTTATAACTCAAGAGAAGAGGTTATATATTATTGTCCTGAATGTGGCATAAAGTAATCAAAACTTTTGTTTTTTGAGAGGCATCGATGTGTTTCTCGGAGTTAAACATCGATTTTGTAAGAAGGTTTTCCACAACGCCATCATTCAAGAAACAAATCGGAAGAAATTGTTAGTTAGATCATTGTATATAGAGCAAGAGAAACATTGAACACTAAAAATCAAGGAGAAAGCCATTGCGTTTACATAGGGCTACCACACTTTGGTAACACTACATTAATTTCTGATTCCTCAAGAAAAATAATTTCTAAGTTTTGCTGTAACACTTGAGTTTTCAAAAGAAATTTGACTTTGGATTTATCACCTGTTCTCAGCTGCATTGCCAAGATTCTCTGTGCGTCCCTTGAGAGTGTCTCAAAAACTATTCTATAAATAGAGTTCTGTGATATGTATGTTTGCATTTTATAAGGGTTTTAATTTCATTATCTTACGAAAAAAAATAGTATTAGGCATTATCGTCTTTATTATTATAAATTCTGCAGTATCAGAATTTATCACAAATCCCTGAACTTTTATTTTTTACGGTTTTTCTCACTCACACACATTTAATAATATGCATTATGTGATTACATTGACACTGTGTAAAAATGATAAATTATTTTCTGTTAACACATCAATGATTATTTTGTTGTGATAAAATAAATATATCTAAATGCTACATATCGTTTACGTAATAATGGCTCTAAGCAACTAGCCTACTGTAGTTAAAACAAATTTAAAGTGTAAGGGGTAGGGGGTTGCGAACCGAATATTTCTCTATTTTTAATCTGGACGTTTGGAAGCGGACCATGATTATTTCGTATATAAAATAGAAGGAATTTAATAATTATTATTTGTAATATTTAGTCAACAGGTAGCTAATTACGAGTAATATTTTTATTTATTAATATGTGACACATTAATCTTTTGAGGCCTTAACATAAGGAGACTGGTATGGGTGACTAAAAATATATGTCTACGTTCTGCGCAAATTGTACGCAAGGTACTAGACTCCTACCAATAATTGCAGACTCGCACACACATTGTTAGTGTACGTTTTCTCTTTAAAAAGTAACATGTTCCATCTTAGTCGTAATGGTATATGTATTATTATCTACTAGTTAGCACAGGTAAACGAGTAATGTCAAAAGGAAACCAATAATGTGATAACTAATTTCACTCATAAACTTTCTATTTAAATGACATGTCTCTTTGTGTACGTATTCCCAAAATTTTGTCTGAATTTAGTTTTTAAAAATAAGTAGAATAATCAACAGTCAAAAAAATCAAGTATTATAAGAAGAAGGAGAAAAATCAACTGTTGAGATATATGCTGGAGTAAACTGCAGATATTTTTTTAAAACTAATAATTTTTTCAATGTAATCAACAATTCCTTAAAAAATTAGTACTTTAATAATCAAAACTACATCAATTCTTAGTTATGTGGTTAATAAAAGAATAACGTTTGACTATTAGAACGATGTTCAAGGATAAAATCAAATGACACCAAGACTAAAGCAATCAATAAATTTGTTGTTTACAATTATTCAAGTAATTTTTACAAACATCATTATAAAGAAACAACCATATTTGTTCTTTAATCTTCTGAACTAATGAACCAAGCACTAAGTAGGCGTTGTGTTTGTTAACAATACTTATGTGTTAGGCAATACTTATGTCAACTATAAGTAACATCCTATCAGTAAGAGAATTGTTCTTTACTGTTTACCTGCTACGTAAGTTAAATTACTTCTTTGAATTTGTTTTCTATTACAAACCTATGCTGAGTTTGTGACTGCAATTTTTTGTTGTCTTACCCAAAACAAATTCTCTTTATTTCTTGTCATTATTTCTACATAATGCTTGTTAATTGCACCTGCTACTGATTTGCGTTTCATATATTTTGGTTAACCTTGCTTTGTCATTTTCAGTTTTCTTTTTAATTAAACGATCACTTTTGTCAGGTCATTTTAACACTCTATAAATTACTGTTTTCAGTTGTATCGGGAACAAGCAGTAAGGAGTTTCAATACTGAGTTGATAAAATGCGGGAATTTGCTTTTTAGGCCTTGTTTATGTACCTGACATTTCTTGTCTAAAAAATCTGGATAGTAACAAACAAGCATGACATCACTTTATAACAAAGGAGAAATTTCGATCCTTTCATTAGGATAAGTATGAGTGTTCTTTTGTCGAGATATGAAATAAGTCTTAATAATAATAGCTTTAATATTTTGAGCGGCGCTTTGTTAGGAGAATAGTAACAAGGGTTCCAGAAAGGTCGGTCCTATACGGATAACATGTGTATCGTAAAACAGATAATTAAAAACTTTCGAGAACTCATCATTGTAATTCTTAAGACCACAGTTGGTTTTGCGAAATATTTTGGACACTCCAGTCGAAAAAACCACTACAAAATACATTAGATGACTGAGGGTGTCTATATCAGCTGCCCCAGTTAATGATTGTAATCAGGAAAATTAGTATAAGTAATTAGGCTTTTAACAAAAATTGCAGTGAATGAATATATTGTACGTGGTAGCAGTTTGTCTGTTATACTTGTTAACTCATACAAAGGTTTAAGCGAGTTGAAACAACGGGTCAGACTAATAGTCATCGAATGGGAGCCAATAAAAAAAGTATTTCGTCTTATTATACTATACTATACTTATTATAAAAACCATTCTTTGTATTCAATCAGAAGAAAATTTATTAAAGATTACTGCCTTTGAACGAGTTTTGTACTTTAACCACCTTACACGTGTTGTTATTTGTTAACATGACACAAATGTAAGTAATAAACTCAAGATATTCCCCGTCATGTATGGTAAATTAAGGAGAGCTCTCAAGGGAAAGACAGTAAAGCAGGCTCGAATAGTATTTCAGTATAAGGTTACAGGCGTCCCATTTCTGCTTTGTTGTAGGAAATGTTGAAATCTGATGCAGACAAATAGAAATGGAATCAAGCAAGAGAGATATTGCTCCGAGCTGTCAAAAACTGTAACAGCAGTCAGCAAAATTACGATATTTGTGTGTAATCGTTTTAAAGTTTTGTATTTATAATAATATCTGTGCAGATACATATAAGTGGAGGGACCATATGAACTAGATGTCGGACGACATTACCCTTGACCTAATTATATGATCATAGTTGAAAGAAGCATTGGAAGGCAAAGGAAGCACTGGAAGTAATTAAACTAAAACAGGTAGGCAGACGTAATGACCATTGGATCTACTGTACTGACCGTTCGATCTACATGTCTGGAAAAAGATCTTACGGTGCGGTCTATATATGCAGTTACACAAAATGAGGACTTCTAGTATCCTTTTAAATTATTACTTATTTTGACAATTTCAATTTATCTCAATTTACTTATACTGTACCTATATAAATTTACCTATAACTTTCAAATTTGGCAAATATTTTTATATTGTAATAAGAACATTGTCATCTAAAATTTCGATATACTTTGTTTGATACTTTGTTATACATTATATAGACTATAAATTTCTTTAAAGCGTTTGTTTTTTTGTGAACGATAAAAATACCCTGATACAACTAGGCACTTGCACACCTCGCGGTTTTCCGTGTCCGGCGTGACAGCTCAGCGGTTGGTCCAGAGCAGCTGCTGTTAGATTTTGAAGCTGAATTTTATTTCTGAAATCCAGCAGCCTGACCCTACGTCCAAGGTACGGCTCCGTAGCCCCCTTAAGGATTAACCTGCAGGAGTTTAGAGCAGTACTGGCGTGGGAGATATGAGCGGCTGCCGGAAGGCGTCGGCCGGAACGGTGAGCTGCCGTATCAGTAACTAAAACAAATAAAACCATACTCACGTTTAGTCATACTTGAACAAGAATTCAAAGAAATACTTTCTTTTCTGCACGGTTTATTTGTTACTTTGTTTTAAATATTAAGTAGAAGCATTTGTGTTTGTACTGTAACTTGTAGGTATGTGCAAATCGTACGTTTTACGGGTATTTAAAACTTTTGCTAATCTATTTCTTAGGTATGTTTATTGCAAATGACATGAACGTGTTTGTGTGTGTTATTTATTTCTTAATTTATCTGGACACAGAATTTTAACGTGAATACTTTAACATTTACAAGTAGGTTATATACTTAATATTAGTCATTGGGGGTGTAAGGCATAGGATGCGTCTCTTATAGCCTCTCCTATACAACCGGCAGCCTCACCTTCACGAGTTGTAGCGGAAGTTCGCTGCATGGTGCACCCTGTTCACACTAACGAGGCTCTGACGACCGAGTGACCGCCGGTATAAGTGGTCCCCCTACTACCAAGTGCCAACGGCTTCTTTGAAGGCGGATGAGCGGGTAGTAGGTTAGGGCACTCTCTTGTCCTTAGGGTGTGAAAATACCCCAGAAAGCGGATGAACCAGAGATGGTCAATGGCATAGGATGCAGAAGGCAACGGGAAATCACTGCATTAAATATCTGAGGATATCCCCAGGCTTTTAGCATGATGGCTACGTCTAATGCAAAATATTCCGGAGTTTCAATTCCCCCATTCGGAATCCGGGGGAAAGGTGTTGGATAGAGTCAATTTTGAAGAAGTAAATTCTATTGTCTACAAACGAAAAAATGGGTGCAAAATCGGCACTTGGAATGTTAGAACATTACTGAAGCCTGGTAAAATGGCAGAGGTAAAGCATTCTATGATAAAGGCAGATCTTAATATATTAGGTGTCTGCGAGACAAAATGGGCAGGATGTGGTGATTTCGAATCAGGTGATTTCAGAATTATTTACAGTGGAAAGGAAGAACCAGGAAGAAATGGAGTAGCATTGTTCTTAAGAGGTGAATGGAAGAGTAGTGTCTTGAATACATGCCACAGTAGTGATAGATTACTGATGATAAAACTTAGGGCAGAACCAGTTGATTTGTGTATAATTATGGTGTACTATAGTACTATACTATAGTACTATGTACTATACGAGCATAAGACTCGAAGTAATGTTGTTAAGGATAAAAATGGTAAAATACTTTTCGAAAATGATAAGGTCAACGAGCGTTGGAAGGAGTATATAAAGGAACTATATGACGGGGAAGCTGTGGTAGTCACGCAAGAGTTTCTAGAAAATGAGAATGCTTTAGATAGAGATACGGTAGGACCGCCAACTAGCAGGGTGGAATTTGATTATGCCCTTAAAGGTCTGAGTATGAAAAAAGCGACAGGGTCTGACAGTCTACCAGCAGAGCTTTTGAAAAATGTAAGGGAGAGAACGAAAGACCAGCTTTTTCGAATAATTACTGGGTGCTATGAAGAGGGAGTATTGCCAGTTGATTTCATTAAAAGTAGAACAATCACAATACCCAAGAAAGGTAAAGTAGAGGACTGTGCTAATTATACAACGATAGCCTTAATATCTCATGCTGCTAAGATTTTGCTGAACATAGTGAAGAACAGACTGGAAGGAAAGATTGATCACACTTTGGAGGAGGATCAGTTTGGATTTAGAGCAGGTAGAGGAACCAGAGAAGCAATCTTGGCTCTGCGGCAGATCTTGGAGAGGAGAATTAAAGTGAATAGGAAAAACTATTTTAGTATTTGTGAATCTCGAGAAGGCGTTCGACAATGTTGATTTGAAGCTGTTGTTTCAAACTATGAGGAAGTCAGGACTTGACTGGAAAGTTAGAAGGGTGATCTTCAATATTTATAGGTTGCAAAGTACTGAAGTAGACATAAATGGATGTAAACAGGAAGCAATAATAAGAAGAGGGGTAAGACAGGGTTGCCCACTGTCACCGTATTTGTTTAATTTGTTTATAGAAGATGTAACTCAGATGAAAAGAGTTCTAGGGGAATTAAAATAAATGGGGAACAGATACACAGTATTCGCTTCGCAGATGATATTGTACTGATGGCTGACTCAGAAAAGGATATGACCCGAATGTTAGGTACGTTTAACAAAATTCTTCAGGCTTGGAGATTGAGGATAAACGTTAAGAAAACTAAAATAATGGTTGTAAGTAAAAAAAGAGAAGACATTAAATCAACCATTATGTTGAACAACACAATATTGGGGCACGTTACTGAATTTTGTTACCTGGGTAGCATAGTTACAAGTGGGAATAAGTGTCTGGCAGAGATTAAGAGGAGAGTAGCTCTGGCAAAACAAGCATTCCAGAGCAAAAGGAACTTATTAACAAGCAACCATATTAGTATTCAAACAAAGAAATAGTTTGTTAAGGTATTTGTATGGAGTGTTTTAACTTACGGGTGGACCTTAGGGAAGGTGGAGAGTGACAGACGTCAGGCAATGGAGATGTGGATTTGGCGGAGAATGACAAAAACTAGTTGGACAGATAGGAAGACGAATGAACAGATCTTAGAGGAAATAAATGAGAGTAGAACACTGCTTAGGAGTATAGAGGTGAGGAAGATTAAGGTGATAGGGCATGTGATCAGACATAGTGCTTTTTTAACTAACATCTTTGAGGGCAAAGTAGTGGAGAAGAAGCCCAAAGGAAGACCAAGAACTGCATACTTCCGCAGCACAATGAGTGTCGTGAATAGTGGGTCCTATGGAGAAATGAAGAATATCGCAAGGGATAGAGTGACGTGGCTACAGCGACAAGGCATTGCCTTTAAGAGTTAAAAAAATAATTAAGAATCATAAGCAAATTCTATTTATAATGCTACGCTGAGGAGATAGATAGTAGCGGATCGCTGAATGACTACGTGACGGCTTCCAAGTATATTGGCGCCGCAGAATTACGTAATGCTCTGGACTGTTCTAGGTCATGGGAGATGCTCCTTCCATTCAACTTACCCAACTACGCTACCTGCATCGAGGCCGGTAGCCTCGTTGCAAAGCGGCGAATGTATAAATAATAAATTTCTAAGCGACAAGGCATTGCCTTTAGGAGTTAATAATAATTAGCCATTGCCACTGACTAGCTTCAGTAGGAATCTTCATTTTTTATATTTACTCAGGTAAAATCAAATATATAAATTCATATTTTAGGTAAGTAATTTAAAAAAAAAGTAAACAAATTTGATATTTATAGAACAGTATTTAATATTACAGCCTTGGAAGTACAATCTTGTCTCATTTTACTGATAGACTATCTCCGCACCCACCTAAGACGATTTAATTTACTTGAACAATCTCATTTCGCGAAGTAAACATAAGATGATTAGTACACGTGGCGTAGCCTATCGACTGTCAGAACCAGGAAGCATTAGTATTTTTTAATGCTTTTTATCATGACGACTTCCACTACCTTTAGAATATCTATTTGCGTTTTATTACCACTAGCATTTTTATTAGATTCACTACCAGTAGACATTGTTTGCTCTATAATAGTCGTTTGAAATCATATAAACACAGATATCGTCTGAATTACAGTCGACAGACGTATATCCTATTTCATATACAATATCCTATTTCTGACAGACTCCTAGAGGTTGTTATACATGAATTGTAGTGTATGTACACGAAAGATGTTGTATACACATGAGTAAACAATATTATAGCTTTTGATAACTAGTAGATACATATAGGCCTACGTATAATCTTTAAAAAATGTATAGAAGATCTTGGCAAAAATGTTTGGCACCTTGTATTAACATAGTGTAGTCTTTCAGAATTAAATGTATGTACTAAATGAGGTTGATTGATTACTGTAGGACTTATAATTAATCTACAAAACAATACCGGTACCCCAGAAATCTACGGAAAGGTTACGTTTCATAAATAACATTATCTCGAATATAGTAAAAGCATTATAGTTTTATAAACAAGTTGCAAAATTAAACAATATAATTTGTTTCAATGGAATACGTTTACAGAGATTCGATTCGTTATATTCTCTCACACGTTCTGCAATCAGTTTAATTCTTCAGTAATTCTTCAGGAACGAATAATGAGGTTTTGTTTTAGGCCTACTAGAGTACAAAGTAACGTAAGTAAAGTACAATAAGAACAAATACTTTACAGAATCTTTTTAATCGTTAATATGCTGAATATGTATTCCTTTTACCAACAATAAGAGTTCTTCTTTTTAAGACTACAGAGGACGTATGTATTGGAATATTAGACACTGGTGTTTGTAAAGAGGTAGGTAGGTTTAAATTATCAAGCTTCCTGTTTGCTAATGGAAAGTGGTATCAGAAGTTTGGTAAGTTTATTAATTTCTCCCCATCTAAGATGCCGTTGAGGTGTTGTCTAAATATAAAACTGTCAAGTAACAAGTGAAATCGGGTTAAATTGAAGTATATACTGCGTATAAAATATATCACTACTTAATACAACTTCTACGTATCCGATTGTTAATTTAGTTTAATACAATAGTGACGCAGATGTTTTTGCATTATTTTCAGTTAAAGGGAATTGGTTTAATAATACCTGTTGGTAAGATATAGTTGGGTAGTATGTAATCAGCCTTGCAATAATTGTTACGTAACAATGTTATTAAATAATTGCTGCTAACTTTAAAATATATCAAAATTACTACATATTAGGTCATTATGTCATGACTGTACAAAATGTACTATAGAAAAGAACACATTTTTCTTAATTTTAAATAAAGCAAATGCACCAGAATCCATCTGTAGATCTGCTGGTACTGAGGCGCAAGACACTGCTCCCACCGTGAGAATACTATGTTAACAGTATGTAATTCAAATATAATATCCTACTTCTGACAGGCCGTTTGAGTTTGTTATACGTTATTGATACTACATGTACACGAAAGACGTATACATATGTGTAAACAATTTTATAGCTTTTGATAACTAGTAGATACGTATAGGCCTATATATAAGTTTTCAAACATACGTGTAACGATTTCTTCTTAAATATTTTATATTGTTATTCACATACTTTGCAATTTTTAACTCTTACTTGTACGTAGTATATTAATGCCTCAACTCTTAACTGAATAAATTAACTACTGCTTTTAATTTCAGTACTGCGATTGGCCTCATTTAATTGGACTACTGCATAAAAGTTTTGCACTGCATCAAATATTTTTTTATGTATATTATCAGATCACTTGTGTAGAGCATCTCATTTTCTTGTTTATAGACTGTAAACTTTTACGTCCATATTGTCAGATACGAATTAATTATTGACCTATTTTTGTACATTCTGTCTCTAAACAGCGTTTTGCAGTATTTTAGTTTATCAAACCCAGGAAACGTAGACGTTTAAGCAAAGAAAGTTGGCAGTAACGGAAGAGAATTTTATCCTGACAAATAAGACTTATTAACGGTTGATAGTTTTACACTTGTAATCAACATTCGATGAGTTAAGGTATTTAATAATTACATCTTAGAATAGCACATTTAAATGACTGTTATATTACAATAGGGGGCAACGGTTTAAATACACTGAGCAATTATTATACTGAATGTTAGTCCCGTGTTACTGGAAGAAATACATTTTGCGAAAGAAAAAGATACACATAACTTTCTACTTAGTGCCACATACCTTTGAGTACACTTTATATCGTATTATGTAATACTACTTTATTCTTTCTAATAAAATCTCTTGGTATGATAAAATTACTACTTAGAATGAACATTCTCTTTGTATCCCCTTCCAGCATAATTACGGTATTGTATATCTGTATATTATAGTATACTTCATGGTAATGATAACGAATAAGACGATTCCACAATCAACGTTATAAAAATGTACCATTCGTTAAGAATCCCAATTTTTACGACTCTCCAACACGTAATAATCGTATTATGATTATACATTTATAAAAGATGTTTCCAAATGCTGCTCATCATGTTTTCTTCCAAATTATGCAATACAAAAAGTGGAAGCAGAGAAAATGAGTAGTATATAACAGAAAATGTTATTTCTTAAAATGAAAATAAAAAGGGAAGAAAGCTGATGAATCACTGTTGCTGTATAAATTTACAGTCTCAATTGTTAAAAAATAAAACAAGTGTTATTAACCAACTACTTTAAATTACAAACAGAATTAACACTGGTGCACACCACTATAACAAAATTATTCTGATTAGCGCTTTCAAGCTTCGCAGCTCATCATCAGATTGGAAATATTTCAAATTACTTTATCATCTATATTAAAGATATAATACAAATGTTTCAATATTTTTAATGTAAAATAATAAATGAAATCAGCGCACCCACCCACATACACATGCGCGTGTGTGTTTTAATTGATAGAAAATAATGTTAATGATTATAATCCGATTTTATACATTTTGAAACCCACAATTTAAGCAATATTCTACTAAGAATTTAAGAATTCGTTTAGAATCTTAAAAAACATATTTTTGTTTTATAATAATAATCATACCCTCAGTAAAAGGAACTTGTTATTGAATACCTAACATAAATCACACTATCTGCTGTAGTCACAGTGTATATATTACTGTAACACATTAGTGTTTTATTGGGGTTAAATTTAAATTTCAGCAAACACTGGAGCTCTGCCATCTGTCAGCAGAGTGTGGGAGAATGATGGATTAATCGAATAAGCGATGCAATAATAATTGAAAACACGACTGTGCGTATGTACATAGGAATATGTTAAGGGGACATACAGAATATACATGAAGAAGGTCTAACTGATGTTTAGTTTGCTGGATGAGTGTATTGCAACTTTCAAATACGTAAGTAATTCATAATGCGATTACACATTTACAGTATCAGTATTTGTTAATATAATTATTTTATTAAATTATGTATATACTGTTGTATTATGAATTAATTAGTTGAAAATTGAGTCTATCAAAAAACTGTAAATTAAACTCTGCATGAGGAAAAGTTGGAAAATGAAAATGTAATATTACAAACGAATAAATAAGTCATAAATTTTTAAAATTAATTAATTTTTTCTGTTCTTACGTGCTGTTGTATAATTTAATATGTAGAGATTAAATGATACTCTTAATACATAAGGTATATACATAATACATGTGTATATAGCATTTTAAACATAATTGTGTGCGTGTGTGTATGTATTATTAAAAAACTCGTTATTAAAAAAATCTCACAGTGGCGCCAACTATTGTAATGGATAACGCCCCTTATCACTCGGTTATATACGACAACGCGCCAACATTATCTACAAGTAAAGAAGAAATTATTCACTGGCTTCATGAACATAACATTTCTACCACTGTTAGCATGAAAAAAGCAGAGCTGTTGGAGCTGGTGTCAGGTTGTAAACCCCGATTTCCGGAATACGTAATTGACAAAGTAGCGCAAGAACATGGCCATAAAGTAGTAACATTACCACCGTATCATTGTCATTTTAACCCCATTGAGTTAATTTTGGCACAAATAAAGGGATATGTAGCAAGAAATAATAAGACTGTTACAGTAACTGAAGTGGAAACATTAATACGCCAGGGTATTACGAATGTTACTGCAGATGATTGGGGAAAAGCAATGATGCATACAAAGAAAGTGATGTGATTGACGAAGCATGGAGCAAGGAAGGAATATTAGAAGAAGCCGTGGAACAACTGGTAATAAATTTGGGCACAGAATCCAGTGACTCGAGTGACTAGTGGTGGTAGCGACATAAGTGGTGTAACACCTTTAGATTAACTGCACAGGCGGAAAACTACAGACAAGTAATAATAACTGTATTTTCAGTTTTGTTTTTATGGTAAAAGTAATAAAAACAAAACATTGACTCTTATTTTGCTGTCTTATATTTTTTATTATTGTTAATTTTTACTTTATTTACACATATTTATACACTAAGTTGACTGAACATTGTCACATTTATCGTTAAACCAAAAAATTAAAGTTACTGAACATTTGAAGTTAATTAAATAAAACACTGAAATTAATTAAGTTCTAGTTTATTACTCTCGTAAGAATTCACATTTTTAATTTATGAATTATCTGTCGTTACAACTGAATAAATATTCATTTTTAAGTAGGGGAATACATATATAGTCTGCATGTACTGGATTTGTTTTGTCTGCGCGAAGTACGTTTTGAGTGAATGCAGTAAGGAAACTTATGTTTGGGCGACATTCAACAGAAACACGTGGTTACGAAGTGGCAACATGGTGATGATATCATTGCAAACGTCAATCCCTCTCATGTAAAAATTTTAGTATAATCAATGGTTTCTCGTGAGATGTCGTCTTTATAACCTTAAAATTTTAAACAATCATAATGACATATATGTGTATGTATATATGTGTGTGTGTGTGTGTGTGTGTGTGTGTGTGTGTGTGTGTGTGTGTGTGTGTGTGTGTGTGTTGTAGCGTGACAGAAAATCCACCTTGTTATAATTTAAAAAAAATAATCAAGTATAGAATAAAAATAAAATGACTTAAAGGAAAATTACTATAAAAATTAATCAAGGACCACAGTAAATTGAAATCATAGATTCGAAGGGATAAAATGAATTAAAAACAACCATACAATGTATAATAAATCATAGGAAAACAATGATAATCCAATGTATAAAGTAATTATACCCAGGTAGAATAGGAGCATGTAAGGAAATACCACGGATAAACAAACCTCCATAATTAACGGATAATTATTGGAAAAAACCACCACATATTATAAAAATAGAAACCCCCAAAAAAGATGAAATGTCAATAAGAAAAGTACAATACAATAAAATAAGAATAAATGTCAAGTAGGTGTAAGTAAAGTTTCTAGATATATGGTTAACAGTGGACCAGTGCAATTTATTTTTATGATGAAAAGCAACTAATGATGATCCCATTTAAGTGATATTCTTTATCTTACAAGACTAGATAGAATGACTAGAAATAAGATAACAGAATGCAGTAAATAGTGATGTGAACATGGGTAAATCCGTAAACTAAAACAGAAACAGCAAAAGACTGCATAAACGTTAATTTTAATAAACTATTTCAATATAAAAAAAACAGATGTGTTTTGTTGATGTTAACAGTTCATTGAACTCAAGGCTTGAATGCTTGAGATAGAGTCTATTTTTTATATAATACCATTACTATGTTTTAATGATATCAATTAATAATAAAGACTATTGTAATTAAGTAAGGGCAATTTAGTTAAGATTTTATAAGAATTGTATGGCAGAAAGGGTATTAGCAAGCTGAAATAATAATAAGCTTGTAATTGAACTAACATAAATTATAGGCGAGTAGTAAATATCACCAACATTATAATTAGTAAATAAGTTAATAAAATTAAATAAATTAATGAAAATTGTTTAATGTAAATCAATAACCGTGTATAATAACTGTAACAACACTTTGTGAAGGTATTGAAGGAATGTATAAAATTATTAGAAAAAATGCAAGTGTAATAACACTTGGAAAAGCCTAAATTGAAGACAATATTCAAATTAACTAACCAAATCATAAAATGACTGAGAATTAAAGAAAACAATCCATAATAACTCAATCAATGATCTTGTTCAATGATAATTAGAATCTAACAGAAATTGTGAACCATTTAATGTGGAAGGAAATAAAGTAGCTAAAGCCTACAACCAAATATACTGTAAATATGACTTTTTAAGTTAAAAAATACTATAAAGTATATCATGTGCAGTATTAAATGATCCAGAGTTAAATAAGGAAATTGATTATGTAATTAACATTTGATAAGAATAAATAATAAGCAAAATGTAATTAATAATATAATGTAAAAGTCAATTATTTAGTTCAACATATAATTGAGGCTGAAGTGTCAGCTGATTAAAACAATGAGAATTTAATATTAAATCAGCCAGGACCTTTTGTATGAAGAAGAAAGAGAGTGAGTTGATTGTTAAAAATTGAGATGAACACATCGGAACGATCTCTCACAAATTAAGAAATTAAAAAAGATAGAAGATATAATTTTGATACGAAATAAACCTATAAAAATAAAAAAGAGAAATTTAAAAATATGAGTCATCAACACCGAGTTCAAAGGAAATAGATCAAATTAGTCTATTTATGAAGACTGGAAATCTGCGTAATCCAGATATTAGAACAATATAAACGTTAATTCAGAATCTTATCGATACGAAATTTGCCATTGTAAAACCTTATGAAATATTGGAACAAGAACACATTTGAACACTGATTTCCAAGCCAAACAACTGATCACTAATCCAGGTTACACTGTTATGAAGGGAAATTAATCACTACTGCTCTGATGAGGAACACATAAAGAATCAACATTTATTTGAAGGAATTCCGTCGTGAAGACTTCTCCTACATACGCAGCAAGGAAGCGGCCATCTTTGTTTGGAAACGGACCAGTCCAGCCAGCTGTGGTGACGTCAGCCTTCGCCCAGAATGTTGGTTCCAGAAATCTAATTTTATTAACATTTTTATATTAAATATTATTTCTATTTTTATAATTAAGAATTTTTTTATTGTACGTGTTGTACTTTTCAGCTTTGCCCTTTCTCTGACTATATAAATAACAGCTAAAAGAACCTGTAATTCAATGTTAATAATTTATATAAAGAAAACCATTTGACCTGAGATATGAGTTTTCGAGCTGTGGCTTAGGAGTTCGATTCAAAATCGATTAATCGCTATTAGATTAATAAATTCATTTAATATTCTAATTTTGAGTTTTATTTTTTGGTAAACATATATTGTAATAAAAATAACTCAAATGACTGGTGTTTACGAAGTGTGGTTTTCAAAGTCTTCCTGGTCTGAAACTCTTCCTTTAGTTTCACTGTTGAGCAGTCCAAATTGTAACGAAACCTGTTAATAATGTTAAAACTGTATAGGAGTAGTGTTACAAAAAATGTTTTTAAAAATGTTTGTGGAAGATATAAAAATTGTGTTTAAAAAAATTTATAATTAAAAAAAATTTCTTTTTTATAGATTAATTAATTAAAAACAATTAATTAATTGTGTTTCATGAAGTTTTGAAACGTGTCTCACTTCTCTAGGAAATTTTATTAATGTTCTTGTATTTTCTATAAACTCCAACCACTCATAAGATTGACCCCAGGTACAATCGATATTTGTTTACTTTTTCGTTTTGGAGGTTATCTTCCTTCTGAGGTGGTGAAATTCTTGTAGTTTATCGTTTAAATTATATTAATTGTAAATTATTATGTTTGGTAAAGAAAGAACTATTTTGGTATGAAAAGTATAAATGTTTTATTGGATAATTGATTATAAGACTCTTGTCGATTATAAAATCGACTCTCAGGGTATCGAAAAGTTACAAGTTTTTGATATATAAAATTCAATCAGGTTCTTTTTACAGTTAATTATAGTTAAAGTCAGAGAAATCGGGCCAATATTAAAAAAGTATAACGTTACAACAAGTAATTCTTAATACTAGGTACATATACTGAATAGAAAATATTGAAATAAACAAGTTTGCGAACCATGTCGCTGACGGAACTAGAAGGCTGCGTTCAGTTGAGTGAAGACGACAATTGCAAATGGCCGCCGTCGAGTTGGTCAAATGTCTTTCGGAAATGTGACGTTCCAATAAAGAGATTTTCTTGTAGTATTCACGTCCTGGTGTCAGCAAATCTTCCTTCTGATGTTGTTTAGTGTCTTGAGTGAAGTTTCTATGTTGTATTTTGTATAGTGGTGTATGTATAAGTCCGTTCACTTTTTGTCATTCAGGCACTAATTTATGGTTATGATGTATACTGTCTTACGGTGTTTAATAATGTTATTTGGTGTAGTTTAGTGCTGTACAATGTTATTTAGTCTCTGGTAATAGTTTCTGTCACTATGTAGATGTTACAAAATGTTTTTATTCGCCACTCGCGATTTTCAAAATTGTGTCTTTCACTGACTCGCCATTACGGTACTATTAGTTAGGTTAATTCGATTAAAATATGCTCGTCAAGTGCACCGTACAATGTTCAATAATCAACTATATCCTTCCTTCACTTTCGACTAAAATCTTAGCCAATGCAATATTATTCCTTACATTGTTCAAATTTAACTTTGCATCCTGTGCATGTTTTAAATTACATTATATAACTGCTTAAACTTTGGTTATTATTCAAATTTATTAGCTAGATGTTACTTAATTTAATCCTTCAGTTCATTCGACGTATTTTAATATTAAATAATGCCGTTTTATTATGTTTTTTGTCTAAAATTGGTAATATTACCTTCATTTTGTCTTTGGTAAATTTTCAAAATTAACTTCCTGTCATTATGCAAATTCTGCCATTTTTAAGTTATATTTATGATTAATAATCTCATATTGTATTAAAAGGTTTATATTCCCTTACTTTCTTGCAATTATTTGAATTGGTTAAGTTTTGAAATATTATGTTGGAATATATGACTCCCCTCTCCAAATTTTTGAGTTCTGTCATTTCCATTTTTATTTATAATTCTGGCTATAATTTTTCAAAATCTTTCTAAGTTGTATCTGTAATTATATGGCTTCATCTCTGGTTTATTTTATCTAAATCCCTTTAGTTTAAATGTATTTAAGTGAGTAATCTATCTGTTTTGATGAGGTTTAGTTTTTCATTATTTTGCCTACATTTTTTAACAAGTTTTTCCTTACAAATTTTTATACAAACAATACATACTGTGTTATACCCTCTCTGACTTTTTAAACATGGTATTATAAACTAAACTTTTTTTTAATTAAACATAACAATAATTAGTATTGGTTTCAATACTATAAACGGTTAAACAAACAAGAAATATTTTCAAATGATGGTTGTTTTCAACCATTCAGACAATTTTTACAATCAACACTTATTACTAACATAGAAATATTATTTACAAAGGAGGTTTTTTCCCATCTAACATCTTACTTAATTATTACTATAAATACAAGTAATAAATATATTTACAGTTATGATGTTAGTGGTTCCAAACTTAATAAATGTCCTTATACCTAATACATTTTTAAAATCCTTATTCTATATTCACAAAATCTTATACCTATATTCTTATTTGCTATCTCTTATACTAAGTTTGATTATGCAGTTTTTAAACTGTCTTTTAAATATGGTATTGGGTAATTGTACCCTGCCACTTTATGATTTTAAATCTGTTGTTATTCATTCTCTCAAGAAATGTCATTTCCAACAGATTTACAGATTGTTATTATTAAATGTATCACCTTCACCTGGTACAAATTATAAGTCACTTAAAGTTGTATATTTCATTGTATACACAGTTTGTGGATGCCAAGGACGAAACATAAGGTTTATTTTTTATAATACCCAAACTAGCACTGGTTCACTTTACACTTTTTTATGCTATTTCTAAATGGTTGTTTAGTCTCATTAACATCAATAAATTGGTTTGTGTGTTACAATGAAGATTTGTTCTTTGGGCATTATATTATTGTTTCATCTTGGTTCACTGGCAACTCTTACTCTATACACTTTTTTTCTCTTAATTTTATTGTACATGTGGTTACTGTTCAAGACTATTTCGTTATCCTTTTTATTATAGTGATTTTTGGTTATTTTGGGATATGGGGATATGGGTGTTTTTTTTATAAGAGCATTCCTTCTTCTTCAGGATGCTGTCTTCTTCTTCTTCTTTCTTCAATGGTGTCTTCTTTTCTTCTGTCTTCTTGTACTGGTATCTTCTCCATCTTCTTCTTGATGCCATCGGGTTTCTTGGGATTTCTTCATCTTCTTCTGGTTTCTTGAAATACTTCACTTTTAATGGTGGATCTTGCCTTATTCAGGGTTTCTTTATCATTCATTTATCCTCGTTGTGGGTTTAGTCATACTCTGCGTTGCTTCTTTATATACTCGTTACCTTCCTGGGTTATATTTTAAAAAACCTTGGGTTATCAGACTGGTTTTGGATGATTCATCACTAGTAACTTGTTTTTATTTGAACTTATATTTTTTTTTTTAATAACAATGATGGTTCTGCACAGTTGCTATGAATTAATTCTTTATATTAAATTTAATGCTTTTTTCGTATTTAAGTGTTATAATCTTATTATTCTAATGATCAATGCCATCCATTATTATGCGTTTATCTGTCACGCTACAGATTGCTCTCCTCCAGAAGTAATTATTTCAGACATGTTTATGGATGAAATAATTCTTATGATAATTTCATTATTTCTTATATTTCATTTTTCTCTCCATTTCTACATCGACTTTTTATGTTTGAGTTTAATTAGTTTTATATATATATATATATATATATATATAGTTACTTATTTTTCTTTTGATCCTTCTTGGATAGTTAGTGTCTTCTGAGACATATTATCATTATTATTATACATTTTCTTTCTTTATATACTTCGTGTTGCATCCTTGGGATATTAATTCCCTAACATTCCCTATCACGTGGGCTGGGGCAGTTCAGAGGGGCACTGTAGGCTACACAAACTCTGGTAGCCATACACCACTTCTACATTTTGAGTCCAGAGGCACATTCATCTCTGCTCAAAAAAACATAATGCTGCTGGAATTATCTTCAGTCAGTCATCGAATAAATAAATAAAAAGTAGTCTCATTTTCGACTAATAAAAATATGTTTGGATTCTTCACTTCGTAGTTTCTCAGATTATCTCACATTTTCTATCTTAATAAATCTTCATAATTATTATTATACTCATTATATATATTTTTTCTGAACTCTTAACTTGTATGATATATTTATTTTAATTATGGGTGAAAACTTTTCTTAATAATTCTTGTTACTGGTTATAGTGTAACTCTTTTTCTTCTCCATCTGAATTCTCTTTATACTTCCTTCTGGTTACTTGCAGTGTTAGCATGGTCTTTATATATAGTATTTTCTTATTCACTATTTAAAAGTCTTAATATATTATATATAATTTTTAAATTTGTATCTTTATATTAGATATTCATGTTGTTATTTTGATCATTTTATTTAAACATTTTGTTCTTTCCTTTCTCTTAGAAAGTTATTAATCCGCCTTCGCATTCATTAACATTAAATCATTTATATTATATTTCATGTGGTATTTCTTCTCTTTGCATTTCATATAGGTCTTATTATTATCATTGGTTCAAAATCATCTTCTCCATATGTTTGGTATGAGTTGTTCTCCTTTGCTTTTTCAGAACTGAGTAATATCGTATTCCTTTTTCTTGATTAACTGTTTCCATTATCGTTTCATAAGTAATTAGTCATAGGTTGTTCTCATTATTATTTTATTGTTTTTCTTTCTTGGATTTTTATAATTTTATTATAATAACAAATTCTTCTCTTTATTTCCAAATTTTTTCCTTCTCTTGTATATCACACTCTTTTTTGTTTTTCTTCTCTACTCCTTCAAATGCTAGATATTCACATTTATTCTGGATTAAAGTTAATTCTTTTTTCTGAATTAACCATTTTATTTTCTTATAAGTTTGTTTATAAATGGCACATATTTATTTTTAGAACTTTGTTAGTTTTATGCAAAATTCAAACTCTTCTTTTTATTTAACTCTATAACATTTCTCATAAATCATTGCAATAAGTTGATCTTATTTCGTTTCAGAGTTTTGACGTTTTATCAACATTCAAATTCTGTTTAATTCATTTATTCCCAAAGTTGTGTCCTTCAAAATTGTTTATAGTAAGGTGATCTTACAATTATTTCTGAATTTTTTGGTATTTCTCTAAATTCAAATTCTTCTTAATTATTTGCCATAAAGTTTTTTCACAAAATTAGTTATAGTAAGTTGGTCTTACTTCATTTTTAAATTTTTTGTATATTAAATTCCAAAATCTTTCTTTCATTTCGCCATAAAGTGTTTTCTTAAAAATATTTGGTTGTAAGTTGTGCTTACAATTATTTTAGAATTTTGTTGTTATTCAAATTCTAAATTCCTTCTTTTATAATTCCATAAAGTGTT
Source organism: Magicicada septendecula (assembly GCA_034769895.1). NCBI lineage: Eukaryota > Metazoa > Arthropoda > Insecta > Hemiptera > Cicadidae > Magicicada > Magicicada septendecula. Next base: position 398,342,670 of record CM068369.1, on the reverse strand, counting down.
TTCTCCAAAATATTTGGTTGTAAGTTGTACTTACTTATTTTAGAATTTTCATGTTTATTAAATTCAAAATTCTTTTCTTTTAAATTGCCAAAAAGTTGTTTCTCATAAATCATTGGTAGTAAGTTGTACTTACAATTATTTTAGAATTTTTCTGTTGGTTAAATTCTTTCTTTTATAATTCCATAAAGTTTCTTCTAAATCATAGGTAGTAAGATGTACTTACATTTATTTTTGATTTTTCATGTGTTATTAAAATTCTAAATTCCAAACTCATTCTTCATAATACTTTTTCATAGATGCTTGATTGTACACACTTTTGACTCTTCCGGAAACTATTTCCCTCAGTTCATAAGTATTGTTATGTTTATCCTTTACCACAACATATGGTCCTGTATAAAGTAATAATAATTTTTTGGTTATACCTTCTAGGGTGCTGGGCAGCTCTCGATTTTTTAGGAGAACTTTCTCACCCTCTTTCTATGTTATTATACGCCCTATTGCCTTTTGGTATTTGGCTTGCCGTTTTTCTTGGTCTTCAGCCACCTTGTTATAAAATCTCAACTGGTCGAATTTGCGATCGTTGTTCGGTGGAAACTCGATGATTTGTTCAATTTCTCGGGGCTGGCACATACAAATCGATGATTACCGCCAGAACTTTCGCTGTTGTTGCCCGATTAACCGGATATAGCTTTGTATATTTGGTGTAATGGTCCATGATTATTATCAGGTACTTATACCTGTGTCGACCACCGCTACGGGGAAATGGCCCGCAGATATCCAAGAACACTTTTTCCAGTTTAGTATGTGAGGTAATAGGTATCATTATACCCTCTTTCTTCTCATTGTTTATCTTGACGCATTGGCAGATATTACAGGATTTTATGTAATTCCTCACCTTTCGGTTGATATTCTTTATTTTACAGTTTTCTTCTAACGCCTGTATCACTTTGAGCGCTCCCAGGTGACCATACCTGAGATGATAATCGATGATGACTTCCTTTTCGATTTGGTGTGGGATTATCACCTTCCATGTCTCTTCATCCAAAGCCGTTTTTATGAATAATATCCCTTTGTTTAGATGGTAATATTTGGAAACGGTATCATCATCGGCTTCCAATCGACTCATGATGTTTTTCAGTTTAGGATCAGACTGTTGGTGGATTCGAATATTTATTAATAGAGCTTGTAGATCGGCTCTGGTCTTAAATATGTTATAAATTTTAACCAAGCTCTCCTTCTTTCCCTCGAAAGTCTGATCTTCCAGATTTATCCGTGACAATACATCCGCCACCACATTCTTTTTTCCCGGAATATATTCCCATTTTAGATCATATTCTTGTAGGGCGAGTACCCACCTAGCCAATCGGCCGTGACTCAATTTGCACCTACGTAGGAACGAGATGGATTTATGATCAGTACGAACAGTGACTTGATACCCGAGAATGTACGTTCGGAACTTGCTGCATGCGAACACCACGCTAAGCAATTCCTTTTCTGTGACACTGTAGTTCTTTTCGCACTGATTCAGCGTGCGACTAGCGAAGCTTACTACCAGATGTTGACCCTCCTCATCTTCCTGGTATAAAGTCGTACCTAAGCTCAGGTCGCTAGCATCGCAGTTTAAAAAAAATGGTTTTTTAAAATCTGGGTGACGAAGTATAACACTCTCCAGAAACTTTTCTTTTATCAAGCGGAAGGTAAGATCTTGTTCCTCACCCCAAGTCCATTTGTTCTTAGCAGATAGTTGTGGTTGAAACTTGGCTGTCAACTCGGAATATCGGTTCTGAAACTTCCTGTAATAGTTACAGAATCCGAGGAAAGATTGTAATTGTTTCCTGTTTCTTGGTTGCGGGAACCTCTGAATTGCCTCCACTGTCTCTGCTGACGGGGTAATACCTCTATCGTCTAAATTGAAACCCAAGAATTGTACTTCGCGCGCAATGAACTTGGATTTCTCCAACTTCAGAGTTATGTTGTTCTGCGCTAACTTGCTTAGTACATATTCTACTCTATAGCAGTGTTCCTCCCAGGTTTCTGATGTAATGAGTAAGTCGTCTGCATAGACGGTGGTAAATTGGAGTGCTTCTTGTCCAAGAATCTGGTCTATACATGCCACAAAGATGGCGACAGAATTTACAAGTCCGAAGGGCAGTCTCTTGAACTGGTAATTGCGCCCTTCGAAAATGAACGCCACGTACTGACGGCTTTGTGGATGCAGCTCCACTTGCCAATAACCACATACAGTGTCCCAGGTACTGATAAACTTCGTGCCATGAAAACGTTTTAATATCTCCTGTATTTCACCGGGTGACGTTCTGTCATTCACAATTGTTTTGTTCAGTTCGCGCGCATCTAAACAGAGCCGGACTTGTCCGTCTTTCTTTGGAACAGCAATAATTGGACTAGTGTAAGGTGATTGACTAATCTCAATTATGTCATTTTCAATCATTTTATTTATTTCTGTTCTCACGGCCTCTTTAAGCAACTGCGCGATTGGATATGACCTCCGGTTAAACTCTACGTTTTCTTTGAATTCCAGTTTGCACTGATAGTTTTTAACCTTCCCTGGTTCATCTGAAAACACTGCCTTGTACTTCTCATATACTCTGACTAAACGATCTGCTAGATGTACAGGTATTTTATCGTTATTGGTTCCGCACTGGAAGTCCCGTATCTCTTGTATTTTTACTGACCATAAATCCTCTCCTCCATGGTTGTATATAATGGGTTTATGAAGGGGGCTGTTCCTAATGATATTAATTTTACGAAGTTGTTGATGTATAGGGCTGGGAAGTATATTTGCGCCTCCTACCAAATTTGCGGTCCATGTTATTCCGTCTGGGAAAAGTGATACTCTCTCTAGGTTAAGGTCGATAATGGCGGAATACCTTCTCAGAATATCGCAACCGACTAGTATGTCAAATGGTAATCCGGTGGCGATTAAAAATTCCATGTCTAAAGCTACATCACGGCTAACGACACTTAACGAAACTTGCTTCCTAATGGTTTTATTCTGGCGGCCAGTTGCACCTATTAATACAATGTTGTTTACTGGTAACATTGGCAGTGTTTTTCCACATTCGCTCTGTATCCTTTTCAGTTCATTGGCGTTTATTATTGAAATATTTGCACCTGTGTCAATCATTATTTTAGCGGGAATTCCTTCCACCTCCGCTGTTATCTATAGTATTTCGTTATTATTGTTGTTGAGACTCTTTTCGTTCTCCTCCAAAAGTTCAGTTCGAATATCTTTCAGGTAATGGTTACTAATTATCGTGATGTTTTTACAATTGGTTGCTTGTTGCAACTCATCCTTGTTTAACCCAGGAAGTATAAGCAGTAACGGGTCGTCATCGTTAATTACTGCCTCCTCCCGTTTAAAGCATTGTGGTCATCATTCGTACTAGGATTGACCGAGGCATCGTTCGGGAAACTCTGGGTCGTTTCCTGACGCTCTGTACCCTGTTCGAGGTTTATCTCCCTGTTCTGTTGTCGGCCAAGATCCTCCAAGCTGGCACTTCTTCTTCCTTGTTCGTGTCGTGGATCGTCCCGTTCCGCACTTCTCCATCTTCTGTCTGCGACGTGGAAGCTGTTCCTCCGTGGTTGACAATATCTCCTTGAACCGCGATCTTCTGCTCTTATAATATTAACCCTAGGGCGCGACACTCTATTACTATTATTATTATTATAACTATAATTATTGTTATAATAGTTTCGGTTGGGTGGGTAGTGTCTATCACCATTATTACTTGGGTATGGATTTCTCTGACTGTATGGGCTATTAGGGGGCTGATAATAATTGTTCCTATTATTAGGATAGGGGTGGTTATTCCTAATACCGTTAGCATTGCCGTTAAAATTGTTATTACGCGGTGGGTTATTATGGCCGTCGTAATTACTGGGCGGGTTTCGGTTTCCGGGATGGTTATTGCCGTTATTAGGGTATGGATTCGGCCTCGCCTCTGGTCTTTCATTCCTCCTCCTGCTCTGGCGATAATATTCTTCATTTTCATACCCTTCTAACAATTCCGTCATTGCCTGTACTGTCTTGATCTGGCTACCTCTCCGGGCCCTGACAATGTCTTCGTCATAGTGATATGAGATTTTATTCACCAGGCACTCTTCGGGTATAGCCGGCTCGAGGTGTTTCGCCATGCACACCTTCCCTAAGAAATATGCTGTCATGCTACTGCCTAGTTGTGCCCTGTATCGTCCGTTGCATATGTTATCACGGATCAAGTTCTGGGTTGTTTCAGACCAGTATTTCGACTTAAACATTTTCCGGAACTGCTGGTAGTTGGCGATCTCGCTCCGGTTAGCCATCCACCAATTATCCGTCATCTCCCGGAATGACTCATCTAAAATTTCCCTGTTATGGCTCCACTGCGTTATTTTATGTTTGGCGAAGTACTCATCTACCCTAGCCAGGAACTCCATTGGTTTCCGCTTGTACTGCCGGAAGTTGAGCCATTCTCGGCTTTCGTTGATGGGCAATCCGGTGAAGTGAGTCGGTCTATTTCTTAAAGCTTCCATATCTTCTCGGCTTTGTCGCACCTGACCTGTGATATTGATCATCGCCTCTTGCATATCATCACACCGTTCCGCGACTTGGTTCCGTACTCTTCCGAATTCTTCTTGAGTCTCCTTGCGCTGTTCTTCCACTTTCCTATATTTGTAAACTTGATGTTTACCACTTCCTTAAACTCTTGTACCTCCTTTTCGATCTGGTTGCACTTCCCATCAATCTCTCGGATCTGTCGATTTACCATTATGTTTTCTTCTTCCATCTTTTTATTCATCGCTTTCTTGTTAACATTGTTTTCCTTATTCAGTTCTTCTCTTAACAATTCCATTCTTTCGTCCAGTTTGTCCAAATTCTCCTGATTGACCTCCCTTAATTCTTCTCTTAAAATTTGGTTGTCCTCTCTCAATTCTTCCAACTTCTCCCCCATCTTCTCTTCCAACTTCTTGTTATCTTCCTTCAACTCTTCCTTCAACTGTCGGTTGTTCTTTTCTATCTTCTTCCTGGTTTCATCGATTTTCTGATTAGTGTTTTCAATTTTATTAATCAATTCTTCTTTAGTTGACTTGAATTCTTCCTTGAACGATTGGTTGTCTTCCTTCAATTCTTCTAACTTCTTCCCCATCTTCTCTTCTATCTACTTACTGTTTTCTTCAATCCTCTTGTTGGTATTTTCTATGTTTTTATTTATTCCACCCAAATCTTTTTTCAAGGATTGTTTGTCTTCCTTCCTGTTCTCGTCCATTTTCTTATTATTTTCGTCCATTTTTTTTATTATTTTCGTCCATTTTTTGTAGGAACATTTCCATGAATCTTTCCATTGTACTCTCTTCTGTTACTTTGGATTTCTCTAAATGTCTTTCCTGGACATTACCCTCCCCTGTCTGTGTGGGCAACTCAGGTTGTTCTTCTAGTTGTTCAGGTTGTTTCGACAATACCGGTGGCAATGAACTTTCCACATCTACTGGCGTCGCCTCTTTATTCTCTATGTCAATCTCTATTTCTTTTTCGGCCTCCGCCGCCCGTTTCTTTGAAGTTGCCTGTCCTTGCTTTTTTCTTTCTTTCTCTGCCTTTGTAGCTGTTGCCGAAATCCAATTAGTGATTGGGCAGATTGTATTGGCCCATCAATCGCTAATTAAAGCCCCTCAGTTGTGCGCCAATTTGTAATAAAAATAACTCAGATGACTGGTGTTTACGAAGTGTGGTTTTCAAAGTCTTCCTGGTCTGAAACTCTTCCTTTAGTTTCACTGTTGAGCAGTCCAAATTGTAACGAAACCTGTTAATAATGTTAAAACTGTATAGGAGTAGAGTTACAAAAAATGTTTTTTAAAAATGTTTGTGGAAGATATAAAAATTGTGTTTAAAAAAAAATTTATAATTAAAAAAATTTCTTTTTTATAGATTAATTAATTAAAAACAATTAATTAATTTTGTTTCATGAAGTTTTGAAACGTGTCTCACTTCTCTAGGAAATTTTATTAATGTTCTTGTATTTTCAATAAACTCCAACCACTCATAAGATTGACCCCAGGTACAATCGATATTTGTTTACTTTTTCGTTTTGGAGGTTATCTTCCTTCTGAGGTGGTGAAATTCGATTAAAATATGCTCGTCAAGTGCACCGTACAATGTTCAATAATCAACTATATCCTTCCTTCACTTTCGACTAAAATCTTAGCCAATGCAATATTATTCCTTACATTGTTCAAATTTAACTTTGCATCCTGTGCATGTTTTAAATTACATTATATAACTGCTTAAACTTTGGTTATTATTCAAATTTATTAGCTAGATGTTACTTAATTTAATCCTTCAGTTTATTCGACGTATTTTAATATTAAATAATGCCGTTTTATTATGTTTTTTGTCTAAAATTGGTAATTTTACCTTCATTTTGTCTTTGGTAAATTTTCAAAATTAACTTCCTGTCATTATGCAAATTCTGCCATTTTTAAGTTATATTTATGATTAATAATCTCATATTGTATTAAAAGGTTTATATTCCCTTACTTTCTTGCAATTATTTGAATTGGTTAAGTTTTGAAATATTATGTTGGAATATATGACTCCCCTCTCCAAATTTTTGAGTTCTGTCATTTCCATTTTTATTTATAATTCTGGCTATAATTTTTCAAAATCTTTCTAAGTTGTATCTGTAATTATATGGCTTCATCTCTGGTTTATTTTATCTAAATCCCTTTAGTTTAAATGTATTTAAGTGAGTAATTTATCTGTTTTGATGAGGTTTAGTTTTTCATCATTTTGCCTACATTTTTTAACAAGTTTTCCCTTACAAATTTTTATACAAACAATACATACTGTGTTATACCCTCTCTGACTTTTTAAACATGGTATTATAAACTAAACTTTTTTTTAATTAAACATAACAATAATTAGTATTGGTTTCAATACTATAAACGGTTAAACAAACAAGAAATATTTTCAAATGATGGTTGTTTTCAACCATTCAGACATTTTTTACAATCAACACTTATTAGTAACATAGAAATATTATTTACAAAGAAGGTTTTTTCCTATCTAACATCTTACTTAATTATTACTATAAATACAAGTAATAAATATATTTACAGTTAGGATGTTAGTGGTTCCAAACTTAATAAATGTCCTTATACCTAATACATTTTTAAAATCCTTATTCTATATTCACAAAATCTTATACCTATATTCTTATTTGCTATCTCTTATACTAAGTTTGATTATGCAGTTTTTAAACTGTCTTTTAAATATGGTATTGGGTAATTGTACCCTGTCACTTTATGATTTTAAATCTGTTGTTATTCATTCTCTCAAGAAATGTCATTTCCAACAGATTTACAGCTTGTTATTATTAAATGTATCACCTTCACCTGGTACAAATTATAAGTCACTTAAAGTTGTATATTTCATTGTATACACAGTTTGTGGATGCCAAGGACGAAACATAAGGTTTATTTTTTATAATACCCAAACTAGCATTGGTTCACTTTACACTTTTTTATGCTATTTCTAAATGGTTGTTTAGTCTCATTAACATCAATAAATTGGTTTGTGTGTTACAATGAAGATTTGTTCTTTGGGCATTATATTATTGTTTCATCTTGGTTCACTGGCAACTCTTACTCTATACACTTTTTTTCTCTTAATTTGATTGTACATGTGGTTACTGTTCAAGACTATTTCGTTATACTTTTTATTATAGTGATTCTTAGTTATTTTGGGATATGGGGATATGGGTTTTTTTTTTATAAGAGCATTCCTTCTTCTTCAGGATGCTGTCTTCTTCTTCTTCTTTCTTCAATGGTGTCTTCTTTTCTTCTGTCTTCTTGGACTGGTATCTTCTCCATCTTCTTCTTGATGCCATCGGGTTTCTTGGGATTTCTTCATCTTCTTCTGATTTCTTGAAATACTTCACCTTTAATGGTGGACCTTGCCTTATTCAGGGTTTCTTTTTCATTCATTTATCCTCGTTGTGGGTTTAGTCATACTCTGCGTTGCTTCTTTATATACTCCTTACCTTCCTGGGTTATATTTTGAAAAACCTTGGGTTATCAGACTGGTTTTGGATGATTCATCACTAGTAACTTGTTTTTATTTGAACTTATATTTTTTTTTTAATAACAATGATGGTTCTGCACAGTTGCTATGAATTAATTCTTTATATTAAATTTAATGCTTTTTTCGGATTTAAATGTTATAATCTTATTATTCTAATGATCAATGCCATCCATTATTATGCGTTTATCTGTCACGCTACAATATTTAGAAGAATTTCAGGTAACATTTAAAAACTGGACTCTAAGGAAGAAGAGAATCACATCGCCAAGGAATATTTGAATACCACTAATCGATTATTACATTTCATAATCTATTTAACGCTGGAAACCAATTAATAATTTTATAACACTATAAATTAACTAAAGGAGTAATGGAAGGAATTAAGGACTAACATAATAAATAAATTAATTAATAAATAATAAAATAAATAAATAAAAAAGAAAAAAAAAGTTTATATTCAAACAAAATTTTTACCAAGTTATATTATTATTTTTGTAACCCCGAAACTCAAATACCACGGACCGTTACAATATATATTGCAGGAGTACACAGGATCTACGTTCATATGAGTGGAATACAAGGTTATAACAAAAGGCTATAATAAAAGGTTATAAGCTACATTTTCCATATACTCAATTCTCCACAACTGTAATTTTTATACAGTTTTTAAAATGAAATCAGTCTTCTTTTTTTTCGTTATCTCCAAGAAAGTAATAAAATTTGTAGATTAAATCTAGACAGGCCTTTGCAGAATTGGACACAGTTTCAGCCTGATTTCTGGTTATCATTAAGAAAATCTATGACGTTGCTAGAGTTCCACCAATCAGAAGGTCTAAAAATTATTTGAGATGGTAGGTTACGGAAAGCACATCGCTCAGTTTCTTCTTAAGTCTCGTCATATAACGACGTACTCGCTGTCACGAGATTTTCGTGACAAGACAATTGATTTCGTTAAGACTTAGGAGTTGTTTCACGGTTCGAGTTCTTCGTAACAATTGCCACTGTATAAAACTCAGATAATTTTAAATAGATCATTACTCTAGTACTTTTTCCCGTAATGTGAAAGATTTCCCGGACCAGGGCTGATTATCTACCGAGATAGTCTGAGAGTTTACGCGAGAACACTTCAAGAAACTGGAATTTGTGTAAGCGTAATAAACGACCTATTTTACCCATTTTTGATCCCTGAGATTAAGTGAATTCAAGTTATAAATAGTATCAGTTTCATATCGCAGTGCGTGTGTAAGCCGCGACGTAGATATTTCAGCGTAGTAGTCATCGAGCAACGAGCAGATTAGGAGCAGCGTGCGGAGCGTCAGGAGTCTACGCAAACAGTTGGAATTCAACGCAAAAGTAACATATTTGTAAAACAAACCAGTAGGCTCATTTATTGAAAGACAATTCATTATTAAACAATTTTATATTATAAAGCAATAAGACAATAGTAAATTTTAATGTGTTAATGAATACAAATTTTCCTAACTCCAGATATAGACTCTGTTGTAATAATTTCAATGTAACCTATCTGTGCAGTTTAATTTGTATCGTTGCAATATAATTATATATATATATATATATATATATATATTATAACACCATTTTTATCTAACACACATATATTATATATTTAATGATAGATAAAATGTTACTTACCCGTGACTTTTACTTTACCTGGGCGCCAGAACAATTCCCAGATACAAATGACACGGATTCAGCTTAGCTCAGAGCATAGAGACACACTATCTCAGGATGCGTTCAGTGAATGTGGAATTCAAGGGGAATCGTTACAAATAACACTTTAAAATTTGATTGAGTTTGTTTAATTAACGATTAAATGTTATTTTATTAATGTTGTTTTAAAGCTAAGTTAAGGACTTATTGCTAACCTAACTCTTATTATTAATGAGTGTGCGTGAAAAGTGAAGATTATAAAAACGTCCAAACGACCAATGGTTCTTATCTGGTTTATTTAAGAAAATTTATATCTCCCAAACCAGTGCTAAAGAACAGGTCCGCAATAATTTGCACGTTCAATACTACACCTCACCTTCCATTCACCACTCCTATATTAATTTATAGCTAATCTTAATAATTAAATACAAATTATGAATTTACTTAGTGTCTTTTAAAAAATTGTTTATTGCTTTTTCTTATTTATTTTGTTTCTTAATTTCATTGATCAATGAATCTATTTCTTACTGATTGATGCGTCGACCGTAGATAGAAATCCGTAGAGATCCTCCTTTTGATGGTTCGGCACAGAAGAAATGATGTTGACCAAAACGTTGACCGATGATACTGGGCAATTACAGATGCTGTAGCTCTCTGTTGCACAGGTCACTTTACAAATAAATAAATTATTAATTAATTAATTAATTAATTAATCAATTAATTTTTAATTAATTAATGCGTTGTTACACAGCGAGAGTTGTTATCGAACTTTACTAGTTCCTCTGCAACTGCGGACTGCTTCCCGAACGGTTTATTTAAATATGACTTTGCGTGGTTTGTGAAATTTAGCACGTACTTAACACACGTCTTGCTCATTTAAGATTGGAACGAAGAGTGCTCGCTTCCCCAAGTCTGAGTTGGCATCTCTTCTGAATACAGCTTTGTGATTGATTGTTCCAAATAAATCATGCGTTTTCCATTTGAAACAATATCGAACAAGTCGACCAAACGCCCCTTAACAGGTTTGAGATGGTAGAGAATTACTGGCTAATTTCATGCTTCCTCTGTTTGCAAATCGTTTGACTATGGGTATTTGCAAACGTGATTTCACAGATCTTACCACAAAATATTATTGCTTAGGTCTTTCTCTGTAAGTGTGTGAAAACACCTAATTCGTACCTAGCCTAATTCTCTAGTTATTTCTCTTGGCGTTCTTCTTCTGTATAACTTCTGTAACTGTTAATTATATTTGTTGCTATTTTGGCTACTTATAGAGCTTTAATTGCTGAACACTATGCATGTCTCAGAATTGCTGTATATTTATTAGTTTTGAAGATATTGCAGTTTTAACTAATAAAAATAATTGAATAAAAATTCATGTCTTTGCCGACAACATTCGTAGCAGTGGCGACGTTAGACAGAGATAGCTGTGTAAGCAAGAGAGAGACCCTCTCTCTCTTGCTTACGCCGCTAGACTCGCACAGTATGACACTTTCATATAACGATCCGATGGGTCGGCTTTATGAATCGTTAATATACATACAAAAGAAGGGAAGAAGTCATCTGGAAGGAGTAATATCAACTTATATAAAAGTAGCAGAGAAAAGTAATTACAATCATCAATAAAAGGACTTAACAGAACTAAACAAATCGATTCAAAGAATTTACATATAGACAATTTATTGCCAAAAATGTTAAACAACAAATAGTATGAATATCATATGAATAAAATAATTAGTAGACCCAGTAAGATACGGAGTAATAAGGAGTAAGAGCCCAGAATAAATAAATTAAAATGGCAATCCTCAAAATATGGAGTAGTAAGGATCAACAGAACATAACAAATGAATCAAAAGGGAATAATATCAAAATACCCAAAAAACCTATTGCAAAGATAGAAACCTCTATAGCAGCAAACATATAATTAAAACGAAATTAAACTATATCAGCTATACCAAATTAAATGAAACAACTAGCCCAAAAAAGAGAATCCAATACAAATAATGAGAAATAATGCAAAATTAATTATAATTGAAATAAATGTGATTAAGGGGAACACCCCAAACCAGTGTTAAAAAAGGACAACAAAAGACCATCATTAATATAAAGTTTTAATGTGTTTATTTATATAATTATTATGTGTTAGTATTTTTAGAGTATACCATACAAAATATGTTGATAGTAGGGAATACTAGATGTTAGTATGTAAGATTTTATTGTATTTGAATCTTGTTAATGTTGTTTAATGTTTGTTAATCTTGTTTGTTATTAATGTTGTACTTTATAAAGTAAGGAAAGGCAAAATAATAATTCGAACAACCCATAAATAGTAAATAAAAAATATAAAACTAATAAGATGAATTCATAATAACATTGCTAGGAAAATTTAAATTTGATGACTAAGACAAATTCAACTTTGACCATATAAATTAAATCAGAGAACATAAATTTATAGAATCTAGATTAAATTGATATAAATTACCATCTTCAGAATACAAATACTTTATCCTAATGATAACAACGACCTATGATAGTGATTAAAGGAATCAACATGTAAATTTGACTTATATGGTGATTGTACAAGAGAATGCCCAACAGCAGTAAGCAAGCACTAGCAAAATGCAAATAACTTGTTGAATATTTAAACTAATAGCCAGACATAAAAGGTAAAGTACAAGGGTCTAATTACCAATCAAGTGTGAGTAAAATTGTAACATAAAACATATTGGAAACCATTTAATATGTATTTATGTGAATCAAAATAAGGCCTATAGATAAATTTCAAAGAATGTAATTCTGAAGCTTAATTCAAACCAAAACAGGTCAAATTTAGTATTAACTTGTATAAAATAAAAGCAGGAATATTGTTCTATAATTAGAATTACATAAAAGTACTAAACAAATAATTAATAGCCAATTAAATATAAAATATGGCATTTTTTTCAATAAGCTTGAATTATTTTATAGGAACAGCTGATCCATGAACAATGAGAAATGATACCAAAATCTTATAGAATTTTCTATATGAAGGAACAAATATCAGTTAGTTGATTGTTAAAAGCCAAAATAGGACAGACGTGTCAATTACATTTCAAAGGAAGTGGGTGAAATTTTTTCAAATAACATCAACCGAGATATATTGTAAAAATATATATGAATGAGGAATAGACAGTAAAGTTCCGAATGCAATTAAAATAATCGTGGGAAATACACAGTTAAACTAAACACCACTAAATAGAGCTGTCACTACATATGAACGAAATTGAATAAATAAATTTAAACTAATAGAACCAGCCACTGGTTGGCAGTAACCATTTGACACAACACAACTGTTACCGAACAAAATCCAGTGGAGGAACACAACTACACACTACAACTTGTGAATATTCCAATAGCGGCATCACGGAAGAAGAATTAAACAACCAATACATTTATTTGGAACGAAATCTTGGAGCTGAATTTGCATAGCAGATCAACTCATCAAGGCGGCCATTTTGTGATTCCATTCGAAGAGGCTGATGGGAGCGTGACGAGTGACGTCGGAGAAAACATCTGTATCGTAATATTAAAATTTTATATACATTATACTTTACTATTTTGTCCGTTTAATGAGTAAGTTTTTAATAATTTGTAAGTATTGAATTCTCTTGCCTTTCCTGACTATTTCTACAGTTAAAAGAACCGTTATACTATATTAATTGAATTGAATATTAATTTATATGTAATAATCGAACTGGTACTTAATCTGGAATCAGACTCGAGCCAGTCGCGGCAATTCAAACCATTACTTTGAACCTAATAAACTTAATTATTGTTTAAACGTTGTTTTATTAATTATTTGAGTCATAAATTAAATTACATTAATTATTAAATGTTAACGTGAACATCTGAAGGAAAGGAACGAGCAGACGAAGAAGTACAGATACTGAATCGGCCGCTACATGCAATCGGTTTGGCCACGATGATCATTTAACGTGAAGCAACAAATAATTCTTCATCAGAGCTAACACAGTTATTACTCAGTATTTTTTATTAATTGAACCTAAAACAATTAAATCACTAAATATCACTATAATATTGACGACTCGGAACACAAAGTTTTTTATAAGTAAAAACGTAAAGTTTTACCTTACAGCCTAAACCGGCTTTCACCTATAGAAGGCTTCATCAGAGGCTGTCGTTAGTAGCGCTGCTCGTCTTGTTGTTGGCGACGAGAAAGTGTTTCGAAAGATTGAAGCTGTGTGTGTGTGGTGAGATGTGTTCGAATAATGCGTGCGATTTGAATTGTGTCTGTTCGTTTAGGATGTCGTTTTTATTTGTTTTTGTGTGTTTGTATATTTCTAATTGTTCTAGAGTGTCTAGTTTTCGGCCTTTTGTGTGTACGTGTAGTATGTTCATGTTATTGTCGATGTTTTTATATGTGTGGTTTGCTTCAATGAGGTGGTTTGCGAAGGTAGATTCTGTAGTGGTGTGGAGTGCTTTAGTGTGTTCAATGTATCTCTGTTTGAAGCTACGTCCTGTCTGGCCTATGTAGAATTTACTGCAATTTGAACAATTTAGTTTATATACACCGGGTAGATCGAATTTGTTTTGTGCTTTGGGCATGCGTTTTGATAGTGTGTGTTCTGTTTTGTTAGTAGTTTTGTAAGCGATTCTGTATCCTGCTTTTTTGAATTTGTGGGCAATTTTTTCTGTTTGTTTGTTGATGTATGTTAGTGTTATGAATTTGTTGTTTTCTGTCTTTGTCTGTTGTTTGTTTTGTGTTTTGTGTAGGAGTTTACTGACTATTGTTCTGTCATAACCGTTAGATTCTGCTAGATATTTTATCGTGTTTAGTTCGTCTTTGTAGTCTATTTCATCTAAGGGGATGTTGTTAAGTCTATGTATCATGGTTCTAAAAGCAGCTAGTTTGTGTTGTATTGGGTGATTGGAGGTGTTGTGTATTAGTGTGTCAGTTGTAGTTGGTTTTCTGTATATACTGAATTTGTGCCTGTGTTCTAGTTTTGTGATGGAGAGGTCTAAGAAGCTTATGGTATTGTTGTGTTCGTATTCGGCAGTGAAGGTTATGTTTTTATGTATTTTGTTTGTGTGCGTTAGTAACTGTTCACATTGTCTTTTGTTTCCCCTGTATAGTATTAGAATGTCATCAACGTATCTATCCCAATATAGTATTTTATGTGAGTGTCTGTCATTGTTTGTGAGTATTTTTGTTTTTTCTAAGTGTTGGAGGAAGACTTCTGCTAGAATGCTGGATATGGGGGAGCCCATGGGTAGGCCGTCGTTCTGTGTGTAGTATTTATTGTTATAAGTAAAGTAGTTTTGTTTTGTGATAATGTTCAGAGTTTCTGTTATTTCATTGATAAGTTCGTCTGGTGTGTTGTTCTGTTTGAGTTTGTTTTGTAGGATGGTGATTGTTTCAGAGATGGGGATGTTTGTGTACAGGTTTTTAATGTCAAAGGAGGCTAATGTGGCGTTATGGGGGATGTGTATGTCTTTTATTTTTGTTACTAGGTCAGTGTTGTTTTTTACTGCAATGTTGTTGTCTATTTGTGTGTGTTGTCTAATAATTTTGTCTAGATATTTTGCCAGTTTGTGTGCAGGGGCATTACGGTAGTTGATAATGGGGCGGATCGGAATGTCTTCTTTATGGATTTTGGGAAGCGCTTGGAGTGTAGGTGCTGATGGTCGGATTTGTTTCATGTAGGGCTTTTGTTTATGTGTCATAATGTGTTTGGCTTTGTTGACTATTTGTTTTACTGAGTTTTGGTATCTGTCGGTGGGGTCGTGTTTTAGTTCTGTGATGTTGTTCTGTTCTATGAAGTCTTGTACTTTTTTGTGTAGGTTGTCTGTGGGGATAATTACAGTCGTGTTGCCTTTGTCAGCTTTTACAAATGTGATGTTGTGTTTGTGTGCCTTTTCCCTCAGTTTGATGGCTGTGTGTATTTCTGAGTTGTGGTTGTTGTTGTCTGGTGTCTTATGTACTCCTATTGTGTTGTTTATATTATGTCTTAATGTGTCTTGATGTTCTGGTGCTGTGTTTTGTATATTTGTTTCTGTGTCAATTATGAGCTTTGTTAGTGTTTGGTTGTTATGTTTGTAATGTATGTTATGTTTTAGGCCTTTATCAAGGAGTGTTTGTTCGTTTTTTGTGAGTGTGACGTTCGTGAGGTTTACTGTACGTGGGTAGAATTTGTGCGAGGGAATTATATCTGTTTTGATTGGTGTCAGGTTTTTTATTTTTCTGTCGTGTTTTGTCTGTATGATATGTATTTGTTTTTTTGTCCATTCATTTGTGTGATGTATTAGTTCAGTCATGTAATTGTGTCCGTATGTGTTGGCGATATGTACCATACATATTGCCAACACATACGGACACAATTACATGACTGAACTAATACATCACACAAATGAATGGACAAAAAAACAAATACATATCATACAGACAAAGCACGACAGAAAAATAAAAAACCTGAGACCAATCAAAACAGATATAATTCCCTCGCACAAATTCTACCCACGTACAGTAAACCTCACGAACGTCACACTCACAAAAAACGAACAAACACTCCTTGATAAAGGCCTAAAACATAACATACATTACAAACATAACAACCAAACACTAACAAAGCTCATAATTGACACAGAAACAAAGATACAAAACACAGCACCAGAACATCAAGACACATTAAGACATAATATAAACAACACAATAGGAGTACATAAGACACCAGACAACAACAACCACAACTCAGAAATACACACAGCCATCAAACTGAGGGAAAAGGCACACAAACACAACATCACATTTGTAAAAGCTGACAAAGGCAACACGACTGTAATTATCCCCACAGACAACCTACACAAAAAAGTACAAGACTTCATAGAACAGAACAACATCACAGAACTAAAACACGACCCCACCGACAGATACCAAAACTCAGTAAAACAAATAGTCAACAAAGCCAAACACATTATGACACATAAACAAAAGCCCTACATGAAACAAATCCGACCATCAGCACCTACACTCCAAGCGCTTCCCAAAATCCATAAAGAAGACATTCCGATCCGCCCCATTATCAACTACCGTAATGCCCCTGCACACAAACTGGCAAAATATCTAGACAAAATTATTAGACAACACACACAAATAGACAACAACATTGCAGTAAAAAACAACACTGACCTAGTAACAAAAATAAAAGACATACACATCCCCCATAACGCCACATTAGCCTCCTTTGACATTAAAAACCTGTACACAAACATCCCCATCTCTGAAACAATCACCATCCTACAAAACAAACTCAAACAGAACAACACACCAGACGAACTTATCAATGAAATAACAGAAACTCTGAACATTATCACAAAACAAAACTACTTTACTTATAACAATAAATACTACACACAGAACGACGGCCTACCCATGGGCTCCCCCATATCCAGCATTCTAGCAGAAGTCTTCCTCCAACACTTAGAAAAAACAAAAATACTCACAAACAATGACAGACACTCACATAAAATACTATATTGGGATAGATACGTTGATGACATTCTAATACTATACAGGGGAAACAAAAGACAATGTGAACAGTTACTAACGCACACAAACAAAATACATAAAAACATAACCTTCACTGCCGAATACGAACACAACAATACCATAAGCTTCTTAGACCTCTCCATCACAAAACTAGAACACAGGCACAAATTCAGTATATACAGAAAACCAACTACAACTGACACACTAATACACAACACCTCCAATCACCCAATACAACACAAACTAGCTGCTTTTAGAACCATGATACATAGACTTAACAACATCCCCTTAGATGAAATAGACTACAAAGACGAACTAAACACGATAAAATATCTAGCAGAATCTAACGGTTATGACAGAACAATAGTCAGTAAACTCCTACACAAAACACAAAACAAACAACAGACAAAGACAGAAAACAACAAATTCATAACACTAACATACATCAACAAACAAACAGAAAAAATTGCCCACAAATTCAAAAAAGCAGGATACAGAATCGCTTACAAAACTACTAACAAAACAGAACACACACTATCAAAACGCATGCCCAAAGCACAAAACAAATTCGATCTACCCGGTGTATATAAACTAAATTGTTCAAATTGCAGTAAATTCTACATAGGCCAGACAGGACGTAGCTTCAAACAGAGATACATTGAACACACTAAAGCACTCCACACCACTACAGAATCTACCTTCGCAAACCACCTCATTGAAGCAAACCACACATATAAAAACATCGACAATAACATGAACATACTACACGTACACACAAAAGGCCGAAAACTAGACACTCTAGAACAATTAGAAATATACAAACACACAAAAACAAATAAAAACGACATCCTAAACGAACAGACACAATTCAAATCGCACGCATTATTCGAACACATCTCACCACACACACACAGCTTCAATCTTTCGAAACACTTTCTCGTCGCTAACAACAAGACGAGCAGCGCTACTAACGACAGCCTCTGATGAAGCCTTCTATAGGTGAAAGCCGGTTTAGGCTGTAAGGTAAAACTTTACGTTTTTACTTATAAAAAACTTTGTGTTCCGAGTCGTCAATATTATAGTGATATTTAGTTAAGTAACGGACACGTCATGGACAACGAAATCCAACAATTAAATCAATTATGAAAACTAAACCAATTAAAATTAATTAATGACATAAAAAATAACAAATAAAAAAAATAAAAAAATTGTATTAACCAATTATTATCAAAATTATTATTTGTAAAATAAAATATTTTTTATTACTATATATATATATATATAATATTTATAAATAATGATTTATAAGATGAATCGTTAAAAGTTTTGAATTAATTGTGTTGACAATATATTAAAAAGGTAATTAAAATTAAATAACAGTATAGAATTTGGAAATATTAAAATACGGTTGACATTGGGACTATATTTTGTAAATAAGGGCAGAAGTGTTTTCGCAAATCCTTCTTATTCTGATTTAACATTTTGCTAAAAAGAACGTAAAATGATAGAAGCTTATAAAAATAACATAAGGAAATCCAGTTTGTAACACTCTTATAAATAGCATTCATTCATTATTCCTGCATCTCCTAAGTGGAGCATAGGGCATCAATGAACTTCCGCCACCGGACTCTGTTCCGCACCATCGTTTTGATCTCAGGCCATGTCTTCCCTCCTTTCTCCATCCCTTCCGCTATTACACTCCTCCTCCATGTGTTCCTTGGTGTGACTCTTCTCCTGCTACCTTGTGGGTTCCATTCCAGGGCTTGTCTTGCTGTGTTGTCTCCAACTCGTCGTAATGTATGCCCAATCCACTTCAATTTCCTACGACGCATCTCAATGTCAATGGGTGTTTGATGGGTTCTTCTCCACAGCTCTTCATTGGAGATAACTTGTGGCCACCATATCCTCAGGATATTCCGCAAACTTCTGTTCACGAATGTTTGGAGTCTGCTAATCAGTTGTTTGTTAGTCTTTCAAGTTTCACACCCATAGAGCAGTACCGACTTGACATTTGTATTGAAGATGCGTAGTTTGGTATTGGTGTTAAGTTCCCTTGATTTCCAGATTGGTCTCAGCATCGCAAATGTTTTCGCAAATCCTTCTTATTCTGATTTAACATTTTGCTAAAAAGAACTTAAAATGATAGAAGCTTATAAAAATAACATAAGGAAATCCAGTTTGTAACACTCTTATGAATAGCATTTTATCAATATATTGACATCTCTGTAAAAACATGTTTTATCAAAAGTTTGGAAAACACACAATAAGAAAGAATGAAGTCATGTTAAAGAATCTGTGATAGACCAGTGGCATATCTTGTTACATTTTCCAAAAGAAATATAACATAGTCTATATATAATATAACATAAATACTATAACATAGTCGTTCATAGCTGACGGTTTCATCTGCGTAAACACAAATTATGGAGACTTTTTATATAATTCTATAATAACGACTGATACGAATTGTCAGCTTGCAAGGTGCAATTTAATCGAGACCCATTTTGTGATACGTAAAACTTCGGTGTAAAATTATATTAATAATGTAGGCTTACATCAAAATCAAAAAATATTTACATAGCCTGATACTGGAAAAAAGGCGCAATCTCTATATGAGCGTGTGTAATATATATACGGTAGCTTGTTGTTTTCAGGTTTTATGATAGTAACATGAAGTAAATAATAAATGAGTCAACATAAGAACACTGTTACATTAATAAAACTTTTATTATTTTTCACTAGTATAGCTATATTTCATTCTACTATTTATTTCAATTAAATAGTGTTACGCAAAATTTAATAACTATGCTACTTGGCCTAGAGGAAGCGAAAAGTGTGCTGGAGCCCAAACAGAGTGACAGGATTTGCAATGAACACTCTTGTAACAAGTAACAATTTTTTAATTAGTGCTAACATGTGACACACTGTTATAATCATGTACCATTTTCCTTAAGAACATTAATTTATGTTATTACAATATATTCAGTTACAAGTTTATTAAAACAGCTGGAGTTCTTGTACCATTTTCTTTAAGAGCATTAATTTATGTTATTACAAAATATTCAGTTACAAGTTTTTTCTAAAACAGCTTGAGTTCTTGTACCATTTTCTTTAAGAGCATTAACAAGATATTTAACGTGAACACCAGGGGGCAAGTATATTGAGGTAATGTTTTTTGAAGGGTAATAATTAGAACTCTCCCACCTGTACTTTTGTTGAAAAACTCAAAGGGTACCATGCTGACCAGTGTGCCATGAGTGCTGCAGACGGTCCTTAGAGTCTGATGAATCTCCAGCGAGTCTCATTCCGGGCAGATGTGGGTCCTTCGGTGTTCTGTTGGATGAGTATTTCTTGGACTGACGGCTTCGGGGAGCATCCTGGTGCACTGCTCTGCGGATAGTGACCGGTGTTGATGTTACTACCTCTGGTTTCCTTTTCTCCCGGCTGGAGCGGGGACCCTATAACATTTTTATTTGGAGATTAGCCGTCAGTCAATACACCCACCCATACACTCTCTCGCCTCGGAACACAGACACCACACTCACTGTCACAATTTGTATCAACATTTTATTTGCTTTTATTAAATTAGCATGGTTTATTTTATCCAGTTATAGTCATTACTTTTAATTAACTTTATCAAAAGACAATCGAACATAATGTCACCACGTGTTTCCATACCGGAAGTAACGTGTACATCAATTTTACAATACAAAGGTTTTGCAATGAAATAGGCTTTACAGACGTCTGGGCCACACACACACACAAACATAACACATAATCTATCATTAAATGAACATAGAATAATATAATTGAGCCTAACCTGGAAACCTTTACTGGATTACGAAGTCATGTGGAAAGATCTACGAGACACTTAACTCTGGGCCGTCAGACCATTGAACACTCTCCTTGAAGGTTGGCGAAGGAATGAGAATGATGCCTGGATTAGTCGGTCCCACTATCCGGCATAAAACGACCTGTTCCGATTTGCCGATCATAACCTTTTGTAAGCTGCTTACTAACCGTACAACGAGCAGCTGATACAGTTGACTAGGCCTGCTAGATTGCGTTGCCGGGGCGCAGACACGGCCTAGGCAATCGCATCTTAATAATCGGGGTAGCTGTGGCGAGCACAGCTGCTACGCGCTTTGGCGGCACTGATCGCTTTCAAACCGCGCCGGGAAAATTCAAACCCCGGCACAATAGTAATCCTGAATTGATTATACTAAATCTTCAAAAAGATTTATACTGTTACCGCAAACAAATAAAAAAGCCATTTAGTGTTACTAAAATTGCAATGTTTTAATTAACAGGTTATAATATAAACACGGGTGTTCTTTATAAGCGTTTGAATAAGCTCACGGTTGTTTTTGTAGCAATTCCTTTTTAAACAACTGTTTCAAAATGAAATTATTATTTCAGTTAAATAGTGATGCAATGGTTTCCTCACGCGTTGGATGGAAACTTATTTTATATATTACTGTAAATTTTTTTATGAGGTAAAGAATTTTGGTTAGGATGAAGTAATAAATAACAGTTTGCGTTTTGGATGATAAATTTTGTGCAAATTAAAAGCTAAAACATTCAGTTTTTGAAGCATTTTGCTTGCTTTTTGTATGGAATATTTTTCTCGGTAATGCCAAAGCTGACGTCGGTGTTCTAAGGTGAGGTAAACTCTCTGCAACATTTTGAAAACAATTTTGAATATAATCACAGTATAACATTATCTAATGCTATTATCTAACATTATCCATCGTAATTTAAAAATCTGAGAGCACAGGAAAATGTTGCTTGTTAATGAGATCATCCGAGGTATATTCCTAAATGTTCTAGATTAAGAAAAAAGAAATTTGGAAAATCTTTTCATCTATGCATAAGCGGGTGATACACACACGCACCCACGCGCACGCACGCACATTAGGAATCAATACGGCTTGGGCCCATATAGTATTATACCTTAACTATCTGAAGTATAACATTGTTACAACGGGCGCATGGACCTTCATATTTGAACAGTGGCATAAAATAAACGAACAACGTTACAACTTAAACGACAGTTGAAGTAAAAAACACATTCGTCTATGACCGTTCCTACATTACGATTGACTATGACACGCACTTATGTAATAGACAATAAGTATCACCTAATGCTGTTGTCATCCAATTACTGGTTTTCATAAACAATAATTTAATATAATACTTTACACAAAACATAACGGTCCGATAAGCACACTGAATCGCAAATTGCAATTACTACTACTAGTTATTGCACGACTTACCGCTTTGTAGCTCAAATTCGCTGCGTTTGGCTCCTTCTGCAGTTTGACTGCTGTATTTAGGTATAGTCGGCAGGATCTCCACAACATAGCCATTGCATAGTAGCATATCTGAATAAATCAGGACCCGTCACTTCTAGAACATTGAAAATCAGAATCGCTCACACAGTACACGTCCAACATCGCAACCTTAGTAGCCTTAGTGTCTTATATGATTGGCGTAAGTTTATCTTACCTTAAGCATGTTCGTCCGAACTGGCAAATCACCTAGAATTTTATGTCTCCATAGAAATCCTAATCCACCCAATTATTAATAAACTTATTACATGCACGCTTTAGGTATAATGAACACGTGTTAAAAGTATAATCTGTCGTGTGCTAGCCGCAATATTAAACAGTCGCATTTTACAATACTTTTTGTATCTATTAATTTTCTGATACTACCTGGAACGAGTCTTAATCCTACACTAATCTCTCAAGAGTAATTTGTTTACTAAGGACAGGCGACAAAATAAAGGGAACTCAATATTAAAGGTTTTACGTTTTTGATGTCCCAACAAACTACGTTTATACAATGGGAGCAGCAAAGATATGTCACAGGTGTTTGTGTTAGTGATTAATGACTTTAATTTTCACAGGCACACGTAAAATGACATAAGAATAGCAGTCATGCGTACGTAATGCTAACAAACAACCACTCATAATAAAGGGTCACGTTATATAATGACTAAGTAGCTATTTTCATAACACAAAATTATGTTCTCTCTCCTGTCTTGATGTATTTAAATTATTGAAATAAAAAATTTCTAAACCTCTCTGAGAGTTTTAACTTAAACAGATTTTCATGTAAAGATTGAATATAACGTGATTTTTTAACAAAAACCTTGAACATAACTGTAAACATATAGATAGATAAGGGATTGCCAAATTCTGCTTTTATTATGTAAAACCTAACATACGTGTTTTTGTTTTACACACGCGAGCGCGAAAATTGCAGGGCAATCTCTCGGGACCTGATTCTATAGCTCGAAATAAGAAAAAAAGAAACATAGGTTCGAAAATGGTTCGTTAGCGAGTTACGGCTCGCGAGTCAATTCTTCTGATTCTCCTAAATCAAGAACAGAGGAAACCCTACGATGAAATCATGCACAGCATTGCTTCTGATTCTGGGCAGTTGTTCTTTCTTGACGCTCCTGGTGGCACTGTCAAAACGTTCTTGATCAATCTATTGCTGGCCACAATTAGGAGGGAAAGGAACATCGCCGTTGCCGTTGCTTCCTCATTGCAGTTACCTTGATCGACGGAGGCAAGACGGTTCACTCTGGCTTCAAGTTGTCTCTCAACCTTAATCATTCTGAGTCTGCACTTTGTAACATCTCTAAGCAGAGTGACATGGCTCAGGTTCTTTGAGAAGCCAAAGTTATCGTGTGGAATGAGTGCACCATGGCCCACAAGGGAGATATTGAGGCTCTGAACAGGACGCTCCAAGACATTAGGGGCCGCAACCGTTTTATGGGTGGAGTTACGGTGCTTTTGGGTGGTGACTTCAGACAGACCTTGCCTGTTGTCCCACGGTGGACACGTGCAGATGAAGTCAAGGCCTGTCTCAAGTCATCCCTCTTATGGCTTATTGTCAAAGTCCTGTCCTTGAGAGTTAAAATGCATGACCACCTCCAACGTGACTTGAGGGCAGAGGAGTTTTTTAACTTATTGCTTGATACTGGTGATGGCAAGATTTTGGAAGAAGAGGGAAGAATAAATATTACTGGTAACTTTTGCGATGTTGTGGGAGAACTGATCAGCTTGACTGACGGAATATACCGCAACATTCATCAGGCTGAAGAGGATTGCGCTTCATGGTTGAGGGAAAGAACTATTCTCACTCACCAAACGACTCAGCCAACAGCATCAACAATTTTCTGTTGGACAAGCTGCCGACTGAGCATATGAGGTATGAGCCCGTTGACTCTGTGGTGGAGGCCGAGGATGCTGTACCTTACCCTGTGGAGTTATTGCACACTCTCGACCTACCAGAAGTACCACCTCACGCCTTCTACCTCCAATCATGCTGTTGCGCAATCTAAACCCTCCGAAACTGTGCAACGGCACCAGGCTTCTGGTAAAGACTATGAACAAACACGTCATCCAAGCCACGATTATCACAGGCGTCGGTCACGGAGAAACCGTCTTTTTCCCCCGAATTCCTCTGATCCCATCAGACTACCACTTTCAGTTCAAACGTCTGCGGTTTCCCGTTAAGGTGTGCTACGCCATGACCACCAATAAGGTACAGGGGTAGAGTTTGAAAATGGCTGGTGTGTATCTGAGGAGTGACTGTTTCTCACGTGGCGTGCTCCAGAGTCAGTTCACCTGACAGCCCAGTCATCCTCCAGCCAGAGAGTAAAACCACGAATATTGTTTACAGGGAGTTCTTGAGCACTTAGTCTGAGGGAGGAATTGCAAATTTGTGCTAAACAAATTATTAGCCTGGCTACGTAGACCAAAAAATTAGAGATAGTAGTGGGATCAAAGGCCCATTTATTTTATTCTTGTTATACTTACAATAAAGGACTGTCTTAATCTTTAACAGAAACTTAGCTTAAACTCTCTAACTAAATAATACACCGTGATTTTTAACAAACTCATTAATTTTTAAGCTTTAATAGTTGATTGATCAAGCTTGGCCAAATAGATCATCTTCAAGCTTGATTACCTTCAAATTGATCGAGCTGAAATAGCTTAAGTAGTTTCTCTTAGTTTCAAAATACCGGTATTTAACCTTCACGAATAACCTATTTCTATTTGTTGATTTTACATTCTATTTTTTCTGATAATTACGGTAGCTAAGCACGGGTATCCAGCTAGTTATATTTATATTTCTTCCTTCTTCTTTTTGTAATATGTCAACAAACTTCCAAATTATTGGCGCTAATAGTGTACAAGAAAGAAAGCTGCAATATAAACTAAAACATATTGAAGGTTAGGTCAGTTTTTCAATCACAGGATTACACAATCTAATCAATTTTCCATTTTAGTTTAATTTAAATTATGCAGCAACTTAAACCGACTTTCAACAGGAGCTTTTGGAGCATAGATACAGTAATTTGTAAATTAATAGACTACAAAAAAATGTGTTTTTAAATTTAGTATTATTATGCATTAATTTATTTTCTCAACAATACCTTATTAAGTATTGATTAAGAAAAAATTAAATAGTTCAGTATAACAATTATATTTTACGTATGATATTATTTGATATAGTTTAGTAAGTAATATTGTATTAACTAATTCATTAACTAAATATAATCTGAATGGATTCATACCCCTGATGTATTTGTATTTGTTCTAATAATATCTCCTTTTCGAATATGACATCGAGCACTTGTCAGACCAATCGGAGACTCGCGGACAAGAAATCGTCGGATATTGCAAACAGTTCCTCAGATTTACTGTACTCGTACTATAAGGTCAATGACAATTGACAAAACTGAATTGCGAGACCATGATAAAGGTAAAATATAATGATATGCTAATGTATGTGTGTTTCAGTTGTTTTCTTAAACTAATTTTTTTTTCAACATCGAAATTATCTAATCATCCCACTGTTGTTTACTACATTCTCTTATGGAGCACATGGTTTTTAATCCTAAGAAACACCATGGTTTTTAATCATGTTAACCACAATGTAAACATTAATGTTTAATATTTTAAAAGCAAATATTTTTTTAAGGAAAGTTTTGCTTTTTCTCTTCTTTCATGCTTATTATTAGTCGAATAATAATTTTTTTTTTTTTTTTTGGTGCCAAGCATCTAGTGCTACCACGCACTTCAGTCTCAACTTGTTACGTCTTCATTTAACAGCTAAATTAACTGTTAAATTGCATACACCTTGTAGAGAAAAAGTGTGTTCTTTTAATATTTGACAAAAAAAGATTTAAAGAGGTAAATATCAGTTTGATTGACAACATTGTTTTGATTCATAAGCAAGGTTTGTATTAAAAATTACAGTTACGTTTTTTGGTTTAAGGTATTCGCTTAAGTATGGATAAAATTAACAAATTCTGGTTGCCTGAAATATATTGCACGTTTTAAAATTCTTTTTATTCCTTATTGCCTTTTACATAACTATGAAGATATAACCTCGAAAGGTAGTAAAGTCATTAAGATTCTAAATGTCACAAATAATTATGTAACAGCTTTTGTTTTAATTCTAAATAAAAAAAGTAATCTATGGAATGTTAGGTCGGACTATTACCATCGTAAGCATTTGCCACACAACGTTTGGACCACTAAGCAATCTGTGGTTTACAAGTTGTGTGATAAGTTCTAACGATAGCTATAAACAGTGCTTTCAATAATTTCAGCCACTCTACCTTAATATAATTTATTGTTTATTACTCAAATCTTCCAAGGCATGTCTGTTCGTCTTTACACTTTTAGAAAATTTGCGACTGTTATATGCTAAGAAAATACTCATGTATGAGTGTCTGATTAGTCATTAGTGTTCATTTAGCAAAACTAGCGGCTGACGGCGCGTTGTACTGGCCATGGAACCGTCACACTAACCAAAAAACCGTGCAGTATACCTTGGTCCTTTAAGGACTATTGAGCAGAGGTATATTTAGCAAATTAGAAACATGCTAAAATCCACTGAATGTTGGATCTCAAGGTCTCCTATTCTATATGTTTTTATTTTACTGAAGTAATGCTATCGGTGCAGTGATATGTTGCCAGGCTAGCTTGACGGCTACGGCTATTCGTTGGCTTCTGGCCGAGAATAGATTTCTCTTCTGATAAGGTAGACCTTATAGGTGCCTTTATTAAGTAAAATATAAATCTCTCAAACAAATTACGAAATCTGCACTACATACTTTATCTCTACCGTAATATACATACTTAGTTTACCATACATACTACAGATACATTTTTTTCTGTAATATATCTACTTAATATACTACAATATAAGGAAGTGTTCCTGACACTATTGTTACCAAACAGACATCTATATAGAACTTATTTATTCTTCAGTACACAGGTGTAAAATTGAAAACGTATTGCAATTTACAAGTCATGTAATAACCGAGAATCATGATAGATCATTTCTACCTTACATGTTTCGTCTTACAAAAGGTTATGTGTATCTGTGATAAGTCATAGCTTATTATTTTCATCTAAATATCTGTGAATTGTAAGTAATTGTAGTACATATGATATGTTATCGATACTATCAATGACTATCACAAAAATTGTGCAAAATTTATAGACCGGTGAAAATGTTAAAGCACATATATTTATGTTAGAACCGTGGATGTGTCTACGTATTGTTGCAACGAGACTGTCGAACATATTTCTGTTGTATTGCCAGTAATATAATACATAGAACGTACTATAACGGTTTACGTATTCTCACAAAACAAAGTTTTTAGCGTAATAAATTACTTTTTTGATGTACGTTCTAACTCACAGTGAAGCCCTATACGACAGAAAGTGAATAAATTGGAGTTGTATTGTTTTTCCACATAAACCAAAACCCTTATACCATCCTTACACCATTCGCCAATTTGAAGCTGCCACTACCTTAAATA
This sequence comes from Magicicada septendecula, assembly GCA_034769895.1. Taxonomy (NCBI): domain Eukaryota; kingdom Metazoa; phylum Arthropoda; class Insecta; order Hemiptera; family Cicadidae; genus Magicicada; species Magicicada septendecula. The sequence goes on along the minus strand of CM068369.1, from coordinate 398,314,518 downwards.
AATGGACAGAAGAAAAGAAAGGCCTTTCACTCATTCTTGCCTTAATGCAGCCATCTGACACCCAGAACATATATGCCGAATTAACAAAAGCTCTGGAATTACGGTACGGTGACCAGCATTTGTGCGAAATGTCCGTGAACAACTTAAAGCGAGGCGACAGCTTTCAGGGGAGAGCCTTCAAAAGTTAGAAGCGAATATCGGCCGACTGACAAGATTGGCTTATCCCGAAGAATCGGAGGACTTCCGGAAGTGGATTTCTCTCATTAGGTTTGTTTATTGACGGTATCAGAGATAGGCAAGTACAACAAATGTTAAGAATGGCACGGCATGATAATAAATCAGACGCTCTTGTTCATGCTCTCCGTTTTGAAGCTGCCAAGTCGGCGACCTACATTAATCAAAGTATGCCATCACGTTGTAGCCAAACGGATCCAATACCACAGTGTCGTCATAACGGACAGAATAAAGAGAAAATTTAAGAACAACCAGTTTAAGAAGTCAGCAGCGCCACAACGATCTTTCGAACCAAAGGATAAAGACAGAAGACCGAAGTGTTACAACTGTGGGAAACGTGGTCATTTACAGGTAGACTGTTGGAAGAAGAAAATACCTAGAGAAGGGATTAATCGCACCAATTGGAGAAGTAAAGCCCCAGAACAGCACACAGTTTCCACGCTACATATGATTACCGGAAACCTGACCGTTAATGGATTTGCGGAAGGTAAACGAAGATCATTTACAGTTGACACTGGCGCTACAGTGTCTATTGTGCACCCTGACTTAGTCAGCAACCTCCAGCCTCTAATTAGCTCTTGTACAATACAGACTGTGACTGGAAGCCTCGTCAAGGTGCTAGGAAAGATAGACACGTACGTGTACGCCTGGGTCTTCTCGAGGTTAGCCACCAAATGCTTGTTGCAGACATTGTGTTGATGAAGTGAATCTTGGCACGGACATTATGAATGCCTATGGATTCATTGTGGACTTAAGAAAGAATGTCCTAAAGGTTGGCCAAGAGGAGATAAAGCTTTGCATGGCTAAAATGTCAAGGTCTACCAACCATTCAATTAAGCATATGACATTGGCCAAAGAAGAAGTTAACAGGTCTGGTCAAGAGAAACCTTTCCTATTCCAGGCGGAAATGGAAGAAGAACTAGCAGAGGAAGTAAAAATACGTGAAACGGCAAAATAAATGACTGAAAAGCCAACTATGGGTGTCAAGGAAAACCCCTTGTTTGCTCGTGAGTTAATAGAAGCGCCCGAGGGCAAAGTTGCTGAAGATTGTGCCGTGGTTATATTAAAAGGTAAACACCACGGCCAGTTTAATTGTATTTTCCCTGCGTTCGGTGCTTTATCGCTGCACGTTGCGATGCCCGCTTTCGATATCGAGAATCTGTTCCTGACAACGAGATTTAGACAGCAACGTTTTAGTTTTATAAGTTCGCGCAGCGTCTCCATCCTCCTATTTTTCTCTTTCAAATTGGTGCGGCTTGGATTGTGACGGTGTACCGTGATATACTACTATGAGTAGATAAATCGATAAACAGCTTCAGGTGAGGCAGTATTGAGCGTTTATTTTAAATATTAATCTATTGGGGCTTGTGTGTGTGAAATGTAACGATAGTGTGTGCGTGTGGCTCAGGCTCTCCATGTTCGTGCCGGTAAGAATACAAGCACGTGGTAAAATTATTTTGCAGTAACGTTAAAGAAATAATGTTAGAGACAGAGTAAGCTTAAATAAAAGAATTAAAGGAAGTATGAATTTATAATTGTGGTCCATGAAGTCTGGTTATTAATTGAAATAGTTATAAATGTAATAGCAGAGACCACGTGCTCGGCAGTCATTCATTATGTGAAGATAAACATACAAGGTAACCCATAAAAATTGTTAAGCTTAAAGTGTTTGATTTCTGTGTAACAAAGTGTAATTTAAAATTCAAATTAAAAGGCTGAAGGGTGATTTTGACCGGAGTTAATGACCGGCATTTGCTGTATGGAAATTATAGTGGTGTGTGTGATCTGAGTGCATTGACGAAGGAATGTAGGGGTGGTATGTGCATTTCTCTGAATCAAATATACAAGTAAAAATTTTCACAGGTTTCCCCGCTTTAGTCGGGAGGAAAGGGGTCGACGAGATGGGCACTCTACATCTTCGCCCATCCGCAGAGCCTGCGTAAGAAGCCCCAACGCCGTCACGCCATGAGGCATCATTCTTCACACCCAACCGGAAACGCAGGAATATTCTTAATGCAATCTGAAAGATCAGGTGGGAACTTTCCTTTTATTTTGTAAACTTCACACACAAAATACTCCGCAGTTTATCGGGTAACACACACGCAGAAACTTAGCTCTAGAAATTAGACTCATGCTTCAGAGTTAACTGAACATGTTTTGTGAAGACATGCTAAAGTGTGGACAGTGATGACTGTGTTATGAATAACTTATAGGTATTCGTGTATTGGTTTTGCATAATGTCAAGGGTTACCCGACATATAATAGGGTTATTTATAATATAAATATTTAATTCTATTTTCTGCAAAAAGAAAACCAATTTTAAAATTTATTTATTAACAAAATCCAGACCTTAAGGAAATGTAATACCCGGAGAGTACTTGCATCTACCTGTCATATGACTTGTGATCCTGCACGTTCCACTTTTTTCTGTTCTTTATATTCTAAACTTAAACTCCTGTTGATTTAGTTATTTATTATTTGGTTCTGCTTGACTGTTCAATTTATAATAGTACAATAAAATTCTTATATTTAATTAACATAAAAAAAAATTAAACGACATATTTGAATATTTAATTAACAAACTTCAAACTCGGTTTAATGTGATCACTGGTTTCGATATTAATGCGCTTAATCCTAGTGCTGGGGAACAGGTAGATGAGGGTACTGCAACACTTAAGTAATTAGTTTTTTAATTTAATGATTATCTTATTATCTACTGATCATGGATTGTCATCTTTAGACACTTATAATTATCTTATGTTAATGAATGGTTCATGCATTACTAATGCAATAAAAACAAATCTTTTTAGATTGAAATACAAAAATACAAGTTTATAATAAATATAATAAGTTTAGTAGGTTGGCATGTCATTATTTAATTATTGGAGATATTTTGAAATGTTTTGTTGTAATTCAACCACCATGGTGCTTTAAGAAATATTTGAATTGATGTTAAGAATTAAGCGAAAACATAAACCAAAAATGTAAGTGTAAAAGCAATTGTTTAAAATTCAAGAAGCATAAATAAAATCTTGTTATTGTTGATCAAGTGTTTTCTTGCAGGACCTGTCACTATGAAAGTCAGCATATTTTATTTCCATCTAGGCCACGCGCCTAGCCTTAAATAATAAGTGACGCCTTCCCAGAAAAAAATATATAAATATTTTTTGGAGATTAGAAAAGGGGTGTTAAAACCAAAAATTAAAAATTCTGGGTTTAAGGGGGCGTTTTAAGATGAAGTTACGCAAGAGGTTGTTGACGAGAATCAAACAGACTTGGATCAGCCAGCGGTGTTTAGGTCATCAGAACGTGAAGCACCAGGAGTGATTCCAGCAAAACTAGCGGTTGCGCGGAAGACTCGTATTCCTGGGAACTTGATTTTCGGATCACACGAGACTGAATTCGAAGGACGGGAGAATTATCTTTATCGAAGGACGCCCAACTAGATCTCCTGGCCAAGTATTACTTCAGAGACGGTTTGCCATTTCGAGACGAACAGGTTTAAGGAACGGGAGGTGTTATGGAAAGCGTACAGAACAATCCAGAATGTTCTCCACTCCCCCCGCCAGTGTGGCTTGTATTGCGTCATTCACGTAGGTAATTCTAGTGAGTTCCAGGAACGCTTAGATATACGCATTAAGCCGCCGGCGCTGCGTGCAGTGAGGAGGCAAAGCTGTGCCTATTTAAGGCCATAGCAGCCCGGTTGTCAGTTAGTAACGTGAACGATTTTTGCTAGTGCGGATTGAGTGCTTGTCAAAGTGAAGAATTATTGTGTTATGTGTTTTATAATTGTGCAAGTCTCTATTAGTAGACATTGTTTATTGCGTGTGTACAAATTTTATTTGATTTGTTGTAAGAGACAGTGTTGTTAATTACGAACTGTTTAACTGTGAAAATTAAAGCTGGTGATTAGTGACTTAATTGGTGTCTTGTATTTTGTTTCCACTGTACCTACGACGATCAAGTAGAGCGTCGTAATGATACCCTTAAAACATTATTTTATTACATATTTTTATTTTGTTACAAAATTTTTAATTGTTTTTTTACAAAGTATTAACTATAATTTTCATCAAAGTTATTTGCAAACAATTATTTAAGGAATTTAATAAATATATTAATTAAACCATACAATTAATACGTTATGTGCTTATATCAATTAGAGATTGCATAATTTGTGCTAAATTCTTTAAATATATAATTTCGTAAATCAATAATTACGTAAATTTCGTAAATACCAAAGAGCGTATACCAAAGTGTATTTGAAAACAAAACAAAAGAACTAACTATTATCAACTCGTCGCGTTGTCTCTGAATATAAGAGGATGTGCTGACGCACTGTCTTACAATTTTGTGTTTATAGAATAGAAAATAGCAGATGTGTAAAAACATTTATCAGAATACATGGCAACATACATCATATTCAACAATGACTCCCTTTCCATAGATTAGGAATTCTCGTCTGGTGCGTTTCCCATCTCTGCCACGGACTATCTACGTCCGTTCTTCATTCGCGTTCTAAATCACCTAGATTTTAGTGGAAGTTTTGTTTTCTTCTTTCCCTTCAGACATTTATGACACATTATGTGCTTATACTTTTCTCAGTCAGATTAAAAGTTTGAAAACACTTCCCTTATTTATTCAGTTGTATCACGTCACATTAATTATTATATTATTTGAAAAAGTTACATCCTCTAGGATGAAACATAATTCCTTGTTTTTTTATTATTTCTCATTCATAAAATTATAAAATATCTAATTCAGGGAATTTGATTTTTTCAGATATAATATGATAACAAATATTTTTGACACATATAAAATCCCTGTGTGACTGTCTACACCATTTTTTATTTCTCGCATCTACATTCGTCAGTTTCTGCCGTGAATCTGTTCGCTTCCTGAATGTGTTATCTCTAGAGACAAAAACGCTTTGTTTTCTCAGGGATTGACATATAATTTTGCAGAAGATATATTTACACCAATTCTCGAAGTAACTGGGTTGACTACTGTAGATTTATCTTTGTCAAAACGTTGTAGTCCATAGAGGGGTGGTTTTCCAACTTCTAAATATGTCGACATGTACTGTCACATCGTTTATATCTGTTTGAAGGATAAATTATAGTTACTGTTATAACCAGTTAGACAGACTGAAGCAGAAAATGTCTTTTTAACCTAGCTCGCGTTCGCATGCGCGCGCGCTTACACATAGTCGTAGTACGATCTTCAGCATAATTAAAATACTACCTACATTAATTTGAAGGAACTTTGAAATACATATCATCTCATCACGACCTTTACATCACGACATAGCCAAAGTGCTGTCTGTTCCACCTTCAAAGATCCGGCAGCCATCTCTTCCTGTGTCCTATGTGTTTTTATTTACAGATTTGTTTGGCCATTCTTGAATCTGACATTCTTTCTAAGTGTACCTTCTATGGTTGTTTATAATGTTTTAGTCTGCCATTGAAGTTGAAAGCTTGACATACATATATACGTATCATATTATGTACACTTTTTTGATTTTATCACAAGCTGTTTTATTTTTCATTACAACAAACATTTTGCCCATACTATAATGAGGCGTCCTCAGTTGTTAGCACATGTCAAATTGTAGTATGGGCGAACCGTTTGACGTAAAGATAAATACAATGAACATGTGTTAAACAAAAGAAAGTTTCGGTTGTAACAAAAACCAAGAAATTTTATGTGTGTTCGTGTTTTGTTTGTAAAAGTGGAAATGGGTGGAAAGTAAGTATATGAATGAATACTGTTTGGTAAAAGATTGAATTCTTGTGTCTCTGCCTTTGTGCTTAATAGCCATAAGAAACGAGAGGCATCCAACCAACCTAACGTTATGAGGAAGCTAAAAACCTCTGTAAACACATCTTTTAACGAAAAGTGCGTGTTTCCGTTTGTGAAATGGGTACATTGTGCGTATATTTACGAAAATTTCTAAAGCAATTATTCTGTTTGTCTAAAAAAAGCCCAAATGAAACGTCCCACACTGTAGACGTGTAAAACCCATCACATTTTGGTTAGGCTTATTTATTTGCTATTTTATTCTCGTGAAATTGAGGAGTGACCAACTTGCGGAACATCCCGAACATCTTGCGGAGGAATATGTAGGGCTAAGTGTTTATTCTTTCCCTTTCTTATGTAGAACTCTTTTGTTATCACCACGCATTCACTCTTGTCAAATGTTTCGTGTAATAGAATAGCCTATTTACACACAATTTTCTACTCTTAATGGGAAATCTCCCATTAAGCTATCTAAAAGGTAAACACCATCCGTATGTTGATTGCATTTTTGGTTACGTTGCTAACAAATTTATGGTTACGTCGACTCTCATTTTTTCCTTTCTGCCAAATTGACTGACTTGTACAACTGGGTTTGAGTTGCAAGCTATTACCCTTCCAAATAAACGAATAAACATCTACACCATCCACATTGTTGATATGTTCATGGCTTGTATCGAGTATTATTTATATAATGCAGCTTCAGTTGGTAATTTGTAATTGAGTAATAGGTTTTTACAATTGTGTTCAATGAATAAATGCTTTATTTTGTTTGGTGAACAACTAGGGACATACTAATGTAATAGATATTGTGGTAAATACGATACTTTTGCTTTACTTGGTATAGGAATAATGCATGCTAGCTTGTAAACAATATTTAACGTAACATCAAGATCTACATTACCATCAGTTAGAACTGCATACTCTTTTTTCGCACAATACATTTTAAAGTTATGTGGAAAGCCAGAAACTTCAGACAAAACATAAATTGAACCCTCATTTACAAGTATTCTGACACATCGCTATACTGCTTTATGTATTGCCGAACCTTTGTTGAACAAATTTGTTTCGTCAATTGACAATTGTTGTTCTAAAGGAATACTTTGAAATCTTGAATTGAGAAATTGCGAACATGGATCCATAGCTGCTTACAAATGTTTCATTGGTGCTAAAGTGTAGCCTATATATTGACGTATTTTCTCAAAGTTGTTGACTTACATTGCACTTCGTATTCGAGGTACATCGATACATTACGTCACTCTGTTATGTCTCCTAGTCGTCAATATTTCTTATCATATTGGTGCCCCACAAAAAAGTATAAGTACATACGAAAGCAAATCAGAGACTGAGAATTTCGGTGATGTACAATTAAAACTGTAGGTTTCTATCCTAGCTGGCTACAAAGAAAATTCGAATAAATTACTTTCAACTTTAAACAAACTGTTGAAGTTGTTTGTGCCTAAAGAAGTAACATTATTTTAACTCATACAAATTAATGTTTAATATCATGCAATCCAAAACAATGCTTTAATATTATATTCACTTAATACTCATTCATACTGGCATAAAATATAGTCTTTGGTTCCTATGAGAGATTGCTTAAATCTACGTAGTAACTGTCTTGAAGTGGAAAATTCAAAATATAGTATGTTATGTGTATTTAAAAGTTTTGTTTATTTTACAATCTGTCTAAGCAACTGGATAAAAACATTCCTATGTTACAACTTAAGTGTTCAGTAGAAAGTAAATTTAAAATCTTATCCCTTCGTTATTCTAAACTTATTTGCTTCTTGTAATGACGGTAGCTTTTTAATATCACCTAATAGGTAACGGAAAACCTTGTGGGAATCAGCTACAATTATCTAACTTCATCTTGTGTGCCTACCAGATTGTCGCCCAGCTTGTTTGGACGTATCAAAATTTGTTCAGTTTGTTACATATTTCTACTTCTTATCATTTCGTTCACACTTGTACGCTGGTGACGATGGGTTACTTCTTTGAAGTTCAAGAACGTAAAATGGCACAGCCATTATGGTTTATAAAATTTTATTTTGACTATTTATATATGTATTGTATACTCATGTTGCCGACGGATTTCCAGAACTGCAATCATTTGATCTGTATGGAGTGTATACTTATGAATGAGCAGCTTATTGCTAAATTTAACTTCCTGCTTATCATCCAATATGTTTATGTCAGTTGTGGCTCTGTGTTTCCGTTTATTAAGTATTTACCTTCTCTACGTCGTTCTATGCTCCGTCTGCATTCTAACACGTTTGGCTAATCTGTGTTTTGTAATTGCTTTATCTTGATTGTTATAAATAGTCAGTTTCCATTTCTGTTAGTTAATGTGACTTGTATTGACTTTTCACCGCTAGCCTTCATCCTCTATTTGTTAGGCATGACTGGATTTACTTTGTATTTGTTTGTAAGTTTTCCCCAGCATTTGGAGTCGTCGTCAAAAGATAAAGATAGATGTATCACTCGCATCCGTTAGAGTATAGAAGAGTAGCTAAACAAATTGAACAATAGTATTAATATCATCCCATACGCCTAAGTGGAACTCTCGATATTGCAGGTTTCACTGTTGCTTGCACATCACGCTGTTACGTAAAGAAATAATGTTTAAATAGTTTATTGTAGCTGTATTGTATGTCTTCTTACATTTGTGATACATCCTTTAAAGTCAGATTTTATCAAAAGCCGTATAAGTGTTTATAAATGATCGTAGTAAGATCCTCCTTTGTCGATGTCTTACTTGTTTTCTTTTCTATATGTACCTTTTCTGTAATGTGTTGATGCTAAAAACCAAACTAATGATTGTGTTGAATTGTTTGTACAATGAGTTTGAATAGTGCCAGAGACAATTTTTCCAAGATCTATTATAAATTTTAAAGCAGAATTATATGTCAATACGGTGTGACTGATATTTTTACGGAATTGGAGAAACATAATTGTTTGTACAAATTCAAAGTGATTTGAATGTGCCTTAACAACGTATCCCGTTTTAGGAAAATGCTCTTAAAATACGAGAACTGATCGAAAACCATGTGAACATTTTGAATATTACGTGAACGGGTTGTGCAATCGCATTGTGACTCGATAACCAATCAGAAATACCCTTTTGACGCATCTGTGACATTTCACTAACGTATTGGACTACATATGTAACTCTGTTGTGTAAACACGTGTTCCCAGAGACTATCGTATTCATAGTATTCTTCCAGATTCGGAAGACTAATATTCTGTTTACAGGTCATAGACATACATTCACGGCACATCCCCAGTTACAGCATTTTTGAGAAAGTCTGGGTCAGTGTTAGCGGCATTGAGCAAATCTTGAGTAACTTCAGCATGGAATCCATTCTGCTCTTGCGACAAGAGCCATGGCACAAATTTTGCTGTCGCAGGTTACATACCAAGATCATCCACCAAATCTCTGAAGCATTAAGTGTGCTGAATCCCGAGATCTTGTTCTAATTGTCGCACTTCCAGCAGTCGGTTTTTTATTGCAGCCCGCGAACGTTCAAACTTTTTGGATGTTCTGTTTGTTAAAGGACTTCAAACGTGAAACACGTTCATCAGATCCCCGACCATTTTAAGTAGTATAACCATAATTTCATTTGTGTATAACTCGGTCAGTCATATCTGAAGGCTTCCTTAATCTTTGTCGCAGTTTCCGCGGGGGAGTGTTTAAGTTTCACGATATAAATAAATTTCAACTTTAATACAAATTCGCTAATCTAGTCGTTCGTACATCATAGGAACAACAGACACGGGCAACGCTTGTTTATACAACAGATTCTAACAACTAACTGAGCAGTCAAATACGTTTATGAGTGTTCACGAATGAGTTTAAAAAGTTCCATTTGATTGGCTGACTAGCTACAATACCGTTCGACAACAGCTTCCTGTTATATTCTAAATGGTTAGACATGTTTCATTCAAAGATCGTAAACGTTAAAAATGTGTAGGCTGCATCGTCCGTTAAACTTCCAGTGTTTTCTCAATGTAAATGTTAGACAATAAACGATTTCGACACTGGGTTTGCAATTTATTATATACAGTATATTTTACTATTTTCGACGAATAGGTGAAGTCATAATAAAAACACAAAACACATGTTGAATCACACAACATAATTTACATTTTTTTCATGAAAACGGAAATATAGTAATATTATAAATATACTCGATCGAAATTGAACTGCCAGTATAGTGAATCGTGTCTAGTAGTGGGCATATCCAGATTGTCTAGATAAAACGCTCTTGGTAAGAAACCGGGTAAATTCTACTCACGTCGTCCGAACTACAAATGAATTGTAAAATTTACAGTATTCCGTTGTTTTATCCAAATAAATTTCCATATTATGTAATATTATCAGGTGAACCCACTGTTTATTCTTTTTAAGCTTTACCGAAAAATTAAATAGTTTGAAACAAGAGAGCCTCGTACACGTTCTAGTAAGTTTTAATTTAAAATCATTATCTCCATTTTATATAAAAGTATCGTATTGAGTGTTAGTTTGACAACAAAAAAACACTGCAAGCATTTTATGATAAAGAATAAAGGACGTTCGTGAAAAAGGCTGTTAATTTTGGCACTCAAAACTGTCAAGAAATGGTACTCAGAGAACCAATCGACAAAAATGAAGATGGTAGAATTATATTTCAGTGCGTAGTTCCATTTTTCAATAAATTTCATAAGTGTACTTTCCCACAGAGGGCACACTCAAAACATCATTACTGTAATATTCTTTTAAGCTCTTCCAATATAGATATGCTATGCATCATGTGCCTTCTTTAAATGTCACATGTACGAGGCTTATCCAGAAAGTAAGAACCGTCTGCGCATATATCCCGCGCATATTGTAGTATGAAGGTCGCGCACGCGTAGTTACATCCTTCTATTCGACGACGAATAGCCAAGCTATATTGTTTGTATACGTTCCGATTTACGTTTACTACACATCGGTAATCATTTTTAAAATAATCGATCTTCCCGCCAGTTGTGAAATAAGAAGAGTTATTAGGTTTTTGAATGCGAGAAATCTTCGTCCTTATGAAATTCATCGTGAGATTTGTGAAGTTTATGGACAGAATGCGATTAGTGAAGGTATGGTGCGAAAATTAGTTAGGCTGTTTAACGATGGAAGAGAAAATGTTCACGACGAGGAGCGTACCGCTTACCGGACGTGTAACGACGGCGCTTGTTGATTTATTTCGTTGGGAACAATTCAGTCATCCTCCTTACAGTCCAGATTTGGCTCCTAGCGATTTCCATTTGTTTTTGCATCTGAAGAAATTTCTTGCCGGCCAGAAGTTTGAAAGTGATGATGAGATAAAGGGAAACGTCCAGCAGTGGTTGAAGTCGCAGGCGGCCGAATTCTTTTAAGGGGGCATATTAAAATTAGTGCCAAGATACGAAAATTGCCTCAACTTGCATGGTGACTATGTAGAAACGTAGATTAACGTATGCAAAATTTTTGAAAAATAAATGAATTTGAAAATAATTTGTATCATTTTCTTAATGCCCAAACGGTACTTACTTTCTGGATCAGGTTAGTATTTTGTTTCAATATATATTAAAGAAATATACCAAGAGGTGTCTATATTTAAAATGATCTATTACAAAAATGTACAGAAACATCATATGCATTAGAAACTTATCTATATTATAAATATCTACTTTGTGAGATATTAGAACGCAATAAAACACACTAATGAAAGCACGCTAACACACAGACATTCTCACTTTCTCTCTCTCACACACACACACATACACACACATTTAGTTAGAATTATTTGGTAATTATATTTTTGACTCATAAATATAAAAATTAGAAAGATAACAAGTTGAGATTATCTAAATTAACAAATTAGAAAGGAAACTTAAAAAATAGAAAGATTCAGTTGGTGACAGCAAGCGTACACTACTTTCTCTCTATTTAAAAATTTGGGAATTAAAAAAAACCTTTTTTTGACATTAAAATTTAAATTTAGATTTAGTATAAAAATAAATAACAATTGAATTTTCAAATTAAATAAATTAAAATTAATATCTATGGCAACACACTGGAAGAAAATAAATTCTTTCGTCTCCCACTCGTCACTTAGATTTATTCACTTCATACACTTAATTGCAATTTAACGTCTAGTACATTTTAAAACTGAACATTCCCGTTTTTTGCCTGAGTAACAAATATATTTAGTCTCCGCTGTTTTTGAACACTAGAAATTTGTACTTATACGTAAGCTTATAAAAAAATTTAAAATATTAAGAAAAAGCTTTCACAGCTGGAGTCGTAGATGTACAACTATTATAGGCCATTGTCGGTTTTCAGATCGTATGTCGAACGTTTCAGCTAAAACGAAGCCACCTTCAGTGGCGTAAACGGAACATACAGTAGAATCTGAAGAGAGCTCCACAGTAGGAATCAAACAATAACTATGTCCGTAGAGGGATTTCCATGTAGAAATCCTTGGCACGCCACGCCAAAATAGAAAGCCGGGAACAATCATGAGTTGAGAGCCAAACGCCTCGTACATTGAATGAAGATCTTCAACAGGTCTTTCTTTCTTCTAGCAAGATAGTATAGTCTTTTGAGCCTCGGCTGCGGCAGACATTTCTAGCTAGCCCAGACAGCAGTGTCGCATGCGTTCACCTAGACTTCTGGACACACTAGTCGTTGTAATTATGTAAACTGCCCACACGAGTAAGGCAATCTCCTCACGAGAATCCTTCTACTGCTCTGATCTCCCTCACAGAGCGCTAACAAAAACTAATTGCCGTCTAAAGCAGTCAACTAAAACTAACTGTTAACTAAAGCTAAAACATATGGTTTAATCGGAAACCTTGGAGCACGGCCAAATAGCCAGGTAGCTAGTTACAATTCAAATGACACCGGCCGTATAAGCCTTCGAACAAGTAGAGCGTTAACTATTTTCAAACGTAGTCACTCATCATGCACTATTACCCCCATGCACACGTATGTATGGTAAGGTGAAAATCGCGACCAGTAGCATTAGGTTATACCCTCTGTGAATGTGAGAGACGGGCACCGTGCAAACAGATTTAACACAATGGGTGGAGCTAACAATATTAACATAGAGCCAAATTTTCAACCTCAAAACTTTAATCTCCAAGTTATTCATTAAAATTCTCGACTCCTAAATACGCAAACGTTTTTCCAATTAATGAGAATAGTATTCTACAAAAAGTGAATTTGTTCAGGAGCACCACTATAGAGTGTCTCTAGGCGTATCTAGCGTCTTTACGTATGTGACATTCCATAAAACGTATGTTGTTATATATATACCTTTGCTGGCAATACAGCTGTTGCTAACCTGACAAAACACATCGCCAAAATAGCCAGAGTGTTGCTAAAACTAGCAATAATTTAACCTCAGTGAGTAAGAATTGGATAATCAAAACTGAACAATATAAGTCGATGTTTGCTGATCTCACACAACAAAAATGAAGAAATATTCGTTAAAATTTATCAAAAATGTTTACAAAGACCATCTAAGTACAGTAGAACGTCAATTTTTCGAACAGGAAATATCAGAACTATTAAGAAAATAAAAATCACAAATTCGATAGAATCAGTGTGACTGATCGTCATGAACACAACGCATTTTAAATCTTTTTTGTAACAATCCGTTCAAGTTATTGATTAATAATTTAATTTAGTATCGTTTTATTTTAACAAAATAAAAAAGTTTGATTTTAATTTTTTTTTAATATATCAATAATTGTTAAGGGTATGGGCAGGAATAATTAAGTTTAAATATTAAGAATACACTGCGCGAAGCTAACAGGAGATATGAGGTTATAATGAATGATCATCCCAATACGTATCCTAATCATTGCCATTTCCTGTATCATAACGAGAAAGTTTGAAACAGTAAATTTATTTTGAAGGCGGATTTAGTATAGCAAAAAAAAAGTTGTTTAAAATTATTCGCTGACATGAGTAAGTGTGCCATAAGGCTTATATTACATGTTCAATATTACACCGAAATATTACAAACTATGAAAAAGCGACAAAACATTTCGTTATTGAACAGAATATTTCATTATAATTTTTAATTTATTTGTAATAGTGTTACGAGTGTGATGTTTAATATCTAACAATGAAGCGAACTGTGGAGTGTAGAACTGTGTAGGCCTACTTGAAGTACACGTATTGAAGAAACCGCACTTAATATTAAACCACATTATAATTTAATTTACACCACTCAGATATATCTTAAACGCTATAAACAATCATACGTAGTCACATTGCCGTATATTGAATAACATTTTTTTCAGTTTTCATGTATTCGAATTTTTTTATATTGTCAAACTGTTATAAATACATCGCTCACTTTACCGTATCTCATATTCTCTACTCTTCCAGCAACCACCTAGAATTATATCCTAAATATATTTGCAAACGTATCACTTAAATATAATTTTTCACTGTAGTAATCATCAATCAGTTTACTTTTAATTGATAATTTGCTTTTTCAAATGTATAATTTTTATTGCGGCCTTTAGATTCAACATTGTGTTCCTCGTGAAGTTCTGATACAGCGTTGATAACCTATGTTGATCCCTGCTCTTCCTTACTTTTTCTGCAAGTAATTAAACTCGCAGTGTAAGATTCATTGACGCAGTTGTGTTAGAAATTCTAAATATAGAGTTGTATACTGAAACCATGCTGATATTTATGGTGTCGGTTTAAGGCTTGTGATGATTCTATCACTGCAACCATTATTTCTGTATTTACCAGAATGTTTTCAGTCAGTTCCCTCGCTATTTGACATGATACTTGTTCATATTTCATAAATGACTGTACAAAGTAAGGAAGACCCATAATTTCTCAATAAGCTCACTCGCTTCCTGTACACGACATTTGCTCTCGCATTTAAAAAGCGACACCTAAGCTCGTCATAGAACAACGTAACATTACTTTCACATTCAAAACTCAATTCTTTTAAAACCCGATAAAAAGTTTCTTCATTATCCAATGTGATTAAAGTAAAAATTGATAATAATGTATCCTACTACATCTAATTCTGTTTGTACAGTATATATACCTGTAATATTAATGTAACATGAATTACAACTTTTATTTTGATATAATCATATTATTAAATAAAGGAAATAATGCGATTATAAGAAGAAACACTAAAAATACAATAAATATATAAAACTAAATGTATATAATTTGTCCAAGCGTTTAAAACTAAGAATTTTGATTGAATACTGAATTCAGCTCATAAGTTCAAAAACGCTCTGTTAAAAGAACAATAATTCTTATAATAAATTTACTTGTTCTTCTTTAATCACTCGCCTTTCATCAAAGTAAAAAGTGGAATAAATTATAAGAACCTAGAACGGATAAATAACTTACAAATACTCTCATCTGTAAAAATGTTAATTTAAGCAATTTTAATTTAAAACATCGTTTATGGTAAAAACAACGTAAAACGTATTTTGCATTTCAGGGGAACTGTTGTTTTAATAACTGCTGACTGCAAAGCTGCTTTTTTCCGCTAAAGCTCTTTATAGAATACAACCAATATTTATTTTTTAACGGGCAGATACGTGTTTTATTCTCCCATTTAATTAGAAATAACGTTTACTTATAGGAAAGAGGCTTTGTATCCAGACCCCCTGAAAGCATGGACAATTAACAAAAATAACTAGGACACTTTTGCGTCACTTAGGATCATTAAAGCTACACATGGTAATACTGACGATACATTAGATGGTAATACATTTTCAATATTTTGTATTATTGAAAATGTCTGAGTAAATACGAAGTCGGATCTAAATGTATTACGGTTGCCGAATGTGCGACTGCATTTTAACTTGGTAGCTTACGAGACAGGAGTTTCTGACGGGTGTCCTCACACCGACCGGAAAACCATGGCTTTCACATGGTTCCTACTTCATCGTGCTTTCTTTCGACGTAGTACTCGAGGTATCTTCCATTCCCCAGAATAGGTTTTTGTTTGGTTTCAGCTATAAACCGACGACCACAGCTATCTTGGGTCCACAGTTGTCTTGGCACTCTCGGGTCCATTGGAATCACTGACTCCAGTTTCCGCACGTCCTGCCTTGCAATTATTGTCAAATTGTCAGATATAGTATAAGTTCTATTTAAAATAAGTAATTGGCTTCAGAACACCATTACCAATACATAAATACTATTTAGTGGCCTATGTCAAAATTCTGCTTCTTAGGGCAGGTAAAGTTTGTGGACACATAGAACTGGATGTATTTTCCATTGTCAGATTTGACAAGCATGGTAAACAATTTGAAAATAAAATATCTTTTCTTATAATACTTACAAAATTTTGAGGTTTGTGTAATGATGACGGCAGGTACTTTATCATGGAAATTAAACGTCTTATGTATTATGCAACAGTTTTACAGGTATTCTTAAAAGTGGTAGGCTAAACAGTTGTCTTATTAGTTTTCTAAAAATGTGTAAATATTTAAGAGAAAGTATGTAATCAATATCTAATAATATCAATAACTTAGAACAGTAATTTAATTTGATAATATTTAATCAAGAATACTGGGATATACTTGTGAGTTACTTACAAAGAAATTACGTATATATGGATACACAGAGAACACAATCCCCTCCGGAGTTTCAAGGGGATGGCGGATCCTTTTATCGCCAATACGTCGGAACGCAGCCTGCCAGAGTACTCTAGCTGTCATCGATCCGTGGTAGTATTAAGCAGCAGTTGCTTTAGAAAGGCAGATTATATGTTGAACTTGCGTTTTACGGCACGGTTTTCGCCGAGTCTGTAGCCACATCCGCTAAAGCTGGTGCCGTTTGCAGATGACTAGAATTACCTCATCAAGTAACTGACACTTCTGATTAAACTCAAGGATTAGATAGACGTAATTACCTATAGCGAACTTGATGGCATCTTGAAGATAGGTAGTCATTCGCATCAGCCGAAGAGGCAATGGAGGCCGGCGTGTCAGATGGTAATACTCAGTGAAATTCGTTGTTGTTGGAATACCGGTTGACTCCTTTCATACGACAGGGATAGTGTGTCCAACTTAGGCCAAATGTTACGGTATTTACTGTGATGAGACAGGCGAGGTCTTTGGCAACAAAAACGACAAAAAATTCCGGAAGTCCAGAGGAAACGTTGGTCGTTATATTTTTCAATAATATCGTAACCATAAAAATACTTCAAGAAACCTCAGTCATCAAGAGTTACTGAAAAAGAAAATACGGACTACGTACATATAGTCCGTATGTTTATTCATTAATCTGATGTTTTACTCACAGAAAAATCTGTCATTTTAAACTTCATGAAAATTTTAAGCGAATAAAAAAACATCTAAATTGAAATGGTGAACCCAAAACATAAACCGTTATAGACAATTATTATTTGTTAATATATACTCGTTTCATTAAAACTATAAATAATCACAATACAGGACAAACAGAATTTGCCGTTTTAAAAGTTGAAATTAGAATTATGAGTGGCCATAAAATAATGAAACAGAATATAGCTTTTCCTGTGTTAAATTAGCCTAGGGGACTTTATGTGCAAATTATAAGCTTGCAAATATAGCAGCTTGCTTGCCACAGGTTGCCAAAAAACGTACTGAATCTTACTTATATTCCCCACCTCCGAAAGGTATTAAATAATAGCTCCCAATTTTCCCAATTTTAGTATCATTTATTTAATTCGTTATCTTTCTAATTGCAGTTTTATATTACAAGAAAATAAGAAAATTATGTAATTTTTTAAAATTATTTTATTAAAATTTATTTCATTTCAATTATTCTTACAAATACTTTGTAGTAAGTAAAGTATCAAATATAATTTTTGACTGCGTTTTTCCTATAGACATCGTATTTATTTGACTAACTCTCTGTTGTTACTGCTACGAATCGCACGATTGTGCCCTTATAGGAGTTGAACAAATAACTGAAACCCAGAAAAATCGTTACAATTATTTTATGAAACGTTAATAAAACTATCTTCCTTGTATTACAATAATCCTGTTGGCTATAGTAATTACCTAGTACCTGAACTGTGTTTTCATACACTGGGAAACTCCTTCCTTTGGTTCCATCGTTACTTTCAATTTTACCGCCTATCCGTAGAGCAACATTCACTTCTTTATTTTTTTGTTGATCCTACAACTCCTGTATTGCAAGGACTGTATGACGTGTAGCAAGCAGCGATGTGAGTCCGAGCATATTTTCAGTTGTTTCACTACGTTTCCACATGCGTTATCTCTAAGAGATGCTGCGATTACAGTCTATCCAAAGTCGGATTCTAATATTTTCTATTTTGTAGTAATTTCTTTTTGCCCTACTTTTTGTTTAACTGGTGGCAAATATCATTCTTCGAAAGATGATAACTGGGACGGTTTTTATTATATTCAATAATAAAACCTGTACCTCTCGAGACTATTATTTTTGACTTTACAATCACCCGTTTTATCGTCAAACAAGTTAATAATTCACCATCCCATTCTCCTTCTTTTCTACACTTGTAACTAATGTTTCCTTTTTTCAGTAGTTGCAAACTTTTTCTTCACACTTGCTTAAACAAATGGCCAGGTGTCCGTGTTACCATAGCAGTGTAGAGCACCATTTCCCATTGGTCATGCCTTAAGCCACTACTTTTAAATTCAGTATAAATCACTAGGAGCTCCTATATAACAAGTTCCCGAAACGAGCAGTTAGAGGCTAAATTTCAGACGACCCTACCTTATTTGTACGTAAAGTTTCCTAACAGTTTTACAGTCGTTGCAGTTCGTATGGGAAACGATCACAAATGAAGGTGGAAGCCATTTATTACATCGTGGCTCACGACTGACTCACTCGTGGTAATGAACTGGATTTGCAGCTGGTTCTTTACAAAAACAGCGTCAATCGCAGATACACGAAATATGCACTATACCGGGAAAGGTCACGGAGTGTACGGAGAATTCGAATAACAGACTGAGCGGTAATATGACTCAGCTTTACTAACACTAGAAAGTGAAAGATTCAAAGCGACGTTTTACAACAGAATGACTCCAAACGATTCTTGCACTACTTGAAAAAGTCAGTTGATGAAAAATATAATTCGCTAAAAGAATATTATAAATTTGAAATTGTTGTGTTCTTGCGGGAGAAAGTTTTAAACGTTGACATATAGACATTATAAACAAAACGATTTGTATACGAAATTACCTTCATGCAACGTCTTACTATTACACAGTTCAATACGAATGAATACTGAAGACTCTAATACAGAGCTCGTGCATACTAACCCAGAAATAAAGTCAATACTAACATATGCACAGTCCAGTAAATCTAACAGATGCACTCTAGCAAAAATGTTATACCCTAACACAAATAAGAAGAGCGACCAATAATATTCTGAACACACTCAAGGAAAATGGCCACGTAGACGAGAAACGTTCAACAAGGTCCTCAAGAATAGTAACAAAACCAGTATTTAACACGTACCACAATGTCATCCACATCATCAGCTCATCACGATGGACATTTTCCATAAGGCACATTTTTATATTTCGAGTATTTTGTTAACCACAAAATTATATGCTGATTATGGACTGAATATATTATGTTATTATATATCCGTGTAGCAGAATATGAGAAACTCTAACACTGGAGTGAGTATGCACAAATAAAAAATGTATTTTAAAATGTACAAAATAAGATTTTAAAACTCCAAAGTGCCTCTCTCTATGGAAAAATAATACGTGCTATAAATAACACCAGAGTATTATGTAATATCTCAAATATGTATTCGAAAAATTTCTTTACTGTAGTAAAGCTTTTAGTAAAATGTTTACATCCAGCTAGAACAGTAAACAGAGGGGTGATGTTTAAAACCATAGGGTGGGATCTGAACAAATTATCAGCGCCAACCGCAAACCGTATCTGTTAATACATAACACACAAATCGTGTTAAAATCCTGTCCTGAATCTGAAAATAGGTGTGTACACATATGTTATTTTCTTACTGTTTTGTTTTAGGTTGTTGTATACATGCAGTCTAATTAAATCAGTCTTATTTATTCATTGCTCACTAAATTAGTGATGATGTTTATTTTTTTAACAGGAAACACAATAATATAAAATTAGTTTATACTACTCGTAGGGCTTTACTTATTTTCAGTTTGTGTAATTCATAAAACAATTAATGTTTTAGTAGTTTATAATAATATAATACACAAGGATTAAAATGGAGATGTATTTGTTTCAGAATATCAGAAATGTTTTGTTTTTAAACGAAATTGCTAGTGTAACTGGTAACTTATGTTTCTCATAATTTATTTCGTTTTCGGCTAAAAGTCAATAAAAATGATGTGTTAACAGTTTATATGTTAATGAATACATAGAGTGATACCTTAATAATATGTATACCTTAAATGAATACGTATACCTTATATTATTTTAATTGTCATTATATCATTTATTTTTATGAAAATGGAAGTAGACAAGTTAAACCATGTTTTCAAGGCTACATATTTTTAGTGTTAAATCATACAGGCTGGAATGTATGGGTTTGTTTTAAGTACTTTATAATTACCTTTATTAAAAACGGTGTGTTCTGTTGATTACTACATGTTTTATATAATTCTTAAAGTTTTATATTCCTACATAATGTCTCTTTAAACGTAAATAAATTTTGTCAAAACATGTTGTTCCCCTAAATTGGATTGCACTGATAGAGTGCAAGACATGATTTAAGGAAATATTAATTTATTAGTTAATACTTTTTACTTATATTTCACAGTTTAATTTTACACTAAATTGTAAAATATTTCAATCCTCAGAGGATGCCTACCCTCTGTTATTTAAGAATTTTTTATATAAGACATATTTTTCAGGATATTAAAAAAATACCTATTTCCAGAAATACTTACATATTATATATTACGACCATCTCTTAATTGCTGATTACAGACAGATTCTGAAGTATCGCTTGACCTTCTAACAATTTTTATTTTTCCTGCTTATAATTGATACTACCGTTTTTATTGTCCCTTTTGCGTCTAAAGTACTTAGCGTTTAAAGCGTATCCAGCTTTATTTAAAGAGTCGAGACATGTTCAAGAATGTAACTTTGTGTTTAATTAAACTACTGTTTTAAGAAGGAAACGTTATTGTGGGCAGCCGTTACTTATGTCCTTTACCTAAAGAAATCTAATAAAGCGAGGAAGCGTAAAGTCACAAAATTTGTTACGATTCACATATGGCGACAGCTATTTAGTTAGGATATTGCTAATGAAGCCAGTTAACCAAAATTACTAACTTATTTATTTTATAATTTTCTAAAGATAATATTCTTCGGTCAGTACTGAAAAGTGTACACTACTTGCTGACTCAGTTGACACTACTGTAATTCCAGCCTTCAATTGTTTTCTGCTGCTTAAATACCCCTTCCTAAAATAGCAGTGTCATCGTGTGGTGTTACAATAGTCTTTAAATACAATAACTATAGTGTGTAATTAGGGACATGAAACATGTGAAATTGGCGGTTTTCAATGTGAAAAGCAACATTTCAAATTACTAATATAAATGTTTTATTTTATAGCGACCAGTACTAAGATGTTTTACTTGAAGGTAAAAGAAAACAGATGCGATCATGCTTGGAAATGATTATTGATCTTACGGTAGAAAAAATGGGTTTTATGACATATAAAAAACAATTGACTTCACGAAAGAATAAACATAAATAACAAAAATCTCATAAATGCATATTATTCTAAATTTTAGAGGACTAGTAATGAAACAAGAAAAATTAGTGGCTAAAGACACTTAGGATTGGAAGTAAGTCCTGAGGATATTTTAAAAATTACTGAAAAGTAATTACATACAGGTACTTTACTAACATTCTAATAAATTTCAAATGTCGAAAAATATAGACAGCAGTTAGACTACTAAATCGAATTTTGATGTCCATATCAAAATGTTTCCATAAATCAATGAATTATTTGTAAACTTGTTCCTGCCTGTCCTGTAACTTTGTTCATTCTGTGAGCTGAAAAAGACACGAATTATTTTCTTCAAAGATTATAACGTGAAAATAAAAATGACAAAATTTAATTCTGGAATTGTTTATGTACACGTAAAATTTGATTGATTTTATTATGCACCATATATTTTTATTGAAATTTGTGTGTGTGAGGGAAAGAGAGAGAGAGAGAGAGAGAGAGAGAGAGAGAGAGAGAGAGAGAGAGAGAGAGAGAGAGAGAGAGAGAGAGATGTGACAAAGTAATATCTAATATTTAAGGAAAACACAATTTACTATTTATTTTTTACATAACAATTTAAACAGCGTCTTTTCAGGTAATTAAGTTCTTGCTAAATTTTTAAAGATTTTTTTAAGAGGGAGACTGTGGAAAACTAATGTTCGCCCCAGGACGGTCCGCACTCCTACGTTGTGTGGGCCTCGCTACCATAAACCACAAACCCAGTTGTCCACGACATGGATCCTCCTCGGGACTCAGCTTTTACAATACTTCAAGGTGGTACCATTTGTACTTCGTCCAGTGGACGTTCCTCTTTTTTAAACCTTCAGCGGGTCCACGTTACCTGTTTACTCCTATTCCGTCAGCGGCCCTAAGAAGATCACCTTCGGCTTCCTTCTTTTGCCTTACTACCTTCTCTATGCAGCCTGCTACCTGATCCCAATGGTGTTCGCTCTGCAGCATTATTACGATGATATTTCCGGGATCTGTCCCACTACATTTTCCAGGGTTTGCCTCTCCTCTTTCCATCTATCACAGGTGAAAAAGGTGTGATTTACATCGTCTGATTCCTGTTTACAGAAAATGCAGTTTGGCCTGTCTACTTTCCTCATCTTATATAGGTAATCCCGGAACAGGCAATGGCCAGTTAGAAACTGAGTTACAAAATAATTAATCTCGCCATGTTTACGGTCAGTTCACTCAGCTAACTGTTTTATGAGGCTAGCGGTCCATCTTTCCTTCGTGTCACTGATCCGTCTTTCCTGTCACTGATCCATAGTACGGGCCCTGGCCTCCTAGTGAGCTTGTACAGTATCTACTTGGGCCTTCCACTTTTAAACCAGTTTCCGTTCCTGTGCCAGCAGATCGATTGGGATTATTCCGGCGATGACAAGAACCGCGGACTCCTAAACCGTGCGGTAGGAGCAAACCACTCTGAACGCGCCACTTCGCTGCACTGCTGACATGCGTCGTCTGTATTTCTCGAGTTTGAGTGCATCAGCCCATATCTCCGCACCATAAAGCAGTATTGAATGCGTAACCGTCGCTTCGAAGGTTTTGGTCCATTAGTGTTCGCCATAATTCTACTCAGTGCCGCGGTCACAGTTGCAGCCTTATCAGCCACCTGTTTTATTTGTGGCCAAAACGTAAGCTTCGGGTCCAGCACTATTCCCAGATACATAATTGCGGCTTTTGTATGTACAGTTTATTCTCCGACCTGCATTGGCAAGATATTGGGGAGATTCTTCTTTGTGATTAGCACGATTTCTCTTTTATCAGCTGCCAGTTTTAAGCCGTGGTCTGTCATCCAGGAAATGACTCGTTGCATAAACTGCCGTAATAAATTTTTAATAATTAGGCAATTACAGTTAATAGTAATAATAATAATAAAAAAATAGCTTATTATTTTGAGATAATTGTTATGTTATTTAATTATCAAATGAATTCTTTTAATTAGATCTTGATTTTTTATTTTATTGTCAAAATCTTACAGCGTTTAATAGAGTCTGAAATAAGCCTTGAAAGTAATTATGGCCTTAAAAAATATTGTAATGTAAATTTTTTAGTTATGTTACCATTTTTACTATCATATAAAATGTTTATCTATCTTTAAAATTGCAATTTGTAAAGTAGGTAAAATAAAAAATAAAAAATTAAGTAACCATTTTTAACTTTGAATTTCTCCTGATAATTGTATTACGGAATGGACTTGTTTATTACAGTTTTTGTTTCGTTTTCGCAGACCCTTTCAGCTAACTGCGACTGTGGGTCTATGCCTATCGTTTGAAATTCACATTCCGCTATGTAATGACTCTACCACATAAATCTTCTTAATGTCGATCTTGTCGTCCTCCAGATAGAGTCACATTGTCGAGGCTATGATTAATATGACTATTATATTACAGTCAGACATTACAGTCGTATAGAATGTAATGTCTACCTTTGTTCTTCTTAATGTGCCATATACATAAGTTACATCTTCTTCAATATATTGACCTGGATTACGTTGAGTAATGCGCCTGATATGAAGTTTACACACTCCTGGTGAATACTTCACAGCTATTCTCTTATTGGTCTTCACAGCTGAATTCAGTCACATTTTTGTATTCTTTGATCGAGGATTAAAATTCTTTTCTGATCCTACCGTCTTCTTGAGATAATAGAATTTGAATTAGGGTGTAGGTATTTAAATTCTTTTTAAATCACATGTAGGCCTACGTGTACCGTGTTACGTTTCCCTAAAACCCAAATCTGTACAGGTGTAATGGTTAAAGCGTATTGATAATATATATGTCATTTCTAGTCTACGCTATTCATTTATGTAAATTGAATAAAAGGATTAACTTTTTCCACTCTGTAAGGCGTTCGTGTAAAACATAAAGCATTAAAGTCGTTGTAAGTATGTAGATAAAACTCACCCGTCGTCGTCCAAAACGGAGACGTTAGTAAATGATATAGTAGCCAGTTCATTACTTCCTGCGGGTCCAATTTTAAATGTTACTCTTTTCCCAAATGTTCACAGTTTTCAATTTCAAAATCACATTTTCTCATATTTGGCAATAGTTTTATTCCTTGGGCCCTTTCATGCTTTAAAATTGGCACGGTTGGTATTTTAAAAATTTGTTGGCGCACTTAACATAGAGATCACCTAAAAGTTGTATATAACACTATTTTACGTAATTGTGTTTCAGTTTTCTAACCACGCCATGGCTAACAAAACGTTTCACACTTAGTTGAAAGAAATGTGACATTAAAACTTTTAAATTAGAAATAGTCTTATCAGGTTGAGAGAGTAGTTGTCAACAAAGAAGATGATGACGTTCCTGTTATGTTGTTGAAACGGTACATCAAAATTTGAATACACACTTCTGGAAGCATACTCAAAGTAATTCAGGCTTCCTTATTTGCCATGTATTATACTGGAATTTTCAAAGTTTTAAAAACAGTGAGGATTGGCGGCTTATCCAGTCATCTCTAATAACAGCTTTTCCTGTTATCTATACAAGCACCCAATAAAATTGTACTTGCTGCTTATATTTTCGACCGACAAATTGTCCACCCCTCAGTGTGTACAATTATAAGAAGATCCCTATATTGCCAAATTAGAATATTGCAACAATACATATATTTGCATATTTGCCCAGGGCGGTATGTTTAATATGTTATTAGCATAGACAGTATAAGGAACAGTTTTATACAGTTTTGTGCAAGAAAATGCAGGCTGGAGCCTGTCGAAAAACATACACTTTCCGCCGCGTAAGATAGAGCGTGTGGGTGTTTGTGTGTGTGAGCCAGCTGTGACCTGTTTTGAACGACGCGATGGGGTGATGCTACGAATTGTTTGTTCCAATTATTCAGGTCTTAACAGGATTATAATAAACTATTTACGTGTGTTAAACCTGTAAGCATAGATTTACGCCAATTATAAAAACACCATTGCATTAATGAATTCTCAACGAATGCAGTGATGTAAAATTTATTTCCAGAGGTGCAAGAATAATGATGCTATTTAATTAATATTAATTACTAGTATAATTACAGAGTAATTAATATGTGTTGTATATGTGAGTGACCAGAGAAAAATTACGCAAACAATGAGATCGCTCATGTGACGAATATGGTCATAAGTTCGCGATAATTAACCAAAAAGTGAGTGTAATAAAAAGGACGCTCTAGAGCGAACTGACCATCTCTAACCTGTCGAAAGCAGGAATGTTCCTGTCAAATCGCCATCAGTATAAATACCACTGGAAACTTTGGGCGATCAGACACTCAGACTCAACAAATCTACAGGACGTTACGCTGCCCGTTTGCCGATCGACTTCTGGACACACACGCACACTACCACACTCACACCAAGACGTAGGAAGGAATTCTGAAGCATCACCAACAACATTAAGAGACAACGACCACAGCACCATCATCAACATCATCACCATCATCATCATCATCATACTCTCAGCATTTTGGACACACACACACACACACGCAACGGTAACAACAGTATGCAGGTGATAAAAAACAATTATAGTAATTTTAGTGTGAAAGAGCTCTTAAAAGAAATGAACTATAAACATTAAAGCATTAAAGTTAGTAAGTTTAAATATTAAGAAATAATAGAAGTTATTTTAATAACAAAATTTAGAAAAGAAATATCAATCTTTTGTCGTATTTTTTCCGGTGTGTCAGCATAAATCAATTAATAGATTGAAAGTAAGTCTAACATCATATGTATTTGTTTATAGCAACAATAAATCATTCTTGAAACTTAATCTTATTTTGTTTGTAACTGAGTTGCTATCAGTATTTAAAAGTTGAGTTAATTTCAGACACACAGAAATAAAAAGAATTTAAATAACTTGTTTAACATGTTTGTTTAGTCAATAAGATTATATGGGTGTTTATTTGTGTGGTATGTTATGAATAGCATTGCAGGTTACAGTATATGTGTAAAACTTGTAAAGGTAAATATTTATGTGTCTAATGTTTGAAATTTTAATATTGAAATACTTTTTTCTGTTAATTAATAAATCTTAGAATGATTATTTGAAACGATTTTAAATAATTTATTTCATGTCGAAAACATCTCACTCCTCTTTAAAATGTATTTAATTATTGTGCAACCACATATACTTGACGCAACGAGAAACAAAATCCTGCGACCTGGCCGGTGTAATACATAAGTTATTTAGTTGCGTTGAGTACATGGTAATATATTTGTATAATTGTTGTAACGTTGCAATTTATTTTCTATTAAACTTGTAATTAGTCTTTCCATTTTTCATTATATTCTAGAATATTTACTTTTACAACATGTATGCTCGCCAAACACACATTTTTGAAAGAAAGTTTGTTCCAGTCCACAAACCTTTACAGCCAGCGTCAGTTACCTTAATTGATTTATTTCTCAATATCTTCTTAAACTTCTCAGCTAGTGCCCTAATTGACTGTTCATCTTATTGAAAAGTTGTAACTACTTGCTTCTCTGACTATAATAACACACATAATTTCTCATACTTGTTTGTGTTTTACTAACGCTATTGACACAAAGAATAAGATCCCCATATGGTTTAAAACGTTTATTGTGAATTCAGGCAGTACAGAGAGAGAATCGAGATATACCGGAAAGGGGAAGCAGCGGTCAGCGGCAGAAAATAACAGGACTATACTAAATTGGCGACAGTTTGGAAATTCCTAACTAACTGACAGTTCTCAAAATAACCTAAACAAACGGCCAAAAGACACTTACCCCCTCCCGCTCAAACCCTTCTATGGTAACAACTTCAAGGAAAGCAAGGCATAAAACGTACTCCGTAGCTAAATCAAGATCAGTAAATTTTGAATATTACGGGATTACAGAACGAAACGTGAGCAATATGAAAAATCACAAACACGGATGTACCCAAAAGCCTTCAACCTTCAACCTTCAACCTTCAACCTTCAACCTTGAAAGCCTTTACATGATTACATGGGAACACACGTCTCTTTCACTTTCTGAGATAGAACAGAGATTTCTAGCTTTATCATCTATAAACGTCTTATCTTATCACAGTCTTTTAGAAAAAATTAGTGGTAGTTTATTAAAATTTTTAAATTATTTTAATAAAGTTAATTAGGTAAAGTTTGCATTAATTAGTTGTATGTTTTTATTTTAATTCAAATTACTTTTAGGATTTTGATGAACGAATAAACTTTTACTGAACTATATATTCTAAATCTAGAGGATCAGCTTATTTACCATTAAAACCTTATACAATCATGTGAACATTTAAGAAAAATATCGTTCTTTTAAAAATACAGTACAATAAAATATTCTCAAAAGACTTATTTATTTCATATTAAATGCTATGTGATTTTTAAATTAAAAATCGTTATAAGGTATTGATTCTTTATAACGATTCTTTATTTATAATTCTTTATTAGTTACTTTAATAAAGTTTGTTTGTGTCTCAGAATTAAAAAATATCAATGTGTTTCAACTCTGACAGTGAAATATGTAGTCTAAGAGGTAAACATGACCGACTTAAAGTTATGCATGTGAAATATAGGTCGTGACGTTAGCTTGCTGACCGACAGACACAATGTGCTCGGCGACTCATAGTAAACATATGTCAAACTCAGAAGCAGAAAAACATCTAGCCACGATAATGATACAACGGGATAATGATACAACTGGATAATGATACAAACTACGTTTACTGCTGCAGCTGTGTTTGTGTGTAACAAATTTTATTATATCGAATAGTTAACGGACATAGTCTGTTGTAGACTTTAGTTACAACTGACAAATCTTGCAATAATGATACAACTGGATAATGATACAAACTACGTTTACTGCTGCAGCTGTGTTTGTGTGTAACAAATTTTATTATATCGAACAGTTAACGGACATAGTCTGTTGTAGACTTTAGTTACAACTGACAAATCTTGCTAAGAGAAAATATTGATGACTAGAATTAATAAATTGAAGATTGGCGGTCTCAAAATAAATCTTCTTGCATTTTCAAAGATTTACTCGATTTTTGCTGAAGTTTTTGATTTGTAACTGTAAACTACCATTGTGACAATTATTGACCGATTAATGCACACAAGCGAGTGATTCGTTTGCACTGGGAAGAATGAAGCAAATTTTATTAGAGAATACTTCATATCTCACTAGTTTATTGTTACAAATTAACAAAAATATGAACAATGCTGTTTATAACCACATTACACATACAGTAATTTAATTTTGGAAATAATTCTAAAGCCTTTTCCTTTATTGGAACTCATCCATATCATTTGAACTGTTTACTAAACCAAGCGAAATGATATTTGTATTGCAAATTAGCTTTAGAGTGTTAATGTCAGTGGATGAACTAATGTTTCAGTTACCTACCTCAGAAGTGCACCAGTCAGTTATGGTTTTCATCACTCATAATAAGGCTGTTGAGACGGTGTTAACAAATTTAAATCTTTACATGTTATGAGGATTAATAAAAAAACTCAACAGAAACACCATTCCAAATAAACAAATTGTGTCGCTGTATGAGGGCAGCTACAGAGTGAGCTAAAATTTATCAATAAAACTGATAAAACAAACTGCTGTCTCACTGCTTTATTATTTGAGATAATGATACGTGCTTTCTTTAGAAAGATTACTTAGAAAATTTGGTAATTTAGACGTTTTACAACACACATTTCAACAAAACATGTTTTCTGAATATAGCCAAATCTCTTATGTATGTCACATAAAGTAATTAGCGACATATAAATGTTCATGCATGAGTGATGGTAATAAGAGTAACGATGAAAATCGATGTTCCATGATATCTATATGGAATTTCCAGCTGATTGTATCTAGCAAGAGGCAATAAGTCGTACTTTTTTCTGTACTTACAGGTCAAGATTATGTTTTAAGGGTAGCACGATGTGACCTATATTCAGTTGGAAGTACCGTACCTTTAACCCACGTACACAGAAAATGTATTTTGCTAAATGCTGTTTGTCAAAGATGTGTATTTTGCTGTGTTAAATTACAAATTTATCTCGACTTAGATTACTAGTTATATATGTTAATCTATATACAAATATGTGAGAAATTCATTTATTTGAAGACAGTAGGTAATAGAGAATACACAGGCAATCAAGACAATATATTAAGATTCAATCAGTAGAAGGACCAAAAATTAGGACAAATATGTATTAACAAAATTGCATAAAAAAGATACATTGATATTACTGCATTCCTTATGCAAAAAGAAAATATTTGAAGTGATCAAATTAAAATTAATGCACAAAATTTTTAAATAGTTTTCATTTTAAACTTTTATATTTTTACCAACAAAACATTAGTGTAAGGTAATAAATATAACGTAGTAGTCACGAAAAGCTTGAGCAGTAGGTAGTTGTAATGACGGGAAACGGTGGCCGGAAACAAATTTGTGGTACTTATTGATGATAAACCGTATCGGAAGTCTATAAACTCTGTGTAAAAAATGAAGTTTAAAGGTGAATTAATTCATACTAAGGACAAGAGATCGACGCTTGGTTCTATGTTTTACAGCCTGATTTTACAAACTCTGTAAGGTGTTGAAGAAACTATAAGAGTTATTAAGCATTTACTATAAAGTTGTAGTTGGTTGCACTATTCAATAACGTACTCGGCATGCTCACGATGCTGCCAAGCATTTTTAAAGCTAATAAACTACCTTTAAAATACAATTGATATTATAGATAAACATGATGGTAAAAAATCTTTTAAATATCATTTTATAGATAAACACGATTTTCAAAACATTTTTAATGCATTTAAAACATAAATATCCGGTTCAATATAATTTTTACTTCTAGCAACAACAATACAAATTCCTAACATCTCCACGTGAGGTAGCTGAAATGTAAACTATTCGAACGGAGTTTACGCACCTTCGTATTAGATTAGGTTAGCTCGTATTTATTTTCGTATTTACGACAGTAAATAGTTCCTAATAACTTGGTTGATTCCTGTCTTGACGTATTCAAATCACGTTCTATCTAACTAGGTTAATGAAATCTATGTTGAAAGATTTTTATCAATTGATTTAGCAAATACAAAAAACCCGTTAACTGGATAAGGTTAAGTTACTTAACCTTTGGTTTTCTGTACTTTGATAATGGATGTGATGGTTTGTTCTCGCTCTATGTCAAGAGAGTTATTTGAAATACTCCGTGATCGAAGGAAGCGTTGCAGTCTGCAGTTATGTTTGTATCAGCTGACAGATTTCTATGATATTGGCTGTATTTGTAACAAAACCTACAAGCACACGTACATAATTATTTTCTAAGCGATATGTCGTTGAAATCAATTACAGAACGGGCGGCCTCTGTAGAGGTACCGAGTTAGCACTACCTCCAGAAATTCTGAGATAAAAAAAAATTATAGAAAACATTTTGGTTATACGATAGGAAATGTACTCAATTTATTTCCTATATGTAATGCTATTAAACCGACCGTACTGAGTTGATTTTAAACTGCCATTGCCCGCTTTGAATGTCGTAGTTTTATATTCAGAGTGAGGTCGCTCGAGTCTAGGTTTCCGTGCTAATCCACTGCAAAGTATTAGGGAGTCTCGTGACTAGTCTGAGAAGGCTAAGGGGTATGCCGCAGCTATTTGAGCGAGTGAGACGCCAGAAGAGTAAGTTAGATAAACTTAGGTAGCATATGACGGGCTACCTACATGCTGCCAACATTGCAGTATGGTTTCGTTTGTCAGTAGCCAGTTAAAGTTTATTTAAGTGTGTCCTTTGCGTATAGTGTTACACAGTCAGTTGTTAGCGACTTAAAGGTTTCTTTATTTGAATTATATACTTATAATTAATGAGACCTAATAATATTTTAATAAATATCTAAAGTTGTTCTTGCTTGAGCCTTAATTTTTTATGCACCACCAAATTTTTGGTTACTACATTTGTCATTAGCAGAGCACACACCTTTATTTTTAGCTGTCTTAAATCTGAGATGATTGATGATTTAAAAAGACTTACTTCGTGTTCATTTTGTTTAGATTAAAGTGACTAGTTTTTCTTTCTAGTGCATATATTTAAGTTAACTTAAATAAGATAAGTTTAAACAATTATCAACTTTTATTGTATATCTGCAGATTTTATTGCAATCTGGAGATAACAATCTGGAGATTAGTGTCTCATTCTAAAGAAAGACTAGTTTAGAAGTTAACTTGTCGATCTACATTCTGTTTATAATTTATTCTTCACTCGTGTGTATACTAATTTATGTTTTGTTTACCACCCAAATCTTTTTTTTGTGTTCTTCTTTCTCTTAAATATTTTTCATCCTGTCAATCGTCTTCAAAATTCAACTATTCGGTCTTCATCATTATTTGTATTATTTTTAAATTTTCTCTTGTCTTCAGGAGTTTTCCATACAGAAGACATAACCAAGGTTGTGATGTATTTCATTGTAGTGTCTGTCTTTAGGTTTTTCTGACTCTAATTATTGTACTACTGATAAAATTAAATTTATTAATTTTGAATCTGCGTCAATTTATTTTACTGCGTCTATTAAATTACTGTGTACTAATTAGACTTTCCAGTTTTCTTGTTCACTATTCGAACTACTTGTTATCTATTACACATATAGCAAACTTCATGCCTGTATTGAGTTTCAAGTTTTGTTCTCAATTTGATGATAGTTTTAGTTAATATTTGTAGCTACCAAATGAAATGAACGAGGAGCAATTTATAGAAATCCTTTACTGTAATTTGCTTATCAATAATAATTTAATCGACAAAAGATTTATTTATGTTGTTACTGTTATTTAAATTATGAATGAATGATTTGCATAGTGACAGTTACAGTGACAGTTAACCATATATACAACATTATAAAGCAGAAATAACCAGAGATAAGACTATGCAAGATTATATTAAGTAATGGCTTACAAATTAATAATTTGTAATTTATAATTACATGTAATTTTTAATTTGTTGTCATTTTATCGGTGGTTATATTAATGTTCTATTTACTGCTCTACAAGAATAACAGCCTGGTTTGATACAATGTACACACCTACGGGTGTGTCTGTTGAGTGTCAGTTACAGCAAACATCAACGTAGTATACGCCCCACAGCGTATACGACGTACTCTTTAATGTGTATAGAAAAAATATCTTTCCTCTTATATCTGAGTATCAACTAAGGGGACCAAAACATAAATATATAATTTAGCACACACACACACAAACAAATATATATTCCTCTCACATATTTGCTTGGGTATCGCAATTTAATTCTCATATATCTAATTACTATAAAAATTAAAGACATTTTTAATATGTATATGTGTATGTAAACGCCCTAATTCGAAAAACAGCATAGAATTCAAACACCATGTGTTGAAACAAATCTGTAAAACATATCCTGTTTCTAAGTATAAAATAGGGCATAACATTATTGTACATGATAACAAACACGTGCAGTTTTCTGGTGTGTAAAGATTGTTTGAATTTTAAAGAAAAATACTATATCGGTATACTATCGTTTGTACCTGAAGTGAATGTCATAACAGTTATCTGAAGTGAAGTTGGCTTTTCATAACAGTTAGAAGAAACTGCCAACAAAGAAGTTAACAATTTTTTCAGTGTGAAGTAGGCTTCACACATTTTTTTGCGTACCTGTTCCTTTATATTAATTCATAATTTCTTTATATTACAGTTGTGTCAATGCAAACAAATGTATAGTTCAGTTAATATGTAACATAGTATATGATATTAGAGTAAATTGTTAACATATTACATAACATAAATGTTATGATACTGAAGATGTCAAATATTCCCACGTAAAGGAAACGTACAAGGTACTCTAAAGTGCTTTTATATAAACAGTACATTGTCTAGCAAATATTGTCACTTTAAAAACAGAAACAAAGAATTTTGTAAATTAATTTATTTTGACCTTAGCTGTTAATAATGTAATGTCTGAAATTAGAGGCAGACCACAAGTAAAATGTTTACAGATACAGTGTTGGACGAAAATGGCATACAGTTAACTTTATGTCATAGAAGTAGCGCTGATTGCTCGAACAGGGAGAGATCTTAAGGAAAACTGTATTTTTTTGGAGAGAGAGAGAGAGAGAGAGAGAGAGAGAGAGAGAAAGTAGGAGACGAACAATGACAAAGTTTTTACTTACAAAGACGGGAAAATCACAGAAACTGTATAAAAACCTCACAGTTAAAAAATAATATGTTTATAACTTATTAGCCAAAGAATATTAACGATAATTGTGTTAAAGAGAAAGGATGCTATAAAATCTTAAAGAAAGGCGAAGAATCAGGTGCTATGACCGTTTGGCTACAAAAATGTGTTGTACAATAAGTAGGCCTATAGATTATGAAATGTCCCAATAATACGCAGTGACGATTTCAGAATATGAACACCAAAAAATTTGTGGATTTTGGCTTGAAAGAAAAAAAATCGTAAATTCACGCTGTTTATCAGCAAGTTAGGGATGAGAAAGTGTGCCCACGGGGTAGCTCAGGCTTCGAGCTCAGTTCCGTTGTAACGTTAGAGAGAGCGCAAATTTGACATTCACCTTACTGGACGACTGGCCGTAGTGCACCTACACAAAATTAAGTCGTGCCGTGAATTAATGTTGCTACGACGGTCTAAATTATCGTCGTATGGTACAGTGGAAAACAAAATTCAAGGCACCAATGAAGTCACTAAAAACAGCTTTAATTATGACAATTGACAATTTGTAATCAAAAGAAAGTTTCTTACAACAATTCAAGTAAAAATATTCCACACGCAATAATAATGTCAACTATAAAGAATTCCACACTAATAACAACACTTCGTTACAGTACTTCTACAAACACTCGATCCGTGCTAGGGAAACTCGCTCACGTAACTGAACTGATAACGCACCTGCTATGAATTTTTATAGGTAGTGCAGAGGTCCTGTATAGCTTTCCCTTCTTACTGCACGCCGGCTTAATGCGTATCTCAATTCCTTGAACACACTAGAACACCTACTTATGAACGGCCTTAACTGAGGCAACACCTGCCAGAGTCGACGGGGAAGTGGATAATGCTCTGGGCTGTTCCATAGGCTTATCCTTACAATATTTTAAAGAGAGGCTCCAAAATTGGATAATTTTAATGGGCATAGAAAGTGTGCGAGTGGACGTCCGAGGCAACAGAAACTTAAGAAACCAGTGACACGGACATCTGTAAATAATATAAAAGAAAACATTTTAAAAAACGATGCTTGGCAATGTATACTTTCAACAAAAAAATAGAAACCGTGTGACAAAACTTTACAACTTTCTGACTGATAGAATTTGTCAGCGTATTTCTGATGGTTTCTGTCGAAAAGATCAACCATTACTGAAAAAACGTCTGGATTTACTCAAGGATAATAATTTATTCTATGGAAGTACGAGATTCATCATCACTGCTAGAGGTTTAAACACGGATTGGTTTACATACAAAACAATACAAAACAAGTGAACATAAGCTGTTGTTCGGAATAGTAAATACGCTTGGCGTTGTAGGTGTTTAAGATAAATAAGGAAAGAAAACGTATGACGAGATGGTTTGCTCAACTAAATTTAGATAAATAACTGCTACGCTATTATAAAAGGATAAATAGTGATTCAAAATAAGGCAGCAAAAATGTTGTAAAACACTTGACGGCCAAACAACGGGAAAATCTTCCTTTCGCGATAAATCGAGAGCCAATCGTTTCTAAAGCTATGTTTATATAAACGTTTCCGATTTTATTTTATGAGATAAATCTACACTTGAAGTATGAAGTATGGCAGACATTTCCTTAAACTTTAAGTTTAATTCCTAACTTGCACTCCATAAACAATACATAGGATTACGCGAGAATATGCAAGTGATTTATGTACGCCTATTTTTACAAGAATTTCTCAATTATTCAGACTTTCCGGTAACAGAGATTTTATTTTCCAAGCGTATGTCTGTAAGAGTTTCGTAAAACATCCCTTATTATTTACAGATGTCCGTGTCACTCGTTTCTTAAGTTTCTATTGCCTCGGACGTCCACTCGCACACTTTCTATAACCATTAAAATTATCCAATTTTGGAGCCTCTCTTTAAAATATTGTAACGATAAACCTATGGAACAGCCCAGAGCATTCTCCACTCCCCCGTCAGTCTGGCAGGTGCTGCCTCAGTTAAGGCCGTTCATAAGTAGGTGTTCTAGTGTGTTCAAGAACTTGAGATACGCATTAAGCCGGCGTGCAGTAAGAAGGGAAAGCTATACAGGACCTCTGCACTACCTATAAAAATTCATAGCAGCTGCGTTATCAGTTCAGTTACGTGAGCGAGTTTCCCTAGCACGGATCGAGTGTTTGTAGAAGTACTGTAACGAAGTGTTGTTATTAGTGTGGAATTCTTTATAGTTGACATTATTATTGCGTGTGGACAATTTTCACTTGAATTGTTGTAAGAAACTTTCTTTTGATTACAAATTGTCAATTGTCATAATTAAAGCTGTTTTTAGTGACTTCATTGGTGCCTTGTATTTTGTTTTCCACTGTACCATATTTAAATGTAATAGTCATTGTCGTCTTCATCGTCGTCATAATGGAATACTATTACTATTACTACTACTACTACTACTATTACTACTACTACTACTACTATTACTACTACTACTACTACTACTACTACCACTAACAACAACAACAACAACAACAACAACAACAATAATAATAATACATAGAAGAAGAAGAAGAAGAAGAAGAAGAAGAAGAAGAAGAAGAAGAAGAAGAAGAAGAAGAAGAAGAAGAAGAAGAAGAAGAAGAAGAAGAAGAAGAAGAAGAAGAAGAAGAAGAAGAAAATGGCTGCTTTTTTAATAAATGAGGGAAAGGTATAATCAGATTCAGACCTATTTAATAAGCGAAGGCACTCTCTAACACCAGAGCAGTTATGATGACCAAACATCTTTTACAAGTTGTTAGGCTGTAGTACAATATTAACATTTGTTAACACACCAGACGTTTCGCCCGGGGCCGTACCCACCGCAGTGGAGCGGGAAATAGGTATCGATGCTCTCTAAAGAACTCAATTAAATGTTGTTCTGTATACAACTTCCTAATTTTGTTTCAAGATGGGGTTTAATTTTTCTCCATTAAATAAAATAAATTTACTTCCAATTAAATCAGATAATTTTACAGCAGAACACTCAAAAAGCCTGTTGTAATTTAAATTAATATTTATTTATTAACATGAACTATAGAGTGCGAAATACGTTTTTCCTAACTTACTTCAACAATTACTTTCCACCCATTAAGTATTTCTTATGTTTAAAGGCTTACATGAAATATTTCCCCATTTTTAAATAAGATAAACGCTTACGTCAGTCATCCTGGCATCATGGAGAATGAAACAAACCAAAGAATCTTAGACTATTTGAATACAAATAAATTTTACTCTCTCTGCTATGGATAGCACAGTCTATAATAAACATATTTAGTAATTATTTTACTCGTTATTCACTAACAAAATAAAAAAAAAATTTTGATATATGCCTACATATTTTAGTTTTCAGTGCGTGTGAATGCATTTAATATTTTAAACTTGGCTAATACCCAGCACACCTAATTTAGTATAATATACAGGACAGTCACATAAAGTCACCATATGTCAGCATATATACCGTAATTCTTTATAAACTGCAGGTTCAAGGCACAAATTATAATTTACGGTACATGCAGCTTTTAAACTGTAACAGTGCATTTAAAATTAATAAAAGTGTCTACTTTAATATAAAAATTAATGACTGTAATACTATTTTGCTACACTAAAAATTACAATTTCATAATACGTTAATTAATTATTGTAATTTCTGTTTAAATTATAAACTTTTGTTGTAAGTTACAGAGAATATTCTAATTTTTTTGTAACTAGGCTTATAGGTGTAACCATGGGAGGTGTCAGTTAGTTATTGCTACTGCTGTTTAAAAAACCTGTTTTTCGCAGCTTGAATTACGTTAAATGTAGTAAACTACTAATTTTAAAATAAATTTTACTATGTTGATACAATTTTTTTATAATAAAGCAGAAAAATACAATATTTTTTGAGTTATCAGTCATGAAAGTAGGACGTCCTCCTTTGATCCTGTTCATAATTAGAGAAGCACCTTCGAAGCGTACGAAAATTTTTTCTCATACTCTTTCATTGTGACATTACCTTTTATAACTTTTAACACAAGTCTACATACATCTAACAAGTTTATGAGCTTAAGCTATGTTTAGTTACAATACCAATATTACTAACAGGGCCTAAATTTTATACCGTAATTTGTTTACATGAACCTAAAACACATCTGAAAAGTTGATAACTTTTATGAATAACAGGGTGTATCATAAATTGTTTATAAAAATAAATACTTAAATAGAGTTTGAACATTTTCCTTTTACTTTCCTCTAATGTTCTACTACGTTAGTTTAAACCATATCAGTTTAAACTTTTAAATTATATGTACACGTAGTAATAGTAATATTTTAGCTACACACAATTTATACTAATAACGGAAGTAATCCGCAGCTTTATGTACATCCACATACCCCCCCTATGACGTAAATCGCTAGGTAAATATTTATAAAACTGCAAGCAATATATTCTCTCTGATAAGTTGTGTGTAAGAACTGTCTCATATTAATATCTTATACAGCAAACGTCACAAATTTATCTTAAATTGTTCTACTTTTAAAATAGCCTACTAACTACAGTAAATTCCTACTCATTTTATCTTAAACCAACACTGTATAATAACAAGTATGTATTTACCACTGATGTAATATAAATTATGTATATATTAGCCTATACAAACCATTTATTACATATTACTTACTAGCCAAAATGACATGATTTTCTAGAGCTTTAAGATATTCCCTGTTGCGGGATTTCTTGAAACAGTTACTTCCCGTTGTATGTTGTGGGTCTAAACGTATTTGTTTAATACACGATTGTTATACATAAATCGTGTATTTTTCAACAAATATAAAAACGTTTGACTACGGGTTCTTGTTATATTATTATTGTGTGTTACACAAGGGCTGTTGACTAAATAACCATTTAATTTCTTCTTATTTTATTAATAAAAGAAAACAATTATTTACTTTACTTTTTGGCTTAGGTTTGATATCTAGCCATTCTTTAAAATATAAACTCGTCTACTGACATTGAATAATTGAATAATACGTGTATAATTGAATAATACGTTTTACCTCGTATGTTCTGTGTAGAAAAATATAAAACAAAATAGTGTTATCATGTGTTTCCATGTTCTTTTTCAGTCCTAACAAAGCCGTTATACAACTTTTGAAACCCGCGTTACGTTAAAAACAACATAACATTACATCATTTCTTCATTGATATAACAATTTGTCACATTAATGTATTTTGTCTGCTAAACTCATCTAAGTGACCAAAGTTGAAACACTAGAGAATAAAATGTAACGAATTGAAACAGCGTGTAGTCCTCTTACAGACCTTTTGAGTACCTAATCGCTATGCTTGTTGACAGTATTAAAAAAATAAAACAAACTGCTATCCAAGCACGATTGTTACACTCCTACGACTTCAGAATATCTAAGTGTTAATAATAACACCAAAATAGGCAATAAACAAGTAGGTTCGAAACAGAAAACGGAAGTTTTTCTTCTTTAGTACGTTACACAATACCTTTTACAATTAACCAATATACAACATAATTCTGTATGATTACAACAGACTGTTATAAAGTTACGATTTTTGAGTAGGATGAATCAATGTCGTTTTAACTATAAACGTCAGTACCCTCAATGGCTAATCCACGAATCTTCAAATACAGGTTTTCACAGACTTTGTAAAAAAAAAGTGTATACAGTGTCTGAAATAAGCGTTCGGTTTATAGAAATTTCAGGAATTAAAAAAATTAATTTTATTGTTTTGGCTTGCTCATATATATCACACATATTGTGTCATTGCAATCAAATCTACTCACATCACTTTGACAATAAGAAAAACTGTCGTCACGTTACAGTTACCAGCTGTACAATTTCAGTAAATTTTGAGATAATATTTTTAAGACGTAAATTGTGCCTACATAACAGAAACGTTGCTGTAATTAATCTTAAATTTTAATCACATGATCAGGGTGACTGAGAGAAGAACCCAAGTATTATTGGAAAGTAAGGGAATTATGTAGTGCAGTATTTTTAAACCAATAGGACATTCGGAAACAAACAACAGGGTTGTAGCACAGCATTAAATAGATAACTATTGTTATAGTGTTGTAGTCGCTCAGATTTAAAACGTTCCGTACTTTGACGAATGAACTGTTCTGTCTCCAACGTCAACAAAACAGTGATAAAAAATGTAATCGAAACACACGATATAAGGTACAGAAATGAGATCATCGTCTAGGACAAAACTTACGCAGAATAATAAAGATATTTAAAAACTAGTTTTTATCTTAAATGAATTGTTGCTGCTACTAGACTGCTTCCCCCCCTCAAGACGTGGTCATAGATCACACATTTACTTATTATGTTTGCTGAGTACACTTTATAAATTTTTCTAGTAAAATTATAAATTATTTAATATAATTTTTAAAACTTCCTCTGTGAGTGAAGTGCCACAACAAGAATAACTCGCTAGTTTAATTATATATTACGGGTGCTTTGCCTTCCACCTAATGTAAGTTGTTTGTATATTTACGGTTTTACCGTTATCACCGTGTTACACGAGAAACCAATGCAGTTTGATCACATGCAAGATAACGTCGCTACAGTTTGCTGTATACTGTACCACGCGGATTACACTTTACGACCATGATCTGAACACTGGCGATAACTGCTTCCACTACCTATTTAATTTTATTGCTATGTTGTTACCACACTGGTTTTACATTGCGATGATACAATTTTCAGTACCTTTGGATCAGACTGTTAAATTTGTCGTAATGACTACAAGGCGATATGTATTTATAGATTTTTATCTATTTGCTATTAGCGTCTGTATTTTAGGATACATTATTGGTTTCAAAAAGACGATAGTTACAAGTTACATGGAGTTAAAAATATGTTTACATAAAGGCAACAAAGTTGTAATAAAATAAATACTTGCGTTTTAAAAATGGTAAAATGTCATTGTTTTAAATATTGTTATCTAGTACGTTTCAGCTTCTTTAATGTAATTTTTATATTACTGTAAGGCTTTCGTTGTAATTTATGTGTTTGTTTGTAACACTGTAGGCTGGGATTACTGTATAAGTAAGGTTGGGGTAAGACGTTGTTCTCTGTCTCAGTTGAGCCTCTGAGAATGCGTTATTATACAGTAGTATTGGCGTTATCATAGTTTAGTTACAATATAAATATAATATTGCATGCTATACCGAAATTGTATTGTTATTAACTGTAACCATAAAAACTAACAAGTAAGATTCATGTAGGTTTCATTCTTCCTTTCATATATTCATTCCTATATGTAAAAATCATACACACAATTAATTAATAGGTCCTTTGCACCCTAAAAGCTAGAAGGAGTCTAATACATTGGGTCTGAAATTATTGCAAAAATTAAGTAAATTTTGTCAATTAAGAATTTGAAGATGCTATACATAATGTATACATGATTGGGTCTGCTATAATAAAACATGTAACTCTGAAATATTAAAAAAAAAACAATACAATAGTCTGTCAGCTGTATATTTGTATCTAATTAACAACACAAAATTAACAATCGTCTGCCGCCACAGTCACCGACAAAGAAAAGTCAATATTCTTCATACGGATGTAAAGACTACATAAGTAGAATACCTTTTAGCGTTAGTGCTTTTGTCATATGACATCTTTGTCACAGTCTCAGTTTCTCCTCTCATCCGTTTCATTTTTACAAAACTTTGGCCAAGGGTTTTGTGAAGTTAAGCAGTTCTCTTTTCCTTGGAAGCCAGAATGTCCATTTACGTTATTAAATTCAACTCACGAGGGAATGGAAAAAAACTCGAAATAACATCTTTCTATACGCTATATGACCGTTCACCAAAAAAACTTTTGTCAATGATCAGTTACTATTATAAACAATTTATTTGCGAATACTTATTTTCTCCTTGATAATGCCGTTTTATATTCAAATGAGGGAATAAAATATGCAAAGTTTCTAATAACTACCATTTGTACATGTTATGAAAAATATATTATTACCATAAGTATCCTACAAAAAATAATTATAATAATACCAATACAGCATATGAAATTAAGCATCTGTATGTGTGTGTGTGTGTGTTTTACGCGTGCCCGCCCGCCTTTACAACTGACTGATGTAAGCTTCCTTTCATTAATAAGAGTCTTTTATTCAGACGCATATGTAATCTCATGGTACATTTTTATTGTATTTAATATGTAATTTAAATATTTCACACCAACTGACGTTTTAACTGTTTCTTAATTTGATAGTTTATAGCTCCTGTTAAAATTCGTATATGTTGTTGTAAATAAAATGAACATTAACTATCATTTCATTGCGTAATTGAACTCAAACTATATAAATTTTCTGGTTATTAATTATAAGCATAACGTTAAAGCATATTACGTAATCGTATAACCCAATCGAAAAAAATAGTGTTTCGGTTGTCCGTGTACAAGATGCGTAAATTTCAATATTAACAAGAATTTTAATAAAATTAATTACTATGTGTTTTGACTACTGTCTACAAGGGGGTCGACTATGTTCTAAAATCACGCTTCTCGAGGGACCAGTATATAACTCATACAAGCTGTTAACTGCTATACAGCAACATTATATTACGGGAGGAGCTGGAACTACAAATCACCTTAGACGTACATGCAAACTAATAACAATGTCAGTCCTAATTAGTCTAGAGTCATATTTTAATAAATAAACGTGTGGTATATATTCTATAATAAAAGACAGGTAGGAAAAATAAATATACTGAAGCAGTGAAACAAAAATGGAAACCAGTATACGTTACTTCTATCACTTCACGGAAACATTACAAAAATTCTATAGTCAAAAAAACCTATGTCAAAATTGGTATAGCTCCTTACTGTATTTGAACACTAAAAACTGATGTCTTTCTACATCGTAAAAGACTAATTAACGCCCATTCTGGTGCTATTCAAATTGATTTCTATTTTTTACAGCCAGCAGTAAAATAAAAATGAACTACACCTTTTTTACTTTTCAGTAAAATGTACTTGTCAGATTATATTTATGCATTAAGGAAACTCCGTTTTACAAAATATAATCTTGTTTATAGTGTCTAAACGTATAAATCGTTTGCCATTTTGAATTTTGTTA
Source organism: Magicicada septendecula (assembly GCA_034769895.1). Classification (NCBI taxonomy): domain Eukaryota; kingdom Metazoa; phylum Arthropoda; class Insecta; order Hemiptera; family Cicadidae; genus Magicicada; species Magicicada septendecula. The sequence goes on along the minus strand of CM068369.1, from coordinate 398,271,426 downwards.
TTATTTGTTTAATTAATTCTTACTTGATGTTGTAGTTGTTAAATATATTGTTAAGAGAACCATACCGAACAATCCAGAACATTCTCCACTCCTCCCGTCCAGTGTGCCAGCTGTTGCGTCAGTCAACAAGAAGATTGTAGTCAGTTCCAAGAACACTTTATATACGCATTCAGCCGCCTCCGGCGTTCAGTTAAGGAGGGAAAGCTGCACTGCACCTGAGGGCAGCGTATATAAAGACACAGCAGTCGAATTGTCAGTTCAATAACGTGAGCGATTTTGGCTAGTGAGGATTGAGTGTTCTCGATGTGAAGTAGTATTGTGTTACTAATTGTGTGAACTCGATTAATAGACATTGTTATTGCGTGTGGACAAATCTAGCTGGAAATATTGTACGAGTTAATTACGAACTGTTTAATTGTGAAAATTAAAGCTCGTGTCTTAATTGGTGTCTTGTATTTTGTTTCCACTGTACCTACGACGACCAAGTAGACCGTCGTAACAGTGGTGTCAGAAGTGGGATAGAACGGTTAACAGTGGACACCTTGAACAAGACGAGTGTAATTCGTAATTAATCGTAAAACAATGGATGCCAGTCAGATGATGGAAGCTTTCCAAACGCTGCTGCGGCATACACAGGAAGAAGCAGAAAGACGACAAAAAGAAGAACGAAGGCAAGAAAGAGAAGAAGCAAAAAAACGACAGGATGAGAAACGCAGACAGGAGGCGGGAGAAGCAGAAAAACGACAAGACGAGAAAGCGGAAGCGAGACAGAAAACCCTTATGCTGGAGACAGAGGAACGACGACGACAGGAGGCAGAGCAACGGAAGCGTGAAAAAGAAGACACCAAACCATTAATACAGGAGCAGAAACAGATCCAAGAACACAGTACCGCAGATTTGGATCTCCTACGAGGTGAATTTAATAATCAAGTTAATAACAAATCAGAGGTACAAGAACCAATGACATTAAAAATAGCTGAAGTAGAAAAATCTGTCTCGAGTGTTGAAGAATTTATGTCTAATAAAATAGCTGAAGTAGAAAAATCAGTCACGAGTGTGGATAAAGCTATGTCAACAAAAATAGAAGATTCGATTATAATATAAAAGAGCAGATTAAAAATGAAGTCGAGCAGTGCCTGAAGTTACAATGAAAACAACTTTGTGAACAGACTGTGCCAATGATAGACAGAAAAAGACGCCGAAAATAAGTTAATAGAGAAAGCCACTTTGCCTGCAGTAGGGACAGTTCATGTCAAAGCTCCATCCTTTGACGGAAGCAGTCACTGGTCAACGTACCTCCGTCAATTTGAAGCTGCTGCATGCGCAAATAATTGGACACGGAAAGACAAGGCAGTCTCACTCGTTCTCGCATTAAAAGGACCCGCGGCAGAACTACTACAGAAAGTGCCACCTGACAGCCAAAACATCCATGCCGAGTTGATAAAAGCTCTAGAATTACGCTACGGTGATAAACATTTGGGAGATGTGTACTATGCTCAGTTGAGAACAAGACGACAACGTCTCGGGGAGAACCTTCAAGAGTTTGAAGCAAGTATCAACAGATTGATTAGATTGGACTATCCTGAAGCAGCAGAAGATTTCCGAATAAGGTTTGCGGTGCAGACATTTATTGATGGCATCGGAGATTGTGAACTTCAGCAAGTGTTACAAATGGCAAGACACCGAAATAGCTCAGAAGCTCTTGTTCACGCCCTAGCGTTTGAAGCTGCAAAGTCAGCGTCCCTCTACATTAATGGGTTTGTGCCATCACATTGCAGTCAAAAGATCCCTGTATCACATTGCCGTTACAATGGGTGCAGAAAAACAATGTTATTGGACAAACAATTCAAAGGTTGAAGAGAGTCCCAACGATTTGAAAAAGACAGAAGACCGAAATGTTACAACTGTGGAAAACGTGGTCGTCTACAGGTAGACTGTTGGGAGAAGAGGATACCGAGAAAAGAGAGTGATCGCACCAATTAGGGAATTAAAGCCCCAGAACAGCACACAGTTTCCAGGTTACATAAGACTAGTGGAAACTTGATTGTTAATGGATTTGCGGAAGGTAAAGAAACATCATTTACAGTTGACACGGGCGCAACAGTGTCCATTGTGCGCCCTGACTTAGTCAGCAACCGCCAGCCTCTAATTAGCTCTTGTACAATACAGACTGTGACTGGAAGCCCCGTCAAGGTGCTAGGAAAGGTAGACGTACGTGTACGCCTGGGTCTTCTCGAGTTTAGCCACGAAATGCTCGTTGCATACATTGTCGATGAAGTGATTCTTGGCACGGACATTAGGAATGCCTACGGATTCGTTGTGGACTTGGGAGAGAATGTCCTGGAGGTTGGCCAAGAGAAGATAACGCTTTGCATAGCTAAAATGATAAGGTCTGCCAACCATTCAATCAAGCAAGTGGCATTGGTTGAAGGAGAAGTCAACAGGTCTGGTCAAGAGGAAACGTTCCTATTCCAGGCGGAAATGGAGGAAGAAGTAGCAGAGGAAGTAAGAATACATGAAACGGCAAAAGAAGTGACTGGAAAGCCAACTATGGGTGTCAAGAAAAGCCCCATGTTTGTTCTGAGTTAATAGAAGCGCCCGGGGGAGGCGTTGCTGAAGATGAATTTACGCACGAGGTTGTTGACGAGAACCAGTCAGACTTGGATCAGCCAGTAGTGCTAAGGTCATCAATACATGACGCAACGAGAGTGATTCCAGCAAAACTAGCTGTTGAGCGGAAGACTCGTATTCCTGGGAACTTGATGTTCGGATCACACGAGACCGAATTCGATGGACGGGAGAATTATCTTTCACAAGGACGTCCACCTAGATCGCCTGGCTAAATATTATTTCAGAGACGGTTTGCCATTTCGGGACGAACAGGCTTAAGGAGGGGGATTGTTACGAGAAGAATACCAAACAATCCAGAAGCTACGACGATCAAGTAGACCGTCGTAACAGCATTCTAATTATATTCACAATCCCAATTACTGCGACGGTTTTGAATTTATAAATTTTTCTTCTGCTTGTAAGTAAACCAATGATTTTTTTCAAAGCGCTGTTAAAAAATATATAAACATATACAATAAACACCATAAACATCATAATGTGCATTAAGTTATCTAATAGAAAAAAAATTAATATAAAACTTTCCTTTAGGTAACAGTCAAGTTCCGATAATTCAATCTGTAAAAAAGCAACTTTTTGTTTAACACAATTATTGGGGAAGTACGATTCACATTACTTTACTTTGATTCATATTAAGCAACAGAAAAGTAAGTATATATAGTGACTTCAACTTCTTAATAATGTAAAAATTTGTTAATTTATTTCTTTTTTTGTAAGCCTTTCTCAGCGTGGGGCATTGATTCAATACACTACATTCAAAGTTCGTTTTCAACTAATGTAATTGTTGTTACCAATCTAAACTTAACTACTGTGACCAAACGAATATATAATAGACAAAATAGAAGGACATTTTTAAATACCGCCCGAACAAACATAATACAGTTAGGTTTCCCAGTTAAATTTTTCTAATCTGTTTTCCTTCGTATGCCACACGTGACTGACAGTTCGTTCAGTTGTCTTTGTAAATTTTCTGTCGCGCATGTTGATTTAAATTATTTTATTTACAGCAGTAGAACTTTTTGTCTGTGTTTAATTGTTGTAGTTTGCTTGATAAAAAATCAAAATTTCACTTACCATAATTTTTAATATCGGTATGGAGAACCATACATGACTTCCATATTCTAAGATTTATATTTAAAATCATTTTCGAAATGAAATATTACCATAGAGACTACTTCTTTCTACTTACTGCTTCAGCCTTAACCACAGTACTGTGGTCACTAACGTATACCACCTCACGTTATCGCACTCGATTTTCACTGATGATGGAAGTCGATGGCATTGCCGAAATGTCTGGTTTTGTAGAAAACATTGGACTACGGCCAAATATCCCGGGAAGGAATTTTAACAAAAACTACTTCTTTGTTGCCGATAACGTTGTACACATATATATCAGTGGCGAAGTTACATGGAGGCAATTGAGGCAATGCCTACCCTAAAAAATTCTGTAGAATAAAAATTATAAATACGTATGAACTACATAACGTAAAGATTATACATTGTTACTGCGACTGTCAAATTTATTAAACCGAAACGTGCTTTATTGAGCGACCGCTAGATGGTGACAGGTGAGATTCGGCATAGTTCGTTTAAAGCGAATGAGGCAACCTGAACTTGCCTCAGCGTTTTTTGTATACATCGTATGTAAGCAATGTAGTGGTGTGATGGGGAAGTGTAGGGAGGGGTGATTGTCCCGCGCTGTACACATAGAGCGTTGAGGCATGCCTCACTTCTGTGGTCCAAACAGTTAAGTTAAAGCGCCTGTGTTGTTTCTAAGTGTTTATTTTATGCGGTTATTAAAAGTGTCACTGTTATTCCGCTGAACTAACAGATGATCAAGATTGTTATTTGAATTATTTGTAACATTAAACACATATATATAGAAACTAATAAAGTTTAAAAATTTGAAGTTCAATCAGTTGTATTATTGTGTATGAGTAATACAAGGATTGTTCAATAGACACACGTATAGAGCTGTAAAGCATTTTTTATTCAACGATTTTAAAAGAAGTCTCCAATAACATTAAGACATGAGTTCCACTGTTGCGCTAACCTGTAGATTCCCTGCTAGTAAAATTCTTACGGCTGTTTGTGGAACCATTCGGTTACAGTCTACCTCAGCGTCCGATTTGACCCACCGTCCTTTTAGTGATTCCTTAAAAAAAATTTAAGATAAGATTTTTGCCTACCCATTCATTAACTACTAGCTTCGCCAGTAAGCAAATTGATGTCCATTTTTTCGGCTTGCACGCGTTATGTTGGTGTGGGTTTCGGCACTTTCCATTTAAAAAACGTGCAAACGTAAGAAAATAAACATGAGTGAGGCCAGAAATAACGTGAATTGTGTGTGTGTGTGTGTGTTTGTGTCTTACCTGCCTTTTTATTGCCGTATTAAATGAAAAATATTATATTACATTAAAATGAAAAAAATTTAATTTTATTGCCTGGCAACAAAATTATTTTATTTTTAACAATTACCATTGTTTCAAAAAGTTTAAATAAATTTTCAGGTACTTTACTCTTGTTAAAACGTAAAAGGTTGCAGGTAAACTACCCCTTCCCCTTAACCGATCTTCACCAAAATCGAAAGTCCTTGAGACCTCTACAATTCAGGGATGTATGCAAAAATTATTTGATTCTGTTTGAATTTGCGGCAGTTATCGTTTGCCATAGAAATTACTCTTGATAAAAAACGTTGCAGGTAAACTACCCCTTCCCCTCAACCGATCTTCACCAAAAACAAAAGGTCTTGAGTACTCTGCAAATTAGGGCTGTATGCAGAAAATTATTTGATTCTGTTTGAATTTGCGGCTGTTATCGTTTGCCATATAAAATACCCTTGCTAAAAAAACGTTGTAGGTAAACTACCCCTTTCGCTTAACCGATCTTCACCAAAAACAATAGGTCTTGAGAACTCTACAACTTAGGGCTGTATGCAAATAATCTTTTGATTCTGTTTGAATGTGCGGCTGTTATCGTTTGCCATAGGAAATACCCTTGTTAAAACATAAAACGTTACTGGTAAACTACCCCTTTCCCTTAAGCGATCTTCACCAAAAACAATAGGTCTTGAGAACTCTACAATTCAGGGCTGTATGCGAAACATTATTTGATTCTGTTTGAATTTGCGGCTGTTATCGTTTGCCAAAAAAAAAAATTTCCCTTGATAAAAAATAACCGTTGCAGGTAAATGAATTGAATTTGCGGCAGTTATCGTTTGCCATAGAAAAAAAATCTACAGACACACACACAGACAGACACACACACAGACAGACACACACACAGACACACACACAGACACTTTTCGGAAAACGACTTTTTTTCATGTTTTGAGCGTAGTAGAATCAGAATCTGCAATAATCTCGAACACGATTTTTTTTGCCATCACCATACTTCCATTCCTTAAGGAATATGGAAGTAAAAAACGGCCTAATACTTGCAATTGCCGTTTTTACTTCCATGTTCCTTAAGGAAATGGAAGTATGGTGATGGCAAAAAAAATCGTGTTCGAGATTATTGCAGAATATGATTGTACTACACTGAAAACATGAAAAAAAGTCATTTTTCGAAAAGTGTCTGTGTGTGTGTCTGTGTGTCTGTGTCTGTGTCTGTCTGTGTGTGTGTCTGTGTGTCTGTCTGTAGATTTTTTTTCTATGGCAAACGATAACTGCCGCAAATTCAAACAGAATCAAATAATTTTTTGCATACAGCCCTGATTTGTAGAGTACTCGCGACCTATTGGTGAAGATCGGTTGAGGAAAAGGGGTAGTTTACCTGTAACGGTTTTTTTTTATCAAGGGAAATTTCTTTTTTTTGGCAAACGATAACAGCCGCAAATTCAAACAGAATTAAATAATGTTTCGCATACAGCCCTGAATTATAGAGTTCTCAAAACCTATTTTTTTGGTGAAGATCGGTTAAGGGAAAGGGGTAGTTTACCAGTGACGTTTTATGTTTTAACAAGGGTATTTCCTATGGCAAACGATAACAGCCGCAAATTCAAACAGAATCAAAAGATTATCTGCATACAGCCCTAAATTGTAGAGTTCTCAAGACCTATTGTTTTTGGTGAAGATCGGTTAAGGGAAAGGGGTAGTTTACCAGCAACGTTTTTTTAACAAGGTTATTTTCTATGGCAAACGATAACAGCCGCAAGTTCAAACAGAATCAAATAATTTTTTGCATACAGCCCTGATTTGTAGAGTGCTCAAGACCTGTTGTTTTTGGTGAAGATCGGTTAAGGGGAAGGGGTAGTTTACCAGCAACGTTTTTTTATCAAGCGTATTTTTTATGGCAAACGATAACAGCCGCAAATTCAAACAGAATCAAATAATTTTTTGCATACGTCCCTGCATTGTAGAGGTCTCAAGACCTTTCGTTTTTGGTGAAGATCGGTTAAGAGAAAGGGGTAGTTTACCGGCAACGGTTTTTTATCAAGGGTTAATTTTTTTCTATGGTAAACGATAACAGCCACAAATTCAAACAGAATCAAATGATGTTTTGCATACAGCCCTGTATTGTAGAGTTCTCAATACCTATTGTTGTTGGTGAAGATCGGTTAAGGGAATGGGGTAGTTTACCAGCAACATTTTATGTTTTATAAGGGTATTTTCTATGGCAAACGATAAGAGCCGCAAATTCAAACAGAATCAAATACGTTTTTGCATACAGCCCTGTTTTGTTGAGTACTAAAGATCTATTGATTTTGGTGAAGATCGGTTAAGGGAAACGGGTAGTTTACCGGACACGTTTTTTGTTTTATGAAGGGTATTTTATATGGCAAATGATAACAGCCGCAAATTCAAACAGAATCACAAAATATTTTGCATACAGCCGTGAAATATACAGTTCTCAAGACCTGTTGGTTTTGTTGAAGATCGGTTAAGGGAAAGGGGTAGTTTACCGGCAACGTTTTATTTTTTAACAAGGGTATTTTTTCTATGACGAACGATAACTGCCGTAAATCGAAAGAGAATCAACTAATGTTTAGCATACAGCCCTGAATTGTAGAGTTCTCAAGACCTATTGTTTTTGGTGAAGATCGGTTAATGGAATAGGGTAGTTTACAAGCAACGTTTTATGTTTTATCAAGGGTGTTTTCTATGGCAAACGATAACAGCCGCAAATTCAAACTAAATCAAATAATTGTTTGCATACAGGCCTGAATTATAGAGTACCTAAGACCTGTCGTTTTTGGTAAAGATCGGTTAAGGGAAAGGGGTAGTTTACCAGCAACGGGTTTTTATCAAGGGTAATTTTTTTCTATAGTAAACGATAACAACCGCAAATTCAAGCAGAATCAAATGATGTTTTGCATACAGCCCTGTATTGTAGAGTTCTCAATACGTATTGGTGTTGGTGAAGATCGGTTGAGGGAAAGGGGTAGTTTACCAGCAACATTTTATGTTTTAACAAGGGTAATTTTTTATATGACGAACGATAACTACCGTAAATTCAAGCAGAATCAACTAGGTTTTTGCATACCTTTGTGAACTAAAGAGAACTCAAGGTCTGTTGATTTTGTTAAAGATCGGTTTTGGGAAGGGGTAGTTTATCAGCAACGTTTTATGTTTTAAAAACGGTAATTTTTGTATGACGAACGATAACTGCCGAAAATTCAATGAGAATCAAATAATTTTTTGCACCCCCTGAGTTGTAGAGAGCTCAAGGTCTATTGATTTTGGTGAAGATTGGTTAAGGGAAAGGGGTAGTTTACCTGCAACATTTTATGTTGTAACAAGAGAAATGTTTCCATGACGAACGATAACTGCCGCACATTCAAACAGAATCAAATATTTTTTTGCATGCTTCCCTGAATTGTAGAGGACGGAAGGTCTGTTGATTTTGGAGAAGATCGGTTAAGAGAAAGGGGTAGTTTACCGGAAACATTTTATGTTTTAACAAGAGTAAAGTACTTTATTTTTATAAATAAAGTATCCTGATAAGAAGCTCATAGTAATCCACTGTAGAAACGTAGATGAAATATCTATAAATGAAGAAGTTAGGAGAACGGGGTGGGGGTAATTTTCTATTATTAAAAATTATAGTTGAAGGTGTAGGGGAGAATTTTTTATGTGTACTACGTTATCGGAAACAAAGAAGTAGTTTTTTGTTAAAATTGCTTCCCGGGCTCTTTAGCCGTAGTCCTATGTTTTCTGCAAAACCAGACTTTTCGGCAGTGCCATCGACTCCCATCATCGGTGAAAATCGAGTGCGAAAACGTGAGGTGGTGGTGGTATACGTTAGTGAGCACAGTACTGTGGTTAATGCTGAAGCAATAAGTAGAAAGACGTAGTTTCTATGGAAATATTTCATTTCAAATATGTTTTTAAATGTAAATCTTAAAACATGGAAGTCATGTATGGTTCTCCATACCGATATTTTACCATTTATTATACCTTGCTACTGCAGAAATACGTTTGAAATTCAGATAGACTTTAAGTAAAGATCTATCCAGATGACAATTTAGAATATGGTTGTCTACTAATGTCTGGATTCAGGTTAAATATTTGCTTACTTAAAAAAAATTGCTTTACATCTCGTTTTATACACCCGTCAAATTCTTAGTTTCTTTACGTTGTTTTCTGCCAATAATTTCTGAGAGCTTTCCTGATAAGAGAAAAAGTTCATACAAGGAACGCAAACACATATCTTATACCTATATTTAACAATATGGAGAATAAATGAGGGCGTATGCTGCGAACTATCAATAACAAAGTCATCTAAACCTAAAGATTACAAATGAATTATGAGTAGCTAAACTATGGAGGCCGGAATCTAGGAACAAAATGCAAGACCACGGGCTAGGTGGTGGGTAATTTGAAAGAAAAAGATATCTAAAATTGGGAGAATAAAGCCAAGAAAAGAGAAGAATGGGAAAAAATCAAAATCTTTTGGCCTAAATAGCATGTTTGAAAGCTCTATAATATGAACACGTTGTAGCGGAGATATAAAACTATTGTGACATAAGACTGCATGTAATTATGATATTATTTTACTGATTTAATTGTTTTGTAAGTATTCGATATATCATCATTTAATTGTCATAAGTAGACTAGCGTAGGTGTAAAAGCTTGTATTGGCCCAAGGTAAAAATATTTTGATTTCTTTCTCTTTTTAAAATATAGAGAAGCTAACATTCAGAACTACTGCAGACAAAACGAAGAAATAAACATTTAAGTGAAAAATTTACATGGTCAATAAAAAACTGATATAGAGACATGAATACATAAACATTCGTTGTACTTTGCGACCTATACTTTACTGTGTAGTCTTAAATCTTTTTGAAATTAGTACTCATTTATCTAGAAGTACATAATATCTATCAGAAGGTTTTTCAGCTTGTCCATGTATTAAAAAAAAGTAATTTTTAAATTTTTTCAACTTCCTAACCACTAATTTCTGTTCAAGAATATCAAAGAATTAACTGAAATTGTTTTTACTTACCGCAATTTTTTGTCATGTTGGTGATAAAATATATGATAAAAATAATATTTAATTTAGTTGTATGACAATATATTTTTCTTTTAGAAAATGAAACAAAATTCCGTTGAAAAAAAATCTAAGTAAGTAGAGTATAATTTCAATTGTTTGGTTTTTGAAGTAAAAGAATATTTTCAGCTCCAATCATCAATATATTAGAAAGAACTTTCCGTTAACATACCAGACGGCGACATTAAATGGCGGCACAAATTATTTAAAAGCCGCGCGCGTGATAATTCTTTTTATTATTATAAAAATTGTAATTTTATCCGTTATGGCATCATCCGTCAATCTTTACTGCTAATTCAAACACCAGTTTCTATAGAAATTGAATACCTAGTCAGGTCACTATAGCACGGAATTCTCAATTAAACAAACTTTATGTAAGTGCGTCAGATACTGTATAGGCTAAGATACTGCTAAGATATCGTAAGCAACCTAGTACGGATAAATGCAACTCCTTATGTAATTCTAATTGCTGGGCAATTGGATTAGAATATGAAGGAACTTTACAATAAAGGTTTAACAGCTCATCGCACAATCTATTTGGGAATTTTGATGAAATCAACGTTATCTTATCAGCTGTTGTAAGTAAATGCAGTGAGTATTTAGATCCACACTAGAAAAGCAATTTTGTAGGCTTTAATACGTTTTAATTTTAAGTTGCTTCGCCTTCCTTTAAATAAAAACAAGACTTCACATTATATTCATTATGTTGCGAAAGTCATTCAAGTCAGTTATATATTTTGACTACTAGTATGATTTTAAATTTATTAGATAGACCTGCATCATATTATATGATGATAATTAAATATCATCGTCACTAGACATTTTATATTTTTAAGATTGGTTCACATTTATTTTATAAGACAAATAATTTTGTCTACTTTTGTAGCTTTAAGGCAACTTTGTGTTTACATATCAAACCTGCAGACATATATATACTCTGCTCTACTTATAAACACAGTGATTAGTGTTAGAAAATACTATTCGCAACAAAGAGGTATGAAATTGCGATGTACAAGGATCCCATAGAATAAGTAGTCGCTTATATCTTATATTTGAATGTTTCGGATTTATTAATAATTTTTCATAAACTGCACTAATAATTTAATTCTGCTTCTGACAAAAAAATAAAACCAAGTAAACTGTCTCTGTTGACCTTTTTTTTAATTTTATAATAATTTTCTCTTATAGTCTAATACACAAAAATATTCTGTTTATATGGGATCTTTTGTCTTTAAGTTTAGAAGTCTTTTTAATAAAGTTTATATCAATCTTCACTTTAACAACTTTGTCGAATTTTGGGAATTTTGTTGCTTCTTTGCTATGTACAATTTTCCCTAGAACGAGCCCTTTCGGTTTCGCAACCATTATCAAGTTCTTCCTAAAACAACATCGACAAAGTTGGTATGAAGATGCTAACACAGAGAAAATAATTGATAATCTTCACTGTCCTTTACGATGGACGATGAGATGTCGATGATAAAGTCCTGGTAAGCTTCTACAGTTGTTCCTTCTAGATACGCGGCGATCTCCTCCTGTTGTCCGGCCTTCAGGATCGTTCTCAGGTTGGGTACTTCTACAGTTTCTAGTGAACTAATTTTTAATTGTGATTTATTCTGTGTATTAAACATACGCAATACTCCAGTAAACATGAAGTGTTCTTTAAAATGCCTATGCAGACAGTCATGTACTATTCCGGGTTAGCATTTGATATTCAATCTACTCGGGAAGTTTCTGACTAGTGCTCGTGCGCTTTTGTAGACAGATCATCATACGCTAGCAGCAACGACCACAGATTATTGTATTCAGAGCGAGAGTGAATTATACGCTATGAAGAACAAATTCACAATGAGATTTTAGCCAAATCTCGAACGTTCGTTGGCTAAAAATTCCCTTTCTCTGCGGCCTTAGTTATGATGACTTAATTCATGCACCGTACTGTCTAAAAACAAAGTTAAGAACAAGTCTAATAAAACAGGTCTAATTTTATTACCACTCGATATGTATTTTATTTATGTGTGTTATGGTGTCAATCTTATGCCAGAATTTTTATTTTCACGAAAGTTATTTAATTTAATATGCTGTTTATTATTATTACGTAACATATAGTTATACTTACCCGCACACGCGCAATCGCGATATGCCTACACATATTTGTCGCACCACTTCCCGACACTACTTCTTTTTTTTTACCTTCAAAAATTATTTTAAACCAACAAACTTAACATGTATCTTATTGCCTATCATACAATGTCTGCACCTCCAATCTTTATTTCGACGAATTTTTATTGCATCATACTATCATACGCTTAGAAATAAATTACTAACTAATAGCAAATTTCACCTATTGCTAACAGATATGAAATAGAGAGGAATATTATATGGACGCCTCATTCCGTAATTGATGCGCGTTTTTAAAAGTTAATTCCATTAGATACTTGCATCGAATGTGTAAACTGACATCTATTTTCACGACCCATACAAATTACATAGGTGTGCTTTATAAACTTCTTCATATTGACAGTTATATTTTATAGCTGACTCTATTTGAATATTTCCAAATTAAATTAGTGAAATGTTTTAAGATATTAGTAAATATCACTAAATTATCTAATATCGTTAACATGTAACATTCAAACTTTTGAAAATAATGAGAGAAAATCGACGCATTCTTAAAAATTATTAGGGTATATATTTAGTCTACGCATTCTTAGGGTAACACGTTCTAGTCAAGAAAAATAACGGCTCGACAGGTTTACTGTTAATAGGGAACTAGTCGCACAGAACTAGAGAGACATAGACAGAACTGGCGAAATAAATCCTAAGGAATTGATATAGAACATCCAATTTATAATGAAACCATTAAAAAAATTATGCAAAGGCAACACTACCATAAAATGATTGGGGCATAAATATTGCATAATCAAAACAGTGCTGTAATTAAAAACGGAACTTTACAATTGCTTGGTGTTGCAGGAGGGATAACTTAAAGCTGAGCAAAAAGATTGTAGGTCCGCCTTTTACACTTTAGAATATATGTATTATAATAAAGAAGTTTCTCAAAGTAAACAAGTAGTGCTTAAAAATAAATTAGTCATACAGTTACGATTTTCTTTACATATTATAAAACTCTAGTGCTCACTTCTTTAGAAATTAATCTAATTTCGCTTGGAAACAGTTAGGATTATAAAAAAATACATCAAGAATGTAATACATCAAAAATACATTAAAAGAAAAAACTGCAGCAACGGTTAAAGGTATAGTTCCGATGCCGCTAAATATCATTTGTTTATTTACTTGATACTAGGGTAATTAATTCTGGTTTCCATGGTGTTGCAACGGCATCACTTTAACAGCCACTATCTTTACGTCCATCTGGAACCACAGTCTGTCACAAACGTCACACGCGTGTCCAAATTCATTATTAAAGAATGTTTTGTGGATGTGCTTTGTAGCTAACTGCCACGTTTTGCTCAATTCGATCGGCTGATACACTTGCGAAGTCGGGCGCTCTTCCTCATCCAACTCGACTTCAGTATTTATTTCCTTGTCTTCTAAGCCTTGTCGGTAAATCCTCTGACGTTCGGCATTGGTCATTTTGGGTTTTTTAAAATCCCCATGATTTTCTCTCCTCTCCTCTATGCGTTTACGATACTTTTGAGCACGTTTAGCATCCATATACCGCGATATTTTGTCCGAACACACGATTTTTACAACTTGAATTACAATTATTCAAACCTCTTAATAATATAACCGCTATTACGGTACACTATGTAGATAGTACTCGATGAGACAATTTAAAGACACCTCACTCAACGTTCTATCGCATCGTCGGAAACCGGAGAAATACTAATTTTAGTGTGCTCTCAGCGGCGCAAAACATTTCTATTTCTCCCCCCGCTCACCCCGCGCTGGATGATGCAATAGCCCGCTTATATTGTGCTACTTATTATCTTTGTTCATTTATCTGTCGAATGGTACCTCATATAAGCGTGAATCTTTTGTCGTTTAGATAATATTTCAATTTCAAACGTGACGTGAAATCGTAACGCTCGATTTTCTGGTTGGTGGTGCCTATTGCTGGCCTGAAAGGTAAGACGTATTCTACGTCAAAACTTCAACTTATTTTCCAGGTTGATGCTTTTCTATATAAAAATTATTTAAATTAATTCTGACGACCAAAAGTAATAAAACGTAAGCTCGCTCCAAGCAGCATGTAGTGAAGATTCTACCAAAATTATGTTACTATTTAACTCGTTAAGTAATTGACGAAAACATAAATAGTGGAAGTGGATGTCTGTGCTTCAGCTCTCAGTGTGTAGCGATACATAAAGCTGTTTATCATAATCATCATCATCATCTTCAAGGATTAAACCAAGGATGGTTTGTTCAGGTCTCAAACAGACAAATATTAGAGCTGGTCACTCCAGGGCTTCCTCGGACGTCCCACTCACCTCCGTTTCATCGGCTTATAGTTCCATTGTTGTTTGGGGTTGCGGCAGTCATCCATTCGGCAAAGACGTTGCCACTAATTCAGCCGATACTGGGCGATCCTGTCGAGTATACTCATAACACTCACGTCCTGCCGTATGTCTGAGTTTCTTCTATGATCATGAAGAGTATACCCTGCCCCGTGCCTAATACAGATTAAGCTGTTTATTTTAATCTATTTTTGAAATAATACATTATAGTGTTCAAAAAGTATTCTTTTTAAAACGTTTGATCCCAGACTTCTCAGTTTAACTTATGTATTTTAAACCAAACTATAACAGAATTTCCTGTATATAGACAATTTACTTAGTATCGTACTGAAAGTATTCTATACACATAGTCTGTTGTAAGTCAATATTGTAGAATTTTCAGAACTCTCCATTCATTGATTCCTGTTTTCCACGCAAACAAAAAATCTGATTGCAGAGAAATTCTGTTAGCTTTTTTTTAAACAATATGTCGGCGAAGTTTCCGGAGAAAAAACTTGAGTGAGCGGATAAACGATATAAAAGTATTTACAGTCGGATGCGCGGTTCTAATAAAGTTTCAATGTTTCCTTTATCGTTGATTCATCTTACGTGTTGCTTGTTTACCAAGTCTCGTGTGTAAGTTTTAGAAGAGTTCCAAACTTCATACACAGGGAATTCAGCAACTTTAATAGTCACTTTACAAAAACAGTGTTACTGCTGTGAATTTTGTTTACAAAGACAAGTTTAGACTACTAATAACAGCGTATTACATTCTTCCATAACAAAAAATTACAGAAATATATACAGAAATTACGGAGATAATAACTACTAGAAATATTTGAGACCACTAACACTCCACAACAATAAAAAAAAATAATAATTACAGTTCCATCAACTGTCTGCATATCATACATATTTTTCAAAACAAGTTTAA
Source organism: Magicicada septendecula (assembly GCA_034769895.1). Taxonomy (NCBI): domain Eukaryota; kingdom Metazoa; phylum Arthropoda; class Insecta; order Hemiptera; family Cicadidae; genus Magicicada; species Magicicada septendecula. The sequence goes on along the minus strand of CM068369.1, from coordinate 398,255,916 downwards.
AATAGTAGTTGGCCTATTACATAACGCTTAACGTAATAATTAAAGCATGTACTAAACACATTTAACGTATATATATATATATATATATATATATATACATATATCACTGTTAATGGACATATTATTTTATAGTTTAATATTTGACGTGGTACAGTAACGCTTCTAATTTGCGTGTCAATAACAATGTGTGTGTGTGTGTTACTATGCAAAATTGTTATTTCAATCAATTTAATGTATCTGTGACTTTACTAAGACCTATATGAAGTTCGTAATGTAATACTGCTTACATTTTGTGAAAACGTGGATAAATGTATTACATGAACAACAGACGTTTACGCGTAAGTGATACATGAGACATAATTAATGTTTTGTACTTAGTGGTTGGCAACATTTTACGTTTAACAAGGTTGCTGGTTTGAAACAAACATAAATTTAGGTAGAAACTAATAATACTAACAAAGGCAGATTATCGTTTGAATCTGGTGAAGAAACGAGACAAACAAAGGCAACAATATTGCAGGTACATTTTATCTTGCTACTTGCTAGATACACGATGAAGTAGGTACAACGCAATGAGGGAAGTAGAACGCTTTTGTTGGTTCATAGAAACTCTACTTAACTAAATGTATCCTAAAAATTAAAAAATGATACGAAGAAAATTTCAAAGAACTTTGATGTTTCACATAAATACCGTAAATGAAACGCCTGATTTGTCTAGATTGGTATATAAAAGAACGAAATCTAAACCTATCAAGTTATATTAACGTTTAATCTTCATTAAACTATTAATAATTTGAGAAGTAGTGCAATGTTTTCTAAGTAAAAATATATTTTTAAAACATATTAACGTTCTTGCAATATTGTACCAAAACAAGAAAAGAGTATTTAATTTTCAGCAAAGGCGACTGTACCTCTCTGTTAACTACAACCTGTGTTGTATGGTTTAGGTTTGTTCCTCCGTTAGTAACAGTTAGTCAAATTTTTGTATGTAAAACTTGAAGAAAATAGGAGGTCAATACAGGAAAAATATTTTCTAGTATTGTTACGTAATACGGAACATTCTCGTACCTTCGATAGTGTCGTTCTACAAGGTTCTCAACTGGCCTAGCCGGTGTGTGTTTCTGCTAAGGCCGCGGTGAAGTAGCCTCTAGAATTTTCGACTGCTTGTTAAGGACGCACATTATGAAACCCTGCAGACTATAAATAGCTAACACCTATCGCTTAGTTTGCAATTTACTTCTGGCGATTACTCAGTGCGGTTCAAGTGGATGTTAGTGAAAAGTGGTTTTGGTGCGTAACTCTATTAGTTGACATTATTATTGCGTGTGAACAAGTTTAACTTGGATTTTTGGACAAGTTGATTATAAACTGCTATTTGTGATTATTAAAGCTGGTTATTAGTGACTTCATTGGTGTCTTGTATTTTCTTTCCACTGTACCATACGACGATCATTGAGACCGTCGTAACACTCTCATACATTCATAAGAGATTTGAATCCATATTCTGCATAACAAGCTATCACAATTTTCAGCAAATGTTCTATTAAACCTCTTGAGACGACATTAAAACAACAACTTGTTTGTTTTCACCTTCCGAAAATAATATTTTATAAACAAAGTAAATTATTGTAAAATTTATTTTCCCAAATATCACTGAGTTAATGATCATAACCACTGTCATCTATTAGTCATAGTTCACGACAAAGAAGACTTACAATTTGCACATACCCGTTGGACAGTAATGTGGTAATTTTCGCATTCATAGGTTGGCTAATCTGTACTTTCTGAATTTGTGCTTATCATGTTTTCTCAACGACGCAGTCGACCGAGCTTCGGCAGGCCGCAGACGTCGTAACGTTTGCTCGCTTGTTCTGTCATTAGTCATTTTTCTTGTCGTCAGACAATTCATGTAGGCTTTAGGCCATAACATTATTGCATACTTGCAGTATATTAGCAATACATTGCTAATTCTTCATGTAACTTAGAGTGCCGCGTACTCGCGCCTCAAGTCTTACGAAAATTCTTACGACAATCGTCTAGGCCTTAGGCCTCAACATTTTTAATGTAGTTGAGTGTCGCACATTTGCGCCTCATCTACCATGTAGCTTTCTTAACGACTAGGTTTATTCAAAATTAAAATCTTTTCAGACTTAGCCAATCTCAACACTATGATTTAAATGTACAACAAAAACTTAATAAATGTATTAAATACAGTCCACTATCGTCATCATTCTGCATCCTGGCAATAGCACCACAAACATCATTCTTCCTAACAGAACATTTTTTGGTACACATGTGCCGACACTAACATTTTCCGGTCCACTCGGTCCGGACTTCAACATTTTTTTTGGTCCACTCGGACCGGATCTTAATATTTTTATGGTCGCTCCGTGCCTGGATTCGTCATTCAATTTTTGCAACTTATTACAGCGGTTTTCATTATTTTTCTGCCCCAATTTCTGGCCATCACGGGCGAGTCAGCATATTCGCTGATCCGACCGTGTCGGGACTTAGTCAGCATTTCTTTCGTCGCCATTGAGCCTCGTGACGATATTACTGCAAGACCATCCATGTGCTAGCGTCTACACTCCAGTTTAAGCAGTCATCTCTCCGGTCTGTGTGTTTGCCATCTTCTCCACGGCCTCGACGCTCCAGGGCATCGCATACCAGGTACCACATCATTAACAGGTGCGTACAATGGCTGAAGAAGGCCTCAAAGTGTTGGTCAGAAAGAGAGGCGGCTTAAAGTCTGCCATAGTGTGAGTTAATTCGGGTATCATTAACTTTGATAAAGACGCTAATACAAAACATTTTTTAACGGTCAGACTCGAAAGTCTAAAAAGTTTGGCAACAAAATACGATGAGGTACAGTCCGAAATTGAACTCATTTCTAAGGACATAAACGCTGCTCAAGAAGACCGAATTGAGGTTGAAGAGCTGTTATATTCAACAGAAGCCAATATCTTGCAATTGATAGAAACCTTCAACGTTCAGACTGTATCTCCCGTATTAACAAACAATATACAATTAAAACCGATATGTCTGCCCTGCTTCACAGGCAATATCTTAGAATGGCAGCACTTCTATTCAATATTTCTGGACTTGGTGCACGCCAGATCTGATTTAACGTCAGTGCAGAAATTACATTATTTGTATTTGTCTCTGAAAAATGAGCCGCTAGATTTAATTAAGGCATTACTTATTTGTAACGAAAACTATTCGATAGCGTTGAGTTTGCTGACCGCTAGAGATGACAACAAGTTCATACTAGCTAAGTATTATATTCAAAATTTGCTTGAAGTAAAGTCAACAATTAAGGACTCTGTCCAAAGTTTGGCAGAATTCATAAATACAATAACGTCTTCCGTTAATTCACTGGCGGCCATGCAACTGTCAGTGGATTCATTCGAGCTTATCACTGTACAATTATTGTCAGCAAAACTGGATCATACCACGTTTAAATTATGGAAGGAGTCTATAGACCTCGATAATCTTCCTAACTTTCAAAGCTTCACCCAGTTTTTAAACGCACGTAGACAGTTGCTAGAAAATACACTGCCTATCGATGCCGGACAGCAGCTTAACAAGCTAACTTTAAGATTCAATAATAAATCTGACAAACATAAATCACGAAACTCTGCTGGCAGCACTGCATTTAAAAGTTATCACTCAGCTTCAAATAAGTATTTATGCTTATGCTGTAAATCTAGTCATCCAATTTACATGTGTGACAAATTTCGTGCATTAAGCAAATCAGAACGAGGGCAATTTATAGTAAATCATAAACTCTGTACAAATTGTTTAAAACCAGATCATTTCTCATCTAATTGTAACATCAAACAATCATGTAAGATCTGTTCAAAACGACACCATACATTGCTACGCATAAATAATGTGTCAAAAGCAGTTTCTGCCAGCAGCAGCAACTACTGTTCACTTAAATTACAATCTACAAACAATGTTCTCTTATCAACAGCAATTGTGTTTGTCATTGACCGGGCTGGCAACAGACAACCCGCAAGAGTTCTATTGGATGCGGGGTCACAAATAAATTTTTGTACGGAATCATTTGCTAAGAAATTACGGCTTAACTTGACTAAATCTAACATACCGATTACAGGTATAAATAATGCCGCTTGCTGTGCCACTAATTTGGAGTCTATACGCATTATTTCACGCTATAAAAGATTTAGTTTCCAAGCAACATGCGCTTTCTTATATGCATTAACCCATAAACTGCCAGCACAATCTTTCGACATAAATCAGTTTAATGTCCCAGATAACGTTTTCCTCGCCGATCCGCATTTCAACATATCAGCTGATATCGACATACTTTTAGAAGCGCAATTTTATTTAGATTTAATTTTACCTAACAAATATGTACGTGGCTCTCATTTCCCTATTATACAAGAAACAAAGTTAGGCTATATTCTTGCAGGCAATCTGCCCAAACACTGCCGTTATAAGGGTCCTGCTGTCTCGTTCCTGGCTAGGAACAACGACAGTCAAATTCTGGCGTCTCTCGAGAAATTTTGGGAGATCAAAACTATCCCTGATAATGCACCCAATAGTAACGATGCAGCTTGTGAGGAGCATTTCGTTAAGTCTACTCATCGCAATGAGGAGGGTAGGTTCGTTGTTTCGCTACCATTTAAGTCTGACAATCCCCAGTTGGGTGAGTCCTATGCTAGCGCTGAAGCGAGATTCTTGAGTTTAGAACGCCGGTTCATGCGTGATTCTAAGCTTGCACGCGAATACGCAAACTTTATTCAGGAGTATAAGGATCTTGGCCACATGACGCTTGTCGACGATTGCTCTATCAATTCCGGAGTTTCAAATACCTACTATCTGCCTCACCATGCCGTCTTTAAACATTCTAGCTCTACGACAAAACTTCGCGTCGTTTTTGACGGCTCGTCCAAAACTACCAATGGCCTTTCTCTCAATGATGTTTTGCTGGTAGGCCCAAACGTCCAACAAGACCTTTTTACTATTTGCTTGCGATTTCGTATGCACAACTATGTGCTCATCGCCGAAATCGAGAAGATGTATCTACAGATTCTGGTATCTGATAAGGATTGTCATTATCAACGTATTCTGTGGCGTAACTCTCCACTCGAACAGTTTAAACATTTTGTATTGCGAACTGTAACATACGATACTGCTAGTGCATCGTTTTTGGCTACTCGCTTTCTTAATCAGATTGGTAAGGATCATGAAGCTTCTTTTCCTGACGCTGCGTCAGCTATAATTATTAATGATTTCTATGTCGATGATTTGTTAACCGGTGCAGACACCATTTCTAATCTGAACAAATTGAAATCTGACTTAGGTACGTTGTTGAGTCAATACGCCCTCATTCTGCATAAATGGGCATCAAGTGAACCCAAAGTGGTCGCTGATCACGATAATTTATCACTCCCTTTAAACAAACAAGGTAATGTGCGTACCTTGGGCATTCTCTGGAATAACACTACAGATTAATTTTTCTTTGACATCAAATCATTCCCAGTTGAATCAAGCATCTCTAAGAGAAATCCTATCAATTATCGCAGGTATATACGACCCACTCGGACTCGTCGGTTCCATTGTTTTCCTGTACAAACAGTTTATGCAGCAACTCTGGCTGTGCAATCTTGGTTGGGATGAGCCGATCTCCGGGCAATTACACTTGCATTGGCATTCATTATTCGACAAATTATGTCTGATCGGTAAATTATTGTCCCACGTTCTATTCGCTGCAAGTCTAAAGCTAAGATAGTTGAATTACATGGGTTTTCGGATGCTTCTGAAAGGGGATATGGTTGTTGCATTTACATTAGAGTCATTTATCAAGATTCATCGGCCTCTTGTCACCTTCTGTGTTCTAAATCTCGCGTAGCCCCCCTACGACAGGTGTCATTACCTCGCTTTTAACTCTGCGCTTGCTTGTTGTTATCGCGACTCTTATTTAAGGTCGCCCCTGCTCGTCATTCCTTTATCAATAGTGTTCACCTGTATTCTGACTCCATGGTGTCCCTTTACTGGATTCATGCCCAGTCTTCTAGGTGGAAGACCTACGTCGCTAATCGTGTTGCCGAAATTCAGCGTCTTACTGAAGCCTACACATGGCATCACATCAATTCACAACATAATCCCGCTGACATTATTTCTAGGGGATGTCACCCCGACGTTTTTCGCGATTGTTCGCTTTGGTGGCATGTTCCTGCCTGTTTGTCTCAATCTTCCGAGTCCAATCTTTTTCCACCCTTTTTACCTTCTAATCTGTCGTCTCCTGAATTCACTGCGGAGGAGAAACAAACCCCAAACTTTCTGTAATGTCTACCTTAGCCCTTGATCTTTCAAAGGACTTTCTTCATTGCACCGTCTGACTCGCGTATACGCTTACTGCTTTCGATTCATCAAAAATATTGGACTCTCCAGGGCTGAGAAAATGTCGGGCGCTCTTACCCCCATTGAAATTCATTCCACTCTTAATTTTTTCATAAAACAATCTCAGTCGACCCACTTTGCTTCTGAGCTTAATTGTCTTTCTAATGGGTCTTCTGTTTCTATCAGGAGCAAGTTGTCTTCTCTGGACCCGTTTCTTGATGAGTCAGGCGTCATACGCGTCGGCGGACTCTTACAGCAGTCGCAACTACCTTATGACAATAAGAATCCCACTGTCTTGCATCCATCGGCTCATATCACTCGCCTTATTATTGAACGCGAACACATTTGTCTACTCCACGCTGGTGCTCAACTCGTGCATCACTCACTTCGTCAACGGTGGTGGATCATTAACGCCAAAATAGTCATTCGCTCCATCATTCGTAGATGCGTCAAGTGTCTCAGGTTAGTGCCAAACATCAGGTTCAGAGGCTTGGTATTTTGCCATCTCCTAGAGTCACTCCTTTCGGGCCGTTTCTATTCTGCGCAGTTGATTATGGTGGCCCCTTCATGATTCGTCATGGCGGGCAGAAATCTAGGACTCTGTCAAAATCGTATGTGTCTTTGTTCATCTGCTTAGCAACCAGGGCCATTCATTCGGAATTGGTTTCTGACCTTACAGCCAACGCGTTTATAGCTGCCTTACGTCGTTTCATGGCCCGTAGGGGCATACCCAGCCAGTTATATTCTGATAATGGCACGAACTTTAGGAAGGCTCGCAATGTTTTGCATGACCTTTACAATCTTTGGCATAATAAGGATGCCACCTCATCAATCCAATCCTTTACGACCTCTCATGGTATTTCATGGTCATTTATTCCGCCCTCATCACCTCATTTTGGTGGTCTCTGGGAGAGCAGTATAAAGAGTTTAAAGTATCATTTGCGTCGCGTGGTAGGCAAGTCTATACTCATCTTCGAGGAGTTTACGACGGTTTTGTCTCAGATAGAGGCATGTCTAAACTCACGTCCATTATTTGCCGTTTCATCGGATGTAAATGATCCCGTGCCACTTACACCTGGCCATTTTTTGATTTGCGCACCATTAACGGCGACACCTGATCCACACTTATCTCACGTTCCCATCTCTCGTCTTGGACGTTGGCAACTTCTCCAGAAGTTTGTCCAAGCCATTTGGAAGGCTTGGTCTCGCGACTACTTACATCAATTACAACAACGTCACAAATGGAAATTCGCCAAAGATAACGTTTCCATTGGTGACCTGGTTTTACTGGTTGAAGATAACTTACCTCCATTAGGGTGGAAATTTGGTGTAATTACCGCCACATTTCCCGGCCCAGACAACTTAATTAGAGTAGCTGACGTTCGCACGCCTACTGGCACATATCGCAGACCAATTCATAAATTATATTTGGTCCCTACTAGGGACGAACAGTAAAAAAAAGGGTTAATTTTCCTTTGATATATTTGCCAAAAATACATAAATCAGATGTTCAAAGAAAATTTTGTTAGTTATAAGCACCTTTGTTTTTAGCATAAGCTTTAATTTGTATATTTTTGATTCAGAAACTCTTTGTTTTACTCAAGCAAGTGTCAGTTTATTTAATATGCAAAGCATTAATTATTTTTTGTATTTTCGTGTATCCAACATTTCTTTTATGCCTTATGTCTTTGCTTACTATTGTTTTTATGTAAAAATATTGTTATAATATTCGCATGGTCTGCAGCTATACAAACCATGTATGCATTTTCTTGCACATTTGTCAATATGTGTAATATTTTGTTACTCTAGGAATTTATTTCTTGCAATTGTTCAACACTTGTATTACATTTTGTATAACCACATCTGTTGTACTTGTCACTTATGCCATTGTGCCTTGTATTCATGTACTTGTAATTACCTAAACGGATTTCTATTGTATTTATTATGTATAACTTGTATCTATGTAAAACACATTGTTTTATCCGCATCTACTGTCTATAACCATACGCCACGCCTATATTTTTATATTTTTATATTATATTTTGTATTTGTATTTTGTGATCACGTATTGCACAATTATTATTCATACTTTAATTATGACATACATGTCACTACACTTTGTGCTTACAAACATTCAACTATGTATAGCTTGTTTTCACATAATATTTTATTGTACATTCCTGAAAATTCAGGTATCAGGTATGCATCGTGCAAACTATAAAGCTTCATGCTAAATCTATGTCTTTACATGTATAATTTTATAATAATTTTGTTTGTTCATTGTATTCAATACTATTTTATAGGTCTACTGGCCTTAACTGGTTCAAGCTAACCATTGTGACTTGCATAAATGTTACAATTATCGGGCCCATCATGTGATGAGTCACCGATTATTCATCATTAAACATTGTCAAAATATGTATTTTTCATATCTTATATTGTTTAATATTGTATACATACAATATATATTGGCAATGCATTGCTAATTTTTGCATTTATACTCATGTATAATTCAGGTTGCAAGCCGACCTTGGCCTGCTCAACTCTTATCATCACTCAAGCTTATCTCTAAACAGTTAATGTCATAACTGTTATCTAAGATTTCAACTCAAGGTTCAATACAACTTACTGAGACTAACTTCTATTATTAAGAACTCGGTATTTTCTACAATAAGTTATTAAAATTTATTAAAAATTCTTTTGATTTTTTGCGGGCAGTTATGGACAGTAATGTGGTAATTTTCACATTCATAGGTTGGCTAATCTGTACTTTCTGAATTAAGCTTATCATGTTTTCTCAACGACACAGTCGACCGAGCTTCGGCAGGCGGCAGACGTCGTAACGTTTGCTCGCTTGTTCTGTCATTCGTCATTTTTCTTGTCGTCAGACAATTCATGTAGGCTTTAGGCCACAACATTATTGCATACTTGCAGTATATTAGCAATACATTGCTAATTCTTCATGTAACTTAGAGTGCCGCGTACTCGCGCCTCAAGTCTTACGAAAATTCTTACGACAATCGTCTAGGCCTTAGGCCTCAACATTTTTAATGTAGTTGAGTGTCGCACATTTGCGCCTCATCTACCATGTAGCTTTCTTAACGACTAGGTTTATTCAAAATTAAAATCTTTTCAGACTTAGCCAATCTCAACACTATGATTTAAATGTACAACAAAAACTTAATAAATGTATTAAATACAGTCCACTATCGTCATCATTCTGCATCCTGGCAATAGCACCACAAACATCATTCTTCCTAACAGAACATTTTTTGGTACACATGTGCCGACACTAACATTTTCCGGTCTACTCGGACCGGACTTCAACATTTTTTTTGGTCCACTCGGACCGGATCTTAACACCCGTACACTGTTTTTTATTTTTGTTTTAGTTAAAAAATGTCACTGTGTATATTACAACACACGTGGTGATTAAGCATTGATTCAAATATGCCCCAACAACGCGTTCCAAACATTAAAAGATGATATATAAGCTTAAGTATCGATTGGGATACACAAAGTATTGACAATATTGATGGAAAAAATTGCAAACGCTTATTAAAAATTCGTTCCCTATTCGAAACAATCAAACCTACTCTCCAACACCAAAACTTGAAGTTACTTCACCAAGTGTTTGTGGTTACTTTATTATCATTGTTGCATTATACCTATGTTAGTTGATTGTGTTATACAACTTTTTCATCGTGGAATTTATATCTATTTTTATCTGTATTATTTACTTTTATAGAAGATATTTCACCTTAAATTTGAATATTTTGTATTGTATAGAATTAAAATTATATTTACTGAGGACTTTAATATTTTTATTATGTAATTTTTAGCTTTGATGGTGGTTTAAAAACAACACGTTATATTTCACCCTAAACTAGGGTCTTCTTCTTCATTGGCGCGGCAGACGTGTGTAGCTCCCGTTGGCCTGCTCAACCAGTGTCGCCAATCCATATCGCTCCTGAGCAAGGGATAATGTTTATATTAAGGTTCTTGATATCACTCAGACTCCTAGGCCTCTCTAGGCCGTCCCTAAGTTCGCACTCCATCTGGAGAAAAACTATACAGAGTTTTGAATCTACTGCTGTTTTTCATCCTCAGGCCATGGCTAAGTCATTTCAATATTTGCATCTTAATATACAAAATAATGCTAAAAACATCATATGCTGCATAATTGTCTATTATTTCTCCGCTGTCATACCACGTTTTTTTATTTGGGCCTATGATCCTACTAATCTAGTTTGTTTAAAACTCAGCGGTCGCATTTCCGACCTACAAAGGGACCAGGTTTCGCCGCCATACTCCATAGAATACATAGAAATAATTGTGATAGCACATGAAAAAGTACGTCACTGTAAATGAGTAATTATAAACACACACACACACACACACACACACACACACACACACACACACACACACACACACACGCACGCACGCACGCACACACAAATTAGCACTCCGTTAAAACGCGCCCGCTTAATACGCTATCCTGTGTAAGACGGGCTTTTTGTCTGTCCCCGCATCTCTCGTATATACAAATAGATTAATGCCGTTTAATCCCGCATAGTACGCTGTTTTTCATTGCACAGTAAAACTTGTTTAAAGCAGATTTTCCTAGAACCTACTGTCAAATAAAGTACTTTATTACAGTTGTGGGAACATTTACTTTCATCAGCCTTTATATTTAGGATTACGCGATACGAGAATATCTAAATCTGCTTGATCACTAGAACAGCAATACAGGATGTGTAAACATCTGTTTTACTCTACAAAATGATGAAAGCCGGACGCCAGATTTTGCTATTCACAGACAATTGCCCCGCCCACCCTACGATTGTCTACATAAAAAATGTGTAGCATGCCTTTTCAGCTCCATGAAGGCCTACAACCATTTGCATCGCAAGGGTACGTCCTGCGGTATCTGAAAGACACTGACAGTAGTGAATCAAATCGTGCCACACTTTTGGATGATCTAAATTTTGTCCGTGCTGCATGGGAAGGAGTCCAGTCCAGCCTTGCACCATTGCAAATTGTTTCAACAAAGCTAGATTCAATAATGATAAAACTTAATTTCATTAACGTTTATGTGTATTTTTCTGTTCCTGCAGTTACTACACTTTATTAATTGGTACTGTTCCGACAATTCAGTCGCTCAATCTGATCCTTTTTTGGTCTAATCCATGATTGGGAGATGTAGTGAAAAGTTGCGAGACGACGACTTGGAGGATTTTGTATCTATAGACAATGGGGCAATGGCTTCAGAAATACTCGATGCAGATGTATTTCATTGAAATGCCGCAGGTGGCTAAGATGGAAACGAACCAGTCGAATCACCTCTCACGAGGCACGAAGCCCTCGCAGAGCTAAGAGTAATAAACGAATTTGTGAGGGCTTTTTCTCGCAAAATGCCAGTTGGTGTGAACTCATAACTGAGTCGTGTAGGAAATGTAATTATTCATTGCACAGGTTCACGCTCGAATCAAAGCACTATAAATGATTTTAATCGAAAAATATTAATGAAGATTTAATGTAAACTCAATTACGTTAGCAGTGAAATAAGTTACTGAAACGCATTCGATCTGTAAAAATATTGTATTTACTTGAAGCATTTCGATAAAAGTGCTAATGTATATGTGAAAAATACGAATTCACAGTAAGACAGTATATATATATATATATATATATATATATATATATACTGTCTAGACTGTATATATACTGTATAGTTACTGCGACAATACAAGCTGTAATGCGCATATATGAAATAAATAAATATTTAATTTAATGTTAATAATATGTAATAGACGAGCAGGTGTGAAATTGGAAGCTGGCTTTCAAACAGAAATCAACACGCAAGATCACGCGATTACCGCTGTAAGCGTGTACACGAGTAATTAGAATGTGTGCGTGAAGCCTGTTTGAGCCTGAAAGTTTGCAACCTCACCCCAAGTCAATGCAAAAATAAAAATATATTTAATATTAAGCAAACCATAAATTTTAGAAAGAATTTAAAAACTTCTAAAAATGTGTAAAAATCAGACACAAGTGCAGTGCGAATTCTACGTAATTCGGACAATCAGTGCGAATTCTGTGCGATTATTAAAGCATTATAATTACACTAATGGTGCGATCATCATGATAATTACATATTATATAGGCCTATATAATTTAATTAGACAATATTATATCACCTTAAAATCCGCATTAAACAGTGTGTTTGGCGAAAAAGTGCAAATATGTGAAATGAGACGAGAGTGGGGGCACTCACGCCACGGTTCAGTTTTCGACAGGCTTGTTCCTGAGCCGACAGGTGTGGTTTTCTTGGTGGATATAATTATGAGCCCAGGAGAGCCGAACTCTCTCTTCTAACATTCTTCAGTCGCGGCGGTACGCTATGTCCGTCCGAGCGCGAATTTTTAATTACTTTGGACAGAGTTAGACGATATGTCTAACAGCAGTAAGACTTTTTTAAATCCTAACTTATAAACTATTACGTGAAATGTTTAGAGTACAAGTAGTAATGAAAAACAATAATTAAAAAGTACCGTAACAAAGAAATCGTCGGACGTTTACAAGCAGTCTACAACTAAGAACATCAACTCCAGACAGATGACGAGAGAACGACTAGCAGAGGACTAGAGACGGCTCTATCATAACAGCTACACATCCAGAGTACAAGTAGTAATGAAAAACAATAATTAAAAAGTACCGTAACAAAGAAATCGTCGGACGTTTACAAGCAGTCTACAACTAAGAACATCAACTCCAGACAGATGACGAGAGAACGACTAGCAGAGGACTAGAGACGGCTCTATCATAACAGCTACACATCCAGAGCAAAACGTCATTATAATCTACAGCAGCCGATGTGCCATGAAGGACGAGAGACGGGAGAACGAGCAGTGAGGACAAGAGGTCATCCAGGAGGAGCGGACTGACGGGTTCATGGGAGGACATGGGACAAATCTACAGAAATTAAGGAGACGAAAAACCAATCTATAATTATCAAAGAATAAAGACATTGAAAGACTTTAATAAAATGAAAAACAAAAACATTTTTGTTAGATTAAATAATAACTCTGTAGATAGATATATGAGAATGTAATTTACGTGTAATCAGAATATTCTTTAATTATTTTCCTTTAATGAATGAACAGTCAATGTAACGATAATTTAAATCCTTGCTTGGAGAATGAACAAATAATTGATTTATTTAAATATTTTTTTATTGAAAGCACATAAAGTAACGTAATTGGAAATAATCAATTAGTTGTGTTCAAATTATTATAAAGCCGTAAAAGATATATAAAAAATTTAAAATAAGGATGTATTAACAAATTTAAAAAAAGCACACATTCAGACTGAGCAGTCAAGGAATTATAGTATAATGAAGAAATGTTTTAACTAAAATTGATAATATAATATCTAGAATATAAGATCTATGTTTGTGATGAGAATAGGGCAAGCATAGATACAGTTTGAAACCATAGATAATGAATATCGTATGGCGAATTAATCATTATTTTTATATTATTAAATTTTTATGTTGTTTAAATTAATAAATGGAAACATATTACGATTCCTAAAAGGGCTACTCTTATTATAATTACACCTGAACCCCAATTACACATACACGTTGCTAGTAATGTTTTATATAAATGTTATATGAGTACAAACACAGCACCAAGTAAAAATACATTAAATACAGCAACGTGTACCGTTGTAATATATGTGACCGTTGTGTGTGTGTGTTGTGTTTTTTGTAACGTGTAAAAAGGTTACTACAGGTTATTTAGCCCCTCGTTGGGCGCCAATTTGTTACATCCAGTAATTAATCGTACTTATGTGAATTGTACCTTGCTTATATCTTGGTTATTTAATGTGTATACTTTGTTAATAGTTTATAAGGATGAGTATCTGTTCAGGGGAATGTTTGTTGAGCGCCAATTTGCAATCACAGGTTGCAAATAAAATTTATTTTTTTTTGTAAAATGTTAATTATTAATCTTTATTAAAATCTTGTATTGTTTCTTTATCAGTTATAACTGAATCTCTTTTAATCTTTCCTTTTAAGAGATGAATGTGATAATTAAAGTTTAGCCAAGCAGATTTGAATAATCTACCTTTTCTTTCAAATGAGGAGTGTTGCCAACTTAATCTAAGTGCTGAAGCCAATACACAGTCTCAAATATATTGTTCAGTATATCATACCCATTTTGTATTCATGAAATAAAGAAACGAATAAACCTTTTATCAGTATTTATTATACTCAAAATCCTTTTATTATTTTCTTTGAATTGTTTTTTTTTTAAATAACATATATAACCATTAACAAAATCTCACCCAGCGGTTCTTTACATATGCTCAGTATGGCAGCAGTAGCATTCAGAGATTCTTCATCTCAAGGATAACAATTACATTTATTAAATAAAATACAAATATATTGTGTTATGTTAGGTCCTTTTGACTAAGATATAAACAACAGTTATTAGAAGAAAAGTACCAAAATACATGGGGTTATAAATAGTTAACAAAGTACCTTAACAGGATTATATGAACTATTTTAACAAAGTTCAGTGTTTAAATTAAGTTTAGTAAAACGTTTTTTAGACTTAGTTCACTTTAGATTATAGTAACACTATACATTAATGGTTCTTTATACTGATGGTAATACTATTCATTAATATTGTTCTTAGTGAAAGTTCCAAATGGTTTTTATTAAAAGTGTAATGAGTTTCTTTGAAACCTATAGCCTAGGCTTAACAGGGAATGGTTCAGTTTAATTTTATATCAAAAAGTACTTCTCTTCCTGTGTCAGTTGATTGAATTTCTTCAGAGATTCACTGTTTTATTTATTTATAGTCATGTAGCACTTCCTTCTTCTATTTAGTCTTGTTGAGGTTGATTATTTAATTTTTTTATTCAGGTGCACTGATATAAAATGTCTCGTAATTTAATTTTGTCACTATCTGGTGTTTAATTCAACCTTTCTCATTCAGATCCAATAATACAATTCTTATTTCAATCAGAATGATCACTGTTGCACACCACTATATAAAAATTATTCCGATTAGCGCTTTCAAGCTTCACAGCCCATCGTCAGATCGAAATAGACAGGAAATATGTAAAAACAAACCCTTCACCCCTCTCTCCCACCCTGCTCACACACAACAAGCTATAAATTAATGACCATTCCTCACCCCCTAAACCCTGTCCCACCATCTGTACAGTATTTTTCTAGCAAATTCCTTGTGTTTCAGTGTTGTGTGTGTGTGTGTGTGTGTGTGTGTGTGTGTGTGTGTGTGTGTGTGTGTGCATTTTAAACTACCCTCTTCCTCGCCACACACGTGGGTCAGTCGCACACCCTTATTTTAAAACAACCAATTAGTACTATGCAATATAATTCTTAATCTTATCTATCTGTCTTCTCTCATTTACTTCTTAATCATGTTATGAAAAATTTCTTCATTATCAAATTTAATTTTAATATTAATTAAATTGTCTAACCCTTTTTCTCTTTCTTTCAATATTTCTAACTTCTCTCTAAGCTTCCTTTCAACTGCGTTATTTACTACTTTTACAATTTCGTATTCTTCCAAAGGATTAACAAACTTATGGTTGTCTTCTATGAAATGTCTTGCATAAAACGAATAATTTTTATATAGTGGTGTGCAACAGTGATCATTCTGATTGTGATTTCAACCACTAACACAAATTTCTTCATTAAACGTCTGTTAAGATGTGCAATCGACTACAGGTAATGGACAACAACAATGAGGTAATAAACGGCAAGAATAAGGTAAGTAAAGTTTTTAAATATCTTAAGTTAAAAGTTAAATTGAAGAGGGTTTTAAGTAAAATATGGTTTAATAAACAATGTCTGGATAATAATGTCATCCCAAAGTACGCTCAAGTTAAAATTAAAAATAAGAACAATGTAGCCAAAAAAGTAAAAGAACAAAGCGAGAAGTTGTGGATAAAACTGGAAATAAGGTCACTCTACGGCTTAATCAATAGATATAATAGGGAATTATATGACAGACACATAGAATTGTTAAGAATATACTCGTATGTAGAGTTAGAAGAAATATTATATAATTTTGGTTTGGGGTACGTAGAAAAGAAATTGGAAAATAAAAATAAAAAAATGGTAGATAAGTTATATAAATTAACAAGAAAGAACGAAGTAAAAAAGGAACACCTCTCTAAGAATAACTATGAAAAAAGAGTAATAAACCTTACAGAGGTAAATTTCAATACAGAAGAAAAAGAAATGTTAGCAAAAGGCTTAAAATACGCACCGCCACCAGAATTAAATCAAGAAAAAACGATTATTGAATGCGAAAGCATAATACAAAAACTAGGAAATGAAAATGATAAAAAAAAATAAGGTGGGAAGTAGGGAATGTAGTACATAAAATATTTAAGAAAAGTTTGTAAAATTCAAAAAATGAACAAAAAATCAAATCAACTGTAACTAAACTAAAGAATAAAATAAAGAAGAATGATATTATAGTTACGAAGGAGGACAAAGGAAATACAATGGTACTACTGAGAAAGGACGAATACATAAAGAAAACGGAAGAATTTATAAGGGAAGGACCATACGAGGAAATAAAGTATGATTATACAAGTAAGTACCAGTCAAGGATAAAACAAATGATGAAACAGATAACATTTATAGAAGAAAATAAGAAAAAGTATTTATTGGAAAGTAATCCGATAGCACCAACTTTTAAAAGTCAGGTTAAGACACATAAAGAAGGAAAACCTATTAGACCGATTGTTTCTTTTATTAATGCACCTATTTATAAATTATCAAAGGAAGTTAGCAGAGTACTGAAAGAGAAATATGAATTTGGGACAAAATACAACATAGAGAATAATGTAAAATTGATATAAAAATTAGAAAATATTAGGATTATTGTAAACACAAAATTGATATCACTGGATGTTAAGGACATTTTTACCAATATCACAGTAAATAAAGTTCTTAAGTTAATAAACGATAATAATATGGGAGAATACAGGTATAAAAAGCAGTTGATGAAAGTAATTAAAGAATGTGTAAATCAGAACTATTTTAGGTTTAATAACAAGTTTTATATACAGAAAAAAGGTTTACCTATGGGGTCTTCATTATCCCCTATTCTTGCTGAAATATACATGAATGATTTTGAGAAGCAATTAATAACTTCCACTAAGTATAAAGACAATATAAAATTATGGTCTATATACGTTGATGATGTATTAGTAATTTGGGAAGGAAGCATAGAAGAAGTGCATGAGTTTATAAATGAGGTAAATAATAAGGATAAAAACTTACAATTTAAAGAAGAGATAGGAGGTAAGAAAATAAATTACTTAGATTTAAACATAGAAATTAAAGATAATGAGAAACTACAGTTTGGGATATTTAGGAAAGAGTCGCATTCTGATATAATTGTACCAAGAGAGTCTTACCACCCATATAGATATAAAATGGCGGCAATCAATTCATTTTGTTACAGAGCTCAGAAGTGTTTAAAAGAGACCGAATCAAAAGATAGAGAGTTAAAAACGATAAAGGGAATTGTAAGGAATAACAATTATAACACCAACATAGTGGATAAAGTTATGAAAAGGGTTAACATACAAAAAGCTAAAATAGAACCAGAACAAAAGAATTATGCAGGGTCATTGACATACATAGGTTCACATACTAGAAAAATTATAAAATGTTTTAATAAATATGGAGTAGATATAGCTATTAAAAAATGTGAAACGGTATTTGATAAGACAAGGAATAAGAATATAGAAAAAATTCCAGTATTACAGAAAAGCGGAATTTATAAATTAAAATGTAAAGACTGCAACAAAGTGTACCTAGGTGAGACAGGACGGAAATTCGTTCGTATGCAGGTTGTCTGACCACAAACGTGGAGAAGGTAATAGAACAACCAATTCGTTATATGCAAGACATTTCATAGAAAACAACCATAAGTTTGTTAATCCTTTGGAAGAATACGAAATTGTAAAAGTAGTAAATAACACAGTTGAAAGGAAGCTTAGAGAGGAGTTAGAAATATTGAAAGAAAGAGAAAAAGGGTTAGACAATTTAATTAATATTAAAATTAAATTTGATAATGAAGAAATATTTTATAACATGATTAAGAAGTAAATGAGAGAGGACAGATAGATAAGATTAAGAATTATATTGCATAGTACTAATTGGTTGTTTTAAAATAAGGGTGTGTGACTGACCCACGTGTGTGGAGAGGAAGAGGGTAGTTTAAAAGGATGCACACACACACACACACACACACACACACACACACACACACACACACACACACACACACACCACTGAAACACAAGGAATTTGCTAGAAAAATATGTACTGTACAGATGGTGGGACAGGGTTTAGGGGGTGAGGAAGGGTCATTAATTTATAGCTTGTTGTGTGTGAGCAGGGTGGGGGAGAGGGGTGAAGGGTTTGTTTTTACATATTTCCTGTCTATTTCGATCTGACGATGGGCTGTGAAGCTTGAAAGCGCTAATCGGAATAATTTTTATATAGTGGTGTGCAACAGTGATCATTCTGATTGTGATTTCAACCACTAACACAAATTTCTTCATTAAAATTCTTACTTCATTTATTATAACATATTAGTTGCTAAGGCCTATATCAGCTCTTTTATTGGTTTCCAATGTAACATTTTTATGTCACCCTGGTGACATCATAGTAAAACATAAACAAACTCTTACTATTTTGTCTGTCATTTTCTTTAAAATGATATACCTTTTTTATAAGAGCTCTGACCTTCACTTTATTTGTTTCTTTGTTCTTCTGATGAAACACTGATCATTTTGACACCACTTTTGACTATCTTCTGTTCTATATTTCTTGAGTTATTAATTTAAACTTTTTATTCTATTTGTTCCAAACTTATTTATTATTATTTCTTTTTGTACTTTTCACTTTCTTAAGTTTATTTGACACATTTAGTAATGCTATAACATAACCTGACATTGTTTCATTATTATTTTAATAGAAATTCTTATTCATATAACTTAACTGTCCAAGCTCAATATGCCTAGTTTTACAAAAATCTATTACTATTATTTTGGTACCTTCTTGTTAAGATAAACATTAGTGTTATTAACACTATAATATATAATTTTAATTAATCTGACCCAAACTAATTACTAATAACTCTTAGTAATATTTACAATTCCCCTTACTTACTGTATTTATAAATTTACAGTTGGTATAAATAAAACAATTTTCATAAGTAAGTTCATTAACATTGTCCTCCTTACTTATCATTATTGACATTATTTTAACTGTGATAAACACAATTATTACAGTCTTCGTTAACATAAATTAAACAATAAAATAAACAATATTCAACTAAGTCTTTCATTACTGATTTCTTGAAAATCTTATGTTTCCTGGTACTTTTTTGTTAAGATAATTAAAGTATATTTGTGTTAAAATGGTATGGCAAAAATGTCATGTAACAATATATATAGAAATAAATGTATGGTACTTGTTCATTTCCCTTTTAATACGCGTAGCCTCTTGATGTGGGTTATAACTGTGTGTGTGTTCTTATTCTGTGTGTATGTGTGTGTGTAAATATATAAGTATTTATGTATTATAAACAATATGTATAAAATTGAGAGAGAGTGTGTGTGTGTGTGTGTGTGTGTGTGTGTTTTTCACATATTTGTAAGCCACACACAGGATTAAAGACTGTGTTGGAAACTAACAGTTTCTTTCAAATTTATAATAGCGATTTTTTCTCCAGAAGACACTAAAATTTGAAAATCTGAACGTCCAGTTGTTTTCTAAACTTCTGAACGTCCATAAGGAGTGCTTATGCCATGCGAGCTGATTATCTAGGTGCATACCCAGGTATTCTTTTGCCGGATTCAGCTGACGGGATACAGTTTTATTTTATTCGTAGATGCAGTCTACATCCTTTTCAAAGCACTGGCGACATTTTCTTTGTAGTAGCTTACGTATTCCTTGAAAAAATATTCTTCTAGAAGAGGACGCACCCACTCTCAAACAATGTGAATGTCTTCTTCATTGGAACTAAACTTTTACCTTGTTAGATCTTTCTGAAGAGTCCAAACAAATAAAAGTAAGTGTGGAAGGTTCGGACTATAGGGTGACGGGGGAACAGTCAACTTTACTTTTCGAATTGTAGCAATCGTATGAGTGATGACAAGAGGGCACTCATTATTCTGCAGGAAACAGACTAGCCTGAAGCTTTTTATGCTTAATTACGATGGCTGTTAGGAGTAATACCCGGTGCTTACAGTCAGCTGTTCTCTTAATAAATTAATGTGTGGACGCCTCTCGCATCCAGAAAGAATGAACCTATAATATTTGTTGCTGAAAAAGTGGTTTTCGTTTATTTTTGTTTTGGAGATGAAGGATACCGCCATTGCATCTATGCTGTTTTGGTTTCTGTGGTAAAATGATGTAAGCAAGTGTCATCATTAGTGTCAACAGAGTGTAAAAAGCCTCTTTCCATATCTTGTATTCACTAGCGTGTTACCTGCGCATGTGTCTGTTTGTTCGTCAGCATTCGGGGAATCCAATGTGCGCATACGTTCTGTGAATAAAGTTGATTTCTGATACTGTCAACACTCATAATTAATGGGGAACCAATATCCCGCACTGTGATTCGACGGTCATTTTGAACAATTGTATTTATCTCTTCAGCTATCTCTACTGTTGTCAGTGGTTTTGGGCGTCTAAAGTGCAGTCAATTCTCAACACGTTTTGGAGATTTTTTAAAGCTTTACTAAATTTTTAGACTTGAATCTGACAATGTTTCTTCATCAGACTCTCTTTTACGTTTTTTACATATTTCTGATGGTTTTACTATTCCTTTCGTGAGAAATTAAATAATACAGTGTTTTGTAATGCTTGAATGGACATCTACTTTACTCATACTTGAAAAACGAACAACAACACATAGACGCTGCTGAAAGACTGAACGAGATTAGTATTTATTCCCGTGGATCATCCAGTGATACCAACTTTGGCATTTGTTTCTTCTATTTTAAACTCAAATCAAATTATAATTTAAATTTAAACTCTCCTCGTATTATATCGAATAATAAACGTTTTGTTTATAAGAATTTACAGAACATAATTTCTTGAAGATTACATTGGACTTAAATTGCACACCTTATCACATACATACAGGCAGGCTGTAAGAGATATTCAACTTCCAGTTAGACATACAGTGGTTTTTAATAATATTGCAGTTTCATTTAATGAGTCTGTAAAAGGCAGATAGAAACGGAAAACAATTACAACGTGCAATGAGCACACAGGCAAAACACAGTTACATAGAACTACAGACTAAATGCATGACTTTTACCGAATATATTTGTCCCGTAAAAATAATACACGTACAATAGCTGGATTATAGAATGTAATAACTGTCTCAAAACAATTTCATGTAGAGTAAAATACGTTTCAGTACTTTTTTCGAAATTGCTCCAAAGTTAACACAGTAAAAGCAATAAATTCTCTCTGTGGTTGTTCGCAGACTGAACATCCAGGGTAATAGCTTCGTCATTACCCTATAAACAGACTGTTAAAAAACAATTATTTCTGAACTTCATTATGTATTTTACATATAAAATATATTAAAATTAAACACTGAACAAGTAATATGTGTTTATTCTTTGTGGTAATTATTAAAATTAGGAAATATTATTCTTTTTCAATAAAACAATGAATAGGTTATAAGAAAATTAATACAGATAGTTATAGCCTCCACAATAATTTATTGGTCATAATAAGTAGAAATATTGATCGTTGGTTGTATATTATTGAATACAAATAAATTAACACATTTTAATTTTTTAGAGCTGTAATTAAAATTCTCTATTTATATTATTCTTAGTATTACGAGGAGGTGACCATATTGTTTTCTCATATATTATGTTTATTGGTTGTTTTAATTTATATTTTTTTCTATTGTTGGTATGGATATATAAATGATCAGCCTATAAGTGATAATACATGATACTACAATAATATTAAAATATATAAATAAACAGGTTATAAATTAATACAGAAGTTATAGACACAAAAATAACCTTACTTTTGATTTACATTTTTGCTTGTGTTGGCCACAAGGTAAAACATTTTTTGAGTAAACACTACATTTGAACTTTAGAGTCCTAAAATTTTTTAACTTTTCCTAAACATGAGCTATATTATGTTTAGTTAATGTCCTGTTTAATTTGAAACCCGGCACAGATTTGAACAATTTTATATCTACCTTTGGAGTTTGGTAAACATAAAACTCTGAATTTACTAAAACACACATATATTCGGATTTTGGTTAAAATTATCATCAATTTTTTTAAATTTTCTAAAAAAATTTAACCTCCTATATGTTGTCTCCCTGTTTTCATTTTTTGGCATCAATCTTAAAAATTATATATTGTGATCTTTGAGAAAAAAATCTGCACGTAAGCAATATTTAATGTAAATCAATTGATGAATTCAAAAATATACATAAATTGTCACCTTAAAAAAAGTCGATTGAAATGTCGACCACATTGTTTTAAGATTGCGTCTTCCTAATGATCAAACCTTATAAAATATTTTGTCTTCAGACGTTATCAAAAATATATTTTTCTCCAGGGACATAGTCAGACTCCGTACTTTTAATTCTTGTACTGTTAAGAATTTGAGTTCTGTAATCATTTTAAATTTAAGATGATTTTCAACAAAAGATGCTAAAAGTATAATAATATAAATGATATAATAGAAGTAATGTAATAATGATGTAAGTAATATAGTTCTTTAAATTTTTTTAGAATTACTGGTTGATTTCTAACATTATAGGTGCCGGAAAACATAAAAAAAATGAACGATAGTAGTTAAGATAAAGGTTAGTTACTGGTGTTTGATTCTGACAAGTGTTTAGTTTTGTAGTGGGGCTGATGAGGGGCACAATTTAAAAAGTAGTAGTAAATTTTTGTAAAATTCAGTTTTTGTTTTTGTACATTTTTTAGGTAATTTATCTTTTATCCAGGAAGTTGCGGAACGCCGTTCCGTCGCGTTCCCTCTGAAATTAACCCCTGCTGTTTGTTAATAAGAAGTAGATCTGAAATTTAATGTTTCTGTGAAATGAAATATTGTGACACGTCCTGAATTATGGTGGTATAATGGACATTACTAAGTCTTATAAATACGATGAACACGTATATGTCACAACAAAGCTAGATGGATGCATCAGAGTTCGTCCTTCTATTAGCGAGAGTGCACTACGGCTCATTCACCTGTTTTACTTAACCAAATATTCATTTGAAAAGGAGTTTCAACGTGGTGCGTGAAAAACGCAACATAATTTTCTCGCTCCATATAACCTGAAGCCTCTTATAATCACATTATATTGTAGATAGCATTATTATATATAACTGTAATTAACTCTCCATCATTACAACTTGTAAAAACGCATACCCGCATACTCAGATTTTACAACTACGGACTTCTACATTCTACATGGAAATATTTATTAATTAATTTAAGTACACTTATATAAAATATTAATTGTTTAGTTTATTTGATTGTAAATTCGAAATAACAAAATATTAAAATTATTTGATTTAATCACACAGGCATAAAGGCAATAGATATATTGCCGTTTCGGATAATTTAAGATGAATAATAATTAAAATAAATTAAGATTAAGTAGAAATAAATAAATTAATTTTTGCATACAGGTAAATAAAATATATTTATGTATATTTTTTAATATATATTGCAACAAAACACAGGGTGATGATCTATGAAAAAGAATATCAGAGCATGGACGACGGACATTAACAGGTTTTAAATTGATTTGAGCAATTTTTGTCAAATAGCTATATGTTTTGTATTTAGTGATGGATAAGGACTTGTGTTATACCAAATTCTTTGTAAATTTTTGTTCTATAATGTCATGTACTTCATTTGTGAATATGACAAATATATTCGTTGTTATACGAGTATCTTCCGCGTTAGTTAACCGATCGGCATGAGATTTGGACAGTGAATTATTTATGAAAATGGTTACATTTCCTATATACTCTGTTGTTCTCAGCTAGTTTTAAATGTGGTTTTTTAGTAACTGAAAACTCAACTTTTCACGCTTATCAATTGAAGAGTAATAAAATTTCTAGATACAATCTATGCAGGCTCTCGCAGACTTATACAAAGTTTCGCCTGCAACGCGTCTATCTTTTGTCCAATCTACCACGTAGACAGTCGATTGACCAATCAGAAGCCCCTAATTTCAGTCAGATCCGTCCGTTGTCATGTGTACTTCGGGGCAGTTCATCGGAAGCCGTTGCTTAGTGAACGTGTGTTCTTCGTCAAGAGCTGTTCTTGTTCGAACTGGTTAATCTAAAGTAACACTAAGTCTTGTGACTCTTTTGGCGTTGGTCGACTAGAACCAAGCGAGTGAATTACTTATTATAATATATTAAGTGCTATTACGTGTCAGTGGAAGTTTTCCGCTGAGGGAGATTTATCTACCGTGGTAAATCCTTATTAACGCGGGACACGTCAAGAATAGCCGGAAGGTGTAAGCATTATACACCGCTTTTACAATTATCACTCATTATCACCCTCAGAATCAGTAAATAATAACGATAAAATATTAATAATAATCAATTCCGAGCGATAAAACTAACGATTCGGAAAGTGACAATTTGTGTGTGAATTCTGATTTTAGTGTTATCAGTTGTTCGATGAAGCCCAGTACAGCGAGAGACACAGTGAGAGAGAGTGAAGGGGGGGAGAGGGCAGAGCAGCGATCGGTGCAGAGAAATCGTAGTAGCGGCGGAGTGAGTGACGTCACGCCGAGTTAAAGGAGTTCTACGTATCAAGTAAAACTTATCCAAACTGAGCTATATATATTCTTTTATAACAAATAAAATGCTATACATGATATATGTTTAATTTTATAAATATCATATAAACAATTATTTCTTTGTGTGATAAATAAATAATTTTTCTACACCACCAATATAGACTTGTGCATAACTTATACACACAAAATTATCCTATGCGAAAATATTTATTTGTATCGTAGCAATATAGTCTTATGTATAGTCAAATTCTTCTTCTTCTTTCTATGGCACTACAGCCCTTGTTGGGCCCTGGCCTCCTTCAATTTTTCCCCCCATTCTCGTCTGTCAGCAGCCATCCTCCTCCAGGAACGCACTTCTAATATCTCTCTTGCATCCTCATCCACCGCATCCTCCCATCTTCTCCTTAGTCTTCCCACTGGTCTTTTTCCATGGATTCTGGTATACAATAGTTTTGTGGTATCCTTTTTTCTCCCATCCTGGCTACATGACCAGCCCACCTTAGACGCTGTAGTTTTATGTACCGTATTAACGGTGGTTCTTTATACATTTGATACAATTCATAGTTATATCTTATTCTCCAGCCATGTACGTCATTAACTGGTCCCAGGATTCTTCGTAATATTTTTCTTTCAAAGGTATCGAGAGTGTTTGCTGCCTTGGAGTTCAGGATACACGTTTCGCAACCATATGTTAGGATGGGTCTTATTATTGATTTGTATATCCTTAGTTTCGTGTTTCTGTGGATGTCTTTGGATCTGAAGATACTTGATGTGGCGAAATACGCTTTATTGGCTTGGACTATCCGGTTTCGGATTTCGGCTTCTTCTGTGCCGTTTTTTTCTAATATGGTTCCCAAGTATTTAAAGTTGTCCACCTTTTCGATATTGTCGATTGTTCCGTAGTTTCTTTGTCTTCTAGTCTGCACTAATATTTTTGTTTTATCTATGTTGATTTTGAGGCCTATATTGCTAGCATTTTCTTTGAGTTCAGAATACGTTTCCTCTGCTGCATTTTTTGTCCTACACATTATATTGATGTCGTCCGCATAGGCTACTAATTGGACCGATTTGTTTGTCAGTACGTTGTTTCTTCCTACTGACAGTTTTCTGATCACATATTCTAGAGCTGGATTAAACAAGGTCGGGGCCAGCCCATCTCCCTGTTTTAGCCTTCGATTGATTACAAATCCTTCTGCTTTGTGTCCTTGTATTCGTACCTGAGCTTCTGTATTAGTCATTGTCAAGTTTATCATCCTTACCAGTTTTACTGGTATGTCGAATTTGTATAAAATATTAGATAGTTTATCCCTATCTATCGAATCATAGGCTTGTCTAAAACCAAAAAAATATTATAGAAATCTATATCTTGTTCCCACGCTTTACTCAGAACTTGTCTGACTGTATATATTTGATCTATGGTGGATCTTCCTTTTCTGAAACCGAACTGGTATTCGCCGATAATCTCTTCAGCATATGGCTGTAATCTTTTATTGATGATGTATGTAAAAATTTTATATCCGGAGCATAGTAGAGAGATTCCTCTGTAGTTCTGGCATGATAGCTTGTCCCCTTTTTTATGTATAGGACATATGATGGGTTTCCTCCAATCGTCAGGGATTTGTTCTGTACTCCATATAGTGAGTATTTAGGCATGCAATTGTTCCACGAGTTTTTTCCCACCCCACTTAAGTAGTTCAGAGGGAATTTCGTCAATTCCTGGAGCTTTGTTATTTTTCTGTGCTTTAATTGCCTCTTGTATTTCCTACATTGATGGTGGCGGTTCGTCATCGTGTTCATTTCCTCTTCTAGGCTCTTGTCTATTTCTGTCTTTTGTTTCATCCGTTAGGAGCCTTTAGAAGTATGTTTTCCACGTTATCTTAATTTCTTCTATGTCACTGATTATTTCTCCATTTTGATTTTTGCACATATTTGTATTTGGTTTATATCCTTGTTTTAAATTTTTAATAAATTTATATGCATCTCGTGAGTTATTTTCTATAAAGTCTTTTTCCATTTTCAGTATTTTGTTATTCTCGAACTTTCTCTTTTTTTGTCTGCAAGTCTTATCTTCCAGCTTCCTTTTTATTCTGAACTCTTCTTTTCTTTCTCGTGTCCGTCTTATCATATATAATCTGTGTGCTTTGTTTCTTTCTCCAATTGCCCTTTTGCACTCTTCGTCAAACCATTGGTCCATTTCATTTCCTTTGTTTATTCCTAATATTTCGCCGCTGTTTTTGTAGTGTTTTTAATGTTTTCCCAGTGTGATTCTAATGTTGGGTTTTCCTTCTCTTGAAGTTTTTCGCTGATTTCTTTTTCAAGTTTATCCCGGATGTCTTGGTCTTTCAGTTTATCTATGTTTAATCTTTCTTTTCTCTCTGTTTTACTGCTTTTGTTCTGGTTAATTTTGCACCTGAAGGTAGTTTGCACTAGCATATGATCTGAGTTACAGCATGCCCCTCTTCTGCTTCTTACATTTAATATACTTGTTGCTGCCCTTTTGTCTAGCAGAACGTGGTCTATCTGATTTCCTGTTTCTCCGTCTGCAGATATCCACGTTATTTTATGTATATCTCGGCGGGGGAAGTATGTTGAGCTAATGACCATATTTTTACTAGTCGCAAAGTCTATTAGAAGGTTTCCGTTCTCATTGGATTCGTCATGCAGGCTGTGTTTTCCAGTTGTTCCTATGTATTCTTCTTCTTTCCCGATTTTGGCGTTCATGTCTCCTATAATCATTTTTATGTCATTTCTAGGTGCTGAGTCATATACTTATTCTAACTTTTGATAAAATTCTGTCTTTAAAATCTCATCTTTGTCTTCTGTGGGACAGTGCACATTTATTATTGTAAGATTAAAGAAATGAGTTTTTATTCTGATTTTGCATATCCTTTCATTGATTGGTGTAAAATCCTTTATATGTTGTTTTATTTTGTTATCTATAATAAAGGCTACTCCAAATTCTCTTGTTCCACTATTTTTTCCACTTTGGAGTATAGTGTGCCTCTTCGTGTCTCTTATTCCTTGTCCTAACCATCTTGTCTCTTGTATTGCGGCAATTCTAATTTTATATCTATCGAGTTCATCACAGAGTTCTCTTTGTGCTCCGGGTCTGTTCAATGTTCTGACGTTCCATGTTCCTAAAGAGTATTCCATATTTCTTTGCCGTAGTCGTTGCCATTGTTTCCGTCCAATCCGAGGCTTTCTTGAAGGTTCCGTGGTGTGGTATTTTTTCCGGGGGTAGGTTACCGGCCTACCGCCCAACCCCAACCTGGAGGACCAGGGATTTTTCTGTTAGGGTTCCCTTCCCTTAGCCGATGGGTCCCAGTTTTCTGGCGCCGGGAACTCGTCATTCACCCTCTCTCGTCTGCTACATTACGTACTCAGGGGCCACGCAACTTTCGTCTTCGAGAACGTGAGAGTAGGATTTGTGGGTAGAGCTGAGTTCCCTTCCGGGAACCTCTGACTCTCTCGTCAGAAACAGTCGGCGTTTCTCAGAGTTTTAGTGCTGCATAGTAATCGGCATCCTATACAACCTCCGAGACCTGTAACCCACCTTCAGCCCCCATAGTCCAATTAGAAAGCTATATATTTCAACTTCCATAAAGTCAGCTTCGCTATAAACTCTACGGTAAAAACATGCTACCACTATAAATGTGTTCTGTTACATATGGCGGTAAAATGAAACTGCTGCAAGTTTATTATTCGCTTTGGGACAATATGTTGGGTAATAATAAATATGTTTAATGAAGAAATTTGTGTTAGTGGTTGAAATCACAATCAGAATGATCACTGTTGCACACCACTATCTGACGATGGGCTGTGAAGCTTGAAAGCGCTAATCGGAATAATTTTTATATAGTGGTGTGCAACAGTGATCATTCTGATAATAATAAATATGCATATACATATATATATATATATATATTTTTTTAATTTTATTTTCATCTGTGCAAAAATTAATTTATTTATTTCTACTTAATCTAAATTTATTTAAATAATTATTCATCTTAAATTATCCGAATACTGCAGTATATCTATTGCCTTTATGCATGTGTGATTAAATCAGATAAATTCATTATTTTATTATATCGAATTTACAATAAAATAAATTAAACAATTAATTTTTTATACAAGTGTACTTAAATTAATCAATAAATATTTCCATGTAGAACTACTAAACTAGAAATTAGTTTTGTGTACTACACTTTGTCTCAATACTCACTGCACTTTCTTCGTAAATGTAAGTTGCCTTTTTGAATAAGTTATCATAAACTAAACGTAATAAATAATATTTTTTTACACTGTTGCTCAAATAAATCAATATTATACATTGCATGTCTACAGTGGTATACACATGATTTAATATAATATTACTAATTTAATTTGTATGTGATTGGTTCCAAGCATATTCTTAATTCAAAATTTCTTAGCTAATCTGTGCATTTCAAGCTTTTAATATGAAACAAAGTTTCTCACTTTTATGATGAATTCACAAGCACTTTTCGCTAAGCCATTATCGTTTTTCTAATTTTTCGTACAGTAGTTTGTGTATAAAATTTGAAAAATTACGGTGGACTAACAGTTACTAATTTTATGCTGCATTTAACGTGACGAATTAATTTACAGCTGCCAGAATCCTATCTTTGTTTACACCTCCATATATATAACTCAACACTCAGGCTACGAAGTTAAAATAATCGGCTTCAATAAAATATTTACACATTTAATTGTATATAATGTCTGCATTTGAACGTTTCTCGAATCTAAATGGTTTTGCGTCGTTCAAAAATTCGTTAACCGCGTATTGATTTGTACAAAAGTTTGAAAGTAACTGTTGACGTCTGAAGTCCCTTGCAGTAGTTGAATGTTATACAGTATATTAGCAAGTAATAATTATTTTGCAAGAATTTTTATGTCACTATATATTACCTACGTACGGTTTACATTTACCTTCAAACGTTTGAATTTAAATTAACCGCATCAATTATATAATTAAACACGTTCACACACACACACACACAATGTTTCTTTTGTATATAGAAATTTAATTAAATACGGTATATGTGCCTAATATAAACGTATTAACGCATGGACGATGACTCAGTATGTGTCTTATGTAGATGCAAATGTGTCTTACGTATAATTTGCAAGTGTAGATTTTCCCACACGTCATGTATTATTTAAATAATACACGGGTCTTATTACGTTGATGTCTAATAGAAATATTTATAATATTTTAAATAGAATTTAATTAATTTAATAGCATAGTAAATATCTCTTTTAGATTTTACTGATAATTCAATTCCCAATTTACATTGCATCATTTTAATGCAAAAACCTTTGAGCCAACGTAGATGTAGATTTAAACATTACATACATTAAATAATCTTAATTGTATTAACATAGTGTATTAATATATATAATTCACACGTACATCTATATTCTACTGTCCTGTTCATATGAAAATCTATTTCAGCGATAATGTTAAAAAATTTCGTCATTGTAGAAATAACCTAATGGTCCCAGGAGTCAATAACGTCAGACGAAATTCTTTCTCGTGCTCCGAAGACAAAATAATGTCTATTTTATTTTGCTAAGTTCACTCACACTTTAGAAGTTTTTGCTTAAACGTACTATAACCGACTCTTATACCAAGTTATAGGAGGAATTTGTCTGACAAGTATATCCCAAGTTAAACTTTTTCTCCAGAACTTTTCCAGCAAGTACTTTTTTGTAGGTAGCACAGTCTAATGTCCTTTTTTATAAACGGACTAGAAAACCTTTTATTATTTTGAAAAGATTGCAAAAACAATGTAGTAAACAATATTAGTAGTTTCGTATATAAATTAATCTGGACATACAAAGGTACAATCGTATATAAAAGCTAAGTGCCATAATCAAAAGAAATACATAACATATTGTAGAATCGGATTTTACTTGTGTAAGTCGTAAACCATCAAGGAATGTGTTGGTTACTTTAATGATATGCTGTTGCTTAAATTAAATGTCTCATAAAGATTGATTTGCCTTAAGTATTAAAACAGTGTGTTGTGATTTACACTTACAAGAATTATAACGATTTCAGACGGTGGGTATAAAGTAAAATATTTAATGCTCAACCAACCGGCTTGCATACAAAAAATAGCCGGAAACTTGTTTATTCCTGCCTTGTTTCCAATAATTAAAGACAGTGATCATGAATTGAATTTATTTCCGTGCATGTGCATGTTAAAAAAATTGAATGAATTTAACTTTAATTTACACAAGTGATTGTGTTTTCTTACTTTTAATTACATTGCCCAATAGCACTTTTTATCCAGTTATTCACATAAGTAGTGCATTACACGAGTTTTGTCAGTCTTTTTCAGTAATAAAAAGTTAATCACTTCAACAATTTTGCATGGCTTCTACCAAGTAATAGTGTCCAAGTAATAGTTGAGTGATGACGACGAAAACCAAATTAATAAAGACGTAAATACAAGCACACTTTAAATTATAATAAAATATATAAATGCAATTTATAGTATTCTGTATATACAAAATAATACTAATGGCACACAAAAATACATATACAGTATATAAAAATCATACCAATGTCATTTTATTAAATTAAATGTGTAATTAAACACTCACGTATTTATAAAAATTTAAAGGACGCCAACAAGCTACCATAATATTTGTGTTAGACACTCTCTCAAAATTATTATTTCAGTAGCCAATGCTGACAGCCAATAATTTTTGGAGGATGTCAGTGCAAGTTCTACATCGTAAGCGTACTTCCGCCTTCCAAGTTCACCGCATGTTGTTCCATGAGCCTAAACGAAATCTCTATAATTCGATTTTGTATCGGACAAAATTGTCTTAGAAAGCGTTAATAAGATTATTATTTCGACGGGAAATATCTTGAGCTTAAAGGAAAGTTGCTTCTCCTATCTAGTAACCACGGAACACATAAATAGGCACTACAAAACTTCTTTCCACCACGCAGATCGTCTATACATGTGGTTTGAGAAGAGACTGATTTCCTGGTATTAAACAGACCATAAACTTCATGTTAGAGGTAAAATAGTGCTTTATAAACAATTTTTAAGTTTCTTATTCGAAAATTAAATGACATTAATGGTCATCTAACTCTCCGATGTGATTTTGGATTTTGGAATTTTTACTACGCTTGTAAAGTCCAGACAAGAACGTTCCTGGAAAACTACGTTAAATATAAACTTTATCTCCTAATGCAAAGTAGTAAAAACCTGTTGTGAAATAGACAAAATTTTTTATTATTTACAAAATTAAAAAAAAATTATTACATACTAAAAACGTAATTAATTCCCATTAATGAATGTGATGTAAACCTATTTTTATTGGTAGTTCTTTTTGACGGTTAAAATTGATATTTAATTTTAAATTAACATTATTATAACAAACGTTAACAAACGTAAAGTATACTAATTAATGCAGACGTGATACGAAAGGATTGATGGGAATGGGAAAAATATTTAAACAAATTTTTGGACGTTCTTGTTTCCCTAGAACAGTTTTATGTTTAAAGAGTGTTTTACAACTGCAAGTGCTAGAACATTACAAACCGCGGACGTGGACGATGGTTACACATTCGATGTTCTATTCCATCCGCTGCAATAAATATTTCAATTCTTAGCCACTTGACAGGAAACAGTGTGTTAGAGTAAATATATGTTTCCCAACGTGGCAGCGGCTATATATCTCACAGCTGCAGGCCTCCGGCATACGTTCAGTTTTAAAACAAATTTTACATAACTTTATTTTTGTTTGATTTCGTTATTATTACAATACACAACCAGGTTTTAGAAACTAGATTGTATTAAAAAACCATTTTTTATACATTTTAATTGTACTTAAGAGAATAATGCATTAGATCCATAAAGCTACTTATCATCTGGTTACTGATTGACCGATCTGTAGGTTTGTAACAATTACATGTTACCAACAAACAATTTCTGTTGCAAGATATTTGAAGAATTACAAAAAGGAAGTGCGTTGTCTTATCCACGTTCTTTAAATATACAACTGACCGCTTTTATTATTTGTGCAAATTACTTTCACAGTTTTTGGAGATGGATATCTGTGAATTGCTAATGGTATCGTTGGCAGTAATAAAACACTAAAACAAAACAAAAATGTTAAATATGAAGTTTGACATAAATAAGAAACGTCCATAAATTTGACGCTGTGGCAATTAGATTCTGACAGACTATTTTAAAATTAACTTCTAATTGTACGTATACATTTGAAAAAATTATGGTATATTCAATTGGCTTATTTGAAATACATACATATGAAGCTGAATTACGTGTCGTCATATGAAAATGTTTCAAAAACCATTTCTTTCGTCAAAAATGCTTAATTCATAACTACGTCCCCTTGATAGCAAAGCTTTTGTCTACATCAAAAGTTTTTCTAATGGGTTTTGGGGCAACTAAGGCCTTTAGCCTAATGGTGTCTACCAGGAATGTTACTCTACAAGATGTTTATTATGTTTATACAAAATTTATTATACTTGCTATGCTATAAGTTGATTACGGATTTCGTAATTATTTCTATTTATTTGTGTACGACTGAGTGTTGGCAGTCCCTAGGTTTTTTACAAAAGTTACTTTTACCTTCCTAAATATTTCCCAGCTTCCCATCCTATAAGATTCTCCTATACAGATATTTTAAATTGTGTATATATTAAAACTTTTAAAAGTCCTAGTTGAATAAACTTTTTGTCTGTACTTCTTCGACTTACTAGTTTTTGAGTTTACGCTTCGTTCATCTCAACTTCTAACTCAGCTTGTCTTTTTCTTAATAATAGGCAGACTACCATTCTAGCTAACATAGCCATACAGTTTTAAAACGTATACGTAATGAATATTTCTCAAACACTGAACAGACAAGGTAATATTTTTTTCGTCTCACCGCTTTGGCAGTCTGAATGCACACATTCTTAACACCATATATTTATAGTGTGTTATTGTTCGAACTCGTATATTACCTTAACTCTCTTTTGATCATTTGGCTGTTTTCTAAACTTTTAAATATTCATGACGAAAGATATTTTCAAAACATTTTCAAGTTCATAGCACGTAAGAGAAAAATGAAAGTTTGTTTGGTATTATGTATTTTGTAAAATATGGAACTTATATTAAATTTTCCATAATATTCTGCAACATAAAATAACATAGAAGTTGTTTATATTACAATTATTATTTGAATTATAAGATGTGTTAATTTTAGACATTAGTATTATTGTTTAAAACCTATTATGTTTTATTTTGTTTCAGTGGAAAAGAGGAAAATAAAGAAAAAGTATTGATAAGTTATGTTAAATGACAATTACGCTAAAGATCGTATATAGTATATAAGAAAGAGGAAGGATTAAAAGATCCTAAACTTTTTCTATAATTTGACAATAATATTGTTGCGACGACCTCACTAATCGTCGTACAGTGTAGTGAAAACAACAACAGACACCACCAATGATATCAATAATTACCAGCTTTAATGAGTCACAAATAACAACTTGAAATCAAAAAGATACTCTCGTACAGTAATTCAAGTTAAATCTGTTCACATGCAATAATAAATTCTGTTATAAAGAATTTCGCACTAACTATAACACCACAACAACAACAACCACCACTTGATAAATCGCCCAACGTAAACTGACTGACAAAGCCAGCTGCTGTTGCTTAAATAGGTAGCCCAGGTGCTTCAGAATTATCCACGATTTGCGACGTTAATAAGCACTCGAAAGTCTAGACCATACCGGATCTAAATAGAGACAGGCACCTGCTCGGCTAGCGGAAAAACGGGTGGAAGGACGCTCTCGCCTTTTCGAGAGGGTTCCATCGTTATTGGGTTAATATAAAACATGCACTTAGTCAACTTAATATTCCAGTTATACTTATTTAGTTAGAGATACTTTTTAAAAAAATTTAAAAGTAGTTATTACCTTATATATGTTAGCAGTATTCTATAATTTCAAAGTACCTCAGTGATAGAACCTGGCTTTGAATGGTATTCATTCGTCACGCTGTGCTGTGGATTTGACTCAATATCCAGAGAATCAAATGTCGCCTACATATTGTCGGATCCAAGTGGCAGTCTGTCTAATGTAGGCGGCCTTAGATAGTAACAATGCGTAGGCCAAACATTTGTAGGCTGCTTATGAATAAGAAAAATTGGAAGTATTCCATCATTATTGTTTTATGTGAACGCATAATACAACATATTTCTCACTAATGGATTGAAGTTTACAATAAATATATTGCTACGAAATTACGTAACGCTCTCGTGCAGTCGGCAGCTGCAGTTACGTGAAACTTCTACACGTTTCTCGGCTAATCGAGCAGGTGCAGTGTCTGTGTCAAGGCCGCGCAGTAAATGAAATTCTAGATTGTTCGAGTATTTGGTAACTTCGCAGTTATGCTGGCACGCTGCCAAAATAATGGAATTTTTCCAGAACATATGCGGGACCTATATAAGGAATGGCGGCCGGCTTAGAAATTAGTTACACCAGGCGAGATTGTAGAGCGGGGATCAAGTGATTGTTGTTTAGTGAAAAGTGATTATTGTGTTATAATAGTTCTGTACTTTAATAATTGACATTATTATTGCGTTTGGTCAAATATAACTAGAATTATTGTATGAGAGTACCTTGTTCATTTAAAGTTGTTTTATTTTTGACTAATTAAAGCTGGTTATTAGTGACTTCATTGGTGGCTGTATTTTTTCCACTAAACAATACGACAATCCGTAAGACCGTGGTAACAATATAATGAATTATGAATTCATACTACTAAAAAGAAAACGGTCAATGTATTACACTTTATTTTAATTTTTCAGCAATTCTTGAGCGTCAATAAATATATATTGCGACAGTACAAATAAGTGATGTACTGAGCATTGAATATAAAAAATTTAAATATATCTAATAAACAGTAAATAATTTATAAAGTATTAGAAATAAGCATGTCAGGGATTGCAAGCTTGGCTCAGACAAAAATATGAACAGGTGTTTCGACCTGAATTGACGTGCACACACACACAAATGGAACTGAAAGTGTGTACACCAGTATTTTGCTAGTGTGTGTGACGCAGGTCTATGCAGGCGAGTTTACCGCCGCAAGATGAATAATTGCATAATTACTGTTTTTCCGTAATTATTCATAAACTATAATTAAGGAGTAAAATCCAAAAACACAATAAAATGTAATAAAATTTACTAAATACTGTGTACAAAAACCACGTGAAAAAGACACACCGTACGAGTGTAGTAGTGAAATAACTGGGTACAAAACGAAAGAGTTAAGTTGCAATGTCCAAAATTACAGTGAACATGTGTAGTGAAAATAGTTATAAGATGAGTATAAGAGTATACTTACAGGACTCTGCAATTCGCAGAAATATAAGAAATAGCGAAATTGACAAGGAGTGGGAGAACTGAACCCAGAGACATTTTCTGACATGTCGATTTCGTACAACTGCAGGTGTTGACCAAGACATGGGTATAAATAAGACACGCACGCTACAGTTGTCCTGTTTCTTCAATCACTCACAGTGCAGCAGGAGCTTCTGCCCGTCCGCACAGAATATTTAAATTTTTGTAAATAGTTTCATCCTTCCAGTTACATACAGTTATGTAACTGGATTGTAAAACAAACAATTTTTAAGTAGTAAAAATAAGAAGATTACATAAGAAGATCCACATAAGAAAATCAACTGACATCCGAAACAGCGCGAGGAGAAGTTCCAGAGAGCGATACGACGCTGGACAAGAGCGAGACGACGCTGGACAAGAGGAGACGACGCTGGACAAGAGGAAGTGATGCTGGAGTTCGAGACGAGGACGATTACAGATGGATCCAATGATTGAGTATGATTGACGACAATAAGGTGATAAACAAATTATTTATCTCTTAATCGAACAATTAACTCAAAGAAAATTAAAGACATTCTTGTTCTATTTAAAAGTAAGAGCCAATGTTTATTGTAAATATAGAATTAATATCATATATGTTATTGAAGTAAGATTAACGTAAACAAGAGCTCAAATTAGTATTGAAATGAAAAGAATGCAAAGCATTTACGTAAAAATTTGGTGTTTGATATAAATCAATACTGAGAAAAGAAAGACAAATTCAATAACTATTAATATTTTTGAGTTACATTGCAATATATAAAAAGATTTGTAAACATTGATATTTCGAAGCACACTAATGGACTGAGTAGTCTGATAAGGAGATTTTTAATACAATAATTAGTAGAATAGAATATTTACCAGTAAGGATGTATACAGCATAAGCCTTACGGCATAGTAACAAAATAATAACGAATGTTTTAAGTCGAATTAAGTGCCATGTGCACAATTTTATTAGTACCAAACAAATTTGAAATACCGTTACAAGTTACATAGATTTCTTATTACAGATACACCTGAAACCCAAATTAAATTATATTTATTGTTACATAAAAATGGCGCCCAACGTGGGGCCACCCAAATCAATTTATATTAAACAGATACTGCGTTCGTACAAGGTGTGCTGCCGAGACGTCTGAAGAGCGGGGGGTCTATTTCTTAGTACTTAATCATAACGTGTGCTTGTGTTGGTGCGGTATTACTGGTTCTGTAAACATTGTTCAGTACGTATTTGTTCTGTATGGAATTGTTCAGAAGACGTATTCAGTTGTTATTTCGTGTGCGTATTAGATTGAGTGTTCGTACATTATATGTCAGTGTAATCTATTGAATATTTTGTTTTTTGTTTTCTTAATCGGTACAAATTAACTATTAGCCTATCGTTTAATTATTGTATTGTTCGTTGTCAATTACTAAGCAGTGAATTTGACATTAATAATTATATTTTATGAGTAGTTCCGTTAAAAAGTAATATTAAAATGACTTCGCAAAAAAGTAACAAAACAATTCATTCGGAAGGACGTGAAATTATATAGTCTGTTATTGAAAAGTGTGATGAAGAATCAAGGAAAGGGGCATATTCCTTCACATTTATAAACGCTACAGGAAGAGCAGCGTATTACACTGGCGTTCCAGAATTTACAATTAAAAAAATCTGGAAAGAACACTATACGCGTCTAGAAAATTGCCCGGATCAACGTTGAAGTACCCCAGGCAAACGGAGAAAAACTAGACCGAATCACACCGTGGTAAGCGTGGACGAGTTTGACAGGTGTGTAATCAGAAGAATTATCAAGAAGTATGATTTTTACACAGTGCAGAAAAAAGTGCCGACAGTGGCAAAACTTCTACACGTGGTGAAAGAAAAAATATATTTTCCATGGGGTAACAGTTCTTTACTAAAAATAATTAAGGAAATAGTGTTTAAGTGGAAAATATTTAGTAATAAAAGAAGTCTACTAATTGAAAGACCGCAAATCGTGATGTGGCGGCATCGTTATCTTACACAGCTTAAACTTTATCGAAAAGAGAATAGAGAGATAGTGTTCATAGATGAAACATGGGTAGACAGTAACTTAACGCATCAGAGAGGATGGCGAAGTGACGAATGCAATATTCATATTAATCAGAGTGGCTCGAAGAGGCTAAAAATATTGCATGCAGGGAGCAGAAATGGATTTATATCTAACGCGAAACTTGTATTGAAGGCCGGTTTGTCTAGTAGAGATTATCAAGGGCAAGTGAATAGTGTTAATTTTGAAAAATGGATTAATGAAAAGCTTTTACCAAATTTACCAGCAAAATCAATAGTTATAGTGGACAATGCTCCGTACCACTGTACCCAATCTGACAAGGTACCGTAAAATACGCTCTAAAAGAAGAAATGAGAGAGTGGCTTTTTAGAAACGGCATCTACTATGACGAAAAAATGCGCAAACAAGAACTTTACTGTCTTATAGAAGCGCATAGAACAAAAGAAAAAAACATTTAAGATAGACGCTATTTTGAAAGCTTTTGGTCACACACCTCTTCGATTACCACCGTATATGTGCGATCTGAACGCTATTGAATTAACATGGGCAAAAATGAAGCGTATAATACGGGACAATAATACAACAGATTTATCGTTAGATGCGCTTAAGAAAATTACTGAAATGGCAATTGAATCAGTTACACTTTGCGATTGGACAGGATATGAAAACCACGTTATACGAATGGAGGACTACTACTGAGATAAAGATGGCATTACGTCAGACATTATTGACAGTTTTGTAATTGAAACAGGAGGTATCAGTGATGACAGTGAAAGTGCCAGTGACAACAGTGATAGCGAGTACTCTGAAACAGATTCGGAATTGGCCCAACCACTTACATGAGGTAAGTCACAACTTACTCAACCATCTTACTTGTTAATTATAATTTCTGTTATTACTTCACTATGCTTTATATTGCCAATAGCAAAATACCCGTGCTTCGCTACGGAGTTTCACGTTGTACGTAATTGTACAATTATTGCTCGCTTAATAGTATAGGATTAGATAGATTGTACAAATTCTTAACTCTTAGTTTGTTTATTTACATTCATAGCAACAGCTATTTATTATTTATTTCGAGAAAATCGTTAGGGCCGTTTCCGAGAAAAAAAGGACATACATTTATTAATTAATTGAACTTCGAAATTTTCTCGACTATAAGAACCTGCAAACAACGAAGTTTTTTTCAATTTAAAACAATGATTAAAAACTCAGGACTAAATGTATTCGGGGTTTCCAGTAAACTGAGATGTCAACCACTTCATTTACAAAGTATGCAATTCCCGCGATAAATTTCACTATATGATTTTTTGCCCCTTAGGAGTGAAAGTTTTTAAAACCGTTTCTTAGTGAGCACCAAAGACCTATGATGAAGCTATGTTCAAAGTTTCATTGATATCCATTCAGTGGTTTCAGAGATATCGTGATCAGTGAGTCAGTCAGTGGTATTTGGCTTATATAGATATCTATATCTAGCCGATTTACCCAGCGTTGCTCGGGTTCATAATTTATGCATAGGCTCATAGGCACCTATTCTTGTTCTAACGTTATATTACTTGTATATTGTATAATCTTCCTTATATTGTTACGTTCGCATTCTCACTGGAGGAATACTCTGTAGCGCACCTGTTTAAGAACATGTCATGAACTGTATTCTTATATCTGGAGAAGAATTCTGTTGCGCGTGATGCTCCTGCTCGATTTCTAACTCTGGGAGAGAGCGAACAGCTAAATTAGTTTTCAATAAAATGTCTACAGTACTTGCACGCGCTGCGTATTTAACTGTCGTTTTATTATTCATTGTGTTAATGTTGAAATAAGGCATTTGTTAAATTAGTGTCTCCTAAACTTATTCTAACAATACAATACCTCTATAGATTTCAGCTTATCAATTTTTAAATTCAAACTGAAGCAAGTGCATTTATATTGTCTGAACACTATGATCTAAATACGTTTGCTATCAAAACTTTGTTTTTTATACTCGCTTATAACTTACTTCGATCTTAACTTATCCACTTATAAATTCAAACTGAAAGAACTCTGAATTCACACACTATTAAGAAGTTTCTTAAGATGCATACACCACCTTTGATATCATAACCAATATCTTTATTTATAAGAACCGTGGACTCTGGCCCCGCCGTCTTTCGCGGGATCCGACCTAAGACTCCCCGGGTTCCGTGGATGAACTCCGGGAAAGGCCCGTCGGACGACTCCCGCGCTATTTCCAACGCGGGAGACTTCCACCGATGCTATGGTAACCAGAATCTATTCTATTGGGTTGCCATAGTAACCAGATCTAATAGTTTTTAAGACCCAAAGGACCCCCCAAAGGATCGTATCGAAAAAACACTTGTCCTATGTTGGTTCTCCCGTTGCGTAAGATATTTGTGCCAAGTTTGGTTGAAATCGGTCCAGTGGTTTAGGAGGAGATGAGACCCCAAAGAACGCCCCAAAGGACACCATCGATAAAACACCTATCCTATGTTGGTTCTCCCGTCGCGTAATATATTTGTGCCAAGTTTGGTTGAAATCGGTCCAGTGGTTTAGGAGGAGATGTGGAAGACCCCAAAGGACCCTCAAAGGACCCCATCGAAGAAAACACCTATCCTATGTTGGTTCTCCCGCTGCGTAAAATATTTGTGCCAAGGTTGGTTGAAATCGGTCCAATGATTTAGGAGGAGATGTGGAAGACCCCAAAGGACCCCATCGAAGAAAACACCTATCCTATGTTGGTTCTCCCGTTGCGTAAAATATTTGTGCCAAGGTTGGTTGAAATCGGTCCAGTGATTTAGGAGGAGATGTAGAAGACTCCAAAGAACCCCCCAAAGGACCCCATTGAAAAAAGCACTTGTCCTATGTTGGTTCTCCCGTCGCGTAAAATATTTGTGCCAAGTTTGGTTGAAATCGGTCCAGTGGTTTAGGAGGAGATGTGGAACATACATACATAGATACATACATACAATGGGGGGGGTTTGCCCCTTAGGAGCGAAAGTTTTTAAAACCGTTTCTTAGTGAGCACCTAAGACCTATGATGAAGCTATGTTCAAAGATTCATTGATATCCATTCAGTAGTTTTTGCTCTACGTTGATTCTATGTCAGTCAGTCAGGAAAACATCCCCCCTTTTCATCCCTTTAAAGGTCGAATTTCCAAAAATCCCTTTTTAGCGGATACCTACATCACATAAGGAACCTACATGCCAAATTTCAAGTTTCTAGGTGTTATAGTTTCGGAGATTTCGTGATGAATCAGTGAGTCAGTGAGTGAGTCAGTGGTATTTCTCTTTTATATATATAGATTAAATCCGTTTAGGTGTCTGTATAATTACACTTCCTAAAGTAACATTTTTATTGGTAGTTAATATTGATCTGAAAAGTGTAAGCAATAAATGAAACAGGCATAGATAAAACATAATGGCTATCCCTATATGCAGTTAAAAATACAGTGCGAGAGGCAGTGTTAAACGTATTTTAAATGTGTAGTAGTACCTTGATACGTGCAGTGGAATGGCATACGTCACCGCATTCCTTCTTGAGTTGCAAAGCTTAACATACGACAGTATGTACTGTTGCATAAAATTGGCCCCCAACGTGGGGCTCGAATCATTTTTATGTAACAATAAATATAATTTAATTTGGGTTGCAGGTGTATCTGTAATAAGAACTCTATGTAACTTGTAACGGTATTTCAAATTTTTTTGATATGTAAAAATAGCATACAAAACAAAAAAAGTAAATTACAAAATCTAAATAGCTCACACAACAAAGATAATACAACTAACTGTATATACAAAATTGAATGCCAAGATTGCAATAAATGTTACATAGGACAAACAAAAAAACAGCTGAAAAACCGTTATTTTGAACACCTAAACGAATACAAAAAACCA
The DNA here is from genome assembly GCA_034769895.1 of Magicicada septendecula. Lineage (NCBI taxonomy): Eukaryota > Metazoa > Arthropoda > Insecta > Hemiptera > Cicadidae > Magicicada > Magicicada septendecula. Next base: position 398,213,287 of record CM068369.1, on the reverse strand, counting down.
GAAATATATAAATCCAATTTAGCCACACATGCAATAAACACAGGACATGAATTCCCAGACATAACCAATGTGTCACTAATAAAACATATACCACACAAAGGCACCATAATGAACATTTGGAAAAATTTACAAATATACAAACATAAATCACAACAAAACAAACTAATACCAGAACAAATACAAATCAATACAAAACATGACACAATATTCAAAGCACTCAACATCGAAAATACACAAAATACAAATACATATACCACAATCACACACAATAATACAACTTTAAAATACGAAAGACCAACAAACAACCTTAATAGAATCCAGCAGCCAACACACAAATATTTCACCAGACACAAGATCGCAAAGCTGAGGATGGGAGCACGGGAGCTCTCGAAACATGTTCAAAATAAGGAAAAATAACATCTTGAGGTAAATTTAGTTATAAATATTAAATGTATTATATACATCAAGAAACGGACTGTAGCAGAAAGTGATTGACCTAAGATATAATATAGTTTAAAGAGTTATTAAAGTTTGCGTGGTAACTGAGTAACCACTAGACTTATATTTTCATACTAGGAATGTACCGTATACTGTTTTGCTTTTTACATTGAACTTCCTTCTCATTTCAGGTTACTCAAAATATTCTTTCTGAACTTTGCAAATGTATTACAGCTAAAACTGTGAAACGCTAAATATGGAGGCAGACATTAAACATCATAAGTACTGTGATAGATACCTAAAGGAATGTATATGTATGTATATGTATTGTTAATAGGGTACTGTAATCTTTAATCAGCTTTTTCTTTTTAATTTGTCTTAATATTATTTTGGAACATTCTACATACTGACAATAACACAGTTTGTTAATAGTTTAAAAAATATAGTTTATACATTACTTATTTATTCCAAAATCAAAAATAAGTAATTCATATTACAGTCATTAGAATTCCGTGGTTTAGAATTTTTAATAGGTTCTTTTATGTTTATTATTTACGAGTATTTTGTCTTTAAATTCACCCAAATAATTACGCGATTCTCTGAGTCTTTAAATGGTCAAAATATGCGACTCATCTAAATGTGCCAATTACGAAACGTATATCACAACACTTTTTCCACTTTTAAACCATTTTGAAATCTTCAACTATTGCAATTGTCTAATAGAATACACTTGATCACGTTTCTAATGTAAAAATACTGTATTACTGGGAAATCTATTATTATTTACTGCCAAATTACATTGCTTAGACTGAATCTAACTGCCAACTAACTAGAACGTTAGTACTTTAAATTAAAAGTAAGTAACATGTTGATCAATAATAATAACTGTATTATTAAACTAACAAGTGAGGGATAGCTCAGTGGAATAGAGATTGCTGAGTGTACTTTTTAATCTGTGGCACTGTGATGGTTCGAAATAGAGTCAGTCCAACTTTGGAAAAAACCAACTTGCCTCAGTCGGTAACCACGGGACACATAAATAGACACTACAAAACGTCTTTCCACCACGCAGATCGTCTATACATGTGGTTTGAGAAGAGACTGGTTTTTCTGGTATTAAACAGACCATAGGCTTGGACCAAATTTGTGGACGTTCTTGTTTCCCTAGAACAGTTTTATGTTTAAAGAGTGTTTTACAACTGCAAGTGCTAGAACATTACAAACCGCGGACGTGGTCGATGGTTACACATTCGATGTTCTATTCCATCCGCTGCAATAAATATTTCAATTCTTAGCCACTTGACAGGAAACAGTGTGTTAGAGTAAATATATGTTTCCCAACGTGGCAGCGGCTATATATCTCACAGCTGCAGGCCTCCGTCATACGTTCAGTTTTAAAACAAATTTTACATAACTTTATTTTTGTTTGATTTCGTTATTATTACAATACACAACCAGGTTTTAGAAACTAGATTGTATTAAAAAACCATTTTTTATACATTTTAATTGTACTTAAGAGAATAATGCATTAGATTCATAAAGCTACTTATCATCTGGTTACTGAATGACCGATCTGTAGGTTTGTAACAATTACATGTTACCAACAAACAATTTCTGTTGCAAGATATTTGAAGAATTACAAAAAGGAAGTGCGTTGTCTTATCCACGTTCTTTAGATATACAACTGACCGCTTTTATTATTTGTGCAAATTTCTTTCACAGTTTTTGGAGATGGATATCTGTGAATTGCTAATGGTATAGTTGGCAGTTATAAAATCACTAAAGTTTGTTCAAAATTGTAAATATGAAGTTTGACATAAATAAGAAACGTCCATAAATTTGACGCTGTGGCAATTAGATTCTGACAGACTATTTTAAAATTAACTTCTAATTGTACGTATACATTTGAAAAATTATGGTATATTCAATTGGCTTATTTGAAATACATACATATGAAGCTGAATTACGTGTCGTCACATGCAAATGTTTTAAAAACCATTTCTTTCGTCAAAAATGCTCAATTCATAACTACGTCCCCTTTATAGCAAACCTTTTGTCTACACCAAACGTTTTTCTAATGTGTTTTGGGGCTTAGCAACTAAGGCCTTTAGCCCAATGGCGTCTACCAGGAATGTTTCTCTACAAGATATTTATTATGTTTATATAAAATTTATTATTTTTGCTACGCTATAAGTTGATTACGGATTCCGTGATTGTTTCTATTTACTTGTGTACGACTGAGTGTTAGCAGTCCTTACGTTTTTTACAAAAGTTACTTTTACCTTCCTAAATATTTCCCAGCTTACCATCCTATAAGATTCTCCTATACAGATATTTTAAATTGTGTATATATTAAAACTTTTAAAAGTCCTAGTTGAATAAACTTTTTGTCTGTACTACTTCGACTTACTAGCTTTTGAGTTTACGCGTCGTTCATCTCAACTTCTAACACAGCTTGTCTTTTTCTTAATAATAGGCAGACTACCATTCTAGCTAACATAGCCATACAGTTTTAAAACGTATACGTAATGAATATTTCTCAAACACTGAACAGACAAGGTAATATTTTTTTCGTCTCACCGCTTTGGCAGTCTGAATGCACATATTCTTAACACCATATATTTATACTGTGTTATTGTTCGAACTCGTATATTACCTTAACTCTCTTTTGATCATTTGGCTGTTTTCTAAACTTTTAAATATTCATGACGAAAGATATTTTCAAAACATTTTCAAGTTCATAGCACGTAAGAGAAAAATGAAAGTTTGTTTGGTATTATGTATTTTGTAAAATATGGAACTTATATTAAATTTTCCATAATATTCTGCAACATAAAATAACATAGAAGTTGTTTGTATTACAATTACTATTTGAATTATAAGATGTGATAATTTTGGACATGAGAATTATTTTTTAAAACCTACTATGTTTTATTTTGTTTCAGTGGAAAACAGGAAAATAAAGAAAAAGTATTGATAAGTTATGTTAAATGACAATTACGCTAAAGATCGTATATAGTATATAAGAAAGAGGGAGGATTAAAAGATCCTAAACTTTTTCAATAATTTGACAATAATATTGTTACGACGGCCTCACTGATCGTCGTACAGTGTAGTGAAAACAACAACAGACACCACCAATGATATCAATAATTACCAGCTTTAATGAGTCACAAATAACAACTTGAAATCAACAAGACACTCTCGTACAGTAATTCAAGTTAAATCTGTTCACATGCAATAATAAATTCTGTTATAAAGAATTTCGCACTAACTATAACACCACAACAACAACAACCACCACTTGATAAATCGCCCAACGTAAACTGACTGACAAAGCCAGCTGCTGTTGCTTAAATAGGTAGCCCAGGTGCTTCAGAATTATCCACGATTTGCGACGTTAATAAGCACTCGAAAGTCTAGACCATACCGGATCTAAATAGAGACAGGCACCTGCTCGGCTAGCGGAAAAACGGGTGGAAGGACGCTCTCGCCTTTTCGAGAGGGTTCCATCGTTATTGGGTTAATATAAAACATGCACTTAGTCAACTTAATATTCCAGTTATACTTATTTAGTTAGAGATACTTTTTAAAAAAATTTAAAAGTAGTTATTACCTTATATATGTTAGCAGTATTCTATAATTTCAAAGTACCTTAGTGATAGAAGCTGGCTTTGAATGGTATTCATTCGGCACGCTGTGCTGTGGATTTGACTCAACATCCAGAGAATCAAATGTCGCCTACGTATTGTCGGATAAAAGTGGCAGTCTGTCTAATGTTGGCGGCCTTAGATAGTAACAATGCGTAGGCCAAACATTTGTAGGGTGCTTATGAATAAGAAAAATTGGAAGTATTCCATCATTATTGTTTTATGTGAACGCATAATACAACATATTTCTCACTAATTGATTGAAGTTTATAATAACTATATGCTACGAAATTACGTAACGCTCTCGTGCAGTCGGCAGCTGCAGTTACGTGAAACTTCTACACGTTTCTCGGCTAATCGAGCAGGTGCAGTGTCTGTGTCAAGGCCGCGCAGTAAATGAAATTCTAGATTGTTCGAGTATTTGGTAACTACGCAGTTATGCTGTCACGCTGCCAAAATAATGGAATTTTTCCAGAACATATGCGGGACCTATATAAGGAATGGCGGCCGGCTTAGAAATTAGTTACACCAGGCGAGATTGTAGAGCGGGGATCAAGTGGTTGTTGTTTAGTGAAAAGTGATTATTGTGTTATAATAGTTCTGTACTTTAATAATTGACATTATTATTGCGTTTGGTCAAATATAACTAGAATTATTGTATGAGAGTACCTTGTTCATTTAATGTTGTTTTATTTTTGACTAATTAAAGCTGGTTATTAGTGACTTCATTGGTGGCTGTATTTTTTCCACTAAACAATACGACAATCCGTAAGACCGTGGTAACAATATAATGAATTATGAATTCATATTACTAAAAAGAAAACGGTCAATGTATTACACTTTATTTTAATTTTTCAGCAATTCTTGAGTGTTAATTATATATTAAGTGTCAAATGAAAAGTGAAACTGTCAAATCCTATACTATTAACCGAGCAATAATGTATGTTGTTTGTCTGTAATTTTTTTTCCGAAACGGATCGAGGAATTTTCTCGGGAGCTGGTACTTAAGGGTATTTTGACACCAGGAATCGATTGGACTCGATCTCATTTTCCGCAAAATTCGTCTAAGGGCCACATCTGAGGGCCTTTATTTTAAAATATCGCGGGACCGATACCGCGCGACAATTAATTATTGCTAGGCAACTGTAATTTCTAACCAGCTTTCTTACCGTACAGATAAATAAATTACAGAAACCGTCGATAAATGCAAACGGCGCAGTATCGATATGTTTATATATGAAGAAGAATAAATAGATGTTGCAAACAATGTAAATATACAAAGTAAGAGTTGAGACGAGGAATAATTGTCCGTCCGTCTATAAATTTTTTTCCCGTAACGGCTCGAGGAATTTTCTCGAAATTTTTACATTACCGAAATTTCATTACATTATTATTCAGAAACGTTGTGTCTGTTTGTTTATTTAAAGGTTTATTTGAAAATTATAGGTGAGGTATTTCAGAAATTAATCGATTTGTGTGATCATTTTCTTTGCCTTTTACAGTGATTTTATTCCAATCAGTTATTTAGTGTTAGATCTGCTCAGTAAAATAAACAAATAATTGCAATTTTTCTCTGCTCAGTGATCTAATTACAATAAAAAACCATTACAGTGTTTGTGCAAGTGCAAAGCGACTCAAATTCTTGCTCGGTTGGTAATTTATATAGTTTTTTAAGAAGGTAAGTGTCATAACCTTAGGTTACATATTACTATTCTGTGCACACCCACCAAGCATTGGACACTGTGCAACATTATTTATACTTCCAGTCTTATGTTCAAGTGCTTTTAAATATTTTTCGCAGAAAAAATCAATTTGTAAATGTTATTTTTTAGATGCCTCGCGGACGACCTCCTAAACGGCGAATTTTTAATAACTTAAGGCCACCGCAACAAAGACAGCAAGAAAATAAATTACCACAGCCTCTTCAGGAAATAACGAATGTCAGAGACGAACTTTCTGAAAATAATCCTATCAAAGCTATTTATAAAAATCAGGCATCCACTTCAAGACCCCTTCCCCTTCCCCTGCCGAAGTAACAAACTCCCGAAAACAAGTTCCTCAAAATAATACTAACAACGTCATTCATGAAAATCAGGCATCAACTTCTAGACCTGTGCGAAGTGCCAAGAATGATTGTATGAATAGACTAAATGAAGTATTAAGGGACCTTAACGATTACCAGTCGCAAGAATTACGTGAGCAAATAAGGGAGATAAATAATAAACGCAGAAGTTTGGCAGAATCAACAGAAGAGCGTGAACGACGGCAAGAAAACGATCGATTGCGAGCAAGTAAAAGGAGAGCTGAAGAGTCACCAGAGCAAAGAGCTCAACGGCTTCTAATCATTCGATTACGAGCAAGTCAAAGAAGAGCTGAAGAAAATGAAGAAAGACGTCAGCAGCGATTAGAGGAGCAACGTCGGTAGAATGAAAGACGTCAAAGAGCTCTGCTATTGAACCCTTTACGAACATACAAATTACCTGTCACTTTTGATGTATCCAATCACACATTAGAAAATTTTAATGTTGCTTGCTTGCATTGTGGCGCCTTGTATTTTCCAGAAGAACGTGTTAGCAATCGAACCCATAGAAATTCTTTCGGAGACTGCTGTTTGCATGGCCGCATTGAGCTGCATCCACCTAAATTTTCAAATGAGTTGGTGTGACTATTTCTTCATTGTCATCCATTAACTGATGAATTTCATAAAAGAATACGTAATTTAAATGCATGTTTTGCAATGGCTTCATTCACCGTGGATGATAATCGAACCATAAACAATCGAGGAATTTATACGTTTATTGCAGCAGGGAATGTTTATCATAAAATTAACGTGGCTGCTCATCCAACTCAAAATTCACAACGTGAGTTTGAACGACCTCGATATGGACAGATGTACTTCCTCGATAATGAAGATGCTGTCAATGAACGTGTCAACATTCCACTGAATAATGGAATTAGTGTCCCATTAATGAACCTGTTGGAAGGAATTATCCGCTCACAAAATCCTTTTGTACAAGGTTTTATGATGATGCGAGAGGTTGAAGAAGAAGTGAACAAGCGTGCTGCTGAGGATAGAACTGAACCACCTTACGTGAAACTTCTCTTTGCGTTGCCCGAGGGTGCAGACCACAGAAGGTATAACATTTCATTCCAAAATGATGTTTGCGCCGTGGTCATTTTGAATAGCGATCAAAGTTTTCCAGATAATGAATTAGTTATTCGACAGAGAGGTAAATCCATTGTTACAATGAGGAATATCGACCAACGGGTTGAGCCATTCACTTACCCTCTATTTTATCCCAAAGGTACTTTTGGATATTCCATAGATCTACCATTAAGAACTCCGTATGCGAGTCGTCGTCACCTTACAAGACTTGAATTGGCTCAATATAGAATTGCTTTTCGGACACAATTTGCTCAATTTCTTCCACTCGAGAATCCTGTAAGAAGTCCTGATCTGCGTCTCCTAAATTTTAACGCTCTACATTATGGTGGTAAACTTTTCCAACAGTACCTCGTTGATACTGCTATAAGAGTTATAAAAGATCGAATTGATTGGATTAAAGCTAATCAAAAAAAATTTCTTGCTGATAATTACGCTTCAGTTACCAATTTCATAAACCAATTTGCTGAACAAAAAAATGCTACTGATGGGGAAAAACTTATATTACCTTCTTCATTTCCTGGATCTACAAGATATTACGCTGAACATTTTGAAGATGCTATGGCCTTAGTTCGTCGTCTAGGATCGCCGGATTATTTCATTACGATGACATGCAATCCTGATTGGTCAGAAATTAAGGAAGCAACAAGAATACAATTCCATGATCAAAGTCTGTTAAATCTACCAGGTCAAGATAGACCTGACCTCGTTGCAAGGGTCGCAAAAAAAAATTTCATGAACTAATTGATGATTTGGATAAAAAACAAATTTTTGGTAAAGTTGCAGCTTATGTGTACACTATAGAATTTCAAAAGCGAGGTCTTCCCCACGTGCACTTGCTATTGATTATGTCTTCTCAAGACAAAATATATAACGTCGAGGAGCCTGATGAATTGATTTCTGCTGAAATTCCTGACGACGACCCAATACTGCGAGATTTGATGATTAAACGGATGATACATAATCCGTGTGGAGAGCATAACCAAGAAGCTCCATGTATGATCAATAAAGATGGAAAAATGAACTGTCGCTTCGGATTTCCAAAATCATTCAAAGACTTTACATCTTTAGTTGAAGATGAAAAAAACAATTATCGATGTCGTTATGATTCCAGAGTGGATCCAAACAGTCCAGACTTTTCACATCATCATGCTGTTTATCGTAAGGATAGTCAAGGTAGACGAACAACAAGAGACAATCGCCATGTTGCTTCATATAACGCTTACCTTTTAAAAAAATATAATTGCCATATTAATGTAGAATACGTTGGTAGTATAAAAGCAGTTAAATATCTTTATAAATATGTTTACAAGGGACATGACTGTGCATTTGTCAAGGTAATTCAAGATCAACGAACATTAAATTACAATGAAGCAGAAACATATGTGCAAGTCGATGCATCACCCCTCCAGAGGCATGCTGGAGCCTCTTTGGCTATGAAATCGGGAAAAAAGTCACACTGTTCAATGTTTAGATATTCATCTACCTGGACAATAACGAATGGCAAATATTGAACAGACGCAGGAAGATTTAGCTGACGTAGGCCAAAGAGGTCAACTTGGCTGTACCATGCAAAGACATCAATTTCCCGTAAGGCCGGCATCTATGAGAGCTCACAAGGTCCAGGGTCAAACATTTGAGTACGTTGGTGTTCACTTACAAACACCAGTTTATTGCATAGAATGTTATACGTCGCTTTTCCCGAGTTAAAAGGAAAGGCAGTTTAAATGTTCTTCTACCACAAGAAAATCTCGACACACTCGTAATATAGTGTGGAAAGAAACATTCAATGATATTGATTCTAATAATAATGTACAGAATAATCTACAAATGGATACTGATGATGAACATCTTTTTTGGACATTCCAGACAACTTGGATGATTTCAACATGACTTTTTTATAAAATATTGTACAAAATTAAATTTTTAAATATATTGCTATACATATTTTTTTTAAATATATTATGTTTGTTAACCTACATGATGAATTATAAGATTACTACTTTAGTTTTTCATTCATAAAATTCATTTCCAATTTCTAAATTAATATTGTGAAATGCAAATCTGTTTTTGTTTTGTTATGTAAAAAGAAATATATAAAATCTTATTAACAAAATTATTTTTTATTTGAAACCGAGCTAAGCTCGGTCCCCCGGTTCTAAATATATTAACTGTCATATATTAACTGTAACAATAATTACTGGTATTACTGGTAGCTATAATAAATCATAACGGTAATACTTACGATTTCTTAAATTTAATAGTATGCCTGAGACATTTTATACTGAACTGAATTTTATCAAAACCGAAAAAGCCTACGAATAAGATGCACCAATATTACGAAGAAGATAAACCAGTGGATTGCAGTGTGTGTCTTGTAAAGTGTTGTTGTTTACGTTTGTTGGCACTTATTTCTTCCTATTTATGTTTTATGTTTTAGTTTAGTTCTCGTGACATCTTCTGTATATGCCAAGAGGGAAGCGTAATGTTTTATCCACAAAAATTAAAATTTAAATTTTGAACAAATTTTCAAAGCGGGGAAGGTAGGTCAAATTTTCAAATTGAGGCATCTTAAAATACATGGCGACCTCGGTTCTGACGACCCCGACGGTTCTAAAGAAAAAAAAAAGCTAATGATAAGTCCCTAGTCAATGATGATTGTTTATATTCTATTTAAAAACTTAGTTCGTGCGAACCAATATCAGAACCCGTAAGCATTTGATAAGAATAACAAAGCATGACTTCCTTTTGATTTTAAAGCATACTGTGTGCTGTATAGTGTTAAAATAATTTTTGAAATACACATAGTAAAGAATTAAAAATGTATAATATTACCCCATTCAATTAATCTATCCGACATTAGTATATTATTAAATTTTTCTGTGTATTGAAGTATCTGAATTTTCGCCTACCAGGAATTTTCTTAGTACCGGTTAGTTCAGAGACTAACTGGTAAGAGCAAATTAGTAAGGGTAACTAGTAAAAGTAATCAGTATTGTTTTAACAACTATGTAGCTCTCTCGAAAAGTCGAGAGTGCCGTTCCACAAGATTTTCGTCTAGCCGAGCATGTGCAACGTCTCTGTCAAGGCTGTGCAATTAGGTAGCACTCCAGACTGTTCTAGTATTTGTAACCATGCAAATTAATCTGGAGCCTCACCAAAACAATGGAAAATTATTTTGGAAGATCTGTGAGGTATATACAAGCAACAACGGCCGTCTTAGGTAGATAGTTCACTTAGTTCATACCTGGCAACATTGTAGTGTGCGGCTCAAGTAATTGTTGCTGATTAGTGGTAAGTGATTATTGTGTTAAATTTAGTGAAGAACTCCTTATTAGTTGACAATATTACTGTGTGTGAACAAATTTAACTAGAATTATTGTATTAAATAACCTTGTTGATTTGAAGTTGTTATTTGTGACTAATTAAAACTCGTTATTAGTGACTTCATTGGTATCTGTAATTTGTTTCCACTGTACAATACGACTATCCGTGAGATACATAGTTTACTGCAGATATATATGCCTCTCTTTCTCTGTCTCTTATCTTATTCTGTCATAAATGGTAAATTCCTACGTGCATGTTTTTCTTATTATATATGTCATTCTACTACAACTATTCACAAAATGTCAGACTCACTAATCAGAAAAGTGGTACTTGACATGGCTATTATTAGAAATTCTATTAATATGTGCTTGATCTCGTTACCAGGAGAATTCAACACACATCCAGCCCGTTCAAAGCATTACTGAAATACCTGTACTTGCTGATAACACAGGCTTATTATTGCGATCCATTCCCTGTTACTAATGTGTTGCTAGGAGCGCAAAGAGTATGCGTACACAGTTGAACCTTAAATAATCCATACTTATCCTCGCTCGGCTGACTGAGCGTAATGTTAAAGTATCAGCGGTACTTTAGTGTAGTGTTTACTTAATGATGAAACTGACACTCAATATACAATTGAGTTACGACCAAGCAGTTTGTGATATATATAAAATGTTGACAAAAAAGGAAAATAAGGTCAACAAAAATAATTTTGTATGTTTCTGAAAGATATTTTATTTTATTAAGTTTAAATTTTTTAGACACACAAAAATATGCATAAAATAAAGACCCATCTAGTGTTAATACTTGTTAATAAATTAAAGTAGAGACATGAGTTCTTTTATAAAAACGTTTTATAACCCCTAATAAAGGCAATAAAATTAAACAGATTTTATTTGCACGTTAACTATGTCAGTAGACAGTTTATTTAGGAAGAAGGTTATTGTTACTGAAGTCGTAAGGGTGAGGGAACATTTCAGCCAATAAAATTGGCTAAAACGTTAGTTGATTTTATTCCTCGTAGTATGTAATTCAGTCTTGCTCTGAACTTGAAAACGTGTGGTCGATGCTACTTAGTTAGACGATAGGTTTACAAAATAAGCAAAGAACACAAGTCAGAAAGTTTGCGAGTAAATTAACATCGAGTGCTATTACAGTCTAGTACAAGATGGCCCGCTTAGGGATTGAAAGAACACTTCAAGTTAGCCGTAGTAGTGTGTAGTTATATACACAATACAAATCACTAATAAATATTAATTCACCACAGTTGTAGAAGACCCCTACCCGAGAACGACCCTAAACGCCGGAGAGCAGAAGGAGATCCCGACCTATCCTGACCATGTATCCAGAAGGATGAACTATCGCCGCTTATCAGGAACGGAGGATCGACATCGCATCGTCCATCCAAAAGAGAAGTACAATCATTTATATAAACTTTAATAAAAACAGTCATAAACTAAAAGACAAAAGAATGTATATAAACTAAGATTTTATGTAATTAGAATATAGGCAAAAATTGTTTTATGTTTGTAAGGAATAGGTCAACAGAAACAGTTATTTTATTAAATTTGCTATTAGAAACAGCTACCTATTTTATTACGTATACATTTCAGTTAAGAGGTCTGATTAAAAAGTTTGTGCTGTTTTTACATTTCCCACACTAGAGACAATCCATTCAAAGATTATTATTTTTTACGTGACTACACTTGTCTGTGATGATTTTCTAAGCTTATAGCCATAGTAGACTATTAACTATAAGCAACTTCTAATTTAGTCTTAACAACTCACGAAGTTGGGCTTTGGTGTATTAAGAGGTATTGTAATATAAGATCGTAAAAACTGCTTCAAATTTTGTGTAAGTAAGGATTTAGATAATCCTCTCTGACTTGTTGAAAGTGTTGGAAAAGGTTTCGATGAATCTGATATGAATAGAAGAACGTTATATAAAAATGTAATAAATTTTGTTTGTCATCATAAATAGTTAATTAATTTTGTTTGTTATCATAAACAATACTAAAGTATTAGTGCAATAAAAAAAAAGAAAATCTTTAATAAAACCGAATCATTCCATTATCTCCGTACCGACTACATATTCTATGCGACTTTGTACATCGCAATATAAATAAACGGAAAATATGAAATGTACTGAAAAATGTAAGCAATTAATAATTTAACAAAAACATGTTCATTGTTGAGCCCTCAAAATTAACTTTACTCAAATTACTGGCTTATATTCACATCTGACGTCTGTGTACAGGTTAAGGAACACATATATTTTAAGTCTAAAAGCGACTGTCATTTACAAAATATAGGCATTACAAGGTTAACGGTCACCTACAGATGGCTTCACGAAAGTGACATGAAATGCTCAAAAAGACTATTTTTTTACTATACCAGTTGTTTACAAAAATTCATAGAATGCAACATAACACATTTATCCTATATTTACGTCATTCAACTCATTGACAATTGTTTGTGAAGCTGTAGTATCATTTATATAACGTTCTTCTATTCATATCAGATTCATCAAAATCTTTTCCAACACTTTCAACAAGTCAGAGAGGATTATCTAATTCCTTACTTACACAAAATTTGAAGCAGTTTTTACGATCTTATATTACAATACCTCTTAATACACCAAAACTCAACTTCGTGAGTTGTTAAGACTAAATTATAAGTTGCTTATAGTTAATAGTCTACTATGGCTATAAGCTTAGAAAATCATCACAGACAAGTGTAGTCACGTAAAAAATAATAATCTTTGAATGGATTGTCTCTAGTGTGGGAAATGTAAAAACAGCACAAACGTTTTAATCAGACCTCCTAACTGAAATGTATACGTAATAAAATAGGTAGCTAGTTTGAGTGGCGTGCTCGACTCAAGCTTAGGATACCTGTCTAGTCAAATGTGTCGTCTCTCAAATGTTTGATGCAATAAGCGAGCGGCTAAGGAACATTGATGTGTTGCAAGGAAGAAGTACTAGTCACCATTTACATTTTAAGGAGAGAATGACCTTCTGAGAACAGTGTTGACCGTGCTAAGAATTGAATTTACGATGTATTGGAGTAACTAAACTACTCAGGTTACTATTTATATTGATACTAAATACATTCACTAAAGTACAATCACAGAATTCCATCCGGAGGTATTTACATCTGCAATAATGTTCGTACAACAGATACGAGGCACTTCGCTTAAGATCTGTAAACGATCTAAAATTTATTGTCAATAGTTATGACAAACAAACCTATTCAGAATATGTAATGTATGCAGTTTTGTCGTGGTGCTTAACACTTTTCACTGCTTCTATGTCTGATATATCATTAACTTAACCACTCGACTGAGGTGAAAGAATAACTGCTGAAAACTGTTACTTTAATTTGATCTAACTTAATGTTCAATTTTAATTAAACACTATTACATGTGTGTGTGTGTGTGTGTTTTGTTGCAACAAACATGATATTTAATTATAAGGAACTAAAATATTCTAGCAGTAAGACATGCTATCCGAGTTACTAGGGAGTGGCCAAATATTTAAATTTTCTAAAAAGCTAGGCGTTTTGGTCACACCAACGGTGGGCATCTTCAGTGGTGCGGGAACAATTTAGTAATTCTTGCTAAAGAAAAAGCTGAGGTCACAGTCTGAGAACTAAACTGAGATGTTCAGTTGTTTCTTTAGCCTGTAGTACTACCTTGTTCCTGCATCGTTAATGATTACCAACCTGGTGCCGTAGAAGGCAGGCGTTCCAGAAAATTTAAATATTCGACCTGACAGGCCGAATAGCATGCCTTACAGCTATGACAGCTCCGGCCGTGAGAGTCTGCCGTCTCTAATAAGCTAATATGTTGTTTATTACATTAAAAGTGAACAAAACTCTTATGCTACGATTTAAAATAAAAGAAAACATCTTTTATTTAACCTACAAAAAAAATGTACGCCCGGAGAAAATACTCGGGAAAGGGTTTAAATTGGAAAGTCCTTGTCCGTGTGTAACTCAGTATAAGAACTCATCTATATTACGTTTAGACAAAAAACTCTGTATAGCGGGAGAAAGTACCGAAATAAACTATACACTATTATTTTCTCTCCGGAGTACGAGAAAGTAATTTTGTCTGAAGTTACATACGCGTGGGACCACTAAGTTAGTTCTGTATTGTCTGAAGTAGATACTTCTACTATCGTCAAATAACGCGTAGCGTATCATGTATTATTATTATAAGCATTATTTCGACAGAGAAAATTTCGTGAATACTTATATCGTACGTACTTGTATATATTCTAGTAGGCTACATCTGTGTCGGTGACTTGTGTGTGTGTGTGTGTGTGTGTGTGTGTGTGTGTGTGTGTGTGTGTGTGTGTGTGTGTGTGTGTGTGTGTGTGTGTGTGTGTGTGTGTGTGTGTGTGTGTGTGTGTGTGTGTGTGTGTTTAATAATTATGTGGCATACGGTATACATTTTTCCTCCACCATAAACGCAGGCATCCTGACGCTAGTGTTTACGCCGTTTTACATAAATGAACAGACTATAAACTAATTTGTTATTATTTCTTACTTCTACTTTTAATTAAATTACTACGTTAGCTCTTTGTTTAAAAAGCCTGTTAGAAGGCGAAATTTAACAAATAATACTACATCAATAAAGAATTAAACTAGTCAGTAAAATGTTTTATTCATTTAAAAAATAACGTAAAATTTGGCAAAAACATAAACTTAAATTGATAAGTTTTTCTTATCGCTTTACAACTACTGCTTTACACTTTTCCGGATATATAATATTCTCACAAAGAGACCCTTAATAAAATGTCATTCACAATTAAATAATGTGACAGGTAAGTAATAATTAAATGAAATATTACAATGATATGCCTTAATGAAAACCTAAGCCTTAATAGTATTTAACAATTCAAATTCTATTATTAAGATAGATATCTAAAACACGTGGTTTATAGACAGCCTATATTTTGTACAGTGAATTTAAGGAATTAAGAAAGAGGAATTAAGGAAAAAGCGAGAAAGGGATGCTTCCGTAAAAGTAACAGGAAACTGAAAGCAATAATTAATAGAAAAATTTAAAAAATGATTAAATAAAATGACTTTAAAATAAAGACAATGTAAAATATAATATAATAAATTTTAAATTTTATAAAATAAAATATAGTCAGTTTCATGTAAAATCACACCCGTATCTACAACTGTTTTGTATACAAGAATGTACCGGTGACATCTAATAGTTAAAGTAGCCATACATCTGCTCCAAAACATTATTTATGTATGGAATATTAAAAGGAATAATTATAAACACCTAAAAAAGCTATCAGTGACATCAACAAGAATGGAAAAGTAGCAAACACGCCATCAGAACGGCATCGGTAGCTCTGAAGTTACACCTTTGCCGGTAAGCGGTAACCTGCTGATTTGTATCTGTATAAGCCATCATCCACTTAGTAATATTGTCACCTATAACCGTCGTGTACCGATTTTTACTGTAAGTAACTGGGAAAGGTCCAACACTGTCTATGGCAATTCTTTGGAAAGGCAGTTCAACGTTATACTGTCTCATTTTCCCCTGCTACTGGTTTGTGGGCCTTTGCTTGCAACACATATTTCACTGGACCGACACCATTCTTCTACATCGTGGCAAAGATGAAGCCACTATTGTATTTCGTCAATAGTTTTAATAACACCATGATAACCACCAGATAGCCATCATGCACCTCCTTCAAAACAGAGTGCACTTTACTTCGGGGAACTATCAGATGCATGACCACGTTTTCGCCCATCTGCACATTCCCACGAACTTCTCAGCAATCCGTTGTCCAAAGTTAGAGATTCCCATTGTGGTCAGTAGCTCTTCAACACTTTGGAACTATGGCAGACGTCTTGCAGTGAGGCCAATGACCTTCCTCTTTTGTCGTCAAGGTTGGCCTAATGTCTTCATCAGCAGTCTATTTTTGTCGTAAATCTTGTGTTGTCCAACCGTCTGCCAAGAAATCTATAGTGATAGCTTGAACTTGTTTATTTGCGTTCTGTTCTTTCTTTGTAAGGCAATGTCGGTAGTTTACCTACAAGCCATCGGGAGAAGCCATCTGCATTACTAGATGGCTTACTAGACGCCACAGCCGATGTACCTCAAAAATACCGACGTCCTTTAGCAGGGTACTCTTGCAACTGCCTTTCCGAATTTTCAAACATCAAGAGCCATGTAAGAGGATAACGTTTGGTACGTAGTAAAAACTCCTACCCATAAAGGGATTTTTAGTAGTGTTCCAAAACTCCAACAATGTCTGGCAACTCTCTCCTACTAACGCAGTAATTTTTTTCTCCTTTGGAAAGCTTCTTGCCGTAATACGCTGTATCTTATTCTTAATAATTTTGCATTTAAGAAACAACTGTTCTTAGACCAGTATATCCAGCATCGGTGTCTACGATGTGTTTTTCTCCGGAAGCTGGGAAAGCAAGAATTGGCCCCGAGCAAAATGCAATTTTCAAAGTCATGAATGCTTGATCACACTATCTTGACGACTGGAATGTTCTTTTATTTTCCGTTAACTCAAGTAGTGGTTTATCAATAGTAGCGAAGCATTTAAAAAAATGTCTGTAATGTAAGCATATTCCCAGAAAACTCAGAACATATTGTTTACCCTTTAAGACGGACCAGTCTCTCACGGTGTCTAGTTTATTGGAATCCATATTAATGCCAGCTGCCGAGACCAAATGACCCAAATACTGTACCTCTGTCTTAAGAAAAGAACAGTTCTTCGGGCTCAGTTTCAGTTGTGTATCGTGAATTCTGGTTAGAATCCCCTTAAGGTTTCCTAGACGGTTTTTAAAAGTCTTTCCGACAACTATGACATTGTCTAAATAAACAAGGTAAGTTTTCTATGTCAGGCCTCGTAGAACCAGGTTCAATTGTCTTCCAAACGTTGCTGGTATATTACGGAGTCCAGAGGTGTATTACAAAGGTACGTCTAAAAATGGAAGAGCCCACTTCGGGTCGAAGAGGTCCAGACAGCGTGTCGAACGTATTGTTACGACATCACATAACAATCTAAGTGTTTATGGAATGTTCCAGAGTGATCCGGAATGTAACGTGTGTGGCGTACGTGCTTGTTGACGCATTTTCTAGACAGTGCCAGACTTCGCTCGGGCGCACGGACTGTGTCAAGGCCGCAAGTAATTACGTCGTAACTATACTGGCGGTATCGAATAATCTAGTAATTTGGGGCGGTATAAATACTAGTACTCAACAACGTTCAGTTCAGTATTAGTGCGAATTATTGACCGTGCGGTTCGAGAATTATAGTAGCGATATTACTGTGCGCGTTCAATTGGTTATTAGTTAAGAGTGGGGATCTATAATCGGACGGTATAATTGTAATACAATTGTGTTAAATTTTAGTGGACATTTTATTGCGTGTGAACAATTTCCATTTGATTTGGTGTAGAGACGGTGTTGTTAATTACGAACTGTTTAACTGTAAAAATTAAAGGTGTGATTAGTGACTTAATTGGTGTTGTATTTTTGTTTCCATTGTACCTACGACGATCGAGTAGACAGTCGTAGCAGTGGTATCAGAACTGGGATATAACGGTTAACAGTGGAAACAGTAGACACTTTGTACAAGAGGAGTATAATTCGTAATTAATCGGTACTCCGAGGCCTGACATAGAAAACTTTCTTTGTTTATTTAGACGATGTCATCGGGAAGACTTTCAAAGACCATTTGAAAAACTTTAAGGAGGTTCTAACTAGAATTCACGGTGCCCAACTGAAGTTGAGCCCGAAGAAGTGTTCTCTACTCCAGAAGAAAGTGCAGTATCTGGTCCATCTGGTTTCGGCAGCGGGTGTTAGCATGGATCCTAATAAAGTAGACACCGTAAGAGACTGACCAGTGCCAAAGAATAAACACGAAGTTCGGAGTTTCCTGGGGTTATGCTCATATTACCGATGCTTTGTGAAAGGCTTCGCTACTATTGCTAAACCACTACATGAGCTAACAGAAAATAAACGAAACTTTCCGTGGTCGAGGGAGTGTGATCAAGCATTTAGGACTTTGAAAAATTGCATTATGTTCGCAGCCAATTCTCGCTTTCCCAGATTCCGAAGGGAAGTACATTGTGGACAAAGACGCAAGCAATACTGGTCTAGGAGCAGTTTTGTCTCAAGTTCAAAACGGTGAAGAACGAGTAATATTGTATTACAGCAAGACACTTTCTAAACCGGAGAAATCTTATCGCGTCACAAGGAAAGAGTTGCTGGCAATCGTCCGAGTGTTGGAGCACTTCCATAAATACCTCTTTGGAAGAGAGTTTTCACTACGCCGACCATGCCGCGCTTGCATGGCTCTTAAGATTTAAAAATCCGGAAGGACAGTTGGCAAGGTGGCTTGAACGTCTGCAAGAGTACAACTTCAAGGTACAACATCAACGGGGGCGCCTGCATGGTAATGCAGATTGATTATCATGAAGACCGTGCCCGGGAGACTGCTGACATTGCCACAGAAAGGAAGAACAAAACTCAAATGAACATATTCAAGCCAGAACTGTAGATTTATTGGCTGACGGCTGGACAACACAAGACTGTCGACAAGAATAGATGACTGATGAAGACACCAATAGAGGAAGGTCGCCGCACGGATTAGCAGATATCTGCCATGGTTCCGAAGTGCTGAACGGCTACTGGGCACAATGGGAATCTCTCAGCTTAGAAAACGGATTGCTCAAAAGGGGTTAGGAAAGTTCAGATGGACGAGACGTGGTCATGCAGTTGATAGTTCCCCGAAGTAAAGTACATTCTGTTTTGAAGGAAATGCACGATGGAACATCTGGAGGCCATCTTCGTGTTAACAAAACCCTTGAAAAAATACGGAAGCGATTCTATTGGCTTCATCTTCGCCATGACGTAGAAAAATGTGTTCGGACGTGTGAAATATGTGCTGCAAGCAAGGGCCCACAAACCAAAAGAGGGGAAAAATGAGGCAATATAACGTTGGACTGCCTTTCGAGAGAATTGACATAGATATTGCTGGACCATTCCCAGTTAATGACAATGAAACCGGTACAACATGGTTGTAGGTGACTACTTTACTAAGTGGGTAGAAGCCTACGCAATTCCAAATCAGGAGTTTACCACTGTGGCAAAGCAGTTAGTTCACAACTTCTGTTGCCGTTATGGAGCCCCTATGGAAATCCATACGGATCAAGGGAGAAATTTCGAATCAGGTGTGTTTAAAGAATTATGCCGTCTACTCGGAATTCAAAAGACTAGGACAACGCCTCTGTATCCTCAGTCATGGTTGAGAGATTCAATAGGACTCTTGAGCAGCATCCTTCGAAGGTTGTTGACGAAAACCAAACAGACTGGGAGCAACGTATACCACTATTCCTTATGGCGTATAGATCATCAGTACACAACATAACCGGCATGACTTCAGCAAAATTTGTGTTTGGGCGGGAGATTCGTCTTCCTGGGGACTTAATGTTCGGATCACCTGAGACTCAGTCCCAAGAGCCGCAGAACTATTCCTCTCAATTAGATAACCAACTGCGAGAAATGTATCGCTTTGTAAGAGGACGGCTGAAGATTGCCAGTGATAAAATGGAAACTCGGTATGATTTTCGCAGCAATAGTGTGTGTTTCCAAGAAGGAGATCAGGTCTGGTTGTTCAACACAAAGCGCCGTCGTGGTCGATCACCTAAGCTTCAGTCTAACTGGGAAGGACCCTACACTGTGAAAAAAAGAATCAACGGTGTTGTTTATAGGATTCAACAGGAAGGGCCGGAAGTTCAACGTCGTCTACCTAGATCGCCTGGCTAAGTACTACTTCAGAGACGGGTTGTCAGTTCGGGACGAACAGGCTTAAGGAGGGGGAAGTGTTACGACATCACAGAAAACGTCGACGTGTTTATGGAATGTTCCAGAGTGATCCGGAATGTAACGTGTGTGGCGTACGTGCTTGTTGACGCATTTCCTAGACTGTGCCAGACTTCGCTGGGGCGCACGGACTGTGTCAAGGCCGCAAGTAATTAATGTCGTAACTATACTGGCGCTATCAAATAATCTAGTAATTTGGGGCGGTATAAATACCCGTACTCAACGACGTTCAGTTCAGTATTAGTGCGAATTATTGACCGTGCGGTTTGATAGTTATAGTAGCGATATTACTGTGCGCGTTCAAGTGGTTATTAGTTAAGAGTGGGGTTCTATAGTCGGACTGTATAATTGTGTAATACAATTTTGTTAAATTTTAGTGGACATTTTATTGCGTGTGAACAATTTTCATTTGATTTGGTGTAGAGACGGTGTTGTTAATTACGAATTGTTTAACTGTAAAAATTAAAGGTGTGTTTCGTAACTTAATTGATGTCTTGTGTTTTTGTTTCCACTGTACCTACGACGATCGAGTAGACCGTCGTAACAGTATCGTCGACCCTAGGTAATATGGATAGTCACTTTCTTTGTCACGCCATTTAACTTCCGTTAGTCTACACAGAAATGTAATGCACCGTCTTTCTTTGGTACCAACACAACCGGAGAGAATCAAGCACTTGACGAAAGGTCAATTACTTCTCCGTCAACATGGTCGTTACTAATTGAGACAGTTACTCCTGCTTAGCTAACGCAGGCATTTGAGGATTTTGACCTGTCGGGGTTATATCCGCTGTATTGATGAGATGTTGTACAAGACGATCTTCTCAATAAATGGCCACAAACTGCAAAAGTATTTTTAAATGTATTTAAATGGTTTGAATTCTTTTACCTCACATTTTGAGAGATGTTCAACAGGTCCTCAAGTTTCTCTGGAAATTTTTAAGTCTCCAAAGCACTAGCCATTTGTTTCGTCATTTCGACAACCCAGACCACAGGACAAATTTTACTTTGGTTTGTAATGTTTTTTTGAATTGACAGCCTGTTCTACAATATTTGGCACTAATATGTGCATTTTCGGTTTCGTCTGGATTTACAAAACTTCTGGAAATTAGTATGCCCGGTGTTCTGATGTTCTGACTACCTGAGGTTCAATTATAGAATTGGTGTCCCCCTAGTACCTACGTCTGTTCTGCCGATCATTGGGTCCCGGTTCCTTTTTATCCTCTTTATCATCTGTTTCATCGCGATCGTCTAGTACATGCTTTGCAATATAGACGCTGGTTTGGTGGTCTCAAATTTGAGAGCATTGTCAAGAGTGACTGGACTACTCTAATCTCTTGCCATTCGTAATACTTGTTCTAGTTTAGTATCTCTGACACAATCAGTAAATTTCTGTATTGCAAACTTCATTACAAGTTTCTCTGGTGCCTCAGATTTCTCAACCTAATTAGTCTGTCAATACTTGCTTTAAATCCTTGAAGACACTTTCCTGAATGCTGTTACCTTGCCCTCAACTAAGTGCAGTACACATCGCACAGACACATGTATATCACCATAAAGTACGTAATTCTAGATCTATTATCGATTCCGTGTAGATGTTCTGGTTATAAGGTGGCACTTTATGTAGTAGCTCTGACACAGATTTTTTTAAAGCGAGAGCGACTGAGACTGCTTTATTATTTTCGTTAAATTATCTGTGCATCCGGGGGCTTCAAGATACGTCATTCAGAAAGTTCTTCCATCAGTTGTTGTGGCTTTGACCTGAACTGGCCCCACTGCAGGCAAGGTGATTCTTTCTGTTATCTCATTGTATATGTCTTTTACTAACGTTACCATTGGTACAGTTTGTTCTGTAATTTGACTGTACTTTGATAAGTTGTTCAACTTTAGTTCTAATAATTTTACTAATATTGGCAATAGGGACTTCTCTGTAATTATTTTTGTTGCCCTTGTTTCTTTCTGTTTGAGACAGATTATTCTACTGTACACAATCTTACATTTAAGCTATTCACATCACTCCGTAATTTAGCTAAGTCACCATGCAGGAGACTCAACTCTGCAGCTGTATGCTCTTTTAATATTATTTTAGCTGCTGTATCAGTGCTTTTAAATCAGTGCTTTCACGCTTCCGTTCCACTGTCTCCTGCTTACATTTTTCATTTTGTCCTTACTCTGTTTATAGCTGTTTCTCTTCCTGCCATTTTTCTGATTCTTCTGCCTTCTATCGTCGTCGTTTCTTTATTTCTTTTGCTTCCCGCCGGTGTTCTCATTTTTGTCGTCTTTCTGCTTCTTACGCTTCCTCCCATCGTCGTCCCTCTGTTTGCAGTATAAGCGCTTAGAAAGTACCCATCATGTTACTGGTATCCAGTAATAGGTACAGGAGAATAATTGCCACGTACATTATTCTTCCAAGATATGTCCTACTGTTAAAGACTCTATCCGACTTCTACCACCAGTGATATGACGGCAGCTTAGATCGCCGTGTTGTATAATGGCAACATAATAACTGGTACCTATGATGCCACTAATTTCCAATTAGTCACAAACAACTCTTCGAAAGCAGCAAAGGCTTTCCTATAGAATATTATAAGTTATATTTGCCCAACACACAACAGTAAATGTCACTTTATTACAGTTTTACACTAATTGACATAATTATCAATTTCAACTGAACCGCCATAATAAAAGGAACCGCACTCTAACATCGTCAAGTCTAAAGTGAAATTTGCCGACCACTGGATGCTTACATTTATATCCCGCTGACAGTCCAGAATAATCTTCCATTTCCTCGCCGCACAGTAAAAATATTTTGATACTAGAACTAGAACAATCTGGAGACTAAGGCAAATATGACTTAAAGAAAAGGTACCACGGCACGCGGCAGGCTAGTCGGAAAATGAGAACGAGTGGTAAAGCAATTTTGAATTATCTAGAGCGTCACTTGGATGTCTTTCATATTGTAGGCTTAAAAAAAATTTCGAATTAATACATACACAGTTTAGGTTACTATATTGGTCAGTAATTATTACTACAAGTACACCTTTGTGTATGAATGACGTAAAAAAACGTACAAAATAACAGAATTACAAATAATACAAACACAAAGTTATCATAAAGTAATCAATCTTGTGATAATGGTTATTATTAATAATTTAAAATTTTTTTACACAAACAGGCCAGCTGTATACCAAGCGAATATCATTTTCTTTTCTTTTCCTCCCATTAAGGCAGTCACTTGCACACTATGTGCAGCCCTCCTTTCCACTGTACACCCCTTTCTCGTCTTCTTCTCACCGCAGAGAACCTCAAGATTCTGAATTTTGTTTCTGTATCTATTTCTATCCACATAGTCGTTCAAAGAGATACCCAGTTCATCATTTCCTCCTTGAGATGTTTGAGATATCCGTTTAGACTGGGAAGTTGCCAAATATAGCTGAAAATTTGTTTATTTAAACTGGACCAATCCATCCGACCCATATGTCCAAGGAATCTCTGTCTTTTTCTTCGGAAAGCCGTTTCCAGATCTTCCAGATCACTCTTCTTTGCGTATATGCCTGTACTCATCTTCGGTTTTCTTAAAGCCATAAATTTTCCAAAGAATTCTTTGTTCAATTTTAAGAAGAGATTCCAAATTGTGAAAGCACATTGTTTTCACTCCACACATGATTACCGGCCTGATCACAGTGCTATAATAGCAAACTTTCGCACTTATAGAAAGGTTTTCCTTTCCCTACATTTCCCTGGTTAGAGTAAAGGCCTTTGTAATATGACTTTTTTTATCTTAAAGGATTCTTTGCCTAAGCTGTTTCAGGATATGTTTTCCCCAAAACATTTAAAATTGTAGTATATTTTATTTCTCCATGCGTAGTGACCAAGCATGTTTTCGGGAATTTAAATAGGGTTGTCGAAATTTCCGATTTAGCAAAGAAGATTTGTAGGCCAGTTTTCTCAGCTATCTCTTTGAGACCTTCTACTTGCTTTTTTGGTTCTTCTTCTGAGTGAGCAGAAATAGAAAAATCATCCGCGAAAGCTAAACAGGTTAGTTCTATGCTTTTGGATTTGTTACCTAATCTAGTTCTAGTAGAATTGACTTTATGGAAGGTTTTCATGACTTTATCTAAGGCACAGTAAAGAGAATAGGGTCTATGTCCATCCCCTTGATGTTCGCTAGTGTGAATTTGAAAGTTCTCCTAGGAATTTAATTTTGGAGACTGTGTCGGTTAAAGTTAATTTAACTAAATTTTGGGATCAACACCGCATTCCTGCAGACACTGGAAGAGGGTCTCTAGATCCACTGAATCATAAGCATTGATAAAATTAATTAAGGTTATGAAGAGGGAGGTATTTCTTTGAAGGAAATATTTAATAATCAACTTCAAACTTAGGATCTGTTCAGGGCACAGTCTGCCTTTCCTCAAGTCACCTTGATATTTACCAAGGTGGGGATCGAGCTGGGATTCGAGTATATTGAGGATAAGCTGAGAGAAGATTTAGTAAGTTTCGGGGCGAAGTGAAATCCCCTGGCAGTTATCCATATTTATTTTACTGCCCTTTGTGTAGAGAGGGTGTTTGAGGGCGAACTTCTACTCTGGAGGGATTGTTTCTCTTCCCCATATTTTCTAAAATAAGGCTGTGATTCCGGAAAGGAAATCTTTGCTGATGTTCTTCTAAAGTTCTGCGGTGATACCATCTTCGCCGGACGTTTTATTGCTCCGAAGGGACTGGATAGTTTCTCAGATATCTTTTTCATCTCGGGCCCGCGAATTAGGGTTTTTCGGAACCTGTTGAAAGTAGAGATTGAAAGTTGTGACTTAGCAATTGAGAAGGTTTCGGAAATATTGGGCTAGAATCTGACAATTTTCCTGGTTGTTTAGTGCAAGGGAGCCGTTTTCTTTTTAAAAACATAAACTTGGTGAAACATATTTGGATAGCTTAGAGCGGACGTTTCTGTAGAAATTACTGTAGCCATTGTTGTGAAAGTCCGCATCCATTTAGGAGATTTGATCCTTCAAAAATCTTCTTCTTTGATATCTAAGAAATTGACATGCCTTCTTGCGTAGTAGTCAAAGGGTTTCCAGATTCCGTGGCGGTTTGCTAGAGTACCAGACTTTCCAGGCTTTAAGTCTTTGGGCATCTTTGCATTATTGGTTCCACCAGGGATGCTTATTGTGGTTTTGAAGAGGAAAAATTTCATTGCGTCGAGATATGAGGTTGTCTGAGACCTTGGTTCCAGTTCTGAGGAGGGCAACACCTGTCTTAGAAATCCTGGGCTTTTTCTTTGAAAAGTTCGTAATTAAATTTGGGGATTTTAAGTTTGCGTTTTGGTTTTCTGTTTGGGAAAAAGTTTATTTTAATTTTGTAAAGATAGTGATCTGACGTGACATTCGAAGACTTGCAAACGCGAACGTTCTGGACTTCTCTGCTAAAGGGGGCAGAGATGGCGACATGATTGACTTAAAATTCACCGAGAAAGAGATCTGGCAAGACCCAGGTTTTATTTTTCCTGAAATGTGCTTTAAAAGCAGTGGATAGTATAATATTTTGCAGAATTGTATGTGTATATGTTTTAGACTGATAGCGTGAGAGGAAGCGAGCCAAAATGAGGGAGTGATCGTGAGAACGTGGGAGTGCGAGATATAGAGATTGAGTGAGAACGTGTCTGTCTATGTCAACATAACCTAAATATAAAATAAATTTCAAACGATAATTCATTATTTAAACTTGTTTAAGTGAGTCGTCTCTGAAAATATAATCTATGCGGCAGTAAAATTAGCTATTCTGGCGTGATCCCTTGTTTTTACGCGCTGAAAAAAAAAATAACCGTCTTCAAAGTTTTGATTGTTTCCCGCACGTTTAATCAGCAGTTAGTATTTAGAACTATAAGTAATGTTTAATTTTTATATTTTGCGGGAATAGTTTGTATTTGTCATTATCATCATCATCATCACCATTATCATCTGCAAGGATTAAACATAAGATGGTTTGTTGTGGTATTAAACAGTCATTGAGTCTACAGCTGGGTACACCAGTGCTTCTTCGGACGTCACACACCTCTCCGTCCGTCCTGCTTATAATTTAATAATAGATTGATGTTGCGGCAGTCATTCATACGGCAAATATGTTACCACCAATTCAGCCGATACTGGGCAATCCTGTCGAGTATACTCATAATATTTAGTTCCTGCCGTATATCTGTGTTTCTTCTGTGACCATGGAGAGTATGCCCTGCCACGTGCCTGAGAAATCTCATTTCAGCCGCTTGGATACGACTGGCCTGGCCATTCGTTAAAGTCCAATACTCAGACCCATAAAGAAGTGTGGGAAGATTCAGGCTGTATTTGTTTCCATAAAGTTGTATTTATTTCTTATTCTGTACAACAGCATTTATATAAGAATAACTTGTTATTCTTTATATAAACGATATATTGCTTACACTTAGTGAATGTTTTCGTGTAGTCTATTTGTTAATACAAACTGGCATTGGTGATCTGTTGATATATAATCTTAACTCAGTATTAAAAACGGAGTTATAAATAAGAGGTTAACTAGAAAGAAATCTCAAGACATTATGTGCTTTGTTATTAACTTTATGGAAAATAGTTCTAAAAATGTTTATCTGTACAACTGTTATTTCAAGTTCAACAATGAAATGCAGCGGCTAGAAAGCAGAATGAAAAATCAAAACAAAGGTACGTTCTGGACAATTTTGCCTGGTGAGTTCCACAAAGAAGTGTTTCAAATATTCATGGAGATTGTAGCATGACAGATAATGCCCATAGTTCTGAATGGAAAGAAAGACCATAAAATAAAATAAAAACAAATTTAAATCCAAGAAAGCAACATTAAAATTAATTAAGAACCACCGTTAAGCACAATCATTGATTGAAGTAAGAGTTTCATTAAAACCATATATACAATGAATGATGAGTAATCAAAATAAACCAAAAAGCTAAAAATAAAAAGGAAGTACCCAGGGAGGATAGGAGTAAGTAAGGAAGAAACCAGGACAAGATAACTTTCACGATAAAAAGGAAATACTTTTATAAGAAACAAGTAGGACAGGAGCAATCAAAGAAGAAACCAGAACAAGACAGAATCCACAAAAAGAAGGAGTGCTCTTAAAAGAAATAAAAACAAAATCCCATAAGAAAGTAACAAAAATAATAACAAATGAAATTATAACAAAAAACCCAAATTTAGAAAACCATGTAAAACAGATATAAGCCAAAAGTGTATAAAGTAGAATTGAAAGTGAACCAATGTGAATTAATTATATAATATAAAAAACAAACCTTCATTATCCTCTATCAACATACTTCTTGATTTTAAAAAGACTATAAAACTAATTAGAAATAAAATCAAAGAATAAAAAGGGGACCAGTGCAAGTTTTTATATAATATAAAATAAACTTAATGTGTCAACATTGGAGTTCATAAACTGAGTAAATTGTGAAAATTATACAACATTAAAGTGTTAATATTGTGTCAATAAATAATATTTAATTGAGTGTTATAATGACAAATAATACAAATGTTTCTAAATAATAACTGCCACTCTTTATATACAACATTCATTAGAATGACAGTAAATAAAACAAGAGCAGGCCATATAAAAAGTGAAGTGACCAAGAATCATTACTCCAAAAATCAAACAAAAAACAGCTAGGACTGAAAATAAAACTAGCTATAAGAAGTAGTGTAAACGATGGAAGGACAGATTTGTTTTGTTTAGAATAACTTCAAATAATCATTACCAATATCAGAGTTAAATACCATTCTTTTATTATTAAAATGTTTATTATGTGTTAATAGTTAATCCAGATTAAAATGTCTGAGTTTTAAATACCATTGTTAATTTCAATTATGTTTTATGAATTAATAGTATAAATTCTATACTAAATGTTCTTTTGTTAAAGTAAGGAAATGTTAATTAATGTTATATCAGAATAGAAAGTCAGAAGGGGTATAAACAAGATGTACGATTCAAAAAACTTTGTATGTAATAACAGTTAAAATCCAGGCCAAATGGTAAATTTAAACAGCATTATAATTGATGAAATAAGTACAGAAAAACAGTTAAACTGATGAAATTTATATAAGGTAAATCCGTCACAGAGTTATATAACTGGAACTATAATTAAGAAAGGTATTTTTAAAAAGATAGTAAGAATTATTGTTAAAAATGCAAATGTAAAAACTGAAAATTCAAAGAGGGGAGTCACAGATTAATGAATAATAGTTAAAAAAATAACCAATTAATTAAATTACAAGAAATTAAGGGAAGATAAACCTTTTATGTCAATCTGAGATTTAGTACAATCATAAATATAACATATAAAATGGCAAACATTTTGAGAAGGACAGGAAGTAAATTTTAACACTTAAAATTTTCAAAATGAAGTAAATATAGCATTTTAGATAAAAAACTTAATAAAACTATCTTATTTGGTATCAAATCAAGCAGAATGAACTAAAGGAGGAATTTATGTATTTAGTATTTAATAAATTTAAATAATAGCAAAAAAAATATTCAGTAGTATAATGTAAAATTTTCACATGTAACGGATGTAAAATAGATTTGAAACAATGTATTGCTAATAATAAATTAGCTAAGACTTTAGTAGAAGACGAAGGAAGTTAGTTAGTTGATTATTAGATTTTGTTGAGAACACTTAAGACGAGCTCTTGCTAAAACATTAACCTAATAGCGAAGACATAAATGGCGTTCAGTCGACAAGCCTATGTGACGATTTTAAATGTATCAAAAAATCGCACAGATTAAAATTTTTTAATTTTAATAAGTAAGAGTATCATACACCCTTACCTATACCCAGATTCCTGAATCAACTTGAAACCTTCCAGTACCAACACGCCAAGAAAAGTATTAAGTAGTGAATAATAATAATAATTACTTAAATAATTAAAAATTGACTAGAGAAATAAAGAAATCCCTAAGTCATAATAAAATAAACATAAAGTATTTATCTTCTAATTAATGAATAAATAATAATAGAAAAGGTACGAACTATTTTCTTAGTGCGTAAATACGCCCTAGCTGACTGAGCCCTCTCCCCTAAACCGTACGCGCATTCGGCCGTAGAACGTCGCAATGAGTAGACGTGAGTTTTGGTGTTGTACACATATAAGTATGTGTAAGTTCTCTAGAAGCATATCCAGCTTGAAATCTTGTTATTGTGAATAATGTAGTGTCTAGAGTTTGTGAGAAAATATATAAATAAAATAGAAAAAGGTAGCCAACACATCTCTTAAAAACAAAATCAAATGTAAGTGTAACATAGTTAACTACTAGACTGTAGTACTGCAAAGTGAGAACTATAACTGGAATTAAAATAAAGAAAATGTGAACTACAAGAATCTGCACTAAGAAAAGTGAAATTACAACATGTGGAACTTCAAGTAAACAACCTATCTTCGAGAGCTTCAAGTAAACTAAAAATCAACCCGATGTAGATAAACCAAGAACAACGTACTCAACCCGTAGAAGACAACTGGAGATGTCCCAAGAATACAACAACAACCTCAGGTGATATCAAACCACAACTTTTGTAAATTTCCCCTTAATAAGAAGTAACAAAGAACTTTAAAGAACTTTCGCAATGTAATGAACAAATTATCAGATTTGTAGATTTTGTAATTTTGTAAGAAGTAATAGTAACCGTAATGTATATATTGATAAATTAATAATTTTGAGAAAATTGAGACCCGGATCCGTGGTATTAAAAGCAACAGTTATATGAATAAATTTTGATATAACAAGAATAATATAATTAAGATCTTTGAAGCAGTAAAAGCGCTATTTACTAAAATAACTTTCTTTAAAATCAGGAATAATGTTTGATTAATATTTCAATAGCAATAAAGAGATGTTTTAGCTAATACCTAGTGAGTGAATAAGTTTATGCAAACCTTGTCAGTTTCCTATATCATACTTGTTTTGTAATTTGTTAGTAAGCGTTTTACTAACAACGGCAGCTGGTTTAGTTTACTGGTAAAGAATTAAACTAGTTCCCGATTTTTGTGTTGTCTTGCCAAGGGGCGGCACAAAATTGCGCCACTCTGCTGAATTTAAAATTGTGTAATTTACTTGGTAAAAAAAAAATATTGGTTACAGAGTGTCACGTACAGAAAATTGCAACATAATTATGTAATTGTTGTTGTGTAAGTTTATAAGTCGTTAAACGATAAAAAGGACAAACATAAATTTATTCACTCAGAAAAAAAAAAAAGATAAATGAGTAAAATTTTAATTATATAATAATAATATTAGTATCGCGAGTTTGCCGTGTTAAGCAAGTAATAGCTGGTAGGGAAACCATTCCAAACAAGTCAATTCCAAGCCAGTTGGTTCATGTTAAATATGTGTTGAGGAATGTAAACTCTCCCCTTTGTAAGAACCCATCTCATTCATAACCCCTCCTCCCTAAAGCAAACAAAGCCACGTTAGACAAGCTCTTTCCTGTTTTTGTATTGTTCTGAATTACCACCCTATGCAACTAGACGACACCCCAAAACAGCTGATTCTTTGTGCTGTTTGTTAAATCAATGAACTTTACGTATATGAAATTTCTCTCTACTAAAATAGTATTATCGTTTTGTTTTGATTAATTATATATGTCAATACTGAGAATTTAATTGTTGTGAAATCAGTTATGTTGATTAATTAAGATAAGATTACATCCCAAAGCTTAATATGAAATAAGATATATGTGTATGTGTTTAAATGAATTAATGTTATCTATTTTTAAACATTGAGAAAACGAAGTAAAGTAAGTGACATAAGATTTGTCGTTCGTAATACGTCGTGTGTAAAGTGGTTATTATCAAAAATGACCCAATTTAACCCCGATTTCTTGTTGAAAGACGAATTAACCTATGAAGCATTATGGCATGGTCTCCCCTACTCTAATGTAACTGTCGCGGAACTTCGCAAGACGTTACGCGAAAATAAACCGGACAAACCTTCATTATTAAGTCGTTTGAGTGTTTTAGATTTCAATAGCGAAAAAGAAACGTGTTATCGTAAGTATACAGAACTAACTTCGTACGCACAAACCCTGCGTGATGAAAAATCCCCCGCAGTAATATTACGCACCACCCAAAGAATTGAGCATCTATACCGTCGTATCACCAATCTGTTGACCTGGCCCGGTGATAAAGGTATCCCTCCTGATGTAAAAAAATTCGCCGAGGAAGCATTAAAACAATTACCTGAGATAATACGCGAATTACGTAGACGATCCGAATTGTTTAGATTAGACGAAATCGAAGAAGCAATGACGAAATTAAATATTTCACCTACCCAATCGCCGACTCAAGAACAACCAAACGGTACTGCAAAAATTCAGATTCTGCAGGAATCCAATATAGATCCATTCAAGGAACGGTTAAGTGGTAGTCAAGCAAATATTCAAGCAGTAAACGTTACGTCACTCCCTAATGAACTAGAAAATATGACCCATACCTACGAATTACCTTCTCATTCGCGGACTAATCAACCTGCGGAAAATCCTAGAATGATGAGCCAAATAAATTTAACTCCCGAGCTCTATGGAAAAATAACCCACCCTGTAGAAAGTATTTTGTCCAATATACAAATCACTGATGGACTGAATATTACAAAGCTCCTTAATTTTATCAAACATATCTTAGAATTAAAGGAACTGCAACAACTAAGAGATAACCAGATTTTGCAAGTTATTTTACCTAAGTGTAGATCTCCATTAAAAGATAGAGTGTTAGAATCCCTAAGGTATAATCAATCGGTAGAAGAACTTCATACCACACTAATAAGACATTTCATTCCCACCGGTATCTACGAAGAATTGAAGCGAAACTTAGTACTTCGTGCACAAGGTACATACGAGAGACTAGCTCATTATATTTCTGAAGTAAGAGAATCTGCTTTATTGTTACAAGTTAAATGGAGCGAACAACAGTTAGTAGACAATATCATAGTAAGACTATCCCCCGAGGAGCGATCTCGACTAGCACTCGTGAAGCCACCTACAACTTTTACGGAACTAGAACTATGTTGTATACATTCGTCCGACGTCTGGTATTCTGACCAGAATAGAAGTGTTTCTATGTCCCAGAGTCAACACAGACATTCATTCCAAACTAGACCTATTGGAAATGATACCCGAAACTACCGCGATAAGCGATTCGTAAGTACACATAAAACCCAAAACTATCCCCATGTTTCATACTCTAAACCAAAACCCCGACAACCTACGAGCGAAGTAAGTGAGGAAAGAAGATGTTATAACTGTGGAAAGGCCGGACATATTAGCAAGTTATGTAAACAAAAGCGTTATCTACAGAAAACCGACCAATCAAAAAACATGTGAAGCTGGAAGACCGAAAATCCTACGTCTTCCGAAGCATCAGAAGGAAAGGTAACAACAATACTAAGCGTCAAGTAAAGATGAGTAAAAATAAACGCAGAGATCCTTATGTAACAAAATTTATCGAGAAGTGCAACTCTATTGGTGCATGTAAAACAAGTATATGCCAACTACCCTATGTACAGATAGACCTTGGAGCAACGAAAACCCTTGGTTTAATTGATTCAGGATCTACCCGTAGTATAATTAGTGAACAGTTAGCCACATTATTAGCTAATAATAAACTGATTAAACGTAGCCAAATGGTGAACATAAAGTGTACCACCGCAAATAAACAAAACCTAAAGATATCTCACAGTATTACGGTGAAATTAAAAATTCAGAATTTTACTTGATACATTCCCCTACTAGTAGCTGAAGAGTTAGGACAGAACTTAATATTAGGCGCGGATTTTATAAGAAAAACTGCTTTAATCCTTGATATATATGCAAAACAATATTTTTTCAGATTTGATCGTACTCAAAAATATCAGTTCGACTCCGAATTAAGTAACGACACTGTTAGTGAAACCGCAAATATTCATTCAGAGCCTAATGAATCGAGTCTAAGTCATTTAAAAGGAAATGAGAGACTAAGAATCCAAAAGTTAATAAAAGATTTTTCTGCTGTACTCACCCCCAAGTTAGGATTAACTCATTTAATTGAATATAAAATAAATCTTAGTGACAACAAAGTAATACGACTCCACCCATACAAACTATCTCCGCCCAAGATGGAAATCATGAGAAACCACATTAACAAACTCCTTAATCAACACGTCATTGAACCATCAACGTCTCCATATTCATCGCCTGCATTCCTAGTACCAAAAGGAACTGACAAACCTAGACTAGTCGTGGATTATAGACAACTAAATAAGAGTATAGAATTTGAATCGATACCACTGCCCGACATTCACAGTGCGTTTCACTATTTTACAAGAGCGAAAATCTTCACCATAATGGATCTTAACCAAGCATTCCATCAAATTCCACTAGCTGAGGAATCAAAACATTTAACTGCTTTTGCTGTCCCATATAATCTATATCAATTTACGAGAGTACCATTCGGTATATCACAAGGAAGTTCAGTATGCAGCCGACTGTTAGAAAAAATTTTCCATGATGTTAAATTTAAATTTGTATATCATTATCTCGACGATATAGTAGTATATAGTGAGTCAATGGATCAACATATTGATCACTTGCGTGAAGTATTATCCCGGTTAAAGAAAGCCGGACTGACCGTAAACCCTAGTAAAGTTAATTTCGCAGTGAAACAATTCTCATTTTTAGGTCACATAGTATCAGCCGAAGGTAAGGTTACCATCGATCCCGAACGTACACGCGCAATCCGAGAATTTTTACCTCCGAGAGACGTCAAAGGTATAGCTCGATTTTTAGGTATGATTAATTATTTTCATAAGTACATACCCCACTTAGCGGATATAGCAGCCCCATTGAATGCTTTAAGAAAGAAAGGAACGAAATTCGAGTGGACTACTCAACATCAAGAAGCGTTTGAAACACTTAAAGAAAGTATTATATCCCCACCTGTATTGCAGTTAGCGGATTTCAGTAAACCATTTATCGTACAGACCGATAGTTCAAGTGTAGCATTAGGAGCCGTAATATACCAGGAAATAAATAATACTAGACTCCCGATCAGCTATGCATCCCGTACGTTGACCGAACAAGAAAGGAAGTTCTCAGCCTATGAACTTGAATGTTTAGCCGTAGTATTCGCCTTTGATAAATTCAAACCATTTTTGGAACACAAAGAATTTCTACTAGAAACCGATAATCAAGCTTTATCATGGTTATTAATCACCCAAAACAGTTAGGTCGTATCGGAAGATGGGTGTTATGATTAAATTGCTACAAGTTCAAAGTGCAACATATTCGTGGTACTGAAAATGTAGTAGCCGATACTCTATCCCGCATGTTCCAACTACCCAATACAAGATCTGGAGAAGACAATATTGAAACCACTACCGTTAATACACTAATTACTAACTTTCCCCTTGCATTTAAGGATATAGCATATCACCAACAACAAGATCCGAAATTGTGTAAAATAATGGAACAAAGAGAAAAAGGAAATAACTCTGACAAATATATCTTGAGTAAAAGAGTACTTTGTTTTAAAAAGGCAAACGGAAAATTACTGAGAATAATCGCCCCGGAAATAATCAAACCCATGTTAATGGAGTACTACCATTCATCGACAATTGGAGCTCATATGGGAATTAGGAAAACTATACATCGTATTCGCAAGGAATACCACTGGGAAAACATGAATAGTGAAATAAAAAAGTTCGTGAAAGAATGCGAAATTTGTGCGCTGAGCAAACCAGCAAGAACCAGTCAAGTCGGAAAATTAATCTCCGAAATACCTACTACTCCCTTCTCGAATATATACATCGACTATTCTGGACCTTATCCCCGCTCTAAATCCGGAAATACTATGCTGTTAATTTGTGTAGACTCATTCACTAAATTCGTGTGGATGTATCCTATGCGTCGTGCATTAGCATCTACGACAATTAAAATTCTACAAGAACAACTATTTAAAGACTATGGCACTCCTTTAAGCTTAATATCTGACAATGGACCCCAGTTTAAATCGAAAGAATTTAATGACATGTGTTTTAAATTAGGTATAAATCATATTACCGTGACCGAGTACAGACCGCAAGGAAATATAGCAGAAAGATACTTGCGTAACTTAAAATCAGCATTAATATCTTATCATGCTAAAGACCAGACAACCTGGGATCAAAATATTTCGTGGATACAATTTGCATTCAATTCAGCGTATCTTGAAGGTCATAAATCAACACCATTTGATTTACTGTACAAGTACAAACCCAACCATCCTTTAACCACGAAGTGGAAAATCAATGAGTTATTACCCCGCGACGTGAATGGGAATAACATACGAAAAATATGGAACGAAGCTCGTGCAAATCTGAGAGCTAATTTACAGAAATCAAGGAAGTATCATGAGAATAATAATAAGCTAATAAAGTATAAAATAGGTGATTTAGTCATGTATAAAACTCATCCTATGAGTAAAGCAGTTGATAGGATCACTTCGAAACTATCTTATCGATGGTGTGGCCCCTACCAAGTTCGTAAGTTCATCACCCCCGTTACTGTAGCTCTGTATGAACCCAATACAGATAATTACGTTCGCAGAAGTCATTTGTCTCAAATAAAAAAATGTTTTTCGTGTCAAGATACAGAAGGAAGACTACGAGAAAGATAGAAAACCTAGAATACTATCTAAGTATTAAGAATAAAATATGTTGTATAGACTTGTACCGAAATAGGATAAGATTGTGTAACATCCTATACTATAGGTAACTATAAACTCAAAACCCCCTCGTACGAATACAAGCGAGGCCTGATCAACCTTAGCTAATGTCCTGCGAGAATGGTATTATACATGAGAAATCTGATGACAAGTATAATGAAGATGAAGAGAAAGAAAGAAAGAAAAATAATCTTTAGCGCTGTAAACTAAAAGTAATTCTATTGTTCTTACAATGCGGTATTATTATTAGTAAAATACTCATGAGTATAACTCCGTAAAACGAGTGAGCAATTCAAGAAAAAACCGGTAGTAGATATAAGAATTAAAATAAGGTAGATTTACGTTTTGTGTATTTTGTATAGTAGATGTAGTAGAATTTAGATGTGACATAAGTATAAGATAATCGATTGATGAATAGAAATAAGCTGAGAGAGAGAAATTTCAGTATGAAATATAATTGTTTATTAGAATTATATTATTACACCCCCCCGTTTTTCATAGTTAAGTGCAGGAGGATGTGACGATTTGAAATGTATCAAAAAATCGCACAGATTAAAATTTTTTAATTTTAATAAGTAAGAGTATCATACACCCTTACCTATACCCAGATTCCTGAATCAACTTGAAACCTTCCAGTACCAACACGCCAAGAAAAGTATTAAGTAGTGAATAATAATAATAATTACTTAAATAATTAAAAATTGACTAGAGAAATAAAGAAATCCCTAAGTCATAATAAAATAAACATAAAGTATTTATCTTCTAATTAATGAATAAATAATAATAGAAAAGGTACGAACTATTTTCTTAGTGCGTAAATACGCCCTAGGTGACTGACCCCTCTCCCCTAAACCGTACGCGCATTCGGCCGTAGAACGTCGCAATGAGTAGACGTGAGTTTTGGTGTTGTACACATATAAGTATGTGTAAGTTCTCTAGAAGCATATCCAGCGTGAAATCTTGTTATTGTGAATAATGTAGTGTCTAGAGTTTGTGAGAAAGTATATAAATAAAATAGAAAAAGGTAGCCAACACATCTCTTAAAAACAAAATCAAATGTAAGTGTAACATAGTTAACTACTAGACTGTAGTACTGCAAAGTGAGAACTATAACTGGAATTAAAATAAAGAAAATGTGAACTACAAGAATCTGCACTAAGAAAAGTGAAATTACAACATGTGGAACTTCAAGTAAACAACCTATCTTCGAGAGCTTCAAGTAAACTAAAAATCAACCCGATGTAGATAAACCAAGAACAACGTACTCAACCCGTAGAAGACAACTGGAGATGTCCCAAGAATACAACAACAACCTCAGGTGATATCAAACCACAACTTTTGTAAATTTCCCCTTAATAAGAAGTAACAAAGAACTTTAAAGAACTTTCGCAATGTAATGAACAAATTATCAGATTTGTAGATTTTGTAATTTTGTAAGAAGTAATAGTAACCGTAATGTATATATTGATAAATTTATAATTTTGAGAAAATTGAGACCCGGATCCGTGGTATTAAAAGCAACAGTTATATGAATAAATTTTGATATAACAAGAATAAAATAATTAAGATCTTTGAAGCAGTAAAAGCGCTATTTACTAAAATAACTTTCTTTAAAATCAGGAATAATGTTTGATTAATATTTCAATAGCAATAAAGAGATGTTTTAGCTAATACCTAGTGAGTGAATAAGTTTATGCAAACCTTGTCAGTTTCCTATATCATACTTGTTTTGTAATTTGTTAGTAAGCGTTTTACTAACAACGGCAGCTGGTTTAGTTTACTGGTAAAGAATTAAACTAGTTCCCGATTTTTGTGTTGTCTTGCCAAGGGGCGGCACAAAATTGCGCCACTCTGCTGAATTTAAAATTGTGTAATTTACTTGGTAAAAAAAAAATATTGGTTACAGAGTGTCACGTACAGAAAATTGCAACATAATTATGTAATTGTTGTTGTGTAAGTTTATAAGTCGTTAAACGATAAAAAGGACAAACATAAATTTATTCACTCAGAAAAAAAAAAAGATAAATGAGTAAAATTTTAATTATATAATAATAATATTAGTATCGCGAGTTTGCCGTGTTAAGCAAGTAATAGCTGGTAGGGAAACCATTCCAAACAAGTCAATTCCAAGCCAGTTGGTTCATGTTAAATATGTGTTGAGGAATGTAAACTCTCCCCTTTGTAAGAACCCATCTCATTCATAACCCCTCCTCCCTAAAGCAAACAAAGGCACGTTAGACAAGCTCTTTCCTGTTTTTGTATTGTTCTGAATTACCACCCTATGCAACTAGACGACACCCCAAAACAGCTGATTCTTTGTGCTGTTTGTTAAATCAATGAACTTTACGTATATGAAATTTCTCTCTACTAAAATAGTATTATCGTTTTGTTTTGATTAATTATATATGTCAATACTGAGAATTTAATTGTTGTGAAATCAGTTATGTTGATTAATTAAGATAAGATTACATCCCAAAGCTTAATATGAAATAAGATATATGTGTATGTGTTTAAATGAATTAATGTTATCTATTTTTAAACATTGAGAAAACGAAGTAAAGTAAGTGACATAAGATTTGTCGTTCGTAATACGTCGTGTGTAAAGTGGTTATTATCAAAAATGACCCAATTTAACCCCGATTTCTTGTTGAAAGACGAATTAACCTATGAAGCATTATGGCATGGTCTCCCCTACTCTAATGTAACTGTCGCGGAACTTCGCAAGACGTTACGCGAAAATAAACCGGACAAACCTTCATTATTAAGTCGTTTGAGTGTTTTAGATTTCAATAGCGAAAAAGAAACGTGTTATCGTAAGTATACAGAACTAACTTCGTACGCACAAACCCTGCGTGATGAAAAATCCCCCGCAGTAATATTACGCACCACCCAAAGGATTGAGCATCTATACCGTCGTATCACCAATCTGTTGACCTGGCCCGGTGATAAAGGTATCCCTCCTGATGTAAAAAAATTCGCCGAGGAAGCATTAAAACAATTACCTGAGATAATACGCGAATTACGTAGACGATCCGAATTGTTTAGATTAGACGAAATCGAAGAAGCAATGACGAAATTAAATATTTCACCTACCCAATCGCCGACTCAAGAACAACCAAACGGTACTGCAAAAATTCAGATTCTGCAGGAATCCAATATAGATCCATTCAAGGAACGGTTAAGTGGTAGTCAAGCAAATATTCAAGCAGTAAACGTTACGTCACTCCCTAATGAACTAGAAAATATGACCCATACCTACGAATTACCTTCTCATTCGCGGACTAATCAACCTGCGGAAAATCCTAGAATGATGAGCCAAATAAATTTAACTCCCGAGCTCTATGGAAAAATAACCCACCCTGTAGAAAGTATTTTGTCCAATATACAAATCACTGATGGACTGAATATTACAAAGCTCCTTAATTTTATCAAACATATCTTAGAATTAAAGGAACTGCAACAACTAAGAGATAACCAGATTTTGCAAGTTATTTTACCTAAGTGTAGATCTCCATTAAAAGATAGAGTGTTATAATCCCTAAGGTATAATCAATCGGTAGAAGAACTTCATACCACACTAATAAGACATTTCATTCCCACCGGTATCTACGAAGAATTGAAGCGAAACTTAGTACTTCGTGCACAAGGTACATACGAGAGACTAGCTCATTATATTTCTGAAGTAAGAGAATCTGCTTTATTG
Organism: Magicicada septendecula; assembly: GCA_034769895.1. Classification (NCBI taxonomy): domain Eukaryota; kingdom Metazoa; phylum Arthropoda; class Insecta; order Hemiptera; family Cicadidae; genus Magicicada; species Magicicada septendecula. The sequence continues at coordinate 398,173,412 of CM068369.1, read as the reverse complement.
TTACAAGTTAAATGGAGCGAACAACAGTTAGTAGACAATATCATAGTAAGACTATCCCCCGAGGAGCGATCTCGACTAGCACTCGTGAAGCCACCTACAACTTTTACGGAACTAGAACTATGTTGTATACATTCGTCCGACGTCTGGTATTCTGACCAGAATAGAAGTGTTTCTATGTCCCAGAGTCAACACAGACATTCATTCCTAACTAGACCTATTGGAAATGATACCCGAAACTACCGCGATAAGCGATTCGTAAGTACACATAAAACCCAAAACTATCCCCATGTTTCATACTCTAAACCAAAACCCCGACAACCTACGAGCGAAGTAAGTGAGGAAAGAAGATGTTATAACTGTGGAAAGGCCGGACATATTAGCAAGTTATGTAAACAAAAGCGTTATCTACAGAAAACCGACCAATCAAAAAACATGTGAAGCTGGAAGACCGAAAATCCTACGTCTTCCGAAGCATCAGAAGGAAAGGTAACAACAATACTAAGCGTCAAGTAAAGATGAGTAAAAATAAACGCAGAGATCCTTATGTAACAAAATTTATCGAGAAGTGCAACTCTATTGGTGCATGTAAAACAAGTATATGCCAACTACCCTATGTACAGATAGACCTTGGAGCAACGAAAACCCTTGGTTTAATTGATTCAGGATCTACCCGTAGTATAATTAGTGAACAGTTAGCCACCTTATTAGCTAATAATAAACTGATTAAACGTAGCCAAATGGTGAACATAAAGTGTACCACCGCAAACAAACAAAACCTAAAGATATCTCACAGTATTACGGTGAAATTAAAAATTCAGAATTTTACTTGATACATTCCCCTACTAGTAGCTGAAGAGTTAGGACAGAACTTAATATTAGGCGCGGATTTTATAAGAAAAACTGCTTTAATCCTTGATATATATGCAAAACAATATTTTTTCAGATTTGATCGTACTCAAAAATATCAGTTCGACTCCGAATTAAGTAACGACACTGTTAGTGAAACCGCAAATATTCATTCAGAGCCTAATGAATCGAGTCTAAGTCATTTAAAAGGAAATGAGAGACTAAGAATCCAAAAGTTAATAAAAGATTTTTCTGCTGTACTCACCCCCAAGTTAGGATTAACTCATTTAATTGAATATAAAATAAATCTTAGTGACAACAAAGTAATACGACTCCACCCATACAAACTATCTCCGCCCAAGATGGAAATCATGAGAAACCACATTAACAAACTCCTTAATCAACACGTCATTGAACCATCAACGTCTCCATATTCATCGCCTGCATTCCTAGTTACCAAAAGGAACTGACAAACCTAGACTAGTCGTGGATTATAGACAACTAAATAAGAGTATAGAATTTGAATCGATACCACTGCCCGACATTCACAGTGCGTTTCACTATTTTACAAGAGCGAAAATCTTCACCATAATGGATCTTAACCAAGCATTCCATCAAATTCCACTAGCTGAGGAATCAAAACATTTAACTGCTTTTGCTGTCCCATATAATCTATATCAATTTACGAGAGTACCATTCGGTATATCACAAGGAAGTTCAGTATGCAGCCGACTGTTAGAAAAAATTTTCCATGATGTTAAATTTAAATTTGTATATCATTATCTCGACGATATAGTAGTATATAGTGAGTCAATGGATCAACATATTGATCACTTGCGTGAAGTATTATCCCGGTTAAAGAAAGCCGGACTGACCGTAAACCCTAGTAAAGTTAATTTCGCAGTGAAACAATTCTCATTTTTAGGTCACATAGTATCAGCCGAAGGTAAGGTTACCATCGATCCCGAACGTACACGCGCAATCCGAGAATTTTTACCTCCGAGAGACGTCAAAGGTATAGCTCGATTTTTAGGTATGATTAATTATTTTCATAAGTACATACCCCACTTAGCGGATATAGCAGCCCCATTGAATGCTTTAAGAAAGAAAGGAACGAAATTCGAGTGGACTACTCAACATCAAGAAGCGTTTGAAACACTTAAAGAAAGTATTATATCCCCACCTGTATTGCAGTTAGCGGATTTCAGTAAACCATTTATCGTACAGACCGATAGTTCAAGTGTAGCATTAGGAGCCGTAATATACCAGGAAATAAATAATACTAGACTCCCGATCAACTATGCATCCCGTACGTTGACCGAACAAGAAAGGAAGTTCTCAGCCTATGAACTTGAATGTTTAGCCGTAGTATTCGCCTTTGATAAATTCAAACCATTTTTGGAACACAAAGAATTTCTACTAGAAACCGATAATCAAGCTTTATCATGGTTATTAATCACCCAAAACAGTTAGGTCGTATCGGAAGATGGGTGTTATGATTAAATTGCTACAAGTTCAAAGTGCAACATATTCGTGGTACTGAAAATGTAGTAGCCGATACTCTATCCCGCATGTTCCAACTACCCAATACAAGATCTGGAGAAGACAATATTGAAACCACTACCGTTAATACACTAATTACTAACTTTCCCCTTGCATTTAAGGATATAGCATATCACCAACAACAAGATCCGAAATTGTGTAAAATAATGGAACAAATAGAAAAAGGAAATAACTCTGACAAATATATCTTGAGTAAAAGAGTACTTTGTTTTAAAAAGGCAAACGGAAAATTACTGAGAATAATCGCCCCGGAAATAATCAAACCCATGTTAATGGAGTACTACCATTCATCGACAATTGGAGCTCATATGGGAATTAGGAAAACTATACATCGTATTCGCAAGGAATACCACTGGGAAAACATGAATAGTGAAATAAAAAAGTTCGTGAAAGAATGCGAAATTTGTGCGCTGAGCAAACCAGCAAGAACCAGTCAAGTCGGAAAATTAATCTCCGAAATACCTACTACTCCCTTCTCGAATATATACATCGACTATTCTGGACCTTATCCCCGCTCTAAATCCGGAAATACTATGCTGTTAATTTGTGTAGACTCATTCACTAAATTCGTGTGGATGTATCCTATGCGTCGTGCATTAGCATCTACGACAATTAAAATTCTACAAGAACAACTATTTAAAGACTATGGCACTCCTTTAAGCTTAATATCTGACAATGGACCCCAGTTTAAATCGAAAGAATTTAATGACATGTGTTTTAAATTAGGTTTAAATCATATTACCGTGACCGAGTACAGACCGCAAGGAAATATAGCAGAAAGATACTTGCGTAACTTAAAATCAGCATTAATATCTTATCATGCTAAAGACCAGACAACCTGGGATCAAAATATTTCGTGGATACAATTTGCATTCAATTCAGCGTATCTTGAAGGTCATAAATCAACACCATTTGATTTACTGTACAAGTACAAACCCAACCATCCTTTAACCACGAAGTGGAAAATCAATGAGTTATTACCCCGCGACGTGAATGGGAATAACATACGAAAAATATGGAACGAAGCTCGTGCAAATCTGAGAGCTAATTTACAGAAATCAAGGAAGTATCATGAGAATAATAATAAGCTAATAAAGTATAAAATAGGTGATTTAGTCATGTATAAAACTCATCCTATGAGTAAAGCAGTTGATAGGATCACTTCGAAACTATCTTATCGATGGTGTGGCCCCTACCAAGTTCGTAAGTTCATCACCCCCGTTACTGTAGCTCTGTATGAACCCAATACAGATAATTACGTTCGCAGAAGTCATTTGTCTCAAATAAAAAAATGTTTTTCGTGTCAAGATACAGAAGGAAGACTACGAGAAAGATAGAAAACCTAGAATACTATCTAAGTATTAAGAATAAAATATGTTGTATAGACTTGTACCGAAATAGGATAAGATTGTGTAACATCCTATACTATAGGTAACTATAAACTCAAAACCCCCTCGTACGAATACAAGCGAGGCCTGATCAACCTTAGCTAATGTCCTGCGAGAATGGTATTATACATGAGAAATCTGATGACAAGTATAATGAAGATGAAGAGAAAGAAAGAAAGAAAAATAATCTTTAGCGCTGTAAACTAAAAGTAATTCTATTGTTCTTACAATGCGGTATTATTATTAGTAAAATACTCATGAGTATAACTCCGTAAAACGAGTGAGCAATTCAAGAAAAAACCGGTAGTAGATATAAGAATTAAAATAAGGTAGATTTACGTTTTGTGTATTTTGTATAGTAGATGTAGTAGAATTTAGATGTGACATAAGTATAAGATAATAGATTGATGAATAGAAATAAGCTGAGAGAGAGAAATTTCAGTATGAAATATAATTGTTTATTAGAATTATATTATTACACCCCCCCGTTTTTCATAGTTAAGTGCAGGAGGATGTGACGATTTGAAATGTATCAAAAAATCGCACAGATTAAAATTTTTTAATTTTAATAAGTAAGAGTATCATACACCCTTACCTATACCCAGATTCCTGAATCAACTTGAAACCTTCCAGTACCAACACGCCAAGAAAAGTATTAAGTAGTGAATAATAATAATAATTACTTAAATAATTAAAAATTGACTAGAGAAATAAAGAAATCCCTAAGTCATAATAAAATAAACATAAAGTATTTATCTTCTAATTAATGAATAAATAATAATAGAAAAGGTACGAACTATTTTCTTAGTGCGTAAATACGCCCTAGGTGACTGACCCCTCTCCCCTAAACCGTACGCGCATTCGGCCGTAGAACGTCGCAATGAGTAGACGTGAGTTTTGGTGTTGTACACATATAAGTATGTGTAAGTTCTCTAGAAGCATATCCAGCGTGAAATCTTGTTATTGTGAATAATGTAGTGTCTAGAGTTTGTGAGAAAGTATATAAATAAAATAGAAAAAGGTAGCCAACACATCTCTTAAAAACAAAATCAAATGTAAGTGTAACATAGTTAACTACTAGACTGTAGTACTGCAAAGTGAGAACTATAACTGGAATTAAAATAAAGAAAATGTGAACTACAAGAATCTGCACTAAGAAAAGTGAAATTACAACATGTGGAACTTCAAGTAAACAACCTATCTTCGAGAGCTTCAAGTAAACTAAAAATCAACCCGATGTAGATAAACCAAGAACAACGTACTCAACCCGTAGAAGACAACTGGAGATGTCCCAAGAATACAACAACAACCTCAGGTGATATCAAACCACAACTTTTGTAAATTTCCCCTTAATAAGAAGTAACAAAGAACTTTAAAGAACTTTCGCAATGTAATGAACAAATTATCAGATTTGTAGATTTTGTAATTTTGTAAGAAGTAATAGTAACCGTAATGTATATATTGATAAATTTATAATTTTGAGAAAATTGAGACCCGGATCCGTGGTATTAAAAGCAACAGTTATATGAATAAATTTTGATATAACAAGAATAATATAATTAAGATCTTTGAAGCAGTAAAAGCGCTATTTACTAAAATAACTTTCTTTAAAATCAGGAATAATGTTTGATTAATATTTCAATAGCAATAAAGAGATGTTTTAGCTAATACCTAGTGAGTGAATAAGTTTATGCAAACCTTGTCAGTTTCCTATATCATACTTGTTTTGTAATTTGTTAGTAAGCGTTTTACTAACAACGGCAGCTGGTTTAGTTTACTGGTAAAGAATTAAACTAGTTCCCGATTTTTGTGTTGTCTTGCCAAGGGGCGGCACACCTAGTCTACTGCGAAAATAGTGAGTTTTGTAAAATATCATTTAAACATTAAATTCAGTGAAACTAACACCTACAAACATTAAAATAACTTAAAACAGAGCAGAAAACAAGTGAATATATATCGAATTTAAACGATTAAAACCATTAATTCCACATAACGAAACGAACAGTGCAATTGTCGACCTTATAGACTACCGCGCGCTGCCATTTAATAAGTTTTTTTTTAAAAAGCCTGACCTTATAAACATGCAAAGATGATTTTAAACCGATATTTAAACCTTTTTCAATAACTATACTAAATATCACTTTGCCTCAATTTTTTTTTAAGAAATTTTACCATTATTTTTACTCTGGCGACTGGACTACAGGTAGTCAACTGTCAGTTTTAAACGCTACTTGGGTTCAACGAAATAAAAATTATTTTAAAAATACAGCGATATTACCTATAAATAATATAAACATTATAACCGCAACTAATAAGCTAGAAAATGTTGAAAAACAAGCATACGTAACCATGACATGTGAAAAATTAGAAATAGAACGTCCAATGTTTATTATGAATAAGTTGATATATGATGGTATTATAGGAATTGATTTATTGAATGTGCTAAAGCTGAGATTGATATCAGTAATAATAAAATGACGTGTAATTGTAAGAGTGTTCAACATAGCATAAGTATGAATAAAGAAGAGAGACAGTATAAGGTAAGTGAGACACCTATTGTCTTCACTAAACCAAAGGTTCAATATGTACCAACTCGATGTACAAGTCAGACAAACGACAAGATTTCTAAACAGGAAGATAACCGTCTTCAAGGGGTAATAAATAAATATGAAGATGTATTAAGTGAAACACCGACGCAGACGACAGTTTAGGAACATACCATAACTGTAACAGACCCAACAAAATTCGTCAAGAGGACATACCCTATTCCAATGCGCTACCAGGAAGAAGTAGAAACGGAAATACGTCGCATGCTGGATAATAACGTGATAGAACGGTCCAGAAGCAACTTCTTAAATCCTCTAGTAGTAATAAAGAAGAAAAGCGGGGATATTTGTCTATGCCTGGACATGCGGGAGCTGAACAGTATTATAATGAAAGAATATGACTGCGCGCCTAATGCGGACGAGCTGTTTACAAAATCTGAAAGAGCACGCTACTTGACTAAACTAGATCTACGTTCAAGTTTTTGGCCGATTCCAATCCGAGAAGAGGATAAAAAATTTACTGCACTTCTGTACAATAACAAGTGTTACCAACATAAGGTAGTACCATTCGGATTAAGCACGAGTTTGGCAGCTATTCTGAAATGTTTGGAAAGAACATTAGGCCCAGTAGTGGAACCTTATACGATGATCTTCGTAGATGATATTTTAGTGATATCTAAGACATTTGATAAACACATAAGATATCTACATACAATATTCCATAGGTTTAGGCAAGCAAACATGTCCCTTAACCTAGAAAAATGTGAATTCATAAAAACTTCCATCCAATTCCTAGGACACATCATTTCATCCTCAGGTATACAACCAGATCCTACCAAGATAACCATTATAACCAATTTTCCAATACCCAGAAATCTTAAAGGTTTACGTGAATTTTTGGGGTTAACTGGATATTACAGGAGGTTTACACCATTGCATACTGAGAGGACTCAACCTTTGTTAGAATTGGCAAGGAAGGACGAAAATGGAAATGGGAGGAGAACCATCAAGAAGCCTTCGACCAAGTGAAGATGTTATTCGCATAGAACATCATGCTACATCATCCTCAAAGAGAAGGAAAATTTGTGATTTATTCTGATGCTAGTGATTACGCCGTGGGAAGTTTACTATACCAGAAGGACTCCGAAGGAAATCTAAGGATCATCGCCTACGCGAGCAGAGTTTTCAAAGGAGCAGAGCGGCACTACTCAACATCAGAGAAGGAGATACTTGCAATTGTCTACGCTCTTAAGCAGTTTCGATATTATATTTATGGTACTCATTTTGAAATATATACTGACCATCAAGCACTGTCATTTCTACTTAAACGTAAAGTTACCAACTCTCGTTTACTAAGATGGATTTTAGAAATCGGGGAGTACTCATTCACCATGAAGTACTGCAAGGGGAGAGATAATAGCGTTGCAGATATTTTAAGTCGTTATGTTACAGAAGAGTGTGAAGAGATCTACGATAAAGAAGATAATGAACTACGTCTATTACCTATTCAATTTGAAGCTAGCAACGCAGTAAGAAGAATGCTACAAAATGTAGCAAAAGAACAAGATCATGATATTGCCTTAAGAAATTTAAACCATCAATCTCACCTACCAGCTCAATATAAGATACATAACAACATTCTTTTCAAATTAATAAGACATGATTGGAAAGTTGTGTTGTCAAACGAGATGTTATTTAAACTGATAACACCAACTCATGAGAGTTTAGCTCATGCATCGGCATTAAAATGTTATTTATCCCTTAGAGAAGATTTTACTGTCAACAACATGTTTAGAAAAATTAAAAAAGAATTCAAGGACTGTTATGATCGCCAGACTGCTAAGCAAACTAATCTTCACACATATGTGGAAATGCAAAGTATATAGAAGGAAGCGAAAGGGGAGTTAATTGCAGTGGACTTCTTAGGACCTTTACCACGATCAAGTCGGGGGATTAAACACATACTAGTTTGTATAGACGTGAGCAATAGAGATTGAACAAGATCGTCGGCCCAATAGATTTCGGAAGAGGTATGTTCAGAAACCTGCTAATCAGAACTTATCAATACCATTAAGCATTAATATTGCAAATGCAAAAAAATAATAATAAAAAAAGTTATTAAGAGAATAGAACGATTCAACAGAACTCACAAATTGCAGAAGTTTAATTTTGGTGAGAAAGTATTAATAAAAACCAATCCAGTGTGAAAACGTATTGATAATACTGCGAAAAATTTCTTCAGATTATATGGTGGACCTTACACTTTGCTAAGACAAATTGGCAAACAGACTTTCATTGTGTATGATGGCACAAGACAGAAAGAATTGGGCAAGTATCATGCCAGCTCTTTAAGGAAATTCTATGAATAAATAAATAGTTCACTTTGACCAGTTAAAGCAGAATGTGTATTAAAGCCGATACTGCGAAGCGAGCACTAAGTCAACGTGTATGCGAGGGGAATAATTTGTTCAGCCCACCACACATAAGGGTAAATTGAATTATTATTATTATTAAGGGTTGATTCATTGTTATGAGCATAATAAACCTGTTTATTAAATTTTTTTTATTAAGCAGGGAAATAATGCAACATTACAAATGTTAAGGGTAATATTAATAAACAAAATACTAAATAAAAAAATAGTATAACCGGGATCACTAAAATAATAATTATTTTAAAATATAATATAAATAAAAATAATTCAACATGGCAGAACCAGGACGATTAAAATGTGACGTACCTAATTTTAAAATCTAATATTAATTCGTTTATTTTCTGAAACTGCAAAAACGTATGAATTATCAGAATACGATTAGCACGTTACTTTCTATATTAATGGTAAAATTGTTTCACTTTTAGACGATTAATTGAAACACTTTACATTTATTTTTCAGTGACAGCTTTATTTATTCATCCACGTTACACTGACAGAATAAATTAAAATCTAGCACGCCATACAAAAATTCATAAATTAAATGAGACAAAAGTGTTTGTAAGTGTACGTACATGAACTAGGAAACATATTACTATCGGTATATAAATTTTACCGTCAGCGCACATTGTATCATTGGGCAACATAAGAAACAATATTTATTAGAAGAAAAACATTTAAAAAATAAAAAAAAAATTTAATTCTCTTTTGAAACAGTTCATAAAAGGAAACCTACATACATATTACGTTAATTGAAAACTTTGTTTATTTATATTTTTAGCTTACTGTATTTAAAATGCACACTTTACTTTATTTAACTCGAAATCACTATAACTTATGTAAGTTATTTCAGTCGCTTATCAGAGAAGAATTAACTTTTTGAAGATTAAACTCATGCCACGCCATTTTAAGATTGTAAAACTGTTTAGAGGCTACAGTCGCTTAATCAATTTGAAGGAACTGTAAATCTATTTGAATACTCACTTATGTGTTACATTTTCATTAGAAATGTAACTGTACTTCTCTCAGTCTCTGTCAGACGTCACCTACTTCAGTCGGAAGATTGATACCAAGGATATACATACAGTATCTATGTGGCGCACATTACACCCAGATTTGTATTTTGTCTTGTAATCCTGCAAAATGAGGCGAGGGAATCCTGCACAGATTGTGACGGATCAGACATGACTGTAACATTGAAACAAATAGGCACTTAATACAGTACCTGTTACTAGAGGATCCAAAAGTGCAATAAAACATAAGTATTTAGCTTTTAGTTCACTCTAAGTGAATTGTTCAACAGGAAGTATTCCACAAGGGGAGGCAGCGGAAAAAAATATTATCTTTAAGTAATGTAATGTCCTCACACACAGGTATGAGATAACCCAACAATCTAGACGCTACAAGAATGAGTAACCTGACGACTAACAATGTGCCTGCATTAATCTACTTGTACAGTGATAATTCCATTTCCTGCATAGGCCTACTCACATGTTCTGGCACTGGCAAATATAGTTAAATATGAAATTTATAGTCAATGTTTAGGTTTGTTTACTTCTATAATAGAAATTTCAGTAGTACAATTATACCGTATCCAGGAAGAAAGGCTTCAGAAATTTTTCGAAAGGCTGGAAGGAAGACTGGGAGTGAAAATAAGTATTTTAAAGGTAACAAATCCACATAAGCCTATGTTAAACAAAAAAATGTTTATTTATGAAGCTTTCAAACAACTGTTGGGACAATCAGATTAGATATTGACATTACGTATAGAGTACAGCATTACATATGGAGAGTAGTATTATGTGGTGAGGAAACGTAGCTTGAAGAAAAAAGGTATGGTGAGTTTTGTAATGTGGGCGTGAAAAAGCATTCCAAAAGTCATGTCGTGGGACAAAGTGACTAATGAAAAAGTGTTGAGGAGAGTTAGTGAAGACCATAAGATTATTGTAATTATTAAAAGAAGTAGGTGGAGTGGATACATAATTTCCCCAATTTTCAGGGAATGATAATCGAAAGGAAGTGTGTAACCTGGGGAAGAGGACTCCAGGTATCCTCTTCCCCAGGTTACCTGTAACGGTATCCAGTCGTTGCAATTATTTTTCTTCGACTTTAAGAACATTTTAGCATCTTATTGTGGCAGTGCCGAAAGGCCAACACATGGAGTTGAGTGCAGAGACACAACTGCGCATGCGTAGGGATCTTGTTTCGAAAGGTGTTTAGGTATTAAAGGTAGACTGGGCGAAGTAGACTAAAAAAATATAGAAATTTCGGCACCTTTTGAATGAACAGAGAATAAACAAAGACAGTACTTCTGTAAAGGGAAATTGCTTTTAGTATAGTGCTGACCCATCGACACAAATGCTTTCAGAATTGGTACAGCTGGAGCACATATACACATAAACAGTTTTAAAACCCGTTTAAATTAACTCATAATATGAAAGTTTTAAAACAAACTTGTCTAATTGAAACGTAAACGAAAGCGACAGCTTATGTTTTGATGTTGCTATGCAAGTAAAATTTCTTGTACAATGAAACGCGTGGAAATGTACGTTAAAATTTTACCATAACATTACGTAGGCCTATATAACACTATGTTTCTATTGTAAACACATATAATTAACACAACACAATGCTTAACACTCCTGCATGTAGCCGATTCTCAAACAAGTCAACCGATTATTATCGTTTTAATGTACGTAGTTTTTTTTATTTTTGACACTGAAGGAGTCAAAAATTTGAGACGTATAACCGTACATGATGTCTGAGATTTAGTTGAGTTACTAGCTGTGATCGTGAGGTTTATCGTTGCGAAAGACGTACTTTATAATTTAGAACACAATTGTAAAGTTGCATTTTGTTATAAGACACAATTAGTAAGTTAGGTATAAAAAATTTATGGTAAAAAGCATTTGAGGTAAAGAGGATTTAACACTTCAATCTCATGGAAATAATCCAGCAGACAGATGACAGGATACCAACTCCATCCATAAGTCACATCAAAAAGAGTGTTGTTACTATCGCATACCTCCAATTGCGTAATTAGTCGTAGGAACAAGTAGACGCAGAAACACAGAAACCCTTCAAAAGTGTTTCCATCACACAACAGACACACAATTAAACATTTTTATAGACAATAAAACTGTACTACAATATACACACACAAGATGAAATGTTTAATTAAGTACACTAAGTATATCAATAAAGCCTTTTGTATTATCATTTTTCTTAGTTTCAATTACTTAAATTCAAAATTTTGAATAATTATCCGTATAGAATTGTGTCTGTTTCTTACTATTTTTATCAAAAATTGATTTCGGTAATAACAAAAACTATTTAAGCAAAAGTAACTTTTCCTGTGAAGAATAGTCTGTCCCTTGGCCAGTTAGTCAAGGAGAAGTGGTAATACTTCTTACTTCATAATATATCTCAAAACTGTAAAAACTTTTGCCAATTCATTTCTCATTAAGTTAGTGGTTGAACTTCTTTCTATATTTAAGTTACCGCAAGTTTGATCATACCTGAACAAACAACAATTTCATTTCTTTGATAGGGTAATTACATTACCCTACTATTTCTGGAGAGACACATAGGAAGATTGATAAGGTGCACGTGTACTTTCTAGCCTGGGAGACGTAGCTGTAGACGTAGCTTGACTTACGGTATACAGTATATTGTGTCTTATACCTAGAAGGCGTCCTACCGACAGTTCCAGTGTAACTAAAGTACGGCAGTGCAACAAATGGCCCATCCCGGCTAGACTCTATGCTCCGTATGTAAATTCTAGGTTCACCCAGCTAGCATCCGCCTCAGACTAGCAGATGTGTTTCCACAAGAGATATCCTGTTGTTCCGTATCAACCACAGCTGTAGAGTATACATACTTCTATACTGCTTTGTATACAAATCTGTATAAAAATATGCTATAAACACCTTTCGGTAAGAGTGTACCGAAAATTACCATTTTCTGAAAAGCCATAACCCCAAAAATGACATCTAATAAAACGTGGAAGACACTAAAAATGCATTCTGTCTATCACCCACACTAATGCACGCTTAGCTCTCCTTGACTATAGAGTCAACTGTCGAGGTAAGGCGTAGGACGTGTAGACTTGCAGCCCTAAATTTGCATTTGCCTGTGCTTCTGCGAACACCCACAGACTCACTGCCAATTCTTGTGAATAGAGAAGTACCGGAAGATCTGGTACCTGAAATACCTGAACCTGATCTGACATCGAGCTAACACCTGAAGCAATGAACAGAAAACACCTTCCATCACTCTCTGTCTGACAGCTGTATATTCCAATAACAATTTTTTAATATACACCGACATCTGTAATCATTTAATATAACATACAACTACATAAACGTAGATAACAAATAAATTGCTTTTTTGTTATTACTACTTTGGATAGATTTACTACCACACCACATTTTATACCAACATAGTAGTCATTACAGTCTATTTCCTTACCACCATTGTGATAAATTTTATATGCTGCCGAAGATAAATTAATATGTGTCTTCTCACAGATAATCACCTACGTGGCTTCTCATAATTTTTACAAAACCGTTTAAATTTATTGCCACTAGTGTTTAATAAAATTTCATTACTGGTAAGTACAAGTAGCTTATACTAAATCAAAAATTATACCATGTCAAGATGTTTACGAGTTACAAGATGTTCCCATTAATTTATATAATGTCTTAAATCTTTTGTAAAATCAATAAATCAATGTTATTTGTCTATGCAATGATTTTCTCAAAATGTTATGTCAAAACAATTTATTTTCTCAAAAATCTTTTAATGTAAAAATTGTGCTTTAAAATTATTTAATTACGTGCATGCCAAATTTTAATAATTTTTATAATTAAAAGATATTAAGTGTGTAATACTTATTAGATATATTTTTGTGCATGAGTGTGTATGCATGAGCGCTTTTTTCCATGTGTTTTGCCATCGCTACTTTCAGAACCTCATTTCTTATGTACATAATCAGATTTCCAAGAACTCTGTTTCGCTTTAGAAATTGCTCTCTGTAGTTTCTTTAGAAAAAATTTCCTGTAAAAATGTATACTGCATAAAAGAAACTAAACTTTTTTTTCTCATTTCAAATGAAATTTATTTCAACTTCGACAAGCAATGTAGATATTTTACCAATTTACCCAGTATTCCATACTAATAAGATTATGAGTCTAAAAACCCCTGGGTCTATTAATCGTATCCTTAAACTTGATTATAAATATACATTCTGAATATTAATACTCGTTACTTCATATTAATGAAAATGTCACATAACCTTTACTTTATCTTAAAAACATAAAAACTACAACTGCCGTCTATACGCGACATTTATGTGACGTTGTCGGCCGATTATGTAATGCAGTGGTTCCCACCCTTTTTGGACCTACGTGCCATTTTGGTCTTTCGCGTTCATTTCGAGTACCATCGCAGCTCAAAGAAAGGTTATTGGGGTTGTCTCAATACAAAACCTGACACAACATGAATACTATATCTCGTTATTCCAAGTTATGTATAATTATTTAAATCTAATACATAGAATTTACAAAACGGGAACTGATTTTTGAAATAAATTTTAGGTTGGTTCTATGCTAAATTATAGTATAGCTTTTTCAGAAGACAGTTGGTTACTCTAGTTACAAATTTTCTTGTTAGTGCAGAAAAATAACAACATATTAAAAATTAATAATTAATGTGAAACTTGTTGCTGTTTATTTTGTACCATAGAGTTATTGTCAGGTTCTGTTGATGTTATTTTTTACATTAAATCACAATCAACAGTGTCTGTTATTGTGTTTTAGGTTGTGTATTTTAAGGGTAATTGTCTTAAATAGTGTCCGATGAAACTTTATTATAGTTTTGAACATAAATTTTTATTTATTTATTTCTTCAGTAAGTACTTTTTCCTAGCTAGGTCTTCTTGCGTACCACAAAGAATTTAGTATTAATGATTTTAAAGCGATGGTGCGTCAAAGTAAGATTAATATTCTATTGTCATATTCACAACGGTGTATTGTTCTGATACTCATTCTCGAACAATGAGATTTACTCACGGTGACTGATCCTTCTGTGTTTTTGCGCAAACGGGTGTTCAGTCGTGAATAGAGGTTACAAAGCGAGTTCAGAGTTAGCAATTATTGTTTATCATCTGTGATGGAAACCATGATGGTACTGTTGTTTAATCTCATTGTTACTCTGCCTTAAGATATTAGACGCAAATGTGAATTAGATGCAACTGGTGCGCGTCGCTTGTTTATACCAAACAGACGAAGACATCTGGTAATTCTTATGAATACTGCTGATAATATCAATACACCGTTTGTGTAAAAGTAAATGTTCTTGTCACTGAAAGTAATTTCTAAGGTAACTGTTTTGTATTAAAACCTAGAAACACAAAAATACATACCTACATACATACATTCTCGGCGCTACAGCCCAGTCCGGGCCCTGGCTTCCAAAAGAAATTGTCCCCACTGGTCTCTACTCCCGGCCAATTTCCACCAGTTTGCTGCACCCAGCCTGACTGCCTCCTTACCAACCTGGTCCAGCCATCTTGTACGCGGTCTTCCTTTCCTTCTCCTTCCCATCGGCAAATAATTCCTAATTTTTTTTTGGGATTCTATCCTCCGCCATTCTCTGCACATGTCCATCCCAACGCAATCTGTCTGTGTGCATGAGTTGCACGATCGGAAGATCTTTAAACCTTTCGTACAACTCTCGATTATGCAGTCGCCTCCAAATGTCGTTTTCCTTCACAGGGCCATAGATTCTCCTCAGTAGATATAGTATCTTTTCCATAGTATTCATCCTCTCAAACACGGATAGTTTCTGCTCATCTAGTTTTTTTAGCACCCAGCATTCCGAGCCATACATCAGGACTGGTCTGATCCAGGTCTTGTATAGGATGTCTTTTGTCTCTTTACTTATTAATTTTGACTTCAAATGTTTCACCAGTCCGTAGTAACACCTATTAGCAGATAATATCCGTTTCTCAATGTCTCTAGAGGAGTCATTTCCAGAGTCCACATATGACCCGAGATATGGAAAACCTTGAACATTTTCAAATTCGTAATCATTAATGCGCAGGGACAGGGCACGAGTGTTGGCACCTACAACCTACAATATGTTTGGTTTTGCTTTGGTTTATAACCAAGCACATAGCCTTAGCGGACAGCTCCAGTTCCTGAAAGGCTTCCTTTAAGCCAGATTCAGACCTACTTATGACGTCAATATCATCGGCATATGCCAGAATCTGTACCTCCTTGTGAAATATGTGTCCGCTAGTTTGAATTCCTGAATCCTTGATGAACTTTTCTAGAGCTATGTTGAACAACAGACACGCTAAGGCATCTCCTTGTATCAGCCCATTCAATGTTTTTAAGGAGTTAGATAGATTTGATTGTATTCTGATTTGGCACTTAGAATTGGACATAACTACTCCAACCACACGCACCTACTTAGATGGTATATCCAACTCCTTCATAGCTCTATAAAGAATTTTCCGGTTGATTGAATCATATGCCGACTGGAAATCCACAAAGAGATGGTGAGTGGCCACTCTATATTCCAACGTTTTTTCCAGTATTTGCCTCAGTGTAAATATTTGGTCTGTTGTTGACCTATTCCTAGTGAATCCACATTGATATTCTTTTATGTTTCCCTCAGCGTAGGGAAGCAGCCTAAAAAATATCATGTTGGACAATACCTTATATTCTGTATTATGAAGAGAGATGCCCCTATAAATTTTCCGTATGAGCGGATCACCCTTTTTATGTATTAAAAACACCACCCCATTGTTCCACTCATCAGGCATTACCTCCTTTAACCATATTCGCTCTATGAGATGGGCAAATTTCTTTATGAAATCTCCTCCTGCGCTCTTCAATAGTTCCTCTGGTAAACCATCAAAACCTGCTGCCTTGTTATTTTTAAGCTTTTCTAGAGCTTCAGACACCTCGTCATAGGATGGCACCAACTCCTCTCTATCATCCTCGGTTTCTCCTGCTTCCTCTTGTAACATTACATTTGGAACCACTTAATATCTTACCCGATTTATTAAAGACAATGGATAAGAAGCTAAACAAGAAGAAGTATATCTTTCAAGATGATAGTGAAGAGGAACGAATAAATATTTCAGACTGACTAGTAATACAACTGACCGTACCCAAATTAATTATTCAGGCAAAGTGATGCAAAATACATCCAACCCCGATTAAGACATGAACTTTAAATAAGGATAAAATAAGTATTATAAAGACTGACGGATTATGTATCAATGCTATAAGGAAACAAATGGTTCCATTCAATGTATTATAATATCAAGGTAATCAAAATACAAATTGAGGGATAATAGGCCCAAACATACAATACTATGTAAAGAGAAATAGTAGTAAGTGATTGATTTGAATGATGTAATGAAAATATAACAAATCTTATTATAGATACAATGAACCATACCACTAATTGTAATAAATAATGATCATAAGGTTGTCTAGAAAACAACACATAATAATTTATTCACAGTAACATTTTATAACAAGAGTGCATAATAGTAGTTAGTAAGTGATTTACTAAGTGACAATTTAATAAGAGTGGGTACACCAAAGTGAAATGAGTAAAAGAAATAAATATTATGAAATAACTACTATTAACACCAAAGTACAGTGAAAAGGTACAAAGTGCAAGTTTAACCTAAAATAGAGATAAACCACAAGAATTATAAATCAGAACTCATAGGCCTACAAAAGTGAGAGTGGACAATAAAATGTAAAAACCCATAAGAACCAATAAGAATAAATATAAAAACAGAACCATTCTAAAATGATACTGAAGTACAATACAGTTAATAAATAAACTAATGTACATTAATTTTAAGAAAATACTATATGTAAGATTACATGACAAAAGTGGGAATAATACTTACATGAGAAGGTAACAAATAATTAATCAAACAGTCAAAACTAGATGGATTAATTATTTAGAAGTGTGACAAATAGAATCCAAACAGTGCAATACTAGCCAGTGATAAAATAATAAACCAAGTGTTTTTTGAACAAGTATCACCAGTCAAGTGCTAGTATTAAGGATATACCTAGATGACAATTGAGAGAATATTTGTTTATATTCCCAATTCCTTAAACCTATAGGAATATGACTTTGTTTAAGGGTGAAAAGTACCAAAAATAGAATAAACAAATGAAGTAGTAGTAAAAAATAGTAGTAAAAAATGAAGAGTAACCAAAATATTGTTATTATAGTAAGAATTGATAGTAGCTTAATAGTATAGTTGTATTCAGGATAAAATCCTCTAATGTTATTAAGGATGTTATAGTTATGAATGTTTAAATAGTAAGTCATATTTTGTTGAGTGGTGATGAAGCCTATATTAAAGTTATATTAAAGCTATGTTAAAGTTATGTTAAGGTTATAAATTTAAGAGTTAAACAATTGTATGGATTAAGTAAAAAGCAGTTTATTTGTTTAAATGTTCAGTAGAATCATAGCCATGTGGGCATGAGATTAAACTAATAGGATAGTATATCCTTTTTGTTTTGTTAAGATAGTGTTATATGTTAAAAAGTTTTTATGGTTGTTAAAAGTTAATTTAACTGTTAAAGGTTTACTAAGATATCAGTCATGGAAAATGACATTAAGGTAAAATGTTTGTAAACATGGTGATGAAGATAACACCAGTACATAGGCCAGGTAAAACCAACTTTTGTAAATTTTAAATAATACTGTTAGGAATTTTATAAAACAAATATTGAAGGATGAACCGATTTAGAGTTAAGAGCATACACTACAAATCTAGAAACAAAATAATTCGTTTTAAGCTATCTATGGAAAATTCAAATAACAAAATTGTAACAGCTGTATTTCTCAAGTAAAGGTAGGCATGTTTAGTGTCTATGTGTGTCAAATGTAAAGACCAAAATAAGGTTGATAATAGTTTTAAGTTCCCAATCTGTTTAGAAAAGTTATACTAATTTGAAGGTTTTGAGCAAATTCTGACATTGAAATAATGAAATTACATGACAATGTATATCCGAATCAACTACCCAGATTCCAAGTTTACCCATAGCAACCAAAAATTTCGGATAAATAAAAAGAGACTTCTTTAACAACGGTCATAGCGTACAGACGCGTTTGCAAAACGTCTTACATAATTAACTATAAATTGTGAAAACACGTTCCAGACATATTAATACCGATAGATACACATAATACGAGTTATTACAACCAAGTGAGGAACAACTAGCATTGGAAATAGAAGAATCAAGAACCAGGGAGGAGGACCGAAGCAGACGTGGGCCCTATCTTCGACCAAGAACCATATAAAGAAGAGGATTTGGTGACTTTGACATTTTATTATATTATGCATCAACACCAACTTTTGTATACACGAACTTTTAAAAAATTAAGCAACTAAACTGCAGATACCATATCACACCAACACTAAGAACACTCACTAATAACACGAATTGTGATTGACACCTTTTTTAAACACCACAAGAACCTTTGATTTCAATAATAATTAATAAACACATGAACTGGACATAACCTATAATAACTAGCAGCCACGATTCAACTGCACGTGTGCACATTACACTCTAAACTTTGTAATATCCTTGAACTGTAAAATTTGTACTCTGATTTGTAGAATAACGTTTTGTTTAATTGTAATCCCCGAACCATATACGCCCTGAGATGATCTATTTTAATAGAAATAATAACCAACGCTTTATTTTGGTCTGAATGCAATAAGAATTACAACTACAGTACCAACTGGTAAAGAGACACATAATTTTTGCCACGATTGTGATTATCATAAAAGAGACGAGAAACAGTTAACCCATGTTTATTGAATAAATGATTTCTATAAGGATATATGTTTGTTGTTATATTTGCGTCGTTATTATTGCTGTTCCATTTAAAAAATAAGTTCACAGAGCACAGCGGACACCACAACGGTTGGCAACGGTGGGTGACGTCATCGAAACGGTACGTATAGTGGGAGCGAGCGGCAGATTACAAAATCATTCGCCGTTCAACATATATTATTAACAGTAACATTATTACAACAACAACAGTGTGGTTGAAGGTAGTTAATACATATATATTTGTTACTAATTGACGTTTCCAACGGGCGGCGTATATAATTTAAGTGCCCGCAACACAAATAGAGTGTTACAAATTGACGAATCCAAAGTGAGACTTTAAGGAAATAAAGAAGTAACGAACACAACAACATTATAATTTCTAAAGTTCGTTACATATTGACGAACCCAACGCGGGGCTTTACAAAACTATACCCCATTTATCGTTACAAATTGGCGAACCAACGTGTGAGGCGTTTAACTTAATATAAATTAAATTATAATTTATAGACAAACAAACAAAAATAAACAAAATGAGGAAGCGGGAAACATCGCGAAAACGAGCGGCCGAAACCAAGAAAGTAGACGAATTAAACATGGAAGACAAAGAAGCAACACCCGTCGAGGAAGTAGAAGTAATAATAAGAGAGGACCAAGGAGATAGACAAGAACCGGACAAAGTTACAGAGAGCGTTGACATGAAGAGTATTATGGAATATTTAAACAGAGTCATGAAGATTTCAGTAAGAAAATGGAGGAATTAGAAACGGACAATAAACAGTCCATAGAGGAATAAAAAACGGACAATAAACAGTCTATGGAAGAATTGAAGGAAGAAATAAGTGAGAACAGTAATAAGAACTTAGAAAAATTGAGGGAAGATAATAAACAGGCGAAGGAGGAATTGAGCCGAAAATTGGAAGAG
The DNA here is from genome assembly GCA_034769895.1 of Magicicada septendecula. Classification (NCBI taxonomy): domain Eukaryota; kingdom Metazoa; phylum Arthropoda; class Insecta; order Hemiptera; family Cicadidae; genus Magicicada; species Magicicada septendecula. The sequence goes on along the minus strand of CM068369.1, from coordinate 398,152,820 downwards.
ACTAATAAGAAAATTGAAGAAAAATGGGAGAATTGAAAGAGAATAGCAAGAAAATGGAGGAGAAAATAGACGCAAATAATAAAGCATTGAGGGAAGAATTGAAGGGAAATTACCAAGAGACCATGAAAAAATTGGATGAACAAAAAGAGTCATTGAAGGAGGAGTGGAATAACAAGATGGAAATTAATAACCGGCAATTGTAGGAAGAATGGGACAAGAAACTGGAAGAACCGGTGACTGAAATGAAAAGGGTAGAATCCGAGGCCAAGGGAAAGTGTGAGCGGATGAACCAAGAGATACTGAGCGTCCGGGAAGAAACGAATGGACGAATTGGAAACATACGAACCAATCAAGCAGTGATGGGAGAAAGATTAGAAGGTATGAGTACTAGCCTCAATCGAGTACAAGACCATACAACTGCCCATAGAGATGAAATTAATTCCCTAAAAACAGACAATGTAACGGTGCCCATACCACGTGTGAGGAAAATCGAGAAGTGATCGAGTTCCAAAATTATAGAAGAAACCCCACGCTATTCTTAGAACGAGTAGAAGAAAAAATAGCTAAAACCGGAGAAGACAGATGGGTTGTAATTAGGAGTATGCTGGACGAAATGTTCCGAAAAGTATATGACAATTGGTGGACGGCGATGCGGCCGAGTATACAAAACTTCCAAGAATTTAAAAAAACAATTCAAAGCTAAGTATTGGTCTGATGCCACGCAACACATGATAAGAAGTGACATAGGATTGGGCCGATATGACCTGCACGGCAAGCAAACTCCGACCGCATATTTTCTTGGAAAAATAAACATAGCCAGACATTTAGAGCCTGCTATTCCTACCGAATGTTTAGTGAGGCTATTAGCTTACCACTATGGTGGGGAAATTACAAGAGGCCGAATAAACGGACGTATACAAACCATCGAGGAGATGTCGACATTATTAGCGGAGATGGAACAGGAGAAGAACTTCCTCCAGTACAGACGAAGGAACGATGAAATAAATAGAAACAATGGTCGCCGCGACGAACACTATGAAAACAACGGGCAAAGACCGAAAAATAGTTACAACAACAACGGTAACCACTATCAACGCGGTTACCAAAACCACAATAACAATAACAACTATCCACGAAATAATGCGGCAAATAATAACAACAATAACAACAACCACTATTACCGTAGCTCTCCTACAAATAATAAGAATGATGGATACCAGCGTGCCAATGACAGAGACCACCATTACCAGAACAACCGAGGTTATAACAACAACTACGATAACCGATACAGACAGAATAATAACGGCAATAGTAACAATCAAAACCAAACATATCGAAGACATATGAATTATGTAAGCATTGACGATAGAGACGTGGGAAGGCGTTCGTACCAGGGACGAACGAATTATAATGAGAACCGTGGGAGAAGTTTTCAGGAGGAGAGTAACCAGCACTACCGTGATGAACATAGGCGAAGTAGGAGCTGCGACAACAGGAACAACAGAAACTCAGTGACGTTCGATAATAACGCCAGTGAGGTACAAGAGTTGCAAAATAGAGACAGACCCGGTCAATCAGACAACAGGACTGAGGAGATCAGCCCTGATTTAAACGGACCGCGGCAGTGAAAATCCATCAGGTCCCATCACTGAACCGACAATTTGGGTACTTACTAGGACGAGACAAAATGACTGACGATACAATGACGATAGTGCACAATCACTTCTTAAAAAATGTGAGAGAAGAACTACTGAACGAAGACACGATCACACACAATAATTCGAATAACGAGATCGCCTATATTATCGCCCAAGTGAAAGGACTAGACGCAAGATTCATGATAGATACGGGCGCAAACGTGTCATTAATTGATAATAATGAATACATCAAAATTCAAAAATATAGTAAGGTCATCTTACCAACTTTACCAATTCAGAATATAATTTTCATCGGAGCCACCGGAAGGCAAAACAAGTCAATAAGAAAACAGGTATCATTAACAGTAACCAGCGGAAATGTAGCTATATCTATGATTTTTCTAATAGCTAGTAATCTACCATTTAATCTACTAATAGGCTGTGATATTTTGAGAAAATACTCAGCAATAATTGACATGAGACAGGCCATAGTGTCGTTAAAAATGGATAATATAGAATGGACAGCAAAATTAGTAGAAAATAAAAATGTACCTTTATGCAATAGTATAAGAAAATTCAACAATAATCAAGATGATTCATGGAATATAAGAAGGGAATACTTTGGGAGTGAAGATAGTTTATGGTTGGAAAAATTAGAAGAGATCCGACAATTTCGGTCAGAACAAAATGAATGTAATTTAACCGCACAACAAATAGAAAAGTTGATATCCATATATAATAAATACCGCTTTGTTTTCTCTGATATACCTGGCAAAGTAAAAAATTATCAATTTACACTACAATTCAAGGAGCCTGTAAATTTTAATAAGAAATCATATCCCGTTGCTTTTGCATTAAAAGAAGCAGTGAGGACTGAACTAGACAAAATGATAGCAGAAGATATCATCGAGTATAGCTGTTCCCCATATACAAGTCCGTTAATAGCCGTTCCCAAGAAAGATGGCAAAGTACGACTCTGTTTGGATGCTAGAGAGATCAATAAGATCATAGTTAATGACAGAACATCTCCCGGAGAGATTGAGGAGATATTGAAAAAATTTAATGGCATACAATTTATCAGCACCTGGGATACTGTTTGTGGGTATTGGCAGGTGGAGTTACACCTAGATAGTCGAAAGTACGTCGCCTTTATTTTCGAAGGAAGGAACTACCAGTTCAAGAGACTACCGTTTGGACTGGTAAACTCAGTAGCTGTATTCGTAAGATGTATGGACCAGGTGTTGGGTCCAGATACTATTCCATATACCACAATCTATGTTGATGACTTGTTGATTACTTCAGTGAATTGGGAAGACCATTGTGACAGAGTAGGGCAAGTATTACAAAAATTATCAGACAATCACGTTACCCTAAAGCTTCAAAAATCCAAACTTATCGCCAGTGAAGTCCAATTCCTGGGTTTTAACTTAACAAGACAAGGAATAACACCATCCAATGAAAAGATAGAAGCTATCCAGAAATTCCCAAGTCCTAAAAATAAAAAGCAACTTCAATCATTTCTGGGACTTTGCAATTATTATAGAAAGTTTCAGAGAAATTATTCTGAAATGACAGCGAAGTTTTCTCCACAATTATCCTCTAAGAACAAATGGTCATGGGGACAAGAACAAGACAACTTACTTCAAATGATCAAGCATAATTTCTTAATTTCAGTTATATTAAAACATCCTAATTTCAATCAACCTTTCTTTATGAACTGCGATGCCAGTGATATAAGTTTAGGATCTGTATTATAGATAGTGAGGGAGACCATCAGGTGGTGAGTTTTGCAAGCAGAATACTTAATGGATGTGAACGCAATTATAGTGTAACGGAAAAGGAGTTACTAAGCGTTGTATTCGCTTGTGGGAAATTCAGAACCTATATTCTTGGATACACGATAACTGTGAAGAGCGATCATAAGTCAATATCTTTCCTAAAGAATTGCAAGATTAACCATGGAAGATTGGCAAGGTGGATACTCGCACTACAGGAATACCATATGAATTGGGAGTATGTTCCAGGAAAACAGAATATTGCTGCAGATATATTGTCCCGGATTAACATAGAACAACAAACTTTTGAAGGGGAAAAAGAAACAATCGTCAAGGTATATACGATAATAAAAAATAAATCAGATTTGGAAAACATCATGAAATCAATTTCACAACAACAAACAGAGGATACAAAAATCAACAATTTTAGACAAAGACTGATCCAACAGGATGAAAAAATTACTGCATATTATTGTCTACATGAAGACATACTATTTTACAAACCAAATAATAACCAAGGCTCATGGAAGGTGGTGATACCTAAAGCTTTAGAAACAGAATTAATACTGGACTACCACAGTCGATATGGGCATATGGGTGCATTAAAAGTAATGAGAGCACTTGAGGAACATACTTACATTAAGAATATCAACCGGAGAGTTAGAGAATGTATTCGGCAGTGTCACATCTGTCAATTGGCAAAATGCAATAACGAAAAAACAGAAGGAATAATGCAACCAATTACATCAACTGGTAAATTAGAGAGAGTATTTTTAGATGTGTGTGGACCGTTACCTCATAGTGGAGGGAGAAAACAGTATAAGTTTATTATAATCATGTTCGACCATTACTCCAAATTTACAAAACTATACCTCATGAATCGGGCGACTACAAAAAAGATTCTGCAAATAGTGATCCAACAATACATACCAGAGTTAGGAGCTCCAAGATCAGTTATTACTGATCACGGAACTCAGTTTCGAGGAAGGGTATGGAAGGAGACTTTGTTAGACTTAGGTGTCAAGACATATAAAACATCTGTCTATCACCCAAATAGCAACCCGGCGGAAAGAGTACTGAGGGAGGTTGGCCGTATCCTCAGGACATATTGTTTTGATAAACACCAGAAGTGGAGTGAATACATTACACAAACAGAAAACTTTATCAACTTAGCTTACCATGAATCAATACAAGATACTCCATATACCATAATGCACGAAAGACTACCACCCCGAGAAATTAGTGAAATAATCAACTTCCCAAACAACCCAGCTTACCAGTTCGACAACGTGAGATTCCACAGCAAACAGAATGAACAGGTGGAGAGAAGAAGGAAAAAGTACAAAATCAGTCAGCAGAAAATGATCCAGTACAAGACAAAGTATTGTTAAAAAACCGCGAATTGCCAAGTTCTAAGGAAGGAATAGCAAAAAAGCTATTGTTATTGTATAATGGACCATATATTATTGTAAAAAACAATAACAATAATACTTATGTCCTTAGTCATGTGGAAACAAAAAAGATTAAGGGAATATACAACCAAGTGTCCTTAAAAATGTATTATGAACCCAATAAACGAAGTTGAATACCACAAAAATTCTAAAGAAATAGTAAGATCAACTTACAACTAATTATTAATGAGAATTAACATGAAATTGAAGAATTTATTATTATACTACCTCAAAATTCAAAAGAATATAGTAAGCTCATCTTACCAACTTTACTAATCCAGAATATAATTTTAAATGAAACCAAGATAAACAAATTAGAATATCAAAAATTCAAATAAATAGTAAGGACAACTTACAGTACATTTTGATGATGTTATTATGAATCAAGTGAATAAACGAATGTGAATAAATTTCCAAATCCTAAACAAGATAAGCACCTCTTATTAAACACAGTTATGAACTTATTATTGGAATATAAAAGAAGGATGCAACATCCATGAATCAGAAGAAACCATAGTGCTATAAAATGAATAAGAAAAGAAAAATGTAGACAGTCGACGATGGAAATAAGACAAGACTAGAAACGAATTTATTACAAATAACCTATCATGATTGTGAGAGAATCAACAACAACTATAGATACAGATACTTGTTATGTTTTAACTGAATGATGATAGTGAATGAAAAATAAAGATTAAGGAGTACTGATAAAAAAAGGAAAGAAGATAGTACCAATTGAAAATAAGAAATGTTATTAATATCGCCACAAGAAAATAAACATCTGAAAGAATCAATGGAAAGAAATATTTAGATCTGAGAAGTTTCACTGAGTGAAACATCCCAAGAATATATTATTATATTATTTTATTTTATTTAGTCGTGAATAGACTAGTGATTATTAAATGTGATTGACTGATGAGATAGCTCCAGCAATCGATATTATTTATGTATTATGTATTGTAAGGACAGCGGGGTATTAGGTCAAGAGAGCTCCGGACTGACTCCAAAATATATGGTGATTAATTTGACAGGGAAGTAACATGTTCCAGGGATAGAACACTTATAATTAAAGACGAGTACACCAGATCATAAAAAGAATAACAAATGATAATGTGAAGGATAAGATAATTGATAATTTCAACAAAAAACAATATTTTATTAAAATAATCAAATTTGATGGCAGGGTAATACGTAACATTACATTTGGAACCACTTAATATCGTACCCGATTTATTAAAGACAATGGATAAGAAGCTAAACAAGAAGAAGTATATCTTTCAAGATGATAGTGAAGAGGAACGAATAAATATTTCAGACTGACTAGTAATACAACTGACCGTACCCAAATTAATTATTCAGGCAAAGTGATGCAAAATACATCCAACCCCGATTAAGACATGAACTTTAAATAAGGATAAAATAAGTATTATGAAGACTGACGGATTATGTATCAATGCTGTAAGGAAACAAATGGTTCCATTCAATGTATTATAATATCAAGGTAATCAAAATACAAATTGAGGGATAATAGGCCCAAACATACAATACTATGTAAAGAGAAATAGTAGTAAGTGATTGATTTGAATGATGTAATGAAAATATAACAAACCTTATTATAGATACAATGAACCATACCACTAATTGTAATAAATAATGATCATAAGGTTGTCTAGAAAACAACACATAATAATTTATTCACAGTAACATTTTATAACAAGAGTGCATAATAGTAGTTAGTAAGTGATTTACCAAGTGACAATTTAATAAGAGTGGGTACACCAAAGTGAAATGAGTAAAAGAAATAAATATTATGAAATAACTACTATTAACACCAAAGTACAGTGAAAAGGTACAAAGTGCAAGTTTAACCTAAAATAGAGATAAACCACAAGAATTATAAATCAGAACTCATAGGCCTACAAAAGTGAGAGTGGACAATAAAATGTAAAAACCCATAAGAACCAATAAGAATAAATATAAAAACAAAACCATTCTAAAAATATACCGAAGTACAATACAGTTAATAAATAAACTAATGTACATTAATTTTAAGAAAATACTATATGTAAGAGTACATGACAAAAGTGGGAATAATACTTACATGAGAAGGTAACAAATAATTAATCAAACAGTCAAAACTAGATGGATTAATTATTTATAAGTGTGACAAATAGAATCCAAACAGTGCAATATTAACCAGTGATAAAATAATAAACCAAGTGTTTTTTGAACAAGTATCACCAGTCAAGTGCTAGTATTAAGGATATACCTAGATGACAATTGAGAGAATATTTGTTTATATTCCCAATTCCTTAAACCTATAGGAATATGACTTTGTTTAAGGGTGAAAAGTACCAAAAATAGAATAAACAAATGAAGTAGTAGTAAAAAATAGTAGTAAAAAATGAAGAGTAACCAAAATATTGTTATTATAGTAAGAATTGATAGTAGCTTAATAGTATAGTTGTATTCAGGATAAAAATCCTCTAATGTTATTAAGGATGTTATAGTTATGAATGTTTAAATAGTAAGTCATATTTTGTTGAGTGGTGATGAAGCCTATATTAAAGTTATATTAAAGCTATGTTAAAGTTATGTTAAGGTTATAAATTTAAGAGTTAAACAATTGTATGGATTAAGTAAAAAGCAGTTTATTTGTTTAAATGTTCAGTAGAATCATAGCCATGTGGGCATGAGATTAAACTAATAGGATAGTATATCCTTTTTGTTTTGTTAAGATAGTGTTATATGTTAAACAGTTTTTATGGTTGTTAAAAGTTAATTTAGCTGTTAAAGGTTTACTAAGATATCAGTCATGGAAAATGACATTAAGGTAAAATGTTTGTAAACATGGTGATGAAGATAACACCAGTACATAGGCCAGGTAAAACCAACTTTTGTAAATTTTATATAATACTGTTAGGAATTTTATGAAACAAATATTGAAGGATGAACCGATTTAGAGTTAGTAGCATACACTACAAATCTAGAAACAAAATAATTCGTTTTAAGCTATCTATGAAAAATTCAAATAACAAAATTGTAACAGCTGTATTTCTCAAGTAAAGGTAGGCATGTTTAGTGTCTATGTGTGTCAAATGTAAAGACCAAAATAAGGTTGATAATAGTTTTAAATTCCCAATCAGTTTAGAAAAGTTATACTAATTTGAAGGTTTTGAGCAAATTCTGACATTGAAATAATGAAATTACATGACAATGTATATCCGAATCAACTACCCAGATTCCAAGTTTACCCATAGCAACCAGAAATTTCGGATAAATAAAAAGAGACTTCTGTAACAACGGTCATAGCATACAGACGCGTTTGCAAAACGTCTTACATAATTAACTATAATTTGTGAAAACACGTTCCAGGCATATTAATACCGATAGATACACATAATACGAGTTATTACAACCAAGTGAGGAACAACTAGCATTGGAAATAGAAGAATCAAGAACCAGGGAGGAGGACCGAAGCAGACGTGGGCCCTATCTTCGACCAAGAACCATATAAAGAAGAGGATTTGGTGACTTTGACATTTTATTATATTGTGCATCAACACCAACTTTTGTATACACGAACTTTTAAAAAATTAAGCAACTAAACTGCAGATACCATATCACACCAACACTAAGAACACTCACTAATAACACGAATTGAGATTGACACCTTTTTTAAACACCACAAGAACCTTTGATTTCAATAATAATTAATAAACACATGAACTGGACATAACCTATAATAACTAGCAGCCACGATTCAACTGCATGTGTGCACATTACACTCTAAACTTTGTAATATCCTTGAACTGTAAAATTTGTACTCTGATTTGTAGAATAACGTTTTGTTTAATTGTAATCCCCGAACCATATACGCCCTGAGATGATCTATTTTAATAGAAATAATAACCAACGCTTTATTTTGGTCTGAATGCAATAAGAATTACAACTACAGTACCAACTGGTAAAGGAGACACATAATTTTTGCCACGATTGTGATTATCATAAAAGAGACGAGAAACAGTTAACCCATGTTTATTGAATAAATGATTTCTATAAGGATATATGTTTGTTGTTATATTTGCGTCGTTATTATTGCTGTTCCATTTAAAAAATAAGTTCACAGAGCACAGCGGACACCACAACGGTTGGCAACGGTGGGTGACGTCATCGAAACGGTACGTATAGTGGGAGCGAGCGGCAGATTACAAAATCATTCGCCGTTCAACATATATTATTAACAGTAACATTATTACAACAACAACAGTGTGGTTGAAGGTAGTTAATACATATATATTTGTTACTAATTGACGTTTCCAACGGGCGGCGTATATAATTTAAGTGCCCGCAACACAAATAGAGTGTTACAAATTGACGAATCCAAAGTGAGACTTTAAGGAAATAAAGAAATAACGAACACAGCAACATTATAATTTCTAAAGTTTGTTACATATTGACGAACCCAAAGCGGGGCTTTACAAAACTATACCCCATTTATCGTTACACTCTTCATCCTCAGATGCCTCCATCGAAGCCTCCGTCACTGAGCCTAGCAACTCTTCGAAGTGTTTTGTCCATCTACTGATTACGCCAGTAGTATCACTCACAAGGCCACAATTATTATCCCTATAGGCATTTGTTCTAGGCTCAAATTCCTGAGAAACACAAAAATACTCAAATCGATAATTGATAGGTCATTAATAACAAGTTACTAATTTTTTTATATTATTTATATTGTATGATATATTAGAGGCAACATTTATTTTAATACGTTTACATTTTAGTGTAACACATTACGTGTCTTTATATTTATCTTTATATTTATAAAGTAATATATTATATATATAGTTTATATTTATACACATATATTATGACGCAATATGCTGTTGTGCCAACACTTAAAATACACAATTTTATACATTGTTTTCTTGTGTAATTACGGAAAGGCATTATTCTTTGCATGTAATAGAAATTGTATTAGATTTTATCAATTATTGTTCAGAGACTAGAAAATAAATTACTATTATGAGACCATTTACTAGTTAAAACAACTTGCTGCTCATTTATCACGAGTCAGTCAAAAAGTTCAAAAACAGTCATGAACCCAAAGTTGTTATTCCTGATGGCTTGCAGGAGAACACGAGTATTACAAAAACATATACTTCTGACCATAATTAACATACAATTTAAAGTATCTCTCGCAATGTGCTAATCTCTCCATTATCTAAATTCTACTAGAATCTAAAAGGACCTCCAAATTTCTTAAAACACTTAAATACATATTCCTGTTTAAAACTGAAGGTATTTACAAAATTCTATGAAGCTGCTGAAAGCCCAGACGGACCGTCTAATTTCCATAAGAGTCCAAGAACATGTCAGACATACTAAAAAACTTACAGTTGAAAAGTCGGCCATTTTTAAGCATTCAGGCAAAATTAACCACATGATAAATTTTAAAGACGCGTCGGTTATAAGATCCTGCAATAGTTAACAGAATGGTGCTAGAAGCCATAGAAGTCAGTAAACACAAGGATAATATCAACAGAGAAGCAGTCACGCTCAGTACGACTTGGTATCCTTAACTTTGTCGCTTTATTGTACGGGAGTTAACTGACCGCACAAATAATGCAAGCGGCGTAACACCTACAGGGCAGAGTCTACTTACCAGACCACTCACCGCTACTTCTATACTGTTTAACTGAGTTCGCTTGCCAGCCTCATTGTCACATAGACCTGAAGATACTTATTGTAATATGAGTGAAACGTTGTCATACAAAACATTTTTGACGCTGTCCATACAGGAAGACGACTTTAAAAACAAAATTTCATTCTGTTCTATTTGGTTATATTTGGTCGCATAATAGTCACAAACCAAAACGTATACTTTTCTTCTGAACTTTCAACACATAAACAGGTATTGGAGTGATAGAAAATTAAAAACTTTTTTTTAGTTTTTTACTATACACTGGGTAAATAAAAGTAAATATTCGTTCAAATAGCCTTCAAATAAAGGAGAAAAACTAAGTAGTTGTCACTCTTAAGTAAATAGTCGAGTAAATAAAGGTTAGATTTTTTACTTAAACAAAACTTATTACAGTTTATATCTTTTAGTCAAAAAAAGAAAATCTAGATGTTACGCATATGTGATAATACAATATATTCTGCTTTTCAATGCAGAAATAAAAACTCATATCTTATTAAAACGTCTTGATAAAAACTTTTGAGAAGAAACATAAATAAGTGTTGACAATTTTGTAAGGCTCACAACGAGTAACGGAATGTATGATCATATATTCGCATAGACAACATACCTTCGGTATGTATATAAGAATATGATATAAAATTAGAATGTGTCCGAACGTTAACTTCATTAAGTGGTATGGGAAAAGTACAGAGCTAGGAGCTGAATACTTTATGATTGATGGTAAATTTCAGTGCACCAGTGTGACCACTATGTGCTTAGAGTGTACAGTTACGTTTACATTACGTAGGCCTGATTGTGTGTAAAGTGAATAAAGGTTGTTGAAAGGGTTTGGGTGTACACGGAAAATCAATATGGTCCATTTCATTTCCATTGTGCCGAATATGGCTACTCAGTTGAACTACAACACACGTCACATTATACCGAGAATGTTGTTATTTTTGAGAGTACGTTTTACTTCATCTTACGTTTCACCTAGTTTTTGGCTTTGATACATTGTGATAGGACAAGCTCTTGTTGCATGCTTTCAGATAATAAAACAATAGACGTATATTTCTGATACAAAGATGTGGTACTGTATCTGTTTTTTTAATATTTCAGTAACTGCAGGGTGTCACTTGTGTTACATGTACGTTATATCACTTAAGTTTTAACTGTTCACATAGATATATCAAGCTACCATTTTGTGACGGCTATGGAGATTTATCCGTAACTAAAAATATTCATTGAAGAACGAATTGATAAGGATTTGAAAGGTCCGTGTTCACTCATTTCGGACGGTGCACTTGTTAACTCTTACTTACGCGAGACATAGCTAACTAAATCACTAAATTTCATAAAGCGAAATTGTACCTATTCTCGTTTAAGGTCAAAAATCATACCAGTGACAATCTTTCTTACTTATTAATTAAGAAGCTTAATGGACGGGTTTACAGTCAGTTTAATACACATACAACAGGTGTTAAATTTTATTACTGTTTGCACCATTTTACTATATTATAACAAGTATTAGTCAAATGAGTTAGGCATCATCAGCTATTCTGTGTGGCATGCGGAAAAATCATTACTGTTCTCTTTGTAATTGCACTCTGTAAAGCCTTAAACTTACACTAAAAATTTGCTTTAATAGACAATTAAATTTGGTGTTATTCATTTTGCCTCGTAATTGTTAGACAGGTTTGCAGATTGTAGTTTCAATATTTTATGTCAATACAATAAAGAAAAATGTATTTATGGTTATTGCACAAATTAAAAACACAGCGGAGATTTCTAAATTTATTTCAAACGTTTTCTTTTCTCTTACAATAATGTTTTAAATACCATTACTATTATAATTACAAAAAATTGTAAAAGAGAAAAAGGGCAAATTAGTTTAAAAATATTTCAAAAATTAGTAGTTTTACTCTAACTATTTGTGATAATATTACTAACATTTTTGTTTGCAGTAGTGAGTAAAAAGAAAATATATTGACTGTTCTAGCATAAAAAGGTTGTTAAGGAATCTAAGAGTATATTAAATCTTTAGGATAATTGCATCATATTTTTACGTTTTTTATTGTATATCTTGTAACCCTACTCTTTGCAAAAGCAAGAAATATAAAATAATTTCATTATAAGTTAAGTTACTAAGCCTTTCAGGAAAATAACTGTACAAGCAACAAAATGGTTTTCACTTTGCTGCGAAAGGTTTATTTCACTTCATAGTTTACTTCGAACTTCCTTTTCACGGTCAAAATATTATTCCTTGTTTTGGTACAAGTTCATAAACAAATATGCTGCAGCATTCATTTAATATTACAGTTACGTAAAACAATTTGTGAACATATTGTCGATTCTATAATGCAATTTCTTGAGCATGTAAGACAACATTTTTAGAATACGACTTTAATATTTTATAGAAATTGACTATATTTAGAAAATGACAATTTTGTTATTTCTTCACAAAAACTGTAAAAATAAAAACTCACATTGCATATTAATATGACAATTATTTACGTATATGCACAATATTTAACGTACTTATTTTTATAACAAATAAGGAATAATTAAGACAAATGTAGGTAGTAATTTTATTTAATTTAGTTGTGCTGTAGCCTGTATCAAAAATTTGTATGATTGATTTTATTTTATCAACGAGTCTGTAATCAAAACTCTACAGCAAAATCTATACTACAGATAACATAAAATGTTGTAGAAGTTTTTGTCATTTTACAATAATATACAAAAAATTATGTGTTTTGGATGTTTGATACAACCGAATCATTGGGCTAGGTTTGTGCGGTGGAATCTGAGACTAACTGATACCAGAGTAAATGTGTATAATATTAACATAAAGATAAAAAAGAATTTAACGTTTTGTTTACTCACTTAATATTACTTCAAGAAGACATAATTTTTATAGTTACTAATACAAACATTGTTTTGTGATATACGCCTCAACAAATAATTAATGCATTTCTTACAAACTACTTTGCATTTTACATTGACCTATACGGGGTACTGAAGAGTTCAAAGCTGAAATCGTATAAAACGATTTTTCTCATCAAGGAAAGATGTCTTTAATATTAATGATACCTCAATGTTAATAATAAAGTCTTCAATTAGAGTGATGGATATAACATCAAGTCCAGTTGCAAATTCATGCAATTTAGACATGTTCTGGCTATAAGTCAGTTCTAGCGTTGCAAAGAGTTGATTACAGTCAGTTCTCAGACTTTTCCTGTTTTTTAAATTTTTTTTTTATTTTTTTTATATTGCTTCTTATCATATTCTCTTGTATGTGATTGAACAAAACTATATCGATAGGTTTGTATGAACCGAGACAGAGGCGAGATTAAACTCTCGCTAATACGATCCACTGGTGGAAACTACTAAAGGTGATGGGAATACAAGCCAGTCTGAAGAAGTTAACGCTGACAACATTCGACGGGAGACGCAATACTACAGTTGTCACAAACCTATCGTCTGTTAATTACAACGTCACCAAACTGGGATTTTTCTTGATCCATTCAATCATTTTGAAATAATAAGTTATTTTAAGTTCTATAAGAAGTTATTGTAACATAAACACAGAATTTTAAGTAAGAAATTCAAGAGTTACAGTTTGATATGAATTACTTTAAATTGTAATCCACTAATGCGACTACAAGATTTTTCGTGTAATTTATGATGAATTGTAACAGAAAGCGCAGTACACTTAGAATAACATCTATGCTTCACTATCGACGTATGCTGTGACACACAACTAATCGTGATTCACAATTCCGCATTCGAGACTAGAGTAATCTATAGAGGTCCTTTAAGACCTCCTACCACAACAACGTTCCGAATTCAAACAGCTAAATCTCAGTTTTTTTTGTATCCGATCCTCTTTTGAATAAATACGATTTATTTTTTTAATTCCGCTGTCTACACCGGTGATCCTTTCCGCTCCGCAATTTTTGCAGTTCGGTGCAGAAACTAAACGGTTGCAGTTATGAATATTACAGCAACTTTATTAAGGATACTTAATTAGTATATGTATAATATTATAATGTCGATTGGCCGTACAACGGAACTAACATTCATAGTATAGTATAGCGAGGTAAACAGTACTCATTAACTCAACTAGCGGACACCGTGCGAATATTGTTATTACAGTTAATATTCCTGTATTAACACTTTTTTCTTCAAATACTTTCTCTACTTTTCAATTCTTTGTTACTGATCTCTCTAGCATTCCATTTAGCTATCTTTTATTGCAATAAAATTGTATATTTGTATTTAGAGGTACAGTTTTTTTATAAATATAGCAAGTTCTAATTATTAAGTAAACATTTCTATCAAAAACAGTAGTTGTAATAATTTATATGCAATTGTACAAATTACGGTGAATCAAACTAAATATTAAACTCACATCGACACACGCACAAATAATACGTATTTCTTGTGGTTAGATATAATTAGTAATCTCTCTCTTTCTCTCGCACACACAATAACATATTTATATTTATGTTAATCTGGTATTTGTCGATTTATTGGTATATTATCTATTTAATGGTAGAGTTTTTACTTCCATGTTCTGTAAGGAAATGGAAGTATGGTGATCGCGAATAAAATCGTGTTCGAGATAAGGGCTGATTCTGATTGTACTACTCTCAATACATGAAGAAAAGTCATTTTTACTTCCATGTTCCGTAAATAAATAGAAGTATGGTGATGATGAAAAAAATCGTGTTCGAGATAAGGGCTGGTCCTTATTATATACCTTCAAAAGACGAAGAAAAGTCATTATTCGAAATGTGTCTATGTGTGTCTGTGTGTAGAATTTTTTCTATGGCGAACGATAACTGCTGCAAATTCAAACAGAATCAAATAATGTTTTGCTTACGTCCCTTAATTGTAGAGGAATCAAGGCCTATTGATTTTCGTGAAGATTGGTTAAGGGGAAGGGGTAGTTTACTGGCAATGTTTTATGTTTGAACAAGAGTAAAGTACTTAATTTTGATAATGTGTCCTGAAAAGAAGTTCATAATAATCCACATAGGAATATAGATGAAATACCTATAAATGAAAAGGGTAGTTGAAGGGGATGGGGTTAATTTTATATAAATGAAAATGATAGTTGAAGGGGGTATATGAATAATTTGTTGAGGCCTACTATGTTATCGCCAACAAATAAATAGTTTCTATGGAAATGTTTCATTTCAGTTTGTCACGCTTGGTAAATTTTTCAATGTATATTAAAAATTTTAAATATAAATCATAAAACGTGGAAGTCTTGTATTGTTCTCCATACAATTTTTCGATAAGTGTCTGTGAGTAGAATGTTTTCTATGGACAACGATAACTGCCGCAAATTTAAACAGAATCAAATAATTTTTTGCATATGTGCCCGAGTTGTAGAGGACTCAAGGTCTATTGATTTTGGTGAAAAACTGTTAAGGGATAAGGGTAGTTCACCAGAAACGTTTTACATATTAACTTAAAAAAGTACATTTTCAGTTTTTCAAACATGGTAATTGTTAAAAATAAAATAATTTTGTTGCCAGGAAATAAAATTTTAATTTTTTTAAATTTTAATTTAAATTATCTATGCGTGAAGATATAGGCATTGCTGCTTAGGCAAAATAATATTGTTCCTGGCAGGCAAGAATATCTCTATTATGAAATGTTTACGTTTCCAAAGTTTTATTATTGTGATTACCGCAATCACAAAGCAGGTAGGACACACCCACAATTCGCGTTAATTTTGGCCTCACTCTTGTATATTTTCTTACTTTTGCACGCTTTTTAAATGGAAAGTGCCGAAACCCATACCAGCACAACGCGTGCAAGCCAAAACAGTGTTCAGCGTGGACAGAGATTTGCACCTTGTGGATCACTGGCCAGTGTAACTGTATGTATTTACAAAGGAACGGTTCATAGACAGGCTTTTCGTCTTTAGGGAATGAACCATCTGTAAGATGCTCAGGGTTCTTTTCCGCGTGTTTGTTCTGTGAAACGTACACTGTAGATTCGCGGCTTTACTGTCAGCAACGGTCCATAGGGATTGTTGAAAATGTTTGTCCATGGTGGGCTAAAGACTAAAACTACAAACGTAACGTACACACTAAACACTGCTCTGGTGCTTGATTACGGCGATCATAATATTAAAACTTAGGAAACTTGAGCACTATTTAATAGACATCAAAAATTAACTTTTGCAAACAATAAATATTTTAATAAATTAATAAAATTTGTGTATTTATTTCTATTATGATATAAGAATTACAAACTAATGTGTGGATGTATATAAATATTTTTCTCCCCTGGAATATTGTTTGCCCATCCTGAAAAACATTTTGACCGCCCTGATAGCTAGTTATTTACCAGTCTGTGTGGAATCTAGCGTTATGACATGGATCAGAATAGTGGGTGTTAAACAAACATAAGACACTAGCGTATTAAGGAACAAATTTTGTCTGATAAATTTATAATTATACGGACGAAACGAATTGTCGCTCAGGAAATCAGAAGAAGAATGGAATGAAAGAAAACTCGAATTTAAGCAAGAAAAATGACTAGTATATTATTGACTGGAAAGACTTTGATAACACTACAGACGACATTTACCCTCGGCCGATAAAGCGTAGCGGGAGTCCAAATCCATTACAGGAATCAGTAAGCTAGCTCTATTTTTATTTTATCCAAAAGTACAGTCCTTCCTCACGAAGGCTGGGAATAGTCTTCACACACGTGACATGGGGGTACCATTTTCGCTCATACGTCATTTCTTCAGAACCCAAGCGTCCACTTATTTGCTGTTTTGTCACTATATGTAACTCTGATTTTTGTCAAATATACATTACAGACATGAACGTAAAATTTCACACCTGTCATGTCTTGGCTATATGTAGAGTAAAAAACGTATGTTTTCGTGGCTCCGTGCTCAGAGCACCAGTACTCAGAACGCCTATTGAGAAATACTAGTAGCGGTCAATAGTCTTTCTCTGGTCTTTTTGATTCACACAGATAATGAAAATTATATCTGACAGTCACCCTATAACATATTCTTCTTGTTGAACGAGGAGGTTAGTTCGTAGGGTTTAACTCGACTGTTTAGCATTTGTCTGTCTGTCTCTGTAACTATTTGGGGTATGTTTCACGATAACTTTTGAACGCATCAACCGATTTTTCTAAACCGTTGCACACATATCCACACTTTTACTCTATAAAGCCTTGCTTTTTTGAGATTGATCACACCAAAAATTGGATGAGTAGTCTGAATTGTGAAAACATCGCAAAATTCCATGTGAGGTATCAAATTAAAGACAATTTAAACCACAATTGGAATATAGTATTGATTTTTCAAATTTTCAAAGTTTTTGGATCTCAGAGTCCAAAACGTTGGGGAAATTTTTGATAAAATCACAAAAATTTGTGTGGCATATTAATTTAAAGCAATTTTGACTATAATATGAATATAATGTTAAGTTTTAAAATTTCAAAATATTTGGCCTCTTCGAACCAGTAAAGAGATCAAAATTTCTTTTAAAGTGAAAAAATCCAACTGGATGTCAAGCTATAAGGAATTGTAACTCAAATCCGAATGTTCCTAGTTGTTTGCGTTTATTGTATGATTGTGTGCTCTACAATTGTTATATTACTAAAGAAATATGAAAGTAGTCGGTACGTTTCTAATTTTTCCTGCAATTGGATTATTGTCTAATAACGAAATTTATGTGACAATAAATCTACTTCATTCGAAATAGTGAGCAAGTTGTGCAGCTCAGGAAGAATAGGCCTACTAATTAATCATAATGTGACAAATATATTTAAAAGAGTCCGATGTACAAACACACGAAGATTGTTGTTAGATAGCTGAACATGTAATATAGCCTACACTTAATTTTATGAGCTAAGCAGAAGTAGTATTAGACGCTGTGAGCACGCTGCTACTAGTGTAAAAACAGACGTTAAAGGAAAAACAAGATATTTAACATTCGAAGAGAAACAATTTAAAAGTAAAGCTCCGGGCAAAGAAGAATTTATTTGAGCAAGACTTATTTTTACTTCCATATTTTGTAGGGAAATGGAAATATGGTGGTCGAGAAAAAATTTTTTTCGAAATAAAGCTGATTCTGTTTGTACTACCCTCAAAACATGAAGAAACGTTATTTTCCGAAATGTGTGTGTGTGTGTGTGTGTGTGTGTGTGTGTGTGTGTGTCTTAAAATTTTTTTTTGGCGAACTACAACTGCCGCAAATTCGAACAAAATCAACTAATTATTTGCACATATGCCCACGTTGTAGAAGATTAAATTTCTATTGATTTTGGTGAAGATCGGTTAAGTGGAAGAGGTAGTTTGCCTGCAAGGTTTTACGTTTTAAGAAGAGAAAAGTATTTAATTTTGATAAGGAAAATACACTGAAAAGAAGGTCGTAATAATCCACTGCAGAAAGGTAGATGAAATATCTATAAATGAAAAGGGTATTCGAAGGGGGGGTAATTCTTTGAAAACTACCTTTTTGATATAGAATAAAGTACTTCAATTTGAAGGATAAGATTCCTTAATAATTACATGTAATGAAACTATTGCTCAATAAAAGTTTAAATATCAAAAATGGGGTTGTTTGTTTAAGGGGGAGGGTTAGTTTTTCTTGCATTGATTTGTGTTTTAACAAGAGTAAAGTTCTTAACTTTGATAAATAAGTGCCCCCAAAATAAATTCACGTTAATCCACTGTAAAATTGTAAATCAGATGTCTATAAATGGAGAGGGTAGTTAAAGGGGGAGACGGTGGTTTTGACAATTACTTTGCTGATGTCAAGTAAAGCACGAGTATTTCATTTTGAAGCAATTTGAAGTATAAGATACCTTAGCAATACATATGATAAAACTATTACTCTATGAAAGTGTTAATATCATAAATGGTGGGATCGGTTGAGGAGGAGGGATGACTGTCTGCGTAGTTCAGTTTCGTTATAAGGATAAAGTACCTACTTTTTCTAAATAAAGTGGCTGAAAAATAATATTATATTAAACGACTACCCCATAAAACAAATATATCTGTAAATAGTGATAGTAGTTTGAGGGTGGGGAATATTTTTTAGAATATCAAACCGAATGCAAGTAAATGAATTTAAATATAAATCCTAGAACATGGTTTATAAACCATACATGACAATCTTATTCATGTATGATTCTCCATACCGATTTCTTAGTCACAATCATAATAATTTCAACTGTTTCATTTTTACATGTAGGCATACCGGGTTGTAAAATATTTTTCTCTATTCAATAATCACGTCATCAAAATAACTAATAAATTCATTATTTTCTAATTTAATTTTGAGTAACGCATTATAAAACATGTGATTCAATTTAAACTCCTGATTACATTTGTGTATAGAGAGCACTAGTTTCACATTAGATAAGAAAAATATAATTTGTAAATGTTAATTTAAACAATTCATTGTAAATTGTGTAAACTACTCACAAAAAGAATAAACTGTTATCATCTGAATGTGACACACGTGTTTATTAAAGGAACAGTGATAATACGTTTTTCTAAAATGAAGCTTCTTTGAAACAAGACTATCACGTTCTACGCAGGGTCGCGTGGTCAATACTCACTACATGAACTCAGAACTCTCCTACGAATCTCATATTAGCACACCGTGAGACAGAGTCTTTGCTTAACAACTTTCCGCCATCTTTTATCTGAAATTGAGTAGTAGTAGATTTTACCTATCAGCTTCGCACACAAATCCTTTCAATTATGGTTGACTGTTGCGTTTAAAATATCTGAGTTGGCCTGTTTATTTTTTTAAAATCGGCTAAATACACCCACACTCATTTACGACACTTTTGTTATAGTCTAAGTTTACTAACAGGAATTCTGATTAAGTATGCAGCACCTCTTCACCCACTTATGCTATCGGACAGGCATACACTTGTTCCCACACGCACTCATTCCCTCTCTCTCAGTCTCTCTCTCTCTCTCTCTCTCCCTCTCTAACTCTCTCTCACACACACAGAGACACACATTCTTACTGAATGAAATACTACTCTAACTGATTTAAACATCTGCGCAGGCTGTACAATGTTAAAATCCGCAATTTCCTTTGTCCAACTTTTATGAATTTCTGAGTGAGCAATTTGTGTGCAATTCAGTGTATCACAGCAGTCACCTCTCCACCATACGTCGTAGGACCCGTCGTTGTTGTGCACGTCTCTCTTGGCTACTAATCAAATTGGCTTCGTCACCATTATCTATATTCTCGCTTACCATTTTTCTTAATTGATTATACATCCACCCGTATACATCGTCCCATTCTCCTTATTGTAACATTATTTTTCTAATTGGTTTCGTAAGCATCAGCTTTCCATATTTTTGTTTTTGGTCTACCTATTTTCCTCGTTCTCTTTTTCCGTATTTCAAATCCAGTTTAACAACTTCTGAGTTCGACGATTATAAGGTATTCCTTTGTTCCTCTTGGCCATACCATAAGAGGAGTTTCACAGTGGCCAAAGTTGTTTTTTCTACATGAATTTGTTTTTACTTTTAAAACAAAACGTTAGAATCTTGATACTTCAGAATTTGGAGTACACACACCAGAATACTAGGATACTATACAAGTCGTTCCCCAGACGTGCATCACCACCCTCTGCAGACTTCGGGAGGTTCCCAGTGGTAGAACAAATTACCTTCGCCTTGTCGTCGCTTATTTATCATTCGTCATTTTTCTTGGGTTTACTTTCTGTCGTTACCTTCATTCATTAAGGTATTTAAAGACCCTACTATTTTTGAAAATATACAATTAGTTATCATAGAGGAAAAGTATATTGTTACGATGGTCTCAGGAATCGTCGTATTGTCCAGTAGAAACAAAATACAGACACCAATGAAGTCATTAATTACCACCTTTAATTAGTCACAAATAACGATTTGCTATCAACCAGGTACTCTCATATAATAATTCAAGTTATATTTGCCCACACCCATAAAAAATGTCAACTATTATATTAATTATAATCATTTTCCTCTAATCCGCAACAATTACGTAATTCGCACTCTATAATATCGCCAGGTGTTCATGTAAACTTCTAAGCCAGCCGCTGTTTCATATAAATACTTTTCAGAAGTTCCGGAATAATTTTCTATTCTTTTGGCGGCGTGCCAGCATATCTTACGTTGTTACAAGTACTCGAACAGTCTGGATTTAAATGTGAGTGGATGGCACAGACGCCGCACGCTGGGCTAGTCGAGAAGTGAGAGAATGACGCTTAGCGGTACGTAATATTGTCGTAACAATATGTTAGGCTTTAAAATAATGTTGTTTATGCGAGGTCAGTAATAGCTTACTTGCGGCATTTGTTTTAATATTCTGAATGTGTTTCCTTTACATTAGTTTATAAAAGTGAATCTACATCGTGTGCTATGTTAACGTTAATGTCGATTTTCAGGATACTTAATGCCATGTTATCTTAAGAATATCTATTT
The DNA here is from genome assembly GCA_034769895.1 of Magicicada septendecula. Taxonomy (NCBI): domain Eukaryota; kingdom Metazoa; phylum Arthropoda; class Insecta; order Hemiptera; family Cicadidae; genus Magicicada; species Magicicada septendecula. The sequence goes on along the minus strand of CM068369.1, from coordinate 398,130,786 downwards.
TAAATTAATTTTTTCGCATTTGAATTTAAGAAATAACCATTTGATATAGTTCTACAAATTCTTTCTTATTTTTCCGAAATTTTTTCACCAGTTACGGCAGATTCAGAGGTTAGATTTGAAATAAGAGGTTTTAAGTGTAGGTAGTCGGTGGTAGGGTGGAGGTAGTGTATGATAAATGATAGAAAAACGAAGTACCGTTTAAATGGATTAACCGTATAAAATATGTGACGAAATATTTGATGTGAGTGATTACAGGTGTAATACTTATAGGACAGTGTAACACTCACTGTACAAGGAACAGTTTAAAAAATGTGATCCTATTTGAAAAAAGTTAAGATTAAACGGTGTCGGAATTAAGATGGAGGAAAAATTAAATTAGAAGTAATAGTCAACTTTGAAAATCTTTTAAACAATAAAACGAGTCGCCTAAAGATAAATCTCCAAAAATCATTGGCTTTAGGGGAAAAGATGCATAAATATTTAATTAAAATTAATTAATTCAGTGTAAGTTACAAAGGAAACGATACTTGGTGATGATTATCTATACAAACCTTAAAGGAACGGGGGCGGTCAACACAGACCGAAGAATAATCACACGACCTGATGATGAGTAGTAAAAACATTATGTCATACGCTGCGTATTGAACGATAATGAAATGTAAGTAAATAACTATAATATATTAAACGAGGTGAACTAAAACAAATCTCTCTTCAGGAAAGAAAAAATCAGTTTACAAAAAGTGAAGTAGATTACAAATGTTAAGTAGGAATAATTTCTTTAATTTAAACAACGTCACATATACGTAACCTACTTTTTTTAGGAGGATTTAAATTAAGTATGCGAGATAAGTTGCGTCCGTTAGTTTCCCTTGTTGGGCAGAATTGCTGAAATAATGCTCCTTTCCCTAGAATTAACAACGTTTCCTTTTTCGTATAATCGAGTTACAAAAATGGCACAAATTTAAGCGGTAAACATCATCACCTCTTTAATTTACAAAATATTTTAAAGATTACTCACGCCAAAATTACATACGACACGTAACCAAAGAGTTTGTCTTTTCAGAAAATATATCACAGCCACCAATAAGCATACTAACATTCTCTGAAGATTTAACAGTTCTCTAAAATGTACGTGCGTGCGCGCGCTCGCGTGTTTGTGCTTATTGTGCAAATATTTTAATACAGTCGCGTAATTTAGTAGTATATGTCTTTTGTCTATTTACTTTAGTATCGTGTGCAATAATTTATAATAATATTAAAAGAAGATTACATTTAATTAATTTTTCCGAGCATACATATTAACCCTATTTGAGGCGAAAGTATTATTCGCCATTGTGCACGAGGCTACTGTAAACCAGGTGCTAGCCAATGTGCTATAAGAGTGTTATATTTTCTTACGCTTAACTTTCATTTAATATAACTTAAATTCAAATATTTAAATCATACGGTAATATTAATGTTTATTTGCAACTAAAGTTAATTAATTTTAATTTAGTTCTTAGTAACTTATTCGTCTCTAAAATTAATAAGTAACGTTTCTTTCCTCAATAAAATTTAAATTAAATTGATTATTTTCTGACAACCATTACAAGCGTAAGTGATAATTCACACAACCTGATGATGATTAGTAAAAACACAATTTCAGATGGTGCCCATTAAGCGGGAATTATTTGGAAAGACGTCAAGAAACATCATTTAGCAGAATGTTTTACAGCCTATTCTTATAAAGTACATAAGGGGAAGGCTAATAAAACTTCCCACGTAATAAGTCACCCAATTAGCAATTTTTTTTTTGTATAGACGATATTATGAAAACTTAAATTACATTATATACATTTAATACTCCATACGCCACGAGCTAAAAAACTTCAGAAGTCTTCTTCCAGCAAGCTTTTTATGCAGTTGAAAGTGTAATCGAAGAACAATATTTCAAATTTTAATGAGTTATAAAGTACACTACATGCATAATAATACCGTATACTACGTTTCTGTTTTCTAATAAAACATGCAAAACTTTTAAGGCTGAAACGTTGGCCGAGTTGAGTTAAGCATAGGGCCTATCCTTCTTATGCTAAAAGTGGTGAGAATACAAAGTTGGATAAGCTTAGAGTTTTTACTGTAATTATAAACTAATGTTATGTTATTTTATTACACTTCCGTCTCTGTGTAATAGGCGGAGAAAGTTAATATTTTGAATGTGAGACTAACAAATTTTCTATTTGAAATAATTTAAAGCAAGGTTTGGAACATACGAATCGAATGTATTACAAAAACCAACTGATTGCAATACAATCTTTATATTAATGTGTATTGAAATGTTTGTTCACATAAAATAATGCAAACTGAAACACAAGTGTAAAGAACTGTTAACAAAAACAAAATAGAAAAATTAAATTAATATACAATCGGTTTTTCCCATAGAAAAACCCGTTAAAAACGACGCCAAAATGTTCAAAGGAAGCACTCACTAAATGAGTTATATTTGACAATTTTCATCTGCTTAACGCAAAAACCTATAGACAAAGACAGAGAAAGAACTTTCTCACCCTCTCTTTTTGTAGGCATGTCCGCAGAATTATTTAAAAAATTTCACTTCAAAACCAAAATTCGTACGGCTAGTTAATAAAATCTCTGAAAACGCGGGATGGAGGCTGTGGATTTCTTTTTTTTTCAAGGTTTTATTGTCCACTTTCAGTAGGTTTGACAACATTGCTGCCAACTACTACATTTTCTTAGGTCGATTTAATTCTAAACACTGTCTATTGTATTTACTCATTTTGTGCACACTGAATTATCCAAGTTTCCAAATTTCGATATTACGTTAAGCGAAGGTTTAGAGGTATATTTTAAATTCTTAATTAATTTCTTATTATTATTATTTTTATGTTATTTTTCCTAAGTTCTCCACTGAACAGATTTGCAATTTTGTTTATAATACAAATTTGTTGTTTGATTATATTAATTTATTATTATAACAGCTAAATTAATTTATGTGAAATATATAAATTTTACATATGGATGCCTTAAAACACACAACGGTAAGAGAAGTATGCAGTAAAATATATACATATCCAAGTTGTCACATGAATTAATTATTTTAAATGCTGAAGCATGGTTCAAACATAGGTCATGTCGTGTAGTTACTAAAACAGTTCTGAAACAAATTACTATATTTTTCAACAACGCCTGCAATCGGTAAAAGACGTCACTCATCCATGGTGTGTACAGAGTGCCCTACTCCTGCGGGAAAGTGTATATAGCACTGTGCCGTCAACACCCGATTCGCTGAACAACGGCGTCTTGTAGCCTAACAAGTCAGCTGTGGCGTAGCATGTGTTGTCCAATTAGGGCCATACAATCTTGTTTGAGCAGACCCAGATTCTGTCCGCGATGCGTCTTGGTTGTAGGTGGAAGCGATTGAGATCTTCAACCATGGTGTTTGGGGATGAGAATATCTGCTATGAATAAATACTAGAGTACGACGCTTAGCAATGCTTAATCCTTCCAATGTCAGCTTAACACATGATAGGCTTATAGCTTTCGTAGCCGGAGTCATGGTAACATCTTGAACAGCCGCAACAGAAGTTCAATTTCAGTGTTTACTTTAGCGGACATTTCTACCTTGTATCCGCATTATTGAAGATAGCCGCTGGTGGTGTGGCCGAAACGTTTTTGAAATTTTGAACATTGAACCACGGACCAATAGCCCAGTAAGAATGTACAGCTATGTTAAATATTGTTGAAACTCCCTGCATTAAATATAAGGAATATATATTACGACTTGAGCTATTGAACCGAGTCAATGGAACCGACAGGAGACGTGTAAAGACAAGGAAATGGACAAAAAGGATTGCAAGTAATAAATTTCACTTTGTCTATGTTAGTGCATTGATAAAACACAAGAGGGAGCGTGAAATTCTGGAACAGACGTGAGAAAATAATTTAATTAGTTGAGATATAACAAAAAATCCTCTATTCAGAAAGTTCACCTCAAATTCACCAAGAGGACTCTGAAGAAGAACAATCTGCATAAACACATTAAAAAGGAGTAAACTGCCAACACCCTATTTACGTCAGGCAAAAGGGAATAATGAAGATTGTCACATGCTGGCAATTACAAAGGGTAAAAGGAATAAACAATGCGGTATACTTGGAAAATGTTAAAAGAAAACCTGTTTTACGTAGATTTTAACTTAATTTTACCCTTTACTTTTATTAAGAAATTATTTCAAACCAGAGCATGGTACAAATTGTCATAATGTTACAGCTATCATTCTTTTATGTCTAATAACGTAAAAAAGTAGTCAATTAAAATTCTTCATTAACTTCATACTTAATCTGTAACGTTTATTGTATTTCGGTTTTGTACATGTTTTTCAAAAAAATGTAACCTTTCAGAAAATGTTTGAAGTGTATTTGAATACTCTGTTGAATATTACGGAAATTTTGGAAAATGAAATTTAAATATATATATTTCAATTAAAATATTTTCTAAAGTTATTTTAACTGGTTAAAATATTTTGAACCAAAAAATTAGCGTGTCTGTAGCGAAAGATCTGAAATGCTTATAAAAATCACTAGTTTGTTATTATTGCGTGTGTACACAAACAAAAACAGGAAGAATTACCAAATTACACATTACAACAGCAACCCAAAAACGCATAAAACTAATTTATATAAGTGAAATGTATAACATTATGGTTGCAGGTCTATGTAACAAGGATAATGTAGCTTCTGTTGTAACGATTTTGCTGCATTAAACAAACTAATTCAGGTAGGTAGGCTTGTAAAGTGTAATAATGCATCCCACAACGAAAAGGATTTTACGAACGCAAACAGCAATAATCATTTTATTCATACATTTCGTTAAGTGGGTCACGACTTTTCCAATTAGTTTGATCAGCTTATGGTTTGCCAGCTAACGTTAAGTACTGGCATGCTAAATGGAATGTAACGTGGTTTGAAGACGTCATTTGTCTGAGTAGGTCAAAGTGTACCTGTCGCCGTAAACAGAGCTAACATAAACTGAATATGTGCTAAACTCCTGTAAAGGTATGTAAATTGGTAAACCGCTGTGTTCCTCAGAATTACAGAGCTGGAGGCAAATTGTTGGTTTACTGCTATGTACACATTTTTTGCTGTTACTCATATCATGAATACGTCAGAAAACATCACATATTTTGTGCTGTTTTTATGCCTCTGACTTCCCAGTAAATACATCTTACTTATTTTAAAACAAAATACCAGCACTGAAATAGGTAATTATAAATCATTATTTAAAACATTTTAAATATTGTTAGTAGAATGAACCTTAATTTTTTTTGAGCAACGACATAAATACTAATAGAACGTCTTGTGTTCCTGAAATCTTAAATAACAGTTTTAATCACATGTTAACGTAGAAAGTGTATTCAAAAGAGCTCTAACACTTTGAGAAATCATATGCGAACATAATTAAATTTTACTTTTTAATTTTAATTTAATTTCTTTTATTTTTAAACGTTCCAACAATGTCATATACTTTTTCTATAACATAAATTAAACTGTAAATACCACAAGCACTACTAAGCAATAATGTTCTTACACTTACCGATTTAAATATCAACTCAATAATTGTTAGCATTGTATTCAGTCTCTGAGGAAACACCTAGACACAATGTGAATATTTGAGTGTAGAACAAGCAGTTATGTAAATGGCTTGTTGCTTACTATCTTGCAATAAAGACATGTCTCCAATTTCATTTGCTCTAAGAATGGAAAACTGTTCCAGCTGACTATCTGTAGGTATATTCTTATTGTTTCTGTTGATTTACTATTTACGTCTTGATAACTCATCTGATATCACTCCCACTTCTTGTTGTGTAGCTCCTCCTTGAGCATACCTGATGTCTCCCCAACTATTTAATCCTCCTATATATATATTGTTAATTCCCTTTTGTCGTCGGTGTTATATTTGTGATAAATCTCGACCTGTCCGTGCGTTTATTAGTCGCACGTTGAATGCGTCACTGTGTTACAAACGCTTCGTGTAGCCTGTGTGTCCTTACCTGTCCTTACTCACTAGCTTTTTTTCTTCCCGATAGGCGCCAAATTGTTTTGCAAGAAAACAATTAAAAGATTCTGTCTCAGTTGTTTACGGTACTGTAGTGAATGATTCGAATTATTCGCCGACTGGCGGGAACTCGAATCTCGCTTGTATGGGTGGACGTGTTGCCAACATAAAATGTTGTTGGCTAATTCTATTCACTGCTACAGAACACAACATACATAATACACTTGAAATAATTACAGGACAGCTAGTAATGATTCACACTTATTTATTTGGCTTTATAGCTTATTAATTTTCAATAACGTTTTGTACAAATGAGATTAATATAATAGTTTTAAGCCTCGGCAATAAATTATTTGTTCACTCAGCAGAGAGCAGGGTTGGCATTACAAGTTAATCAGACGCCATGATGGACGCATTTATGTAACCCACTGAATATCAGGGAGGACTGATTAGTAAATAAAAATGTACATAGAATATGAGACAAACTGGATAATGGTAACCAGAATGATAAGTAGTAAATTAGTAAATAGTACTAATAATAATAGATAGTACTAAGTAATTAAAATAACTAATAAAAACCAAGCAGGTGAGATAAATTTAATCAATGAAGGTGAAGGGTGACAACCTAACCTAACAAGCTGTGAAAATTACACATGTAACTACAAAATATGTAGAAACAATGATATAAAACTATTATGTTGTATATCTAGGTAAAACTAGATAACATAAACAAAATTCTAAGACAGACATTAGGTCATCAAGATGTTGTGATTTAATCAAGGGTCGTAGCGGAAGCCAAGGCTCACCATGGGCTGTAGTGCTGGAGAGTAGTAGTAGTAGATGTTGTAATTATTGTAATTAATGTAATTAACATGGTGGAAGGTGATAGAGTAGCAGAGGCTATTGTATATTAGAAAACCACAGAAATACCAATAAATAGTGAGAGTAAATACTATCAATATAACCAGTGATATGTAAACTAACTATTGATATGTAAAACAATTATTAATTGTCACTAAATTAAACATTAATAAGATACCTATAATGCACATGACCTGTTGCAATAAGATGCAAGGTTCAGTAGTGGATATCACAAGGAAATAAGAAGGTTAAGCTGAAACAAACTATTGTAAAACTTACTAGTAACTAAGGTGTTTAATTAGGAATAAGATATCAATCGAATAATCTGTGTATAATAAAGAAATAATAATAACTAACAAGCTGCCTGCTTGTACAAGAATTCATGTGATTTTAATGATCATATACAAGAAAAAAAGGCATGCCTTGAGCAAAATTAAGTGAACCAAAAGTTGGTATGGTTATTTAGAATTAAGTACCAAGTGTTGTAAACTATCATAAGTTACTTATTATATTGCATGAAGTAAAACTAGCTCTTAGTGCTATAGGCATCATGATGCCTATGAACAGATTACGTATTTATTTCACAAGTGAATGTTGATTATGTTAATTAAAAACAGCAAAGGACTTTGTATTAATTGAATTAACTATTCATAATATCAAAATATTAATTAAACCACTATAAGACATATTTCAATAATAATATTGTATTAAAATATAAGTTAGAAATACTACCTTAGTTAATAGTGAATAGAATTATGGATTGTGAGGTATCTAAATGTTTAGAAGGACAAATGTCAGATGATGGTAAAGTTATATTAGTGTTCACAGGTAGCATAAAGAATTAATATCCATTGTAAACTATTTTTATAGATTGTAGTAAAGCGTTTGGCGTCAGTTTTGTACTCTCAAACCCAAAAACCCACGCTTCTGACAAAATTAAATAATTTTGTTAACGTGGGGGTGAGGATTTAATGAAGGAATATCGTGAATTCCAACCATTCAAAACTCTTGTAACGAGCATTCACCCCGGTGGCACAGGTAGGATCAGCGAGGTGACGCTTGACTTTACAGACAGTTCCTCATAAGTTGTAACGCCGTACGGATGACAAAATCAGCGCACAAATAATTCGCCAGTTACCCAAAATTCAGTACGGTACAGAACGTGAACACGGGGCTTCCTAAACTTCAAGAAGCGAAGTAAATCGACTTAGAGTAACAGTGTAGTGAAGAATGGTGTAATGATAAATTAATGAATGCTAATTAAAAGTGAACAGTGAATGTAACAATTTTAGAAAAGGAATTAAGGAAGTATAGTGATTTATAAAAAATAATTGAATAATTTATCACATTATATATCTATACTATTCGAACTTATTGAACATATGTAACAATTGTCAACACTACACAACCCACAAACATTATTAATTTAGTAACGTTTACCTTTTTATAAAATGTATATTAATTTTAAATTGAGGAAATATGGGTTAACTCTTAGTGACATGCTAACCTCCAAAAATAACGTCGACATTCAGACGGACTTTATTGTATTGGATTAAGAATTTATTATTATTATATGTAATCACTCTCCTATTACGAGGTTTTACATTAGTAACAGGCATTTTTCGTTCCGTATTTTGCAGTTAAAAGAACATAATTGTACATAAATAACTTAGATAATTTTGTCAACAAAACGGTTTGTAATATATATATATATATATATATATATATATATATATATATATATAAAACCATGATGATTAAAGGATACCAGATGTCCTCTCTATAAGACTAGATTGCGTTTTACCATTCATTATTCACTTCAGTTAGACAGTACTAATAATTTTATTCAGAAATTAAACCTAAACCTCATTCAGAGCAACTGAAACTGTCTCACCGTAGAACGCTCTTGACCTTAAAAACAATTGTAGTACAATATTATTCTGTTAAACAAAACTGGATCACATTGTTATAATTATATATGTTTAATGATGTATATACTTATTCGAACATTTGTACAATCCTTATAAATCTATAACATATTTTTAGATTTGTATTAATTCTGTACTAATTCCAATATATATTAAGTTATAAATGCATCTAGAATTAATTATAATGATTACTAATCGGTTATTATATTATCAGTATATTAAAAATATAATACGCGTATTGTATTAATAATGTTCTCGGATTATTTTAATTATGTGTATTTTAGTAAAACAGTATGTAACAATAGTAATTATTTTACTGATGAAAAGAAAACACACTTTCACACACACACACACACACACACACACACACACACACACATTCAACCAAATAATTGATTTATGTGTTTGATTATATCTCTACTGTCCCCATACACAGGTCATGATGATGACAATAAATTATGTCGAAACATCGATACAAATAATGTAAAAATTGAGACTATACTTATTGACAGGCCCTCTCTAAGCCTTCAATCGCTAAACATTTATTGGTTGGCGGTCCAATAATAATTTAAGGATATAATTATATAATAAACATATCTAATTGTATTTTAAATTATCTGCAAATTCATGCTATCTTATTAGCAAAGACTAGTTTCTAGTAAATTCATTAACTTGTTTGTAAATTTTTTAAGGGTTTACTATGCCCTCCCTAATACAGGAAGATTCAGACTCACAACTCAATTTAGTTGAGGCATCAATCAAAGACGCCTCATTCAAAAAAGAAACACATCTTGCAAATAAAAATAAGCGCTTTGTTAGATATTGTTCTGAAAAATATACACCATTTAATTTTACGAACGTGAAACTCATTTTCTAACGTTTTTCGTAGAAACCATTAATGTCTGTATGTTGAGTTAATCAGTGTGACCACTGTGATATAGACAATGCAAATTGTGTACAAAATTAGCCGGTTCGCGTCGCAAACCTAGTGGCCACGACTTTTGAGAGACCATTTTCTTCTGTCTCTAAGCTACATGCTTCCAGTTTTTTCTTAATTAATTTTATATCAATATTTAATTAAGAAAGTTGTGTTAGTGGTTATAATCATAGATAGAGATTACGCTGTTGCACATCACTATGTAGAAAAATCCCGATTAGCACTTTCAAGCTTCACAGCTTAGCGCTAATAGATATATTTCCAACCTCATGACGATCTGTGAAGATTGAAAGCGCTTATCCGGAATTTTTACATAATAATGTGAAATTTATATTAGTTGCAAATTCTCACCAACAGTATTATGTACATCACAATATTTTTAAAACCTAAAATATTTAAGTTGTATATGCAGAATTATACAATTTTTCTAAACCTACTTGCTTCCTATCTAAACCGGAAAATATGGAATATGCATTTAAGATCATCGTATAATTATTTATATAATATTAACCTTTATATAAAAAGAGCATAAAATAACTTTTTCATATCTGTGTTTTCAGATTCCAGCCATGAAAATGGCTTCTTCTGTAGTCTTGTTTTGTAAAACACTACGACAGGTTTCAACTCGATTACCTACATTTTTCTCGGCCCTGTCTTTATTTGATTAGAGCTCTCACTGTTTTCGATGTCATCAGGTACTCCAACTTCCCCATCCTGTTTTTCCTTCTACCTTTTACTTTTTGATCCTTAGGTACAAGAAATGTCTACGCAGTGTATGCTACAACCAAGATTTTTTTCTTTTTCGTAACACTTTCAATACTGTTTTCCTGTTCTGTTTTCGTCAACACATAATCGTTTCTCATTCTATTAGTCTATTTTTCTTTAATAGTGTTAACATTTCTGTGTTTACTTTTGTACAGTAGTATGTAAACAATTTTTTAATTAATACTTTTTAGTCAAAAAAGTTATTTGAATTTGTATAATTTTAATCGGATTTACAAACGCATGTGGAATAGGAAAAAATACTATCAAATAATTGTAATTTTGTTTTTACAACACTAAAATTACAAATAAAAAATTATTTTCTCTTTATTCAGAGAAAAGGCAAGTCTTTTAGTATCTAAAATAAATTGTAATATTATTAATAATAATTATTATTATTATTATCATTATGTCAACAACAATACTTATATAACTACAATATTATAACACTAAAAAATGTTATAAATAATAATTATAATAATAACAACAGCAAAGTAATTAGAATAATAATAAATAATAATTATAGTTTAAGGTTTTTTAAAAATATATAAACACTTGGTACGTTTCACAGTTTTTATTTAACTCTCTCAGCTGTTTCAATTTCTTAATCCATAGTCAAAGAGATGACTGAACACTAAACAGAAGGTGTAAGGGTAGTGAACATCTGTTTAGGACGTTTATCAGAACATGTGTGGGATGTGAAGATGCACATGTGTGGGGGGTTGTAGGAGGTAAGGGAAGGTCAAGTGTCTGTAAAAACTAAATATAATCTGAAGGAAACGTATAAAATTAATTGCTATAGTTAGCAGTTATATACAATTTTCCCGGTTATAGCAGTATAAAGTCGCACAAAGTTATGGTAGCCCCTGTACTACCCTATGGGTGTGAATTAATGCAACAACCAAGAAACGAGACAGTAAAAGGTGTTATAAACTTGATCGTATAAGGAATAAAACCATAGGAAAATTTAAAAGATTACAAACAACGGTGGAAAAAACACTTAGGAACAATGTCAGATTCCAGACTGGGCAAACAAGTCTTAAAATACAAACTTATAGGTTATAGGTATGTGGGTAGACCCAGAAAGAGATGGCTGGAGGAGTTTTGAAAGCGGAACAGGCAGCACCTTGAATTTGCATGACTGTTGGAGGTGGAGGTGCATTTGTTTTCATTTGACTACAGCTTCTTCCTCATATATACTGGAACATCCAAGCCAGTGCCTTTGACGTGCGAGTTGCAAGTTTCAAACAAAAAGTACATTGGTATTCCCAAATCTGTGAAGTGTAAGGGAAAGTTACAGTTGAATTTTTAAACCACTGGTCTCACCTTGTTTATTAAAGTGCACGCCTCGACCACAGGACCCTAATTAAACCGAGATAATATCCCGCCTCAGCCATAATTTTAGCGTTGCTGCCTCAACCACGTCCACCTCGCCCATGACACCTGTCTTATACGTTCAAAAACGTAATGCAGCTGAAAGCCAATACAAATCTTTTACATTGTGGCACAGTAGCCAGCTCCCTGTGGACATATTATTAGCCGACGTACTTTTACGTTGTTACATAAGAAACTGTTGAACGTAACAAACTGTGAGCTACCGTTTGTATTTATTAAACACCATAATGGACCACATTCAGGTACACTATTTATCTCACTGTATTCTACGATAACACATTTAACACAGACAATTTTGCTGCCGCTCAAATAAATGACAAAAGTAAGGTTGGAAGGCATTTATTTCTCATAATTTATTTACTTATATTGACAGTCGTATTTTGTAAGGTTTTAAAATAATAGGATACATACTTTAAACTGGCAAAGTCAGACAGCTGACAGATTACGTTTTCAGTTATACCATTATTATTTACTGCTGCAGTACTGTATTATTTTGTATTTACCTTCTTGTCCACTGCATTTACATTAAACTTTCACTTTGAAAATTTTCGACAATATATTTTTTTTATGCTCTACTTATAACATATATTGCTATGAGTGCTTTGTAACTTTCGCAAAACTGCTGCCTTCTTTGTGTGTGTGTTGTAACAATTCATATATCTGCATGCCAAGTGTTTTATAAATAATTAATATAGAGAGAGTATGATAAATAGTTTCAAAAACTAGTGCGTAAAAGTACAGGCGATATGCATGCTGAAGCCTGTCAAAAGTTAACACCTGGCCCGACTGAATGTTTACAGTGTAAGTCGCATGTCTGTGTGTCTAAACCGGCACAGACCTGCATTATACTACGACAAAGGATATGACAAAGGAGATGTCTTTGTGTACGTACAGATTTTTGGTTTGCGTTAGTAGATCAGGTATTGGCATGATTAATGAAAATAAATAAATATATTTTTACCCGTTACAAAAGACATACCACAATTCTAAAAACTCCAATAGAATAAGTACATATAAACCAGTATGGTGATGCAAAATTATTACGGAAAAAATACAATAATGAAGACGTTATACAAATTAGAGTTAATTACTACCGCAACTGACAAGTAATTAACGACTGTGTTACACGTAAATGACTAGTGAAAAATTACAAAGACAATGCAACCACTTGCGTAAAGATCAAGTTTACCGTTATCGCGAAAAAAGACAGAAAATGTGATCAGTTAAAAAGGAAATGATCAGCTCTACAGAAGCTGACAAAATAGAACAAGTCAGAAACAGCATCTGAAAGATCAGAATCGTCTACTATAATTACCTTCGGCAATTTTGGACGAGAGACTGAGGCTAAGAACTTTATCACGGGACCACTATGTCAGTTTGATCAGCGACATAAACTCATCATCATCGACATCATCTTCAACACACAACGATTGATGGAGGAAATCAGGGCCACAATCATCATCAGGCTATAGAACAGTAATAGGTAACGATCCACAAAGGAATCATCGTCATCATACTCATCGTCACCGTCATCGTCATTGTCAACATTCAGGACATACACACGCGGAAGGAAAGCTTCGCAACCGTAACTCAACCAATACGCAAGTAACGAATGAACAATTATATTTTTCGTTCAACAAACAAAGAACTCACAAATAACAGTAATATGAGCTAACAAAGTAATATAAATACGTAAATGTAAATAGTTTAAATATTCAGAGTAAAATATGTAATTGTAAGTTGATGTTAAAATAATTGTTTCTGTTTAATTAAAAGTTTGTGGTTCTTTATAAATAATAATTATTCTTAAAGTAAATATTATTTTATTAAAATATCAAAAGTAAAAATTCAAATTGGTTTGATGAATTTAATATTACATTTGTAGATGATTTGCTAAATAAGAGTTATTTTTTTAATTAAATAGTGTTTCTTTAAATTATTAATAATCAACATTCAATATGATATGACAAATTAAATATTATTTTCTAGATGATTTGTTGCTATGAGATCAAATTTTAATAATGGTTCAAAGTCAGACATCCAAGCAACTTAAATGAATTTTATAATTTGTTAATTTTATACGTTTAAATATTTTATAACTATATGTTATTAATCTGTGTGGAATATCAAAGATATGTTTTCAGTGTGTAAACTTATAAAAGAACATACGAGGGCTATTTTTCAACCTCCTGTGAGATGGCAAATCTGGTTCTGTTATCATAGCAACAATCTCATTGTTGATTAATGTTTTTGAGGCTTTGTTCTAACCTCTAACCACTGGTTTTATAGTCACTGGTTTGTCAATTACTGTGGTGACGACAGTTTAATTATGGCAACTACAATTGAAATTGCCACCAAGTGTGAGATTCGGTCTGTTATTAGATTTCTTCAAGCTGAAGGTCACAGTGCTGCAGAAATTCATCGAAGGTTGTGTAATGTGTATGGAGAAAATGTGATGAGTGATGGTTCAGTTCGGGAATGGTGTCGAAAATTTAAACAAGGGCGAATTGATGTTCACGGTAAAGGAGGGCAACGAAGAAATTCCGTGGCTACTGATGATGTTGTTGAAAGGGTAAACAGGATGGTTCGAGAGCGCCGTCGTCTCACAATTACTGAACTTTCTGCTAATTTTCCTAAAATTTCTAGGTCTGTTCTTTATGATATTCTTACTCAGAAGCTTGGGTATAGGAAACTCTGTGGTCGGTGGGCTCCCAAACAACGCACGACCTCACGCAGCTACACTCACACAAAACCTGCTTCATGAATTTGGTTGGAAAGTCCTTGATCACCCACATTATAGCCCATAATTGGTACCAAGTGACTACCATTTGTTCATTGACTTGAAAAATTGGTTAGTGGGCAGTGGTTTGACTCCAATGATGAGTTCTCCAGTGTGACACATTGGTTGACTACTCAGGAGCAAACATTCTACAACATAGAAATGTTGGGCATAGAAAAGTTGGTTCCTCGCTATGATAAGTGCCTCAACAATGGTGGTGACTATGTAGAAACGTAGTTTACATATGTATGAAACTTTAGTACATAAGCAAATTATTGATGTCATTTATTTGTCTACTTATTGGTCTATCGGAATTTGAAAAACAAATAGCCCTCGTATTATGAAATTTTAGTTTTCAATTTTTAATAATCAGTATATATTTTTTCAATACTTAATAACTCGTTGATTGATTGTTTTCCAAAGTTTTAATTAATTATTCCATGTCACCAACGTCTGACTCCTCTATTTAAAAATACGTTTATTGTAGGACCACGTATACTTAACACAACGAACACAAAAAAATCCTTTGACCCATACATTAACACTGAATAATTACACTATACAGCTGCGTTGGGTACATGGACAGAAATGTATTATCTTTATAATACTTGACGTTGCAATATATATATGCTATGTATGAGATTCTCCATACTAAAAATGTATCAGCACCATTGATAAAATTTGAAGGTGTTATCTTACATATTCACAGTTTCCCTAATCTACACTCTTAGCTTAGGTGGTAACACACCACATCTTTATGCTGCCATCGTTTTTCAATTTTTCACAACTTTCCTCTACTTCTTTCATTTTTATTTTTGTACGTATTCCAATTTTAACTCATGGGACTATTTGCTTTTATAAACTTTGTTTTCAATAGTTATCAGAACTTTTAAAATTGGACTTTTCAGCTTTGTGTAGAATTGGTGTAAAAATCTGTTATTGTATCTTCAAATTCTGTTATTACCTTTTTATCTCTTTTGACATGTGCGACCTCCAATTGCGTTAGTCCGATTATAGTTTCTGTTCCAGTATTCACTTCATACTAATTTACCTCATTACGTGTAAGAGAACTGCTCCTTGTTTCATACTGGAAGAAGCCGTGTGCTGTTTTTACCATTGGCAGTCCTAAACAACGATAAATAAAATTATTGTTCATGACATGACGAAGTGGGATTGGGGAAGAGACACTGAAAGGCCTCATCCAGTAATAACAAAATAGCGCTTCTGTAACACCTAACGACAAATTTGGAATTACGATTGATAGTAAATAGAAGAAGCTGATGGAGATTCGTCCTTTTATCTGACATATTTTTGTCATATAAAACACATATGTTACGTAGTTATTTATTAATGGAATGTTTTATGTAAATCGACGTCATAAACTGATATCAAAAATTTGACGATTATTTGAAGGATGCATGCAAGATTTTACACAAAACTCTTTCTTAAAGAATATTTCAATACTTTAATATTAATTAAAAATAGTATTGTTTTTATTGTATGTTATTAGCCCTGTGGATTATCCTTATGTTATAAAAACCGTGCGCGCGTGCATCGACACGAAAATATTTCTGTTCAAAAGCCAATGTGTTGATATGCTGTCTGATTTTTGTATAAGATGGATGGCGCTATTAAGTAATGTGTGTGCTGTGATCTCATGTTTGTAACAAGCCAAAGTCTGGCAATTCCCAAACAAGAAAAAGTGATCAGTTATTTATTGTGCATAGAGGTATGTTCAACGTAAGCCAAATCTACTTCTCTTCAGTTTTACTAAACTTGCGGTTTGTAATTGTACTGCAATAATAAATTTCAAGAAAAGGTCTCATTACTAAGACGGAAGACGAAACATCATTATAATGGAAGTCAAAATAAAATGAGTAAAAATTATAAACGCTCCAATTAAAACACAATATATTATGTATTTGCAGTATACAATTTACATAGTAACGTTTATGTCTGCAATAAAATTTTACACTTGCCATATACAACTATCATAATTATTGACATAAAGTTATTGGAATTAAGTAGCCTATACAAAAATTATCACATTGACATTCACGTAAGTAAGTGGACAAAAGTTTCATGGCTTTGTAAAACATAATTTTGAATAACAAGTGCATTTTTAATCATCTATAAATTTAACGTCTTTATGAGATTCAGAATAAATCCAAATAGGTAACATTTAAACATGCAATAGTCCTCTCGTTAAAATGTTACTTGAATTTCCAAATGTTGAATAAATTTCTTTCCTTGCGGTAACTGAGTAAATGTTTATATTGCGGCCTGTATACCTCACATTTCAAACAATGTACTGCAACTACATATTAAATTTGTTGCTTACTTTCTACCTATAACTGTTAATTTTGTTTATATAATTTTTGTGTAGGCCTAAAGGAAGGTGTAATTTTTAAGTTGGTTGAATACAGTCCACACTAAGGAAACCAAACGTTTCTGAACTACGACAAAATAAAGTGTAATATTGTATTACAAGTAGTCAAATATCGAGTAAAAATATATTATTCATTTTTGAAAGGCATATAGGCCAATGCATATATGCGATTGTGCTTGTGAGAATGTGAGCCGGAAAAATGCAGTAGGAGAGGGAGAGCAGGTATAAAAGGGTATAATTTATTGAACAGAAATCTTGCAAATTTCATTTAAATTTCATCTTTCATCACTTCATCTCACTACAAAGAAAACCTTTTGAACTGTTCCGATGCTGAATAAAATATTTTAAAGAATTCACATTTACAACAATAAAGAAAATTAGTGACAAACAAGTCTCAAATTGGACACAAGTACGTTTAAATATATGTTTTGTGTATACGTGTTCGCGAGTTAACTATCAGTCAGTTTTCATACGCTTCACTATATCATTCCAAATGTGTAATACGCTCCCAAGGAAATGCATAATAATCGTTCCAGTTGAAAAATTATAATATTGGAATAATGATGATCTATGTGTTAGACATTACGGACTAAACACATATGGCAATACAGAAAAAGTTAAGTCGATATTACTCTTACAATTTTAATAGTAAGTAATAATGATTTGATTCGATGATAATTAGAATAATAATAATATTAAAAAATAAGAAGGAAAAGATAAAGGATATTAGTATTAGTAGTAGTAGGAATAGTTTCGAAGGTTTGTTTATCACCCTACTGATGCTATTTTTTTAAACAAGTTCTGGGATTGACAGCTCCCTTAAAAAGCTTCGTCTTGGAGACGCCCTCTTTGGAGGTCGAAGAGAAGGAGGCATTATTCCATAGTGGATACGAAGAAACTTCTGATATCATCAGTCAGTATGGTTGTGTTACCAAAATATTTAGTTGTGAAGAGAAAGGATGATGATCCACGGAAGTCTATCCGCTTGTGTTGGATCAGTTGTCGAAGACATCAGAAAACGGATAGTTATTTTCTGGTAGATACCCTGAACGGCCAACCGTGAGATAACTCTGAAGGATTAGGAAAGGTCGAAGCAGACGTACGTCCCTATACCACTCTGAACACCATTAAGGTGGTAGTGTACCGAGACTTGGTCAAGTGTGCGAAGGAGGAAATTGCAACGGAGCTCGGCTCACAAGGTGTTATACCACGTAGGAGAGTATATGGTGCGATACGACAGTCAGATGCTTCCATCTACTTCCGATGACGTGATCTGTTATAGAACCACTGTACTGGAGAAATTAAGACTGGATGAGCGTGAGCCTCTTGGCCACGTTTGTCGCGGAGGCAGCCTTCACACCTTTACTGGAGTGAACACTTCCCGGTGCTCATAACAAATCGAACGTTATATGCAAGGAGCGTAACAAGGAGCGTTATGCTCCTCATAACAAGGATCGTTATATGCATAGTGAAAGATAACATGTAGACAGTGATAATCTGATTGGCTTCACAGCTGTTATAGTAGATAGAAGTGTGGATGGAAACGTAGAAGAAGATGTGCACAGTTCTACTCCCTTCATCAAATGAGCAGCTACCGATAACATCCCACGAATCGATGGCCTTTCATTACGAATTTCGGTAGCACTTCCCGATGTTACAAACCTATAAGAGAGAAGAAGCGAGGCAACAACTGTTACAAACGAACGCCGACTGAAAATGATCATGTCAATTTTAAGCGAGTTCTAACCGACGGTTATCGAACATACTAGCTGCTGGGAAAAATACGTCTCGACAAAAGACAAACGTATAGAAGAAAGACAAATCAATCGCTGTGACATCAGCGTGTACACAGCTGACATCAGACATCGCTGTGTACTTATTTCTTTGCACTTCGTAACGAGAAATAATGTCCAGTGCTTTGACAGTGTTCTGTGTTACTTTTCCGTTATCTTTCTATGTTGATTGAAACTAGAGTTCCTCTAACATAGGAAACACTCAAAATATTCAGAGATTTCTGTGCCAGTATGCTTTTATGTCGGAAAAATGTAAACATGGTCTTACACCATGTTCAACGTTTCACCGTTTAGGAATATGATATTAAAAGTTTGGTACGTAAAATTAAACATGTCAAACAGTGAATCGACTTCAAGGAAACTTTTCTTCGTAATTGGATTACTTTCAAATAAAGCTCATTGTTGTTCACAGTGTTGGAAGCGTAATGTGACAGTAAAGGAAATGACAGCAGAATGTAGGTTATACATGTCAAGTAGTGTAGGTCAAATCCAAGAGCGGTACTGTCATAAGCTAATATAAATGAATCGCTTCAGGACACTACCCGTGTACTGATAATTGATCGATAGTGAAATTTAAATCACCTGTACATTACAACTTAAGTTTAGTTTTGTCAAACGCACGTTTATTCAGTAACAGGTAACCAGTAGACAAAATGTAACAACACCTTGTTTTTCTTCCTGTAAGTTGAAAATTAAGATATATACAAAGATGAAAGGTTTTATAGAAAAATTTTTTATTCTGTTTTACTTCATAATAAATACAGTGCATGAATACACAAAAAACGCTAATTAAAAAATCACAAATTCCTCGTATAAGTATTTGAGAATATAGATACTTATCAGTAAAGGTAGGCCTATAATACGATTTTAAAAGTTAAACACTTTATTGAATTTTCAGCTAAAACACAAAAAAACAGAAAAACAAAAACAATTCTATTCTATTGTGACGATACTAACAAATGTAACGTAAAATAGCTAATTACAAATAACCTTAATAGAAACTATATACTAAACTTAATAGAAAGGAGGAATTTCTTACTTGAGTGAGTTGTTCACGCAGTCTTACAAAAATGTTTTGTATATTATCTGAAATACTTTAGTCAAGATATAATAATGTACTGCAGAAAATTACGTATAATTTTTATTGCGACTTCTCATATTTCCTTTATACTACGTATTCATAGTTCAGTTTCGTCTTGTATGTAATTTTAATAATATTTGATGAGGCTTATATTAAAATATACTGCAAAATAAAGACATAGAACATAACTTTTTCATACTACATGCCGTTTTTATTAAAATTCTGTACTTTAATTTTACCTACCGTAACGTATTTTAATTTTTCACTAACTTTACTCTTAAATAGAGTAAATGCTGACATTTTGAGTAACATTTCCCTGAAGAACTTGGTTCCGAATTGTTCAAACGACATACAGACACAGACAAAACACACACATTTATATGTGACTCTCCACAGCACCCTTTACTCATTTAATTAGATAATTAGAAGGCCTAACTGATGTTTTTATGCTTATACTTTATTAAATTGTTAGCTTTTTGTACATTTGAGTGTATAAAACTCTGCGTGGCGTGTATGTGTGTATGTGTGGGCGCGTGCGTTTGCGTGTACGTGTGTTTAAGTTTATTGTACAGCACCTGAACAAACTCAAATACTTTAAATGTAAAACTTGTTATATTCACAGTAATTTTCTGTGTGTTGGAATAATTACACACCAAAGGCCATAAACAACCATAAACAAATATTTAATATTTTTATCTAAAATAATGTCATCTAAGTTATCGAAACTTGCCTCCTAATATGAATATTCTTTTTATCAAATTACTTCGTACAATTTTCTTATACAAACTATGTTTCTTCATAGATTGATCCGGGATGGCTGGAAGAGGTCGAATTGAGTAGGCCTGTGAGTAGGTAAAATTAAAATACGGAATTTTAAACAAAACGGCATGTAGCATGTAGTATGTGCATCGGAAGAAGACAAAGAAAAGATTTTGTGTCACGCACAAGTCGCATTATTTTGATCCGAAATAAAGGTTATCGCCAGTATTCATAAGCTATTAGATCGCAATCACACATAGTAACAAATAATAACTTAACAATTTACGTTCAAATCACGTCAAACAGATGCAGCGTCTGAGCTCGTATACCACACGACCAACACTGGTTCAACCTTCTTCTGGCAACAGAAGTCATATTCCATCTATGTATGCAGAGTTCAAATTATTCCTCCAACATCTGTTCATGCAACTTGCTTTCCACACAGTTCCATTACAAAGCATGTTTCTTTCGAAAGACCTTAAACTCTTAATCAAGTTTTTTTGTAGATATCTGACCAATTTTTACCAATAATTCGATTAAAATATAAGTAAGTACCTTAGTATTGATAAAAAATCTTTTAAAAAGTTTGTAAATAATAATAATTTTAATTACACTCTACGAATCAAGTGTAAAAATGAAAAAATGTTTTATTCACGAAAACGTCATAAACATGATCAGGTGAAAAATTCGTTTAAAGTATATATATTTTAAGTTTCTGGTAAATGTTAACCAAAATCAGTATTTATTTTGCAGCTGTTGATTTTGAAAATGTTGTAATGATAGACGCTTTTGACATACGCTGTTGCTTCAAAGAAGCGAGATAAAATATAAACTAATTTAAACATCGAATAACTCTGGTTATCACAAAGACAGTCAATGTAAGTATGTCTCCCACAGGTCTGTCAACTGGCAGCTTCAAATGTAATCAGCTACATTGGAGATATAATAATAAATTAAGTTTAGTGTGGAAGTGTTAAAATTTATGCTGTAAACATTTTAATTTATTTGTTTTATATATTATTAATCCTTGTCAAATTTGTCAGACGTACATTACCTTAGCAATTTTTAAAGACGTACAGGCTACAAACTTTAAATACAACATAGAATGTATATCTACTCACGGACTTCAATCTATTAGGCGCAAAACATTTTATGTATAAAAATGTAGTCTAGGTCTGTAGTTTGAGCGTCTTCCATAGATCAGAAATAATGACGTCGAGAAAAATCTAGTAAACAACCAAACGTTTGTACAATTAAAAAAGCAAGCAATTAACAGAGACTGTGGAACAAATATGCCTAAAATTTTTTTGTTATAAACATTGTTTTAATTATATAATTATGTCAAACTTAGAATAAATAAAATAAAAATTATTGTATTTTTTCATAATGTGACTGTCTTATTTAAATTTAAGGGAAATATTACCTAACGTAAGTAGTAATTGTACATATTATAACGTAAATCTGTACATCTTTTAAAGGCTACAAGTTGTTGGCGTCAATTTATAAAGAAGCCAATAGCATCCTTTTATATTCTGTTTGATCAGTAATTGATTATGTAACGTGACTGGCCTCGGCGTTGATCTTCAGTCTATTGCTAACGATGACGATCGCGAACGCACTAATAACCAATACCGAATGTGTATCGTTCTTCTCCTTACTTGTCCTTATATTAATGTACCTTAATTCCCGACAGGCGCCAAATTGTTTTACTAAAAACAATTAAAAGTTTCTTCCTGCGTCGTCTTCTTTTTCTTCGATAATAATTTAAACTTACCCAAACGGACTGGCGCGAATTCAAATCTCGAGTGGAGTCTGAAGTGTTGCCAACCTATAATTCTGGTAAAAAATGTTCTTCACTGCTAAAGTACACAATTATTAAGACATATATCAAATAAAACAAGGACCGATTATTAGTGTTCAGTATTAATTTATTAGTGTCCAGATTCGCTGATTATTTATAAGTTAAGTAAAAAATATTTGTTATTATAAAAAAGTTTGCTCCGGCTATTAAATTTTACTCGCTCATCGGGTGGTCAGGCGTGTCTTCAAGCGTTCTGGTTAATGATACAATGTTTTGTTCAGAACGATGAATAAGTTCTTTGGATTACAACAATATAAAGCAAGATGTTTATGGAAGTACACCAATGTTAACTACCTTACCAAAGTACCTTACATCAATGTTAATTAAATACTATACAGGTTTACTTACAAGTCGGTTCTTAGTGTCTAAAAAGTGTGTCGACTTATAGGCGTCGCATAGAGGTTAAGTTACAGTTTCAAATAGGCTGATGCAGTTTAAATAATTTTTCAATAATGGTTTGTGAAGATGTTCAGTTTTTTTTTTTAGATATAGTTTCAACTAATCTTTGAAAGAATTTATTATACCAAGTTCAGCTTGAGAGTTATTGTGTTGTGGAAAAGTTAATTAATTTTATTCGCAATTATATAGAATTTATTTATACTTAACAAAATCTTGTTGTTTTTTCTGATTAGTCCCAGGTAATTCTTCAAAATATTTTTGATTATAGTATTTAGTTCTTCATCATTCGGGTTTTTTTTCCATTTTATTTAGTCAATGTTTTTTTTAATTTCAATTATTGAATTTCGATTTACGGTTTCATCATGTGTTCAATGGATCCAGATTCAATTTCTATAATTCATATTTGTTCATTTTAAGTACATTTCCCTCTTATTACTATTTAATTAGAGCGGATTCAGTTTGGCATCTGCATACCTTGAGCGTTAATAATGGACTGTCTAAAAATTCTAACGGTTTTCTTAATTGCAAGCATAATTCCCTGCTTCTGATTGGTTAAGAATTTTGTTTACATTGTTATGAAAGCTTGGGTTTTTGGCCCCAAATTGACCTAATATTTTATAATTGCTATAATTCATTGGTGTTATTACCAATGTGTGAGATATTAACATCAACGTCTTTATTTTCTTTCAAAGATTAATTTGATATCCCATAATGCTGGGCTTGGTCCTGTATCAACGTTTTGACCAATTTTCTAATGTTATTTTATTACATATTTCACTTATTTTTTATGTTTACATTATTTCTGACATACTCTTATGGTTACATAATTGAAATTAACAAGTCACTTTGTCTTATTTCTCAAATACAATGGTTGATTGCTTATAAATTGCTTTTTCTGAATTTTGACAGTTAGGCATTCTATAGGCCTAAGCTACATATGTCTGGAATTTCTTAATTTACACAATTTAAACATTACCTATTACTTTCGTAGGTTCTGTTTGCCATTACGTGGTTATAGTGTCTACTTTTGAATGACTTTGGGCCATTTTACAATAAATAAATGTTATTATAATTTTAAAAAATCATTCCTTCACCTTTGCTAGTTCATTTGTATTAACTCATCCCTATCCTACCTATCACCTTCACTGATTACACTGATTAAGTGTTTATTAAATTAGTCACATTTGTGATACACTCTGTTTAAATTCACAGTAGTGATTCATATTCAAATTCTTTAAGTTTTACAATCACTGTTGCTATCATATATTAGTTTCGTTCACTGGTTATCATTAACACTACCTCTCACTCTTGGTTTAAATTAGTTTTGACAAATCTAATTTTAAAGTCAATTTTTAAAACCTCATGTGTTTGTCTTTATATTAATAATGTTATTTTAAAACACATAACATTGTAAATCACAAAGTTAGTCATACAACTTTGTGTAAAGTTAGTGTTTTGGGCTATTAATTTTAGTCCCTATAATTCCTTCATCAAGTCTTTACAATTCCATTCTATTCTACCCTTTCTTGGTAGTATTTTTATCATCATAATACAATAACAATGGGTTTACCTGTTTATTACTGGTAGTGTACTTTCTTTTACATAACTTGGATAATACGTGCTACAAAATGAAATATTAGTTAGGGTTTTTATTTGTTTACTTTTTATTTTATAGCCTTTATCTGGCCAATCACTGGGGTTGGGTTACGGTCAATTGTCTGTCAGTCTAGTCTATTCACTCATTTATTATCTTTGTCTGCTATTTTTCTTTTTATTCTCTTATTACCTTTGTATAATTTTTGATCATTATGCTTCAAATTAGTTTACTTCTCTTACAGCTATATTAGATTTGTGGATCCCTTATAGGGTCTGAGTTCTGCAACGTTATAATATCTATTTGTAGTGTTAAGACATAAAACTATGGACTATTACAGATAACAATCGCAATGAAAAATAAAGGTCATTGTCTTGCTCTCTGTATCTCACGCACACGCGCGCGCGCGTGCATGCGTGTTTAAATAGTTCACGTAAATTATAAGTATGAAGGTGGTGAAAACGTGTATATATACTTACTTTTGAGAGTTTAAAAATACGTAGGAAATCGTATAAAAAAGACATTATTTAATTGAAATGTTAATAACTATGGTTTGATCTACAACCAAGTACTTTGTAATTTAATTTACAGTTAGGAACAAGGTTTAATAATTGTAACTAAGTTCATAATTCTTACCGATGTTTGCCGTGAAATAACACTGTTTTATCCTCAGTATAAAGTTACAACACACTACTGTAATTTATTGGCATTCGTAATTATTTGAATGTTCAAAATATACAAGAAAGGAAGTTACTCACATTAGAGATTAGAAAAGAGAGAATGTTCCTATATTACACTAACATTTTCTCGGTTTTATGAAAGGTTAAATATATCTATTAAAATCATTCAATTTTAAATAAGTATAAGGCGAATATGTATGATGCATAGAATTTACTAGGCCTATCAATTGAAATATATTTTTTATTCATATAATTCTTGTGACGGTTGTACCGATTGTAGTCTTATACAGTGGGAACAGAATAGCTGACACCAGATACAGTCACTTAATTACAACAATAATTAGAAACCAACGACTGTTAGGAATTAACAAAGACATTCTTATACAATAATCCAAGTTACATTTGTCCAAAACGCAACAATAAATGTCACCTTGCTACATTTTTTTTACTAATTAACAGAATAATCACTTTCAAATAAACAGCAACAATCACTCAGAACTGCACTTGCAATATCGCCAGGTCTAACTGAAATGCTTAGCAGGCCACAGCGCTTATATTTATATCCCGTTGAGGGTCAAGACTTAACTGTCACTTTGCCGCGTGTTAGTCAATTAGTTATTTAGGCACTTTTGTTATTTTTCAGCTCAACATAGCAGTTTCGAATTATTGCAATGTTCTCAAATGCCGTTAATTTTAGTATTAATTATAAAGATGGCTATTGGTGAATTTAATTAAGGTGAAATTAAAATCGACAGATTTATTTATTTAAATTTTATATTTACAATTTAAAGGTTAAGAGATAAGTAGATAACAGGTTTATTTCTTGTATACATTTTATACTTGTAGATATTATATTCAGAAAAAAATGTGAAATTATTATATGATATCGATATGATAACAGTACCTTCTTTCATAACTGTTTATAAATGCGCGCACACGCACACACACACACACACACGCGCGCGTCTTTGGAAATTGTAACATGTTTGGAGTTCTGCACTCTGTTATAATCTGCACTGGCAGGAATATGTAAAATGGTGAGCTGTCCTGGCTTACTCCTTTATCGTAAATAAAGTACAGGTAATTTATATCCCAAATAATTTAAGTAGAGTAATGAAATTAATTATTTGTAAATAAAACTACATATTTACTTCAACGATGCGATTCAACGATGTGCTTGTTCAGTGATGCATCTATAATACATAGTACATCTTTTCCATTCGTTTATTTTTTGTGTTTGCATAAAACTAATTGTTTACTTTGAAACATCTAAAATAAATCAACCTAGTATTTTTAATCAAATATGAGCAAAGAAAGAAACAGTTTGGTGACGTATAGATTACAACGATATATTACTAATACTATAATAGTTCAAAAAGTATAAAAATTCTTCCAAATTTCTAGAAGTCTTAAATTATCAAGAATTTTGAAAGAAAAAATGTATTCGACGTAGTAGTATCAATGTTAATCAGGCGTCTAAAAAATAGTTAAGTAAGGAATAGCAACGAAAAAATAATATTAAACTTTTAAACAACTAGATATAAAATAAGTATGTGACAAGCAACAAATTTTGAAAAATGTTATAGCTGTGCTAGTTGTAGAATAATGCAGTATGCTTATTAAGTTAATAAAAATTTAATTATTCGTTACTCTAAGTAACTAATTTCTTTGGGTTTTTGTGTAAGTAATAAGTATGGTCTGTATCCACCCACTTAAAACTACGGTTATGCCTATGCTGTCTATGTAAATTACAGCACGAGGAATTAGATATTACACTAGTCACTTGTAATTTAATATCTAGCATTCCCACAAAGCCTATGCTCTGTGTAATCTTAGCTTTTGTTGTTAGATTGTCACAAGCAAATGTTTGGTAAAGGAGACAATAATTTTCAGAAATTGTTGATACTAAGGAATCGTAAGACATAGCTTACCGTGTTCAGTTATACACGAAACAAATGGTGTTTTATGATCAGAGAGAAAAAAATGATATACATGTAAATGACGAAGTGACGGTTGTATTGTTCTGACCCAACTCTGGACACACTTTACCGCAAATGCATAATAATTCTTATTTTACACACACACACACACACACAAGCGCGCTACTTTTGTACTCCCTGCAAGTCGTGTTGATACCAAGCCGATTAGTGTACAGAAAATTTATTTTTGCTGTACACAAATATACATATAAAGTATTTTGTTATTATTTCTGTGTGTTTGTTGCCGTTAGTAAGTTAGTGAGCTCACTCGAACATTAACCAAATCTGCGACGTAGCCGACGAAGGTGATCGGTATATTAAGCTTACTTCAACCGTTCAGTTTTTCTTTAGGTGGTAAAATATTATTACATGTACTTTTACTAAACGTTAATCTTCACAAGAATTAAAAAGGTTCTTACGATAATGACAGGATCAGATATAATATTTTTGGGATCAAGTAAGTGCATAATTGATTTAGATTACCCTTTAATTAAGAATGAGGTTTATTTACAGTCTGGCTTAAGAAGGATGCCTTGTGCCTTTCGGCTCATTACCATAAAAGCGTTGTGATGAACATAAAGTGACAGCGATATCACATAATGGTATACATTACGGTTGCCACTTGTTTATCTATTAGCTTAACGTAGGACTATATTAATATTGTTAGTAGTTTAAATTACGAATATTAGTATTTGCAATTCACAATTCTAAATTTTTATTTTATAAGTTATAATTCTATAAATGGAAACAAGACATATTAAATAATAATAAGCATTGCAACCTAGTAAGATTAATATACCTTTAATAATATTTGGTAGTACAGCGTGTATTACATTATAATTTTGTAAAACCTGACATAGTTGAAATAAATCTAATGTAAATTGAGATATGTACTAACATGTTCTCATATTATGCTGTTGGTTTAGATGTATAATATATACATAATGTTCGCGCAAATAAAGTAAACTTGAACGCATTAGCCAATGCTATGATGCATATTACTGAGCAGGTAATTTGCTAACAAATCAGTAGTAAATGCAGTAGATTTATATTCTTTTATTTAAAAAATTATTACATAACTAGTACAGTTCAATTGTACATTGAACTACGTAACTAGCATGGAAAATAACAATTGTAATTCAAACTTGTAACCACTGTGGTCTACCAAAAATTTAATTCAACCAGGGAGATAATATTTAAGAATAACAGATATAAGTGCTAAAATTGTGTGTGTGTGTGTGTGTGAATAAACATTTTTAGGATTTATATTAAAACTATACTCGGCCTCATTGGCAAAACATTACTGAAGCATTAGACTTAGCCTTCTCTTCCAAACACGCTTTGTTGAAAATGTGTCTGGTGGTCGTTAATCGAATTTCGTTCGGTTTATCTGCGTCTGCACAGAAAATATTTACTGTCTCATGTCAAAGAAAAAAATAACAAAAAATATTGTACCAGTTAAACAGTCATTCTTTGTGTTGGGTTGGCCGGTATCATGTAAATGAACAGAAATTAACACAAAGTGGTCGCAACAGATAAAAGGCGAATGTAGGGTTATTTATAAAAAAAGATATGTTATATTATACGCTATTTTACATTAAAATGAAACTGCTGAACTTATTACTACGTAGTTTTTGACAATGGGCCAGAAGGCTTTATTATTCTTCTATAGCATTTTTTCGGTTCCCTCCAAAATGTCATATAAAATTTTATCTTATTATGTCAAGGAAAATGTTGTATATCGTTTGCCTGATTGTACTTGTAAAGGGACGTGGCACGTGGCAGTTAGGATATTAATTTGTAAATCAGTTTCAGCCAAATTTTGGGCGTGTAGCAGCCAAATTTTGAACTACGCTTATGGAAAGATGTAAACAATGGTAATACGAAAAAAAGAGTTAAATGTCTTAGAACAGAAGGTTTATAGGTAACAGTTGCAGACATTTACAGCACAAATTTTACAATGAATATGGAAAATGGAAATCAACAAAAAGAAAGAAACGTGATTGTAATTTAAGATGCCATAGGCAAATGCATTCAAATACGAGAAGTAAAGATCATAAGAGTGACAAGAGATAGTAGAAAATTAAAAAAAAATTAGTTACCGATGATTGCAAATATAATAAACTTGAGAAAACTTAGTTTTAGATGACAAATTACAACTATTTACGTCAGAGCAATTAATCCAAAACAGGCAGCATTGCAATGACTTTTTCGAGGTTGTTTTTTTATGGTATCCAAGGTTGCCATATGTGTCATGGTAGAATATCCTGACAAATAATAAAACGTTTAGGACGGTGATGAGGAAAGTAAGTATTGACAAAACATGAGAAATATCAAAGGCCTCCTCAGACTGCATTAACTTCCATTAACTGCATCAGATTACTGCGGTTAAATGTCAGTAATGTCTACTTGGAATAAATGTCAGGAGGAAGTCAAGAAAATTTGCTAAGTTAAAGTGTTTGCAAAGTACAGACAATTTAGACAGTGGGCATTTGAGAACTAGCAGACGGCTTCAGAATACGGCTCTCTACCAGTTTTAGGATTAATATTACAGTAATATGAACACTTAAGTTAAACTACTCTGTCTGTAATTTTTATTACATTAAGAATGTAAAGAATTTCTTTCTTTTGTTAATTCTACCAAGTATTTTATTTTATACCACTTTTTGTTAACAGAAAAAGCATAGTTCAGTGGTTCTATGTGTTTGAAACGACAGATAGACAATACTATCAGTACTAACTTTCCTTTACTCCTTTTCAATTTGTTTGTTGTATTATTTATGTTTATTATTTTTACTGTATACAATTGATTTTTACTTCAACTAATAATTTTTCTGATAGGTTTCAATCCACACTACTACTCTATTAGAGTTAGTGTAGGCAGTCAGGGGTTTTTCTGTTTTTCCAGAATTCCTCACACACATAAAGGATTAACGCTTGCTCCAAAAACAGGAAGGTAGAATTTAATTATTCTAGCTCTACAATAGTAAGCAAAGGTAATATTTTCTTTTATGCACACAAATGTTTGAAGTAAAAACATTGGTGTGCATTTTATATAATGAAAGTAATAAATTGATTGATTGGTTAATTAATTAATTAAAACTACTTAATTCTTAATTGATTAGTAAACTAAGAAGGAAACAATATTTAGTAAAACTATTATTTAAATCGCAAAATTCAACCATATTTTCGAATAGAACAACAGCCAATTTTTAGTGTATATCATTTAAAGATTCTGTCTTTCCCTCTTTGAATCGTTGTTATATCGGTGGCCCTTTAGCTCATTTATTCTTTATAACTTCATTAAGTATAAAAGGCTTTACTTTAGTTTTTAATAAGCTACAATCAGTTAACATCTTTATTCTAATTGAACTGCGACTTACAAAATGTTTAATGAGCCGAGAAACAATAACATTGACACTTACCATTTTTAAGTATCGCTATAAATTACAACATCTAATGTCGTTTATAAACGTGGAGACCTTATTCGGATCTTCCTCGGAGTGTTAGTCATGCCAGCCGATTTAGTTGATCTACGCTTGATTAAAACTCCGAAAACGTCTCTTCGTAATGCTGTTGTCTCTCTTTCTCATGTAGCATATATGCTGGTCCTTGTATCATACACAAAGTACTGATAATTATTCAAATCATGCTGCATTAAAACGGTCCGTTTTCTTAGTTGTTTTTAATTTGCTAAATGTTTCTGTCTATCTCAACGTAGCTTCAATTCACGTACTTTCATAAAGTGTTCAACCACATTTATTATGTATTGATTTCTCTAATATACCATTGATTCTGTAATTCTCAACACAGATTATTTAGATAGTATTTTAGAGAAATCAATACATCCTGAATGTGCACGCTGCACTTATATTTGTCCTGTATCCAATGCTTAATACTTTCGTCTGGCGTTTTACTTCCGTTTACATCCATCCTATTTGCAAATTTTTGCTTGTCTTTATTTTCCGTTGTTTTCGCATGTCTATTTCCTGGCATTGATTCATTACTTTACATAATTATGGTTCATATTGGACTGAATGTTTTCAAGATCTGTTAATCAATTAAATAAGTTACTGAAATGTCAGCAGACCCCATTGCCACATAAATATTTAGCTCTCTTTACGCTTTTGACAGAAAACTTAAATGATCATCTCAAACACCCTAAATATTATAGTTAAGTACGTTTTTCTTTACAATCGTAGTTATATATTATATTGTCGATAGAAAGGGAGATGTGAATAATCTTTTTTCGTGCGAAACGCATGATTTTGCGTTGTGATACAACAGTAAAACAGAAAGAGGACACTTCCAAGAACAGATTAAAAAATTAACGGCTAAGTGTACTGTACATTTTTGTCAAATAAAGTTAAATTGGAAGTAAGTAAACTGTTCTAATTCTTATTGGCGTTGTAAGTGTTATATTGACCTAACTGCTAATTACTAGAAAGGGTGAGATGGAATTTTCTAAGAAAGTCAAGACCATTAGTTAATTGTTCAAATTATTTGTTATAAAACTACATCCAACACACTAATTGACTTACTTTATATTGCTATTGACTTCCCAACTTTCGTCTTACGACTCTGTTAATAGATAATCAATTAGATTGTTCCTTGTCATACATCGAAACAATAAAAACTATATTAAATAACAAGATGTGGCTTGGGTTTAGGTTTGTTCGGGGAAAAACGCATGTTGCTCGGGGAAATGAGTTTCAATAAAATCAGTGTTTTACATTATTTTCTGTATTGTCTAGTTGTGTTTATTACAATATTTAGTAAGTACTTCTTCATGATTATCAATTTTCGGACATCGTAATTCATCATGTTGCTGCAATTACGAATTCGAGAGCGTTATTCTACCCGTTTCTCGACTACTCCAGGGGTGCAGCCCGCATCATTCAAGACTGTTACAGACGCGACGTCTGTCTCAAGGTCGTGTGCTGACGTAGTTTCTAGACTGTTCAAGCTCCTGTAACTATGTAAACTATCGCGGCATGCCGCCTGTCGAATTATTATGGAAACTCTGTATTATATATATATATATATAAACGTATCTTCCCATCAGTTCACCATCATGTTACAGGAGGCATCAATTCTTGAATTTTTTCGACCCCACTATATAAAAAGTACTAATTATCAGAGGCATTTTATTTTACCACCATCAGATTCAGTGATAAAAACCGCATAAGAAAAGTACCACATTTTTTGTTTATACATTCATAACAATAACCTCCAATTCTAACACAACAGTTTTCTTCAGTTATACACATCAATTGCGCAACAGAAGTTTCTAAACCTTTAACAGGTCGCTCCAATTGTTACTCTGTATTCAGGTGTAAGAATTGATGAGTCAATGATGTAGAATTGGGCTGTATAATTATTTTATACACTTTGGTCCCCCCACCACTGACTTATTCGTTCATTATTTTCAAGGACTTTCTCAGAAGCCACCTGCAGTAAACATCCTGTGTTTTGGCTATCGTACTATAAACGGTATTTCTTATCACACGATGTCTGTCTTTCTCTCTCACTCACTCTCTCTGCCTAAATGTAAACCAGAAAGTCTCAACAGCTTCATAAGTAACACGTTATACGACACATTATATGCAGAATTTTATACAACCTCAGTTATGTTTAACTATTCCAGTGTAACAGTGTCGTAGTTAACATTAATTCGCCATATTCCCAACAGATCCCAGTTCCATTGAATTTTTGCAAAATAAGCACATTCGTTATCACAATTAGCAGTGCGATCGCGGTCATTCAACGATGTTATATACACACGAGAATAATTCTGACAGATGGATGGCAGTGTACAAAATAAGTTTGTCGCACGTAAATTGCATTGCGCAAGGGCACTTGGTCACAAAAATCGAAATTACCGTTTGATACAGTTAGGACTATAGTTTTTACCCACACTTATGTGCAGGGCCCGGGCTTAGGTTAATGGCGCCCTGGGCAAGACTTAACTCAGACGCCCCCCACCCACCACCACCCACACCAGATTTTAAGGAGAAAATAAAATCATCCAATTTTAATGACTAAAAATGTTTTATTTAATTCTATTAAATACATATTATTTCAATACCCCAAAACAACTAACTGTCATATACCTTCAAAATATTTAAGAAATACAAAACTTTTAAATTAGGTTACAGATTTTTTCCTAGCATTCAGTTTAGCAAATCTATTTCATTTAATTAATTATGTAAAATTACAATAGTTGAAAAAAAACACAAAATACTAGTAACACATCTTCAAGATTTTTTAGAAGCAAAAAAATGTTAAATGATTGTTTTTTCCTAGCTTTCAGCTTAGCAAATCTATCAATGATTTCTGTAAAATTTGTTTTCAAGGTGATGTCTCTCTCACAGCACATTAATACTAGAGTTGAGCTTTCTGTCTGAAAGGGTAGACCTTTTCGATTTCTTCACTCTTGTCAGTACAGAAAATCCTCTTTCAGCAGTACAGTTCGTGATTGGTAAGGTGAGGAAGATCCTTAAGGCTATTTCCAAGTTAGGAAATGTGATGGTACCCAAGTTGTTCTGTTTAAGGCGTGTAAACATAAACATTTGTGGTATCCGTTGTATCTGTTCCAAATCAATATAAGCTTTAAAGTGGCAACATTCATTTGGGAAATCTACATTAATGTCATCATCATAAAACTGAGTCAACTTTGTAGCTGCTTTTATTATCGCTTCATTTGAAGTTTGTGATAACAGAAGTGTCAATGTTTCAAATCGATCCACCAAAGCATCATACGATTCTCTCTTCTTGCTAAGTTTACTAGTAGGGAATCAATTATTGTATTGTACACGTTAACCTTAAATGCAGTCCTTTCATCAAGATCGCTTTCAACCCACGGGTTTCATCTGCAAATATTTTCCGTCTTCTATTCCTGTTGTAGGTGGGTGTTTTGCAATCTAAAATGTCTATAGCAGTTTTTTCATACGTGTTAAACTCTTCCCTTTTATCTTTTATAAACGTTTCCAAGGTTCGTAGCTGTTTGGAACCTGCTAAAAGATCAAGCGTGTGTTTTTGCAAGTTATTGTTACATTTATCAACACGTTCTAAAATATCATTCCAAAAAAGTGATAAGAAAATGATTTGGAAATTTTGGAATTTTAATTCAATGCCTTGAGCTTCCAACCTCACAGCAGGTTTAACACCTGGGTTTTCAGATATTTCTTGAAGGCAACTTTGTATTTCTTTATAGCCTTTCACTAGAGCTTTTACTACTTCCGCCCTTGCAGACCAACGGTTATCCGACAAAGATTTGACCACTGGAGTTTTGTTTTTCTCAAGATGCGTTTTCAAAAGCTCCCATCTGTATGTAGATGCCGAGAGAAAGTTGTAAAGTTCTTGTACAAAAGGAAAAATATGAATACTTCTGTACAACACTTGGCAGCTGTAGAACCTACAAGGTTAAGCG
Organism: Magicicada septendecula; assembly: GCA_034769895.1. Taxonomy (NCBI): domain Eukaryota; kingdom Metazoa; phylum Arthropoda; class Insecta; order Hemiptera; family Cicadidae; genus Magicicada; species Magicicada septendecula. The sequence goes on along the minus strand of CM068369.1, from coordinate 398,096,105 downwards.
AGTGTGCAGCACATGGCACATAGTCTGCAAATTTATTGTCCCCCTTAATCCTGGCTTGAAGTCCTTTGTAGGGGCCTGCAATATTAGATGCGTTGTCGTAGCTTTGCCCCCATGCAGTTTTTAATTACTAAGCCCAATTCTGTCAGACATTTCAATAAAGCTTCTTCTAGTTGTTCAGATGAATGACGAACACGTGGTAGGGGCTTAAATAAACGTTCTTTAGGTTCTGCTTCCATCAAAGATACGTATCGAAGCACTATTGCTAATTGATCCGTGTGAGAGCAGTCTGGAGTCGAATCGACAATGAGAGAGTAGTACTTGGCATTCTTTACTTTTTGTGAAATTGTTTCTAGAACACAACTTGCCATAATGTGAATAAATTCGTCACGGGAATGGGCTGATAAGTAAGACACATGACCTGAACCTTTATTAGCATATTTTGAAAGATGCTGTGAAAGGAAAGGATCATATTCACTAATCAATTCCAAACATCCCAGATAAAGGCCATTTGAGGTAGACTCAATACGTTCATTGTCTCCCTGAAAAGGCAAGCCTCGTGATGAAAGAAATCTTACAACAGAAACTATTCTTGATAACACATTTTGCCAGTATGTTACTTCTTCTACATACTGATTTGATAGAAAAGTTTTTATTTTGATGGATTTTTTCGCCTTGTTATGTAAGTAACAATATTATATCTGTGATTAGGCGACTGCTCATGTTGTTTGATCAACTCGCTGCCATGTTTTCAATCGTTAAACCCAGAAGAAAATTGTGTTTTGTTAATATTTTGTTGAAATAAGCAACAAGGAACACAAAATAGCTTTCCTGTAGACTGGGAGTACAGCAGCCACTTTCTTACGAAGGTTTCCCCGTTTAGGAGCGTGCCTTTAAACAAATTAGTTGATAAAGTGCGCTTTACTTCATTTTTGTAAATGCGCTCAGACCCTCAAAAAGCCGTATTTAAGTCTTGTTCGGGAGTATTTTCTAAAATATGCTCAACAACATCAGATAAATCCACTTTCCAAGTAGCAGGATCTTGTAGAATAAATGTTTTAGGTAGTTGGCCTAGCGTTTGGGAGCTGCTTTTAGATAAATCTGGCTGTTGTTCATTCAAGATATCAGTTACTGGTCTAATAGGCTCGATATTAACATCTGCATCTGCGGTATTATTCAACAAAGGTGTAATTGATTTATTTGAGCCTACAGCATCATGGTCGCTTAGGTCTTCCTCGTCGTAACTTGAATGATCGGTTAGGTCTACTTGTTTTTTATTGGTGGATATGGATGGTTCGTCTTCATCTAAAAAGTCAGTGTCTGTGGCTGTACTTGTACTCGGCTGAGTTGTAGGGGTGAAAAATAACGCAATTTTGGGAACCTTTTTTAAAAAATGTGCCTCCTCGTTTTGTCTTTTGAAAACACGTTTCCTGTTCTCAGCACCACTTAGTTTTTTACTCATTTCGTGTTTTATCGAGACCAAAATATCTCAGCACCAACTATTAAACACTAAAATACAAACAAAAAACACAACACAAACGAAGATTGGTCGAGTTTACACTGTAGTACTGGAGTTAATAACACAAGTCATTAACAAAGAAAACTGTCAAATCTGCTAATAGCAATATAGTGTGTCGTGTATGAACGGATATTAATTTTTACTGGCAAATAAAAAAATACGACTATACGGTACGTAAACAAAAACATACACAAATACTAAGTACAATCCAGTTCATCGAACACGATCACATCTGTTGGCATCAGGGCCGGCCCCAGCGCTTCTGCCGCCCTGTGCAGTATTTATGAGTGCTGTCCCCTCCCTATTTTAATTCTGAACACATTCACGCACACTAGACCTACTCTAAAGATACGGATATTGCCTTCAAATGACGACTAGGAATGTTTGCATTGTTGTGTTTATCAAATAACTAGAACTTTTCCGCATTTGCGGAAGCGGCGAAAGCATGCGGCTATATAGCTTTATCTGAAATGGAAGGTGATTTTCTTTGTCTCCAACGCCAGACGTATCAGCCTAGACGAAAAGATAAATTCGTCGGTGTGATTTATAAAGATTACACTAGGGAAACAACAAACTATAATGAAGATAAACGTTTGAGAGTTTTTATCTGTGATGAAATAACTGACATTATAGTTATATAATTATAACTATAACTATAATTATAACTACTCTTAGTAACTTTCACTACCAATAGAACACATTTTTTTGCACAACGAAGTGAACGCGATAACATTGAAAGCGTATACTGACAGGAAACATGAAAGAGGAAACGACTATATTAATTTTTTTTTATCGTAGTGTAAACAAGTTTGTTGTCAGTAAGAGTTGCAATTTACTGATATTGAGTAACGATATGAGGCGACATCCGCCGCTGATCCTTTATCAAAAGGCTATACGTCAAACATATAAGCAAAAGGCTATAATGCAAACATCACACACACACACACACACACACACACACACACACACACACACATACACACACACAGAGGAAACTATGCGTAATATAATATTATTCATTACATATTCCTTGGCGCGTGCCGGCGTGCATTCGAACGTTTTTCCCTTCATTCCTAGAATTTTAACAATAACACTCAACTGTCTACTGTGTTAGTCTTAACGCGTATTGTTTTTCGTTCATTGGCGCCCCCTTGGAACAGGCGCCCTGGGCATTTGCCCAGTCAGCCCATTTAAAGCCCGGGGTCTGCTTGTGTGGTGAGTATACAACCACAAAGTTTTGCGCTGACAAGGTCGTTGTCTCCCCGTACTGCTACAAAACTGAAAGCGTTATTACGCGTTAAATCTGTGCTCCATAATCCCGTAGTAGTACGGAACGGTCAGTCGCGGTCCGGATTTTTTAGATCCTGTGTGGGGTACATACCCAATCGATCAAGTCATTATGGACCGCCGTTAAACGTCGCAACAGGCATGAATGCGGAAAACTAACCAAACTCAGCTTTATTCATACCTCTTTTATATAACATATAGAGATATCGCTACAAATATAATAATTATTTATTTTCCAAAAAATGTGGACAGAGTGGTGCATGCTAACCGCCTAAATAGTTATTAAATGTGTGTTAGAAGAGTGTTAGGTTTTAGTATAAATGGTTAGCTTTATACATACTAATTTTGTGCTGTGTATAATCTACAGATGTTAATTGAACTGAAGCTAACTCACTTAAAATACGTTGCAAGAACTCGCTTATCCGGGTCAATTGGGGCCAATGTGGATGATATAAAATACTGATATGAGAATTACAAAAATAGGGAAGGCCCAAATAAATGAGAAAGCACTATGCTGTACATTATTTGCATACATCACAAAAAAAGATACACTCAAAAATGAATTTTAAAATACCTGTATGTATCATCAGTGGCGTAGCTAGGCTTTATGGCGCCTGGGGCAAGGAGATCGTCGGCCGCCTCTCCTTTACAATTAAAAGGGGACAAAAGAGCAAAAATGACCGCCAATCCAGTGAACAAAGTACAGTACTTAATAAATAAATACAAATGTGTAGATTTTTGTAAGAAAACACGTCCAGCAAACGTCTTAAGAAAATTTGTTAAGTCAAAATTAAGAAATTACGTATTATAATATTACTGGTAGATAGTTTGTATACATTTATTAGTAACAAATGTAGACTATAAAATTTAGTAAAATAAAAAATGTTTAACATAAAAATGTTCTAATAAACATGCAAATTCATTGGAGGTCTAAAGCGCATCGTCAAAACAATATCCCAAAGCAACATAAAGTTAAACAAAAAACTACACTAAAAATAATAAACTTAATAAATTACAATTACATGTAGCCATAATTAATGCTGCCTACATAGACTTATACCAAGCAACATCGGCGCTCATATTACAGGCCTACTTAGTACTTAAATAGACTATTATAACGCGATCGAACACATTTGTTATAAATTATAAAGTACTCAAGTAAATATTATAAAAAGTAATATAATGTAGTAAACAAAAAGAAACTTATGTGAACTGTACAAACGTTACATATTGTGTCGCATTATATATAGGTTGCGATGTTCTGGACGCGCGTTTAATTGATGTTCTGTACAAATTATGTCGTGTGACTTCTAAACTAAATGAAGTATGGTAAAAATGTATACAACTCCTCTCTGTCTGTGTACCTCTGTCTCACTTTCTTGCTCTCTCTCTCTCTCTCTCTCTCTCTCTCTCTCTCTCTCTCTCTCTCTCCTTATTTGTTCTATTTCTTTCCCTTATTTTTATTAAAGAATGAGCCAAGGAGGTTATCTACATTTACACCTGCCGGACACCTCTAAAGGTTGCCTCTGTAAGAAACAATAAAATTTCTCAAGTGTTTATGAAATATGAAGGACACTGGAACACGGTAAACGCATAGTAATGTTTATTTGGCTGAGACAAGATAAACGCTAAACGTGATTACATTTCTGGCGGGAATGAATCTTTCCTACGGACTGAGGCGGGAATGGATAATGCATTTTGCAAACTGGCGTTACGTCACACACGTCTGTCTTTTCTACAAACATTGTGCGCGGTTTAATCTGAGTTGTGGTATCGCGAACTCAGAAATGGTTAATATACGTCAGCCACTGCTATGTACAGTGATATGTGTTGTGTCTATTCAGCATTAACACCACAGGTCTCCAGCACAGACACAAGATTTCTCATTCCCGTCAACACGAGTACCTACTCAAGGTCAAATAACATTCTTAATGTTTTAATGACACAGAAGTGTACGTTTACAAAACATACTGTTTTGGCTGACACATATATACACATCTACGTCTGAACTCGCAACCTCTTATTTATCAGCTGTCTGTTTTTACGTTTCCACCAAACGTGTTCCAGAAAATCGTATTAAAATAATATGAATATTTTATAGTAAAAACATAATAAAAATAAAAATAATAATAATAACAATTTGTAAGCTTAAGCATTCATAACGTAAAAGAGTTTTTCAACGTTCCTTTCTCCCCCTCCTCCTAAGACACTCTCTCTCTCTCTCTCTCTCTCTCTCTCTCTCTCTCTCTCTCTCTCTCTCTCTCTCTCTCTCTCTCTCTCTCTCTCTCTCTCTCTCTCTCTCTCTCTCTCTCTCTCTCACACACACACACACACACAAATAAAATATGTATTAGACATTATTGTCTGATGTCCAATGTCCAATCACCTATCGCAGTGGTCTCAAGGCCCCTTTCAGTTCCGAGTCTATACTCTCTGCTGCTACTTCTTCGACTGCCTGGTATTCTTCCTTCCTTGTGTTTCTACTCTAACATGTGTTTTTGGAATGTCTGCTCATTTGTTGTAACGTTACATGTCCGGAGTAGGTTAGCAGTTTATTATCTGATCTGTCTACAGTCGTTACTTTGTCTTATATTTCTTTATTATCTAACACTACATCGTTGTTGGCCTTTTCATTCTGCGGATAAATGAAATTCTTCTTCGCTTGCATCTGGAAGTACAATGTCATCAGCATATTTAGATTACAAACCTTCTTACTTAACATGACACTTAACCTATTACAGAATATGACATACATATTGGTTCGTAATGAAAACGAAAAGTTTCAACTTCGTTACTCACAATCCTGGCAGCTTTCTGGCTAATAATCCTTACACACTACACGGCCGAGATTATCGAACATGAAGGAGCAGACTACGTAAAATGACTCTTGGGTACCAGGATCTGATGGCGATCGTACAGTACGCAAATCTGGAAAACTGGACAGGTTTTTAACCATGACCTGCAATCCGAAATGGACAGGTATAACTTCTTAAATTGGTGAAAATGAAAAATCTGCCGATCTTCGTGATAGGTTTCTGGAGTGTTTGTTGTAAACTCAACTAGTGATAAAAATGATTTACTAAAAAATCACTCATTGTGAGCAGTTGTTATCCTACACATATTTATTACTGAATCCCTGAAACGTGATTAATACACTAGGCCTACCTCATGCTTATCCTAAATTTTGTGCGGAGAAATACCTGACCCAGTCAGTTTTCCAAGGATTCATAAAATTGTTATCTCGAATGATACATGGATCGTGTAGAGCTCGTAATCCTAATGTTCCTTGCATGATTGATGGAATATGTACACATAATAACCGAGCAACTTTTTACGTCAAACTATTGAAAATAACAATGGTTTTCCAAAGTACCGGAGACGAGATGACGGAATTGTTGAACTAAAAGGAATATATCATTTGATAATCGTGATTCGTTCTCTACAATCGCTTCCTAATTCTACAGTACAATGCTCACATCAATATTGAAAACCGATAAATACATGTATAAATAGGCTTACCATACGTACCGGTTTGACCGGGATTGCCCCGGTTTGACGACCTGATCCCGGGGTCCCGGCCAGTTTGTCAATTGTCCCGGTTTGAAAAGTTATTCCATATAAAAAATATTGAATTACCGCATAATAAATGGAACGGTCCGCTGGCCTCAGTGTTGCCAATTTGACTTTTTTGTGGCAACATGTAGATGTAGCTTAGTAATTTGTCATCATCATGGCCGTAACTTAACAGTTAAAGACTTCCACAAATTCGGTTGGCAACCATGACTGGCATCGTTTGAATTCTAACGAACATTTTGTTGGTTGTATTTAGTGTTAGCTTGATGCCGTGATTACCATAACGTGATAGCGCTCACTGCTAGATTGTGTCTAAAGTCTGATATAAATAGTTCCAAGAGTGTGTCATTTCAAGAACATCAAGATGCTGAAAAGGAACAGCACATTTACTGATGCTTTAAAGCAAGATTATCCATTTTTGAAAAAAGTGCGTGGTTATGAGGACAGAGTAAAGTGTGAACATTGTTTGTCTGAATTTTCAGTTTCTCACGGCGGGCGTTCAGACATAAAAGAACATTTGAAAAGTACAAAGGATAAAGCTAGTTTAACTCCAATTGCTGGTTGCTCAACAATTTCGTCATTTTTTAAAAGTGCCGATCCCGTCGACAAAGATCTTTTAATTGCTGCTAAGGAAGCTACTTTTGCTTTCCACACTACTGCTCACGATTTAAGTTTCAAAACTGCAGATTGTTCTTCAAAATAAATATCTAAGTTCTTTGAACCTAAGTTTGGTCTCGCCCGAACGAAATGTGAGGCTATCATTATAAACATGATTGCACCAATGGCAGTTAAAGAACTCAACGACGATTTGAGTATATCAAATTTTGTGACACTAACAATCGATGTTTCTAACAGAAAAGCAATTAGGATTGTCCCCTATATTGTGCAGTACTTTGTGCCAGAACAAGGAGTGAAAGTTAAGCTTCTAGAATTTCAGTCAGTTCCTGGTGAAACTTCCGAGATATTGGCAAATTATTTAGTGTCAGTTATAAAGAAAAATGACTTAGTACAGAAAATCGTTGGATTTTGTGGTGATAATTGCAACACAAATTTTGGAGGCGTAAAACGCAAAGAAGTTAATAATGTTTATGTTCGACTGAAGAAAGAATTGGCAAGAAATATTGTGGGTATTGGTTGTGGTGCTCATATAGTCCACAACTGCCTGCAAACTGCAGTAGATGTGCTACCTATTGAAGTAGAAGCTCTTGTAGTAAAAATATACAAATATTTCTACATTTATACTGTGCGAGTGACTGAATTAAAAGAGTTCTGCTACTTTTTACACATTGAGTACAAAAACGTCCTACAACATGGTACCACCCGGTTCCTTTCCCTGCTTCCAGCTATTGAGAGATAATTCTCATGTATGAAGGACTTAAGTCTTACTTTTTATCCCAAGAACAGTGCCCGAAAATTATAAAAGAGTTCTTTGAGAGTGATAGTGGAGAAATGTATTTGTGGTTTGTTCTTGGACAGCTTTAATAAAACAATCTTGGCTATGGAGAAAACTGCAGCTAGTGCAACCGATATTGTGATTGAACTGGAAAATCTGAAACACAATCTTCAAGAAAAGCGCGACAATAAATTTGTACAACAAGAAGCTAAGAAACTATTGAAGAAACTTGAGGATGAGGATTGTGGTATCAATTCTATTAATATAATAAGAGAGTTTACAGATTTTTATGACCGATGTTTCTCCTATATTGAGCTGTGGGAAAATAGTTTTGGTGGAGGAGAATCATTTACGTGGATAAACAACAATGCCATTACATGGCCCGAAATTGAGATAGCTGGTGAAAAAATCAACGAAACACTTGGAAAACCAGCCATAATAATGGATGAACTGTTTGATGAAGTGGTGGTTGCCAAAGCATTTTGGTCTTCAAACTGTGACAACTGAAAAACCAATAACTTGAACTGTCAAGATAAATGGGTTCAACTGTTCCGGCATTTCAAGAATCGAAATATTTCTGTGGAAAATCTCAGCCGCGTTGTCGAGTACATTTTCTGCCTGCCAGGCTCTTCTGCTCCTGTTGAAAGGGCATTTTCAATTATGAATAATATATGGTCTGAAGAAAGAGGTAAAATGGCGGAATCCACAGTGAAAGGTCTAATGATTTGTAAATTAAACATTGAACTCAGCTGTGGTGAATTTTATGACAAAATTAAGAATGACAAACCGTTTCTAAAAAAGGTCCACACCAGTAACAACAAATATGAATGGTTTCAACCAGCTGATAACTAGGTTTTTGCGGTAAGAACGTAAGGTAGTTTTGTTCCTCATATAATAAAATATGTATCTATTTTGTAATTGTAATTCTCTGTGATTGTGAACGCGTGAACGCACTTTTAGTATTCTGTAATATGTACCCAAGTTGGCCTAATTGTGTAATTAAGGCGTAGAAAGCTTAAAGTTACGTAATAATTAAGACTTGATATTTTCAAAATTGCATGACAAATTATTTTACAAGTGTCCCGGTTTGAGAAGAAAAAATTATGGTAAGCCTATAGTATAAATAATGTGACTCAACGTGTATGCAATTCGTAAGATGCGTCAGTGACGATCATTAACTGGATATGTTGTAACTATAACATACGCGAATGTGCCATACTTTAGCTCTCATCAGATATTCTGTGCCTTCATTCAAAATAAATGCATGATCAGTCACATACAATTGTTCGCTTAGCTGTGCTTGAAGATGGATATTATAATGTGTATTACGGCAGGGGATGAGAATGCAATCCATGGACCTGCAATAAAACGCACAACACTGATGAAATCATGGTTTGATTTTAATCAATGCGATCCCTGTGCTTGTCAATTCCTGTATAGTGGCATTTCAGGACTTTACAGATTCACTGACAATAAGTGGATTCCAGGAAATAGAGATGGTTGCAAAATGATAGGGAGAATGTACGCTGTCGCATCAAACGATCATAACAGTTGTTACTACTTCATATTAAAGGAGGAACATCATTCGCATGTCCACGCATCTACAGCACTACATACGCAACTTATATCCATACAAAGGAGCGGCTCTTGCATGTGGGTTACTTGAAATTGACACAGATTGGCACAAATGTTGGGAGGAAATGCAGAGCACATACTGTACATGTCGTGTCAACTTCGAGAGTTGTTCTCATTAATGTGCTACTTCTACAAACCAACATCCCTGTTTCAAGTGTAAACGATTATCAAAACACTAATGTAGACGATACGCAGGCCCTTGAAGGAAATGCAGCATTGCAGGATATAGATTACATTTTAAGGATTAATGGTTTGGAGTGCAGGAGCATTGGCCTGCCAATACCAAATAATCCAATGCTTATTAACCCTGTATGCAATGTGAATGAAGAGGCCAGTCATGGTGCTAATATACATAGCAAATTAAATGAAAAACAGAAATTAGTTGTAAATAAAATTATGTGGGCCATAGCAGGCGAGACAATTGAGAAGCTGTTCTTCTTAGAAGCCGCAGCAGAATGTAGCATTTCCTACGTATTCGAAAATATTCAGAATATTGTTAGGGAACAGGCTCATTTAGCATAAGCAACAAAATGGACATGCAAATCTGCGCAATTCTTGGCTGCATGCAGGAGTTATACTCCATTAGTTATTTGGTCTTCTTGTTCCAGTGTTGCCTTCTTCAGTTTCCTCCATTAAGGCTATGTCAGGAAAAGCTACATTTCCACACGAAGAGTCAGTTATTCTAATTGATGAGATGTCAACGATCTCTGCAGTAGCAGTATGGATGATTTACTTCGAAACGTAATGAAGTGTATAGTTCGGTGTATACTTCGAGACATCCATTATAAAGTAAAGTTCAGACGGATGGAAAAGTGATACTTTTAGTGGAGACCTCAGACAGGTGTTAAGGTTAGTCCAAAAGGCGGGACAAACAAACAAAACTTTGACCTTTATAACCATACTCTATTTGACATAAAATATGTGTGCCAGTGCTAATGAACTACAATTTGTGGAGTGGAAACTTCGATTGGGGAACAGAACTTTTCCTGTGATGGAAACACAGCATGATGGAATTATATTTAATATTCCCAGCAAATTTATAATATGTAAGAAGTATTCAGTTGCTAACCATATATTTGGCAAAATTAATTGGATGGAAATAATGCAAATAATTTCAAATAATAAGTTTATAAATAAAATAAAATAGTATTTTTAGAAACTCAAACCCGATTTATTGAGTGTCCGTTAAACGACAACTGCAACCTGATCATCCAGAGCTGTGCTGTGTGTACTTTCAGGGGATTTTGACAGAGTAGGCCTACTGCAGTATAGACTCGATCTATGCCAAGATGGTGATACGGCATATACAAAGAACGTCGTATACACAGAAATACTTTTAAAGAACGACGCAACCACCTAGGCTACTTTTATCACCGACGACTAACAGCGCAAAACTGGTGGGAATAAAGTTTGTTTCTGAGTTTATTGAAATATTAAATAAAAGGAATTCTTAATAAATTTGTGTCTCATTTCATTGAAATAACTTTAAACATTCTCAATAAATTGGCGTTATTGCTCCACCAAACCACCAGTTAGTTACAAAATATTACGCTCTTCATCTGAAAATCGCATATAACTTGAAGAATATAAACTAAAATGTACATTTCCGGCAAGCTACTGTCGTTGTACCACTGAGTTTTCAATCATGAGAATATTTTTCTGTATTAGCGTTGTAATAATTAAACAACGGGGACAAAAACACAATTGTTATTATATTATTCAAAACTGTACAGACTTCATTATACGCAAAACTATCTAAAAAATATAGTTGTCATTGACACTCTAACTAAATAATAATTTTAAATAATTGCACCCTTTCCACTAAAATACGTTCTTCTTTTGTACTTTACAATATAAGCTTTTGTTATATTTAAAGCAAGAAAAATAATAAATAAAAATATGCAAAACACAATGCGCTTATTAATCAGTAATGTTCAGAATATTTTAAAATATTTGCTCTTATTCGTTGGAAAAAATTTAAGAAAATTAAGCGTAATGGTTATACCACGCAAACTAAGCAAAGACCCGCACGACAATGAGAAAAAAATTCATGTAGACTGTCAGCAGTAAACAAGGTGCAAGTGTCTTTTTGCTATGAGTGAGTTTTGGCATGGTGTGTGTGTGTGTGTGTGTGTGTGTGTGTGTGTGTGTGTGCGCGCGCGTATGGCTATCGTACGATAATGTGCTGACGTTTTGTTTGTGTTCTTAGTGTAACTAGCGCGTGAGTGAAGTGGAAGACGATACACAGCAGTGCCTACTGACCTTGAATCTTATGACACTCTCACAATACAATACACTGAACACTGGAACGTGACGAGACCACTTCATGTTTTTTTTTTTAAACACAAGCTTATTATAGTTCTTGGTTGCCAAAACAAACGAGGAATAAAAATTTCTTATCGGGCAGGTTTTAAAGTATGAAGAGACCACAGATACAACGCAGCATAGAGATAAATTTACCTCAACAATATCTATACATTTTCTTGGGAAATCGAAAAAAGACTGATGTTGAAACGGAGACAGTGCTAAGCGTTGATTATGGTGTGCCAATGCTAACAAACAAATGCACATACCAATTCCATAAACATTAATGTAATTTTACAGTGTCTGCTGATATAAACTTGGCGTCTTTATTCAACGAGCCGCCACTTCTTTAATCAAATGCGGCCGGCACTTTGATTTCGAGTTGCCAGTTCGCATAAATAAGAGCAACGGCTCTCAGTGATAGTACAGAGATAAATGGTAAAAGGGGATCAATACCACTTACTACTCTCCCGTTAAAAGGATGACAGGCATCAAAGCAACTATTATCTTTCGTAATTCACAGTACGTAAAATCACGCGTAAGCATCACAACTTGTACTCTGCTTTACGTTGACTGTATTAGGAATTTCTTACAGTTAGCAATAGAAATTATACAAAAAATCAAACTACGTATTTCATGGGTAGCGTGCTCTAAGCGCCGATCTTATCTATGCTTCATTAGACACCTGGCTGCATATCTGACTATCCGCTGTTTGCTAACTCTGTAGTAGTAATATAATTCGCTAGCGGTCCTATAAACATTTGTACAAGTCATACCACTAAGACATTATCATAGCACTTGTAAGCGACCAGAACTACCAGAACGGAATACATTTATTAATAATACTTTGTAAGTAACTCGGTGAGTTTCCTGCAGGTCTTCCATATAATATCTTCAAATAAATACACTACAAGTAGGTTTATTTTTACCTGACCCACGTTTAACAGAAATTATTCTGTATCTTCAGAGGTTTGTTTGAATTGCAATTGAATGTTTCGCTTACAATTGAACATTCAATTACAATTCAAACAAACCTCTGAAGAAACAGAATAATTTCTGTGAAACTTGCGTCAGGTGAAAATAAACTTGCTGTGTATTTATTTGAAGATATTACATTTATTATTAAGTTAGTTAAATTCCAATATGAGACAATTCTTATATTATCATACAAATTTAAAAAACCTAACTACTCTGCTATTTTACTAACAAGTTATTAGTAACATAACCGTAGATCAGACAATCATAAAATAAACATTAAAAGTTCTGAACTACTAGTTAGTATTTTAGTTAAATTTGTAACCATAATAGATAAATAACAAATAGTTTAGTCGTAGCTTTTCATTGTGTGTATATTTCCATAGATCTCTGTATTTAACCATATTCATAAATATAATATATAACTGATAACAAAATATAGTTTTTGTTAACATAGTTTACAAACTTCTTGAAAGCGCTTCAAAATTTGAAATGAATGTTGAGACATATTAATTCTGTCAAATTACTACACATACAAAATTCAGAGGATATGGATACAGATTTTGTATTTTCACTAAAATATCTCACTACTTTACCCCCAAATAAACATTACAGCTCAGCTTTCTGTCTCACAATCGTATTTTCATTTTCTTAATTACAGCTGTATTTAATCAACTTTGTTCGTCCCAACCGAATGAGCAATCATGATTTAATAAAGACGATTATTCGCTAAAGATGCACGTGCAAAGGCACTATTACATGCATAATAAAAAATTTCAAAGTGAAAGTTGTAGGCTTCTGAAAAATGTAGAAGACAATATTCATCAGGTCCCTTTAAAAAACAGCAGTAGACCTGAAATACTTAATTACTTTTAAGACTTCTTGGATATAAGTTATTTTATTTCTCATTGACAGGTGCACGCTCTCTCTCTCTCTCTCTCTCTCTCACACACACACACACACACACACACACACACACACACACTCTTGTAATTTATGAATGAAACTGTGATTTCTGTAGTTAAGTGTGATGTATAATTGTTAAATAATATTAAAAATACTAAATACAAATAATAATAAAACCTTAATTTAGAGAAAGAGAGAGAGAGTGTGACTGGGGGAGTGTGAGAGAGCGTGTTGTGGAGATTACGAAATCTGTGCGGGTGTGTGTAAGTGTACTCGTATATGTATTTGTGTGTCTGTCTGTGTGAGTGCGCGCGAGCCTGTGTATCTTGCTGTGTGTGTGTGTGAGAGAGAGAGAGAGATTTATGTATGTGTTTTAGACTGCGTGAGACAGCGAGTGAGAGGGAGTGGTAGATAGTAAAGGAGAGAGTGAGTGAGAGAGCATGCGAGTGAGAGGGGGAAGAGTGTAAATGTCGACGTCTACATAATTTTACAATACAAAATACTATTCTCTATAGACCACATAGTCATTAAATATTATTTTACAACAATATAAATAACAAATAATAACCACTGTTACATGACTGATTGACTTAACACAATTTTGTGTTTTTAATATTTGTAATTCTGTTATAATTCTCTAATTTATGGACAAATGTGTTCAGTTCCAGTACAGTAATAATAACTTTCAGAATTTTTGGGGGGGGATTTTTTCAAGAATAACATTTTAAATCCAACATTGATGGAAATTTTTACCATGTTTGTGCAACAAACTAAGCTATTAGTAAAAAACTAAAGCAATTGCATATCTTTATGATTGTTTTAACGAACTGGCGGCATAAATGTCTCTACCAGTACAAATAGTAGTAAATTTTGTTTTGGAATTTGGAAAACTGACCCTGGCAGCCTGCAGCAACATCCTGTCAATGAGTCAGAGCGTACGTGAATAATAAATCGTGAATGTAAAAATGTGTGTGTGTGCTAAGCTTGTAGACCGGCGGGCACTTTTCAATTGGGGTGGGGGTGCTGAGACTTTGGGGGGGGTTGCGCATTAGGCCTTTGGGGGGATGGGAACCCCTGGCTACCTGTACCAATTCCAGTATACATCTGATGAATACTCCTACAATTATTTATAAACATAATTAAGGGGTTATTATACAATCAATAATTAAAACTGTAATATTGTATTAATTAGGTTTTTGGAATATTATAATTATGCTTATCTTTTTAAGTAAAACTGTATGTAAGAAATGTAATTATTTTGCTGATGTAAAACAAACTGTTTCCCCCCCCCATACGGACAGACACGCGCACACACACACTATTAGTTGATCTGGTTGTCTTTGAAATTTTGTCTTACACATACCTGTTGTATAAAATTTGCTTTGTTTGATTTCATTAGGCTCTCAGATTCAAACAGGTTAATTTAATTTGCCTGATTCTGTATAAAAAATGGTACTGTATTAATTAGTCGGTAGACTAGTATTTAATACATAATAAATGCATAATTAACCACAACTTTTACAAATGATTTTTACTAACAACACATAGGTTACTGTTCTGAGAATGAGAATACAGCGGTTTTCTGAAAGGTTTTAGAAAATACAGTAAAACCTCAACGACAGGGATTGAAAATCAAAACAATGCATATGGAAAAATAACAGTTCTATAAACCCAATAAATTTAAAGAATAATTTAATAACATATACTGTAGGCCTATGTTCTTGCTGTCTGGATTATTTTAGACTGTCAAAAAATGTTAATTACAAATTGGTTAAAACAACAGAACCGGTAGCTAATTTGTTTGGGTTAAAGTATCATGCTCATTTGAAAGTAGTTTTCATGTTTAATTTAAAGGGTTCCTATAGCAGGTAGCCGTCGAAAATAATTTGTCATAATAGGGTATTCTTTCTGCTGTGAACCAGTGCCACTCTGACCTTCAGCAACAGAAGTGGATCTAGGTGGCATTGGCTTATTGTTGTCACATTCCTAAAATATTCTGATCACTTAATGTCAAAGGAGTTGAAAGTCCCCTTTCACTTGACACTTTGAAGAAAGATGCTTGGTGTCAATCCTTGTTAAGAATGTGTCCCCTCCCATCCGTAGAAATTTGACCACCATATAAAGCTCTTTTTTTTATGGTCTGTTAAGGAGCTTTATAGGGGGTTTACTGTGTACATTTTCTTAAAAAAAATCTCTACAGGTCTTAACAGTTAAACCACAGTAAAACCATATGCAAAACACAAGATAGCATTAAATTATATGAAAATCAATATTCTTAGTTCTCTATGGATTTTAACTTATTTGTCTTAGGTGTATAGGTCAAACATCACATTACATAATAACGTCACATGACTGTTTTTTTTAAAGCTGAAATATCATCTTTATATTTTATTACATGTGATACATACACCTACCTGCCATCTGCTATGAATTTTCCCGTAGCTTATACAGAAAAGTACTGAGCTACAAAACATTAAAAAAAATATGGAAAACAGTTATATTGAAACAAGCCATCAGTTACTTACAGAAAAATACAGACAGGATCTAGTTCCTAATACAAACTGTTAAGTGTGTAAAATCTATTGAAAAAAATCCATCATTCTTTCTACATGTAATGTATTAGGTTTTATTTTTGTGGAAGTTGTTCTAAACTGAAAATGTGTTTTCATTTTCCTCTGCGTTTGTCTCTCCAACAGTGTACTGGCCTTCGCCTTCGTTATGGTATAGTTGATATATATTTTTGGAAAATTTTGTCTACCATTGTGCAATGAACTTACTTTTGAAGGTGAAGTGATTTTTGTAAGCAGCAGCTGGCTTTTAGTAGTAATCAGTTCACAGCGAGTGTTGTAGTGATTAAAAGTGCTAGTGTAATTTTAAGACATGTGTTTAGTTCTGATGGTGTTGTTCATGCCTTGTAAATTATTAATACAACTGTAAAGTTTGAGTGATACATTTTTTGAAAGACATTTAATAATAGTGTACTGTGTGGTGAATTATAACACCAAAAGTTAGTGAGATAATAGTGGAAGTGTACTATAACATGTGGCCAGTTGAGAACAAACAATAACACTCACCTTTCTTTATTTCATATTTCTAGACCACTTAATAAGCACAAGAAGTAACAGTAAGAACAGCCTCGTACGCGAAGTGTGTGTGTGTGTGTGTGTGTGTGTGTGTGTGTGTTAAAAAACAAGCAGATGTAAACTATCCGTAAAGAACCGGAGAGACAATATTAATGTATTATTATTATTATGACCATTATTATTATGATATATATGTAGGCTAGACATTACAGTATCTGTTTATTCAGGTGCAGTCATGTAGTGCGATTCTGTCAGCTTGAGACTAAACTATAACGATTAGTCACTCTTATTTGAATAGCAGTATGATACAATATGTGGATATTGCAAAATGCTTATTACATCATTGTGTATGGGTGGTCATAATTATTGTTTGTGAAAGGGGGAAGGAACTATAATTTTTGACAAGACCTCTTATAAACTTTTATTGAAAGCAATTATAATTGCGGTTGCAATGAAACACCAGATTTGACGTCATATGGTACGCAAAAACAAAACTCTAGAAATGCGACATAGCACTGAAACGAGACTAGGAAAAAATTCGGAAGATTTACACCAAATTACGTATTTTCTGGAACATTAGAAAAAATCGGAAGGTCTTCAGAAATTTCGGAAGACCTGGCAACACTGCGCACTAGACACTAGATGCCGGCTCATTGAGGCAGCAAAACAACTGACAAGTATGTAAACAAGCTGGTGAGTCATCAACAAGTCGGTGCCTGAGCCGCGGTCAGACCAGCCGGGGGTCGGACTAGAGAGGTTTTACTGTACCTGTATAATTTGTTATAAAAAATAAATTGAATCTAAAAGTATTAACAGTGTTACTTTACACTGTGATTTTATTAAGCTTTTATTGTTTAAAAGAAAATAAGAGAATTTATAGGCCTATCTCTCTTTGGGAATACTAATTTAAACTTTCACTAGGAGTAAAAAAACCTGACATAGATATAAAGAGGTTTCTGTTTTTGTTAAAGGGTGGTTTTATGTATGTTTGTTCAAAACACTTTATAATCATTATAATAATAAATAATAATGAACAGATTTAGTTAATTAAGAATGTGAGTTAAATTATTTTAACGTCACCTCGCCTTTACCTAACCTATTCTCAACGAGTTTGTCAACGGCCCTGGAAATTCTGATACGGGGAAGTTAGATGTATTTAAATTGTTTTCTCGGGTACAGTGTTGAGGTTTCCACATTCCGCCTGTCAAAATGTGGTGGTCACCCAAGGGCATTTAGTTTTTCAGAATCTTCTGATAAGGTAAATGAGTAAAGTATCGGGGTATATTCTTCTTCTCTTTAATTATTTTTATTTATTATTCATCCCCAATTATTTGTACTATTACAAACATGTAAAAAGCATAGATTTTAATTTGAATTGCAACATTGGCATAAAAACATCGATGTTTGAAATCTTAAAACATCGATGTTTTCATACCGATGTTTTTTTAACATCGATGTACTCTTCACGATGTTAACATCGAAGGTTTTCTGGTGATGCTCATCCCTAGTGTGTAGTGGTGTGCCCATCACTCCTCCTTCGCACCGCTCCTGTAGGAGAAGGAACTGGCGGGAGCGTTGGTGGGGGAGCTCGTGAACGCTGTGATAGTTGTTTGTAGACAAATACTTGAAAAGACCCTTGTTCCCGTATGTGTTACAGTAATCACTTTTAGTAACGTATTTTAGTAATTTTGACAACATGCAACATGTTATATATATTTTACATGAATGTAATATTAGATAGGCTATGTATAGAACGTTAAAAAAAATTAGCGTAAAGACAACGCGAAAACAAACAAAAATCGTGGCATTTACTAGATACTAGCCGATTTACCCAGCGTTGCTCGGGTTCATAATATATTCATAGGCTCATAGGCACCTATTCTTGTTCTAACGTTATATTACTTCTATATTGTATAATCTTCCTTATACTGTTACGTTCACATTCTCACTGGAGGAATAGACTACTCTGTAGCGCACCTGCTTAAGAACATGTCATAAACTTTATTCTTATATCTGGAGAAGAATTCTGTTGCGCGTGATGCTCCTGCTCGATTTCTAACTCTGGGAGAGGGCGAACAGCTAAATTAGTTTTCAATAAAATGTCTACAATACTTGCATGCGCTGCGTACTTAAGTGTCATTTTATAATTCATTGTATTAATGGTGAAATAAGGTATTAGTTAAATTAGTGTCTCCTAAACTTATTCTAACAATACAATACCTCTATAGATTTCAGCTTATCAATTTTTAAATTCAAACTGAAGCAAGCGCATTTATATTGTCTGAACACTACGATCTGAATACATTCGCTATCAAAACATTGTTTTTTATACTCGCTTATAACTTACTTCTATCTTAAAATATCCACTTTTAAATTCAAACTGAAACAACTCTGAATTCACGAACTATTAAGAAGTTTCTTAAGACGCATACAGCACCTTCGATATCATAACCTATATCTTTATTTATAAGAACCGTGGACTCTGGCCCGGCCGTACGTAGATCCGACCTAAGACTCCCGGTTTCCGTGGACGACTCCGGGGAAGGCCCATAAGGCGACTACCGCACTATTCCCTACCCGGGAGGCTTCTACCTATGCCGGGACACCGCCTGCTTTTTCCGGCATCCAGGCCGGTCGATCTCCCGCGCTAAGACATTGTCAGAGACCTCGCCTGGGTACGGAAGGTTCTCCGAAGCCCGGAAAAGCCTTTGACACGCCAGGCGACGCGCTAGAACTCTGGCCCGGTCGTTTTTAGCGAGATCCGACCAAAGACTCCTTGGGTTTTATGACGGAATCCGGGGAAGGCCCGTCGGACGACTCCCGCGCTATTCCCTACGCGGGACGGTTTTATCTATGCCGGGACACCGCCTGCATTTTCCGACATCCAGGCCGGTCGAACTCCCGCGCTAGGACATTGTCAGAGACCTCCCCTGGGTACGGAAGGTTCTCCGAAGCCCGAAAAAGCCGTCGACATGCCGGGCGAGGCGCTGGAACTCTGGCCCGGCAGCTTTCGCGAGATCCGTCCTAGGACTTCCCGGGTTCCGTGGACGGACTCCGGTGAAGGCCCGTCGGACGACTCCCGCGCTATTCCCTACGCGGCAGGCTTCCACCTATGCCGGGACACCGCCTGCTTTTTCCGGCATCCAGGCCGGTCGAAATCCCGCGCTAGGACTCTGTCAGAGACCTCCCCGGGGTACGGAAGGTTCTCCGAAGCCCGAAAAAGCCGTCGACATGCCAGGGGAGGCGCTGGAACTCTGGCCCAGCCGTTTTTCGCGAGATCCTACTTAAGACTTCCCGGGTTCCGTGGACGGACTCCAGGGAAGGCCCGTCGGACGACTCCTGCTCTATTCCCTACGCAAGAGGCTTCTATCTATGCCGGGACACCGCCTACTTTTTCTGACATCCAGGCCGGTCGAACTCCCGCGCTAGGACATTGTCAGAGACCTACCCTGAGTACGGAATGTTCTCCGAAGCCCGAAAAAGCCGTCGACATGCTGGGCGAAGCGCTGGAACTCTGGCCCGACTGTTTCTTTTGCGAGATCCGACCTAGGACCTCCCGGGTTCCATGTACGGACTCCGGGGAAGGCCCGTCGGACGACTCTTGCGCTAATCTCTACGTGGCAGGCTTCCACCTATGCCGGGACACCGCCTGCTTTTTCCGGCATCCAGGCCGGTCGAACTCCCGCGCTAGGACTTTGTCAGAGACCTCCCCGGTGTACGGAAGGTTCTCCGAAGCCCGGAAAAGCCGTCGACATGCCAGGCGAGGCGCTGGAACTCTGACCCGGCCGTTTTTCGCGAGATCCGACTTAAGACTTCCCGGGTTCCGTGGACGGACTCCGGGGAAGGCCCGTCGGACGACTCCCGCGCTATTCCCTACCCAAGAGACTTCTACCTATGCCGGGACACCGCCTGCTTTTTCCGGCATCCAGGCCGGTCGAACTCCCGAGCTAGGACATTGTCTGAGACGTCCCCGGGGTACTGAATGATCTCTGAAGCCCGGAAAGCCGTCGACATACCGGGCGAGGTGCTGGAACTCTCGCCCGGCCGTTTTTCGCGAGATCCGACCTAAGACTGCCCGGGTTCCGTGGACGGACTCCGGGGAAGGCCCGTCGGACGACTCCCGCGCAATTCCCTACGCAGGAGGCTTCTACCTATGCCGGGACCCCGCCTGCATTTTCCGGCATCCCGGCAGGTTGAACTCCCGCGCTAGGACTTGGTCAGAGACCTCCCCGGGGTACGGAAGTTTCTCCGAAGGCCGGGAAAGCCTTCGACATGCCGGGCGAGGCGCTGGAACTCGGGCCCGGCCGTTTTTCGCGAGATCCGACATAAGATTCCCCGGGTTCCGTGGACGGACTCCGGGGAAGGCCCGTCGGACGACTCCCGGGCTAGTCTACGCGGGATGCCTCCATCGATGCTATGGCAACCAGAATGTATTCTATTGGGTTGCCATGGTAACCAGATCGAATCGTTTTTTAGACCCTAAAGGACCCCCACCCCCCAAAGGATCGTATCGAAAAAACACCTGTCCTATGTTGGTTCTCTATTTGCGTAAAATATTTGTGCCAAGTTTGGTTGAAGTCGGTCCAGTGGTTTAGGAGGAGATGTGGAACATACATACATACATATATACAATGACTTTTATTTATATTAAGATAAGGCCTCAAGATTCTGAGTGTAATTATGTAGATTCATATATACAAAGTTTATATATATACATAGACATAACGAGTAAAAGTGTATACAACGAGTTTGAATTGATGGGTGAATTGTTACTTGTATAAACGTTTGTATATATTTTCTTCAATTTAGGGCATCAGTTCAACGTCATCGTTTGTTGAACACCGATCTGATGGCGAATTATTCTGCATCAAAAATGTTCTACAATCACAGCTAATTTCTATGGGGTATTGGTTAAACTGATGGGCTGCTATATCTATATATATATATATATATATATATATATATATATTATAGTAAATACGATTTTGTATGTGTTGTTTTGTGTTGTGATGTCGGGTGTTACACTCCGCGCACTTTTAATACTTACTACTTGCCGGTTTCTCTGCGACGATGTTGTCCTGCAAACACAACTTATGCTACTGTGTGTATAGTATAGGTGGGCGCCACTTGGATATTTGTTCCAAGAAATTACTATTATTAAAAATTGATTTTTTAGTTATTAAATTAACTATAGAAACAAATGTGAACAAGACAATTTGAATTGCAAATAACGTATGTTTAATGATCTTTCTTTTCATAAAAAAAAATCGTCTGAAGGACTAACACTCAAATTAAACAAAATTGCAGAGTTACAAAAAACTTATTGACAAGTTTTTTATTAATCATCGGCTGATAAAAATTGTATTGCTCAGTTGAATAGCATGAATTTAATGTATGAAAAAACTTTATAATCAGGACGTGACTCCTTTGAACTATCAAGGCAAATCAGTGGGATGCTTTACAAAAATTGTGTGATTTGAAGGTGTTTGACATGTGTAGTACAACTGTGTGACAAGGATACCACGTAAAAAATGATTTTAACTTTTGAACAACTCACGTAAGTATTTCCTTCACTGGACACTGTTCTTGGGGACGATTCCAATCTTGCGCCTCTTCGTGTTTACGTTCCTCACGCACTGATCCAACTATTTATAAGTCAAATTACGGTTTTAAAACTCCGCATAATTGAAATAAAATTCGTACTGTTTCTATGCTTTGAATTCTGGCGGCGGCGAACAGCTGACTGCGTGGTTTCTCTATTCTGCCGTCTCAGCGCTAGTTCCAAACTCAATGTAGAAGGCTCGTGTCAGTAATTTGTTTTGGGAATTTTGTCTAAGTCTGTTTATCTTCACAAATACCAGCAAAATTGATTTTCTCTATTAAAATCGGTCCTTTTCAGGGCCGCTGGGTATCTGGCTGTGTGCGTTTCTATTAAATATGGCGTGTTGCTGCTCTATTCAACAACACGTTAGCGTTTAGCGATATACTCCTTATATAGGTTAAGTCAGTCTTTTGTCATGTACGGGAAAAAGCCTTTCTGAGTTCTCGGGTTGAATTCCTGTTCTTCGAATTCGCCTTGGATGAGATGATCGGATTCGTAGGTGAAGTGTCTCTTGTGGATTCAAAGCATAAAGTGTTTTTTGTGTCAAATTTCGTCTTCCTTTTATACTCTGTAAGGGTCACTGTTTTAATTTTTAAACATGAACTTCCGGTATTTTTGAGTAAAATTTTCTTCTGGAACGTTCGAGAATATGCAAACAGAACATCATAGAACAAATTCGACTTCCGTAGAAGCTTTAGAACAAAAACTTCTTATTCTTCATACTAAAGGATATTACTGAAATTATTCTGGTATTTGTCAAAGAATTTTACAGAACTACTTACAATCTGCATGACATTATTATTTTTGGAATCTCTGCTTTCAACTGAATAAAGTGATACCATTCACGATTGGTTTTTAGCAAATTAAATCTAATAAATTAACATAAAATACAATTCTTACCTTGTAGTTTTTGCACAGAATTCTAATTTTCTAATTATTAAAATGTTATGAAGTTGCTCTGTTCTTGCTATAACATTAATACATAACATAATTATCTTTACATAACAAAATAAGCAAATATTAAAACATATAACATATAAATAAGTTCATTTTTGTGTAGGCATTACATTTGGCCTAGTTTATTGTCACTGGTTTTTTATAATAATTTGTCTGTTTTGGTATTATATATGGGATTTTTTGGGTATTCACTTAGAGTTTGTTATATTGTTTATCTTTGGGAATACCTGGTTTATCCTAATACATTTTATTTTTATTGTAATATTACTTAGCATCTCACTGTTTTGCACAGATGAGTTATTTTCTTGGTGTGACAATTTTCACTTTTATATTTAAAATTCTTTATGAATTAAGCTTGTCTTCAATTGAGCAAGTATGTTTCCATTGTACATTATAGTATTGCACCTTTTTCCTTTATTTTTTCTAATATTATACAATTAGTCTGTCAAATATGATTATTTTTGTGATTGTTTTTTGGTCTCAGCCTGGTATGGTATAGGTAAATAGTTTCACAACTTGACTGTTAAAGTGTTTTAGGTGGTCATATATATAAGTATAGTTACTTTATATTGTGTTTCAACTTTAGAATGCAATTTTGTTGCATTTTGATAACATTAAATTCCTAAATACTAAAATTTTATATGTTCATCACATGTTTTCAGTTTAACACTGTTTTTGATTATTTTAATTGACTTCTAATCAATTTACAGCTTTTTATATTTAAAATAATTTGTTTGTCTTTTTCTACATTTACGTATAGTTTTTATATTAATTCTATAATAATTAATTTTCACATAAAATCTTAGTGGTTGGTTTCAACTCCAAAACCTTGGTTTTTTGTTATAACATTTATATATTTTTTATTTTAACTTACATCCTTTTTAATGATGTCTTCAAATCATTTAATACATTTATTTTATTTATATTATAAAGTATAATAATAGATCTTGTCCATTAATTCACAATAAATAGTTTTTAAACGTTACCTGTAGGTCAGGCCGATGATTGACCTGCATTTCTATTTCCAGTTACTTTGCCTTGTGTGAATGTTGGGGGGAGTTTCGGAATATTTCAGAGATAATACCGTTGTTCCGAGTTGACTGGGCACTGGTCTTCAGAAGTTTCCAAAGTTGGATGCTGTGATATTTCTGCATTGACTACAGACTGCGTGGCGTGGAACCATGTCCTAGGACAGGTAACCCTATTAATTCAGTACAGTAAGTGTCTACACCGGAGGGTTGATAAAATTCCTGTAGGATAGCAGAGTTGTATAAAGTATAAGGTATCATTATCAAATTTAACGGGATTAGTTTTGGTAACCATCGATTGTGAAACAAACATTTTAATTCTTAAATAAATATTTAAATTTACTCTGAAGATGTTGAAAGTCGATGTTAGAGAGTACTTTCATATATAAAGAAAATAAAATAAATACTTGCCCCAAAAATAAATTTAAAATAATAAAATATTTATAATACAGAAAAAATGTAAAGTATTATTCTGTGTGTGTGTGTGTGTGTGTGTTTGTTTAAGTGGACATTCTAATTGCATATGGACTGTAGCAAAAAATATTGCCATATCCTAGCGTATACAGAAGCTATATATAAATAACTATGTTGCAGGTTTGAACATTGTAAAGTACCGGTAGCTGATAAGGAGCGTTGTGAAAAATGTTAGTTTTAAGTATTTTTAGATTTTCAAACCAATTTTAAGTACAGTACAGTGAAATGGGTGCACAATGACACTTAGAAGCGTGTGTAATGAGCATATGCAAAAATACATATTTTCTTTATGGAATATTCTTAAAAACATGTTGATTTGAAATATAGAAAATTTTTAGATGGAACTTAAATCAAATTATTCGAAATACAAAAAAAATCTTACCTGTTGACAGCAGTTGTTTTAAAAATTAATATCTGAATGCATGCGTTTTTGAGTAAAAATTTTTTATAGCCTATTTTATAGCTCATAAAATACTTCCGTTTTTTATCATAAACTACCGTTTTCCGTTTACCGTTTTTTATCGAAATATTCTTGTTAGGAAATATGGTGTCTGTAAAATGATCGTAAATAGGGGTTACTGACGACCAAATAAAATGCAAGAAATTCAATAAGATTGTACTTTGAAAATAGTTGTAAGATATAATATAATTTTTAAAGAATTCAAACTTTTAAGGATCCTTCTACATACAGACATTTGTGCGTTTGTGTTCTAAAATAACTAAATAAGGCTGTTTCCTTTGAGTCTATTCTAGATAAATTAATTTATAATAAATATAGATTGAAACATATAATCCTTAAGTCTGTTATATTCCCTGAGCTGGTTATGTACACCAATGACATAATAAGATAAAAAATCTATTCCAGTATTTTAGTCAAAGTATAGAAAGTATTAATTCTTATCTTAGAAGCAATTTAAATAAAGAATTATGGACACTAGGAACTCAATTAGATAAACATGTTAAGTTCCGTTAAGTTGTCTTGAGACTTGACGAAAGACTGCAGACTCCAAGTCAAAATATATAAAAACCGTTAAACCTGACTTGAGTAGTCCACTAACTAGTTATGAAGACTATGAGGATGTACAGTTATTTAGAGGGTCTGTTATGTGACTAGGTATAAGTGATCAATTACATTCTCTTCATGAATTCAAAAAGCTATGTCTTGAGACTATAGATAGTAAGATACGTAGTAAGATGGCAAATGTTAATAATCATTTCGCTGGTATCAGAAAACTCCTAGCAAACTGGAAATACGTTGGATAGTACATACTTCCAAAGAAAAGAAATCCCAACGATATAACACTGTAGAGAAGTTAAAGATTGATGTAAGTGATACGATTGCTAAGTCTTCAGATTTGTAGATATTAAAGAAGTTAACTACAGGTATCGAGTATAAGATAACTGAAGAGATTAAGGTTTAATTATGTGTGTTGATGAAGGATATAAAAACTAAATTGAATACGATGATAGATGATCTGAATGGCAACTTGAAGCAGACAACTGATCGGTTTGATAAAGTGCGAAGCTTTACTGAATTCAGTAAGCATTATGTTAGTGTTAACGATAGACGTCTTGTAAAGATTTCTCCGCTATTGAAATGACCTATATATTTAATATATATTAAAATATACTTCACGCACTTACAAAGGAAATCAAGGATTGCTATGAAAAAATTGATTACGTACGGAAATGGGAAACTTTAAAATTACATGAAGAGATATGTAAAAAGTATAGCCTGTTATACCTACACCTACGTAAATATAATTTTCTCTATAGTAAATGGTGTTAATCAACTGTGTAAAGCTGTAGCATAAGACGACTTCTAAAAATGAACATCTTTTGCAAACCAAACGAGGCTTTAAGAGACTATAGGCTACGTGCTGTACATATAATTCTAAAAATAGTCAAATAATTAGATTCTCTTGTCGCTAGTTTTAATTAAATATTTCTGTATGAATGGATATATTTCTATAAATAAATGGTTAAATACGGACAGCAACTGAACTATGTATTCAGGACGGAATACAAGACTCTATCCTACGAGTACAATGAATTATAACAACCCTAATAAGAAGATAGAATTTATTACTGACTTTGAAAATGCATTTAGTAGTATCATGCTCTTTAACTCAATCTGACAGAAATAATCCACCTGAAAGGATTGTAAAATTAATAGGTAATTTTGTACCTTACTTCTTTAATAGAATTGAAGTATAGTTTAGTAGAACATAAAAAAGAATTTTAGATGAGATCAAATGTCTCATGATTATGGCATAATTAGCACAATTAAAGGAACAAATTTTTATTGACAACCTGAACGCATGGCCCAGATAATTCGGGTTTTGTGTGTCTGTAGGTAGCGAAAAATGTTTGAGGAAATTTGTAGCACTTGGGATTAGGCTTATTCGGGGAGGTGAATATCTCAATGTGTAAGAGCGGTTTCCCGTTCCCGTTTACGGAGGTAAAGAATGATAACGCTATCTCTACTACTAAGGATATCCACACTAACGCTACTTCATTACCTAAACTGGGACGATAGGTATCGATAAGTATATTATGAGTGCTCCATTACTGGAATTCAAGACGACTACTAAGGTACGATTGATTAATGATCTGGAGAAATTAAACTTTATATGCCAACATATGATATTTAAGTATTGACACTGGCAATATATTTGAAAGACAGGAAATTTTGGGAATAAATTTTCATTCAAAATACGAATATTTATAGAAATATATTTTATGACAAATTTATAATAATTTGGCTACAAAATAATATAACGAATAACCAAGAAAAGGCCCCTAATAAATTTCGTCGTTTATATTTCACGTACGTGCGTGTCTGTATTAATGGAAGATGGTATCTTGATGAACTTGAGAGCTTTAACACTGAAGACGGAAACTATTCTTCATGGTACGAAATGTATCATGCTTGTAGTGGGAATAATTCAATGTATCTTCAGCCTGAGGAGTTTAAAGAAAAGCGTTAGTTACGCGTTATCAATACTAGGAAACATCCTTGAGAATATATCTGGAGGGAAAAGTAATGTAATTGTTAATGTTGACATTAATATGACTTTAACGTCTACGTGGGATACTAATGTTAACCATCATTTATATCACTGTAGTTTTTCGACACTGTAGTGAGTTGTGATATCGTGGTGAATGACATAAGCAAAGTATGATTTTACGCTCATAGAAATTAAAAATCAATACATTTTGTTGGCAGTTTTCTGCCCTGTGTTCCCAAATAAACGTTAAAAAAGTTCCTGAGAAAGGAAGCTCTGAAAATGAGTAACTTAAAAATTCTAGGTAAAGGAAATGTTCTATTAATTCGTAGATTATTCTTGTAAGCTCGTTCTTAAAGAGGTTTAGTCAATCATTTTTGTTGATACTCGGTTGGATCCAAAATTTTGATGGAAAATATATGCATAAACATATTATAACGATTTTGCTATATACGTGAAAAATGTAGGGTGTTTTTCAAATAATAATTCTTCTTGTATCATATGGAGTTTGTAAAATAATTTAAAAATATATTAAGTAATATCTCAAAATTACGAATTAAAAATCCGTCATTAATATTTCCATAATGTGTTTCTTCTCTTGTGTGTGCTCAGCATACACTTAATTATTGTAACTATATAAATAACATTAACACAAAAATTCATAAATCTAATACACAAAATATAAATTGACATGTATACATAAACATGAATAAATATAAGTTTTTTATAATCTAAAAATATACTCTCGACTTGCTAAAACTGTATTCCTTTTAAATTGCATATTTTTTTTTGTTATTATTAGTTTGCTTTGTGCACGTACGTATGAATTCAGGAAATATCAGTCAAATTTTGAATCAAATAAATATTTATGATACCTTACAATTTCCCCCCAAAAATAATAATTTTGCAAACGTTAAACATCATTATAAAATTCGTGTAACCTATTACTATAATTTTACCATTTAAATTTTACAGTTACTATTTAAACAGTTAGAGTTTATCATTGTCTGTTTACTCTTTCTTTATTGTCTTTCATGACCCGCTTGTTGACGAGAAAAATGATTTCATGTCACCTTATTGTTTATGCGGTGATACTCAGTGGCTCCTCGTCATGATCCTGAGTCTTGTGTCATGTGTCAGTTCTCCGTTGTCGTCTGGTCCTCCTGGTCTCTGTCGTCCGGTCCTCCTGGTCCATTCAGCACTTAAATGATTCGTACGGTGTTATCTCCATACTGCTCGGGTATCGACCTCGGATGCTACGCAGTCGGCCATAGCCTTCGGCTGCAGATGTGTTTCAGTATACTGGGGGTCGAGGCTTGCGATCCTCGCTTATTTAAACTGTTGGGCGCAAGAATCATGTTTCCACCACTCTGTGCACGATTTATGTTGTTATAGTTTGTCAAGAGTCCCTTTACAGATTCGTTTATTTTTCGTACTTATTCTAATTTTATTACAAAATTACGAAGCCTTTTGGTTATTACACGATGTTCAAACTATCGGTTTTTTAGGTACAATTGTATATTAACAGTTGTTTCATACTTTAATTATTCCGATTACTATTCACTTTTATTCACATTGCATAAAAATGTATTATTTGTTAACGCACTAAATTTTCCACATGTGTGCGTCTTTATATTATTAATAACGTGGCGTAATTTGTTTTGTCATATCTTTTGCGCAATTACCAAAATTTAAATAAATTAGTTATTTAATTCATATTTATTCAGGGGTGACGCCACGCCGGTTTTCAGTTGTTTCACACACGCATATCACTTACACTATACACAGTCTTAGCTTGTGTGTGGCGTGATATACCTGTACCGACCTGTACATTAGTTGTCCCCGTTCACTGGTTACTCACAGCTTTCAATATGCATTTTTTTTTAATATTGACAATATTAATTACTCATACTAATTTAGCAGTTTTTTAACTAATTGCGACAATGTACAGTAACGTACGCAGACGTATTGTTGCAATATACATAGCCTATATGTATTTACATGTTCCCTCTTTTAACATCTAGCAACTGAAGGTTTTTCTTATATAATTTATTACATCTGGCTTTACTGCGATAATTTTAAGGTACTTTGTAAGTATGTACAGAAAGTTAATGAAAAAATGTTTATTGGTAACATATGAATTCGTCGGCGAAACATGTTTTTCTTTCTATCAATGTCTCTTTTCTTTTATTCCTCCAGATCAGCTGTGAGCTATATCATATGGCAACTAAGGCTAGGTTACTTTTATTTTTTTTACCAATGAATGTAAACGACGAGAAACATAATATTTTTAAGTACATATGAGAATTACATTTTATATGACTTGACATTTACTTAGTCTGAAGTATAACATCACCCGTACATGGAATACGTTTATCCAAAATAACGCATATATTACCACTACTTCGCGGCGTCAGTTCACTCATAATATTAATAGGTACAAAATCTCGCGTTAATAATGAAGTAAGTTGAATATGTTTGAATATGCAATTTGCCTAGATATCATTTAGTACTTTGTTAGTATATTACTGTTCTTTATTCTTTTAATGAACTTTTTGCAATGCATTTCCCATCTAATGAAGAACTATTCTAACTTAACACAAGCATCCTTAAATTTGGCGTAGGTTTAAGAACTAAGTGTCACACGGTATTTATTTTTAAAATAGGCATATGACCTTCAAAATTGCGATGTTTGGGCAATATTATTCAGTTTCTTATCATAATAATTAACTTTTAAAAACTTTTGAAGCTTATTTTGTAAATAATTAATCCGATAATTGTATGTGCGCAAGTGTGTGTGTTTACGCATGCACATACAGCAAATATATTTTACAAGTAATGTATGTAAAGGCTTATATTACAAACTTGTAACATGACACATACCTAGCAAACTATTTTTCCTCTCATTATGCCGTGTCTTTTATTTTTGAAGACAACAGTGTTTTCCTCTTCTCGCTAGCAGTATGTCATTTGCGTTAGAGTTAAGAGTTACGAATACAAACCGAATACAGATCTGCATCGCGTTTACTTCCCCAAAGCGAAATATTGAATACATAATCCTACAGAGACAATTGTTTATTTAGCTCGCAATTGTTGGGTTTAAACGGATACCAACAAAAAATTGCTTATTGTTTTGGATGGTTAATTATAAATTATATTTATAATATTTGGTATCAGCTAGAAACTTGGCATGAGACTAATCCAAACTAAATTTTAAAATTGTCGAGTTCTAAAATCTACTATATATATAAATATTTTAATGACTTCTACATACTATTAGAGTGTATGTACTTATACACGACAAGCGTAACGTATGGAATTTAGACAGAATTTAGAATTGATAAATAGTGTACTGACTATTTTACAGAAGTACATAACAAACGCAGAGACAAACAAAAGACAGACTACTAGCATAAACTAAGACAGGCTAGAATTACGTTGTAAACCAAACTGCGTTAGTTGATTACAACTCGATTCTGTTTATAATTTAGAATTTTCCTTATAAAGAAGTAAAAAGCATTAAATTTTATAGTAGGCTATTATAATACTAATATATGTAGCAGCAAGATGGAGTAGCAACGAAAAGTAAAGTATGCACTGGCAAACAAGAGGTAGACTCTGGCTCCGTCTGCTACGCAAAACTACGCTACCGAACCTGTACTCGTGTTCAGACTGGAAGGGAGCATATGAAACTCACACTTCAAACGGGATTCCAACAGATAAGTAGAAAGGTGTTATACCACTAACTGGTGTGCGAAACATTGCATGCAATGGGTCAGTGACTGTATAAAAGTCAGAATCGAACCCAAACAGCGTTGTGTAACGATCCAACAGTACTGACTAAACTACAGTGACTCCTGCCACATTTCCATATGTTGCAAAAGGCCAAGTCATCCACGTACTGAACAAGACGTACCTGTGGAGATCGGACGGGAACGTACTTGTATACAGCGTAGTAAGGCTTTTGTTAATACCAACGCCTGTTGTTTGATCGGATTACCAAAATATGCTGCCTCAATCTATCACAATTCTGACAGAATTTTAATAGCTTCAGAACAATATTTTAAATAACATATTATGCATACATAATAAAATTTACTTCAGACAAAGAATACTTAATTTAATGCTGCAAGTGATATAGACTTTGTATATTATGATTAAAAACTTAATGTATTTGGTAAATTACACGTCTGTATTTTTTATGTACAAATTAGATATGACTGTTTTAGTCTTTACAGAAACTAAAGTGTTTGAAACTCCCAAGAGGTTTTCATTAAAAAAAAAAGGCTCAGGTACTGGGTAAAACGCTTGCAGTTATCATCTTTTTCTAATGATAGTGAATACGCCATTAGAAAACGTTTCTTGCTGTATTTGTGTAAGCCCTATCAAATATTCTTAAAACTTGTGTAGAACAATATCTACAGATGACAATGTAGAATTTTTGTTATTTCAGTTTCAGAATTGTGTGTGATATGCTCCATTGAATCATTAGAGATTCTGTTGATAAATCATTGAAACATTTAATCATATCTCATTCGTTACTTAGTAGTATAGTTACATCCCAAATACTTCAGAAAAGGACATATGATTTCGTGACGAAATATTTACTTTCTAAATCAGATATAAACATATCCCCGCCTTTCTGTTTATACGAGCCATGAGTTTAAAGACAATCACAGCATTAAAAAGGTATGTAATGAATAGTGTGCGTGCATGTAAAATCCAAATTTGATTGATACTGGAAACCTCAAAGTCAAGTTAATTTTTTCAAAACTGTATCAAAATCTACAGGAATCGTTTTATAAATTTTTATACAATTAACCTTACTTTAATTTTATAAATTTGTAAATATATTTGCGTGTACATGTAGCAAACATTTATCTTTTAAAACACAATAGTTACTACTTAAACAAAAAAAATAATTTTCACAGTTAATTATTTAGATTTTATTTGATTTATAGGTATATACATATATTTGTTAAAACTAGGAATTTATGTTTGGCTGAAACAGGAGCTGTAGTAGTTTTATCATTACAACTCTTTTGTTGCTAAGTTAATTCCAATCATGAAATGTTCACTACAGCCAGAGGAACCAAATTAATAATAACTTGATCCCTAAGTTTCATTAGTTTTTTCTATAATCCTGTAATCAGTCCTGCTCCGACTAGACTTCTGTAAAATCCTTAATAACATATCAAACGTGAATTCAGAGTGTATTAAAGCTACTCGACTTGTTTTACGACGGGATCAGATGCATGAAAAGTACTGTATAATTTGTTAGCCGTTTGAAACCATTTTTAAAATAAATGTACAAAGGGTGGATCTTCTCTTTATTGCCACTACTTTTGTTTTCATTAGGATCTTTATAAGTAACTTTCTTATGACGTTTGTCGAGTATCATTTTAATGAATGCCTACAACAAAATACCTACAAGCGATTATATCCCCTGAAATAATACTAATAGGGAATGTCTCCTTTCAAAAAACGGTTAAATTTAATCCAGGATATTAAAAGATGTCGTTTGGAGTGTGCTAAGTTACAGTAAATCATGTACCTATACAATTTGAATTTATAAAGCAGGGTAAATCAAAATACGAGTTTTAATCAGGATTGGATCTTTCCACGTAGTCACATCTTACGTGACCAGTTGCTTTCACCACTTAACGTTCTGTTATATTAGCACAGTTTCATGTAAAGCTTGTGTTTTATTTCGAATAAATTCGTAGTTACACTTTGATTACTTAGATGTAAGTGTTTTAGGCTTTACCGAGTTCTGTAATTTTACTTCCTATTAGTAAATGTTTCTTCTAATTTTAAAAGTTACCTGCCTGATACAACACTGCAAGCCTTGAGTAAAAAAATGTTATAACAAGGATACCACCTTAATGAATCGTCAACTCGCTCGCAGTTATGTCAATGCGTGAACTTGATACATCCGTCGGCCGCATGCCGCCATGTCACCAGTTTGCCATCTCATTGGCGTAGTTTTGCAACGCAGTCGACTCGGACAACACGCTGTCCTCATTGTTTCCGATAGATTACACCACTGATTCTAGTTTCATAGTGTAAGGGACTTTCCAATTAGTTTGAGGTTTTGGGGTACTTACGTGGCGTCTCTGCTTCCCATAAATTCAATGTAAAATTCTCAAGAGCTGGATATTTATTCTCAGATAAATAATTTGCAATATGTTTAATTTTATATCATTATTGCATTCGCATAGCATAAGTACTTTAGTGCTTTCGTGACACTGGATTTGATGGAAAAACACATTCGTAGGTAGGCCATAGCCTTGATTAATATATAAGAGATGTAAATTATTTTTGAAAATGTATTCCTTTCCTACAAAGACGTCAGCATAACCTACGCAGTATATGCTTGAAATTCTTGTGTTTCCAATTGGTATCTTATATCAGTTAAATAAAAAACGTTTAACAACTGTACAATGATGCAATGAAAACTGTACGAAAAAGCAAAAGTGTGTAAAGAAACATTTATTTCAAACAAATTACTTAAAGAATGTCAATTCTAAATTATAAATAAAAAAGGGCAAAAATGATACTGCACGGATTTTATTTTCAACCGGTACATTTTTAAGGACTATTTCTTTTTTGCCCATATAGGTCTAAGAGTTTAACAGCAATAGAGACGACTTCTATAAGTGTTTTGTATTTAAAATGCGGCATTTTATATTGCATCTTCTTTGTCTCTGTCTGTCTGTCTACCTATCTCTCTGTCTCTCTCACTAACTGCATCAAAAATAAAAAAAGACAAAAACAAATTTTATGTTCTTTTGTACGTATAAATGTTATTTCGTACGCATAATTACCGTACTAAATGTAGTGAAAATGGATTTCTGTACACATGGGCCTATCCTTACAATAGCTGACTATGTATTTCACTATTACAATTCTGTATCGCTAAGAATAAAGTTTATTACTCGTGAAATTTTTTATATATCCTCAAACACATCCTATTATGTAGGCCTGTTAGTAATAAATGCCTGTCACCCTTCCTCTATAATTCTGAACTTGCATAATTACCTTCATTAATGTGAAACGTCACGTTATTTAAAAATATTATTACTATTAAAAATTAAATGTTAAAAAAGCTTTATCTCAGAAACAATAATAGATAACTTATTTTTAACCCAAAACCAATGACATAGAATATAAATTGCTCTATAAATTTTGTAGTGCATAGGAAATGGGACTCAATCCTATATAGCGCTTTGGAAACGTGCTCTATTGCGACTGCCACAACAGAGAACATGCATTCACTGTCACGCACCGTTTGCTGTCCAATCGCTAACTATTGATATATTTATAGCTGTGGCGCAGTGAAATATTGAATGTGTAACCAAGAACCGCGTCTCTTACAACGTAATACTACTGTAGCAGTTCTATTTTTATTAAGTCAATGGTATTTTAAATAGTAATTTA
The DNA here is from genome assembly GCA_034769895.1 of Magicicada septendecula. Taxonomy (NCBI): domain Eukaryota; kingdom Metazoa; phylum Arthropoda; class Insecta; order Hemiptera; family Cicadidae; genus Magicicada; species Magicicada septendecula. Next base: position 398,060,924 of record CM068369.1, on the reverse strand, counting down.
CTTTTTTTGAGGATTATATTTTCATAATTAGGTTCATTGCAATTACGACGCATTTGTGGGTTTAATTTAATTTTTACATTATATATATATATATATATATATATATATATATATATTTATCTTTTTGGGATCATTGTTGATCACGCAGAAAATTTCCATGAATGTTGATTTTTGTATAAAGCTTATTTCTCATTAGGTGTTAGTGCTACAACTTTCATTATTACATTAATGAATTCAGTGGCAAAAACCGTAAAAGAAAAGCATAACATTTTTTAATAATATTAAAAATAGTTAAATATTTTTAACGATTGATTGTTGATCACATATAAAACGATATTGTTGATCAGATATGTTGATCTGGGTGAGGGAACATAACCTCAAACCTTAAAAACGCGGGAACCATTTTGTGGCTCTGTACAAAATTCCTCTTGGATCAACCAAGTATGCTTTTTGGCTGAACATTCCCAAAGCGACAGCCAGATATACAAGACTGCAAGGTCACGCCTTCAAACCAAAACAAATGTGATGTAGACAAACGGAACTGACAGCGTTGCCAGGAAAACTTTTTTCCTTGCGTGAGTAGTTGACGATTCATATTGTTCGCTCTCTACAGTTTTCGCACAGTTGTATAAATTCAGGTCGGGCCGCAACAGTCAGTTATTGTTGATCATGCGGTAAAGTGCAAAAACATTAACCGATAGTTGATTATTATTAATTTTTGTTTAGGTTATTAATAAAATTTAGAATAACCTCACAATAATAATTAATGTACTACATTAATAAAAAAAGGCAGTTCATTCCTATCACGTAGCAGAGTGGTTAGCGTCTGCCTTTCATATGGTGCTATGGTCCAGCGTTTGAAACTCGGTCAGACTCGGCGTTTTTCACACGCTAACAAATTTCATCTGTCATTGTTATTAAATAAAACGTTTAGAGAAAACTGTAGTGTTCCAAATGATGTTCCACATCAACCGTGCACGCTAATAACCTCGTAGATGATTTCATAAATGGGGTGACGTATGCATACTGATTTCTGACAGAAGTGAGGCGGAGATATTTTTGTAATATGTAAATGTTTACTTAATTTTTTCTATTTAGTGGATTTTTCTGTCTTCAGCTAAACGTCAGTCGTTTTATTGTCGTAAACACTAGAAATGATAAAACTTTGTTAGTGTAATTACGTTAGGGTCAGAAATGTAAAACTAAGCTACCCGTAAAGAATAACGCTGGAAAAACTGCATACACTTATATAGCTGCTTACTTAATCTTAACATGAAAACTCTTTAATAACACTTTTGTTTTATTGTCAGAAAATAGTATTGTTCAAACAGATTGCATTAGGACAACTTTCGGTAATTTGATATTTTTTGGCAAAACACTTTAGTATGCGTCAGAGGACAGATCGTCTTGATATTTCAACCGATGGCATTTAATAAAAAATATTATAATCTGGAGAAAAGTCATAAATTCGTTATCAGGCTGATATCACATCAGGTGTTATATCAGCACAGAAAAGATTATTTATTTTCAAAATTTAAGAGTAACAATAAACCCTTATTGCCGTGAACAACACGACCTAACATGAAATCACGATACCTATTGACATCACACAATTTCTTAACGTAGCTGGTGTAGCTGGTGGTTAACAAATGACAATCTCGCCTATACCTTGGCCAATATTACAGTTATTACCTTTATAAGCATGCTGACATGAAGACCCTGTCATTCATTCTGTACACATGCATTATTGGTTGAATTTTCATAGTTACAATCTGTTTTATAGATGTCAGTCCTTAAACCTCAAATGGTACACCCTTGCGTGTATTTTGTTTGCCGCCGTATTTTTGTTGTTGTTTTTTTTTTTTGTTAAATTTCATTGTAGGAATAGACTTTATCAAAATGTTTTCCATAAATCTAGATCAATTACTGCATTAAAAAATTTGAGGGATCTGTAATTCATTTTCAAATTGTATTTATGCGCGTTTCAGTGCCAACTTATTATCATTTATTATAGTCAACGCTGTTTTCACCATTTTCAATATGAAGACGTGATCGCATTTTAACGTTGTAACGATGTCTGACGACCTATTTGTGCTGCTCTTCCTTTTTATGGCGTTTTTTCTATAAACGTATTTGTAATAAAAACTGAAATACATGTGAATATCAAAACAACATATAATGAACTGTCTCATAGTTGTGGACTGTGTAATTAACTAGCACAAATTGAAAACGATACTCTACTGTCGGTTGTACAATTTTGTTTAATTCACTACAGAAGGAAAATTATATTTTTCCCACCAAATACCAAATAGTCGCCAATGAAAATCACATATGCACGGTACATCGCTCAATTGTGTACTTACAACAAACGTTGTAAAATATTTTTTGAATCAATTAAATTATTCTCCATGACAACGGAATAACAAGCCGAACAAAAAGCATGTTGTAGATACGATCATCTACATAGACGTAGGCCTGTAGGCCTACACATTTGGTAATATATTTCGAGAAGATAGTTTAAAACTCCGGCTGTGGACCCTTTAACGTATTTCAAACATATATTATTTTGAATGTCACAAAATTCTAGACGATAGCCAAATTTTAAAGGAGTTCGATTGCATGTAGCTGCCCTAGGGGGCTTTGCCCGTTTAGTTTTGCTCAAAAAGAACTCTGCCCCCCCCCCAATCAGCAAGTACTTTAATTCTTTTTCACCAATCCCCGGTTCAGAAATTTTCATTTGGTGCGGTTTCGGTTTAGTACGGATATTATTTTATGACCTATCCCTCATTATAACGCGGGGCCAGATTCGATTCAGTGCGGTACAACCTTTTCTACTTGTTATTAATAAAGTTTCCCATTTTAATGAAATATTTCAAATACGTTCTTCATCTGTCTCTACGTCTCCCGAAGTGAAAGTGATGATAATGGGGGTATGGGGTAGAAGTAATTTGACCAGTTGTAGTGAAAGCGCAGCTATACTGTAAAGGGGATGGATGAGGTTCTTCACTTCAAAAGCTCTTGTGCTTGTATTAAAGAACAACTCAGATAATGAAAGGAGTTCGTGACTGGTTTGCTTGTTAGGAAATAGTGTTCACTACTTTAAAATCATCAAAACGCACTGACAGAATGCAGAGTTCAAACTAAGATTGAATTATTTTTCAAAAAATGTCAGTAGAATGAATGTCATTAATATTAGCCCGTTTCGTGTTGCATTGTAAGGTAATCGTTTTATTTATATCACTTAAAAAGCTAAACAATTAGGCCTATGAAATAAAAACTTTTAACAAACTTTAGTATGTATGTCACGTCTTCTTCAGTGAACCTTTTTGTCTTGTGTCTACAAACTTTATCGTGTTTAACACAGACAGCATAATTACAGAACGTACTAGAACCGTGTCAACTCGTTTTAAATGTAAACAGGGCCAACAGTCATATTTTCCAAAATTCCGACCCTTACGTGCGTAACACAGGAAAATTTTTCATTGTTATATTTTCGTCTTAGAGTTACATATATTTTCTGTGTTTTCTATAATACCCTATTATGATAATTCTGTACTTGCTCTAGAACCAAACATGAGACACATTATCGAGTTCGTATTGTATATTTATACACAAATATTTTACGCCACCACTACGGTAATAGGTTTACACGATTGTGAATGCTATGTAAACTAACATAAGGTTTCAGGTTGTTGAATAAATAATATAAGACTTTCAGAACCGAATAACCATGAAACGCATATTTGTTTATGAAAAATACGTTCTCGTTCAGTGCAGTTTCATTTCGTGCCCAAATGTTTGGGAACGAATTAACCTCACGAAACAAGGGATTGGTATCTATTATTATTATTAATTTTTTTTTAGAATATGTATGTAAAGTTGCATCAGCTACAATGGTCATTACAGTCTGGAGCCCATTTGGAACTGTTACAATAGCTTTGCTAGTTAAAAAAATTTCCAGCCTAAACAGGTAATCGCAACCCGAGACCTTCAACGTATTAATGAATGGCGATCAACCGACTGAGCCATCAATCAAGGCGTCCGTTGATCTAAGACTTTTTACTATGCTATATTATTTGTATTATTTGTTTATTTTTATTTCAGCCATCTGAAATAACCAATACACAAGAGCACAACCACCGGGCTGTGGACATTTAATTTTTACGTAGATTCAGAACCTTGGAAGTAACGTAAACACTTACCAGTGAATACGAGCCGGTTTTGTTTATTTCTGCTGTACCGGGGGTCTAACACACAATGACAGGCGATGTTAACCAATACATCAACTGACAGAGGGTTAGTCGGTTTTGCCACCGCGGTTCTTTAACACACAAAAAATCCATTCGTACAAAACAGCATACCTTATGAACACAGTACAGTACTACAAAAAAAAAAGACTAATCATATAGCTTCGAATATTTTCCTGGTAACTGAAGTTTTTTTCTGTTAAGTCTACAATGAAATCCGTTTCCCGATATTCCTCGTAATTCCTAAATAGTTTGCACTCAATTAGCACAAAATTTACTTATTCGTAATACCGTTACAACCAAATATATAGAAATATTGTCAAACAAAGTTGCATGATTGGGCCAAATTTCTTCTTCTTCTTCACTTCAAGGATTAGACTTTCAGCCTGTTCCGTCTTCACAACCACCGTTTTCTTGGTCTGCCTCTATCTCGTTCTCCAAGAGGCTTATACTGGATTATCTTTTTTGGTATTATCGAGTCACCCATTCTATTTATGTGTTTTATCCAGTTTTCTTTCTTTTTTTTAAATTTTGTCGTTTATTAAGTAGATATCCAGCTCTTGCCTTATGTCTGCATTTCTTACGTGATATCTCAGGCTGGACATGTTGACTCCCTTAAAAATTTTATTTCGGCAGCTTCAATTCGTTTTTTTCTGATTTTGGGTGAGTGTCCACGATTTACTCCCGTACTTCAATATTGGTGCAGCCATAAAATTTCATTTCTGTATCTTTTCGTACTTTCTTTCCCAGAGTCTTACACATTGTGGTATCTGTTTATTTTATTATCGATGTCGTCTTCATATTCATAGCTTACGTTGCACCCTAGATAGCTGAAGTGAGATATTTTTCCAATAATTTTATTGTCTATTACTATTTAAATGCCATTATTTTAGTCTTTGTCGTGGAAGTTTTTAAATTACATTCATGGCAAATTTTACTGAGTTGGTACACTGATTTTTGTAATCCACTTTCCTTTTCTTGTAGGATGACTTGATCGTCAGCAAACAAAATAATATTAATGGAGAAATTATCGGGAAGTAAGTAGATTCCAGGACCAGTTCGTTGTTTCCGTTGCCTTACATCGTCAATACGAGTATATAGCCGTATGTTAAATAAAGTGAGTGACAAAGAAACTGCACCCTTTTCTAATGCCTTTGTTAAGAGTAATAGATTCTCTTTTCTCCTTCTCAGTGTTTATAGTAATGTCCGTTCTTTCATATAGGCTTCTTATTACTTTATTATATGATGTGGGTATCCTCTTTGCTCTAATATTTTCCACAATATATCTCTATTCTCATGATCATATGCTTTTTCACAGTCTATGTAGGCACTATGTGGCTCTAGATTGAATCTCTTCTTTTTTCGATCAATTGGCGTATAATTGTGACATTGTTACCACAGGATCTTCCTTTTCTAAATCCAGATTGTTCAAGAAGGAGAGCGTTTGCAGTATTCTTCAGTCTGTTATTAATTATCCATGTATATAATTTGTAGGCCGTATTCAAAAGGCTTATTTCTTGATAATTTCCACAGTCATTTCTATCCCTTTTTAAACAGCCTCTGCTATTCTCCAAAAATCTGGAATAGTGTTTGTTTTCCAGCATGCATTAATCAAATGCCAAAGTTGTAGTTTTAATAGCAGTCCACCACTGTTTAAGAGTTCTGTGTTAATTCCATCGGGTCTTATTCTTCATTTGATCTAGAACATTTGTTAATTCTTCTAAACCTACACTATTAAGAGAGCAATATAATTGTATGTAGCTATGTTTTTCTTTCTCGAAAACGGCTCTAACGATTTTCTCGGAAGTTGGTACTTAAGGGTGTTTTGACACCAGGAATTGGTTGGACTCGGTCTCATTCTCCGCAAAATTCGTCAGGGCCACATCTGAGGGCCTTTATTTTAAAATATCGCGGGACCGATAACGCGTAACAATTAACTATTGCTAGGCAACTGTAATTTCTAACCAGCTTTCTTAACCTACAGATAAATAAATTACAGAAACCGTCGATAAATGCAAACGGCGCAGTATCGATATGTATATATATGAAAAAGAATAATTAGCTGTTCCAATCAATGTAAATATACAAAATAAGAGTTGAGACGAGCAATAATTGTTTACCCTATCTAATTATATTAAGCGAGCAATAACGTATTTAATTTATAACGTGTTCCCTGTACGCTGTTGTGTTTTCTGTATTCTCTGAGGTAAGCATTAGTACACGGACACGTCATGAACAAAAAAATTAAAGGATTGTATTGAAACATTCGAAAAAGGTTGTTAGTAAGCTAAAGTTAATAATAATTTATGAGTTTTTTGAAACTGTTGCTTTTGCTTCTTTGTGACTTAAAACAGAAAGGTACGTTTTATTATAGAGTAAAACGCTCGGGTTGGTGCATGGGGTATGTTACCTAAATATGGATTACACAATATGGATCAAATACGTCGTTCTATAAGAAATCCTAATATAGCCTTTGGTGGAAAGATTGTTTCTTTGGAGGAGATTTCCGGCAATGTTTGCCCGTTCAACCTCGTGCTAACCGCAGTGAGTTGGTAGACCTTTCGATTAAGGAAAACAGACTTTGGCGTCATTTTAACTTCTTTTCACTGACAGAAAATATGCGTGTGAATCCAGAGCAAAGAGACTTTGCTGAATATTTATTAAAAGTTGGCAATGGAGACTTGCCAGCAAATGCTATGCATGAGATTGAACTACCAGAGGATATTCTTTCCAACGGCAATCTTACTGAAGAAGTATTCAGAGACTGTCTGGCTAAAAACAGATATGAAAATAAGAAGGACAGGGCTATACTAGAACCAATAATAAAGATGTTAATAAAATTAATGCAGAAATTATTGAAAAGCTTCCTGGAGAGTGCAAAGTTTACAACAGTTATGATTCTGTCAAAGATCAACCAGAAGGAGGTCTCTAATTTACTTCTGAATTCCGTTGAAATGGCTGATCTACCACCACATGAACTGAAACTTGTAAAAAATACAATAATAATGCTCTTGCAAAACTTGGATGTCTCCGAAGGACTATGCAATGAAACAAGGTTAATAGTTACTGAGTTGTGTAACAATATTATTAAATCAAAGATTATCACTGGAGAGAATGCACGCCGAGAAGTCCATATCCCAAGAATCACATTAGATTCTAGCAAAAATCAAGTTGGATGTACTATGCAACGACATCAGTTCCTCATAAGACCTGCTTTTGCTTGACCATCCACACAGCTCAAGGATAAACATTTGAATCCGTTGGTATCTACTTACTTATATCAGTTTTTATGCATGGAACGTTGTATGTAGCATTTTCTAAAGTAAAAAGACAAAGCAGCTTAAAAGTTTGTAACTTAATAAAACGTAACAAGTTCTTTTGCCACCAGAAAATCCTCACCATACACGAAATGTTGTATGGAAAGAAATACTAAATACTAGAAGACTTTACTCTAACTTTCCAATAATTTTGTATTATACTGTATTTTGTATTATTCTGTTTACTTTATTTTTTATGTGTATAATGCAATTGCTATTATTTTAAATGTTTATACAATACACGTATAGTTTCTGTTTACGCTTACAAATTTCTGCTTATGTTTACAAATCCTAGACAATAAATGTAATTTAATGTAAAAATAATCTGTATATACATAAGTAAATATCAAAACCGAGAAAAGCACGGTTCCCCGATATTGTTATGTTATCCCCAAGATATATATTGCTATTAACAACCGGAAGAGTGATGGTTATATCTTGGCTTCCTGTATTATTTACCTCCTCATTTGTCATGTGAAATTGTGCATTATCTTTCTCAGTTTTGTTAGGCTGTTTCAGAAGTTAATATGTTACTTCTTGTCTTCCATGAACGTCTGCTTCTATGTTAGATGTCAGTACATCCCCGGAGTCTTGGTGTGTTTTCCTAATTACTAAAAATTGGTCAGAACCTGTCACTACCTCTGAAAAGTCTAACGTCTTGTACACTTGTGTTCAGTTTCTTATTGACCCTAATATAATCTATTATTCATCTTTGCCCTCTTGCACACCACGAATACTTATGTATGTCCTTTTTTCTAAAAAGCTGTTTGTTATTTTTAATTCATTATAGGAATCAAAAGCACCTCAGCTCATGTCCATTAGAGTTTAAAGTCTGCTCTCCAAACTTGCCTACAACTCCTTGAATTGAATTGGCGAATCTCCTATTCTGGGGTTTAAATCTCCATTTATTACCAAGTAATTGTTGGGATTGACTTTAATTTTCTTCTGCAATTCCTCATAAAATATTGCTGTATTTTAGTACATTCCTTTCTTCCTTCTTCTTGTGTATATACACCTACCACAACAAGATACCTTCTGTCTATCTTAAATCTCACTATTATTATTCTACAATTGAAATAAATATATTTTTGTATTTTATTTCTCCATCTCTTATCAGTCGTAACTGCCACTCCACTCTGAGCTCTTGTTGCTGAGTCTATGGCGCTGTGCAACATCAAACAATCTTTTGTACTTTAAAGTTTCTTCTTTGTCTCTGTTATTACAATAATGTTTATTACAGCTGAAACTTCTATTGTATTTTTTAACCATTTCATTGTTAAAGAAAAATTAAGAGACATTCCATAAAGAATATCTCATTTTATAGTTTAATATTAATGGTTCCTGCAAACAGAATTTGAATAGAACGGAATAAAATAATGGTTACTTCATTCATGGAAGAGTAAAATGTTAATTTTACGATCACTGTCCCTTTCATTACAGTAACTAATATAACAAAACGGTTGATTCCCCATTGTGTGATATTTTCTCTTTTCCTGTCAAAGCTGAAATTCGGATCTTTTTACAGAAACTTTCAACTTAAGAGGGTCTTTAATAAAAAGAAAAAAGCTAATTAGATTATTGATAAAAAGCTAGGTGGTGGTGTATCCTATTTGTGAGTTAAATAAAATTTTGCATACGATTGATTAAATTAGAAATCATGTACCTAAATTTCGTGGAAACACAATATATTCTCACCAATCTAATCTTTAGCCAACCCTTGTTTGTCACATTTCGGTTGATTCAATAAGCTTATCAGTTTCTATCACAAGTTAAACCCTGTGAATAAAATAAAACGCTTCAATTTAGTTACTAAACTTTGGTTTCCCTATTTTTTCTTAGCTTGTTTTGAACAGACTCTATGTGTTATATAGTCTATTTTGCATGATTGAATGATAAAGTAATATAAATTTTACGCGGGAACTTATGGGACAAAGAGAACCACTGATAACAAAAGTCACACTATCCTGGAATCAAATCCAATAGCCAATAAGCCTACACCAAGGAAAAGTTAACACTAAATATAAATCACAGACTTTGGCACACTGTACAGGTTTTTATTACAAGAATCTACAAGGATGCATTAAAAATAACAATTACTTATTTTTTTTAATGTAGGAGTCTTTTGCACTTTTTAGATATTATTATTGAATTTGGAACACTTGTAATCACCATTCCAATTAAGGTTATATAAACACGATAAAAAAATAAAAATACATTTTGAAACATAAAAATTGTATTCTAACAAAAATAAATTATTATTATTTTAACAAATAACAGTAATTAAATTAAGCATAGCAAAAACTCTAAAATGAAATCTCACAAAAAAGAGAAAACTCCATTACTAATTAGAAAGTAAATATTATTATCAATAATACAAAAAAATAACTTCTTGTCTTTTAAGACATTAAAAATTAATAAAAAATATAATGAATAATAGATAACAAGCAAAATTAATGTCAAAAACATGAGAAAACAAAAAAATTATTTAAAGTTACTTCACGTAAAACACAAATTGAGATAATTAGCTGCACTGTCATTTTTTAAGTGTGGTACTAGACAAAGTTTAGAAGAAAAGATTTGTTTGTCTTACAATAAAGTACAATAATAATAAAAATAATATACAATTACGTCCAAGTAAAAAAGTTTGCACTAAATATAAATCACACAGACTTTGGCACACTGTACAGATTCTTATTACAAGAATATACTACAAGGATTCATTAAAAATAACAATTACCTATTTTTTAAATACAGGAGTCTTTTGAACTTTTTAGATATTTTTATTGAATTTTAAACACTTGTAATCCTCATTTCAATTAAGGTTATATTAACACGATAAAAAAATAAAATACATTTTTAGACATGGAAAATTGTATTTTAACAAAACAAAATTATAATTATTATTTTAACAAATAACAGTAATTAAATTAACCATCTCAATAACTGTAAAAAGAAATGTCACAACAAGAGGAAACTAATTACACTAACGACTAATTAGAAAGTAAATAATTACAAATATTATTAACAATAATACAAAAAATTAACTTCTTGTCTTTTAAGACATTAAAATACTAATAAAAAATATAATAAGTAGTAGATTACACACAAAATTAATTTAAAAAACACAATTTTTTCCAGAAACAATTAATTAAAGTTACTTCAAGTAAAACACATAAATTGAGACAATTAGCTGACAATTAGTAATATTTTATATGCTGATTACTTCTGTGGTTTTTAAAAAACTTTGTAGCAAATCGTACAATTAACGGATCAGTTTGAGCAATGAAACTAAATTTATCTTTCAACATTGTTGGAAATATGACTTTTTTCAGTGACTCAGAAACTTCAGGAACATCTGGGATTAACATTAATGAACACGTTTTTGCAACTCTGTTTCTTCTTTCGCAGTTATTATCATCAAATCCTTTATTATTGCAGTGTCTGTAGTGTAGATACATATTTTCTTTTTCGAAAAATCCAAGACATTTTGTGGAAACAACGTGAGTCAATGAATTTACTGTGTATTTTGAATTAGCTGGTCTCTTCATTGGTATGAGCTTTTCAGTTTCCCTTGTTGGTTACCTTCAAGTTATAATCATAATTACCTTTCTTTCTCAGTTTGTTAGTAATAGCCATTCTTTTCCTTTTTATTTCCTTTAAATTTTCATCTAAAATCATAGTATATTCTTTTAATTTTTCTTCAAATGGATGATGTTTTACAATGTTTCTAGCAAAATTTGTCACTAAAATGTGACAAAACCGGCAACAGTTTTTTCTATCCCATTTTCTTTTTTTCTTATTATCATTAATAGTTTCTTTTCTACAATCAGCATTTTCTTGGTCAATAATAATTTATTTTTCTTTTTTTTTTACGGATATCTGCCAATATCAAACACCCTGCACAGTTTGGTTCCTCTACAATAGGAGTACAATAATCACTTCGAAAATTTAGAATATCGAATGCATCACTTTCTACAACTTTAACATCGTTATGTTCATCTACACCTTCAACATTGATATGTTCATCTACAACTTCCACTGCCACTTCTGCTTTATTTTCCTGAAACAGACACAAAAACGGTAGTTACATTTAACCATTTAATAACAATACAATATAATCTGCAGAACAATGAAAAATAAAATCTTCCTCCCCACCCTAAATCAGGTTACACTTAATTTAACAGTGGTGCTGAACCGCTAAGACAAACAATATTTTCCAATAATGGACTGAAAAATATTTAAATTTATAAAAAACTTAATTTGAATTCATGAAACGTAATGATATTATATGTATGCATATACATATATTACGTTATATATATTACATATACATTTCGTTTTAATTCAAACAAAAAACAAGGCAATATCATCCACTTTAGTATTTCTTACTATGACCGGCCTGTAAGTCAAGATAATTCAATTTGGAAATGTATATTTTCTGTTAAATTTGTACAGTACTGTTAGTTTTATAAAGTTACACTGTTCCATCTTTCCAGATGATGTAAATTGGGGTTGAAGAAACCTTTAAGTCAAGACATAAAAATGATAGCCCTTATACAGTTCATGTTAAGGGTGCAGTTCACGTTGGTAGATAAAAACCATTTCAAAATATGCTGTTTCAAATTTATGTAGGGATAGGTAGGGTAATTGTAAACACTAGGGAAATTTAGTTTACAGACAATCACTATTGGCTACAATGTCATTACATCATCTGTTGAAGTTCTCTCCAAAACTGCAGAGAAGTTTTAACAACTGCAGAGTCCTGACAAAAGTTAAAGAAGCTGAAGACAGCATCAAGAAAGAAAGCTAGAACAAATCAAGAAGAAATGTCTAGGAACATTAAAGACAAAAATCTAAGAAGGGACTTAAAAATTAAAAAAAATTAAAAATTAAACATGAAAAACAAAATAAAGATTCTTTTGCAATAAGTTTTTTGAAATACAATACCACAGAAGTAACATATGAAATATTAAAGTGGCAAAAAATTCAACTCGGAAAATTTATCTTGTTGATTTCATTGGGGGACCAAGAATAAAACTCACTACAAGTATGTTTGGAATGATGACGATAGATGATGAATGTAGATTTATGTCACAGGATGTCAACGTAAAGATTAAACATTGACACCAACGTTGTCACCACTTATTCCAAAACTGCTATTCGCTTTGCTCTCGACGAGGCCTTTCGGTGTTTGCACAGTCTTTGGGTCTTAGGTCGTTTAAGAGGCCTTTCAGTGTTTCCCACCATCTTTGGTCATTTAAGACCCGAAGATGGTAAAAACACCGAAAGGCCTCGTCGAGAGCGAAGCAACTATCAATTTTGCAATAAGTGGTGACAAAGTTGGCGTTAAGATGCCTGCTAATAAAACTAACTTGACTGAAAAATTAAATTTTTACAAAGTTATATTAAAAGAAAATGATGAAAGTAGTATTAGATTTGAACAAATATTGACAGTTTTACCCAATCCATAAATGAAGGAAACTAATAGACACATTTTCTACGAGTACCCTGGATGTGTTCCTGTTTTTGAAAATGATACATTTTTATTTATTATTTACTAGTGTCATTTCTTTATAATGTTTTTGTGTTTTAAAAATGATAAACTTTTATGCTGTTACTTACATGTTGTATTATGTAACCATAACAACATATCTTTATGATTTTTAATAACCATAATGTCTGAAGTATCTTGTTTCCATTAACTTTTCATACAAGCCAAGATTGGATAATTGTAAACATGCAGTTGGGATTAAAAACGCAACACAAAATAGTACAGTGTCAATTAGTTTACAGTTGTTCCAATTTTTGTTTTATAATTACCCCTAAGATGTTGGGGTAATTGTAAATTGAATTTTAGAAGGTTTCATTTAAACAATTTTTTGTATGCAACATAAGAAGAAAAGACTGAAATAACTATTATTTACAGTTAATTTAATTTTGGAGACCTATACATGATTTTTAATAAATAAAAATATGTTAATCCTTCATATTTCGTTTACAATTACCCACCTAATCTTAATGGAATGATACAATATTTTCATAGCAATATTAAAATAACTTAAAAATACAGCTAGGAGCAAGTTGTGCAAATGCTTCACATGTTATTTATCTGTTTATTTATTTAATAGGAACATGTAAAAACAATTTTATGCCATTCTAGTAAATCAGTAAAATAATAAATACACGTATTCTATGTTTTGAATTGGTTAAGTTATATTACTGAATATTTTTAACTTTTTCTGTCTATTTTTATATAACTCTTGGCTGTAATACTTTGTTTCACAACAGTTGATAGTCCCTGTCACAAAACAACCTGCTTTTGCCATGATAATGAGCTTTCATTTAGCACAATCTACTCGAGAAACAAATCTACATTTTTATCCAAACAGTTGGTTCAAAATTTCAGAAATGAACTTTACCACAGAATCTATTAATTTTACCCTGAACTGAATATTTACATTAGCTAAACTACACAACACCAAGAAACTTAACGAGAACTAAATTAACTCTGTAGAATATAATTTAAATGACTCGTTCTACCTGACTTGAATAATGCAACTGACTACTTTGCGAATTCTTAGAGCATTTTGGAACTACTGTGTTAAATGTAGGAAACATTCATAAAATATTATGCTCTTAGATTTCAGCACCAATGTATCGACAGACTTAATAACATCAAGTTGATTTCACTTCATGCAGTAAACATAAATGATAAATACACAGACGTTAATCATAACTTCTATTAGAACAATAACAACTAAAATGAAACAATATAACAACATATGATACTACCTCACTTTATGGCACTCTAATTAACATATTTAAAACTGATACTTTTTTATAAGTTTAATATACAACTGTTTTTATTGAAATTTTGTAATGTACTGCTTTAACTTATTAGTTCTGTTCAGTAATGGGTATGAAATCAAAGAAGTTGTGGGCAACAACTAATTGTAAAACGTTTTATAAATATAAAATATGAACTTTGTACAGTATGATTATAAAATCTACGATCTCCAGGTATGGGTATGAGATAGGAAGGAATAAGCATACCAATCTTACAGTGTCAGTTTTTGTTATTCTCCACTATCAACTCTTGAAAGAGAATTTACTTATAACTGACAACTAGCAAAATTGATGTATTGTTAACATATGATCATATGATCACTAAAATAAATATATCTGTAAATATAATAATAATAAAATTTATAATTATTTAAAAGCAATTCACTGTAGCGCAATGCTAAACCCAGGAACCCAGTGGTCCTGGGTTCGCATCCTGGTCAAGACATGGCATCTTTCCGTAGGCTGTTAAAATTCCATCTAACATTTTTATTAAAAAAACATACAGTTCAAGAACTCAATGCACTAAATCTAATGTCGCTGCTAATGACCTATTAGTTGATGCGATGTAAAATAAAGTAAATACAAAAAGATCAAATCAATACACAATTCTTACTTACGAAAAATAGTTATTTAAGTCCTATAACAAATTTTTCAGTGACATACTGTTTGTAACAATTTACAAAAGAACTTCCAGTTTCATTGGCTGATGATTAGGTAGTTTCATTTGCTGATGTTTGAAACAACTTTTTACGGCAAGAATCTGAAAAAACATCAATTTATTCACAAACTTAAAAAAGTTAATTTAATAAAGACAAAGGTGTATAGTAAAAGCTCCTTTATTACAGCACATGCTAAAAGTGCTAAAACTTCACACTTAACTTAATTTAATTCACAACTTATCATTTTAATTATTTATAATATTAGGAATTAACATGAACTGGGAAGAGTTTATGGGTCTAATTATTACGTTTCAAATTTAACCGCCTGTCATAATATTTTAATAAAATTTTTAATGGTGTTTGTAGACCTTCTCTACGACCGTTAATAAGTGAAATCTCTTTAATAACACTGGCAACTGCTAATATGTTTACAATGAACATATTAGGAGAAATGAAAATTAATTACAAAATTTCATTATTTTCTGTTTTAATATAAAATTATATTTAGAAATTTGAGTGGATGTTTGGTTGGTCCTTGAACTGAGCCCATACAGTAGCCAATCTATATCTAAAGGGTTTACTGTAGTGTTTAATAATTTACCCCACTGGAAGTAATGAAATGTCTTAGTTGGAGTAAAGAATTTTCACTTACAAAGAAGTAATAAATACCTAATATCAAAATTTAATAATGCTTCTTTTTATAATTTTAGTGATTATAAAAATGTAAACATTCTGCTCATCTACTATGTATCAAGACTTCAAGACTGAAAATATAAATTCATGAGATTCCTACAATATAATTTTGATGTGCATTATACAATTATATGTTTTTCAAAAACACATTTTATGAAAATGTACAGAAAAAAATGTTATGGAGGTATCTTTACAAAACTTTTAGTTCTGTTGTTATTATTTCTTTACCAATTAAAACGTGGGTTTAAATCCATTATAAGCCCAGCACCTTGGAAAAGCATTATTATGTACTATGACACGAAAAACAGTGATCTATACATATAATGAGATATGTTTTAATTAAGCTGGTTATGACAAGAGGGATTAATTAGTTTATTTTGCCGAAGAGAGCGATGGGCCTATTGACCCGATAATCTGCGTAGACCGAAGAAACAGATTAAAGAGGACCTTATTCTTTGATTAGGTTTTAGTGATTCTACTGTTTATCTGGATCAATTACCACATAGTCCCTTGCTCGTTCCAGCAATAATAAACTAAAGAAACACTTTTGATATGGCCAACTAAAGTAAAGCATAACTCATGTCGTTACATGCGTAGATCACAGGTATGCATTTCATTCCTTGCCAGATTTACTAAGAGATTTTAACCAAAGTGTGGAGTCATTCCTTTCCATATAAAACCATAAAAGTGACAGTTAAAATCAGAAAAATAACTGTCATGTGTTATAAAACCAAGTAAAGGAAAACTCTAAAAAACAATGTGCGAAATCAGTTTTTCATTATAAAAATAATTATTCTAAATTGGAAAAGTTTAAACTAAACCAATCAGTAAGCTTATTTAGGTCTGTAAACACATTATCCTAACAATATAATGAAATAGGTTATGGTATATAAAATACAATTTTTCTGTCAAAAAATTAAAATTTTAATTGATTCGATTATTGATTTAACACTAAAAGATGAACAGTGTACCAATCGTAATTCACACAGATATTTAAACTGCAGTGAATTTTAATTCATCAGAAATTGATGGAAATGAAGAAATTGTTTATTCATAGAACACTAGGTTAAATTACCGTAAATAAATTTCAAAAATAAACTTGGATTAAGTTACCACGACAAATGCTTAATTAAACAGTTAGAAAATTCATTATTTTATCATTAAGCATAAATGTGAAATATTAGGTTATGTAATCAAGGCAAAAGTGAATTGACAGTATTAACAGTGACCGTAAAAAACCTAAAACGTTTTAACCTAACAAAGTCCAAGAGATATTCATTACGATTTTAACAAAACTAAATAAGCAATTCAATTTACAAAATTTAAAAATTTTCAACACTGCTATTAATAAAAGCTATATAGACATTTGACAGTTCTGAAACCTTTCATTCATTGTTACATAATTATAGCACTCTTAAGATTATAGATTCCATAGAAATAAGGTATAAATATGTTACAAAAGGTGTTTTACTTACCAGATAATGTAAAATTTGAAGAACACCACTCCAAACAAAGCGCGCAGTACATCGTAATAAGAGGTAGCCAAGCAAGCTTAGTAGACAGATTTCCCGCTTCACTTAACACGTCTAACCTCAAATTCGAAGAGATTTATTCAGTAATAATAATTTTTGTTCATTCGACGATGGAAAAAAACCAAAAGCAAAAGAATTTTCAGAAAAATAAAACAAAAACTTTATTAAAGACGTTTTGCTTTTGTATTAAAATAAGGTTTGTATAAAATGTGATCAACGTTAATTGCTTTCAGATGAATATTTTATATATATATATATATATATATATATACAAATATCCGGAACCACAATCGATTTACTGAGATACAGCCACTGAAATGTATATATAAGAATTTATCCATCCTTCGTTGATCTCACCCCCAACAGAGCCACAATAGAAGTGGCTCTTTTTGTGCCACATTGTAAGGTAGAAAATAACCGCAAAATCAACAAATGATTGAGGGAGAAAACTATATATATATATATATATATATATATATATATATATATATATATATATATATATTTCAATCACTTTCTGCTACAGTCAGTTTCTTGATGTATATAATATTATAATATTTATAATTAAGTTTACCTCAAGATATACTTTTTTCCTTTAGGAACATGGCGAAGGCTGAAGATGGGAGAACAAGATCTCCCGAAACATGTTCCTAAAGGAAAAAAGTATATCTTGAGGTAAACTTAATTATAAATATTATAGTAATATATATATATATATATATATATATGTATATACAATTTTAAAATAAAAGTCAAGTCAGAAACCTGCTGGTTTAGACGCGTACTCTTTTTAGAATTGACGGTTTTACGTTCTTCCCAGGCATAGTCATCTTCACAGCATTTTAATAACTTTAAAAAATAGCTTTTTGTAGGTTTTTTAACACATGATACTCGTATAACCCTGTTTTATTTAGACAATATACACGCTTAACTTACTTGAAGTAAGTATATATAAATTTTACTCGTTTAACATTTGTCAGCAGTAATATACTAATTACTGAGTTATTTCTCTAACTTGTTTATATTCCGGTTCATGCAATTCATAACAAAGGTTTTACTATAGAAACTAATTTATTTATTATTACATGGTTTTTACCCTAATTAATTCTCAAACGTTGCTACGTACTGAATTCTGTGCTTCATCCACTTGATCAGCATTGAATATATATTCAAAATATTATATGAATGATTTTAGTTGAATGCGTGGATACAATTTTTATAGTTATAACTGTAAGGTATCAATAAGTAATCTATTATGTTATGATAAAGGAAATATATGAGTAAGAAATGTACATTGCGTTTGGACGTAAAACAGAGCAAATATGCTATAATATGAAAACTTCGTACACTTCCAGATATTAGTTCTGGCTTATTTTTCGCCAGTTTTGAGACACCTTGAATATGAAAATTGTACTGAAATTTCTGGTATATCTTGATAATTTTGCCAAAATATTTACATTAGCTTTTGTGACATTTGCTGAGTAGCGTTTATTTTAGCAACTACAATGAGCTACATTTAAATTTTTGAAGGAAACAAACTGTTATATAACATATTCCTAAGGCTTTCACTGCCGGTGTCAGTTGTGTGGTTCAAGTTATAAGGGCTGTTTGGCCGCGGTCCATGGTTTATTTCCAAACCAAACGTTCCAACAGCTCCAATGGCTGCCATCATCAGTGGAATTTAAAAAAATTCCTGGCCCACAGTACTGTGGTATAGGCTGAAGATGTCCCGCCATGCTACCTGTACTTATCAATTCAACAAAGTCCCACGTACAAGTAAAAATGACACCATCAGCCAATCCGAATAGTGCCCAGGTGGAAACTGCACCATGAGCCAATCACAATAAACATGGTGTATTATTGACTCTCACCACGCTATGCCATCAGGTACTCAACAATTTTTTGTCCCCGGAGTACTTTGGTGAAGGCTAATGATTTCCCGCGATGCTGCCTGTGCTAATTGTTTACTAATTACAACCCCCGAACAGGTAAGAACTGTATCATCGGCCAATCAGAAAAAGAGAAGGTGTGTGAGAGGCTCGCATCGCGCCTTGCCATAAAGTACTTCATGGAGCTGTTGAAACTTTTGGTTTGGCAATAAACCATGGACCACGGCCAAACAGCCCGGATAACTTGAACCACACAAACTGTTATATAAATTAGTTCCTACAATTTATATAATAATTCTACTTGTATCTAGAATATTTATAAGTTACAATAAAAATACAAAGGTATATATATTTCTGAACTTTAATTTAAACAATAAATAAATTTACAATGATCTAATAATGCTGAATTATATGTAGCTGCAAATTTTGTTGGAGTATATTTAACAAAGTAATATTACTTTTATTATTAAAGAGTACACTATATAATAGGACTGTATTGATTGTATGTTTTAGTTGCCGCAGTTACGTATGCGAATACCGACGTCTAAGGACGCGACTCCATGACTACAACTTTGGGGAACAGACTTTGCGTTGTCCTAAAATCATGTCCCCATCACACACGATGCTTTAAAATAAAGAGGGCAATGCACGTCCGGACTTTGACAAATTGTACGATGAAGGTGACCTGGTAGGTAGGATCTGGTGATTTTATCCAGATGAAACAGACATTATTCGTAATTTCGTAAAAGATAAATCATTTTTAGAAGAATCCTGCCAGTATTTTTTGAGCATCGGAGGATGGTTTCCTGTTGATATTACTTTACTGTACGTATAAATGTAAGCGCAGAAGTAACCTCACTAACATAAATGTACACATAAAAATAATAACTGAGCTCTTGTCTACATAAAAGCATCTGCAATAATTGACACAGTTTATTAAATTTATTGTAAATGTAACACGTGATAAAAATGTATAAACTGATCAAAAATATAGAGACTGTGTTATAATTCAGAAATGCAAACATAACATGCATCTTACGCTATTAGCTGAACAAATAATTTATGGATACAGAAGTCTATATAAAACGTCTAAAATGTTCTTATAATATTATGTTATGTAGGCAGATGAAATATATAAACATCTTATTGTGATTACATGAGCGTTCATTACACTTACTGATTAAGTAAATGTTTTAAACATTTGGAGCCCAAGAGAAAATTAAGAGTAATTAAAAGATCTAGTTGAAATGGAAAAATAATTTATGAGTTCAAAAAAATCAATGAGATGAAATGCTTTCAGTTCACGTAACAGGATTAATGAATAACCTAGAAATATTTTAAGTAATTTCTCTTCAGATTAAATAAACACCTATTTCGTTATTCACAAGGAAACATCTAGTAAACTACTTCGTTAGATACCTATATATGTATAAATCATCTAGAGGTTAATGTAAATGTTAAACATATTTTGATGGTTCGTTAGTTAAAATAAACAAATTCAGAAGTAAATAAAAAAATCTACTGCTGTTTGGAAACTGTTAACGTTATTGTATTGTTAGCTACTTTTTAATACACAAAACACACCTTTAAAACGCAAATATAACAAAATTATGTATAATTAAAAATGTGTGACTGTATTGTAAACAATATTACAATATTGTAAACAAACGCTTATATAATAAAAATGTTGACACAACATCCCAAAAATGGTTTGAGGATTCCACACATAGACCGGAATCAACACTCTCTTTTTGTAGATTAGTTTCCGTAATCACTTCTTTATTCACTACTGCAGTAAAGTTTTCCATGTCCCAGTATCAAAACGTCTAATTTTTCCATTTTTGAGTACAGTTCGTGAAAATGTTTATGTACCTGATTTTTTTAATTTAACATTTTGTTGGATGTAATTTAACAGTTGATGTAGTAGCTTTCTGAATGGGTAGCTAATTTCTCTATATGCACACACTTTATTGTACAAATTTCACATTTCATCCCCATTATTTTTTCGATGATCCAAAATTTATTTTGGTAATAGCGTACTCTTCCTAATTACTAATTAATATCGGCTTTTACTGCACACGACCAACCGCTTACAGGGCTAAGTGAAATAACTCTTCATTTAACTGTTCATAATTTTTTTTTTTTTCAGTCGGCGCAAGCAGGTAATTGTCACTGTATCCATATGTTGTAGTCACTGTTCGAAAGAGACGGATTGATCAGTTTACTCAGTTCTTTTACACAGTTACTTACTTCATCTACTGGAGCCGGTACTTAGCGCAAGTTGACATTTGCTGGATACGTGTTTTGCCATTCCAAAAGAATCGGCCGGACTGAAAAACCGACAGAATATTTTTGCTATAAAATAAATCAGTGTGGAGTAGTTTTAACTCATTAAACACGTTTTCTTTAAAAAGTGTGTAAGATGCTAGTGAACTGTGAGAAAAAGTGCCATGTTTCTCTACATTTACAAGCCGCGAACATAAATTTGGACTGTGACAAATAATCTGATGTGATCTAGGGTCGAATCTGCAAAGTTTTCCGATTACAAATCTCTATATTGAGGACCAGAGTGATGGCATCTTATGGATGTAAATCTTATGTAAATTGTGCTGTTCTCGAGCAGGTCAGTAATTTTGAATGTTGAATAAAATTTTGATTATAATGTGTCTTACACTACAATAATGACGTGGTGAAGGAGCTATATAAGTTCAACGTTATGTGTGGGACCATCAGGAGAGCTCTAACATCCACGAGTAAAGAAACACCCCTTACGTTATACAAAGTGATGATTTTCTCTACACTTTGAATAGAAAGAAAATGATTTTCTCTCTATGGGTCTGAGAACTGGATTTTACTGAAATCTTAGGCCAGTCGTATTCAACGGCCAAAATAAGATTTCTCAAGCACGTGTCAGCAAATTCTCTTTAAGATCGCAGAAGTAATATAGACGTAAAGCATAAACTGAATATTAGAAGTATAATTGAGAGGATTACCCAATATCAGCTAAAATGTTTGGAAAAGTTTAACCGAATTGATGACCGCCCCCTCCCTAAACAACTAGAAAATTATAAGCCAAATAGACGGATATGTGTGGGGTGTCCGAAGAAGCGTTGGAATAACCAGGTCTAGTCTATCTTCTTGGCACCGTGACAAATCATTTTTGGTTTAATCCTTTCTGAAGATGATGACAATGAATTAATTAATAAATGTGCTCTAGTCAGAATATTACGTATTTTATATACTACCGTATAAGACAGTAGTTCTTTTATTCAAACACAGTAATCTAAAAGTTAATGCTTATTTTAATATTTAAGACTTTTAATGATTCCCTGCATACTTTTAAATTCTTTTAGTACCAATCTTTAGTTATAAGTAATCATGAGAGTGGAAATTTGCTGAGTATGATAAGATAACTTATGAAAACCTTAAAAAATTAAGTATTCTGTTTCAAATGAACTACTAACTTATTGCCGTACGACATTCATATCTGCAACCACAGTACACATAATGACAGGCTATTAACTTTACGAAAGCATCAAAAATCCCCTCAAAAGTAAAAGAGAACCAGCCAAATTTCCTTCAATTTGATATTTAATTAAAATTTAGTAGCTTCGTTGCAATTTGTGTGCCATTCCCTTTTTGTATTGCAATTTCCTCTTGCTGTATGTACGTGTCTCAAAAGACGAAACTATGATATTATTTTCCACTCAATATAAACATATACCTCAATAACGTATTTAGTACATATGTGAGAGGTACAAGTGGCTGGCAAATGTTAGTTGTAAACAATTGGTGTTCATGTGGAAAAGAAACCATTTATTTTGTAGTTACAAACTTTTAACCATATCAAGTTGAGATATCTTTACGTTGCACATGGCCAGTTCATGTAAATACTGAATTCTGTTATGTGCTTAAGGTAAACTGAATATTTAACATTAAATAAGTTAAAACCCAATGCGGAATTTTAATGTTCAACATGATTTACATTTATGTAATTCGAAAAAAAAGAATGTTTGAGCATTGTTAGTAAAGTATTTTTAATCAATATTTCTTGAAAACAAATTAATGTTTGTAGGTAGTCTGTAGGAGATGGAGTAGAATCTAAACCTAAAAAGACGAGAGGACAAGAGAATGAATGTCTTTATCGTGGAAATATAAACAGACGATTTGTTACAAAACATTAGTTAACAATAGAACGATGAATAAAAATAAACGTGTACTGATTATATCCATAAACGCTATTAATTCACCTGTTGTTGTGTATATTTATTTATGTATGTCGATAAATTATTCATGTACGGCTCACAACATAGCCTACATAATCACGTAATATAAAAGGAGTTCTTTCATGCATACAACAAACATAAATATTTTTTATTATCAACATATAATAGATATTACTTTAAGAACGGCACTTACCAAACATTACATGGCATTCATTATATTGAAAGTTGTTGTATCACAGATGCTAGTGCGTGGATACCAATAAATATATAAAAAATATCATAAATTATTTACGCTTCCTCACTTATCACAAATACCTACTCTACCCCCCCCCCTACCAACACACACAACTCTTACACATGCAGCAAGTAGATTAATATAGTTTCACAAGCAGATAATTGCCTTTTAATTAACTCTATGTATGTACGTAATCGAACAATACTGAACCTAATAGTCAATACCGGTTATATTATTATTGATTCGTTTCTAATACTTAATATTTTCAATATAATCGAATTTAAGTGGCACATGCAAATTTTAAATGGAAGATATGTACATCCATGTATAGCCTATTGCAATGTACAGGAGGCGTAGAGAATGAGTAGTCAATTGAATCGTATTTTGGAATGTTTTCGGATGTATTAATGATAATTTCAAATTGCACTATGTGATTTATTATTGTTTATGACAAAAAATCAAACTAATATTATACTGGCTGTGTTCACCTTTTTACAAAAGTAAAATAGTTTTTTCTCTACTCTAATAAATACATTTTTACGACTTCTTTGCCTTTTTAGTTTATAAGTTTTTTGAATATTTATAAGAAAATAAATCGTTTCCCTTTATGATGATTGTAGGACGAAATGTCGATGATGCAGTCTGTAAGTCAGATGTTAGTCGTTCACTCAGGATACAGGTTCACGATGCCGTTACGATCTCCTCCTGTTATAAAATATATTGCAACAAAATACATGATGATGATCTATGAATAAGTATATCAGAGCATGGATGACGGACATTAACATGTTTTAAATTGATTTATGCAATTTTTGTCAAATAGCTATAAGTTTTGTATTTAGTGTTGGATAAGGACTTGTGTTATACCAAATTCATTGTAAATTTTTGTTCTGTAATGTCATGTACTTTTTGTGAACATGTGCGCGCGTTCGCGTGTGGTGAACCTTCCTTGTTATATCTTCCGCGTGAGTTAACCGATCGTCATGAGACTTGGACAGTGAATTATTTATGAAATTAGCTACATTTTGAATATATCTGTTGGTCTCAGCTATTTTTTAAATGTGGTTTTTTAGTAATTGAAAACTCAACGTTTCACGCTTATCAATTAAAGAGTAATAAAATTTCTAGGTAAAATCTATGCTGGCTCCCGCAGGCTTATACAAAGATTTGCCTGCAACGCGTCTATCTTTTGTCTAATCTACCACGTAGACAGTCGATTGACCAATCAGAAGCCCCTAATTTCAGTCAGATCCGTCTGTGGTCATGTACACTTTGTGACAGTTCATCCGAAGCCGTTGCTTAGTGAACGTGTGCTCTTCGTCAAGAGTTTTTCTTGTTCGAACTGGTTAATCTAGAGTAATTCTAAGTCTTGGGAATTATATATATTAATACAGAATTAATTAATAACTCTTTTCTAGTTGGTCGACTAGAACCAAGCGAGTGAATTACCTATTATAATATATTAAGTGCTATTACGTGTGAGTGGAAGATTTCCGCTTAGGGAGATTTATCTAACGTGATAAATGCTTATTAACGCGGGACACATCAAGAATAGCCGGAAGGTGTAAGCATTATACACCGCTTTTAAAATTATCACTCATTAACACCCTAAATATCAAAAACTAATAACAATCAATAATTAATAATAACCAATTCCGAGCGATAAATCTAACGATTCGGAAAGTGACAATTGTGCATAAAAGCAGTATCAGTGTTATCAGTTGTTCGGCGAACCCCCAGCGGTGAGAAAGAGAGTGTCAGAGTGGCGGCCGGCGATCATTGCAGAGAGAGGAACGTATCAGCGACGCAGCGAGTGACATCACGCCGACTGTAAAGGAATTCTACGTTTCAAGTGAAACCCTACCAAAGCTGAACTATATAAACTATTCCATAATAAATAAAATACTATACATGACACTTGTTTAAATTTAAATACATCATATAAACATTATTTACTTGTGTGCTGAATAAATAATTTTTCTACACCTACAATATAGACTTGTTCATAATTTATACACACATAACTATCCTATGCGAAAATATTTATTGTATCGTCGCATAGAGATATTTGGCGCCTGTCAACGTGTGGCACGATTTTATTATAATTTGTATTATTATTATATATTTTATTGTGTAAAGTCTAGATTCATTTGGACTATTTTGTGTGCGTTCTATTTGTAAGCAGGGAGTGTATATAAATTGTTGAATATTCTCTGTAACCAGATATTTGAACAGTGTTATTAACTTAGTTTATTTGGAGGTTTGAATTATTATTTGTGTTTGTATTAGGTTAAGTTTTGTGAACATTTGATTACGAGACTAGACTGTGACGTTATACAACATTTAAATTGAACATTATTACTATAATAATAAGAGTTAATAATAGTGCTGTTTACGTTAAATAAGGACTATAATATTTGTTTGAATATATAAAACAACCATAAATATGGCTGAATCACTTGAATTACAAAATACGTTAGCTGCATTAATAGTCAATATGCAGAAAATGTAGAAGAAAATAAAGCTAATATGCATAAAATGTCAGAAGAAAATAAATCTAGTAAAGAGGAAGCAATTGAGGTCACTACAGTCACTACATGACGAGAATAAGAAAATTTATACCGCAGTGCATGATCTAGCTAATCAAAATAAACAACTTTTAGAATCAACAGAGAAGCGTATCGGAGAGAAAGTCGAGTTATTTCGTACTAACTTTGAGCTAGCACTTGAAGCTAATAATTCACATCTTAGCGACTGTGAAGCGAAGATCAATATCATAGAAGAAAGAATGGTAAGTCATACATCTACGGTAAATAAACTGGTAGCTGAGGAGGAACAGCGGATACAGGAGTTAAAACAACAGCTGACCCGACTCCAGAATACCTCGACAACAGCGAACCAGACAACATATATTTATAAAACTTGTGATGAACCATATTTGCAGTTAAAATTCTATGGCAGAGAGACAGAAAATCCCCTCTACTTCCTCAAAAACAGCGAGAAAGATATGGACGCGATAAATGACCACCTAAGCGAAATGGACAAAATAAACTGGGTGGTGAGAAGGTTAAAAGGTACCGCGGCTGAATGGATCACCGTCATAGAGGAGAAGGTATGTACGTATGAAGATCTGGTGCGGCATTTTGGGGCTAGGTACTGGAATAGCGAGATACAAAGAAAGATCCGTGTACAGCTGGAGTTTAGAAACTATTCGAGTTTCAAAGGTTCAAAAGAAAACTATTTAATCCAACTGATATCTAGAGGCAAATATCTGGAACCTGAAGTGACAGAAGCAGAAATGGTAAGTAAGTTAGCTCACAATTTTGCACGCGGAATTCAAATCGCGGTTATTACACAAGGGGTTAAATCCTTAGAGGAACTGCTCTTGTTATTGACTAAATGGGATAATGAGGATAAACCAAGTAATAATAGTAATAGTGAGCAATCACCTAAACAGTTTCAGCAACAACAACAAGAACAGTTTAAAAATAAACCAAGATTTCAAAGATTCAGCCAAAGCAAATTATCGGCAATTACCGAGACCAATGCAGATGAAGAGCAGCAAAAAAACGTTTAAGGTTGCACGGCGTGGGTCCGTGCAATAAAATTAATAATAAAAATAAAAATAAGAATAAAAATACAATTAAAACAGACAATAAAAAACGGCAGTATCAGAAATCATATGTTAGCAATAATAGTGATAATAATGTATACATTGCTTCTGGCTTATACCCTGTTGATATTAGGAATGAATTAATAATAATTGTGTTGATGAATGTGTGGAAAATAATAGAATTGAGGACAATAATGACATTGTTGTGTTAGCGAGAATCAATGGGTGTGTTGGTAATGTGTTGCTCGATAGTGGTGCGAAAGTTTCATTAATTAATGAAAAATGTATTAACAAACATAAGTACCAATTTAAGAAAACACCTATCTTACCATACTATGGTTACTACGGCGACCGGTGATACACAAATTATTTGTAAACAAGCACTTATATCCATAATTACACAAGGCATAGAAATGGAAGTGCCAGTCCTTATAGTTAAAAATCTAGTATATGATGTTATATTAGGCACTGACACTTTAAGAAAAATACACGCCACAATCAATTTCAGTATCAAAAAACTTACATGTACAATTCGAAAAATAAACTATACACTGTTAGATTGGGACAGGTGGACAACGATTTAAACCAGGCAGAACAATGTACCGACATACGAAATCCAGTTTTTAATCTAGTAGATAAGATAACGAGTAGCGGTCAGTCCACAGCCAATAAACTAACGGCTGACAAAGAGAAGCGGTTGGATAATATTTTAAACAATTATGAATCGGTTTTTAAAAATGAACATACTATTACTAGCGTATATGAACATAGGATAAATGTAGTTGATGAAAATAAGTTTGTCCGAAAAACCTATCCAATTCCATTACACTACCAAAGACAAGAAAGGAAGAAATTAATAAAATGTTAACCGTGCTGATAGTAACTTCCTAAATCCTAAGGTAGTGGTAAACAAGAAATATAACGATATTCGTATTTGTTTGGATATGCGCAACCTCAACAGCATAACACAAAAGTGTTACGATTGTGCACCTAACGCCGAGAATCTATTTATAAAACGTCAAGGGGTCAGGTACATATCGCGGCTGGACCTCAAAAGCGAGTTTTGGCAGATTCCATTAGCCAAAGTTTGCCGAAAATGTACGGTATTCCTTTATAAAAACAAATGCTTCCAGTTTAAGTTAGTTCCTTTCGGGTTGATGACCAGCCTCGCTGCAATGGTTAAATGCCTAGAACCGGCACTAGAACCGGAAGTAGAAGAATTCGTAAGCGTGTCTGTAGACGACATACTCATAATATCTAAATCTTTTGAGGAGCATTTAAATCACCTTGATATTGTCTTCCGAAAGTTAAGAGATGCAAATCTTGTGCTTAACTTGGACAAGTGTGAGTTTGGAAAATCCCAAATAAAATTCCTGGGTCATATTATTCATTGGATGGAATTAGTACCGATTATGAGAAAATCACGGCCATCACGGATTTTCCTAACCCCAAGAAAGCAAAAGATATCTGGGCGTTCCTCGGATTGACCGGGTATTTTCGTCGTTTCGCATCTGAAAAATTCAAAGACCATAGAACCACTTCTGGAACTATTAAGAAAAAATACCAAATGGCGATGGGAAGAGCGGCATGAGGCAGCATTCAACGCTACCAAGAAGTTGTATAGTATAGTAAGAACTTACATATATTCCATCCTGAAAAAGAAGGGACTTATGTACTTAATTGTGACGCGTCGGACTACGCGATCGGCGGAGTGTTATATCAGCGGTATAACCAAGGTGAACACAAGGTAATCGCCCACGTAAGTCGTTCATTAAAAGGCGCTGAGAGGAACTACTTTACGTCGGAGAAGGAAATTCTCGCGATAGTATAGTGTATCAGCAAATTCAGATATTACCTTGTGGGACAACGCTTCGAGATTTTATCAGACAATCAGGCATTGCCTTTCATGCTCAAATGTAAACTGCCAAATGCGCAATGCGCGCATATCGCGATGGATCATGGCGATCCAACAATATGATTTCAACATAAAATATTGCAAAGCCAGTGAAAACAAAATAGCAGATACTTTAAGTTGGTATCCTCCGATAACTGAAGAACAGTACTCCTCAACAAGGGATGAAGTGCAGGTCTTGACAGTTAAGTGTGTATTACCGGATACATTAAGAACTAGGTTAAAAAATATAAACATTGAGCATTAGCGGGATGCTAAATTAAAGAAACTCAGCGATGACATAAGAGTTCAGGACAACCCAAAGTATAAAATAGACAAGGATGTGTTATACAAGAACATAGACGGGCAGTGGAAGATAATGGTACCGGATGAACTAGTTGAAGATTTAACTTGGGCGTGCCACGAGAGTCTGGCGCACGCGGGAGCGTATAAATGCTATCTAGCAATGCCAGAAGACTTTGTGGGGTTAAATATGACTAGAAAAGTTAAATCTATTTTGCGTACCTGCCACAAATGCCAACTGAAAAGTACCCGAATCAACATACGTATGTACAAATGGGCAATGTTATCACTAAAAACAAAAATATGTTATTATGTATTGAATTTTTAGGTCCACTACCGCGTGCATCGAGGAGTATGAGGAATCTGGTGGTGTGCACGGATGCATTCTCTAAACATGTAAGTTTCTCAAAACATGATGGCTGAGATGACATCTAACATGGTCTAAATGCGGGCAACGCCATCTGCAACGACACATCAAACTGTAAACATCACATCCACTTAGGCCTATGTTACAAGACTTACCAGCTTTAATATCACCTGAACATAACTTCTCATGAATAAAACATTAATGACTTTTTGCTGTACGGTTTTAAGGGTATGGTTTAAAGACGTTCATTCACTTAGATCCACTCAATAAACCTACTTAAAGATTTCAAGTATCTGGTCACAACAAGAGCAATTTGTCACGTAGAGAGTTGCCATTAAAATTAAGCGTGGAACTAATTTTTAAGAACAGCTTATGTTAGAATATTAATTAAGAACTTCAGGTGTTAGAATATTAGGAACACCTACAACTCATATCTTAGCAGTCCAGTGTCATACAAGCATTATGTGACCACGAGAGACAGAATGGACTTAAAAACACCTAGCTAGACACAAGACAGAACATCACATAACATTCTTCTCATGTCAATCGTAACTGCATACGGAAGAGATTTCTTACACCTACTTTAAGTATTTCTGTTGATTATTTAGAAATTCTGAACTACAAATTTGATAAAAATACTACAATACACGCATTATTAATAACAAATATATTTTGTTAACACAAGAGATAGCTAACCAAACACGAAAAGGAGCATGGTCGGCTAATGAGAAGGTGGAGTGACAGCATGTAGGGCCGTTGTTATAGAACAGGAAAGAGTCCTTACTAGGAAGTTAAAGAAGAAGAATAAATATTTTTTACATCACAAAATTAGTACCTTTAGTGTACTCTACTTAAGCACACTTTTATAGGAAAACGGCTTTTAAGTACAGGATTATTGTAAAACATGTACAAACCATCTAGGACGTTTTCATTATAAAACAATTGTGGCTCTGTTAGTATATATAAAATATTATAACTACGCAGAGCACAGCACAATTGTTACTCTTATTGAAGTATGCCTACCTATTTCTGCTTACAGACGAGTAGTTTTTACTAAAAAAATTGAATCTTAAATAATGTGATGGTAATTATGTATGGTGGTCTTATAATTGAAAAAATGCTTTTTATATAATGTTTGAATGGAAACTCCGGAAATAATGAAATAGGCAGTAGACGGGGTAATTAAGAAGACAAAGAGAAGGGACAATAAATAATAAACTGGTATCTGACAAAATATAACTCGAGAGTAAGGCCCCTTTTATGCACTCGCGTGACAAGGTTTTCTGCAGTGCAACAAGGAATAATGCTGCGCGTGCTTGGTGGTCATATGAGTGCTGCCAACCTCCGTATACTTTCTCTCACACTCATTTGGCACTGCTCTTAGAAGATGGATCCGGTCGTGTTGTATTACGCCAATCGAGAAGCGAGAAATCGATAACGACGGAAAAGGCAATGCGCTGTAGTGTCATTGATCGTAGTCGTTTTGTTGACGGGGCATTGCAAAACCTCTATAGAAAATTATGGGAAGACGGAGAGACATTTTTTAATTTTTTCAGATTGTCTGTGACATTATTTGATGAGTTGGTCAGTACAACAGACGATCACCACTGCACAGACGGTTACTGAGCGGATAATGTGAACTACCAAAAGTGCCAAAACCACGTGACTTTACAGCAAGAGGTCAAGAGCACAGTTTGCGTGCGCCCGTTACCCACCCCCTTTGTCTAAAAAGGGATCCACGAGGTGTTTGACCTGACAGGTGACTCTCTATGCTTGATTTCTATCTGAAACTAAGGAAACCTGTTTGTTTTGAACAGAGCTTTCATGACAAATCACACTCTAAAACAATGTTTGTTACATCAATTTTCGTGTTTTATCCAGAAAACAATTTTATTTTGTAATAATCAGAAATATATAATTTTTTTTTAGTTTTGGTTGTTTGTTTCGGTTAAACGTTATTTGGGTTAAAACTGTTTCGATTAACGGAGGTTCTATTGTAAACATAAGAGTATTGGAATTCTTGACAAATGCTTAGTTTCTTCTTTACAATACTTTATTTAGCCACTTCTTCCAAACAAAACTTTAAGATTGACTGCCCTTCTGTAAGCTAATGCGAAGTAATAACTTTCTACTGCTGCGTTGAAGTAAGTTTATGTTATGTTACTTCATATTCAAATACGGTTTCATTATCTGACACGCAAAAGGCGTCGTTTGTACGACGTCAGCTGTGTGGAATGTACTGTAAACGTTGATCACACTTCTAATAAGACAAGAACAGAGAACAGTATCCAGATGTGTTGTGCCGAATCCAATTCAACGGAAAACTTCAGCGTCCCGTTCCCAGTATCGTATTAAGCAGAAAATAACAGAGTACCTTATTTTTGTCCAATATTGTAACTGCATTACAAATTTACAAGTTATACAAATGGAATGAACCGAAGTTAAGAAGAGAATTGTACTAATGATTCGAGCGCGGGCGCGCATATGTGTAAAATAAAATCTTATAGTTACGTTGACTGAAGTTTTGTAGGTGTTTATTCTTCCGTTAGAACGAATCTTGGCCTGTTATGATGGTTCTAGTGAATATGCTGTACATAGGTTATTGTACGAATATTTAGGATTTTCTGTCTTCATTCTTAGACTACGTAGATTATAATAATATATTACTTTCTTAACACAGTGTAGCCAACACTACATTTCTGTACCCCGGCCATACCTTTGATACATAGACGCTGAACATCTGGATCCACGATAACGTATTACATATTATTATCCTCCCTGAGGCAATTGAACCTGGCAAGCGTAAGCCATCATTAATCGTCATACACATCGGTCTATATGTGTACACTGCAGTGTTTATTCAAACTTTACACCATTTACACATATGCATGCTTATAACGTAAACATATCTACATAAATCCTTAAATTTACATGATTGTTGTATACGATTTTTACGTTATTAAATCCTGTTATTGTTAAGTCACTACGTCCTGTTATAAGCGTCTTGGTGCCTCCAATAATTTAAAATTATGTCTGACCATACGGCAGAGGGACGACTAATTATATGGTAAATTTAAATGAAATATCTTTTGTAAACCAATAGTTTATGTTTTCTAAATAGTTACTCGATTTAAGAATTTTTGTTTATATTTTCGTGCAAAGATAAATCTGTATTAAACATATTTATTCTCGAGTACTTGTTAACACTAAACGAGTTAAAATAAACATATAGGCTACTACGATAAAACTATTACTGTTGGAAGATATAGATACTAGGCTGCACCCCTTACTAGGAAAGTTCCTGCCTTTTGGTATAATGTATTGTAATTTATGCCGCTACTAATTTCGTTTACTTAAAATAATTTTTGTTCTTCTCGAATCTTTCGAGATTCTTAGAAACTTCCATGTTTCATTTAGACTGCTTTAACTACATCGAAGATTTTGTTTGAAAATAACTGTTATACAAATTTGTAAAAAGTTGCTATTTCCGCATGACCGCTACAAGAGTGTGACAGGTAAGATTGTATGTCAGCGTAGTGTTGGGACAGTTTTTGTAGTGTCTGTACGACTTTTGCTATACGCCTTACTCTTCATTTCTCCGACATGAGCTGTTCGAGTTATCCCACTATGGTTGAGGTCTTTTTATTTCTTTTATGAATTTGCTAACTGCTATAATTTTTTGTTGTTCGACTAAGCTTTTCGTCATTACTGACATCTTCAGGTCTTAACTTGTTTAAGACCTGAAGATGTCAGTAATGACGAAAAGCTTAGTCGAACAATAAAAAATTATAGCAGTTAGCAAATTCATAAAAGAAATAGTAAGGATGGCTGCTAATTTAAACAATATGAGGTCTTTTTGTTGACAATATGATTTGGTGTTGTATGG
Organism: Magicicada septendecula; assembly: GCA_034769895.1. Classification (NCBI taxonomy): domain Eukaryota; kingdom Metazoa; phylum Arthropoda; class Insecta; order Hemiptera; family Cicadidae; genus Magicicada; species Magicicada septendecula. Next base: position 398,027,220 of record CM068369.1, on the reverse strand, counting down.
GCATCGGCATCAGCAAGAGTAACATGTTTACATTCTGATTCTGATTGTGAGTCATTATTATTAGCTTCTACCAGTGATATGTCAACCAAAAAACGAAGTTTCATTGAGTTCTTAGCATGTCGAGGTTTCATACGTTTCCTTTGCAAACTCGTTGAACCGTTAGACGTAGCTTAACTTTAAAGTTTGTGAGGATTTTGTTTCGTGTCTTTTAATGTTAGTTTACTTCACCAACATCGATGTCTCGTGCTACATTTTTAATAGGCTTCGCCTTGTCGAGTCTTTTTAAGGCCAGCAGTTTTGTTTCTAATAAAACCCCCAAACGCTTTCTTTCCTCTGGTAATGATAGGTTAACTTACACGCATATTCCGGATGAACAAACATTAATAAAGTTAAATTTCAACGCAATATCAACAAGAACTTATAAGTCAAGGAGAATTTGTGTAAGCGGGATAATGAGCGAGTTAAAGAGGGGAAAATTGAATGGTGTTGTCAGATAAGAATAGTTTAGCATTCAAACTACAGGGAGGACAAAGTTTATAAGAGTTGGTGGATGGAGAGTGAAGTAAGAGTTGGCAATGTTTCCTGGGAATCTTGCCATGTGAGGCCGACACGCCGCAACGTTTGTCGCCTGCTGCCCGCCGCTCTTATTACAGCCGATTCCTACGTAAACACAATTTGTTCTTGGAATTTCTGTGCGATTCGAAGACTTTTGTTGCATGCTGCTCACCGCTTTAACGTATCCTACACAAACACAGTTCGATGTTCAAAATTTTATAATGTGTAATATCCGACATACATTGCATTTTGTATGTTCATTGAGAAACCAAAATAAGAATATTTACTTATAAGTATGTTACGAATACATGTGTATAAACAAAAGTAAGATAAATAAAAATGTTTTTCGGATAATCCGGGATTTGAAAAAAAGGGAATCTACTGTATTTATGCGCTTTTATGGACATATGGGTGAAACTAAAAGATTTGAACCCATCACAATTGGTAGTGGTAGTAAGTCTAGTAAATCAGTGGTAATGGTAGTAAATCAGTTACAACGCCAGAGTTAAAAGTAACTGTTTTAAACATAATTAACAAGAAAGTATACAGTTTGATCTCATAAAACAAGATTTTACATTCCCAGTTATTATACCCCTATAACATCTACCGTGAACAAGCTCTTTTGTTAGGTTATCTTTAATCAAATCTTACGGTCATCCAGTGTGCTTTCAGTGGGCTGTTAATTCACAATTTATATCTCATGTCCTATTTCCGGATGAGACGTCATTCACAAAGGAAGAAATTAGTAACTTCCGCCACTAGTATTTTGTTGTGATGTGAATCCTCATACTTTTTAAAGACAGGGATCAACGTGAATTTTTTTGAATGTCTGCAGTAACAACTATGCTAACAAACCCTTCGTTTTGCCTCCTAGGTTGTCAAGAGAGGCGTACTTGCAACACATTGGAAACGATCTACTTAAAATTTTAGAAGGCATTCTTAGAAACCTGTAAAACAGATGAGGTTCACGCATGATGGGGGTTCAACTCGTTTTGATTGTGGCGTCAGATAAGAAATAACTAGCCGTTTTAAGAAAGATGAATTGATCGGGGTGGTTTCATTGCACGGCTTCTAGATCCCCAAATCTAAATCCATTAGATTTCAGTTTGTGGGGTTACGTTAAGGGTGTGGTTTATTCTACACTAGTTGAAACGTTGGTCAGTTGAAAGAGAGAATTAACGATTGTTTTCATTTAATCAGGGAGCAGGCCGGGATTTTTAGCGTGTATGACAACCATTAAGAAGACGTTTGGGTGTACGAATAAATAAGTGTTACATAGAACATTTGTTGTAATAATTGGTATATTTAAAAAACGTGTTTTTATGAAGTAAAAGTATTCAAATTTTGTTTATAAAATGCAGAAAAACAAATCATATTTTTTATGCTTCACTCATTTTAAATACAGTGCATTTTATTTCATACTTTTTTTTTCCTTATCGGCCATCTAGGGACCACATGCCAATTTTAATTCTTTACTCTTTGTTCTTTCCTCTTTCCCAATACTCTTTCATCTTCTCACTGTCTCTTCTTCCTGTCTTCAGTCCACTTTGAACCTGGGTTTTTCTCTCTCCTACCCACACTCCCTCCATTATTAACACTTTTGCCCGAAAACTTCTTCAATTGCTTCTTCTGCGTGTATATTATTTTTTCTATTTCTATTTTCTACTATTTCATACTTTTTTCTTTTTTTAATTTAATTTAGTTTCTAATGTTTACTGATCTGTTAATAAATAAATGAAACTTATGTTTTATGTATGTGTGTTTTATAAATAGCCTATAAAAATAACTTATATATAGGCTTCGTATAACTAAAATATGCTAAATACTCATTAGAAACAAAAATAAATAGGTTTATTTTTTCGATTTCAATAAAAAGAGGTGTACGTTGGATTAAGAATGTAAAGGGTACTATTATATAATGAGTTGTCAGGATAGTTACGGTTAATTAATATATTACGTCCATTGATTTTTCTGAAGTGCTTGTTGTGAAAAGCATTACATCATCTTGCCCCATTCTCGAGACATAGTCTTTGAAGCCGACTACAAAACCATACGTATTCATAATGTCCACACCAAGAATTGGTTCATCCACAATGTCTGCAACTTGGTGATCACACTGAACCCGACCGAGGCCTAGGTGTATTTCCACATTTTCATACAGTTTTGCAGCCTTTCAAGTAGCTACTCGCAAGACCACCAGATTTGCTTGAGTTTCTTTACGAAAGCAGGGCGGACTATGGAAACCGTGGCACCCGTGTCAACTATAATTATTGTGGTCGGCTTCCCCCCGCTGTTTATTTAAACGTAGAAATTGGGTATTGTCTAGTGGTTTCGTTTCTCGAGGTAGTACCCTTAAGCGCCGTTGTACCAACTAGTGCTCCTTTCCCTGCTGCTTAACTCTGGAATGACAATCCTTTCGTAAATGTCCAGATTTTCCATATCCAAAATACTTCGGTCTTTCAGCTCTTCCTCCTTTGTACTGTTATGTCGGTCGTTGGGTCTCAGTTCTTTGTTCTTCCTTTTCATCTACTGTGCCGTCGCGATCTTTTATTGCGCGCACTTTATGATTTGAAATACGAGAGGGTGACTTGACGGCCTCAACTTTTGAGCATGGCGAAGGGTGTCCACACTATTCTAGTGTCTTCTCATTCGTACCCCTTGTAGTTCACTATCTCTGACCCTATCAGGAAATGTCTGCATCGCAAACCTCATTGAAATGCTTGTGGTGCTTCAGGATAGTCTGTCGATAGTTGCTTCAAACTCTTGAAGTCTCTCTCCGGAATTATGTTGGCTTAGTCTTAACTGAGTGCAGTATACATTGCGCAAATTGATCACCATGCCGTAATTCTAAAGCTTTTGTCAATTCGGCATAAGGGTTCTGGATATCAGGTGGCACTTCCTATAGTAACTCTGAGCCAAGTGGTTTTACAACGAGAAGAGTGAAACCGCTTTGTCTTTCTCCGTCCAATTATTTGAGCATGCAGCGGCTTTAAACTGTAGAAGACACGTCGTCCAGTGAGTACTACCATCGAATGTTGACATGAACTGCCCAAACTAGAGGCAAAGTGACTTACTCCATTGTCTTCTATTGTCATATTTCCTGTGTCTTACTCTGTCTTTACCATTGGTACATTGTGTTTAGAAATTTGTTTTGAAACGCTTGCCTGAGTTTTTATTAATTGTTTGACTTATCTTTTTATCTGTTGTTTTATAATATTAATTGACTCTTTTATAGTTATATCTGAATCTTTTACAGTTAATACAGACGTTTAATTTGACATGGATTTTTCTACTACTGACTTTTTTGTAGACATCGCTTGTTCTGTCAGGTATTCTAGTAATTTGATTATTAAGTTCCCCTTTGTAGCGGTATGTTCTTGCATCTGCTTTCGCTTCTTGTATCAACGGTTTGATGTTACCCGTTTCACGCTTATTATCCCCTGTTTCCTGCAATTACATTCTTCTTTTGTCGTTTTTCTGATTCCCAAATTAGTGTTTTCTGTCTTCCTTCTCTTCCTAGAACTAGTGCTTACTAACGTTTCTCTGAGTCTTCTCTTTCATACCTGCCTTTAGCATCGTGTCGCTTTTTTGTTTGTTTTCTGTCTGTCGTCGTCATTTCTCTGCTGCTTCTGTTTACGTCTGCGCTTTACTTTTTGTTGTTCCTGCCTTTGCGTTAGTAGAGCTTGGGCTCTTCCATCATCTTACTGGTATTTATGTTGCAGGTCAATTTTCACGTACTGTACTCTTCTCCAAAATATCTTCTATTGCTACTGCTAAAAGTGCCAGCGCACTTCTGATACTACTGCTACGAGGGTCACACCAATATTCGTGTTGTTCAGTGGAAACAATGACTGACACAAATGAAGTCTCGAATTACAAACTATAATTATACACAAATAGCACTTAGAAATCTACAAAGCATTCTTATACGTTAATTCGAGTTGTATTTGTCCAATAATATACGTCAACTTACTACAGTTTTGCGCTAATTAACACAAAAATGTCTTCTTAATAAACGGCAATAATTACTGTGGATCCCAATTGTAAATTTGCCAGGTGTAACTGGACTTTGCCAGCTACTTTCTAGAATTATCTTTTATTTTTCTGGCGGCGCGCCGAGATTAATTACGTAGTTACAGGCGGTAGAACAATCTGGAGACTAGGTCAAAGGATGCAACGTGCCGACCGAATAGTCGAGAAACGAGTGGAAATGCAATTTCGAATTATTCAAACAAACGTAACAAGTTAATTTTTATCGATGAACTTATGTACAAAGAACTAATCATAATATAACAATCATAACAAAGAATCGTAGCACAACAATCATATCATAGCATAACAATTAATGATTACATAGTGATCTTAAAAGCTTACATTATACTAATAATAATAATGGCTCCCACGTGTACCGCTGAAGCAGCTTAGGAGTCAGGCAGGGTAGGCTGCCTTATGCGAGCCGTACGGCATATAAGGAAGGTAGTGTGGCCAGCACTACGCTTCAGCCGCCCATTATTATCCCTAGGATGTTATCCCAGGTACTCATTTTCAGGCTGAGTCGACCACCTGGGGGCTGAAAAACGCACCTTGCTTTATGGTGCGGGCCCGGGAATTGAAACGGGGACCTCTAGATTAGTAGCCAGTTGCCTTACCCACTGGTCTACTGAGTCTCATTATGCATTATTACATTATACTAATAGGCCTAAACTTTTGTAATACTACAAATGATAAATTTTCCTCACATTTTATTTGAAGTAGTTTATCTGTAATAGTTTAAAAAAATTTAAAGATAGAATCGTCGCTTCCGAAAATTATATCTCAAGTTGTTGTGGTGACCGTTGTTATAAAACAAATAAAATAGATTGATAATATAATAATTGTTGTTAATGATTTACTACAAATAAATGATGATGAAGTCCTGCTGTTGACCTCGCCAATTTGTAGTAAAACGTGCAAATAGCAGATGATGATGCCCCACTGTTGTGAGCGCCAATTTGTTATTAAACAAATAAACTAGATAGATAAATTGATGTTGATAATACAAAGTTTTGTTGTTAGTTATAATATTAATAAATTTTTTTGTTTAATTAATTAATTGAATAATTAATTAATTGTAATTTTTTTAATTACCTTCAATTGAATAAATGAGATATTATGATTTTTAAAATATTTGTTCTCTATAGAAAATCTAGTTATGTAGTCGGAGCTAGTATTCTCTTTTCTAACTTCACTCCTCTTCTTCTTCTTCTTGGTATATTTCTCTGATAACTCTAAATTATTTTTAGACGAAAGAAGAAACTAATATTTATTGTACAAATAATTATGAACACATGTAATTGAGTAAATTGTGATGTTTATTTCTTAAAATTTTAAATTGTGCGCCAATCTTACGCGCATGGACCAGGCATTGATTGAGATTCGCTCAGGTCGAGTGTGAACAAAAATGACAAAATATAATGTTACAAAATTAATTATTTCGGGTTCTTTTAACTGTCGAAATGATCAGAGAGGGCAAGGAGCAAGATACAATACTTACAATTATCTTAGAATAAATTATTATTTGCTGAAAAATAACAGGATTATGAAAATTGTCAATTATTAAATAAAGATCGAACCATTTCGTAGAATGACGTCACTGACTCGTGGAGGCAGTGCTCCGTGTTGGTCGCTAGTAAATGAAAATGGCCGCCGCTCACCTCGGATTTCTGTCACACTCGCCGACTGCTATGTGGGCTGCTCCCTCAAATATAAACGTGTATTCCTTCCTCTGCGAGGTTGTAGTATCCCTGGAAAATTGTGTGAAGTGTTCGTCCCTCCTCGGCGATGTCGTTCTGTGATAGTTTATTGGTGCAGTGTTCTGTGTTCAAATATGTTGAGTTCGTGTCCAGATAATGTTTGTTGAATTTTGCTTAAAATGGCGGTTAATTTCTCGTTCTAGTAATGGATATTACTGTTGTAGTTGTTCTGGTTCAGTTTGGTGTTAGTAATTAAGTAGTGGTGTTGTTTTCCATTTGGTAACCTCAGTAACACTTTTTGAGGTTGTTCGTCATTGTTTTTACACTACTTCTCTTTTTTAGATCTTCCGTCAGTAAATTCGGATCTGTACACTTTCACGATTAACAATAGACTGATGACTTAAAGTCGTTGTTTTGTGGTAATTTATAAAATGTCTTTTTCCTCTTCCCATTGTTTTTTTACAAATTTACATAACTTGGATTTGATTTCAACTCATAAACATACATCACAAGTTTCCTATTTATTGCTGTAACTTAATTATTTATTAATTTTACGAAAATCTAACTATTCAGCAATATTCTTAAGCTAATTTTACATAATTTGATATATACCTGGGTCTATTTTAAGTTCAGATAAGGCTAAAATTTACAATTTTTGCTATTTATTTTAGGCCTTGTATTTTTTACAATTATAGTATTTAAATAGTTTACAAGTGATTTTATGTTAATATTATTGCTTGTTGTTAATAATTTGTTGTTATAATACTCCAATATTGATTAATTTACTTTTTATCTGAGTTGAGTACTCCTTAGGCCTAGTATTACTTATTTCCAAATAAAACTAATTTTATTCTTTTGTCATTACATTTGCTAATATTTGTTTCTGTTCAGATTACATTTTCATATCTTTGTTTTGTATGGACTAGTTTCTATTCATTATATACAGTTTGATTGAATTTATTTATTTGGGTTTGACTCTTATGATAGGTGATTTTGGTTTACAATGCTGGTTTGTTTTTCTATGGTGGTGTGTTAGTTAATTTGCCTTACTACTCTTTATATGGTTTACAGTTTAATAAAAATACAATATTCCTATTACCTACTTGCCTTCTCAGCCTTAACAAACTTGGAAATTATTGAACATTATTTCAAATACAACTGAATATCTTATATCTACTAAACATTTTTTATATCACTTAAACATAACAAAAACATCTTATGCCTATTATCTTTTATATATATAGAATTATAATGGAAACATCTTATTATCAGCAATATTATCAGTCATTGGCTGTCCTTTGTTTTTATGTTTCCTTTTATAACAAACCTTATCCTATAAAAACATCTTATTCCTGATAACACCTTCAGTTATTAACTGTCTCTTTTAATTACTATAACTATTTCGATAACACAATAAAATAAAAACATCTTATAACTAATGACACTTTCAGTTATTAACTGTCTCTTTTAATTACTATAACTATTTTGATAACACAATAAAATAAAAACATCTTATAACTAATGACACTTTCAGTTATTAACTGTCTCTTGTGTTCACTATAACTATTTTGATAACACAATAAAATAAAAACATCTTATACCTATTAAATTCTTATATTACTTAATTTTTTAAAACACTTTTATTATTATTAAAACTACTCATAGTCATTAGACTGTCTGTTATTTTTAGGTTTTTTTATAGGGTAATTCTCTACACTGATGGTAGTCTTTTTAATTGATTTCTTATTTCATACACTATTCTTTATTATAGTGTGTCACTTATTATTGTCTACACTAATGGTAGTCTTTTAAAGAATTTTTTACACTATGGTAAGTTTTGGTTGGTTTCTACACTATTGGTAGTCTTTTTAATTGTTTTCACTCTATTCTTAAACTAGGCTTACAATTTAGTTTACAATTTTATTTTAACTGTATTGTATCCTGTAACTTGTTATTTGGTCTGACATTTATCATTGGTTTTAATTGTGTAAAAAATTGGGTATATTCATTCCTCCTAATGTTTTAGTGGATATCCTTTCTTGCTGATATATTCCTTTTATGAACCTTGACATATTTTGTCTCTTCCTTCTCATGATATTAGTATTTCCTTATCATGTGGTTTCATGTCCTTTTCTCATTTACAGCTCCTTATTAATTTGTTATTGGTTTTGTGTCTTGGGGGTTCTCTGCTTCTTAATTTAATAAATTTCCCCTAATTAATATTTTGTTTACCTTTTTACCTTTGTCTTTTCTTTTACTGCTCCCCAACCTACTGGGTATACTCCTGTTGTACTGGCGTTTTATATAGTTGGTTATTTATATTAGGACCAAGAGTTTTCTTTGTTATTCAGTTTAATTTTATTAACATTTTATCGACTTAGTGAACAGTTTCTTTAGTTTATTTTTTAACTATTTATTTTTCTCACTCACTATTGACCTTTTCTTCTTTATTCATGTTGTATTAAGTTACATTTTAGGTGATAGTTCTGTTATGCTACACCGTATTACGGCTTTGTTACAATAAGAGCACGGATATTACTGTAACAAATTAACTTATTCCTTGTGAATGTAGAAATAAAGTCAACGATGCGAATGTCCATAAGAGTGATGTCCTTGCTCTCAGTAACTTCATGACTCCCGAAATTCATAATTTTGTACTGTCTAAATAAGAGTACGAGCACATTCAGGTAGGACAAGTATTTAGTCCTATAACTTTGTAAATGTAGTCACAATTTTATGACCATTTCCGCCTCGTGACTTTTTGTTTATAGAAGGAAATGCTTTCATCAGATCTTAAAGTATCCCTCTCAGAAGTCGCCATCGCGGCATCGGTTAAAATTCCAATAGCGTCTGCACTGTATACGCGACAGTAGGTGCACGAGTAGTCGGTTAATCGTGAATAGGTGCGACCAGACGTGAACATTACAAATGCTATTGGAATTTTAACCAATGACGGCCTCCTACGGGGGAAGGATCTCATTGTCTATTCATACAAGTGACTTGGATACCATTGAAAACGTGCACACGATATTTGATAGATATAGGTCTACAGTTTCGATTAAGAAATAAGCATATAGTAATATTTATGTGCGAATAACTTATACCTTTATTAAATACATTCGAACAACTTATTTCGTTATATCACTTTATATTTATTGAATTTAGTATTTAAAATCGTTAAAGAAATTGATCAGACCAAATGGTAAATACCTTTCAGATTTAATTACGCTGAAAGGTAAGTAAGGTACATTTGTTTAAATATTCAATAAGGTATAACGACTGCCAAAACATAAGATATAAATTAATGCAGTTATGGATAAAGTGTATTATTTTGAAGTTAATTTATGATTGTTCTGTAATGTGTTAAAATATAAATAAACAGTGGAACGAGTTTAATGACGTTTGTTAGCAAAAGAAAAATTTCTATTCTCATTTCCAACGTAAATATTGTAACATAACAAGATTATGCCCTATAATAAATATAATTTAATCATCAAAATTCGTTGTGAGTTATGCCGAAACGCAATCTTTCTTATTAATAAAATACAAAGAAGTGAAAAAACAAATTAACAAATAAAAAAATGAAAATAAAATGTAAATATTGTAATGGTACATATCTTCACCTAACCATAATGAAGAAAACATGACAAGATAAATTATTTAATCATTAACATTAGAATAAAAAGGGATGAATTAGAATTGAAGAATGGGTGAATCAGAATAATAAAACGATCGGACATATCAAGGTAGTCAGAACAGTAACAACTTATATTAATAAAGTAGTAACAAACAAACCAAAATGGTAAATACAGAAATAAGACGATTTAACCTGAATAGCCCAATAGATGGTAAGTGAGAGAGTAGAACTAGCCCCAAAGGACCAAGAATAACCTAATAGTGACAACTGCAAATGGACTAGAAATAGCCACCGCACCAACATAAGTGTAAATAAGAAGAATAGTGACTAAAAGACAATTAACATATAAGTGTAGTGATATAATCAACCACAACACTAAGGAAGTGACGTATAATGTATGACAAAAGAAAGTGAACTAAGAAGGAACACCAAACGTGTATTAAACCAAAGAAATATAATCACTGATGAAAATTGTATATAATATTAATAATTGTAAGGACAGACAAGTTAGAGATACTAATCATTAAGTGCTTAAGATATAGAAGGGCACAATAACCCAAACAGATAGAGTAAACTAAGACAAATCACATTAGCATAATACGAGTACTAACATATCCGTGGTACAATAAAACGACATGAACTTGTTAATATTATAATTAAACCTTGTAAAGTGAGAGGTAGGGAGTTAGAGAAATAGTGAACATAGTAAAGTGAGAAAGAGAATTTAAAGTTAGATAATACCCACTAGTAACACTTAAATTAAACATATAAAGTGCAAAGTGATAGTGTGAAAACCCCAAATTAAATAGAATCCTATTGATCCCTAATAATCAGTGAAAAAACACTAAAGATTTAAGAGTGATCAAAAACCATCAGTGAGTGGTAAAAAAATAAGTGAAAGCTGATAATGGCTATCCACAGAAAGGACTGTGGCACTTAATAGCAATTATCCAGTGAACACAAGTGTATTAATAACAAAATGAAACAAAGTGTAACAGACTAGATAATAAGTAGGTCTTAGATAATAGTAGTACTTACTACTTGTCATATTTTAGTTTGAAAATCTTAATGTTAGGTAATAATTTGTTACTTAGTATTGTTACTCATGTATTCAAGAACGAATGACTATCAGTGTGTTAATACACCAAAATATATGATTTCATTCACAGAGATAAGAATCCAATATCATTAATTTAAAATGATACATTAAAGAATATTTTTCATGACAAACTGATAATAATAAAAAAAGATATTAATATTAGATCGTAAACAGTTGTTGAAGAATCAGTTATGGCTTAATGTCATTTAGAGTTAGTCATAACAATATACCATTGTATTAATATGTTTAATTCATGTTTATGTCTTTATTTTTTATGTCAAGTAATAATTATAATTCATCAAAGAGTATGGGGAGATGAAGAGTATGAGTGGATAATATGTTTCAAATAATTATGTTTAAATGAATAAGAATTATGTTTTAATGACTAAGGTTTATGTTCCAATAATTATGTTTAAATGATAAGAATTATAGCTATGAAAATTGTTAAAACCATTAGATGTTATGTTATATGTTGTAAGAAATAAGATTTTAAAACCAGCAGAAACAAGTAAACAAGAACAAGCCATACATTCAAAAACAATGACACTAAAAATGAGTTATCACAATAGACAAATTAATATAGGGAAACAATAAAATTACACACAATTACAAGAACCGACTTAAACATTGAACAAATGAACAGAATCTTGTATTCAAACAATCATGACCCATTACAAGGAGAATAAAATGTAATATCAGTAATTAAAGAAAAATAGTCAATTGCTGTTTAAGCCTATGCAAATTCCCAACTGTCAACTACAAAAAAACTTCAATATGCAGAATTAAACACTGACATTAGGAAGACTAAACCACATAAACTATGAAATACAAATAGACAATCATTTTAAGGCAGAAATATTATGATAATAATGTAAATTGAGAAAACAGTATAATTAAATAAAATTAACAAAACTGTCAAAATGTTGATACCTAAGTAAACACTATAATATTGGGTGTCAAATTAATCCTTGAGCCAAAATATGAACAGTGGTGATAATATTTACTACTAAAAAGGGAGTACTGAAGATTAATTTTATTTAGAAGATCTGTAACCAGTTTAAATAAAAATTCAAATACTCTAACATTACTCTTTAGCCAATTTCAGCCAATCAAAAACTTTGAGTAACCATGACAACAACCGAATATTGACAAAATTCAGTTAGGAACAATACTTTATGTAGTGACGCCAAACTGAAGAGACGCCACGCCGTGAAGGGCCCAAATTTTCATTAGAAAAACCGTATAAGTGCCCATAATTTGGAGAAAGAGTAGCAGTACAACAGATGAGAGGCCATTACAACTACTGTATTATATACCAAGGACCAGCCCGAAATTAATCCTGGTGACCGGAAAATACTAGTAATCCAACTTGAAGAAGATGACAACCCAATTTTGAGCCCAAGATCAGAAGTAGGAAGAATCTACATTGACACATTACTTCATATGGACGACTGACAATGCCCATCATAACTACTAACGTTGAGTATTGCTGAAGTTATTTGATTATTATTATAAAACAAATTCTCTTTCAAAATTTCTAACTATAAAATAAAACTCTCACTATCACTGAATATTTTCAAGGATTAATAAAATAAAGAAATAACTTTGTAAACATTGAACGAACACATGATAACCTATGTTACACAACGACACTGTCACACTTCAACACCACAATATTTAATTTATAACAAACCTTGTATAATTTTATTGATCACAAACTTTTAATTATATGTTCTAATTTTGTTATCTTGTTATGTAAACCTCTGTTTCGTACTTAAAAGAACCCATTTGGCAGATTTATTTTGTGAAATAATAACCAGAGTCAATTGTAAACATTGCACTGCCAACCTAGCGCTACGCAGAGCGAGAGATTATATTGCCGAGGCTAAAAGTTTATTATAACAGTCATTATTTTTATGAAGCGTTAACGATAATTAACAAGCAAAAGCCTAATAAAAAAGTGCGTACTGATAACAAACTGTCCAGTGTTTATTTGTAGAATATATTATGTATGTTTTGTTTGCTAGCAGTGGGTCGACATAACCAACATTAATTCAAGTTGGCAACACGTGTTCCCCCACTCACACGAGAATCAGTTACAAGCCAGACGGCGAACTATTCGAATTTTCGATAACAAAACACCATACTACACAAATAAAAACTTTTAATTGTTTTCAAGAAAAACAATTTGGCGCCTACCCGGAATTACTATCAGTGCGAGAAAGGACAGGTAAGGCACGCAGGCTACCAGACGCTTCCGAACGACAATTTACGTTCGACAAAACGAACAACTACACAAACATTAATTAATTAAATAATTTTAACACACGACACACTTCGTATATTAACAAAGTGGCGCACCAACTAGTGAGGCTATATTGACGAGAATTATTAATGTCTAGCGGCAGGTACGACAGAAGGTCAACAAGATGAAGAGAGCATCATCATTAAGGCGGACGAACGAGGCCGAAAAGGAAGTTCGAGCGGGAGAGAAAGAAGTGACTTCGGTAGAAGACGCCGAACAAATGTTACCTCCCGCAGAAGCAGTCAAACCCGTGCAGCCAGAAAACCAACCGGCGAAAACCGCACGACCAGAGGACGGGAGTTTACTGGAAATAATGAGGGCGATAACGTCATTAAAGGAAGATTTCAAAGGAGAATTAAATAAAACGAGCAAAAATATAACTTCATTAAAGGAAGATTTCAAGGGAGAATTGAAAGAATTCAAGGGAGAATTGAACAAAAATAAAGAGGAAATTAATGAAAAATTAAACCAGAACAGTAAGACCATGGAGGAAAAAATGGATGAACTGAAGCAAGACAGCCAGAGAAATATGGAGGTATTGAACCAGAAGATGGCTGACAACAACGAAAACGTGAATAAGAAAATCGAGGAGGAGATGACGAGTATACGGCAAGAGATTTGCGAAATACATGGGAAATGGGAAATTACGAGCCATGAGCTGCAACAAACGGAGGAAGACTTCGGCGAACGAATGACCAACATGGAAGAAGACAGCCAGATCCGAATAGAATCTATAAAAACCGCAACCGACCAAAATATAACACAAGTACGGACAGATTTCGGAAAGAAATGCCGGGAGATCGACACCGCCGTAAACGAAGTTCGCGGACAAGGTCAACAAAACAAAAACAGAATTGAAGAAATCCAGCAACGATAGATTGCCAAAATCAGGGAGGAGCTGGAAGTAATTAATAACAGGCCGTCGATACTGACACAGTACCAGCACATGGACAACCGGGAAGTAATTAACTTCAAACAATACCGGCGAAACCCGATGGAATTTTTAGAGAGAGTGGACGAACAACTGGCCAAAACTCGGAAGAACAGATGGACCATTATCCGAGGGTATCTGGACGAGTATTTTCGTGATATAAACGATAATTGGTGGACGGCCACGAGACACGACCTCACGAATTACGAGGAATTTAAAGACGTGTTCAAAAGGAAATACTGGTCGGAGGCCACGCAAAACATCGTGCGAGACAGTATATGTTTCGGCAGATATGACGTCACCAGAGGGACGACTTTCACGGCATATTTCCTGGGAAAGGTATGTCTAGCAAGGAACCTTGAGCCGAAAATCCCAGAAGAAAGTTTAGTGACGAAACTCGCCTTTAATTATGAAGATGGTGTCTCCAGAGCGCGGCTGGGTAGCCAAATTAAGACCATCCAATCCATGGCAGCTCTGCTAGAAGATTACGAAAGGGAGCGTTATTACCGTAGGAGCCGACAGCGGGACGACAGGGGCGAAAACAAAAATTTTCAGAACGGCTACCAATATAACAACAATAACTACCGTCCTAATTATAACAACCGTAACAATGCGAATAACCCGACTAACGAGTCGCATATTAGAACAAATAACAATCCGACCAGCCAACCAAATAACGGCTATAATAACAATAATAGGCCGAACAATCAGAATAATCAATACAATAGGCCAAATAATACACATCAACCCTATAGGCCGAATAACACCAGTTACAACCGGACAAATTTCAACAGCAATATTAGAAATTTCAACCGGCCAATAGAAATCGCAACAACACAGGTCGTAACTATCGTCAAGTGCATTATGTGAGGGCCGAAAGTGACGGGAGAAATAGGTCGTTTTATCAGGGACGACGAAGTGCCGACCGGAATGCCTACGGACACCGGTACAGTGATCGTAATTACGGACGTGACACCAGAACCAACACGGGCCGAAGTCGTAGTCAAGAAGTGTACAGGCGTGACCGATACGAAGAGGATCACAACCAGCCTGAACCCCGACCGTCAACGAGCGGAAGTCCGCCAACAAATCAGCAAGACGATCGTAACAATCAGTCCGAGATGACGTTAAACTAGGAGCGGCAGTGAAAAAACTACTTGTACCCTCACTGAACCAGTCTATTGGGTTAAATCGCATCGTTACTCAAACCAACGGCGAACGCACAATTACAATCGTGTGCAATAATTATCTGAAGAATATTATAGAGGAACTCCTCGAAGAAGGTAGCAACCAATCTGGTAGTAAACATAACGACATTGCTTATATTTCAACGCAAGTCAACGGAGTACCAGTACAAATTATGATAGACACTGGATCCAATATCTCATTAATCGACAGTCTTGAACTTCAGAAAATTCAAGAAGCAAGTAAGACAATTATACTTACGCTACCCATCAGCAACATTGTCCTTTTAGGAGCGACCGGACGACAAAACAGAACCGTCCGAAAACAAGTGCAACTCGAACTGACAAGCAATGGACAAACCGTGACAGTGACGTTTTTAGTAGCCAGTGGATTGCCATTCCGGATGCTAATTGGTTGCGATATGCTGCGCTAGTACTCAGCCATAATTGACCTGAGCAAATACAAACTTATTTTGAAGAAGAATGACATACAGTGGATAACTGAACTGACCAATAGTGAAGAAATACAGCCACATGAAACAATGTACCATATCCAAAAGTACAGAAATACTGGAGAACATGTACTAAATAATGGGATTTATGACGAGACCGACAATGAAGAACTATGGCAAGAAAACCTCGAAGAAATCCGAACTTTCCAGAGAGAGAAAACGAGCGCTCAATTAACAGCTCAACAAGCTGAACAACTGATCGAAGTATATAAGCGTTACAAGCACGTATTTTCAAATACACCTGGAAAGGTCAGAGATTATCAGTGCGAGATTCAATTCCGAGAGCCTGTAAACTTGATAAAAAAATCTTACCCGATCGCATTCTCATTAAAGGAGGCGGTGAGAGCAGAAATCAATCGATTAATAGCTGAAGACATAATTGAACCAAGCTACTCACCATACACCAGCCCTATCCTTGCAGTTCCAAAGAAACAAGGGAAGGTGAGAATATGTCTAGACGCCCGTGAGATCAATAAGTACATTATAAATGATCGTACATCCCCAGGAGAAATAGATGAGATCCTGAAAAAATTCTATGGGACCAAATTCATCCAGTATATGGGACACTGTCTCCGGCTATTGGCAGGATGAATTACACCCATCCAGCAGAAAGTACATGGCGTTTATATTTGAAGGACGAAATTTCCAATTCAAAAGATTACCCTTCGGATTGGTGAATTCGGTAGCAGTATTTGTAAAAATTATGGACCAGATACTTGGACCAGATGCGTTGCTGTTCACAACAGTCTATGTAGACGACTTGTTAATAACTTCAGATGTGTGGGACGAACATTGTCATCGAGTAGAATATGTGCTGAAAAAACTATCAAATAACCATATAACCCTCAAGCTGGAAAAATCCAAATTTTTATCTGATGAAATGCAATTTTCAGGGTTCAACTTGTCTGGAAATGGGATAACACCATCACAGGAAAAGGTGGAGTGCATACAGAAGTTTCCAACACCAAAAAATAGGAAACAACTCCAATCATTTCTCGGTCTATGCAATTATTACCGAAAGTACCAAAAGAATTATTCTGAAATGACAGCTAAATTTTCACACCAACTGTCATCTAAGAACAAATGGACGTGGGGAGTCGAACAAGATATAACACTCCAACTGATTAAAAATAAATTCATTGAATCAGTAATGTTACGTCATCCTAATTTCACTAAACCATTCTATTTAAATTGCGACGCCAGTGACGTTAGCCTTGGATCCGTTTTGTACCAGGAGGATGAAGAGGGAAATCATTGTGTGATAAGTTTCGCAAGTAGAGTGCTAAACAGCAGTGAAAGAAATTATAACGTTACTGCGAAGGAATTGCTGAGCGTTGTGTTCTCATGTAGAAAATTTAGAACCTACATATTGGGATACCCGATTAGAGTGAGGACTGACCACAAGTCCATATCATTCCTTAGAAATTGTAAGTTAAGTCATGGAAGATTGACTAGATGGAGTTTGGTATTGCAGGAGTATGATCTAAATTGGGAATACATCCCAGGCAAGAGAAACATTGTAGCAGATACCCTATCCAGAGTGAACATTAAAGAGCAGACGTACGAAGGAGAAAAGGAAACTGTTATCAAAATATACCACATAATTAAAAACAGAACTGATTTGGCCAACATTATGAAGGGAATGGAACGACAACAAGCACAAGATCCGAAACTAAGCAAAATTCTATTACGCTTAACAGACAAAGATGACAACATATCCCAATATTATTGCAAACACCAAGGGATACTTTTCATAAAACCACAAAATAAATTCATAACGTGGAAAATAGCAATACCTCAAGCCACAGAGAAGGACTTAATTCTCGATTATCATGAGAGATCTGGGCAAATGGGAGCATTAAAAGTGTTAAAAGCCTTACAAGAGCATGTATACATGAAGGATGCTAACAGAAAGGTAAGGAAATGTATAAAGCAATGTCACATATGCCAACTAGTGAAGGTCAACAATAATAGAAAGGAGGGAACCATGATACCTATAACTACATCTTGTAAATTAGAGAAAGTCTTCGTTGACATATGCGGACCATTTCCGCGTAGTGGAGGAAGGCACCAATACAAATACCTCATCATTGTATTTGACCACTACACAAGGTTCACAAAGCTTTTCCCCATCCATCGTGCCACTACCCAAAAGATTTTAAAAATAATCCTAGAGCCATACATTAGTGAAGTGGCAATGCCCAAATGCATCATTACTGATCATGGAACGCAATTCAAGGGACGAAGATGGAAGAACACTTTACTAAATCATGGAATAAAAACGTACAAGACATCAGTGTACCATCCCAGCAGCAACTCTGCAGAGCGAGTCTTGAGAGAAGTGGGGAGAATTCTCCGTACATATTGTTATGAGCAACACAATGAATGGTCTAAATACATACCAGCAGCCGAAAATTTTATAAACTTATCGCACCACCAATTTATTGAAACAACACCATATACTGCAATGTTCCAAAGACCACCACCAAGAAAAATTATTTCCCTAATCCAATTTCCGAATTATGAAGTATATCAATTCGATGAAGTTCAATTTCATAATAAAATAATAGAAAAGACTGACAAAATCAGAGAAAAATATAAGCAAATGCAACCGAAGCCCATACAATATCAGATTGGAGAGCAAATATTACTCAGAAACAGAGGATTACCAAGCACCATGGAAGGGATAGCCAAGAAGCTATTGTTACTGTACACATGACCCTACATAGTAAGCAAAGACAACCAAAATAATACATATGAGATCGTAGACCCAAAAACACAAATAATAAAGGGGACATTTAACCAAACCTCTATGAAAAAATATTATTAAAAACAAGAAAAAACCATCCTGAAACCAATTAATAAATAACTAGTGTTAAACAGTAAGAAAAATAAACAAAACAAATAATAATAAAAAGACCATATATACCATACCCACTAATAATATCGAATCACGAAGAGCTAGAGAGTGTGAATAAAAGAAAAAGAATATAATTTGAAATAATGTATTGTATAAACTAAATAATAATAATGTGAAGAATCCTACAAATGATATTTATTTAATAGTCGCACTAAGACTACTTATATAATTTTATAATGATTGACTGTAGATAAGTCCAGCAATCAAATGTGTATTTTACGGCGGAGCAATGGAGTCAAAAGTACCCCTCCGATCCGATTCAATATAATGATAGGGAAAAATGTTAGGGAATTAGATATCAAAGGGGTAAGAACATTAAAATAACATACGATACAAAGATCAAGAAGAATATTGACACTCATAAAATAAAAAGAACCTATTGCTAAAAAATAACCAATTATAGAGAAAATAAAATGAAATAATGATTGATAATTCCAATCAAAAAACTGAACGATATTTGTTGAAATGATCAATTTTAGTGGCAGGGCAATATGTAATGGTACATATCTTCACCTAACCATAATGAAGAAAACATGACAAGATAAATTATTTAATCATTAACATTAGAATAAAAAGGGATGAATTAGAATTGAAGAATGGGTGAATCAGAATAATAAAACGATCGGACATATCAAGGTAGTCAGAACAGTAACAACTTATATTAATAAAGTAGTAACAAACAAACCAAAATGGTAAATACAGAAATAAGACGATTTAACCTGAATAGCCCAATAGATGGTAAGTGAGAGAGTAGAACTAGCCCCAAAGGACCAAGAATAACCTAATAGTGACAACTGCAAATGGACTAGAAATAGCCACCGCACCAACATAAGTGTAAATAAGAAGAATAGTGACTAAAAGACAATTAACATATAAGTGTAGTGATATAATCAACCACAACACTAAGGAAGTGACGTATAATGTATGACAAAAGAAAGTGAACTAAGAAGGAACACCAAACGTGTATTAAACCAAAGAAATATAATCACTGATGAAAATTGTATATAATATTAATAATTGTAAGGACAGACAAGTTAGAGATACTAATCATTAAGTGCTTAAGATATAGAAGGGCACAATAACCCAAACAGATAGAGTAAACTAAGACAAATCACATTAGCATAATACGAGTACTAACATATCCGTGGTACAATAAAACGACATGAACTTGTTAATATTATAATTAAACCTTGTAAAGTGAGAGGTAGGGAGTTAGAGAAATAGTGAACATAGTAAAGTGAGAAAGAGAATTTAAAGTTAGATAATACCCACTAGTAACACTTAAATTAAACATATAAAGTGCAAAGTGATAGTGTGAAAACCCCAAATTAAATAGAACCCTATTGATAGGGATAGACACCAAATAATCAGTGAAAAAACACTAAAGATTTAAGAGTGATCAAAAACCATCAGTGAGTGGTAAAAAAATAAGTGAAAGCTGATAATGGCTATCCACAGAAAGGACTGTGGCACTTAATAGCAATTATCCAGTGAACACAAGTGTATTAATAACAAAATGAAACAAAGTGTAACAGACTAGATAATAAGTAGGTCTTAGATAATAGTAGTACTTACTACTTGTCATATTTTAGTTTGAAAATCTTAATGTTAGGTAATAATTTGTTACTTAGTATTGTTACTCATGTATTCAAGAACGAATGACTATCAGTGTGTTAATACACCAAAATATATGATTTCATTCACAGAGATAAGAATCCAATATCATTAATTTAAAATGATACATTAAAGAATATTTTTCATGACAAACTGATAATAATACGAGTAAAAAAAGATATTAATATTAGATCGTAAACAGTTGTTGAAGAATCAGTTATGGCTTAATGTCATTTAGAGTTAGTCATAACAATATACCATTGTATTAATATGTTTAATTCATGTTTATGTCTTTATTTTTTATGTCAAGTAATAATTATAATTCATCAAAGAGTATGGGGAGATGAAGAGTATGAGTGGATAATATGTTTCAAATAATTATGTTTAAATGAATAAGAATTATGTTTTAATGACTAAGGTTTATGTTCCAATAATTATGTTTAAATGATAAGAATTATAGCTATGAAAATTGTTAAAACCATTAGATGTTATGTTATATGTTGTAAGAAATAAGATTTTAAAACCAGCAGAAACAAGTAAACAAGAACAAGCCATACATTCAAAAACAATGACACTAAAAATGAGTTATCACAATAGACAAATTAATATAGGGAAACAATAAAATTACACACAATTACAAGAACCGACTTAAACATTGAACAAATGAACAGAATCTTGTATTCAAACAATCATGACCCATTACAAGGAGAATAAAATGTAATATCAGTAATTAAAGAAAAATAGTCAATTGCTGTTTAAGCCTATGCAAATTCCCAACTGTCAACTACAAAAAAACTTCAATATACAGAATTAAACACTGACATTAGGAAGACTAAACCACATAAACTATGAAATACAAATAGACAATCATTTTAAGGCAGAAATATTATGATAATAATGTAAATTGAGAAAACAGTATAATTAAATAAAATTAACAAAACTGTCAAAATGTTGATACCTAAGTAAACACTATAATATTGGGTGTCAAATTAATCCTTGAGCCAAAATATGAACAGTGGTGATAATATTTACTACTAAAAAGGGAGTACTGAAGATTAATTATATTTAGAAGATCTGTAACCAGTTTAAATAAAAATTCAAATACTCTAACATTACTCTTTAGCCAATTTCAGCCAATCAAAAACTTTGAGTAACCATGACAACAACCGAATATTGACAAAATTCAGTTAGGAACAATACTTTATGTAGTGACGCCAAACTGAAGAGACGCCACGCCGTGAAGGGCCCAAATTTTCATTAGAAAAACCGTATAAGTGCCCATAATTTGGAGAAAGAGTAGCAGTACAACAGATGAGAGGCCATTACAACTACTGTATTATATACCAAGGACCAGCCCGAAATTAATCCTGGTGACCGGAAAATACTAGTAATCCAACTTGAAGAAGATGACAACCCAATTTTGAGCCCAAGATCAGAAGTAGGAAGAATCTACATTGACACATTACTTCATATGGACGACTGACAATGCCCATCATAACTACTAACGTTGAGTATTGCTGAAGTTATTTGATTATTATTATAAAACAAATTCTCTTTCAAAATTTCTAACTATAAAATAAAACTCTCACTATCACTGAATATTTTCAAGGATTAATAAAATAAAGAAATAACTTTGTAAACATTGAACGAACACATGATAACCTATGTTACACAACGACACTGTCACACTTCAACACCACAATATTTAATTTATAACAAACCTTGTATAATTTTATTGATCACAAACTTTTAATTATATGTTCTAATTTTGTTATCTTGTTATGTAAACCTCTGTTTCGTACTTAAAAGAACCCATTTGGCAGATTTATTTTGTGAAATAATAACCAGAGTCAATTGTAAACATTGCACTGCCAACCTAGCGCTACGCAGAGCGAGAGATTATATTGCCGAGGCTAAAAGTTTATTATAACAGTCATTATTTTTATGAAGCGTTAACGATAATTAACAAGCAAAAGCCTAATAAAAAAGTGCGTACTGATAACAAACTGTCCAGTGTTTATTTGTAGAATATATTATGTATGTTTTGTTTGCTAGCAGTGGGTCGACATAACCAACATTAATTCAAGTTGGCAACACGTGTTCCCCCACTCACACGAGAATCAGTTACAAGCCAGACGGCGAACTATTCGAATTTTCGATAACAAAACACCATACTACACAAATAAAAACTTTTAATTGTTTTCAAGAAAAACAATTTGGCGCCTACCCGGAATTACTATCAGTGCGAGAAAGGACAGGTAAGGCACGCAGGCTACCAGACGCTTCCGAACGACAATTTACGTTCGACAAAACGAACAACTACACAAACATTAATTAATTAAATAATTTTAACACACGACACACTTCGTATATTAACAAAGTGGCGCACCAACTAGTGAGGCTATATTGACGAGAATTATTAATGTCTAGCGGCAGGTACGACAGAAGGTCAACAAGATGAAGAGAGCATCATCATTAAGGCGGACGAACGAGGCCGAAAAGGAAGTTCGAGCGGGAGAGAAAGAAGTGACTTCGGTAGAAGACGCCGAACAAATGTTACCTCCCGCAGAAGCAGTCAAACCCGTGCAGCCAGAAAACCAACCGGAGAAAACCGCACGACCAGAGGACGGGAGTTTACTGGAAATAATGAGGGCGATAACGTCATTAAAGGAAGATTTCAAAGGAGAATTAAATAAAACGAGCAAAAATATAACTTCATTAAAGGAAGATTTCAAGGGAGAATTGAAAGAATTCAAGGGAGAATTGAACAAAAATAAAGAGGAAATTAATGAAAAATTAAACCAGAACAGTAAGACCATGGAGGAAAAAATGGATGAACTGAAGCAAGACAGCCAGAGAAATATGGAGGTATTGAACCAGAAGATGGCTGACAACAACGAAAACGTGAATAAGAAAATCGAGGAGGAGATGACGAGTATACGGCAAGAGATTTGCGAAATACATGGGAAATGGGAAATTACGAGCCATGAGCTGCAACAAACGGAGGAAGACTTCGGCGAACGAATGACCAACATGGAAGAAGACAGCCAGATCCGAATAGAATCTATAAAAACCGCAACCGACCAAAATATAACACAAGTACGGACAGATTTCGGAAAGAAATGCCGGGAGATCGACACCGCCGTAAACGAAGTTCGCGGACAAGGTCAACAAAACAAAAACAGAATTGAAGAAATCCAGCAACGATAGATTGCCAAAATCAGGGAGGAGCTGGAAGTAATTAATAACAGGCCGTCGATACTGACACAGTACCAGCACATGGACAACCGGGAAGTAATTAACTTCAAACAATACCGGCGAAACCCGATGGAATTTTTAGAGAGAGTGGACGAACAACTGGCCAAAACTCGGAAGAACAGATGGACCATTATCCGAGGGTATCTGGACGAGTATTTTCGTGATATAAACGATAATTGGTGGACGGCCACGAGACACGACCTCACGAATTACGAGGAATTTAAAGACGTGTTCAAAAGGAAATACTGGTCGGAGGCCACGCAAAACATCGTGCGAGACAGTATATGTTTCGGCAGATATGACGCCACCAGAGGGACGACTTTCACGGCATATTTCCTGGGAAAGGTATGTCTAGCAAGGAACCTTGAGCCGAAAATCCCAGAAGAAAGTTTAGTGACGAAACTCGCCTTTAATTATGAAGATGGTGTCTCCAGAGCGCGGCTGGGTAGCCAAATTAAGACCATCCAATCCATGGCAGCTCTGCTAGAAGATTACGAAAGGGAGCGTTATTACCGTAGGAGCCGACAGCGGGACGACAGGGGCGAAAACAAAAATTTTCAGAACGGCTACCAATATAACAACAATAACTACCGTCCTAATTATAACAACCGTAACAATGCGAATAACCCGACTAACGAGTCGCATATTAGAACAAATAACAATCCGACCAGCCAACCAAATAACGGCTATAATAACAATAATAGGCCGAACAATCAGAATAATCAATACAATAGGCCAAATAATACACATCAACCCTATAGGCCGAATAACACCAGTTACAACCGGACAAATTTCAACAGCAATATTAGAAATTTCAACCGGCCAATAGAAATCGCAACAACACAGGTCGTAACTATCGTCAAGTGCATTATGTGAGGGCCGAAAGTGACGGGAGAAATAGGTCGTTTTATCAGGGACGACGAAGTGCCGACCGGAATGCCTACGGACACCGGTACAGTGATCGTAATTACGGACGTGACACCAGAACCAACACGGGCCGAAGTCGTAGTCAAGAAGTGTACAGGCGTGACCGATACGAAGAGGATCACAACCAGCCTGAACCCCGACCGTCAACGAGCGGAAGTCCGCCAACAAATCAGCAAGACGATCGTAACAATCAGTCCGAGATGACGTTAAACTAGGAGCGGCAGTGAAAAAACTACTTGTACCCTCACTGAACCAGTCTATTGGGTTAAATCGCATCGTTACTCAAACCAACGGCGAACGCACAATTACAATCGTGTGCAATAATTATCTGAAGAATATTATAGAGGAACTCCTCGAAGAAGGTAGCAACCAATCTGGTAGTAAACATAACGAGATTGCTTATATTTCAACGCAAGTCAACGGAGTACCAGTACAAATTATGATAGACACTGGATCCAATATCTCATTAATCGACAGTCTTGAACTTCAGAAAATTCAAGAAGCAAGTAAGACAATTATACTTACGCTACCCATCAGCAACATTGTCCTTTTAGGAGCGACCGGACGACAAAACAGAACCGTCCGAAAACAAGTGCAACTCGAACTGACAAGCAATGGACAAACCGTGACAATGACGTTTTTAGTAGCCAGTGGATTGCCATTCCGGATGCTAATTGGTTGCGATATGCTGCGCCAGTACTCAGCCATAATTGACCTGAGCAAATACAAACTTATTTTGAAGAAGAATGACATACAGTGGATAACTGAACTGACCAATAGTGAAGAAATACAGCCACATGAAACAATGTACCATATCCAAAAGTACAGAAATACTGGAGAACATGTACTAAATAATGGGATTTATGACGAGACCGACAATGAAGAACTATGGCAAGAAAACCTCGAAGAAATCCGAACTTTCCAGAGAGAGAAAACGAGCGCTCAATTAACAGCTCAACAAGCTGAACAACTGATCGAAGTATATAAGCGTTACAAGCACGTATTTTCAAATACACCTGGAAAGGTCAGAGATTATCAGTGCGAGATTCAATTCCGAGAGCCTGTAAACTTGATAAAAAAATCTTACCCGATCGCATTCTCATTAAAGAGGCGGTGAGAGCAGAAATCAATCGATTAATAGCTGAAGACATAATTGAACCAAGCTACTCACCATACACCAGCCCTATCCTTGCAGTTCCAAAGAAACAAGGGAAGGTGAGAATATGTCTAGACGCCCGTGAGATCAATAAGTACATTATAAATGATCGTACATCCCCAGGAGAAATAGATGAGATCCTGAAAAAATTCTATGGGACCAAATTCATCCAGTATATGGGACACTGTCTCCGGCTATTGGCAGGATGAATTACACCCATCCAGCAGAAAGTACATGGCGTTTATATTTGAAGGACGAAATTTCCAATTCAAAAGATTACCCTTCGGATTGGTGAATTCGGTAGCAGTATTTGTAAAAATTATGGACCAGATACTTGGACCAGATGCGTTGCTGTTCACAACAGTCTATGTAGACGACTTGTTAATAACTTCAGATGTGTGGGACGAACATTGTCATCGAGTAGAATATGTGCTGAAAAAACTATCAAATAACCATATAACCCTCAAGCTGGAAAAATCCAAATTTTTATCTGATGAAATGCAATTTTCAGGGTTCAACTTGTCTGGAAATGGGATAACACCATCACAGGAAAAGGTGGAGTGCATACAGAAGTTTCCAACACCAAAAAATAGGAAACAACTCCAATCATTTCTCGGTCTATGCAATTATTACCGAAAGTACCAAAAGAATTATTCTGAAATGACAGCTAAATTTTCACACCAACTGTCATCTAAGAACAAATGGACGTGGGGAGTCGAACAAGATATAACACTCCAACTGATTAAAAATAAATTCATTGAATCAGTAATGTTACGTCATCCTAATTTCACTAAACCATTCTATTTAAATTGCGACGCCAGTGACGTTAGCCTTGGATCCGTTTTGTACCAGGAGGATGAAGAGGGAAATCATTGTGTGATAAGTTTAGCAAGTAGAGTGCTAAACAGCAGTGAAAGAAATTATAACGTTACTGCGAAGGAATTGCTGAGCGTTGTGTTCTCATGTAGAAAATTTAGAACCTACATATTGGGATACCCGATTAGAGTGAGGACTGACCACAAGTCCATATCATTCCTTAGAAATTGTAAGTTAAGTCATGGAAGATCGACTAGATGGAGTTTGGTATTGCAGGAGTATGATCTAAATTGGGAATACATCCCAGGCAAGAGAAACATTGTAGCAGATACCCTATCCAGAGTGAACATTAAAGAGCAGACGTACGAAGGAGAAAAGGAAACTGTTATCAAAATATACCACATAATTAAAAACAGAACTGATTTGGCCAACATTATGAAGGAAATGGAACGACAACAAGCACAAGATCCGAAACTAAGCAAAATTCTATTACGCTTAACAGACAAAGATGACAACATATCCCAATATTATTGCAAACACCAAGGGATACTTTTCATAAAACCACAAAATAAATTC
Organism: Magicicada septendecula; assembly: GCA_034769895.1. Classification (NCBI taxonomy): domain Eukaryota; kingdom Metazoa; phylum Arthropoda; class Insecta; order Hemiptera; family Cicadidae; genus Magicicada; species Magicicada septendecula. The sequence goes on along the minus strand of CM068369.1, from coordinate 397,999,998 downwards.
ATAACGTGGAAAATAGCAATACCTCAAGCCACAGAGAAGGACTTAATTCTCGATTATCATGAGAGATCTGGGCAAATGGGAGCATTAAAAGTGTTAAAAGCCTTACAAGAGCATGTATACATGAAGGATGCTAACAGAAAGGTAAGGAAATGTATAAAGCAATGTCACATATGCCAACTAGTGAAGGTCAACAATAATAGAAAGGAGGGAACCATGATACCTATAACTACATCTTGTAAATTAGAGAAAGTCTTCGTTGACATATGCGGACCATTTCCGCGTAGTGGAGGAAGGCACCAATACAAATACCTCATCATTGTATTTGACCACTACACAAGGTTCACAAAGCTTTTCCCCATCCATCGTGCCACTACCAAAAAGATTTTAAAAATAATCCTAGAGCCATACATTAGTGAAGTGGCAATGCCCAAATGCATCATTACTGATCATGGAACGCAATTCAAGGGACGAAGATGGAAGAACACTTTACTAAATCATGGAATAAAAACGTACAAGACATCAGTGTACCATCCCAGCAGCAACTCTGCAGAGCGAGTCTTGAGAGAAGTGGGGAGAATTCTCCGTACATATTGTTATGAGCAACACAATGAATGGTCTAAATACATACCAGCAGCCGAAAATTTTATAAACTTATCGCACCACCAATTTATTGAAACAACACCATATACTGCAATGTTCCAAAGACCACCACCAAGAGAAATTATTTCCCTAATCCAATTTCCGAATTATGAAGGATATCAATTCGATGAAGTTCAATTTCATAATAAAATAATAGAAAAGACTGACAAAATCAGAGAAAAATATAAGCAAATGCAACCGAAGCCCATACAATATCAGATTGGAGAGCAAATATTACTCAGAAACAGAGGATTACCAAGCACCATGGAAGGGATAGCCAAGAAGCTATTGTTACTGTACACATGACCCTACATAGTAAGCAAAGACAACCAAAATAATACATATGAGATCGTAGACCCAAAAACACAAATAATAAAGGGGACATTTAACCAAACCTCTATGAAAAAATATTATTAAAAACAAGAAAAAACCATCCTGAAACCAATTAATAAATAACTAGTGTTAAACAGTAAGAAAAATAAACAAAACAAATAATGATAAAAAGACCATATATACCATACCCACTAATAATATCGAATCACGAAGAGCTAGAGAGTGTGAATAAAAGAAAAAGAATATAATTTGAAATAATGTATTGTATAAACTAAATAATAATAATGTGAAGAATCCTACAAATGATATTTATTTAATAGTCGCACTAAGACTACTTATATAATTTTATAATGATTGACTGTAGATAAGTCCAGCAATCAAATGTGTATTTTACGGCGGAGCAATGGAGTCAAAAGTACCCCTCCGATCCGATTCAATATAATGATAGGGAAAAATGTTAGGGAATTAGATATCAAAGGGGTAAGAACATTAAAATAACATACGATACAAAGATCAAGAAGAATATTGACACTCATAAAATAAAAAGAACCTATTGCTAAAAAATAACCAATTATAGAGAAAATAAAATGAAATAATGATTGATAATTCCAATCAAAAAACTGAACGATATTTGTTGAAATGATCAATTTTAGTGGCAGGGCAATATGTAATGGTACATATCTTCACCTAACCATAATGAAGAAAACATGACAAGATAAATTATTTAATCATTAACATTAGAATAAAAAGGGATGAATTAGAATTGAAGAATGGGTGAATCAGAATAATAAAACGATCGGACATATCAAGGTAGTCAGAACAGTAACAACTTATATTAATAAAGTAGTAACAAACAAACCAAAATGGTAAATACAGAAATAAGACGATTTAACCTGAATAGCCCAATAGATGGTAAGTGAGAGAGTAGAACTAGCCCCAAAGGACCAAGAATAACCTAATAGTGACAACTGCAAATGGACTAGAAATAGCCACCGCACCAACATAAGTGTAAATAAGAAGAATAGTGACTAAAAGACAATTAACATATAAGTGTAGTGATATAATCAACCACAACACTAAGGAAGTGACGTATAATGTATGACAAAAGAAAGTGAACTAAGAAGGAACACCAAACGTGTATTAAACCAAAGAAATATAATCACTGATGAAAATTGTATATAATATTAATAATTGTAAGGACAGACAAGTTAGAGATACTAATCATTAAGTGCTTAAGATATAGAAGGGCACAATAACCCAAACAGATAGAGTAAACTAAGACAAATCACATTAGCATAATACGAGTACTAACATATCCGTGGTACAATAAAACGACATGAACTTGTTAATATTATAATTAAACCTTGTAAAGTGAGAGGTAGGGAGTTAGAGAAATAGTGAACATAGTAAAGTGAGAAAGAGAATTTAAAGTTAGATAATACCCACTAGTAACACTTAAATTAAACATATAAAGTGCAAAGTGATAGTGTGAAAACCCCAAATTAAATAGAATCCTATTGATCCCTAATAATCAGTGAAAAAACACTAAAGATTTAAGAGTGATCAAAAACCATCAGTGAGTGGTAAAAAAATAAGTGAAAGCTGATAATGGCTATCCACAGAAAGGACTGTGGCACTTAATAGCAATTATCCAGTGAACACAAGTGTATTAATAACAAAATGAAACAAAGTGTAACAGACTAGATAATAAGTAGGTCTTAGATAATAGTAGTACTTACTACTTGTCATATTTTAGTTTGAAAATCTTAATGTTAGGTAATAATTTGTTACTTAGTATTGTTACTCATGTATTCAAGAACGAATGACTATCAGTGTGTTAATACACCAAAATATATGATTTCATTCACAGAGATAAGAATCCAATATCATTAATTTAAAATGATACATTAAAGAATATTTTTCATGACAAACTGATAATAATAAAAAAAGATATTAATATTAGATCGTAAACAGTTGTTGAAGAATCAGTTATGGCTTAATGTCATTTAGAGTTAGTCATAACAATATACCATTGTATTAATATGTTTAATTCATGTTTATGTCTTTATTTTTTATGTCAAGTAATAATTATAATTCATCAAAGAGTATGGGGAGATGAAGAGTATGAGTGGATAATATGTTTCAAATAATTATGTTTAAATGAATAAGAATTATGTTTTAATGACTAAGGTTTATGTTCCAATAATTATGTTTAAATGATAAGAATTATAGCTATGAAAATTGTTAAAACCATTAGATGTTATGTTATATGTTGTAAGAAATAAGATTTTAAAACCAGCAGAAACAAGTAAACAAGAACAAGCCATACATTCAAAAACAATGACACTAAAAATGAGTTATCACAATAGACAAATTAATATAGGGAAACAATAAAATTACACACAATTACAAGAACCGACTTAAACATTGAACAAATGAACAGAATCTTGTATTCAAACAATCATGACCCATTACAAGGAGAATAAAATGTAATATCAGTAATTAAAGAAAAATAGTCAATTGCTGTTTAAGCCTATGCAAATTCCCAACTGTCAACTACAAAAAAACTTCAATATACAGAATTAAACACTGACATTAGGAAGACTAAACCACATAAACTATGAAATACAAATAGACAATCATTTTAAGGCAGAAATATTATGATAATAATGTAAATTGAGAAAACAGTATAATTAAATAAAATTAACAAAACTGTCAAAATGTTGATACCTAAGTAAACACTATAATATTGGGTGTCAAATTAATCCTTGAGCCAAAATATGAACAGTGGTGATAATATTTACTACTAAAAAGGGAGTACTGAAGATTAATTATATTTAGAAGATCTGTAACCAGTTTAAATAAAAATTCAAATACTCTAACATTACTCTTTAGCCAATTTCAGCCAATCAAAAACTTTGAGTAACCATGACAACAACCGAATATTGACAAAATTCAGTTAGGAACAATACTTTATGTAGTGACGCCAAACTGAAGAGACGCCACGCCGTGAAGGGCCCAAATTTTCATTAGAAAAACCGTATAAGTGCCCATAATTTGGAGAAAGAGTAGCAGTACAACAGATGAGAGGCCATTACAACTACTGTATTATATACCAAGGACCAGCCCGAAATTAATCCTGGTGACCGGAAAATACTAGTAATCCAACTTGAAGAAGATGACAACCCAATTTTGAGCCCAAGATCAGAAGTAGGAAGAATCTACATTGACACATTACTTCATATGGACGACTGACAATGCCCATCATAACTACTAACGTTGAGTATTGCTGAAGTTATTTGATTATTATTATAAAACAAATTCTCTTTCAAAATTTCTAACTATAAAATAAAACTCTCACTATCACTGAATATTTTCAAGGATTAATAAAATAAAGAAATAACTTTGTAAACATTGAACGAACACATGATAACCTATGTTACACAACGACACTGTCACACTTCAACACCACAATATTTAATTTATAACAAACCTTGTATAATTTTATTGATCACAAACTTTTAATTATATGTTCTAATTTTGTTATCTTGTTATGTAAACCTCTGTTTCGTACTTAAAAGAACCCATTTGGCAGATTTATTTTGTGAAATAATAACCAGAGTCAATTGTAAACATTGCACTGCCAACCTAGCGCTACGCAGAGCGAGAGATTATATTGCCGAGGCTAAAAGTTTATTATAACAGTCATTATTTTTATGAAGCGTTAACGATAATTAACAAGCAAAAGCCTAATAAAAAAGTGCGTACTGATAACAAACTGTCCAGTGTTTATTTGTAGAATATATTATGTATGTTTTGTTTGCTAGCAGTGGGTCGACATAACCAACATTAATTCAAGTTGGCAACACGTGTTCCCCCACTCACACGAGAATCAGTTACAAGCCAGACGGCGAACTATTCGAATTTTCGATAACAAAACACCATACTACACAAATAAAAACTTTTAATTGTTTTCAAGAAAAACAATTTGGCGCCTACCCGGAATTACTATCAGTGCGAGAAAGGACAGGTAAGGCACGCAGGCTACCAGACGCTTCCGAACGACAATTTACGTTCGACAAAACGAACAACTACACAAACATTAATTAATTAAATAATTTTAACACACGACACACTTCGTATATTAACAAAGTGGCGCACCAACTAGTGAGGCTATATTGACGAGAATTATTAATGTCTAGCGGCAGGTACGACAGAAGGTCAACAAGATGAAGAGAGCATCATCATTAAGGCGGACGAACGAGGCCGAAAAGGAAGTTCGAGCGGGAGAGAAAGAAGTGACTTCGGTAGAAGACGCCGAACAAATGTTACCTCCCGCAGAAGCAGTCAAACCCGTGCAGCCAGAAAACCAACCGGCGAAAACCGCACGACCAGAGGACGGGAGTTTACTGGAAATAATGAGGGCGATAACGTCATTAAAGGAAGATTTCAAAGGAGAATTAAATAAAACGAGCAAAAATATAACTTCATTAAAGGAAGATTTCAAGGGAGAATTGAAAGAATTCAAGGGAGAATTGAACAAAAATAAAGAGGAAATTAATGAAAAATTAAACCAGAACAGTAAGACCATGGAGGAAAAAATGGATGAACTGAAGCAAGACAGCCAGAGAAATATGGAGGTATTGAACCAGAAGATGGCTGACAACAACGAAAACGTGAATAAGAAAATCGAGGAGGAGATGACGAGTATACGGCAAGAGATTTGCGAAATACATGGGAAATGGGAAATTACGAGCCATGAGCTGCAACAAACGGAGGAAGACTTCGGCGAACGAATGACCAACATGGAAGAAGACAGCCAGATCCGAATAGAATCTATAAAAACCGCAACCGACCAAAATATAACACAAGTACGGACAGATTTCGGAAAGAAATGCCGGGAGATCGACACCGCCGTAAACGAAGTTCGCGGACAAGGTCAACAAAACAAAAACAGAATTGAAGAAATCCAGCAACGATAGATTGCCAAAATCAGGGAGGAGCTGGAAGTAATTAATAACAGGCCGTCGATACTGACACAGTACCAGCACATGGACAACCGGGAAGTAATTAACTTCAAACAATACCGGCGAAACCCGATGGAATTTTTAGAGAGAGTGGACGAACAACTGGCCAAAACTCGGGAGAACAGATGGACCATTATCCGAGGGTATCTGGACGAGTATTTTCGTGATATAAACGATAATTGGTGGACGGCCACGAGACACGACCTCACGAATTACGAGGAATTTAAAGACGTGTTCAAAAGGAAATACTGGTCGGAGGCCACGCAAAACATCGTGCGAGACAGTATATGTTTCGGCAGATATGACGCCACCAGAGGGACGACTTTCACGGCATATTTCCTGGGAAAGGTATGTCTAGCAAGGAACCTTGAGCCGAAAATCCCAGAAGAAAGTTTAGTGACGAAACTCGCCTTTAATTATGAAGATGGTGTCTCCAGAGCGAGGCTGGGTAGCCAAATTAAGACCATCCAATCCATGGCAGCTCTGCTAGAAGATTACGAAAGGGAGCGTTATTACCGTAGGAGCCGACAGCGGGACGACAGGGGCGAAAACAAAAATTTTCAGAACGGCTACCAATATAACAACAATAACTACCGTCCTAATTATAACAACCGTAACAATGCGAATAACCCGACTAACGAGTCGCATATTAGAACAAATAACAATCCGACCAGCCAACCAAATAACGGCTATAATAACAATAATAGGCCGAACAATCAGAATAATCAATACAATAGGCCAAATAATACACATCAACCCTATAGGCCGAATAACACCAGTTACAACCGGACAAATTTCAACAGCAATATTAAAAATTTCAACCGGCCAATAGAAATCGCAACAACACAGGTCGTAACTATCGTCAAGTGCATTATGTGAGGGCCGAAAGTGACGGGAGAAATAGGTCGTTTTATCAGGGACGACGAAGTGCCGACCGGAATGCCTACGGACACCGGTACAGTGATCGTAATTACGGACGTGACACCAGAACCAACACGGGCCGAAGTCGTAGTCAAGAAGTGTACAGGCGTGACCGATACGAAGAGGATCACAACCAGCCTGAACCCCGACCGTCAACGAGCGGAAGTCCGCCAACAAATCAGCAAGACGATCGTAACAATCAGTCCGAGATGACGTTAAACTAGGAGCGGCAGTGAAAAAACTACTTGTACCCTCACTGAACCAGTCTATTGGGTTAAATCGCATCGTTACTCAAACCAACGGCGAACGCACAATTACAATCGTGTGCAATAATTATCTGAAGAATATTATAGAGGAACTCCTCGAAGAAGGTAGCAACCAATCTGGTAGTAAACATAACGAGATTGCTTATATTTCAACGCAAGTCAACGGAGTACCAGTACAAATTATGATAGACACTGGATCCAATATCTCATTAATCGACAGTCTTGAACTTCAGAAAATTCAAGAAGCAAGTAAGACAATTATACTTACGCTACCCATCAGCAACATTGTCCTTTTAGGAGCGACCGGACGACAAAACAGAACCGTCCGAAAACAAGTGCAACTCGAACTGACAAGCAATGGACAAACCGTGACAATGACGTTTTTAGTAGCCAGTGGATTGCCATTCCGGATGCTAATTGGTTGCGATATGCTGCGCCAGTACTCAGCCATAATTGACCTGAGCAAATACAAACTTATTTTGAAGAAGAATGACATACAGTGGATAACTGAACTGACCAATAGTGAAGAAATACAGCCACATGAAACAATGTACCATATCCAAAAGTACAGAAATACTGGAGAACATGTACTAAATAATGGGATTTATGACGAGACCGACAATGAAGAACTATGGCAAGAAAACCTCGAAGAAATCCGAACTTTCCAGAGAGAGAAAACGAGCGCTCAATTAACAGCTCAACAAGCTGAACAACTGATCGAAGTATATAAGCGTTACAAGCACGTATTTTCAAATACACCTGGAAAGGTCAGAGATTATCAGTGCGAGATTCAATTCCGAGAGCCTGTAAACTTGATAAAAAAATCTTACCCGATCGCATTCTCATTAAAGGAGGCGGTGAGAGCAGAAATCAATCGATTAATAGCTGAAGACATAATTGAACCAAGCTACTCACCATACACCAGCCCTATCCTTGCAGTTCCAAAGAAACAAGGGAAGGTGAGAATATGTCTAGACGCCCGTGAGATCAATAAGTACATTATAAATGATCGTACATCCCCAGGAGAAATAGATGAGATCCTGAAAAAATTCTATGGGACCAAATTCATCCAGTATATGGGACACTGTCTCCGGCTATTGGCAGGATGAATTACACCCATCCAGCAGAAAGTACATGGCGTTTATATTTGAAGGACGAAATTTCCAATTCAAAAGATTACCCTTCGGATTGGTGAATTCGGTAGCAGTATTTGTAAAAATTATGGACCAGATACTTGGACCAGATGCGTTGCTGTTCACAACAGTCTATGTAGACGACTTGTTAATAACTTCAGATGTGTGGGACGAACATTGTCATCGAGTAGAATATGTGCTGAAAAAACTATCAAATAACCATATAACCCTCAAGCTGGAAAAATCCAAATTTTTATCTGATGAAATGCAATTTTCAGGGTTCAACTTGTCTGGAAATGGGATAACACCATCACAGGAAAAGGTGGAGTGCATACAGAAGTTTCCAACACCAAAAAATAGGAAACAACTCCAATCATTTCTCGGTCTATGCAATTATTACCGAAAGTACCAAAAGAATTATTCTGAAATGACAGCTAAATTTTCACACCAACTGTCATCTAAGAACAAATGGACGTGGGGAGTCGAACAAGATATAACACTCCAACTGATTAAAAATAAATTCATTGAATCAGTAATGTTACGTCATCCTAATTTCACTAAACCATTCTATTTAAATTGCGACGCCAGTGACGTTAGCCTTGGATCCGTTTTGTACCAGGAGGATGAAGAGGGAAATCATTGTGTGATAAGTTTCGCAAGTAGAGTGCTAAACAGCAGTGAAAGAAATTATAACGTTACTGCGAAGGAATTGCTGAGCGTTGTGTTCTCATGTAGAAAATTTAGAACCTACATATTGGGATACCCGATTAGAGTGAGGACTGACCACAAGTCCATATCATTCCTTAGAAATTGTAAGTTAAGTCATGGAAGATTGACTAGATGGAGTTTGGTATTGCAGGAGTATGATCTAAATTGGGAATACATCCCAGGCAAGAGAAACATTGTAGCAGATACCCTATCCAGAGTGAACATTAAAGAGCAGACGTACGAAGGAGAAAAGGAAACTGTTATCAAAATATACCACATAATTAAAATCAGAACTGATTTGGCCAACATTATGAAGGAAATGGAACGACAACAAGCACAAGATCCGAAACTAAGCAAAATTCTATTACGCTTAACAGACAAAGATGACAACATATCCCAATATTATTGCAAACACCAAGGGATACTTTTCATAAAACCACAAAATAAATTCATAACGTGGAAAATAGCAATACCTCAAGCCACAGAGAAGGACTTAATTCTCGATTATCATGAGAGATCTGGGCAAATGGGAGCATTAAAAGTGTTAAAAGCCTTACAAGAGCATGTATACATGAAGGATGCTAACAGAAAGGTAAGGAAATGTATAAAGCAATGTCACATATGCCAACTAGTGAAGGTCAACAATAATAGAAAGGAGGGAACCATGATACCTATAACTACATCTTGTAAATTAGAGAAAGTCTTCGTTGACATATGCGGACCATTTCCGCGTAGTGGAGGAAGGCACCAATACAAATACCTCATCATTGTATTTGACCACTACACAAGGTTCACAAAGCTTTTCCCCATCCATCGTGCCACTACCCAAAAGATTTTAAAAATAATCCTAGAGCCATACATTAGTGAAGTGGCAATGCCCAAATGCATCATTACTGATCATGGAACGCAATTCAAGGGACGAAGATGGAAGAACACTTTACTAAATCATGGAATAAAAACGTACAAGACATCAGTGTACCATCCCATCAGCAACTCTGCAGAGCGAGTCTTGAGAGAAGTGGGGAGAATTCTCCGTACATATTGTTATGAGCAACACAATGAATGGTCTAAATACATACCAGCAGCCGAAAATTTTATAAACTTATCGCACCACCAATTTATTGAAACAACACCATATACTTCAAGTTCCAAAGACCACCACCAAGAGAAATTATTTCCCTAATCCAATTTCCGAATTATGAAGGATATCAATTCGATGAAGTTCAATTTCATAATAAAATAATAGAAAAGACTGACAAAATCAGAGAAAAATATAAGCAAATGCAACCGAAGCCCATACAATATCAGATTGGAGAGCAAATATTACTCAGAAACAGAGGATTACCAAGCACCATGGAAGGGATAGCCAAGAAGCTATTGTTACTGTACACATGACCCTACATAGTAAGCAAAGACAACCAAAATAATACATATGAGATCGTAGACCCAAAAACACAAATAATAAAGGGGACATTTAACCAAACCTCTATGAAAAAATATTATTAAAAACAAGAAAAAACCATCCTGAAACCAATTAATAAATAACTAGTGTTAAACAGTAAGAAAAATAAACAAAACAAATAATAATAAAAAGACCATATATACCATACCCACTAATAATATCGAATCACGAAGAGCTAGAGAGTGTGAATAAAAGAAAAAGAATATAATTTGAAATAATGTATTGTATAAACTAAATAATAATAATGTGAAGAATCCTACAAATGATATTTATTTAATAGTCGCACTAAGACTACTTATATAATTTTATAATGATTGACTGTAGATAAGTCCAGCAATCAAATGTGTATTTTACGGCGGAGCAATGGAGTCAAAAGTACCCCTCCGATCCGATTCAATATAATGATAGGGAAAAATGTTAGGGAATTAGATATCAAAGGGGTAAGAACATTAAAATAACATACGATACAAAGATCAAGAAGAATATTGACACTCATAAAATAAAAAGAACCTATTGCTAAAAAATAACCAATTATAGAGAAAATAAAATGAAATAATGATTGATAATTCCAATCAAAAAACTGAACGATATTTGTTGAAATGATCAATTTTAGTGGCAGGGCAATATGTAATGGTACATATCTTCACCTAACCATAATGAAGAAAACATGACAAGATAAATTATTTAATCATTAACATTAGAATAAAAAGGGATGAATTAGAATTGAAGAATGGGTGAATCAGAATAATAAAACGATCGGACATATCAAGGTAGTCAGAACAGTAACAACTTATATTAATAAAGTAGTAACAAACAAACCAAAATGGTAAATACAGAAATAAGACGATTTAACCTGAATAGCCCAATAGATGGTAAGTGAGAGAGTAGAACTAGCCCCAAAGGACCAAGAATAACCTAATAGTGACAACTGCAAATGGACTAGAAATAGCCACCGCACCAACATAAGTGTAAATAAGAAGAATAGTGACTAAAAGACAATTAACATATAAGTGTAGTGATATAATCAACCACAACACTAAGGAAGTGACGTATAATGTATGACAAAAGAAAGTGAACTAAGAAGGAACACCAAACGTGTATTAAACCAAAGAAATATAATCACTGATGAAAATTGTATATAATATTAATAATTGTAAGGACAGACAAGTTAGAGATACTAATCATTAAGTGCTTAAGATATAGAAGGGCACAATAACCCAAACAGATAGAGTAAACTAAGACAAATCACATTAGCATAATACGAGTACTAACATATCCGTGGTACAATAAAACGACATGAACTTGTTAATATTATAATTAAACCTTGTAAAGTGAGAGGTAGGGAGTTAGAGAAATAGTGAACATAGTAAAGTGAGAAAGAGAATTTAAAGTTAGATAATACCCACTAGTAACACTTAAATTAAACATATAAAGTGCAAAGTGATAGTGTGAAAACCCCAAATTAAATAGAACCCTATTGATAGGGATAGACACCAAATAATCAGTGAAAAAACACTAAAGATTTAAGAGTGATCAAAAACCATCAGTGAGTGGTAAAAAAATAAGTGAAAGCTGATAATGGCTATCCACAGAAAGGACTGTGGCACTTAATAGCAATTATCCAGTGAACACAAGTGTATTAATAACAAAATGAAACAAAGTGTAACAGACTAGATAATAAGTAGGTTTTAGATAATAGTAGTGCTTACTACTTGTCATATTTTAGTTTGAAAATCTTAATGTTAGGTAATAATTTGTTACTTAGTATTGTTACTCATGTATTCAAGAACGAATGACTATCAGTGTGTTAATACACCAAAATATATGATTTCATTCACAGAGATAAGAATCCAATATCATTAATTTAAAATGATACATTAAAGAATATTTTTCATGACAAACTGATAATAATACGAGTAAAAAAAGATATTAATATTAGATCGTAAACAGTTGTTGAAGAATCAGTTATGGCTCAATGTCATTTAGAGTTAGTCATAACAATATACCATTGTATTAATATGTTTAATTCATGTTTATGTCTTTATTTTTTATGTCAAGTAATAATTATAATTCATCAAAGAGTATGGGGAGATGAAGAGTATGAGTGGATAATATGTTTCAAATAATTATGTTTAAATGAATAAGAATTATGTTTTAATGACTAAGGTTTATGTTCCAATAATTATGTTTAAATGATAAGAATTATAGCTATGAAAATTGTTAAAACCATTAGATGTTATGTTATATGTTGTAAGAAATAAGATTTTAAAACCAGCAGAAACAAGTAAACAAGAACAAGCCATACATTCAAAAACAATGACACTAAAAATGAGTTATCACAATAGACAAATTAATATAGGGAAACAATAAAATTACACACAATTACAAGAACCGACTTAAACATTGAACACATGAACATAATCTTGTATTCAAACAATCATGACCCATTACAAGGAGAATAAAATGTAATATCAGTAATTAAAGAAAAATAGTCAATTGCTGTTTAAGCCTATGCAAATTCCCAACTGTCAACTACAAAAAAACTTCAATATACAGAATTAAACACTGACATTAGGAAGACTAAACCACATAAACTATGAAATACAAATAGACAATCATTTTAAGGCAGAAATATTATGATAATAATGTAAATTGAGAAAACAGTATAATTAAATAAAATTAACAAAACTGTCAAAATGTTGATACCTAAGTAAACACTATAATATTGGGTGTCAAATTAATCCTTGAGCCAAAATATGAACAGTGGTGATAATATTTACTACTAAAAAGGGAGTACTGAAGATTAATTACATTTAGAAGATCTGTAACCAGTTTAAATAAAAATTCAAATACTCTAACAATACTCTTTAGCCCATTTCAGCAAATCAAAAACTTTGAGTAACCATGACAACAACCGAATATTGACAAAATTCAGTTAGGAACAATACTTTATGTAGTGACGCCAAACTGAAGAGACGCCACGCTGTGAAGGGCCCAAATTTTCATTAGAAAAACCGTATAAGTGCCCATAATTTGGAGAAGGAGTAGCAGTACAACAGATGAGAGGCCATTACAGCTACTTTATTATATACCAAGGACCAGCCCGAAATTAATCCTGGTGACCGGAAAATACTAGTAATCCAACTTGAAGAAGATGACAACCCAATTTTGAGCCCAAGATCAGAAGTAGGAAGAATCTACATTGACACATTACTTCATATGGACGACTGACAATGCCCATCATAACTACTAACGTTGAGTATTGCTGAAGTTATTTGATTATTATTATAAAACAAATTCTCTTTCAAAATTTCTAACTATAAAATAAAACTCTCACTATCACTGAATATTTTCAAGGATTAATAAAATAAAGAAATAACTTTGTAAACATTGAACGAACACATGATAACCTATGTTACACAACGACACTGTCACACTTCAACACCACAATATTTAATTTATAACAAACCTTGTATAATTTTATTGATCACAAACTTTTAATTATATGTTCTAATTTTGTTATCTTGTTATGTAAACCTCTGTTTCGTACTTAAAAGAACCCATTTGGCAGATTTATTTTGTGAAATAATAACCAGAGTCAATTGTAAACATTGCACTGCCAACCTAGCGCTACGCAGAGCGAGAGATTATATTGCCGAGGCTAAAATTTTATTATAACAGTCATTATTTTTATGAAGCGTTAACGATAATTAAAAAGAAAAAGCTAATAAAAAATTGCGTACTGATAACAAACTGTCCAGTGTTTATTTGTAGAATATATTATGTATGTTTTGTGTGCTAGCAGTGGGTCGACATAACCAACATTAATTCAAGTTGGCAACACGTGTTCCTCCCCCACTCACACGAGAATCAGTTACAAGCCAGACGGCGAACTATTCGAATTTTCGATAACAAAACACCATACTACACAAATAAAAACTTTTAATTGTTTTCAAGAAAAACAATTTGGCGCCTACCCGGAATTACTATCAGTGCGAGAAAGGACAGGTAAGGCACGCAGGCTACCAGACGCTTCCGAACGACAATTTACCTTCGACAAAACGAACAACTACACAAACATTAATTAATTAAATAATTTTAACACACGACACACTTCGTATATTAACAATATTTAAAAATAATTAATAATGTCAATGAGTAAAAGGTAACAAAAGAACAAAAGGAAAATATTATAATAAGTACATACAATGGAAATAGGAAATGAAAACTTATTAATTAATTAGCTTAATGACAATAACAAGACTATCAGACGACATGACTATGACTACTACACCCGAGAGGGAAGATCGAATGATAATAAAAAAGTAAATAGTTGTTAAGAAATAGAAATATAGTGTATAAATTTTAACAAATTAGGAAGTAAGTAAAAACACATTTGTTATAGTATAAGCCCATTAAACTATAGAGAGGTCTGCGAACCTCAAGCAGTTATTTTGTGTAATTGCACTACAAACTGTAAGTGATATAAAAAAACAATTAAAATAATATTAAACAATAATCACAAACTACCTAACGTAAGAAAGAGGAAATAACAAAAATAACGGTGGTTAGCGTTGAAAAACAGTGTATAGTGAAAGTGCATAGGAAATAGACCTGTTTA
Organism: Magicicada septendecula; assembly: GCA_034769895.1. Taxonomy (NCBI): domain Eukaryota; kingdom Metazoa; phylum Arthropoda; class Insecta; order Hemiptera; family Cicadidae; genus Magicicada; species Magicicada septendecula. The sequence continues at coordinate 397,984,888 of CM068369.1, read as the reverse complement.
TAATATAAACAGTGAATAACACATATAATTTACATAAAACAACTATATAGCTAATATAATAAAATTGTAATAATTAAAACTAGCGGAATATATCCCTAGAAAATTATTATATAGATCAGTGACGAGTGAAAAGAAGATTATAATAAATCATGTTAATTATAAGGTGTAAAATAAACCTGTGACCCATAAACATGTCGTGGAGCCAAGAGCTTTACTAAGTGAATCTAGAGATTAAGAGGAATCTTGTTGTGGTTGAATTTACAATAAGCCAGAACAGATATAATTTGAAGCTGAATATCTTCTACAAAAAAATAATGTCTCACAGTAAATTAGTGAAGGAAAACTCCGGAAATAATGAAAAGTATAATAGCTTAATATAATACACGGAAAACTGAAGGCCAGAAGAATTCTAACAAGAAAATAATCTGTAAACTAAACTACAATTTGGTGAGATTGTTCTGTTATGCTAAGACATACATGTATTCAATCATTATTCAATTAAAAGCACTAGAACAGCGAAATGATATAACAAAAACACTATAAACATTATGATTATTAATTTTATTTTCTCGGTGTACTATTTTAGTGTATTTTGGTTAGATGAAGTTGTTTCTTTTGTATAACTCAAAGAACCCATGACCCAACACACATACACAACATCACATTACTGAAACCGATATATAATTATTATATTTTCTATCATATCTATGACTTTGACTTTACATCGACTTTAATTTTTTTTATTAACCATGAGAAAAAGTTTTTATGTTATCGAAACTAAAGGAGCTACTAACTGAAGAGAAGGGCATTGCATGTTAATAAATGTCAATATATGTTAAAAAGAAAAGAATAATAAAATTTATTGAAAATAAGACAAAACTGAATACGAGTTAAATTTCTTATTTCACATTACATACAAAATTGGCACCAATAACTTGGAGCTACAGGATATAAATTACATCCAACGGTAAGATTACATTTAGATTTATATTATATTATACTACAAAAAAATACCACGTTACAATATACTTGGATTAATTAAAATTTACTTATTTTGGTAGTTGACCATAATTTTAATCTCCCTTGTTTTTAGAATATCTTATTAATGTTAAAACCATAAAGTTTTTCATAAGCGTTTATTCCTCGTTATTTTATTAACGTCGATATATAAACCTAGTTGGTTTACAGCATTAATTCTACAGAAGTCGAAATAGGGAAAGTTAAACCTTTAATGATTTGTTAAACTGTCTAATATTATTATCTTAAAAATAAACTGAATTACAACGTATGCTTGTGTCCAGCTTAAATTGTACTGTACGCATGCGCTCACATTCTTATAGTGCGACAAAGAAGCATCAAATTTCCAATATGTATATAATTTAACCATAGCTAACAAATAATTTCACCGTTTCTTAATAAGTATCACACATATCTGTTTCCTTATTCTAATGTTTCTCCAATGTTGATATTACATTTTGATTTTTCGTTATATGATAAAACACAATAACAACTAGAACAATACGCTCAACAGCAAACAATTATTAAAGCAATACCTTTGTTAGCTCCTACATAGATCAGTATTGTTTGGCTTTATATTACACTGATCAAATAGTCGCTCCGCGTTTGGTAAATCATTATAATAATATTTAAGTTTAGTAAATAAACACTTGGCTTAACAAATATTTTTATTTTCTTGACATTACTTTATTAGTTACATTACCGTAATTTAATTTGTTTTTAATTTAATTTACATCATCTTTTGTACTTTTGTTTTCAACAGAACAGTTCTGAAACTTTTGTGTACTGAACAATCGTTTTCCTTTTCGATTAATCGATGTATCCGCTACGATCCGTTAGTTCAAATTAAATTTATCTGGTTACAGTTCCAGCCAGAAATTCTGATCTTTATTAATTTTGATTTTCCAGGCCACCCTTGTGGTGATCCAGGCTGGTCAAATTGCCCATATTTATCCAGCTACAAATTAATTTACCATTTCCGTTTAAGTAAAAGTACATTTAAAGTTTTATCGCTGACAGGCTCAAAACGTTTATTTCCAGTCAGTACTCAGTTTTGTTAACTTTATGTAGACTGTGTGTTTAAAATGCATGTGGTGATGGAAAAATGCTGTTTCGAACAATCCGGAACGATTACATGCGGAGCACTTGCTTTTCTGTGTAGATAATTGGTATAATTTGCCTTCTAGTATCGTCTTAATTTGATATAAATGTATTAAATATATTACATTGACAGGACACCTTTTTTCTTTAAGTTAAATGTAGATTTTTGTAACTTCAAAGAGCAATCGGCTTATAGCAAAGAATAGAAGCTACATTTTAAACGAGGCAACCTTTAACAACAAGCTCTGTAAAAGAATATGAATTAATTTTTTTTTTTTTTTGCCGTCTTCTGTCTTATTAATAAAGGTTCTAATGTTAGACTCTTAAATACGCCGTAATTTTGAAACAGTATGTAGTATCTGACGCCAGAAAAATCAATACTCGCAACTTTTTTTGTTTTAAAATTTGCATAGTTTTAAAAAACCATCCATCAAAAATCTAAAGTATCATAGTAATCTCCTCTAACACAGATTAACGGCAATAATTCTAAAATATTGCTATCTAAGTAAAAGGTTAAAAAGAAGTAAAACGAAAGTTTAAAATATGCCATAAAAGTGAATCTCTTTTCAGATTAACTAAAAATTCGCAATATTCAGATTTTAACTTCAAGTTGCAGAAAGTCATTAAAAGAATTTGTTAAAAATTGACCATTCAAAACACGGACTTTGACCCTTATCCTTAGTGTGTATTACATTCTGCGTTGAATCAATGGTAGGCCTATACTATAGACGTTGTAAACGAGGGCAATCAGACTAGCCTGTGTTTAATTTAGAACCGCTAATTTCTCGCTAATCTAGCTTTAATAAAGTTATTAGTTTACTTTGTCAACACAGACTGAAAACTTGTTGACCTTGCTTTGTGTAAAGGTCACTGACACAAAATTATCTTGGCCTATTAAATGATAGGATTTAAATCTAATTTGTGTCGTAAAACGTGTCCATTACGTGATTGTAACTCATTACCTTAGAATGTAAAATTTTTATTTAAGCAAGACTCAATTTTAAGGAAAACAAAGTTAAATATTTGAAATACTATAACGGTCCCATTTATTAACATCAACCATTAATTTGAAATGTATGACTCTAGTGTGTCTGAGTTTATCAATTACATTTTATTGTAAACAAGTTTTACTGAAAACAAAATTTAAATGAAAAGAAATTTACTTACTTCTTGTCACTTACGAGGCTCCATCATCAAACAGAATGGAGTTGTGCAGTTTGTTTGAGATTTTGTTAAAACAAGTAACCATAATAATACTGAGTACGAAGTTGATGTTGTACTCAAAGAATAGAGTACAGTAGTACCTGTCCTACTTACAAAGAGTTGATTATATGCTTAAAAATTATAGCGTGACAGAAAATCCACCTTGTTATAATTTCAAAAATAATCATATATAGAATAAAAATAAATTGACTTAAAGGAAAATTACTATAAAAATTAGTTAAGGATCACAGTAAAGTGAAATCATGGTTTCGAAGAAATAAAATAAATCAAAACCAACCATCCAATATATAATAAATTTTAGGAAAATATTGATAATCCAAAGTATAGAGTAATAATACCCAGGTAGAATAGGAGCATGTAAGGAAATACCCAGAATAAACAAACCTCTATACTAAAAGGACAACTTTTGAAAAAAACAACCACAGATTAAAAATATATTATAAAAAGTAGAAACCCCCAAAAAAGATTGAATGTCCATAAGAAAAGTATAACACACTAAAATAAGAATAAATGTAAAATAGGTGTAAGTAAAGTTTGTAGACATATTATTAACAGTGGACCAGTGCAATTTATTTTTCTGATGACAAGCAAACTTGATGACCCCATGTAAGTGATATTCTTTATCTTACAAGACTAGATATAATAAATAAAAGTAAGATAAAAGAATGCCATAAATAGTGAAGTGATCAAGGGTAAATCCCTAAAATAAAACAAAAAACAGCAAAAGACTGCATAAAAATTAATTTTAATAAATAATTTAAATGAAAAAACAGATGTGTTTTGTTGATGTTAACAGTTCATTGAACTCAAGACTTGAATGTTTGAGATTGAGTAAATTTTTTTTGTTTTAGAATATATTTATTATGTATTAATGATACCAATTAATAATAAACATTACTGTAATTAAATAAGGGCAATTTAGTTAAGATGTTATAAGATTTGTATGTCAGAGAGGGTTGCTGAAATATGGCAAGCTGAAATAATAATAAGCATTGTAATTGAACTAACATAAAATATAGGACAATTGGTAAATATCACCAACCTGATAATTAGTAAATAAGTTCATGAAATTAATTAAATTAATGAAAATTGTTTAATGTAATTCAATAACCATGTATAATAACTGTAACAACATTTTGTGAAGGTATTGAAGGAATGTATAAAATATTATTAGAAAAAATGCAAGTGTAATAACACTGTAGTCTAAGGAAAACCTAAATTGAAAATAATATTCTATTTAGTTAACCAAATCATAAAATTAATGAGAATTAAAGAAAACTAACCATTATAATTCAATCAATGACCTGATTCAATGATAATTAGAATCTAACAGAAATTGCAAACCATTTAATGTGACAGGAAGTACAGTATTTAAAGCCTACATCCAAATATACAGTAAATATGACGTTTTGATTTAAAAAATACTATAAAGTATATCATGTGTGGTACTAAATAACGCAGAATTAAATAAGGAAATGGATTATGTAATTAGTATTTAATAAGAATAAATAATAAGCAAAATGTAATTAATCATATAATGTAAAAGTCAATTATTTAGTTCAACATATAATTGTGGCGGAAATGCCAGCTGAGTAAAACAATGTCAATTTAATATTAAATCGGCCAGGACCTTTTATATGAAGAAGAAAGAGAGTTAGTTGATTGTTAAACGTTGAGATGCACACATCGCAACGATCTCACACAAATTAATTCATAAAAAAAGATAGAAGAATAATTTTACATACGAACTAAACCTATAAAAAGAAAACAGAGAAATTTAAAAACATGAGTCATCAACACTGAATTCAAATGGAATAAAACAAATTAGTCTATTTATGAAGATTGGAAGGCGTAACCCAGATATCAGAACTATATAAAAGTTAATTCGAACTTTCTCTTTACGAAATTTGCCATTGTAAAACCTTATAACTATTGGAACAAGAACACATTTGAACACTGATTGCCGAACCAAACAACTGATCACTAATCCAGAATAACTACACTGTTATGAAGAGAAAATAATCACTACTACTATGATGAGAAAAACATAAAGAATCAACATTTATTTGGAAGAGAATCGAATAGGATCTTGGTGTAACTTCGTAGCAAGACGGCGGCCATTTGGACGACTAGACTTCAAGCATCAGCTGAGATGACGTCAGGCTATGCAGAGCTGTTGGTTCGAAAAATTTAAATATTACTAACATTTGTATATTAAATATTTTTTCTGTTTTATAATTAAGAACTTTTTTATTGTAAATGTTGTACTTTTCAGCTTTACCCTTTCTCTGACTATTTAAATAACTGCTAAAAGAACCTGTAATGCACTACTAATAATTTATATAACGAAATTAATTGTCCTGAGATACGAGTTTGCGAGTTGTGGATCACCAGGTCGATTCAAGATCGATTAATCGCTACAAAGTTAATAAATTCATCTTTATATATATAATTCTTCTGTACGTGTGTATGTCACTGAACTCCTCCTAAACGGCTGGACCGATTTTGATGAAATTTTGTGTGTGTTTGAGTGGGTCCCTGGATGGTTTAGATTCACAATTGGACCCGGTAGGTGGCGCTGCGATCGGGTTCCAGGAAATTTTTTTTTATTTTTTGACGAAAAATTTTTTTATACTTTTTTAAGATTTTTCGCATATCAGAACATATAAGCACAAAATTTCACCCCCCCACCGCCCGACAGTATTTTTAAAATGAAAAAACCATAAGTTCATGAATAATTGACGTTGTTTTGGCATTTCAAATTCTGCTCGCTGGGTTTCGATAATCCATGTATCACAATTGCGTGCATATTGAGTGTATTATTCATCGACAAAACATATTGAAATAACGTTTTAAGTGTACTTGGTTCAGATTCACAATTGGACCCGGTAGGTGGCGCTGCGATCGGGTTCCAGGAAATTTTTTTTGATTTTTCAAAGATTTTTCGCATATCAGAACATATAAGCACAAAATTTCACCCCCACCACCCCCCCAATATTTTTTAAAATGAAAAAACCATAAGTTCATGAATAATTGACGTTGTTTTGACATTTCAAATTCTGTTCGCTGTGTTTCGATATTCCATGTATCACAATTGCGTGCATATTGAGTGTATTATTCATCGACAAAACATATTGAAATAACGTTTTAAGTGTACTTGGTTTAGATTCACAATTGGACCCGGTAGGTGGCGCTGCGATCGGGTTCCAGGAATTTTTTTTTTATTTTTTGACGAAATTTTTTTTATTTTTTAAAGATTTTTCGCATATCAGAACATATAACCACAAAATTTCACCCCCCCCAACACCCCACAATACTTTTTAAAATGAAAAAAACCATAAGTTCATGAATAATTGACGTTGTTTTGACATTTCAAATTCTGTTCGCTGTGTTTCGATATTCCATGTATCACAATTGGGTGCATCTTGAGTGTATTATTCATCGACAAAACATATTGAAATAACGTTTTAGGTGTACTTTTAAGTGTACTTGGTTTAGATTCACAATTGGACCCGGTAGGTGGCGCTGCGATCGGGTTCCAGGAATTTTTTTTTATTTTTTGACGAAATTTTTTTTTTAATTTTTTTAAGATTTTTCGCATATCAGAACATATAACCACAAAATTTCACCCCCCCCCCAACACCCCACAATACTTTTTAAAATGAAAAAAACCATAAGTTCATGAATAATTGACGTTGTTTTGACATTTCAAATTCTGTTCGCTGTGTTTCGATATTCCATGTATCACAATTGCGTGCATATTGAGTGTATTATTCATCGACAAAACATATTGAAATAACGTTTTAAGTGTACTTTTAAGTGTACTTGGTTTAGATTCACAATTGGACCCGGTAGGTGGCGCTACGATCGGGTTCCAGGAATTTTATTTTTTATTTTTTGACGAACTTTTTTTTTTACTTTTTTAAGATTTTTCGGATATCAGAACACATAACCACAAAATTTCACCCCCCTCACCACCAATATTTTTTAAAATGAAAAAACCATAAGTTCATGAATAATTGACGTTGTTTTGACATTTCAAATTCTGTTCGCTGTGTTTTGATATTCCATGCATCACAATTGCGTGCATAATGAGTGTATTATTCATCGACAAAACATATTGAAATAACGTTCTAAGTGTACTTTTAAGTGTACTTAAACACATACATTGTGCAAATGTGTAAGGTGCAGTGTTCAAGTGAATATCTTACATGATCTTCCATGAATTTCAATTATATACATGTGCATTCAATGACAATCAATCTAACTTGCAACTTTTCATTTTCAGTGCTTATTTGTGTCGATGATTCTATAAAATTTACTGAGTGTTAAACGGTTCATCGAAAATAAACAACATGTAAGTTTGTTCAACAAATTATAACATCCATAAAATTCAAATATAAGTTACTTATATTTATGTGTTGTGTGTTTATTACAGTACAATACCTCGTCTTCGTGGACGAGGAGAAAATATTGGTCGACGTACACGGAATTCACAAATAGTCCGGACCCGTCGGTTAAATAGAACGGCAGAAGATCAATTGACGGACAATGCAAATTTAAGAGACCAGGTTTCAAACACACGTGCAAATGAAAGTCAAGAGCAACTCAACGAACGCCTTCGAGCTAATGCATTGAGACAAAGACAGGCGCGTCAACGAGCCACCGACGCACACAGAGCACATGAACGACAGCGCCTGCAAGTACATCGCGCATTGACACGTGCATCACTTCTCCGCCTTGCGTTCGAATATGAGTCGGACATCGACTATTCGTCACATTCACAAATTGTCATCGGCGCTATGGACAAAGAATACCAACACTGCCATGCATTCAAATACAAAGGTGAATCGGCCGGTTTCTGCTGCGCGTCTGGAAAAGTTGTACTGCCACCATTGAATTCGCCGCCAGAACCATTGAAAACACTATTGGCTGGAGCCACACCTCATCAAAATTGTTTTTGCGTAAAATTCGTAACTTCAATTCTTGCTTCCAAATGACATCATTTGGAGCAACAAACATCGTTCAGAATCAGGATGGTCGCAATTTTGAATCAACGTTTAAGATTCAGTGCCAAGTGTATCATCAAATTGGTTCTTTAATGTCAATGCCTGATGCCGATCCAAAATTCTTCCAAATCTACTTCATGGACGATGAGGAGCAACAAATAAACACACGCTGCCAATACAACCACATCGAGCAGATGGAGGAGCGAGAAATTGTGGCGACTTTGGAACCGTTTTTGCGAAATCACAACCAGTTGGTCCAGTTGTTCAATACCTGGTTGATGCGCACCGTGAGGACCAAAGTGTATGAGAGAAGAATCCAGGCACGGTGGACCAAAAAATGATTAGTCCCGGTCCAAGTGGACCGAAACTGTTGAATAAAATAATGTTCCACAAGCGTGGACAGGAAGTGTTAGTTAATTGGGCCCGAGTGGGCTAAATGTATTCTTCTTGGTTTAAATATTCTGCTGGCTGGTCTTCCATAGTGATTGAGATAATGTGTAAATGAATTATTCTGAATTAAGAAATAACGAGAAATGGACTGTATACGAATAAGTTTAATATTTAAATAATCACATTACAGATGTAAATTTGAATGAGGCTGGCTAATACTGCATGTTGCAAGTTAATACGAATTTAGTTAAACATGAAGAGAGCCTAGTCGGCCATAACCGAGAATAAGAAGTTAATTATGGCGCTAGTTGGCCATAAGCGAGAATGTAAAGCCTACATTTAATGTCGACACTAATTGACAGAGAAGAGTTCGGCGAACCGAACGCCGAGAAAACTGAATGTGCACTGTGCAAAGTTCAACCACGCAAAAATTGATGCGCGATATAAATCATATTAGCCAACCTAGAAAATAAAATCATTGCGCTACCGTCCATAAGCTGCCCGTCAAAAATCAAAAAGATTTTTTAATACACATTTTAATAAATTATAATACATTTACAATTTGATTTAAAGAGTACGGTTGTTATTAACCATGATTAGCTTCAAGGCCAAGTTGAACCTTGAGTTGAGATTAGATAACGGCAGTCTGCCGCTAGTTTAGAGATAAGCATGCAGATAGGCGACTGTAGGCCAAGGTCGGCGAACAGCTGTTTCATATACGAATAAGTCTGGTTAACAATATTTCTGGCACAAGTGTGCAGTATGTAACATTACAGAACATGAAAGAAAATACATAATTATACAATGTTTAATACATGAACGGAGGTTCATCATGAACAAAATTGTTGTTGAACATGTTGTAGTTGCATGTTCTATTGTATATTCAGCAGTGCGGCATGTAATGACCTAGACATGCTATTCCTGAAGTTTCAGGAATTTACAATATGTAACAATATATGAGCAAGCTAGATGCTGAATGCAGCCCATCTATGACATGTATGCCATAGTTTTAAATAAAGAATTGTGCATGCTTACTTACAAAATGAATAAAATATAAAATACAATATGAATAAATTAGACGAGGCAGTTACATACGGCAGACGCTTACAATCGTTTTTACATAAACACAATTTATGTGAATACAATGACAATAATTTAAATAACATACAATACTGTGATTACAGAAACAATTGAAAATAAATTTAGAAGTAACCAAAGCTGTACACAATAGTGAGGAAGACATGAGGCATGAATCAAATGTTCCACATACGAAAATACAAATAATAATAAGCCTTGCATATTAATTAAACTAATACTTGCTTGAGCAAACAAACAGTTGCTAACTCAAAAATAATTAGGATTATGCTGAAACGAGTGCTTGTAACTTAACAAGCTGGAACATTTGATTTATGTGTCCTCAAAATAAAACAAAATAATAATTCCCTTACGTTATTGTTCGCCTCCCTTACAATTTTAAAATGAGGCAACCAAAACATGAAAATTAGAAGCGTGCAATGACGCACAATTGACAAAAATATTGTGACAATTCATCACAATTATGTTGACCAAATGGTCGTAATAAATAATAAGCCAATGGCTGAATAAGGTAGCATTGTGCTATAATCATAATGTCAAATCTCGTCTCGCGCTGGCAACAGACATAATTTATGTATTGGTCTCCGCAAAACACCCGTAGGCGTGCGAATGTCTACGACGCGAACCAAGTTTTCTGGGCCGGGAAATGTGGCGATGATCACGCCAAATTTCCAGGCTAATGGAGGCAAGTTATCCTCTATAATCAAAGCTAAGTCACCAATGGAAACATTATCTTTGGCAAACTTCCACTTGTGACGCTGTTGCAGCTGGTGCAAATAATCGCGAGACCACGCCTTCCAAATGTCCCGGACAAACCTCTGAATCAGCTGCCAACGACCAAGACGAGAAACAGGAACGTGAGAAAGGTCAGGGTCAGGAATCGCAGTTAGGGGCGCGCAAATCAAAAAATGGCCAGGTGTAAGTGGCACCGGGTCGTTAACATCCGAGGAAATAGCAAATAAGGGTCGAGAGTTCAGACATGCCTCTATCTGAGACAAAACGGTCGTGAACTCTTCGAAGTTTAATATAGATTTGCCTACCACGCGCCGCAGATGAAATTTCAAACTCTTTATACCGCTCTCCCAAAGGCCACCGAAGTGAGGTGAGGAGGGCGGAATAAATGACCATGATATCCCCTGAGAGGATGTGAATGACCTAATCGAGGTGATGGCACTCTTGTTGCGCCAAAAGTTGTAAATGTCATGTAGGATGGTGCGTGGCTTCCTGAAGTTCGTGCCGTTGTCGGAGTACAGCTGATTAGGTATACCCCGACGTGCCATAAAACGACGTAAAGCCGCTATAAATGCGCTTGCAGTAAGGTCGGACACCAATTCCAGGTGAATAGCCCTAGTTGCTAAGCAAACAAACAGAGATACGTAAGCCTTAGTAAAGGTTCTAGACTTCTGCCCGCCATGACGAATCATGAAGGGACCACCATAGTCAACCGCGCAAAATAGAAACGGCCTTGAAGGAGTGACTCTAGGGGATGGCAAAATGCCAAGTCCCTGGACCTGCTGTGTGGTACTAAACCTGATACACTTGAGACACTTACGAATAATGGAACGGATGACTAGCCGGGCATTGACAATCCACCAACGTTGACGCAGTGAATGATGCACGAGCTGAGCACCAGCGTGAAGTAAACGAATGTGTTCACTTTCGATGATAAGGCGTGTAATATGCGCCGAAGGGGGTAATACGATAGGATGTTTCGAATCGTAGGGTAATTGGGAATGCTGCAAACGTCCGCCCACGCGTATCACTCCAGAAGTGTCAAGAAACGGGTCGAGAGAAGCCAACTTGCTCCTAATGGAAACAGAAGATCCGTTCCGAAGACAACTAATTTCGGTTGCAAAGTGGATCGACTGAGATTGTTTTATGAAGAAATTGAGAGACTGATGAATTTCTACAGGGGTCAGATCGCCTGAAAGTTTGTCCGCACATGAGTGCCTAATATTTCTGATGAAACGAAAACAGTAAGCGTATATACGTGTCAGCCGGTGCAACGAGGAAAAGTTCAACGATAAGTCAACAGCCAGGGTAGACATTAGCGACTGGTTGTGTGCAGTTTTCTCTTCCGCGGTGACTTCCGAAGACGATGGAGTGGCCGGTACGAAGGATGGGACAGGATTAGAATCTGACGAGTGAGACAGACAGCCAGGACCGTGCCAACAAAGCGAGCAATCGCGCAAAACGTCAGGGAAACACCCCCTAGATATAATATCAGCAGGATTGCGTCGCGAATCAATGTGATGCCAGGTATAAGCTTGCGTGCGACGCTGAATTTCAGCAACCCGATTAGCGACGTATGTCTTCCAACGCGTAGACTGCGCATGAATCCAGAAAAGAGCCACCATAGAATCAGAATACAAATGTACATCATCGATAAACGAATGAAGAGCAGAAATAACCTTAGATACGAGTCGCGATAATAACAAACAAGCGCAGAGCTCGATGCGAGGTAATGACAATTGGCGTAGGGGAGCCACGCGAGATTTGGAACACAGGAGACGACAGGAAGCAGTAGAATCCTGATAAATGACTCGAATATATATACAACAGCCGAACCCTTTCTCCGAGGCATCCGAAAACCCATGCAACTGAACCGTAACCGCCTCACGGTTGAAACGAATAGATCGCGGGACTATTATTTTACCAATCAAACTCAATTTGTTACACAAAGAATGCCAATCCGAAAGTGACTGACCGGAAATCGGTTCATCCCAACCAAGCTTACAAAGCCAAAGTCGCTGCATAAAGTGTTTATACAAAAAGACAACTGGTCCGATTAAACCCAGCGGATCATATATTCCGGCGATAATTGAGAGAATCTTTCTCTTGGATATGCTATGATCGACCGGAGATAGTTTGACATCAAACAAAAATAAATCGGCAGTGTAGTTCCAAAGAATGCCCAGGGTACGCACGTTGTCCTGTTTATTTAGGAGTCGTGAAAAATTGTGATGATTTGCGACCGCAGTGGGTTCATTTGATGCCCATTTGTGCAACGTGAAACCATATTGAGCAAGTAACGCACCTAGGTCAGATTTCAGCTTGGTTAGATCGGGGATAGTGTCCGAACCGGTAAGTAGATCGTCGACATAAAAATCGTTAGTTATGGCTAAAGCCGCTTGAGGAAAGGAAGTTTGATTGTCTCTAGCAATTTGTAGAAGGCACCGAGTGGCCAAAAAAGAGGCGCTAGCCGTGCCGTAGGTTACTGTTTGCAGCGCGAAATGCTTAAGTGGTTCGAGGGGAGAGTCACGCCACAAAATGCGTTGATAGTGACAATCTCCTTCAGCTACGCGAATCTGACGATACATTTTCTCGATGTCGGCAATCAGGACATACTTATGTATGCGAAAACGCAACAGAATAGAGAAGAGATCCTGCTGAACATTGGGACCTACTAATAATATGTCATTTAACGAAAGACCATTAGTAGTCTTGGACGAACCATCAAAAACAACGCGCAGTTTTGTGGTCAAGCTAGAATGTTTAAACACTGCATGGTGAGGCAAGTAGTAAATATTTGACGCTCCTGAATTGATAGCGCCATGATCGATGAGTGTCATGTGCCCAAGATCCATATATTCCCTGATAAAGTCCGCGTAGTCGTGAGCGAGCTTGGGATCGCGCCTAAATCGACGCTCCAAACTTAAAAATCTTGATTCGGCACTTGTGTACGATTCCCCCAAGTGGGCATTATCAGATTTGAATGGGAGCGACACTATAAATCTACCCTCGTTGTTGCGCTGAGTAGAGCGCACAAAATGCTCTTCGCAAGCCGACTCGCCAGGGGTATCGCCAGGGATTGTTTCTGCCTCCCAAAATCTCTCGAGAGATTGTAGAATTTGACTGTCCTCGTTCCTTGCCAGGAACGAAACCGCAGGACCCTGGGTGTGGCAGTGTTTGGGCAGATTGCCGGCCAGAATGTAACCCAGTTTTGTTTCCTGAATGATAGGGAAGTTGTGTCCGCGTGTGTATTTATTGGCTAATATTAAATCCAGATAAAATTGTGCCCCTAATAGTATGTCGATCTGTGAAGATATATTAAGATCTGGGTCGGCGAGAAAAATTTTATTTGGAATGTGAAACCGGTTGATGTCAAACGAGATTGAAGGTAGATTATGAGTTAAGTTAGATAGGACGGCACATTTGGCCTCAAAACTATGTCTCTGATAGCGAGAAATAATACGCATGGAAACAATGTCAGTAGCGCAACACGCTGTGTTGTTTATTCCTGTAATTGGAATATTAGATCGGGTTAGTTTAAGGTGCAACCTTTTCGCAAATGATTTCGTACAAAAATTGATCTGGGACCCGGCATCTAGGAGTGCCCGAGCTTTATGCCTATTGCCAGCCTGATCAACGACATATACAACCGCTGTGGATAGAAGAATATTGTTTTTACACTGTAATTTAAATGAACAATAATTGCTGCTGGCAGCTGGTGATTGTGGCACGTAATTAGTGTGCAGCAAGGTGTGATGACCCTTTGAACAAATTTTACAGACTCGTTTACTTTTACAATTTGTTATCAAATGACCTGCTCTAAGGCAGTTAATACAGCATTTATGATTTGCAACCAATTGCCCCCGCTCAGCGGCACTTAATGTACGAAAATTGTTACACATGTAAAGCGGGTGGTCAGATTTACAAGACACGCACAAATGCCTTGCCGCTGCGTGATAATTTTTAAAGGTATTGCTGCCAGCAGTATTTCTTAAGCTATATTTCTCAAATTTATTGTTTGGTTTTACGCTAGGTTTGTTGAATTGCTGTCCGGATTCAATTGGCATTGTATTTTCTAAAAGCTCTCGGCGCAAGTTTAAAAAATGCGTAAAGTCTTGAAAACTGGGCAAGTTGTCAGGGTCTATTGACTCCTTCCACAGTTTTAAAGTAATAGGGTCAAGTTTGGTGGAGAGCAACTGTATGGTAATAAACTCAAATGTATTTACGGACAGCTTCATTGCCGCCAGTGAATTAACGGAAGACGTTATTGCATTCGTAAACTCCGCCAAGCTTTGGACTGAGTCCTTTATTGTGGACTTAACCTGAAGTAGGTTTTGTACGTAATATTTGGCTAATATAAATGGATTATTATACCTCTCGGACAGCAAGTTCAACGCTATTACATAATTTTCTTGACAAATGGGTAATGATTTAATTAAGTCTAATGGTTCACACTTCACCGAGGAATGCAAATAATGCAGTTTCTGTACTGGTGTTAAGTCGGATCTTGAATGCACTAGATCATTGAAAATTGAATAGAAGTGTTGCCACTCAAGTATGTTGCCTGAGAAGCAGGGCAAACTTATCGGCTTTAAATGCATAGGCGTCGATAGTACAGGAGGCACTGTCTGAGTATTAAAAGTGTCAAAAAGTTGTAAAATGTTTGCCTCAGTTGAGTATATCATTTCCTCAACCTCGACTCGGTCTGCCTGAGCAGCGCTCGTATCCTTACTGATAAGTTCTATCTCAGACTGTACCTCGTCGTACTTCGTGGCCAAGCTCTTAAGACTTTCTAACCTTACAGTCAAAAAATGTTTTGTGCTTAAATGAATGTCAAACGAATTTACCGCGGATTGTATCCGCACTATCGCGGATTTCAATCCGCCTCTCTTTCTGGTCAGCACCTTGAGGCCTTCTTCAGACATTTTTTACGCACCTTTTTACTGTTGCTGGTGGTACCTGGTTGGCGACGTCCCACAGCGTCGGCTCCTTGATGACGATGGTGAACAGCTGGCAGAGATGACCACTTTGAAGCACTGCAGCCGGCAGGAACTTGTTATTGCGTTGTCCGAAGATGACGGACGAAATGGCGACGCAAATCACGCCACGGTCGCATTAGCTGACGTGCTAATTCGCCCGTGATGGCCAGAAACAGATGTAAAGATATTAAGTGGAAATCCAGGTCCGGAGTGACCAAAAAATGGTTGATGCGCACCGTGAGGACCAAAGTGTATGAGAGAAGAATCCAGGCACGGTGGACCAAAAAAATGATTAGTCCCGGTCCAAGTGGACCGAAACTGTTGAATAAAATAATGTTCCACAAGCGTGGACAGGAAGTGTTAGTTAATTGGGCCCGAGTGGGCTAAATGTATTCTTCTTGGTTTAAATATTCTGCTGGCTGGTCTTCCATAGTGATTGAGATAATGTGTAAATGAATTATTCTGAATTAAGAAATAACGAGAAATGGACTGTATACGAATAAGTTTAATATTTAAATAATCACATTACAGATGTAAATTTGAATGAGGCTGGCTAATACTGCATGTTGCAAGTTAATACGAATTTAGTTAAACATGAAGAGAGCCTAGTCGGCCATAACCGAGAATAAGAAGTTAATTATGGCGCTAGTTGGCCATAAGCGAGAATGTAAGGGCCTAAAGCCTACATTTAATGTCGACACTAATTGACAGAGAAGAGTTCGGCGAACCGAACGCCAAGAAAACTGAATGTGCACTGTGCAAAGTTCAACCACGCAAAAATTGATGCGCGATATAAATCAGATTAGCCAACCTAGAAAATAAAATCATTGCGCTACCGTCCAATACCGTTTCAAACAAACTGCAAAACGACAGCTATTTCGATCGTCATCAAAGCAGACAAAGTACCATCTGGAGAGCACGCAGGCCGATACAATGCACCAACCGTTAATGAAGTTGCAGTTGTTATGGTTGGCGACGCATACGAACGTCGAGATATACGGATCCAACGCAGAGATAACACGGTGCAGACAATTCAAGACAGTCATCGTTCTTACGACGCTTTGCAATATCCATTGATATTTTGGGAAGGAGAAGATGGATATCATTTCAACATCAAACAAAGAAATCCAGCGACAGGTACAATCTACACATTATTTTCTTTTTTCTTTTTCTGTACGATTAATTTCTTTTTGTCTTATTAAATTTGTACTTTGCAGGTGCAGAAACCAACAAGAAAGTGAGCGCGATGAACTTCTACGCATATCGGTTGATGATTCGTGCCAATGAAGACAACAACATTCTCCGATGCCGCCAGCTGTTTCATCAATACAACGTTGATATGTATGCGAAAATTGAAAGCGAGCGATTACGGTACATCAAGTATAATCAAGCGAAGCTGCGTTCTGAGGAGTACATTCATTTGCGTGATGCTATTGTCAGTAACGTAGATGGAACAACTAATATCAACGACATCGATACCGCATATATTCTTCCATCATCATATATTGGTAGTCCGCGTCATATGCAAGAATACATTCAAGACGCCATGAATTTCGTGCGCGCGTACAGCCGACCAGATTTGTTCATTACATTTACGTGCAATCCAAACTGGGATGAAATTAAAATTTTGTTATTGCCAGGTCCAACAGCAATGCATCGCCATGATATCACTGCACGTATCTTCAAACAAAAATTAAAATCGTTGATGAACTTGATTACACATCACTCTGTATTCGGCGAAACACGTTGCTGTCTGTCTTCTGTTGAATGGCAAAAACGAGGTTTGCCACATGCACATATTTTGATTCGGTTGGTCGCTAAAGTACGGCCAGAAGAAATTGATAAAATTATTTCAGCAGAAATTCCGGATCGGAATATCGATCAAGAGTTGTTTGACATTGTTACCGCTAACATAATCCATGGTCCATGCGGTGATCTCAACATGACGACGCCGTGCATGGACAATGGAAAATGTACGATACGTTTCCCAAAAATGTATATAAACGATACTATCACTAATATCGATGGTTATCCATTGTATCGTCGTAGAGACACAGACAATGGTGGCCAATCATATCAATTGCGCATGTCAAACGGTGGAAATCCGGTTGACATTGACAATCGCTGGGTGGTTCCGTATTTGACATTGCTGTCCAAAACCTACAAAGCACACATAAACGTTGAGTTCTGCAGTTCGGTGAAGTCCATCAAATACATTTGCAAATACGTTCATAAGGGCAGCGATATGGCTGTATTTGCTGTTCAAAATGTAAATGATAACGACGAAATAACACGTTATCAAATGGGCCGATACATTAGCAGCAATGAAGCAGTTTGGCGCATTTTGAGTTTTCCCATACACGACAGAGACCCTGCTGTTATACATTTGGCCGTGCACCTTGAAAATGGACAGCGTGTTTATTTCACTGAAGAGACTGCTATACTACGAGCATTAACTGCCCCAAAAACCACACTAACTGAGTTTTTCGAACTATGCAACCGACCAGGTATTTTCGGTCAATTCGCAAAGACATTAATGTATACTGATGTGCCACGATTTTTCACGTGGAACAAACAGTCAAAAAAGTGGGACCCACGAAAGCAAGGCGTTCCAGTCCAAGGATACGACGGCATATTTATGAGATATACATTAGGCCGATTATACACAGTCCATCCAAAGCAACGCGAATGCTTCTTCTTGCGTTTGTTGTTGGTTAACGTTCTTGGACCGACGTCCTTCCAATACTTGCGAACAGTCAATGGTATTTTGTACGACACGTATCACGATGCGTGTCGCGAATTGCATTTGCTGGAAGGTGACAACCATTGAGATCTCACACTTACAGATGCAGTACTGAGTTCCTCTCCTCATCAAATTCGCCAATTATTCGCCATATTGTTGACGACATGTTTTCCGTCGCAAGCTTCTGCTCTCTGGGACAAATATAAAGATTCCATTAGAGAAGACATTCTGCATCGCATTCGGACCGCTGATCAAGATCCCAATATCGATTTTTCGCTGGAAATATATAACGAGGCTAAAAGGCGGAAAGGGGACTCGCCATCCCTTGAATACCCCGGACGGCACTGTATTGCCTTCTGCAGAAGGCAAGGCGGAAGACTTCGCCGACTGTATTGAGGAACAATTCACCGTCCATAGAGGCATCTCTGACCCGGCTCATACGGCCGTCGCCAGGGATTTCCTTTCTGGATACTTTTCTGCTCCCCCTAATGACCCTCCTAATTCGGTCGACGAGGAAGACCTTGCGTCTGTCCTTACCCGACTGAAGAAGAGAAAGGCCCCTGGCCCCGATCGCATCGGCGCAGCTGCGTTGCAGAATCTCCCGCCTTCGGCAGTTGACGTTCTTCTTGAGCTGTACAACTCCTGTCTCCGGCTGAGGTACTTCCCCCGCCTGTGGAAAACAGCTAATGTCACCATGACCCAGAAATCCAAGAAGCCGCCCATGCTACCTGGAAGCTACCACCCGATAACACTATTGCCAGTAATCTCGAAGGTATTCGAGCTCCTTCTCCTCTGGTGGATAGTTTCATCCGCGAGGAGCAGTTTGGGTTTAGGCCGAGGCACTCAACTACTCTTCAGATAGTACGAGTTGTCACCTGTCTAGCAGACGCCGCCAACAATCATCAGGCAACAGACGCCGTCCTGCTGGATGTGAGCAAAGCCTTCGATAAAGTCTGGCACGAAGGCCTGCTCTACAAACTGGCGCATTCGCCACTACAGGCATCTATCGTCCACTTGCTCCGATCCTATCTGACGGATCGCACCTTCAGGATCAGCGTAGATGGGGCGTTCTCTCGGGTTCGCCCTGTCGCCACCGGCGTCCCACAAGGATCTGTCCTCGGCCCCGTTCTGTACGTACTGTACACGAACGATCTGCCTGTTTATCCCGGGGTCACGTTATCTCTATTTGCCGACGACGCGATGTTTCATTTTAGCTAGCTTTCGCCTTGGCGGACGAGCGTAATGTTACAACGCCAGTTGGCTATTCTTCCGGACTGGCTAAGGAAATGGCGGGTAGCGATCAATACGGAGAAATCCGAGGCGATCTGCTTTACTCATTAGTCCATTTCCCGATGCCAATCCCTCTCCTTAGAGGGGAGACCCATCAACTGGATTGAGACGGTGAAGTACCTCAGTGTTCGGCTTGATCGGCACCTAAACTTCAACGCCCACGTGACCGCAACCCTCAACAAGGCTCGTGGCGTCAGAGCCAAACTCTCTTATGCTTTCGCGGAACAGCCGTCTGGCTGTCCATACAAAACTTACATTGTATCTACTGTTCCTCCGGACAGTACTCACTTGTGCGGCGCCCGCTTGGTGGCCTCTCCTGTCGGCCACCAACAGGCATAGGCTGACGACATTCCAGAACTGGACCCTATGCTCCCTCACGGGGTCCCCGTGGTTTGTGCGAAATTCCGCCATCCACCGGGGTCTCCGTGTTTCCACCTTAGAGGCCTTCTTCTGGTCCTTGGCAACGAATTTGTTCGCCAAGGCAGGCGAGTCCCCTTATCCGCACCTCCAAAGGCTGAACAGCATGGAGAATACACCGCCCCCTCGCCGCGTCAGGGGCCCTAGGGTGCTGTTAGAAGACCCCCCTAAGTTCATCACATGAATCCCCAGAAACGAACCCCCAACCTTCTGGAGACTGAAACGATCACCATCATTCACTACCTGCGCCTGCCGAAACTGTAGTCAATCATGCTGCGGCTTTGCCGACTCGGGAGGGCTGTGATCCGGGACACGGGCTCCCGCGAGTTTGTGCATATGCCTTCCTTGCGAGACCCGACTGCCCCGGTGACGAGTCCCTTCGACTCGGCCGCCGCCTTCGGGCGGTCGAGCCTCTTGTCCTCGCCAGCGCGCCTCTAAGTTTCCGTGGGCTATGTTCACGGAGACCAAGGAGCCGCGATCAGGCGTTGCGATTGGCTGAAGCCATGACCACCAAGATCCCCGTCAGCACCTGCTTTGCTGATTCGGCAGGGTAATGACCTGGGACACCGGCTTCCGCGAGGTTGTGCAAGTGCCTTCCTTGCGGAAGCTGGCTGTCTCAGAGTCATTCCTTAGTGTTTCGTCCGACGCCCTAGGGCGTTCGAGCCTCTTGTCCTCGCCAGTGCGTCATTACGTTCCCAAAGGCTAACCTGAGGGAACCATGGTGTCGCGTTTCGGCTGGACAATTGGCTGAAGCAAAAGTTCAAGCTTGCCTCCGTGGTGGCCATGTCTTATCATGGACCCGCGGACTGCACCATAACTCCTTGTGCAGAGCAAACGACCGCGCTGACCTGTTGGCACCTGGCGTTCATCAGGCCTAGGCCTGGACAACGCACACAAATTAGGGCGCAAGACGCCCGCGCATCATCCATCCATCATCATCATCAATATTTGCCTGTAATATCGAATTACTTCTACTCTTCATGGATGATTTTACTGCCTAGTTATCTGGTGTGATCACAGATTTAAAAAACTTTACAACACAATTGTTTAGTATTTATTTATTTGGTAAGTCTTTAGTAAACGTATTTAGCAACCATAAATAGTCAATCTCACACTACCAAAAATATCAAAGCATCACCAACTGCTTAACACACACTGCACACATCACACACTGCATAACGAAAAGAACTCATCACTTCTGAACGTTTAAGACGTCAAATTTTCCTGCTGTATAGTTTACGTTTGTACTTGTGTTGAATATTAAGTTATACACCTATATTTTGACTCACGTTTATTCTGTTAAAGTATAAAAAAATATTGTATTTCATAAGATAATTTTGCAATAATAAACATTTAATTTAACTAGTATATTGTGACGGCAGCGAGGCAAGCATCTGCTCTCCGGTACCAGCGCCGCGAACACCTGGCGGCCCGTGACACCTGACGTGTTCGCAGCGAGCCAATCAGGGATTCCGGTCAGGGCATAAAAAGAGCGCCGCTACAATTCTTTGGGCATGGAACCCCGTACGATGGCCGTAACAGACTATAGCGCTGCCGATTGGCCTCTTTTCTCACATGGTTTAGCTTCACTTATCTCCCCGCTTCCTGCCTCTCCCTCCACCCCCGCACAAACCGACGACTACAATGACTTTTTTACTACATCGATACAGACGGCGATGGCACAGTCCATTCCCACTAAACAGGTCAGATACTCCCAGCTAAGGCTCCCTCCCTCAGTCCTTGCACTGATCCCCCGGAAACGCTGGATCCGTCGCCTCTTAAACAGAGACCGGCAGAACGATCATCTCCGCTCGGAGTACAGAAGACTCTCAAACGCAGTCTAGATCACAATTAAAGACTATCGTGCTTCTCGCCTTGAGAGTCTATGTACTTCAGTGCAAGAATCCTTCCACACAGACACACCTCGCTTTTGCAAGCATGTCAAACAACTCCACAACCCGCCCAAAGCCGATACTTCTCTTCTGCTAGACGACCGCCTTCTCGTCAGCGATGAGGAGAAGGCTCCTGTCTTTCGGGACCCTCTCCAGTCGATCCATAACCAATCCGACAGCCCGGACTTTGACGCCATTGCCGAACACTCTATAGACACTTTCTTAACTAATCAAGCAGACCTCTTCACTGCTTACGACGTCCTGACCACAGACCACGACCAACCGCTGGAGCAGCCTATCGACCCAGACAACATCAAAGACTGTCGGGGCCGAAATACTGTTCCCGACCCCGACGGAATACAAAATAGATTTTAAAAGCACTCCCCCGACACAGCCATAGAAGCCCTTGCACATCTGTATACAGCGTCTCCTCCTCGGATACGTCCCACGGGCCTGGAAACACGCCTATGTCCTCATGTTCCCCAAACCACTCAAATCCGCCAGACTTTCGTCGAATTATCGTCCGATTTCTGTCACCCCTGCAATCTACAGGTTATTCGAGAAAATCCTCGTCGCCAGGATACAGCCCCATCTACAGTCCTCACAGCGTCTTCCCCAGTACCCAGGGCGGCTTTCGCCCTGGCTACAACATATACGACTAACTAGTCCGGGTTATCAGCGCCAACTAGGACAACTCGGCCCGCAAACACCCGACCATCTTAGCCTTACTCGACATCCGCAAAGCTTTCGACTCTGTCTGGCACAATGGCCTCCGCATCAAGATCCTCGGATGTCAGTTTCCCTCAGCAATCATCAAATGGCTCTCCCAGTTCCTGGATGGACGCACTGCGCAAGTCCGAGTCCGCCAGCATCCCTCGGCACCCTTTCAGCTCAATGCCGGTGTCCCCCAAGGCTCAGTCATTTGCCCGTTACTTTACACAATTTTCACCAAAGACACCCCTCCCTCTCCGCCGACTTTAACTTACCCAGCAGCAGGTCTAGCCCAGTGCACTGACGATACTGCCTACTGGGTTTCAGCAGGAGCACACTGGCAAGCCTTATCAAAATTACAGCAAGTCCTACGACATTTTTTCGACATCTGTAACACATGGCGACTCCCTGTAAACGCGGAAAAAACCCAAATTTGTGTATTCAACTCATATAGACTCATATACCGCCGACCATAGCGTACAAAGACCTCCAATGCAGTTCTGTATGCGCTAAATACCCACTGTAACGCACCAGGGATGAAGCTTCGCTGGGCCGGAAGTGGACTCTACACACCGATGCCGAACGAAGAGGAGGACTGCAGTATGCTACGACCAGCGGGCGCAGCTACCGACCATCTCACAGCGGCTCGGGCGGAACAAACATCACAGCGTTTTCCCCACACGGCCCTTTTTAGGGTCACCAAAATAACGAAGAGTTGTACGATTGGCACCATTTTCATGTGACAAGCCTTTTGTCCGGTGACAATATTTATACTTCACAGTTACTATATTACGATTACAATGTTTATTGTACATAAGATCCGTATTATCTGGGAGCTGCTTATATTAAACTATTAGGCCTAAGCCTACTTTACAGAAAAAATGTAAAAAGTCCATGAAAGACCAAATTTTAAGCAATTTTATAGCCAATATAAATGTTTTGATTACGAAGATATTAAATTTTAAATATTACTTTATTATTTTAAAGATAACAAAATTTACATTACTTACCTAATGTACAATACTTTTTGTTCTATTACAGTGACAAACTCAGTAAAACAATATTCACGCCCAACATATAGAGGCGTAGCGTCCACTCATGTAATCACCAGAACAGCCCACTCAGCCATAGCCCACTCTGTCACACTGTCTCTCTCTCTCTCCCTCTCTCTCTCTCCCTCCCTCTCTCTCTATCACAAACAAACACAGACACAAACTCTCTCCCTCACGCACACGCACGCACACACACACACACACACACACACACACACACACACACACACAAGGTGTATGTGTATTTATTTAGAAAGTACTCCAAATCGATTTTATCGTGCGCGTGGAGAGGTTTTTTGTTGCTCTCACATTCCAGGTATAGCTATTTGTGCTTTGGGCCGTAGACTGATTCTGTATTTGGTGAAATGTAGTCAACCACACAGGCGGTAATGTAGACGCTATGTAGAATGTGCTCCATTTTTTCGTGTAAGCGTTCAGTTTGTTACAACAGTGAAATGAAAATAGATTTGCCTTTGTCACGTTATAAGCAATCACAAAGTTTAAACTGTCACAAAATCTGGATTAACACTGTAGCATGTTATGGAAATTGTACATCAGAGAACGCTAAACAAGCGCTACAAGGTATAGAAAGTGTCTGCATTCTATAACTTCGTTATTCTGATTATGCCTCATTTTTAACAATATATTCCTTTTATAATTCTCCGTCGTCGGATTTTAGTTCCATCTATTGTCGTTGTATAAAAAAGCTTAATAATGCTAAAATGGGATCTAAATTTTTACACCATTTGCAGCAGATGGACTTCTTGTATTTTCGTAAAAACTGTATTGCTAAATTGCTGAAGGTGGTTTTATTCTTCCATATTTATTGTCAGTTTATACAGCTTGTATATTTCAGACCATTTTTGAAACTATAAGTAAGTTAGTAAATTAATGTTTTCTTCTTTTTGTGTGCACATTAAACTAATGTGCGAATGTGCGAATATTTATTTCTTTTTCTGTTTGGACTATAACAATAAATTTGCTTTAGCTATTTATTGCATCTTTTAGCTTCTACCTTTTTATTATCGCCTTAGTTCTTTTAAGTACATGCAGAACTCTATCATTTCTTTACATATTTTACAAAATTTATCATTGTTAGATTAATAATTTTAAAAGAATACAAGTCGAGTTTATTCGAGTTAATAGGTATCTAGCCCAAGGTACGAATACAGCTGCTTAAGTGTTAGATATATATATAACAAATATACGTAAAAGGCCCTCAGAAATCCAACCCTACGACCGGTCTACAAAATTTGGCCTTGTAGGGGCGGGCAACAGTTGTTACTCTTTAGCCGGCAGACAAGGCTAGTGGTACGTCAGTTTGAAAAGGTTGTGTGTACCGCTCGAAAGCACCGTAACACACGGTGGAACCGATCGTGCCAATGGTAGGATGGCTTTACAATAGTAAGTTTTGACGATGGCCTCAGACACCAGGACGCACCCTGTTGTAATTAGTCCTAGCCGTGGACATCGAGGGCGCTGCCACCGTAGTCTGTCACTTCCCAGGTACTTGTGAGAACAAAATTCAAAGTTCGCCGAATATTTCTCGGGTTGCGGTTGTCCCTCAAAAACTCTCGTCCAGAAAAAGCCCTCTTCGGTTTCTTTTTGGTTGATGCCGAAAGGTCCGTGTCATCGTTTTCCACTGTGTCGGCGGTGCCGAAGTGTTTAATAAGGAAGGAAATACGGAAGGAAGGTGCCTCCGGAAAAGTAAATCCCTTGCTTATTGAATGGCTGTAACCGGTTGCGCTGGATAAACCGTACAGGAAATCAGAAAAGCTGCAGGTAGACTGTATGTCATGCCTAGGGTCACATATCGGCGCCTAACGGTGCGAAGCGATGGACAGACCTCCCATCTACTTCCCAGGTCCTTAACCTTTAACAGAACAACTTTGCCGAACTGGGTGACAACAGGTATTCATAGGCTAAATGTGAAAGCATTCATCTCTTAGCCGATGGAATCTTTACAGTGCTTGCGTTTGGGACACGCAGCGTCAAGATGTGCTCGGGTCAAGACATCCTTCTGTGGGAAGTTGGCTCATGGTGACGATCCTTGAGCTGACACAGTGTCACCCAAAATGTGACCCCTGACTCAAAAGTGTCTATTGCATTGACTGCGAGATATGCCGAGGTCATTAGTACAGAAAGTTATCCTCTCAATTTCCTTGCAAGGAAAGATGATGTCAAACACGGTCTTGCCTTTTAAGGTAAAGGGTACAGGATCTATAAGGTGCCATTCACGATGAGGAAATTGGAGTCCATTGTCATCCCGTTTCCGAAGGACGGAAATAATCCCCTAAGAATCGTCTAGTATCGTTGACGTGCTCTCTAGAAAAGTTATTGGCGAGGAAGCTAACCAGCCGGCTCACCTGGTGCCTAGAAAAGAAACGCCTTCTACCACACACCAGTGTGGGTACCAAGTACCCAGTTCTACTACTGATCTGACAAACGCAATAAAAAACAGTTTCATCCAAGACAAACTCATGCTTGCCGTATTCTTCGATTACAAGGAAAAGGTGGGTAAAACGTATAGATTTAACATCGTTTAGCAAGTACTTGACTGGCGGCTCTGAGGTAACCTGCCCAAATTTAGCTTCAGCTTTCTCAGAGACAGGACTTTCCGTGTTCGGACCGGCTAATTGCTGTCGGCCTCTCACGAACTGGAAAATGGAGTACTTTAGGGGTCTTCGTTAAGCGGCACGCTTTTTACCGTCGCCAACAACGGGATCGGTGAGGGTATAGAAACGTCAAAGTGAAGTGTTTCTTGTAAGTCGACGATCTTGCGCTGTTCTACTCAGCCACAGCAACGGCGAGCTCAGGCATAAAATGCAGGGTCCTATAGATACGTTGGTAGAAATTGCTAACAACATAGGCCTTTTATTTTTCGTCAACAAAGACAACCTGTGTCCACATCTGTCGAAAGGGTAGAAACGGTGTCCTGCT
Organism: Magicicada septendecula; assembly: GCA_034769895.1. NCBI lineage: Eukaryota > Metazoa > Arthropoda > Insecta > Hemiptera > Cicadidae > Magicicada > Magicicada septendecula. Next base: position 397,958,296 of record CM068369.1, on the reverse strand, counting down.
ACTGTCTAGTCTCGTCATCAAATTTATGGGCCTAACTTTCGACAGACAATTACCATGGAACGCAAATGTGGACGACCTGGGTGCGAGGTGCAAATCCTAGTTAAACGCAAAATCACATGGATCTTCAATATGACCTGGGGAGCAGCTAGAGGAATTTTATTGCGCCTGTATCCCGCACTGGTGTTATCCAGAATAGATTATTGGTGCGCGGTATACCCTTCAGCCAGGAGGTTGTACTTACAAACGTTTGGTCCTTTTCACAACGCAGGGGTGCGCTATGCCACAGGGGCGTTCTGCACTGGCCCTGCACAAAGCTTATGTTGTGAAGCAGGAATGACGTCCTTAGTTCTGCAACGTCAGCTGCTGTTACTGAGATACTAAATATTAGCACTATCGACCCATACAAACCACGTTTTGCTAGCGAACAACTGACGTGCTAGAGATACGACCGCCGTTTGACGTTCACCAGACCAGCCGGCACTCGTGCGCTCAAAATGGCCCAGCGCTACAACATCGAGGCTCCGATGGTCAGCGAAGTGCTCCCTGGCTGCTTCGCAAACCAAATTGTCTGCTGGATGTCGTCAGTAGAAGCAAGAAATCATACCATCCAACTGAACTGAAACTCTTGTTTATATCAATATTTGAGGAATACGACGAGGAAGACACCATTGTAAACACTTATGGGTCGAAGACGGAGAGCGGAGTGGGTAGTGCGTTTGTCATCAAGTGCGGCCTCCCACTCCTGGACACTGCCTAAGACAGCAAGTGTATACATCACCGAGCTGTACGCGGTGTGGCAGACTCTTTTTTCTTGAAGCATTGAACAAAGTCAATTTGTTGTCCGTGCGGATTCACTTGGTTCATCTTTTATTTTTGTTTGCTGTCCGGGTCATGTAAGTATTGAGGGTAACGACGGAGCTGACGCTGCAGCGAGAAACGCCACGAGTCGATACGATTGCCATACGACCTGAGGACGCAAAACTAGCTGCTACAAGCACCATCATTAATGTGTGGTAGCATATGTGGAACATACGGCAGAGCAAACTTTGCCTGGTGATCGCAGTCGTGAACAAGTTTGCATCACAAGACAAAACAATTATTAGGCATAGTATTACCACAATAATAATAGAGTCTGTTATCTGGAGTAAGGTTGTATATTTAAACAAATTTAAATATGGTCTGCGGTTTAACAAGATATTTATTTTAAATTAATAATGTCTATTAATGATTTGAAACTCTTTTGGTTTTAAATGTTGTAACGTTACATATAATCAACCCAATACCAACATAAAACAAACTGATTATAAACAATCCAAAGCAAAATAAACAACAAAATGGGAACATTAAAGAAGAAACTAGGACGAATAGTGACTAATTTATGGGAATAAAAGAAATTATTATTAACAAATAATTTATTACAGAAGAAATGAAGACACACGACTGAAGACAAGACAACGTTGACCCAAATACCTAATAGATCAGACAGTGAGAAGAAGACAGCAACACCCATAAAAAGAGATTTATTAAGGATGATAATAGAATCAGTGCGACTAGAGAAAATAAAATAGATTCAACTACAAGAAGAAATAAACAGTGACAAGTACAAAATAAATCATGAGAATAAAAGTTATAGATAATGATGGAGAAAACAGAAGTGATTTAAAAGCTGAATTAAAACCCTATGCTGTAACATGACACTGACATCAAACTATTAATAAACTAACTTTAATGACTTGACAATATAACCAGAACTCAAAGTTAAAACAATGATGGTAGGAAAATAAAGAGGAGAGTGAATATTAGAATAGTAAATGTATAAATTAAGAATGTATAAAGATAACAACTAAATGATGTCCAAAAGAATAGTTCAATATGTAAGGTAGACATAAAATTATAAGAGAAAGCTATTAGTCAACAATAAGATTGAGATAATCACAAAAAAGAAACATCTAACTATAAATAATAAAAACTAGCAATAATGCATATGAAGAATTCAATACAATGTGTAAAAACAAATACTGAGGTAATCAGAAGTTGTGATGATAGGTCACAGCAAATATGGTTTAGAAACCAATACTAACATAAAAAAAATAAAAACAATTAGCAATGTCCTAGACCGGGTGTCTAGCCAAAAGAAATAGAATTATTAGGAATAATAATTAGATAATTATATAAAATACTACTGTCCAATAACTATAAGATGTCACAGAGAACAAAGGTGAACAATAATAATGCATTAGATATAAGAAATATTATAATAAGAAAACGATAAAGACATTGAACAAAATATTGAGGTAGGCCTAAACTACCATAGACGATTTTTAACAAATTACCACCTTAAAATTTAATGAGAAGGGGTAATAATTGATAAGGAAGTAGTAATGATAAAAGTCTATTAAAATTGAACAGAATAAATAAGGTAAAATGGAAAATAATATATGTAAATAGATAGTAAAAATATTAATATTTTTATTTTGTTAATCATTATTAAAGTTATATGGTGTGGGTAACCGAAATACTCGTATAAATGTCGGTATGGAGAACCATACATGACTTCCATGTTCTAAGATTTATATTTTAAATCATTTACGTCATGAAATGTTTACATAGAAACTACTTCTTTCCACTTATTGCTTCAGTCTTAACCACAGTACTGTGGTCACAAACGTATACCACCACACGTTATCGCACTCGATTTTCACTGATGATGCCAGTCGACGGCACTGCCGAAACGTCTGGTCTTGCAGAAAACTTTGGTCTACGGCCAAATAGGACGGGAAGGAATTTAACAACAAACTACTTCTTTGTTGCCGATAATGTAGTACATATATAAAAAAATTACCCTTGATAAAAAAAAGTTGCAGGTAAACTTCCCCTTTCTCTTAACCGATCTTCACCAAACTCAACAGGCCTTGAGTTCTCTACAATTCAGGAACGTATGAAAAACATTATTTGATTCTCTTTGAATATACGGCAGTTATCTTTCGTCATAAAAAATTTACCCTTGTAAAAACATAATATGTTGCTGGTAAACTACCCCTTTCCCTTAACCGATCTTCAATAAAAGTCAACAGAACTTGAGATCTCTACGATTCAAAAAGGTATGCAAAAACGTAGTTGATTCTGTTTGATTTACGGCAGTAATCGTTCGTCATATAAAAAATTACCCTTGATAAAACATAAAATGTTGCAGGTGAACTACCCCTTTCCCATAACCGATCTTCACCAACACCAGTAGGTCTTGAGAACTCTACAATACTCTACCATACATGACTTCCATTTTCTAAGATTTATATTTAAAATCATTTACGAAATGAAATAATTTCCATAGAAACTACTACGTTCCACTTATTGCTTCAGCCTTAACAACAGTATTGTGGTCACTAATGTATACCACCACACGTTATCGCACTCGATTTTCACTGATGATTGCAGTCTACGGCACTGCCGAAACGTCAGGTTTTGCAGAAAACATTGGACTACGGCCAAACAGCCCGGGAAGGAATTTTAACAACAAACTACTACTTTGTTGCCGATAACGTAGTACACATATAAAAATTATCCCCTCCCCCTTTAACTATAAATTTCATTTATAGAAAATTACCCCCACCCCGTTCAACTAGCCTCTTCATTTATAGATATTTCATCTACGTTTCTACAGTGGATTATTAAGATCTTCTTATCAGGATACTTTACTTATCAAAATTAAGTACTTTACTCTTGTTACAACAAAAAATATTTCAGGTAAACTACCCTTTCCCCGTAACCGATGTTCACCAAAATCAACAGGCCTTTCGCTCTCTACAATATAGGGACATATGCAAAAAATTATTTTATTATGATTGAATTAACGGCAGTTATCGTTCGTCATAGACAAAATTAACCTTGTTATCACATAAAATGTTGGTGGTAAACTACCCCTTTCTCGTAACTGATCTTCACCAAAATCAACAGGTCTTGAGTCCTCTACAATTCAAGGATGCATGCAAAACATTATTTGAATCTGTTTGAATGTGCGGCAGTTATCGTTCGTCATAGAAACAATTACTCTTATTAAAACATTAAAGGTGGGTGGTAAACTACCCCTTTCCCTTAACTGATCTTCACCAAAACCAAACTGTCTCGAAAACTCTACAATTCAGGGTCGCATCCAAAATATTATTTGATTCTGTTTGAATTTGCGGCTGTTATCGTTTGCCATAGAAAAAAATTACCCTTGATAAAAAAAAACGTTGCTGGTAAACTACCCATTCCCCTTAACCGATCTTCACCAAAAACAACAAATCTTGTGAACTCTACAAATCAAGGCTGTATGCAAATAATTATTTGATTCTGTTTGAATTTGCGGATGTTATCGTTTGCCAGAGGAAATACCGTTTTAAAACAAAAAAGGTTGCTGGTAAACTAAACCTTTCCCTTAACCGATCTTCACAAAAAACAATATGTATGGAGAACTCTACAATTCAGGGCAGCATGCAAAAAATTGTTTCATTCTGTTTCAATTTACGGATGTTATCATTTGCCAAAGATTACCCTTGTTAAAACATATAACGTTGCTGGCAAACTACCCCTTTCCCTTAACCGATCTTCACCTAAAACAATAGGTCTTGAGAACTCTACAATTAAGGGCTGTGTGCATAACATTATTTGATTTTTTTGATTTTTCGGCAGTTATCATTCGTCATAGAAAAAAATTACCCATGTTAAAACATAAAATGTTGCCGGTAAACTACCCCTTTTCCTTAACCGATCTTCACCAAAACCAACAGGTCTTGAGAACTCTATAATTCAGGGAGGTATCCAAAATATTGTTGATTCTGTTTGAATTTGCGGCTGTTATCGTTTGCCATAGAAAAAAGTTACCCTTGATAAATAAAACGTTACAGGTAAACTACTCCTTTATTTTAACCGATCTTAACCAAAAACAATAGGTCTTGAGTACTCTATAAATCAGGAAATTATGCAAATAACTATTTGATTCTGTTTGAATTTGCGGCTGTTATCGTTTGCCATAGAAAATATTCTTGTTACAACATAAAACGTTGCTGGTAAACTACCCCTTTCCCTTTACCGATCTTCACCAAAAACAATAGGTGTTGAGTACACTACAAATCAGGGCTGTATGCAAAAAATTATTTGATTCTATTTGAATTTGCGGCTGTTATCGTTTGTCATAGAAAGAAATCTACAAACAGACACACAGACACACACAGACACTTTTCGAAAAACGACTTTTTTTTCATGTTTTGAGTCTATTTCCTTAAGGAACATGGAAGTAAAAAAAAACAGGAGCAATGGGTGTAACGAAAGGTTGATTAGAGTACTTATAAGTGAACAATTTGAATTATAAGGAATTAATTATTTACAATTCCTTGAGCTTACATAAGTGAACCGAGTTTTGATAATCTCAAACAAAGCGAGATGACGCCAAGAAAGCGTCTATTTTGCGGAATAATACCGAAATTACACGGGAATAGCAAAAACTGACCAACCAGGGGTCATTATTGAGCATTAGGAACCAGGTTTTGACACAGGTGAGTACACAATTCATCTCGAGACATCGACGAGGGATCCACGCAGGTCACCGAAGACAACAAAGCAGAATTGATAGCCGACAGCTGATCAAAATCGTCTTAACCTCGAATAGCGAAATTGAGGTTAGGTCGAATGTAAACAAAGTGAAAGTATTTTCATTTCAGTGTTCTAGTCCGGAATATGTGTGCATAGGCAGTGAAATAATTAATAATTATTAAATATTATTTAATTAAGTAAAGAAATTTAATAGTGATACTACCAGAAACAACATCGAAAGCAAGTATAACTGACGATTACTAAATAATCAAATATTAATAACATTTTCAATGGCCATATCAGCGAAAGAAATTAACCATATTATATCAATTTAAATCCAACAAAGCTTGGAACAATATTTAAAATAAAAATTCAAATAATTATTGTTGAAGGAATTAAGAAACAAAGACAAATTACTTTATGTATTTAATTGATTAAAATGATTTATTAAATGGTAGTAATTTTAAGAGAAGAGATTTGGTCATATAAATAATTAATAGGTTTTAAGTGTAACAAGAGCAATTAAGGGAATTAAAAAAAAAGTAAAAAAGTGAATTAGTTGTAACCAAACCTTATTTTCAGAGTTAACGTGATGAACACACCGAGATAGTATGTATCAACTAATTCATGATAAACTTTAAAAACTTTGATTTATCATATACTAATTATTATGTACTGTGTTTAACTTTAAGATTGTTTCAAAACATTTAATAATGTTCAACCCTATTAGCGAGGAATATCCAAATACCTGTATTTTTGTGTTATCCCAATTTGATGAAGCAGATAATGAATCTTGTCACTAAAATGGATTCCTAACCGTATTGTACGGATATTTTAATGTTGTTAAAGAGGTATTAATAATTTCAAGTTGATTGATTAATGTTCCAAGGAAACTAGCGTTAACCTCAAAGATCGACAAAGTCACATGTTTGTTTTTTATGTTATTCATTAAGAAATTTTAATAATGTTATCACTCTCCCACTACTAAATAATGATAGTAGTACATTGTTTTATGTTTTTTGTATCTTGGAGTCTCAAAGAACCTACTTTATTTATAAAATAATTAAACCAAACATTAACGTCCCATGTAGCGAAGACTAAAAGTCAGTATGGTAAACCCTGAGATATAATAATTAGAAAGAGTCTGGCAATTAAAGTTTTGTGACATTAAACAATATAAAAACACATAAATAGAAGGAATATCTAATACGATTATTGTGATCTAATACCAGTTCATAAATATTTTTGGAAAAAAATATGATTTGACCTAACAAAGAGTTCGAACAAATTATTTCAATAAACTAAGTCGTTACAGGTTAGGTGGACAGCAACAACGGTTGGCGACACCGGTGGCGGCAACGAATCGGTTTAAATAATTCTAAGCTTTTTAACCATCACTGCAGATTTACATTGCTTTTCATACATCAATTCTAGTAAGTATGTGTCTAACACATAACTTGAAATTCCAGTGAAAGGTCACCCACACCGATCCGCCTTATCAACGAGAGAACGTCGAGAATCAACTACGAACTCATTGAACCCGAACATAAAATAAACTAATTATTTTATTTAAACAATTGCTAAACCAACGGTCACAAGCTTCAAGATTTTAAAAATAATTTAAAAGATTTTAAAACAAATACTAAACAATTAAATTTTAACGAGAGAGAATCTCGTATATTTACAGATTGGCGATCCCAACGTGTGGCTTTTAACCCATACAAAATAGTTTATTTACAGATTGGCGCTCCATCACGGGGCTTTAACACAGTGACGAATTTCCGTCAATTTACAATGTCTATGTTTACTTGTTCGTTGAAATCCCTTTTGATATGGTTGATTCGTCACACTGCTCCAGTCCGTCCTGCTCCTGTCCTGTGGACCGTTGAAATCTGCAACATCGCTGATAGCTGATCTCAGCAACACTGACGATCCGTGGACACTCCGCTGACACGCACGCACGCCGACACACCGATAGCGATTATCTCTTAAACTCAGGGCTCGAAACTGGGTTGTACTTTACATTTATATGAATGCGGTGTATTGAACGTACACCTTCCCGCGTCTTGAGGTGTCCTGGCGTTTACACAGGGGTATCTCGGTAGATATACCTTCCCTAAGCGGATATCTTGACTTTCGCGAGGCTAGCACTAGTTTAATAATAATTTTCATTTTATTATCTGAGTTCTTTTACCAAGAGGATATTAGCAAACGGGCAACTCGTCGCTAAGATTTCCTACTCGTAACCCTTATATAAGAACGTATTCTGCTACGAAAAACTCGCACAGGGAGCAAGTCTGTTTAGGTCGAGCTGGTAGATGAAACTAACCGAAATTTCCCTGACGGTGACCCAATCTTAATGAAAATTTTGGCCGCTGATTGGTCGAAACCATTACCACGTGATTGATGGGCTCAACTGATATAAGTACTGAACAAATTGGCAAAAAGCTGCAGAAGCAGGTATAGATTTTGTCTATAAATTATATTACATTTAGAAGATAAGGAATCTATAGAAAGATGAATTTTGCTAAAAAATACATATTAAAATAATTTTGGGTCTTTGACAAAAGAAAAATGTAGCGCTAATTTATATGCATGCGCTGTCAAAGTCTCAATTCAATACGTTATTTTTAACCAGAGTTATTCACATAAATACGAATAACACGCGCTCCCGCACACTCGCACACTCGCACACTAACTTCGCACTTGACAATATAGAAAATAAATTTATGGGCACTGTGATACATAATATACATAATAGTTCTTTACCCATTTCTTAATTCAAAACTTATAGCTACTTTACAACATTTAACCAAAATCAATTTTCAACATGTCTACAACATCATAAATTGATATAAAACATGTAGTCCTGGATACAGATACCCTTTCTGTGAAGTTCCATTGCAATATATAAGTGTGTGTGTGTGTGTGTGTGTGTGTGTGTGTGTATGTGTGTGTGTGTATGTGTAATATATTGTAACTAAACTCGTGTTACAAATAAAATTTATGTTTGTGTTTAATAAAAATTAAGGTTTGAGAAAATTTATAAGTTATAAATTTATTATTTTTTATAAGTTATATATTTTAATTATTTAATTTAATTATTTAATTAGTTTGTATTATTTAATATTATTTAATTAAAAGTATTAATAATAATTTATTTCCGTGCATTATTTTGCTAGGCTGTGTAAAGAAATATTTGTTCTATTGTGTTAATCAGATTATGTCAAAGCTGGGTTGATTTGTAGTCACTTCTAACTCAGCTCCTTTTTTTTCTTCTTCTTCTCCTTCTTCTTCTTCTTCTCGATTTCTTTAGCTAAGTTCTCTATTATTTTCTAAGTTAAATTAAAAATGAAATAAATTAATTTAATTACTCAAATAATTAAGAAAACTCGTATTTAGAAACAGTAATGACATTTATTAAAAGTGATGCGATAATCTTATGTGTATCGACTATTGCTGCGGCTGAGATTCAATTCCCAGGTCGATTGTGTCAACTAACAAAATATATAAAATTAAAATATTGATTAACAAAGTTCTTTGAGCTGTAGAAATGGTCAGGGAAAGGTAAGTTACAAAATACTATACTTACAATTAATTAATACTTAATTACTATTACGTAAAAGAAAATTATATTTGAAAATAATGTCATTTAAAAATCGAACCAGTTGGCTGCGTATGACGTCACGTAGCTGTTGACTCACCGTGGCGTTGTACTGCTGGCAAGATGAACTCGAAACATGGCCGACATCGACTTCGGATTTCACCCAACTATGCCGGCTCCTGGTTTTTTCCTCTCACCAAATCTAATTGTGATATTTTCTTCTGCGATAGTGTAGTTCCTCTGGATTCTTCGATTGTAATGTTCTTTTTTGCTCAGAGAGGTAGTTTCAGGCGGTATTACTAGTGTCGTATTAAGTGTTCGAAATCTGGCTAAGTTCGTTGTTCAATGGAATAGTATTAATTTGAAAATTCCAACATGGCGGATGTTCCTTGGTGTCTTTGGTGTTTTTAATTATATGTATCTTTTTACTGGTTCTTCATTTCGTTAATTGGTTGAGTTATTTTTATTAATTTTATGTTTATAAACTCTGCTGTAACTCTTCATAAGGTACTTTCAACTTAGTTCAAATTATTATATTTTTTAGATCTCCCTTCTGCACGTTCCCATCCGTTCTGGTTCGCGTTTAACAATCAACTGCTAAACGAAATCGTTATTTAATATAGTAATTCCAGAAATATTTTGGTATCCTATTCCATTGTCTGAAATCAGCTGTTCCTCTTTGTCCAGATCTGATCTCATAGAAATATATGACATTTTTTTTCTATTTTATGGCTATAATTTAATTAATTTTTAATTTCTTAATAATTTAAGTATCTAGCAATACTCCTGTTCTAATTTTACATAAATCAATATCCAAGATGACCTATTTTAGTTTCAAATAAGCTTAAAACTGGCATTTCTTGACATTTCTTATAGGCCTTATTATAATTCACATAATTATAAATTAAATGGCTTACAAGTCGTTTTATGTTAACATTGTCCTTAAATAAGATTACTTATTACACCATTATTCTTTGTCTTTAACAATTTGTTGTTACAACAAACCGATACTGATTAATTTTCATTTTATTTGTACTGTGTCCTTAGGCATTGTATTACACATTTCCAACAAAGTCAATTTTATCTTCTGATCATTACATTTACTATTATAGTTTATAGTTGATACCACTTTACTTCTCACTGAGGCATTCTTTATCACCTACACTAATGGTAGTCTTTAATCTTTTCTTCTTAATATTCTACTTTCTACACTGGTGTTATATCTATATTTAATTTACATTCTTTATCTATATATAATGTATCCTGTAACTTGGGTTACTGGGATTTAGGGTTTCGTGTCATTTTTTGAATCTAATTAAATTGTACCTATCTGTCATAAGATTTGAGAAGTAACCTTCCCTAATACTACACTCATTGTACAAAGCTTGAATTAGTTGGTCCTTTTATTCTCCTTCAATGAGTATGGTATTTTTTTATGTTTGGATCCTTTGATGTGGTTATCTTAATAATTCATCCGTGATTATCTTTCCTTACTGCCCCTTATTTTACTGGGTATATTGATGATGTACTGGGGTTTTAATCATCATGTGGTTGAACGTATATTGTTTTATATAGATTGTTCATTTTATTTGGACCAAGAGTTTTTTTTCTTGTATAGTCTATTGTCAGCATTTGATTTACTATAATGATCAATTTATTTAATTTATTTTTTAATCATTTTGTTATTACTCACTACCTTTTATTGATTGTTTCTTCCTTTGCTTTTCAAGGTTGTATTAAGTTATATTCAGGGTGAAAATTCTGTTATGCTACAATATATATACACGTAACAGATTATGCACGAATATAAATAGAACATATTGTAATGGTACATATCTTCAGCAAACACTAATGAAGAAACATTATAAGAATAAATTATTAAATACTTAACACTATGATTAAAAGGGATGAGTCAGAGATAAAAGAATGGGTAATTAAAATAATAATACGATCAAGCATATGAAAGTAATCATAAAAGTAACTTCTGATAAGAGAAAGGTAACAAGCAACGGACCGAAACGTTGAAAACAATGATACATGGCGATTTAACCATAATAACCCAATAGATGGTAAGTGAGAAAGTAGAACCAGCCACAACACTAACACAAGGATATATAACTTATAACATAATAAGTGAATAACTAGAACCAGCCAGAACACCAGTGATAGACCAGATAAAAAGAAACCAATGAATAATAACTGTAAATAATAATTATTAATGTAAACCCAAATAAGCAATGTAAATGAAAAGTGTTAAATTTTAATAACTTAAATTTTGAAAGGTACACTAACCAAATGAATAGAGAATAACTATGACAAATCAATCTAATACAACATGAACTTGTTAACGGTATAATTGAACCTCGTAAAGTGAGAGATAGGGAATTAGAGTAATAATGAACATTTGTAAAATGAGAAAGAGTATTTAAGTTAAGCAATACCCACCAGTAACACTTAAATCAAATATAGAGTGCAAGGTGATAGTGTTAAATTACCAAATCAAATAGAACCCAATTGATAGGAATAGACACTAATAAATCAGTGAAACAGATTTAAGAGTGAGTAGTAAAAATGAGTGAAAGCTAATAATTGCTAAACACAGAAAGGACTGTGGCAATTAACAGCAATTATCAGTGAACACCAGTGTACATAACAAACTGAACCAAAGTGCAGTAAACTAAGTAATTAATAGAGTTCAGATGGGAGTAGTATTGACTACCTATCATATCTTAATTTGTGAGCCATTAGTATTCTAAGTAGGCAGTTCATGTTATTACCAATGTATTTAAGAAAAAATGACTATTAGTGTGCTAATACACCGCATATATGATTTCTAATGTACAGAGGTAAAACCCACATTATGGATTTAAAATGATATGAAAAGACATTTAATAATAAGGTAATCGTGATGAAAGATTTTAATATCATGTAATAAACTGTTGTGAAAGTTTCATTTTAATGGCTTAATGTCATTTGGAATTAGTTATAAGGAAATATCATTGTGTTCATATGTTTAATTAATGTTTATGTTTTTATCTTCTATATTGTGTAATAATTATAACTCACCAAAGAGTATGAGGAGATGAAGAGAATGAACATTGTGAGTAATGACATGCAATAATAATTATGTTTAATGAATAGTAATATGGCTATGGGAGTTATGTAGACCATAGGACTAAATGTTATATTTTAAATAATAGAGAATAAGAAATAATAATTCAATTACAAACAAAAGCAGTAAATAAGAAACAAAATAAATTCAGACAAATCCCATGATACTGAAAAAGCAGTTATAACAATAGACAAGCCAGAATATGAAACTAATAAAATAACATACAATTACTATAGAACAGACGTAAAACCATTCAACAAATGAACACATCATGTATAAAACAAATCAGAACCTATACAAGGGGAAAATAAAATGTAATCTGTGTAAATTAAGAAAAATAGCCAATTGCGGTTTAGGCCTAGGCAAATGCCTAACTATAAAACAATAAAAAACTACAAATTTTAAGAATTAAACTATAACATTAGCAAAACTAAGGCAAGTAAACAATAAAGGACAATTAGGTGATCACATTAAGAAAGAATTGTTAAATTAATCATGTAAAATAAGAAAACAGTGTATTTAAATAATATCAACATAACTGTCCAAATGTTAATACTTCAGTAAACCCAACCTTATGGGATGTTAAATTAATCTTTGAAACAAAATACAAACAGTAGTGATGATATTTAATACTTAAAATTGAATACCGAAGATTAATAGCAATCAGAAGATATGTAACCTTTTTGAATAAAAATTCAAATCTTCTAACAGTGGTCTTAAGTCAAGTTTAACCAATCAGAATCTTTGAGTTACCATGACAACAGCAGAATATTGATGATTTTCAGTTAGGAACGTTCGAATCTTATAGTGACGCTTACGAGGAGAGACGCCACACCGTGAAGGGCCCAAATTTGATTTAAAAATCGTAATAGTGACCATGTTTCATGAAGTGAAGGACCGAACTAACTGATGAGAGGATGACACATTCAACCCAGGCCAAGGGCCAGATTAATTAAATCCAGATTTACAAAACTAAGTCAACTAACAAGGAAAAGACGCAAGGCGTATCTGAAGCCTAAGATATTTGAAGAATGAAGAACAAACATCGATGAACCCAACCTAAATTAACTATCTGACACTATACTTCCAAGCAACTGATGATAAGTATTGCTGAATTAATTAAATATCTGAAATAAATTCTCTTTAAACTTTCTCACTAAACGGTGAACTCTCACTATAACTGATGGTATTATTTTTTCAAAGATTGATAAATAAAACATATTTTATGCAGACTAACTAACTAAATATAACCTATGTACTACACGAATGACACCGTCACACACTTTGACACCACAACTTTGAATCTAATGTAAACCTTGTTCAATTTTAATTATCACGATTAGAAAGTGATATATTGTAATTAATTATTTTGTTTTAAAACTTCTTTGTCGTACTTAAAAGGATTCATTGGCAAATTTATTGTGTATAAAATAATAAACGCCGTCTATTGTGGCGACAGAAAAACATAGCCTTCCGCTGAGTGAACGATTATTTATTGCCGAGGCTAAAACATATTGTATTAATCACATTTTGTATAAGCATTAATTAAAACTAACAAGTTCTGAAGCCAAATAAAAAAGTGTGAATCATTACTAACTGTCCAGTAATTATTTTCAAAATATTATGTATGTTGTGTTTTGTAGCAGCGAGTAAAACTAACCAACGTTATTTTACGTTGGTAACACATTCGCCCACTCAAGCGAGATTCGAGTTCCAGCCAGTTGGCGAACAATTCGAATCAATACTACCATACCGTAAAACAACTAAGATAGAATCTTTTAATTGTTTTCTGGCAAAACAATTTGGCGCCTATCGGGAAGAAGTAAACAGTGAGATGGGACAGGTAAGGACACACAGGCTACACGACGCTTTTAGCACACAGAACGCGTCCGACGTGCGACTTAATAACGTGTCGCAAAAATTAAACACTGACATTAAAACTCAAACTCAATATCAACCTAAAGGTATGAAACGCCAGACTCCGTTTTCTAACAATATACATAAATACAAATACACACTCATATAATAGATAAAATATGTGTCGGCTATACTGTATACAAAGTTGGGTGTGTTTCAAATATCTATGAATTCTGATTATTACTTCTGTCCATAGTTTATGTTTTATAAAGAATTGAAAGCAAAAATGTAGTCATATAAATGCAAACAAATATTGCAAATAAGAACATGAAGCCTGTTATCTCAGTAGAAAGACAATATTATTACTAAAATGTGTTACTTACCGCTTATTACAAAGATAAAATAACCACCGCATGGAGTAATGAACACACTCTGAGTTAACAGTAGAAGTGGAAGCAGTGTCTGATTTTACTTATGTTACAAAATATTTACGATGTCTCAATGTAATTCCAGTTGTTTTTTTAATAAGTAAATCGATTCGGAAAATTGAAGCTTCAGAATTGATTGTTCATGTTGCAACTGGGCAGATTGTCCATTTGAGCTTTTAAGAGAAAAATGGTCCTCTAAATTTAAGTTATACACATGACATGTCACATATTTACTCGACAGGAGCGTCTTTTCTAAGGCTGCTAGATTATTTCCTTCTGAAAATATGCACATATACATATTCATGAGCAAAGTGAAGTACGAATCTCCTTGGTTCCTTAGTGCAAGAATATGTATCACGTGTTTTGCGTTGTGACTTAACAATATCTAAGATAGAACATGATACCACATTGTTTATAATTTCCTGAATAAGAATAGTAAAAACTTTGATTATTTAACATATGTACAATTAATTGTAATTAATAAATTAATTATTAAGTGTTTTATACGTTTTATACGTCTTTACATTACTTTTTCTGTTCAGAAAGTAAACCTTGTAAACTATCTTTTAACACTAAAAAACTACTAAAACTAACAAACTAAAAAAAGAAAGAAAATAAGAAAAGATTGTCGAGAACTGATTTTGTAGTCTGAGAAGTAACATACGAACTGTCGCCATTTGTTGTTTTGAAGCAAACTGTTACAGAGATAAAAAAACATATTGTAGGAAACCAGAATATAAATTCGTTGTGTGCTGTTTAATATTCTCTAACGATCCTCACTGTCACGTTTTGGTTTATACTTCTGGCAAGCCGTTTTAGAGCATTTTGTCTTATCTGCTTTCATTTCTTAAACAGAAACTGTTGCATGTAAAATAAAAAGCGTAGTGTCATAATACATAAATTTTGTTAATTGATTTGTTAAACAGTCTTCCTTGGCATTTGAGAATATATTAAATATTAACATTAGGAAACTCTTGGATACAGTTAAAGTTCCATAGATACAACTTCAGTTGTAAAAGAAATTATTTTATTTTGTGGCGACAATACTATTTTCCCTTGTTCTGTGTATATTACTATAATTGTTGAGGAACTTTGAATAACAGGTCTTTTTGCTAAGAGTGCTGTTCGTATTGCGTCCATACGTAACTCTCCAGAATAGCTTAATAATTTGTAGCCGTAGTGTAGGCCTACTGTGTAATGAGAAGGTCATTACGCCGAAAATCTGTAGTTCCTGTTTACCTAGTGCATAATATAGATAGCTTGTTCTATTTCTTGAACTGTAATTAAGCATACGCTTTTAAAATTTTATACATTTTTGTCAAGTTAAGCTTAGGTCACTTTCTTAGGTAATGTAATATACCTACAAAAATCTATAATACCGATAATTATAAAACCACAGCAATGCATTTCTAAACCAAATATTTATCAATCTAATTTAGGCACGCATTGTTTAAATAATAACCACCAATTTCAAGACACTGAAAATACAACACCAGTTTAAAAAATACAAAAAGTAAAAAATATGAATATTTGAGAACACTTAATATATACAAACACAAAAACAATAATTTATTAATTAAAGAACAAACTCAAATAAAAACTAAACAAAAGGTTTTATTTAAAATTATAAATTTATTAAAATAAGTAAAAATAAATAAATTATAAACATTACATATTTCCAATACAACCGACAAAACAACTGGTTAATTAAATAGAGCGATAACAACTGGTTAGGACGACGAGAGATATAAAATTTGTTGATTCGATTATTGAATTATTATCCATGAACGAAGACGGATTAGTTTAATGCACTCAGAAAAGAATTGATCAAATTAAATTAAAACAATACAATTGTGAATCAAATTAAGTAATAAATAACCACAATATGGTTCACTGACATTCGACAGTCTTATATAACCGAATAATAATAAACCTATACATCAAAAGTGACGAAAATCTAAAGGAAGAACTCTACCAATAAAACTCAATATAATGAGTAATCATTAACTTAATTAATAATCCTATGCAGAGAAATAACTACCTGGATAGAGTTATATAATCCAGTATTATAAAGAACTAGAACAAAACACCAAATTATACTTGAACGTCATCTTCCACAATTCAATAGAAAAAGCGTAGTTGGACACGAAATACATTGAAACCCGTAATCACAAGAATCGGACATTGGTGAACAAAAGGAGCGGCATTTCTGCATCATCCCAGGATCAAGACTTCAACTTTTATTTCGAACTTGGAGTGAAGACTGGCGAGGATTAATTCATCTGTATTCCGTTATTGACCAAACACTGCGACGAGGTTAGCTGTACACGGCCTTACCAAGTAACGATGTCCAGCGGACGGTAAAACTCCACTTATTTTAAATAATAGTTAATAAGAAATTAGTACTATATTGTGATACCTTGTAATCCTATTTATGCATTTTCTGACCTTACTAATAGTTGAAAGAACCTTCACACCCTGCGTTAAAAGAAATACCATAATAATTAAAATAATATATAACCCTGAATCCGATCTATAATCGATTACTTCTAATACGATCTACTTTTGTATCTCCGTAAAGGAAGAACTTTGTTGTCAAGAAATAAAAAATCATAATAAAGAATCATTTCAGAATTTAACGATATCTTATCATTTATATAATATTTAGTGCAGTGTGAACAAGCTGTACTATAAGTAGAGACTGTAACGTAGGAATTATTATATGCGGGTAACTAACCTACAATTTTCAACTGACCGTGAACCACAGCGCTACCTCACGGACCGCTGTTGAATTAAAGAGAACGAGAAACAGATATGAATTCCCTTTCTTCTCTTCAAACGCGGACTAGGTTTGAATAAGAAAATTATAATTACACCCTATATCAACTGCTATTGAACGCTACTATTACCGAAGCACTAAGTTAATACAGAATACTGAGATATTCTTAGTATTTGAATACGATCACACATTAGAAGATATTGTTTATTCATCAATAATCAAACATTGCGGTTCTATAAGAGAAACCGATCCACACTTAATACAATACCTAATTTAAATCACAACATAACACATATTATATATATACGACATAAGAGAAGTGGTAAAGGGGTAATATAAATTGGCGCTCAACTTGTGTAGGGCTTAAGTTAAGTAAAACGTTGATTCTATAACTATTACTTAACTCGAGCAGGCAACTATTGGAGACACAAAATGCACAATACCAGAGGTAGGTCAAAGAAGAGAGCAGAAGACACGGAAAAGGAAGAAATGGGACAGGAACAAGAAATAGAAATAGTCACAGATAGTGAAATGGAACAACAGACAGGCGATAGAGAAGAAAATGTAGCAATTGTGAACAAGGAAAAGGAAATAGTTGAAGAGGATGCTCAAAGGGATCAACCAGATAAAGCCAACCAAAAACGAGACATGAGCATGCAGGAGATATTGAGAATATTATTGGAAAACTCAAAGAAACAGGAGGAAAACTCAAAGAGACAGGAGAAAAAATTCGACAAAATAAATGAGGAAAACAAGGAAAATTTTAGGAAACAGGAGGAAACCTCAAAACTGATGAACAAGAAGTTCGATAAGAACAATGAAAGCTTAATCCAAATTAACGAAAGGTTTGACAGGAATTATGAGGGTTTAAGACAAATGAAGGAAGAGATCCGACAAATAAATGAAGAGAATTTAAGGCGGATTAATGAAAGAATTGAGAATATCCATGTGACAATTAACCAAAAGGTGGACAAAAACAATGAAGAAAGGAAACAAGAAATAGCCGAAACAAATGAGAAGTTAGAAAAACCCAACGAAACAGTGATACAAGTCCGTGAGGAAATACAAAATAAAATCAATGACATAAAATTTGTAAATAAAACGATGGTTAAAGGACTCCAACAGGAGACTGTAGAAAGATGCGAGAAGATTAAACAAGAGGTACATCAAATACGGGAGGAGAATAAGTAAGGAATAGCACAAGTATAGACTGACATTGGTGAACGAATGGAGAGAGTATATAATAACTTAAACAATGTCGAAGGCCAAGTACGTACGAATAAAGAGAAGATCGAGAAAATCCGTCGACGCGAAATACAGATACAAGAAGAAGTGGATTCATGGCGGGGTAGAACATGCCAAAATACTCATATCACCAACAACGATAACCGGGAGTCAATCAATTTTCGGAATTACAAGCGTAACCCTATGGAGTTTCTGAAGAGGGTAGAAGAAGTGATAGCACGGAATAGAGAGAACCGTTGGAATGTTATCCGAGGATTGATCGACGAAATGTTTAAGGATACCCACGACAATTGGTGGACGGCAGTGCGTCCCGATATTCAAGATATAACAGATTTCAAAAAACAGTTCAGGGAGAAGTATTGGTCGGAGTCGACCCAAAATATGGTAAGAAATAATATAAGCAATGGTCGATATGAGGCAAACTGTAGGACAATCCCCCACATCATACTTCCTAGGCAAGGTGTGCATGGCCCGTAACTGGAGACCAGAATTCCTGAGGAGTGTTTGGTGATACAACTCTCATAACATTACGAGGAAGGGATAAAGAACTCCCGTATATATAGCCAGATTAAAACTATCCAAGCTATGGATAAATTTTTAGAAAATTATGAACATGAGGGACAGTATCGACGGAACCGCATGTTAAACACTAAATACAATAGATACAATGGCAACGACCATCAACAAAATTCAAACAATAATAATAATAATAAAACAAACCAAAATGGTAACCAGAACAGGATCAATACCAACAACACTAATAATAATCAAAGGAATAATAATTATCGGGGTAATAACCATTATAATTACCGCGATAATCGGAATAATAGAGGAGATGGGGACAACCGACCCAATAACTACCGACACAATGTGAATTACATATACTCCCGACCTCAAGGTAATCAGAGACGGTACTACCCGAGGATACACACGAACTACAACTATTATAACCAGTCACAACGCGGGGACGACTACCAATACGGAGGAAATTGTAGACCGGTGGACAACAATCCTGGGGACAGACAGGAACCACTACAGAACCAGCCTCAAAACTCACCAGAAAACAGGGAGGATGAGGCAGTGAGAACTGAAGAACACCCATCACTGAACCGATCTCTTGGGGACCAACGACCAATAACCAGACGTACCACTGACCAGACTATAACCATCATCACCAACCATTATTTGAAAAATATCAGGGAAGACTTATTAGAAGAGGAAGATACCCATGTACACAATAATAATAATGAAATTAAATATATAATTGCTAAGCTAAATGGAATACAGTCGACAGTTATGATAGATACGGGGTCCAACATCTCAATAATTGATAGTACCGAACTGGAGAGAATCCAGCGAGAAGGTCAAATACCTATACCCACTTTACCTGTGAATATTATAATAATAATCGGAGCTACTGGACGGCAAAATAAATCTGTTAAGAAGCAAGTGTCGCTCGACCTCACAAATAATAATGTGACGATACCAATAGGATTCCTAGTCGCAACGGGGTTACCGTTCAACGTACTGATTGGATGTGACATATTACGACAACTTTCGGCAGTAATAGACTTAAGTAGAGGAATAGTATCCTTAACGTCCGATGAAGGAGTGTGGACAGCGGAATTGGTGGACGCAAATAGAACCGTTCCAGTTAATGACAAACGTCATGTCATGAAGAGCTATTTTTGTAAGGATAATAAACTGCCAGAAGCGATCCAATATGAGGACGACGATCAAGAACTATGGCATTTTAATTTGGAAGAAATACGAGAGTTCCAAAGGGAAAAAACAGGTCAACAGATAAGTGAGTTACAGGCAGAAAATTAACTGAAATATACAATAACTCTAAACATATATTCTACAACGCTCCATGTAAAGTTAAGGGTTACCAATGTGAAATCAATTTCAAGGAACCTGTAGACTTTCGCAGAAAGTCCTACCCGATAGCCTATTCAATAAAAAACGAAGTTCGAGAGGAGATAAATCATATGATAAAGCATGACATCATAGAATATAGTCTATCACCCTATACCAGCCCCATAGTGGCGATCCCAAAAAGAATGGGAAAGTAAGAATTTGCCTGGACGCTAGGGAGATAATAAAATGTTTATAAACGATAGAACGTCCCCTGGCGAGATTGAAGAAATTCTGAAAAAATTTCACTGTACCAAATACATTAGTACCTGGGATACTGTATGCGGATACTGGCAGGTGGAGTTGGACCCAAATAGTAGAAAATATATGGCGTTCCTTTTCGACGGAAGAAACTACTAGTTTAAAAGGTTACCTTTCGGATTGATTAAATCTGTTACGATATTCGTAAAATGTATGCACCAGATATTGGGACAAAAAACTCTGCAATTCACCACAGTATACGTATACGATTTACTGATAACATCTTCTAATTGGGATAAACACTGCACAAGGGTGGAACAAGTACTGAGAAGGCTGTCTGAGAATAATATAACACTTAAACTAAACAAGTCAAAATTTATTGCTAACAAAGTAAAGTTTTTAGGTTTTAATTTAACAGAGATGGGTTTAGCACCATCACAAGAGAGAGTAGAAGCAATTCAACAGTTCCCTACTCCAAAAAACAGAAAACAGTTACAATCTTCCCTCGGAATTTGTAACTATTATCGCAAGTTCTAAGATAATTATTCAGAAATAACTGCTAAATTCCAAAAACAACTATCCTCCAAGGACAAATGGGCATGGGGACCGGAACAAGATAAAGTTCTACAACTAATAAATGAGAAATTTCTAGAGACAGTTATGCTGCACCACCCGGACTTTAATAAACCCTTCTATCTAAATTGTGATGCAAGCAATGTAAGCTTAGGAGCCACTTTGAATCAGGAAGATGAAGAAGGACATCACATGGTTGTTAGCTTCGCCAGCAGGGTGCTGAACAACTGCGAACGCAACTATAACGGCACTGAAAAAGAGTTGCTAAGTGTAGTATACGCATGTAATAAGTTCAGGACCTATATACATGGATACCCAGTGACAGCAGGGAGTGATCATAAATCCATCTCATTCGTAAAACGATGTAAGCTCAGTCATGGTCGATTAACTAGATGGGTCCTTGCGTTGCAAGAATATCACATTAATTGGGAATATATACCTGGAAGGAAGAACATAGCAGCCGATATCTTGTCCCGAATCAACATACAAGACCAATCGTTCGATGGAGAAAAGGAGCAAATAGCAAAGGTTTACAATATCATTAAAAGTAGAAAAGATTTGGAAGCCATCACAAATGAAATTAAACAACAGCAAAAACTGGATCCCAAACTAATGAACGGACGCCAGAGAGTGCAAGATGCAGACGAAATCCTTACTAAATATTATTGTGTACATGATGATAGATTATTTATTAAAGTTACCCCTAATCTAGAAAGCTGGAAATTAGTAATTTTACCAGCTGTAGAAAATAAATTAATATTAGATTATCATGTAAGTTATGGACACATGGGAGCCATAAAAATAGTTAAAGCCCTGGAAGAACAAGTATACATAAAGAATATTAATCGAAAGGTACAAAAATCCATCCAAACATGTTACATTTGCCAAATGGTTAAATGTAACAACGAGAAGAAGGAGGGAATAATGATTCCCATTACATCCAACCATAAGGTGGAGAAAGTATTCCTGGACATATGTGGACCGTTCCCACGCAGTGTAGGGAAACATAGATACAAATTTATTATTATTATTTTCGACCACTTCACCAAGTACACTAAACTTTATGCTATCAGCAGAGCCACTACCAAGAAAATACTGGAGATAGTCATTGGACATTACATACCAGAGATTGGTAAACCTACATCCATTATCACAGATCATGGTACGCAGTTTAAAGGAAGTAAATGGAGGGATAGTCTTCTAAGACATAGTATTAAAACATATAAGACATCAGTCTACCACCCCAGCAGTAATCCGGCGGAGCGAGTGCTGAGGGAGGTTGACAGAATACTCCGAACTTACTGTCATGATCAACAGAGGAGATGGCACGAATACTTGTTACCTACCGAAGAATTTCTCAATATATCATACCATCAATCCATAAAAAATACAACTTATACGGTGATGTTTGAAAAACCTCCACCTAGGGAAATCCAGGATATCATCAATTTTCCAATTAACCCGGAGTATCAATTTGAAGGTATTAAATTCTATAACAGAGTAATGGAGAAGGCAGAACAACAGAAAAAGAAGTATAAAAAGAACCACCCAAACCCAATAAAATACCAGGTCGGTGAAAGAATATTAATAAGGGACAGAGAGTTACCCAGTACTATAGAGGGAATAACGAAAAAATTATTATTATTATATACAGGACCCTATGTGATAACAAAAAATAATAACAATAATACTTACGAAATAATGAACCCTATCACAAAAAAGATTAAGGGAACATATAATCAGGAATCTATAAAAAAGTATCATGACGAAACACCATCACCAATCATCAATGACTAACAAGACGGACGAGAATATATTAAGAATAAAAATAAACCCCCAAAATTCAAAAATAAATAAGAACGCCTTACTATGTATTCACGAGAAATTATTTTGAATATATTAAGAATAAACCCCAAAAAAATTAAAAAACTTACTCAAAATAATTAGAAACAATGTGATTTAAGATAAATGACAAAACGCCAAGAGAATTGAAGAATAGATTACATGATTATTTATAAACAATATGATTTAATTATGAATTTGCTAACTGCTATAATTTTTTATTGTTCGACTAAGCTTTTCGTCATTACTGACATCTTCAGGTCTTAAACAACCTTCAGGTCGAACAATAAAAAAAAAATATAGCAGTTAGCAAATTCATAAAAGAAATAGTATAGGATGGCTGCTAATTTAAACAATACGAAGAATATGATTTAAAATGGAATAAGAAAAAATATATAAAAACAATTAATGGTAATATGCTCAGACAAGAAGGTAAAATAAGAAGAACAATGGATAATTTAATGACTATAAGTACCATGAAACTAAAGAATGATAAGAATTAATGCAAATACAATTTAGAATTTCTTGGAATTGAAAATGATAAAGGAAGAAATAGTACGGAGAACATCTGTCACAAGAAGGAAGGTCAAAGGTATCTACAAATAATGACTGTCAATAATGTTATCTGAAAATAGCTACGGAAAATAAGAAGGAATCAAGAAGAAAAAGAAGTAAATAATGTGTGTGCGTGAAGCCTGTCTGATCCTGAAAGTTGCAATCTCACCCCTCAAGTCAATGACAAATTAAGAAAATAATTATTTTTAAGAAAACCATAAATGTTAGTGAGAAGGTAAAAACTTCTAAAAATATGTAAAAATCAGACACGAGTGCAATGCGAATTGTACGTAATTCGGACAATCAATGCGAGTACAGTGCGATTTTTAATGCATCATAATTATACTAGTAGTATGAGCATCATGATAATTGCACATCTCATAAGTCATTAAATGAGACACTATTTAGCAACGTGAAATCCGCGTTGAACAGTGCGATTGGCAAAAAAGTGCAATTATGTGAAATGAGACGAAAGTGGGGGCTGTCACACCATGTTTCAAATGCCGACAGGCTGATTCCTGATTCGACAGGTGCAGTTTTCTGTGTGGATATAAATAGAAGCCCAGGAAAGCTAATCGCTCTCTCTTAACAAACCATAGTCGCGGCGGTACGCTATGCCGGTCCGTAACGCGAATTTTTTAAAACTATTTTTGACGAAGTTAGATTTAAAATCTAACATCAGTCAGATGTTGTAACTGAACTTATAAAGTATCACGGTAATGTTTTTTTTGAAGTAATAAAAACAATAAAAAAAAATTCCGTAACGAAGAAATCGTCGGACGTCAACAAGCAGTAGACATCTAAGAACATCAACGCCTGACAGAGTACTAGAGCACGACTAGCAGAGGAAGGAGATGCAGAGGACTGGAGACGTTTCTATAATAACGGCTACAGATCCAGAGTAACATGTCATCATAGTCTACAGCAGTCAATGTACCGTGGAGGACGAGAGACGAGAAGTCGAGCAGTGAGGACAAGAGGACATCCAGGAGGAGAACACCGAAGGAATCACTGGAGGACATGGGACAACTCTACAGAAATTAAGGTGACGAAAAACCAATACATAATTTTCAAAGAAAAAGACATTGAGAGACTCTAAAAGTCAAAACAATTTTTGTAAACATAAATAATAAGTATGTAGATATAAATAAAATTCAATGTAATTAATATGTAAGCAAAAAGGTTATTTAATGATTTTTCGTAATGAACATAACGTAGAGTCATTGAAATTATTAATTGAATTATTTAACTTTTCTTGATAAAAGCACATAACATAGAGCCATTTATAGTAATAAATTAAATGTGCTAAAATGATTTTTTTAAAGCCATACAAAGGTATTAAGAAAGATAGAATAAGAATGCAGTAATAACTTTTAAATAAGCACACATTTAGACTGAGCAAGCAAGAAACATTAACATATTGACGAGAAATCTATATACAATAAATAATATATTTATTTAGAATTTAAGATATATTTGTAATGTTGACACGAATAGTAAAGACACTTTGAAACCATCGATAATGAAGATCACATGGCGTATTAATCGTGATTTTCATAATATTATAATATTTTTGTTTGTTTGTTTCAAATAATAAACGAAGCATATTACAATTCGTAAAAAAAAAGAGTTACTCTTATTATAATAATTACACCTACACCCCAATTATTCATACACGTTGTTAGTAATGGTATAGAGAGTGTCTGAGTTAAATATGTACAAATTAAATTGCACAGAAGGGTTAATGTGTTACATATTGGCGTCCCAAAGAACGTGGGGCCCATTCAAATAAAAATTGCATTGTTACATTTTGTCGCTTCCAAAGTGGGGCTATTCAAACACAAAATAGATTTTTATTTGAATTATCAGAAAAAGTGTTGCTTATTTTGGCGCTCCAAGATCGTGGGGCTTCACAAATTTAAATTATATAAAATAAATTTGTTACAATATATATATATATATATATATATATATATATATTGCAACGTTTTTATGTGTGTGAATTTTTATATGTACTTTATTTTGTATAGCCCCACGTTCTTTGGGAGCCAAATATGCAAAAATACATATACATAAATACATATACATATACACAAATTAGCGTGACCGGTCTCACGTTCAAGATTGACAAATTATGTAACAATATAACATTTAAATTGGGTTTCAGGTGTATCTGCAATAAGAACTCTATGTAACTTGTAACGGTATTTCAAATTTATTTGGTATTATTGAAAATTGTGCACATGGCACTGACTTCGATTTAAACATTCGTTATTATTTGTTATTATGCCGCAAGGCTTATGCTATATACATCCTTACTGACTAAATATTCTATTCTACTAATTATTGTATTAAAGAAAAATCTCATTTTCAGACTACTCAGTCAATTAATGTGTTTCAAAATATCAATATTTAAATCTCTTTTTATATATTGTAATGTACTCAAAATATTAATAGTTATTGAATTTATCTTTTGTTTCTCAGTACTGTTTATCTCAAATACTAATTGTTTTCATTTAAATGCTTTGTATTCATTTTATTTCATATTAATTTGAGCTCTTGTTACGTTAATCGTATTTCTAAAACATTTATGATTTTAATTCTACTTTACAAGAAACATTGGCTCTTACTTTTAAATAAAATAGAAATGTCTTTATTTGTCTTTGAGTTCATTGTACGACTAAGATATAAATAAGCTGTTTATCACCTTATTGTCGTCAATCATACTCGATCATTTTAATCCATCTGTAGTCGTCCTCGTCTCGCACTCCAGCGTCGGCTGTCTCTCTTCTCCTCTTGTCCAGCGTCGGCTGTCTCTCTTCCCCTCTTGTCCAGCGTCGAATCACTTCTTCTTTTCCAGCGTCGAATCACTCTCTGGAACTCTCCTCTTGTCCAGCGTCGTATCACTCTAGAACTCTCCTCGTGCTGTTTCTGACGTCAATGGATCTTCTTATGTAATTCTTCTTATGTACTGCTGTTATTATTTAAAAATGATTGTATTTACAACTTAGTTACATAGTTGTATGTAACAGGAAAATTTAAACTATTTAAAAAAAAATAAATACGCCGTGCGGACGGGCATAAGCTCCCGCTGCACCGTGGATGATTTAAGAAAGAGAACCACTGTAGCTTGCGTGTCCTATTTATACCCATGTCTTGGTCGACAGCTGCAGTGGTACGAAATCGACATGTCAGAAACTGTCTCTGGATTCAGTTCGCCCACTCTTTGTCAAATTCGCTATTTCTTATATTTCTGCGAATTGCAGAGTCCTGTAAGTATACACTTATACTTATCTCATAACTATTTTTACAACACATGTTCACTGTAATTTTGGACATTGCAACTTAACCCTTTCGATTTGCACCCAGTTATTTCACTATTACACTCGTACGGTGTGGCACTTTCGCGTGGTTTTCGTACACAGTATTCAGTAAATTTTATTACATTTTATTGTGTTTTTGGGTTTTAATTCTAAATTATAGTTTATGAATAATTACGGAAAAACAGTAATTTTGCAATTATTCATCTTGGGGTGGTAAACTCGCCTGCATAGACCTGCGTTCACACACACTATCAAAATACTGGTGTACACACTTTCAGTTACATGTGTGTGTGTGTGTGTGTACGTCGATTCAGGTCGAAACACCTGTTCATATTTTTGTCAGAGCCAAGCTTGCAATCCCTGACATGCTTATTTCTAATATATTATTAATTATTTACAGTTTATTAGGTAAATTTAAATTTTTATATTCAATGCTCAGTACATCACTTATTTGTACTGTCGCATTATCCCTCTGCTTGGTAACAAGAAAAAATTTAATAAATTTATTTATTATAATTTTTTAAATATTATTATTATTATTATATTTGCAAAAAAAAAGTAACTAATAATAAAGAATAATATTTGTCATCTCACCCTTAATTGGGGTGTATACAAATGTCTTACCTCCCCTTTTAATACGCTCACTGCTCGTGACCTTGTAGTAGGATGGCTTTAACAAACAGCTGATCTGACTGGTTTCATTGACCTCGTCGTTTTCATGTGTAGAACTTCCTAAATGACGTTGCGTGGAATTTACCAATTTCTTTCTTCTGTATCTCATCATATACGATGAAAATGTGTTGTCCTACTCGCTGTCTTAACGTATACGGTCCAATATAAAGTCTGAAGAATTTCTTCGCCGTATTATCACTCCGTTTTCCCACTGGATTTGCTTTGAATATCTTTAGAACAACTTCGGTTGTGGGTCGCATAATTGGGTACAGTCGGACTGCCTTGGAAAACACATCGATACATACCAATATGTGCTTCACACCTCGACTTGATCGTGGTATAGTGGTCCCAGAAAGTCCACTGCAATTAGCTCTCCTTTGTTCTCCTTCTGTACACTCTGCATTCCTACGTATGTGTGTAAATTCGGTCCTTAATTTTACATTATCTTACTCATACATTCTTACCTTCGCTTCTAATCTTACTTAACTCTTTTCTTAATATGACATTACTTTATCTAATACATTACTTATACAATACATTAACATTCATTACCTTTTATTACATTTCTTTAACATTACCTTTCTGATGGCTATTACTTTCCTGAAATACACTTCCGTAGCAGAATACTCTTTTAGCTTTGTAGTGTGTCGCATGATCGGTTACAGAGGAACTGTCATGGAAAACAACGATATTTTTCTCGAAGTCCTTAATCCTAAGTAGTCTCTGCCCTTTTGACTTTTCACTCTTGCTTTCTTCTGTGTCCTTGTATCTCCATTAAGTGTTCGCTTGATCAGTCGTTCTGACAATTATAGCATTGATTACTCATCCCTAATCCTTTCTTCATATTAATAACAACAATAACATCTTTTACCATTACTTTCTTAAATATTTCTCTACAATAGCATTCCTTACCATCAATAATACATTTCTTAATTAACCCTTTCAAATAATATTCTTTATTTCTTTTCACTAATATTTCTTTTTCTATTTGCTATCATATCCTTAATAAATAACAGTTCTTAATTATACTCTCTTATATTATTACACATATTATTTCTTATTATTAATAATTAATAGTTATATTATTTTATTTTAAAAATAATTATTCATTCCATTCGGGTATTGAGTTCTGAGTTCAGTGTGTAGTTCGATCTTACAGCCCTCGTTATAACAATTGCATTGTCCGTCGTCTACCGGGCGTATATTTTTCCTTTGTAGCATAGTCGTCATGCTTACCATTGTTCTCACCCTTGTGTAAACAACGTCCGCATTCCATTGTATTACTGCGACGTTTGTTTTTATCGTAGAAGTCACCTGTTCATAGAGCAATGTTTTCATCTTGCCTGTCGGCCACACAAAATCTACCCTCTTTCTCTCGTTACAAATGCTTCGCTCTTTCTCAATTCTCTCGTCCCTAGTTTGGTTGAGTGAACCGACGTGAACAGCTGTCGACGGTTTTTTCATTCGTCGTTTATGATAACCTTTGTAGTTTTCATACTTACAGTTATAATAATTGTTACTATAATTATCGTGTGTATATCTAACATCATACTTACCACAATTTTGGGTAGTGTTTCGTATAGATAATTTACTACGTTTATTGTTATACCTACAGTGATATTTATCTCCGTAAGTGTAGTGCCTTAAGTGTGTCATCTTATGTGACTTACTAGTGTGTGTCTGTGTCTCACAATAGGGATATAGCCATTAATAACGTATGTTTTATTAACCTTTATTTGCTTCTCCTCCTTAATGTTAATTACATTTTTATAATTATCGTTAGTAATTACGAACGTATTTTCTCTCTTATTTTTAATTCTTATGGTTTGTTTATATTCTACTGCCGCAATGTGCGTATTAGAATCGTCAATTCTTTCTACTAATTCCTCTTTTGCTTTCCTTTCTTCTCTTAATTTTTCGGTCTGTTTTGTAAAAAATTCTGTTAACTCTTCTATTTGCGTTCTAATATTATTTTTTTTTTACTTTTTCTGTTTGTTTGTTCTCTACTTCACCAAATACGGCTTGCATCATAGCTTGAAGTGCTTCTCCCATCCTTAAACTTCCTGATATTGCCATGGTGATTTATTATTAAAATATTTATTTCGTTGTAATTTTTTAACAATTATTATTGATAACCGTTCCCTACTTATTTATTTATTTCTTTATTTTTATTAATAGTTATTATTAATACTCATTACAGTTACACCTGTTACATAGTCAAATAATATTATTCGTGGGCGCCAGCTGTGTGATTACACAACAATTAACATTACATTCAATTACTGTTTAATATAAATAATTATTACATATAATACATTTTTTATTTAACACACTCTTATATTTTAGAGCAACCATTCAGCTACATAAAAAAAATTTTAATAGTTAAATGATGGGCATCGGGCCATACGTTCATGGGCTACAATTTATGTAACACTTTTTTTTGCACATAAATTTAGGCATGTCGTGCCCCACGTCCAGGGCGACAAATATATGCAACGTTTTTATGTGTGTGAATTTTTATATGTACTTTAATTTGTATAGCCCCACGTTCTTTGGGAGCCAAATATGCAACAATACATATACATATACACAAATTTAGCGTGACCGGTCTCACGTTCAAGATTGACAAATTATGTAACAATATAACATTTAAATTGGGTTTCAGGTGTATCTGCAATAAGAACTCTATGTAACTTGTAACGGTATTTCAAATTTATTTGATATTATTGAAAATTGTGCACATGGCACTGACTTCGATTTAAACATTCGTTATTATTTGTTATTATGCCGTAAGGCTTATTCTATATACATCCTTACTGACTAAATATTCTATTCTACTAATTATTGTATTAAAGAAAAATCTCATTTTCAGACTACTCAGCCAATTAATGTGTTTCAAAATATCAATATTTAAATCTCTTTTTATATATTGTAATGTACTCAAAATATTAATAGTTATTGAATTTATCTTTTGTTTCTCAGTACTGTTTTATCTCAAATACTAATTGTTTTCATTTAAATGCTTTGTATTCATTTTATTTCATATTAATTTGAGCTCTTGTTACGTTAATCGTATTTCTAAAACATTTATGATTTTAATTCTACTTTACAAGAAACATTGGCTCTTACTTTTAAATAAAATACAAATGTCTTTAATTGTCTTTGAGTTCATTGTACGATTAAGATATAAATAAGTTGTTTATCACCTTATTGTCGTCAATCATACTCGATCATTTTAATCCATCTGTAGTCGTCCTCGTCTCGCACTCCAGCGTCGGCTGTCTCTCTTCTCCTCTTGTCCAGCGTCGAATCACTTCTTCTTTTCCAGCGTCGAATCACTCTCTGGAACTCTCCTCTTGTCCAGCGTCGTATCACTTCTTCTTTTCCAGCGTCGAATCACTCTCTGGAACTCTCCTCTTGTCCAGCGTCGTATCACTCTCTGGAACTCTCCTCGTGCTGTTTCTGACGTCAATGAATCTTCTTATGTAATTCTTCTTATGTACTGCGGTTATTATTTAAAAATGATTGTATTTACAACTTAGTTACATAGTTGTATGTAACTAGAAAATTTAAACTATTTAAAAATAAATAAATACGCCGTGCGGACGGGCATAAGCTCCCGCTGCACCGTGGATGATTTAAGAAAGAGAACCACTATAGCTTGCGTGTCCTATTTATACACATGTCTTGGTCGACACCTACAGTGGTACGAAATCGACATGTCAGAAACTGTCTCTGGATTCAGTTCCCCCACTCTTTGTCAAATTCGCTATTTCTTATATTTCTGCGAATTGCAGAGTCCTGTAAGTATACCCTTAACTACCAAAAATGTGTTATCAAAATTTGCATCATTAATCAAAAAGCTCAAATGTATCTGTTTTGTCACACGCTTGCTGCGTACTCCTGTGACTCCTATCTCTGTAACCCCTGCTACTGGTAAAACTGGAATATTCTTATTATTTTCTCTTAATTCGCTTAAAATGTTTTCTGCAATGACTGAAATTTCGCTCCCGGTGTCTACCAGTGTTCTATAACGTTTATTCTCTATTGTTACCTGTATTTCCGTCAGTCCCGCTCTCACCTCCGTTGTGGTATTGTTTTCTTCTTCCAATAAGTCGGCTATTATGTCTGTTTTGATAACGTTGCTTTGGACGTCCTCTACTGGTTGGACCTCATGTGCTTCCCTGAACAGTGGTCGGGTCCTGGTTACAACTATTTGTCTTAGTTTTCCGGTTGTTGTCCGCTGTTGCTCATGTTTGGTCTTTGGTGACCACTCGGGAGTCCCTGTTTGTGATTGGGCGTTCCGCTGGTACTCGGTGCTCCTCCGTTTGTCTGTCCATACTGCTTTGTGTCATCTCGCCTCCTCTGATCTTCTTTCGGTAATTTACATTTGAAACACTTTTGCCTGTAGGCGTAGTTCTCACTCCTGCACCTAGAACAACTCCACTCACCTGATTGCTGTAAACTAGTCCTATGCATATTATTATTATTATTATTATTATTTCCATGATAATTATTTCTTTGTCGATTAAACTCTGTGTTGTTATTATTATTGTTATTATATTGTATAGGTCGCCTACCCGCTTCGCGATCCCTAATGCTCTGTAATATATCCAATATTCGCTCTAGTTCGTTCAGATTTTCTACCTCTTTCGTCATCAAGGTGATTTGCACTTCTCTCGGCAGGTGCTTACTTATATATCTAACAAACGATTTGAAAGGTATCGGTGGCTCCAGGTATTTAGCCTCGTTGTATAGTTTTGTCACGTACATTGTTATATTATTATTATTTTTATGTCCGGACAGATTGATTGTTATGGACAGACAAACTTATCTTATAACTATTTTTACAACACATGTTCACTGTAATTTTGGACATTGCAACTTAACCCTTTCGATTTGTACACAGTTATTTCACTATTACACTCGTACGGTGTGGCACTTTCGCGTGGTTTTCGTACACAGTATTCAGTAAATTTTATTACATTTTATTGTTTTTGGATTTTAATTCTTAATTATAGTTTATGAATATATACGGAAAAACAGTAATTGTGCAATTATTCATCTTGGGGTGGTAAACTCGCCTGCATAGACCTGCGTTCACACACACTATCAAAATACTGGTGTACACACTTTCAGTTACATGTGTGTGTGTGTGTGTGTGTGTGTGTGTGTGTGTGTGTGTGTGTGCACGTCGATTCAGGTCGAAACACCTGTTCATATTTTTGTCTGAGCGAAGCTTGCAATCCCTGACATGCTTATTTCTAATATATTATTAATTATTTACAGTTTATTAGGTAAATTTAAATTTTTATATTCAATGCTCAGTACATCACTTATTTGTACTGTCGAAATATATATATATATATATATATATATATATTGTAGCGTGACAGATAATCCACACAAATGCATTACTCAATGATCATTAATAAAGTTCTAATATATGGAATATCCAGATGAGAATTAATTAAAATGCACTATTTAATAATATATTTACAAGAAAGGTTAAATAAAGAAAAATTCTGCAAATAATATAATATAATACAAATTTAAAAACCCAGAAGACTAAAAATAACAATAACAAAATTACCCAGGTAAGATAGAAGCAGGCAATTAATATACCCCGTCAAAGAAACCAGACCAGAAAAAACAAAGCTACTGAAGACAGAAGAAAGAAGAATAATTAGAACTACTATTACTGAAGAAAGAAGAAAGAAGAACTAATTAAAACTACTATTACTGAAGAAGGAAGAAAGAAGAACTAACTATAACTACTACTACAGAAGAAGGAAGAAAGAAGAACAAACAAAGCTACTGAAGACAGAAGAAAGAAGAATAATTAGAACTACTATTACTGAAGAAAGAAGAAAGAAGAACTAATTAAAACTACTATTACTGAAGAAGAAAGAAAGAAGAACTAACTATAACTACTACTACAGAAGAAGGAAGAAAGAAGAACAAACAAAGCTACTAAAGACAGAAGAAAGAAGAATAATTAGAACTACTATTACTGAAGAAAGAAGAAAGAAGAACTAATTAAAACTACTATTACTGAAGAAGGAAGAAAGAAGAACTAACTATAACTACTACTACAGAAGAAGGAAGAAAGAAGAACAAACAAAGCTACTGAAGACAGAAGAAAGAAGAATAATTAGAACTACTATTACTGAAGAAAGAAGAAAGAAGAACTAATTAAAACTACTATTACTGAAGAAGGAAGAAAGAAGAACTAACTATAACTACTGCTACTGAAGAAGGAAAAAATAAGAAAAATTAAGACGATCCATATAAAACAAAAACCCCATAGGGAAAGAACCCCAAAAACCCCAAAACCAATAAATGCCCAAAAAAGAAAGTATAACACCCTAAAAAACCATATCACTGTAAAACTGACAAAAACTAAAAGTGTTAGTAGTATTAAATATTAGTGCATTCAAAAAGTTATTATTTAGTTTGTATAGACAAGTCTTCACAGTTCCCCCATGGTTGAATATTTCATATTAAAAGCTAGAAAAAGACTAGTAAATATAGTAATAATTCACCATGGAAAAGTGTAAGTGATCAAATTATAACTAATAAACTTTAAGAAAGGTGCATGAGTAGCAGTACAAAGTAACAAACTTTAAGTTTTGTGAACAGTGTATACTTTGATAATGAAGTAGTAATTTTACTAATAAAAAGCTACTAAAACTGTATGAACATTCCATAGAATGGAATATAACTTAGATAGCCAGGGTTATACTTTAAGAGGGGGCATAAATCTTATAAAATGGGGAATTACAGAACTAACTGTTTATGATGAAGTTGTAGAAGGTATTAACAATTATATATGGATCCAAATGTTGGGTTGAAATTAAATATAGCATTTAGATAAGTAAGGGTTAGTCATAAGAGATATTAGTATTATAATTGTTATTTTATTGTTCATGTTAATTTAGGAATGTATTATCTAAAATTAGATATCATTCCAATGTTGTAGAAATACTTTTTATTATATTATTAGGTGATATACCAAAACAATGTTATTAAGAACACCAGTTTTATATATCTGG
Organism: Magicicada septendecula; assembly: GCA_034769895.1. Taxonomy (NCBI): domain Eukaryota; kingdom Metazoa; phylum Arthropoda; class Insecta; order Hemiptera; family Cicadidae; genus Magicicada; species Magicicada septendecula. The sequence continues at coordinate 397,923,562 of CM068369.1, read as the reverse complement.
GTGTTATATTTTAATTGTATAATCTATAATTACTGTTATGCCAGATCAGAGAACTAATTTTTAATCAAATATATCAGAGTCAGAAGTCAGAGAAGGAAATAAAACAATTACATTAGTAAAACATTCTGCAAATAGCCACAATTCAAATCTAGGCAATATAATAAAGTTAAAATGCAGAATAATTAATAAACCTAATCTTATAAACCAGTCAAACTGACAATATTTAGGCAAGATACACCCAACATATTAAATACTATGTAAATAAGGCTTTCTAAAGATATGGTCATTCTATGAGTAAAATTAGTTATTTGTATAATGAAATACCATTTGAAACTGAAATAGATCCACTAACATGATCATAAGGGGAGTCATATACAACTGAATTGTATGAAAAAACCATCATTAATATATTAAATTGCCATAAAATAAGTGAGAATTGACAATTATAACAATTTCAGATTTTATAGAATAATAATTATATTAGGTAAAATGGCTATTATTTACATAGAAGACAGGGAAGTATAATTTTAGGCCTACCTCCCAAAAAATTATAAGAAATATAATTTTCAGATAAAACTTGGTAATAGTAATTTAATTACTATCAAAATAAGTAGAATAGAATAGTGAAAACGAATATGTATTTTATATTTCAAACAGTTAAGTAATAACGAATTTACTTTATAAGCATAGTGCACGAAATTAAAGTGTGTCGGAAGTTATGGCAATTTTAAACAATGTCTGAAATATATTATATAGGCTAAGATTTTCATGAGATGAAGGAAATACAGACAGTTAATTATTATACATGGTAGAGAACACTTGAACGAGGTTTTGCTCCTATTAACCTATATAAGAAGCAGAAATGGCGTGCGGTATATAAAAACCTAGTCTTCAGTGAAAATTTTTAACTTTTTCAATTTTGAGTTTAAATGTTAGAATCAGTGAGCACAAACCATAACACGATTAAAATACAGTAAAACAGAACAATATAGGACTAAATTATTAAATTAACACCATCACTAATAATTATTACTAACGAAACGAAAAGTGTTAGTTACAACCCATTTAACCAAAGTGAAGTTAGACATTATCACACACATTTAAACAAAGTGAACTACGAAACACTGAACCAGGAACACTCAATTAACCCCAGAAGATTATATACAATTACGAATATCATTTAAACGAAGAAAGGACGTATTTATTCCAACAAGTACTACATCCAGGTTAGAAGGCGATCATCGCGCCTGCGCCAGGCGGCCATTTTGACCCAATCTCATCAACTCTATCAGGCGACTGTTTGCTGAACTGTGGTGAATAGAAGTTATATATAAACTTTTATTATTAATAATTACCAGTATATTGTTTAATTTTAATACATTTTTAGAATTGTAAGAGTTATACTTTCTGACCCTGACCTTCTCTGGCTTTTTATATAATTAATCGTTAAAAGAACCTATTTTTATAATACCAATATAAAATTCATAGATCGACCGGCCCTGAGCGAATCGATACGCCATGGTAACATTGTTTTCAATTGAGCAAATTCCTTATTTTGTTGAATAAACGTTTGTTATCTAGTAAATTGAATTTGATTTCTCTAATAAAAGGACATAACCATTAATTAATAAAGAAAACTCGACAACCTTTAAAGGCAGTATATGCGAACTACTACATTTCAAGAGTAAGAAGAAGAGAGCCGTTCGCGCCTAATTTGAAGTTAACTGGATTGTCTTTTTAATAAATTTACAGAAGGGAAGATTATTACTAGAATACACACCATACCATCCTATTTATAATTACAATCAACAATCTCAATTTATTTCTAAATTTTAAGAATATAAACACATCGAAAACAATTTTTTCAGAATTTATTTTTTTGTATAAATATAAATTTTAAATTTATATCACCTTTCAAATTGCTGCAACAGCAACATACATCTAGAATATTTGATAACAACATTATCCAGGAACATTACCAAATCGACGTCTCCCAGAGCGGAACGTCACTACTACACATACGCACCATAAAAATTATTCTGGGTAATATTATACCAGAACACCATTACAATTACCATTATATATTACAAAAGTGAAGACCAGTAGTGAGAGCCGAACGAAGATTAGAAGACATTAGCTACATTACTACACAGAATAGTGAGAGTACATTTCTCATTCATCAACTATTTATTTATTTTTATATTTAATATTTATCGTATTATTACAAAATTAGCGAGTCCAACTTGTGGGGCTCGATTACCGCAGAATACCAGAATAAGCAACACTTTATAAATTTAATTATACTTTGTAATAAATAAGTAATATTACAATATATATATATATATATATATATATATATATAGAGAGAGAGAGAGAGAGAATAGCAATTCTAATTGCATTTATAATGTAGGGCCTACTTAAGTTAAAACCGTATGAATTTACATAACGACACTGTGTGAATAAGTAGAAATTGAAGGTTTAAACATTATGTATTAGTTGATAAGGAGCATAGTTAAAAATGTTACTTTTTAGTATTTTTGGGCATATGAAACCATTTTATTGCTGTTAAATGATGCGAAACAGTGCTTGGACGCGTGTAAAGTGCGTGTGTGCGAGTGTACTTAATTGTTTTACAGGATATTCATAAAAAACCCATTAACTTAAAAAGTTTTCATGATATAGGAAATGTTTGCATGAGATTTATATCAGAATGTTTGTAATAAAGAAATCTAACTGATGACAATAGTTATAGTAAATATCAGTAATTAAATGTATTTATATTTTAAGTAAAAAGCTTTTATGGCTTTCATTTAGGTCGTAATAATTTTCAGGTAATAATTTTGGAACAAGAATTGTTCTGTTCGGATTCCTCCTTGAACAAGAATATTGGTTATCTGTACAAAACTCACGAATAAGCTTTACCAAAAAATCAATTAGATTACTAGAGTTCAGTAGATGGAATTGTCGTAAAGCGAATAGATCAGTCTCTTTTAGCAATCGGTAACACGTAAGTGCCGCGTGATTAATGACCATCTTTCTGCTAATCGTGAGTAACGAACGTTAAAAGTTTCTAGGTTTATGCAAATAATAATATTGTGAGTGCTATTTCGAGTAAGTTCAGGATATCCGATTAGGGTACATAAATAGTCTAAGCTTATTGGATGAAAAGTGTACGCATGATACACTAATTTAGCAGTAACGTCTGTTCGCGGTGAAAGTATATAACCTTGCTTGCTACAAAATCTACACGCCGTAAGCGACCCTGAGGCCGGACAGAGTATATCAACAACCCACGTACTCATCCAGATACAGGATCATCCAAGATTAACCCATCGTCTGAATGATCTGCAGTGGACATTAAAGGAAAGTGAACAGTGAACTTATATTATTTATGTACAATACAAAAAGAAAATTATTTAAAAGAAAGGCTCGATCACATCAATAAAGACTTTATAGTAAATAAGATGAAAAACTCCTTTTATATATTAATTTTTTTTATTGTACAGCAAGAAATTTCTAGTTGTGTTACAAAGGTCAACAGAGACAGATTAATTATTTATTGTTATGAACTCTATTAAAATTTCAGTAGACTGTTAAGAAAGAATAGCATCATTCATAAATCGACTTCATTCTAGAACAGTAGAACCTAGACTACTTATTCTACGCGACACCTATACATCGAAAGGAATTTGTCGCCTCAACGTGTTTGAGCTCAATTAATAAAAAAATTTGAAGTGAATAAATCAAGTTTCGAAAATTAAATAAATTGTTAGTTGAATAAACAAGTATGTAGTTGTATATTCAAGTCGATTTGGGTAAATCAGCTGTTTCAAAACCTCGATATTGGAATCAAAGGTATGTTACGGACAGGTTAATGCATTAATGTACTAGTGCATTTGTAAACAATGTCTGTACTTTTCACCTAGTAACTGGTAGTGATAAAACCTTGGATTAATCAGATACACACAATTCAGTTCAAAGTAAAACCTAGCGAACTTACGACCATCTGATATATTGATAATTGAATACATAGTATACTATACATACGTTTTAAAAAATGTTCCAAAAAGAGATGTTAGCTATTCCAGTATTGGAGTACACTGTATCTCGACTATGTATTTCAGCGACACATATACACACACACACAAATATGCATAATGCCAAATAATCATGATACCGTGTATTATGTCTTACGGATGACAGAATTCTTATTTAATTAACGCCGATATTCTAGATGAGACTTCAGGAGGACCTCGTTTACACTACGCATACAAAACAAAGCAAATATCTGCCAGTAACACGTATAGTACGAACAATATGTGGCCTGTACGTTAGACTATGCCCGGGTAGTAAAAGCCCCGAATTTGAATTAAACTTTACAGCGGTAAGCCTGATTTAGTATCTCGCTCTGCCGTAATCTCCAGTCATGCTATTCAAATACGGGGACTCTGTTTCTTCCTCCTCACTGAACATTATGCAGTGCATTTCAAGTGAAGGGAATGTCTCTGTTAAAGCCTTTGGATTCGCTATTTTCAACTCACCGGGCAAGCAACAATCCGCAAGAAAAAAGTACGTGAACTTGATGACTTTTCTAAGAACGTTTTGAGGCTGATCGTTTTCGATATCTACGCAAAGGGTAAATATCCCGCTGCGGACAAACTAGTTTTAAAAATGAAAAAGCCAAAAATTTTAGCGGGATCAAATGGACTATGTCGAGGATAATGAAGGATATGGGATTCAAGTATCACAAAACAAATGACGGTAGGAAATTACTTATAAAGGAGAGTGACATTGTAGCTGCGGGAACTGTGTTTTAAAGAACAATCCACGAACTCATGGAAACTGGAACATTGCACATTTTTTACCTTGACGAAACGTCGGTAAATCAGAACTATGCTAGATTTATATGTTGGAAAATAAGCGGCGGGTCCAGAGGGCTGAAAGTTCCCGTGCGTAAAGGTAATCGACTTATTGTGCTTCATTCTGGTCAGCAGTACGGGTTTCATTCCTCAAAATAAATTGGTTTTAAGAGGATCGAAGACTAGGAGTTTGGATGATTAGCATTCAGAAATGACTTTAAATGTTTTTAAACAGTCGTTCGTAGAATAATTATTATAATACCACCCTCCAAGTTCGAAAATTTTTATGCACATGCCAGCATAGACTCTGTACAAGTCAACAAAGCTCCGTGTAAAAATCCCAGGAAGACCGATATTATTACCTGGTTATTTTCTAAAGAAATTCCTCACAATTCATCACAAACGACAATGGAACTGGTGCTTCTTGTTAATGTCAACAAGCCCACTACCGTACTTACGAAATAGATACAATAGCAATGCAGCATGGACACCGTGTAGTTAGAATGCTTCAGTACCATTGTCACTACAACCCAATTTAACTGGTGTGGGCCCAAGTGAAATCGTATGTTGCGGAAAGAAACAGTACGTTTAGAGTTGCCGATGTCGAGAGACTCACTCACGAGGCAGTCGACAGCATCACAACTTCCGCATGGGCATGGTGCGTAAGACACGCAGAAAGATTGCAAGAGGAGGATTTTGATTGAGAAATCCGCATGGACTCTGTTGTGGACCCTCTCATTACCAATCTTCGTGAACCGGATTCATCTGAATCCGACAGCAAAAGTGATGGAGGGGATTTCTTGGAGTAAACTATGTATGTACTAGTTATTACTGTTGTTGTACGTATTACTAAATTTTTTACTGTTGACACTTTACATTTGCCTTAGAAATTTGTGTGTGGTCCTACTTTTTAAAGTACTCGGAATAGCGTCGCTATATTGTAGCCACTTTCGGGAAGGTTTGGAAAGTTACGCGTAAAAATACGTAATTTATAGGATAAATAAAGTGCGTAATAAACTTATACGTTGCCTTAAGTTCAATAAAATATTAAAATAAGCAAAATATTATCCGGGCATTTTATTAACACGTACTTGTTTCATGTTTCCCATGTTACGAGTAGATTTAATGACGTAATTGACAAGGACACCTATTTCCATGCACATTTGCATAGATAATGTACCTAACAGAGTCATCGGCAGCTGATTCTGTTTCCGAGAATCCTCTTCTCTCCTTTCCTTTTATAACACCGTTTAAATTAAAAGAACACAACATTAATATTTACTCAAACTTTTTTATTCAACTAGAGTTCTTAAAGTTATGATGATTGTTATTTTAGCTTGAATTTAGTTTAAATAAATTTGGCGCCTACTTTACTTTCTTACCTCTGGAATTACCGGTACTGATACTACATGCCTATGTTTGTTTTTGATAGTTAACCACTCGAATTATTGTAATTACTGCTTTTTAAAGACTTTTAAGTAAACGCTTACTGCTAATTATGTTATTGTGGCTATTATTTATTAAGTTAGTTTCTTAAAAATAATTTATTACGCCACGTAAAAACTGAGTAAATTAGTTTTCTACGTAATGTAAATTGCATATAAATTACGCAAAGTGCTTAGCTGTAGAAGAAGTGACAGTTGACAAAAACAGTCTGGCAGCATCGCAGTGAATCGCTCTATCTCTCTCTCTCGCAGTGAATCGCAGTAAGGTCTCTGTCTGCCGTCTCCGTTCGTGCACCGTTGTCTAGTAGTAACTTAGTAGTAGTAGTAGTAGTAGTAGTAGTAGTAGTAGTAGTAGTAGTAGTAGTAGTAGTAGTAGTAGTAGTAGTAGTTGCATCAGCAGCAGTTGGTTTATTGTACAATACCGTAGAAGACTGTCATGAACGGCCTGTTAGAGTTATTAAATTAACCTACCGTAAGAATATAGAAAAACAATTACAAAATTTTAGTCGTATCATTAACTCAATTTCTCAATGTAGGTCTACTTTAATATTTTTATGCTTGCCAAATACTAAGTGGTATAACAGTAAACAAACGAAAGGAGACGATGTTACCAAGTAACTGTTTCTACAAAATACATTTGTTTGTAAAATTTGACTGTTAAACCGAAAACAGAGTACGTGCCATCGTACTATGATATTTAATTTATCTCCTAAATTTCAGAGGAATTTGTAAGTATAATTTCTATGATGCAGGTTAAGTAATTTTTCTGGTTTTGTCGATTATTTTCCTACTTCATACCACAGAATTTAGCCACCACATTACCATTTTCTATAGTTTATTGTCCAGCTGATATGTCATCGCTTTTGACATTTTATCTCAATGCCAAGCAAAATACTTAGAAATGCACTACTTATTATAATGTGCGAGCTTACTATCATATTAGCATCGTAGCTTCTAATAACCAGCTATTCTCTTTTACGTCGTCGTTTAACTACGTCTTTCCACGTTTAAGTATTTCTGCCTGTTCCAAACTTTACCATCCCAACATCGATTGAGCTCTGATTTTCCCTCGTGAGGCATACTTCACATATTGGTTTTATAGTTGTAGACACGTATAGGACATGATCCCTGCAGTTCATCTTGTAATAATGGGGCGTGGCCACCAGCTCTTCAACATCTAATGCAGTTCTTATATCTTCGTTATGCGCTGTATACAGCCTTGAACATCTGTGTACCGCCAGAAGAAATTTCACCACCAAAGCCCTTCTGTCTTCATAACCAGTATTCCAAAATATAAAGTTAGGCCTACGTGGGCGCAGCCATAACCTTATTAAGCTTAATCTGTGTCTCCTTAGAGGCATTCCTCCTTAATGTTATTAAAACTGTGCCACATATGTTGTAAAATCTGTTTACCTTAATGGAAATTTTCATATGTCAAGTCAGACTTTAAGTAACTAAAGTGTAACACCTGTTCTAATACAATACTATTCTAACAATCTTAGGTAGACTGCCTACAAAAGTTTAGACATATTGTTACGACATTACAGAACAGTCTACGTGTTTGCCGAATGTGCCAGAAGAATCTCGCTCTAATGTGTGTGGCGTACGTGACTCTAGACGCATTCGCGAGAACTGCCAGCCGCCAGCTGCGCGGACTGTGTCAAGGCCGCAATTAATTACGTAGCACACACTGGCGCTAAGGCGCACTTTGGAACGTTCTGGTCTGTGAGCGGAGGTATAAATACATGGCGGCAGCGGCCTTAGTTGTCAGTATAGCTGCGATATATTTTCAGTGCGGTTCGAGTTATTATCGGGCAATATTACTGTGCGCGTTAAAGTGATTATTAGTTAAGTGTTGTGTTTTATAATCGGACAGTATATTGTAATATAATTGTGTTTTAATATTAGTTGACATTTATATGCGTGTGAACAATTTTTATTTGATTTGCTATAAAAGACTTTGTTGTTAATTACGAGCTATTAACTGTGAAAATTAAAGCTGGTGATTAGTGACTTAATTGGTGTCTTGTATTTTGTTTCCACTGTATCTACGACGGTCAAGTAGACCGTCGTAACAGTGGTGTCAGAACTGGGATAGAACGGTTAACAGTGGAAATAGTGGACACTTTGTACAAAACGAGTGTAATTCGTGACTAATCGGAAAACAATGGATGCCAGTCAGATGGTGGAAAATTTCCAGGCGCTGTTGTTGCAGACAGAGGAACACGACGACAGAATGCAGAGAAAGCGGAAGGGAGACAGAAAACCCTCCTGCTGGAAGCAGAGAATAGACGCAGACAGGAGGCGGAAGAAGCAGGGAAACGACAGGATAAAAAACGTAAGCAAGAAACAGATGAAACGGAAGCTCTCTTTGAACCTATGAAGAAACAGTTGCAAGAACACAGTACCGCAGAATTGGGTCTCCTACGAGGTGAGCTTAATAAACAAGTTACTAAAGTATCAGAGGTACAAGAATCAATGGCATTAAAAATAGCTGAAATAAAAAATCTGTGTCAAGTGTTGAAGAATCGATGTCTAATAAAAAAGCTGAAGTAGTAAAATCAGTCACGAGTGTGGAAAAAGCTATGTCAACAAAAATAGAAGACTCGATTACAAATATAAAAAAGCAAATTAAAAATGAAGTTGATATAAAAAATCAAATTAAAAATAAAGTTGAACGTTCATAAAAATACAACCAAAACAAATTTCTGAACAGTCTGTACCAATGATAAAGACAGAAAAAGACAGAAAATAAGTCAATAGAGAAAGTCACTTACCCTGCAGTAGGGACAGTTCATGTCAAAGCTCCAACCTTTGACGGAAGCAGTCACTGGGCAACGTACCTCCGCCAATTTGCAGCTGCTGCATGCGCAAATAATTGGACAGGGAACGACAAGGCTGTTTCACTCGTTCTTGCATTAAAAGGACCTGCGGCAAAACTACTACAGAAAGTGCCACCAGACAGCCAAAACACCTATGCCGAATTAATAAAAGCTCTGGAATTACGATATGGTGATAAAGATTTGCGAGACGTGTACTACCCTCAGTTGAGAACATGACGACAACGTTCCGGGGAGAGTCTTCAAGAGTTTGAAGCAAGTATTGACAGACTGATTAGATTGGCCTATCCTGAAGCTCCAGAAGATTTTCGAATAAGGTTTGCGGTGCAGACATTTATTGATGGCATCGGAGATTGTGAACTTCAGCAAGTGTTACGAATGGAAAGACACCGAAATAGCTCAGAAGCTCTTGTTCACGCCCTAGAGTTTGAAGCTGCCAAGTCAGCGTCCCGCTACATTAATGGGTTTGTGCCGTCACATTGTAGTCAGAAGATCCCTGTATCGCATTGCCGATACGATGGGTGCAGAAAAACAATGTTGTCGGACAAACAATTCAAAAGTTCAAGAGAGTCGCAACGATTTGAAAAAGACAGAACACCGAAATGGTACAACTGTGAAAAACGTAGTCAACTACAGGTAGACTGTTGGGTGAAGAAGACAGCGAGAGACGAAGAGTGATCGCGCCAATTGGAGAAGTAAAGCCCCAGAACAGCACACAGTTTCCACGCTACATAAAACCAGTGGAAACTTGATTGTTAATGGATTTGCGGAAGGTAAACCAACATCATTTACAGTTGACACGGGCGCAACTGTGTTCATTGTGCTCCCTGACTTAGTCAGCAACCGCCAGCCTCTATTGTATTGTACAATACAGACTGTGACTGGAAGCCCCGTCAAGGTTCTACGAAAGATAGACTACGTGTACGCCTTGGTCTTCTCGAGTTTAGCCTCCAAATGCTCGTTGCAGACATTGACAACGAAGTGATTCTTGGCACGGATATTATGAATGCCCACGGATTCGTTGTGGACTTAAGAGAGAATGTCCTGAGGGTTGGCCAAGAGAAGATAAAGCTTTGCATGGCTAAACTGACAGGGTCTACCAACCATTCGATTAAGCGAGTGGCATTAGTCGAAGAAAAAGTCAATACGTCTGGTCAAGAGGACCCCTCCCTATTGCAAGCGTAAATGGAGGAAGAACTAGCAGAAGAAATACGAATAAATGTAACGACAAAAGAAGTGATTGAAAAGCCAACTATCGGTATCAAGACAAAAACTCTTGCTTGTTTCTGAGCTGATAGAAGCGCCGAGGGCAAAGTGGCTGAAGATGAGGTTACGGAAGAGGTTGTTGACGAGAACCAAACAAATGTGGATCAGCCAGTGGTGTTTATGTCATCAGTACATAACCCCAAGAGACGGTTTGCCAGATCGGGACGAACAGGCTTAAGGAGGAGACAGTCTTACGACATTACAGAACAGTCTACGTATTTGTGGAATGTGCCAGATGAATGTGGCTCTAATGTGTGCGGTATACGTGACTCTAGACGCATTCGCGAGAGTGTTCTCAAAGCCGCCAGCCGCGCGGACTGTGTCAAGGCCGCAATTAATTACGTAGAACACACTGGCGCTAAGACGCAGTTTGGAACATTCTGGTCTGTGAGCGGAGGTATAAATACATGGCGGCAGCGGCCTTAGTTTTCAGTATAGCTGCGATATATTTTCAGTGCGGTTCGAGTTATTATCGGGCGATATTACTGTGCGCTGTGTACTGTGTGTTCAAGTGGTTATTAGTTAAGTGTTGTGTTTTATAATCGGACGGTATATTGTAGTACAATTTTGTTTTAATATTAGTTGACATTTATTTGCGTGTGAACAGTTTTTATTTGATTTGTTATAAGAGACTGTGTTGTTAATTACGAACTGTTCACTGTGAAAAGTAAAGCTGGTGATTAGTGACTTAATTGGTGTCTTGTATTTTGTTTCCACTGTACCTACGACGATCAAGAAGACCGTCGTAACAATATTTATTCTACAGGGGATTTATTATCTTACATGTTGCAATAAAAGGTTTCAGTTATTATTCTAACTAAAGACACTTATTTACACTTGTCGTTTCTGACACAAAAGTTCACTCAACTCCCGCATTGTTGCCAACTCGTACGTTAGTGTGGCTCGGAAACTCACTACAAAGAATAGTGTACCGTGAACAAAAATGTGTTGAGATCCAATGGTCTAAATAATTAATAAAATTCTTTGCTTCCAGTCATAGTCCCTTAGATCTACCTTTAATGTTCCATTATCTCCCTTAAACCAAACAGGGAATTGTACGCTACATTCGTGAAAGAAGTGATAAAACAATTATAAAAAAGGACAGCATAATCCTAGTAAGGTTTCAAAACAAAACAACAGACTTCTGAACCCTCTACTGTAATGTCTAAAACATTACACTTTTTAAAAATATAATTCAGATTTTTATATTTTTGAATTAATATTTCTCTATCGCCATTTGTTAATTAACCTTAGTTATCATAAACACTGTATTTAAAAAGTAAATTAATATTTTGTTGTAATGTGCTAGGAGATATTTGTCATTGTATGTGATGTGTACAGTCAGACAGTATAAGTACAAAAATTAAAAGGAACATTAAACCGTCGACGTTAAAATAGCTAGAACTCCGTGAAAAACAATCACAGCCACATGACACGTTTGGAGGGTTTAGTAGTTAGGTGCCAGGACACACTAGTTTTTACAATTACCTGTCTTTTTTGTCGGCTGCTGGTATCTGATTATGCTTCAGCAATGTCCAGGCGTTTAGTACTTACTTCAGTATTTATAAGCCTTTAAAATGGATTTCTCCGTATTCACAGTCTCCGTATATTCATAGACTTGTGTTAATTCACTCCATTTCACAAGATCCGTACGCCGTTGTCTAGATAAAATTTACATACCTACGCAGTCACTTGGTATGTACTATAGGACTTCATAAGTAATATAAAAGGTTGGTTCTGGGACAGCCACGCCCCCCTCGTTTGTTTATGTTTACATTTTTTTCACTCCCTCCACCCCCGTCTTCACCTACATAACCGCCGCGCGGTCACCGAACTCCGCTCGGTTTGTTTACATTTTTCGTGTTTGTTTACATTTTTTCTCTCTCGCCACGCCCCCCACCCGTCCGTTTATGTTTACATTTTTCCTTCCTCCCCACCCCCGCCCTACCACGCACCCGCCGCGGTCATCGAACTCCGCGTGTTTATGTTTACGTTTTTTTCACCGCGTGTCCCAGCTTTGCGTTGTTTACATCCTCTCGTCTGTTTATGTTTACATTTTTTCCTTCCTTCCCACCCCCGCCCTACCACGCACCCGTCGCGGTCATCGAACTCCGCGTGTTTATGTTTACGTTTTTCGTGTCCCAGCTTCGCGTTGTTTACGTTTTTAGCTTCGCATTGTTTACGTTTTTTTCTCGCCGACGCGGCTATCACCACGTGCTCGTTGTTTTCCTCGGCCGATCGACGACACGCTGACCCAGTAACAAACGTAAACATAAACACGCGGAGTTCGATGACCGTGACGGGTGCGGGGAGGGCGGGGGTGGGAAGGAAGGAAAAAATGTAAACATAAACAGACGAGAGGACGTAAACAATGTAAAGCTGGGACACGAAAAACGTAAACATAAACATTCGGAGTTCGGCGACCGCCGGAGCGAGTCTGTTTGTAAACAAATGTTTAGGAGAAGGGATAATGGCGTGATATATTCTTTTATAAGTATTAATAACGTTGTTTGGTATTTGTCATTGTACAGTACAATCGGAAACTATGACGCCGCTTAAATCTGTAATATTTTTTTTAACATTATGGGCAAAATGCGATCAAATATTACTAGCAAATTCTTCGACCGATAATACAACACAGATTGAAATGGATAAAGTTAAGCGATATTTATATGACTATGGTTATCTTAAAACAGATGATGAATCTTCGTTGCAAGCGGTAAATGAATCAGATATTGCTAACGCGTTACTTATATTTCAAGAATACTATAAATTGCCTACTGATGGCGAATTAAATAATGAAACTATAAACTTAATGTCGAAAACTAGGTGCGGTAACAGTGATATTATCGATTATCGAGTATCCAGTTTCAAATGTAACAAGCCCGAAGTAACATGGCATTATTATTTAGCGAATCAAGAGGTGTTAGAATTGACTAAACAAGCTTTCGCAGTATGGGAGGAAAAGTCTGGTATACGTTTCAAACATGATAGAGTGAATACAGATATTTTAATTTCTAATAAACGATTGAAACATATGATGCAAAAAGAATCATGGCAATGTACGAGAATGTTTGACGGCAAAGGCGGAACATTAGCGCACGCATATTTTCCTGATTATAATAATTCAAGACGAGAATTCATATTGATGAAGATGAAAATTGGTCATATTCGACTGGCAAAGTCGTTCCTCTTGGTCAATCAAGTTTGTATGCAACTTTGATACACGAAATCGGTCATGCTATAGGTTTATCACATTCAGATGTATCAGATTCTGTAATGTATGCTTATTACAACGGTAAAATCGAGTTAGGTGATGATGATGTTTTAGCTATTCAAAATTTGTATGGTAAGACACAAAACACTTTTATGACGTCTTTCATACCGATGTCACCATCTTCTTCAATACCAGAGACGGAAGACGAGCGTCCTATAGATACAAATAAAATTGATCTTTGTAATTTTAAAAATATTAATTTATTTTTAATTGCCGATAAACGATTATATATATTACATGAAAAATGGCTGTGGATATTAAATCCGACAGAGATGATATACACCAAACCGCTTATAATAAAGCATTGGTTAACGTTTCTTCCAAGAAATTTCACAAAAATTTTAGCTGTATATCAACGGCCATCTGGCGAGATAGTTATGTTTATAGATTCTTTGGTATTCATGTTTGATTTAATGAGTCTTAAATTACGTCATGGTTATCCGAAGCATATCCAGTCTTTATTTAACATACAACCGAATAATTTGCATGCGGTATTTAACAGTTATACAGGTAAAACTTATATATTTCATGATGATAATTATTATAGAGAAGTCAATGAGTGTATGTTCACTACTAAATCATGGGGTTATATATCCGATACATTTCCTGGAATACCGCCTAAAATCGATTCATCATTTAGATTTTCTGATGGCAATTTATACTTTTTTAAGAATAACACTGTGTATGTCTTTAATGAATTTACGGGCGGATTAGTTAGAACAGAACAAAATAATCTATCGATATTCGGATTGAAATGTGCAAATGATGATGTACTATACAAATTGAAAGAATTAATATTACAATTGATAATTCAAAAGAAAGACCAATCGATTTCACACAATAATTGATAGTAATATCGATGAAGAAGAATAAAAGTTCAGTTTGTAAATAAAATTTATAAAAATTGCGTGTGAGGGAATCTTTATTTCTTTCGATGTTTTTTTTTTATTCCCACCACCACCACCACCAGATTTTTTATACGGTCGTAAGTATAATCCCCTTCCCCTCCTTTTTCTTTTTTTTGATTTAGAAATTCGCTTATTTTTTTTCTTTTTTTAATACCGCTGCCAAATTTACTTTTCGCTTTCATAATATTAGTTAACGCCCAAGCAGCAGCTTTTTCACCGATAGACGAGTCTCGTGCTTTTACACGTTGCCAAGCTTTTTCCGCTAATTCACGATCGGCCTTAGAACGATTTTCAGTATCTCGATATTTCGAGTATATTATATCGTGTTCCTTACAAGCCGCGTCTAATTTATTAATACCCGAATCTCCGCGCTGTAATCGTTTACTTAATTTCGTACCCGGACCACAATATTGATAACCAGGAACATGTAGTTCGATAGGTAATATATCGACCGCTTTATTCAGTAAATTTCCGATTAATCCTCGACCGCGACGGACATCTTCTGCACTCTTCTGATATACACGCATTTGTGACGGCGATAAACAATAATTTACAAATATATTTTTTTTCCAATCTTCTATATCTCTGACAGGATTATCTTTCGTTGTTTTTACATAAACATCATATAATATATTATACACGTGATTGTTTAATATATTAACAAAATTACCTAATCTGTCTTCAACTCTCTGTTGAACTATATTAACTGTATCGAGTATAAACTGTTTGCTTACAGCATCTGTCGGAACCGATGGATAACCTATGTTATTTAACCTATAACCTTCGAAGTTACAAATTCCATTTGATACGGTCGGAATTTTTGTATCTACATACGATTTAGTCGCTGCGTCAGTAAGTAATTTCGGATCGGCTAAATTAATTATATTTTTCAAAGCAACGTCGTACTGGTTATCAGTTTGATATAAACAATTTTCTTTTAAAATTTTAAAACTAACAGCATCTTCTTCCGAAACAGCGTTACCGACATTACAGAGTCTCTTATTATCTATATCATAATCACCTTCATCTGTTAAACGAAAACCTTCACCGGTGAGACCGCGAACAACGTTTATCCGCATATGCCTATTGTAGCGTCCGAATTTATCGATACTCATTTTGTGAATGACAAAATTGACGTTACTACACGTTATTTTATTATATTCGCTTCTCGCAATTCTTCGATAATTGATATGATTTCATTTTCATGACCGGAATGACCGGTATTCTTAGATGCTATTAATAAACGTAATCTGTCGCATAACTCGTTCGGATCATCCCAATATACATAATTCGGCTTATCATCGTTAGTTAACGATAAAACACCACGTCCTTCAATACGTTTCAGTTTCGATTTAGTAGACGTTGACTCTGATACCAGATTTTTAATTATATTATTATATTTATGTCCTTTGTTACTCTTAACTCGATCAGAGTGACTCTGTTTATGGGCGTTTGTCGCTTTTAGTATCAAACCGTACGTATGCAGATCCTCTTCTGAATATATATAATCGTCAGGTATTTTCATAAAAAGAAGTTCATAAAGTCCAGGCGTACCTTCATACGTTACATTATCGATAGTAATATTATCGCCCTCGAAATTAATAGACGAATTGCCTATCTTTATCGAATCATCGTCTCCGAAATAAACACCATAAGTATGATCGATTTCCTTATTTTTATCATTAAACAATTTACGTAAATATAATCTAGGTAATTTTCCTGTAACAGCGTTATCAATCCAATAATTTGCTCTACTAAGGCCAGTAGATGTTGATAGTACTTCTTGTAATGTCGGCGGTGTTTCATATATTTCCGTAGCACCTTCGTTAACATCCATTTCAGGTGTACTAGTTATCGATCCAATTTTTCTCATTTTAATCGGTGTAATTCCTACTTCTTTTTGTTCTTCTATTTTATTTCCGCGACGTTTATGTTTTTTTAAACGCGTTTCTACATCATCCATTTTTTCATCCGTATCGTAAAGCACATCACGTAAATTTATTAACTTTTTTAAAGGTTGAACTATCGGTTCTAATTGTTTCTCTAATTCCTGTTGTTCGCTGATAGCGCTTTGAGTCAAATTAGCGTGTTTCCGTCTAATATCTTTCCTAATTTGTTTGATCTCTTTCGCAAGTTGTTCACGTTTTGCCCGCGACGTCATCTTGTACAATAATTTATCAATCCTTATGTATCTATATAAATATCGAATCCAATACGATAACGACCGCGATGCATATCACTCTCTTTGTCTATTACTAAAAAATGATGTTTACCACGTATCCATGCTTTATTACAAATTTCTTTAAAACAATCAAAACTCATATCCGTGTTAACATGATCGGCGAAAACATGTTTTAAATTTAGTTCATCTTGTCGAAATAAAACTATTAAATTTGCGTTATCTCGTATCAGTTGTTTTGGAATTTTACTATACGACTGACATAAATAAAAAACATCAATATTATTATGTCTCCCCATTGTAAAATAATTTCGTATATTATACTGCCGTTCACAAGCTATATCGTCAAAAATTATTACAGAATTAGGTTTAGCTTCATTCGGATGTATAACCTCGTCATTATCTGTAAACGTATGATAACCTATAAACGGTATTTTTGAAAACACTCTATTTAAAAACTTGTATTTAGGCTGATACAACGATTTTGAAAACACATATATATTTTCAAAGCATAATCCGTTCGGATCGAATAACAAATTAAGCATTAAATTAGTCTTCCCCATGTCTGATGAGCCTGTAATTAAACATCTAATATTATCTGGTAATAATTTACTATGTTTTTTTTCTCTTTTTCTTCAGATCCCTACAATTATAAACAATCGTATCAATATCGCGAATATTTATTTTATGTTTCTGTCGTTTAAGCTTCATCACTGACGTCTATTTTTTTACACACGTTATTATATAATATTATTTCTATTAATCCAACTGTCGTGTGATTTATCATAACCCAACCAACGCACAAGTACTTTCTCACCTTCACGTTTAAAAATTTTTTCAATTAAATATACGTCACCGAATTTTGTTTTACTTATTTCTTGTTCATAAAAACCACCTTCTAATATATTACCTTTATCGTCCTTCAGAATATACGTTCTCGGCGCTGTAGATTTAACGTTATAAACAGTAAATAACTCATTTGTTCAGTTGGGAAGGTAACCTTTAGCAAACACCTTTTTATATTTGCTAATTCTTACTCTATCACCGATTTTAAATTTTGGAGGTTTCTTATTGAACGTTAATTGTTTTCTTTTATTTATTCGTAACAATACTTCTTTTTCGTTATTCTTGTTTACATCTACAGGTTTCATTTTAATCGTTCTGTGCACAGTATTATTGTAGTCTCTCAATAAATCAGGAAGGACATTCAACCACGTATACTTACCGTTAGTAGTAAACCATTTCCACATTTTATTTTTCAAAGTACGGTTGAACCGTTCGATAATAGAAGCTTTTGTATCTGAGTGTGTAGAATAATGATTTATATTGTATTGCTTCAACAAATTACGCACACGTTCGTTGTACCATTCTTTACCTTTATCTGTTTGTAAATGATTCATTTTATTATTTTGTAATAAAATTTTAAGTACTCGCGCAACATTTTCAGACGATTTTGTTTTTATTGGAACAGGGAATGCGTATTTACTGAAGCAATTTATCATCGTTAATATATACTTATAACCTCTATTCAACTTTGCATATGGAATCATTTCTACAAGATCGGCTTGATAGAAATCATCAAGACCTTTGAGCTCAACACTACGAGTTAAAAAATTTTTTCTAACTTGTTTATGTAATTCGTTACTGATATTCTATCTTACACTCATTATATATATATGTTGATGGTTCTAACTACGATAAGAAAATGAATAAAAAACAACAAACACAAATACATCAATACTTTTTTTTATTATTTTTTAATAATAATAATTAATTACATACAATCTTCACCTTTGTGAATTTTCACCAAAAAACAGTGTGGTGATACTTTTTCATGAACAGTCCAAGGATCATCAGAACATTTCCAACCGTTTAAAATGACTCTACACTCTATACATGATAATTTACTACCAACGCCTGTATAATAAAATCCGGCGTTAACCAGTTTTTTAAAATTAGGCTCGAGTGTAGGCCAACTTTTAAATGATAATAGCATCACTTTTTTAGTCTCTGCAATACATCTTTTCGCATTCCTATAATTATTGAAATTATACATTATGCATTGCTCCATCTCGCAATTCGGATTCGATAATTTATGCATAAACTGAATATGTTCGATAGGTAAAGTTCCTCTTGTCTGAAACCCACACAAAGAACACTGAACACTGTCTAAATATCGTTTAAAAACAAAACCGGATTCTAACAATTCATTTATCGAATGATTGATTAATCTTTCACACAACAGCGCTTGTTTTGACATTGTCTTTTAACCGGCGTCTTCACAGCGACTGGTGACGCACGAACTGATTTTACTTTATACAATTTTTCTTCTTCTTCATGATCGATACTCAGTAGTGTTTGACGACTACAATTTTTTAATTTTTTCAATACAGCACCGTACGTATAATTAATCGGTAAACTGATTTTAATAATCTGCTTATTCCTTTCAATTTTAACAACATTTGCTCGTGTAAATTCATTCACTATCAAACAACAAATTTCATTAAAATTTAATTCTCCATCGAGTGGCGGGCCGAAATAATATATTTGCCAATTAAATGCGGAAATACTGTTTTCAAATTTATCAGTCATTTTGTTTTTAAAAATCGAAGATATCTATCTACAAAAAATAATTTAATTTCTGAATCATCATGACTTTCAATCAACTGTAAACAACACAGTAATTTACTTTTATTTCTTTCAAAAATAGCGCACGGGCATGGGCCGTCTATAACGTCAGTAAACTTATCACTACAACAACACCCGTCTTCAGATAACTTCTTTACTTCACAATAAAAAATAATTTCTTTTAAACAATCATATATCCCCTTCAGTTGACACGTTCGAAAATGATCTATCACCAAATCGTCTAAACTCGTTACTTTAATAATATTTGATAACCTTAATACAACGTCTTCTGAAAATTCGCGTTTTAATAAGTCGATTATACTGCAACCGTCCATTCTTTCGTTAACATGTTCTCACAGAGACTGCAAACTGAACACTGGCAATAAAGTTGAACGTATACTAAACATTCGGTTAGGTGGGGATAGAAAATAATTCTTTATATATTCTAACTAATAAACAATATGGCGAGGCTTTCGCATGTTCAATCCAAAGATCGTCAGTCTCCTCCCACTCACAAAGAACCGCTTTGCATTCCACACACATTACGTCATCTTCAATTCCGGTATAATAAAATCCCGCTGATCTGAGTCTATCGGCTGACGGTGAACGTTTTGGCCATGTATAAAATGTCAACTTCATCATTTCTTCTGTTTCTTCAACACATTTTATCGCATTCTGATAATTAGCAATACACTCTTTTGATTTAGCGAGTAACATTTGTCTCAGAAAATTCATTATTTACAAAATAAATCTGACGAAAAATCTGCGCTCGTAAAAACACAGTGTTGCCGCTAAGACCGCAAGCCATTTACTGACAGAGAATAAATATTTGTTTAATCGGGAACTGAAAATTGTGCTTATATATTTTAATTAATAATAAAAAAAAAATATGATTTGGTAATGCGAGGGATCGAACCTACGAACGAATAATACTGATAAAACCGTTATAGGACACAATTAACGCACACGACCAAATCATATTTGATAAATAATAATTTTAAAAAACTTGTTTACTACTATTTTTCCGCACACTGTCTCTTATACAATTTAATTAATATACAGTCTGGCGAAGCTTTCGCGTGTTCGAACCAAGGATCGTCAGTCTCCTTCCAATCGCAAAGTACTATTCCGCATTCAACACATATTACGTCGTCTTCCGTTCCGGTATAATAAAATCCCGCTGATACCAGTCTCTCGACTGACGGGTAACGTTTTCGCCATCGAGGAAACGTAAATGATGCTTCCATCTGTTTCCGCGCTTCTCGAACACATTTCACCGCGATTGGATAATTTGTAATACACTCTTTCGATTTAGCGTAATCTTCAAATTTATAATACCTATCGCGAATTATTCTGCATTTCGGATATAAAAGTTTATGCATGAACTGGATATGCGCGATTGTCAGATATACTTTTGTCTTAAAACCGCACTTGCTGCATTTAATATTATCTGAATTAGTTATAAAAACAAAACCTTCGTTTTCAAAAAAATCTAGTACAGTCTGGGCGGGTGTAGCACGCGTTACAGACATCTTAAACGAAAATCTCGTATTAACTAAAATAAAAGAATATATCACGCCATTATCCCTTCTCCTAAACATTTGTTTACAAACAGACTCGCTCCATCGGTCGCCGAACTCCGAATGTTTATGTTTACGTTTTTCGCGTCCCAGCTTTACTTTGTTTACGTGTCGAAACGAGTGTTTATGTTTACGTTTGTTACTGGGTCAGCGTGTCGTCGATCGGCCGAGGAAAACAACGAGCACGTGGTGATAGCCGCGTCGGCGAGAAAAAAACGTAAACAATGCGAAGCTAAAAACGTAAACAACGCGAAGCTGGGACACGAAAAACATAAACATAAACACGCGGAGTTCGATGACCGCGACGGGTGCGGGGTAGGGCGGGGGTGGGAAGGAAGGAAAAATGTAAACATAAACAGACGAGAGGACGTAAACAACGCAAAGCTGGGACACGCGGTGAAAAAAACGTAAACATAAACACGCGGAGTTCGATGACCGCGGCGGGTGCGGGGTAGGGCGGGGGTGGGGAGGAAGGAAAAATGTAAACATAAACGGACGGGTGGGGGGCGTGGCGAGAGAGAAAAAATGTAAACAAACACGAAAAATGTAAACAAACCGAGCGGAGTTCGGTGACCGCGCGGCGGTTATGTAGGTGAAGACGGGGGTGGAGGGAGTGAAAAAAATGTAAACATAAACAAACGAGGGGGGCGTGGCTGTCCCAGAACCAACCTTTTATATTACTTTCATAATACTATGAAAACATAAATATATGATGGCTACATATGTTCTTGTTTCATAAAACATTTTAATTATTATTCACGCGTTAGATGATATAGTAAAAACCATGTTTTACGTACGACTCATACGTGAAATTCAGTTTTTGTTTACATCTAAATTACAATAATGAAGTGTTGTTATTATGACGTGTTGTTTATTTAACTGAAGTTAATTACGCCAACTACTTCAAACTGTAGAATTTTGAGAGTTATGTAATAATCAACGTTACATACAAATGCATTTTCTGTAGCGAAGCTAAGCCAGCAAACATTGAAGCAACAATACAACATAATTCTCCGCAGGTCTCACTCATTTCAACAGTTCATGTAATTAAGTTGCGCACAATTACGTTTACACAACTCGGACGTTGTAACGTCACAGAACGTTCCATAAAGGAAACCATTTACATAGCAATTATCATAAGAGGAAAGTGAGGTGAACAGTATCGAACCCAAGTAGTCCTAAAAAATTCTGTAATATTGTCTAATAATTATTACTACTAACAGGAAAAACGACCAAACTATGACTATGACACAAACCCCATATATATTATTAAAGTGAATAACAGTGAAAAAACCATAAAATACCATGAGAGAGACAAATAATGTCAGAATCAACTAAAATGAAGTCATTGTATTGGTATCCGCGTCACAATTATTATAATTAAACTATAAAGTTTTACCTTAATCCGTCTATGTGATCGCTTAACTTTTCTTCTTTTCTTCTAACGCGTTTCGGATTGTTAATCCATCATCAGAGGTTAAAATAATTCGTCGGTTAAGACTTCGTTATACATTAAAAGTTGCGTAAAAGACATTTAAAAATTACACTAAAAGAACATTTAAAAATATAGTCCACAAACACAGCGACGTAGCGGATGTGAGTGCGCACTCAATACCGGTCAGCGACGTACTGCCAAAGTACGTATGTACGTACGTACGTATCAGTACGTCGCTGACCGGTATTGAGTGCGTACTCACATCCGCTACGTCGCTGTGTTTGTGGACTATATTTTTAAATGTTCTTTTAGTGTAATTTTTAAATGTCTTTTACGCAACTTTTAAAGTTTAACGAAGTCTTAACCGACGAATTATTTTAACCTCTGATGATGGATTAACAATCCGAAACGCGTTAGAAGAAAAGAAGAAAAGTTAAGCGATCACATAGACGGCTTAAGGTAAAACTTTATAGTTTAATTATACTAAAATGAAGTCATTAATTATTAAGTCTGAATAGAGTATAAAGAACTATTTATTGTGAATGAATGGACATGATCCATTATTATATTATATAATATAAATAAAATAAATGTATTAAATGACTTAAATACATTATTAGAAAGAAGCTAAGTTAAAATAAAAATTATATATTTGTTATGACAAAAAATATTAATGTGTTGGATTTGAGACCAAACACTCAGATTTCATGAAAAAATTAATTATTATCAGATTGAAATAAAAACTATATTTAATTGTCAAGCAGACAAAAGTGAACAATTTATTTTAAATAAAGAAAGCTGTCAAATGAATAAAAGTCAGTCAAAATAGCCAAAAACTGTATTAACTAAAAACATGTGGTAGGCATATAATATTGTATGATTTATGGATTTAATGTTGCCAAAATGCAACCAAATTGCATTAGAAAGTTGAAATATAATATAAAGCGACTATACTAATATATTTGACTAACTTTAACATTGTAATAGTCAAGTTAGCAAACTATTTACCTATACCATGTATGGCTGGATCCAACCAACCAGTACAAAAAATAGTCATATCTGGCTAAATATTTACAAAATGTTGACAAAAAAAAATAGAATGGTACAATACTTCAGTATACCATAAAAACGAACAACCTCAGTTGAAAATAAGATCAATTATGAAAGAATTTAACTTATAAGAGTGAGATTTGTCACACTATAAAAAAGGGCATCTCAAGACCAATCAATATGATGCTATGTCATCCTGTAATAAAAATAATATGTGTAAAGAGTAACCAGGTATCACAAAAGACAGACAATATAATAAACTCTGAGTGTACACTAGTGAAATACTACATATGTTAAAGAAAGAGACTAATTATTGTGTTATAACATTGACAAAAACCTAGGCCATGGACAGGGGCCAGGTAAAATTGTAATTATCTATGTATTATATATGTTAAAATTTATTTGTTTTGTTATAGGAAGGTAGTAATGTTATATGTTCAGATTGTGGAAGAGACATAATAGTTTCACAACAATTTTTGTTCTAAGAAAATTGAATTTTATTGACAACAACCCAAGGTGAGAGTTGCATATTGTGTTACTTATTAGACTTAATTTATTTAAAAACCAATCATAATTAGTATCACTAGATTCAGTTGAAAACAGAGAATCTAAATGTAATAATGTCATACAAATTGTGAGTACTAATGTAAAACTGTTTGATAAATACCAGAGTAATTTTTGAAATATCCTTAGTGTGAAGAATAAGAAATTTGTTCTAAAAGCTTCGACGGAAGTTAAATTTGTTCCATAATGTACCATTTCGTTAATTCTCGAACAATCTAGAAAGAATTTTTACGCAAATATACCGGAAGTCGATGTAAACAATCAGCCTGAATTAGTATAAAAGAGAGACCAAATTCGACCCAAAAAACACTTGAAACTTGAACTCTAGAACAGATGCATCACCCACGACACTGATCAACGCAGCTAAGGCGAAACCGAGAGGCGAGAAATCGACAAGACACGAAGAAAGGCTTTTCCCGTACATTGACAGACTGACTTAACCTCTACAAGAATCTACGCCAATGTGTTGCTGAAATAGAACAGCAACACGGCAAATTTTAATAGAAATCACGCAGCCAGAACGTCAACGGCCCAGGAGGGACCAAAACTTTAAATAGAGAACCAATTCTGCTGTGTTCGCATAGACAGACTAACTTGACAATAACCCCCTTAACGTAAACAAACAAACACAAAGCCTTTCTCGATACTGTAAGGGAATCAGCGCTATGGCGGCCAATTTTTGAATCAACGCGGAGCAGCTGATTTGTAGTGGCGGGGTTTGAACGAGAATTTACTGCCAAACGTTTTCACAAAAAGTGCGGAAATTGTAAATGATCGCAATTTTGACTTAAAATAGATTCAGTTCACATAAGAAGAGGCGAGATTGAAAAACTACCCGAGAGGAGTGTCCTGTGCGAGATTAATTAGCCATTGGAACGTGAGTTACCAAAATTAAAATCATATTTTTTACCTGGTTACATTTTGTCACACAGTTGTACTGCACATGCCACACACACCTTCAAATCACTTAATTTTTATTGTAAGGCATCTTATTGATATGTGTTGGTAGTTCAAAGGAGTCACGTCCTGAGAGTAAAGATTTTTTCACGTATTAAACTCATGCTTTTCAACTGAGTAAAAAATTGAAAATACTAGCCGATACTTGATTGGATAAATAAAATTGTCAATAATAATAATAATAACTTGTGATTTTTTTTCTTTAGTAACTCTGCAATTGTATAATTTTTTATGAATGTTAGTCCTTCAGACGATTTGTTTGTTTTTGAAGAATCATTAAACTTACCTGATTTTTTCAAGCTAAACTGACTTGTTTATACTTTTTCATAGAAGTAAGAATTAAAAATTTTAATTTCTTTAATAATCACATTTTATTCTTGGAACAAACGATTCCAAGTGGCGCCCACAAAAACATAGTATTAAGTTGTGTTACAGGACTACATCACCGCAGAGGATCCAGTCAACAGTAAGTAACAAAAAGTGCGCGGAGGTAACGCCCGACAGCATACAACACGTACAACACTTTTACACTACACTCATTTATATTTATTTTGTTATAAATTGGCAGCCCAACTAGTGAGGCTTGAAAAGACGGAACAAGCCCGGCAACTACCAACAGATCAAAATGCCGCAACCTAAGGGAAAAAAGGTGAAGAAGACTGTGGAACCCGAGTTAAGTGTGGAAGACGGAGAGGCAGTACAAATGGAGGAAACGGAATTAGAACCGCCCACACTAGAAATGGAAAGGCCGATACAAACGACAGACGAATTAGAGGAGAAAACGGGAGAAGAACCCATACAATTGGTAGAACAAGTAGAGAAACCCGAACCAGAAAAAATAACAGGGAGTGTTGACGCGAATATATTAATGATGATGCTCTAAAAAATGGAAGAAACAAACAAAAATACTAATGAAAAAATGTTCCAAAAAATGGAAGAAATGAACAAAAATACAGAATCCCTGAAAGAAGATATGAATAAAAATAGACGGGAAGATAAGGAAGATAAGGAGAAATTAGACAAAAACATTGAATCTTTAAGGGAGGATATAACCGAGAAAATAAATGACAATGGGAAAAAACTGGAGATATTTCAGGAGGAGAACAAAAAAAGCATAGAGTCCCTGAAAAAGGAAATTAGCATAAAGTACGAAACAGCAAACAAAACGATCAATGATAATAAAATCGATAGTGACAGGAAGGTCGAAAACATGGAGAAACAGTTGGAAAGGTTACAGGAGGGAAACAATACACGTTTCGAAAATATAGAGGAACAAACAGTAGAGACCAAACAAGATGTTAGAAATCTCGAAAACCAGGTAAGGCAGAACCAAGACGCCATCATGCAGAAGGTGGGAGAAGTCCAAAAAGACGGTAGCGAGAGGATGCAGAGAACATATGACATCGCTAACAGGCTGGACGAACAAATAAAAAGTAACAAAAATAGCATACTGGAAATAAACCAGAGAGAGAAAAACCTGCAAGAAAGATTAGAGGCGCTGAGAGACACACCCATACTAAATGCTCATACGTGTCATGGTGAAAACAGGGAAGTAATCAACTTCCAAAACTATCGACGAAACCCAATGGAATTTTTAGAAAGAATTGAGGAGTTTATTGGGAGAAATGGAGAAACAAGGTGGGACAGGATAAGAGAGATGCTTGACGAGACGTTTAAGAACACTAGGGATAACTGGTGGATAGCGGTACGACCCGAAATCACGAATTTAGCCGAGTTTAAACGCCAGTTCAAGGAGAAGTATTGGTCGGAGACTGCACAAAACAGGGTAAGAATGGACATATTCTATGGCAAATACGACGCGTCCAATGGACAGTCCCCGACGTCTTATTTCCTAGGAAAGGTATGTTTAGCACGGAAGTTGATACCGCCAATCCCGGAGGAATGTTTGGTAAGGCAGTTAGCTGGACATTACAGTTATGGTATCAAAGATGCCCAATTGTACCAACAGCTCAGTAAAATAGCCGATCTAGCCAAATTATTGGAAAATTGTGAATCCACTGGAAGGTTCCAGGATTACCAACCCCCCAATCGTAAGGTAGAATACAATAACAACAATAACGGACCAAACCGGAATGGAGGTGGAAACGGTAATAACCTGAACACAAACAGTCAGAATAATAATACCCCACCAAATGGCCGAAGTGATAACACTCAGGGTCCAAATAACCGCAACTATCCGGGACCAAACAGAGGTAATTACACCGGGAATAATTACGGTAGAAACTACCATCAGGGAAACAGTTATCGCGGGAATAACTATACGGGAAATAATTATGGTCAACGTAATGGTTATCGTAACGGGGGAAACCAAGGAGGAGGCGACAGGAGAAACCAAAATGAATATAGGCCCCAGGTAAACTACACAATGGCCAATAACCGACGGCCATATCCACCCAATGTACCCACTTACATGTTTTACCCACAACAGGCGCCAGGTAGCCAGGGTAACACGACGAATAGCCAACCTATTAATGGTAATCCCGAGGTCAGGCAGGAAACACAGACGGGTCAGCAACCCAATGTTCCGGGAGACCGGGCCAACGAAACCGTGGCTCATTTAAACTAAACGCGGCAGTGGAAAAGGAAAACCGCCCTTCACTGAACCAATATTATGGGGTGACTAGTTACAAACATAGACAGGACAAAGACGGGACTATAATATTAAGAATAAATAATTATCTTAAGGATATTAGAGAGGAGTTATTAGAAGAGGGTGACAATATCGTTAAAAATAGTAACCAAGGGAATAATAGTATCGTGCAGATCAAAGCAAATATCTATGTCATAGAAGCAATATTACTCATTGACACGGGGTCAAATGTATCACTTATCGATAGTGTTGAATTAGAGAGGATCAAACAAAATAGTAATTTACCAATACCCACTCTGCCTATAAATAACATCATTCTAGTCGGAGCAACGGGGAGGCCAAATGAATCAATAAAGAAACAGGTGTCATTAGAGATGACTAGTAATGGGGTAACGATACCAATAGGGTTATTAGTGGCGAATAATTTACCCATGAGTATCCTAATAGGCTGCGATATACTTAGGCCATACAATGCAGTAACAGATTTGGAAGGTAAGGTGATACCTTACTAACTTTAAAAACTAACAAGGGAATTTGGACCAATAATTTAATC
The DNA here is from genome assembly GCA_034769895.1 of Magicicada septendecula. Taxonomy (NCBI): domain Eukaryota; kingdom Metazoa; phylum Arthropoda; class Insecta; order Hemiptera; family Cicadidae; genus Magicicada; species Magicicada septendecula. The sequence continues at coordinate 397,895,410 of CM068369.1, read as the reverse complement.
GATGTCCAAGGAAATGGTACAGACAACACACCTTATCAAGCGATAGTGAACCATTATTATTGTGCCGATCGTCCAATAAACATGCCTTTATATCAGGAGGAAAACCCAGAGTTGTGGTTAGAAAAATTAGAAGAAATACGGGATTTACAAAAGACGAAAGCAAAGGGCCTGATCAGCGAAACACAGGCGGAACAATTAATCAAGGTATACAACAATTATAAACACATATTCTCGAACGCTCCAGGTAAAGCCATAGATTATCAATGCACCATAAAATTCAAAACTCCGGTGGAATTTAACAGGAAATCGTACCCGATCGCCTACTCGCTAAAGAACGAAGTCAGGGAAGAATTAAACAGGATGATAGAGGACGACATAATCGAGTATAGTCATTCGACCTTTACCAGCCCAATCATAGCTGTGCCAAAAAAGAACGGAAAGGTACGTATATGTCTCGATGCTAGGGAGATCAACAAGATGATTGTTAACGACCGCACATCAGCTGGGGAGATAGAGGAGATATTGAAAAAGTTTCACGGAACCAAGTATATAAGCTCATGGGATACGGTATGCGGTTACTGGCAGGTAGAACTCCACCCTGATAGTAGGAAATATATGGCATTCATATTCGAGGGCAGAAACTATCAGTTTAAGCGGTTACCTTTTGGCTTAATAAATTCTGTGGCGGTGTTTGTAAAGATAATGGACAGAATATTGGGGCAGGAAGTACTGAAGTTTACGACAGTATACGTCGACCACCTACTGGTGACTTCAGCGAATTGGGACGACCATTGTAATAGGGTTGAACAGGTGTTAGAGAAATTATCAGAGAATAATATCACCCTCAAATTAGACAAGTCCCAATTCATTGCAAATGAGGTGAAATTTTTAGGCTTTAATCTAACGGAACAAGGGATTACTCCATCCAAAGAGAAGGTAGAGGCCATACAGAAGTTCCCCACCCCAAAGAACAGGAAACAGCTGCAGTCATTTTTAGGAATCTGTAACTATTACAGAAAGTTTCGGTCCAATTACTCAGAACTAACTGCCAGGTTCCAAAAGCAGTTATCAGCTAAAGACAAATGGACTTGGGGACCAGAGCAAGATGGAGTGCTCAATATCATAAAGGAAAAGTTTTTAGAAACAGTAATGTTGCATCATCCCGACTTTACAAAACCATTTTTTCTAAACTGCGATGCCAGTAACGTGAGTTTAGGTGCAGCCCTATATCAGGAAGATCAGGACGGTAACCATTTAGTAATTAGCTTTGCTAGCCGCGTGCTGAACAGTTGCGAACGAAACTACAATACTACCGAAAAAGAATTGTTGAGTGTAGTTTTCGCATGCGGTAAATTTAGGACATATATATTAGGGTACCCCATAACAGTTAGAAGCGGCCACAAATCTATATCATTTTTAAAGCATTGTAAGCTGAATCACGGAAGGCTGACGAGATGGGTTTTGGCCTTGCAAGAATATAATATCACATGGGAATATATACCCGGCAAACAGAACGTAGCAGCCGACGTCCTATCTCGCGTCAATATACCAGACCAAACCTTCTACGGCGAAAAGGAACAATTAGCAAAAGTTTACCACATTATTAAGAGCAGGGAAGATTTAAAAAATATTTTAAACAATATAAAGTCACAACAGGAGGCCGATCCAAAATTAGGAGATATTAGAAAAAGAGTACAGGAAGGCGATGAGGTCATAAATAGATATTACTGTATACACAACGACACTTTGTTTATAAGGAATACCCCGCAGCAAGAGAATTGGAAATTAGTAATTCCACCAGCGATAGAGAGACCGCTAATAATCGACTATCACGATAGGTATGGACATATGGGTGCCCTCAAAGTAAGGAAGGCATTGGAAGAGCAAACATACATCAAAGGGATGAATAAGAAGGTGGAACTGGCGATACGGTCGTGCGATATTTGTCAAAAAGTAAAGTGTGATAACGAGAGAAAAGAAGGGGTCATGATACCCATAACATCCACCGAAAAATTGGAAAAGGTATTTCTCGATATCTGCGGACCATTTCCACGCAGCGGTGGGAGACACCGATATAAATTTATCATAATCATCTTCGACCATTTTAGCAAATATACCAAGCTGTACCCAATAACTAGGGCAACGACCAGGAAGATAATAGACATCATTATAGAGCGATATATAATGGAGGTAGGCTGACCGTATTCTATAATTACGGACCACGGTACCCAGTTTAGGGGAAAACTTTGGAAGGAAAACCTGGGAGAACACGGAATAAAAACTTACAAGACGTCCGTATATCACCCGAATAGTAACCCAGCCGAGAGAGTGTTAAGGGAGGTAGGACGGTTACTGAGAACCTACTGCCATAACGAGCAGAAAAGATGGCATGAATACGTAGCATCAACCGAGGATTTTCTCAATTTTTCATATCACAATACCATCGAGGTGTCGCCATACACAGTTATGTTCGAAAGACCCCCACCACGAGAGATAAAAGAAATTATTAATTTTCCCGACGAACCCGCATACCAATTTGAAAGGGCAAAATTTTATAACAAGGTGTTAGAAAAAACGGAACAGCAGCGGAAAAAATATGTCAAATCACAGCCCAAGGCAATTAAATATGAGGTAGGAGAAAAGGTGTTAGTTAAAAATAGAGAATTGCCCAGTGCTATACAAGGCATAACGAAGAAATTGCTACTCTTATATACAGGGACTTTCACGGTCACCAGAGACAATAAAACAATACCTACGAGGTAACTGACACGGTCAGTAACAAAGTAAAAGGTACGTATAACCAAACATCATTGAAAAAGTACCATGATTAAAAATCACAAGTCAAATACTCAATCAGTGAGCAAGTACCATGATCAAAAACCAAAGTCAAATACAGCATCATTGAGAAGGTACCTTGACTAAACATGTTAACGTAAATTTTTTAACTTACCCACAATTAGAAAGGAGGTAGAGATTATTAAATAAATATAAATATTATTGTATAAAGATTATTATTAATAAATACTACGAGATGGACACATTCCACTATAGGCAAGATTTATTTCCAATAGCCATGTCAACGTATATTTACCAGCTTACCCGTACTTATAGAAGGAGAGAGATTATTATTAATAAATATTACGAGAGGGACACTTAGTAAAGGAGAAAAGAAGGAGAAATACTGTCATATAATTGATACTAAATGGAAATGATAAATGAAAAAAAAGGAAAACAGTGTGTTACATAAGGAGGTAATGATGAATATGAATATAGCTATTAACATTGAATGATTTTAAACGATAATTTTACCTGCGGAGAACGATATATTAATATAATTGTGAATTAATCAGAAGAGTTTAAGAAAGGGAATTTATGTGTAGGAGCCTATGATCTTTGAATATTGTATTTTTTTTTATTATTATTATTATTATTATTTGTTGCAAAGGTACAATTATTATATTCTGGACAGGGATGTGTTGCCTCTGATTTCAGTAGTTATAGATAGGGAAGGACAGAGAATGTATACCATAGCGAGCCACTCTGACTCCCAAACCTCTATGAAAGTTAGGGAATTGATAGGAAATTATATCAAAGAATAATTAAATAACATCAAGGTAAAAAGGAAAGGAATAGGTGATACGACAAAGAACGAAATAGGAATATTGAGTTGGATTAATATATTAAAGGAGTAGTACAGGAATTTAATTATAAGATAAAGAATGAAATATAAAGAAGCTAATAAAAGGTTAATAAGAGATGATAATTTCATCAAAAGCAAAGATAGGTTTTTCAAAAATTATCAACTTTAACGGAGAGGCTTAAGTAACGTCACAGAACGTTCCATAAAGGAAACCATTTACATAGCAATTATCATAAGAGGAAAGTGAGGTGAACAGTATCGAACCCAAGTAGTCCTAAAAAATTCTGTAGTATTGTCTAATAATTATTACTACTAACAGGAAAAACGACCACACTATGACTATGACACAAACCCCATATATATTATTAAAGTGAATAACAGTGAAAAAACCATAAGATACCATGAGAGAGACAAATAATGTCAGAATCAACCAAAATGAAGTCATTAATTATTAAATCTGAATAGAGTATAAAGAACTATTTATTGTGAATGAATGGACATGATCCATTATTATATTATGTAATATAAATAAAATAAATGTATTAAATGACTTAAATACATTATTAGAAAGAAGCTAAATTAAAATAAAAATTATATATTTGTTATGACAAAAAATATTAATGTGTTGGATTTGAGACCAAACACTCAGATTTCATGAAAAAATTAATTATTATCAGATTGAAATAAAAACTTTATGTAATTGTCAAGCAGACAAAAGTGAACAATTTATTTTAAATAAAGAAAGCTGTCAAATGAATAAAAGTCAGTCAAAATAGCCAAAAACAGTATTAACTAAAAACATGTGGTAGGCATATAATATTGTATGATTTATGGATTTAATGTTGCCAAAATGCAACCAAATTGCATTAGAAAGTTGAAATATAACATAAAGCGACTATACTAATATATTTGACTAACTTTAACATTGTAATAGTCAAGTTAGCAAAATATTTACCTATACCATGTATGGCTGGATCCAACCAACCAGTACAAAAAATAGTCATATCTGGCTAAATATTTACAAAATGTTGACAAAAATAAAATAGAATGGTACAATACTTCAGTATACCATAAAAACGAACAACCTCAGTTGAAAATAAGATCAATTATGAAAGAATTTAACTTATAAGAGTGAGATTTGTCACACTATAAAAAAGGGCATCTCAAGACCAATCAATATGATGCTATGTCATCCTGTAATAAAAATAATATGTGTAAAGAGTAACCAGGTATCACAAAAGACAGACAATATAATAAACTCTGAGTGTACACTAGTGAAATACTACATATGTTAAAGAAAGAGACTAATTATTGTGTTATAACATTGACAAAAACCTAGGCCATGGACAGGGGCCAGGTAAAATTGTAATTATCTATGTATTATATATGTTAAAATTTGTTTGTTTTGTTATAGGAAGATAGTAATGTTATATGTTCAGATTGTGGAAGAGACATAATAGTTTCACAACAATTTTTGTTCTAAAAAATTGAATTTTAATGACAACAACCCAAGGTGAGAGTTGTATATTGTGTTACTTATTAGACTTAATTTATTTAAAAACCAATCATAATTAGTATCACTAGATTCAGTTGAAAACAGAGAATCTAAATGTAATAATGCCATACAAATTGTGAGTACTAATGTAAAACTGTTTGATAAATACCAGAGTAATTTTTGAAATATCCTTAGTGTGAAGAATAAGAAATTTGTTCTAAAAGCTTCGACGGAAGTTAAATTTGATCCATAATGTTCCATTTCGTTAATTCTCGAACAATCTAGAAAGAATTTTTACGCAAATATACCGGAAGTCGATGTAAACAATCAGCCTGAATTAGTATAAAAGAGAGACCAAATTCGACCCAAAAAACACTTGAAACTTGAACTCCAGAACAGATGCATCACCCACGACACTGATCAACGCAGCTAAGGCGAAACCGAGAGGCGAGAAATCGACAAGACACGAAGAAAGGCTTTTCCCGTACATTGACAGACTGACTTAACCTCTACAAGAATCTACGCCAATGTGTTGCTGAAATAGAACAGCAACACGGCAAATTTTAATAGAAATCACGCAGCCAGAACGTCAACGGCCCAGGAGGGACCAAAACTTTAAATAGAGAACCAATTCTGCTGTGTTCGCATAGACAGACTAACTTGACAATAACCCCCTTAACGTAAACAAACAAACACAAAGCCTTTCTCGATACTGTAAGGGAATCAGCGCTATGGCGGCCAATTTTTGAATCAACGCGGAGCAGCTGATTTGTAGTGGCGGGGTTTGAACGAGAATTTACTGCCAAACGTTTTCACAAAAAGTGCGGAAATTGTAAATGATCGCAATTTTGACTTAAAATAGATTCAGTGCACATAAGAAGAGGCGAGATTGAAAAACTACCCGAGAGGAGTGTCCTGTGCGAGATTAATTAGCCATTGGAACGTGAGTTACCAAAATTAAAATCATATTTTTTACCTGGTTACATTTTGTCACACAGTTGTACTGCACATCCCACACACACCTTCAAATCACTTAATTTTTATTGTAAAGCATCTTACTGATATGTCTTGGTAGTTCAAAGGAGTCACGTCCTGAGAGTAAAGATTTTTTCACGTATTAAACTCATGCTTTTCAACTGAGTAAAAAATTGAAAATACTAGCCGATACTTGATTGGATAAATAAAATTGTCAATAACAATAATAATAACTTGTGAATTTTTTTCTTTAGTAACTCTGCAATTGTATAATTTTTTATGAATGTTAGTCCTTCAGACGATTTGTTTGTTTTTGAAGAATCATTAAACTTACCTGATTTTTTCAAGCTAAACTGACTTGTTTATACTTTTTGATAGAAGTAAGATTTAAAAATTTTAATTTCTTTAATAATCACATTTTATTCTTGAAACAAACGATTCCAAGTGGCGCCCACAAAAACATAGTATTAAGTTGTGTTACAGGACTACATCACCGCAGAGGATCCAGTCAACAGTAAGTAACAAAAAGTGCGCGGAGGTAACGCCCGACAGCATACAACACGTACAACACTTTTACACTACACTCATTTATATCTATTTTGTTATAACGTACAGAATTGATGATAGCTGCTTTAATTTTCTGCTTTATGGAATAACGTGATTTGATTTAGCACGAAAATCTTTTTGTACACAACAAGCTGGATCACACGAGAACTGTACAGTCTCTGCATTCACTAGTAGAGAGAAATTTAAAGGATCAAGCAACAAACTAAGGCCTAACTGTATAGCAATAATTCTGTAATACGTATGTGAAACATAAGAAACGACGTATTTTAGTAACATTGAAAATAACCAGAATCCAACTAATCTCAGCGATTGCTTGTCTTATAAATGTATTTGTATTTGTAAGGAATTTAAAAAAAATGTAGTGAATCTAAAGTTTTTTGCCCTCACGTCCAAACAACATGCCAGCAAATGTCCAAGTATTACATTACAAAAAATGTATTATTTATGTGATTTTTCTTTTACTATGCAGTTTCAACTGTAAACGTTCTACGACGTGTTTTTGAAAAGCTTTTCTACCTTTGCCTAAAGACAATTAGACAATTTATAAAGATAGTGTTTCAAGATGTTCCTGTTATTCTTCATAGGCATATTTAGGTCATTAATATAATGAAAAAGTTTACACAATGGCAGATCTCAAAATGATTTATTTTCTAATTGCGATCATTCTATTTTCCATTAGTCATAGCCTGAAAGGTAAAAGAACATGAAACTGCATTTAATTCAGTAAAATTAATAACACACTAATACTGGTTTAAGCATAATTTTGCACTGAAAATTTTAAAAGTTAAATTCTACACTGGAAAATTATATGGCGTTTATAACAGTTGGTAGAAGAATGACGATACAATAATTTTTTTAAATTTTTATGAAAACAACTATGTCAGTACTTATCAGTAAGTCAGTTTTATAAATCTGGCCTATAAGGAACAAGGTTACGAAGCTCGTCTTCAGTGCACCTTCGCATAAAAAGTCCTAGGAACTGTAAATAACATTCAGAAAATTATAATGAAAAATAATAAACAAAAGAACGTAATAAATTATGCAAACAATTATTTGCTGTACGACTATTTTAATGCTTAATTTTGTGAAACTACACTAAAATTATATTACAGAGTGTACGTTTTTTATGTTACTTACATGCCACTAAATTGTCGGCATTGTAACTTCATCGTAAGTTACCTAGCTACAAACACGTATGTGCTTCAACGCATTTGTAGCAAAACCCCCTACTTTTTGGAAATGACGAAAATAATTAAATACAATACTTTAGTGTTTCATATATATATATTAAATCTCTTCAAGTCACTACAATGTTTTCACGGATCTCCTTTCCTTCTAATTTCCTTTTCATCTATCTCTTCTTTACTTTTGCTACTTTGGTAATTTCCAAATGTGTTGCTTGGCTTTATAAGGTGAAGTCCATCAAACATCAGAAAAGCAACTATTGTGTTTTCATCTAAGCCTATCTCTAGTCCTTAAAAAACTTATTTTGATGATTTCTCATTTATTAAATATTAATAACTGTTCCATTAACACATCTACGTTCAATGCACTATAACCTAAAAAATGATTTTTGGTAGCTGCTACCAGATAACGTTATTAAAAGGTTTGGTAGGGTTTGACTTTAGCCATGTTTACATTTTGGTAGTAATTCAATATGTGATAAATTGTTAAGTCTAATTTTACAAGTATTTCTTTATTTAGTTATTAGAACTGGGGAGTTTTGAGGGAATAGAACTCCCCAGGTACTTCCGTCTTTTGTTACTTAGCCGTGAGTTCAACTGAGTATTTTTAAAAACTGGAAATTTATTTAAAAAGAAATAAAACACTCTACGATATTTCATAACAGACTTTGTTACAAATATACAATTTTCCAAAAATTGGGCATTTGTTCGAATATTTATTTGTTGAAACAACCACTATATCTCTTTTCCTATTTCTGAATAAGGAATACGTTACACTAAAAATAATAATAGAAAATAATAGCCTACGGAAAATTGGAGGCCAGAGGACTTTGATAATTAATTGATTACGTAATTTTTAATCAAAAGATGGCTTTAAAAGTCAGGGATATGCATATCGTTAGAGGTCAAGAATTATATGGTAATCTGTAAAATTAAGACTTGGACAAAATAAAAGAAAGTTAGAAATATTTATGGGGCACACAGAAAGAAAGCATTTAAAGTATATCTGCCCCATAAAGGTTGTCGCCCTGATCTGAAACATAAGAGGTTAACAGACTATACACAATTGGCCCTACGATTAACAGTGTGGAAGAAGAATGTGGAAGTAATTTACGGAACATTTTAGAAAAAGTGGGTAATGAATTCTTTGGAAAGAAACAAATGAATACACGCAAAAATGTTTTAAAAAATAAGGATACAAGAGACGACCTAAACAATACGAGGAAAGCAGTCGGTTTGTCACAAATAGGTTCATACAAGAATTAATGATGTAGGTACTTATAACTAAGTGGACCAATGAAACCAACGGTATGACCGGTAAGGAACAATGGTATGACCCTAACGTTCCCCAGGATTTGGAGAAGACGTAAGAGGGGACACAGTTGTAGATTCAATAATATTTGAGGAACTAGAGGGAGAACTTTCATTTATGAAGAACACATCAGTCTTCAATCTTTACAATTTACTTATAAGACGTCAGTGATGGGTTAATGATTGTCACTGATTTTTTATAAAAGGCAACCTTTGCGCTACACAACAAATGAAGACGGATACCCAGTTTGTTGTGTTGCCGAAATGTCGCTTTTTGAAAAAAAGAAAAGCACTGATTGAAGAAGTCCGTCTCATTAGTAGAGCTGACGTATTCTCTTTGATTGAGGAAAGAATGGAATTTAATTTGGAGACGAGCCTTGCCATCATTGACTAAGAGAACGTAATTTATAGAATTAACAGGTCTATTCTGTGTGACATTATGTGTACGGGGTGTTATCCTAAACACGTTATAATAAATATATTATACTACAAGGCTGTATTTTCTATAGGAGACGATTTGGCAGAAGACATTTTATCAGGAAGTGCGCCATAACTGTACCATGTTTCCAACTCTGTTTAATGAGTAAATTGATGACATAGTTAGAGTTGAAATTACGAATGGTGTAGCACAACGAAGTTTTTGCCTTATTCTACAAATTAAGATCATATAGGAAAAGAAGGGAAGAAGTCATCTGGAAGGAGTAATATCAACTTAATAAAAGTAACAGAAAGAAGTAATTACAATCATAAATAAAAGGACTTAACAGAACTAGAAAAAATATCGAATCAAAGAAATTACATATAGTCAATTTATAGAAAAATGTGTTAAAAAACAAATAGTAGGAGTATCATCTCAGTAAAATAATTAGTAGACCCAGTAAGATACGGAGCAGTAAGGAGGAACAGCCCAGGACAAATAAATTAAATTGACAATTCTCAAGATACGGAGCAGTAAGGAGTAACAGCCCAGGACAAATAAATTAAAATGACAATTATCAAGATACCGAGCAGTAAGGAGTAACAGTCCAGGACAAATAAATTAAAAGGAAATAATATCAAGACACCCAAAAACCTATTTTTAAGACAGAAAACTCAATAGCAGTAAACCACATAATTGAAAAGAACTTAAACTATATTAGCTATACAAATTTAGAACCGAAAATAACAAAATAAGAGAATCCAATACAAATAATCAGAAATAATGTAAACTTAATTATGAATAAAATAAGTGTGCAATTGAGGGGAACACCCCAAACCAGTTTTAAAAAAGGACAAAAAAACAATCATTAGTATAAGGTGTTAATGTGTTTATTTATATAATTATTATGTGTTATTATTTTATGTGTATACAATACAGACTATGTTGATAGTAGGAAATACTAGATGTTAGTATGTAAGTGTTTATTGTATTTGAATCACGTTAATGTTGTAATTTTGTGAAGTAACGAAAGGCAAATTAATAATTCAAACGACCCATAAATAATGAATCAGAAAATATAAAATTAATTATGTAAATTGATAATAACATTATTAGGAAAATTGGAAATTGATGACCAAGACAAATTCAACTTTGACCATATAAATCAAATCAGTAAATGTAAATTAATAGAACCTAGACCAAATTGATATAAATTATCCCATTCAGAATACAAATACATTATCATAATTATAACAACAACCTACAGTAGTGATTAAATGAACCAGAATGTAAAATTGACTTAAATGGTGATTGTACCAGGTAATGCCATAATCAGTAAAGCAAACAATAGTGAAATACAAATAAATTGTTAAATGTTTAGAATAATAGCCAGGTAGAAAAAGGAAATTACAAGTATTTAATTAGTAATCGGATTTGAGGAAAATTGTAACATAAAACGTATTGTAAACCATTTAATAGGTAGGTTTAATAGGTAATGTGAATCAAAATAAGGCCTAGAGGTAAATTTCAAAGAATGTAATTCAGAAGCTTAACTCAAACCAAAATAGGTCAGATTTAGTACTAACTTGTATAAAATAAATCCAGGAATATTGTTCTATAATTAGAATTACACAAAAGTACTAAAAAAATAATTTATAGCCAATTAAATATAAAAAATGTCATTTTTTTTTTATAAGATTGAATTATTAATTAGGAAACAGTTGATAGGGAACAATGAGAAATGAGACCAAAATCTTACATAATTTTCTATATGAAGAAACAAATATAGTTTAGTTGATTGTTAAAACCCAAGCAGGACAGACGTGTCAGAATACATTTCAGAGAAATATGAACGGAATTTTTAACTAAACAACCAAGATATATTATGAAATTATAAAAGGATAAAAGGATATAAACTAAGTTAATGAATACTACAATAGAGATTATTGAAACCATAAAACTAAATTAAACACTACTAAATCGAGCTGTCACTACGTATGGGCACGACAGAAGAATACATTTATCCTGATACAACCAGCATCTGTTTGAAAGGGACCATTTAGCACAACACACCTATTACCGAACAAAAACCAAGTGGAGGAATAAAACTAAACACTACAACATGTGGATATTCAAATAGCGGCATCACAGAAGAGGAATTAACCAACTGAGACGTTTATTTGGAGGAAAATCTCGTAGCTGAATTTACATCTCAAAACAACTCATGAAGGCAGCCATCTTGTAATTTCCAGTCGCACGAGCCTAGCGGAAGGCGACGTGGTGACGTCTGAGCTGGTTCGAATCTCAATCTTTATATACACTATACTTTATTATTTTGTTTGTTAACGAATAAGTTTTATACTTGTAAGTATTGAATTCTCTTCCCTTTCCTGACGATTTATAATGTTAAAAGAACCCTTATAATATAATAATTTAGTTTGAATACTTTGTATATGTAATAATCGATCTGGAACCTAGTCTCGAATCAGACTGGAGTTAGTCGCCGCAATTCAAATAATTACTTTGGACATAATAAACATAATTATTGTTTTAAACATTGTTTTATTGATTATTTGAGTCATAATTTAAATTACATTAATTATTAAATACTAAACGTGAACTTCTGAGGGAATGGAACGAGCAGAAGAAAAAGTACAGATACTGAATCGGCCGCTACATGCAATCGATTTGACCACGACAATCTATTTAACGTGAAGAAACAAATAATTCTTCATCAGAGCATACACAGTTATTAATCAGTATTTTTGTTAATTGAACATTGACAATAAAACAATAAAAACAATTAAAGTAAATTATATATATAAAAAAATAAAATAAAATAAATAAATAAATAAAAATTTCATTAACCAATTAGTATAATTATTTGTAAATCCGTTTATTTACAATGGATCCAGGAATAAAAGTAAATAATATAACTATGTGACTACAGTGCTATTTGTGGATAATCAAGTAATTGTCCCAAGAAACGAATGGAAGCTCCATCATAAGGTATAATGATGTTCAGTTACTGCAAGTCCGTTCAAGTTACCACATGAAAATTTCTGTGCACAAGACAAAAACTATGGCATTTATGGGCAAATACACCATGCCAACTAAGACTGTATTGGGTAATAATAGTATAGAACAGGTGTTGACTTCCATATTTTATAGTTGTAGCGTCACTTATGATGTGGATTATGATGCGGATCACAAGCTAGCTAAGTTTCATCAATATGTGGTAGACAATTAATTGTGTGTTATTAAGAAAAACAAGGAAACAGTCTTCACTAAACTTTTATAAGGTAATGACTGTGCCTGCATTACTTTACTGGTCTGAAATTTGAGTTCCGACGAAAAAAGTGAGTAGGATACAGGCATCACAGATGAGATTCTTGCCATCTCTTAAAAGCTGCATACGAAGGGATAGATTCTACAATGAAAACATTCGTAAAGAGGTGAATATTTTTAATATCCAATATTGTATTGCAGAGAACAAAAAACGATAGATTGATCATCTGAATAGGTTGACAGGTGGCAGATTGCCTAGCGAAGTCTGGCAATACAAGCCTGTTGGACAAGGAAGTATAAGAAGACCTAGGAAGCGTTGGTGAAGTGGATATATTACTTTGGGACTGGAACAGTTGATTTGCCTAGTTCCTGATAGTAGTAGTACTAAGGAAAAGAAGAAGAAGAAGAAGAAGAAGAAGAAGAAGAAGAAGAAGAAGAAGGAGGAGGAGAAGAAGAAGAAGGAGAAGGAGAAGGAGAAGGAGAAGGAGAAGGAGAAGGAGCAGGAGAAGGAGAAGGAGAAGGAGGAGGAGGAGGAGGAGGAGGAGGAGGAGGAGGAGGAGGAGGAGGAGGAGGAGGAGGAGGAGGAGGAGGAGGAGGAGGAGGAGGAGGAGGAGGAGGAAGAAGAAGAAGAAGAAGAAGAAGAAGAAGAAGAAGAAGAAGAAGAAGAAGAAGAAGAAGAAGAAGAAGAAGAAGAAGAAGAAGAAGAAGAAGAAGAAGAAGAAGAAGAAGAAGAACTTTTATATTACTGTGTACTGATAAAATTTTAATTAAAAACATCAATTTTGTCACCGATCAAATCCACGTAGATGTAGTGTAGTACAAGCAGAAAACAAAGTGTTAACAGAGCAATGTTGACACAAAATATTTTTCGGTTTTTGATGTGCGGATACACCTGTAAAATATGACAAGAACTTCCTGAAAACACCGAGTGTGTGTGTGAGCGCGTCCGTGTGTGAGAGTGGGATAACTAAACGTTCGTCCACGCTTTCTCACTTGCAGACTTAATCTTCATAGTTGTTTGTATTGAGGTTGTTTTCTGCCAACAGTCACTCGCTTCGCGCCCAAATTCTAAGGGTCGTCCTTTCATTTTCCTCCTTAATGGCTCCCATTCTCATTCAGTATTTCATGATCTTCCAACGGCCATTTTTCGGACACGATCAAACGTTGGAGTTGCTCTCCATTTTCTCTGGTGTAAGTTCCCTAACTACCGATCGATTCCAAGGTTTGTGCGAAACAAAGGGCAGGCCCGTCGCCCACTGTTGTGCCGGGCCCCGAGCTTCTTTTATAGCTCCCGCCGCGGGTACCAAACACCAGTGTATTAGATGTGGCCTGCTACCGGCCGTGTCTTATTACTATGGTATCTCTAACAAAATTATTTCGTATACCGCTTATCGGTCTTTCATGGCAGACCTCAATTCATTTATCTACTCCACTTTTATTCTTGTGTTACCTGAATTCGTACAACTTGCAAGCTTTAGCCAATTAATACACTTTACTGAGCAGAATGGCATTAAACTAAGTTGCAGAAATTAAAATTTTTTCATAATGGAATTGAATGTTTTATACTTACTTATAGAGAAGAAATTATAAAATAAATGACAATATATAAAAGTGGTGACATTTAAATTTCAATAAAGCAAAAAATAGAAGTATAAAACAAATCGATTTAAGATTCAAAAATTTATTTTAATTAAATATGTCAGAACATATTTTGAAAAAACTGAAAGTTTACCTTACCGCTTGTTCACTTGCTTAGACTGAATACTGAGGTAGTCTTCACAGATCTACACGCTCGCTTGTGTAGAAAACAATTTAAAAAATTAAATCTACAAGTGCATCAATAATGTGTTCTTATCGTAAGGTTTGTATTGGCATAGGCCTCAGTGTTGGCCACTATGAGATGGAGATATTATTTTACTAGCTTCCTAGGTCAACGGTGACGTCACTTTAATAAGTATACTATTGGCTATTATATTGTAGACCATGCATTTTTAAAGGGAGGTACGCATATAAAGCCAAACTTTCATATATTCTTTAAACCTACATTTGTTCTACACAATAATGGTAATTAATAAAGCATAATACGTAAAATATCTAGTAGGTTTAAAGTACCTAGTACTTTCAACAAAATTTATTTCGTAATTCTAGAAGAATTAAATTGTTTTTGTAAAACTTAACTATACAAAAATGTTATAATTCATCTCGGTTTTTCTCGATTGTACTGGAAATTATGGATACTCTACTGAGCTTCATAATATTGAATAGTCTTTTTAATTTAGGTTCCTTCGCTAATTACAGTACTGTATAGCAATTGTTTAAAAATATTTTCAACTGAGAAATTTAAATATTTTGACAGACACGTGTGATCTGTTTATTACATAAAACTTTCTTGCTAATTTTATGTATTATACGATTGAAATTTGTTCATAGTTCAACAAGTGTTAGAAAGAACAATGAAAAACTGATCATATGTGCTTTATGGATAAAAACAAGTGTTGGCTACAATCGTAGAACAAAAATCTGAGGAAACCTAATATCGGTAGAAGGTTATTATGAACAACTGAAAGTTGCATTCCAAACACATAGTAGGATAGGTATATTAAGTAGAGATCATTACAACTACATTCGGGCGTTCTATTGCACTAAACGCTGTTTCCCTTTGTTAAGTGACGGATCATTCTAAAATTGTCAATCTAAGATGGAAAATAATTTATTAAGGATATGATCATTTGCAATATGCGCCTTCTATGATGATGTCATGTTGTTTGCTAAGTTGTGAAAAAATGTAAAAAATGGGGTAATCTTCAGTAACTTTAACCTTCAGTAAATTGTTTAAGACGTTAGTAAATGCATAAAAAATTTATTATTACAATTATTAAGAGAATATAATTACTAAACGAGGAATAATAAGCGACCGGCAGATAAGAGAATAAAGGTAAATGACACTAAACATTAGAGGTGCAGAGGAAATTCTTAGGCAACATGAAGAAACCACCAGAACAATCATTCCCGTTTAAAAAGGGGAATGGAAAAATGGTATATTATAAAAATACGGAAAAGACTAAAAAATCTTGCTTCTAAAAATTTATTATGTTTTAATCCTTTTTTAAAATGTATAAAACTATTATATAGTTTTGTTTCCGTATGCCGCTGGGTCGTTCCGTTATTTCAGGGGTAGAGAACATCCCATTTTCGCTAATATTGCGGCCATCTGTGGTAACCGGAACAGTGAAACTCATTTTCAAATACTTCCTTAGTATCAAACAGCAATCCACTGAACTGGACAATTGTGATTTATACAATGTCTCAGAAAATATCACCTTTTTATTTGCTTAGTAAGCTTACTAAATAACCTGGCGTGACTGTGTTGCAGTTTCACTAATGTGAACATTATTGATGCGCTGTGGACGTAGTCTACAATATAGCAACGTGCTAGTTACATTACTGTGTCCCCATACTAGGTAATGATATTGCATATTTTACACTTTTAACTGGTTCGATAATTGTTTTCAGTTTAACAGGATTCACCTTTGGAAAAGATACAATTTTATTAAATAAAATACACCATTTGTTACGTTTGCAAAACAAAAAACAAAACTGTATTAACACTTGAATATGAGGGGACCGAGCTTTGCTCGGTTTTGACACGCACACACACAGATTTTTTTACATTATATTGTCTAGAATTTGCAAACATAAACAGAAACTAAATTGTATAAACATAATATAAAAATAATATAGCAATTGCATTATACATTTATAAAAAATACAAGTAAATAGGATAACACAAATACAGTATAATTAAAAAATAATACAAAATTATTGGAAAGTTATAGTAAAGTTTTCTAGTATTTAGTATTTCTTTCCATACAACATTGCGTGTATGGTGAGGATTTTCTCGTGGCAAAAGAACTTTTAAGCTGCTTCGTCTTTTTACTATAGAAAATGATACGTACAACATTACATGCATAACAACTGATATAAGTAAGTAGATACCAATGAATTCAAATGTTTGTCCTTGAGCTTTCTGGATGGTCATAGCAAAAGCAGGTCTTACGGGCAACTGATGCCGTTGTATAGTACATACAAGTTGATTTTTGCTAGAATCTAATGTGATTCTTGGAATATAGACTTCTCGGCCTGCATTCTCTCCAGTGATAATCTTTGATAAAATAGTATTGTTACACAACTCAGTAACTATTAAAACCTTGTTCCATTGCATAGTCCTTTGGAGACATCCAAGTTTCGCAAGAACATTATTATTGTATTTTTTTTAAGTTTCAGTTCATGTGGTGGTAGATCAGCCATTTCAACGGAACTCATGAATTTATAAGTCAATTCGAGACCTCTTTCTGTTTGATCTTTGACAGAATCATAACGTTTGTAAACCTTGTACTATCCAGGCAGCTTTTCAATAATATCTGCATTAATTTTATTAACAACTTTATTTAATGGTGCTAGTATAGCCCTGTCCTTCATACCTTCATATCTGTTATTAGCCAGACAGTCTCTGAATACTTCTTCAATAAGATTGCCATTGGAAAGAATATCCTCTGGTAGTTCAATATCATCCATAGTATTTACTGGCAAATCTCCATTGCTCTCCATTACTCTATAATAAAAAGTAACTTTTTGTTCTAAGTCATAATGAAGCAAAAGCAACAGTTTCAAA
Organism: Magicicada septendecula; assembly: GCA_034769895.1. Classification (NCBI taxonomy): domain Eukaryota; kingdom Metazoa; phylum Arthropoda; class Insecta; order Hemiptera; family Cicadidae; genus Magicicada; species Magicicada septendecula. Next base: position 397,877,860 of record CM068369.1, on the reverse strand, counting down.
AAACTTATAAATTATTGTTAACTTCAGCTTACTAAAAACCTTTTTCGAACGTTTCAATACAACCCTTGAATTTTTTTGTCCATGACGTGTCCGTGTATTAATACTTACCTCAGAGAACACAGAAAACACAACAGCGTACAGGGAACACGTTATAAATTAAATAGATTATTGCTCGCTTAATATTATTTGATAGGGTAAACAATTATTGCTCGTCTCAACTCTTATTTTGTTTATTTACATTGATTGCAACAGCTATTTTTTCTTCTTCATATATAAACATATCGATACTGCGCCGTTTGCATTTATCGACGGTTTCTGTAATTTATTTATGTGTACGGTAAGAAAGCGGGTTAGAAATAACAGTTCCCTAGCAATAATTAATTATCGCGCGGTATCGGTCCCGCGATATTTTAAAATAAAGGCCCTCAGATGTGGCCCGTAGACAAATTTTGCGGAAAATGAGACTAAATCTAATCAATTCCTGGTGTCAAAATACACTTAAGTACCAATTTCCGAGAAAATCGTTAGAGCCGTTATCGAGAAAAAAACATAGATACATACAATTATTGCTCGCTTAATATTATAGGATTATTTGTATTTTCTTCTTAGTTAGATTAAAAATCGTACAGAAAATTTAAAATGAACGCTCTGTAAACACTTTCACTAATACGTTCAAACGTTTCACCATTGTTTCCCCTTTGGTAATAAATTTTGAGGATGCCACACACAACGCAAGTGGATCTGTGCTAGTGACATACATTTACAGGAAATGTAAATTATTAAGCGTTAAGCAACCTTACTGTTTTTGTGACATGATCATTAGGTGAACACGGTACGCTGGCACGAACAAGAATAGTCATTAACAAAAGGATTTAGTGTTTAAGCGTTTAGGACAACATTTAAATTCCACGGTGAAGTTTCAAAGGTGTTTTAAGTTTCCATTTAAAACCTACAAACATTTGTGTACTGAAATTTATTGACTTCATTTCAGATTGCTTGTACAATATTTCGACCGTCTTTAATCGGCTCGTACAAAGGAGAACGTATAAAAATAAGAATAAAAATGGGACAACTACAGCTATCTTATAAAAAAATATATTTAGTAATAGTAAATTTAAAGTAACTATAATTTATATTTAAAGAAGCTTGTAAAATAGAAGTTATCGCAGCCCACCAGGCATTCTATTAAACTCCTGCAGTGGAACAAAATGAAGCCATTATTCATATGAGCTTTTTCTAATAGTTTATTATACTAATTTTTAAGTTAAGTTTTAACAAATGCTGTTTTATGTGCAGGTTTTTCATTTTATGTTGTTTTTTCTTTCAGCATATTTATAAGGTTTTCATTATCTTGACATAAAAAATATGGCGTCATCTCCAATTGATATTGTTACGACAGACTCACCGTTCATCGTGGTATACAGTCTTAACAGAATAAATGGTTCTAATGAAGTCATATATTAAAAATTTTAATTAGAAACAAACAAAGCTTAGAAATAAGCAAAGGCGCTCTATACGATAAATCAAGTTATATTTGTCCGACACACGACAAAAATGTCACCTTATTTTCGCACTCATGAACGTAATAATTGTTTCCCAGTATACCGCCAAAATCACTGCGAACGCACTGTAAAATCGCCAGGTGTAACTGATCTGAGTCGACCATTGTGTCCTCACATTTATAGTCCGCTGAGATTCTAGACCAATCTTCCATTTTCCATGCGGCGCACCTAGAATAATTTGCATATGTACTGACGCTTGAACAATGTGGAGACTAGGTTAAATTCGACATTGAACACCCCTTCGACAAGACCGAATTTTATTTTATGGTGTAAACTAAGTTTTTTGGGTGCCATTAGTAGTGGTGAGCTTAAGTGATCCGTGGATGATTAGTTTTATTGATAGTTTGTTTTACCTCAAAACAAGTATGATAATTCATTGTTGTTGTTCGTCTTCGGTTGTTCACTTTTCAGTATACGTTTGCCATCAAAATCATTTCGGTCGATGCAGACTAACACGGTAGAATTGGGGCGGGTTTATATAATGTATTAACTCACCCCAGGAACTTCTAAGAATTGATGTTTGTTTGTTTAGAGAAAGTAGTCTGGAATTAAGTACAAACAACTAATTGGAGAGATGTAATATTTGATAAATTTGAAATAACCTACTTCGGTGTCACGAAAGACTATTTATCTCTAGGAGAATCAGCAAAAACCAATGGGGCTCACAATATGATTCCTGTGTAATTCAAAGTAAAAAGAAGCAAATCAAGCTGACGAATCAGAAATAATAATGGAATACGCTAAATATTGACAGGTATTCAGTGAAGATCTAAAGCTACAAATAAAGAACAAATTATCTACTATCAATACATTTATTGCGGCTTTACTCTTAAAAATACTCTTGTTAGTGCATGAATGCTAGCAATGGCTAACAAAGTGAAGATACCAGATACCTGGATAAACAATGGAACAGCCTCTGAACATGGTTAACTGCGTACATGAAAAGGTACCCAATATCAGCTGGCAACGGGACAACCAGTACTGTAACCAATACTGTCAGTACTGTAAACGCAATTAGAATTTTGGTGCCCCCTATGTTCAGGTCACTCAGAATTTTAAAGATCACTTTATTTAGAACGGACTCCCTGGCTTTTCACATCTTTAGGATGGCGAAAAGAATGTTCGTTTTTGAAGCAGTGAAATGAGTTCTCAGTATTAACTTGGCAGTTAACCTGTCTTTTTGGAGTATGTTTCACGATAAATTTGAAGGCATTAACCAATTTTTGTAAAACGTAGCAAATTTTACCACACTTTTGCTGTACAGAACCCTGTTGTCTTTTAGACTAATTCCCTTAAAGTTAGGGAAGCGGGAGACAAAAATGTGAGAGGGGTAAACATTTTAAAGAAATTGCAGACCACAATTGCGATATTAAATTTAAGACAATTTAACTGCAAACTAAATATAATGTCCACATTTTCTTAAATTACAAAGTTTGTAGTTGTCAGTGCCTACAACCTGGCTGATAATTTTATAAAATGCATGTAGTGTATCAAATTAAGGGTGTAACAAAACTTCTCAATGAAGTATAAAGTTGTAATATTTTCATAATTTTGGGACCCTAAGATGCAAAAAGAGATAAAAAATTTGTTTAAATCCATGAACGTGTCAGACTAAATAAAGTGTATCCTAAATCCGAAATTAACAACAAGATGGTAAATTACTCTACATATTTGTAATTTTCTTTGATAGTAGAAAAATTATCTTATGTATAAAGTATGTAATAATAAACGTAATTCGAGTTCTGAAGTTCAAGAAATATACCAGTTAGTTTTCATAGGACAGTTTCACAGCCAGGTCTAGTCAACTAAAGAAAGTCCTTGTTTTTTGATACTTGCCAATCATTACTCTCATTTGTCGTTCGAAGAATTGAATTTCTGGAAACACAATGGACACATTAAGTTCTAATTTTGCGCCTCACACTTGCAATCTCTGGACAAATTAGTGTATGGACCTTATTAAGAAGTTTTATTTCTTAGCAATTAACAACTGAAAGACTCACAACCCAGGAGAGACATTTACTATACTTGACGTACAAGGTGTATTCAGTAATGCACTACTAACTCCAAAAAATATTAAGGCAGGATTTCAAACAATTAGCATGATGTCATTTAACTCAAACAAAATCAATAGAAGAAAATTATTAGCTATGTTCAATAATTCATCCTCGAGTACCTGAGAACCGTGACCAAGATAGTTTATCTTATCTAAGAGAAACTGACTTAAATATCTTGGGATCAGTGCTAATTAGTTTAAAGCTCGTCACCTTAACCAGTAGTAACTCTCAAGAAACTTCTGAGTTACTAAGCCCGGAAGAGCTAGGTCCCTATTCTAAGAAATAAAACAATTCAAAAAGAAGAGTAGCCAATAATATCACCAATCTTCACATAACACCTGTGAGGAACAACTTATAAAATAAAGCTCAATAAATAAATAAAATATATTGCTAAAACCACAGGGCACTATACGAAGGCAGTATAAATCTTTCGAAGAAGAACGAAGTTAGTCGAAAGTTAGTAGCAAGATAAAAATGAGTGATCCTAAGGCTGAATAGGCGGTTAGAGAAAAGACCAAGCAGGAAATATTAAAAAAAAAAAAAGAAAATCAGGCACCTTGTGTATAATCTGCTACGAAACATATTCAACACGAAATGCAAAACGACAGTGCTTTGTACATGTGTGGTAATTGTCTATCAGAAATATAACCAAGAATAAACAAATATGACTAAATATTTTAAATTTAAAATCATATTTTTATTAATAATAATAGCTACTATTTCTTGTTTAAATCAATGGTTTTCTTCATAATTTTTATTTATTACACAAGATTTTGTAACTAACTCAATGTTTTTTATGTTTGTAATTAATGCAAAGTTATTTTATGTGCATTTAGTTTTATTTAAACAACCCGTGTCAAATCGTCATTAACTCACTTCGTCAGTATCCGTTTTCCCAAGCGGGGCACATCGTGACTTGTGTAGCTCTTTAGTTTCTGTAAAGTTTATGCATTTAATTTTCGGATCATAATATGCTTTTCTGAAACACTAAAAATTCAAGTTATTTATTTATAATAAGTTTGACTTTTTGCAAATAACTCAAGAAAAATTTTATACAATTAATTGTCGGTAGTTTTATTGAACTTCTCGGTTTCCCTCCATTACTTATTTTGACAATTTTATTTGTAGTAAAACCTCGTTAATAGATTATTCAGTAGAACACGTGAAACTAATGATATTTATCATTTTATAAAAATCATTCATAGACACAACATTGGGGTGTATCAAATGAATTGCTTTATGAATCTTTGTCTTACGTTTCGGAACAGTACGTGCGTTTGTGTATAGTTTGACGTTGTGAAAGTCGTACTTGAACATACTACTACCAATCCGAATGAAGAAATTTATTTATATGTGCGATGTGCGATATGTAGTACGAATAACCTGTAAAATAATTACGTCACTCACACACGCGGCTAATTATCCTTACGCACCATTTCACAACGCTTAGACTTGTTTTAAAAGTCTAAAATACGTAAAACTGACATTTTCACTATATTCTTTATGAACGAATTTACAATATTCAAACATACAATTTTTACTTATTCATGTAGCGTCTTTATATGCTATCATATGTTTTATTCTTTGCTATATTCCATATGCAGTTAGAATATTCATTGCAACACACACACACACACACACACACACACACACACACACACACACACACACATTTCAGTCAGATATTTTAATCTTCTTTTTGTTGCGCTTTGGTTTCCTTATACACTTCATCAATACGTCTTGACAAGGATAACCCTCTTACAAAGCTACGGTCTGTATAAGTAGAAGCCTCAAGATATCTGACCTTGATAATACCACAATATACGAATTGACAGTACTGGCGTCGGCTGGCTTTATAAATAGGGGCGAATATTTTTTTTTTAATCAGAGAGTGACTGACCTTTTAAGTAGCATTTAGTATACACTACACAATTCTCCGAAGGGAGCTATACCTGTCAATAAGAATAAGAAGCGCTTGACAATTTTGAGACAAACATACTTTATTCTACAAAGAAATCATACGTTGTTGTACAGGGTGGCGCAGGGAAACGGGAAAATTTGAAGTTGTGTTGGCAGCCCTGTTCTGTTGTAGCAGAAGTGAAACTGTCTGTCTAGCAGTAACAGACTTTTAGTTACCATGGAGCAGTGGAGAGGTGCAGAGCGTGCGGTCGCCGTAAGGGCGTTTTACCGAAATGGTGACACTTTGACAGCTGCACAACGAGAGTTTCGGCGCCACAATCAGATCCCGCCCCGCGGTCAAGTTCCTTCGTTACACGCAATCGAAACGTGGGTTCGTAATTTTGAAGAGACTGGTTCTTTGAAAAAAAGCCTAGTGGGGGTGTACGGTCTGTACCTACCCCAGAAAACATTGATGCCGTGCGAGCTGCCATCTTAAGGAGTCCTCGCCGTTCGGTGCGAAAAATTGCCTCGTCATTGCAGCTAGGACGTCGGAGCTTTCAAAGAATACTCCATGAACTTCAGTTTCATCCGTACAAACTTCAGATTGTGCAACAACTGAATCCTAATGATTGTGTATTGCGCCTGCAAATTTGTGAACAATTGTTGGCTAAAATCAATGAGGATGCTAACTTCATTCAAAATCTTTGGATGTCCGATGAAGCCCATTTTCACTTAAGTGGATACGTGAATAAGCAGAACTTCCGTTACTGGGCTCAAGGAAACCCTGTTCAGCTTCACCAGCGTCCATTACACAGTACCAAAGTTACCGTATGGTGTGCAGTGTCGTGTCATGGGGTGGCCCTTACTTTTTTGAAGATGAACGAGGCACTGCTGTCACTGTGACGTCTGAACGTTATGTCAACATACTAGAGACATTTTTGTCTCCAAGACTCCATACTTTTCCAAATCTTGACATTCAGCACATCTGGTTTCAACAGGATGGAGTCACCTCACACACTGCCAGACAGCCTATGGCAGCGGTGAAACGTTTGTTTGGGGATCGCATAATTTCAAAGAATGCTAACATCGCTTGGCCGCCCCGATCTCCAGACCTTTCAGTCTGTGACTTCTTTTTATGGGGACATCTGAAGAGCATCGTGTACCAGACTAGATCAAGAATCCTTCTTCAGCTCAAGACACAGATTGAAGAGGAAATCGCCAAAATCCCAGGTGACACATTGCGCCGCGCTATGCAAAACCTACAGAATCGACTTACTGAATGTGTACGGCAAAATGGGCAGCATTTAACTGATGTAATTTTTAAAAAGTGATGCCTAATGTAATTTCCAGTCTTGTAGAACATATTTTGAGCCTCAAATAAAATTTTGTAACGTTCCTTCATTTTTTCTAATTATTTCAAATTTTTCCGTTTTCCTGCGCCACCCTGTATTTAACGGGCAAATACAAATCATATAAAAATACTTTTGTCACATATTCAAATTACATCCATATGAGCACAAACATACAAAAATATCTTTTACCTTTATTCTATACACTTTTACTTGTATATGTTTTATAGGTTTTTGCAAATGTCCTCAGTCAACCCAGACTTTTTTTTGCAAATTAAAAAAAAGAGAAAACTCACTGGACTTTTGGTGAATAATGTTTTGTAGTAAATTATGATTTAGCAAAACATAAAATAATAGAAAATATTATTAAAACAAAAAATGTTACCCGGGCTGTTATGCCTTGGTCTCATGGTAATTTTATCAGGCGTTTCGGCCTCGCTGAATAACTGTGTAAACCATCGGTATTGGTTTTGCCTCAGTACTGGGGTTATTTGGCGAGCACCAGCCATGGTACATTTTAATTGAAGATGGCATCCGATGGAGAGGCCGAAACGTCTGGTACAATTACTACCGGCCTAATAGCCCGGCTAACACTCGTTTTAATAATATTGACACCGACCATGAGAACCGCAGACTAATAAGAAATATTGTATTTGCCAAGATGCAAATTGAATATGCAGACACTATTTAAACAATACACTGAAAGAGAAGTTTTAAGTTTAATTGATAATGGAATTTTTTTATTTGTCACGTTACCTATGAGGATAACATTTCCGTATTCCACAGTATGACATACTTTTTCTGAAATTGATGTCTAATTTGCGAATAGACATACGTAATTTTTAAAAACGTAAAATATGTTGGAACAAAATGTTAACATAATATAAATCTCACCTGAATCATAATCATTTTGTTACTATATATGAATTGTACACCTAAACTAAATGCTGAGATTTACTGTGACTCTGATATCGCCAAAAACGTTCTTTGTGCTAGGACAAAGACTGAATCTATAATAAATAAAGTCATTGGGCCACATTCTCTTGATGTAGCAATGCAGTGCTTGAAAGAGATATCATTCTTCGGAGTGTGTACCGATGCTAGCAATCATGGAGCCTTAAAATTATTTCCAATTTTAATACAGTTTTTTGATTACAAATTAGGGGGTATAATAGTACAAAAATAGTAGAGCTTAAAGAAACAGCTAATGAAACCTCAGACACAATTTTGTCCTGCATAAGTGAAACACTAACACGGCTAGATATTGTTGAAAAGTGTATAGCATTCGTTGCTGATAATACAAATACTAATTTTGGGGGTCTTAAAAGGAATGAGGGTAATAATGTTTTCACAAAATTAAAGACAAATATGAACAAGAATATTGTTTGTATAGGCTGTCCAGCCCATATCCTACATAATACCATTCAACATGGGGCAGACACTTTGAGTATTGACTTGGAATCCATAATAATGAAAGTGTATAATTATTTTTCTATTTATACAGTGAGGACAGCACAACTTAAAGAGTATTGAGTGTTTGTTGATACAAACTACAAACAGTTACTGTCCCATACTAAAACAAGGTGGCTATCACTTTTCCCAGCAATTCATAGAATACTCGAAATGTATGATGCTTTACAATCATATTTCTTATCTTTGCCTAGTCCTCCCAAATTGCTGAAAAAATTTTTTTCATCGAGTTTGAGTAAAGCCTATTTATGGCATCTGCATTCGTTAATGTCTGTATTTCATGAGAATATCAAGGAGATTCAAAAAGGAAAAAATACTTATATTGATATAATGAATTCCATAGAAAATGTATCTTCACTGCTAGAAAATAGATTGCAATGTTCCTTTTTATCCCTTAAGACAAAAGAGGTGTTGTCATGTGCCCGGGAGGAGGGATTTGATAGTGAAATAGATTGTTTCATGGTGGAATCACTTTCCGTATACAGGGAGTGCTACAATTATTTAAAGAAATGGAGTATTTCATTTACCGAATTCCAATGTTTCCAATGGATGAATTTGAAAACAAAAGTACTCGTGGAAGATGTGGAAATATCTGTTAAGTTTTTACTTGATAAAGGAATAATAATTGACGATGCAAAATGCTGTGACCAATTATGTAATTTGAACAAGTTTCTTGAACAAAACAAAAAAGATCTTGAAAATAAGGCCTGTAATGATAAGTGGGTCAAGTATTTTGAGAGTACCAAAATTAATGAATGTCATTCTGAACTACTTAAAATAGCAGAGTATTTTTTTGCATTGCCTGGACACAATGCAAACATTGAAAGGGTTTTCTCACTAATTTCAGCACAATGGACAAATGAGAGGAACCATTTAAATGTAAATTCAATCAAGAATTTGTTACTTGTAAGGTATAATTTTAAGCATTTGTCTTGCTCTGAATTTTATAAATATATTTTAAACCATCAAGGCATTTTGAATAAAATAGGTTCATCTGATAAATACAATTGAGTTCATGAGGTAATGATTTCAAGATGCCAAACGAATTCTTGTTTAAATATAGGTTCAGTAAATAAAATTAAATAAATAAAATAAAATATAAGTACTTGTAAGTTGTATCATAAAATATGACTGTCAAGAGCTGTATTATGTTATCTAATTTCCAATTAAACAAACAGAAATAATACATATTAATTTTGTAGCTTTTATTTAGGAATGTCCTACATTTTTCCTTAATTGTCCTACATTTTGGAGTGTCCTGTCCTCTTTTTTGGTTATGAGATCTGGTCACCCTCTATATATGCCTATCGGCACAACACTCACACCGCTCACGTCATGTCTTCCACTATTTTTACGGGCAACATTATCGTTATTTTTTGACTGCCCATCATCAATCATGCTTATACATATAAACATACAGTGTACGGTAAGAATCCCTCTACGTCTTTGTCGCGTATTCGCATTATATTTTTACAGTACGACATGAAAAATTGTCTGTCTGTGGGATGGCTTTCAGTATTGCATTATAAGTGTACGACAGCAGCTAGATGTCTTTCTTGTACACTTACATATCCCATACGCTATCCACGAAACGTGTAATTTATCAAGGATACGTATTTTATTACTATTTCATGATACTTAAGGACCATTTAAGGAAACAGTGGAATATTTAAGGATACAATTAAAACACTATATAGTTTAGTAATTTGAATTGTTTAAACAAACAACAAAAAATTAATTTAAACTCTGACACATTTTACAACAGAGCTTATAGGCCTACACTTTTCAAATGTATTAGAAATGAAATCAAAACGTTTTATAAATTGCGTGTATGCTATAAACTTTATAAGTAAATGTTTAAATACATTTGATCAACGGATATTGGACAGGTTTGTTTTAACAAGCAAGCGTTTAGGTAAAACAATCGTGTTTATTAAAGTGTGTTAACACGGACGTTACGTCGAGTAACTAAAACTAAAGAATACACTTGATTAATAGAACAACTGAAAATAATAAAAAACAAAATGTAACTAAACAGAAGTGCAAATTAACCAGACGTGTGACTAGCAATGTGTAAATAAACAAAATTAAACTTTTAACAGTAATATTTAATTTTCTTCTTTTGTAAAACTGTGTACGAGAGATTTCAACATGATAGGCTCTATTTTGCTAAGGCTTTAGCATTTCTCTTCATCTGACTATAGCTCCTTACGTTTTTAATATCATCAAGAATTCCATGCTTTCTTCTTCCTAGACCTAACGTAATTTTATCAAACAATCTACACACACAAACACGCAGATTCATGTATGTATGTGTGTGTGTGTTTTACGTATGAAACTGAAGAAAACATAACTTCAGTAAGCCATATTTACGCATTGATATAAATTATAAAATTATAAACTGTATGTAAACTTAATTGAATAAACTAAGAATACTCAGTAATGTTAAGTCTATCTAAGCTGACTGGTATTTTGTGTAATTTTAAAATTCTAATAGCGGATTCATTGATAAACATAATTGTGTGTCGTCGTTTCGCAGTACCGTAATTTTCTTAGTACCCAATATATCTTACAAAAAATGAGGGCTTATCACTGTATTGAAAGTAAAATATTATGTTTGTTTTTACATATCTGTATTAAAGTATTTCTTTAATAGCAATGTAATAACATCTCTTACCCTTAATTCTTTTCCTTGTATATGATTTTTTTAGGTGGGGAAAGGATCAAAAAACACTAGCATAATACAACACATAAAGCAATATTTGAGTTAAAAAAATCTTATTGTCAAAACGTTTTTCAATTTTAAGTGATGCATGAATGGCATGGTAGAATATACTGAGGGAGACAAAGCGTCAAACAAACTGATTTTCTGTAACCAAACAACAGCTGTTTCTTTGTTTGGAAAATCGTGTACATCCAAGCCAGATACACTCCTTCTTTTTCATAATTGAACAATCGTGACATCTATTACGTTTTTCTTCTTTTTCAATCAGGGAATAGACTAATCGGCTGTTTCGGTTCCAATGGAAATAACAAATTTCATCAACGCTTTTGCCTATTTTTTTTTTAGATTCTATTCAGATGAGCAGTCGACCTTTCTTTCTTTGTTATAGGCAATGCGATATTAGATATTAACAATTTTCAACTCTTTGCATACGCATTCATTGTAAAGATTATCTCTTTGTGCAGCCTTTTATACACCATCTCCAATCCTTCTATCCTAGTTGTTTGTTCACAATTACAGAAGTTTCTGACAGAAGTTTCTGAATCATACAGCATTTCCACACCCATTAGATTATACAATTTTAGTTGATTGTTTACCTTATTTTTCTCGGCAACGTTTGACGAATTGTCCCACAAAGGAGTGGAACTTTTTATCAACATCATTATCCACGTCATACGTCGTGTCAGAAACAAAACAGCGGAAACGTGACACCTATTTTATACTTTTATTATCCGGTACAATCTTATTTCGCAAGGAGTATTTGCCCGTAAATGCAACAGTTTTGCCTTCTGTACAGAGAATTATGTGTTGTAATTTGAACAGACTTGCTACAACTGAAACATCGTCTCTAGAGCTACCATTTTTTTATTTGAATTATTACTTGATAATCCACAAACTGTATTATACTCAAGTAGGTTTTATAATTTACTTTTATTTCTTAATTTAATCTCCAACTATGTCATCAATATAGATATAATAAACAATGTTGGAGATATAGGATACTACAACATTGGCGCAGTCTCCGATGAATGTAAACATCCTCTTTCAATTCCTTTCCTGCAGATACTACTAACCTGGTACGACAATGTAAGCTCTTTGTAACGTCTATAAGAGGTTTAAAGTAACTCCTCTTACACATAATGCCCTATTTATTGCACATGTTAGTCTAGCAAACGCTACATCACAGTCAATGACTGCAAGGTGTATCTCTCACCAATCAATATTTGCAAAGAGAATTCGTCATCAATGCAAGATCGGCCCTTATCTCTTAATAATTATTCTTCCATAAAACTTATAAGCTGTAACAAGAGTATACTTTTTTAACGTGATATCACAGTTCTATTACCATTCTTAAAATAAAAAGTCTTGGCTACTTTTCATTTATCCAGAATTATGCACCTCATCCGGCACATATTGAGTAAATGTAGTAGACTAAGTTTAAATAATGTACTAGAATATTTCAGCAGATTTGAGATTATCCCATCCAAAGCAGCTGTTTTCAGATTCTTCATGCATAAAAGTGCTTTTTCTAGTTCCTCAAATGTTAATGAATCGACACCTGTCTTTCCTCTTATGTCTTCTGTAGCTTCCTAGGGAACGATAGAAACATAAGATAGTTCCCTATAATGTTCAACTCATTTATCATTTTCAATCAAATTCAGACTCACACTCTTCTTGGCTGAGATTGTTCATTTATTAGTATGCTGCTATCTTCCGTCCGTATATACCGTCAACTATATTAATAATAAATCTTTTCCATGAGTTTTTATGTGCTTCCCGGACAATTTATTTTACAGCAATGGTTTTCTATTTATAAATATCCAGATCGTTATTGGTTATTGTTTAAAGGCAGTTATAGAAAGCTGATTCCTTTTCTTGCATCAGTTTGTTTTATTTCTTTATTCCACATTTTTAACTTCTTTTCCGAATAGTTATTTGGTTCTTGTAAAGCACTTTAATACCCAGTTTTTGTAAAAGGATCGGTATATTATTTGATTCTATTTTTGTATTATTACTAGCAGAAACCAACTATGCATACTCTGTTAACCTCTTTTGGTACAGATCCCCACTACTCAATTCATGGAGCACTTTAAAGCTTTCTTTCTATGTGCCCCTTAAATATTCCTAACGTTTCTCTATTTCCCCCAAATCTCAAATTTTGATACCATCATATGACAATCAATGTTAATCTTTAGACGTCTAAAACCGTGCGTATCCAATGTCATTGGATGAGTAATGTGTTAAATCTAATTGCTTGTTTACATTACAGGGAATGAAGAGCACTATTGAAGCAGAATGTGGTGCATCATAAAGTGTTGAAAGTTACTGTTTTAATGAATTGTAGTAAGTAAAAGGAAAATTAATTTTAAATTCAGCTGTCGGACTGATGTCTGTCAAAAGAGAAACGATCTTATCATGCTACCATTTACGGTTACTTGTGTTTGAACCACCAGTAGACAGAAAGATTATTTTCCATGGGACGAGATTTAAACGAACTTGAAACAACATTCAAATACGTTTACAGGATCATTATAGTATAAAAACATTGACTTTGAAATAGGTAACGGATTAGCTTGTATTTTGTTATTGAGATTAAAGGCTGTGATGGGGCATCGTGTTATTAAAACCTATTGTAATGAAAATTAAATTAAATTGGAATTTTAGCGGTAAATTTTATTATTTTTATAAGAGGCAATACTAAGTTTGATTGGATAACTACAAGGTTGTCAAACGTTTAGTAAAAACATATATCAGGAACAAACCTTAGGTAAAACATATGCTACAGTTAATGACTTGACCACAAGGGTCTTTATCATAGAACAGAAAAGAGCTATAGAACTCTACTATAAAACACAATGAAAATAATAATACGGGATGTAGTATAGCGTAGATCATTAATAAATAATAGGGTACTAACAACCAATAGTATTCAAACCTGGAAGAATAGCAGAAAACTAACATAATCAAAACGTATAAGATGCTTAGTATGATCAGTATGGTTAACACTGCAATCATTTTTGAGAGACAATAAACGCTTACCATTCACAATTTATAATAATTACCTACTAATTAAACAATATCACTTAATCACTTAGAGTCGCTAACAAATAATCACTTGATATCGCATCTCATTATCCTACAAATACCATGCTGATTGTACGTAATTCTCTACACATGCTGACTGTTAGGCTGTGGGTTTCTTGAACGCCAATGAGTTTAGTACGTTTCAGATAATTACTCATATCCCACTGTGAGTTTCATCAACTAACACGTTGAGTAATTTTGGACAATTGATAGATTCCAATTCCGTTGATTAATTGAGCGAGTGCGGCAACTCGTAATTATAGTAGTCAGAAGATAATTTTTCTTCGGAGAAAGTTTACTCAAAACCACATATTTCGCCATAACGCACGAAACAAAAGTATTCTGCAAAAATTAATTTTATTTGATTACCCTTTATTATCTTAAATCGCTTTGTGAGTTATTGCTTACATTTTTACATTAATCTTCTTTGTTGCGACTGCTGACTAATTTTTAATAACAATGTTATTGTCTAAGTTCGTACTTCCTTGTGAAATAGAGTACACTTCTTTGGACTTAACTTCTGTTGAGCATTGCGAATTCTGGTTATACCTTGTGGAAAACGCTTAATGTTTATCACATGATCTGTGAAAGACTTACTAATACCTATGGCGCCTTCTAATTAACCGAGTCACGTTTTTCGTGTCAGGCCTCGGAGGACAAATTCACACTTTTCAAACGTGGCTAATGGATTACATAACCCAAGTAGCATGACTTTGAACTGGAAAAAACATTGGGGGTTAAACTCTAGTTAAGCGTATTGTCTTCTCGAGTTTTTGTATATTAATCCTTCTTTGTTAAGTCGTGAAGCATGCAATAATCTACTCAAAAACATAATCCACAGTCCTTTTCTGCTACTAGTTCTGTGTACTTTAGTGTGTGATGTAATAACTCTGTTTCACTTGACTACATATCAGAACTTGATCTCTGTTGCTTAAGATTAACACTTAAGATTAACACAGAATATTACTCGAGAGACCTATCAAGCAGAAAGGCACAATTAGTGAATTAATAAAGGCTGAGAGGTGTTTCATGGAGAACAATTCATGTTAATGTATCTTATAAAAATTAACGGTTACACACATGAACAATATTAAATATACGGAACGGGGTGCATAACCTTTGACAATTACCATACGTTATAGTAGTCAGCGTAGAATTTTAAATATGTAGCAGATGTAGGTTTCTGTGTATTACATATATTCCTACCATTGTCTTAACAACACCTATATTTGACCTACTATTTACAATATCTAGTGATAATTTACTTACAACTTAATATATATATATATTGATAATTTAAGAATGTATTTGTAGAAAATGATAAATTTGACTACAATGGCTAATTAAATTTATTGTGATTATTTCAGTTCTAATAGGAATCTAATCTGTAGATAGTGATTATTATTTACGGTTAACATGATTTTATTAAGGTCTAAAACGTAAAATGAGACTATCATGTAACAAGATGGTTTAGAAAGATAATCGGTTTAAGCTGTACAGAGCTGAACAGGAAAACACTAGAAAAATGTTACATGACTTGAGTTTCTTGTAGACAATCTTGAAGAAAAGTAGGCTTTTAACACAGAAAGTATAAAATGGGTTTTGATTTGATCCAACTAGGATTAACTATGATTATTATGTGACTGATACAACTACTTTACAGAAATACATGGTGAAAGTAAACAAACGTGCGACGGCTCTACAATAACTAAAACTTTGAATTTACAATAATTTAAAAGACTTTTTACTTTTTATCTAAAGTCTACTCTCGGGAGACTTTCATTGTCCATTCTTACAAAACATTCTCCATTCTTTTATCATTTTATTCTTACAACCAGAGAAGGAGATGCCTGTCCTGCACAATATTTTTAACTTTCCAGTATCATCCGTACATTATCCAAATATATAAAACTCAGGTTTTTTGGTGTTAGCTATATTAATAAAGCTTTGCCAATATTTGTATAAAAGTAAAACGACTTTAGTAAGATACTTAGACCTACCACCACTTCAACAGGTGTAAGAATTAGCATAAGTATTTCTGCATTGATTCGAATCATAGGCTTTGTGTCAGGCATGATTTGTTTATATAATATTATGTTATCCATATTTCGTACATCTTTATGTTATGCTAATAATGGCGGGTAAAGATGCAGTATATACAAGAACGTAGTCTGCCACGCACTTCGTTTGAACTTCCTACTATGAAAAGATATGATGGGTGAACTCGTATACTTACTGTTTCGGAAACCTCTACGTTATTAGCGAAGTGGAACGCCTGCTGATCTGTAATGTCGAGCCTCTAATGTGTTTGTGTTACTTTGTGAGACATATTACACATTACACGTCGCAACTACGCATTTCTACAGGTTCAGGTTTGCGTTGTACCCCACTGTTATCAGACGTAAGAACCGTCAACTTCTTTAATTCACGTCTCTTGTATTCCAGTTGGTTGCCATATCCCAATAGTCAGGTTAATAAAATCATAGACGTAATTGGTACGTTCATAGTTTTAAGTTTTTATATTTTTTTTTGCAATTAAGTTTGTATCAGAAATATTCGTAAGTCAGAAGTACTACTACATAATGTGCATCTACTAACCTATCTGTACAAGTACCATAACCGTACCTATCGAATGTAAGTACTAGGTCGCAACTTATATATTACAATAGCACATTTGACATACGGTTGTGTAGTAACTTAAATTACAATTTACAGTTGCATCATATTATTTGCTAAAAGTCACGAAAATAAAACAATTTTGTTAATATGAAATACACAATTTATTCTGTATGCTGACACAGCGGTGCAAAAACTGCCTTGCTGCAAACTTCAAGAGGAATGTATGCAGGAAGTTGCTATGAGCCTATTTATGGTTTTCTTTTGTAAGAGTTCTAGCCCTTGTTCTCTATTAAAATGTTTACTCCCAATGAATTACAAAAAAATATGTTTTCAACGTTTCTTATATTAGCTTAGTCTTGCTTTTTATATGTTGGACACTAATTATGACTAATTGACCTGTTACCTTATTCAAAGTCCTAATAAAAATGGTAAAATATTAACTACAAATACTTCCAAATCTATTATATTTAGTTTAAAATAAATATTTATGTAACAAAGAGGACAAAAATGGAAAATGCAACCCAATATACAATTTAAAATATTAGTCCACTTCATTTCTTAATACAAACTATTGTCTTTACTTATTGTTAAATCAGCTACCAAGTCCAGTAATTGTTATCGTTAAAATTCAATTTCACTCGAAATTTGGATTACTCAGCGTTTTACGTAAAACGCGTTTGTACATGTTCTCGTACAGTATCATTAAATTTTAATAGTACGCGTGACATAGTAAAATTTCCTTATTCAAACCAAACTGTAGACAACTCTAAATGAGTCTATGTTAAAATATTACTTTTAGTTGAATATATGATACGTGCGTTCAAATATACATGCGTTCAGGGCTTTTGGTATTTTATAACGTTAATAATAATTTAAGAATAATATTTTCTATAATGTGTGAGTAGGTTCCTTCTACGTTTAACAACTGGTAATGTTCTTATTATTTATAAAACACAGCATTTATATAAACATTGAAAAATAAATTATTAAAGTAAATGTTTTAAATCACCAAGGATACTTATTTCGTTTTCAAGTTTAGCCAATTTATTGCTTCATAAGTAGGGTAAGTACCGTACCAAACATTCCTAAGATAATTGGACATGCTGAAGCGACACACTTTCAATATTTGTCAGTATTATTGGTGTTACTGACAAAGGTCAGTCGCGATTTAGCCGTGGACCGTGTAGACGGTTGTTGTGCGCTGTTATCGAGTTATCGAGTTTGTTATTATATCTTATGTTTAAATATAGTTTATCTCTTGTTAGTGACTTGTGCTAAGTAATCAGTGCAGATATAATATTATTTTGTGTTCAAAGTTCTAAAAGGGCTTTCAGTGAGTACTTAAAACTTTAATAATTTTTGTTGGTTACAATTTATCTCGGTCGTGCTTGGCGGCTCAGGTTATCGGCCAAGTGCATTTGACTGTTATCTGGCTTGTAACCCGGTTCGGATTGGTTCTATATCGCATCCACGCAGCTACAAGATAAGGTAAATATGCAAACAAATAGCGATGGACTTTATCAGCAACATATTCAGACTCCGTACAATCCAAACTTTTATGTAAGTAGCAAGAATATAACCCTAGTTATGAGCATCAACAACAAAATACTCATCTTAGAGGTAATTCGCAACCTCACTTTCAGTCACAAATGCAGCATCTATATCAACAACAAACTAGTTGTCCTTTCTCAAATATGCCGGCACCTAATGTCTGCAATCAACTCCCGAACCAAATGTCATCGCAAATATTAACGAACACTAATACCAATATGGCCCAAGCAATACCTCCATTCAGCTGTCCTACCAATATCACATAGAACTCCCAAGAGGACATAGATTATGATTCATTAAGTGAAGACTTATCCTACTCTGAACCTAATGAAACTGAAACTGCAAATGAATCTTGCGTACATAACGTGCCTTGGCAGCAAGTTAAACGCCCCTCTAAAAAAAGGAAACGTTCTGCTACAGCAACTAAATGCATTTACTTAACTCAAACATCAAATAAATTCGATCCCTTGTCCAACATAGATACGTCTCTTAATCATGACGATTCTGGCAACTCAAATAACGTTAATAAAAACAATCAACCGAAAACACCAAAGCCTCCGCCAATTTATATATACGGTGTTACGAACTATAAAGCAATGACAGACTTTCTGCCATCGGCTGCAGAAGACGAAACATACCACAGCAAAGCTCTCTCAAATAACACAGTTAAAATTCACCCCACACCGTTGACACTTACAGAAAATTAATTAGACTACTCTGTGAGAAAACAGTCCATCACAAATACCAGCTGAAACATGAGAGAGCCTACCGTGTTGTCATAAGAGATCTTCACTATTCAGTGCCACTAGAAGAAATTAAAGACGAGCTAGCTAAAGATGGCCACAAAATTCGGAATATCATAAACGCGAGACACAGGAAATCCAAGGACCCACTGCCTCTATTTTTTGTAGACCTTGAGCCCCAAGATAACAATAAGGAAATATATAAATTGGAATATCTACAAAATACAAAAATTAAAGTTGAACCGCCAAGACTCAAAAAGGCAATAATCCAATGCACACGATGCCAGGAATATGGCCACTCCAAAACTTACTGCAGAAAATCATTTATCTGCGTAAAGTGTGGAAAATCTCATGACACTAAAACGTGGAAGAAACCTAGGGATACCCCTGCTACCTGTCCACTATGCGATGGCAGTCACCCAGCCAATCATAAAGGGTGTTCTGTCTACGAAGACCTGATAAGATCTAAACTTAGGGGCAATCCACAACTGCTAAGTAGTGCTACTCCACAGACACAATCTAATGTGATTCAGAATTCTCCATCCCCTCTACCACCGCCGCGAAATACAACTTCTACATATGCTCAAATCACGGGCAGAAGTAGAAGGACACAAATGACTAGCAACAGCCACGCAAACCCCACTAACAGGGAAGTAATGGACCAACTGGCAATTTTCCTAAGTGAGTTCAAAATTATGTTCGCTCAACTCATTAATCAAAACAGCATTATCCTCAACATGTTATCTACAGTCATAAATAGAATACCTCAGCAATGACCACGGCACTAAGAATAGCTGTCCGGAATTCGAATGGGCTTTCCGGCCGCATACAAGAAATTATCCTCTTCCTGAATATCAATAAAATTGACATCCTCCTAATTTCAGAAACCCACTCAAGGGATCGAACAGTCTTCAAAATACCTTATTATAACATATTCTATGGTAACCACCCTGACGGTTATGCTCACGCAGGTTCAGCTGTCATCATACGAAACACTCTTCATCATTATGTAATGGAGCCACATGTCACTGCAAAAATCCAAAGTGCAATCATTAAAGTTCACGCCCTTCCATGGCCCTTGACCTTAGCAGCTACATACAGCACACCACGCCATTCCATATCAACAGACGAATATCTAGAGTTTTTCGCCACTCTGGGACCACACTTTCTTGTAGCGGGGGACTGGAATGCGAAGCATACTGCCTGGGGCTCAAGGCTTATCACACCAAAGGGTCGACATCTACTGGAAGCTATACACCATCTTCATCTCAGCTACTTATCAACAGGAGAACCTACGTATTGGCCCACAGACTTAAATAAAATTCCAGATCTTCTTGATTTTGCGATAACAAAAGGAATCTCGCACTTATATACCAAAATCGAACCAAATCTCGACTTAAGCTCTGATCATAGCACCATTAAGCACTAATGTAATCTGGAGGGAACCTCCACCTCTTTTATGCACTAAGCAGACTAACTGGGATTTATTTGAACACATTATCAATAAGAATATCAACTCTAACTTTCGCATTACGGATTCCAGAGACATTGAAGAAGCCTTTCAATATATTTGAACGACTTGTCCTGACCAGACTAAAACAAATACTGTAGTGTCCTTTAGGTACCTGATCCCTGAACACCAGTTTCGGTTCAGAGAAAAACAATCTACAATGCAGCAATGCCACAGAATAGTGAAAAAAATTAGGGATAGCCTGGGAAAGAAGACGATGTGCGCAGCTGTCTTCCTGGATATTCAGCAGGTTTTTATAAATTCTGGCATGAGGGCCTTCTGTACAAGCTGAAGAAACAACTTCCTGATCAACTATATTTTCTGTTGAAATCATATGTGCAAGGTAGACACTTCCAAATCAAAATCGAAGACACTGTGTCAGTAATCTCTCCTATAAAGTCGGGAGTGCCTCAGGGCAGCGTTCTGGGGCCATACTTATATCTTATATTTACTGCCGACCTACCTGTGACAGACTACACTACCACCGCCACCTTCGCTGATGATACCGCTATCCTCGCAGTAGATCCCAACCCGGAACGAGCCTCTGAGAAACTGCAAAGCCATCTTTACCTCCTGCAAGATTGGTTCCAGCGGTGGAGGATCCGCGTTAATTCTGCAAAATCCACTCAAATCACCTTCACCATGAAACGTAGCTCTTGTCCACAAGTCACCATAAACGATGCCCCCATACCTATAAAATCAGAAGTTAAATACTGGGGCTGCATTTGGACTACAAATTAACATGAAAAGCCCACATTCAGGCTAAGAAACAACAAATCAACTTAAAAGCTAGGCAAATGTACCGGCTCATAGGTAGAAAATCACAACTATCTCTCGCAAACAAAGTCATCATAGGCCTATATAAAGCTGTGCTCAGACCAATCTGGACTTACGGTATAGAATTGTGGGGCTGCTCTAAACCTTTCAACACAAAGATTCTGCAGACAGTTCAGTCAAAAATCTTGCGTTGCATAACGAATGCTCCCTGGTTCATCTCTAATTATACTCTTCACAAATACCTCAACATTCCATACATTTCTGATGTCATCAAGATCCACGCCGCTAAGTACAGGAACCGCAACATAGGACACAGCAGTAACCTGATCAACGAGCTCCTCAATCCATCACTGGATGTAAGAAGGCTGAAGAGACAGTGGCCAGATGACCTGACCCGGTGAACGTGGTAATCATCGCTGGATGGTTCCCACCTCAAGTGACGACATATACATCACTTTTACTTATTACTCTGTGAAATGAGTAGATTGTAAAACTGCATTATAATAAATAAATAAAAAAAAACGGACAAAGGAATGGTAATAGAAAGGTGGTAACCCAGAACAGTAAGGCAGTTTTAATTTATTGACGTGTAGGATGAAAAGAGAAATTTACGTCGCAAACAGAGAAAATTACAATATTTATATGACACATTCACATTACGTACAGCAACGATAGAATTCCTTATCAGCAATGGGATAAACTGATACACACATTTCATGTATAATAGTTTAAAACTTTACTATGTTTCTTAAGTACTGCATAAATATTTAAGAATTAATTCAATAGTTCTTCTATTCACTGAATAACTTACTAATTACTGCGTTGCACAGTCAGATCGTCTTACATTACCAGAATGAACAGCATACCAGTGTAACATACCAACTATGACTGTTGCCCGTTTTGTGCCGTCTTCGTGTAAGTAGCCGTCACAGTATTCACTTGTTCGATCTTTGACTATGTGGGCATACCACTTGCACACAATACCTCCGTAAAACATCACCTGATTATTGTCTAGGTTTGTGGCATCGTCTAACCTGTAGCCGCAAGCAATATACGTTTGTTACTCCGTAGAATATCCGGACATTGGGAGAGAAATTTCGGTTAATTATATGCTTAAATATTATTGGGATTTTGGTTCTTACTATATGATTTTTTTTTCATTATAATACACATGTCGTTTGAATATCGGCATATGTGGTGCAGTCTTATATTTCAAAAACAGCACACTCAGAAGTGATACAGACTTCTAAACAAAAGGTTAAAAGAAACTGAAAAAATTATCGTATGTATATTATCGTTTATTATTACCTGCGTTGTCTTAACAGAACCACCCAATTTTGCCCGTTTTTACTATACGTTCTTGCAAGTCTGCCTAAGTACACGGTCATGAGCATACGTTGACTTCTACACACCACCATATTGAACCACATACATGTATTCCTGAAATAGTAAGGATTCCACAAATTAGAGTAGAACAATTCTGAGATAGCATTGGGCTCACAGCTACAAGCTTTATTCTTCCCCACAAGGTGAGCTATAACTTTTGAAAGTACTTTTTCATAATACTTGCTGAAATCAAAAAAAATTTTAAGGATGTACATTACGGTATCCATTTTTTACAATAATACTTAATATTATTACCAACAAAATACTTTTAACAATTACCATACTTTGTCCCAATGGGGTCAAATCAACATTCATGTTATACTTTTTGGTTTTTAAGCTTACCTTACTTCAAGATAGCCTAAAAGAACCTGGAGTTGCAATAAACGTTTCTAAGTCCCCTAATTTTAGCGCTGTTGAGCTTACTACGACTGTCTGTATAGAATACCTCGTTTCATAATATTCTACGATTTACATTTTGGAGCTCATATATTGATAGTAATCACTAAAATGTCTATATTAATTTTCCATAAGTTATGAGACGCATTAATTTATCATAGTAAAGCAATTTGTACGATTAAAATTGTCACGAAGAAGGCCGTCTTTTTCTTATAAACTCTGACTTGTGCACTGTCTCTAAGTCTGATATATTAACAATCATAGTAACGGCGAGCTCTTATTATCTTTATTGCTGGGCCCAATCTTTTTTTAAGAAAGATTTAAGAAAGTATGAGCTTTCAAGAAACGTTCTTCCGTCTATAGATACCGGGTGCTGTAAAAGTTCCTTGTTTTTGTATAATTACGTTTTTCATATTAGGTGAACTAGGTTTATGATTTCGTACTGAAAATACTGTAATAACTTCATCGTAAATTATATTGTTACGCAATTACAGAAGGTTCTCGAACAATGGAGAGTGTCGTTCTACACGTTTCTCGGCTATCCCATCAGAGTCCAGCTGTAATGTTTGTGTGTGTACGATATTGCTGCTTTGAGATGAAAGACAATTACGTGACACTTCTCATGCGTCAACAATCAAGGTTATTCAAGGCTGCACCGGTCGACGCTCTGTGTTCAAGACCAGATATTGACACTGTTTCTAGCGGAAGTGTTATATACATTTTTGGCTCTTTCTGTCCTAGCTAAGGAGTATTTAATCCTTTAGGAGGTGTAATGATATAACCATTTTTCTGAATATGATGTTTCTTTGTATATTATGTAAAGCCTATATAATTAGTAATTGTAATTATAATTTCACATCATACAAATATATATTATTATTTATATTTATTGAAATTAATGTAAATGTATTATTTATTTATATAATTATTTAAATATTTGTAAATATAATGAATTGTGTTTTGTTGCTGAAGTGATTTGAAGTTTGCTTTCCAGTGTTTATTGATTTACAATAATTTTGCCAGCTTTGTTGAATCTGATTTAGTTATCCTAACAGCGGCAGTAAACACATAGTTACGTGATAATAATTGAACTATAATACAGTGAACAACCATAGGACTGCATAACACAATTCATAAATGTATACGTTTATTATATAATTTTATCCAGATTATATTTGAATGATTGTGTAAGTTCCTGTTTGAATATAAAAATGTGTATTATGAGAAGTTATATATTGCTAATGTCGTATCTATTGGCGCTACTAAAAATAAAAGTGTAACAGGGTATACATTGTTTACTTTTAAGTACAGCGAAATGCGTTAAGGCAGACAGCGTCGCTACCTGTATTTAGATTAATACCTGTACCTGTACCTGTACATGTACTCAGATTAATCAATCTGAGTAAACCCCATCTTTATAGCAGAGGATAATTATATGTCACTCCTATATGAATGATGTGATTGCACAGTGTTATAAATACGACTGCCGGCAGGTTAGGTATCCGTATGTTTGGAAGGAAAATGTATAGAATCTAGATTTCGAGATACAACCGTTAGTTATACAATAACACTTGCATACAAAACATTATGTTTTCTTCATGTATACGAGTAAATTTTTAGATAAAAATTCTGTAGCTTGTTTTTGTAAAATTGTCCTGATTACAGAGACATCTAGTTCTTTAAAACTTTCATCGATGTTCATCTATGTTTTATAATCAGTATACTTCATTCTAAAACCAATTATGTAATTATTATTTTCATAATTTTTACTATTTTATCCCCTTAAGAACAGATATGGGTGACAAAAATAACATTTTGGGAAAACGAATGGATTATTGTTACAACACAATATTGTGATGTATCGGCATAATAAGAAAGAACATGATCGATTATATTAACACAAACGTATCAGTTGTCGGTGATTGCGGAGAATGATTCGTGTAGTAGGCTATATAAATTATTCATGGAGAGAACACAACATATATTACTAGGTAAAATAGGACAAATTCTTGAACATACATAATATACACTATTTACAATCAGCTATGTTACCGCACACGGCAAGCAAGAATCCTTACCAAGATAGAACTCACGAATCACATTCATGAATCATACTATGTGAGTAATTTATCACAAATACATTACATATAGATGCTGAAAATATACAACTAATATTGTAACTCAGTTACGCTTGCTCCCCGGCATCGGCATTAATAGAATATTAGAGATATATAAGATATTACACCTTTCTATTTTATTCACTCTCTTCAAGTGATGAAGCTACATAAATTATGGAATCATTAATAAAAAAACTGTAGTTTCAACGTTCTACAAAATGTGTAGGAACTTTTACGAAAACTGGTGTTCTCAGTGTTATCGCTTATTATTAAAACACTTATAGTGTATATTAATCGCTCGTGCACGCGCGCGCGCGCACACACACACACACACACAAGGTGTTCAGGATAAATTCTAATAATGAATGTTATTACTAAGAAAATGAAAGGCTTAGAACTATCTCTGAAACTGTATTGCTTGAAGAGCAAGCAGGATTCTGTAAAGGACGATCATGCGCTGACGATGTTTTCAGTTTAAGACTGATCATACAACAGCGTAGGGAATTGAATTTAGAGACACACGTAGCCTTCATAGATTACCTAAAGGCGTTTCATCGTATCCACCGAGACAAACTCTGGCACATAATGGAGAAACGAGGATATCCAATGCATTTGATTAGAACGGTACCAGCCCTTTATAAAAACAGTAAAATTATAATTGACAATGGAACCGGCAAACAGCTAACATCAGAAATTATGACCAACCAAGGTGTCAGACAGGGATGCACTTTATCGCCAACACTGTTCAATACATATAGATGACCTCGTGCGAGAATGGAAACAAAGTGCTCCTCTAGGTATACAGATTAGCCGACACGAGTTCCTAAACACTGTGCTGTTTGCCGATGATCAATCGGTAATCCAAGATAGTGAGGATAAATTACAACTGGCTATCCACAAACGAAATCTGTTATCAAAAGTTATAATTTGAACATTTTAATAAAAAAAACTGAAACCATGGCATTCCTAAGAAAAGATTCGATTCTGACAAAAATTTTAATTGAAAATAAAATTTTAGAAAAAGTATCACGCTTCAATTACCTATGATGTGATATTACATAATGTTACGATATCACAGAACAATCTACGTGTTTGTCGAATGTGCCAGAAGAATCTCGCTCTACTGTGTGTGGCATACGTGCTTGTAGACGCATTTGCGAGAGTCTTCTCGATGCCGCCAGCTGTGCGGACTGTGTCAAGGCCGCAGTTAATTACGTAGTTCATACGGACGCTAAGACGCAATTAGGAATCGTCTAGATTTTCGGCGGCTATAAATACAATTACTCAGGGACGCTCAAGTCAGTATAGCAGCGATATATTTTCAGTTCAGTTCGAGAGTTATTATCGGGCGACATTACTGTGTACGTTCAAGTGGTTATTAGTGAAGTGTTGCGTTTTATAACCGGGCGGTATAATTGTAATACAACTGTGTTTAATATTAGTAACATTTTATTGCGTGCGAAAAATTTATATTTGATTTGTTGTAGTACACTGTGTTGTTAATTACGAACTGTTTAACTGTAAAAATTAAAGCTGGTGATTAGTGACTAAATTGGTGCCTTGTACTGATTTTCTTTTCCACTGTACCTACGACAATCGAGTAGACCGTCGTAACAATATGAAGAAGACAAAGATATTTTTAATAAAACAAACAACTTATAAACAATATATGGGACATTACGGAGAACATTCAAAGGAAATACCACGAAAGAAACACAAATAAAATTCTATCAGCTGATGGCAGCCCCCATGCTATTGTACGGGTCCGAATCTTGGGCACCAAGAAAGAAAGATTATAGACTGATAGAAACGTCTGAAATGAAATATGTATCTTAGATCTGTGAAATGTTGTATAAGATTAGATCACATAAAGAACGAATGTATAAGACAGGAATTAAAAGTACAACCAGTAACGGAACTAGCGTAAAACTATAAAAAAGATGGAAAGAACATGTTATGCGCATGTCTCCAGAACGAATTCCAAGAAAACTCCTGAATTATAAACCAACCGGAAGAAGAAATGTTGGCAGACCTGCCTAACCAGGCAACCTGCCTAATCCTAGACAGATAGATGATGATGATGATTATTAAGAAAGTAAATTAACAGTTATACAAATATTAGACAAGGCAAAGAAATGGACATTGAATATAGTTGAATGGAATATACAAGGAATAAGGAATAAAAAAGAGAAATACTTACGGAACTCTCCCAGCGAAATATTGACATAATAGTACTGCCCGAAATAAAAACGAAAGGTAGGGGCAGTGAAAAATTGAAAGGGTATATACATTTACATACGGGAGTAGACAAAAATGAAAGGGCACAAGCAGGAGTATCCAAATGATCAAAGAAAAATGGAAAACTATATCAAATCTTGGGAACCGATAAATGAAAGAATTTTAGAAATGACTATAAAGCTAAGAGAACACAATATTGTAATTTTGGGAATTTATGCACCAAGTGACAACGCTCAAGTGACAGTAAAAGAGGAATTCGAAGAAATTGTAGAAAACAGTATCGAACAAGTACCGGACACTCATGAAATTATTATGGTAGGTGACTTTAATGGTAGAGTTGGGAAAGAAAAAATTATTTGAGTAGTGAGTCAACATGGCGAAGAAACAATTAATGACAATGGGGAAAGACTAATCCACATATGTGAGCAATATGATTTGAAAATAAACAATACCTTCTTTATACATTATAACAAATATAACAGTGTGTATGTGTAAGTGTTGTAAAATGTCGGGCGTTACCTCCGCGCACTTTTTGTTACTTACTCTGATGACGGTCCTCTGCCGGTGATGTAGTCCTGTAACACAACTTAATCTACTATGTTTTTTTGGGCGCCACTTGGAATCTTTTGTTCCAAGAAAAAAAATGTTATTATTAAAAAAATTAAAATTTCGAATTCTTAATTCTATGAAAAAATGTAAACAAGTCAGTTTGGTTTGAAAAAATAAAGTAAGTTTAATGATTCTTAAAAAAAAAATCCTCTGAAGGACTAACATTCATGAAAAATTATAAAATTGCAGAGTTACAAAAAAATTATAAGTTATTATTATTATTGACAATTTTATTTCTCCAATCAAGTATCGGCTAGTATTTTTAATTTTTTACTCAGTTGAAAAGCATGAGTTTAATGCGTGAAAAAATCTTTACTCTCAGGACGTGACCTTTGAACTACCAAGACATATCAATAAGATGCTTTACAAGAAAAATTAAGTGATTTGAAGGTGTGTGTGGCAGGTGTAGTACAACTGTGTGACAAATGTAACCAGGTAAAAAAAATGACTTTAATTTTGACAACTCACGTTACAATGGTTAATTATTCTCGCACTGGACACTTCTCTCGGGTAGCTTTTTCAATCTCGCCTCTTCGTGTGTGCACTGAATTTATTTTAAGTCAAAAATGCAATTTTTACAACTTCCGCACTTTTTGTGAAACAGTTTGGCAGTAGATTTACGCTCGAACCCCGCCGCTACAGATCAGCTGCTTCGCGTTGGTTCCCAAATTGGCCGTCACAGCGCTGATACCCTTGCAGTCGAGAGAAAGGCTTTGTGTATGTTACGTTATGGGAGTTTTTTTGTCAAGTCAGTTTGTCTTCGCGAACACAGCAGAATTGGTTCTCTATTTAAAATTTTGGTCCCTCCTGGGCCGTTGACGTTCTGGCTGCGTGATTTCTATTAAAATGTGCCGTGTTGCTGCTCTATTTCAGCAACACATTGGCGTAGATTCTTGTAGAGGTTAAGTCGGTCTATTTGTCAATGTACGGAAAAAGCCTTTCTTCGTGTCTTGTGTCGATTTCTCGCCTTCGGTTTCGCCTTGGTTGCGTTGATCAGTGTCGTGGGTGATGCGTCTGTTCTGGATTTCAAGCTTGAAGTGTTTTTGGGTCGAATTTGGTCTCTCTTTTATACTGTGTCAGGCTGATTCTTTTCATGAACTTCCGGTATATTTGTGTAAAAATTCCTTCTAGAATGTTCGAGAATAATGAAATGGAACGTCATGGAACAAATTTAACTTCCGTCGAAGCTTTTAGAACAAAATTTCTTATTCTTCAACTAAGGATATTTCAAAAATTACTCTGGTATTTGTCAAACAGTTTTACATCAGTACTTACAATTTGCATGCCATTACTACATTTGGATTCTCTGTTTTCAACTGAATTTAATGATACTAATCATGATTGGTTTTTAAATAAATTAACTATAATAAAAAACATAATATACAACTCTTACCTTGGGTTGTTTCCATTAAAATTAAATTTTTAGAACAAAAAATTGTTGTGAAACTATTAGGTTTCTTCCACAACATGAACACATAATATTACTATCTTCCTATAACAAAATAAATAAGTTTTAACATATATAATACATAAATAAATTCAATTTTATATGGTCCATGCCTATGGCCTACGTTGTTGTCACTGTTATAACACAATAATTAGTCTTTTTCTTTAACATATATAGGATTTCACTAGTGTACACTAAGAGTTTATTACATTGTCTGTCTTTTGTGATACCTGGTTAGTCTTTATACATATTATTTTTATTGCAGGATAACTTAGCATCATATTGGTTTGTCCATGTTGTCCTTTTCCTTTGTGTGACAAATCTCACTCTTATAAGTTAAATTCTTTGATAATTGATCTTATTCTCAACTGAGTCTGTTTGTTTTTATGGTACCCTAAAGTATTGTACCATTCTCTTTTATTTTTGTCAATATTTTGTAAACATTTAGCCAGATATGACTATTTCTTGTAATGGTTGATTGGCCTCAGCCATACATGGTATAGGTAAATATTTTGCTAACTCGACTATTACAATGTTTAAGTTAGTCAAATATATTAGTATAGTCGCTTTGTATTATATTTCAACTTTCTAATGCAATTTGGTTGCATTTTGGCAACATTAAATTCATAAATCACACAATATTATATGCCTACTACATGTTTTTAGTTAATACGGTTTTTGGCTATTTTGACTAACTTTTATTCATTTGACAGCTTTCTTTATTTAAGATAAATTGTTCATCTTTGTCTGCTTGACAATTACGTATATTTTTTATCTCAATTTGATAATAATTAATTTTTACAAGAAATCTGAGTGATTGGTCTCAAATCCAACACATTAATATTTTTTATCATAACAATTATATATTTTTTATTTTAACTTAGATCCTTTCTAATAATGTATCTAAATCTTTTAATACATTTATTTTATTTACATTACATAATATAATAATGGATCATGTCCATTCATTCACAATAAATATTTCTTTATACTCTATTCAGAGTTACTAAACTTAATAATTAATGACTTCATTTTGGTTGATTCTGATATTATTTGTCTCTCTTATATACTTATGGTTTTTTCACTGTTATTCACTTTAATAATATTTATGGGGTTTGAGTCTTAGTCATAGTCTGGTCGTTTTTCATGTTAGTAGTATTAATTATTAGACAATTTTAAAAAAATTTTTTGGACCTTTGGGTTCGATACTGTTCACCTCACTTTCCTCTTATGATAAATTGCTATATAAATGATTTCCTTTATGGAACGTTCTGTGACGTTACAACATAAAGACATTCATAAATTCACATGGTACCAACACACAACAAATTTTAAATTGATAATAGACTACGTAATCACAAAAAAATATCAAACATTATAGTAAAAAATGTAAAGGTAAAGAGAGGAGCAGACTGTAGCTCAGATCATTGCCTAGTTGAGTCAAAGATATTTATCCCCTACCGATGGAAAATAGAGAAAAAAGAAAGGGAAGTTATGAATGAATTTAACCCTCAAATCGAGAAATATAACTTAGACAGCATAAACGACGATAGCATAAAATATCTTTATCAACAAAGACTTAAACAAAAACTAAATAGAGAAGAACGGACGTTTGAGGAAGAACATGAATTCATAAAAAGATGTATAAAGGAAGCAGCTGAAGAAGCCTTAGGAAATCTGGATAGAGGAAAAAAGCCATATTGGTGGGATAAATAAATTGAAAAACAAATTGTCAAAAAGAAAGAACGACACTTAAGACGGTTAGAGGATAGCAATAATAATCAGCTACAAGAAGAATATAGAACATCAAATAGAGAAGTCAAAAAACAATTGGCGAATAAAAAGAACGAAACATGGACCAAGAAATGTGAATATATTGAACGGTACAGGAACAAGTAGCTCGGAAGCATAGTAAACTATTAGGAGTTTGAGAAACCCTAATACAAATAAAACATATATAGGTAGCGTATCAAGCAAACAGTGGAAGCAGCACTTTGAAGAATTACTCGTAGAAAGCAGATAACAGTTCATAGAAGTAGAGAATCCAGAGGAGACAATATAAAAGGACGATATTGTTATAGAAGTCTCTGAAGTAACAGATGTAGTAGAAATCTTAAAAAACGGAAAATTGTCAGGAATAGGAGGAATTTACCCAGAATTAGTGAAATATGCCCCAGAGGAATTACATGTTACTCTCGCTAAACTATTTGAATGATGTATGAATGGGGAAAAACCACCGATGGAATGGACTACATCATATATCACACCGATTCATAAAAAGGGTGCTAAAAACGACCCTAAAAACTATAGGGGAATAGCAGTGATATATACACTTGGAAGGGTATACACAAAAATAATAAAAAGCAGCCTAGGCAACGAGATTAATGATAAGCAGCCAGAAGAACAGGCAGAGTTTAGAACAGGACGATCCACTATTGACAACATTTTTACTATCAAAATAGCTTGCGAAAAGAGAGTGCAAAGAAACAGAGAGCTTCATATAGCAATGATTGATTTGGAAAAAAACCTATGATAGTGTACCAGTCTCACAGTTATGGGAGGCTTTGAAATCCTTAGAAGTATCGAACATGCTAATACAAGCAATAAAGAACCTGTATAAGGAAAACACGACCCGAGTAAAAGCGGTAGTAACTGCACAGACCTCTTCAAAGTCACAAAAGGATTAAGCCTTTTGTATCCCTGTCATCACAAAGACAGGGATGTAGCCTTTCCCTAACTCTATTTAAAGTATATCTAGACAAAGCTCTGGGAAAATGGTCAACGAAAGTTAGAGGAATGGAGTTGCAAGTGGGAGAGGAAAAACTGTTTACCTTATACTTCGCTGATGATCAAGTTGTCGTAGCAAAGGATCCGGATGATCTTAGTTACATAGTAAGGAAATTACAAGAAGAATACCAGCTCGCAGGTCTCGTGATAAACATGAATACGTCTGAGTACATAATAGTCGGTAATGATGCTCAAGATAATCTCGATTTAGGAAATACCACCATAAAAGGAGTTAGCACGTGTAAACATTTGGGAGTTACACTTAATAAACAAGGAAATAGCAACGATGAAATAAAAGAACGATTAAACAAAAGGAAAAAGAAATAGGACCGTTGAACTCTGCTTTATTCTGATAACCAGATAGCGGAGGATCGGCGGCTGAGGACCCCTGCATTTTGAAGGCGAACAGAGGAACACGATTATCTCCTATATGTAAACATAATTATTTATCAGATACACTGACAGATGGCATGCGTATCTGCATTATAGCAACTTATTACTCAGACTTTTCTTTAAACTTTTCTAAAACAGAAATGATTTTTGCCTGAGCCTGTTTGTATAGTCTCTTTGTTATAATCTCAACGCTCTAACAGCCTATGTGTTTCCGACACATCACGCAATTATAATATATGCTACTACTAAGTAAATTTTTGTTTGTGTAATTGTTAATTGTCAGTTACATTTATTCGTGTGACCACTGATTATGACGTAACAATTGGCTAACATGCCTCTAGGACCTTAAGGAATCTGGCAAGTTCGCCGAACGTTTTCACCAATCTACAGGATTCTGGTACCAGCGAAGATAGAAGACAGAGCAACGAATTATCATGCAACTAGTTCTGAGAGCATAAATCCATTTTATGAAAATTTATAATTAACGAACTTTACATTCGAAACGTACTAATGCGTTATGCGCTCTATAACATAATACTCTAATGTGCTACTGACACTGTAGGAACTTGATCTCATAGAGGTCCTAACGCGAACATAATACGACGGTCCACTCATACACTGATATACAGAGTGAGTATTTATTTGTTACATCAATTTTTACTTCCATGTTCCATAAGGAAATGGAAATACGGTCATGGCGAAAAAAATCGTGTTCCAGATAACGGCTGATTCTGATTGTACTACCCTCAAAATATGAAGAAAAGTCATTTGTCGAAGTGTCTGTGTCTTTCTGTCTATCTGTCTGTGTGTCAGTGTGTCTGTGTGTATAATGTTTTCTATGGCAAAAGATAAAAACCGCGAATTCAAACAGAATCAAATAATTTTTTGCACACAGGTCTGAATTGTACAGTACTCAAGGTCTATTGTTTTGGTGAAGATCGGTTAAGAGAAAAGTGTAGTTTACCAACAACATTTTACGTTTTAACAAGGGTAATGTTTTCTATGACGAACGATAACTGCAGCACATTCAAACAGTATCAAATAATTTTTTGCATACATCCCTGAATTGCAGAGTTCTCAAGATCTGTAGTTTTTGGTGAAGATCGGTTAAGGGAAAGGGGTAGTTTACCGGCAACGTTTTATGTTTTAACAAGGGTAATTTTTTTCTATTGCATACGATAACAGCCGCAACTTCAAAGAGAATCAAATAATGTTTCCCATACCGTCATGAATTGTGGAGTTCTCAAGACCTGTTGTTTATGGTGAAAATCGGTTAAGGGAAAAAATTAATAAATAAACCTACTTAAGCGACGTACCACGTAGGAAGGTCCTATTGCTTTCATTTTACAGTTCAATTTTATTATGGACATTTAACATTAATGTGTCTTATATCTTAATGTCAATAAAACCCAAAGGATATGTTTAGATTAATATATATATTTATAACACTTGGATTGTGTAGTTTACGAACGACTACGTTTGTTACATAACATTTATTTGGTATTATTTTTATAACTACATATAAAAATTGATTTATTACTTACTTACACTATCTACTGATATTTCGAAAATTGTTAACTACGGTTTGTAAGCATACTGCAGTAAACTCATTGTATTGACGTTTTCCTATGCCATATTTATTTAATACGTTTACCTAAGTATGTGAAGGAATTCATTATTTAGATACTGAAGGTTATCGACTGCCATTAAAAAAAATATGTAAGCTTTTAACTGGCTATGTCAAAAATAAGAAGGTATATAAAATAAGAAAAAGGAGCGGTTTAGGTCAGTGGGAAAGGGAAGTAGAGTTGCGCAGAGTATTTATCTGTTACATTACGGATTACTCTTTTAATATACTTTCCACTTACGTATAGATAGGTTTATGATAGCAACCAATATAAAAGGTTCAATGTATAGAGCTACAATTAGCTGTATGCAACAAGTAGGCCTATATAAGCAAATGTTTGGTAAACAGTTCGAGCATAGTCATTCGGAATCAGAGCTTTAGTTAGAAATTCTACGTTTGTATTCGTATAGAGACAAATTAAAAAGCTGATAAACATGATTAATATTTTGTACGGTAGAACTATTCTGAATCTACATAAAAAGTCTTATATAGCAAATTTACGTAGAAGGTAGCTGGCCTGCTTTCAAAATTTACCAATATACTGCGACTCCTGAATCAGAAACTAAAAGTAATGAGGACTAGATTAAAGAAAGAAATGTTAGCGTAATAAGAAAAAATTGGACTATATAATATTATTGAAGTCCAAAATAAAGTGGAGAACCTATCACATTCTAAAAAAGTAGACCAAGTTTTAAAGTGCTAAAAGGAATAGGTAAGTGCAGCTTTTCTACGTGCTGCATTTATATGACGTCTTCTAATTAGAAACCCTTCTATTCACGCCTAGTCTACGAAGTATAGTCAGTAGACGCAAATTATAACTTGAATTGTACAAGGTGCTTATCCGCTACAGTTCCCGATAACGCATACAATCTTTCGAATTTTTCTATTACTATAAAATCAACATTAAAATTTACATAATTTTAATAAATACTTTAACTTATTTAAAAGTATTTAAAGGAAATAGACACTAAGTTAATTCTTAATATTATGTGCCTGTTGTTTCTTTGTTTAAGTACTATCATTGGTTATCGTAGTGTTTCTTGCTTTATCTGTTACTATCTATTTATTTTGAGTCTTTAAAAACTCTAGTTGAACAATTTATTGTGACATCATACTTAAATTTTGGCACTTCAATTTGTTATTCTGTATTTTGTTTCATAATTTCAGTTGTGTAAGCCATTACCCTTAGTCCATTATACTATATGTGCAGAAATAATCATTTTTAAACATGAAGCAATAGTCTCCCTCAAAACATTTTATTTCTCTTTACCATTAAAAACAACTGCTATGTACACTCGGAAGAATACTCGTTCGTACTTTGAACGATCGACTGTGCGACAATACAGAGTAAAGGCTCGGTGTCACATCTTGAGGTTGTTATAGACTCAAAGCTTCAGTTCCTTCAGCATACTGACAGCGTTGTTTCCAAAGCCACAGGGAATACACATTATTATGCTATCCTGTGCTACTCAGAGGTCGCTTAAAAGGCGTTAAATACTATCTTTCTGTTGTGTACTACAGAATTCATCTAGCAGGAGTACACTAGCAAATCAATCGAGAAAGTCCGGAGAAATTTCCTTTTGAGGATGGCCAACAAGGATAGATTATTAGACACTAAGGTTTAGGAGGAAGCAGAATACGAAATTTTTTAACTTACTTTACTTTCAACCTGAAGAACTCACACCGACTTATTGCTTCCCCATAGTTCCATTGACGGACTGATTATTTGATTATTTGTAACTACGTTACACATGAAAAGCCTAAATGTATAAGTGGCCACACAGGCTCCTGTAGTCCGATAGACACGTGTGCTGACGTTGCCAAACTCTGTGTTAAGAGGGCCGACTGACGGGAGGCAATTTCGCACTGTAGTTAAAACTTATATTCTCTGACTTCTGTTACTTTTACTTGTCCCTTTATTTTCTCGAAGTATATTAATTTTGTAAATTTGATTCCAAATCATTATTTTCTTGTTACAGACTCTTCGATACTTGATTCTAAAGTTCCTCAGAATTAATGTTTACAACAAGTGTGATATATCTCATTTGGAGGCCAAACGTTTCACTAAATGTAAAGTACTACTATCTAGTAGTAGTAGTAGTAGTAGAAGTCAGAAGATATATTGTTCCAGTGGATAAAAATAAAATACTTTAACCGTAGTAAAAGCACTCAACTCCTCACGATTCCCGTTAGGACACAGCCCTTGACTCAGTTTCCCTTGATTTAACGATACTTTTTATGTAGCGGTAAAAGAGGCCTCGATTGTCTTTAATGTGCTGAATTAATTGGTTACGGCTTGTCCCTTGAAATCTATTAAGCACTTATTGAAAGCAAGAAAAGATAAATTGGTCACTTCAAGAAGTGAAGCTTTTTTTTTGAGTTTATATTTTCCTAAAATTCTTAAGTTACTTGTAGCATGTACGTTTGTATATTTTAGCTTTACGTAATTTTTTAGATGTAATAATTTGTAACGTATTTAGGATTTGCAGATTTCGTTCCTTCCAAGAATCAATAAACAAAAATTTTCTTTACGTGTCGTTAGTATAATAATAGTCTACATATTGTTATTTTACTAATGTTCAATTCATATTTTAGGTTTGCTACAAAAACAACTCCAAAATTCAAATAATTTAAACTTTTTTGGTAACTGTGAAGATATAGGAAATGCAATCTGGAAAACTCTCGTCTCAGCGAGTACATTGTTTCCCGCAGGCGAAACAAAGTACAGGAAACAACGGGTACAAATATAATATAGCCGTTTACAAATGGGATAGGACAGAAAGTGACGTCACATTGAGGTTGCGGTATTGGTCATTCAGTACGACAATATTGAAGTCTACTACAAGAGCATGTAAAAAGTTAATTTTTAATTACGGATTACGAGTACCATTTAAAATATGATCAAGTTACAAACCTTCGTATTTTAAAATAAATACTTCTCATTTATAGTTTATATTTGAATTGATCCTAACAACACAAAACAATTGTAGTGCAAAAATGAAGAATGTAATGTTATAAGTTATTTACAACAAAAATTCCTACTTACTAATAACTACTTGGATTTTTTCTCTTCATTTTATTTAGAGTATCAAATATTTGACGTTCTTTCATATATATGTGTATGTATATAAGTCAGTGTGTAAGCGACTACGTACCATTATCTCTATGTATGTATACGCGTGCAAAGTGTAAGTCACCTTCCTTAGACGACGGTCTATGGAAACCAGAGACATTATTAAGGTTGTTGTCAACTCACTCGTCACGTAATCATCGTGTCACTGTCACCATACGGTGAAGACAGTTTTTACATGCTTGTTGCACATCTTCATATTTTTTAGTATCTGCACACATTACACCACTCTTTACTGCCAACGGTGCTGAAGTCTAGTCGATAAGATTTTAACGTCGGATAAGTAACGGTTTTAAAAGTAACGTTTCAGTGTCAACCGTATAAATACCAGAAATTTTGCCCAAGTAACAAGACTTATGATGAGGTGAACCAACACCGTACTGACTGCATCGCGACCACACATTAATAAACTTTTAGTTATAATTAAAAGTTAGTTACAATATACTAAATTACACTAGTTAAATTACAAAGTTGTGGCAGTCTCTGTACTGTCCTGTAGGTGTGAATTATGGACAACAACCAAAAAACAAGACACTAGAAAATAGGCCTTGGAAAATCACATTCTTAAGTGGAGTTAAAAGGTGTTTTAAACTTAACCGTATAAAAAATGAGGCCATAGGAGAAGAGTTACAAGTTTTCAACTTGAATGAGAAATTAAAAGATTACAACCAACGGTAGAAAGAACAATTAGAAAGAATGACAACTTCTATACTGGCCAAACAAGTCTGGAAATAAAAATCTATAGGACAGGTGTGTGGGTAGGCCCAGCAAGAGATGGCGAAATTTTTGAAGGCGAAATAAGGAGCACTTTGCCTATCCGTGTTTTGAAGATGATAATGATGATGTAATAATTAAAGTTATACGTTAGTACATATATCTTTCATTTTCTGAAGCAGCGCGAAGTTAAAGTTATACATTAGTACATATATCTTTTCATTTTCTGAAGCAGCGCGAAGACAGCAGACCATATACAGAAATGACACATTTCTCCACCGGACTGACTATTCGAATAGTTAATTACATTTAAGGTACCTTTGAGCACAATTAAGTTTACACAATTCAAAAGTGCACAAATGATAGCTGCTTTAATTGACTGCTTTCCGGATTTATGCGAGTTAATGTAGAACAAAACTGTATATCTGTACACAAGGAATTAGCGGTAGCACACGAGAATAACACATTGAATGCCTTTACTACTACTGGGAGTTGTATATGAGCGTTACTTCTTTTCAGCTTTTGTGAAAGAAAATTTTTGTAAATTCATAGAATGTTAGTCTTTTGGCCGTCACACACAAACAACATTCTTCCAACTGTAACATACGTGGGCCGTTTGTTATAAGAAAACGAAAAATGTATTAAATAAATTGTTATATAATTACGTCAGGATTTTCTACTTTAAACGTTCCATTGTATCATGCATTTTGTAGTAGACTTGTGACAGACTTTGTAAGTAACTTCATTAGGGGCTTTCATTTTCCTCGTACAATAAACAACAATTACAAATTATATACAGAAGGTTTTTAAAAACTTTCTCAAAAATATTATAGGCGTTTTACTCTCAAACAAATAAATTAAAAGCTTTGTTCTCTAATTATGGTCATTTGAAAACCTGCCAGTACTTTTGCTCTCAAAGATGAAGCAACTTCATCTTACTTCAATATGGGTGTAGTTATTAACACACTATTGACGACTTCGGATTACCTTCGTCTTACGGAGAGTACGAAATTTGTTTTAACGGCGTAAATTTGATAACTTTTATAGAAATTTGTAAAAGAAGACTTAAAATTAGAATTTTTTATCTTTATAATTAAGCTACAATTGGTGCTCTTTGAGGTGAGTTAGTTTTTCTAAATATGATAGACAGAGAAATTTATAATAATGTGTAAATAACGTTGTATAAATAATATGTATAAAAATCTTTACTATAACAGATAGCTTAATCATTGCAAAATAGTTTAATTACTAGAAAAGACAGAAAACTTTTTTGTGATAAAGGTTAATAAAGAGAGGCTTAGTCATAGGGATAAGGAAAATCGTACAGACGTCTAAGACTTCCTGGTAAAAACAGAAAAGAAAGACTGAAGACTAATTTGTTAGAATGTGATACAAATTATCCAGAGAAATCAACCAAACAATTAAACAAACGACAGAACAAGAGTAAGGCATTCATACAAAAAAGGAGGTTGATGATATTTCTGCTTCCTAGGCTACAATAGAGTAGATACACATTTGGCTTAATATTTCTAACACGTTAGATCTCAGTAATTTATAATGAATTTTAGATATCAAATTTGTAGTCAAGTATTCATTTTAAATGAAATTATATAAATCATACCGTAGCACTTTTAAAATATTTCCGTTCGTTTAAGAAAACTAATTTTTCTGAGGTGAAACTCAACTCTTTGCCTGCCTGTTTCTCATGATAGATCGCTCTCATGTTTGTTGTTATTTATTGGTCTACAGCATTGTGAGCTTAGACGCACAACACAAGATTGCCAAACCTCACTTACAGTAACAAAGGGTGCAACAGTTGTCTATCAAGTACCAATTAATATGAAATTCAGTTCCGGGTGGGTTTATAATATTAGTTTATATCGTTATTTAAATGACTTGTGTATAATATGTTAGAATTTTTAACTGATTAACTTCTCACTGATGCAATTGCTATGAATATCAGTATTGATGTCGTTTTGTCAATTTTTTCTAAATAATACGTACACTTTTCACAGTTTATATGACTACATGGTCTACGTTTCTTAGATCAAAACAAATAAGGAGTTTTGATCAAACATGATATAAACAGGACTTTATATCAAAACAAGTAACTTGTACTGAGAATGGTACAATACAACAGAGGAAAAAATAACTTCATATTCGTGTTTGTAAGCAAGTTAGTCTTGTTCACGCAGTTGAGGACTACTACTGTGTGACACATTCCATTCGGCAATTAATTTAACTTCAGTCTCAGTATTGGAAAAACAGGGTTTTAAATTTGAACTCTGTGTAAGTATGATTTCTTGAAATTAAATGCCGCGCATAGTTGGATTTTACGTTATTAAGTAAAGTCCGATTTTTAAATTATGTTTTGGTGTGTGTTAAATCTCTTTAGGAGTCGCCTTCCAGGTTGGCCAATATAAAAATCGCAATCATCACACGACAATTTATATACACCTGTTTTTTTTTCTAATGGTGTGATACTATTATTATGGTGGAGTATACTCAGTATATTTTGATTTGTCTTGAAAATTGTCGTAATGTTAATATTACTTAACGTAGAGGTTAAAATTTTTGGCATTATGACAGTATAATCGGTTGTAACAAACGTTGGTTTTACGTCTTGTCCTAATTGGGGTTGTAACCTCTTAATTTTATGTTTCTTGAGAAGGTTATTAACTAATGATCTGTTGTAACCATTAGCCAAAGCTATATATTTTACAGTCTTTAACTCGTCGAGGAAATCATCGTCGTTGAGAGGTATTGATAATAGTCTAGATAATAGTATAGATAATAGATGTATGAAACAATTAAATCCCGCCATCTTCTGTGAAAACGGATGATGGGATTTCGCGTGTATAACCCCATCGGTGATGGCTGGTTTAATATAAATTTAGAAATTTAATTTATCTATATGTTTGGTAACCGTGAGATCCAAAAATTTAATCTGTTTTCAACTTCGGTTTCGAGAGTGAACTGAATGTTGTTATTTATACTATTCAAATAGTTTTTCATATTTTCAATCTGCTGCAAAGTGCTACTAAAAATAAGAAACGTATAGTCAACGTAGTGCGCATAAAATACTACATTATTTCTATATATGTTATTTGAAAGAAAGAAGGAGTTTTCATAGAAGTTGAGGTACACATCGGCCAATAAACCAGATAGAGGTGAACCCATGGTCAGTCCACCATCCTAGATAAAATTGTGGCTGTTAAAGTGAAGTAATTCTGTTTCAAGACAATTTCCAGTAAACCAATTAACTCGTCTGAGAATTTAATTTATTATTTTCACCCAGATTGTCTCTCAAAATTTTCAAAGTTGCTTTTACCGGTATGTTGGTATATAAATTTACTATGTCAAAGGATACTAATTTATAATTAGGTAGAAAGTCTGGATTTTATTTACAAAATCAATATAGTTTTTAATGCCGTGACTATTCTTTAAATGTATTCGTCTCTAAATATTTTGACGAGTTTTTCGGCCGTTTTGAACGCTGTAGAGGATTTCGAAATTTACAAAGCATACAATAACACTCATAATCGGGATGTCATATTGAATGACCATCTGAACATTAAATCGAACCCGCTGTATGATACAGCCTTGAACTTGCAAAAACATACGTAAGTAACTGCAGTATCCTGTCAGCCTTCATAGGGCGCGCACCCATACTGACGTGTGTTTTTAACAACTGAGTATGTGCTTTAACATTTGACGATCTCAACTGATTAAAGGAATCTGATGATGGAACATAATATGTTCCGAAACGCGTAATTCTAAGTAGTAAAACAAAGTCACACGACGGATCTAAGGTAATTTATTAATGTATACAATCTAACACGCCCGAATAATTTCTACACTTTAGTTTTCATAGTATAGCGTTGAGTCACGTTAAAATCGTCTGAGATCGTTACTTTAAATTATTCATTACTTTTCTTTCTTATGAAACGAAACTTCAGTTTCTTTTTGAAACAGGCATCTTTTGTATTGTTGTACCCGCATGTTTCACACCTTAATTTACTAATACTTGTTGAGCCGTTTTATAATTAAAAAAAGGTCCAAGAAACATTGACCCTTTAGTTACTTTTTTCATTAAATTCAAAGTACTGAAAATGATTAGCTTGCTCTCTTTCTAATTATACCATGATTTTTTGTTACTACAGGAGTAGAGGGCCTACCAGATTCGGAACTATGGTAACTTGTAGCTCTCTGTTGTAATCAGAGCAGAGTATTCCATCTTTAAATTTCATTGTAAGCCCAAGAATATAAACCGTATAGGTATATTATTTAAAACGTATTTAGACTGACACCATCAAAACACACACAAAAATTATTAGAACTGAAAAATGTAAACGAAATAAATTACATGTAAAACGTATCCCAAATAACCATGCAGAATGTACAGAGGAAAGAACTAATTTAAATTTATTAGTTTGCAGTTGATTCTGATTCATTAAAGAAGAAGTAAGTTAATTGTAACGTTTATTTGCTGACAATGTATCTGTGGTATTCCTACTGTGCTCCTCGGTATCATTAAACAGTAAAACTACCAATAGTTTCTTAAAAAAATGGCGGATTAAAATGGCACATTGAATTAAGATGAAACGAATTTTAGAATGTCAAATAAGCTCATATACCTATAATGTATTCAGTAGTTTGAATGTAAATTCAGAGTCGAATACTTTTATATTCTCACCAAAAGTTAACATAATTCTCTCATTTTCTTACCAGGCTCTCTTCTGCTGCAATTCTCGACCGACACCTTCAAGAAGACGCTAATTTATCCAAGTGACATGTTTTGATAAACCTTCTAAATGTACTCGGCATAGTTTGCTGAAACGGATAAACTATACTCCGTCCTATGTACAATGCTGCAGGCAAAAAGTTTCAAGTGGAATATTTTCTAAATAATTTATTATAAAATTTTTGCACAGTAATAATAAAACAACGAAGGTGTCTGAGTTTACGTGAAGTAAACATTGGCACTTGTATGGCTACGTGATATTATTCTTTTAACACTTTGTAAGCAATAAATAATAGCTAAAACTACATGAAAAAGCAGAAATAGGCCTACATTTTTAACAACTAGAATTTTTAACTGAATATAACACATTCGGTTCGATTAAATAGAATGTTTGGTTTCACTTTGCTATGTAAGTCAACGCTGGGCTTGGCATGATAACGTTTTGTATGTTCAAATATTATTAAAATTTTTATAAACCATTATATAATTATTTGAATTGCCGTTAAAAAAAATCTCTGAAATTGTTGAATGCGTGTGTGTGAGGGGGGAGGGGCGCACGTGCACGTGCAGGCGCGCCCAAGTGTCCTTGTGTTTGTGCCCGTTAATGGAGAACGAAAGGCCATTTGTCGAACAAAGAGAAAACTGTGACTTGCAAAGTTTTGTCACTAGCCTCATTTAATTCTAAATTATAAAATTTATGATAAGCGTAGCCTACTTATGTTTATTATAGAAAATCCTCAATTTTTGATACTAAAAATACTATACAATTTCACAAAAACACTTGAAAACGCAAAATGTTTCTGTGTATAAAAGTGATATAAAAGAAAATATTGCAGTGTCATTAAATCATTCTTACGTATGACTCAATAAATACGAGGTGAGAGGAACCCAGTAAACGATAATTGTACTGAGGCGACCATAGAGAGCACTAATATGTTTTATTGTCTTTGCACAATATTCAGGAAGCAAATTCTGTTACAAGATTATACGACTACATGCGCAAACTATGACCTAAACTAGAGTACCTCTACGTACTTACCTTCTGTACACGTTAGTTGAAAGCTGTTTCGAAGTAATGCGAGCTAACAATTGTTTAAAACCTCCAAGACGAGCAAAGTTTGGGAAATCATTAGGTTAAAGAATATTATTTCATTCATTACTCATTAAGGAGAGTACATTTACTGTGCTTATCAGTTGATAAAACTGCTGTAATTTATTTACTGATTGTTCACTATATCTAAGTAACGTTATTATCAAAGGACCTAAAAGTGCTTATTTGTTTTAACATTTATTTGCCAACTACGAATTTTATTCTGAGATGTTACATCCATAATTCCATTGATTTTACACTCGTTTAAGAAAGGTCGGTCTCAGTATTATAGTTGACACAAGCACTACAGTGTTTATTGTCACCTCTGATCTAGTTGACAACCTTAAACATACATAAGGTTTGCAATTTACGGGGTGCTACTGTCAGGTCTGCAGAAGTGTTTACATAAGTGGCGATGTGTGTACCATTACGGTCGACTCGAGTTTAAATACCATGTACCCGTTGAAAACATTTTGAGTAAAGCATTGTTACTGTTGATATTACAAACGACCACGATTTTGTAGTCTACTTCAAAAAAAATGTTCTAGGGATCGGGAAAGTTAGAGAGAGGCAATACTTTCAAATTCGTCAACAAAATCCATAGGCACAAATCAAGTTGCGAAAATACCTCCAAACTCTGAAAATGTCTAAATGGTTAAAATCTTTATTAAGTCCAGGCGCGACGGTAAATGTCTTCATGGAGTGGCTAGTATTATAGACTAGGGTTTTTCTGCACAAAGCGACACAACTGATTAATTTTCCTTCTGTCCTTGGGTAGACGGGGCACATCAAAG
Source organism: Magicicada septendecula (assembly GCA_034769895.1). Lineage (NCBI taxonomy): Eukaryota > Metazoa > Arthropoda > Insecta > Hemiptera > Cicadidae > Magicicada > Magicicada septendecula. The sequence continues at coordinate 397,833,045 of CM068369.1, read as the reverse complement.
ACCCACAGATTTAAACACTACAAATTTACAAAGGGACTTGAGAAGCTGTTAAAAGGATGTTCCGTTAATATGTATAAGTTGAGGGTTGAAGATTTCAGACATGGTTTACTCGATTTTAAAGAAGATTGTATGGATTAAGACTAGTCACTGGAAAGAAACTCTCTTGTACAACTTCTATGAAGACCTCCGTGAGCTACGAAGGAGGAAATGTCTTGGTTTATACGTGACATATTAACAGTCATCAAAGCTTCGTTAAGTGCTTTTATCTTCGGTTAGTAGTGTTAGCAAAGAATTAAGGTTGGCTACTTTTTTGCATAGACTACCTAAAGATGAAAAACCCAAGCAATAATGGTATAAAAAATTTTGCTCCTACGCAGAAAGCTATAAGGAGCATACACTAACCTATTATAAAAATACCGCGTGTACACTGAGATTTTCTAGCTATTTCTAAAAGATGACAATGGAGCACTTCTGTAATAATGGGTGTGTAAAGAAATTTTCACTGGTGACCTCGCTAGCATGATTGTATGGTAGCTTGAATGTTTGTATGAACACAAGTTTAACGTACAGCACTAGCGAGGACGAACGAGTTAATCATGATGGCTCATCTCAGAAACAGTGTCAAGAATATTGTTGACAATGCTGCAGAAAGTAAGAATAAAATTCGTGCGAAGAGGCTGGATTCATCGCTATAGACATCGTGACAGATGTTTGTGCGACACAAGATTACCGACAAGAAAGGCTAACGAATATCATTATCGTCGTCATGTGCAAGGATTAAACCAAGGATGGTTTGTTCCGGTCTCAAACAAGCAAAGTCTAGTGCCGGTCACTCCAGCGCTTCCTCGGATGCCGTCCTTTCGGCTTATAGCTCCATAGTTGTTTGGAGATGTGGCAGTCATCCATTCGGCAAAGAAGTTCCCACCAATTCAGCCGATACTGGGCAATCCTGTCGAGTATACTCAGAATATTCAGTTCCTGCCATGCATTTGTGTTTCTTCTATAATCGTAGAGAGTATACCCTGCCACGTGCCAGAGAAATTTCTTGTAGCCGTTTGGATACGATTGGCCCAATCTTTCGTTAAAGTCCAATTCTCAGACTTATAAAGAAGTGTGGAAAGAGCCATCACCTTGTAGAATTTCAGTCTGTTTCTTTACTTGCTGACTTAAGAGTTTCCCTGATGGTCCCGCACATAAGGTTGACTTTATTGAACTTATTCACAACGTTGTTGCTCCTATAAGACACACTGTAGCCCAGGTATTCAAAATTGCTGACTTGTTCCAGGACAGTACCATCTATAACAATTTTTGTCCGTACGGGATCAGTTCCATAAAAAGCCATCATCTTGGTGTTACGTCTTCGACGTTCTCGAATATTTCTTCAGTTAGTCTTACAACGTGATGCTGGTATAATAAGTTGGATAATATGAAATAACGTAGTGGAGTGTAATTTGAATTAACTGTTTATTTAAATTTTTGTAAAAATGATTGTATGGCCCGTGCAGTGTCGCGTGGCATACATTGCCAAAGTAGGAATTAAATAGGTACTGAAAAATATAAGAATAAATTGAAGTAATCTTCCGATTTGAAAGAGTTACATAGCCGCGGCGATGAAGGCTGTTGTCCGGTCAGAGTTTAACAGTTAACTAATTTGAACTGCGAGGAGCGTATTGAGACACGCTGGTAGCAGTGTATCGGGGGGGATGACGTCACTGCACGAACCAGTTGTTTACATATGAAATTATTAAAGGTACAAAGTTTAACATACTGCCCGCACAAAATCGGGCGATTTTGCGTTTTGAGTTACTATATGAATAGTGCATCATAAGGGTCAAGACATAATAATACATAATAATATGATAATAAGAAAGACATAATAATTGACATTACATAATAATAGAATAATGACACCCAAAAATTCAATAATACATAATAATATGATAATAAGAAAGACATAATAATTAAAATTACATAATAATTGAATAATAACACCCAAACATTTTCAATAATACATAATAATATGATAATAAGAAACACATAAAAATTGTCATTACATAATAATTGAATAATAACATCCAAAAATTCAATAATACATAATAATATGATAATAAGAAAGACACAATAATTGACATTACATAATAATAGAATAATAACACCCAAAAATGTTCAATAATACATTGTGATATGATAATAACAATAACAAATGGAAAGCATGCGATCACCCGGGGTATGTCCCGGGCATGAAGCACGAGAATGCGATAAAAGTTTAAGTAAATAGTACATGTCATTTGAACGTTGTAGTGGGATTAATCTGAGGCCACTGGAAATGGGCATAATTTGTGAATGGGCCTAGGTAGGATGCTGTTTGCGGAGCGAACATCCGCTACGCGCACTAGGGAATCCTGACCCAAATGGACCTGAGTGATTACACCGCGTTTCCACTGCAGGGGGGGGGAATTATCTTCCAAAATAAGGACGAGTTGTCCGGGAGCCAAGTTTTTTGACTGGTGACGCCATCTGTTGCGCTGTTGCAACTGGTGCAAATAATCCCTTGACCACCTCTTCCATATAGAGAGGGTGAATCTTTGCAGCAGCTGCCATCTACCCAAACGACCAATTTTGACTTCGGAATAGTCAGGTTCCGGGAGCGAAGTGATTGGAGAACCAACCAAGAAGTGCGCTAGAGTCAAAGGCTCGGGATCCCCAAGTCATTTGAGATGGCGAACAAGGGGCGTGAGTTGAGGCAGGACTCTATTTGAGTTAAAATGGTGTAATATTCTTCAAACGTGAGAATGGTTCTGCCGACAACGCGCCGCAAATGAAACTTGACGCTCTTGATTCTACTCTCCCACACGCCACCGAAAGGAGGTGCTGAGGACCATAAAGGACCATTTCACTCCTTGGGCACTTGTGAAGTCCTGGGTAATCTGTTCAAATTCGTTTGATTGGAGAAGTTTGTATAAGTCGTGAAGTGTACTGCTAGTACGACGAAAATTTGTACCATTGTCAGAAAATATCTGTGAAGGGATGCCTCTTCGAGCTATAAAACATCTTAAGGCTGCTATGAAAGCGTCTGAGGTGAGACCTGAAACTAATTCAAGGTGAATGGCCTTAGTGGCCATGCATGTAAATAGAGAAATATAAGCCTTTGAAATCGATTTGGAACGCTGCCCGCCCTGACGTATAAATACAGGACCGGCGTAGTCGACTGCACATTGAGAAAATGGCTTAGAAGGAGTAACTCGGCAAGAGAGCAATTGTCCTAATAATTGGGTTGAGCCACTTGCACGGAATCGAAAGCAAGTGATGCATTTGTGTATTACTGACCGTATGTACGATTTATCATAGATTATCCAGTATTTCTGACGTAGAGAGTACTGTGTCAATTGTACCCCTGCATGGAGTAGACGAAGATGCTCTATGCCTTCTATGATTAGTTTACTGAGATGAGAAGCGGGTGGAGTATGATTTGGTGGTTGCTATCATAGGTTAGCTGGGAGTGCTGAAGGCGTCCGCCCACGCGTAATATCCCCGTATTGTCCACAAAGGGGTTAAGTGAAAAAATTTTGCTATTATTAGGGATAGAGCGTTGTGCCTCAAGTTCCTTGATTTCGATATTAAAGTGCGATCGCTGGGACTGACGAATAAAAATCAAAAGTGTGCCATGTAGCTCATGGGAAGTTAAAAAAAAGTGTTTCTGTCAGCTATGGAAAGTCTGGAGTTCCGAATGAATCGAAGGCAGTAAGAAAATGCACGAAAGTTTTGAAAGCGAAGAGTAGTTTTCAAAGTAATTAGGCGTAGATGAAGTGGCAACCAGTGTGGTTTGGACTTGTTTACGTTTTTCTTGATCAAGATCGGGATGAGTGCAGGGTGAATGGGCATCGAAAGCACTGGTGGGCCATGATGATGACTCATTGGACAACCAGGATGGACCATACCACCATTGTGAGTGACAGTGTAAAAAGCGGGGTAGACAACCACCGGATAGGATGTCAGCAGGGTTGTCATGTGAGGAGACATGATGCCAGGTACCCTTTGCAGTGAGTCGCTGTATCTCCGCAACGCGGTTGGAAACAAATACTTTCTATCTGGAAGACTACTGGTGAATCCAGTGTAAGGTGATCAGTGAGTCGGAGTAAAAATACAATTCGTCAAATTTATAACTCACAGCGTTTACAACCTTGGAAACCAACTGAGCCAATAAGAGACAGGCGCAAAGTTGAAGTCGGGGTAATGTTACCTGCTTTAAGGGAGCGACTCTAGATTTAGAGCATAATAAGTTTGATGAAATGCTGTGGTTTGAAGACACCGTTCGCACATAAATGCAGCACGCGTAACCCTTTACTGAAGCGTCGGCAAACCCATGGAGTTGAAATGAAACGATTTGGGAATTATTTAAATTCTTTACGGATCTTAGAATCTCAAAATAAGTGTCTGATATCAACTGAGCATAAATTTCTACCCATTGATTAGATAATGAGTCTGACAGGGGGCCCTCCCAACTTGTTCCCGTTAACCACAGTTTCTGCATGAAACGTTTGCACCAAAATGTAACCGGGCCAATAAGTCCTAATGGGTCGTAAATTCCGGCGATAACGGATAATACCTTTATCTTTTTAAATACCTTGTAGCGTGACAGATATATGCATAATATTGAATGGCAATTGATCATTAGAATAATGAAGTTATAATATTTAAATTTGGAAGAAAGCACTAAGTTTAATATAAATAGATTAATTCATATCAACTGTGGAAAGAAATCATTATTATAAAGAAAATCCAAGTTCAAGTAAAAGGAGTTACTAGTGATGAGTCATCCAAGACCAGTCTGATAACCAAAGGTTTTCAAGGTATAACCCAGGAAGGTAAAATAGTAAATAACGAAGCAGTACACAATATGACCAAACCCACAACGAGGGAGAATAAATAGAATAGAAACCATAAAATAAGCCAAGATCAACCAATACAGGTTGTGTATTTCTGAATTAAAGAAGAAGATGGAGAAGATCCCAAGAAACCTGATGGCAACAAGAAGAAGATGGAGAAGATACCAGTCCCAGAAGGCAGGAGAAAAGAAGACTGAAGAAAGAAGAAGAGGGCAGCATCCTGAAGAAGATGTCATGCTCTTATAAAAGACACCCAAATCCCTATATCCCCAAAATAAATATCTAAAAATAAAAGTATAACGAAATAAAAACCACATGTATGTAAATTTAAGAGAGAGAAGTGTATAAAGTAAAAGTTTCCTGTGAACTAAGATGAAACAATAATATAGTACCCATGGAACAAATTTCCATTGAAAAAACGCTAACCAATTTATTATGTTAATAAGACTATACGACCATTTAGCATTAACATAATAATAAGTGCAAAGTGAACCAGTGATAGTTTTGGGTATTATAAAAAATGAACCTTGTGTTTCATTCTTGGCAATCACAAACATTGGATGCAATGAAATATGCATTTATCAATGACTTAAAATGTGTACTGTGACAATATATTGTTCATAAGTCATGAATCTGTTTAAAATAACATTGTGTTTTACATGAAAAAAGAAAAACCAGATTTCATTATACTTATTGAACAATTCATACTATTTATTAGTTAATGACAGGGTGCAATTACCCAAAGACAATGTATAAAAGACTGTATAAAAACTGTAGAATCCTACTTATAATAATAGTTAGAAATAAGAATATAAATATAAGGTTTTTATGTATATAGTACAAGAATGTTTAAAAATGTTTTAGATATAAGGCCATTTGTTTGGGTCTGAAACAACTAACATCAGAACTATAAAAATAGTTACCACTTGTAAATAGTAGAGAGTAATTAAGATGTTAGTTAGTACAAAACCTTTGTTGTAAACCATATTTACATGTTGGAAATGGGAATTTTGTTGCAAAATGTCTGATTTGAAGACAACCATTTATTTTAAAAAAAATGTTCTTTATTCTGTTTAACTATTATTTGTATTGTAACCAATACTAATTGTTTTTGTGTAATTTGAAAACATGTTTAATTTATAATACTATTTGTAAAAAGTCAGAGAGGGTATCACACATCATATATTGTTTGTAAATTATTTTGTAAGAAAAATTGTTAAAAAATCATAGGCCAAAAGAATGGAAACCAAACTTCATCAAAACAGAGAAATTGCTCATTTAAATGCAAATAAACAAAAGGGGTTTAGACAAAATAAACTTGAGATCATGCCATATAATTGCACATACCATTTAGAGAGATTTTAATAAATTATATTCAGAATTATGAATAAAAACGAAAATGACTAAACTCAGAAATTTAGACATGGGAGTCATATATTTCAGAATAATGTTTCAGAATACAACTAATTCAATTAATTACCAGAAAATAAGGGAATAGGAACCTTTTAATACAATATAGGATTATTAATATTAAATATAACTGATAAAATGGCTGAATTTATATAATGACAGGAAGTAAATTTTAATGTTTTGACCTTTCAGAGTATACCTAACTGAAAGTGTAATTACTATTTTTTGGACAGAAAAACTATAAAATGGCATTATTTAATCTGAAAATAACCAGAATGAACTGAAAGATTAATTTAAATCAAATCTAGTGAATAAAATTGACAAATAACCAAAGTTTAGGCATTCATATAGTGAAATAGTAAAATGTACACAGGATGTGAAAATATTTTTGAACAATGTTAAGGATAATATTATATGGGCTAAGAGTTTAATTGAAACTAGAGGAAACAGTTAGTTAATTATTGGTAGTTGAACGGTTAACATGACATACGTTTAATAACGTGGATAACCTAACCTATAATCGTCATACAAGCGAGTGTATAGTGAGTTATTGTGAAATCGCGAGTGACTTGTAAAATACTTCTGAAACTATCATATTATAACAGAAACGATCAAGTAACACTCCATAACACAGAACAATATAAATCTACTCCGAAAAACACCATAAAACACTAGAAAACTGTATAATACATTAAACCAAATTAGTGACGGAATCGGAGAAAGTGTTTGAACTAATAATTATACAGATACACTAAATACAACCCAGAATCACTACACCAGTCACTACACAACATATAACAAGAGATTTGCGGACACGAGAACAGAAATATTGCGTCAAAATACATTATTTGGAATGCAGCAGCAACGAGCAACATTTTGATCGACTTGACGGCAGCCATCTTTCTTTGACAATCCCAGTGCCTCTTCTTGGTTCAGCACAGCTGTTTGGTGAAAACAATTATTATATTTACAATTTATTATTCAATGTCTGTGTTTATTAATAACTATTAATTTGATTGTAACGTTATACTTTTTAAATATTAGCCCGATTTCTCTGACTTTGGTAATAACTGGCTGTTTAAAGAACCCTATATAATTTTTATAACATATACTTGTAACTTTTTTCGATATCCTGAGAATCGATACTAATCGATAAGAGTCAATATTGCTGTTACTTAATAAAACATTAATACTTTTCAATACTTAATAGTTCTTTATTTCTTCAATAATACTAATTACCAATAATATAATTCTAATTGATAATCTACAAGGACTTTACCACCCGTAAGTGAAGATAACCTAAAAAATAGAAAGGTAAACAAATATCGATTGGTTTACAGACAGTCTTATGAGTGGTGATAGATTATTTAAATTATACTAAAACTTTAATAAAAATTTTCAGAAGAGCATTACACTGTTTAAAACTTCACAGCCCTATATTAATTAATTGATCCTAATTAATTAATTAATAAAATTTAAATTTTTTTTTTATTATTATTTTTTATAAACATAATTTTTTTTTTAATTTTCTTCAAAACAATAATTTTTGTTTTGAAACTTTCGGTGAAGCTGAGCATATATATTTCTTCATCAACTTTACGCTACTCGACCGGTCTTGCTACCATTGGGACTCGACCAGCTGGGAAACTTAAGGAAGTGTTTCAGGCCAGTAAGACGTCGAGAGCCACACCAATTAAACATATTACATTGGACTTGATTACATCGGAGTCACATAATCCACAATAGCTTATATCATCAATCAACTTAAAGATTCACACATCAACAATATACACATCAATCTTATTTATTAATTTATTACAACCTCCACTTCGAAATTTCTTTGAAAACTATATATGAAACTATCATCGTTAATGTCCCATTGAATACCCAAAGTACGTATAGTTTGATTCTTGTTAAAGTCAAGGGAAGAGTTGGCGTGTGAAGTTATAATGGTTTGATCACTGGAAAACCACTTGTGCAAAGTAAACCCGTATTGACTTAATAAATATGTAATGTCGGACATCATTTGTGATAAAATATGTGGGTTATCTGAGCCGGTCATGACATCGTCAACATAGAAATCGTTTGCGATAGCAGAACAGGCTATAGGGTGTTGTGTTTTGTTTTCCTGGGCTATTTGTGCCAAACATCATGTGGCCAGAAATGAAGCGCTTGCAGTCCCATATGTGACTGTCCTCAAGGCGTAGTGTTGAAGTTCCCTATGGGGGGGCGTCGCACCAAACAATTCGTTGCAAATTAGAATCCCTGGGAGTAACTAAAATTTGACGGTATATTTTTTCAATGTCCGAAATGAGGACGTATCGGTGCGTTCTAAACTGAGACATAATTGAAAAAAGATCCTGCTGGACCGTGGGACCAACCATTAATGTGTCGTTTAAGGACAAATTATTTGTTGTTTTGGCAGAGCCGTCGAAAATAACTCGCAATTTGGTGGTTATACTAGAGCCTTTAAGAACCGAATGGTGCGGTAAGTAGAATGTGTCTGACTTATTGACTGACAAATCGTAAGAATCAAGCAAAGACATGTGACCCAGAGTTAATTATTCCTGCATGAATTTACTATAGCCTTTATGAAGAGCAGAGTTCTGCTTGAACTTAAGTTCCAGTGATTGAAATCTGCGAATAGCTCCGGGAAGAGAATCGCCCAAATGAGAGTTGTATCCCTGCGAGGTAGGGACACAACTAATCTACCACTATTATTGCGGAAGGTGTTAGCCATAAAATGACTTTCGCATTCTGAGTCCTCAACTGAGGGAGTACGGACTGCAACGTCCTCCAATTGCCAGAAGTCTTTTAATTGCGATGAAATTGTATTGTTATCTTCGCACGCTATAAATGATGAAACAGGGTTTGTCATGTCGACATTAAAGGGCAGGTTACCAGCGAGGATGAATCCCAATTTTGTCTCCTGTATTATGGGAAAGTGTGGGCTGCGGATGAATTTAATAGGTTCAATCAATTGTAAATAGTACTGGGTACCAAGTAATATGTCGATTTGTGAAGAAAAGTTTAGTTGCGGGTCAGCTAAGAATATGTTTTTTGGTATATTTAGGAATGAAATATTAAACGATTCTGCGGGTAGATTATTCGTAATACTTGGAAGCACAGCGCAATGCACGTACACATTTAAATCCTTGTAACGAGAATTCAGCCTTACCCTTGTACTAAAGTCAGCTTGACATAGGGAATTGTTTATACCAGTGATAGGTATTGAGACTTGGTTAATTTAGACCCATGCGGCGTGCGAAACTCATGGTACAGAAGTTTGCTTGAGATCCTGAATCTAATAGAATTCTTACTGGATGTTTCCTACCGGCTTGGTCCGTTGTCATGCAGACAGCGGAGGATAACAGAATAGATTTATTTGTTTGTAATTTGAGGGAAAATTGATTGTTGCCCCCGTTTGAAGTGTTATTGCCTGATATGTGAATCATTGTATTTGGAACGTGTCTTACAAGAAAATTTGGAAGGACAGTGTGAGGGCTCATGGCCTGGACGCATGCAATTTAAACAAAGTTTGTATTTGAGTAAAATGTTCTTTTGCTCAAAGGGAGATGTAGCCACGAATTTTGGGCATTCAGACAGTCTATGTTTACCGTGACACAGCTGACAAATGTTATTGTTGATATTAGTATGAAATGTTGACCTAGTGAGCTCAACGGGTTTAATAGTCTTGCGATAGGGAATCTTACCGCTATCTTGTGTTCTGTTTGCTGAACTGGTTGATGCGCCAAAGTTTTGCATTAATTGCCTTCTACTATTTAAAAATTTAATGAAATTGTTGAAATTAGGGAATCGCTCGTCGGATAGACTTTCCTTCCATAGTCGACATATCTGGTTATCGAGTTTCTGAGTTAAATATTGAACAAAAATAATTTCAAAAGTATTTACAGGTAAACTCAATGAATTCCAAGTGTTTATATTTGCGGTGATTTCGTCAATAGATTTTGAAATGCCAACCATGGACTCTTGCTGAATGGACTTCATGCCCAAGAAATTCCCTACATGATACGCTGAGACAATTAATTTACTATCATACCTGGCCTTCAATAGCTCAATGGCTACCGCATAATTATCATGCGTGATTGGGAGAGACTTTATTACATTTAAAGCCTCGTCCCTTAGTGAAGAATGTAAGTAATGCAATTTCTGGATGTCAGTCAGGTCCGTTCTGACGTGTAATAACTCAAAGAACATGTAATAGTGCTGCCAATCAATAATGTTGCCTGAGAAGCAGGGCAATTTAATTGGCTCTAACTGAATTTGGGATGCTTTAATTGGCGTAACTTCCGCTTGATTTAATGTTTTTTTCCTCACCTCTTCTACACGTTCTAATAAATTTTGCAGCTTACACTCAATAGTGCAGAGATCATCCTCTGTCTGAACCCTGTCACTTACTGATGTGAAATCAGATTTATCAGCCTCAATTTGGGTCTGAATTTCATCATACCTCGCGGACAGCTCCATCAAGTGACGAAGTTTTATATTTAAAGCATGGTGATCATTTATTTCATGATTAAAATTGTCCGCGAAGGTGTTTATACGGGATATAGATGCTTTGATTGTGCCACGTTTTTTAATCAAAGCTTTCACATCTTTCATGATTGAACTGCAAGCTGGTGATCCGAAATCGACAAATAAATGCAGAACAGGTGAACAATTAATGCAATTTGAGTATTTTATCAAATTCTGATATAATGCGGCAGCCAGCGGAGTGGTATAACTTAATCTAATTCCTTATTATAATATGTACTTATTTTTTTTAAGAATAGTTATATAAAAATTATTTTGAAAATATGACTCATTGAAAATAAAAATATAAATATAGCTTTATTCCATTATTTATGTTTATGACTGATTTCTTGTGAAATTATATAAGTGAAAATTTGTGTGAAAATACAGGTTTATAGTCACTTGAAACTGATTTTTGTTTATATAAAAATTATTTTGCAAATATTACTTATTTTAATGTATATGAAATTATATAAGTGAGAAACTATGCGAAATATAAGTTCAGAGTCACTTGAATTATGAGAGTCCTCTGCAGGTTTAAGATGGCTCCATTGCCTGTCGCTTCCTTGGCGATCCTGTCGCAAATCTTGTGTCCGCTTGTCGGGTGATGTTTGAAGTTGTAGCTCTCTGTGCAGGGTTGAAGCTCTGATTTTCAATGATGAATGACAAGTGACTATGAAGTGGAATATCTTGCGGTATTAGAAATGATGTCTTGTAGAAGCCTATACGGCCAAGTATGATTTTTTTTTTTTGAAAGTTATGAATGTATGCTCACGGCAGCAATTTTACGTTTAAGAAGATTTGGGATTGACCAAAATGTTATTTGGGCCTGTTAAATGAAATATAGATCCGGCCCGGAGGACCAAATGTTACGTCTTCGGCGCTCTCGAATATTTCTTGAGTTAGTCTTACAACGTGATGCTGGTATAATAAGTTGGATAATATGAAATAACGTAGTGGACTGTAATTTGAATTAACTGTTTATTTAAATTTTTGTAAAAATGATCGCATGGCCCGTGCAGTGTCGCATGGCATACATTGCCAAAGTAGGAATTAAATAAGTACTGAAAAATATAAAAATAAATTGAAGTAATCTTCCGATTTGAAAGAGTTACATAGCCGCGGCGATGAAGGCTGTTGTCCGGTCAGAGTTTAACAGTTAACTAACTTGAACTGCGAAGAGCGTATTGAGACACGCTGGTAGCAGTTTAGCGGGGGGGATGACATCACTGCACGAACCAGCTGTTTACATATGAAATTATTAAAGGTACAAAGTTTAGCACTTGGTCTTAATTGTGGAGATCTGTAATCCAAAGTCATTGCAGACTCGTTTTAACAAATGTATACTCATCTGGAACGTGTTTTCCGTGTCCGACAGAATAGCCTGATTCGACACAAAGTGTCAATTGGTGAGTAGCTAATCATAAAATGCTCCGGAAGACACGTCTGCCAGTTTTCAATATACAATTTAAAAACAGAAGGTAAACTTATCTCCATAGCAAAAGCGTAGGTATGTTGCTCTGATTGACAAGAAACCTGTTGCAGTTCTAAAATATTCAAGATGTACTGACCGCAATAGGAAACGCTAACTTTGGAGAACCGAAAGCTGAAAAGGGCTTGAGAAAGTGCAGATGGACAAGATGCTATCTCATATTATACAGAAGCAACTTTCAACCTGTTTTAAAGTAAGTGTACGATGAAGCATCTGGGGGTTACCTTACTGTTATTAATGCAACTGAAAACCTACGGAAGCAATACTATTTGTTTCATCTTTGCCACGATGCAGAGGAGTGGTGTCGAACCTGAGACTTGTATGCCCATAAACCAGAAGAGGAAAATAAAATCGTATAATTTTGGAATATCGGTTAAGAGGAATTCAGTAGGTGACGCTGGCCCTTACTCAATTACACAGGGTAGAAAGAGGTACACAATTGCAAAATAGCTTTCCCAGTTGGTAGAAGAGTATGCCATCCCAAGTCAGGAGGCCAACATCGTTGTGGCAAAAGCGTTTAGGTCACGATGAGTTCTTTCGGTATGAAGTCCCTATGCAAATCTGGAAATGTATACAGATAAAAGAAAGAATTTCGTTTCGGGAGTTCCAGGGACAATTTGTCATCTCCTTTGTATTCAACAACTCCAAACAAGGTTTCCTCTACTTACAGTCTGACAGAATGATTGGAAAGTCAACAGAATACTATAACAGTTTAGAAGTTTTGTCGACAAGTAATAAACAGGATGGAATCGGCATTTAAACGTGTTTGTATACAAAATATATTTCCTAATAATTTATTTAATGTTAATTATAAGAAACCATTGTCTTATGTCATTTTCTATGTAATATAATATAAAATTAACTTGTTATACTTTGTAGGCTCCATTGTTTTACTATTTCTACATTCCCAAAATTTTTCTTAGAAATATTTTTATATATAGTACCAACAAATATATTTGATTGTCACTGTACAGAAAAAATATAAATCAAAAAAATCTAACTCTAAAATTCAAAAAATTTAATTGTCCGGTATGTTCTCTCAAGATAAGAAATTACAGAATAGATAGAGCTTTAAACATTATAAATATTGTTACGACATCAAAGAACAATCTACTTGTTTATCGAACATTCCACAAGGATATAGAATGTAATGCGGTTGTGTACGTGACTCTTAACGCATTCGCGAGACTTTTCTCGAAGCCGCAAGCCGCGCGGACTGTGTCAAGGCCGCAATTAATTACGTAGTACACACTGGCGCTAAGACGTTGTTATGAATGTTCTAGTCTGTGAGCGGAGGTATAAATACATGGCGGCAGCGGGCTTAGTTTTCAGTATAGTGGCGATATATTTACAGTGCGGTTCGAGTTATTATCGGGCGATATTACAGTGTACGTTCAAGTGGTTATTAGTGAAGTGTTGCATTTAATAATCGGCGGGATAATTGTAATACAATTGTGTTTAATTTTAGTCGACATTTTATTGCGTCTGAAACATTTTTATTTGATTTGTGGTAAGAGACTGTGTTGTTAATTAGGAACTGCTTAACCGTAAAAATTAAAGCTGGTGATTAGTGACATAATTGGTGTCTGTATTTTGTTTCCACTGTGCCTACGACGATCAAGTAGACCGTCGTAACAGTGGTGTCAGGAGTGGGATAGATCGGTTAACAGTGGAAACTTTGTACAAGACGAGTGTAATTCGTAATTAATCAGTAAACATGGACGCCAGTCAGATTATGGAAGCTTTACAAACACTGCAACGGGAGATACAGGAAGAAGCATAAAAACGACAGAGTGAGAAAGGCAGACAGGAGGCAGAAGAAGCAGAAAAACGACAGGATGAAAAACGCAGGCAGGAAAGAGAAGAGGCTGAAGAACGTCAGAAAGCACTAATGCTAGAAACAGAAGATAGATAAAAAGAAGAACGTAAGCAGGAGGCAGAGGAACGTAAACTTGAAGTAGGTGACATCAAAGTTTTAATTCATCAGCAAAAGCAGATGCAAGCACATATTACCGCAGAATTGGGTCTCCTACTTGGTGACGTAGGTGAATTACGAGGTAAGCGTAATAATCAGATTACCAAAATATCTGACGTAGATGATCGCCAAGTCAAATAAAATAGCTAAAGTAGATAAATCTGTCTTGACTGTGGAAGAAGCTATGTCAACAAAAATATATGCAGTAGAAAATTTAATGGCAAACGTAAGACAACAAATTAAACGTGAAATTAACCACTTCATAAAGATACAACCAAAACAAATTTCTGAACAGACTGTACAAATGATAAAGACAGGAAAGGACATAGAAAATAAGTCAATAGAGAAAGTAACTTTCCCTGCAGTAGGAACAGTTCATGTCAAAGCTCCAACCTTTGACGGAAGCAGTCACTGGGCAACGTAACTTCGCCAATTTGAAGCTGCTGCATGCGCAAATAATTGGACGGAGAATGACAAGGCAGTTTCACCCGTTCTCTCATTAAAAGGACCTACGGCAGAACTACTACAGAATGTGCCACCTGACAGCCAAAACACTTAGGCTTATGACGAATTGATAAAAGCTCTGGAATTACGGTATGGTGATAAATATTTGCGAGATGTGTACTGTACCCAGTTGCGAGCAAGGCGACAGCATGCCGGGGAGAGCCTTCAAGAGTTTGAAGCAAGCATCGGCAGACTAATTAGACTGGCCTATCCTGAAGAGCCAGAAGATTTTCAAACGAGTTTTGCGATGCAGACATTTACTGCCGGTGTCCGAGATAACAAACTACAGCAAGTTTTACGAATGGCAAGGCACCAGAACAATGCAGACGCCCTGGTACATGCTTTGCAATTTGAGGCCGCCAAATCAGCGTCTGGTTGGACAAGTCATAAAGTGCGCGCGCTAAAAGATCGCGACGGCACAGACCATGAAGGAGAAGAACAAGGAACAGAGACTCGACGGTCTGCGGCACAGGACAAAGTAAGAGAGGATGGAAGAACGATGTGTTATCGATGTGGAAAATCTGGACATCTACAACGAGATTATTGGGTTAGAGTTCAGCAGCAGGGAAACGAGCAGTAGTCGGTACAACTGGGCGTGTGCTGACTAAGTGGAGGAACGAAGCCCCTAGACAATACGCAATTTCTACACTTTAGGTAACAGCGGGAGCTTGTTGGCTACCGGATTCGTTCAAGAAAGGCCAACCTCGATTACAGATGACACAGGTGCAACAGTTTCCATTGTGCGGCCCGACGTGGTGAAAGACCTTAAGACATGGTGCTCTTGCAGCTTGCGAACAGCTACTGGACGGCCTGTAAAAGTGTTCGGAATACTGGAGATATACCTACGCCTCGGTCCACTTGAGTTTAATAATCAAGTACTGGTTGCAGACATTGTGGAAGAAGGAATTCTTGGTGTGGACGTTATGAACTCATACGGATTTATAGTCGACTTCGAAAACAATGTCTTGAGAATCGGAGGAGAAAAGGTAATCCTGAAGACATCAGAAAAATCGATGGAAGTCATAAACCAAGTGGCCGTAACTGTTCCGCCAAACTCCGAAAGATCATCATGGTTAGAATCGAGGTAAATACGAGCGGGATCCAGTGCTCTATATTCAAACCCCAGGTAGTCAGCATACCGGGCATAGTAATTGCCAGAAATTTAGTAAAACCTGAGGAAACCGGAAATCTACCTATTAGATTGGCGAATATTCTGGATTAAGCTGTCTCTTTACAAAGCAATACGCTCCTAGGCAAATTAACTTCTGTGGCCTGGGTAGCCGAAATGACGCAACGAAGATCCAGTGCTTCGGATAACCCAAATTACCAGAGGAACTGAAGGAATTATAAAGAGATCTTCTAACGACCTCCCAAGTGGTGAGGTAAAAGAACTCAGACGGTTTTTACATGAATTCAAAGATTCTTTTGCAGTTCGGGGACAGTCACTGGGAAGAAATTCTCTTATACAACATCGCATCAATACCGGGGATAAAATACCGATACGTCAACCTCCTCGAAGGCCTCCATTATCTAAACAAGAGGAAATGTCTCGGCTAGTACAGGACATATTGACAGAGGGAGTAATCGAACTTTCGTCAAGTGCTTGGTCTTCTCCTGTACTGCTGGTAGCGAAGAAGAATGGTGGATTGCGCTTCTGCGTAGACTACCGGAGTTTGAATGACGTCACAAAAAAAGACTGCTATCCATTACCTTGCGTTGACGATACACTCGACACGCTGTCTGGAGCAAAGTGGTTTTCCACATTGTACCTAAAGAGTGGATATTGGCAAGTGGGTCTTCATCAAGAAGATAAGGAAAAGACCGATTTCTCGAACCGAAGTGCCTTATTACAATTTAACGTCATGCCATTTGGACTCTGTAATGCGCCGGCAACATTTGAAAGATTGATGGACCTGGTACACAAAACTTGCCTTGTTTATTTAGACGATGTCATAGTCATCGGGAAGTTTTTATAAGACCATTTGGAAAACCTTAAGTAGGTTTTAACTAGAATTCACGGCGCCCACCTGAAGCTGAGTCCGAAGAAGTATTCTCTATTCCAGAAGGAAGTACAGTATCTGGGCCATCTGGTTTCCGCAGCAGGTGTTAGCATGGATCCTAATAAAGTAGACACCGTAAAAGACGGGCCAGTGCCGAAGAGTAAACACGAAGTTCGGGGTTTCCTGGGCTTACGCTCATATTACAGACGTTTTGAGGAAGGATTCGCTACTATTGCTAAATCACTACACGAGCTAACGGAAAATAAACGAAACTTCCAGTGGTCGAGAGGGCGTAATTTAGGACTTTGAAAATTGCATTATGTTCGCAGCCAATTCTCGCTATCCCAGCTTCAGAAGGCAAGAACATCGTGGACACAGACTTAAGCAACACTGGTCTAGGAGCAGTTTTGTCCCAAGTGCAAAAGGGTGAAAAACAAGTAATAGCGTATTACAGCAAGACACTTTCTAAACCGGAGAGAAATTATTGCGGTACAAGGAGAGAGTTGTTGGCAGTCGTCCGAGCGTTGGAGCACTTCCATAAATACCTCTATGGAAGAGAGTTTTCACTACGTACCAACCATGCCGCGCTTGCATGGCTCTTAGGATTTAAAAATCCGGAAGGACAGTTGGCAAGGTGGCTTGAACTTCCGGATTTTTAAGTTGGCAAGAGTACAACTTCAAGGTGCTACATCGACGAGGGCGCCTGCATGGTAATGCAGATGGCTTGTCACGAAGACCATGCCCGGAAGACTGCCGACATTGCCACAGAAAGGAAGAACAAAACTCAAGCGAACATGTTCAAGCCATCACTTTAGATTTCCAAGCAGACGGCTGGACAACACAAGACTGTCGTCAACAACAGATGACTGATGAAGGCATTGGCCCGATCTTGACACCAAAAGAGGAGGAAGGTCACCACCCCGATTGGCAAGATATCTGCCATGGTTCCGAAGTGCTGAAGGGCTACTGGGCACTATGGGAATCTCTCACCTTAGAAAACGGATTGTTGAAAAAAACTTGGGAAAGTGCAGATGGACGAGACGTGGTCATACAATTGATAGTTCCCCGAAGTAAAGTGCAGTCTGTTTTGAAGGAGATGCATGATGGAACATCTGGAGGCCATTTTAACTTTAACAAAACCCTTGACAAAATACGGAAGCGATTCTATTGGCTTCATCCTCGCCACGACTTAGAGGAATGAGTTCGGACGTGTGAAATATGTTCTGCAAGCAAGGGCCCACAAACCGGAAGCAGGGGAAAAGGGGACAGTATAACGTTGGACTGCCTTGTGAGAGAATTGCCATAGACATTGCTGGACCATTCCCAGTTACTGACGATAGAAACCGGTACGTCATGGTTGTAGGTGACTACTTTACTAAGTGGGTGGAAGCCTACGCAATACCAACTCAGGAGGTTACCACTGTGGCAAAGCAGTTAGTTCACAACTTCTGTTGCCGTTATGGAGCCCCTATGGAAATCCGTACGGATCAAGGGAGAAATTTCGAATCAGGAGTGTCTAAAGAATTATGCCGTCTACTCGGAATTCGAAAAACCAGGACCACGCCTCTGCATCCTCAGTCGGACTGGATGTTTGAGAGGTTCAATAGGACACTTGAGCAGCATGTTCCGAAGGTTGTTGACGAGAACCAAACAGAGTTAGACCAACGTATACCGCTATTCCTCATGGCGTATTGATCATCAGTACACGACACAACCGGCATGACTCCAGCAAATTTGGTGTTTGGGCGGGAGATTCATCTTCCTGGGGACTTGATGTTCGGATCACCTGAGACTCAGTCACAAGAGCCACAGAACTATTCCTCACAATTAGAAGACCAACTGCGAGAAATGAATCGCTTGGTAAAAGGACGGCTGAAGATTGCCAGTGATAAAATGAAAACTCGGTATGACATTCGCAGCAATAGTGTGAGTATCCAAGAAGGAGACCAGGTCTGGTTGTTCAAACCAAAGCGCCGTCGTGGTCGTTCATCTAAGCTTCAGTCTAACTGGGATGGACCCTACACTGTGAAAAAAAGACTCAACAATGTTGTTTATCGGATTCAACAGGAAGGGCAGCGAAAGTTCAAGGTCGCCTGGCTAAGTACTACTTCAGACACGGGTTGCCAGTTCGGAACGTACAGACTTAAGGAGGGGGCAGTGTTACGACATCACATAACAATCTACTTGTTTATTGAACGTTCCAGAGGGATCCAGAAAATAATGCGGTTATGTACGTGACTCTTAACACATTCGCGAGAGTTTTCCCGAAGCCGCCAGCCGCTCGGACTGTGTCAAGGCCGCAATTAAATACGTAGTACACACTGGCGCTAAGTCGTAGTTTAGAACGTTCTGGCCTGTGAGCGGAGGTATAAGTACATAGTGGCAGCGGCCTTATTTTTCAGTATAGTGGCGATATATTTACAGTGCGGTTCGAGTTATTATCGGGCGATATTACCGTGTACGTTCAAGTGGTTATTAGTGAAGTGTTGCGTTTAATAATCGGGCGGGAAAATTGTAATACAATTGTGTTTAATTTTAGTGGACATTTTATTTCGTCTGAACAATTTTTATTTGATTTGTGGTAAGAGACTGTGTTGTTATTACGAACTGTTTAACTGTAAAAATTAAAGCTGGTGATTAGCGACATAATTGATGTCTGTAATTTGTTTACACGGTGCCTACGACGATCAGGTAGACCGTCGTAACAATATGTTGGTTATCTTTGGCTAAAATTGTTTATTTTCATTGGTAATTAGACATATTTCTGAATTCGTTAAATTTGAAGAAATTAATTCTGCCTATTCTGTTTAATTCTAAATTGTAATTCCGAAATCCTTACCTTATTTCTTGGAGAAACTATATATTCTCTTAAACCTACGCAGAAAAACGGTACCCTGTCATGGAGACCCGTTTAGTGTATACTGTAGGTGTTATCTGGTGAATACTTTTTCAGTTTAGTTTTCCTTACTTTTCGTACTGATATAATAATATTACTCTAATTAACGTAAAAGTTTGTACAGAGTAAATTATATGAGATCCTTTCAGTTAATTAACCATCCTACCGTTGCAGTAATCTGCTAACCAACTTATAAACTAAATAAATGTGAGTTTGCAGTAAAATGCTGAGAATAAGTGCGAGTTACTTTTGCCTTGTTTAAAATGAAAACTAAACACTTCAGCCACCATCTAACTTCTTTGTTTGAACTATGTTTTCTATCAGTATTATTCGATTATACTCCTATCACCTGTAAATAAATTTGAGGTCGTCTGCAGTTTCTGTACACCACGAAAACATTGAATAAAAAATTGTAAAACTTCTTTACAGACTGAGGAAAAGAGACAGTGGTTGTGCCTACTGGTTTTGTAGTATGAAGTATTTAAAATAGGCCTCCATACTATGAAAATACTGTAAAGAAGAATAATTCATACTTGTAAATTTGTGTCTATCGTTGAACACAATGAAAGCAACGTTAAAGTATGTGGTCACCAAAACCGTATACAACTGAATACAATGATGTGTTTTGAGTAAGTTTTAATCAGTGAACGCAGTAAATACCCCGTTCTACTTAACTGCTTCATCAGTTTTTCTCTGTTTTAATATACATTGTTAAGAGAACTCAGCGTGTTGAAACTGGTGTTTATTACATTTGGAAATAAGATTCTTCATAGTAATAAAGACCAATAAGCGATTATTTCTTAAATAACATTTAACTCTCACTAAAAATATGCTAACGAGGCGAAGGAAGGCAGAGAACACCTAACGTATAGAGAAAAAGTATGAGAAATTTCTACTCACTGAAAAAAAACTTTTTACAACACACCGTAGTTACGAACTGGCAATGGAGAAACGAGTACATGTTAGATTATATCAATACACACGTGTATTTCATCGGTTATTGCGTAAAGTGATTTATGTAATATAATGAATTATTTATACACAGGACACAACATATATTTTTCATAAAATAGTACGAGTTCTTACAAAAATTTACGAAAGTAAAATATTTATTGTCAACCTACATAGCCAAATACTTGCAGCAGGATACTTTGCTATTAGACTTGATAAAAATCACTTCCATCATTCATTTCTACACATGAGTAGACACATGTTGATTAGATATCATAAATACAGTAACGATTTTATGGACACATAAATATTAAATAGTCTGTGAATTACACTAGTAAAAGTCAATCTCGCTTCCTTTTGATCGAACCGAATGTTAACAGAAATTTACAGATTCACAAATCTCTCTTGACGATTTAGGGATTAAACAGGTAAGGGTAACATTGATCAAATTAAACTCAAACAAATTGTAGTTTGATTTCTGAGCATTTACTGCTTTGCATTAAATAAACATTTCTTGATATTTGCACACAAAAAACAAAACGTATACAAAAATCAACTCATACAGTGTATTATATAGTATAGGCCTAATTGCAATGGACACTAACTGCATATGAACGGTAGAAGAGAATAAAGGATATTATAGCATAAAAAGACGCTATAAGTAGGGATTGTAGAATAACGTCACTAGAGACTGCAGGCTTGAACATTGTTAATTAGCTCATAAGGAACATTGTTAAATTGTTAGTTTTATGTATTTTTAGACGTGTCAAACAATTTTACGTTCAGTGAGGTGAGGATACTTAGCCACGGGTGGAGTGCGCGTGGGCAAAGTTAGGTAATTATTTTACCGGATATTCTAGAAAAACACGTTAAAGTACACATTAAAACACGCTTTGTAAGTAACTCGTTGAGTTTCTTGCAGGATTCGTATATTATGAAATTGTAATTACTTCTCCACGTAGTTTGTACTATGTTTATTGTTTTAATTAACCTGACGCACGTCTCACAGGCTGTATCTTTATCTTCAGAGGTTTATAAACAAATTAACTCGCTTCCTCAATTTCAATATAAAATAATTTAATAAATTTTTCGTAATTCTATATTAAAATGAAAACAGAATATGTTATTCCTGTTTTTATACTGAAATCGAATCAAACTTACTATTTGTTAAATCATTTAGAAACTTCTGAAGATACAGATAGAGTCTGTGAAACGTGCGTCATGTTAATGATAGCGATAAAAAGTAGTACAATCTATTTGAAAAAGAAATTAGAATTTGATAATTGCAAACATATATTACAATCGTGTGTGTGTGTGTGTGCGTGGGTGGGTGAGAGAGAGAGAGAGAGAGAGAGAGAGAGAGAGAGAGAGAGAGAGAGAGAGAGAGACATAAAAGTAAGATCATAATATCCGCTACTATTATTGCAACCGATTTCTTCATTATTAATCGGTTTAAGCTGTTCTTCTATTCAGACAAAAGCTGTTTAGACCAGGTGTTTAGAGTAAGTTATTATAAGGTCTAAAGATTATTTTGGCAGGTTATATGGTAATTTTTAATAAAAATTTACTGTAATGAAAACTGCGGGAGATTTAAAGCATACCCGTGGATACTGTTTCTCGCCGTAAATTTGTAATTATCTTCCTTCAAACATAGGATTACTTTAATAAAAAGTTATTATATGGAAATAAAATTTAATATTTTAACACATTTCTGATTTAGAAAGGAAGTTAATACATTTTTTAAACTAACGCTTTATTCCTTTTTTAGAAAAATAAAGCGTAATGTCAAAGTACGTAATTTTGGCTCATTTGTTCTAGATGTTTTGGAGATATTTTATTTAGCAGTTTCCATTCGTTGCATACTGATATATGGATTTGACTCTTGAAAGAGTGTCACGGATCCATACTCTTGCAAGAGGTAATTTTCCATGAAAGTGAAGTCAGCTGCGCCGCAGTTTCCAGTAGATTGCACTCTCTACTGGAGACTTTAGACTTTATGACTGTAGTCTGGACCCTGACAATAACGGTTTACAATACCTCCCTCTTCACTCTTATTGCATTATTACTAAATACATAAATAATGTTTGCCTCTATTGTAAATATAAATTCAATTACTTTAATAGTTTTATTCAATTTGTACTTATTATGTAAAATAACTGTTGTATTAAAAGCATTGTCGTCACATTTACAACTTTTCAAGACATTTTATTTTACTTCATACACCCATATATTAACTTAGCATATTAGTCAAAGTTCGATTCACTATCTTATAAACTTTGCTTAAGGAAATCAAACTTTATATACTTTATGACTTTATATAACTTCTGTCACTAGTCATTATGTGCTTGCTAATAGTAGAATATGAAATGGAATCATAATCACTTGAATGGTTTGTCGTAATCATAATCAATAGGTAAAGTTTATATTTCTTACAAGATACAGGTCTTACACAATGTGTTCTTAATCTAAAAGAAATTGACGAATTATGTACTCAGTTTTGTATTCAGCTAATGTGATCTGATACTCATTTGTTCGGAATATATATGTTAAGGAGAATTTGAAAGTTAAAGCGATATTATAGACTGTACAAAAGAGACTTCAGTGAGTTGTACCTGACAAGAATAAGCTACATTTCAGTAAAAGTAAAACAGTTGTAAAGTTGGGTGCGTTATTCAAAGTAAAAGTTATTTGTTGTGATATGTTCAAAACGTTACCCTATACTCCCTCATAGCTAATAGTTTCTTATAAATGTATGTTGATTGACAATAATCCACAGTTTCAGAGATAATCGATTGAAAGTTAAATGCGGTATTTAAGACAGATAAGAATATTTGTTTAAATTTTCCTCAATACACTTCTGTACATAGGATGAAGGACGAAAATATGTATATGTGATACAGTATAATGAATACAGCTCGTTGAACTTTGTGGAATAAGAACTCGTGTAGTCATCAAACAACCATGTATGACAAAAGTTGTAGCTTAGGAAGTAAAATGTTAGAGACACTGAAAGGCTTTATCCAATATAAATAGAGCAACTGTTTAGTAATTACACTAAAACATTTATAATCCTTTAATGACAATACGTGCTTTACAACACCTGTTACAGGTCATAAACAGGGTAGAAAACGGAGATTAGTAACTTTCATATTCATATCATTATGTTTATATATATGTTGTTAATTAAAAGTTTCCTCGACAAAATTCTGATGTAAAACAAATTATTATCTTAATCCAAAAAAAAAATTTCTTTTATCTTTCCTGCTTTTGAGATTACTGCCATATTAATTGTGAGTTAATTCTGTACGCCCTATCTAACATATCGCTGAGCAATTGCACACTCAGAGTAATCGCACACACAAATAATAATAACGCAAAATGAACAAATTAAAGTTTACTGTTATCAAATAGTCAAACGGTTTAACAAAGGCCCAAGTTTTACTGTTAAGAACAAAATATGGTACCGTTATTAGATAACTATAAGTCAATGAGTTTCTGTGTGCAATTTACAAGTTAAACTACGTGTCACTTAAACTAATACAAGTATATGTATAATGTACATAGTACAATTGTCAGGTGATTATCAATAACACGCGGAAAGGGTTTTGTCTAATTTACAGTAACCAATTTACAAATAAATTAATATGAAATTCCCTGTATAATGTAAATATAAAAACATGTTTAATATAAAACTACTCTAAATAAATCAGATTTAAATAATTGACTGAATTATAACAAGATATCTTCTACATAAAACAGTGTATACACAAAAACAATTAAATTATTGATCATACGGTTATTCTTTTACCCCCTTGGTCATACATACCACCACCCCGCCTATAATATGTGTTTCAAATCTCTCATTTCAAATATAACCTCTGGACCTGCCGTAACTGGTGAAACAATGTCATGAAAAAAGGATTTGTAGAACTGTACCAAGAGTTTATTTATTAAATTCAAGTAAAAATAGTAATTTGTCCACTGTCTATGTCGTGAGGCTCAGTACTGTACCACGGCCACAGAACTCAATACTATATGCTCATTTTGTACCCACAATATTTTGAGGTACTAATTTTTTGCTGGTATAGGAAACAAAGCTACAAATTTTAAGCCCTGTCACCTCTATTTCTCTTTATCCTATAGTAGATCTATCCTACATCTATCCAACAGACTAGCATCCGACCTGACCACTACAGACATCACAAGACGACTTAAAAGAAAATTACCCACTGACCTGAGAAGATAGTACGGGCTACATCGATGGATGCAGCTCCGCCTCATGTCCATTAGTCATCAAATTGGCTCATAGAACTTTATATATGTATACATTCTTGAGTATGTAATAGTTTTGATTGCTGATTTCAATAAAGTAAAAAAAAAATGTAGGGGTGCGCTCTTTTAGTTTTTAATTTGCTAATTCCATCAACAAAGCATGTGTATTTGACGTACTTGTGATTATAGCGTCTATATTAAAATTAAATCTTCATTAATAATCATAATAATAAATCATAATAATCTTCGTTAAACAATCATAATTAATGCAAGCCAGCTTTCCAGTAACTCTCTCATGGTATTACAACCACATGCAACGGTATTTTTACTCTTGGACTGATGTACTCCAGTCACGTTAAAGAAAAGCGTTAGGCAACAGAGTCGGGATAGGCAAAATATTTACTATCCACAAAGACAATCTCCTTTGTGTTATGAATCTTATACTTTCAGGTTACCTTATACAAATACGCAAACTTAGAAGACGTTCCTCGATTCCAACGCGGAATTGTTGAATCTATTTTCACATACACTAATAAGAATTTAATCATTGTTACGAAAACATTTGTGGTGGTCGTTAATCCCGTTAAACCCGTTTATAGTTCTCGGGAAAAGTCTTCATTAAAAGACTGACAAAAACAAGAAGAAATAATTCAAGACCTAGACATACAGAAGGATTGCAGCAATAAGGATTCTGGCCACAAAGTCATCATCACTTCGTGGATAGGATCTATCCTGTTCCGGGCTCCTGGCACCCGCTATCTTGTGACTGGCCTACCTACAGTTCTTCTTCTAACCGGCTCATACTCATAAGCAACTTCGGAAAGCGGATATTGCCCATTCTTTCTAGATGTTGTTGCCATTTCTATAATTCTGAATCGGATCATTTAGGAAAACTGTATCAAGTTCTCGTCTAGAACACTCGTTTCTTATATGATCGAGTCCCGTATATTGCTTTACCGTCTGAAATAGCTAATTTCTGTAGCTTGTAATTGGCACCAGTCCTTTTTCTTTATAGTCCAGGTCTCAGATTCACGTAGCAGTGCTGTACTGCCACAACGTTTAACGCACTTTTCGAACAGCACAGAAAGGAACATAAGCAAAAAAGTAAAGAAGCGAGGAAACAATGTGATTAGAAAGTAGTTAAGAATTAGACGAAAGTAAAGAATGACAGAGAGACTTGTTGCTGAAATGAGGAAATATTTGGAATTTGTATTCCTTCTCTGTGTATTGTGAGTGTGCGAAAGTGTTTGCCAAAGCGGCGTGTAACATCTTGCTAAATGCCTTTACGCTTGGTAATTTTCAAATTTAGTGACAGCAGTCTGTTCATTACGCGAGAATGTTTTGGATGGTTCATGTTGTTTATTATGTTTAAAAAAAACAATAAGCAATTGTTGTTGTAAGTGGAATCGGGTAAAATTTAAATTGTATAAGTTCTTCTAATTTAAAACTGATTTTTTATTTTAAAGTCAATGTTAACATGTTAGAATTTAGCATTTTTAAATAGGTAAAACTATTAGATTACTTACTATAGTCACAAGCAGTGTGACAGTGTTTTTGCTATTGCAGCAGCAAATAATTGTAATTGTAAGGTAGATAAGTTTAAATCCTGAAGATTTCTATTATTTTTTTTTTACTTTAAGTGACAATATATTAGTTACATAAATCTTAATCCAAGGTCCTTCGAGCGCCCAACTTCAGAACATCAGTCCTTATAGGAGTACGTACGCGTTGATTCTAAGTAGTTCTCAATCAAATTAATAAACGTGAGTGTTTTCTCAACAAAATATAAAAAAAAAATTTTAATAAATATTGTAGGCTACAGCAAACTCAATATAAATCATAACTGACTTAAACAACCGCTTGTTAATTATAATTTACGTCCATGAACAGCGTATATTTATACGCAACTGAGTTTAGGCAAAAATTGCACGAGTGATATTCATTGTGACAGATATGTATTATGTATCAACAGATATTATAACAAATTTAATTAAGAAATTTGTGTTAATTGTTACAATCACAAACAGAATTATCACTGTTGCACACCACTATCGAAAAATTATTCCGATTAGCGCTTTCAAGCTTCACAGCTCATGTCAGATCGAAATCTGACGTGAATCTGAAGCGTCAAGCTTCCGACCTGACGATGAGCTGTGAAGCTTGAAAGCGCTATTCGGAATAATTTTTCTATAGTGATGTGCAACAGTGATAATTCTGTTAGATGTTATAACAATAAAATATATTATAACAAGCATCCCTTTATTAAAATGTTTGTAGTCTCTACAATTTAAGATGATACTCAAAGTTAAATTAACACATCAAATTATATGTGTTACGAATCTTCAATTTTCATAAAATTAGATGACAATTAATATTATGTTTTAAAAATGTTCTTATTAATGTGTACTTTATAATTCAATTATGTATTGGTTTTGATATATCACCGAACAATTAACAAGTATTTGAATGAACAAACGTGTAATTTTTGGCATACCATCAGTCCATTCATAAACGTTAATGTAGATATTGGATTCTGTTTTTACAAACAAATATAATGTAGATAAGTTTTTTATACATGATTTTTGTGTAATGTGGTAATGTGTGTATATATAGCACGACGAAACAACTCGAACTACTATGATATCTCAGCGTTGCAAATGTACTTAAATTTATTATTATTTTTAAACATTATAGACTTTACTTGATAGTTATGTGTAATGATAAGAATATTTTTAAGTGGTTACGAATAAAATGAATTTTTTAAATGTTTCTATAAAGACATTAATTTAAAAACAGATAAATTAACGGATTTTTAATTTCATTGTTCTGCTTTATTGGTTTGTTTAAACACAAGACGCTTTTGTAGCGCACTCAAGACATAAAAGTAGTAATATACAATATAATACATACTGTATATAATATAAGAAGAATTGCATACTTCATGATCTTACACAAAGACCGTAATGAGGGTTTATAAACTCCAAGAGTATGCAGAGTAAAATATTAAACGAGTAACAGCTGGACATCCAAGAAACGAATGATTAATTCTCGTCTCATTCTGTGCCACACGCTTTGCTGTAATTGTTCTGTCCCATCTGATAGAAGTAGGTATGATATTACACATAACAAGTGTTACATTAAGCAGGTGTACTATTTATGTGAAGTGAGAATAATGGATTCTCATTTTGTTAGTTTTTCTTCTATTAAATCTTCTTAAACGAATGCAAGATTTACAATAACGTCACCCCTGTAAAACTGTTGGATAATACATTTTATTGGAACTACATACTATAAAATCTTCAGATTTTACTCAAAAGAAATTGACCACTAGCCGTTAACATTTGTAATAAGGCTAATATAATTATTCGTATATTATAAGGCTATTAAGGATCATTCTAGTACCACCACCACCATCACTACTACTACTACATTCGTAGTCAGACAAAAGAGTGTACATACAGACTATCATACAACTAATGCTATGATGTGGGAGTGAAAGCTGTAAATTAATATTTAAACAAAGAAAACCCAATAACTAAAGATACCTGGGAGAAGACATTTTAATAAAATCCTAGCCCGTATATAGATGAATAGAGAGTGTATAAGACGATATAATCATTACATATACTGCCACATCGACGAATAAACAGTAGACCAATATGTAAAACTATTGATATTGGAATGTGTTGGCCAAATCCAGAGAATAGACATTGGAAGGATACAGTTAGGAATTATTGTAGGTAATATAGGAGGCAGAAGACCTAAAGGCCGGAGAAATGCTGTCTTGCACGGAAAGTGAGCTGAAATGCGAGGAGAGAAGTCCATCACTGCAAAGAATGTGAGATGGATTGTCAAGACAGAGTAGGCCATGACTTGCCGTGCCATAAGCGGTGTATAAATGTGGTAAATTTCTCCAACTGGGAATGACCATTGTTGACCTTCGCTTTCCATATTTACGCCACCTACTGTTTACTAACCACCTTTAACTCCAACAATTACAACTTTAAATGTTCAAATCTTCTTTTAAAATATAATTTAAATAAATGTTCTCTTTTATTTAAAACAGTGATATAACTGTCTGTCACATTGCATGCCTGTCTCCACGTTAATAAAAAAAATTATTTTCCTGGAAAATTAATTTTCTTTTAAACTTAAAACATTCTCCTAATTCAACATCCTAAACAAATAATAAAACCCAAAAACATAACAAAACCGATAAAATAAATTTCAATAAACCAAAACATAATTAATCCTTCATTTCGCATCTTGTATTATTACTATGCAATGTGGCTCATATGTGCAGTGGTTCCATAATATCACACAGCCAATATAATGTCCAGCAAATCATACATTGTGGTTTTCCATAAGTGAGTTGCATATCTGAAGGCATAATTATTGCATGTGCATTCTGTCATATTATTATTATTATTATTATTATTTTTCTAATTGGTATACTCAGGGTCTTTCTTTAATTGTTCGGTAATTCACGAGGGTAATATTTCCTCAATTATGCGCCATGATATTTTCCAATAACTTTGTTTTGATCTTCGTCGACCACGATGAAAGTATTCCTGCCAACTCGTTCTCTCAATTTGTATGGACCGTTAAACAATCTAAAGAACTTAGCTGACGTGTTGTCTTCATATCGGCCTACAGGATTTGCTTTAAGAAGGACCATTTCTTCTTCCTGAAACCTCAGAGTTTAATGAGTGTCATTGAACACCCATGCCCGTTGATCAGCCGTTTGCTCTATCCGGGTTTTGGCGATATTCTGTTTTATGTGCAACGGTAGCGGTAGGTTCTGTGTCTCTAGTTTTTTTATATGTCTCTCCCAAAATCTGGTAGGTTGCTTACCTGACTGCAGCTCTTTAGGTGTAAAGCCCGTAGTTTTGTTATAGTTCACATTAAGTGACTGCTCGAAGAACCGTATGTAATCTGGCCACATGTTCTGTGAGTTATGACAGTAGGTCCGAAACAGTCGTCCCAGCTCCTTGTTTACTTTGTCGGCAAGGTTACCCTGCGGTCGCCGAATAGCCGTAAGGATAGGTTGGATACATTTGTTTCGAGGGTAGTAAACCACAGCACATTCTGGAACTGCTTTCTTTGGTCACTTAGTATCCTCTTAACGGTTCCATTCTCTGGGATATACTTCTTGAAAATAGCTCTGGTAACACCGCTTTGGTTGTTGGTCGGGTTACAGGGTGGAGTCTGAGATTCTTGGTGAAGGCGTCAATGCATACAATCAGGTGCCTCAATCTGCTAAGACCTCGCGGAAGTGGACCTAAGAAGTCGACACATAGTAACTCACCTTTCCCTTGAGTGACAATTCCCCGCTGCTCAATATATGTGTGCATATTTGGAGATTTTGCAGATTGACATTCATGGCATGTCTTCAAAATATTTTGCAACCTCCGCCCCATATTGTTACACAAAAGGTCCTCCTTGAGCAAATTAACAGTCACTGATATGGTGTTTATAATATCATACACATTTATGTATCCATTAAATAAAGAAACGAAAACCTTTTATCTGTAGTTATTGAACTCAAATCCTTTATTATCTTTTTAAAATTGTTTTAAAAGACAAAGATAATAATTAACAAATTCTGACCGGCTGTTCTTTACAAATGCTCAGAATGGCAGTAGTAGCTCATATGCCTCAAAGCCCACATTTGTATAT
The DNA here is from genome assembly GCA_034769895.1 of Magicicada septendecula. NCBI lineage: Eukaryota > Metazoa > Arthropoda > Insecta > Hemiptera > Cicadidae > Magicicada > Magicicada septendecula. Next base: position 397,802,447 of record CM068369.1, on the reverse strand, counting down.
TTTATAATTGCTAAATAAAATACAAGTAGAATGTTATAAGTTAGGTCCTTTTGACTACAATATAAACAACAAATAGATTAGGAAAAGTGCCAAAATACATGGGATTATAATAAATTACAGAGTGTCTTAACAAGATTATATTAATGATTTTACAATGTTCAGTGCTAGGTTATGTTGACTAAAGTGTTTTTAATGTCTAATTCACTTTATATGAGTGTATTACTCTATATTAATTTTTTTTCACTGAAAATAAGATTATTCGTTAATTATTTTCACAGTGAAAGTTCAAAATAGTTTTAATTAAAAGTGTAAACAGTGTCTTTGAGAAGTGTAACCTAGGCCTTGAATGAAATTGTTCAGTTTAGTTATTTATCAAAAATACTTCCCTTCCTTGATAGTTTGATTTTATTTCTTCATATGTTACTTGGTTTACTTCTTTTGAATGATATTGTACTTCTTTCTTCTATTATTTTGTTTAGTAGTATTATTTAATTTTACTTTAGGTTCACTGATATGAAAATTACAATCTGCTGGATTAGTCACTCTTATTTTTATACCATCCTTTCTCGTTTAGATCTAATAATGCACTCCTCTTTATTTAATTTATAACATTTCAGTTGCTTAGGCCTATCTTAGCTTTTATTGGTGTGAATTCTAACATTTTATGTTATTATGGTGCTATCTGAGCCTCAACATAAACAAACTTATAATATTTTACCTTCCATTTTCTTTAAATTGTCATAACTTTTTTATAAGATCTTGTACCTTCAATTTATTAGTATTTTTGAGTTTCTGATGGAACACTAATTATTTTGATACCACTTTTGTTTATCTTCTATTACATATTTCTTGAGTTACCATTTTACACTTTTAATTATTTGTCCCATAATTATTTATTATTAGTTCTTCTTGCACTCTTCACTTTATGAACACAATTAGTAATTATATAACTTAACATGACATTGTTTATCTAATTTTAATGTAAATTGTTATTCCAACTCCCTTAACTATCTAGGCTTAACATGCCTAGATTTACAAATCTCTATTATTATTATTTTGGTACTTTCCTATTAATATTAACATTTGTGTTATTAATATAATATAATATTAATATAATATTAATCAATATAGCCAAACAAATTACTAATATCTATTAGTAACAGATGATAATTCTTCTTAAATTTCTGTATACAATACAGTTTTTATAAATACAACAAAACACTGTAAGTAAGTTCCAAAACATTGTCTCCTTAATTACTAACTTTAATAGTTAACATAACTATCATTCATATTCCTTTAACTTTAATAAACATAATTATTAGAGCCTTAGTTATCATTAATTAAATAACAAAAGAAATAAATTTTATTTAACTAAATAGTTAAATAATTAGTTCTTGACACATAACTATCATGTTTCTTGGTACTTTTGGTAGGAGTATTTAAGTATATTTCTATCAACAAGATGAGTGGCAAAATATCGTGTAACAATATATATATATATATATATATATATATATATATGAGTATTGCGGCGAAGCGATCATTGTGTGGATCTGTAATAAGGTGACATTATTGTTGATTTATAATTTTTGTTAATTTGTTGTTTCGTCTCCAACTGAAGTTTGTAATTAATGACTTCATCGGTGTCAGTTAATCTGTTTCCACTGAACAACACGACGATCGGTGTAACTGTCGTAACAGTATGTTACATTTAATTTTACCTCCACAACAAATTACTTTAGATAGCGGATATAATGGCGCATTGAATACTAACTCGTATTTACCTGTCTCTTTTATATACTTTTCTTACAGTAACCACATTTTGCTATTAGAAATTTAGAGCTATCTAATGTTAATTAGCGTAATTATTTACCATTAACTTCAAACTTGCTCTTATATGTTTTATACACTGGGTACTTTTATCTGTGCTGTGTGTACCATTAACTAATTATATTTATATGTTGATAGTCTTGAAATAAACCTTGTAAATGTTGTCCACATTAACTTGTGGTATATTCCAATTAAATATAGATTTTCTTAAGTTTTTATTCACTGGTTGATTGTGAGCCCCTTCTAGAATTTCTTTTAAAGTTCTCCTACAATATTTAAAATTTATTATTTCAGTATGGTCGGTAATTGGTAAATTAAGTACATTAATTAATCCATTCTTCATCATCTCCAATTCTTCCCGTGTTTTTATTAGTTCTTTTTTACATAATTTTCCTATTTTCTTCGTCTTCTCTTTATTGGTACTCACTTGGCTGTCGATATTGTTTAGGTTGTTATAGACTCCTTCCATTCGTTCACCAATGTCTGTTCGTACTTGTGCTATTTCTTCTTTATTTTCTTCCCTTATTTGGAGTATTTCTTGAGTTGTCTGCTCACATTTTCCCTTTGTTTCTGATATTTCTTTTCGAACTTCCGTAATGCGTTTTTCTAATTTTTCTCCCATTTCCTCCCTCAGCTGTCGATGATTAGTTTCTGTTCTTTGGTAGTTATCGTCTACCTTCTGATTCAATGTTCCTATGTTTTGATTTACCGTTTCCATTTATTTATTGATGGTTTCATCCATATTTTCTTCCATCTTTTTACTTAATGCTTCCATATTTTTATTATTTTCCTCTTTGAATTCCTCTATTTTTTATTTAATAAATCGATGTTTTGATTATTACTTTTATTACTACATTTATTTTCTTAGTTAAATCTTCCTTTATTTCTTCACTGCTATTTTTTAATTCCTCTTTTAAGGATTCTATATTTTTATTTTTACAGTATTTTCATTTAATAATTCTAACTTTTTATTTAATTCTTCCTTGTCTTCCTTTCTCCTTTACTCGCTTTCCTCATTATTTTGTTTTATTAATTCTATCAGGCTTTTTATGTCAGCACCCTCTTTGGTTTCGTTCGGTTCTGCCGGAGGTTATACCGTTTCGATATCTTCCACCGGAGTCGCTTCTTTTTCTTCCATGTCTAAATCGACTTCTTCTCCTTCTGTGCGCTTCCGTGAAGTTGCTCTCCGTTTCATTTTGTTTGTTTTTTCCGCAATCGCCGCTAGAATATTATGTTTTCTTTAATTCTAGCCTCACTAGTTGGTCGCCAATTTATAATCTACCGACGTGCCGTACCCGTTAAAGCCTAAGTCGCTGGTGTCCATTTATTATCTTACTGAAGTTGTATATTTTTATTTCCCGATATGAGGCGCCAAATTGTTTTATTTCAAAAATAATTAAAATTCTTCTTCTTATCTATTTATCCTTTTCCCTTATTTTAATTTAGTTCACTCACCTTTGTCTTTTAGCCTAATTTGAAATTCGTTCCTAAAAAATAGGGGTTACCAACCTCATTTTTCTGATAAAAAATTTCCACCTTGGCTATATTAAGGAACAAATTGTCATTAACTTTAAAATAAATTAAATATACTATTGAAATTAGTCAATACTGTATTATTTCTTTAGTGTTTTTATTTCTTTCTTTACCAAACATATGAAATATTTGTATAATATAATGTTTGCTACAGCTCTTGTTTTTTACTTGATCAGCGGTTGGCAAAAGTGACAAGGGCCTTACTAAATAAAATAATCTCTTTTATTTTGGTTATTTTATATGAGTTGGGTTCTTGTGATTACAGAAAAATTAACAAAAGATCTTTAGAAAGTACAAAACTTCACATAAAACATAATTAAATAATATACAGTTTCTTAATAACTTAATTCTTAGGTAAAATGGTATGTGTTGGATCAAAGTTGGTGAATTTAGGTTAACAGTTCGTTTTAAAAGAAGATTACACTGTCCAATAATTTGATCACCATAAATTAAACAGTGAATAAAGATATAAACTGATTGTCACTAGTGTATTCATTCATGGAGTTTTTAAATAAAGTTTAATAGTGAGTGAATAAGTGTCAAAGTGTAGACTAGTCCTTTTCTTATTTAGTTTTTAATTCAATTTTATACTTAGCACATTCCTTCACATGTGAGGTTTCACTTCATGTTAATTTTCTTTTATAATTTGTAAGGTAGGTTTATTCTTTCAATTTTAAGTGATTTGGTTTTAATTATTTCTTCTTATCATAATATTACCATACATAGTATCATTTTAATTCATTATTATCCCATTTATATTATTATGTATTTCGTTTATATTATTATATTGAGTTGCATGAATTTTTTAATCTGCTCTTCTCTGAATCTAATAATGGACTAACTAATTTTTCTGTTAATGTTTGGTTGTCAAGGCAGCAAGCCTAAAACTCCTATTGGTTGAAAACATTGTTTACAATGCTAGACATTGCTCCTGATTTTTTACAAAATTAACAAATACTTTTAAATTAGTATAATCTTCTTATACTACTATGAATTCTCTAGATAATAACACTATTGCATTGCACTTTTTATAAATTAATTAGAAACCAAACATGAATAGTTTCTGTTCAGTATTTACCTAATTACTAGTTTGACAATTTTGTTTTTATATTAATTAATTTATAACTGATTTTTTTGGTACACATTTTGTGTCTCGAAAGTTATATACTTAAACCTATTAGTATTACTTACATTTTGCCCTTACTTATTACTGTTATAATATCAAATTTTACAAATTACTCTTTTTTACCATTGACTCGTTATGCCTATTCCAACTGATTTTCTTTAGACAGTTATTAGAACAAATTCCTTTGTTTTTATGAAACTAAACTATTTTCAACACAACTATAATAAACTAGCATATAACGTTTGATGATTCACAATCATTTTTAAAACATAATACTATTCTTTTTAATATGCTATGCACATGCTATTCTTTAATACATTACATACATTCCTATTCCCATTGACTATCATTTATTAAACATGCTTTTTTACCATTATATATTCTTTTTAACACAAACAAATAACTATAACTGTTACTTAACTATTATTTCTTTTTTAAAACATGATCATTAATTCTACTTATTTCACTTGAATCGGCTTATTATGCCTTAGTTTTTTAACAGTATACATTCCTAATTTTTTCATCAATCATTATTTATTATTCACTTTACACTTTATTATTATTACTACTGATTTTCAGTTAGTATAATTTTTTTGGTTCTTTTATGCACTTTAGGATTATATTATTCACTATTTTTCTATCTCTTATTAACTTTGAACTAACCACACAACTCACCTTATCATTAAATTTTTGTATTTATTATTCAATAGTTTTATTCCCTTTATATTTTAATAACAATACAGTATTACTTATCATTACTCAATCTACATTTATGTATTGATAGTTTTACATGGAATTACTTATACATCTATTTATAGCTTTGTACTTCCATTATTATCTCTACTATATTATTATTATTGGAAAAGAGTTTGTGTTGTGGTCAGAAAGTTATTCATTTTTACCTTTCCCTTTGCCAATCAGTTGGGTTTTGTCATAGTCTTAGTTTTTTGTCTAGTTTCTATGTCAGTATTGTTACATTCTAATACTCCTATTCATTAATTCTTTTATATTTTTTTCTTTATTCTTTCAGTGTTGGAACTTATTTTTCTGTTAAATGGTGAATTCTTCTTTATATATGGGCTACCTTATGTAACGTTATAGTATCCACCATTGGAGAGATAGAACTAAGACTAAAACTATAAGTTCAAACCTTAAAAAGCGTAAAAATTCAAAGCAATATAATAAGAAGTTAATGTATAGAATGACGGGCACATGGATCATTGCATTTAAAGAGTTGAAATTAAATAATTGAGTATCAGAGAAATCGTTAGTTACAACTTTAATTGCAGTTCCAGGAAGCAGAAACAACAGCACTTGCGTACAACAATTCCTCAAGTATACGATTCTGCAACACATACTAGCTTAAAAACAAGTGACACAGTTAATGCTGTTACAATAGAAAATAAAATTATTCAGATACACAAGCCCACACAATATAATTTGAAATTACAATTTAAACTAAACCACTCTTTCAAGAATATGTACCAAATCTCAAGTTCAACTAACTGACTGTTACTTTATTTTGTCTTACTGTGAAAAGAAGAATATAGCTCAGTTACAATTAGAAAGGTGTAGTGTATGAAAGAATAAATACGAATAGGTTCGTCCATTTTCTAAAAGATTAGACAGTAAATTGAGTTAGCCAGAATTCAGATGACTGAAAATAAAGATAAAACTGTTAAGAGAGCAATTTAGGATGTGTTAGAACAACAGAGGCATAACGCGTTTATTGAAGGGTTGGGTCAACCCATTACAGATTTAATGAAACCGAAAAATATTTAAATATATTAAGTTGCAGTTGAAGCATCTATTATATATAGTTAACGAAAGTGAAACTTAAGAACATTTCGGGTTAAAAGTAAAAGATTAAAGTATCTAAAACAACCTCTTCATAAGTGTTTTAACTATAAAAAGGTTGGGCATGAGGCTGGTAATTGTTATTTTAAGAAAACCTCCTTACAATGTAAAGGAGAGTTTAGTAAAATTAATTTTCTTAAAAAATATAGAGGTGCTCATGTTAAAGTAGTTACGTGTCATTACTGTGGTAAAGAAAGCCATGCTGTGGCTACGAGTTTTAAGAAACCGAAAGACGAGGAAAATAAAAATAATTATTGCAAGGAACCGGGTTTTACGCCAAAGAGGTAATGACAATCCAAAGATAAATGAATTCAAAGCTGTTCAGGTAGGTCGTATTGCTGATGACTCTAAACACGATTGCACAGGAATGAAAGAGTCAGAAACTATAAACAGAAACGCGAGTTTGCTTATAGATACGGGAGCCGATACTAATCGTCAAAGGCTGCATCATGTGATCTTACTTCACGATTTGTTGAGGTTTTACTGTTTAAGGTCAAAGTTCTTGCTATCTGTTTTTAGAAACCACAAGTATGACTAATTAACTGGCCTAAGTCGAAAGGATATCAATTTTATAAAAACATTTATTTATTCTGTATGGACCTTACCATTATTAATTCTTAATTTATGTGTCTAATAATGCAACTCAAGACTCTCTGTGTTTATCATAAATTTCACTTTTGTTGTCTTAACATAAAATATACAGTTTACTATTATTGCTTCCTGCGAAATTCCTAAAACTATTTTTATGTAGAAAACATCTGCTCGTCTGGTTTACATATCTGTAACGTCACTTGTAAATAAACAATAATAATAATAATAATAATAATAATAATAATAATAATAATAATAATAATAATACACTAATAATGGTACTTACACTGACAGCAGCAACTAACATACTGTTACGACGGTATACTGATCGTCGTATGGAGAGTGGAAAACAAAATACAAGACACTAATTACATCACTAATCTCCAGCTTTAATTATCACAATTAAACAGTTTGTAATTAACAAGACAGTCTCTTACAACAAATCAAATAAAAATTGTTCACACTCAATAAAAATGTTAACTTTTATGTTGACAATTGTATTACAATTATTAAACACGTAAAACTTCGCCACAATACTTGAAACCGCACTGTGTAAATCGCCACTTAAACGCACTGTGTAATCACTGCGTAATCGCCCGACGATAACTATCTTGACCGTCGCTGAATGGCTGTATTTATACCCCGCTGATTACCAGAAAATCTGTGACTTTGTTAAACGAATAGGCGCTCTCGAGAATCCACTAGGAACAATGTCCTTGAACACACTGCGCTGACCGGTATGGTCCGGTACAGACTCGATAGTTGACGAGTAATTGTCTCTCACCATAAAGTAGCAGCATTATGTACACACACACATACACATTGCAGCTGGAATATTCGGGATACATATAGAACAATCCGTATTGATTACACTTTTTCCGCATTACGTAACAATACTGTTCAATATTGTATAAACAACGGCCTACACAACTTACCTTAAGAATAATTTATAAGACGTGATGCGACTCCAACACAAATGATTAAATATGAAAAGAGATTTTGTAAGAAAGAGATACAAAATTCTAAAAGAGTAAGAACAAATCACACTCATAATTTGAGTGAACTCTTACATAAAAGAATTTGAAGGTAAATGGAGTAAAAATGTAAAAACTCTCTCTCAAACTCTCCAGAGACCCAAAACAAAAAGAACAGGTTCCAGTAAAAAAAAGAACAACCAATGTTAAACAATTGGATAATTTAATGTTACCAGAACAATGTATTAATAAATGTTAAAAATGTTAGAAGAAGGAATGTAACAAATCCTCATAAAAACCAGTGTTAATAAAAAAAAAAACCCTCAATAAACTATCACAACTATAAAAAGCATACTATAGTTTGTATGATAATAGTGACTATGCTAACAATGACCACTATTATAAATTATGTAATTAAGACAAAAATGATACAGAATTTCAAATGAAAAAGAGAAAGGAAACCAGAATATCATATGATTTAATCAAAACAACTTAACCAAACTCACAAAGAAAATAATTTGATAAAGATGGAACAATGAAGAAATACCAACTAAGTAAAGACCAAATATTAAGACCAGAAACCAAAAACCCTGGTACTATTAATGATAATATTGTTGTAATAACCACTGTTATAATGATAAGTGATAAAGAATTAATTAATGTTATGCCATGAGCAATAAAATAACTCATTGGATACCAGATGGTAGAAAAAATAAATATAAATGCTAATTACTATATAAACATGATGAAATGTATATTATACCACATACCTAAACCACATAATATGGAATAAGCTTTAATAGAGAAGAAGAGTCAAGTGTATAAAAGTATTAATTGATATAAAATATTATGAAGTGAAGAATCTAAAGATGTCTATTTTAGTCAAAAGAGACTACTTTTACTGATTATTTATTTTTATGACTGGATGTAGAAAATGCCATCAGTCTTATATTTTGAGCAGAGATGATAATACCTCTGGACTCAATTAATTGAAGTATTGGACAGCAGGGATTGAAGCCAAAAGTGCCACTCTGAGGTGTTCCAATTAATATGTTAGGGAATGTTAGGGAGTAAACATACTGGTGAGGAAGCACCAAATAAGAAAGGATATAAAATGATAATGTTATACACAAGATTGAGGATCACTTATTAATGAAGAAAGAAACTAATGAAGGAGATACACATCCTCTGAGAGGAAGCAACGGGGGAAAAAGAAGACATATAAAGTGAAAACATGTAATCACGAAGAAAATATGGTAAATAAAAAGAATTAGTAGTAATTATTTCATCCATACTAAGAGTATGATCTGAACTAATCACTTTTACAGGAGAGCATATGTAGCATAACAAAATTATCACATTAAAATTTTAACTTAATGCAACATAAATAAAGAAGAAAAGGTCCATAGTGAGTGAGAAGAATGAATTGGTTAAAGATTAAACTAAAGGAACTGTACATTAAGTCAATAAAATGTTAATAAGAATAAACAATAACAAAGAAAACTATCGGTCAAAATAACTTACTATGTAAACACCCAATAAACCAGCAGTATACCCAGTAGATTGGGGAAGCAGTAAAAAGGAAAGAAAAGAAAAAGGAGATAAAAAGGTGAAAACAATATTAATAAGGGAAATTTATAAGGTCAAAAAGCAGAGAAACCACACGACAAGAAATTTACTAATATAATAATGAAGAAAGGGCAAAATATGTCAAGATTCCTACAAAGAGCCTAGAAATAAGAAGAGCTATTCCAAAAATGTTAATAAAGGAATACATACCTTTGAACTAAATGTAAAACCAACATATGTAGACCCCGTAACTCAAGTTACAAGATACAATCCAATGAAAACCGAGTTGTAAACTACATATAAGTATTATATGTAACAACCAAAAGACTACCCATAGTGTAGAAACAAACCAAAAACTACCATAGTGTAAAAACAGAAGACTACCATTAGGGTAAGAAATATAAGGTGAAATACCATAATAAATGCAATAAAAGTTAGAGACTACAGTGAGTGTAGAGAATAACCAGTGACACACTATAATCAAAAAATAGTGTAGGAAATAAAAATTATTTAAAAGGGCTGACAACATTATTAGTGATAAGAGTTTTTTAAAATTAGGTATAAGAAATAATATTACCCATAAAATGTTTTTTTAATTACAGTTAAGTAAATTGTGAGAAGGACAATAAATACCAAAGGACAGTTCACAACTGAGGCCTACAATAATTATCAAAAAATTGTAAATTTTAGGCTTATATGAACTTAAAACAAACCCAGCTATATATCCAATTATGTAAAATTAATTTAAGAATATTGATGAATAGTTATATTTTTGTAAAATTAAGAAATAATTGAAATACAGCAATAAATAGGAAAACTTGTTAGGTATATTTAGAGGATGAACCAAATCTGAGACATGTACTTTTATAAATAAACAATGGAAAGAGGAAAAGACATTTCATAAATTGCCACGAAACGACGACGTTCAGAGTTTAGTCTATTGTTAATCGTTAATATGACCAGTTGGGAAATTACTAACAGAAGACCGAAAAAGTATAATTTTGTGCAAAACCGTGAGTGTAGCCTCGAAAAGTGTAACAGAGGTTAACTAAATAAAAATAACACTAACAGATAATAGTTGACACCTAACTAATTCAGAACAACAGTAATAACACCGTCTAACACGAGCACAAGAAATCAACGGCCATTTTGAGAATATTTTAAACCGTATTAGCAGAACACGAATACAACACATTGAACACCGGACACTTCACCAGTAAACTATCACGAAACAACATCGCAGGAGAAGAGAGAACACTCTACACTATATTCCAGGACAACTACAACCTCGCAGAGAAGGGAATACTCATTTATTTCGGTGGGAGAAGCTCAACCAGTATCCGCAGTGCATAGCAGAGAAAATCGAGGTTACGGCGGCCATACTTAATTTCCGAACGAGAAGGACACAGCCTGCTTGAAGCCAGTGACGTCATTTCGACGAATGGTTCGATATTACTTTTCATAATTGACAATTTACATAATAATATTGTTTTTTCAGCCATAATGATTTATTTTAAAAAATTAGTGTAAGAATTGTATCTTGTTACTTGCCCTCTGACCATTTCGACTCGCTAAAAGAATCCTAATTAATTAATCTTGTAAAAATATATTTTGTCAATCTTGTTCGCTACCGACTTGAGCAGATATCAACCAATGCCTGGGTCATGCGCAGCCTGAATGGCACATAATTTTAAACGTCAATAAATGAACATCATTATTCAGTTATAAGAGTTTGTATTTATTTGTATAGTGAATGTTAGCTAATCTTTCTTCTAAAAAAATAATTTACAGTGAGAAAATGAATATTTGAGAGGAAGAAGAAGAGCAAAGTCAGCAGAGAGAATCAACAGATCTAACTACACAATTAAATTATTAATAGAAACAAATAGTTTCGAACTACAAATTCATACCTATTTAATTGGAAGTAATTAAAGCACACACAAAATTAATTAATTAATTATTAATTAATTGAATTAATTAATTAAACAAAAAAATATATAAGTAAAATTTTATAACTTACAAAAATTTTTATTATCAACAAATCACACTTTATTATCATACATTATTTATATTTAATTTATTCTTTGTAATTGGGAATAATTACCAATTGGCGAGTTCACTAGTGGGATTTCAGTTATTATAAAATCAACTTAATAATTATAAAATCAATCTACTAATTATATTATTTATTTTATATTTGTAATAAAAATTATATTACAAATTGGCGCTCACAACAGTGGGGCATCATCATCTTGTATTTTGATGAAAGTATATTACAAATTGGCGTCCAACTAAAGGGCCTAAAATAGGAGTTAATAGAGTTATAAAATAAGGACGATTATCCAGTTTCCTATTTTTAGCTCGGCAGCGGTCAATAGGTCGGAAGAAGGAGCGAGATGCACAGGAGGGCTACATCAAAGAAAAGGGCTGTGGAGGCCGAACAGGAGGTAGACATGGAGGATAAAGAGGCGACACCAGTGGAAGATGTGGAGTCAATGTTACCGCCAGCAGAACCAAACAAGCCTGCACCACAGGAGGAACAGCCACCACAAAGGAAGATACAAAATTTGATCAAATGATGGAGATGTTACTCAGAGAATTTAAAACGACGAAGGAAGAATTAAAGGAAGAGTTGGGTAATAAAATCGGGGATACCAATAACAAAATCGGAGAAAATAGTAAGAAGATGGAGGAGAAGGTGGAAGAAAATAATAAGGAAATGAAGAATGATAACCAACGATTGAAGGAAGAATTGGGTAATAAAATTGGAGATACCAGTAAGAAGATGGAATAGAAGAAGGAAGAAAATATTCAGAAAATTGAGGAGAAAATGGAGGAAATAAAGACTGACAATAAACAGTCGAAGGAGGAATTAACCCAGATAAGCCAAAAACTGGAAGAGACCAACAAGAAGATGGAAGAAACAAGTCAGAAAATGGAAAGCAATAATCAACAATTAAGAGAAGAATTGAAAGAGACGAACCAAGAGAATATGAACCGATTAGATGGAAAGATAGAAGCATTCAAGGAAGAATTGGGGCAAAAGATAGCTGAAAACAATGAAACAATCAGCAAGAAAGTAGAAGAGGAAATAATGGTAATCGAACAAAAGGTTACAAGAGCTGACGAAAGATGGAGTCAGACCGAACCAGAGGTACAGAGTATCAAGACAGAAATAAACACTAAGGTTAACAACATTGAAGAAACGAATAGGAAGACTTTAGAGGAAAAACTAAAAGAAACACGTGAAGACTGGGAGCGAGTGCAGGACCGATTCACAGAAAAATGTGACGGCATTGAAGCTACTGTGACCAGTATCAACAGTCAGGTGCGACAGAATCAAACAGATATAGACCTGTTCCATAGTCGACCGACAAGCATTACCAGTTGTCCTAACAACGAGAATCGTGAAGGAATTAACTTCAGGTTTTATAAAAACAAACCGATGGAGTTCCTAGCCAGAATCGAAGAGTACTTCACCAAACACAGAGGCAATCGCTGGAGGGAGAATAAAGAAGTACTGGACGAATCGTTCAAGGAGATAGCAGATAATTGGTGGATGGCGATAAGAGACGAAGTGACCGACTACCAACAATTCAAAAGGCTATTCAAAGCCAAATATTGGTCTGAATCGACACAAAATATCGCTAGAGACGGGATCTGTCATGGAAAATACAACCCGTATGGAAACCAGACTCTAACGGCGTACGTCTTGGGAAAGGTGTGCGTGGCCAAACATCTAGAGCCCAGAATACCGGAAGAATGCCTGGTCAGCAAGCTCTCATACCATTATGAGGAAGATATAATAAGAGCTAGAAGAAACAGTCAAATAAAGACTGTACAAGCAATGACCGAGCTCTTAGAAATGTATGAGCATGAGGATTACTACCGACAAAGTCGCAGGAGATATGAAAGGCCGGAACCAAGAAGTAACACCAATAATTCGAATAATAATAATTGGCAGAATGTGGGCAACAACAATAATTATAATTCCGTAAATCGGAATAATGCCGAATACAATAATAACACCCGTAATAACAATAATGTACCTAGATTTAATAACAATAATAATAATAATCATGTTCATCGAATTAATAATAATGAGGGCAACAACAATAATAATGATAATAATAATAATAATAACCGTCCACCAAACAACAACGGTTATTATTATAATAACCGTAATTATGTTCCAAATGGTCAGAGAAACCCCAAACCCTCTAATAACAATTATCATAGTAATTATAACAGGAATTACCCGAATGGAGGTAATAACAATAATTACAGGACATATGGACCCCATATTAACTACATCAGAGCGGAAGGCAGTGGACAGAGGAGGTACCAGCCTCAACGAAGGAGCCGATATTATGAGTATGAGACCTTTCAAGGAAGTCAGGGAAGTAATCGTTACAGAGAATACGAGCCCAGACGCAGTTCTAGCCTGGACAATCAACGATGACTACCTGTAACGGAAGCCCAACAGGACGATCGTGCTGAACCAAACGAAGCAGTTTCAGGACTCCAAGTTGATGCTTCCAGCGGCCTAATCCGTAATGATGCGGAACATTTAAACGAACGGAGGCAGTAATAAACTCCAATAACCCTTTACTGCTCCAATCTGCTGGGTTTGACCGAAATAAAACCAAAGAAAGAAAGGAAAAATTTTACAATAATATACAATAACTATTTGAAGGATATCCGTAAGGACTTGCTAGAAGAAAAAGAAATTAACATTAAGAATAATGACAATGAAATAATATATATAATTGCAGAAATTGAGGGTATTTCTGTCCCTATAATGATAGATACTGGAGCAAATGTCTCTATAATAAATCGTAATGAGTTGGACCGGATACAGCAGGAATGCCACAAAAACTTACCGGTACTACCTATTAATAATATTGTACTTGTAGGAGCTAACGGCCGACAGAACAAAACCATAAGAAAACAGGTATCCCTAAGTGTCAACAGTCAGGGCATTAGTATGGATATGATATTTCTTGTTGCAGCCGGATTACCTATCAACATCATGATAGGATGTGACATATTGCGCAGAAACTCAGCAGTTATCGACTTGTGCCGAGCAAAGGTATCACTCTTTTTCTGAAGGTTCGACCTGGGTAGCCAATTTAACTAACAACAAGATGTCAGACTCCAGACAACTTCTCGACCACAAAAATAAGGTGAATTACTTGTCAAATTACTCGACAAACAACAAGCCAGTACATCAGAATTTGGAGGATGACCTATGGCCACAAAAGATTCAGGAGATACGTAACTTCCAGTGCCACAATACTACCGAGCAACTAGAGGAAAACCAGCTGAATCAATTAGTCAACATATATGAAAAATATCGAGCTGTATTTTCGGACGAACCTGGAAAGATCCGGAACTACCAATGTTCCATACGATTCAGAGAACCGGTAGAATTTAATCGAAAGTCGTATCCCATAGCACAATCTTTGAAGGAAGCCGTACGCACAGAGATCCAGAATATGATCAGTAAAGATATTATCGAGAGCAGTCAATCGTCATACACTAGCCCAATTGTGGCTATACAAAAGAAAAATGGGAAGGTAAGGCTTTGCCTTGACGCACGTGAGATAAATAAAATGATTATTAACGATCGTACCTCACCTGGCGAAATTGATGAGATATTGAAGAGATTTTACGGAACGAAGTTCATTACCACGTGGGATACCGTTTGCGGGTATTGGCAGGTGGAGTTGCACCCAGCAAGCCAGCAATACATGGCGTTCATCTTCGAAGGGCGCAACTATCAGTTTAAGAGTTTGCCCTTCGGGTTAGTGAACTCAGTAGCTGTTTTTGTCGCCTGTATGGATCATATACTCGGACCAGAAGCGCTCCAATTTACGACTGTCTATGTTGATGATCTCCTAATAACATCAACCAATTGGGAAGAACACTGTTACCGTGTGGAGCATGTCTTGAAGAAGCTGGCTGAAAATAATGTTACCCTTAAACTAGACAAGTCCAAGCTTATAGCTAAAGAAGTACAATTCATGGGTTTCCAGTTAAACAGCCAAGGAATAACACCATCAACAGAAAAAGTAGACGCCATACAACTATTCCCTATACCAAAAAACAGAAGGCAACTACAATCATTTTTAGGCCTGTGTAACTACTATAGGGAGTTCCAAATAATTATTCCGAACTGACGGCTCGGTTTCAGTACCAGTTATCGTCCAAGAATAAATGGCGATGGGGTCAAGAACAAGACGAAACCTTCAAATCAATTAAGGAGAAGTTCTTAGAAGCAGTAATGCTCAACCATCCGGATTTTAACCGACCCTTCTTTCTAAACTGTGACGCTAGTAACATTAGCTTGGGATCAACACTGTACCAAGAAGACGAAGGTGGAAACCATCTAGTAGTGAGCTTTGCTAGTAGAACCCTTAACCAGTGTGAAAAGAACTATAACGTGACGGAAAAGGAACTGCTATGTGTAGTCTTTGCCTGTGGGAAGTTTCGGACGTATATTCTCGGATATCCAGTGACCGTTCGAACAGATCACAAATCTATATCATTTCTGAGAAGATGCAAGTTAAGCCATGGTAGATTGACCAGATGGGTACTTGCACTGCAGGAATACGATATACAGTGGGAGTATGTTCCTGGAAGTAAAATGTAGTAGCCGACGTGTTGTCGAGAGTAAATCTGGAAGAACAAACGTTTGAAGGCGAAAAGGAGAGCATCTTGAAAATCTATAATATTATTAAGGACAGATCCGATTTAGAAAAGATAGTGCAGGACATCAGCAAACACCAGGAGTCCGACCCGAAGTTAAACCACATTAAACTTCGTCTCTCCAGCCAAGATGACACAATATCCAAGTTTTATTGTGTACATAACGAAATATTATTCATCAAAACATCCCTTGATGAAGAGATATGAAAGATCATGATCCCTACTACAATCGAAAAGGATATCATCCTGGACTATCATCTACGATACGGTCACATGGGAGCCATGAAGGTGATCAAGGCGATAGAAGAGAATTGCCATATAAAAAATATAAATAAAAAGACGAGAAACTACCTCAAAACCTGTCTGATATGTCAATTTGTGAAAACCAACAATGAGAGAAAAGAGGGTATGATGATACCCATTACCTCACAAGCCAAACTGGAAAAGGTCTTTCTGGACATCTGTGGTCCATTTCCCCGCAGTGGCGGACGCCATCGATACAAATACATTATTATCATGATGGATCACTTCACAAAATTCACAAAACTGTACCCGGTGAACAGAGCCACCACTTTGAAGACTCTAGGAGTAATAACAAATCATTACATTCCAGAGATAGGGAGCCCGGCATCCATAATCACAGACCATGGAACGCAATTTAAGGGTTGGAGGTGGAGAAACACTCTAAATACGTTGGGCATTAAGACATACAAGACATCTGTCTACCACCCCAGTAGCAATCCAGCAGAGAGGGTACTGCGAGAAGTCGGAAGAATATTACGGACTTATTGCTATAATCAACAAAGGAAGTGGCAAGAATATTTATTAGCTACTGAAGAATTCCTTAATTTGGCATATCACCCCGCTATAGGTACCACGCCATACACGGCAATGTATGAAAAACCGCCTCCAAGAGAAATACAAGACATAATAGAATTCCCCATGAGTCAAGAATACAAGTTCAATCGAATCAGATTCTACAATAAATTAGCAGAAGACCAGGAAGAGCGCAAGAACAAGTATCAAAAGGCGATTAAGAAAATAATAAGTTATGAAGTCGGAGAAAAGGTACTACTAAAAAACAGGGAATTACCCAGTGCTTTGGAAGGCATTACCAAAAAGTTGTTACTGCTGTATACCGGCCCATTCCTGATTGTTAAAAACAATAATAACAATACGTATGTACTAAAGGATATCATTTCAAATAAAGTAAAAGGAACTTATAATCAATAATCAATTAAAAAATATATAGAGGAGAGATAAAAATTTCAAAATTCAAAAAAATTTGTAAGTACAACTTACACCAAACATTCGAAGAATTATGAATAAACGAAAGGAATTTTGATGAATAAAAAATTTCATAATTCAAAAAATTTGTAAGTACAACTTACACCAAACATTCGAAAAATTATGAATAAACGAAAAACATTTTGATGAATAAAAATGTTCAAAATTCAAAACAATAATAAATACAACTTACACCAAAATATTTGAAAAACTACTATGAATAAGAAAGAATTTAGTTGAATAAAAATATCTAAAGTTAAAAAATAGTAAGCTCATATCATTACTCATACGAATGATGAGAAATAACTCTTAAAAATGAAAATAGATTTTGTAAGAAAGAGATACAAAATTCTAAAAGAGTAAGAACAAATCACACTCATAATTTGAGTGAACTCTTACATAAAAGAATTTGAAGGTAAATGGAGTACAAATGTAAAAACTCTCTCTCAAACTCTCCAGAGACCAAAAACAAAAAGAACAGGTTCCAGTAAAAAAAAGAACAACCAATGTTAAACAATTGGATAATTTAATGTTACCAGAACAATGTATTAATAAATGTTAAAAATGTTAGAAGAAGGAATGTAACAAATCCTCATAAAAACCAGTGTTAATAAAAAAAAAAAACCTCAATAAACTATCACAACTATAAAAAGCATACTATAGTTTGTATGATAATAGTGACTATGCTAACAATGACCACTATTATAAATTATGTAATTAAGACAAAAATGATACAGAATTTCAATTGAAAAATAGAAAGGAAACCAGAATATCATATGATTTAATCAAAACAACTTAACCAAACTCACAAAGAAAATAATTTGATAAAGATGGAACAATGAAGAAATACCAACTAAGTAAAGACCAAATATTAAGACCAGAAACCAAAAACCCTGGTACTATTAATGATAATATTGTTGTAATAACCACTGTTATAATGATAAGTGATAAAGAATTAATTAATGTTATGCCATGAGCAATAAAATAACTCATTGGATACCAGATGGTAGAAAAAATAAATATAAATGCTAATTACTATATAAACATGATGAAATGTATATTATACCACATACCTAAACCACATAATATGGAATAAGCTTTAATAGAGAAGAAGAGTCAAGTGTATAAAAGTATTAATTGATATAAAATATTATGAAGTGAAGAATCTAAAGATGTCTATTTTAGTCAAAAGAGACTACTTTCACTGATTATTTATTTTTATGACTGGATGTAGAAAATGCCATCAGTCTTATATTTTGAGCAGAGATGATAATACCTCTGGACTCAATTAATTGAAGTATTGGACAGCAGGGATTGAAGCCAAAAGTGCCACTCTGAGCTGTTCCAATTAATATGTTAGGGAATGTTAGGGAGCAAACATACTGGTGAGGAAGCACCAAATAAGAAAGGATATAAAATGATAATGTTATACACAAGATTGAGGATCACTTATTAATGAAGAAAGAAACTAATGAAGGAGATACACATCCTCTGAGAGGAAGCAACGGGGGAAAAAGAAGGCATATAAAGTGAAAACATGTAATCACGAAGAAAATATGGTAAATAAAAAGAATTAGTAGTAATTATTTCATCCATACTAAGAGTATGATCTGAACTAATCACTTTTACAGGAGAGCATATGTAGCATAACAAAATTATCACATTAAAATTTTAACTTAATGCAACATAAATAAAGAAGAAAAGGTCCATAGTGAGTGAGAAGAATGAATTGGTTAAAGATTAAACTAAAGGAACTGTACATTAAGTCAATAAAATGTTAATAAGAATAAACAATAACAAAGAAAACTATCGGTCAAAATAACTTACTATGTAAAAACCCAATAAACCAGCAGTATACCCAGTAGATTGGGGAAGCAGTAAAAAGGAAAGAAAAGAAAAAGGAGATAAAAAGGTGAAAACAATATTAATAAGGGAAATTTATAAGGTCAAAAAGCAGAGAAACCACACGACAAGAAATTTACTAATATAATAATGAAGAAAGGGCAAAATATGTCAAGATTCCTACAAAGAGCCTAGAAATAAGAAGAGCTATTCCAAAAATGTTAATAAAGGAATACATACCTTTGAACTAAATTTAAAACCAACATATGTAGACCCCGTAACTCAAGTTACAAGATACAATCCAATGAAAACCGAGTTGTAAACTAGATATAAGTATTATATGTAACAACCAAAAGACTACCCATAGTGTAGAAACAAACCAAAAACTACCATAGTGTAAAAACAGAAGACTACCATTAGGGTAAGAAATATAAGGTGAAATACCATAATAAATGCAATAAAAGTTAGAGACTACAGTGAGTGTAGAGAATAACCAGTGACACACTATAATCAAAAAATAGTGTAGGAAATAAAAATTATTTAAAAGGGCTGACAACATTATTAGTGATAAGAGTTTTTTAAAATTAGATATAAGAAATAATATTACCCATAAAATGTTTTTTTAATTACAGTTAAGTAAATTGTGAGAAGGACAATAAATACCAAAGGACAGTTCACAACTGAGGCCTACAATAATTATCAAAAAATTGTAAATTTTAGGCTTATATGAACTTAAAACAAACCCAGCTATATATCCAATTATGTAAAATTAATTTAAGAATATTGATGAATAGTTATATTTTTGTAAAATTAAGAAATAATTGAAATACAGCAATAAATAGGAAAACTTGTTAGGTATATTTAGAGGATGAACCAAATCTGAGACATGTACTTTTATAAATAAACAATGGAAAGAGGAAAAGACATTTCATAAATTGCCACGAAACGACGACGTTCAGAGTTTAGTCTATTGTTAATCGTTAATATGACCAGTTGGGAAATTACTAACAGAAGACCGAAAAAGTATAATTTTGTGCAAAACCGTGAGTGTAGCCTCGAAAAGTGTAACAGAGGTTAACTAAATAAAAATAACACTAACAGATAATAGTTGACACCTAACTAATTCAGAACAACAGTAATAACACCGTCTAACACGAGCACAAGAAATCAACGGCCATTTTGAGAATATTTTAAACCGTATTAGCAGAACACGAATACAACACATTGAACACCGGACACTTCACCAGTAAACCATCACGAAACAACATCGCAGGAGAAGAGAGAACACTCTACACTATATTCCAGGACAACTACAACCTCGCAGAGAAGGGAATACTCATTTATTTCGGTGGGAGAAGCTCAACCAGTATCCGCAGTGCATAGCAGAGGAAATCGAGGTTACGGCGGCCATACTTAATTTCCGAACGAGAAGGACACAGCCTGCTTGAAGCCAGTGATGTCATTTCGACGAATGGTTCGATATTACTTTTCGTAATTGACAATTTACATAATAATATTGTTTTTTCAGCCATAATGATCTATTTTAAAAAATTAGTGTAAGAATTGTATCTTGTTCCTTGCCCTCTGACCATTTCGACTCGCTAAAAGAATTCTAATTAATTAATCTTGTAAAAATATATTTTGTCAATCTTGTTCGCTACCGACTTGAGCAGGTATCAACCAATGCCTGGGTCATGCGCAGCCTGAATGGCGCATAATTTTAAATGTCAATAAATGATCATCATTATTCAGTTATAAGAGTTTGTATTTATTTGTATAGTGAATGTTAGCTAATCTTTCTTCTAAAAAAATAATTTACAGTGACAAAATGAATATTTGAGAGGAAGAAGAAGAGCAAAGTCAGCAGCGAGAATCAACAGATCTAACTACACAATTAAATTATTAATAGAAACAAATAGTTTCGAACTACAAATTCATACCTATTTAATTGGAAGTAATTAAACCACACACAATTGATTAATTAATTATTTATTAATTAATTGGATTAATTAATTAAACAAAAAATATATAAGTAAAATTTTATAATTTACAAAATTTTTTATTATCAACAAATCACACTTTATTATCATGCATTATTTATATTTAATATATTCTTTGTAATTGGGAATAATTACCAATTGGCGAGATCACTAGTGGCATTTCAGTTATTATAAAATCAACTTAATAATTATAAAATCAATCTACTAATGATATTATTTATTTTATATTTGTAATAAAAATTATATTACAAATTGGCGCTCACAACAGTGGGGCATCATCATCTTGTATTTTGATGAAATTATATTACAAGGGTTTTTTTTAAGTTAAAATCGCACATTTAAAGAAAGTTTAAATCTCTAAGGTAACACAGAAATAATAATAAATAAAGAGCTTAAAACCCAGAGGAATGCGAGTATAAATTTAAGGAAACACCCTTTAATTATTAACCATGCTTTGACATGCGGAAACCGGCATCAACACGCAGAATAACCCGTAAATAAAACTAATAAAAGTAGGAAATTACAACTCGATATAAAAAACATAAAGGTATACAATAATTAATTACGAAGTAAAAGATACCGTAGTATAATTAAATATGTCAAAGATTAAACCGGTAGATATTAATCGGAATGTGGAACTACTTTTATGGTGAAGCGTAAACGACGCGAAGTTACTTTACCTGCCCCAATAAACAAACCCCACTTGTAATGGAGCTCTCACGCCGTAAGCTGCGCTCAGTGGTAATGTGCACCGATGGCAATATTTTGGTTTTTCCAAGTGAATAATCTCAGTTAAAATATATATGTATACTCTCTGTACACTCTTAACCGAAATGTATCGTTAAATAGTTGGATCGCGACGCAGAGATAAATATGTTGAAAGCTAGTAAAAGAATAACTAAATTGTGCAACGATGACATCTCTACCAAATCTCAAACAAGAAAATGATGTAATTAATACAGTACTAGGACCCTAAGGTGAAATTCAACTAATAAATAATCATGTAAAGTGAATACCAGTGAAACAAACTTTTGCGTTAATTATTCTAACAACGAGATATTACTACCAGTCATCTAAGAGGAGAGTACCAGACCCAGAATGATCTAACACACTTCAGGAAAGTCACCGGATACTAAGATAACGACAGACCTTCAGGAAGCACACCCAGCACCGAGAAGCCGAATCCGCATCAACTACAGGATACCACAGGTGACATGGAGGCTTGTCTTCCGTGGTTATGAGATACGAAAATTATAACTAACAAAAGACAATTTAACTAACACTTTAAGACTTTTAAGAACAGACA
Organism: Magicicada septendecula; assembly: GCA_034769895.1. Classification (NCBI taxonomy): domain Eukaryota; kingdom Metazoa; phylum Arthropoda; class Insecta; order Hemiptera; family Cicadidae; genus Magicicada; species Magicicada septendecula. Next base: position 397,779,821 of record CM068369.1, on the reverse strand, counting down.
TTATATGTAAGATGTAATCTGTAATCTGATAAAACGATTTGTAGTAAAAGAGTAAAATTTAAACTGTAAAGCATTATTGTTTTAAAAGATAAATAAAGTCCATTCTTCTAATGGCACAATTTCAAGATAGTATATGGGTAGGTGACCAACATTAACATACAATATTCAATCCCGGATCCGTGGAAAAGTTAAACCGATGTACATCTTTATTTTGAGGGCCCTTCTGAAAGAATAAAATATATTATCATCTTGTAAACTGCAAACTGTTGAACTATATATGTTAAGAACTTAAGTAGAACAATTAATGTTATTATGTAATAAAGAGATGTCATGGTACAAAACAACCAAACTGAGTGAATAAATCTGCAGAAACCCCTGTCAATTTTCCTCAATTTTAGGGACCCGATATTATATATATACTACTAAATGCTTATCTTTTGTTTAATTAGAAGTTGGTTAAGACTATGGCAGCCTGTGTAATTGACCTGAGCCAATTAACCACAGGTTCCCGATATTATAACGTAGGAGACGTTATAAGGATTGCAACAAAGTGTACCTAGGTGAGACAGGACGGAAATTCGTATGCAGGTTGTCTGACCACAAACGTGGAGAAAGTAATAGAACAACGAATTCGTTATATGCAAGACATATCATAGAAGAGAACCATAAGTTTGTGAATCCTTTGGAAGATTATGAAATTTTAAAAGTAGTAAATAATACAGTTGAAAGGAAGCTTAGGGAGGAGTTAGAAATATTGAAAGAAAGGGAAAAAGTGTTAGACAATTTAATGAATACTAAAACTAAATAGGATAATGAATTAATATTTTATAATATTATTAAAAGTACAAGACAGATAACAAGAGATAGATAAAAGATAGATGAAAGAATTTAAAGAGGACGGATAGATAACATTGAGAATTGAATTGCATAGCACTCTATGGATGTTTTAAAATAAGGGTGAGTGACCGCGCCCACAAGTGTGAATGAGAGGCGGTAGGTTTTACAAAGAATTACACTATACGCGTGACTGTAAACTTTGTTATATTCTTATATAATTACTTTACATTTAATTATAATGTGAGTCTACCCTAGATGTAATTTTAGTGATTTCTACATTACTATTATTTAACTATACTTAATTTTATCATTATTTTGCTCTCATTAGTATCGTGTAAATTTTCCTTTATTAATGTCAAATTGTTTGATTATTTATGCCCAACAAGTAAAGGTATTAATTTCTAAGATCTTGGTTTTGTTACAGGAAATGAAACGCAGGCAAGAATGTTTTTAGTGTTTACTATAAATACTGTGTTTTACATTGCTCACATAGTTGGCTTTAATCTTTACTCCTTTTGCAAGGAAAATACGTTTTGCTTTTTTAGAAAGTGTTACATCTTTATTATAAATAGTCTCCTGTTAAGCAAAATTTCTTGTTTAAACCATATTATTGTCTGTGTTGGGTTTTCCTGTAAACCTCCTGACGCTTTTCTTCATTTAAGATGTACATGGGTTGCATAGAATAAGTACTCGGTTATACCATAGGCCTATATTGGAATGCTTCGTATTTAATTATGCTTTTATTTCAAATTGTACTAATAATTTAATATTGTTTCTGATAACAAAATATAACTAATTAAACTGTCACTGTTGATCTTTTTTACAACTTTAAAATAGTTTTTGCGTATATTCTATTACATAAATATTGTATTTATATGGGTACTTTTGTCTTTAAGTTTGTGTCTTTTTGAATAAAGTTTACAAATAATTTTACTTCCCTTTACGATGGGTGATGAGATGCCGATAATCCAGTCCTGGTAAGCGGTCACAGTTGTTCCTTCTGGATACGCGGCTACCTCTTCCTGTTGTCCGGTGTTCAGGGTCGTTCTCGGGTTGGGTGCTTGTAGTAAACTAATTGTAATTGTAATTTATTCAGTGTATTAAACATACACAATACTCTAGCAAACTTGAAGTGTCCTTTTATGCAGACGATCTTGTACTCTATATTCAATCAATTCGCGAAATTTTTGACTTGTGCTCGTGCGTTTTTATAGACCAATCGTCTAGACCAGCAGCAGCAACGATACATTATCCAGTTCAGAGTGAGACTAAATTAAACTATATAAAGAATATCACAAAGAGATTTTAGGCAAATCTCGAGCGTTTATTGGCTGAAAATTTTCTTGCGGCTTAAGATCAGGTAAACGTTCTTTCTGTAAAATACTGTCTACGGACAAAGTTAAGCTTGCAAATAAAAAGCGTCTAGCTTTATTACTTTCTTTAGGGTCATAAAGCTTTCTTTCAAAAACTCAGATATTTAGTTGTTTAATTTATAAACAAATATTACCACTTGGTAGGTCTTTATTTATGGGTATTCTGGTGTAAGTCGCATGTCATAATTTTTATTTTCACAAAAGTTATTTAATTTAATAGGTTTTTTATTATTATCCCGTAATATAGTTATGCACACGCGCACTCGCCATACGCCTACGCATATTTTCGCACTACTTCACAACACTAATTTTTTTTTTACTGTCAAAAAATAATTTTAACTAACAAATTTAACATGTATCTTATTGTCTATTATACAGTGTCCGAACCTGGAGTCTTTACTTAAACAAATTTTCATTGCAACATGCTATCGTACGCTTAGAGTTAAATTATTATTTCATATGCAAGTACCACCTATTACATATACACTCCAACTTGTTAAAAATTCATTTTTCTTTTTACAATAACAAAAAAATTTTGTTGTTTTTAATAAACGCAAAATACCTTCTAACACAATCGTAATATTTAATTAAACATAACTAAAATATTGAATTCAACATGAACAATCATTTCTTTAAATTTCAAATTTAACTTCTCCCGTTATAATAGCATATGGCTTTGATAAGCAAAGTATGCGCTCCTTATCGCTAAACAGGTTACATTCCCAGCTGACCATTCAACTTTCTATTTAATACGTTTTATAATAAACTTTCCTAAATTTTCATTATTTATATTAGTTATTTTTATTTCGCATTATTTAGTGTTGGTAGTATTTTTGGAGTGACGATGCGTGGAATTTATTGATACCTTTATTTATTTGTTCGTCGGCAATAATATACGTATTTTTACCTACTCGCTCGCGTAATGTGTAGGGTCCATTGTCGAGGCAGAAGAACTTAGTTTCTGTGTTGTCTTCAGTAAATCCAACGTTATGTGCTTTTAGCAATACTAATTTTCCCACTGTAATTTATGTGTAGCGTTGAATTCTTTAGATCTCTTACTAGCTAATTTACGAATACGTTCGTCCGCTTGCACCCTTTTAATCTGCATCGGTACAGGCTTATCTGCATCGGCCCTTCTAATCTGCATCGGTATTTATAAGGTTTATAAGGTGATTCCAAAATCTGTTCGGTTGTTTTCCACAATCCAACTCCATCGGTGATTCCTCAAAGAATTGTATATACTGCGGCCAACTTTTATGCCGTTCATGACAATGTACACGAAACAATCTACCTATTTCCCTGTTGACACTTTCAGCCAGATTACCTTGCGGTCGCCTAATCGCAGTCAAAACAGGTTGAATCCAATGTTGTGTCAGGGTATCGGACCACAATTTATTTAAACATTATTTTCCATTTTCAGTAAATACCCTCTTGATATGGCCATGCTCCGGGATATATTTATTTAGAATTACATTCAATAGCGAACGAGTGGTGGGACGCGTTACAGCATATAATTTTACTAAATTCGTAAAGGCATCAGCACTCACAACCAGGTGTTTAAGTCCCCGCGTAGCTTTCGGTAGTAGGCGTACAAAGTCAACACACAATATCTCACCTTTACCCTTAGTGATTATGTTGTTCATCTCAACACAATGTGTGCTGTTTGGTGTACTTAGACATCTGAAAATCATGACATGCACGTAGAATTTCCCGTGCTTTCTTCACATGGAGATTCACATTCCCCGTATGTTGTCTCATAAGGCCAGGTAACATTTGTATGCACCATCGTACGCTAAGCTAGTATGGCAGGCCCATATAATCTCGTGGATCAAGTGTGTAGGTATGCCAATCTTCCACCTATCATCCATCAGCGTCTACAAGATATTTTCTTCTACCTTATACCGTTGATGATCTCGCTGCTGTAGACTGTCCTTCCTGTTCACTATAACTGGATCCTGGTCCTGCTCGGCGCCCAAGTTACGCAGTTTCTGCTTTAATTACCGTGAAACATCATATTTAATTACTGAAATTTTAATGTTATGGCTTTCATATTTATTTAATGTATTATTATTTAAACTATTATTATTGCAGTCCGGGTTTTGTATACTTATCTTAGGACTAACTATCGCTCTAAACTTATTTTTATCTGTAGTGTAATTTATGGGATTGTTTGATTTACTTGTATATGATTTATTTTTATGTATGCTGTTATTGATTCTATTTGGAGTATTACTATTGTTCAACAACTCATCGCGCATACCAGGTAGATATATACCATTAACATCACATATTTTAATAATATTATTATTATCATTACCAAATCCCTTACATCTAATTTTTTCTAACATACTAATATTGCTTTGCTTGTGTTTTGTTTAATTTTGATATTTTGAAAATACTAGGTTTTTGAGCAATTCACCTGATTAGTGGTTTCACATATTTCACTGGGACCTGGGCCTTGACCTTTGATAACTAGATCTTCTCATTGCGACAATAGCACCATCAGATCTTCCAACCCCCTTATTCCTCCATCAGAGCGACACGTATGTTCTGCTCAAAATGATAGGCTAGCTTATGTATGAGCTCGACTTCCGTAAGTGGTGGACGCAGGTGTTTCGCTTTTGGCACTTGCTGAAATATTGTTCATACTGTTACATATTGTTCCTCCGTCTGTCATGTACTTAACAAATTTTTACCTATCACGTACCTTTCGCTGAACATGCTGGTTCCAATACCTGGGTTCGAAAGCGTGTATAAAGTCTTCATAAGCGGTGAATTGATCTCGTATAATTGTATATCATTGTGCCGCGCGAAATTTTTGCAGCATTTTGCAACAAATTTAATTTTTTCCTGATGTGTTAAATGATTTCCAATAGTTTCCATTGTCTTTCCACACTGACTTAAAAATTTTATCGGATTGTTATTCTTATCACCGTAGAACTTGGGATGTTGGTTAAGTTCTTTCATATTATGGTAAACATAAGTTACAATTCTAATCTGTCCAGTGTTACCTAGTTCTAGACTACCTATTGTTATGAAATTTGTAACGTATGTGTTAACAGCCACACGTTGATTGCGTCAATTTGTTATGAACGTAATGATGTCCTCTTATAGTGTTATAAAAGTCCCACTGTTGTTGGTATCAGTTCTGTAAAGTTTAGTTCTGTAGTTTTAGTAGTACTTGCTTAGTGGTGATGATCGTGAACGCGCTAATAAACCGTACCGAATCTTGCTGTTATCTGATAGTCCTTACCTGTCCTTACTCGTTGTTTTTTCTTCCCGATAGGCGCCAAATTGTTTTCTCGAAACAATTAAAAGTTTTGCTCGGTGTCGTTTTTCTATGCGATGTTGATAAAATTCAAATTACCCACGCGGACTGGCGGGAACTCGAATCTCGCTTGCCGTTCGACGTGATGCCAACATAAATTTTTGGCAATGAAACCTGTTCACCGCTAAAGTACACAAACTATATAATAAATTTCAAATAAAAACAAAGGACAATTATTAATGATTCGTATTTGTTTATCAGTGTTTAAAATTCGCTAATTATTGATAACTCAAGTACAATAGAAACTATTATAATAAAAGTTTCGCTCCGGCAACAAATTAGTTTTCACTCAGCGGATGGCAAAGGTGACAGCAGTTGTGCGAGGCCATAATGGCCGCTAGTATTTCTTATTTACACAAGTTATTCTGTCAATGAGTTCTTTGGGTTACGAAAAAATTAAAAACAAGATGTTAAATAATGTACACCACCTTACATTTGTGGTACTTAAATACTAAAAAGGTTTACATCAAATTCAACTCTTGGTTTTTAAAGTGTGTCAATTTTATAGGCTTCGTACATAGGTTATTTTACAGTTGCATACAGTTTGAATAAATATGATCTGTTAATCCTTGAAAGAATTTAGTGTTCGGAGTTGAGAGTGAGAGTTATTGTTTGTGAAAAAAGTTAATCAGTTTTAGTTCGTAATTATTGATAATTTAATTTATACTTAACAAAACCATGTTGTTTTTGCTATGGGTCATCAGTATTTCTTCCAGGTTGTGTTTGTACTTTCGTTAATTTTCAATGGTATGGTTTCCCTTCTTCATCTGGCGTCTGTTTCTTATTATTCAAGTTTCATCTATTTTTTATTGTTAAAATTTTGTTTATTGTTATTATTCGGTTTAGTGGAACTATGTTCGACTTCTGGTATTCATTTTACTTTCATTTGGACTTATTTTCTTCTTTATTAGACTTTAATAGAGACGAATTCAGTATAGCGTCTGTCCCGCTGGATCGTTAATAATGGAACTCTCGTTTTATAACGGTCAAAAATATAATAATGTTTTGTTGTTATGGCAACAACTTCCACACTTATTGGTTAAATACATTTGAACCTATTGTTATAAATCCTGGGTTTCTGTTTAAAATGAATAAATATTTGATAATGGCTATTGTTGCTTGGTGACATTACCAACGTATGAGATATTAACATAGATGTCCCTATTTTCTTTCAAAGATCAACTTGATATCTCACAAGGCTGGTTTAGGTCATGTATTAATGTTTTTTTTTGACAAAACTGCTAATGCTATGTTATTACATATTTCACTTATTTATACTGTTTATTACATTTCTGACATATTATTATTCTTAGTTAATGGTAATCAAATAATTTACTTGTTCTTACTATTCAAATATAATAGTCAATTATTTACAATTGGTTTTCTGAAGTTAGACATTTAGGTATTTTATAGGCCTGAGCTGTAACAGTCTAGAATTTCTTACTTTGCTCTATTTAAACATTATTTATTAAATCCATACGTTCTGCTTATTGTCATTTAGTACTTATTGGCTTTTGAATTACTTTGAAGCTGTTTTACAATCAATTACTGTTATTATAATTTTACAAAATCATTTCTTATCTAAGATTCTTTTCTTTTCTATTTATATAATAATGATTAATCTTGTGCTTGTTAAGTTTATACCATTGCTAGCTTATGCCTACACCCATCTCTTACACACGTTTTTAATACTTAATTCTACTAACAAAACATAACATAGAAATAAGTTTATGGTCTGTCTATTGTTCAGCCATATTCCTTCTTATTAATTACAATTGTTCTATTGTATGTTATTACATGAAATTAATATACTCATCACCTCTTTATAATATCATTACATAAACAAAAAATACAAACATGTTAACTTAATGTCATGCCTTCTTGGCTGATACTCCAATAAACACTAAACAAACAAATTGACTTTTACAAAACTAACAAAACTGTTTAACATACATTAATATCATTTTCCTCAGTTCAGTTTCTTCAACCCAATTTAACTTCATTCTCCCTAACTGAATAAGTAATGTACATTATTGTTATTGATGTCTCTTTGAATCAACATTAATTGTTACAAAGACATAGGGAGCTTTTGCAACTAATAACAAAACTGGTAATCCTTCCACTCATTTAAAAGTATAAATGGGAATTATTATTATTATTATTATCCCAACATTATTTTTTAACCTTTTTTTGTTGTGTACACTTATGTTTGCACTGAAAGGACTCATTAATCTACACAGTCCTGTCTGTTCGATTAATTATTATTATTCTTCACTTATCACTTCACTTTTACCATTACATATTGTTTACAGTTATTTCTTATAGACTACAATACATTAGTTTTTATTAAATACTGTATTGTACTTCTGGGTTTAATATAGGGGTCTTATCCCTTTCATTTTATGGGTTTGTTTTATTATTACTAATGTTTACTGTTCTTTCTCCTTAAGATTATAAACTGTTTATCTTACTTTCTGCTCATCACTTCACTGTTTATTGTTATCACTCCCTACCTATCTCTCACTCTTGGATGTTTATCGGGTTTTATAACATAGTTTTATAGTCATTTTTCTATATTTTATGTTCTACTTTTTATCTCACTATAGGGTTATTAATAATACACATATTCTATTAACAAATGTTTTCCCTTAATTACTACGGGTAGTGTACTTCTTGTTTACATACTTTACATAATGCTTGTTACTAATTTTTATTATTTATTATTTGTGTTTTGGTATTATTTGTTTACCTTTGATTATTTTTTTTTGTTTTCATTTGTTCTATCACTGGGATTGGGGATCGTTTCTACCTACTCACTTACCCTATCTATTGGGTTATTTTGGTTAAATCGCATTGTACAATTATTTTCAAGTTTTGCTTCGTTGCTTGCTACATTTCTCTTATCAGAGGTTACTTTTATTATTACCTTTATATGTTTGATCGTATAATTATGTTAAATAACCATTCCTTTATCTCTGACTCATCCCTTTTAATTTACAGTGTTAATTATTTAGTATTTTATTCTTATCATGTTGCTTCACAAATGCATGTTGAAGATATGTACCCTTACACTATAAAATTTTGGAGTTGAGCCTGTATGGTGACTTTGTTCCTGTAGCTTTTGATCTATTTCATCAAATTTATTTTCATGTTGTGTCAGCTTTTATTTATGTATAGCGTACTTTTCTTCAAGTTATATTTGTGTTGTATCAATCTGTATCTTGAATGTGCCCAACAGTATTTTATTTTTTGCAGTTAATTTTTTTTCAAGTCCCTCCATATGTTTTTGTTTAATAAATTCCCCTTTTTTCTTTGCGTTCTTCTAGTTTCCTATAACATCTCTAATTGTTTTCTTAACAATTAATTTTGTTTTTGGTCGCGTTTATCTAGTTCTATGTCACGTTTTCCTAATTGTTTTTTATCAATTTATTCTGTTTTTGGTCTCGTTCATCCAGCTGCTTTCTCATCATGGCTTTGATAGCTTCCAACATTTCTTTTTGGGTTACTGTAAGTTTTTTAAATTATTTATTAAATATAGTTTTTTATAAAGGGATTTAATATGATCTGTCGAGCACAAGCGTATATGTGTTTTGTATGTTATTCAAAGCAAAATTAGTACTATTTAGTTGGTCAACAAAATAACTCTAATCTTGTCTGTGCAATAATAATGCAATGGTATATCTACTTTAATAATATTCCTAGTTAATTCGAATATAATAAAAACGTATACTGCAGAAATCTCGTTTGACTAGTACCGACAAATATTAGGCCTATATGATTTATTCAGCAACAGACTTATGTAATTTTTGTTCTTTAATAATCGCCCGAGAACGTAGCTGTGCCAAATTCTATGCGATGTACACGTGTCACGAAGAATAAGTAATCGGTTATATTATATATTGAAATGGTTAGGATTTATTACCAATTTTTTAAAAATTACTATAACTTAAACTAACAAATTTAAGATGTACCTTATTGTCTATTATATAATGTCTGAACCTGCAGTCTTTACATAAACATATTTTCATTGAAACATTCCAATATAATAAAAACGTATACTGCAGAAATCTCGTTTGACTAGTACCGACAAATATTAGGCCTATATGATTTATTCAGCAACAGACTTATGTAATTTTTTGTTCTTTAATAATCGCCCGAGAACGTAGCTGTGCCAAATTCTATGCGATGTACACGTGTCACAAAGAATAAGTAATCGGTTATATTGTATATTGAAATTGTTCGGATTTATTACCAATTTTTTTTTTAATTACTATAACTTAAACTAACAAATTTAAGATGTACCTTATTGTCTATTATACAATGTCTGAACCTGCAGTCTTTACACAAACATATATTCATTGCAACATGTCCACCTATTGCAGTATGGTAGAACTAAAATTTCTACAAAGACTTTAAAATCAATCTGCTTCTATTGTGTTTCTTTCTATCCCATTCTACATACAACTTGTCCATACAGTATAAGCAGTTACTCTACAGCAATCGCTCAAATTTTAAATTACATAAGCGGGTATCGATTAAATCTTTGTTTGTTTACATATACTTATCAATTATTCGACCAAGAAAATCAATTTACGGTTTGGATTCATTATAAAACAAATTTATTTCTAGTAGTTTATATTCCTCCTTACTAACTAAAGCATTATTTTAGTCGAGAAGGAAGCAGGGCTAGAGATTTACTCCGCTGTGGTTAATGTGTTACAAAAGTAAGTATCTTTTTGACATGATAATGTCTTTTGGCTGGCCATCATTTGAAAATTTCTGTAACGCTGAAACTGTAACATGTAATGCTGTATGACGTCATAATTGCGTGACGCTTCCACACTTTCGATTCCCCACAGTCTAGAAATTTGATATGTAAACGCATCAAGACAGAAATGATCGCTGCTGACATTGAATTTAAGCAAACGTTTTAGTGAGAATAAATTTGCTTTTACATGCTCTTTTGTCTGTACTGCGTCGTTTGAAACTTTCTGTAACATGTAACGCTGTATGACGTCATCACTGCGTGACGTCATCATTGCATGACGTCATTGGGATTGTTGTATTGTAAATAAAGGTTTGTTTTGATACGTCGCAATATGTAAATAAAAGTTTGTTTTGTGTTGTGGCGAAATACACTGCTGTTGATATATAGTAAACAAACGTGACGACTGACTAAAATAGCATTCGACAATGGATAGCAGCGACGAGAAGGCTCAGATCAAGAAACGACAAAATGCCGAGCGAGTAAGAAAGTGTCGGGAACGAAAGAACCTCGAGAAGGAACAGCAACGAACGGCTGCTGTCGGCGGTGAAGCTTCGGTACCAGCGGCCCCATCGCAACAAAAACGAAAGGAAGATGACTTGATGCGCGAAGAATTGAACGAGTACTTAATAAATACACCGTTCGCGTCGATGATGACTGAGCAGGAGAAAATCGATGCATTCTACAACATGAAACTGAAAGAGAAGCGAAGGGAAACCAACGAACGAGTATAACGTTGTAGATTGAATAAGAATATTGAGATGGCAACTAAACGCAACATTTGCGCAAAAGAAACAATCAGTCAGTTAGTAACTATAATAATGTTGCGTTTTGCTGGCGGCTGAAAGACATTATCATGCTCTTTAGCTTTTGCCACTAGGCAGACGGTACTTGAATTTTTTTCAAACAAGAAAAAGATTTTTCTTTGTTTTTACTGTAAAAAACTCTGTTGGAATATATTTTCTCTTCTTTGAATCTGTGATAGCTGTTGCTAGCCCTATCGGTACTACAAAGCAAAGTTATAATTGCAATTGCAGCTTATAAGAAATTTCCATGTGTTAAACATTTATTCTAGTAAAACTGCACCTAACAGTTTTCTTCTTGCCATTGCTGATGTCAAGTGAAGACTTAGTTTAACGTAAAAGTGCACATATATGTAAATTTATTTGCTCACTTCATGACCTTTGAAAAGTTTAAAGCTTATGCCAGCAAGAAGAGATTTCTGGCGAGACTTAGGACATACTAATTCCTGTTTCACTGCCGGGTGGATACAAAGATTACAGATTTATGACTTTAGGTAGACAGCTAACAGCTTTGGTACTAAGTATCACACACACACACACACACACACACACACACACACACACACACACACACACACGTTACTTACATACAACTTTTTTTATTGTAACTTGTAATCTCTTTGGCTCTCGTAAACACAAAAGTCAATATAATGCTAATATAGTACATCGTATTACAGAGATCGTATTACAGAGTATGTAATACATACTTTTACAACTTATTTTAATTTTCATTGTTAATAACTTAAAGTGTGCCTTCATAAAAGAACAAAAATGTGCATATTCATAATTCATTATTTTCTATATACGTAACTCGACTTTCTTGTAGAAATTATATAATACTGTGATATTATTCAATGTAGTTTTTTTAGTACGTAGTGTATTGCGCTTTTTTTCAACACCTGACGCACGTTTCACTGAAAAATATCAGCATTATCAGAGGTTTGTGAATAAGTCAATAACAATTGAAATAATTCTATATTAATTTAGAAACTAACGAATAATCGAATTTGTATCGATTTTAATGTAAAATAACTGATAATCGATTTAAGTCGATTAGTTAACGATTGTTTTAATGCTTATTTACTTAAAAAACTGTTTGGTCAGTTATATTAAAAATATTTAATGTTTATAGTTTATTTATTTTTATCTATTTTAATAAATTTATAATTTTAAATAGATGATCTTTTTTGTTTCTATTTGAGTTTCTTATCTAATTAATAAATTATTGTTATTGTGTTTTTAAATATTAAGATTTTCCCAAATATTCATTTTTTTATATTTTTTTATGTTTTAAATTAATTTTATCTTTTCAATGAACGGAAATTTGTGGTTATTATTTAGACAATGTGTGTATTTACTAAATTAAATTTTGTAAATATTTGGTTTTAAAATGCTTTGCGGTGTTGAAGGAATGTATCATGTAGTTTTATATTAACCAGAAAATATCAGTTAAAAATACATTAAAAAACTATCAATTAGAAAAGAAAATAAAACACAAACTCACTAATCAAATTTGCGTGATAATATTATGTTGCGCGATAATCACATATGGCAGTGTGCGTGGGTGCAAGCACGTGAATTGTCAGCGTTAGTGATCTTCGAACAGTCGACGCACAGTGTTGCAGGGGTCCAGTCCAACTGCGTCGAGAAGCTACGCAAACAACGGAATTCATCGCAACAAGTAACATAGTTGTAAAACAAGCCATAGGCTCAATTATTGAAAGACAAATTTTTAATAAACAATTTTATATTATAAAGTAATAAGACAATAGTAAATCTTAATGTTTTAATTTAATAAATTTTCCTACCTCCAGATATAGACTTTGTTGTCTTAATTTCAATAATACCTATCTATGCAGTTTTAATTTGTATCGTTGCAATATATAAATACTGTATATACATATGTATAGTGTAACCTCACTCGTTTTCGTGTGTCTACTGCCTTTTTATTGTGGTTAAATATTTTCTTTAACGCCCACGTTTGTGTGCCAATTTGTAATATAATTCTTTATATTTCGTGTGTTTATTAGCCACACGTTGGTTGCGTCAATTTTGTAACCAGCCGAGGATTATCTGTCACAAGTATTTATAACTCTGTTATACACTTCCAACTCACAAATTGTTTCTTCTTTATTTTAATGATTTAAATTAATTTTTATTTATTTTTGTTTCCCGTTTTAGGCGCCAAATTGTTTTGTGTTTAAAACAATTAAAATAACTCACTGTCTGTTTTTATTTATTTACCTTCTCTTTATTAGATTTGGTCGACTTACCTTTTTAATAATTGAATTCAAATTTCGTTCTTAAAAACAATTGTTACCAACTTCCTTTTTTGATAAAAACATTTTCACCTTTTGCTGTATGAAGAAATAAAATATTATTAACATAGAAATAAGTTAATCATACAATTAAAAATCTTCAATATTGGTTTTATTGGTTTTTGATTGTGTATGTCTTTCCTTTAAAACAAATAAATAATTTTATAATAACATATTGGCTCCAGCTATGATGTTTAAATGCTCAGCGGTTGGCAACAAGGAAACTTTAATATCAGAGTTGATATTAAACAATTGTTTACTTATTAAAACTAGTTCGTTAGGTCCTTTGGATTACAGAAAGTTAACAAAAAACACCCTTTAGGAAGTATAAAGCTTCACATAAACCGCATTTAAATATTATATAAGTTATGAACGACTAAAATTTAAGGTTATAATTATTTGGTTTACAACATTCAGTGTTAGTAGGTTAAGTGTGTTCTGCAGATTATTCCATTTCCAATAAGTCTGTCACCATGGATTAATAATTTAATAGTGATATAAATTAATTATTACAAATTCCTTATCTAGTGAATAGTGAAATATAGTTTATGTGTGATTGAAATTGTGTACCAGTGTATTATAGATTATTATACTGATTAGTTTTTATAGTCTGATATTATACTTATCATCTTCCTTCAATTATTAGGTTCAACACATAATTCACTATTTTTGAAATTATTGTTCTATTTTAATATGATTTTACTTCGAATTCCTTCTTTTTATATTGGTATTCTTAAGAACATCATTTCATTTTCATTCAATATCATTTTTATTTCATCTGGTTTTATGGAAGTTTAATCCTTTCTTCTCTGAGTCTAACAACGAACTAACTATTTTTCATGTCATATTTTGGTTGACAAGGCAAAAGGTATCTAATTCCTATTGGTTGAAAATTTGTTCTATTGTTAAACATGGCTACTCTTTTCTGATACAAATTTAACAAATATCTTTAAATTAGTATAATCTTTTTACACTATTTTTAATCCTAAAGATAATAACATCATTGTCTTGCTTTCTTTACATAAATTGATTTTAAATCAAACATGAATGATTTCTGTCCAGTACTTACAAAGTTACAATTTCAACAATTTTGTTTTCTATCATTAATAAATTTAAAAATAATTCTTTATATAATATTGAAACTTTCTCAATTGAAACTTACTTGTCTGTTTTGTATGTAGAACGCGTTTCGGCGTCGTGTTCGCCTTCTTCAGCTTTGCGACAGACTGCCAGTACCTAGTAACGTTCGTTGGTTGGAAGGTATAGTGGGGGTGGTGTATAGAGGAAGGGGATTGGCGCGGGGATCCGAATTATTGTTTGTTTTGTTTATAACTGTGTCGAAAAGTGAATGTGATTTATATTGCAATTGGTCGTTTAGTATGTTGTTTGGCTGTATTGTGTGGTGTTTGTATATTTCATACTGTTCAGCTGTGTTGAGTTTTCGCCCTTTGGGTAAGAGGTGTAATATTTCAAGATTAATATCTATGTTGGTGTAGCTATGGTTATGTGTGTGTATGTGTGTGGCAAACGCAGAATGTATATTGTTGTTGGAAAGGGCCTTTAAGTGTTCAGAGTAACGGGAAGAAAAAGATCTTCCCGTCTGGCCTATGTAGAAACTATTGCATTTATTACAATTTAATTTGTAGACACCTGTTCTATTGTATTTGTCTATGTCTTTGTTTGTATCGTTGATGTGTTTTTTGATGGTATTGTTGGTTCTGAATGCTATTTTGTAATTGTGTTTTCTGAATGTGTTGGCAAGTTTGTGTGTGCTGGAGTTATGGTATGTCAGTGTGATGTATTTCTTGTGTTGTGTGTTATTGGTATTTTGTGTTTTGTTATTTTTGTTTTTGATGCGTTTGTGTAGTTTGTTTATTAAATTGGGGTTGTAACCGTTTTTCATGGCTATGTATTTGATTGTGCTGAGTTCGTCAGTATAATCTTGTTTACTTAAGGGTATTTTGGTTAGTCTATGGAGCATATGGTTGAAGGCTGCATGTTTATGTTGTGTTGGGTGGTTTGATGTGTTGTGTATAACCATGTCAGTTGTGGTAGGTTTCCTGTATATTTTGTACGTGTGTGTGTTATTAGTTTTGTTAATTGTCAGGTCAAGAAAATTTATACTATTGTTTTGTTCAATTTCCAAAGGAAATTTTAATTTGTGGTGTATTGTGTTTAAGTATTTATGGATGTTTTCAACTTGTCTTATGTTGCCTTTGAATAAAAGTAGTATGTAGTAACTACGGCACTTTCGGCTCCATTACTCCGCTGTCCATCCTACACCTTCTAAGTTCAGAGGAACATACCGTCTGCTCAGTAAAACGATTGCTGGAACGTATTTCTTCAGACAATAACTATTTATAAAAAATAGTCTATTTGCGACTGATACATAAAAACAAATAAAAAAGCACTCTCGGGATTATTCACTTTGTTGTTGTTCAGATCTGAATATTTTCGTTCTTATCGATTCATTCTGATGCCCTGTATCTATCTGTGAGGCAATGTTGTTGACCTGTATAGTTTGTAATATCCTTTGTATCTTCCTTCTTGCAATAGATGTTTTCCCTATCTTTTTCCTTTATCATTTTCAGCTCAAAGGAATTCTAAATTGTAGCTGTATAATTTTAATATAATTCCTTAGTTCATTGTAATTATAGTCATTAAATTATTCGTTGTCCTTCTTATTTTACCGTCTTGCCTTAGTACATTACCATTAATTGTTTTGTTTTCTCTTCTCGTTGTTCTCATCAAAATATTATTTTTACTATTATTCCATTCTAAATTATGTTATTTATCAGTAAATTATGTAAGCTGTTCTTACATTCTTTTTGAATTTTTTTGATTTCTAACATTATTCACGCGTTGCCGGTTATCTCTCAAATCAATCCCTTTTTGCAATAATATTCCTACTTGGTTTATCCGTGATCAAATATATTAGTTACCCTTGTTGCTCGGATTACCATTGTTTTCAGAATTATTTCTGTTCTTGTGACATCTCTCGCTTCTCCCTTGTATTTCATTTTTTCTGCGGTTATTTTTTCACTAGTTTCAAGGCTTATTTGAATCACTCTATCATATAGTTTACTAAACCAAAATGTCACTGCTACATCAATGATTAATGATATCACTGATATTTTATCATGCATTTCTATTTCTGATGGTACCACTAATTTCTACTATTTTCATATCTAATTTTCCAAAGTTCTCAATGTTACCATAGGCTTTTAAGGCCTTGTTTTTCTGACTTTCTTTACACATTTATTATAATATATTCATCTGTTTGTTGTTTGTATTAACCTTACACACCTTACAATGGAAATACAACGAACTAAATCAACTAATACACAACATTTGTAATTAGTTGATTAGTCATAATCATTTTCAAACATAGTATAACTCTTTTTTAAAACATTTTATACAAATACCATTTTTCAATGCAGAACATACACTCTTTGTTTTACTAATAATCATTAATTAAGCATTTTTTTACTTTTATATTGTTGTTAGTATTTCAAAGTATATTTTATCACTTCTTTTAATAGTATTAGTTACTCTTAATTTATATTTTGTTTCTACTACTGACTTCCAGTTAGTATTAACATTCATGTGTTCTATACACTCTTTACGTATATCATTCACTGTTCACATTCATTTTATTCCCTTTAAATTAATCACATATCTGAACTTACCATTAAACATTGTGTATTTATTATAGTTTTATTCTTTTATATTCTATTAGCATTACTATTATTATCATTAACTAGTTTACCTCTATATCTGTAGGGTTTTACATGAAACTATTATTATTTTCTAATTCATATTTTTATCTACAGCTTTGTACTTCTACTTTTGTTTATCATATTCTTTTTATGTGTAAATGGGTTGGGGAATAATCATAAAGTTAAAATGTTTTTCACTCACACCACCAATCAATTGGGTATTGTCTTAGTCTGTCATTGTATAGTCCATATGTTGATATTGATTCTATTTTCTAAATTCTGTCCATCAATTCCTTCGTAGTTTCTAATGATAATTGTTTTATCGTTCTGCTATCTTATGTCACGTTACAATATATATATTGCCACAAGACAAATGATGACAATCCTGCATCATATCATATTTGTGGTCCTTAAAATGACTGTTGAGCGAGCACTCTAGTTGGTGCTGTGATGTTCGGCGGCTACCCTGGCTGCTGGTTCGGCACCGCAATCCTCCACTCGGCAGAGGGATATACAGCGTCAGGAATTTGTGTTACCGCGAACCACTCCAATCTACCTTCTGGAGCCCCTGCCTCATGGTCCTGCCCAAATAGGGCGATTGTGCTCTGTAGGTAGCAGGCCTTACTTCGACTGTTTGCGCAAAACCTACACTAGCCCAGGATCGTTTCCAGGTATCACCTGCACGTATACGGTATTGGCCCAACCCCGCTATAAGAGACTTGTCTGGTTCCTTGCCGCGTGTGTATGAAACTTTCACTGCACGTACATAGTCTACTGACTATAACTTTGCTTAAAAATTCTGACAATGTTTGCTTGTATATTCAATACTAAGAGTAAAAAATAATTAAAAAATTGTATTCAATGTCATTTGTTAAACAGATCACACAGAAGGAACTACCTATTCTACTAAAGAAATCTCTTCCCTAAGCTGTTTGCATGAGTACTGTAACTTATTATTAAACTTCTTATTAATTGTTACGGGTTTTAAAAATTTCTTTCCAATTACCACGAAGCCATTCGCTTGGGAGTTATTTCTACGTTTTTAACTAAGTGTTTGTTTCGAAACCACCCGTCAATTGCACATTATTCCATTTTGTTCAGTTTTAGATTTGTAAAGGAGCGAACTACTGAACTGAGAAAAGCGATTTATTCTGATATGAATTACTCGCAAACTCCAATAAACTTATTCGCGCAAGCTGACGCAGATGTGAATGCGTCGTATATGTGTATGTGTTCACGTATATCATTGATTAAGCATGCGGAAAAACATACGGATAAGAAAAGTACTTCATTAGGTGCGTCCCATCTAGCAAGGGCACACACATACTCATACAATTTACTCATTAACTTGTTAAAAAAATTAATTAAAAATTTTAAATACTCAGTTTTATGATGAAAAGCAAAGTGAATATCTTCTAAATGCGCACACAATTTTCAAGCTCATATACCTAATAAAATAAACGTGTCACATTTAGTTCTTAGACCTATGAAAAATTGAAGGATTAAAGTGTAACGTGGTAATTCTTTGATAAATTCTAAACGTACGGCAGTGAATAATAAAGAAACTGATGTACTAGTGACGTAGTAAGCAAAATATAAACGAGTTTCGCTTTAAATGTTTTTAACAGGCTTAACTGTCGGTATTTCTTACACCTGATACTAATGCCAGACAAGAGTGTTTATAGGCCTATCTGTACTTTCATTATTTGGGTAAATGTGTTAGAGGTTCGATAGACGTTACGTCTCAGTTTGAATAAAGCTAAGTTAAGGTATTCTTATCTATATTTTAAAATTTATATATATATATATATATTACTATAATACTTATAACTAATTTTTACCTCAAAATATATTTTTTTTTCCTTTAGGAACATGTTTCGGGAGATCCTGTTCTCCCATCTTCAGCCTTCGCCATCTTGCTTCTTGTGCAGTATTTGTGTGTTGGCAAACATCTAGAAGCAAGATGGCGAAGGCTGAAGATGAGAGAACAGGATCTCCCGAAACATGTTCCTAAAGGAAAAAGAAATATATCTTGAGGTAAAAAAAAATTAGTTATAAGTATTATAGTATTATATACATCAAGAAACGGACTGTAGCAGAAAGTGATTGAAATATATATATATATTTCTACGTTAGTATTTAATAATTAATATTTAATATTTAATTAATCATTAAAAGTAACCGTTTAGCTGTCCTTAAAGTTGATATAATATACCGTGAAGCCTGGGGGAAGGAAAAATTGGACGTTAAGAAAAATAGAAAAAGTTTCTTTGACAAATTCAGAAGTTAAATAAAAATTATTTATAAAAATGTCACCACATACACACGTTATTGAAGAAAACACGTTATTTGTAAATGTTTTACACAGAATTGTAATGTACGTTTTCGTGTAAATATTTCAAAAACTCATATCACACACATCCGCAAGCACACAAACGTGTGTGTGTGTACTGTGACGGCTGCGACAGACATCTACTCTCCCCGTGCCAGCCTAAAGTAGTTGGAGGGAGCCATCAGATACGATCGCCGCACACACCTGGCGGGAACCGGGATAGCTCACAGTGAGCCAATAGAAAATCGGCAGCCCTCTGATAGGCTCGTGACGACATCAACCTGTGATGGCCAACAAGCGCGGCTAAGAAAAAAATTATACGCTTATATTTTTTTAACATTTTTATAACATTCATAAAAAACATTTATGAATAACTGTACAATAGAACTACGAAACGCCAATTTACATATTTCTGTCTGCTGTAGCTTACATTCATACAAGTTGTCTGGTGTTTGAATAAAATCTGCACGATACCCCATCATTTAAGCAGATCCAATTCGTCTCCTCGGATAAGCGGAAGTTGATCTAATTATCAAGAATAAGAATTAACATTGAACAATAAGTGTATGTTTCGCCTACAGTGCAGAGAATACGTTGAAATAAAATTAGTTAGGCTAATTCATCTGTGTATCAAAATGTCAATTGAAACAAGTTTTATCTTTTTAACATGGTTCTTTTCATAGGTTACATGACAAATTATCACACTCAATAAATTGTTAAACATCAAACTCGTGTATCTAGTTTTCTACTGAGTATTAATGACATTGTAGGCTAAAACTGAATGGTTTTGTCGCCAGTAATTAGATACGAAACACATCGCACCGCCTTTGATGAAAGGGCACGTGTCCAATTGTAACTACTAGGTAAACTAGATTGCATTAGAATTTATTAGAAAGTTTACTCTCGTTTCTGTTTGTGAGACAACTGTTGGCATGTCGATACGTTCTACATGTCAACTTTTGACACCTGCGTCCGTATAGGTCATGTTAATTCTTATCTACATGATCATAGACAGGGTAGTGGAGTGGCTTATACGTGAATTGTTATTATAATGAGGATAGATCTCGACAGCTGTAGGATCGCTGCTTAGTTGCTTCCTTGTTACTTCGCTGCTCACAAGGATGTTTGGGTATAGATCCTGCTCGCACACTTTTGGCGCAGGATTTTGCGGTTGCCGGGTTTGCGTAGGCTGCCACTTCAGAGACAACACCTTTACAGATGTTTAGACGTTTATCGAGGCAAACTTTGAGTCGGGCTGAAATGGACGTCAAAAAGGGCCGGTTGCAAGACGAGAACGGTGAGTACTTTCATAAGGTGGCCTTGTGTTGACTTGTAAGTCGAAGAGTTTATCTTTGCTAAACCCTTCTTCTAAGACGGCCAGTTCCGTGGGTTTCTTTAGAAATTTGGAAGCGTAAAACGGTGCTGGCCTGGACGTCAATTCCTAGCAGTCGAATCCTTAAGCCAAGCAAGTAAGATGGCTAAAGTGCAATCTTGTTGAAGCACAGACCTGAACGACAGCGCTACCGGCCGACTTTAGCAGAGTCCTAGAGCGCATTATAAACCGCTATAAAACCCGCTTTTGAGCCAATTACTGCGCAATTACAGCAAGGTTTCATTCTGGGAGCACAGAACCTCCACAGCGAGACGAGTCGAAAAAGGTGTCGGCGACAGTAGATTGTTCCTCGTGACTGGGCGGAATGAGAGTGTACAACTTCCCAGAAGAAAGCCTGAGCGCGGAGGATAGTTACGACCTAAAAAAAGGCTGGTGCTCTATGTACTAGAGTCAAGCAGCGTGTCGGGCGAGGATAAGGTTGCTTCCAAACTTCACCTTTCTTGCAACGAAGCACGGAATTTTCTACGTATTATGGAAGGGCAGTGCATTGACAATTCAGCGGTGGGTAAGGGACAGACGCGTTCTGTTGACGTTTTCACTCTTTTCATATATAATCATAGCTATGAAATGGTACGGCCTTACGACCTAAGTCGACTTTGTAGTAGTCATCATCATTTGCCATTAAATCGTTAGGCACAGATTCGTTTGCTTTGTATAGCTCTGCAAATTGCATGACGTTTCACCAATCAAGTCAGCCTGGAATTATCAGGGTCAACGGAATGTAGTAAGCTTTCTTACTAAGTCGGCTTAGCCTGCTATGCTCCATGAGTACGTGTATCGTAGAAGTTAAGAAGAAATGGATCTTAAAAACTAGTTCCTGGAGATTTTACTGTGATACAATAGATAGAGTGGTAATTTTTTAAAGTAGGATTTTGCTGAATAGAATATGTACCATAAGTCTAATCCCACGATTGCAAAGGTCTCCGGCAGCTGAACCGCGGTCTGTCATTCAGTTGTGCACCTAAGTTAGAAACCCCCCCAAAAATGTAAAAAACAAATGTTTTAATCAGCGTACGTACGAAAAGTAAGAATATAGTAACTACTATATTCTCAAAAACAAATGTACATAGTGGCTACTATTAAATTATAAACTAAAAATCAGCATCAGTACACTAGACATGAATCAACTGTTTTCGTGCCAACAGCTCATAGCACGCACACACACGCACACACACACACACACACACACACACACACACACACACACACACACACACACACACATGCACATACGTCAGCATAGAAACATGCCGTGCCGAGAAGCCGTGGAAGTCATTGTGTTCGTACTTTTCAAGAACACCATTTACATCAAAAACTTAAATAGCATTTGGTTTAATGGTTATATTCAAATTCATTTACTTGAATTTGGTTTGATAATTTCTAAAAAATATCCTCCACCCTCATACTATTTTCACTATTTATAGATACTTTTATTATTATGGGATAGTTGTTTAATATAATGATATTTTCGAGTCAATTTATCTATAAACATTAGGTACTTCATCTTACAAAGAAACTGAACTACGCCGATGACCATCCTTCTTTCTCAACCGATCCCCACTACTAATAATATTTACTTTCATAGAGTAATTGTTTAATCATATGTAAATGCTAATGCACCTTATCCTTCAAAATTAAATACTCGTACTTTACTTGATATCAGCAAAATAATTTTCAAAAAATCACCCTCTTCCCCTTCAGCTACCCTTACCATATACATATCTGATTTACAATTTTACAGTGGATTAATATGACTTTATTTTCATGGTACTTATTTATTAAAATTAAGTACTTTACCCTTGTTAAAACACAAAACAATGGAGGTAAACTACCCGTCTCCTTTAACCGAATAACCCCATTTTTGATATTTACACTTTTATTGAGTAATAATTTCATTATATATAATTACTAATGTATCTTATCCTTCAAAATGAAGTAGTTTATTGCACATCATAAAGGAAATTTTCAAAAAATTACCTCTTATTCCTTCAACTACCCTTTTTTACCCTTTTCATTTGTAGATATTTCATCTATCTTTCTACATTGGATTACTAGGACTTTCTTTTCAGAATACTTTATTTATCAAATTTAAATGCTCTACTTTTGTTAAAATGTAAAACGTTTAACCCTACCCTTCCCCCTTAACCGATCTTCACCAAAATCAATAGGCATTGAGTCCTCTAAAACTCGGGCGCATATGCAAAATATCATTTGATTCTGTTTTCGAACACGATTTTTTTGCGATTACCGTTCTTCCATTTACTTACGGAACATGGAAGTAACAAATAATACACAATTAGTTCTATTACAAATATATGTGCAATATAAATAAGATATCAGATTATGAGCAGATTTAATTTTTATATTTCACTATAGGCTATACAAATTATTGCGTATCCGAGTATGTAATACGAGAGGAGCGATGACGATACAGGTACCTAACAATGACTAGCAGTTATCAGCTTTTTGTAATGGCAATAAATAGTTAATTACTTTCTCGTTATATCCCTATAACACCGTATTAGAATGTGCTAAAAATCTGTTTCGGCCTAAACCTTATATTTATAATGTGGCTTCCTGTGTTGAAATCAGTTTCATATTTGAGTGTGATATGTTTATTAAAGCATTAGGAATTTTGAGGAAAAGTATTCAATCTGAAATCATAGTTCACGTATTGCTTAATGGTAGCATATACAACAACAACAAAATGAGACTTTGTGATGAAATGTTTCTTTCCCATATCATATCTACATAAAATATAGATTTTGTATGTTTCTACAGACAAAAGTAGAAATAATCTTGTAAATGTATTTTCATATAGACTACCAATAAATTACTATTCGAAACACCATTTTTACATCACGGCATAGGAAAGATGCTACCTGTTCCGACTTCAAAGTACCAACAAGAATATAAATCTCTTCCTAGATGTGGCCATTTATCTATGTCCTATAGCTTTATATTTCTAAACTTGTTTGACCAGTCATAAATTTTACGTTCTTTTTATGCGTCCTTTCGACCGTCGTTCATAAATTTTTATTTTGACATTCAACTTAAAAACTTTTAATTCTTCTCTTATGCCTCCATGCCTTCAAGTTTAGTACATCTTTTAAGTCCTGTTAATGACGTAATTTCCGAGGCCTGCACTTTACTGACTTGTTCCTTACTTGTCTTCCATAATTCACATCAACCAAGCAGTACAGCGACTTTGCAAAACTTTAATTTTCTCACTAGATGCACCTTGTTTCTAAAAATACGACTAATTGTTCCGCAGATCGTCTGGAACTTTCATAGCTTAATACACAGAATGATTACATAACTAAGTTAAATACACAAATATGATTATTAATTACTGGGTTTATTAAGTAGGATTAACTTGAAATCTGTGAACATTTGTTTTTATTAAGATTAGGTAAATTTATTTGAGTGAGACGACAAGTAATTCAGATTCGTCGTCTGAAACTTGTTGGCTGTCGAGTTCATTCCAATCGTGAAATGTTCACTAAAGCAGAGGAGCCAAATTAATGTTTGCTTCCAGTGATCCAGTAGTGTGATTAGTTTGTTTTCGAATTCTGTAATCAATGATTAAATTTCAGTGTAAAGCTTAATAACACATCATACGTGACTTCAGTTTACGTTCTAGGAGCTGTTAAGCTTATTTGGCGGTGGGATCAAGTGTAACAAAATTAGGCCTACTTTGTAATGTGATAGCCAATTCAGACTTTCCTTTAATCAGGTATACAAGGAATATGGCCTCTTCATCGTCACCACTATTCTCGTTTTCATTAAGATATTTAAAAGTAACTTTGCTATGAACTTTGTCAGCCAGCATTTTAATAAATTCCTACAAGCGACAAATCATTCAATCATTGTTGAAGCCTAAAACAAACTCAGCGTGCAAATCAAATTAATTAAAAGCTGTCACTTCTAGTGCCAACGGTTAAATTAAATGGGACATTTAGAAGACTTAGTTTGACCGTGTTATTTTAAAGGAAATATGTAATTAACAAATTTTGTGATGAAACATGTAACTGAAAAACAAAGTTGTAATAAGAATTGTGTGTGTGTATATAGTCACACACATTCATGTGCTGTCGGTTTTACTTGTTAACGAACGCAAATTGCCATAATTTTGTGTATGTCTTTATTATATCCGCCTTTCATTGGCAATTAATTTAGTTTATTAGGTTTTGATCTATTAATTATGTGTTGATTCCCTTGATATTGGTGCTGTAGTCTTAAATATTTTCGATAATTTTGCTTCCTAAAGTTGTAATGTTGATTTCTTATGTGATTCAACGCTGTGAATCTTGACTCAAGAAAAGAATGTTGTAGCAGAACGCTAGCATAATGCATCGAGTAGAATTAATTAAGAACTCAAAAGAGACATATTCAACAAAACTATAGGCTATACGTTTAAAGAAAACGTATGAACATATGTCAGCTATGTTTATTCAAATATGTTTGAATAACTTAGTACGTAAAAATATTTAACTTCTCTTAAGCAACATGTTAGACTTTTATTAAATACTGGTATTAGAAGAAAAATGTTAGTGCTGCTGAAGAACTTGACAAATCATGCGATGACCTGAACCGCTGAATTCTTTAAACAGTGCAGTAGAAAGAAAATAAAATTCGTAAACGACCTCTGCAACAATGCTTAAATATAAACTACAGAAAACATATATACTTATTACTGTTTGTACGTATATTCTGTTCTTGCATTTTAAGTTATGATTTATTTACACGTAACATTTATTGCTATATGATCATATGTACCCTTGCTAACTAAATACTTTGGAACATTTGCATTTTACATCTGATTTGTAATTTTAGTGTTCTGTAGGCTACATGTACTATGTTTAACCTCTTTTAACAGTGTCCGTTGTTAAACGTTTTATATAGACCTATTAGGTTCTTAACGAAAAAGCGTAATACAGAGCTCTAGGAAATTGTTATTTGACAAGGGTATTCACAGTTTCAGAAATGGTTTTGTATTTGTGTGATGTGTGTGTGTGTGTGTGTGTGTGTGTGTGTCCTCGAGCGCGTGTTTCTTTAAATTTGATTTTTAACAATTATGTATTGGTAATATATATTGAATTATGTGTATGAATGTTTCGTAATTTTGCGATTATAATATACACAATTACAACTTTTTCAACATCACCTATTTGTCACCTAATTTACGACTAATAGGCTACTGTCACTAATAAAATACGCAGGTTCAGGATCATTGCGTGTTCATTTTGGGTAACCGCTTTACGTGCAAATAAATATTTATATCATTCACAATATTATGCAAAAGCATTATACTATATGTCACGGTTTTTGTATACATATGTTTCAATTTTCTTTCGTCAATATAATTTACTGCTATGAAGTGACATGTATATTACATGTAGTCTGTGGTAATAAAAGCAGAGACGCCGTAATATTATGATGGTACTATAAGCAATATTATGGAAAACTACCACTGCTTACAAAAACTAATAACAACGATAAAACAAAACTACACGCACATAGCTGAAGTAGTGAAGGTCACACGACCAGCTAGTTCTTGAGTATACCTTAGAGAACTGTGAAAGCTTTGTGTCGCATTGTTTTCCTTACGGCTTACTTTACTAGCCAACTCTGTCTCTCCCACTTTAAATTACATCCCAATGTTAATACTGCAATGAGTAGAATATGCATATAAATTATTACTGAGATTGAAAGCGTATGATAGCATGTTGAAATGAAAATTTGAATAAGTAAAGACTGCGGGTTTGGAAATTGTGTTTTAATCAATAAGAGACATGTTGAAATTCTTAGTTTTAAGTATTTTTAGACAGTAAAGAAAACTGGTAGTATTGTGATATGGTGCAAAACGATCTGTAGGCGAGTGGTTAGCATGCGTGCAAGAATATTTATTTATTTGTTTGTTTGTTTATTTATTTATACCAAGGGATAATAATAAAAAGACATATTGAATTATATAACTTTTGTTACAATGGGAATTCTGAGATGAGACTTGTACCAGAATACGCCTAATGAAATGCCCTATTAAGTGTCAATAATGTTTAGTAATTAGGGAACTGAATATGTGAGTTTTATAACAAAGAAAGTTTTATAGCTCATTAAATAAATGGTAAAATTATACTGTTTATTTTATTTTTAGACAGAACGTCCACTGCTCTCGAACAATTGTATTCAAGAATAATTTTATCTTGGCTTCAAACGCAGAGAAGATTTACGATTAACTATTCAGCGTTCGAGAAATAGGGTAAATTTTCAGTGGAATTCTAATTTCTTGCCAGAACTCAAATAATGTCTCTCTGTGAACTCAAAAACATGCGGACGTACTGTTCTAGTTTAGACGCTAGGTCTACTAAGGTGTTACGAACACAAGTTAAAAGTTTGCAAGTTGCTGATATCGTAAATTTTTAAATAGTGCTGATCCGGGAAAGTGGAAGATGTCCCTATAGGATTAAAGACACTTAAAGGCGACTGGATGTGTGTGTGTCATCCCAATACAAAAAATTGCAGTAACAATAAAATAACGGTGAAAATTAATGCAATTTATAGAATCATTTGACCCGAGAACGACCCTAAACGCCGGATACCAGAAAGAACCCACTGCGATATCCACAGCAAATCAACGCATCTGTATACAGAGTGAAGCAACCTGCACCTGCATCCAGATTAAACAACCCACGACTGTATTCCAGACTGAACCATCAACATATCGCCCTACATTCGTCATAACAGGTCAACAGAGACAATGTAGTTAGTTTGTTCTTTTACATAAACTGTATTGCAATATTATAGTGCAATTTTTATTAAATCATTAATAAATACGACAGTAGCCAATACACGATTTACTGACTACTTATTCTATGAGACACCTGTACATAACAATATTTAAATATTCATATTTACCAAGGCGGTCTATTATAATTTATACAGAAAATTAATTTTGATCAAATAGCGAAAGGTAACTCACACTGACGTCTATAGTAGAACAGATCATCAGCTAGTCAGGAATACAATTCTTCTGTAGACTAGGTATGGAGAACAGCAAGACAGAGGAAATAGAAGTAGAACAGAAGAAAAGTTTAAAGTCCATCAATCTGCGAGAAGATAGGGGAACATAACTGAGGCAACTAATGTTTTATACAAAGAAAGACCTGCAAGTTTACTTAGCCTAACACTAGTGAAAGAAAAATGTTTCTGATTATATTTTATTAGAGAGACAAACGGGTTTCCGAAAAAGAAGAGTTATCACGGTTCCTCCTTCAGATCCCTCGATAACGTGTAGCATAGTCTGAGTGTTTTCTTAACAGGTATTTAAAATGAATAAAACAGGACACAATATTCTTGAAATGCGTCCCAATCAATTTAATGTTTTTAAGGTACATTCTGGAGTTGGATACGTCCGGGGAGAACAGCTCCGAGTCCGTAAGAACACCCAGGTCTAACATTCAGTCTTTCCTCTGTATTGTCACGCTGGCGATCATATAAATAAAATACACTGGATTAATTTTCTACACCTACGAGACAGTTGCTGTTTTCTTATGGCTAACAGCCATGCTTACACTTCCTACCTGCCCATCCTGAAGTCTGTTATGCACTGGTAAAAATCAAAATGATTCTGCCTGCCATTAATGGGATATACAAGCTTTATGTTATCAGTAAACATTTGCATGCACAATTTAGAATGTCATATCTTACAGGATATAAATTTGGAGCCTTGCTGAACCTCTGATGTAGCTACAAAATTATCGGAGTCTATCCTCCTAAATCATACTCGAATGCACTGCTGATGAAGGTTGATCCACGGAATAATTGGGGACGAAGACCAAAACATTACAACTTAGAAATATATAATGCTGTAACTTATAAAGTCTTTACAGCATACAGCAATAAAGTCTTTATAATATATATATATATATATATATATATATATATATATATTACAACACTACAATTTACAAATTTAAATATAATTTAATTTGAGGAGTGCCCAAATTTATATAACGTTACTGGTAAAGTGTACCAATTAATGGAGTTTGGGTGTGATGGTAATAAGAGTAGCCATTGATTTAATTGTAACGAATTTTCATAATTTTATTTATAAAACACAAGCGTGTTTAAAAATCTCAACTACTTCGCCATAAATATTCATTATTGTTCGTTTTAAACGTTCAAGTGTTGCAGTACGTTTAACATTAAATAAATCTTATATTCTACAGTGACAAAGTTATATTATAAATACATATTTGTCAATATTAAATTCGACTGCTCAGTTTGACAGTGTGCTTTACTGCTGTTTCATTTTTTTATTGTTTTTTTTTTTAATAACTTTCAACTACGTTAATTTATGTACAGTATTACATACTTAGTAATCATTGATTGCTTTACAAACTTTAAAATAAAATTGAAATTGACTAAATTAATCGTTAAACATCAAAGAAAATATTTTAATAAAATTAAATCAAGTTCTCTGCACCTCTTTATCTACATTTTACATAAAAATTTATTCATGTTTAAATTTCAAAATGTCTTTCAAATGTCTTTGGTCTCTCATTTAAAATTTATAAATGGATTATCTGTCACCTCGATTTTGTAACTCATACTCATGTCCTTCTGTGACGATTTAATAACCCTTTCCGTGGTTCAGAACTTACTTAAAATAATACATGATAGACACTTAATTAACAAATGAAAGTAAAGTAAAACATGAAAGATTGACTTAATTACCATAAAATTGTAATTTCATGCTTAGTAATAATATGTGTTAAGTTTAATGCTTTTGTGAATATAACACGTTAAAGTTAAATAAGCCCATTCTTCAGATGGCACAAAATAAAGATTATAATTTTAATATCATATACTGAAACAAAATACTCGGATCCGAGGGCAGTAAAAGCTATGTTAACTCATTAATTAATCTAATTCTATTTGTACAAGAGGTGCAAATGTTTTTAATTTTAATATACTTATTGCTAAATTTCTTCGCAGATGTTAAAACATTATGTAATAAAGAGATGTCATGGTCCAAAAAGGTGAGTGAATAAATCTACAAACCCCTATCAATATCCCTCAATTCACGGGATCCTATTTAACATTTGTTTACATTCCAGTTAATTATGAGTTTGTTAAGATTATGGCAGCCTGTTTAATTGACCTGAGCCAATTAACCAGGTTCCCGATATTATAACGACGAGACATTATAAAATGCGAAACTCCGCTTCTTTTGTTTTAATGCGCCAGTGACAATAGCAAAATAAAATACGTTACTCTGCTGTTGTCATTTAATATTTTGTAGAATTATTCACTCTGTTAGTTTAACTACCGTTTTAATTTAAAATACGCAACTCTCCCTTTTGCGTGTAGTGAAATAAGAAGTCTTTATTATTAAGGGTTAATAATTGGCCTTAACATTTAATAGTAAGTAGAAAAAAAAATTAATTAATCAAAATAAGAACTCTTATTGCAATAAGTAAACTCATAAATTAGGATAGAGAGTTTTATAATCATTCTTACGCAACATAATATAATGATAAGGATATTTAAATATTTAAATGTTGTAAGCCCAGGTTCGTGCCTGTTCAAAAATTCCTCCCCCAACTTGTCGGTTTGACGACAATCTCGGACAGGAAAATAACCTGTTACCGCCTGTACGAAACAATCCCATTGTTACAAGCTGCAAAGTCGAGGTAGACAATACACCACCTCCCTCTATTGTCTAATACAAAGTGTTTGACCCCCTTTGCCCAGTAACAACATATTTAAAACATATGTTGAAAATTAAAATATGGCTGTGTGAGATTTCTCTCCTCTCTCTCTCTGAGGCGAGATTCGATTCTCTCGTATCACCTATTTGTAAATATCTCTCATGTATTTAAATTTTTACTAAACCTAAAGATAGTAAAATAGAGTGTTCAGTATAAGTAGAATAAGGAGTGTATAAGACTTAGCATCTTAAGAACATGGCTCAATTCAATCCAGATTTGTTGTTAAAAGACGAATTATGCTATGAAGCACTGTTGCGCGGACTCCATTACGCGAACGTAACGGTCGCGGAACTACGCAAAACGTTACGCGAAAGTAGGCCAGATACACCCGCACAGTTAGGTCGATTAAGCGAAATAGATCTTGATAGCGAAAGAGACACATGTTATGCGAAGTATAGGGAATTGACGTCAATATCGCAAACCCTCCATGACGAGAAATCACCCGCTATAATCTTACGTACCACACAGAGAATAGAGCATTTAACCCGTCTGATAAATAATTTATTAAACTGGCCCAAAGTTACTGTAATTCCCCCAGATGTGCAAAAATTTGCTGATGAAGCATTACAGCAATTACCCACAATAATAAGAGAATTACGTAGAAAGTCCGACTCATTTAAAATGGAGGAAATTGAAGAAGCTCTGACGAAATTATATATCTCCCCATTTCAATCACCTACCCTAGAACAGCGACCCACTACCGTGAATTTCGAATCCCCCCCGGTATCAAGGATAGAACCAAGTAATGATCAGTTACTCAATAGGAACATGAATACCCTACCGATAGCTGAAGCATCACTTCCCAATGCCCTCCACAATCTCACCAATAAGTATGCGTTACCACCCTCAGCGATGACAAATCAAGCATCGGGACCTCCTAGAATAACACCTCACGTAAACTTTAGTGCGGACCTCTACGGAAAGATAACTCACCCCGTAGAACAAATTTTATCAGAAATCCCATACACCGATGGATTTAGTATCACCAAACTATTAGCCTTCATAAAATATCTGCTACAAATAAAAGACTTACAGCAACTAAGCGATTGCCAAATATTACAAGTCCTTCTGCCCAAATGTAGAGCACCATTAAAAGATCGTGTACTGGAGTCATTAAGATCACAACATCCAGTAGAAGAACTCCATACAACTCTGATAAGACATTTTATTCCAACGGGAATTTACGAAGAGCTGAAACGAAACACAGTACTTCGAATACAAGGAGCTCACGAGAGACTCGCCCACTATATCGCTGACATAAGAGAAGCTTCACTATTACTGCAAGTAAACTGGAGCGAAAAGCAGTTAGTAGAAACAATCTTGGTAGGATTATCCCCGGAAGAGAGATCTCGCTTAGCACTTATATATAAGCCCAACACGTTCGCAGAAATAGAACAATGCAGTATCCACTCATCCAACGTATGGTATTAGGATCAGAACCGACGTTCGTTACCCCCCAGTTACAACGTTGAAATGAAACACAACCCCTGGTATCAGATACAAGAACACGCTGAATTGACGACCATTTCGAATTCCTGCAACTTCTCACTACCAAACTAAATAGAATAATCAACAACCTCAACAGAATACAAGTGATACCGTAAGTAGAGAAAAAAGATGTTATAACTGCGGGAAATTAGGACACATCAGTAGATACTGTAAACAGAAACAGCACTACCGAAAACCCTCTTATTCGAAAAACATGTAAGGCAGGGAGATCCGAAATCCTGTGTCTTCCGCCGCATCGTGAAAATAGGTAAAACCCGAGAGTACCAAATTGGAAAAAAATATATAAAAAAAAAATTACACTCCTACGGAGAGAGATTTATCGATAAATGCAACTCAATTACTACATGCAAATCCAGTATGTGTCAATTACCATACATACAAGTTGACCTTGGCGTTACTACCACACTTGGATTAATTGATTCTGGATCGCCACGGAGCTTAATCAGCCAACAGCTAGCAGATACTTTAGCTAAACACAATCTTGTTAAACGTAGTCAACCGGTGAACATAAAATGCGCTACCGCTAACAAACAAAACTTAATCATAAAACAGCGTTACGATTAAACTAAAAATTAAAAATTTAACGTGGTATTTTCCAGTGTTAGTATACGACGAATTAGGACCAGACTTAAATTTGGGAGCGGACTTTATCAGTAAAACAGGTATAACTCTTGACATGTACGATAAGAAGTATTATGTTAGATTCGACCGCACTCAAAAATATGATTTTGATTATGAAATAAATAACAGTAAATAAAACGGAAACTTCTGCAACGCACCTAGAACACCGCGAGTCCGAATTAGATCATTTAGAAAGTAAAGATAGACTGAAAATACAGAAACTAATAAAAGAATTTTCCACCGTCCTCACCCCAAAGTTAGGATTAACGAATCTTATAGAGTACAACATCAACCTGAGTGACAATAAAGTAATACGACTGCAACCATAAAAATTATCACCACCAAAAATGGAAATAATGAGAAATCAAATCAATAAATTGTTGGAACAACAAGTCATAGAACCTTCCACTTCACCGTATTCATCACCTGCGTTTTTAGCACCTAAAGGCACCGATAAACATAGATTAGTTGTGGACTATAGACAATTAAATAAAAGGATAGAATTCGAGTCCATACCACTCCCCGACATCCACAGCGCCTTCCATTACTTTACAAAAGCTAAAGTTTTCACCATAATGGATCTCAATCAGGCATTTCATCAAATACCACTATCGGAAGAATCCAAACGCCTAACCACCTTCGCCGTCCCATTCAACCTGTACCAATTTACTAGAGTACCCTTTGGAATAACCCAAGAAAGTTCTGTATGTAGCCGATTGTTAGAGAAATTATTCCACGACATAAAATTTAAATTTGTATATCACTACCTAGATGACATAGTAATCTACAGCGAATCTATGGATCAACATCTTCATCATTTACGTGAAGTATTATCACGATTATAGAATGCCGGATTAACAGTAAACCCAAGTAAAGTAAATTTTGCTGTTAAACAATTTTCATATTTAGGTCACATAGTAAAGGCCGACGGAAAGGTAAGTATAGACCCAGAACGCACCCGTGCTATCAGAGAATTTTTACCACCACGGGATACGAAAGGAGTTGCCCGATTTTTGGGAATCATAAATTATTTCCACAAGTATATCCCTCACCTAGCTGATATAGCACCTCCGTTAAACGCATTAAGAAAAAAGGAGCGAAATTTGAATGGACTCCACAACACCAATCTGCATTTGAAAAACTGAAAGAAAGCATAATATCACCCCCGGTATTACAATTAGCTGATTTTACTAAACCATTTGTAGTACAGACTGACAGTTCAAGTGCAGCACTTGGAGCAGTAATATATCAGGAAGTAGATAATTCTAGATTACCGATTATTTTTGCCTCACGAACTCTAACCGACCAGGAAAAGAAATTCTCTGCATACGAATTAGAATGTTTAGCTGTAGTATTCGCATTTGAGAAATTCAAACCCTTTTTAGAACATAAAGAATTTCTGTTAGAAACGGATAATCAAGCCTTATCTTGGTTATTAAATCACCCTAAACAGGTCGTATCGGACGATGGGTATTGAGATTAAATTGTTACAAGTTTAAGGTACAACACATTCGTGGCACCCAAAATGTAGTTGCCGATACACTGTCCCGTATGTTCCAGCCGCCTAATAAAATATCCGAAAATATGGAAAGTGGTGAAACATCGATTATTATCAATACGCTAATTACTGAATTCCCCCTTGCATTTAGTGATGTAGCTCAGTATCAACAACAAGGCCCGTATTTAAATACAATAATAGAACAGCTAGATAAAGGAAATGATTCAGAAAAATATATAATGAGTAAGAGAGTATTATGTTATAGAGTAGCTAATGGAAAATCCTTGAGAATAATTGCCCCGGATATTCTTAAACCTATGCTTATGGAATACTACCACTCATCCACCATTGGAGCACATATGGGAATAAATAAAACGATACATCGCATTCGAAAACAATACCATTGGGAAAATATGAACAGTGAGATATCTAAATTCGTAAAACAGTGTAAGTTGTGTGCTCTGAGCAAGCCAGCGAGAAACAGCCACATAGGTAAATTAATCTCGGAGACTCCCACGACACCTTTTTCAAAAATTTACTTAGAATTTTCTTGCCCCTACCCACGTTTAAAATCAGGTAATACCATGCTACTCATTTGTGTAGACGCATTTACCAAATTCGTCTGGATGTATCCCATGCGACGAGCGTTAGCATCTACCACTGTGAAGATTTTGCAAGATAGATTATTTAAAGACTTCGGTACACCAGTACATCTAGTGTCAGATAACGGACCCCAGTTTAAGTCCAAAGAATTCAAGGACATGTGTTTCAGACTAGGCATAGACCATATTACCGTTACAGAGTATCGTCCACAAGGTAATATAGCTGAGAGGTGTTTGCGAAACCTAAAATCTGCTTTAATAGCCTACCATGCAAACGACCATACCTCTTGGGACCAGAACCTATCCTGGATACAATTTGCCTTCAACTCAGCATATCATGAAGGACATAAATCGACACCCATTGGTTTGTTGTATAAATATAAACCGAATCACCCATTATCCACAAAGTGGAACATACATGAATTACTACCCCACGAAATTAGTGGTAAAATATAAAAAGATATGGAACGAAGCTCGCGCTAACTTAAGATTGAACTTGAGAAAATCGCGAAAATATCGCGAGCGGGATAGTAAAGAAATAAAGTATGAAGTCTGAGACTTAGTGATGTACAAAACTCACCCGACGAGTAGTGCAGTTGATAAGACCACCTCCAAACTATCTTACCGATGGTGTGGCCCTTACAAAATTTACAGATACTTAACTCCCGTAACCGTAGCACTGTATGAACCCACTACGAATAAATATGTACGTAGAAGTCATGTTTCCCAGATAAAATATTATCACGGAAAGGAAAATGCTAGTGAGTAAGAAAATAAATGAAGTAGAAAAGGATAGATGTATTGAGACGTATATTTGCTATATTGTAATTGAGTCAATACTTAATTACCAAATCGTATAAATAGGAATGAGGCCTGATCAACCTTAGATCCTGTTCATCGAAATGTTCATCGAGAATAAGAAAAGTGAGAAGTCAGCTGACACTGAATATAAGTAACGTTACTTTACTGTTACTTTACAATTTCTTTACTAGTATTTTAATAAAATGATTCGTCAACCACGATTCAACGAAACCCTTGAAAGAGAAAAGGAAACACAGTAAGGATGTGAAACCTACACTGTGAAGAGTAACTCCATAACAAGTGTAAGAAAAAGCTAAAGAAAAAACCGGTAGTAGTCTTAAGTAGTAGAATTAAGATAAATTTTATATATTTTATGAACTTTGAATTTTATGTATTTTAAGTATTAGTTAATAAGGTATTGTTTCTCTTGCTAATAGGAAATAGTGAATTGAGAGTGATTCATGTACCTCATGAGGAAATTGTTAAAAGAGAGAAAGGAATTTCACACAGAAATTCCGAGCATACTCCCAGTGCAATTCTGATCTATTTCCCCGTTAAAAACACATCGGTCCCTGACCCTGTGTCTTCTTTAAGTGGAGGAGTATGTGACGATTTAATAAGCCTAAATCCTACAAAAATAAAAAAAAATTTTATTATACTAATATTGGCTTTAATAAGGTACGAATGAACCCTTCTCCATGCCCCAAACCGGTAGTAACCTGCCGATTTGCCAAAGTAGCAGTTAATAAAATTAGATTTGAGAAACTAAATAAATCCGTAACTCCCCCTTGTCACATAAAAGAGTAATAAAAGTAAAGAGCGATGTCATTAAGTTGTAAGCGAATTAAAGCAATATAATTAATAATAAATGAGGACTACTTTTTGCGCTGATAAACTACCCGCGCGCGGACAGCCTCTTCACCCCTATAGTAAATTAGTTCAGTTGTATCTCAGGCTCCGCTGCTGATACAGCGTACAAAAGTATGTAGTCAATATAAAACCTCTAAACGAGGAGAAGCTTGTGTGAGATAGCCGGATGATGTAAAAATGTCGTAAATGACGTAAGTGTATGAAAATGACATCTCTGTAACAAACTAACATCACCTAAATGTGATGTTAAACTTTTAACATGTAACTGTTAACCGTAAGTAATATGTGCGGTACAACAATGTGAACACCAGTGAAAGTTACAACCCAAAACCTACCACAAGAATCTACAGACCCGACAGGCGACTCATCTTTAGGAATGACAGCAGATTTTACCAAAACACGATAGCCAGAAGATCTCTAAGAC
The DNA here is from genome assembly GCA_034769895.1 of Magicicada septendecula. Classification (NCBI taxonomy): domain Eukaryota; kingdom Metazoa; phylum Arthropoda; class Insecta; order Hemiptera; family Cicadidae; genus Magicicada; species Magicicada septendecula. Next base: position 397,742,852 of record CM068369.1, on the reverse strand, counting down.
ACCCTGCATAACCGATAGAAGCGCCGATTCGCCGACGATGTTACACACAGGTGACACGGAAGTTCAACTTCCGTGGTTCAGAACTTACCGGTACTTAAAATAATACATGATAGACACTTAATTAAAAATGAAAGTAAAGTAAAACACGAAAGACTGACTTAATTACCATAAAATTGTAATTTCATGCTTAGTAATAATATGTGTTAAGTTTAATGCTTTTATGAATATAACACGTTAAAGTTAAATAAGCCCATTCTTCAGGTGGCACAAAATAAAATTATAATTTTAATATCATATACTGAAACAAAATACTCGATCGGAGGGCAGTAAAAGCTATGTTAACTCATTAATTAATCTAATTCTATTTATACAAGAGGTGGAAATGTTTTTACTTTTAATATACTCATAGCTAAATTTCTTCGGAGATGTTAAAACATTATGTAATAAAGAGATGCCATGGTCCAAAAAGGTGAGTGAATAAATCTACAAACCCCTATCAATATCCCTCAATTCACGGGATCCTATTTAACATTTGTTTACATTCCAGTTCATTATGAGTTTTTCAAGATTATGGCAGCCTGTTTAATTGACCTGAGCCAATTAACCAGGTTCCCGATATTATAACGACGAGACGTTATACTTCGTTGATCCGTATGTCCTCTTCTGATCGGAGTTCCCTGCACGTCTCCAAGTTCCACTCGTCGTCCTCCTGTTACTCGTCTATCATGGTCCCATCTGGTTGATGTAGGATAGTGTGAGAGGTTGCTCTGGACCAGCTGCTATCGTTCTAGCAGACGCCTCTATTGTTCAGCATAGCGTTCCTCTGCATGATGTAACATAGTAGCTTGTCTTGACTGACAGACCTAATGTACATTCGTATTCGGAAACAGATTAAGAGTTACTGTTTTGCACTTATGACGAACATAGCGTCCGTCGGCATCTACTGTTCGATTAACAAAAATTAGACATCGCGTCGCCAATGGACAGAGCGTCCCGGCGCGACAGAAGACTGATTGAGAAGAAGGGCTGGCTTCCCTCGTGCCCTATTTATAATCGAGCATCGTACAGCACCTGTTGGGACAGAATTCTGCCAGTTTGAAATTGCTCGGAGGCGTCAGTTCTCCCACTTTCGTCCAATTTAATATTTTCGCACATTTCCAATGGCAAAGTCTAATGTGTACTACACGGTGCTCTAACGATGGATGATTTAATTACACATATCCAACGTAATTACCATCTTAATAGAATAATCCGTGTAATTACTACGCACTTAAAGTTGCACTGAATTCGTACTGCGCGTCCTTTTCACGCCATTTTCTCACTACATATGCGTATTAATTTTATACATATTTTGGAGTCTTTGAATTTTTCCTACCATCTGTGGTTTTCTTATAATTAAATAAAAACTGTAATTTCACAATTATTCATGGTGAGAATGCAAACTTTCATGCTCGAACTGGCCTCCTCACACACATCACTTACTACTGTACACACTCTCAGCGACAGTTGTGTGAGTGTTCAGGTCAGTTCCTGTCTGTCTACATTCCGTATTTTTAACATAAACCCAGCTTTCAATCTCATACCTCGTTATTTATTAAATATTTATAAGTTTAATTTAAATATTTATTTTATCTATTAAATGCACAGTACAGCATATGATTGTACTGTCGCAATATATATATATATATATATATCTTCCGCCTACCCAAGAATTTTGGACTGATGGTTCCTACAAAAAACAAACTAGACGTCATTTTAGTAAATGCAGAGGGCTCCCACTATGCCGTGTTGATGAGGAGAAGAAATATGACATTTTAATTACGCTTATATATAATCGTTTCAAATACTTTCCAAATAACACCACCAACATAAATTATAACCACAGGGACAATAAAATTTTTAAGGAAGAGGGGAATGCATTTAAGCACAAAGTGGGAGACTTACATGAGGAGTGGACTGCCCACTAAAACCCGTCCTCCTTCTGGACGGGTCCCATCCTCCGATCGAGCACTAGTCTGGGACCGTTTATTACACTAATTCAGACTAGAGCATTTTTCTCCATTCAGTGAGCTCATGTCTTTATTGTTCTACTTTATAGACGGTCCAAGTCTGCCTTTCGTTTCACAAGGAATGCAATCTCCGTATTGTGCTACGCTGTTCCAGACGTCCTCCCTTCTTAGCATAACTTCGACCATGTTAGTCTATAAATAAGGTTTTTGCTCACCTTACAGGAGTAAGGTCAGAAATATCCATAACCACTCAGAAGATGTCATGACAACAACAACAACAACAACAACAAAATTAATTATAATAATTCCACCCAAAATTGCAACCCTATGCCTAGACAACGGCATCTTTAGACCGTATCTGAGGGGGCAAGAAACGGATGTTGCTCTTCAGCTGGCTAATAGGAAAGTGGGAAGTGAGTTCGGCAAATTTGAAAAATAGCGTTATTGAAAAAGCTATCACAGGTTGCGATGGATCGGTCCTAAAGAACATTACAAAAGCCGCAGGTGGATTACTCGTAGTGACCTTGAATATCAACAGGGTTTAATATTGTTTAAGGTGCAGACGGTAGATATAATAGTTGTACGAGTCGTACCTCATACCACTGTGAACACCACAAAGGGGCTGGTAGTGTGCAGAGACTGCACAGAGTAAGAAAGTACGACGGAGCTAGAACCACAAGGGTCCCATCTCCGTCCCACGTCCTAATCTTCAGCAGGACAACTTTATCAGGAAAGGTCAGAGCGGGCAATCATAGGCTGAGTGTGAGAACATTCATCCCTCAGTTAATGCAGTGTTTCCAGTGCTTGCGTTTCGGGCAAACTGCATCAAAATGTGTTCGGGTAAAAACATGTTTCTGTGCAAAACAGACTCATGGTGATTATCTCTGAGCTCAACACAAGAAATGTGTCAATTGCGTTGCTGGGTATCCATAAAAATCCCTCAGTTTTTACGCTTGTAAGAAAGAATTGGCTATTCAGGAATTACGTACCCTAAAAAATTGCAACTACTTTGATCGGTGGAACTTGTATTTCCAGTCAAGCAGGACAAAATAAGTAACTCGCAGGCTGTAAAAGCAACATTATCACTACTCGTTGTGATATAGGAAAGGAAATATTACTGCAGTATATCAGTTTCTAGAGCGTACATTTTTATAGTGTTTAGAAAATCTGAAGTTCCAAAATGTAGTGCAGGTGAGACGGACAAAAGGTAGACAGACATGGAGACAGTAAAAGAGATAGTTTCAGGACGGTTCTGGCGTAAGACCCATTCTTTCGTCCGCCAAAAACAACGCAAACATTGTGACTGCAATTTCAACTACCTCCTCCGAGCAAAGGCCAAAATGGTAAAGGAATACCGCCCTTCATCGCCCTTTACTCCCAATTATAGCAGGGAGAACTTTTTAAAACCGAAAGCGAGGACACAAAAAGTCTCTGAAGACTAGATGTTGACCATCGGTTCGGAGTTCAACTCGATTGCCGGTACCAGTAATCTCACCAACCTCGGTATCCTTGAAGGTCGCCAAAGGACAGCAACGAACCAAAGGGACACCAAGGAAGCAAGCACGGTCCGTAGCGACTGATTCTTCAATGTCCTGCATGGAAGCATCCTTCAGTCTAATATCAACGGTTGCATTTTGAATTATTGCGAACTTAAAATACTACTGGCAAGGCACAAATAAATGTTTGTGTGCCTTCATGAAACACATTTGAGGCCTCAAGAGTTTTTTAGTATAAAGCGATGTGAGTCGTTCCGCTCTGAAGTAACACCAAACATCAGTGTAAGGGGAGGCGTTGCTATATTTCATAGTAATACATATTTCGCCATACTTATCTTGCTTGCTTTGTCACTACAAGCAGTAGTTATCAGTTTATTACAGCCGATAAAATTAATGATCTGTTGTCAGATTCTGCGTTGCGATCAGAAGATCTGCAGTATCTGGACTAGCAGCTACCATCTTCATTACTCCTTGTTGGGGCTTCAGCGTCTGTAGTCACAATTAAGGTTGTCGTACGACAAACAGCGCTGGATTAACAACTGTAAATCTATTGCTTATTAATCCGCTTTTTTATAAATACAGGCACGAGCACACATTCCCACGTTGGACAAATTAGTTCCTCGGCTAACGATATTTCGATGCCAAGTCCGAGGCTTCCGAGGTCTGTTGTAGAGAATGCTCCCATACTTTCCTTGCGCTGATAAAAACCCAAACGCCAAAGAGCGTCATATACATGCCGAAAAGGTGGCTAATGGCGAATGGATTGAGCTAATTAGACAGGGTTCAATGCTACAGACGTCAGTGGAAGCGCAGAAAACAATGTTGATGGTGTTAGAGTTTCCATTACTTTATCAGTTACGGATCATATTCCGCATGCCGCTTATCCACCGTTACCGTGGTGGAACAATGCTGTTGAAGAAGCAGTAAGTGAGACGACGAGCCTGGACCAGGTAGAAACGAACGCTGACTAAAGATAATTGTTTTTAAGCGTACCAAAAGCAACACATTCTAGTATTGATTAACTGGTAAATCTGGAGAAATCAGTTGAAAACAGTTTCACCAAAAGTAATTGCATGGTCACCGTTTTCTTCAATTTGAAGAACGTGGACAAAATATCATTCAACAGCTATTTGACTGGCGGTTCTTAGATAATCTATCTCAATTTATCTCCAGCTTTCTCAGAGACAGATCTTTCTGTGTTAGGGTCGGACAATCACTATCGGCCCCACTCAAGATGAAAAATGGAGTGTCGCAGTTATCACAGTTGAGAGCCACGCTTTCTATAGACATCAACGAGATCTTAGACGGTACAGGAACGTCTATTGGGAAATGCTTGTACGTTGACGATCTTGCGCTGTTCGAATTGCCTAAAGCAACGGCGATGATAAAACGTAAAATGCAAGGCGCTAAAGGCACGTTAGTTTCAAAAGCTAACACTATATGTTTCACTTTGTCGGCAATAAAGACAACCTGTGTCTAGTTCTGTCAAAAGCATGGAAGGCAACTAGACACGATGCTAACCAGAAACGTGTCCAGCTGCAGTACAGGCCCGGAATTAAATTTCTGGGTCTAACTTCGACAGGCACTTAACATGGAATGTACATGTGGGCAACGTAGCGTGAGATGAAAATCCTCGATAAATGCCATTAGGTGCATCTCTCAAATAACCTGGGGACCAGGCTAAGGAATTTTAATGCGCCTGTAGAACTCACTAGTTCTATCCAAAACGTATTATGGATGCGATCTTCAACTGGGATATCACATTTGGAAAAGCTATATCCTCTTCACAATGATCGTGTACGCTAAGCCACGGGAGCACAAAAGTAGCCCATATTTAAAGCAGGAATGACGTCCTTACATTTTCGACGTCAATCGCTGTTGCTAAGATATGTGACTAAAATTCTAGCTCTTCCTAGCAAGGTAAACGACGTGTTTCTTGCAAACAACAGACCTACTATTATATACGACCGTCGTTCTAGGTTCACCCGAAAAGTCGGCATCCGAGCGCTCGAAGTATTCCGGTCTCCCTGGCTGCTTCGGAAACCACAGTATCGGTTGGATGTTACCATTAGAAACAATAAATCTGCTGCCTAACTGAACTGAAACTTCTTTGTATATCACTCCTAGAAGATACGTCGGAAAACGTTGTGTACACTGATGGCTCAAAGTCGGAGAGCGGAGTGGTAGTACGTTTTGTCACCGAGGCTCCTTCCAGACCTGGACATTGCCCAAGGCGACAAATGTATACACCGCCGAACTGTATACGGTGCGATAAGCTTCTTTGATTCACAGAGGGAAGGGAAAATTTGTTATCTGTATGGATTCACTGAGTTTTTTAACTGACTTGGACATTCTGGGCAAAGTGGACCCGCTATTCCAACATATATTAACGTTATGCCATGCGTTAGAAAATCTTGGTACATCTTTCCCTTTTGTTTGGAGTCCAAACAAATTAAAGCCTTATTGAAGTTAACAAAAAAGCTGACGCTAATGCGAAAAAAGCTGCAGACAGCTGACAAGTAGTTGCAATTGGCGTGCGACCTGATGACGTAAAAGTAGCTGCCACAGCTGACGTAGAATGGATAACAGAGAAAACCTTCTGCTATGAAGCGGAGGGTAGGTAAATGCAAAACACAGGTGATTGCAGTAGCCGTGAACAAGTTTCCATAAGCAGACTGAGTACTAGGCACGCTAATTTGACGTCCCCTTATCTTCGACAGGGACGAGTACGACTTGCGGCAGAGCACTTACAGTGAAACATATAAGTGTAGAATGTAGTGGTCTTGCTAAGACGCAACAATGACGCAAAGTAAAAGATAACCTGATGGAAATCTCGGAAATGAGCAGCTAGGGTTAGACAGAACTCTGTACTTTCTAAACGTCGCACGATTACTGTATCGGCTCTGATAAAATTATTTCACCTCAAAGTGTGTACGAATTTCCACTTTCATTGAGTAACTAGAATGTAGATGAGAACCAAAAATAGAGCAACACCCCTGGTCACTGTTGTTTGGTTAAATGCTATACTTTCCAAGCTCTCGAAACAAAACAAAATAATAATAGTAAAAGAAAAACACAATAAAATTTAAAAAGAATTGTTCTATATTTTATTTTAAACTGATTTTGGTTAGAAGAGATGGTATTTTATGACAATAATAAACATATAATAATAACCATCACCGTAATAAGAAAAAGAGGAGAATAAGTCAGGTGTAGAAGAAGAAGAAAAAACTAGAAGAAGAAAAAGAAAATCACAAAGAAAAAGAAGAAAATTAAGAAGAAGAAGAAAAAGACAGTTAATGGTGGTGGTGATAATGATGAAGAATATAATCACCTACTTCATAAAAAAAATACCTTAATGTGTATATAGTTTTCCCATGTACTTATCAATTTCATTGTCTATTGTCCACCTACAATATACAATAAGTTTTCTAACTTTCATTTACTAATTGATGATAACGTGATCATATGCAGAGTTGAGTATGGTAACTATATAGGCGTTTCCGCTTGTAAGGAAAACAAAATTAAATACAAAAGAGACACGTAGTTAAATAATGCGTCTGTTACTTTTTTTAATTATACGAGTATTACTTTTCCGAATCATGATGGATCAGAAATGCGTATGTAAATTATCACTGAAAATTCCCAATATATTTTTATTTCGGTATTTGTTTTATTATGGCGTATACAAATCACTAGATTAATATTCTGCTAATCTATATAAAACTCTCCACCTATTATTTTTCCTCCACGTAATCCCTGACAGCTTAATACATTTAACATTCTCTTATTCTCATCGCTTTAATATTGATCACAGAGAACGTTTCCTAAAAAATAATACAAAATTTCAAAAATTTGTTGTTTCTAGTAATTGCATATGTGTTAAAATATTTAACCTACCGTCGTCTTTTCATAAAATTCAGTGTAAGGTATCAACAGTTTGATATTTCTTCTCAGATATAAAATTTCCATTACGTCCGGATAACTCTGCAACGTTATTATATCGTTCCAATTCGTTAGTGCTGTTAGAGCATAGGATTGAAAGAAGACACAGTCGTAACAAATGCCGCCTTTATTATACAAGAGACATGAAAAACTTTGAATGTTTCTGATTTTCTGCAAATACGTCTTACGAATTATCGTAGTAAGTTCTTTGAATCCCTTACCTTTCCAATTGATATCTTTTATCCGTTAAGTAACAAATGTTTAACAACATTTCATTTGCAAAATAAATACTGCATGTAAAATCCAGTATAAACGAAATATATAAACGGAATGTAAAATCCATATAAAATATATAAACGAATATTTCTGTGAAATAAATGACGTAATGAATGTCAATGTAAATCACGTCAAGATTAAGAAAGACTGAAGTACATTATACATTATTTAAATGCTTCTAATGTTATGTTTATATGTAACGTTTTACAAATACATTTAAATTAACTGAGATAAATATGAAATGTCTGTAGATACCTGTGTAAATATAATGTGTTCCTGATAGTTTGTGTAAGCACATTAAGATATCCTTGTGTGACACATTAAGATACAATAGTAGGTAGATACGCGATACATTAATAAATTACGTAAAAATCAATGCTGGGAACAATACAACTGTTCTAAGTCATTTTTGGGTACAGGGATATATTATATAACTAAAAAAGAAAATGGTATTCATCATAGTTTAATTGCTAAAACTTTAAAATTATTCAAAATCAGGGTTATAAATAGAAATAATTTCCATTAACAAAATCTATTGGGACAGTGAAAAATCTGTTGTAAAATGGAATGTCGCTTGATATACTGTAAAGACAAAGAAGATAAAAACGGCCTTATGAATTTATATGAGCCACTGATGGATAAAAATGTTACATCAGAAACCTAATACAGAATTATAAATATAAAAAAAGTCAAAAAATTCTTAAGTACTACAATAAAGTTATGTATGATTTTAAAAATAAAGTACACTCTTCCACACATTACAAAAATATAAATGAATAAGGAAATTTTTATAGTTTATGTTGACAATGTAGGCTACACATTATAAACATTAACTGCGGCATCTTCTAGGAAACCCCTGGCTATTTTATAAATAATAGTTTAGTAATGTTAAAGAAAATTATATTAAAATTATAAGCAACTAAAATTTGTTTATGTTAAACTGACACTTTATTAAACTTTGTATATTCAATATTATTCAATGAACTAGGACTAACTAATCTGGTATTAAAAGAGATTTTATTCTTTTTTATGTACATTTTTGTTTCGCTTATTATTGCTTACTAAATTTATGCACTCCTATATTAATTTATGAAATAACCGTACCCTTATGAAATAACCGTATCCAGTATAAAATAATATACTTTATTTGTGCATGATACTCTAATTACAATGTACAACTGCAGGACTTGAATTTATTTGTTGCGAATATCAGAATTTTTTATTAATTCCAAATATGTCATTGGGTGTAAGCTGCTTGTTGTTCCGGACTTGTTGGTGAAATTAAATCCAAAACTGTCTCTTCCAAATGCTTCCTACCTTCCCACTAATTCTGACTTACTTTTCCTTGCTCCCTTTCAGTTACTTTATTTATTCTCTATCACTTGCTTTCTTTTTATTTGAACTGATTCGATTTCTTGTACATAGTAAAATTCAAAGATGATAATTCTAAATTTTTATTTCATATTTATATAAATTTAATTTTAGCGGTTTCAAGACCATTGAATTATTCTCACTTATAGTCATTATTCATACAAAATTATGATACTTTGATTTCGTAAAATCTAGCGTTTCTTCTCACTGGTCAACCAAATTGAACTTGTTGTTGGTTAAATAAAAGTGATTAACTGATTCTTAGAGTATTTTTAATGTTTTTTCAAATATGTTAACAGTTGTTCCCTATAGGGCACAGTTGTTTAGTAATTAACATTTTCCTTTTGCAAAAATAAAATTATGTGACGGCAATATAACAATATGCTACACGCACTTTTTACTTACCTAAAATCTACTTCTTTTAGATTTTCTGCTGTAATTTGCTATAAGTAGATCCCTCTTTAGATTCCAGAAGTAGTCAGCTACCATTTTTGGGTTCCATTTTCCATGGTAGCGTGTTTCCATGGTGGATAATTCCTGGTGAAAGCGTTCACCATGTTCGTCACTCACGGCGCCAAGATTGTTATGGAAAAATCCAAGTGTGAATCTAAGAAATAAATTTTTTGTGATTTATTACGTTCAAGTTCTATGTAGTTTTGAAAAAGTTCAGTTACAAGTTCTCTGTAGTTATCTGCCTTATGGTTTCCCAGGAAGTTCTTAAACACACTTTGAAATGATCACCATGCACCAACCTCAAATTCATTCAAACTTTCTTCTAATGCAGGATCATTCATTAGTTTTCTTATTTGTAGTTAAACAAATATACCTTCCTTAATCTTAGCACCACTTATATTAGGGAATTTGTTTTTTAGAAACCGAAATCCTGCACCATTACGATTCATTGCTTTAACAAAATTTTTCATTAAAACGAGCTTAATGTGTAGTGGCGGAAGATAAACTTTTTTAGGTTTTACTAGTGCTTGACTTACAACATTCAGTGCCTCTCCCTTTAGCCCCTGCTTTTTTATGTAATGATTCTTCCTATCCCTGTTGTCCCATTCACACAAGAAGCAAAAAATTTAGTGTACCCAAGTTGCTATCCAAGTAAAAGTGCTATGACTTTCACATCTCCACAAATATGCCATGAATATTTCTCATACTGAATCCTGCCCAATAGAAGTTTCATGTTTTTGTATGACTCCTTCATGTGAGAAGCATAAGCTAAGGGGTATTTATTTCCAGCGTGAAGTAGGACTGCTTTCAAACTAAGCTTTGAAGAGTCTATAAATAGACGCCATTCTTCAGGATGGTGCATATGTCTCAAAGCTTCCAGTAAAGAATCCACGTCATTGCAGTACTCTAATTTCTCGTACTGGGAGAAGAAATGTTCAAATTTAGATTGCCTGTCACGGAAAGCACTTATTTTAGTATTCTGCTGTAAAAGATTCCATCCTTTCAATCTTGAGGCCAGTATTTCTGCTTGACTCTTTGATAAATTTAGAACACGAACGAGGTCATTTAATTCTGACTGTTTAATTAAATGAGGTTCAGTATATGCATTTTCCAAAAAATCTAGGCCTCTTCTTTCTTCATCACCTGATGAGTCTGCACAAGGTTAAACATCAGTAACAACTTCAACTTCGTCTAAGTTCCATATTTCTGGTGGTACTGGAATTGAAAGCTCTGGACTGTGTGGCACTGGCCTTATAGCAGAGGGAATATCGGGATATTTAACATTACGTCTAGTCTTACCTGTTATCCCATATATTTTTGTTATATAAAAATTACAGTCCGTGTTGTGATCCTTCGGTTCTCTCCAAACCATTGGAACTGCAAATGGCATGTGACGAGGTCCATTTAGCCAACCAGTCAACTGCGTTACACATAAAGCACAGCAAATACGAGGAGCTTAAGATTTATCCTGATCAGCTAATTTACGTCAAAAATACAGTTCCTATAACGTCTTATCAATGCAGTTATATTTATTTTCTGAGACTTCAACGTTACCTCACCACATACGTAGCAGAAATTGTTTGGATGACTGATGCGATTGCGAGACATTGTTAATATATGATAACTAACACTGTATAAAAACAAACACTTTATAAACACACACTAATGTAATATATACTGACTCGCTTTACAGAAAAGAAATTAAAACGCAAACAGATACAAAAACTAGCTGCAGCACTAAATCTTACACACCCGTGAACTCGGACTCGAATGAAGTATTCAGAAACCTCTAGCGTGCATGATAATTTATTGTTTAATTTACTTATTGTATAATTTACAGCTCTGAGTCACCAGTCTACAGAAATTAAATGATAAACAATATGTTATGACTAATGGATCGAATGTTTACATTAAGAAGAAAATACGAGAGATGAATCATACATTCTTGTTTGTTTTGATTAGTGTGTAGGTAACAATAATAAATAAATAATGATGACTATTCACTAACCCAAACAATTATATTTGACTTATCAATTTAGTTGCTGCAATAAATAAACCAAAGCTATTTATTTGATATTATTTAAGTTCACAAAATTCTATGCATATGGAGAACATGCATAGTACTTACTGAAAAATAAAAAGGACAGTTGCAAACAAACTGAGGCTGATAGAGAAATTCTGACTACATACTCAGAATCAGCACCCAAAAATACATTAGAATTAGCAAAAATTGAGCATTTAACAAAATCATTGCTGACCAGTGTTATAGGTTATTGATCTATCACTTTTACAACTTACAATAAAAAATGTTATAAAAACAGTTTGATGGTATGAAGTATATAAACATTTTATTGCCTATAACCTTGCCACGAGTATTCTAATTTATAGTTTGGTTTTAGAAATTTTCCTAACAAATAATCTGTTTGTAGAGCTTGAATAGTCATCTGGTTTGCATATTAGGATAAAATGTATACTATATTACGGATTTAATGCATCGTCAGTAATAACTAGCAAGGCTTTGAATTACGAGGTAGAAATAACTCGTATATGTGTTTCGAAATATTAATAAAACCAGAGACATTGGTTTTCACAAAATCTGGAACGAAAAAGTTTTGTTTTTATTTTCTCGTCGTCTTTTATACCAGTGTTGTGTATCACAGTGGTTGAAAACTCAATCATTGCCATTGATGCGTTGCTAATTAAGACTTGCAAAAATACGATGATCTATTCTAACTTAAGCCGAATGCGCAAATAATAAGTATATCCAACTTCAAAATCCAGTCACCACTAAATCCTTCCATATATGCAATACCCAGTTTGTATACAAATATTTACAACTGCCAACTATTTAAATTTTAGTAAATTCTTGCCTAAATTGTGTTATATAACAATATTCAAGTACAGACACTGAACACTATTCATGAACTTGATTTCACAAAGTATATCCTTTCCTAGATTTAAAATTAAAATATTTTCTTACTTATAATTTTATGACACAGTGACTACTTAATAAATTTCTCTTGCTCTTGACACACATAATGTATCTTTGATAAAGCTTATCTCTTAGTACCTCACTAGTTTTTACTATATACATATATGTGTACAATAACAACTTAATTTAATGTGTACTGACACTGTTTTATTGAGTTGTTTAAGGCTTGCCCCAAAGGAGAAATCTCGGGCTGATTTGGGGACTGGCACTCTACAGCCATTTAAAATCATGATACTTATATAAATTTTTACGCCCATGTCCTGAGTAGCGTCTGTGTCATTTGGTTTGCGGCGATGTACAGTGTCCCCAGTGACATATACGGAACCATCCAGTTGTTCCTAGGCTCCTTCAACTAAACAACTATTCTCAACGCATTATCCAGAAAGTGGAGGTAGGTTCATCTCGTAACCCCAGTGGGGTAAAAACATATAGTTCAAAAATATCGTTATATTAATTAAAAAACATTCATTGATAAACAGTTTTGCTATAAGCGACACTTAACCCACGAAGAGTTTAGTTTTTATAACAATTTTTTAGTTTCCCATCTCAATATACTGTCACATATGTCATTCGGTATACAGAGTGTAAATAAAAGGTGTTGTCACTATATATTTTCGAATGCTATACAACAACATAAGAAGAAATTCCAATAAACGTAGGTCCGAAAACGTCTTGTTTCTGTCTGACCGACAATTTGCTCGTTAAAAAAAAAATACATATATATATATATATATATGTATATATGTATATATATATATATATTGCACCGTTACAAGTATTTCCAAAAATTCATACAAATACATTACCATGTACTCAACGCAACTATGAAATGTATTACACCGGCCAGGTCGCAGGATTTTTCTTATTCTCGTTGCGTCAAGTATATGTAGTTGCACAATAATTAATACTTTTCAAAGAGGAGAGAGATGTTGTTGACATGAAATAATTAATTAAAGCCGTTTCAAAATAATCATACTAAGATTTATTAATATTAATCGAAAGATGAAAAAATATTAAAATTTAGAATTATAAAAAATATTCTCCTTTATAAGTTTACACAAAGTAACATATAACTTTTTCTGCTGTTCATGACATATTAAAATAAACAACCATATAATCTTACTAGCTAAACAGACATGTTAAACAAATTATCTACACCCTTTTAATTTCAGTGTGTCTGACTTATACTCCAATTTTTAAATAATAATAGCAACTCATATACAAACAAAAATAATATTAAACTCAAGAATAAAATTACTTGTTGCTATAAACAAAATAAAATAATAACATTTACTTTCAACCTATTATTTAATTCTACTGACACACCCAAATTTTAACATATAAGAGAAGATTAGTATTTTTTTAATTTTCTTATTAAATTAAATTATTTACTTTAACTACTATTTAAACTTAAAACTTTAGGTCTTTATTGTTCATGTATAATTTTTATTTGGAAGTCCTTTTCACAAACAAAAATATAATTGCTTATTCATCACCTGCATATTGCCGACGTTACCGTTGCGTGTGTGTGCCCTGAATCCTGAGAATTTGATGATGATGATGCTAATGCTGTGTTCTCTGTCTCTACGGGTTGTTGTTTGTGATGGTCCAGAGTTCCTCCATACGTCTTGGTGTGTGTTGTAACGATGATCGGTCGGTCGACAGACCAGCAGCGTGACGTTGTGTGAAGATATCTTGAGCCTCTGAGACCGTCCCAAAATTTCCGGTGGTATTTATACTAGACGGCAATCTGACAAGTCCAGGACTGTTTTCGAGCTGTTAGACATTGTCCCTTCGTGCAAAGCGTCTTTTTAAATACAAATCACTTTTTGTTTCATTTTAGCGATTTCGTAAACATACTCGTAGCATGAGCGATATCATTGTTTGCGTAATTTTTTCTGGTCACTCACATATAACACACATACTAATTACTATTTAATGACACTAGTAATTAACAATAAATAACTCAGCGTCATTATTATTGCAAATTTCTGCAATAACTTTACATCACTATATTCGTTAAAAATTCCTTAATGTAATGGTGTTTTTATAATTGGGGTTAAGTCTTTGTTCACAGGTTTAAAACGTAATAATTAGTTTATTTTTATCCGGTTAGAACCTGGTTACAGACGTACGCATCACCCCATCTCTGCCTGTCGTAGCTTGCGTTCACACACACAAACACACAAGCGCTGTATTCACGCGGGGCAGGTGTATGCTTTGTGACAATCCTTAGCCTGCATAATATTGTTAAAAACTGTTCATGATACATTTTCTATGCTAAATATTTACAAACATACCGCCCTGGGCAAATATGCAAATATATGTGTTGTTGAAATATATATAAAGAAGCAATTTAAATATTATAATAAAATTTAGTGCACACATTTACATTAACGTTGGTTAAGGAACTATAAAATTGTAATTAGATTGTGAACTTCAATTTTAAAATAGCGGCTACTTAAATATTTTGATCACTAAGAGTTTTGTAAAGTTTAATTTTGTCAAATTATTCTTTATTAAATAAAATGTTGAGCATTTTACTGTAAACACAATTACATCTTTGATAATACGATAACGAATAACCGAGTTATGGTAAATATATCCTATCCTATCCCAGTTTGTTTAAAGTTAATACTATGGTTTTAACTGACTCAGTGAAAGTAATTTACTACAAAGTAAATGATCAGTTTTCAATGAAGTTAATAACTTTAAACTAATTTAAATGCATATCAATAGTTAAATCGCAATGATTAAAATTGTTTGGAATTAAAAGTAAATGGTAATTGCATGTTTCTCTTTGTTAATCATCTGGTTGCTTTAATAGTTCAGTCAAAGTAAGCGTAGTTTAAAATAAATAATATTGTCAGTTACTTTTCTTAAAGACAATTCTTAAATTTATGTGCTCAATAGAGAATGTATATAAATGTATACACTTTTAAAAATTATTTTTTAACAAAATATCTTTAATAATTTTGAAACCACCAAATGGTCAGATGTCTTGTAAATAATGAAAATTGATACACATTTATATTAATTGTAAGGAATTGTCTTTGACAGTATCACTTTTATGTGACTATAGTAAGATTGAATGCTTGTGAAATACTTCATATATCTTGAGGTAGCTATGATCTAATTTTAACAAGTGTCTGATTTTATATCTTTGTAATTTTAAGCCTGAATAAGTTTTTTTTTATTAATGTAGTACACCTAGTTATTTTTAAATGTTAATAAAATAAGAAACCAGATATAAAAATAAATAACACTAATCCTGAAAAAAAATCAGAGCTGACTCATTTTTAACAACAAACTAATGACAGCAAAATATTTCTATAAATTTTCTGTTGTACAGGAAATGGGCTTTGGGCGTTATTCAGTCCTACATACCACACTGTACACATGTTGAATTGCGATTGTCACAAGAGAAAATATATATTGACTATTACGTACCGTTTACTGTCAAATGGCTAACTATTGATATATTTATAGCTATGTATTCAGTGAAACATTGAATAGGCTATGTAACCGAGAACCGTCTCGTCATTCTGTAAAACCCTAGCTGTTTTGTATTTCAGTAGAGCTTACTTTACATAATAAGTCGCATAATTCTGTTGTGTTATAACAAACTATTGTGTTTATTTTAATTTTGGTATTCTATAAAAGTTTATAATAGTCGTCTACGTTATTTCTATGAATAATTGCTCACTCAGAATTGTAGTAAGTTTAGAAAATTACTCTCCCGGCACTATCAGCCTTGTTAACTTCCACTTCCTACTTATCAGTCATATTTGACATTATAGTTCCCTATAACGTTACAGAAAATTCCATATGGTGCTGCACAGTGTTCTAAAATATTTGTGTGTCCAATTTGACACATTTTTAGTTTGCTGTGACCGGACGTCTTTCTAAGTATACCACTTTCAATGCACAAATGATTTTATATATTATAACGGATTTTCTGTATCTATGGAGGAGAATCTACGCTCATAGAAGCGACTTCCCTATGATACAGAATACGTTTCTCGTTATTCCCTTATTATCACTTATATTCACATCCCTACAAGAGTCCATCGTGTTCTTTGGCAGAATCGACATTGATTCAGACGTTCGTCTACTTTGGTCACATGGGAACTGCAAAGTAAAAGGATTTTAATCTTGCTGTTAGCCTTTACTATAATCTGTAGCAAGACTCCTAATTTTGGCTGTTTTTTAAGAGCTCAAACACCCCTTGCCAGGCTGCAAGATAAATTTTGTGATTATTATAACTTAAGAACGTAAACGTAAATATAAAAAATAAAATAATATACAAGAGAAGTAGTATACCTATTGTTTACTATTATGAGTCTAAACTTGTCTTCATAAATTAAAAAAAAATTACCAAAACGCTAGTAAGAAATAGTTCAAATCGAAACTAAAATACTTCTCTATAAAAGTTTTTCTTCATTTGAACACTCAACTAAATATTTACCACATATTTTTTTTAACAATGTTCTTTATAATTTCAATCGCATCGAAAGTAAGCTCTGAATTTCCGTCTCTCTCTCTCCCTCTCTCTCTCTCTCTCTCTCTCTCTCTCTCTCTCTCTCTCTCTCTCTCTCTCTCTCTCGCTCTCTCTCTCTCTCTCTTTCCCTCTGTCTATCTATCTATCTATCTATTTATCTACTTATCTGTCTATCTACCTACAGTACATATATCTCTCTTTACGCATATACCGTCTTACAGACTTACAGTTTAGCAGAGACGTTGTTAGGTACAATGAGGTGTTAGGCTATACTATTCGCCGGTTTCATGTTGCCTTGCTAAGAAATGAGCACCGTTAGAGCCACCTTATTAGAATATACCGTATGGCTTACACGTAGAGAGAACGAATGCAACTAGATTTTTAAGAAGAGCCCTTGACTATCAGCCCTTGAATATAACACTTTTGTATTAGGACATAAAACGTTTTTAGCTACTTCAAATTATTAGCTACAAATTTTCCTCGTTTAAAGCTTTATAATAGTAAAATATTAATTACCGAGTTGTTTACCAGTCTTAATTATTTCGTAATTCTAAGTTACCACTTTTGTTGTCAAATCCATTTTTTCTGAGTAATTAGCTTTAGTTAAATGTACGTTAAATTACGCTTAACGGTTGTTACAACGTACAAAGTAAAACAAAAAAGATTTTTACTAACAAAAGTAACACAAAATAAATATTTTGTTTTATTCGATCGACTCAAATTGTAAAATGTATGTACAAAATTGCACGTTTTGACTGTGTCTGTTACAATTTTTTGATACTACTTTATAGTTGAAAGTCTAAGTCTAGTTATTAATTATTAATAATAATAACTATATATTAATAATATATTATATATTAATATAAAAATCTAGTATTAATTATTTGTGCAAAGGGAAATTTGAACCTGAATTTTTTGCAAAGTTGCCTAAATATGAGGGTGTGATTGTGTATAAGTGCGCCCCTATATCAAATAATAATTGTTTCCAATTTACGAAGTATTCGAATTTTTTTCTTTGTTTCTATATTTTAAGACTATAACCATGAATGCGTTATTTAATATGATTTTCTACTTCAGATAGTACAAATAGCAGAGAATTTGTTCATAATTTACAAAACGTGATAAGAAAGAAGTGGGTCTGCAAAGCAGAATTTAGTGAATTTAAAGTATATTTTAATGTTAATAAGGGATTTATGTTTACAAAGGTAGCAGAAGCAAACCCTTGATTGAAAAACTCCGTAGAACAAAAGTATAAAAAATATAAATAAATAGGAATCGCGACAAACGAGCAAATGATAATTATACTCTTGTGGCCATAAGCAGTAGTGGTTTGTGTAGTGTCATACATTATTCAGTAGGCAAAAGTTTATTACGAGATTATACGCAACACTCATATGGAACGTGCATGCGCGAACTTGACCTAAATTAGCACTCATAAATACAAGTGATTTCTCGGCATCATATTTGTTCAGACGGACTGACTGCTTATTATCAGTATTGTGAGTTAAATAACTACTTCTACGAAATTATATTCGAAGGGAGAGAAAGTGGCCATCATTATTGACTTCCATTGAATAAGTATTATGCCTCTACCGAATCACAAGTATTTTATGCACAACTTGATTTTGAAACCCCTGAGACCCCAAATCATGGCCAAAGCTTCGTTCAGTTCCTGATATGAAGGTACGTTTATTTTTTACAGTGTTTAATACAATTTTTTATATAGTTTATACTAACACTTATGTAAAATCTTTCTGCTTTTGCCTAACTATTACAATTTCCTTTGAAGAAATTAGCTTATAGATAGTTTATTTTTATATAAACGTAAGAACCATAGTTAAAGTTTGAAAACAAATAAACTCTTATATAAATTACTCATACCCTTAAATGATTCTCATACACAGTCCTCACCAGCAACATTTTTATAATACATCAAAATTATCAATATTTCTTATGTCTGTTTTTAAGTAAGTAGGCCTAAAGTAAAAAGTGCATGTAACGTTGATTTTCAAATTTTTATTGTAGAATGTTCGTCAAAACGAACATAATATTTGGTTTATATTATGTAATATAAGGCATAATATGAGGTTACTGATATGGTATTTTAGTTTTCAGTTTTATGTAGTTAAGTTATATAGATAAATCCAGATTTCTGAGATAACGGCTCCATTTCTGCACTTTTGGCAGGAAAAGGTCACCCGTACCATACCAGCCCGCCATGCCAACTCTACCATGTCAACTGCGTTAACAGTGATACTGTAACCTGGTTCGACGTATTTCGTAAGTATACGAAAACTTTCATACACGAAGAAGTCTAAGGTGACCAATAGCAACTTAGATCTGGTGGCTTCATTCCGGTGGCTTCATCTAGGCGGCATTCTAAGAGTTTTTAGAAATCCTTAGGCAGACAATTGACTTTACAGGTGTCCTGTCGTCATTTCAAAGCATTGGAGAACGGTTTTATCGGAAGGAAAAACTTGGAGAAACACGTAAAGATGGGTGGCCTAACACGCGACGTTGATGGTTACAAGTTCAAGAGAGACACACAAAAATTGTTAAATTCTAACTGACAAAAATGTTTAACAAAAGTTTCGGTTATTGGTTAAGCTGTAGCAGGTAAAATCTTTATAATAATAAAAAAACTTACTGGCATAGACCTAATAGGTATGACGCTTATAAATCAGTATTATAGTCACTAGAGAGCATACACGATATGGAATACACGCAGCCTGCTGTGAAGCACTGACGTCACTTATACCTATAGCAACGCCACTCCGTATGCTATACATGTTCGTGTTTGTTTTTTTCTGTGATCAATAACGTATCGTGCTGTTAATGCAATATGTGGGAATGATAAGAAATAATTATGTTGTAACTAGTCAAATAATCACGACATGGTTTTTACATTGTACTGAATTTAAAGCGGGACACCGATAAATGAAAACCAATGTTTTTTCTAGAGAAAATTGTTAATTTTTCTATTGGTAAAGTTACCAATTTTTAATTTTCTTCAGCTAGGTTTAATAAAGTTTATAGGCCAGGCCACCTTAAAAAAAATAGCTGCACGTTCATGTAAAACACTGACTGAAAATTACAGTAACATAATATTATTACGTAATAATAAATAATAAAAATAAATACTAAAAATTGCAATAGCTTTAGCTGTATCTTCAGAAGATTACTTTTTACAATTTCTATTTTAATATATAATGTTAGTGGAAAGTAAAATTAATATCTACTTCTTTAGCAACTATTGCTTTAAAACTGTAATAACTAAAGAAGATTACTCTAGTTGATCGAAAAGAATTTTATTTTGTCGTTTAAGGGAAGAACATTATTTCAAATTCGATCGCATTGAGTGTCTACTATCACTTAATACACAATCATCTAATAATCGGATTCGCTATTATGTTCTTCAGTGATTACAAGAGGATCATTTTGAGTAGAACTCGAAAGTAACGATTTTATTATTTGTTTTTT
Source organism: Magicicada septendecula (assembly GCA_034769895.1). Classification (NCBI taxonomy): domain Eukaryota; kingdom Metazoa; phylum Arthropoda; class Insecta; order Hemiptera; family Cicadidae; genus Magicicada; species Magicicada septendecula. The sequence goes on along the minus strand of CM068369.1, from coordinate 397,722,329 downwards.
CTTGAATTGGACAACACACGGTTAGTAGTTTACATGGTTAATTTTCTTTTCCAGTCAAAAACTACTGTAGGACCATTAACAGTAGAAACTCTAATTTTTCATTAAAGGATATTTTCGCAGAATGTCCAATAATGCCGACTGTAATTCGTTTTTCAGAGTCACGTAGGAAAAAAGTATTCAGAAGATATCAGAAGATATTTAGTCTTTATCATTAACCCCCAAAAACGCATAAACTAGAAACCAACATTTATGCGCAAGTCATGAAGTTGTTCTGTTTAAATTACTGAGGTAAATCATTCTGCATAAAATATGTTTAAAAATATCAAATTTATGTAATGGCTCTTCAGACTTAAAGTCACTATGGAATGGAAGTACAGATAGCAAATACACTGGCCTAAAATAATCAAGAAACACCTATCCGAAGTTATAAATTTTTTATTAATTTCTTTGTACAAACATGCAGCAATGCGCGAATGGATGCGCGCAAATAAAGAGAGCAAGATTTACTCTTTTAGTGAAAATGTTCAACTCATATTAAGATGACATAATGTATTTTAATATTCATAATATAATTACATATCATTCAAATGTATTACATAATTCATATTTCTACACTGAGGAAATAGATATTACCGCATCGCTGCTTGACTACGTGAGATACGTACGCCTACGCTTTACAGGTACGCGTATATTTGCGTGAGAGAATTACGTAACGTTCTAGATCACCCGAAATGCCTTTTAGACGGTTCTCGATTATTCTACCCGTATCCCGGTCCACTGTGACATTAAAAGTTATTACTATGCGGTTTAGTGGAAAGTTATTACTATGTTGATAACAAAACACTGTAATAAGACGACATTTATTGTTGTGTGTTGGAAAATTTGAACTTGAATTATTTTATGAGAGTGTCTTTGTTGATTTCTAACAAATTCTTCTGTCTAGTTAAAGTTGGTAATTAGTGACTTCATTGTTGTCAGTTAATCTTTTCCACTGTACAACACGGCGGTGCATGACACTGTCATAACATTTATGTTAGAAGATGGATAGGTTCTGTAAGAGTGGACCTACGCTTTGTAGAAGAGTTGTGTGAGTGGCAATTGATAAAAAAATTCGTACAACTCACAGATAATTGAAACTTTCCAAGAGCTTCTAGTGCAAACAGAGGAACAACGACAACAAGAGGGAGAAGAAGCAGAGACACGACACGATGAGGAACAATGGGAAGCAGAAAGACAACAATGAGACAAACGTAAGCAGGAGGAAGACGAACGGAAGCAGAAATGAAAGAAAAGGCGCAAAAGCAATTCCAAGGCATACTACTGCATAGTTGGGTCTTCTACGTAGTGACGTGGATGAAGTAAGCGGTTGTCCCATTGGGTGAGAAATATGAACATCTACAGTAGAAAAATATGTCTCAAATACATAAGAATGCCAAAAAAAAGTCTGCAGCTGAAAACAAAATTCAACCATAAGAGAACAAATTAAAAGTTAAGTCGAGCAGTTACTAAACAGATTGCTCTGCGATTCAAACCAAGTTGCTAAACAGACTGAGCCAATGGTAAAGACAGGAACGAACATAAGAAATGAGACAACAGAGAAAGTCATTTTGCTTGCAATTAGGTAAGTTTACGTCAAGGCTCCTACGTTTGATGGAAGTACTCACTGAACAATAATCATATCTTCGGCTATTTGTAGCCGCTGCATGCGCAAATCATTAGACAGAGAAAGTTTCACTTGTTGTTACTTTATAGGACCTGCCGCAGAGCTACTACAAAAAGTGCTACCTGATAACCGAAACGTCTTAAACAAACACCTATTAATGGCGGCGCCTCCATCTGCCACTTCCTTCTCACACCCGGCTACCAACTACATAATGCACACAATTACCCCAACATGCACTACTCTTCCATATAAGTGCCTCCACCTTCTCAACGGCCGGTCTGCAATGGCGTACGACTCCCCACAATTCCCTTAACAACTGGCAGGAGGGGGTTTGCCCCAGACCAGCCCAAGCCTGGCTCCACATGAACCAGGCTCAAACCAACCCCCCCCAAAAAAAAAAAAAAAAAAAAACCAGAACGCCTATGCTGGATTCATCAAAGCTGTATATTAATTACGGTATATTGAGAGACATCATTTGCGCGATATATATTACGTTCAGCTGAAAACGAGGCGGCAGCGTTCCGGGGCGAGTTTTTAAAGCGTTTCAGCAGTTATTGAGAGACTAATTAGACTGGCCAATTGTAAAGAACCAGAGAAATTTTGAAGGAAGTTTTCAATGCAGATTTTTATTGACTGTATTTGATATTGTAAACTTCAGCACCTTTTACGAATTGCAAGACCTCAAAATAACTCAGAAGCTTATTTTCACTCCCTCGAGTTTATAGCTGCCAAGTTAGCGTCCTGCTACACAAATGTATTCATTTATTACATTATAGTAACAAGATCTTACTATAACAGTGCGGGATCAGTAGTTAGAAGATCAGTAACAGTGCGGGTAGAAAAGAAATAATACAAGACAAGTAACTAAAGGACAAAGTGGGCTACAAAGATATGAATGATGGCAAAGAGACAGAAGACCGAGGGGAGAAAACGTGGACTTCTTCAAGCAGATTGTTGGGAGAACAAAATACAGAGGAAAGGGGTTTAACGTACAAATTAGAAATATGAAGCTCGAAAACAGCACACAACGTCCACGCTTTATGAGACCAGTGGAAACTTGATTGTTGAAGGTAAACCAGCATTACTTACAGCTGACATGGGTGCTACAGTGTTCATTATGCGCCCTTACTGAGTCAGCCACCTCCAGCCTCAATTTACCTCTTACACGATGCAGACTGGAAGACCCGTACGTGTACACTTGGTCTTTTTAAGTTTCGCCACGAAATTTTCGTTGCAGACATTGTGTATGAAGTGACATTATTCATTATGAATACTTACGGGTTAGTTCTACAGAACTTAAGACGGAATGTCCTGAGCGTTGGGCAAGAGAAGACAAAATTTTACATAGCTGAATTCATAGCATCATCCGACCATTCACTCACGAGATGGCGGCCGAAAAGAGAGCCAACAGGTGCGCAGAAGAGGAACCTCGGTGTTTTATGCGGAAGCGGAAGGAGAATTAGTAGGCAAAGTAAGACGACAGAAAAGGTGATTGGTAAAGTAACTATGATCGTTGAAGATAGCTCTAGCTTGTTCCTGAATAAATGAAACAACTGGAGGAGAAATTGCTAAGAGGACGTTACGCAAGAGGTTGTTGACGACCATGAGAGTGGGATATACCTCTAATAGCGTGCAGGTCTTCAGTACACGACACAACTGTTATGACTCCATCAAAACTAGTATGGGGGCGGGAGATTTGTCTTCCTGGGGACTTGATATTCCTATCACCCGAGACTCAATTCCAAGAGCCGCAAAAAGAGAACCAACTATCCAGACCACCTAGACGGCCTGGTAAATTGTTGCTACAGAGACGGTTTGGCTTAAAAAGGGATGGTTTTTGACTACGTGACGCTCTATGTCATCCGAGATGCAATGGCGACCGAGTTGTAAATAATGGATTTCAAAGCCGCCTGTTTGGCAAGTAGACTACAGCTGGTCTCTCCATCGCTTCTTCGAACGACTCAAACCTCTCCGTCCTTCCGGTTTATAATTAGGTAGTTTAATAGGGATCCGGAATCTTTCTATTAAAGGTGTTCCAACCATTTTGGCTGGTATTGGGCAATCCTACCATTCACAATATACTGGTTCCTGATTCACAATATATCTGCATGACTGAGAAATGGTAAAAAGATATTCAAATGATACTAAATATTATATGACATTATTAAACGCGATACAGCATATCAAATTTATAGAAGTTCCCATGATTGTAGCAAAGCATATAAGTGTAACCACGGCAGAAACTATGTACCATATGTTTAGTTTAGTTCGAAGTAGAGTGGTGAATTTGTTTTTATATTTATGCTAATGTGACGTAAAGCACTAATGATTCGAGAGCTTGTAACATTATGCAGAAAGAAATTAGTAACATTGTTAAACTCTTGGACTTAAGTCACCTTTAGTTCCATGATAATTCTTTATAAATAAAACAATCATTGTGTACCATTCACACCAAAACGATAAACACACACTGTAGTGTTCGAAGGGGGGATGTTTTTGTGACACGAATATAATATTGTTACGCCTTTAATATATTGTTACGAGGATCGCACACGGATCGTCATATTTAAAAATGAGAATAAAATTTAGGAATAGTTTAAGGAAAAAAGAACATACAAATGCACAATTCTTCAAGTTTACTATTGTCCAACACATATTACAAATAACACATTTTTAACAGATATTACATTCATTAACACACTATTGTGTAAGAAGAATAAATATAACTTACTCAACACTGACGCAATAAATATTACATGTTCTTAATTATTGCAATCACCAGAAAATTATTAACAATTATCACATTACAGTAAACCGCTCTCAACACACGCACCGAGCCGCACGTTACCAACACTTTATAGAGCGTCACTTCCCGAGTTATTGAGCTTGATAATTTTATATACCTATTTAGAACTCGTCCGAAGACAATTCCTTGGCTGTTATGAAGACAAACTCCTTCAGCAAATTGGTTAAGTATTTTGGCATTACGGACGCCAGTGTGGGCTGACGATGAGAAGGATGTAACACGAGGAGAAGAGGATGTGTGTGGTCTTCATGCCTTTCATGTTAAATAACGCAAATTGGGCTGTAATATTGCCGTTATAGTTGTGTTACTGCGATGACGCTTAGTAACTGAGGACGCTAGACGTGGCTTTGAGTGTCACGGTGCGGTGGCAGTGGATCGATGGAACGTTAAGGTAATCTAGACAGAAGAAGTATAATATTATGCGAGCCTAAAAAAAATATTATTATGTCACGACACGACACGTAGTGTTGGCTTCTGTGACTGACATGCTGAAGTATTGCTGAAGTAGCTCCAGCAAATGATTGACTAGGAAATTTGACCGTTATAAGTTTCTATTCGAACCGTTCATAGATTCTGGAATTGAAACGATGGAGGGACGGAGTCTCGTTTTAAAGAGGTACTAATTAATTGATCTCGGAGGAAAGAGTCTTCGAGGAATAGACTTTGTAAGCAATTAAGAACAGGATTTTGGTATGGATATCGATTGGTCGGCGATATAACCGACGGATTTCCCAACATTCTTGTTTCCTATAAGAATCAAGGAAGTCGGAAGCAAAAGTCAGCAAAGTCGTGTATGCGAACGACAAAATTAAACGAAATCATGCAATGTAAATCCTGCTCATGGTTAGGCTGAGAATTGTGAGCGTTCGCCGCGCGTTGTTGGTGACTGCATAGATGTAATTACGCGAGGTGAGAACAGAATTAAGGTTCACATCAAGATACTTACATGCTAGCTTAGAAGTGCCAAAGCGGAATGGAGTTTCCTATAATTGCTGCTGATGACGTTCTGCTGAAATGAAAACACAAATCTTGATTTTGTCCTCATTGACAGTGAGTTAGTAATATAGCCATCTTAGCAAAACTATATTACTTTCTGTAGCCTGGGGTAAGAGTCTTTAGAGAGGAGTCCTAATATGAGGTATCTTTTGCGTACCGAATGATGCCGGTTGTCGGATAGGGCAGATGTGTTAGGGGCAAATCGGGATGTCATTAGTGCAGATGGTGGATTAGAATAATTGTTTACTAGCCGATGTCTATGACCTAGCAGCGTTCAATTGAAAATGGGCTGAGACGATTACGAATTTGCATTTGTACTATGTGAACACGCCAATAATTTGAAGCCGTTTAGTGCGGGAAGACTTTCGAGTGTCTCTAGTTTGAGGCCATTGTGACAGGCAGAATGAAACCTTATTTAGATGTTGCGTAAAACTTAGTTGATAAAGTATCTTTACGAGGAATAATCTTGGACGTTTCTTAGATCGTCTATAAGTATCTAGGCAAAATACATCCAATTTATCGAGTAGAAAACTGCCTTAATGTTGTGGGAGGGAGACGTTTGAATCCTAGTGTCGAGTATTTTCTCGAATAGTTTAAGGAAGATTTCGGGGGTTATCGATGTTCAGGCACGTGTGAAGGAAACATTCGCCTGCGACGACCGGACTTGTTTGGTTTGATGCCAATAGCCATTGTTGTCTCGGTAGCGGTGGTTACCACTCATCACGGAAGTTTTTGGTTTTACAGGAGTTTTCTTAGATTTGGCAGATTATTGTTTCGTAGACTTGTATTCTTTGCACAAGATGTTGGGATAATGGTATTCCCGGGGGGAGAAAAAGAGTTTTTGGAAGGTAGAATTCGGGTTTTAATGCACAAGGTGGATCATTCCAATTCCTCATATGCCGAAGCTAATTTGAATGTTGTTGCAGATTACTGAATGCCTATGTATAATAGGCAAGAACAGCTACAACGTTACTAGAGAGGTCTATATAGTACAAAATAAGGAAGGTTGAGATTTTTAAAGTCGTCCATTTCAAGCCACAGGAAGATAGGGAATAGGCAACAGCGATGTGTAATCCTCCTGAGCGAACAATGTGTGTGACTCGTCAAATGAGCCTTTATGTTGCCTCCTCAAAATAAGAATATAACTGAGGAATGTCAGATGTAATGAATGAGTTATAGACCGTTAATTAAACCGTTTTTAATTTTTTGAGATTTTGTTTTTAATACCAAAACAATTTTTCCACTTTAATGGTTACTTACAGCATTTAGGATCCCGAGACCAACATTATCTTTCGTAGTTTTGTTCACTCAATCATTATTTGACTGCTACACTGGTTTCGCAAATTGATACTGAATATTTTAAATGACTGAGTAAACAGTATGCACAAGAGAATTTTACAAAAATTTGGAAGACTACTTTATAAAATCATAGTAAGTTTTGATCTATCTTTGCGTCTTCAAACAATTTTGCCTCTACTTGTGTAAAATTTCCAGTGTTTAATAGTTTCCAAAATTATTTAACAACGTGGATAACATTTGAATTACATAATACTGTTATATCTTGCTTTTATAAAAAGGTTTTATTTATTAAAATTATTTAAACTTAGTAACCTTAAGAGTTCTCAGCCATGGGTAGACTTTCTTATTAAGTAGTGAATCTATCAGTACCTAAATTGTACATTAACAATTAGCTTGTATGTACACGAACAAGTTTCAGATAAACAAACAAATGCTCTTTCCCTAATAACTAACTCTGTAATTAATTTTTATTGAGTGGACCTGACAACAAAATGATCATATTATGCGTCAGCATGTTAAAGGAACGGAAGACGTGAAAAGAATTTGGTTCCTTATAACCTCCGAAACAACAATTTTTTTAAGTGTAAATTTATAAATATATAACTTACTCATGAAAACCAAAGGGTCAACTATACATTAACTTTTTGAAAGTGTAATGAATTCTTGTATACTTATAATAGGGATTACATGTTTTCTATTTCATAATCCTGAATACCTAAGTATAACAGAAAGTTGTAAAAATGTATATAGATTTTTGAATGTATAAATTGCTTTTAGTAATAGCAGTAGGCTCAGTTGGAAGTTAAATTTAGATAACTTTTTGTGTTTACTACCCGAACGTTTTGTATCCGACTTCAACGTGTGTTTTTGACACCAGGAAGGATCTACAGAAAGGACATTTTGTTAACGAGATGAAATATCGGTACGGTAGAAGGACGTGTTTTATAATTTATGTGTAACAGACTTTACACAAAGGTTCCGTTCTTTTTGCTCTTCTTTATCCCGATCTCGATCACCCCTGGTTCTAAAGACGAACTCCGTGGACGACCCGTCTAACAGGACTTCAGCGATATTGCTTTTGCGCAAAGTTTCCACTAAGCCCGGGACATCGCCTCACTTTTACAGAATCGAGGCCGGTGGAACTTCCACTGTATTACTGTCATGGTCACAACAATGACTGTGACAGTAATAATAATAGTAATCATTCGTATGGTAACACCAGTTTGTATAACTTACCAAACAAGTTATTAAGTCCCAAGTGAAGTGTTACTCATGTAAAGACCTGGGCAGTGGCGAAGCTAGTAGTTAATGAATGGGTAGGAAAAAATCTTATCTTCAATTTTTTTTAAAAATCAATAAAAGGACGGTGGTTCAAATCGGACGCTGAGGTAGAGTTTGCTGTAAGCGAATGGTTCCACAAAGAGCCGTAAGAATTTTACTAGCAGGGAATCTACAGGGTAGTTAATGGAGACTTCTTTTAAAATCGTTGAATAAAAAATGCTTTACAGCTCTATATGTCTTTCTATTGAACAATCCTTGTATTAGTCATACACAATAATACAACTGATTGAACTTCAAAATTTTAAACTTGATTAGTTTCTATATATATGTTTAATGTTACAAATAATTCAAATAACAATCTTGATCATCTGTTAGTTCAGCGGAATAACAGGGACACTTTTAATAACCGCATAAAATAAACACACTTATAAACAACACAGGCGCTTTAACTTAACTGTTTGGACCACAGAAGTGAGGCATGCCTCAACGCTCTATGTGTACAGTGCGGGACAATCCCCCCTCCTTTCACTTCCCTATCTTACCAGAACATTGCTTACATACGATGTATACAAAAAACGCTGATGCAAGTTCAGGTTGCCTCACTCGCTTTAAACGAGCTATGCCGAATCTCACCTGTCACCATCTAGCGGTCGCTCAGTAAAGCACGTTTCGGTTTAATAAATTCGACAGTCGCGGTAACAATGTATAATCTTTACGTTATGTAGTTCATACGTATTTCTAATTTTTATTCTACAGGATTTTTTATGGTAGACATTGCCTCAACTGCCTCCATGTAACTTCGCCACTGGCTGGGGCACTTTGCTCGTGAACGCCGCAAAAAGCAGAATCACCTAATGAAAAAGAGTTTCGCGTAGGAAGGCGCGCACTCGTCGAACTGCGACGTTTATGAGACGGATATTTACGCATACAGTGTCAAAATAGGTGCCACTATAACGGGTCGTGGGGACCAGACTGATCACCTGGAAACCCGCGACCACTTGCCTGCTGTGGAAACACATAAATAGCAGCCTGTTTAGGAGATAGTGAAATATGTACGCATTTGTCCTTGATGTACACAAAAAAATTATAAATGGCAAATAAAAATTCTACAATTTTCATACATACATAGTGAATGAACTAGTAACAATTATTATGAAAATTTCCAAACTTTTACATATTCATAGAGTTTAGTTTAATTAGAATGTAGCAAAACATGTTGAGTTGACGCGTAATAATCATAATGGGTAATCGTAGTAATAGGTAACAGATACTGGCAATATGATCTATTTGTTTGTTTAGTCATAAAAAATTGTAATTTAAATACCTTACGCATACACGATTTATACTAAAATTTAAATTTATTATGCCTACTACTTTATCAATAAACTATTTTTTAATTACAATATATCAAACGTGTAAGCTGTATAGTAAAAAAAAAAAGTGAATTATTTACAATTGAAACAACTGTTTCATACCGACTATGATGGTCATACAAGTTGACAGTCAGCATAGTTATAGTGTACGTGTGTCTCAGACTATTGTTTAAATTGTGTTGGCAATAAACGTAAATTCTAATAAAAAATACCGTTTAATTTCAGTTTTTCTATAGCGTATGTATAATTTATTAAATTTAATAAATAATTTATATTCAAATATAATTTATTTATAATTATAACCAAATAAAAGTAATATAAATTAATTAAAATTTAAATAATGTATATTACTTTTATTTTTAATGGTAATTACATTTTCATTAATTAGTTGTTAAAAAAGCAACATTTCAAATTGGTTGTATTATAATCCAGTTAAATATGATTTTATAAACTGATAAAAATACTTCTTAGAACGTTGGTTATGATAACATTTGATATACTTTTTATTCAGACAGTGTCACCTGCAGAGATACTTCACACTCAGTTCACATCACTTAGGGGGATAAGAGCACACACATTTACAGTAAAAGATTTATCTCCTTTAATATCATCCAAGACAAAACTTCACACGAATAAACTATTAATTATTTGTTTGCAGTAGGTATTAGTGTCCGGTGTAATGAGTTTCCATCGCTTAAGTACACGTACTATATCTACGTCACGATTTTAAACCGCCGGTACCCAACATTAATAAAGAGGTTACAAGAGCTACTTATCACGTGGAGAGCTGCAATTAATTGTACCTTAGAACGAGGTACTCCTTTTGCTAAGAACACTTCATACAATATATTATATACCTTACTAATAGCCCAGCGTAATAAAAGTATTTTATATCCGCGAAAGAGAGCATGAACGTATCCACTAGAAACCTTGTCACTAGTTACTAGAATACTTAGGACATTAAACTAGCAGAACTGGTGTATTACGTAACGTTCTCGCCGTACCATAACTCTAATTACGCAAGCCGACTTCTTGTATGTACTTTCTGTTGACCACTTGCACATTCTGAACTACTGATTTGTTTGGTATAAAGGGCTCATTTTAATTTTAATTGTTTTGTCTCATACAATGAGTAGCTACATTTAGTGAATTTACGTGCATTAATAGTAATATAATCTGAAGTTACAGGGTCATTAAAAAATGGATCCATCCGACTAAGACAGTTATTGGTATATAAGAATTCATTGGTTCGTTAACAGAGTCATTACTTAGCATATACAGTACAAAGCTTACATTTATTGAAAGGGCCTACATGTGCTTACAGAAATTTGTGTGTAAAAGATAGATTCTTGCATAATATAAAATTATCTATAGTGGTCTTACAATTTTTATAATATTTAATTACAGATTATTGGAACAGTATCATCCGAAATAAAAAATGTGATCGAAAGAAAACAGTTCGATCACAACCTCTTCATTTAATTTTTATTGACATTGAAAAAGCCTACGACAATGTACCGTTAGCCAACCTGTGGACAGCTTTACGATCAACTATTATCAACCCCATTATTATGAAAGCTGTACAAAATTTCTGAAACAATTCAATATCGTGAATAAAAATAGGAAATAATTTGTCACCAGGGTTTCAAGTAATCAAGGTTTACGCCAGGGATGTTGTCTATCACCCACGCTTTTCAAAATTTATACGGAGAAAGCAATAGAGACTTGGAAAAAATGTGCAGGAACATGGGACTTCCACTTGATGGCGATACAGTATATTCTTTTCAGTTTACTGATGACCAATTACTTTTGGCTCAAGATTTTGAAGACATAGAGTACATAACTAGAAAATTGATACAGGAGTATCAGAAATGGGGACTAAAGGTAAATATGAATAAAGCAAAATACATGTCAATAGGTGACCTTCATCAAGACATGATATAAGAGGAAGACATGGAAAAGATTTCATATACAGAGGAATACAAGTATTTAGGGGCAAAATTACAGCCAGTGGGAAGCAAGACAATGAAACACAATCCGTAATTAATTAGGAAAAGGTGACTATATCTACATTAAATGGAATCCTGTGCAATAAGCAAATTACAGCAAAAACTAAAACCAAAATATTTAAAACTATTGTTAGAAGTATCATGATTTACAGCTCAGAAGTTTGGACTACTAATAAACACATAAGAACAAAATTAATGACAGCAGAGATGGACTTTTGGAGACGTTCTGCAAAAGTATGCAGACGTGAGAAAATTTTAAATGAGGTCATTAAGAATTGAATGAATGTGAAAAATTCAATTGTTGATTTTATCCACATAAAAAAATTTCAATGGTATGGACACACAACAAGAATGACACAGGAGGGGTTGCCAAGGAGAGTTATGAAATGGACTCCATTAGGAAGAAGGAAAAGAGAAAGACCACTGACCACCTGGATAGAAGAAATTCAAAATATATTGAGGGAACGGGAAATTGAAGGAGATCTTTGAATGGACAAGCAGCAGTGGAAGCTGAGGATTCAATGACTTCTGTAATATTTGGTTCCGGAACAAATATAACATATAATGTTGTAACATTATACAACCGGAAAAATATTCATCATCCGAAATAATGAAATAGGTAGTACAATGGAGAAATGGTAAGGCAAAGTATAGATACAGTAAATAATAAACTGTAATCTTCCAAAATGTAATTGAAGAATAATTCACAAGATATCAAAAGCTCTGAAAGGCAGTTCTGAGAGGTTTGAGGAGAAGAGAATACATTGTCGTACTTCGTAAAATATAATTGTCTACGACAAAGACACGTAAGTAAATTCTTTAACTTATGGTAAAAGATGAATTACGGACTGGAATATATGCCTTGCTCATTACATGAATGGTAATCTTTTAGATAGCAGGGCCGCCCTAATCGAAAATAAATGTAAATGAAGACTAGAAAGATACAGATTTTTATCTACACATGAAAAGAAAGTATGAAAATCAGTTTACGGAACTCTTAGGATCTAAATTAAAAGCAAGGAACAATTGGATTGGATTAAAGAAGCAGTTCGGCTTTCATTAAGGAAAAGAACAGGTTTACATGAATCAAACCTGAAAACAATATCAAATTTTTACCCCTTTAGCTGGCGGTACTTAAAACGTTGTTTTACTCTGTTCACAACAAATTCTGAAACAAACCAATATTTAGTAAGTGTTAGCTCATTATTTTTACACAGCCCTGTGTACCCATTAAAAATACGTAGTGCACATCGTTTCCAAAACTTTGGTTTGAAAAGTACATTCTACCTTATTTAATATTTTTACTTACACACTTTATTCTCGTAAAAACTAGACTAATCCAACGGCTTTTGTAAGCTAATGTAACGTAATAAATTTCTACTGCTTCGTTTGGTTACGGTTATGTTAATCCATATGCAACTACAGTCTCATTATAGAATACGCAAAAGGGGGTCGTTTGCACGACGTCAGCTGTGCGGAATGCTGCTGTAAACGCGGGTCATACTTCTGATAGGACAGAACAGAAAATATTTTCCAGATGTGTTGCGTCTTCCAATTTCGAGTTAATGCTAAACAGCTGTTTCTCGTTTTCTAATTTTGGGCCGCAATCATGGAGTCGCGTATTAAATATAACGTAAGGTGTAATAAATTTGTATACGATATTGTAACTAATAAAAGATTAGGTATTGTAAGATTATTTAAATACATACAAATTAACATTATAGTTTCAATAACAAATCATTTTTCTACACGAAAATTGTTATTGTTTTATAGGTTTTTCTACTCCTATTAAAACAAATCGTGGACTGCTAATTTATGGTTACTGACTGCGCTGATTTATAATTATGTGTATAGAATTGTGTATCGGTTTGTTTCTCTTCCATAGATTATTCACAGGCCTACTCCTGTTTAAACAGATTGTGGCCAGTACTAGAAGTCGTAATCAGGTAATATCCTAGGTATTTATTTCCATGCTGAATGACTTTTTTTTTACAACCCATCTTGATATTACCTTGATTCTATCTGGGACAATCGAATCAGTCGCAAGTACTATAGTCGCCAACAGACATACCGATTAGTCAGTTATGCCCTTTATATTTTTATAAAAAATATTCATTATCTATACAGCTGTGTAGACAAAATAAGTAAATACTTATGATTGTTGTATACCTAAAGTATGTTGGTTATCCGTGTTACTGTTAGTCACTAATTCCTGGTGCAAACGATTAGGTGTTCTACAATTTTGTTAAGTTGTATCTGTCGATGAGGCAGGGGAATGACTAAATACATTTATGCAGTAAACGTTAGTAATAACTCTCCTACTCAAATTGTTTATCTCTTCTAAGCAGATAACCGCGTAAAAAATTATAATTTTTTGATACTTTATATGCCCACATTTAAATTAACATCTCGAACTAGACGGAAGTTAGTTAGTATCGACATACTGCAGAATATATGAATACAGAATAAAGATGTTATATTTATAGGTTAAGTTAGGTTATATAATGACAGCTATAGTCTTTCTGAAAATTGATTTATACTGTGTAACATATTTTAATACTCAAATCTCTTGTTTTTGATATAGGAATAATAGTCTGTAATCTATAAATTTACAAATTGCATTAATGTAGATTAATTATATATAAGATTTAAGAAAGAACTTAAACAAACCAAAACAACAACAGCAACAATAATAACGCCGATTGTCAATAAAATTAAGATAAAAAGCATTAGTACTTTTAAAAAGTATTTGAAGTCCCATAATAATAAGTTAATTCCTTGTTATTATTTCTTGAAGAGTCCAAAATCCTCAGGTTTTGTTTCTAAAATCTTTCTTCACAATTAATTTTTGTAGAATAGTTAGTGTAGAATAAATCAATGATATCAAAATATGTGTATAACTATATTAATTATTTATGTAACATCTGTTAATGCAAATTGAAAATTGTAAATTTATACTCTAATTTCCCTTTCAACTTTTTATGAATCTGCAGTATTCATTTGGAAGGACAAAAACTCCGACTTAATGTAATTATGTATAAAAACATTTTACACGTGTACCGACTCAGTGTGTACTATTGATATTAATAAGAATAACGAATTGTTTAAGTAAATAGTCAGTTATAGTCAGTTACACAATATTGCACAAACCCGGCGTGTAATACAAAAGTTACCTAATCTTTAAACGCAAAACGTTGTTGTACCTCCAGCATTCATAGCGAGTAGTATACGATTATGTTAATATATATGAAATATTACTTATGTTACTTTACGTATATATATTTTACCAGCATACGACATGTTATGTATATATGTCATAATATTATACTGACAAGCTCCTGGAACTGTAAATCTCACTCAGACATTTAGAATTTTTCAAAATTTTGACTTTCTTTTTCGGTTTGTGTTGCTCTTAAAGTCAAAAGGTCTTCAAACAATTCTCTACATTTGCATTTGTGATGCAACTCTATTTAGTCTGGTAGCAGACACGGAGTTTAAAACTTTTTCAAAAATTTTGATCCATTTATTTATTACCTCTAAGTACACACTATACTCCATTTTTATTTTTATTCTCTTTAACTCAGTACCCTGGTAAATATGTACACTTTTAATTTTTTTTTTTTTGCTCCTTACAGTCCCAATATTTTGAATTTTTTAAACTAAACACTATATTCAAATGTTGATTAAACTCCCTTAAATTTTATATACTACATGGATTTTTGCGTTTTTTCAGAAGTTTGACCTTCATATGTAATCCTTCCGCCCTTCATTTTTGAGAAGCAATCACGAACATTGTAGCGGAAGACATGGACATGGGTAGCAAATTTTATAAAATTGGTTGTCTATTCAAATGTTATCGGGAGGTGGACATAATTGATAGACAAACGACACATATATAGACAGGCAAATGCTAAACTTCGCCCTAAATCAGAATACTCGTTTTGAAATCTCACTGAATAAATAGAGTTTATTTCAAACATATGTATTTGAATTTACTATTTAGTGAATAATAGTGAATAATACAGATTTATAATAGTGAATAACATTTATGTTAAGTTTGAGTGACTATTTTCTCTTAACTTCTTTTAGGAATATTGAAGTTAACACTGAATATATAGTAACTAGAAGTCTAGCAGTAGAAGCCTAGTAGTTTTATGTAATGAGAAAGAATATAGTTTCACTAGTTTTAAACTAACTGATTGTAATTATATTTTAACGAGTGTAATTATAGAAAATAAAAAATAAAAATCCAAGGATAGTAAAGAAGATAATATATCTTTACCACTGCACAAGACGAGTGTGGTAATTACTGTGAAAGTGGAATGAGAACTGAAACTCTATTGGCTTGGTTTCTACACATTACGCCAAGAACTTAGTTGTTTAGTTGAGTACCGCTTTAAATCTTTTCTTAACGACAATGATACCTGCTACTGCCAGTTTCTGTGATAAATGTAAGGCGTTTATTGCTATACTAGTAAGGAAATTATTTCTAAGAGTTGCCATTTTCTAGTAAACAGATAAACTACTGGGCATTATCGTCAAAGTAATTGTGTTTACGTGGAATGTACAAGAGATAAGTAAGAAACTAACAGAATTACAAAGTATATTCCATGAAAGGAAAGGAGACAACGGATTCCTCACCTTACGATTTCAAATGCTTAGTAGTGAGATAAAAATGGGACCATTTATTTTGCAGATTTATATTTGGACCTTTCTCATATATAAGACGTTCGTCTTCTGTTTATTGACCATGATGCACTCTCGTTGGCAAACAACCACTAAAGCAAAATAAGCCAGTAGCTGGTCATCAGCCTAGGATACACATAAAAAATGGGGAAGAATCGTTAAATACTTTAAGGTAGTGCCTTAATGTATTTTAAATTCTTTGTGGTATTCGAGCATTTGTTTCTAAATAACAGGAATATCTGATAAGCTCCTGCACGAAGTTCTGGTTTATTGAGACAATTTTTGGCGAATAAAAACAACCCGTATACGTATGTTCAGGTAGGTTCAGCTTTACGAACACGCTTTAACAGAATTTAGTAATTAGAACGTAACGTTTAACCTGAATGAGTGAACTAATTCCAGGAGAAATTTACAGGAATGGCAACATAAAATGTAAGTCTGTTAATGCTTGAGGCAAGACGATACATTAAGTGAGAAACACATCGCTTAAGCGAATTCTGGAGGGAAGACTATAAAGGCAAATCGTCGGGTGGAAACAAAAGTACAAAAGAAATTGAAATATTTGGTACTGGAAATAACAGTTACCCGACGTGGAAAATAAATGATACCAATCAAATAACACCATAACAAATCCAAAGTTTACAAAGATGAAAATACTGGTGAAATACTCATTCACGTTAGAAGAATCAGAATGTGTTCTAATTTACACAATGAAACTTGCCATTATTTGTTATTAAAGTATAGATTAATAGCACGTCAAAATTTTGCTTTAAAAAATAGTTGAAAATATTTAGCGAAGAACAACACTAGTAAGCTGTCTGAGCTGAAGAACTCGGTAAATATTTGCACAAAATACATTTATTATTAGGTAAATTTCAATTTCAGATCATTTTTCAAATGCCACAAAGATTATAAAAACTACGGTTACCCCATACATTTTAAATAAAATATTAAATTTAAAAAATGTAACTATATAATGAACATTAAAAAATCAATGCATTGATTATATCACCATGATACCAAAATGACATATAATTCAGTACTAGCTTTTAAGTTTATATATGTTTAGAATTATATGTAGCCTATTGGCCTATACCTAGAAATTTTTACAAATGTACAAACCGATAGTACAATGAGCAGCGAAACGTTTTTATGTAAACGTAGGATATAATGTTTTTGAAGTTTGCAAGCAGTGTTTAGAAATATTAATTTTGTCAAATTATTAGTGTAACATTGTCAGAAATATTAATTGACATTAACATTGTAAGACGATACCGAGTTTGTGTTTTTAACAAAAATCTCATAACCTGGGTCCCCCACACAAATGTTTACAATTTTCTTAAATTGTGAATTCCGTGTTTGCCTCTTAGTGGCCTTAAAGTTACAAAAATATATAGTGAACGCTACATCCAAGTAAAAAATAAACTCTGGGCGCTCAGAGTTTAGCGAAATTTGAAACTTTAGAATCGCTTTTTAGGCCCTGGAGTACCAAACTTTTAAAATTTGTAAATCTGGACATTATATTCACGTTTGTGTTAAAATTCCTTGTAATGGGATACCCCACATGAATTATGCGATTTTTCACAATTTTGACCTACTGTTTGGACTCTGCTTTTCCAACGTTATGACATGTTCAAAAATTAAAATCTATATTCTGGTTTATCAAGAATCATCTTTATTTCGATACACTACAAGAATTTGTGTGATTTTTTAATCCAACTGTACCTCTTAAATTTTATATCCTGCCCCTTCCCATTTTCCGGGGATTATTATAAAAAATGGTAAGGGTGTCTACGATAAACGCATGGAAAAGCATGCAAATATTACGAAATTTTCCTAATGCTTCATAAGATGTAAGAATACTCCAAACTGATAGATAGACAGGCAAACAGATAGATGGACAGACCAATTCCAAACGGTCAAGTTAAAGTGAGAACCAAACTCCGATCGGTTCACAATCTAAGCTTCAAAGAAGATTGATATTTGAAGTGTTTAATACATTCAGCGTGGTTGTTAAATATGACTAAACGATCACTGTTGTTAGTGTCGTGATAAGAAAACACTCATAGTGGTTAAAAAGTTGGTTGGACAACGGTTTGAAATTTTTCAGCAATTTCTGTGTTTTTTAGAAGTTGGTAAACTACCCTCCTTACATGTACTTGCAGTCTGAACGTTCTTGTAAAACACATTGCCTAATTAGAAAATTTGACAGCCTATTTAAGCCCTGTGAGATAACAGTTTAGTGACTTGGTCTGTAATTCCGTGCGAAACAGATTGTTCTGTCATATCAATGAGACAGTTGTAAATATTGCAATGGAACATCGCAGAAAGGGTATTTGTAGCCAGGACTACATGTTTTTACACCAATTTATAACGTTATAGACATGTTGGAAATTGATTTTGTTTAAATTTTGTAAAATAGCTATAAGTAGTGAATTAAAAAATGGGTAAATAACTGTTGTATATCAAAATGCCCATAAATTTATTTTCTGTCATGTTAAGTGTGAATTTAGTTCGCGAGTGCGCGTGTTATTCGTATTTACATGAATGACTGGTTTAAATGAACGTATTGAATTGAGAATTGGACAGCTCATGTTTCTAAATTAGCACTATATTTTTCTAATCTCAAAGACTCAAAACATATTATTTTAATATGTATTTTTTAACAGAATCCATCTTTCAAAAGAATCGTTATCTTCTAAAAGTCATAAAAATTTTAGATAATGTGTATACTTCCTTTTGCAGACTTCAGCAGATTTGTTCAAGACTTCTGACTATCAATTTAACCCATCAATCACGTTGTAGGGGTTTTAACCAATCAGAGAGGCCTCTATGTTCATTCAGATTGGGTCTCCGCGAAGGAAGTTTCAGTCAGCTCGATCTTAACAGACGTTCTCTCTGTGCGAGATTTTCGTATAAGTATACGTTCATATATAAGGGTTACGAGAACGGAATCATAGCAACGAGTTTCCTGTTTGCTAAATCCTATTCGGTACAAGAACTCATATAAGTTAATTAAATTATTAATTAAATAGTGCTATTCTCGCGAGAGTCAAGATATCCTCATAGGGTGAGGTTTATTTACCGGAATACATCTGTGTGAACGCGAGGACACATCAAGACTCGGGAAGGTGTACGTACAATACACCGAAACTACATTAATTTAAATTAAAATCCATTATCGAGCCCTGAGTAAAGAGATAAACGCTATCGGTGTATCGGTGTGCGTGCGTGTGAGCGGAGTGTCCACGTGTCATCAGAGCAGCAGATTTCAGCAGGCAGCGAGAGGTAGCAGATTCAACAGTGAAACCCGCGAGAGGAAGCAGTACAACGGTTCAACGGTGTCGTAAAAGGAAATCAACGACCAAGTAAAAATAGACATTTAAGGAAAGAAACTTTCAAATCATTAATAGACATTATTAAATTAGAATAAATAATTTTGTTCATCCACAGACCATTTTTAAATTTGCTTAAAATATATACGTAACTCCAGATAAAAGATTATTATTATTGTATTTTTAATAGTATGCCTTATAATGTATATGTTTGGTTGCATAGTATTAAATGGCGCCCTAACGTGATTGGCACGAGTAAATAGTATATTGTAAAAATTTGGTATTTTTGAAATGTGTTTAATTTGTGTTTTGAGTGTGTATATGCTACTTGATATTTTGCATATACTCTGAAAGACTGTTTTAGGTTAGAACGGTAGCATAATATAGGGAAATTAGCTGGAGTGAATTATTTAATTTGTGCATGTTAGGTTAAGTATTTGTGTGGAGATTGTATTTGTAAGATTTCTTACTGATTACTGTGCATTGCTATTATATATAAGAACAGTTGAACATTAAACGTTAGCAACGTAACAATAAGTGTGCCCGTGCGTAAGTTAGTACTCTAAGATAAACTTTGTTGTGATCTGTTATCGTTAATAATTATGGCGGAACCACTATCATCAGCTCATTTGCAGTCCACGCTAAATGTGATTTTAGCTAGTAAACAGTCCGTACGCGATGAAAATAAACTATTACAAGAGAATTTAAAATCTGTACGTGACGATAATAAAAATCAAAATTGAAATATTCATGAGCATAATAAAAAAATATTCGCTGCCGTACACGAACAAGCAAAACAAAGTAAAAGTATCGTCGCAGCGGTCGAAAGGAAAATAACCGAAAAAGTTGAGTCCATCCGCATTGATTTTGAAGCCGCGCTCGAAGTAAATAACGGAGTGTGAAACGCGCATGATATCTGTAGAGGAGCGGATGCAATCGCAGACGACCGCGATAAATGATTTCATAAATAGTCATGAAAACAAATTAGAAATTTTAGAACAACAAATGAAAAAATATAGCAAACTACTACACCCGCAAACCAGATTACTTATGTATACAAAACTCACGACGACATAAACACAAACATGAAATTTTATGGCCTTGTACACGAGAATCCCGTACAGTTCCGTAAGCAATGCCAACCTAGTATGGAAAACATCAACGACAATCTTGGCGAAGTTGACAAAATAAACTGGGTAGTTCGACATCTAAAGGGTACAGCTGCAGAATGGTTTTCCATCATACAAGACAAAATAATATTATATGAAGATTTTGTTGACCATTTTAAGGCACGCTACTGGAATGACAAAATCCAGCGTAAAGTAC
This sequence comes from Magicicada septendecula, assembly GCA_034769895.1. Lineage (NCBI taxonomy): Eukaryota > Metazoa > Arthropoda > Insecta > Hemiptera > Cicadidae > Magicicada > Magicicada septendecula. The sequence goes on along the minus strand of CM068369.1, from coordinate 397,701,555 downwards.
GTGTGCAGCTTGAATTCAGTAAGTATACTCCGAGTAAAGGTACCAAGGAGAAATACCTGATTCAACTTGTAGCGAAGGCAAAACTTCTAGAGCCCGAGATGTCGGAAGCTGAAATCGTCAACAAGCTGGCCCACCATTTTAGCAGAGGTGTACAAATAGCAGTAATTACCCAAGGAATTAAAACTTTAGAAGAGCTGCTGTTGCTACTTACAAAATGGGAAAATGTTGATGGAAATGTTGAAGGTTACAGTGCGCATAAACAAATAAACACCAACAACACTCAAAAACAAAATGACTGTAAAAGTATACAGTGGAAAAAGCGTGATCGCGAACAAAATTCCTCGAAGTTTAGTAATCATAAAGTCGCGTCCGTAGCTAAAGATAACCAACATAATAAACAGGGTCAAAAAAACGCATAAGGTTGCACGGCGTGCGTCCGTGCAAAACGAACAAAAATAATAAAATCTATACCAGTCAGAATCAAAAATCCAGTGAAAGCATAGAAAATAACAACATGATTATGACCTACTGCGTATCCGGTGTATACCCAGACGATATACGTAGTGAACTTTTGAATGACAGTAATGACGATGTGAATAATATACCTAGAGATACTGATAAGTTAGCAAGTAGATGTAGTGTGTTAAGAGCAAGAATAAATAATTGTATAGGTAATGTGCTAATAGACAGTGGTGCAGAAATTTCATTAATTAATGAGAATTTAATAAACAAAAACATAGTGAAATTTGAAAAGGTAAAAATCTTACCGATAAACAATACCACCTTTAAAATCGCCTCTGATGAGCTACAAAAAGTAAATAAACAAGCATATATAAACATTTCATCTCAAGTTATGGAACTTGAAGCACCTGTATTAGTTGTTAAAAATTTAATTTATGATATTATTATAGGGACGGACACTCTTAAAAAATAAATGCAAAAATCGATTTTGAAAATAATAAATTAATATGTACTGTTAGTAATAAGGAGCATAGTGTAGAGTTAGGTAATGTAGAATTTAGATAAGGAGTCGGAGGCGAAGTACATCCACATAACCAAACATACGGCCAAGCTAGTGGTAAACAAAAACAATAATAATAATAATAATAATACAGATAAATTAACCTCTCTGCAGGAGGAAACTTATACCACTGATAAAAATGAAATTCAAATACTCTATTAGCTGTTAAATATGCTTTACCTAACGAGGTCAAATCTTTACTTAAAGACATTAATAATGAGCAACAAAGAGACGAAAAAATTAAAAAAATCATAAATGAAATCCAAATAAAAAAAATCTCAAATTTCAAATCGTTAACAATGTTTTGTACAAGCTTATATACGGACAATGAAAGTTAATGGTTCCGGACCATCTTGTGGAGGACCAAACCTGGGCATGCCACGAAAGTCTTGCTCATTCAGGAGCATACAAATGCTAATTGACGCTGCGGGAGGATTTTATATAGATGAACATGGCCAGGAAAGTCAAATCAGTTCTTCGTACCTGCCACACCTGCCAGACAGCTAAATACCCAAACCAACACACATATGTAGAAATGGGTAACGTAGTGATGCATGGTAAGAATGAGTTATTATGTATCGATTTCCTTGGTCCATTACCACGTGCGTGTCGGGGTATGAGAAATCTGGTTGTATGCACTGATGCTTTCACAAAGAGTATAAGTCTGTATGCCATAGGTAGACCCACGACGGACGCTGTACTTAAAATAATTTTATAAAAATACATCCCTAAGTATGGCCATGTTAAGATCCCATCCGACCAAGGCAAACAATTCCAAAATAAGAAATGGAAAGCTGAGTTGGAGAAGAGGAACATACAAGCGGTATTGATATCCATTAGGAGACCTCAAGAAAATCTTGCCGATAGAGTCAATAGGGAGCTCGGTCGATCATTCAGAACATATTTTAACACAAACCAAAGCAAGTGGCCGGAGTATCTTGAGTTTTTCGAGAACGCCATAAATGGTAGTTACAATACCACTACTGGATATACACCGTTAGAGCTGCAATCGGATGTTCAACCAATGTGTGTTTGGAGCGAGTAAGTAAAACGTATAGCCACTAAGAATTTACCTGTCCCGAACGAGATTAAGCGTTTTTATGCGAAAGAGCGGATAAAGAAATTTGCAGAACAGCGTACAGAAAAATTCAATTCCGAGAATAAGCTGCAGTCATTTAGAGTAGGTTAATTAATATTAGTTAAAGCTTTGAACGTTAGTTGTAGTATTGACAATACAACAGCTAAATTCCATAGACTATATAATGGTCTATTCATGTTATCTGAACCGGTGGGAAAAGATACCTATATTGTTACGAATCATGTTACAATCAAAACTATTGGGAAATTCCATGCGTCGTCATTACGAAAATATTATGTGAAAAGTTAATGTGTTCACGTATATCTGGGTATATAAAGAATGAATGTCATAAATTAATTGTTCAATTAAATAAAAATGTGTAAATTCATGTGTGATTGAAAAAAATGTTAGTAAATGTGTTGGGCGTTGATGTGGGAGTAGGTGGTATGACGTCATGAACTGTTTATATTAGCTAATCTTACTGGGTCAAATGATAACTGATATCAACCACGTGTATATGTTTGTTTACATTCAAAGTAACAGATGTCAAATTTATTGGAGAAGAGAAATTTTTTTTGTTTGAAAAGTATTATTTATGTAATTTGAGTTTTGTTATATTGTTATAAAATGGAGGTGATATTATTTTATGTTAAAAAAAAAATTGTGGACATGTAAACAAATTTTTTGTTATACATGGAGTGGATATTCCTGCAATGGAACATCGCAGAAAGGGTATTTCTAGCTTGGACTACATGGTTGTATACCAATTTATGACGTTATAGACATGTTGGAAATTGATTTTGTTTAAATTTTGTAAATTAGCTATAAGTTTTGAATTACGAAATGGGTAAATAACTGTTGTATGTCAAAATGCCCATAAATTTATTTTCTGTCATGTTAAGTGCATTTTTTGTTCGCGAGTGCGCGTGTGCGCGTGTTATCGTATTAAACATGAATAACTCTGGTTTAAAAGGACGTATTGAATTGAGACTTGGACAGCTCATGCTTCTAAATTTAGCGCTACAATTTTCTAATGTCAAAGACTCGAAACATATTATTTTAATATATATTTTTTAACAGAATACGTTTCTATATAAGCGTTACGAGTACGGAATCTTAGCAACGAATTGCCCGTTTGCTAAAATCCTATTGAGTACTAGAACTCAAATAATTAAATTAAATTATTAATTAAATAATGTTATTCTCGCAAGAGTCAAGATATCCTCATAGGTTGAGGTGTATTTACCGGAATACATCTGTGTGAAAGCGAGAACACATCAAGACTCGGGAAGGTGTACGTACAATACACCGAAACTACATTAATTTAAATTAAAACCCATTATCGAGCCCTGAGTAAAGAGATAAACGCAATCGGTGTATCGGCGTGCGTGCCTGTGAGCGGAGTGTCCACGTGTCATCAGAGCAGCAGATTTCAGCAGGCAGCGAGAGGTAGCAGATTCAACAGTGACACCCGCGAGAGGAGGCAGTACAACGGTTCAGCGGTGTCGTAAAAGGAAATCAACGACCAAGTAAAAATAGACATTTAAGGAAAGAAACTTTCAAATCATTAAGAGATATTATTAATTTAGAATAAATAATTTTTTCAACCACAGACCATTTTTAAATTTGTTTAAAATATATACGTTGCTCCAGATAAAATACTCAATTATTATTTTGATTTTAATACTATGCCTTATATATGTTTGGTTGCAATATTGTAACGACGAGACCTGTATGCGTGTGTTAGCCCCACACGTTGTAGTCGTTACTTTGTAACGTGTCGTTCGCTATCGTCCTGTAAAATCACACGTTTGTGCGTTACGAACGCACGAATTACCAGTACCGATATCTTCACGAGTGTAATCCTTACCTGTCCTTCAATGAGTATGTTTATTTCCCGATAGGCGCCAAATTGTTTATGAAAACAATTAAAAAGTTAAAACTGAGCTGTCGTTCTATGCGGTGATGACCAATTCAAATTACCCTCGCAAACTGGCGGGCATTCGAATCTCGCTTGTAGTTCGTCGTGTTGCCAACATCTAAATCTGGCAGACAATTTTACTGATCGCTAAAGTGCACAAACTTTATACTACAATTTATAATGAAATAAAGGACGGTTTTAAATATCACTATTGCATTAACGACTCGGAACACTAGGTTTTTTGTAAGTAAAATCATAAAGATTTACCTTACAGCCTAAACCGGTTTTCTCCTTTATAAGGCTTCTTCAGAGGCCTGTCCTCTTGGTATGGTAGCACTGTCCGTCTTGTTGTAGGCGACGGAATCGAGTTTCGAAAGATCGATGCTGTGTGTGTGGGGTGAGATACGTTCGAATAATTCGTGCGATTTGAAATATGTCTGTTCGTTTAGGATGTCATTTTTATTTGTTTTTGTGTGTTTGTATATTTCCAATTGTTCTAAAGTGTCTAGTTTTCGGTCTTTTGTGTGTACGTGTAGAATGTTCATGTTATTGTCGATGTTTTAATATGTGTGGTTTGCTTTAATGAGGTGGTTTGCATAGGTGGATTCTGTAGTGGAGTGGAGTGCTTTTGTGTGTTCAACGTATCTCTGTTTGAAGCTACGTCCTGTCTGGCCTATGTAGAATTTATTGCAATTTGAGCAATTTAGCTTGTAAACACCGGGGAGATTGAATTTGTTTTGTGCTTTGTGTGTGTTTTGATAGTGTTACGAACACTATTCCATTTATTTTCTGTTTTGTTAGTAGTTTTGTAAGCGATACTGTATCCTGCTTTTTTGAATTTGTGGGCTATTTTTTCAATTTGTTTGTTGATGTATGTTAGTGTTATGAATTTGTTGTTTTCTGTCTTTGTCTATTGTTTGTTTTGTGTTTTGTGTAGGAGTTTACTGACTATTGTTCTGTCATATCCGTTAGATTCTGCTAGATATTTTATCGTGTTTAGTTCGTCTTTGTAGTCTTTTTCTTCTAAGGGGATGTTGTTAAGTCTGTGTATCATGGTTCTGAAGGCAGCTAGTTTGTGTTGTATTGGGTGATTGGAGGTGTTGTGTATTAGTGTGTCAGTTGTAGTTGGTTTTCTGTATATACTGAATTTGTGAGTCCAGTAATAACCGTATAACTGACGGTTATTACTAATCAGTACTAGTTTATTAACGTTGGAAATAGTCAATAATTAATCATTCAGATACAAAATTTTATGCTATAAAATCATGTTGCTCCGGCAATAAATAGACAATATCTCAAGGTTGGCTAAGTTGATTGAAGAGTTTTTAATTCGACATGGCTGCCGTCAATATTTATTATCTACAGTTCATTCAATCAACGAGTCCTTTTGATTACGAAAAAATAGAAATAAGATGTTAATAAAGTACACTACCTTACATCAATGGTACTTATATACTATTAAAGTTAAATACAATTCGTTTTTTGAGTGTTAAAAAGTGTTTGTTAAAAGTTCATACTTCGTTCGCAGGTTAAAATTATGTTTATATACAAGTTTAATATGTATTATCAATCAATCCTTGAAAGAAATTTAGTTACCAAGTTCGGAGTGAGAGTTTTTTGTGTTGTGAGAAAAGTTAATTAATTTAGTTCGTAAATTCGGGTAATTCAGATATACTTAACAAAATCTTGTTGATTTCTGGTGATGAGCCACTTTGTTATTAGTTAGGTTGGGTTGATACGATCATTGGTCTTTCATCATTTGTACTTTTGATTTCATCTGGCTTCTTTTTCAATTAATTTCGATTTTTTATTTATTTTTGAATATTAAAATCTGGTTTATTAGCTCTCTTGGGTTAAATAATTCCTTGTTCGACTTCTTGAATCCACATCTCGTTAAATTTAGCAGTATTTATTATTATTTTAATTGATAATTGAGTCGAATATGGTTTGGCTTCCGTCTCTCTTGATCGTCAATAATGGACTAATGTTTTATAACGGAATTAAATATAATAACGTTCCGTTGTTATGGCAACCTCCCATACTTTCATTGGTTGAATACATTTATGTCTATTGTTGTAATATTTGAATTTTAATTCAAAATGAATAAATATATTCTGATGGTTATTATTCTTCTGTCTTCTTATCAATGTATTAGATATTATCATAACTGTTTTTATTTTCTTTCAAAGATTATTTTGACATCCCACAAAGCTCGGTTTGTTCATGTATTAAAGTTTTGACAAAATGCTAATATTATATTATTACATATTTTCCTTATTTTATATATTTAATCTAATTCTGACATCTTATTATGGTTCACTAATTGTAATTAAAGAGTTACTTGCCCTGAATTTTCTATTACAGTAGTTAGTTCTAATACAATATGTTTATTTTGAATGTATACAGTTAGGCATTTTATAGGCCTAAGTAGTAATTGGCTATATCTTCTTATTTTACACAAATTAAAGATTATTTTTCATTTACATATGTTTTGCTTGGTGTCACTTATGACTTCTTTACCTTTTGAATTAATTGGGGCTGTTTTACAATAATTGAATGTACTTATTAACTTACAAAATCATTGCTTGTCTGTTATTCTCTTATTTTCTTTTTCTGTCCTTACTCTATTGATTAATATTATGTTTGTAAAATTTATCTCCTTTCTTATATCTATTGCCATTTCTTACAACTTGTTTATCACTTAATACTATTATAAAAACATAACAAAAAAATTAGGTTTATGGTCTGTTTACCTTTCAGCCATATTCCTTCTTACAAACTCAACTCTTTTAATTGAACAAATAACAATTTTGGTGAATAACATTATAACACCATCTATACTATTTTGATAATCACCCCTTTAAATATTTTTGTTAACATAGGATGCCTTATTTTCATTGTACTCATAGTACTAGTTTATTATTAATTAACACTATTATATTATTTTGTCTATCCATCTTTTAAAATCTGTTTTATTACCTTTGTTTCCTTTTCTTATTATTGTGTATTGTTTATTCTCTCACTTCTAACACTTCCACTGTTTATCACTTTCATTTCCTACCTATCTCTCATTCTTGTGTATATTATTTTATACACAATTTATAGTTAGTCTGTTAACATTTTATGTTTTGGTTTTCTTATCATCATAAGGTTATTAACAACATACATTATTTATTAATAATGGTTTCCCTTACTTATTTTAGCTAGTGTACTTTAACTAGGATTATTTCATTTAATGCTTTTTACTAGATATTTATTATTTGATTGTGCTTTTTTATCATTTGTTTAGTTTATACCTTCTCATTTTATTTTCTTTATTGGGTCAGTCACTTGGGTTGGGTCATGGTCATTTGTCTCGCCATAGTCATTTTATTTTCCTTAGTTTAATATAGTTAATTCATTTTAGTTCTTCTCTGGTATTGGGGTTGCTTTTGGTGCCGTAACAATGTATATTTTATATGTATATTGTTGATATTTTATTGCAACTTGATGATAATTACTATTATTGATGTAGAGTATACATATCTTCATAAACATTAATATTATAATACAAGTGTATTTTTGTACTTCAATATGTTAATAGGTTCGTGTTAATTGATGTCCTTCAATAATTTGTTCCATCTTTTTGAAATTACTATCCGTGCAATCATCGTTAAGAATATATTGTTTTATTTCACTGAGAGAGGTGATGTTTGTGTATTTATGTACACAAAACACAAATTTGTGAAAACTGATTGTGACCGTTGGATAACGTTTCTATCAGCACTTTTTTGCGTTTTGTTTCGCAACACCGCACGCCTTGCGTTGCGCAGTGTTTTTAGTTTCAATAACTGCTGTCCGTCCTGTAACAAGCCGAAAGCTTGAGATAAATAAATCGTGTGTCCCCACCCATATGCAAATGTGCTCACCCCTCTCTTACTATTTCGTGTTTTAACAATTTTTCGTAAACGGTTTTGTATTATACGCAAGTACGCTTAGACTCGCGCTCGCACGTATTCCCGATCTTTACGCACGTAAATTTTTACTTTACGCAAGTTACAGAAAATCATTATAAGAACGTGTTAAAAATTGTTTACTGCAAACAGGAACATTGACCATGGTCATTAATGTGATTTATGTGCTGCTTGAATCGTTCCTGCATTACGTTGTAGACATTGTAAACTGGCACAATTAGCTGGCCTGTGTGTAATTTATAAAACTTACTTCTCATTAATCAACCTTTGATAATGTTATTTGATTACTCTGCCAACTAAGACTCAAAATTTGTTGACCTTGCTTTTTGTAAGTGTCGTTGACATTAAAACCACTTTACCTGTTAGATAATGAATACACATCTCATTTAAAGCGTAAATACGCACATCAGAAACATAATCAGAAGTACTGTTTTGACAATAATAAAAATTACTAAAATGTAGTATAGAGCCGTGATACAAAAACAGCAGCTTTAAAGAAAACCTCGTACCAGCTTTATTGTTTATAATCTCGCGCGCGTGTATGTGATTCTAAAAGAAAAAAGAGAGGGGAAGAAACGGGTAGGTAAGTAGACGAATAATTAAGTAAGTAGATAAGTAGATCTTATTATATAGATGTGCGTGCGTGGGTGCGTATGTGTGTGTGAGAGAGAGAGAGAGAGAGAGAGAGAGAGACTGACAGATAAACATAAACACGTCGAAAAGTATGTGTGTACAGGGCACTTGTTATAAATGTCTGTTAAGCGTATACTGGCTTCTACTGTTTCACATACTGTAGTCAGCAACAAATATTCATCTTGATTTAGAATATAATCTCTTCAAATCTAGATACTCTAAAAGGTGGTACATTAGGAAACACGTTTTGAAACTATTTTCTCAATTACCGGTATTGTACTGATTTGCTAATCCCATTATTGATTGGAATCATTCGACGTCAATGCAGGTTTGGCAATGAGATATTGTGAATTTTTTCAGCACCGATGCATTGTTTTGAAAAAGTATATGATCCCGAAAACTGGCCCCAACTATAAATTACTTTACATTGCATGAAAGCATTACATTGCATCTTCAAACTTGATTTTTAAAAGAATATCTGAATAAATTTTCAAGTTAGAAATTCCTTATTTTCTCTTATTATTTTCTAATGTACCATGTGGTGTCTCATTATTAGATCATTTGAATAGAGAATTCGAAGGAGATGTAATAATTTTAACCAAGCGTATGTTGTTGTGTAAAATGCCCGTTGATATCAATGTTTGCTACAGTATCAGGGACTGAACCAGTTGCCTCTGGCGTCACTAAGCTTATCATAGGTGTGCTGACTACCGTAGGGACAAACTGTGTTAATCTATTTTGCGAAGGTAGCGTATGCTTTGATAATTATGAATAATCAGTACACCAATCGTATTATTCTGGATACATTAAATTGTTATGTACGTTCTGAAGTATTGTCTCTAGCCAGCATTCTTGTAGGCTCTTATTTAAGTGTTACAAATCAACTGGTAACCAAACTGAGTACGAAATATTTCACTAAAATGTTACTGTCCACAATTTCTGTAAGTATTACATGGTTTGCAATCTCGAATTACCGACTTCGTAAGTACTCTCTATAACAATTCACAAGTTAAAACGATAGCCAAATACATTTTAAAATAGTTATTACATTATTGAAATCGTTGTGATAGCTTTAATTGTAGTCGTGTATCATTAATAATACATTAACTGTTGAAATAAATGCCACTGACAACACGGTGGATATACCACACGCGTGTCTATAAATATGTTATTTCTTAAAACGCATTTCAAATTTTTTCAAGAAATGATGTTTAAAAGCAATAAAAGCAATTAATTTGGTATTATTGTACCATCGTATTCAAATCTAATGAAACTCTTTGTGATAGCTATTGAGTACCTTACGTAGTTCTTCTTTAATGTACAGAGAATTAAAAACAATTATTAATTTTGTAGTGTCAATTTATAATTACCGTCTGCGGAATATTTAAATGAAATAAGATTTGTGCATAAGGTAAAGTTAATGTTACTTCTTTACGTATAGCAGCTACCGTTTCCTGCTGGATACATTCTACCGTGGGTATGAGGAGAAATAGATTAGTTAACCCATATACGTCTGTAGATAACTCAGTTCAGAGTGTTTACGCCAGTGTTACATTACACTTTAGAGCATGCCATACTGATTTATGTGAGTATAATTATAAAAAAATTGTGAACGATGAAAGACAAACTTAGGAACGGTAAATACATACAGACAAAATTATTGGACCATTCTTGATAAACCCTTCAATATTTATTGATTGACGATCACTACTGATTTTATAAAAAATAAATATATAATACAAACTAAAGTACAACACATACCACTAAACAAAAATACAGACTTACGTATCACAAACTTCAGGAGTAATAGAGTAATATTTTATTTTTATTAATAAACTGTTTACACATTAGGATCTGATTATTGTAATATGTTTTATTATTATTAATTATAAAAATGAAATCTCTTCCGACCAACGGTGACTACAATCTCAGATTGGTCCTACGCGTCTGGCGTTACTAAGCTTATACCAGTTAGAATCCTCAGTGCGATAACTATCGTAGAGACGAAGAGTTTAATCAAATTTTGTGAAATTATATTAATCTAGTTTCGACTACAAAAATTGCGAGTTTTCAGTGAGCTATGATGTTATTGTGGATGTTTTAATTAGCAATTGCATACCTTATAGAATAAAATATAACTACAAAATAAAAATCTCTTTAGATTTTAAAATTATTTTCTACTAATTCACTGTCACAAGTGCTCTCTATTCTTTATTAGAGAATTTTCTCAACGTTTAGAGTTCCTCCTACCAACACACTAGAAAGGGTAAATTACATATATTACATATTCATCATTACACATCATGCTGGCGCAATTATAAATAAAACTTTTTTACAAGAATATATTTTGTATTTTTTGAATATTTTACAGTGTTTTGATTGTTTAAACCATCAACATCAGAAATAAAAATTTTAAGAATCACTTGTTATTAACAACATAAATCGAAAGATAAATATATACGAGAACAATATGAGAAAATATGAATATTTTAATATTATACCAGTAATTATTCAAAGGTAATGTCTTAGGAGCCTACACGTATAGGCAGTACTATATGTAGACGACAAATCAGATAATATCAATGTAGACAACAAGTACATATCAATGTACTTGATAATTAAAATATCCACAATAACATCATGCACATTGGAAACTCACAATTTTCGTAGTCGAAACTAGATTAATATAATTTTACAAAATTAGAATAAGATCTTTGTCTCTACGATAGTCATCGCACTGAGAATTCTAACTGCTATAAGTTTAGTAACACCAGACGCGTAGGACCAGTCTGAGACTGTGTTGGTCGGAACAGCCTATGTTCGTATAATTTTGAAAACGTATATGTCGAGCAAGGTCTCATTTTCCCCAAACCATAACGTAAAACGTGTAATCAGTTTTAATTTAATATATAAAATTACCAATTATCTCAATTTTTCTGTTTTTACTAAATTCGAGATCACTTCAAACCATATCACTCCCTTCGTCTAATGTTAATTTGATTGCATTATATCTTCTCTTCTTTTTACTTAACCTTGATTCTATCTGATCCAAAAGTAAATCTTTTGCCTGTTTCACTAGAACTTATTGATTCTAACCTTTGATTGCAATTTCAATTGTCTCTTTTGTTTGTTAAGTTTACTTGTGACTGCTAACTCTCTCTCATCTGAACAAGATCTTTAGATATATTTGGTATGGGATATTTTAATAACATTAAAGCTAGAAATGATTTCCATATGTTGGTATTTATTGTTGAGCTGTTTGGGACTTTATAAAAAATAGTTCTCTTTTATGTGGTTGCTCATACCATGTGTAAATAGTTTTATACAATAGTTTATAAATAGTTTATAGTAGTATTTATTATAAAGTTATATAAATAGTTCACCTTTGGTATTCAAATCTTTTTGCTTTATTTCCAGATACAGTAGGCCTACTATCAATTAAAGTAATTATCACATATTTTAGCTCATCCTGTTGAAACGTCTAATTACAATTAATTAAAATTGCATATTTTACCATTATTTGTAATGATTTCTGTTAGCAACAATATATGGCTTTCCTTTCTGCGTAGTTTGGTAAATAATCTTTCTAACTCCTTTTATTCCGTTATTGCCTTTCCTATTTAAAAACGGTTAAATTCGTATACTTTGTTATTTATTAAAATGTATAAGACATTAGATTTTGTACTTTCCATTACATAAAACTAAGGTCGAAACTAATGAACGACAAATTTTAACTGCTCTACCAATAGTTTGTGTAATTTAAGTAACTACTAAAAATTTAAGTAAGTGTATATTAACTTATAGAAATAAATTGTAACTGTTTAATAAAACTGTAGGAATATTAAAATATGATTGGAAGAAACCATCGCGTCTTACTTCATAGTGAAACATTAAACTTTCCTAGTGTATAAAAATTTTCTTTTTCATATTTGTGTTGAATAGGGCTATACACTTTCACTTTTAGATATGCTATTAAAGTATAGGACAACGTATCATTTATTATAATACAATGCCACGTTTTGACTAACACTTAGGCAAGTTATGAACAACGTCATTCTCCACATTTTGAATGATGTCAAAACCAAGGTGGAGGAAATGTAACAGCTGCTATATACTATTTACTATCCAATGCAATCTTAAATTCCAAGGAGAATTTGCCCACAAAAGCCACAGTTTTTTGCACAAGAATTTGTTGGTTATGCCTGGCATATCGATTTATGGAAGTCATTATTCATGTTTTGAATTATTACTTGATCGTACGCAAACCACATTGTATTCATGTTTTTCTTTTATTTATTTTTATTCCTGGACCCACCCTTAATTGCCAATCTTTAATTATGTCATCAATATAGATATTAGACAGTGTTTAAGATATTCTACAGCTTCGGCGCACTCCTGATTAATGTATATCTCCTCTGTTAAATCCTCTCCTATAGGAAAAACTATCCATGCTGTACGATAACACAAAGGTGGCACTCAAAGTTAGCGCTCCTAACACTGGTCTTACTGGACTTAGGCCAACAGGACGCTAGTAACGCCATTAGAGTACACTTATATTGCTCAACAGTTACAAAGATTTGTTAATTTAAAGTTACTAACGTTTTACATAACCTATATATAATTCATAGTTAATACAGCATTTGTGTAATTTGAACTGTAGATGAAAACGCTTTTATTTTAGAGCAGCTTATATTTTTTAGCTAACATTTTTTAAAGAATTGGTAAAATTTTCCAGAACAATTCAATTTTAAATACTTCTACGACTATTATAAATCTTTCACTTATTAAAGTAATAAGTAAGTTATAACTCTTACATTAATATTTAAGATATACTTGTACTTAAATGGATTCGCTAACTCGTTGTGAGTGTTGCACTAATACAGCAAAAAAATAACTAAATCAATACATTACGTACGCGCAACCAACATAAAGTGGCGCTATCAACAAGTCATGTAGGCCGAATCAAACCACCATCACACACTCGCGTACGCTCACAAGCACACAATGTGTGTGTGTGTTTAATTAAAAAGTATTTGAAATTGATTTTCATTGTGCACGTGGAGAGGTTTTTATACTATTTGTGTGTTTTGGAGTGTAGATTGGTTCGGTTTGCAGAAATGGACACTCGACCACACAACGGGTGGCGTGTACTCCGTAAAAAGCCGGTCCTGTCCTTAGTATTGACATTCCAGTCAATGTAGCGGTGAAACAAATAAACATTTGTGTTTGTTGATTAAAAAAGTGCCACAGTTTAACACTGTTACAAAGATAAAATTTTAACGAATTGTAATTTAACATTACAGAATTTTATGAAAATTAATTAACACTGCAAACACTTAATAAATATACTGCAACGATACAGCCATATGCTGTATTGAGCATTGATTTAAATAAATATAAAAATTGTAAAATTATTATAAGTTTGGGGTAAATGGACAGGTCTGGGATTGTAAAAATGTTTCATTGTTATATTAGGGGAGAAATTAACCTGTTCAAACAGGCAAAGAACACCTGCTCGATTGTATGTGTCTTACGCGTGTATCTTGTGTGTGTTAATGATGCAGGTACAGACAGGAATCTCACCTACCCTCCCAAAGTAATTACTAAAATAATTATTTTAATTCACCGTGTGAAAACTAATTAGTGTATAAACAAACAAAAGGCACCAGAGTGTGTGTAAATTTTATAGGTATCCACAGTAAGAAAATGACGTTAATAGGACACACTACGCGAAGTCAGTGCGAAATAAATGAGCAAAAAATACGCAAATTACACTATGACGCTCAAATTAATACAGTGCTTAATCAAATTAGCTATGATTTGTGCTATCTCAATTTCGTACAAAACATTGCCATTTGCAAGAAATTACAAATATATGAAAAGGTTCGGGAGTGAGGGCTATCATGTGACCTGCAGGTCTCGACAGGATAATTTCGGAACCAACAGGTGCGGAATCTCAAGAGGGAATAAATTAAGTGTTTGACTGGAAACCCCTCTCTTCTTTTCAAAACGCAGTTAGTTACAGTCGGACATGCTGTCCGTCGGCAGAACAGTTTTTTTGTTATGTCTCATCTACGAACGAATAAAGACGTTTTCATTAATTATGTTTACACTAGTACGGGAAACGTAGAGTACCGGGACCGTTCAAGACAGCAAGAGTATCTACAGAGAAGCTACAAAGAGCGACGCGAGATGCTGGACGTTCGGAGATGCTTTCTAGACGCCTAACAGCCTAACGAGATCCACCTCGCAGCAGATAGTAATCCTCTGGGACGGACCACACACTGCTGGAGAACGACGCTGGACTCTGGACATATCCAAGACCACGCCAAGCCAGGAGTAACGGAGACCCAACTCTGGACAGCGCTGGACCCAGTCGAAAAGTCGTAAGGTCATCAAAACTCAAGCTGACATGCATAATGCATTTATAAATGATTTTTTTTAAAGAGCTCATAAAGATTATATAAAAAGACAATGAATTAAAAGAAAAAGTTTTATAATTAGAAAGAATGTAATAGAGTCTTATGTAAATGTTTTAGTCGTAAGAATGAGCGATCGCCTATAGATAAATATAGAAAAAAAGGGAGTTTAATTTTGAGAGAGTATATTTTTTTATCTAAGTAAAATAATTGAAATGATTTGATATTTGCATTAAGTAGAAAAGAATAATTTAAGTTTTGAAAAAAAAACTTTGGTATAGACTGAGCAAGCTCAGGTCAGATCTGAGTTAAAAGAATTCAATTAAAAAATAAACTTAATTATATTAAACAATTGTTTTATTAAACCAATTTGAAAAAATATCTAGATTAAGTTTATTAACATATCTAGAGGTAAGAGTGTTTTAAATGTGTGTAACACCGTATAGCTTAAGAGATGAATTTAATGATGAGTGATATCTTGATAGGAGATTGTTAACAATGTTTTATTATTTATAATGCTTGTTAAAACAATAAACATGAAATTAACTACTCATAAATTTACTACTCTTATTATAGTTACACACGGTATTGTTATCATTATTTACAACCTGCATATACAAAAGGTATCGTTGTATAATTTTGTGTCCCAAAAAACGTGGGGCCACATAAATTACAGTATATCAAATTTATGTTATGTATCGTTGTAATACACAAATGTACAATCTATAGTGGACACTATTGATTTAGTTTATGTTCTGTGAATAGTGTTACTGTGAAAATCTCTTTTGTTATTTTAAATTATTTTCTTCTAATTCACTGTCACGAGTATAGATTTCTCTCTATTTTTTATTCGAGAATTTACTCAATGTTTAGAGTTCCTCCTACCAACACACTAGAAAGGGTAAATTACATTTATTACATATTCATCATTATACATTATAATTGAAGATATTGCAACATTAAAATATTCGTAATATTACGCTAATAGTTTAGCAAAAACAATATTTACGTCAGTTTAACAAACATTAATTTTTTCCAGCCATTTTAATTAAATGTGCTAGTCTTACTGCATGAGGATGTTGTTGGTGATGAAGATTCTACGTAAAGAATCTGAGCGACATAGTTACCCCGTCGTTATTACTAGAGTCCCTCACTTCGTCCAAAATTGTTCGAGGTATTCATAGTTCGGTGTAAGTCGACAGGTCCGATTATGCTGGATACGCTTCAAAACTTGTCAAATTTTATCTTGTCTTGCGTATACGTCAGTTTTTTACAAATCGCAGCATTGATGTGCAAAGCAGTAGTTCCCTGATTCGTACTCACTTAGTACATATAAATTAATTATTTATAATTTTTTAATTACGGGAGCAATTCATTTCCTTTTAAATAGCTCAGTATGCATAAGGAAATTTCACTCAAATTGTATCTATACGAGGGTGGTCTGAAAAGTTCTCGGCCTCGGTCATAGACATCAACTCTATGAGCATAATTTTTTTCTTAGGTTGGTATGCCTTTCACAACAATTCATGTGAAATTGTGAGTCAATCTATCACGTAGTTTTTTGTATACAGCTATTTGAAGGAGCGTAATTGTGTATATTTTGTACAATAGATAAAATTGAATATCGTCCAGTGATACAAATTTTTGTTAAAGAAGGTTTGATGCCAAAAGAAATTCATTCGAAGTTCACAAAAATTTATGGGGAATCTTCTCCTTCATTTTCAAACGTTGCTGGTGCATTCCATGTAAAATAAAATAGCTAAAGTAGAAAAATCTGTCACGAGTGTGGAAAAAGCTATGTCAACAAAAGTAGAAGAGTCGATTGCAAATATAAAAGTCCAGATTATTCCGAAGCGAAATACATCGTAGACACAGACTCAATCAATACTGGTCTAGGAGCAGTTTTGTCTCAAGTGCAAAACGGTGAAGAAGAGTAATAGCGTATTACGGCAAGACTCTTTCTGAACCAGAGAGAAATTATTGGGTTACAAGGAGAGAATTGCTGGCAATCGCCCGAGCTTTGGAGCACTTCGATAAATACCTCTATGAAAGGGAGTTTTCACTACGCACTGACCATGACGCGCTTGCATGGTTCTTGGGATTTAAAGCTCCGGAAGAGCAGTTGGCAAGGTGGCTCGAACGTCTGCAAAACTACAACTCCAAGGTACAACATCGGCGAGGGCGCCTGCATGGTAATTCAGATGACTCATCACGAAAGCCGTGCGCGGAAGACTGGCGACATTGCCACAGAAAGGAAGAACAAAATACTAACGAATATGTTTAATCCATCACCGTAAATTTCTTGGCAGACAGCTGGACGACGCAAGATTGTTGACAAGAACAGATGACTAATAAAGACATTGGATCTATCATGACAGCAAAAGAGGAAGGTCTTGAGTGGCAAGATATCTGCCATGTCGCCGAAGTGCTGAAGGGCTAGTGGGCACAATGGGAATCTCTTACATTAGAGAACAGATTGCTGGAAAGGGCTTGGACGAAACTCGGGAAAGTGCAGATGGACGAAACGTGTCATGCAGTTGATAGTTCCCGAAAGTAAAGTACAATTTGGTTTGAAGGAGTTGCATGATGAAACGTCTGAAGGCCAACTTGGCGTTAACAAAACCCTTGACAAAATTTGGAAGCGATTCTATGGGCTTCATCTTCGCTACGACGTAGAGGAATGGGTTCGGACATGTAAAATATGTGCTGCAAGCAAGGGCCCACAAACCAGAAACAGTGGAAAAAAGAGACAGTATAACGTTGGGTTGCCTTTGGAGAGAATTGCCATAGATATTGCTGGACCATTCCCAGTTACTGACGATGGAAACTGGTACATCATATTTATAGGTGACTACTTTAATAAGTGGGCGGAAGCCTAAGCAATTCCAAATCAGGAGGTTACCACTGTGGCAAAGAAGTTAGTTTACAATTTCTGTTGCCGAGCCACAAAACTATTCCTCGCAATTAGAAAACCAACTCCGAGAAATTAAACGCTTGATAAGAGGACGGCTAAAGATAGCCAGTGATAAAATGAAAACTCGGTATGACATTTGCAGTAACAGTGTTAGTTTCCAAAAAGGAGATCAGGTTTGGTTGTTTAACCCAAAGCGCCGTCGTGGTCGCTCACCTAAACTTCAGACTAACTGGGAAGGACCCTACAATTTGAGAAAAAGAATCAACGATGTTGTCTATCGGATTCAACCGGAAGGATAGCGAAAGTTTAAGGTCTTCCACCTAGATCGCCTAGCCAAGTATTATTTCAGAGACGGTTTGCCAGTTCGGGACGAACATTCTTAAGGAGAGGACAGTGTTACGTAATGCGAAAAATGTGTTACGCCATTGCCAAATGTTTTGGTACTTTGGAGAACGTTGTTCTACTTTTTTCTCAGCTACTCCCACAGTTGTAATGCGTACGTGACGCTTGACATGCAAGGCAGTATTACGTAATGCGGAACGTCTCTTGCGTTGGATGGTATCGTTCTAGAAGCTTCTCAATTAGCCCAACGGTCCACGTTTCTGTGATGGTCGCGCTGAAGTGTCCTTTAGAATTTTTGATGATTTGTTAAGGACGCATATTATGGAGCCCTGCATGCTATAAATAGCCCATACCTGCTGGTTAGTGATTAAGTTATTGTCGGCGATATACACAGTGCAGGTCGAAGTATTGTGGCGAAGTGTTAAGTGTTTTATAAATGTGGGGGTCAATTGTAATACAATTGTGTTTTATTCTTCGTATTGTTTAAATTAGCAGCCATCCTTACTATTTCTTGTAAAATAATTGTGTTTTATATTAGTTTATATTTTTATTGCGTGTGGAAAACTTTTTTTTGATACAAGAGACTATCTTGTTGGTTACAAACTGTTTAATTGTTATAATTAAAGTTGGTGATTCGTGAATTAATTGGTGCATTTTATTTTATTTTCCACTGTGCCATACGACGATCAGTAGACCGTCGTAGCATATGTTTTACTTAAGTTGGAAATCGTGATAAAAAATATTTCCTTACTTTCCTTACATAAATATTTTCCTTGGTAACGACGTGCGATAGAAATCTATAAAATATATTTTGAGACATGTCAATAATGTTGTTAATAAATCGTTTTTATTGATCAAAGAAGCATCCAAGAATCGCGAATAGGAACGAAATAAATGAATATACAAGTGTTATAAGAGTAGCAGACTAAAATAAAACTGAGACGGAGGGTGACGGTGACTTTAATTTAGTTAACGTCTGAGGGTTCGGTATATAATTTGTGCTGAGTCAAAAGATTCAGCGCTAGTTCAGTCATTTTATTGGCAGTTTTGACGTTATTGGCAGTACGAAAGTTAAGGACAGTACAAAAATTAAAGTAATAATGAGTGCTGCTCCCTACCCGCGGATAGGAGAAACTACCATTTTCGATTTTTCACTGTTTGGTCGGTGTTGCCATCTGCTGAGTTTTTGCAGCAGTTTTAAAACAGTGCTGCAGCCTGGTGAGATTTTCGTTACCCAAACGAACAACGAACGGAAATTTCTGTTAAGGCCTTGTCTCAACATCGAAGTCTAACTGATGGCTGCGTGGTAAATTCCTTCGGTGGAGAGGTATTAATTTCCAACATCTTCTAACTACTATGGTGAGATAGTTTCTTAAACGACTGCGGTAAGTTTTGATTTCATTATATTAATTATATACTAAATTTCACGGGAGAAAACGTTTTTTTTAGTAGGCTTGAGTAAGCCCCCACTTGTCGAATCATGCATTGTGAGAGACGTAATTGTTGTAAAGTTTTTTATAAACCAATAAAACTTGATTATTGGAGTGTCAGAATCTCGGCCTTAATACCTAAAGTACAATAACCACAAAATAATTAAGTTTGAACTTTCATTAACGCTGATGTAACGAGATTGTGTTGTGCACTTAACCTGTTGCACAATGCCTCGTCATTAAGTGGTATAAAGTTTTGCTACAATGACAGTAAAACTTTATACATATATATGGGAACTTACTCGGGCACGTTTTAAATGTAAATCATGTCACATTTAAATTAATGGTGTTCTTAAAATTATATGGAGTAAAAAACTATGTGTTTTAAATAAATTCTGCGCCACGTGGTAACCTCAATTTCACTCAAAGTAATAAGTTCATAAGATGTTACAGAGCCAAGATAAATTATTATATTGCAAAAGCAACTCACATTCAGTGAGGTTCAGGTTATAAAGGGTTATAAAGAATCATTGTTAGAGAGTTTTTTTTAGTAAGGCATGTTGGCCAAAATAATGTTACCAAGTTATTATGTAGCACATAACTAGGTGTTGTTTTTATATATGATTTTGGAGGGTGTCCAAACAGTGGGGGCATTTGTGTGTGGTCTCTCACTAAAAATATAATATGTGATCAGGGTTCGCCGAACAGAGACAAGTCCTGCTACATGACTGAAAGAATGACATCTTAAAAGCTCCACACTCGACACCGAAGAGAATAAGACCACAACAACCACAACAACATGCCAATCATAAGATCGCCACGTTCCAAATAAGAGATCATCCTTCTCGACACATAAGCAGGTGAAAAACAACCATTTATAATTAACATGTAGAATCAACATGGCACCAGTTATACATAATCATCAGTTTTACCTTTCAAAATAAACATTCATTTGGATCCCCAATTGATGGGACAGTTTAGTGTGAACACTAAGAATTAATTGTAAAATTTCAATATATGTATAGTAAATTGTCAGTTCAGAGACTGACATGTCTACAACACAGCATCCAACTTAGATTTCCACTCATTTCTTTATAGGGCTTTCGCTACAGATTTAAAGTCAGTTTTGTTATTAGTAATTTTCTCAAGTTTAATTTACTATGCATAAAAACATATATTTTCTCTTATTTTTAAAATCAGGTTATGTCATTTGTATAAAAGATTACTGGGGAGGTAGGTTTTTTTTAATTAGTTTCAACAAAGCTATGCATGTCGAAACACTTTTCAACTTGTTTGTCGAAACAAGGTTGTTGAGACAAATTTGTTGAGACTGGTCATAAGTTGAAGGAACATGTCCGTCTCTGACACACACAAATGTATTTTTTTATATAAGGTGCTAATATTGTGCAATTTTTCTCTTTTCATTAATTGGCCCTATTTTAGTCTATATAAATTCTTTATATTAATCATGGTAACTGGGGGGCGTTAATTATTTTAAACAATTTTTATTTCTCACCTTAATTGAGTATTTTAGCACTTAGCCACTTAGGCACTTCTTTTGAATTTTTATTAGGTCCTGGGGACATTTGTATGCAATACTTTATGATACACATGGCGTGCAATTAACCCACACCATGGGGGTACATTTATAGAAATAAATCTTTAATCCTAATTGGGATTCCTATAAAGAAGAAGTTTAGAATTTATATACACCGGAAGGGTAATATAAAAAGGGGCGTGGCAAGAGACCTTTATGTATTTGTATACTATTGTATAATGTAATTTGTCTTGTGGAACATGTTATGTCTGTATATTTCTGTGTACATTTTGGGGGATATATATATATATATATATATATATATATATATAAATATTATGCATTACTGTACTTTTGGTGGGATATAGGGATTTATTATTCAGGGTCTTTTACTACAGAAAGTTAACACATGTAGGCATGTGGATATATCCTTTTCATTTTCTTTTTAAGGGAGGTATTCTATCTCAATAATCGTGGCTGATCATTTCTTTAAATAAATTATTTATTTCATTTAACAGTATAACAAGTATAGGAAGTGTCACCTTTAAAGTTCATTTATTGGTTGAGTAATTATTTTAATTATTAATAGTAACTGGGAATGAAATCATTTACCTTCATTAATTTATATACTGCATTTTAAAAGGAACACATGAAATAAATTTTATATTTTAATAAATAGTTTAATGGGAGTTTTATTTTGAGGTTAATGATTATTTTAAATTTTCAATTCATTGATGGTGACATAGCAATTATTTTCGTGGATTCAGTTAATATTTTTCAGGTGGCCTTGTTGAGAGGGTATACTTCTTTATTTAACCATTTAAAAGGGGAATTATAAATCACTGTTGTATTTATTTGTTCATTATATTTTTATTATGAGATAGAATAATAAAATGGGATTGTTAATTATTTAATTCTTGAGTTTTCATTGCAAGTCCCGTCTCACTGGATCCAGCGCAATTTTTAGCTTCTCTAGGCCTTAGCCTAGTTTTAAATAACTTGTAACCCCTCTTTACAAAAAGAAATATTCTTTTTGTTTTAACTACTCAAGATGAAGTAGGGGTTTCAAATTATCTCGAATTAACCTTCCTTGCATTCTCTATGAGTAACTTTAACTATGCACGCATGACACACGCATGCCTATTATCTATTTACTTTTTATTCTACTGTGTCTGTAATCACTTTCTCCTTTTTACTATTCACGAAAACCTTAGTTTCTTCTCTTGTTTAACAGCCGTTCACGGGCAACAAACACAAAAATAATAAAGTTGATTCACTGCATAAAATCTTCACTTCCCTAAAATCGACACATGTCGTCAGGCAAAGTCGCATTAAATAATAGTATCAGTAATTTCTTCCTATTCACTTTCTATGGTTAATGACGTAATTTGCGAATATTCAGTCTTCTTTATGTAAGTGTATTCCAGCTCATCGCCGCATACATAGCATGCGCTGAAAAATAATTTGTTGTATACAGTGTTAGAAAGTTATTTTCATGTTACTATAAAATACAGTTTTCATGTGGAGTTAAATGGTTGTATTTCATTCCAGTTTGTTGGCTAATCTTTTTTTTGGCAAATTAATGGCAACTGTTGAAAGATAACGCTTGTGTTAAACACTTTGACACTTTATCTATCAATGCAGAAAAATTCACGGTTTTTAATATTAAATGTCGTTACGTTAGTAATAATGCCGAAAAAATGTCTTCTATATCAGGTATAAATTTTAAATATTCCTTAATTCTCTCTTATAATGTAAATAATTATCATAAAACCTAGATGGCCAAGACGATTGGGTAATATATACTAGTGTACTTTAATAATGGTTTATTCTTAATCATCACTGTCTACGACTAGCAACACTGATAACAGCATTATTCTACTGTGTTTCTGCTCAAGATTTTGTATACTACCATGCTCCAGGCGTAAGTAATTTGCATCCGATGTCTGTATCAGATAAATGCAGACTACAGTTCAACTAAATTTGTCTGATAGCAACCAATTCAAATATGTATGAGGAAGTTTAAAGACACATTATTTGAAAACTCTAATTCTATGAAGAAGGAATATGAGACAAAATAACGATTTTGACCAGTAGACCAGCCTGTTAAAAATGAGTACTGGGATAACATCCTGGGGATAATAATGGGCGGCTGAAGCGTAGTGCTGGTCACACTGACTTCCTTGTATGCGGCTCGCATAAGGCAGCCTACCCTGCCTGACACGTAAGCTGCTTCGGGGTACACATGGGAGCCATTATTATTATTATTAACGATTTTGTCAAACTAAACGACTCATGCTATTGTCATCATCAACATCATCACATTCATAATCACTACCAGCGCCAGCATCACAAGTACAATCACCAATGCCAGCATGCGACTATGATAATTTTTTTTGTACGCATAAATAATTCAGAGGTAGAAATTGTTAAGAGTAGTTTCAAATAGTCTCAAAAATGAACAGACAGGTTAGTAAACAGTTCTCAACATCCTTAGGGAAGGGGTGGCGAGCAGTACGTGTGTTCTGCCGGCCGAGGATTGTTTCAGAGGCTTGTTTCATGAAGACACCAAGTCCTACGTCACTGTGTGTGTGTGTGTGTGTGTGTGTGTGTGTGTGTGTGTGTGTGTGTGTGTGTGTGTGTGTGTGTGTGTGTGTGTGTGTGTGTGTGTGTGAACTCTGGTTAGGACATGAACAAATACAAAAAACGAAATTGGTTTTTTAAATAAAATTTTTACATTTAAAAATACATTTTGCGAACCAAACAGTGTAATTAGAGGGAGAGTGAAGAGGCGCGTATACGTAGGTTGTCTGAAACGTTCTCGGCCTAACAATGAAAAAACAAATTTATAATTTCAAAATGGTTTTTATTTTTTAACATAATCTCCCTTAATACTTGCTCCAGCGATGCTCTAATGCCATTATCCCATCTCTGTAGTGATTCTCTGGAAGGTCCGCAAAATACCTCTGTACAGCTGCAACCACCTCTTCATTAGAAGAAAATCGCTCTCCTGCGAGGAAGTGCTTGAGTTTCAAAAAGAGATGAAAGTCAGGAGGAGCCAGATCTGGAGAATAGGGTGGATGCTTTAGCAATTCATAGTGCAGATCACTCAATTTTTCCATTGCTAAAACAATTTTGTGGGCGGGTGCATTGTCGTGATGAAAGATGATTTTTTCTTCTCCAAACCTGGACTTTTCTCACGAATTTGTTTGTCTCGTTTGGTTAAAAGATTAGAATAATACTCTCCGGTTATTATACTACCCTTTTCGAGGTAATCGATTAACCTTTAGCGTCCCAAAACACCAATGCCCATGACCTTTCCAGCTGATGGGACTGACTTTGCTTTCTTTGGCGCTGAACAGCCATGTTCTGTCCACTGTTTACTGCTGTTTAGATTCTGGTGTGTAATGGTGAATCCACGTTTCATCCAGAGTAATAAACCGACGCACAAAATCAGTTTCATTTTTGTAATAAAGCTCCAAGCACTGTTCACAGTTTTTCATGTGAATGCGTTTTTGATCTGCTGTGAGCATGCGCGGCACCCACCTTGCACAAAGCTTTTTCATATGCAATTCTTCATGCAAAACATAACCTTCACATTCTTTCGAAATATCCACAGCCTCAGCAATTTCACGCACTTTAATCCGTCGGTCATCCAATACTAAATCCTGTATTTGTTCGATGATTTCTGATGTTGTTGCACTTTTTGAGCGTCCCTTACGTGGCTCACTTTCAAGGCTTGTACGGCCATGTTTAAACTCGGCAGCCCATTTCTTGATGACTTGGTACTCCGAGGCCTGGCATGGAAAAATTGCGTTGTAGACGAAGTTACAGTTATCGGAAGGAATTTTAATGAACATTTAAAAAAACCTTAAGGAGGCTTTAACTAGAACTCACAGTGCCCAACTGAAGGTGAGCATGAAGAAGTGTACCCTATTCTAGAAGGCAGTACTCTATCTGGGCCATCTTGTCTTGGGAGCGGGCGTTAGTATGGATCCCAGAAAAGTAGACACTGTAAAAGAATGGCCACTTCCAAAAAGTAAACACGAAGTTTGGAGTTTCTTGGGGTTATACACATATTACAGACGTTTTGTAAAACGTTTCGCTACTTTACGAACCACTACATGAGCTATCGGAAAATAAACGAACCTTCCAGTGGTCGGAAGAATGTGATCAAGCACTCAGTAGCTTAAAAATTGCACTATATTCGCAGCCGATTCTTGCTTTCCTAGCTTACGTAGAGAAGTACATCGTTGAAATAGATGCAAGAAATACTGGTCTAGGAGCAGTTTTGTTTCATGTGTAAAACGGTGAAGAACAAGTATAGTGAATTACATCAAGAGTCTTTCTAAATCAAGGAGAAATTATTACGTTACAAGGAGAGAGTTACTGACTATTGTCCTAGCTTTGGAGCACTTCCATTAAAACATTAATGAGTGAGAGGTTTCACTACGTACCGACCATGCCGCGCTTGCATGGCTCTTGAGGTTTAATAATCCGGAAGGGCAGTTGGCAAGGTGACTCTACCTTCTGCAAGGTACAACATCGGCGGGGGCGCCTGCATGGTAATGCAAATGGCTTATCACAAAGACCGTGCTCGTTTGCCGAGATTGCCGCATAAAACAAGAACAGAACGCAAGTGAACATGTTCAAGCCTTCCCTGTAGATTTCCTCGCAGACGGCTTTACGGCACAAGAACAGAAGTCTGATGAAGACACTGAACCGACTTGACGGCAAAAGAGGAAGGTCACCGGCCGGATTGGCAAGATGTCTGCCACGGTTCTAAAATACTGAATAGCTTCTGGAAAATCTAAACTTGGGAATCTCTTACATTAAAGAACAGATTGCTGAAAAGATCTTGGAAATGTGCAGATGGACGAAACCTGGTCATGCAGCTGGTAGTTCCCCGAAGTATTGTGCACAAATTGTGCAGTCTGTTTTGAAGGAGATGCCTGATGCATGTCATCTTGGCTTTAGTAAAACTATTGCCAAAGTACGGAAACCAATCTGTTATCTTCATCTTTACCAACGTAGAGGAATGGTGTCGGACATCTGAAATGCAAGCAGCAGCCTAAAAAACTATAATCTGGGGTAAATAGAGACAGCATTACGTTGGACTGCCATTCGAGAGAATTGTCATAGACGTTGCTGGACATTTCCCAGTTACTGACGACGGAAAGTGGTACCTCATGGTTATAGGTGACTATTTTACTAAATGAGTGGAAGCTTATGCAATTCCAAATCCAAACGTTACCACTGTGGCAATGGCGTTAGTCAGTACACAGCTTCTGTTGCCGTTATGGAGTCCCTATGGAAATCCATAAGAAACAAGGGAGGAATTTCGAATCAGGACTCTTTAATGAAATATGCTGTCTACTCGGAATTAGAAAAACCAGAACAACGTCTCTTGTCTGCTTCATATTCACACAATGTTCTTCCCATTTTTCTAGGCTACCATGACGTTAGTTTCTTTATTGGTTTAGTTCCTAATCTTGTTTAAATTTTCGTCCGTTACACTCGAATCTTGTACAATATTACAGTGAGCGCACCAACTTTATTTCAGCTGATTGAATTATCCATTCAACAAACTGGGGATTGCTATCACCCTATAAACCTTTCACTGAATATCTCTCATTGCATTATCTTCATGATTTTGGCGTAAAATGCCGCATACCTTTTGACATCGCTTCGTCAGATTTAAATATCAAATGTTTTATAACTTTTTTCCTTTTCGGTTTAGTTTTCAAAATTTGTGTCTTAGTTCTTACATCTTCATCCTAACAGTATTAAATTATTGCTGCATCAGAAATAATTCAGGATGTCTTTTTTAGTTTGAATTATAACTTAGTCATCGGCTAATGTTGTTTGAGAATGTTACTGTCAAATGTTACTTGGTACAGTATAGTATTTAAAAATGTGTGCTGACCAAGATTGTACAGAAACTGTCCAAGAGGTGGATATAAAAGTAGGTGGATCTTTCTTGTATTCTCGTACCAAGTCGTTCACATACCTTTAGATTACAACTGTTAACTTAACTACTTGAGAAATTTTTAATTGTAGAATTTAATACGTTATTCCATAAAGTATTTTTAAGTATTTAATAATTAAACATTTAAGGTATATTAATTTCTGAGTTTATAACACACATCGAAATGAAAATACAATATTTTTAAGATTCATTGCTGAGAATTTTGCTTCAGTCAAAAGCCTCCCGAAACTTATTGTTTTTATAGACAAAGTGAAGAAGTGTGTCACAACACTCTCTACGCTCTAATAGATTAGAGGAAGTCTGATTAAAGGACTTGGCCGTAACCTGATGAAGATAAACCACTCACAGTTACAGTTGATACCCGCACCACAGTTTTCATTGTAAGACTCATGTAGTGAAAAGAACAGCCTCCCAGCTTCGCTTGTATTCCTGTACCATACAGATTACAACTGTAATCTATTGGTACAGTGATAGGAAAGGCTGACGTACACTTATGCCTTACTGGTTTTGAGTATACCCAACATACACATTGATAATTAGCACGAAAGTTATAAATCATCACCTTCATCATCATCTGCACCAAAGATTAAACCAAAATTGGTTTTTCTGATCTCAAGTATATATACTAGAACTGGTGACTCCAACTTTTCTTCGGATGCTCCACACCTTTTCGTCCTTTAGGCTTGTAATTTCATAGTTTTGGGTGATGCGGCAACCATCCATTCGGTTAAGATGTTTCAACTGTTTTAGTCGATATTGGGTAATACTCCCAAGTGTACTCATAATATTCAGTTTTAACTGTAAATCGACGTGACATTTGCAAGCTTGAATAATATATCCTGCTACGTACCTGAGAGATCTCATTTGGCCGCGTGAATACAACTGACCTAAAATTTTGTTAAAGTCCAATTCTCAGACTCATACAGAAGTGTAGAGAGAGTCATCACCTTGTAGAACTTCAGGCGTGTTTCATTTCTCGTTAATTTTAGACTTTTCCTGATGGTGGCATACATATAGTTGAAGGTGTGCAGCTTCTTCACCTCATCCTCTTCTTCTTATATGTCGTCGTCGTCTTCTTCTTCTTTTGCTTCTTATTCTTATTCTTTACAAATATAAGGCTCAAACCCTATTACCGTCCGTCTTTACAACTGGTCTCTACACCTTTTTATCTGCTGTCCTAGATTTCTTCTACCTGTAGCTATATCTTCGCCACATCATTACTTGTAAAGTAAGACACATTAGAGCCCTTATATTTGAAATTACTTACTGGCTCCAGAACAGTATCATCTACAACAATTTTGCTCGTACGGTATCAGCTCTATGAGAAGCCATCACCTTGGCCTTCAATGTGGGTATCTGTAATCAGAAAACCTTGCAGGTTCGACTCTGTAAATACACAGCCATCTGCATGCCTATTCTCAAGTTAGACAAAACAGCTGGTTATCAGCAAATAAGAGTGTGCCACTACATAATTATCAATCATAAACTGTACTAAAAGTTCACCCGCCGATTATGTATGACATACTCTACATATAAATTAAAAAGAGAATATATGCTTGTCATACTCCACAAATGATTAGGCCCACACTAAAATTTATTCTCCGTTTTCCTGTTTCCAATAAGATTCTGTTGTCTACATAAAGACTTTACCTCAAACATAAAGGCTGAGGTTTTACGGGATCCATTTCTCTGCCATTATTGCCACAATCTGCCCCAACTCAATCTATTTAATGCCTTTCCAAAGTTGATAAAATCTATATATGTGGACAACTGATAATCTTTGCAAACGTTATAAATGTCCATGGTGTTGTACTGGATATAAAGATTTATCATAAAAAAAGTAAAATATCGCGTAAGTCAATGTCATGCATATTGTAACAGTACAAACTGTTCCATAGTAATAAACTAGTTGAGTAGCAAGAAGTGATGATAACAAGTAGTAAATCTACAAACAGCATTCAATGACAACACAAAATAAACTGACGAATAGACTAAGACATTGACAAAGACTAGTACCCCAATAGATTAGTTAAGTGAGAATAAAACAAATAGACAAAATCAAACACCATATATAAATGAAAGGTGAAATAACCTTTCATTTAAAAAATATATTAGAGTAATGTAAACAGCACATTAGCTGAGCAATTAAAAAGAATAGCTAGCATAAGAAAGAAAATGAAGTATCGTGTTGATAATAATAAATAGTAGATAAATTATGGTAATAGAACCATTAGATTAATTTTAACAATGTATAATCACAATGTGTTAAATCAACCTTGAAAGAAAGGTATGCTAAGGCATAATAAACAATGATTAAGGAAAAATTAATGAAAGAAGAAATTGCATATGTTCTAATTATAAATGATATCAAATGTAGTCAACAATGTAAAGAACTTTTACCTATTTTAAAAAATGTTATAAGCCTGTTAATTTTGTAAAAACCTGTATTATAAGGTAGGGTGAATAAAGCCTTATTATGGATTGTGAAGTATCAGAGAATGACCTAAGATGAGTTAAAGTAACTTAATGAATAATAAATAATGTAATAAAAAATCAGAATAAAGACTATGGCCAATCTGCCAAGTAACAATATCATTGTGTAATAACAGGTACATGATTTATAAGAAAATCATGACTAATGTCAAAATGTCTATATTAAATACAGAAATAAAGACATGACTATTAATATGACTCACAACAAATTATGCCTAGTGCATACTGAAAGTAATGTAATTATAGAAAGAAACATGAAATGGTAATACAAATAGATAATAATAAATGAGAATATGAAAATAAGAATCATATGTAATAAAGAGACTATACTATACAGAGTATAAAAAAATGAATAACAATTAAGTAAAAGGTGTAATATCACCAGAATAGTTCAGTGGAAAAGATTATGGAAAGTAAGTGTAATTTTGAATGATTAATGATATCAGAACCAAGCCATTTAATGGTAATATGGAATTATGTTATAAACATTATTAATTTTCAGCTGGATACAGCAAATGTATAGAATAAATACTATAATTAAATGTTAATTTAAATATTATAATTGTGCAATGTTGTAAAAAATGATTGTTTATTAAATGTTAAAAGATACAGCAACAGAATCTGCAAATTGTAGCAGAAGACGCTTGTAATAAAGCAATGTTTAACATAGGCTATCAATAAGATGTAGTTTATTAATTAAAAATGTATCCAAACTGGCCGCTACTCATTTCAAAATAACCAGCAAGGAACGAGCAATAGATGCTAGTAATAGATCAAAATTTGTAATTAGAATCAATGAGAAACAGACATAAATAAGATAAAATTTGTGAATTTTGGAAAGGTAGAAGGAATACAATAAACCCACGCATAGAGCGATTATGTAAAAGTTATTTTTAGAATGACCGCATAATGACGTAATTTTGGACCAATCAGAAAGTTAGATGCAAAAATTCATTGCCACCGCCGAGCAGAATCTGAGGACTATATAAGCAACGCGATCGAAGGAATGACACACACACACTTTTGAATTCAATCTTGACAGATACAAGAGAAGCTCCACATCAAAATTTCAATTAAAATTAATATTGAATAATAACGGAGAAGTACTTACCTACAGTATCCAATGAATTACGACAATATCAGTATCATTTAACTAGCAGTGCGAAACAGTTAGAACGAGGTTAGAAGTAGTTCCTAACCAAGGTAAACACTGCAAGAAGTATTAATCGTTCTCCGCGAAAAGTGAAAGTGTACGATCAGTGAATTAAGATAGGATAGTGAATTAAAAATAATCAAGAAAGATTATTAAGCAGGGAGTACAGTGCAAAAAATAATTGAACAGTGTTCAATTATGATATTATTATTATTAAACCTAATTCAGAGTGTACACAGCTATGTACTAATCACCATACAATAACACAATAAGAAATAATCATTGTAAACACTTTTATAAAAAGGAATTATTTAATTTCAATACAAGGATTGTTGATTTTCGCTAACCATAGTTAACATCAAAAATTGTAAAGTTAGACGAACATTTTTTAAATAAGTCTAAGTTTCTAATGGTGTAACCTACTAAGCTAAATATTTGTAAAGCATCGTAATTCGAGGCATGTTAGTTTTATTCTGTAGCTCGAAAGGATTCACCCATGAGATATAAGAAACTTGAAGAAAATTAAGTTTGTAATTAGAGTCAACATTGCCAACCTGCTGGGTTACCAGAGAAATAAGCCAGGTCACTTGTAATCACTAAATAATGGTTTATTTGTATGAATATAATTAAAAAACACTCAGTGAGTAATAGAACAATAATATCTCAATTAAAAACGTTGTACTAACTTATTGAAATCATTTTTAATGATTTTTTCTTGTTTAAAAGAATTGTAAATTAAAGCCACTAAAACAGTTACGTTGGCAGCATGGCCTTGTGAAGCGCAAACCATTCAAATTTACAAACAATAACAAGAGAATAGTTATTGAATAATATTAATTTCATAGTAAAGTCAAGAGAACAATTTAACAATATTAAATAAAATTATTTCGTTTATTCAATACATAAAATTATTTTATGGAATAACAACCTAGGTTCCATATGGCGCCAAAATAACCCAACATTAGCTCACTTACTTTTAAACAGTACTAATCGACTGTTTTGACTGATCAATTGTTTTATGACATACCAAGACAATTTGGACAACCAGTTCAGACAGACATAAGCTACCAGTTCTACACCAAAGGTACGTGCAAGTTGTAATTTTGTTATAAACTAGTCAAAACAACATTATCACAGTAGAACTACAATTTAGATCAACGGAATTGCGACGGAACGTCAAAAGGATTCCACAGTGCTACTGAATAAATTAAAACAGATTAATAAAACAGATGACAATAATTAAACAATTATATAAAAATAGTTAAACCCAAAAACAATATTTACATAAATCGATAACTAAAAATAATCATTTAATAAAATAAATAAATCAATAAATTTAATAAAGAAGTAACGACAAACGATTGTAACAAATACGTCCATTGAATTAACGCGCGATAATGACTCTGGAAGGTTTCGTCGAATGAAATGTGTAGCAACTGCGAAAATAGGATAAGTTAGGGACGACGAAGGAATAACTCTTGTAAAGACAGAAACTGTAATGAAAAGTCGACAATCATGATCGCGGAGAGGGCCTTACTCACACCATTAGGTAGCATTATTCTACTCTGGTAAACTTTGTTGTATATCTGTCATACACTTTCCATTGTGATCTTTCAGGAAATAATAAGAAAATAACAATTGATTGTTATTGTGTTTAGTGGTAGTAGTAGTAGTAGTAGTAGTAGTAGTAGTAGTAGTAGTAGTAGTAGTAGTAGTAGTAGTAGTAGTAGTAGTAGTAGTAGTAGTAGTAGTAGTAGTAGTAGTAGCAGCAGCAGTAGCAGTAACAGTAGTGGCAGTATTAATTCAAGTTGCAACACTAATGTATGTTATAGCAATGGAATAAAAGTTATATCATTTACATTATTTTTATATTATACAGAAACAAACCGTTTCAAACGTAGTAAGGAAAACATTGGATTCCTCACGATTTACTTTATCACATAGTCCTTGACACAGTTTTCCTTGCTGTAATGTGTCTATTTATTTTCCAGTAGAAGACACGTCGATTTTTTTTAATGTGGTGAATTAAATCTGCTGCTTGACCCTTGAAACGTCGTACGTCCTTATAGATGCCAGGACGCAGATACTTGTCACTTCAAGAGTAAGAAGGAATCATTCTTGGAAAATTCTACTATTTACTTCATTTTGGAAGCGGTCGTGGCGCAGTGGCTAACAGTGGCGCTGCTACGCTGTCGGCGCGGGTTCGATTCCCGCCGGGGGCATCTGATTTAGATACAACCGTTGCCCCTCGCAAGCCGTTGGCAAACCAGTGAGAGGTATCCTGCGTAGTGTAAACCCTCCCTAACTATGCCGCATGGATACGGCGTTAAACTGTAGGTCCCATATACCTGTGAGAGACTCCGTAACATACGCACCACGAATACATACGGGGAGGGTACAAACCAGTTGAAAGACTGAAGGACGCAATAAGTTCATTTTGATCACAAATTTTTAAAATTGACTTACGTATGTAATTTTTTAGTTTTATTATTTTCCAGAAGCTCTAAACATTATACTTGCTTACGAAGTTTTAAGGTTTTTGTTAGTGCAATAGTAGATCATTGCGTACATAATTTTATTTTGCTAAATATTAAATCATTCAGAGTAATTATCAAAGTAATGGATGTATGAATTAAAAACCTAACATACTTCTGACAAATGGGAAAACACAGAATGCAACAATATGAAGTGGTTGCGTTCTTAGTAACTTAATATTTTTACCCTGTAGTACCGCATCGCTGAGTGTCTACGCGACTCTTGGCACGCTGGTGCGCGCGAGGTTGATCCAGTCGTTTGGAAATCATTCTGCGCGGCCGAGTTGCGTAGCTTTCTTTATAGTTCGAAATTTTCCGTGCCCCCTTCCATACATAACTCGATTACTATACCAGCATGCCTCTAATACAAGGCGGCGAGGTATAAATACTGAATTTCGAAGCGGCCCTGTTCAATTTAGACCCGGTGGTATCAAGTGCGGTTCAAAGTTATTATGGCGGTTTAGTGGAGTGTGGTTGTTAATGTGTTAATTAGTGCTAGACTATAATAAGGTGATATTTAATATTCTGTGTTAGACAAATTTAACTTGAATAGACAAATATAAGCGTGCTTTGATTGCTTACTGGCAGTTGTTGTTTATGTCGAATTAAAGTTGTAATTAGTGACGTCATTGGTGTCGGTAAATCTGTTCCCCTGTTCAATACGACGATTAGAGACCGTCTAACATTGGGTCAGACCTGGAAGGTCCTTTAACAGTGTAAACAGAGGACAATTCGTATAAGGGCAGGGGTGAGTGTTAAGTGAAAAAAACATGGGAAGCAGTAAGATGATGACAGATTTCCAAGCGACTACTGCAACCAGAGGAACAACGCCGACAAAAGGCGGAAGAAGTCAGACGTCAAAAAAGAAGAACGCCGACGGGAAGCAGTAGAAACAGAGAAGCGACAGTGACAGGAGGCAGAAGTACTAGAGAAACGACAGGATGGAAACCAACAAGAAGCAGAACAACGATAAAAGAAGGCCTACTTTTGCTGGAAAGACAGGGACAAAGGAAACCCTGTTGCTCGAGTCGATGAAAAGATAAAAGGAAAAACGTAAGAAGAAAGCATAGGAAAAAAAGCGTGGAACAGAAGACATAAACGCAATGAGCAAAAGCATTGCAAAAGCATACTACTGCAGAGTGGGGTCTCCTAAGTGGTAATTTGGGTGATCTGAATGGTCAAGTGGTAAAATTGTCCACACTAGAAAAATCTGTCTAAAATAGAGAATAAACAAAAATACCTGCAGTAGAAGTCTCAATTGCAAACAGAAAAAAGCAAATTAAAAGAGAAGTCTAGCGGTGAATAAAAATACATCTACGTGTTTCAAAACAAATTGTTGAGCATACTGTGCTAATGGTAAGTCAGGAAAGGATTTAGAAAAATAGAGATACTTAGCTAAAGTCGGACTAGGTTACGTCAAGTACCCAAGGTTTGATAAAAGTACTCGTTGGATGACACTTCTTTGTCAATTTGGAGCCGCTGCATGCGCGCATCACTGTACAGAACAATATAAAGCATTTTCACTCGTTCTCGCTTGAAAAGACCTAGCGCAGAGCTATTACAAAAAGCGCCACCTACAGGTAATAGCCTTAACACTTATGACGAATTGATTAAAGCTTTAGAGTTTTGGTAAGGAGGTGAACATTTGCGCAATGTGTACTGCACTCAGTTTTGAGATAAACGACAGCGTTCCGGAAAAGTCTTCAAAAGCGTAAGAAGTAATTGGTCTTGTAGCACCAGAGAATTATTGAATAAGGTTTAGCAAAACAGATATTTATCGATGACGCTAACGATTGTGATCTTCAGGAAGTGTTACAAATGTCAACGCACCGAAATATCTCAGAAGCTCTTGTTGACGCCCTCGAGTTTGAAGCGGCCAAGTAGTCAGCGTCTCTCTACTACATTAATGAGTGTATGTCATCACACTGCAGTTAGAAGATTCCAGTTTCACATTGCCGTTACGATATGAGCAGAAAAAATGATAAAAGGGTCAAGAACGCCACAACGATTTGGACGATGGGAAGGAGGCAGAATACCTAAAGGTTACAAATGTGGGAAACGTAGAGATATTCAAGCATATTGTTAGGAGAATAAAATACATAGGGTAAGGTCTGGCAGTATCGGACACCTAAGACAATTTTTTGGCGTAACAACTCTAGGTTTCCATTACATTAAACAAATAGACAATTTTTATGTTCCTTGTTAATCACTTTATAACTGTAATTGAACAATAATACGTTTTAAGTAAACAAAAATACGTAATCAAGAATTTAAAAAACATCCGTTTTTTGAGGATTTACAAAATTGGCGTACAGTATCGGACAGTTTAAATTTTAACACATATAGTTTATTTCAAACATCATTTTTAACACATATGACATTATTTTGCTTTACATCTATCACATTTATAAAAAAGAGCATCCCCTTCCAGATTTGCACAATTTTCATGAGCCCAACCCTTACATACGTTGCACTGGATCCAGTCTTCATTAAAATTTTCTCCGCATATGATGCAGTCGGTAGTTTCGTCTCCCTGACATTTAAATTTCAAAAATTTAGGGCCAAGTATTTATGTTACTGCAGTACGGTTTTATTGTAACCACAGTTCTGTTGATTTTCATTAATTTTTATATTTTGTGTTGACTTCTGACATTCAACATTATTTCGACGTAGTTTGTAAGCTTTTGAAATATTAATTTGATGCTAAAGGATATTTTATCGTACATTTATCTGTTCTGTAAAGAAGATAGAGGATTGTTTATCAGATTCTGCTTGAATTTGGCAAAACACTCTTATAAGTAAAAAGCTTATTGACTATAATTTTCATGAAGTCAACCTCACCTGATATTCCAGTATAATTACTATTATATTACAGTATTATCTCTGTAGTCTTTTGCTTTTGTTTACTTGTTCGTAATACGACTTGTTCTATAATTAAAATTTACATATATTTTTAACATGAAAATTAAAAGTAATCTCACAATGACAAAATAAACTAAACTCAGAATGACAAAGACGGGAAAACTAACAGTTTCAAAATTCTTTATAAACCGCACATTACGTAATGACACTACTAGAGTTTGCTTATTTGTTGTGTAACACCAAGTGAAAAATATTTCAGGACCTTGTTTTTGTTATTTCCATGACCATGAACTTACTTTGCTGAATCACAGCTGTAATTAAACAACATTATATACTAGTAGTTGAGAGTGTTTTTTTCACATACTGGTTTCCCCTTTGCCTACCACCTAGACGTAATTGGTACAGTCCCATGAAATCTTCGAAACCAACAATCTTATGATTTTAACAATTTTGCTAATTTTCCTTAATTGTTAGCGTATTCAAGAATTACATTCCAAGATTTGAAATAAACCACAAACGAAAAATAAACATAAAAATCATTGACAGTCTACCATTAGCTTTTTACACATTCCCGAAAAAAAATTGTAAAAATGTTATAAAATTTTGAAAATTATATACCGTAGATACATTATATAATTAATTTGATGTTTAATTATTGATGAATACCTAATTGCTTAATAACTAATTAGATAACATTAAATGTTTAATTTTTTAAGACCGTTTGTTTAACCATTTACGAGAAACTTTTGACTACGAAACAAACGGTCACAGTAAACCAATTTTCTGATTTAATAGCAAAACAAATTCTAATCTGTAATTTAAAACAGTAACAAAATTACAAAATTTAACTTAACTCTTATTGATAATTAAGCCTCACGTAACTTGAATACAACTTTCATTTTTAAGTAACTTTACAAAACATATCTGACGTTTGCAAAATAAGATAATTTGCTATTTAAAATTATTGTATTTAAAAAAGTGTATAATCGTTGAGATATAATAGACATTTGAAGTTCATTCATTTCGACAACGTTGTTTATAACTTTTCTCTCTTTTTTTAATTTTACCAATTTGTTTTGTTCTAAAGCAAATAAAAACAAGCAATACAAACAAGCAACGGTCTTGTTCATTGGAAAGGCCTATGTATGTGGGTCGAGTCGTTGTGCTGTAAAATTACATTTAGTGTGAGCTGCCAGGTAAACAGTGAGAGCTGATTCGATTCACTCCATTTCTCAAAATCGTTAAGGCTGTTTCCGAGATGGATTTTCCATATATTAAATATTACTCGCTTTATAGTATACGATATTGTAATTCTATATTGACATAAATGCGTTATCACTTTACACAGCCTTGATTTAGAAAATTTATCAGCTATTAATCAAGCATTTCAGGCAAGTAAAATCAGAGTCACGTTAATTTTAGTATTTGTTCATGTGTAATTTAACACGGAGATGTGTGTGAAAATCTATTTATTTAAATAAAATTAATTACGACGACCATTGTGAATTATGTAACAATAAAGTTGTACACTAATAGAATCTTTGTAGCAAAGGCAAGCCAGCATACCGTGGAGCAACAGTACGTAACTCTGCATAGGACTGAATATTATAATAGTTAATGTAAAATGCAATTAAGTTTTCATTTCACGCAATTACGTTTAAATAACTCGGATGTACACAAGTTACAGCTGCTTTAATTTTCTGCTTCCCGGAGGGTAATGCAAGTTAATGTAGCACGAAATGTTTATTTGTACAAAGGAAACTGCATCACGCAAGGAAAGTACATTCTATGCGTTTACTAGTACACATAACTGCAAAGGAGCAAGTATCCAACTAAAGTCTCACTGTACAACAAACGTCTGTGGTACTATACCGTATATAATGCAAATTCATTTACAGTGCTCTCATTACAAAAAAGTATATTTTTTTGTCGCACAAATATTTTGAATTACGTAAAACGTATTTAGGGTGTAGAAAGCTTTATTTTTTAAACAACTTAACATAAAGAAAATTTTTTTACTGAAACAAAGAAAAATGTATTTTTATTTTACGATATTGAGTAAAATAAAATAAAATTAAAAGGGAGTTGGCCTAGTATTAACATAATTAAAATAAAAAACTCAACAATTTTTTTGTAGGAATTTATCTCTTTTTTTAAGACGTTTCTTTAATTTACTAATCTAGTATCCTTAGCCTTCATATCCAAATAATATTCCTGTTAATTTCCTTATAACATCATAAAACATATACGACTTCTTTGTTATACATAGTAAATTTATTAAATAAACAATTTTATTTTTACTTTAGTAGTTTCTGGTTTAAATATTTTCTTGTAAGATGCATTTTGTAATAGATTATTTGCTTTAGTGACAAAAATTAAAATTGTATGAAAAGAGTCTCCTCTCTTGCTGACTGCTCATAGCCTAAGGGCTCTTCGTTCCTTCTTCCTTCTTAGTGGTGCGACACAGCCTTTGATGATCACACAGCCACAATCCAATGCATTTGGATTGATCGGCATCGCACAATATTCATTATTATTAGTTTCCTAATTCTCATGGAGTCTTTAACAATATTATTTCGTATCCGACAATATTATTTCAACGCATCAGTCTTTACCGCTTTTTTGGATTCGTACTCTTATCCGAATCCGTAGTAGTCTTATCCGGATTCGGATAATTTTCAAGCTTCTGCCCAATTAGTAACTACAATTTTTTTGTAATATCGTATTCCCTATTAATTATTTAAATTTTAAAACTACATAAAGTGTTGATAATGCAGTTATAAACTTGTACTTACTATATGGAAAACGGTTATAAAGAGTTTTGTATAGGTAACTGACAATTAATTTGTAAATTGGCATTTCTAATTTTTAGAAAGTGTAATGGAGGCGTGCAACACAGGTTATTTTAAAATTTAATCATTTGCTGACATTCAATCAGTTACATGATAATCTGGGAGGAATTAAATATTTAATTAAACTCTTTGAGTTTGCTTACATTAAATAGTGAGGTTGGCTTTCGATGTCGACACAGTCGTTTCGTATAACAAAAACAAAGACAAAACGCGGTAGGTGCTTATAGTTTGTGTTGATTACTAATAGTTTTGGTCTGTATGTTATAGAAATATTAATTTTGCAGCATCCTAGGTCAATGCTGACGTCACTGTAATACCTAAAATATTGATTACGTAATCTAAAGTTTATTTTCAAAGGAAAGTACGCATAGACAACCAAATTATATTTTACCCCTACTATTGCTTTACAAAATAATTAAAATTATTAAATTCTTGGATTTTGTTGTCCATAACTTTTCCGTTGATTAACTAAGTACAAGTATATCACTACCGACTCGGAACACAAAGTTTTTTATTGTTCTGGTACACAGACTAAACAGCATCCCACTACATGAAAAAGACGACAAAGAAAATAAACGATAAAGTATCTAGCAGAATCCAACCGATACAACAGAACAATAGCCAACAAACTCCTACACAAAACAAACAATAGACAAAGACAGAAAAGAACAAATTTCAAACACTAACATACACCAATAACCACAGTGAAAAAATAGCCCACAAATTTAAAAAGCAGGATACAGAATAGCATACAAAACTACAAACAAACAGAACACACACACAAGGAACAAAACAAATTTGATCTACCTGGTGTTTACAAACTAAATTGCTCAGATTGCAACAAATTATACATAAACCAGACAGGAATTTGCTTCAAAACAAAACACAAAATACATTGAACACACAAAAACACTATACTCCACTACCGAATTCAACCTTTACAAGCCAACTCATTGAAGCAAACCACACATACACAAACATCGACAAAAACATGGATATTCTACACGTACACATAAAAGACCGTAAACTAGACACTCCTGAACAATTTGAAATATACAAACACACAAAAACTCATAAAAACGACATCCTAAACGGACAGAGACAATTCAAGTCACACATATTTTCGAACACACCCCACACACACAATATCGATCTTTCAAAAGTTGGCGCCGTCGCCAAGAACAAGACGGACAGCACTCCCAGTGGTAGCCTCTGATGAAGCTTATAATAAGCAAGAAGTGGTTCAGGCTATAAGGTAAAACTTTTACGTTTTTACCAATAAAATCTTTGTGTTCCGAGTTGGTAGTAGTTATATAATTATACTTAAAATTATTAAGGCAATAACACATAAGGTAGATAGTAACGTGTGTGTTTTTGAAAAAAAAAACTTTTTGATAAATGAAATTGTAGTAATATTGCACATTATGAAAAATTGTATATTTACCACCGTTTATTTTTAAATCAAAGAAACATACTAAAATTTGTATATCAGTAATTATAATTAACACGAAGCCACTTCCATAGGCCTTTTGTCACTTTTAATAAATAGTACTTGGCACTCCAAAGAATTATTACATAACAATGTTTCAAAAGAAACATAAGTTCGGTAATTTAAGCAACCATATAGCTGGTTTAGGAAAATCGTGTAGCTAGGAAAAAAAACATGACTAGAACACACTGTTTGTATGGTCTGACAAAAAACAGTCCTCGAAGTTACCTTAACTAACACGCACAATTATTAAAGCCATATCAAGTGTGTCATTAAAATACGAATGACATCCATTTTGTTTGAATATGTGAAACACGTCTTATAAGGAAAACAGAGGTCCTAGTAATATAGTGTTTACCAGAACTACAGCGTAGAGTTAATAGTTATTCTGGCAACAGCACAGTTACTAGTGCGCCAGTGGGAGCGTGTTTCTGTCATTGCACGAGTAAGACCGATTTCCATGCAGTTCCCACGTCTTATTAATCAAGCAGCGAGAAATTACTCGTAAACACTTCATTATAATTGGCCTTTTGAGGTTGAACTCTCAACAAAAATAAAACTTATGGTAGCTAAATGTTTCCATACAAACTCTTATGAAATTGCCACAATGTACATACGTGTGCAGGAT
This sequence comes from Magicicada septendecula, assembly GCA_034769895.1. Lineage (NCBI taxonomy): Eukaryota > Metazoa > Arthropoda > Insecta > Hemiptera > Cicadidae > Magicicada > Magicicada septendecula. The sequence goes on along the minus strand of CM068369.1, from coordinate 397,660,307 downwards.
TGCAGCATCTGGGTCGAGACCAATGGCGGCCAGAAGATAACATAGCACTGGTACAGCAGGTTACCAGTTTTAGATTTGTAAAACATTCTGGTAGATACCTGAGCTGCTTCGGAACAGTCTGGACCACTAAGTACCAAGTGTTATTCAGTTTTTCCTCTAAACGTATATCTGTGACTACTCTAGGCATCTTACCGTTTTATACATCATCTTACCAGTAGACACCAGCAGAAACGTTAATAGGTGCATGAGAAATGAACCGTACACCCTTCAATTTTTTACTCATCTAGTTATCTGTATTTCATAAGGCGGAATATATGAGTTTGCTAAACGATGATGGAAATCTATTTCCAATTATTAAATATTGCTACCTTTCTGTGAAATTTAAACTTAAATATGTAATTAAATAGCTTACATATGACGTGTATTTACGGTGTAACTGCACATGATATAGGCGGCAAACCAATTCTATTTGGTGAAAAATCTGCAAATTTCTAAAGTACAGTAACTATTTTGTATATACCTATGTGTTGTTGTGTTGTGTTGTATTTGAACATACAGGGTAAGTCAAAAAGTAAAGGCAAATTTTATTTTACCTGCTGCAATGGATGGCAGCACTGATTGAACAATGACATATCATAACCTTAAAGTTTTTTTGTTCTTTAGCTGTGTTGTTTCAGTGCTCAGCTCCATTCGTAGTGATTTCAGGGCATTTTATTATAAGTTCCCCTTTGTCCGTGTGCACCAAGGAAGAATTGAGGGGAGTGGTACGTTCTCTGCACTCTGAAGGGACTAAACCTGCGGAGATTATTCGCAGAATGCAGCAGCAGTACGGTGAGAGCTGTCTTAGTGAACGCAAAATTTATGATTGGATAAATCGCTTTAAAAATGGTCGTGTATCTATCTGCGATGAAGAGCGTTCAGGTAGGCCATCCACTTCGAAGACGGACAAGAACATCGAGACAGTTCAGCGAATGATTCATGATGATCGTCGTGTCAAAATTGATGATATTGCGCATGCGTTGAACATTAGCCACGGTTCAGCAGTTGCAATCATCCACTAATCACTAAATTATCGCAAAGTGTGTGCTCCTTGGGTACCACATCGACTGACTGACCAGCACATACAGAAACGTTTGGAAATTTCGAAATCACATTTAAGGCGTTTAGAAGAGGAAGGAGAAGAGTTTCTCAGTCTCATAGTAACCGTTGATGAGACGTGGGTCCATCACTTCGAACCAGACTTCTGAGTGAATATGAGAGACTGTGAGAGACCGCGATAGACTGCCTTATTAGAGTTTGCGTAACTCACGATTGACCTGTGCTTTTATAGATGTACACAAATGAAGTCATTTTACATACTAAAACGTTCTAGATTAAACGAGGAAGTCAACCACTTTCTGGTGAACACGGACTTCCGATTTCTAGACCTTTCCAAACCGGATGCTGTTTTCAACTCTAATTATTTGTCAGTTAAGTAAATGCTATTAAAACTTATTTAATAATAAAATAATTAGGTAATGACACATAATTCATTACGCGTACAGCACTTATTCACTTTCACACTACACTGCACTGCTGGTTCTTTTATTGTTTATAATCTTCTTATACTATATTAACATGCAGTACTTACTCTAATAACAATAGTGTTTTATCACATTGATAACCTTTGCACGGGACACCCCTTTCCACATAGAGTGTATATTTGCCTCATTGCAATATATTGTAAGGGTACATATCTTCAACATGCATCTTAGAAGCAACATAAGAAAGATAGGATACTAAATAATTAACACTGTAAATTAGAAGGGGTAAATAAGGTATAAAGGAGTGGGTATTTAATTTGATTATACGGTCAAACAACTAAATTTAATAATAATAAAAGTAAGCTCTGAAAGAAGAAAAGTAGCAAGCAACAGAGCAAAACTTGGAGAAAAACAGTACGATACGATTTAACACAAAAAACCCCAATAGATATGATAAATGAGAAGGTATAAACAAACCCAACCCCAGTGATAGGCCAGATAAAGGCTATAACATAAACAAATGTAAACTAATAAAAAAACACAAATAGTATATTAAATTTAGAAACGTGTATTATATAAGTTATATAAAAGGAAGTACACTGCCAATAATAAACAAGTAAACCAATTGTTAGCATATTATGGGTGTTTTTATTAACCTTACTGAGATATAAAAAGTAAACATAAAATGTTAAAGAACTAACTTTAAAATTATGTTAAAAAAAATAATATAAATCAAGAGTGAGAGGTAGGTAGGAAATGTTAATGATAAGCAGTAAAAGTGATAAACAGGATAGGAAGGAATTAAGATAAACAATTAATAATCTTAATAAAAGAAATGTACAATGGTAATAAAACAGAAACAATAATCAAAATGTTGATAGGCAACCAATTTCATTGTGTTAGCAATTAAGAAACAAAGTAGTTATGAGTGCAATATGAAGAAGACATCCTGTTACCAAAATAATCACAAGGATGATAATCACAATATAATAAATGGTGTCATGACACCATTCACCAATGTTGTTATTAGTTTATTTAAAGGGTTGTGTTTTATAAGAAGAAATATTGCTGGATCATGAACAGACCATAAACTAATTTTAATGTTATATGATATCATAGTAGGATTAAGTGATAAAAAATTGTGTAAGAGATAGTAGGAGGCAAGCAATTGTATAAGTTTAACAATCCCAATATTACTCATCATTGTAAAGATAGAAAAAAAATGTTAGGCAAGGAATGATTTTGTAAAATTATAATAATATTCATTTATTGTAAAACAGCCCAAAGTAATTCAAAAGTAAACAAGGACTAAGTGACAGTAAGCAGAACATATGAAAGTAATAAATAATGTTTAACTTGTATAAAATAAGAAATTCTAAACATTTAGAACTTAGGCCTATAAAATGCCTAACTGTCAAAATTCAGAAAAAAACAATTTGTAAGCAATTAGACATTGTATTTGAAAATTAAGACCAAGTAACTTATTAATTTCAATTAGCTAACCATAATAGTATGTCAGAAATAGAATAAACGGAAAAAATAAGTGAAATATGTAATAACATAACATTATCAAATTTTTTTTTATGAATTTGCTAACTGCTATAATTTTTTTATTGTTCGACTAAGCTTTTCGTCATTACTGACATCTTCAGGTCTTAAACAACCAATAAAAAAAAAATTATAGCAGTTAAACATAAAAAAAAAAATAAACATTTCGAACAATAAAAAAATTATAGCAGTTAGCAAATTCATAAAAGAAATAGTAAGGATGGCTGCTAATTTAAACAATACGAAGAATTATCAAATTTGTCAAAACATTAATATATGACCAAGCCCAGCTTTATGAGATATCAAAATAATCTTTGAAAGAAAATAGAGACATTTATGTTAATATCTCACGTATTGGTAATAACACCAAGGAATAATAGCAATTATAAAATATTTATTCAGTTTGAACAAAAACCCAAGACTTATAACAATGAGTACAAATGTTTAGAACAATAAGGTAGGAGCTGGTAACCATAACAACAAAACTTTGTTAGAAGGAAACCGTTATAAAACGGGGGAGTCCATTATTATCGATCAAGAGAGACGGATGCCAAACAGAATTTGACTCAATTAAATAGTTAAAGAAGAGGGATTGCAATCAAAAGTAAACTAATACGAATACTAGAAGTGGAACCTAGACCCAGTAAACCCAGGATGAAACTATAAAACAAATTTCAACAATTCAAAATTAATAAAAACTTTGAATAAATGAATCAGAAACCATAAAAATGTGGAAAACCAAATGATGAAGAATTAATTAATATATCAACACCATCTGGAAGAAATACCTGTGACTCATCACAAGAAACGACAATGTTTTCTTAAGTATAAATGAATTATCAGTAATTGCGAACTAAACTAGTTAACTTTTTCACAACACAATAACTCTCACTCCGAACTTGGTATACTAAATTCTTTCAAGGATTAATCGAAAATCTTTATTAAAACTATATGTAAACTATAGCTTGACCTATGTGCGAGGCCTAAAAGATTGACACACTTTTTAAACACTAAGAACCGAATTGTATGTAAACCTTCATAGTATTTAAGTAACATTGATGTAAGGTTGTGTACTTTAATAACATCTTGTTTTATTTTTTCGTAATCAAAAGAACTCGTCGACTGAATGAATTGTGTAAAATAATTAATGTCAGCGTCCATGCTGGTTTCGTTAAACTGATCAGTCAACATAGCCAACCCCTGAGGTGTAATTTATTTATAGCCGGAGCAAACGTTTTTGTAATAATATCTTTTGTATTTAAATGTTAAATGATCAGCGAATCTGGACACTAATAAATTAGTACTGAACATTAATAACCGTCATTTGTTTTATTTGATATATCTTGTAATATGTGTGTACTTTAGCAGTGAAGAAAATTCTTTACCAGAATTGTAGGTTGGAAACACGTCAGACGACACGCGATATTTGAATTCCCGCCCGTCCGTGTGAGTAAGTTGAAATTAATATACCGAAAGGAAGAAGACGCAATTAGAACTTTTAATTGTTTTTTGTGTAAAACAATTTGGCGCCTATCGGGAAGTAAGTACATCAATTAAGGACAGGTAAGGAGAAGAACGAGAAAGATTCGGTACTGATTATTAGCGCGTTCGCGATCTTCATCGTCAGCGACAGATACGTTATAAGAAGACGACAACGTAATAAGACTTTCAGAGTACGTACAGAGTCTTATTCTTACAATATACATGAAAGACATCAATAATATAAACAACTCTTCTGTGTTATTATTAGCTTCCACTTTACTTAGTTGGGTTTTAACAACAATAAGAGTTACAGAATATTTATTCGAGGTTGTACAAATTATTGGTCGGATGAAGTGACTCGTGAGCACGTTTATCTGTGCTATCAATAAATGCCACTTCCATGGCTATGACCTCTACTACCTGACCAAAAGTGCAGAGTCAAGTATACAATATATTTTCCCCTATACAGAAACTTATAAGCATTGTCGAACTATGACGGTATACATACAAAACCAATTTCAGCTCTCTCTATCAACTGTAATGTGTTGTGGGGGGATGATATGCTAAATTTAATACCTGCGTCACGTCACAACATAAAATGGCCTCTGGTATTTTGTTTACGTCACTGATAGCCATTATGTTGTCGACAGCATACAATAATGTTTCACACGCACGTTTAAATTACAATTAGCACGTTAAATATCCGCGAGAAAAGTGTCGGTTTTTAAATGTAACATATGATAAAAATAATTATTGTTTTTGAGTATAACAGTAACCGTTGAAGGTGTAATGGTCCAGAATACAACCCAAAATAAGTAGCAATTTGAAAAGCCAGAAACATATCCAATATATATTGAAGGTAGACTTACGAAAATGAATGTCTGCCCTTTTCCCGCAGGTTGCTTTCCAAAATGTTTTGCTGTTAAGATATTCAAAAATTTAAAGGTCAAGGAAGTCGATTTGTACAGACTGACGTTTTTTGTACTTAGTGTACGATGGCTAATTAATGTTCTTTTTACCAAAATTTTATGCGACTTCATTACCTTAACTAAAAGGGATAAACATGCTGTTTTTTGAAAAATTGTGTGTACTATTCGATAGCATCATTGAGTACACAATGAGCATTTAATAATCGTAGAGCATTACAATGAATAAACAGCCATTCTGAGATACCGTGGTGGCTGGAATACGGCAGGCAGAAATACTGGAGTTTAAGTTGACTATTTTAACTAAGAGAACATTTAACTACAATGTTTAATCTTCGACTTAATTCCTGTACTTTGACTGCGACAAAATTATCCCTTAATAAACGTGACATGTTAGTTTACAATTTACAAATTAAGTAAAAGAAAACCTTTTCTTTTGATATTGTTGTTCATGTATGTAGAAATGTTGCTGTTACTTATAATAAAAGTCGTACGATGTAGCCTCGATTAATAAAAATAAGCATCCTTTGTTTGGTTGGTGTTTTGATGGAAAGCAAATTCATCCAGGAGTTAGTGACACATGTTTCTTTGTATTTCTTGTTATTCTTCTTTCCCATAGAAGCGAATTCAGCGTTCTTATAACGGTTCGTCCCTTGTTAATACGTTCTTGAATTTCATCTTTGCTGCTTCCCCATTTGTTGAAAATAACGCCTAAGTATTTACTTTTTTCAACACCTCTTATCCAGTCCACATCCAATTTTAAGTCCTTAACTTCTTCGGTGCCCACTATCAGGTACTCACATTTTGCCATGTTCGTCGTCAAACCAGCTGCGTCATATTCTTCTTTTAACTTTCTGACCATATACTCGAGGTCTTCGTCATCCTCCGCTACCACAATCTGGTCATCGGCAAAATATAGAGTGAATAGATTGTCATCTCCTACTCTCATCCCCATGCTTTTACACTTCTTTGTCCATCTTACTAGAGATCTGTCTAAGTATATTTTAAAGAGGGTAGGGGACAAGCAGCATCCTTGTCTTACGCCTTTTGCTTTATATTTGATATAAATTGTTGCAGTTACATTTTCTTCCTAGTTCTTCCTTACGCATACACATATCTATGAGAAGGAAAAAAATTTTTTTACTACTTCTGAGTTTTCGTAGTGAAGCTTATCTGCATATCATTTGTGTATTTGTATATTTTTTATTACTGCATTTTACAACGTACAATGATTGTTGTTTTTACAAGCAGTCCAGTAATTCTGTCTATTTCATTTGTTTCAAATGTTTGTACTTGATAAGATCCCGTTTATCATGCTACTTATCAGACAAAAATATGCCTGTATGTTTCAAGTTCAGTTTCAGTTGTAGTTGCGATATATTACAGTGCGGTTCGAGTTTATTGTCAGGCGATTACAAGTAATTACTCTGTGCGTTCAAGTGGTTATTGTAGTGAAGTGTTGTGTTTTATAATCGGGTGGTATAATTGTAATACAATTGTGTTTTATATTAGTCAACATTTTATTGCGTGTGAACAATTTTTATTTGATTTGGTGTAAGCGACAGTGTTGCGAATTACAAACTGTTTAACTGTGAAAATTAAAGATGGTGATTAGTGACATAATTTGTGTCTTGTATTTTGTTTTCCACTGTCCCATACGACGATAAAGTAGACCGTCGTAACAATATATATTATAACATATTTTATGTGCAAATTTATATGTAATTTAATTTGTAGAGTATTTACTTCATACAATCTCTATACCATTACTAACAACGTGTATGAATAATTGGGGTGTAGGTGTAATTATAATAAGAGTAACTCTTTTTTTTACGAATTGTAATATGCTTCATTTATTATTTGAAACAAACAAACAAAAATATTATAATAATATGAAAATCATGATTAATACGCCATGTGATCTTCATTATCGATGGTTTCAAAGTGTCTTTACTATTCGTGTCAACATTACAAACATATCTTAAATTCTAAATATTATATTATTTATTGTATATAGACTTATCGTCAATATGTTAATGTTTCTTGCTTGCTCAGTCTAAATTTGTGCTTATTTAAAAGTTATTACTGCATTCTTATTCTATCTTTCTTAATACCTTTGTATGGCTTTAAACAAAAATCATTTTAGCACATTTAATTTATTACTATAAATGACTCTATTTTATGTGCTTTTATCAAAAAAAGTTAAATAATTCAATTACTAATTTCAATGACTCTACGTTATGTTCATTACGAAAAATAATTAAATAACTTTTTTTTTGATTACATATTAATTACATTGATTTTATTTATTCTACATACTTATTATTATGTTTACAAAAATTGTATTGACTTTTAGAGTCTCTCAATGTCTTTCTCTTTGAAAATTATATATTGGTTTTTCGTCACCTTAATTTCTGTAGAGTTGTCCCATGTCCTCCAGTGATTCCTTCGGTGTTCTCCTCCTGGATGTTCTCTTGTCCTCACTGCTCGTCCTCTCGTCTCTCGTCCTCCACGGTACATTGACTGCTGGAGACTATGATGACATGTTACTCTGGATTTGTAGCCTTTATTATAGAAACGTCTCCAGTCCTCTGTATCTCCTTCCTCTGCTAGTCGTGCTCTCGTACTCTGTCAGGCGTTGATGTTCTTAGATGTCGACTGCTTGTTGACGTCCGACGATTTCTTCGTTACGGTATTTTTTTTATTATTGTTTTTATTACTTCAAATAAAAAGAAACATTACCGTGATACTTTATAAGTTCAGTTACAACATCGTACCGATGTTAGATTTTTAAATCTAACTTCGTCCAAAATAGTTTAAAAATAATTCGCGTTACGGACCGGCATAGCTTACCGCCGCGACTATGGTTTGTTAAGAGAGAGCGATTAGCTCTCCTGGGTTTCTATTTATATCCACACAGAAAACTGCACCTGTCGATTCAGGAATCAGCCTCTCGACATTTGAAGCATGATGTGACAGTCCCCACTTTCGTCTCATTTCACATAATTGCACTTTTTTGCCAATCGCACTGTTTAACGCGGATTTTACGTTGCTAGAATAGTGTCTCATTTAATGACTTATGAGATGTGCAATTATCATAATGCTCACACTACTAGTATAATTATGATGCATTAAAAATCGCACTGTACTCGCATTGATTGTCCGAATTAAGTACAATTCGCAGTTCACTCGTGTCCGATTTTTACATATTTTTAGAAGTTTTACCTTCTCAATAACATTTATGGTTTTCTTAAAATTAATTATTTTCTTAATTTGTCATTTACTTGAGGGGTGAGATTGCAACTTTCAGGATCAGTCAGGCTTCACGCACACATATTATTTACTTGTATACACACATGGAGTGGTAATCGCGTGATGTTTGCCTGTTGGTTCCTGCTTGAAAATCAGCTTCCAATCTCACACCTGTTCGTCTATTATATATTATTGAAATTAACTAAAATATTTACAATATATTATGTATGCGCATTACAGCCTTTGCTTGTATTGTCTCAATATATTGTAATATAATTAAAAATATTACAAATATAATAAAAATTAAATAATTGATATATATATAGATATATAGTGTGTGTATCTTTGGTGCTAACAAGGGTATTGTGCTCTTCCTTTAGCCCCACTAGTTGGGCAAGTCAATTTGTAATATATTTACTAATATAAAATAAAAAAAATAATTATAATTGAAATATGTTGATATTTGTTGATACGTATTGATATTTTGTTTATCACTGGTTCAGTCTGACTCCTTAAAGTCCCATTGTTAGGCTAGTCAAATTGTAATATAATTTCAAGTGTAATAAAAAACAAAATATAAAGATATTGATGATAAGAAAATGTTATAACTAGGTGTGTTTGGTTGATAAACAATAAATACATCAAACTTTAAAAATTCTGCAAATATTTTTTCTCGTTCTGGTATAGAGTTTGTTGGAATGATTTAATTTAATTAATTAACAATTAATTAATTAGTTGAATTGGTAATTTCCTTCCTTGTCTATTCTCTCAATGCGAATTATGTTTTTACTGAATAAAAAAAAAAATAATAATAACATTAATGGTAGAAATAAAAACAATGCTGGTAACTGAATACTGATTTGCGTTTATTCATTCAAAATTGTGCGCCAGTCAAACTGCGCATGTCCCAGGCACTGGCTAATATTCGCCACAGTCGGCAGTGAGAAAGATTAACAAATATATTTTTTACAAGTTAAATTTATGGTTCTTTTAACGAGTCGAAATGGTCAGAGGGCAAGGAACAAGATACATTTAACAGGTATTCTTAAACTAAATGTTAACATCTGAAATAGAACAGAATTATTATTATAATTGTCAATTAAAAAGAAATTATTTAAAATTCGAACCAAGTCGAAGAAATGACGTCACTCTGCTCCAGGTAGCACTGCACCGTCTATGTGAGAAATTCAGCAATGGCCGCCGTCTGCTTGGTTTTAATCTGCTATGACGCCGTTGGAATCGAAGATCTTCTCCCACAGAAATAAAACGATGTTCCCTTTTCCTGCGAAGTGGTGTTGTTCCAAAATATAGTGTTGAATGTCCCCTCGTCGTCTGCGATGTCGAATTCTGGATGGATCTCTTGTGTAGTGTAGTGTTCAAATATGCGTGTTGGTTTTGTGAATTTGTTCCAAAAATTGATCAAAATGGCTGTCGATTTCTGGCGTTAAGTTTTATGGTGTTATTCTGTGTTTTTTGGAAACTTGTGAAGTGTTAGACATAGATAAATAATGTTATTTCACTTGTTAGTTCATCTCCGTTACACGCCACATAACCACACTTGGTTTTAATATAAATTATTTGGTTTTCAAAACTCCACTAATACATTTTTCAACTGTTCAGCTTTGCGATTAACAATAGACTAAACGACGCAACGTCGTCGTTTTAGGGCAATTTGTGGTATGTCTTTTTCCTCTTCATATTGTTTAATTATAAAATATCTGTCTAAGACTTGTTTCACTATCTAACTATACATAACAAGTTTTCTTATTTTTTACTGTATTTCAAATATTTCTTAATTTTACATGAATCTAACTATTCAGTAATATTGATTATTTAATTTTACATCTTTTGATATATAGCTGGGTTTGTTTCAAACTCATTTAAGCCCAAAAATTACAATTTTGCATAATAATTGTATGTCTCATATTTTGTACAAATTCAGTGTTTTAAAGGTTTTTATTTGTTTTTTCGGTATAATATTTCCATGGAATACATCTAGTAACTCCGTAATTACTTTGTTATTAATAATTTGGTTATTAAAACATTTCAATATTGATTAATTTGCTGTTTAGTCTGATTTGATTACTATCATAAGCCTATTTTTGACTGTTTCCAAAAGAAGTTAGTTTTCTTTCTTTTGTCATTCTATTTGCTATTAACTGTATCTGTATTAATTATATTTTCAATTTCTGTATTGTATGTATTGAATTCTATTCCTATTACATAGATTAATTCTTTGATAGATAGTTTTTTTTTGGTTTATAGGCCATTCTGTGTTTACAAACATAGTGTCTTGGTGGGTCTGTTTGTACATTATGCATGGTTTACTGATTTGAATAAAATTATTACATTTTTATGCCCTACTTGCCTCTCTGACTTACACAATGGAAAATTAAATGACATGATTTTAATTACAATAGAATATCTTGTATCTCCTAAACTTTCTTTATACTAATAACATCATTGAACCATAACATGAACATCTTATGCCTAATTTTAACAAAAACATCTTATTATCAACTATTTTCCATATATCACCTAATTTTAACAAAAACATCTTATTCCTATTATTTTTTCCTGTATCATCAAATGATAACAACATAGCTTATCCTAGACATAATTTAATTAGAAAACATAAAAAACTCCTATTACTAGTAACACTGTCAGTCACTAACTGTCTTGTGTATGTATTCTTCTTATAAAAACACTTTAACTGTGATAACAAAAAAAACCTCGTGTATCTATTTACACCTTACATCTAAAATATTATTTAATTAATAATAAATAATAAACATCTTAATATTAGGCATACCTTCAGTTATGAACTGTCCTTTGGTATTTTTGTCCTCACCATTTATTTAGTTATAATTAAAGAAAACATTTTATATGTAATAGTCCTTATATCTAATTTAAAACTCTTATTACTAGTAATGTTGTCAGTCCTTAGACCGTCTTTCATTTCAATGGTTTTATTATTATTATTCTACACTCATGGTAGTCTTTTTATAATACTTAAACCTCATTGAAGATTTTTTCATAGATTTTTTAACTATGTTTCTCACTGTACACTCTGTAGTTCCTTAATTTTGTTATCTCACTTCACTTTATTGTATTCTAAACTCTGGTAGTCTTTTTAGTGAGTTCTACTCTATGGTAGTCTCTTTTGACATATTTTTTGACATGTTACACTTACAACTAATATACAATTTGTTTTTATAGTATTGTATCTTGTAACTTGTTTGGGGTTTACCTATATCGGTTTTCACTTTTGTCTCATGGTATTTAATATATGATTAACATTTTGTTTTGGCATATCTCTTCCTGTTTCTGGTCTCTGTTGGAATCTTGATATGTTTCGTCCCTTCTTCAAATATCACATTAGTAGTTTCCTTATTAAAATGGTTTCATGACAGATTATTTCCTTTTTTATGGTCCTTCCCTTTTTGTACTGCTTCCCCAATCTACTGGGTATACTGCTGGTTTAACTGGTTTTTTCATAGTAGGTTATTTTAATTAATGGTTTTCTTTATTATCTTCCATTTTTATTAACATTTTATAGACTTAATTATACAGTTTCTAGTGTAATCCTTAAACAATTTATTCTTCTCACTCACTATGGAACTTTCTCTTTTATTCATGTAACATTAATTCAAATGTTTAGTGTGATAATTTTGTTATGTTACAATATATATATATATTTATATATTGTACTTAAACCAAATTACAAATAAGAGATAAGATAATAAATTTATGTTGATAAGGAAAAATATTTGTTAGTTATAAAAAATTTGTTTTGTTTTGTTTAATCAATTAATTTAATTAATTAATTTAAAAATCAATTAATTGTATGTTTCTCAATTACTTTCGATTAAATAAATGAGATTTTGTGTTTTGAAAATATTTGTTTCTGTAGATAATCTATTTATGTATTTGGATCTACTATTCTCTCTTCTAACTTTGCTCTTCTTCTTCTTCTTCTTCTGGAATATTTCTTTTATGACTCTAAATTATTTTTAGAAGAAACAAATAACTAGTATTTACTATACAAATAATTGTAAACGCTTGTAACTGAATAATTATGATGTTTATTTCTTAACATTTGAAATTATGCGCCACTCTGATGCGCGTGGACCAGGCTTTGGTTGAGATTCGCTCAGGTCGCTTATGAACAAAATGACAAAATATAATGCTTACAAAATTAATTATTTCGGATTATTTTAACTGTCGAAATGGTCAGAGAGGGCAAGGAACAAGATACAATGCTTACAACTATCTTAAAATAAATTATTATTGCTGAAAAAATAACAGTATTATGAAAATTGTCAATTATTAAAATAAAATCGAACCATTCGTAGAATGACGTCACTGGCTCGGGAATGCTGTGTTCCGTTCGCTGTACAGTAAATCCAGTACGGCTGCCGCTCAATTCGTCGACTTTCTGCTATACAACGCAGACGATATTCTTCTCCCTCAGAAATAAATGAGAATTCCTTCCTCGGCGAAGTTGTAGTATCCCTGGAAAATTGTGTGAAGTGTTCTTCCCTCTTCGGCGATGTCGTTCTGTGATTGTTTGTTGGTGCAGTGTTCTGTGTTCAAATATGTTGAGTTCGTGTCCAGTTAATATGGTTTGAAATTTTCTCAAAATGGCGGTTGCTTTCTCGTTCTAGTAACTGGTATTATTATTGTAGTTGTTCTGGCTCAGTTTGGTGTTAGCTATTAAATGTTGGTGTTATATTTTCTTTGGTAACCTCTGTTACACTTTTTTGAGGTTGCTCACAATGTTTTTTCACTATTTTATATTTTTTGGTCTTCCGTCAGTAATTTCTAATGTGTTCACATTAACGATGAACAGTAGACTGATGACTGAAAGTCGTCGTTTTGGGGTAATTAATAAAATGTCTTTTTCCTCTTCCCATTGTTTTTTTTTTTACAAAATTACATGTCTTGCATTTGATTTTAACTCCTAAACATACAATAACAAGTTTTCCTATTTATTGCTGTAACTCAAACATTTATTAATTTTACGAAAATATAACTATTCAGCAATATTCTTAAGCTAATTTTACATAATTTGATATTTAACTGGGTCTGTTCTAAGTTCAGATAAGCCTAAAATTTACAATTTTTGAAATTTATTGTAGGCCTTATATTTTTTCAAATTTAGTATTTAAATGGTTTACAAGTGTTTTTATGTTAATATTTCCATGAAATAATATTACTCACTCCATAATTATTGCTTATTGTTAATAATTTGTTGTTATAATACACCAATATTGATTAATTTACTTTTTATTTGAGTTGAGCACTCTTTAGGCCTAGTAATACTTATTTTCAAATAAAGTTAATTTTCTTCTTTTGTCATTACATTTGTTATTATTTGTATCTGTACTGATTACATTTTCATATCTTTGTGTTGTATGGACTAGATTCTATTCATTATATGTAGTTTGATTGAATTTATTTATTTGAGTTTGAATCTATGATAGATGATTTTTATTTACAATGCTGGTTTGTTTTTCTATTGTGATGTGTTAGTTAGTTTGCCTTATACTTTTTATATGGTTTACAATTTAATAAAAAAAAATATACAACATTCCTAATACCTACTTGCCTTCTCCGCCTTAACAAACTTGAAAATTATTTAACATTATATTGAATACAAAAGAACATCTTATTATCTACTAATTTTTATATTGCCTAAACATAGCAAACATATCTTAAGCTTATTATTTTTTCATTGACATTATTTAACTATAATTATTCTGAATCATCCTATTACTAATAATGCTGTCAGTTATTCACTGTCCTTTGCATTTATTATATATGAATTGATAGAACTAAAAACATCTTATTTCTAATAACACTTTTCAGTTATTACGCTGTCTTTGGTGTTCACTATTTCTAATTTGATTACACTATTAACATCTTATTATTAATAATACCTGCAGTTATTACACTGTCTGTTGTATTTAGGTTGCTTTTTTGGTAACACTTTCTTATAATAAAACATCTTATATCTATTATTTCCTTCATTGTATCTAATCTTTAAAACATTCTTATCACTAATAATATTCTCAGTTAGTAAACTGTCTTTTGTTCTAATGCTAATTTTATCTGGTATCTCTCTACACTAATGGTAGTCTCTTTTTAAATAATTTTATTGTCTTTCACTGTTTATTTCTTATTGTATGTCACTTGTTATTCTTAAGTCAGGCTTACAAACTAGTTTAAAGGTTTATTTTTCACTGTATTGTATCCTGTAACTTGTAATTTGGTCAGACAATTGTTCATTGGGTTTAAATGTATAAGAATAGGGTATATTCCTCCTCATAAGGTTTTAGTGGATATCCCATCTTGTTGCTATTCTTTTTGTGGACCTTGATATGTTTGTCTCTTCCTTCTCATTATACTAACATTTTCTTGTCTTGCGGTTTCCTGTCCTTTTCTCATTTCTAACTCCTTGTTCATTTGTCATTGGTTTAGTGTCTTGGGGTTTCTTTGCTTCTTAATTGAATAAATTTCCCTTATTAAAATTGTGTTTACCTTTTTTATCTTTTTTCTTTCCTTTTTACTGCCCCCAACCTACTGGGTATACTGCTGTTGTATTGTTTTTATATAGTTGGTTATTTATATACGGATAAAGAGTTTTCTTTGTTATTTAGTTTGATTTAATTAACATTTTATCAACTTAATGTACAGTTTCTTTAGTTTAATCTTTAACCATTTATTGTTCTCACTCACTATTGACATTTTCTTCTTTATTCATGTTGTATTAAGTTAAAATTTTAATGTGATAATTCTGTTATGCTACATATGCTCTCCTGTAAAAGTGATTAGTTCAGATCATACTCTTAGTATGGATGAAATAATTACTACTAATTCTTTTTATTTACCATATTTTCTTCGTGATTTCACTTTATATACCTTCTTTTTCCACCGTTGCTTTCTCTCAGATGATATGTATCTCCTTCATTAGTTTCTTTTTCCATTAATAAGTAATCATCAATCTTGTGTATAACATTATCATTTTATATCTTTTGTTATTTGGTGCTTCCTCACCTGTATGTTTACTCCCTAACATTCCCTAACATATGAGTTGGAACAGTTCAGTGTGGCACTTTTGGCTTCAATCCCTGCTGTCCAATACTTCAATTAACTGAGCCCCGAGGAATTATCAGCTCTGCTCAAAATATAAGACTGATGGCATTTTTCTACATCCAGTCATAAAAATAAATAATCAGTAAAAGTAGTCTCTTTCGACCAATAATAAACATCCTTGGATTCTTCACTTCATTATATTTTATACCAATTAATACTTTTATACACTTGACTCTTCATCTCTATTAAAGCTCATTCCATATTAAGTGGTTTAGGTATGTGTTATAATATACATTTCATCGTTTCATTATTTCATCTTCTTATCTTGTTTACATAGTAATTAGCATTTATATAGACTTTTTCTTCCATTTGGTATCTGATGAGTTATTTTATTGCTCATGGCATAGCATTAATTATTTCTTCATCACTTATCACTATAATAGTGGTTATTATAACAATATTATCATCATGGTACTAGGGATTTTGGTTTCTGGTCTTAATATTTGGTTTTTACTTAGTTGGTACTTCTTCATTGTTCATCTTTATCAAATTATTTTCTTTGTGAGTTTGGTTAAGTTGTTTTGACTAAATTATATAATATTCTGGTTTCTTCTCTCTTTTTCTTTTCATTTGAAATTCTGTATCATTTTTGTCTTAAATTGCCCATTTACATTGTTGATAATAGTGGTTATAGTTAGCATAGTCACTATTACAATACAAACTATAGTATGGTTTTTAAAGCTGTGATAGTTTGTTTAGGGTTCTTTTCTTTATTAACACAGGTTTTTATGAAGGTTTGTTACGTTTCTTCTTCTGACACTTTTAACATTTATTAATATATGTTCTGGTAACATTAAATTATTCAATTGTTTAATATTGGTTGTTTTCTTTATTTACTGGAACATGTTCTTTTTGTTTTGTCTCTGGAGAGTTTGAGAGAGTTTACACATTTGTACTCCATTTACTCTCAAATTCTTTTATGTAAGAGTTCACTCAAATTACGAGTGTAACTTGTTCTTACTCTTTTAGAATTTTGTATCTCTTTCTTACAAAATTTCTTTTTATACTTAAGAGTTATATCTCATCATTCGCATGAGTTGTACTTACTATCTTTTAATTCTAGATGTTTTCTCCAAAACTCTTTTTATATATAAGTTTTTAATAGTTTCTTTCAAACAGTTCAAGTAAGTAGGTCTTACAACTTTTTGAAGTTTTTGTTATTTTAACAGTTTCGTACAAATGATTCTTGTAAGTTGGTCTTACAAATTTTTGATTTTAGATATTGTCATTCATCTAAATTCTTTTTTTATTCATAATGGTTTTTTCAAATTGATTGGTGTAAGTTGTCTTTACAAATTTTTGGTAATTTTGTTATTTTTATTCCAAAAAAATTCTTTTTTCATTCATAATGGTTTTTTCAAATAATTGGTGTAAGTTGTTCTTACAAATTTTTGAATTTAGACATTTTTCTTCACCAAAATTCTTTCTTTATTCATAATGGTTTTTTCAAAAAATTGGTGTTAGCTGTTCTTACAAATTTTTGAATTTTGTTATTTTATTCCAACAAAATTCTTGTTTATTCATAATAGTTTTTCAAATATTTGGTGTAAGTTGGTCTTATTATTTTTTGAATTTAGTTATATTTCTTCACCAAAATTCTTTTTTTTATTCATCTCTCCTATATATATTTTTTGATAGATAATTGATTATAAGTTCCTTTTACTTTATTTGAATTGATATCTTTTAATACATACGTATTGTTGTTATTGTTTTCAATAATCAGGTATGGGCCGGTATACACCAGTAATTTGGTAATGCCTCCCAAAGTACTGGGTAGTTCCCTGTTTTTCAATAGTACCTTTTCTCCGACTTCATAGCTTATTATCTTCTTAATCAATTTTGATACTTGTTCTTGCGCCTTTCCTGGTCTTCTGCCAATTTATTGTAGAACTTTATTCGATTAAACTTGTATTCTTGACTCATGGGAAATTCTATTATGTCTTGTATTTCTCTTGGAGGCGGGTTTTCATACATTGCCGTGTATGGCGTGGTACCTATAGCGGGGTGATATGCCAAATTAAGGAATTCTTCGGTAGCTGATAAATATTCTCGCCACTTCCTTTGTTGATTATGGCAATAAGTCCGTAATATTCTTCCGACTTCTCGCAGTACCCTATCCGCTGGATTACTGCTGGGGTGGTAGACAGATGTCTTGTACGTTTTAATGCCCAATGTATTTAGAGTGTTTTTCCACCTCCTACCCATAAATTGCGTTCCATGGTCTGTGATTATGGATGCCGGGCTCCCTATCTCTGGAATGTAATGATTTGTTATCACTCCTAAAGTCTTCAAAGTGGTGGCTCTGTTCACCGGGTACAGTTTTATAAATTTCGTGAAGTGATCCATCATTATAATAATGTATTTGTGTCGATGACGTCCGCCACTGCGGGGAAATGGACCACAGATGTCCAGAAAGACCTTTTCCAGTTTTCCTTGTGAGGTAATTGATATCATCACACTCTCTTTTCTCTCATTGTTGGTTTTTACCGATTGACATATCAGACAGGTTTTGAGGTAGTTTCTCGTCTTTCTATTTATATTTTTTATATGGCAATTCTCTTCTATCGCCTTGATCACCTTCATGGCTCCCATGTGCCCGTATCGGAGATGATAATCCAGGATGATATCCTTCTCGATTGTAGTAGGGATTACGATCTTCCATATCTCTTCATCAAGGAATGTTTTCATGAATAATATTTCATTGTGTATACAATAAAACTTGGTTATTGTGTCATCTTGGTTGGGGAGACGAAGTTTAATATGGTTTAGCTTCGGGTCGGACTGCTGGTGATTGCTGATGTCCTGCACTATCTTTACTAGATCGGATCTGTCCTTAATAATATTATAGATCTTCAAGATGCTCTCCTTTTCGCCTTCGAACGTCTGTTCTTCCAAATTTACTCTCGACAACACGTCGGCTACTACATTCTTACTCCCAGGAACATACTCCCACTGTATATCGTATTCCTGCAGGGCAAGTACCCATCTGGTCAACCTACCATGGCTTAACTTGCATCTTCTAAGGAATGATATTGGTTTGTGATCTGTTCGGACGGTCACTGGATATCCGAGAATATACGTCCGAAACTTCCCACAGGCAAAGACTACACTTAGCAGTTCCTTTTCCGTCACGTTGTAGTTCTTTTCACACTGGTTAAGGGTTTTGCTAGCAAAGCTCACTACTAGATGGTTTCCACTTTCGTCTTCTTGGTACAACGTTGATCCCAAGCTGATATTACTAGCGTCACAGTTTAGGAAGAAAGGTCGGTTAAAATCTGGATGGTTAAGCATTACTGCTTCTACGAACTTCTCCTTAATCGATTTGAATGTTCCGTCTTGTTCTTGACCCCATCGCCATTTATTCTTGGATGATAACTGGTACTGAAAACGGGCCGTCAGCTCGGAGTAATTATTTTGTAACTTCCTGTAGTAGTTACACAGGCCTAAAAATGATTGTAGTTGCCTTCTGTTTTTTGGTATAGGGAATCGTTGTATGGCGTCTACCTTTTCTGTTGACGGTGTTATTCCTTGACTGTTCAACTGGAAACTCAAAAATTGTACTTCTTTAGCTATAAGCTTGGACTTCTCTAGCTTAAGGGTCACATTATTCTCAGCTAGTTTCTTCAAGTCATGCTCCACACGGTAACAATGTTCTTCCTAATTGGTTGATGTTATTAGATCATCAACATAGACAGTCGAAAATTGGAGAGCTTCTGGCCCGAGTATTTGATCCATACAGGCGACAAAACATCTACTGAGTTCACTAACCCGAAGGGCAACCTCTCAAACTGATAGTTGCGCCCTTCGAAGATGAACGCCATGTATTGCCGGCTTGCTGGGTGCAACTCCACCTGCCAATACCCGCACACGGTATCCCACGTAGTAATAAACTTCGTTCCGTGGAATCTCTTCAATATCTCATCAATTTCGCCAGGTGAGGTACGATCGTTAATAATCATTTTATTTATCTCACGTGCGTCAAGGCAAAGTCTACCTTCCCATTCTTCTTTTGTATAGCCACAATTGGACTAGTGTATGGCGACTGACTGCTTTCAATAATATCCTTACTAATCATGTTCTGGATCTCTGTGCGTACGGCTTCCTTCAAAGATTGTGCTATAGGATATGACTTTCGATTGAATTCTACCGGTTCTCTGAATCGTATGGAACATTGGTAGTTCCTGATCTTTCCAGGTTCGTCCGAAAATACAGCTCGATATTTTTCATATATGTTGGTTAACTGATTCAGCTGGTTTTCATCTAATTGCTCGGTGGTATTG
The DNA here is from genome assembly GCA_034769895.1 of Magicicada septendecula. Taxonomy (NCBI): domain Eukaryota; kingdom Metazoa; phylum Arthropoda; class Insecta; order Hemiptera; family Cicadidae; genus Magicicada; species Magicicada septendecula. The sequence goes on along the minus strand of CM068369.1, from coordinate 397,640,138 downwards.
TGGCACTGGAAGTCACGTATCTCCTGAATCTTTTGTGGCCATAGGTCATCCTCCGTATTCTGATGTACTGGCTTGTTGTTTGACGAGTAGTTTGACAAGTAATTCACTTTATTTTTGTGGTTGATAAGTTGTCTGGAGTCTAACATCTTGTTGTTTGTTAAATTGGCTACCCAGGTGGCTACCTTCAGAAAAGAGTGAAACATTCCCTCGGCACAAGTCGATACCTGCTGAGTTTCTACGCAATATGTCACATCCTATCATGATGTTGAAGAGTAATCCGGCTGCAACAAGAAATATCATATCCAAACTTACGCCCTAACTGTTGACACTTAGGGATACCGGTTTTCTTATGGTTTTGTTCTGTCGGCCGGTAGCTCCTACAAGCACAATATTATTAATAGGTAGTACAGGTAATTTTTTGTGGCATTCCTGCTGTATCCGGTCCAATTCATTATGGTTTATTATAGAGACATTTGCTCCAGTGTCTATCATTATGGGAACAGAAATACTCTCGATTTCTGCAATTATATATATGATTTCGTTGTCATTATTATTAATGTTTATTTCGTTTTCTTCTAGCAAGTCCTTACGGATATCTTTCAAGTAATTATTATATATTATCGTAAAATTTTTCTCTTCTCCTCTCGATTTTATCTCTTGTCCATACCCAGCAGATTGGAGCAGTAAAGGGTTATTGGGATTTATTACTGCCTCCGTTCGTTTAAATGCTCCGCATCATTACGGATTAGGCTGTTAGCAGCATCAACTTGGAGTCCTGAAACTGCTTCGTTTGGTTCAGCACGATCAGGACGATCGTCCTGTTGGGCTTCCGTTACAGGTAGTCTTCGTTGATTGTCCAGGCTGGAACTGCGTCTGGGTTCATACTCTCTGTAACGATTACTTCCCTGATTTCCTTGAAAGGTTTCATACTCGTAGTATCGGCTCCTTCGTTGAGGCTGGTATCTCCTCTGTCCACTGCCTTCCGCTCTGATGTAGTTAATATGGGGTCGATATGTCCTGTAATTATTATTATTACCTCCATTCGGGTAATTTCTGTTATAATTACCATGATAATTGTTATTAGGGGGATTGGGGTCTCTCTGACCATTTGGAACATAATTCCGGTTATTATAATAACCGTTGTTGTTGTGCGGACGGTTATTATTATTATTATTATTATTATTATTATTATTATTATTATTATGGTTATCCTCACTATTATTATTTCTGGGAACATTATTATTATTATTATTGTTATTATATCCAGGTACATTATTGCTATTACGAGGGTTATTATTGTATTCGGCATTATTACGGTTCGCGGAACTATAATTATTGTTGCTGCCATTCTGCCTATTATTATTATTTGAATTACTGGTGTTATTTCTTGTCTCCGTCCTTTCGTATCTCCTGCGACTTTGGCGGTAGTAATCCTCGTGCTCATACATTTCTAAAAGTTCGGTCATTGCTTGTACAGTCTTTATTTGACTGTTTCTTCTAGCTCTTATAATATCTTCCACATAGTGGTATGAGACCTTGCTGACCAAGCATTCTTCCGGTATTCGGGGCTCTAAATGTTTGGCCACACACACCTTTCCCAAGAAATACGCCGTTAAAGTCTGGTTTCCATACGGGTTATATTTTCCATTACAGATCCCGTCTCTGACGATATTTTGTGTCGATTCAGACCAATATTTGGCCTTGAATAGCCTTTTGAATTGTTGGTAGTCGGTCACTTCATCTCTTATCGCCTTCCACCAATTATCAGCTATCTCCTTGAATGATTCGTCCAGTACTTCTTTATTCTCCCTCCAGCGATTGCCTCTGTGTTTAGTGAAGTACTCTTCGATTCTGGCTAGGAACTCCATAGGTTTATTTTTATAAAACCTAAAGTTAATACCTTCACTATTCTCGTTATTAGGACAACTGGTAATGCTTGTCGGTCGACTATGGAACAGGTCTATATCTGTTTGATTCTGTCGTACCTGACTGTTGATACTGGTCACAGCAGCTTCAATACCGTCACATTTTTCTGTGAATCGGTCCTGCACTCGCTCCCAGTCTTCACGTGTTTCCTTTAGTTTTTCCTCTAAAGCCTTCCTATTCGTTTCTTCAATGTTGTTAACCTTAGTGTTTATTTCTGTCTTGATACTCTGTACTTCTCGTTCGGTCTGACTCCATCTTTCGTCAGCCCTTGTAATCCTTTGTTCGATCACCGTTATTTCCTCTTCTACCTTCTTGCTGATCGTTTCATTGTTTTCAGCTATCTTCTGACTCAATTCTTCCTTTAATACTTCCATCTTTCCATCTAACCGGTTCATGTTCTCTTGGTTAGTCTCCCTTAATTCTTCTCTTAATTGTTGGTTATTATTTTCCATCTTCTTATTGGTTTCTTCCAGTTTCTGGCTTATCTGCGTTAATTCTTCCTTCGATTGTTTATTGTCAGTTTTTATTTCCTCCATCTTCTCCTCCATCTTCTTACTGTTTTCTTCCATCTTCTCCTCCATCCTCTTACTGTTTTCTTTCATCTTCTTACTATTTTCTCTTAATTCTTCCTTCAATCGTTGGTTATCACTTTTCATTTCCTTACTATTTTCTTCGATTTTCTTATTGGTATCTCCAATTATATTACCCAATTCTTCCTTCATTTCCTTACTATTTTCCCTTAACTCTTCCTTCAATTGTTGGTTATTATTTTCCGCCTTCTTACACATTTCATCCATTCTCTGGTTTATTTGGCTTAATTCTTCCTTTGACTGATTATTGTCGGTTTGTATTTCCATCATCATTCTCATCATGGTTTCCTGGAAATTGATCTCCCCTGCTTGTTCGGGTTTCTCAGATTGTTTCCCTTGGGATACTGGTTCGGTTGGTTCTGCTGGAGGTAATCCTTTCTCCACATCTTCCACGGGTGTTGCTTCCTTATCCTCCATATCTATTTCCTGTTCGGCCGCCACAGCCCTTTTCTTTGATGTCGCCCTCCTGTGCATCTTGTTTCTTTTTCTGACCTGTTGACAGCTGCCGAGCTAAAATAGGAAACTGGACGAATTGTCCTTATTTTATGGATCTATTGATTCCTATTTTCAGACCCTCAGTTGGACGCCAATTTGTAATTAAACCAAATTACAAATAAATATAGAAAGAAATAATTATTGTGAATTACTACTAATAAATGTTGACGAAGTCCCGCTGTTGAGCTCGCCGATGATGAAGCCCCACGTTGGATTCGTCAATTTGTAATTAAACCAATTACAAATAAAAGATAAGATAATAAATTTACGTTGATAAGGAACAATTTTTGTTAGTTATAAAATTTTTTTTGTTTTGTTTAATTAATTAATTAATTGTATGTTTTTCAATTACTTTCGATTAAATAAATGAGATTTTGTGTTTTGAAAATATTTGTTTCTGTAGATAATCTATTTATGTATTTGGATCTATTATTCTCTCTTCTAACTTTTCTCTTCTTCTTCTTCTTCTTCTCCTGGAGTATTTCTTTTATGACTCTAAATTATTTTTAGAAGAAATAAATAACTAGTATTTACTATAGAAATAATTATAAACGCTTGTAACTGAATAATTATGATGTTTATTTCTTAACATTTGAAATTATGCGCCACTCTGATGCGCGTGGACCAGGCTTTGGTTGAGATTCGCTCAGGTCGCTTATGAACAAAATGACAAAATATAATGCTTACAAAATTAATTATTTCGGATTATTTTAACTGTCGAAATGGTCAGAGAGGGCAAGGAACAAGATACAATGCTTACAACTATCTTAAAATAAATTATTATTGCTGAAAAAATAACAGTATTATGAAAATTGTCAATTATTAAAATAAAATCGAACCATTCGTAGAATGACGTCACTGGCTCGGGAATGCTGTGTTCCGTTCGCTGTACAGTAAATCCAGTATGGCTGCCGCTCAATTCGTCGACTTTCTGCTATACAACGCAGACGATATTCTTCTCCCTCAGAAATAAATGAGAATTCCTTCCTCGGCGAAGTTGTAGTATCCCTGGAAAATTGTGTGAAGTGTTCTTCCCTCTTCGGCGATGTCGTTCTGTGATTGTTTGTTGGTGCAGTGTTCTGTGTTCAAATATGTTGAGTTCGTGTCCAGTTAATATGGTTTGAAATTTTCTCAAAATGGCGGTTGCTTTCTCGTTCTAGTAACTGGTATTATTATTGTAGTTGTTCTGGCTCAGTTTGGTGTTAGCTATTAAATGTTGGTGTTATATTTTCTTTGGTAACCTCTGTTACACTTTTTTGAGGTTGCTCACAATGTTTTTTCACTATTTTATATTTTTTGGTCTTCCGTCAGTAATTTCTGATATGTTCACATTAACGATGAACAATAGACTGATGACTGAAAGTCGTAGTTTTGGGGTAATTAATAAAATGTCTTTTTCCTCTTCCCATTGTTTTTTTTTTACAAAATTGCATGTCTTGCATTTGATTTCAACTCCTAAACATACATAACAAGTTTTCCTATTTATTGCTGTAACTCAAACATTTATTAATTTTACGAAAATATAACTATTCAGCAATATTCTTAAGCTAATTTTACATAATTTGATATTTAACTGGGTCTGTTCTAAGTTCAGATAAGCCTAAAATTTACAATTTTTGAAATTTATTGTAGGCCTTATATTTTTTCAAATTTAGTATTTAAATGGTTTACAAGTGTTTTTATGTTAATATTTCCATGAAATAATATTAATCACTCAATAATTATTGCTTGTTGTTAATAATTTGTTGTTATAATACACCAATATTGATTAATTTACTTTTTATTTGAGTTGAGCACTCTTTAGGCCTAGTATTACTTATTTTCAAATAAAGTTAATTTTCTTCTTTTGTCATTACATTTGTTATTATTTGTATCTGTACTGATTACATTTTCATATCTTTGTGTTGTATGGACTAGATTCTATTCATTATATGTAGTTTGATTGAAATTATTTATTTGAGTTTGACTCTATGATAGATGATTTTGATTTACAATGCTGGTTTGTTTTTCTATTGTGATGTGTTAGTTAGTTTGCCTTATACTTTTTATATGGTTTACAATTTAATAAAAAAAAATATACAACATTCCTAATACCTACTTGCCTTCTCCGCCTTAACAAACTTGAAAATTATTTAACATTATATTGAATACAAAAGAACATCTTATTATCTACTAATTTTTATATTGCCTAAACATAGCAAACATATCTTAAGCTTATTATTTTTAATTGACTTTATTGAACTATAATTATTCTAAATCATCCTATTACTAATAATGCTGTCAGTAATTCACTGTCCTTTGCAGTTATTATATATGAATTGATAGAACTAAAAAACATCTTATTTCTAATAACACTTTTCAGTTATTACGCTGTCTTTGGTGTTCACTATTTCTAATTTGATTACACTATTAACATCTTATTATTAATAATACCTGCAGTTATTACACTGTCTGTTGTATTTAGGTTGCTTTTTTGGTAACACTTTCTTATAATAAAACATCTTATATCTATTATTTCCTTCATTGTATCTAATATTTAAAACATTCTTATCACTAATAATATTCTCAGTTAGTAAACTGTCTTTTGTTCTAATGCTAATTTTATCTGGTATCTCTCTACATTAATGGTAGTCTCTTTTTAAATAATTTTATTGTCTTTCACTGTTTATTTCTTATTGTATGTCACTTGTTATTCTTAAGTCAGGCTTACAATCTAGTTTACAGGTTTATTTTTCACTGTAATGTATCCTGTAACTTGTTATTTGGTCAGACAATTGTTCATTGGGTTTAAATGTATAAGAAAAGGGTATATTCCTCCTCATAAGGTTTTAGTGGATATCCCATCTTGTTGCTATTCTTTTTGTGGACCTTGATATATTTATCTCTTCCTTCTCATTATACTAACATTTTCTTGTCTTGTGGTTTCCTGTCCTTTCCTCATTTCTAACTCCTTGTTCATTTGTCATTGGTTTAGTGTCTTGGGGTTTCTTTGCTTTTTAATTGAATAAATTTTCCTTATTAAAATTGTGTTTACCTTTTTTATCTTTTTTCGTTCCTTTTTACTGCCCCCAACCTACTGGGTATACTGCTGTTGTATTGTTTTTATATAGTTGGTTATTTATATACGGATAAAGAGTTTTCTTTGTTATTTAGTTTGATTTTATTAACATTTTATCGACTTAATGTACAGTTTCTTTAGTTTCATCTTTAACCATTTATTGTTCTCACTCACTATTGACATTTTCTTCTTTATTCATGTTGTATTAAGTTAAAATTTTAATGTGATAATTCTGTTATGCTACAATATATATATATATATATATACAGTATAAGTTAACCGCTTTTAAGTACGTGTTTAACAATAGTCACACGTTGATTGTGTCAATTTATAACGTATCGAGTGTGTACCTCTTAGTCGACTATATTTTATTTAATTCGGTTATTAAATATTTTTAACTGTTATTTAATTTATTGAATTTGTATTTTTTGTTTAATTAATTATTATTATTTAATTCATTAATTATTGCAATCGTAGTTAATTGAATGTTGTTCACTTCGGACTCCTCTTGAAGTTCCGTAGCACTTCCGTAGACCTAAATCGTCTTTGTACAGTAAAGAGTTGTTTTGACAATATTATTAAGCAATTATAACTCTCACGTACCTTTGGTGTAGCACTGGTAGTTTAGTTCTGTCTGTACTGGTTGTTCAGATGGTCTCAGTTCGTTATAAACTGTCAAGTTGTCAAAACAGTATAACTTCACTGTTTGTAAGTAAGTGAGCTAAATTTATGTTACTTGGGCGCCATATGGAATCTCTGGTTCTTATTCCATAAAATAATTTATTCAACGATATAAACAAGATTAATACGATATAGATTACGTATGATATAGTTACGATAAGCAACAACATAAGGAAAAAATATCATGCATTACAACACGGCATCAGAGAAAGCGACGAGAAGTTCAGAAAAAATTACGGACCGATTCTGGAACCGTTAGAAGCTATTTCACGAAAGTTAAGTGGTGATATGATGGAGGAGGAGGAGGAGGAGAATCAACAGATAAAACAAGAAGAGCCTACACAACACGTAATAACTGAAACCGAAAGTGGCGCGCAGAGTCATAACGCTTCTCATTTCAGTGACGATAGCGCATGGAATCCTAACGCTTCACATTTCAGTGACGATTCATTAGCAAACAAATATATACGTTTGTGCGAATCGGCTGACTGTAAACGGATTATAGATCGTATGTATGGTGTTCGATACGAGGCCGGTAAATGGATGATAGGTGATTGAAATGTGAAAATCGATGATAACGACAACTTTCATGTCAAAGGAAAATTTACGAGGGTACGCCCGGTCTGTACGAACTTTTGTTTATGAAACTACCGAAAAAATACAATAAGGACGATATGAGGAAATACAAGTCCATACTACTAGCAACCAACGGACACAAACAAAAATATAAACACAATACGCGAATAAACAGTAACAGTGGCGTCAAGTAACGACTAGTAATATCTAAATTGTTTGCATCGAGTGCACGAAAACGTACAGGGAGTGGCTATATGGAGATGAAGCCGAACACTGCAATCGATTACGTACATTGGGATGATCCTAACGAGTTGGATAATCGATTGAGAATGTTAATGGCTTCTCAAAGTAGTGGCCATACTGGCCATAGGAATGAAATCGTTTCGATATTGGAAGAATTACGTGAAGCTGGCATCATCATATAAAAGCAGACGCACCGTTCTATGACCACCAGCTCTTCATAAATATGAGTGTAGACAAGTTCGGTAGACACGACAGCACTGTAAGAGTGCGAAAACAAACTCATCGAAGTCTGCGTGAGGATATCGGTTTAGGAGTGACTAACGACGGTCACTTTGATGTGAAAAACAAAAAGATACACAACTTGGGTGATCCCGAAGAGTTGCACGATGTTGTTTCTTTACAGTACGTAAAGGATGCGTGCTTACAGTACAAGAACGACGTTACCGTAGACGCAAAAGATCATCGAATAATAATGCTAAACGATCCGCTTAAATCAAGAGATGCAGCCACAAAACGATACGTAGACGCAAAGTGTTTGAGAAAAGATCGTGCAGGTAACGTAATCGTTGATGACTGTCGGCTAACGCACGTGCAAGCGCCAGTCGACAGCAAAGACGCTGTGAATTTGGAATTTTTATACGACAACACAATCAGTTTGCAAAGCAATGCTTTCTACGCTGGCGAAAGAAAAATTACGAATATAGCGGACGGAGTAGCTGACACAGACGCAGTCACTATACGACAAATGCACGAATTAAAACTACATATAAAAACTGAATTGTACAAGGTCACTCAGGTATTTCACGCTCATATAATCAATCTGATAAAGTTTGTCTATAAACATCAACACAGCGCGACACAGCGTTCAGTCCTGTCTGAATATATTGAAGAGGTGGGACGTTTAATAGACGTTCTCGATACGGAAACGGAAATCAAGGATTGGAGATCTGTTTACAATAATGCACGTACTTTGTAAGAAAAGAATGGGGCGTGGTGTAATTGGAAAAATACTTAAAAACACCGTGCCCGCTATCGTTTCGTCAGTACCTACTTTGATTAATCGAGCGGTGGACGCATTACCAGTAGAACACCTACCCGGCTACCGATTCTGTGAACCCGGAACAAAACTCAAAGAGAGATTGGCACGTGGTGAGCGCGGAATCAACGAGCTGGACGAAGCCTGTCGCGAACACGATATCGCCTACGCAAGGTACAAAGACAACAGTCGAAGACGTCTAGCTGATCGCGTTCTTGCCGACAAAGCGTGGGAACGAGTGAAAGTTTGGAATTCTGGTGTTAGTGAAAGAGCGTATGCTGCAGGCGTAGCAGCCGCAATGAAAGCAAAATCAGCAGTGGGTGGAGGGAGCTCGCGTAGTGGTTGCAGAAAAAAGAAGAAGGGTTCAGGAATTAAACATCAATCCACGGGCAAACGCAAAACGACCTTCAAACATAAACGTAACAACACCAAACGCAAAACAGTCTCAAGGCATAAACGTAACAATAAAATAGCGTCAGGTCTATACCTGCGTCCTTACAGACAAAAAAACTAACTTGCATACCAGTGCGTGCATTGTCCGACAGCGATTTGTATGTGTACGCAAAACTTTTGAAAATACCTTATTTCAGAGGAGTTTTTATGCGTAATACTTTACCGCACAGACCGCCTTGGAAGAACGAGAGTGCGGTTGTTAATCTGGACAGTGCAGAAGGACCTGGTACGCACTGGGTTTGCTACAAGAAGCGAAACAACCGAGTTCACTACTATGACGCGTATGGTAATATGCGGCCACCTCTTGAGCTGACACAGTATTTTGGAACCGACACTGATATTTACTACAATTACGAGCGTGAACAGCCGCCACACACAGTCATCTGTGGACATTTATGTTTGGACTTCTTGACACGTGAGTGATCAGTAAGCGACATGATGTCTTCGCTGTCGGTCACCTTAACAGGCACGAATGCTGCCGCTCTTGTATGTGACTTTTTCCCGCCTCTCGAACTAACAAACGGCGAATGGTATGTAGGTCTATTGGACTTTACTACATACAACAGTATACCGAACGTGGTTGAGGGGAAAAACAATGTGTTTCCAGTACTACGGGACTGAACAACGTGGGACTTGATAACTTTACCTACGGGTGCTTATGAAATCGGCGACATAGAAGCCTTCCTCAAAAAGCAGTTAGGAGACTCAAAGATTAGTCTACGTCCTAACAACAATACACTGAAATGTGAACTGACTTGTGCTCTGGATATTGACTTTCAACAAACAGCGTGCGGTGTCGGTGATATGTTGGGTTTCAAAGAAAAGCGTCTGCTTGAAGCGAATAAAACTCACACGTCTGACGCCACAGTTAACATTATACAAGTGAACAGTATACTGATAAGGTGTAATATAGCGCAAGGATCATACAAGAACAGTAAAAACGAGCACACGCTGCACTCATTCTATCCGTCAGTCGAACCAGGATTCAAAATAATTAATCACCTAAAACGTCATATACCTACCTGTGAATGTGAGTCGTTTGGACAACATAACATTATCTTTACACGACCAGGACAGTGACGTAATAGATTTTCGTGGAGAAGTCATCACTGTGCGTTTACATCTAAAACGACTATAGACATGGGCTTGTACTTTGTTTCTCCACCACCGCTGCTAGCACAGTCGTCAGAAATAAAAGAAGAAGAAAGATCAGTTAGGAAACGCATCAGTACTCGTTCGAAACTGAAACGATTAACATCGGTTAACCGTCGTTTCCTGATTTCACTGGGTTTTGTTGTTGTAAACAAGTAACATGGCGAGTGGAATATTATCTGTGGAGCAGCAACCGTTCTTTGAAGACAGTATCACGCACTTTCCATTTCACTCACACGCGCCGTACGCGACAACAAGATATGGAAACAATGATGAAGTACGCGTGCCAATACAACATCAGAAAGTTTCCTCTACATCGAAGGCAAGTTGGTTAAAAACCCTAGCGTGCCTGCAGATACTACGCTGAATGTGGAACTGGTGAACAATGCTATAGCATTTCTCTTTGAAGAGATTCGTTACGAGTTGGCCGGAGTGGTAGTGGACCATACCAGAAACGTCGGCGTTACGTCAACTATTAAAACTTTTCTATCACTCAACAGCAACGCACATGACGCAATGGAAACGCGGGTTGGGTGGCACCGACCGCGAACGTCTTAAAAGTGAACGATGACGGTGAATTCAACTTTTGTATTCCACTGAAAATGCTAATGGGATTCGCAGAAGACTATACACGCATCGTGCTGAACGTGAAACAAGAACTTATACTCCTACGCACATCTACTGACATAAACGCTATGGTTTTAGCAAGCGGACAAACGGCTGCTAATTGTGTTCTTGAACTAGATAAAGTTTACTGGAAAATGCCTTATGTACATGTAGCTAATGCGTACAGATTACCACTGTTACGACACATAGAGAAAGACCACCCGATAACTATGCCTTTTAGGGCCTGGGAGTTGCACGAGTATCCTGCCTTATCACAGACTAAAAGGCAGAATTGGATTGTCAAGACCTCGAGTCAGCTAGAAAAACCACGCTTTGTTGTGTTAGCGTTTCAGACAGCAAGAAAGAATGTACTGACAGCACACGCCGATGAATTCGATCACAGTAACGTGACCAATGCGGGACTGTTTCTAAACGACAAGTATTATCCTTACGATAATTTAAACTTGGATATTGGAAAAGACAGTTTTGCATTATTGTACAATATGTACGCCAGTTTTCAAAGTTCGTATTACCACCGTCTAGACGCCAGCCCACTACTCACACCAGAATTATTCAAAACAAAAGCCCCGCTGTTTGTATTCGATTGTAGCAAACAAGACGATACGCTTAAGTCTTCAGCGGTTGATGTACGTTTAGAATTTGAATCGTCAATGAATTTTCCTGCGCAGACTACTGCCTACTGTATGATACTACATGATTCGCTTGTAGAATATACGCCATTGTCCAACACAGTACATAGACGTGTTTAAGTCTTATTTTATACATATTTTGTAAATACTAGTTTTAAATATATATATTTTCATATTTGTAACAATATAATATTGGAGCTGTGTATGTATTTATTTGCAAAACTAGTTTAGATATATTTTCATACTTGTAACAATATAATCTTGGAACTATGTATGTTTTTTTTTAATTGTAAAAACTAGTTTAGATATATTTTCATACTTGTAACAATATAATCTTGGAGCTGTGTATGTATTTTAATAAATGTATATAGTACACACTTTATTATTATTTGTATAACCCACTCCCATAATGTACATAGATTTTTTTTACTTACTTGCAACAAACTAGCGAGTGTTGTCCACACACACACGTACCCTTAAATGACAGACGTTGTATGTATACTGAAGGCTCGCACGCTTAAAATTCAGCTATACCTAAAATATATCTTCAATTAGAATTGTAATATAAAAAGTACGGTAAGAATATATTTCAGAAATTGTAACATACATAGTAATTTGATCACACACACACACACACACATACTTATTTGAACGAGTCATGTATTAAATTCAATAAATAATGCACTTGATAATGTTTTAATGCGAATAACTTTTACGTTTAAATAAAATCTGTACATACAATAAAATTATGTTCACTTATTAACGTATTCAAAATGTGTCATGTACACTTACCAAACTAGCGTGCGTTGTCTACACACCCTTAAATGACGGACGTTGTGTATATTGAAGCTCGCACGCTTATATTCAGCTATACCTAAAATATATATCTTCAATTAGAAGTGTAATATAAAAGTACGGTAAGAATATATTTCAGAAATTGTAACAGACATAGTAATTTGATCACACACACACACACACACACACACACACACACACTTATTGAACGAATCATGTATTACATTCAATAAATAATGCACTTTATAATGTTTTAATGTGAATAATTTTTACGTTTAAATAAAATCTGTATATACAATAAAATTATGTAGTGTAATATAAAAAGCACGAAAAGAATAAATTTCAGAATTTGTAACAGACATAGTAATTTGATCACACACACACACACACACACACACATACTTATTTGAACGAGTCATGTATTAAATTCAATAAATACTGCGCTTGATAATATTTTAATGCGAATAATTTTTACGTTTAAATAAAATCTGTACATACAATAAAATTATGTTCACTTATTAACGTATTCAAAATGTTTCATGTACACTTACCAAACTAGCGTGCGTTGTCTACACACCCTTAAATGATGAACGTTGTGTATACTGAAGGCTCGTAAGACGTACAATAATAATGCAAAACGGTTTTTCAGCTATTAAAAAATGCTGTTGTACGCAGTGATAGATTTCACGATGTATGAACCACACGCAGACAGTCGAATGAGAAATTGCAACTGATTTTCTTCGCGTATATATTGTACACCGGTAGTGGGGCAGCTTGTGTCCGTTTTGGGAGTAAATACTTTATAATCCGTAAGTAACCCGACTTACCGTCGCCCGCTGCTAATGACTGTCATGTGTCAAATTAGAAAGTAGGACGCACCGATTCAGGCGATATAATCACGGTAAATGACCCTTGGCTTAATTTAGTGAAGAATAACTATATCTAATTCTGTATCGTTGTGTGTGTGTGTGTGTGTGTGTGTGTGTGCGCGCGCGCGCGCACGTAGTTAGTCTTTCCATATTAGACCTCGGTACAAAAATTGGTTGAAATGACAAAAACACGTTGAAAGCCTTTTACAACTGCTATGCAGAGAGACAATTTATTAATTCAGTCATATGTTTCGCCCAACCAGTCACAACAGATTTTTTGAGGAATAATATCGTGATCGATAACTGCGTCTAGAGACGTTACATAAACACAAGAATGTGGGAATTTCTGCCGACGTCTACAGCAATACATTAAACTAGTATGATTATATTATTATTCATTGATGTACAAACAATTTACATAGCACACACACAATAGGCTAACATTTATTGTGAAGCCGTTAACGTATGGATTTGTCATCTGTAACAGCACACGCACAGGTAATTACATTATAAACTAGGAATTTCTTCCGACATCTGCGAGCGAGAGAGAGAGAGAGACAGATGTTGTACAACAGATTTTTGAGGAATAATATCGTGATCGATAACTGCGTCTAGAGATGTGAGACAGAGACGTTACATAAACACATAGAGACAGCAATACATTATTTCTGTTACATGTATACGGCGCATAAACATATGTCATGTGTGTGTGTATGTGATCGTAGTATGATTTTATTTCTTGACACAACACTTTATCTTGAAAATATGATTTTTAGTCGGACGTTGTAAATAATTTTTTAAAATATCACTTACCTGCAAAGGATATACCCCTTGCGTACGAGCAGATAACAATATGTAATTCCGTGTATAGTAATCAGAAATGTGTAAGAGAGGGAGAGGCGTGATCCACATAGAGAGAGAGTTTATATCGTGATCGATAACTGCGTCTAGAGACAAAGAGAGAGAGGAAGGGAGAGAGAGTTGATAACTTGATATCGTAGTCGACAACAATCATATAATTTACTGTACACTATAATGCGTCTGCACATAAACACATAGAGAGAGAGAGAGAGTTTATATCGTGATCGATAACTGCGTCTAGAGACAAAGAGAGAGAGGAAGGGGGAGAGAGAGTTGATAACTTGATATCGTAGTCGTCAACAGTCATATAATTTACTATACACTATAATGCGTCTGCTCATATAGTTTGAATTTCCCACCACAGAAAAATGTTGGCAGATCTGTTCTATACACAATAATGCAAGATTGATAACACTGATCATGTATTTTAATATACGCTATAATACACATATCAAGTTTGAACCTTGACCAGGTATATGTTGGTAAACCTGATCATATAGATTTAATATACATTATAACACACAACAAATTTGAACTCATGCGAAGGTTGGTAACCCTGATCATATATTTTTAATATACACTATAATGCATCAAGTTGGAACCTTTTTATTAGTATTGGAATACCTCCATCGGTAGATGTTCAGTATAGTAAAAAGGAAAAATTTAGGTTTTCATTAAAAAGCAGACTTAATAATGGGTTCTGACGTTACAAGGGTTTTGATATAATTTATTTTTACTGGTCATATTCTTGCAGGTAAGTGTATTGCGGAGATACGGATAACCACTAGTAAATTAATATTTGCATGTCAAATATGCGGAATAATTGTTTATTTACAATTAAGTAATTTAACAGTAGTTTGAATGTAAACGCTATCACTACTGATTAACGTACAGACGAGACTGAAACAAAAATAATTTTGAAGATCAAAGAGTTCACAGAAATACCTCTACTGCAAATTTTCACTACTTTACGCAATACCCTTCTGACATAAATTTTCACAATCAGTATAGAATATTGTGCTACACCGTGGTTCGTGCCTGCACAACATTCTGGGTCACAGTGTTATAAGGAATTCAAATCTTCCATATACGTTTGCTTTCTCTACCCCACGTTCAGTATATAATGTTACATAAAGTTAGAGTGCATACACGTTTTCTCTATAAAAATAAGTAACGAATTCCACATAAAAAGACATTAAAACCAGTGCTAAAAAATTTTATTATTGAGTTTTTTTATTTTTCAAATTTTACATGGAATTGCTACATTACTAAAATTACTGACAATAAATCGTACCTGAACAACCTATTTATTTTTGAGTGTAAATACTTTAATTTCTTTTTTAGAATTCCCTAGATTATGGAAATGTACTCTCCATTGTGACAACTCTCAGATGTAACACACAACTATAGAGGTAAGTTTTATAACCCCGGCTTCCGCAGGAACATTATTCTATTATTATTAATAGAATTCCACCGAGTATCGTTAAAATCAACTAACCAAAAATATATATATAAACTGATTGGGATTGCTTAGATTTTTATAAAAATATGTTATAAAAACGGTATTTTCTGATTTATGTACCAAATTCAAAGACTAGAAAAATTTTTACCCAGAAATTAATTATAGTTTGTTACTACTTTTGAAAGATCTATATCCACAAATTGACAAACAAAAGTATATATAGAAACGTGTTTCTAAGTCTAAAATGTACTACAGAAATAAAAACTAATTTAATGTAACTAAATATAATTACAAGTAACTAAAAACTAAGTAAGTGTTATTTACTCAAAGATTCAACAACGTCAAAATTAATGTAAAGCCATAATTTCGAGGTATTTTATACATAAAAATGGTATATAAAAAGAGTGTCAATTCACTGGAAAAATAACAATATTTAACTTTGATTAGTTTTAAAATTGTTGAGTGTAGAATACTAAAATTCAAGTTTTTCTTGTCAGTGTCGTAGAAGAATTTCATTTGTACCAGATGGTTACACCTAACGTAATTGCTAAATCTTAGAGAGACATATGGAGTATCATTTTATGACAGTAAATAAACCCTCGCTTTATTAGATAATTCTGTTATTAAGAAATATAATTTTTAAATATCCACATAAATATTAATTAAGGAAACTAAAGAAAGTTTTACAGAGATTCTATTCTATACCATGAGGAGGAAACTTATGTGCTGTCGTCATTTGCTGATTTGAAGCAACATGTTACACAGTAAACATATGCGTTGTAGGAAACCTCAATACAAATTAATGTGCATTGTTTAACATGCTGGGTAGATCCAACACTAGCATTTCAACGTTAATTTACACTAGTATATTTTAGGTTCCTCTCATTATCGAATTTCCTTTTCTTGAAAATGCTGTTTCAATGGCATATCATTAAGATGAATGAATCAACAATATAATATTTTCTTTTTTTACTGGGTAAATAAGGTACATATTGTAGCATAACAGAATTATCACATTAAAATTTTAACTTAATGCAACATAAATAAAGAAGAAAATGTCCATAGTAAGTGAGAATAATAAATGGTTAAAGATTAAACTAAAGAAACTGTACATTAAGTAAATAAAATGTTAATAAGAATAAACAATAACAAAGAAAACTATTGGTCAATATACAAATAACCTATCATATATAAAAACCCAGTAAACCAGCAGTATACCCAGTAGATTGGGAAAGCAGTAAAAAGAAAAGGAAAGAAAAGAGATAAAAAGGTAAAAACAATCTTAATAAGGGAAATTTATAAAGTCAAGAAGCAGAGAAACCACAAGACAAGGAATTTACTAATATAATAATGAAGAAAGGACAAAATATGCCTAAAAAGAGCCTAGAAATAAGAAGAGCTATTCCAAAGATATTAATAAAGGAATACATACCATTGAAACTAAATTAAAACCAATATATTTAGACCCAGTAACTCAAGTTACAAGATACAATACAATTGAAACTGAATTGTAAACTAGATATAAGTATAATGTATAACAACCCAAAAAGACTACCATAGAGTAGAACCCACTAAAAGGACTACCATAGTGTAGAACCCAATAAAGTGAAGTGATGTAACAAAAATTAGAAACTACAGTGAGTGTAGTGAAAAGCATAGCTAAAAAATCTATGAATAAATATTCAACGAAGAGTTAATAATATAAAAGAACTACCATGAGTGTAGATAATACTAGTAAAACCATAAGAATCAAAGACAGTCTAAGGACTGACAACATTATTAGTAATAAGAGTTTTTTAAATTAGATATAAGAAATACTATTACCCATAAAATGTTTTTTTAATTACAGTTAAGTAAATTGTGAGAAGGACAATAAATACCAGAGGACAGTTCATAACTGAGGGTATAACTAATAATAAGATGTTTTTTATTTATTGTTAATCAGATAATATATTAGATATAAGGTGATAATAGATATAAGATGTCTTTAATCACAGTTAAGTTGTTATTAAAAGAAACATAAATACAAAAGACAGTTAATGACTGACAGTATTACTAGTAATAGGATGTTTTTATTTTTTTTATTAAATTATGTCTAAGGAATAATAAGGATAAGATATTTTTGTTATAACTAAATAAGATAATTAAAAATTATAATATTATAATTATTATTATATTATAATTATAATTATAATTAAAATGATATTTTGTTATCATTGAATGATACAGTTAAAAATAATAGGCATAAGATGTTTTTGTTATAATTAGGTGATATATGAAAAATAGTAGATAATAAGATGTTCTGTTGTATTCAAAATAATGTTAACTAATTTTCAAGTTTGTCAAGGCAGAGAGGCAAGTAGGAAATAGGAATGTTATAATTTTATTTAAAACTGTAAACCATATAAAAAGTACAAAGCAGATTAGCTAATACACCACTCTAGGAAAACAGACCAGTAATGTAAACCAAAACCATCTATCAGAGAGTCAAACTTAATTAAATAAATTCAATCAAACTACATAATATAAGGAATAGAATTTAATCCATACAACACAAAAATATGAAAATGTAATCAGTACAGATACAAATAATAACGAATATAATGACAAAGGAAGAAAATTAACTTCTTTTGGAAATAACTAATACTAGGCCTAAAATGGTAATCAACTCAGATTAAAAAGTAAATTAATCAATATTGAAGTGTTATAACAACAAAATTGTTGTTAATAATCATGAAGTGAGTAATATTATTTCATGGAAATATTATCAGAAGAACACTTGTAAACCATTTAAATACTAAATTTGTACAAAATATGAGGCCTACCGTAAATATCAAAAATGGTAAATTTTAGGCTTATCTGAACTTAAAACAGACCCAGCTATATATCACATTATGTAAAATTAGTTTAAGAATATTGCTGAATAGTTAGATGTTTGTAAAATTAATAAATAATTGAGTTACAGCAATAAATAGGAAAACTTGTTATGTGTATTTAGCAGTTGTAACAAATCCAAGACATGTACTTTTATAAAAAGACAATGGGAAGAGGAAAAAGACATTTCATAAATTACCCCAAAACGACGACTTTCAGTCACCAGTCTATTGTTAATCGTTAATGTGAACAGGTGAGAAATTACTGACAGAAGACCGAAAAAGTATAAATTAGTGCAAAAACTGTGAGTGCAGCCTCGAAAAGTGTAAAAGAGGTTAACTAAGTAAAAATACCTCCAACAGAGAATAATTAACACCAAACTAATCCAGAACAACGGCAAGAACATTATCTGACACGAGCACAAGAAATCAACTGCCATTTTGAGAATATTTTAAACCACATTAGCAGAACACGAATCCAACACATTTGAACACCGAACACTGCACCAGTAAACCATCACAAAACGACATCGCAGAAGAAAGAAGAACACTCCACACTATATTCCAGGACAACAACTCCGCAGAGAAGGGAATACTCATTTATTTCCGAGGGAGAAGATCAAATCGTATCAGCATTACATGGCAGAAGGTCGAGGTGACGGCAGCCATACTGAATTTCTAAGCGAGCCCAAGACACCCGAAGCCAGTGACGTCATTCGACGAATGGTTCGATTTTACTTTTAATAATTGACAATTTACATAATAATATTGTTTTTTCAGCCATAACACTTTATTTTAAAAATAGCTGTAAGCATTGTATCTTGTTCCTTGTCCTCTCTGACCATTTCGACAGTTAAAAGAATCCTAATTAATTAATCTTGTAAACATATATTTTGTCAATTTTGTTCGCTACCGACTTGAGCAAATATCAACCAATGCCTGGTCCACGCGCAGCCAGAATGGCGCACAATTTCAAATGTTAATAAATGAACATAATTATTCAGTTACAAGAGGTTGTATTTATTTGTATAGTAAATGCTAGTTATTCTTTTCTTCAAAAAAATAATTTAGAGTGATAAAAGTAATATTGAGAAGAAGAAGAAGAGCAAAGTCAGAAGAGAGAATTAATAGATCTAACTACACAATTAAATTATTAATAGAAACAAATATTGTCAGAACACAAGATCTTACTTATTTAATTGGAAGTAATTATAAACATACAATTAATTAATTATTAATTAATTTGATTAAATTAATTAATTAAAAAAATTATAAATAACGAAAATGTTTACTCAGCAACACATTACACTTTATTATACATTATTTACACTATATTTATTTATATTTGTAATAATTATATTACAATATGTACGTCCTAATATAATTTTTAATTAAAAAATTGTCTAAATAAATATATTGATTTATCAGCAATAATTAAACTTATTTATGTTTGAATTAAAACGACTAATTTACTTACTGGAAGCATTCTATACTCATGTGTACACACGAACGCACTGGTATATACGAGCAATCGTGTTTTTTAATTAATGAAGTATGATTGAAATGTGAAAAAATAAAATGAAACAAAAAATTCTAGTAAAAAAAATTTACAGGCACTGTACAAATACAATGCACAGAGAAGGGCATTGAAAATGCTTCAATAAATCTAAAAAATATATGTATTTATGTTCATTCACCAATCAATGAATTCATTCTTCTTTTACCAATGTACAGATTATAAGTTAAATGTAGTCGCATTCATAAGCGAAGTTTTATATGTGTACTACGTTATTGACAACAAAGAAGCAGTTTCTATGGAAACTCACAGGTTTCCATTTTCGATCACGCACCAGCGATCGGCCGCAAATGTGCGACACGTCCTTACAAACATTTTCAATGTTAAAATTTAATTACCGGTATTAAATATTTTTGAAAGTCTCGTTGAATCCAAAACCATTCTGTTTGTATCTTATGACCTTTCCTAAAAGTAATTATTATAAAATGATTACAAATTTAAAGGTAATTAAGAATTTACTAGTACTCAAAAATTGAAATACATATTGTAACTGGACGTGGCTTTCTGTTACTGTCTTCTTCCTTAGTGCCCCGTGTTGGAATCGTCACTTTGTAAGAAAACCTTATATATGACTGTAATCTGATCAAATCCCACTGTTTGGGCTAGCCACTTGGTCACCAGACCGCTGTATGCCGGTCGTTACAAAAGAATAAAGATAAAATGGAAATTTCAATAATTAGAATTTCCAAACAATAAAATAATTTTGGTTATGTTTATAGAAGTATGTATACTAGATAAATCTGTTTTTTAAAGGGTTCTGTAAAAATTTTAATAACAGGTAATTATTTATAAACCGTCGAGCACTTCTTGAAGATTTGCACCAAGTCTGGAGTTAAATAGATTAACTCCAGGTAATAATCGATTGGTGACTTTCCTTACTGGTCCAATATCTTGTTCAAAATAGAGTATATTCTTTTCACTTAATACCTTCAGCCTTATAAATACCCTTAAATTACCCTGTGAAATAAATACAGATACAAAATAATAGAAATATAAAGATTTATTGACAATTTTAGATAAATAATCGATATTTTATCGATGGAGAGCAATTATCGACTCTGTCTCAGGAATTATCGATTGTCATACAGAACAAAATTTTATGTTATATTATATTAAAGACAGGTTCTTTGAGCGATTAAGAATTAATAGTCAGAGAAGGGTGCTGAGAGAGTATAACATTAACAATTAACACATAAATACAATAATTACTA
This sequence comes from Magicicada septendecula, assembly GCA_034769895.1. Taxonomy (NCBI): domain Eukaryota; kingdom Metazoa; phylum Arthropoda; class Insecta; order Hemiptera; family Cicadidae; genus Magicicada; species Magicicada septendecula. The sequence continues at coordinate 397,619,025 of CM068369.1, read as the reverse complement.
TTTAATAGTATTTAAATAATTCAAGTTATGATATTAGAATAAATGTTTTGTCGAACCAATGAAGACTGATGTGACGTCAGTCTCTGCGATGTAGTAGGCAGGTTTCGTTTTCAAGATGGCCGCTCCTTGGGTTGGTCTCGGCTATTGTATATGCGTCGAGTCAGAAAATTACTATAAAATTACCTTCATCAAGGTCTAAAATGTCCCCGCACTGGTGTAATAAGTCTGTTAATCTATTTAGTGTATTCTGGTGAAGTGTTCAGTGTAAACTTGCGTTAGTTAGTTTATTTTCTATTTTGTTCAACTATTACGGTTAAGTTTTCAAGTTGCGGTTAGGTTTGTAGAGTAAATCAGTTGTAATATAATGTTTTACCGTTTACTGTCACTCGTATAGTGAAGTTAGAGGTTTGTTTTCACTATTGTCGTGAATGTTTTTATAGTATTGGCTTCAAAAAGTGTTTAACTTGTCTAACTCTCGTTCACTGATTTCAATGGCTAAAACGTTAGCTTCATGTTCGACTCGGTTTAAAGAACGTTTTTGTCACACACCTATTCAGCTTGATATTCAACAAAAGACTAATTAACTTGGTCATAAATCTTGCCCAGTTAATCCTTGAAAAAGTATTGTTAACATTTTTCGATTTCATACACATTAGAAAATATTACATTATATATGGAATTTTTCTATTTTATTCCTTACTTTTATGAATTATTAATCTTATTATCAGTTTAATCATCTTATTCCCTTTAAATTGATGTATTATAGTCCATATCTGTAGACATTTTGTGGAAATTAACAAATTTTGTTCACACTTTGGAAATATAGGCTCAAAATTGGATTTCCGTTTTTATATAAAATTCCTTCCATTTTAAATATTATTAATACTATTATAATAAATTTTAATTAGTCATATTTCTCTTCCTTTCCTTAAATACATATAAATTACACCTTTGAACTGGTTTTTTGTGTTAATTTGTAGATTTGATATTGCTCTCTAAAATTAATTAATTTATATATTTTGACAATTTACAAAATGTTAAGGTATATTTCCTTATTGTCATTTTAATTCATAGGATCATTCCTAGTAGTAGTTAATTGTGTTATCTTATATAAATCTGGGTAGTTTACAGGATTTATTAGTGAATTATACTATTTTATATTGGTTCTCTGATTTCACCAAATGGCCTAGATTTTAGAATTTTATATTTCTTTCTTTCTCAATAAATTAAACTTGATTCCTCCTCTGACTTTACATAACTACAATTATATGAAAATAACATGATCTATAACTTATTGTTTTGTGTAGTAGTTAATTAACACTACAGTTATTAAAATAATTAATTATGAACATTGTTTATTAATCTGCACAATTTAACATATTGCAGATACAGCTTAAACATATCTCTTTTGACTATTTTTAATCTAACATAGCATACCTTTTAGTACATTATTACTGGTATGTAGGTTATTATTTATCAAACATCATTCTTTTTTAAAATACATAACATAAATCTTATTTTCTAATAAACCTTACAAATACATTTATTTAATACATTGATTTTAGGACTGTGAAATAATAGTCTATTTAAACATGTTACACTTATTCATACTATATTAGTACCATTCCTTTTTGGTTTAAATCATTATTATTGTGATTCCCCACATCAGCAAACATTAATTCCCATACTCTATTTATTATCATCCTTTTTTACAAAGGTCTTTTAAATAAGGATTTACATAAAAATAATAAAATACTGGAAACCTTCCATTTTATTATTTTATCATGCTGGTTATTATTAGACTTTAAAGTTGTGATATAGCATACTACTAAGTTATAGTATCACCAACTTTAAGTTTATTGCATTTTTTAAAAAACACTTATACAAATTCACTTTCACTGTTGGTTCTGATATTCTGAGTCTTATTATCTCAGACCAGACCTTTAGTCATCATGGACCGTTAAGACTAGTTTATTTTCTTTATTACACAATAGCTTTAGCCGGTGCACTTCTTATAACGCTATACAAAACTTTAGTTTTCTCAATAATTACATTTTTATAAGATTTTGGGGATGTTATACTTTCTTTGACATAGTTTTTGTGGGTTTGGGATTGATAGTAGTTTATATAATAATAGGTTTTACTACGGTGTTTCTTTCATACTATGTCTTCCTCTCCTCCTGTCTTCCTTCTTGTCCTTCTTCATATCTTCCTTCTGGTATTCATTCTTGTCCCTCTTCTAGTTTTCATTCTTGTCCCTCGTCTAGTCTTCACTCTTCTGTTCTTCTTTCCTCATTCTTGGGAACCAAGGTACTTGGTGTTATCACGACTGAGGTTTAGTTTGGAGTATTGAATTTCTTCACTGAATTGACTTTATTCTTCTATTTGTTTTTAGAGTATTTTGGTATTCACCACTCTTTGATTGAGTCTCTTTTTTCGGGATATTGTCTTATGTAACTGGTTTACTGCTCTGAGCTTCCTGGGTAACGTACTGGTATTATTTATGAGTTGATGAGTTGCTTCAATACTTTCTTTGGTTTCTTTTAACAGTGGTTTTTATATATTATGTAGTGAGGATTTTTATCTTATTGTGTTTCATTCCTCTGATTTATTTAAATGTCATTTAATATTATTACAACATTTTTTGATGTAATTAAATTTTATCATTTCATATGATTTACAATGTAGTGGATTTTCTGTCACGCTACAGAATGCCCTTCTCCAGAAATAATTTTTTCAGACTATACTTGCTTTGTCTGAAACAATTGCTTATGATAATTATTCAAAGTTTGTTATTATTTTGGACTTCCTTCCATTTCAAAATTCTCTTATTTATATCTGAGTTTATATCACTTTCACTTGATCTTCCTTGATAGTAATAGTCTTCTGAGTTTCATATTTATTATTTCATTTTTATATTTCTTCTTAGTATTTTCTCCTTGGGATATTTTCTCCCTATCGTTCCATACTTTGTGAGCTGGTTCAGTTCAGAGAGGCACTGTACGCTACTTTCCTCTGCTGTCCAATACTTCACACATATTTGAGTACAGAGGCAAATCATCTCTGCTCAAAAAATATATTAATCCTGCTGGAATTATCATCAGACAGATTAAAAAAAAATTATTCAGAATAGTACACATTTGTTACTATTTAAAAAAAAATATCTTTGGGATACTTCACTTATTACTTATTATACTTCTCAGAGATTTTAATATTTCTATCTCAGTTGTTCATCTGACTTATTATCTGGATGTTTCTTTCATTTGATATTATGGTAGGAAGCTCTTCTATTATTACCTTTTTATACTTTTATTATCATATAAATCTTTTGGTTATAAATTCTTTATTACCTTCTGGTTTTTTCATTATAATCTGCATTATTTGTAGTAGCATATCTTTGTGACATTTTTAGACTGTTTCTTGGTTCTTAAAATTTCCACTTGTTCTATTTTCTAGAATTTTTTATAACTGTCATTATCATAATTGTCATTTAATTTATAAATCATTTTATATTAATTCATTTAATTACATACATTTTTGACATTATTTTCACATTATTCCGGTCATTGCGATTATACTTGCAAGTGCTGGTTTTTTTATTTATTTCATTATGAGGTCATATTTTCTCCTCATACCACTTAAAGTTTCATTCTCTCATAATTCCAAAGAAGTTTTTGTACTTTATTTTATTCACTCACTTAAATCGTATTAAAGAATTTTTTCTTTTTTATTTCCTTCAACAACATTTTACGGAAAGGTTTTTACTCTTCATATTGAACTTAGACATGATTAAACTGTCTAGAATTATTTGTTTTTTGACCTTAGATGGTTTTATTTCTAAATTCTCTCCTTCTTTATTATTATATGATAGCCATAAAGTTTTTCTTAGATAATTGGTATGTAAGGTGATCTCATTTATGTTTAAAATTTTGTTGACTTATTTCAAACTCTTCTTATATTATTCTTCTTTTCAAATAATTTCTTTCAAATAATCTTTATGTAAGATTGGCTCACACCTTTTTAGAATTTTGGGGTTTTTATGTTTTTAAACTTCTTTTCTTCTATTCTAGCCATAAAGTTTTTTTTTACATTTTCTTGGTATGTAAGGTGAACTTACTTATTCTTTGAATTTAGTTGAATTATGTTTTTAAACTTCTTCTCTTCTATTCTAGCCATAAAGTTTTTTCACATTTTCTTGGTATGTAAGGTGAACTTACTTATTTTTTGAATTTAGTTGTTTTTATGTTTTTAAACTTCTTCTCTTCTATTCTAGCCATAAAGTTTTTTCATATTTTCTTGGTATGTAAGGTGAACTTACTTATTTTTTTTGAATTTAGTTGTTTTTATGTTTTTTAAAACTTCTTTTCTTCTATTCTAGCCATAAAGTTTTTTCATATTTTCTTGGTATGTAAGGTGAACTTACTTATTTTTTGAATTTAGTTGTTTTTATGTTTTTAAACTTCTTTTCTTCTATTCTAGCCATAAAGTTTTTTCACATTTTCTTGGTATGTAAGGTGAACTTACGTATTTTTTAGAATTTAGAGGATTTTATGCTTTTGAACTTCTTCTCTTCTATTCTAGCCATAAAGTTTTTTCATATTTTCTTGGTATGTAAGGTGAACTTACTTATTTTTTGAATTTAGTTGTATTTATGTTTTTAAACTTCTTCTCTTCTATTCTAGCCATAAAGTTTTTTCATATTTTCTTGGTATGTAAGGTGAACTTACTTATTTTTTGAATTTAGTTGTTTTTATGTTTTTTAAACTTCTTCTCTTCTATTCTAGCCATAAAGTTTTTTCATATTTGATTGTAATAGTTTTCATAATTATATGGTAAACATATCATATTAGTTTCATAAATATTGTATGACTCTTTTCTTGTCTTTATTCAAATGTATTCCTTATTATTATTTTTCCTTTATACCCAGGTGGATGCTTTTTATTATAGTGCATCGTTGCTCATAGTTCCTTTATAAGGTGTAGTTTCTTAATTAATTTATTTCTTAAATTCCCATTTTGGTTCCTTGTCCCTTCTTCTTCTCATTTTTCCTCAGTGGTAATTATTTTCATCTCCTTTGTGGTGGTTTTGCCGTTGTTGGTTATCATGACATCCATCCCTTTTATCACCTCATTATGTATCCGTATAGATCCTTATCAGATCCAAACTTTTGCTCCTACGCGCCGGATAGTACCTCGACTGGTCCCGTTCTAGGCTCCTCCGCCTTTCTTCGTATCTTCGGTAACTGCTCCCTCTATGGTGTTTGAAACCTCGCTGTCTTCCATCTGTGGCCCGTATGAAGTTCACTCTTGGGCGAGGAAACCTATTATTACTAAAACTACTATTATTGGGACCCACACGATTAGCATTATTATGGTAAGGACTATTACCATAATTGGGGCTTCTCTGACTATTTACGTTATCAGGGTAGGGATGGTGGTTACCCTGATAACCATTAGAGGGTCGATTCGGGTTTTGTTGGTTGGGACCCGTATTATTATTGTCATGGTAATTGGTATTATTTACATCATTATATTGTTTTATATTCCAATATGTCTCTGGTCCATATGCTGTATGACCTGAAAAATATCTGTGATGGTCTTCATCTGGTTTATCAACTGTTTGCTTCTCTGAATCCCCATAATCTGGTTCATCATCACATATCCATCCGAAAGGTATACATTTTTGTGTAATTGTACACTGGAATAGTCCTGGATGGCGCACTAATGGAACACACTCTGGTGATTCACCAGTGCCATCGTCACAGTCTGATAAGATGTTATATTTCCATCTTTCTGAAATACACTGTTTAGTTCCGCACTGGAATTGATCTGGTCCACATATCGTATTTCGTTTACCGCTGGTTCTCCCCCATTGGTAAACTATTGTCTGATGGTACTTTATTTCTGAGATTATTTTTAATCTCCTTCCGTAATTTCTGGAATTCCTGATTACTTCATGGTCGGTAATTGGAAAATTATTGACATCCATTAAACCATGGTTCATCATTTCTATTCCTTCCTTCGTTTTCATTAATTTCTTTGGAAACGTTTTCCTTCTTTCCCTTGGTTTTACTTCCATATCTGTAGTATTTTCTTTATTCCCGTTAGTTTTCTTCTCAGGTAATATTATAACTGGATCCTCTGTTTAATATTTAGTATTTCTTCTGGTTCTGGTTGGCTATCTTCCTGCGTTTTATCATTTATTACTTCTTCTGATTCTGGTTGGCTATCATTTTTTATTTCTGCGGTCTTCTCCTTTCTTAATTCTTCCGTTTTTAATCTGTCCTCTCTTATTTCTTTAATCAATTTTTGATGCTCCTCTTCCCTTTTCAATCTGTTCTCTCTTATTTCCTTAATCCATTTTTGATGCTCCTTTCCCTTTTCTTATTCGTTTCATCCAGTTTCTTCATTGTCGACTTGTGGCACTCATCCAGTTTCTCCATTACCGACTCGTGGCACTCACCCATTTTCTTACTCAAGTCTTCCTTTGTAGAGTCCAATTTCTTATTATCTTCGTCCATTTTCTTTTCCTTGATGTCCTCTTCCGGCTTCTTATTGATATTGTCCAGTTGGTCACCCAATTCTTTTTTCAAGGATTGGTTTCTCTCCTCTTCCCTTTTTAATCTATCCTCTCTCATTTCCTTCATCCATTGTTGGAACATTTTCCTTATCTCAACCATTTCTTCTGGTGTAGGTTCTTTCATTTTGCTTGTTGTTGTTGTTGCCCTTCTTCTGACTGTATAACCGCTGCCAGGCTTATCTATTCAAGCCCTCTAAGTTGGACGCCACTTTGTAACATGACGACCTTTGGGGTGTGGCCGCTACCGTTCAAGCCCCGCGATGGAAGCCACTTTGTAACAAGACGACCTTTCGGTGGCTATCTTCTTCCTTAGTGCCCCGTGTTGGCGTCGTCACTTTGTAAGAAGACCTTATATATGACTGTAATCTGATCAAATCCCACTGTTTGGGCTAGCCACTTGGTCACCAGACCGCTGTATGTCGGTCGTTACAAAAGAATAAAAATAAAATGGAAATTTCAATAATAACAAAATTTCCAAACAATAAAATAATTTTGTTTATGTTTATAGAAGTATGTATACTAGATAAATCTGTTTTTTAAAGGGTTCTGTAAAAATTTTAATAACAGGTAAGTATTTATAAACCGTCGAGCACTTCTTGAAGATTTGCACCAAGTCTGGAGTTAAATAGATTAACTCCAGGTAATAATCGATTGGTGACTTTCCTTACTGGTCCAATATCTTGTTCAAAATAGAGTATATTCTTTTCACTTAATACCTTCAGCCTTATAAATACCCTTAAATTACCCTGTGAAATAAATACAGATACAAAATAATAGAAATATAAAGATTTATTGACAATTTTAGATAAATAATCGATATTTTATCGATGGAGAGCAATTATCGACTCTGTCTCAGGAATTATCGATTGTCATACAGAACAAAATTTTATGTTATATTATATTAAAGACAGGTTCTTTGAGCGATTAAGAATTAATAGTCAGAGAAGGGTGCTGAGAGAGTATAACATTAACAATTAACACATAAATACAATAATTACTATTTAATAGTATTTAAATAATTCAAGTTATGATATTAGAATAAATGTTTTGTCGAACCAATGAAGACTGATGTGACGTCAGTCTCTGCGATGTAGTAGGCAGGTTTCGTTTTCAAGATGGCCGCTCCTTGGGTTGGTCTCGGCTATTGTATATGCGTCGAGTCAGAAAATTACTATAAAATTACCTTCATCAAGGTCTAAAATGTCCCCGCACTGGTGTAATAAGTCTGTTAATCTATTTAGTGTATTCTGGTGAAGTGTTCAGTGTAAACTTGCGTTAGTTAGTTTATTTTCTATTTTGTTCAACTATTACGGTTAAGTTTTCAAGTTGCGGTTAGGTTTGTAGAGTAAATCAGTTGTAATATAATGTTTTACCGTTTACTGTCACTCGTATAGTGAAGTTAGAGGTTTGTTTTCACTATTGTCGTGAATGTTTTTATAGTATTGGCTTCAAAAAGTGTTTAACTTGTCTAACTCTCGTTCACTGATTTCAATGGCTAAAACGTTAGCTTCATGTTCGACTCGGTTTAAAGAACGTTTTTGTCACACACCTATTCAGCTTGATATTCAACAAAAGACTAATTAACTTGGTCATAAATCTTGCCCAGTTAATCCTTGAAAAAGTATTGTTAACATTTTTCGATTTCATACACATTAGAAAATATTACATTATATATGGAATTTTTCTATTTTATTCCTTACTTTTATGAATTATTAATCTTATTATTAGTTTAATCATCTTATTCCCTTTAAATTGATGTATTATAGTCCGTATCTGTAGACATTTTGTGGAAATTAACAAATTTTGTTCACACTTTGGAAATATAGGCTCAAAATTGGATTTCCGTTTTTATATAAAATTCCTACCATTTTAAATATTATTAATACTATTATAATAAATTTTAATTAGTCATATTTCTCTTCCTTTCCTTAAATACATATAAATTACACCTTTGAACTGGTTTTTTGTGTTAATTTGTAGATTTGATATTGCTCTCTAAAATTAATTAATTTATATATTTTGACAATTTACAAAATGTTAAGGTATATTTCCTTATTGTCATTTTAATTCATAGGATCATTCCTAGTAGTAGTTAATTGTGTTATCTTATATAAATCTGGGTAGTTTACAGGATTTATTAGTGAATTATACTATTTTATATTGGTTCTCTGATTTCACCAAATGGCCTAGATTTTAGAATTTTATATTTCTTTCTTTCTCAATAAATTAAACTTGATTCCTCCTCTGACTTTACATAACTACAATTATATGAAAATAACATGATCTATAACTTATTGTTTTGTGTAGTAGTTAATTAACACTAAAGTTATTAAAATAATTAATTATGAACATTGTTTATTAATCTGCACAATTTAACATATTGCAGATACAGCTTAAACATATCTCTTTTGACTATTTTTAATCTAACATAGCATACCTTTTAGTACATTATTACTGGTATGTAGGTTATTATTTATCAAACATCATTCTTTTTTAAAATACATAACATAAATCTTATTTTCTAATAAACCTTACAAATACATTTATTTAATACATTGATTTTAGGACTGTGAAATAATAGTCTATTTAAACATGTTACACTTATTCATACTATATTAGTACCATTCCTTTTTGGTTTAAATCATTATTATTGTGATTCCCCACATCAGCAAACATTAATTCCCATACTCTATTTATTATCATCCTTTCTTACAAAGGTCTTTTAAATAAGGATTTACATAAAAATAATAAAATACTGGAAACCTTCCATTTTATTATTTTATCATGCTGGTTATTATTAGACTTTAAAGTTGTGATATAGCATACTACTAAGTTATAGTATCACCAACTTTAAGTTTATTGCATTTTTTAAAAAACACTTATACAAATTCACTTTCACTGTTGGTTCTGATATTCTGAGTCTTATTATCTCAGACCAGACCTTTAGTCATCATGGACCGTTAAGACTAGTTTATTTTCTTTATTACACAATAGCTTTAGCCGGTGCACTTCTTATAACGCTATACAACACTTTAGTTTTCTCAATAATTACATTTTTATAAGATTTTGGGGATGTTATACTTTCTTTGACATAGTTTTTGTGGGTTTGGGATTGATAGTAGTTTATATAATAATAGGTTTTACTACGGTGTTTTTTTCATACTATGTCTTCCTCTCCTCCTGTCTTCCTTCTTGTCCTTCTTCATATCTTCCTTCTGGTATTCATTCTTGTCCCTCTTCTAGTTTTCATTCTTGTCCCTCGTCTAGTCTTCACTCTTCTGTTCTTCTTTCCTCATTCTTGGGAACCAAGGTACTTGGTGTTATCACGACTGAGGTTTAGTTTGGAGTATTGAATTTCTTCACTGAATTGACTTTATTCTTCTATTTGTTTTTAGAGTATTTTGGTATTCACCACTCTTTGATTGAGTCTCTTTTTTCGGGATATTGTCTTATGTAACTGGTTTACTGCTCTGAGCTTCCTGGGTAACGTACTGGTATTATTTATGAGTTGATGAGTTGCTTCAATACTTTCTTTGGTTTCTTTTAACAGTGGTTTTTATATATTATGTAGTGAGGATTTTTATCTTATTGTGTTTCATTCCTCTGATTTATTTAAATGTCATTTAATATTATTACAACATTTTTTGATGTAATTAAATTTTATCATTTCATATGATTTACAATGTAGTGGATTTTCTGTCACGCTACAGAATGCCCTTCTCCAGAAATAATTTTTTCAGACTATACTTGCTTTGTCTGAAACAATTGCTTATGATAATTATTCAAAGTTTGTTATTATTTTGGACTTCCTTCCATTTCAAAATTCTCTTATTTATATCTGAGTTTATATCACTTTCACTTGATCTTCCTTGATAGTAATAGTCTTCTGAGTTTCATATTTATTATTTCATTTTTATATTTCTTCTTAGTATTTTCTCCTTGGGATATTTTCTCCCTATCGTTCCCTACTTTGTGAGCTGGTTCAGTTCAGAGAGGCACTGTACGCTACTTTCCTCTGCTGTCCAATACTTCACACATATTTGAGTACAGAGGCAAATCATCTCTGCTCAAAAAATATATTAATCCTGCTGGAATTATCATCAGACAGATTAAAAAAAAATTATTCAGAATAGTACACATTTGTTACTATTTAAAAAAAAATATCTTTGGGATACTTCACTTATTACTTATTATACTTCTCAGAGATTTTAATATTTCTATCTCAGTTGTTCATCTGACTTATTATCCGGATGTTTCTTTCATTTGATATTATGGTAGGAAGCTCTTCTATTATTACCTTTTTATACTTTTATTATCATATAAATCTTTTGGTTATAAATTCTTTATTACCTTCTGGTTTTTTCATTATAATCTGCATTATTTGTAGTAGCATATCTTTGTGACATTTTTAGACTGTTTCTTGGTTCTTAAAATTTCCACTTGTTCTATTTTCTAGAATTTTTTATAACTGTCATTATCATAATTGTCATTTAATTTATAAATCATTTTATATTAATTCATTTAATTACATACATTTTTGACATTATTTTCACATTATTCCGGTCATTGCGATTATACTTGCAAGTGCTGGTTTTTTTATTTATTTCATTATGAGGTCATATTTTCTCCTCATACCACTTAAAGTTTCATTCTCTCATAATTCCAAAGAAGTTTTTGTACTTTATTTTATTCACTCACTTAAATCGTATTAAAGAATTTTTTCTTTTTTATTTCCTTCAACAACATTTTACGGAAAGGTTTTTACTCTTCATATTGAACTTAGACATGATTAAACTGTCTAGAATTATTTGTTTTTTGACCTTAGATGGTTTTATTTCTAAATTCTCTCCTTCTTTATTATTATATGATAGCCATAAAGTTTTTCTTAGATAATTGGTATGTAAGGTGATCTCATTTATGTTTAAAATTTTGTTGACTTATTTCAAACTCTTCTTATATTATTCTCCTTTTCAAATAATTTCTTTCAAATAATCTTTATGTAAGATTGGCTCACACCTTTTTAGAATTTTGGGGTTTTTATGTTTTTAAACTTCTTTTCTTCTATTCTAGCCATAAAGTTTTTTTTTACATTTTCTTGGTATGTAAGGTGAACTTACTTATTCTTTGAATTTAGTTGAATTATGTTTTTAAACTTCTTCTCTTCTATTCTAGCCATAAAGTTTTTTCACATTTTCTTGGTATGTAAGGTGAACTTACTTATTTTTTGAATTTAGTTGTTTTTATGTTTTTAAACTTCTTCTCTTCTATTCTAGCCATAAAGTTTTTTCATATTTTCTTGGTATGTAAGGTGAACTTACTTATTTTTTTTGAATTTAGTTGTTTTTATGTTTTTTAAAACTTCTTTTCTTCTATTCTAGCCATAAAGTTTTTTCATATTTTCTTGGTATGTAAGGTGAACTTACTTATTTTTTGAATTTAGTTGTTTTTATGTTTTTAAACTTCTTTTCTTCTATTCTAGCCATAAAGTTTTTTCACATTTTCTTGGTATGTAAGGTGAACTTACGTATTTTTTAGAATTTAGAGGATTTTATGTTTTTGAACTTCTTCTCTTCTATTCTAGCCATAAAGTTTTTTCATATTTTCTTGGTATGTAAGGTGAACTTACTTATTTTTTGAATTTAGTTGTATTTATGTTTTTAAACTTCTTCTCTTCTATTCTAGCCATAAAGTTTTTTCATATTTTCTTGGTATGTAAGGTGAACTTACTTATTTTTTGAATTTAGTTGTTTTTATGTTTTTTAAACTTCTTCTCTTCTATTCTAGCCATAAAGTTTTTTCATATTTGATTGTAATAGTTTTCATAATTATATGGTAAACATATCATATTAGTTTCATAAATATTGTATGACTCTTTTCTTGTCTTTATTCAAATGAATTCCTTATTATTATTTTTCCTTTATACCCAGGTGGATGCTTTTTATTATAGTGCATCGTTGCTCATAGTTCCTTTATAAGGTGTAGTTTCTTAATTAATTTATTTCTTAAATTCCCATTTTGGTTCCTTGTCCCTTCTTCTTCTCATTTTTCCTCAGTGGTAATTATTTTCATCTCCTTTGTGGTGGTTTTGCCGTTGTTGGTTATCATGACATCCATCCCTTTTACCACCTCATTATGTATCCGTATAGATCCTTATCAGATCCAAACTTTTGCTCCTACGCGCCGGATAGTACCTCGACTGGTCCCGTTCTAGGCTCCTCCGCCTTTCTTCGTATCTTCGGTAACTGCTCCCTCTATGGTGTTTGAAACCTCGCTGTCTTCCATCTGTGGCCCGTATGAAGTTCACTCTTGGGCGAGGAAACCTATTATTACTAAAACTACTATTATTGGGACCCACACGATTAGCATTATTATGGTAAGGACTATTACCATAATTGGGGCTTCTCTGACTATTTACGTTATCAGGGTAGGGATGGTGGTTACCCTGATAACCATTAGAGGGTCGATTCGGGTTTTGTTGGTTGGGACCCGTATTATTATTGTCGTGGTAATTGGTATTATTTACATCATTATATTGTTTTATATTCCAATATGTCTCTGGTCCATATGCTGTATGACCTGAAAAATATCTGTGATGGTCTTCATCTGGTTTATCAACTGTTTGCTTCTCTGAATCCCCATAATCTGGTTCATCATCACATATCCATCCGAAAGGTATACATTTTTGTGTAATTGTACACTGGAATAGTCCTGGATGGCGCACTAATGGAACACACTCTGGTGATTCACCAGTGCCATCGTCACAGTCTGATAAGATGTTATATTTCCATCTTTCTGAAATACACTGTTTAGTTCCGCACTGGAATTGATCTGGTCCACATATCGTATTTCGTTTACCGCTGGTTCTCCCCCATTGGTAAACTATTGTCTGATGGTACTTTATTTCTGAGATTATTTTTAATCTCCTTCCGTAATTTCTGGAATTCCTGATTTCTTCATGGTCGGTAATTGGAAAATTATTGACATCCATTAAACCATGGTTCATCATTTCTATTCCTTCCTTCGTTTTCATTAATTTCTTTGGAAACGTTTTCCTTCTTTCCCTTGGTTTTACTTCCATATCTGTAGTATTTTCTTTATTCCCGTTAGTTTTCTTCTCAGGTAATATTATAACTGGATCCTCTGTTTTATCATTTAGTATTTCTTCTGGTTCTGGTTGGCTATCTTCCTGCGTTTTATCATTTATTACTTCTTCTGATTCTGGTTGGCTATCATTTTTTATTTCTGCGGTCTTCTCCTTTCTTAATTCTTCCGTTTTTAATCTGTCCTCTCTTATTTCTTTAATCAATTTTTGATGCTCCTCTTCCCTTTTCAATCTGTTCTCTCTTATTTCCTTAATCCATTTTTGATGCTCCTTTCCCTTTTCTTATTCGTTTCATCCAGTTTCTTCATTGTCGACTTGTGGCACTCATCCAGTTTCTCCATTACCGACTCGTGGCACTCACCCATTTTCTTACTCAAGTCTTCCTTTGTAGAGTCCAATTTCTTATTATCTTCGTCCATTTTCTTTTCCTTGATGTCCTCTTCCGGCTTCTTATTGATATTGTCCAGTTGGTCACCCAATTCTTTTTTCAAGGATTGGTTTCTCTCCTCTTCCCTTTTTAATCTATCCTCTCTCATTTCCTTCATCCATTGTTGGAACATTTTCCTTATCTCAACCATTTCTTCTGGTGTAGGTTCTTTCATTTTGCTTGTTGTTGTTGTTGCCCTTCTTCTGACTGTATAACCGCTGCCAGGCTTATCTATTCAAGCCCTCTAAGTTGGACGCCACTTTGTAACATGACGACCTTTGGGGTGTGGCCGCTACCGTTCAAGCCCCGCGATGGAAGCCACTTTGTAACAAGACGACCTTTCGGTGGCTATCTTCTTCCTTAGTGCCCCGTGTTGGCGTCGTCACTTTGTAAGAAGACCTTATATATGACTGTAATCTGATCAAATCCCACTGTTTGGGCTAGCCACTTGGTCACCAGACCGCTGTATGTCGGTCGTTACAAAAGAATAAAAATAAAATGGAAATTTCAATAATAACAAAATTTCCAAACAATAAAATAATTTTGTTTATGTTTATAGAAGTATGTATACTAGATAAATCTGTTTTTTAAAGGGTTCTGTAAAAATTTTAATAACAGGTAAGTATTTATAAACCGTCGAGCACTTCTTGAAGATTTGCACCAAGTCTGGAGTTAAATAGATTAACTCCAGGTAATAATCGATTGGTGACTTTCCTTACTGGTCCAATATCTTGTTCAAAATAGAGTATATTCTTTTCACTTAATACCTTCAGCCTTATAAATACCCTTAAATTACCCTGTGAAATAAATACAGATACAAAATAATAGAAATATAAAGATTTATTGACAATTTTAGATAAATAATCGATATTTTATCGATGGAGAGCAATTATCGACTCTGTCTCAGGAATTATCGATTGTCATACAGAACAAAATTTTATGTTATATTATATTAAAGACAGGTTCTTTGAGCGATTAAGAATTAATAGTCAGAGAAGGGTGCTGAGAGAGTATAACATTAACAATTAACACATAAATACAATAATTACTATTTAATAGTATTTAAATAATTCAAGTTATGATATTAGAATAAATGTTTTGTCGAACCAATGAAGACTGATGTGACGTCAGTCTCTGCGATGTAGTAGGCAGGTTTCGTTTTCAAGATGGCCGCTCCTTGGGTTGGTCTCGGCTATTGTATATGCGTCGAGTCAGAAAATTACTATAAAATTACCTTCATCAAGGTCTAAAATGTCCCCGCACTGGTGTAATAAGTCTGTTAATCTATTTAGTGTATTCTGGTGAAGTGTTCAGTGTAAACTTGCGTTAGTTAGTTTATTTTCTATTTTGTTCAACTATTACGGTTAAGTTTTCAAGTTGCGGTTAGGTTTGTAGAGTAAATCAGTTGTAATATAATGTTTTACCGTTTACTGTCACTCGTATAGTGAAGTTAGAGGTTTGTTTTCACTATTGTCGTGAATGTTTTTATAGTATTGGCTTCAAAAAGTGTTTAACTTGTCTAACTCTCGTTCACTGATTTCAATGGCTAAAACGTTAGCTTCATGTTCGACTCGGTTTAAAGAACGTTTTTGTCACACACCTATTCAGCTTGATATTCAACAAAAGACTAATTAACTTGGTCATAAATCTTGCCCAGTTAATCCTTGAAAAAGTATTGTTAACATTTTTCGATTTCATACACATTAGAAAATATTACATTATATATGGAATTTTTCTATTTTATTCCTTACTTTTATGAATTATTAATCTTATTATTAGTTTAATCATCTTATTCCCTTTAAATTGATGTATTATAGTCCGTATCTGTAGACATTTTGTGGAAATTAACAAATTTTGTTCACACTTTGGAAATATAGGCTCAAAATTGGATTTCCGTTTTTATATAAAATTCCTACCATTTTAAATATTATTAATACTATTATAATAAATTTTAATTAGTCATATTTCTCTTCCTTTCCTTAAATACATATAAATTACACCTTTGAACTGGTTTTTTGTGTTAATTTGTAGATTTGATATTGCTCTCTAAAATTAATTAATTTATATATTTTGACAATTTACAAAATGTTAAGGTATATTTCCTTATTGTCATTTTAATTCATAGGATCATTCCTAGTAGTAGTTAATTGTGTTATCTTATATAAATCTGGGTAGTTTACAGGATTTATTAGTGAATTATACTATTTTATATTGGTTCTCTGATTTCACCAAATGGCCTAGATTTTAGAATTTTATATTTCTTTCTTTCTCAATAAATTAAACTTGATTCCTCATCTGACTTTACATAACTACAATTATATGAAAATAACATGATCTATAACTTATTGTTTTGTGTAGTAGTTAATTAACACTAAAGTTATTAAAATAATTAATTATGAACATTGTTTATTAATCTGCACAATTTAACATATTGCAGATACAGCTTAAACATATCTCTTTTGACTATTTTTAATCTAACATAGCATACCTTTTAGTACATTATTACTGGTATGTAGGTTATTATTTATCAAACATCATTCTTTTTTAAAATACATAACATAAATCTTATTTTCTAATAAACCTTACAAATACATTTATTTAATACATTGATTTTAGGACTGTGAAATAATAGTCTATTTAAACATGTTACACTTATTCATACTATATTAGTACCATTCCTTTTTGGTTTAAATCATTATTATTGTGATTCCCCACATCAGCAAACATTAATTCCCATACTCTATTTATTATCATCCTTTTTTACAAAGGTCTTTTAAATAAGGATTTACATAAAAATAATAAAATACTGGAAACCTTCCATTTTATTATTTTATCATGCTGGTTATTATTAGACTTTAAGGTTGTGATATAGCATACTACTAAGTTATAGTATCACCAACTTTAAGTTTATTGCATTTTTTAAAAAACACTTATACAAATTCACTTTCACTGTTGGTTCTGATATTCTGAGTCTTATTATCTCAGACCAGACCTTTAGTCATCATGGACCGTTAAGACTAGTTTATTTTCTTTATTACACAATAGCTTTAGCCGGTGCACTTCTTATAACGCTATACAACACTTTAGTTTTCTCAATAATTACATTTTTATAAGATTTTGGGGATGTTATACTTTCTTTGACATAGTTTTTGTGGGTTTGGGATTGATAGTAGTTTATATAATAATAGGTTTTACTACGGTGTTTTTTTCATACTATGTCTTCCTCTCCTCCTGTCTTCCTTCTTGTCCTTCTTCATATCTTCCTTCTGGTATTCATTCTTGTCCCTCTTCTAGTTTTCATTCTTGTCCCTCGTCTAGTCTTCACTCTTCTGTTCTTCTTTCCTCATTCTTGGGAACCAAGGTACTTGGTGTTATCACGACTGAGGTTTAGTTTGGAGTATTGAATTTCTTCACTGAATTGACTTTATTCTTCTATTTGTTTTTAGAGTATTTTGGTATTCACCACTCTTTGATTGAGTCTCTTTTTTCGGGATATTGTCTTATGTAACTGGTTTACTGCTCTGAGCTTCCTGGGTAACGTACTGGTATTATTTATGAGTTGATGAGTTGCTTCAATACTTTCTTTGGTTTCTTTTAACAGTGGTTTTTATATATTATGTAGTGAGGATTTTTATCTTATTGTGTTTCATTCCTCTGATTTATTTAAATGTCATTTAATATTATTACAACATTTTTTGATGTAATTAAATTTTATCATTTCATATGATTTACAATGTAGTGGATTTTCTGTCACGCTACAGAATGCCCTTCTCCAGAAGTAATTTTTTCAGACTATACTTGCTTTGTCTGAAACAATTGCTTATGATAATTATTCAAAGTTTGTTATTATTTTGGACTTCCTTCCATTTCAAAATTCTCTTATTTATATCTGAGTTTATATCACTTTCACTTGATCTTCCTTGATAGTAATAGTCTTCTGAGTTTCATATTTATTATTTCATTTTTATATTTCTTCTTAGTATTTTCTCCTTGGGATATTTTCTCCCTATCGTTCCCTACTTTGTGAGCTGGTTCAGTTCAGAGAGGCACTGTACGCTACTTTCCTCTGCTGTCCAATACTTCACACATATTTGAGTACAGAGGCAAATCATCTCTGCTCAAAAAATATATTAATCCTGCTGGAATTATCATCAGACAGATTAAAAAAAAATTATTCAGAATAGTACACATTTGTTACTATTTAAAAAAAAATATCTTTGGGATACTTCACTTATTACTTATTATACTTCTCAGAGATTTTAATATTTCTATCTCAGTTGTTCATCTGACTTATTATCTGGATGTTTCTTTCATTTGATATTATGGTAGGAAGCTCTTCTATTATTACCTTTTTATACTTTTATTATCATATAAATCTTTTGGTTATAAATTCTTTATTACCTTCTGGTTTTTTCATTATAATCTGCATTATTTGTAGTAGCATATCTTTGTGACATTTTTAGACTGTTTCTTGGTTCTTAAAATTTCCACTTGTTCTATTTTCTAGAATTTTTTATAACTGTCATTATCATAATTGTCATTTAATTTATAAATCATTTTATATTAATTCATTTAATTACATACATTTTTGACATTATTTTCACATTATTCCGGTCATTGCGATTATACTTGCAAGTGCTGGTTTTTTTATTTATTTCATTATGAGGTCATATTTTCTCCTCATACCACTTAAAGTTTCATTCTCTCATAATTCCAAAGAAGTTTTTGTACTTTATTTTATTCACTCACTTAAATCGTATTAAAGAATTTTTTCTTTTTTATTTCCTTCAACAACATTTTACGGAAAGGTTTTTACTCTTCATATTGAACTTAGACATGATTAAACTGTCTAGAATTATTTGTTTTTTGACCTTAGATGGTTTTATTTCTAAATTCTCTCCTTCTTTATTATTATATGATAGCCATAAAGTTTTTCTTAGATAATTGGTATGTAAGGTGATCTCATTTATGTTTAAAATTTTGTTGACTTATTTCAAACTCTTCTTATATTATTCTTCTTTTCAAATAATTTCTTTCAAATAATCTTTATGTAAGATTGGCTCACACCTTTTTAGAATTTTGGGGTTTTTATGTTTTTAAACTTCTTTTCTTCTATTCTAGCCATAAAGTTTTTTTTTACATTTTCTTGGTATGTAAGGTGAACTTACTTATTCTTTGAATTTAGTTGAATTATGTTTTTAAACTTCTTCTCTTCTATTCTAGCCATAAAGTTTTTTCATATTTTCTTGGTATGTAAGGTGAACTTACTTATTTTTTGAATTTAGTTGTTTTTATGTTTTTAAACTTCTTTTCTTCTATTCTAGCCATAAAGTTTTTTCACATTTTCTTGGTATGTAAGGTGAACTTACGTATTTTTTAGAATTTAGAGGATTTTATGTTTTTGAACTTCTTCTCTTCTATTCTAGCCATAAAGTTTTTTCATATTTTCTTGGTATGTAAGGTGAACTTACTTATTTTTTGAATTTAGTTGTATTTATGTTTTTAAACTTCTTCTCTTCTATTCTAGCCATAAAGTTTTTTCATATTTTCTTGGTATGTAAGGTGAACTTACTTATTTTTTGAATTTAGTTGTTTTTATGTTTTTTAAACTTCTTCTCTTCTATTCTAGCCATAAAGTTTTTTCATATTTGATTGTAATAGTTTTCATAATTATATGGTAAACATATCATATTAGTTTCATAAATATTGTATGACTCTTTTCTTGTCTTTATTCAAATGTATTCCTTATTATTATTTTTCCTTTATACCCAGGTGGATGCTTTTTATTATAGTGTATCGTTGCCCATAGTTCCTTTATAAGGTGTAGTTTCTTAATTAATTTATTTCTTAAATTCCCATTTTGGTTCCTTGTCCCTTCTTCTTCTCATTTTTCCTCAGTGGTAATTATTTTCATCTCCTTTGTGGTGGTTTTGCCGTTGTTGGTTATCATGACATCCATCCCTTTTACCACCTCATTATGTATCCGTATAGATCCTTATCAGATCCAAATTTTTGCTCCTACGCGCCGGATAGTACCTCGTCTGGTCCCGTTCTAGGCTCCTCCGCCTTTCTTCGTATCTTCGGTAACTGCTCCCTCTATGGTGGTTGAAACCTCGCTGTCTTCCATCTGTGGCCCGTATGAAGTTCACTCTTGGGCGAGGAAACCTATTATTACTAAAACTACTATTATTGGGACCCACACGATTAGCATTATTATGGTAAGGACTATTACCATAATTGGGGCTTCTCTGACTATTTACGTTATCAGGGTAGGGATGGTGGTTACCCTGATAACCATTAGAGGGTCGATTCGGGTTTTGTTGGTTGGGACCCGTATTATTATTGTCATGGTAATTGGTATTATTTACATCATTATATTGTTTTATATTCCAATATGTCTCTGGTCCATATGCTGTATGACCTGAAAAATATCTGTGATGGTCTTCATCTGGTTTATCAACTGTTTGCTTCTCTGAATCCCCATAATCTGGTTCATCATCACATATCCATCCGAAAGGTATACATTTTTGTGTAATTGTACACTGGAATAGTCCTGGATGGCGCACTAATGGAACACACTCTGGTGATTCACCAGTGCCATCGTCACAGTCTGATAAGATGTTATATTTCCATCTTTCTGAAATACACTGTTTAGTTCCGCACTGGAATTGATCTGGTCCACATATCGTATTTCGTTTACCGCTGGTTCTCCCCCATTGGTAAACTATTGTCTGATGGTACTTTATTTCTGAGATTATTTTTAATCTCCTTCCGTAATTTCTGGAATTCCTGATTTCTTCATGGTCGGTAATTGGAAAATTATTGACATCCATTAAACCATGGTTCATCATTTCTATTCCTTCCTTCGTTTTCATTAATTTCTTTGGAAACGTTTTCCTTCTTTCCCTTGGTTTTACTTCCATATCTGTAGTATTTTCTTTATTCCCGTTAGTTTTCTTCTCAGGTAATATTATAACTGGATCCTCTGTTTTATCATTTAGTATTTCTTCTGGTTCTGGTTGGCTATCTTCCTGCGTTTTATCATTTATTACTTCTTCTGTTTCTGGTTGGCTATCATTTTTTATTTCTTCGGTCTTCTCCTTTCTTAATTCTTCCTTTTTTAATCTGTCCTCTCTTATTTCTTTAATCCATTTTTGATGCTCCTCTTCCCTTTTCAATCTGTTCTCTCTTATTTCCTTAATCCATTTTTGATGCTCCTCTTCCCTTTTCTTATTCGTTTCATCCAGTTTCTTCATTGTCGACTTGTGGCACTCATCCAGATTCTCCATTACCGACTCGTGGCACTCACCCATTTTCTTACTCAAGTCTTCCTTTGTAGAGTCCAATTTCTTATTATCTTCGTCCATTTTCTTTTCCTTGATGTCCTCTTCCGGCTTCTTATTGATATTGTCCAGTTGGTCACCCAATTCTTTTTTCAAGGATTGGTTTCTCTCCTCTTCCCTTTTTAGTCTATCCTCTCTCATTTCCTTCATCCATTGTTGGAACATTTTCCTTATCTCAACCATTTCTTCTGGTGTAGGTTCTTTCATTTTGCTTGTTGTTGTTGTTGCCCTTCTTCTGACTGTATAACCGCTGCCAGGCTTATCTATTCAAGCCCTCTAAGTTGGACGCCACTTTGTAACATGACGACCTTTGGGGTGTGGCCGCTACCGTTCAAGCCCCGCGATGGAAGCCACTTTGTAACAAGACGACCTTTCGGTGGCTATCTTCTTCCTTAGTGCCCCGTGTTGGCGTCGTCACTTTGTAAGAAGACCTTATATATGACTGTAATCTGATCAAATCCCACTGTTTGGGCTAGCCACTTGGTCACCAGACCGCTGTATGTCGGTCGTTACAAAAGAATAAAAATAAAATGGAAATTTCAATAATAACAAAATTTCCAAACAATAAAATAATTTTGTTTATGTTTATAGAAGTATGTATACTAGATAAATCTGTTTTTTAAAGGGTTCTGTAAAAATTTTAATAACAGGTAAGTATTTATAAACCGTCGAGCACTTCTTGAAGATTTGCACCAAGTCTGGAGTTAAATAGATTAACTCCAGGTAATAATCGATTGGTGACTTTCCTTACTGGTCCAATATCTTGTTCAAAATAGAGTATATTCTTTTCACTTAATACCTTCAGCCTTATAAATACCCTTAAATTACCCTGTGAAATAAATACAGATACAAAATAATAGAAATATAAAGATTTATTGACAATTTTAGATAAATAATCGATATTTTATCGATGGAGAGCAATTATCGACTCTGTCTCAGGAATTATCGATTGTCATACAGAACAAAATTTTATGTTATATTATATTAAAGACAGGTTCTTTGAGCGATTAAGAATTAATAGTCAGAGAAGGGTGCTGAGAGAGTATAACATTAACAATTAACACATAAATACAATAATTACTATTTAATAGTATTTAAATAATTCAAGTTATGATATTAGAATAAATGTTTTGTCGAACCAATGAAGACTGATGTGACGTCAGTCTCTGCGATGTAGTAGGCAGGTTTCGTTTTCAAGATGGCCGCTCCTTGGGTTGGTCTCGGCTATTGTATATGCGTCGAGTCAGAAAATTACTATAAAATTACCTTCATCAAGGTCTAAAATGTCCCCGCACTGGTGTAATAAGTCTGTTAATCTATTTAGTGTATTCTGGTGAAGTGTTCAGTGTAAACTTGCGTTAGTTAGTTTATTTTCTATTTTGTTCAACTATTACGGTTAAGTTTTCAAGTTGCGGTTAGGTTTGTAGAGTAAATCAGTTGTAATATAATGTTTTACCGTTTACTGTCACTCGTATAGTGAAGTTAGAGGTTTGTTTTCACTATTGTCGTGAATGTTTTTATAGTATTGGCTTCAAAAAGTGTTTAACTTGTCTAACTCTCGTTCACTGATTTCAATGGCTAAAACGTTAGCTTCATGTTCGACTCGGTTTAAAGAACGTTTTTGTCACACACCTATTCAGCTTGATATTCAACAAAAGACTAATTAACTTGGTCATAAATCTTGCCCAGTTAATCCTTGAAAAAGTATTGTTAACATTTTTCGATTTCATACACATTAGAAAATATTACATTATATATGGAATTTTTCTATTTTATTCCTTACTTTTATGAATTATTAATCTTATTATTAGTTTAATCATCTTATTCCCTTTAAATTGATGTATTATAGTCCATATCTGTAGACATTTTGTGGAAATTAACAAATTTTGTTCACACTTTGGAAATATAGGCTCAAAATTGGATTTCCGTTTTTATATAAAATTCCTTCCATTTTAAATATTATTAATACTATTATAATAAATTTTAATTAGTCATATTTCTCTTCCTTTCCTTAAATACATATAAATTACACCTTTGAACTGGTTTTTTGTGTTAATTTGTAGATTTGATATTGCTCTCTAAAATTAATTAATTTATATATTTTGACAATTTACAAAATGTTAAGGTATATTTCCTTATTGTCATTTTAATTCATAGGATCATTCCTAGTAGTAGTTAATTGTGTTATCTTATATAAATCTGGGTAGTTTACAGGATTTATTAGTGAATTATACAATTTTATATTGGTTCTCTGATTTCACCAAATGGCCTAGATTTTAGAATTTTATATTTCTTTCTTTCTCAATAAATTAAACTTGATTCCTCCTCTGACTTTACATAACTACAATTATATGAAAATAACATGATCTACAACTTATTGTTTTGTGTAGTAGTTAATTAACACTAAAGTTATTAAAATATTTAATTATGAACATTGTTTATTAATCTGCACAATTTAACATATTGCAGATACAGCTTAAACATAACTCTTTTGACTATTTTTAATCTAACATAGCATACCTTTTAGTACATTATTACTGGTATGTAGGTTATTATTTATCAAACATCATTCTTTTTTAAAATACATAACATAAATCTTATTTTCTAATAAACCTTACAAATACATTTATTTAATACATTGATTTTAGGACTGTGAAATAATAGTCTATTTAAACATGTTACACTTATTCATACTATATTAGTACCATTCCTTTTTGGTTTAAATCATTATTATTGTGATTCCCCACATCAGCAAACATTAATTCCCATACTCTATTTATTATCATCCTTTTTTACAAAGGTCTTTTAAATAAGGATTTACATAAAAATAATAAAATACTGGAAACCTTCCATTTTATTATTTTATCATGCTGGTTATTATTAGACTTTAAAGTTGTGATATAGCATACTACTAAGTTATAGTATCACCAACTTTAAGTTTATTGCATTTTTTAAAAAACACTTATACAAATTCACTTTCACTGTTGGTTCTGATATTCTGAGTCTTATTATCTCAGACCAGACCTTTAGTCATCATGGACCGTTAAGACTAGTTTATTTTCTTTATTACACAATAGCTTTAGCCGGTGCACTTCTTATAACGCTATACAACACTTTAGTTTTCTCAATAATTACATTTTTATAAGATTTTGGGGATGTTATACTTTCTTTGACATAGTTTTTGTGGGTTTGGGATTGATAGTAGTTTATATAATAATAGGTTTTACTACGGTGTTTCTTTCATACTATGTCTTCCTCTCCTCCTGTCTTCCTTCTTGTCCTTCTTCATATCTTCCTTCTGGTATTCATTCTTGTCCCTCTTCTAGTTTTCATTCTTGTCCCTCGTCTAGTCTTCACTCTTCTGTTCTTCTTTCCTCATTCTTGGGAACCAAGGTACTTGGTGTTATCACGACTGAGGTTTAGTTTGGAGTATTGAATTTCTTCACTGAATTGACTTTATTCTTCTATTTGTTTTTAGAGTATTTTGGTATTCACCACTCTTTGATTGAGTCTCTTTTTTCGGGATATTATCTTATGTAACTGGTTTACTGCTCTGAGCTTCCTGGGTAACGTACTGGTATTATTTATGAGTTGATGAGTTGCTTCAATACTTTCTTTGGTTTCTTTTAACAGTGGTTTTTATATATTATGTAGTGAGGATTTTTATCTTATTGTGTTTCATTCCTCTGATTTATTTAAATGTCATTTAATATTATTACAACATTTTTTGATGTAATTAAATTTTATCATTTCATATGATTTACAATGTAGTGGATTTTCTGTCACGCTACAATATTTAGAATAATTACATTTAATTATAAATTATATTCTTAAAATCATCTTCCGTAATAAAAATCATTACACATATATGATTATACTAGTTTTAAGAAATGTTTTTAGACAAAATTAAATACTGATATTCTTTTAAGCTCTTCCAAATTGCATATGCTTGCTTTTAAGCAAGTGCTAAAAAGTTACGCAGATTAAGACAATTCGCTACCTTGGAGCAGGACTAGGCTATGTTCAAATTCAAGAGGTTTTAGTTTTAATGGCATTACATTCAATGCGCAGACGAATTGTAATTTTAATCTTGAAAAATTTTTTTTTAACATAGAAGCGAATTAGCCTACGTCCATTATTATAAATTAACTTGTGCAGAACTAACCTGTGTCTACTTAATTAAAAAAAAGTTCTCTTAAAATTAATTTTTATATTATGTTGCGTATAAGAGTGGGCACAAAACATTTGGTAATGTTACTTGGAAAAACTAAAGACAAATTAAACTTTTAAATTT
Organism: Magicicada septendecula; assembly: GCA_034769895.1. NCBI lineage: Eukaryota > Metazoa > Arthropoda > Insecta > Hemiptera > Cicadidae > Magicicada > Magicicada septendecula. The sequence goes on along the minus strand of CM068369.1, from coordinate 397,593,280 downwards.
CTTGTCCTGGAATGTTGTGTTTTTGGACTGAGGCTAGTTCTGCTCCAAGGTAGCGAATATATATACTATTAAAATCTGAGTTACTGTGTAATCAAATTAAATATAAAATAAACTGCCTAGAACTGGTAACCCGGTGATTATAATATACACACATTTACTAACGCAAAATCATATTTCCATATTTACACACATTCACAGCTAACATGAACGGGAAAGAAAAACAGAAGAGTTTACAAAAATAAATTTTTATAATCATTATTACACTATCGTGCCTCTCACTAGTTTTTTGTTTCAACTACAGATATCCTTTACCTAAGAAAGATTTCATGTTTAACTCGGTTTTAAAGTACGTACGATACAACTAAAGCTAAGAGATGTAAAAAAAACTGGTGGCCAAATATTGAATCGTTTTTACAGATGTGTTGTAAAACCTTTAGAGACGCATTTATCCCGGGAACATTGACTCATAAAACCACTAGCAGTTTCATGCTTTGGAAAAGTTCACACAAAATTCATACAAGTTGAATTAAATCAAAGTAAAATCATCCAGTATTTTGTTTGAAACCTAAATTTTCATATAATCTATAAACAGATATCAAAATGTTGCTTTCTTATAGAATGATGATCTTATTTTCAGTAGGAATAATAAATCAAACAGCAATGATTATACTACAAGGAGCAGGCACTATCCGTTCTTGGCACTTGCTCTCGTCGTCCCTGGACGTTTTGGTCTTCAATCTTTATGTTCTTACATTTCTGCCTCGGTAGTTGTGCTGGAGACCTCCCAGTATCCATCATATGGATCATAGTTTCTGTTTTATGCTTGCCATTTTGATACATTGATATTGATTATATTGATTGAGTGCAAAGTGCACTGAATCTGGCGAAGTATAATTTATTACATCAAGTTAGCAGGTAACGAGCTTCACCAGAAGGTCACCCTACTCTGGACAAAATTGTGATAAATGTATTTTTTATATATTCTGTGAATTTAATCGCCTGTCTAGAAATTGTTCTAAGTAAATTCCAGAAGGTAATAGACGTGCCAGCAACATGATGGAAAGCCGTACTTAACGATTCACCGAAAGGTGATTTAACACGGGTGTCATTATGGTTATTGTTCAGTGAGTTAAGAGAGAATGTAGTTACTGAATGAATTATATTATCCTTTACAATCTAATAATATTAATTTGGATTTTTATCTTCCAAATTTCTTTTTGATGCCCACTGACAAACAGATTTAGTAGCAATAACAATCTAAAAATATCAAACATTTTTGTAAAATACGCGATATAAATAAACTTGTTGGTCACCTCTTATTCAGAGGTTCCCGGATATAATCGTTGCTCATATTGCTTCGTCAGCTCCCTGAGTGTTTAATACATAAGTAGGCTACAGTTTAATTACGTTAAATTTGTTCATTATAATCGACAGTAAACTTTTATATAATTGGTAATAAGTAACTTTTATACTTTATGGTAAAAGATCAGGCAACGTCTCATTCAAGGTGAAGGTAAATAAGCCTTTGATATCCGTTCCTGGGAATATAATGTACGCCCCTGTGATATCAACCCAGCCTTAAACAGTAGGCCTAGGGTCGTATACTTCAGTGATAACCATGCGCCGTATGTTCGAATAACGGATGGCACTCAAATGTCACGCGCAAAATTTAATCTAAGGCATGATCGTGCATGTAAAATCTTATTGGTCTGTGGGGAACATTTTGTTATAATTTTAAAAACTACTCTACTAAATTAAAGTACAATTGTATTAAAACGTATACAATTATTATTTCTGAATGTCCAATTTTTAACATATATGAAAGGACACTTTCATGTTCTTAGGAAGTGATCGACACTAGCCTATCGTGTTAAAGACTTTCAATTTCTAAGCTTCCGATAATGTTTAATTGGTTTTTGTAATTAATTTCATTGGAAATTTATTTAAGCAAATTAACCTTATTAACACTTGCCGTTATATGGGCTTGCACTTTACGGGTGCATATGTGTGCTTCGGATCGTGTGCTCACTCTCTTATGATTCATGCCTTATTGCCTTATTGTATACGTATTTGATTGTATGCACCATCGATGGGACAGAAGTGTATTAGGCCTACAACTTCGATGAAGGTTTTACTGCACAAAGCTGAAGACAATTGAACACCATAATTTCCGGAACTGTAAATTATATAAAGTGCGTATTGTTGTCGTATTATGATATTGCAATTGATATTGATTTGCCTGTATTCTTAAAATTGCAGGTCCCATAATAATTGAAGTATCGCATTCCCATGTCAGCAGTAAATGCTATTACTACGCTGCCTGTAACATAATAAAAACAATAATAATGATACCCTTAAATAATATGTTAACTGTTAGTGCGTTCATATAGCGAGAATAGAAAAAACAATACTATAGGTGAGAAATTTTCTTTTGGAAGATTTATTAATAGGCACATACTTTATAATATGGGATTATTGAAAGAATAATTCTTAGCAATTACAAAATCGTTCAAAGAAAAAAATCAGATTACTGAATCAAATCAAATTGAAACAATTGTTGCTAGTAGCTGTTTCTTAAAAAGGCAGTACCCTAAATATGTTGTTCTCTTAGCACACACCCTCGTAACTTATGTGTTACCGTGTTTTGCTCTCATTAACACAGTCGATGGTAGGTTGTTCGCACGCATTCTTCTGCCAAAACAACACGGCTGCGTGTATAACAATATAATATCTATTAATTAGTTAAAATAACTTGAATGTTGTAGTCCGGAATAATCGAACACATAACGAATCTGCCTACAAATAAATTCTCTAATAAATTCTCTACAAATAATTCTACTTTCATTTTACTAATTCTATATATATGAGTCTGGAATCCGATGTTTACACTAACCTGTTACTGACGTATCAGGTTATATCAGTATATAAACTTATTGACGTATATATAAGTACTAACAATTCCAATCATTTTATTGACAGTACCTAAGTGGTATAACATAATAAAACAGCATGATATTAATTTTCAGTGCGTTAGTACTACATTACATTAAATTTGAAGTTAGTTAAATTGAATCCATCCTATTACTTCAAGTAATTTACGAATGCTGGCATAAGAGAAACATTTGAGTTACCAATGCGAGCAACTTCTTTCATGAACTCGCGGACAAAAATTATAAAATTCAAACGTGTAATTTTCTCAAGTAATTTCATTGTTCCGTGTTTTGAAAATATTTAACTCCCGTCACATTTATAATCCTAAAAAATCATAAATTATTTTATGCTTATGTATAGCTTGTTTTCTGTTTCTCAAATATTTGATTGTAACACATTTACGGCTATAGTAATTTTGGAAATGGTAGATGTATAACGCGTATAGTAAACAACTATAAGACTTGTTAATTACTTCTTCAAATCACACTTCAACGTAAATCAACAATTGTCTACATAACTTCAGTAAGCTCTTATTCACTGCTAACACTAAAGAATATTTCACAGTGCAGCGACATCACTAAATACCCAGATTAATGCAAGAAAATCCTTAATATTAATATCACACAATATACCGCTGGGTTTGTCTCATTTTGTTTTCTCATGTACCTCGGAAGCGAAGCTTGCATATTTTTTTCCTATGTTGCCCCGGTTGGTAAAATTCCGTTGTTCACATGACTTTTAGCATGTATTACGAAGCAGCAGAATGACGCGGAATTCTCTCATTCTGGTAATTCTTGATCCTTCTGCACCTTTCCGAAAACCGACGGTTTTCCGCTACGAATCAGAAATACTTTAAAATTAACCGTTGTTACCGCATCATTGTTCCGGCAAGCCAAAATTAGAACAAGCAGCATCGTGAAGATAACACGTTGTTAATTATTATTTACTTATTTATTTTACATTATTGTTATAGCTCTAAATGTGACAGTATAATACAAACTCCTTACGTACTTTTTAATAATATACTTAATTAAAATATATTTTTATATACAGTAGTATCATTAAATTCTTTGAATAAAATAATAAAACGTATTTATTTTTGAAGGTAATTAGCTTGTTTAATATTACATTACAACGTATAGTATATTAATTTATATTATTACATTAAAGCATATATTACTATAACCCATTTTCTTTACAACGGTTTCTTCTGCACACACCATGTAACAGAGAAACCTTCATACACACTTGTGTTGTATCTTGCGTGTGGAGGGATAATTCATATTCAGGCACATAAAATTTTGGGAAAGTAAGCGGGTTATATGTCAGGCAGTAAGTTTCATTTTACTACCATTGAAGATTCTAATGTAAAGTAATGAAAGTAAGCGGGTTATATGTCAGGCAGTAAGTTTCATTTTACTATCATTGAAGATTCTAATGAACGAATTTTCAGTTTATATTTTTAATTAATTCATGAATTACCATTTGGTTATATTATGTTCATTGTTTCGGCAACATACTTTATTTCTTGTGGCTAGTTTGTCCGATTACTTAATTTAACTTTATTAGCTCACCTGAATAAGGCCACAAGTTGTCAATAGTCGAAGCATTGAGCTTACTAAATTTTTAATGGTGGTTTGCAATGAATAAGACAATGTAGTCGATAAGAGTTTTTGGCCAACGAATCTTTGTTGTAAGTTCGTATTTGCAAACAGATAAATTTGTATTATACTCGAAACGACAGTGATATCCGTGCAGCTTCATTGCCTTTAGCGTTTGCTCTGACAAAGACGGTTCAACTTAAACAAAAGACTTCCGCCATAAACTAGGTCACTGGTGTTGTTTGGTTCCTTTATCCTTGACAATTTCAAAACAGAGGACTAGATTCATATTACAATGAACACTGGATGCAGTGTTTTACAGACAACTTTGTATTTGTTGAACTATAGTGACAAATCTACAAAAAATCTTAGGTTTTTCTCTTTTTTGGACACCTTGTATTAAATATAATACGATATGCTACGTATTATTATGTACTAAACATGTGACTATACATATGTTACTGCAAATTAGTTTTAGAGCAACCAAATTTTAGAAAATTCAAGAAGAAATGTTCTCTATTTCTTTGTAGATATTTTCCTTAAACCCTAGCTGAACTTGTTTGTTTTTGTACACACATAGTGTTGTATTATGTAAATTAAAGTATCAAATGAATAACAGAGCTTTATAATTTTTACAATTTAAACAAAATTATTAAACGACGTTAAAGTTACAATTTAAAATACTTCTGTCTGTAAAAAAAAATATTTTTAACAACAAAATATAAACTTTTGTTAACATAAAATTAAAACGTAGCAAATCATATTACAAGGTCTGTTGTAAATTATACGTATAATATTATCATAAGTTTTCAGTAGCATTAATAATACATGTGCAAAATCATTAGAAATTACAAAACCATTTATTCCTTTGTAGTTTCCAAGATTAAACAATTGTTTGTATATGCAAAGCATTTGTAAACTTTTGGGAACTACGGTTATCTATATGCCAGAAAATCTAAACATTAACAGACAACTATCAGCATTGAACGACTAAGAGCAAGTTGACATCAGATTGCTCAGCCGTTGTAGAAAAATAAAATCTTGAGTTTGGTTGTTACTAAATACTAATAAACGTCATAGTATCTGCACGGTTGCGTAAGAAACTGCTTCTGTAAACGTAAAAATTGCTTTGCTTTACTTTGCTTTTACCTTCACTAAATTTCTTCACAAAATCTTTTTATATTTAAATTCCTATAATATTTTATATACTTTACTGAAGTAAGAATAACCAAATTCAGTTTATTTGTTGTTGGATCAGTATATGTTATGCTCTTCTTGATAACTGTTTACAGCTCAAATTTTTATTTTATGTAAATGTTATATTACCTAAATTTCTGCAAATTAAATATATCATAATTGTATTACAACATAGCTTAATCTGAGTCTTCTCTGTTTCTCAAATAATGAACTTTTAAAAATTAATCTTAAAATATCAGTTTTCATAAAAAATTAGGTTTACAGTTCACAATTTACAACTTAACTAATTGAAATCGATCAGCCTTTTCTTAAGGTAACAATTTTATATTCTTTGTGAAATAGTTTTTCAAATAAATAATTACCACATGCAAATACACACGCGCGCGCGCGCGCGCATATATATATATATAAAACATTTATTGTCTAATAAGCGCAGCATTAGAATAGTTCATTATATATATATTGTAATATAAATTATTACAAATTTAAATAAAAATATAATTGATATGTTATAATTATATATGTTGAGTATATAATTATTGCTCTTTATCACTGGATGAGTCTGACTCCTTAAAGCCCCACTGGTTGGGCTAGCCAATTTGTAATATAAATTATTACAAATTTATTAAATAAATAAAATAGATAGCATTGATATATGTTTTATTATGTTGATGTGATGTGATCCCACAGGATTATTCTCCTTAAAGATAGCAAGAATTATGTCGTCTGAATCTCGGTGTTGAACTCGCCGATGATACAGCTCCACCCTGGATTCACCAGGGTTCACAAAGAATAAATTAAATATAAATAATATTTTATAATTAAGTGTGATTGATTGATAATAAAATAAAATTTTGTAAGTTATGAAATTTGTACTAATATTTAGTTTTTTTGTTCAATTGGTTAATTTAATTAATTAATTGTGTGTCTACTTTTCTCAGATATTTATTCTAGCACTGTAAATTATTTTGGTTTAGAAAAGAAAAATAGTTAACATTAATTATACAAATAAATACAACTCTTGTAACTGAATAATGATGTTCATTTATTGACATTCAAAATTATGCGCCAGTCAAACTGCGCATGGCCAAGGCATTGGCTGATATTTGCTCCAGTCGGTAGCGAACAAGATTAACAAAAATATATTTTTTTTTTTACAAGGTTAAGTAAATATGGTTCTTTTAACGAGTCGAAATGGTCAGAGGGCAAGGAACAAGATACATTCTTACAGGTATTCTTAAACTAAATTATTATGGCTGAAATAAAACAATATTATTATTTAAATTGTCAATTAGGAAAATTAATATCGAACCATTCGTAGAAATGACGTCACTCCCTTCAAGCTGACCGTGTCCTCGTGCTGGTTCGAGAATCAAGTATGGCTGCCGTCACCTCGATCTTAGCTGCTATACTGCTGGAACTGGCTGAGCTTCTCCCGCAGAAATAAAAGATATTCCCTTCTCTGCAAAGTAGTGTTGGTCCAGGAAGATAGTGTAGAGTGTCCTCTCTTCTCCTGCTATGTCGTTTCGTGATGGGTTTCTTGTGAAGTGTCCGGTGTTCAAATATGTGTATACGTGTTCTGCGAATATGGTCCAAAATCGTCTCAGAATGGCCGTTGATTTCTTGTGCTTATGTCTGATGGTGTTATTACTGTTGTTTGGAATTAGTGAGGTGTTAAATAATAATAGTTAATGTTATTTTCATTTTTAGATAACCTCAGTTACACTCTGCCTAACCACACTCGGTTTTACTCAAACTTATTCTTTTTCGGTATTCTGTTCATACATTTTCAACTAGTCGTCTTCACGATTAACAATAGACTAATAGACTGAACGTCGTCGTTTTAGGGTAATTTGTGATATGTCTTTTTCCTCTTTCTATTGTTCAATTATAAGAATATTTGTCTAAGACTTGGTTTACCATCTAAATATACATAATAAGTTTTCTTATTTTTTACTGTATTTCAAATATTTCTTAATTTTACATAAATCTAACTACTCAGTAATATTGATTAATTAATTTTACATATTTGGATATATAGCTGGGTTTGTTTCAAGTTCATTTAAGCCCAAAAATTACAATTTTTTATAATTCTTGTAGGCCTCATATTTTGTACAAATTTAGTGTTTAAATGGTTTTTAAGTGTTTTTTCTGACAATGGTTCCATGGAATAATCTTAATAACTCCGTGATTATCTTTGTTGTTAATGATTTTGCTGTTAAAACACTTTAATATTGATTAATTTACTGTTTAGTCTGATTTTATTACCATCATAGGCCTAGTATTATTTGTTTCCAAAGGAAGTTAATTTTCTTTCCTTTGTCATTCCATTCGCTATTAATTGTATCTGTATTAATTATATTTTCAATTTCTGTGTTGTATGTATTGAATTCTATCCCCTATTATGTAATTGGATTCTCTGATAGATAGTTTTGGGTTTACATTACTAGTCTGTGTTTTCAAAAGTGGTGTCTTAGCTAATCTGCTTTGTACATTATATATGGTTTACAGTTTAAAAAAAAATTAAATTATTACATTTCTATTTCCTACTTGCCTCTCTGCCTTACAAACTTGAAAATTAAATAACATGATTTTAAAATACAATGGAATATCTTATATCTACTAAACTTTTTTTTTATCATTTAAACATAATAAAAACATCTTATGCCTAATAACACTTTCAGTTATCCACTGTCTCTTGTGTTTATTATAACAATTTTAGTAATATAATGAAATAAAAATAAAAACAATATATAATTAATGACACCTTCAGTTATTAACTGTCTCTAGTGTTCATTATAATTATTTTTGGTAACACAATGAAAAAAAAATAAAAACATCTTATACCTATTATTTTCTTATACTACTTAATTTTTTGAAACCACTTTTATTATTAAAATTGACCTCAGTCATTAGACTGTCTTTCAGTTTTTATATAGTATTTCCCTACACTGATGGTAGTCTTTTTAATAGATTTCTTACACTACACTTCATTATAGTGTGTCACTTATTTTTGTCTACATTAATGGTAGTCTTTTTAAATAAATTTCTATTTCTTATACCTATAACTAGTATACAATTCGTTTTTGTTTTGGGATGTATCTTGTAACTTGTTACTGGGTCTAAATGTATTGGTTTTAATTTTGTTCAATGGTATGTATTCCATTATTAATATTTTTTTGGAATAGCTCTTCTTGTTTCTAGGCTCTTTGTAGGAATCTTGACCTATTTTGTCCTTTCTTCATTATTATATTAGTAATTTCTGGTCTTGTGGTTTCTCTGCTACGTGACCTTATAAATTTCCATTATTAATATGGTTTTCACCCTTTTATTTCCTTTTTCTTGTCCTTCCCTTTTTTACTGCTTCCCCAATCTACTGGGTATACTGCTGGTTTATTGGGTTTTTACATAGTAAGTTATTTTGATCAATGGTTTTCTTTTTTTATTATTTTTCATTCTTATTAACATTTTATTGACTTAATATACAGTTTCTAGTTTAATCCTTAAAACAATTCATTCTTCTCACTCACTATGGAACTTTTCTCCTTTATTTATGTTGCATTAAGTTAAATGTTTAGCGTGATAATTTTGTTATGCTACATATGCTCTCCTGTAAAAGTGATTAGTTCAGATCATACTCTTAGTATGGATGAAATAATTACTACTAATTCTTTTGTATTCACCATATTTTCTTCGTGATTACATGTTTTCACTTTATATACCTTCTTTTTCCACGGTTGCTTCCTCTCAGATGATGTGTATCTCCTTCATTAGTTTCTTTCTTCGTTAATAAGTGATCTTCAATCTTGTGTATAACATTATCATTTTATATTCTTTCTTATTTGGTGCTTCCTCACCAGTATGTTTACTCCCTAACATTCCCTAACGAATTAATTGGAACAGTTCAGAGTGGCACTTTTGGCTTCAATCTCTGCTGTCCAATACTTCAATTGAGTCCAGAGGCATTATCATCTCTGCTCAAAATATAAGCCTGATGGCATTTTCTACATCCAGTCATAAAAATAAATAAACAGTAAAAGTAGTCTCTTTTGACTAAAATAAACATCTTTAGATTCTACACTTCATAATACTTTATATTAATTAATACTTTTATACACTCGACTCTTCTTCTCTCTTAAAGCTTATTCCCTATTATGTGGTTTAGGTAGGTGGTATAATATATATTTCATCATTTCATCATGTTTACATAGTAATTAGCATTTGTATTTATTCTTTCTACCATCTGGTATCCAATGAGTTATTTTTATTGCTCATGGTATAACATGAATTAATTCCTAATCACTTTCACTATAACAGTGGTTATTGCAACAACATTATCATTAATAGTATCAGGGTTTTTGGTTTCTGGTCTTACTATTTGATCTTTACTGAGTTGGTCCTTCTTCATTGTTCCATTTTTATTAAATTATTTTCTTTGTGAGTTTGGTTAAGTTGTTTCGATTAAGTCATATGATATTCTGGTTTCCTTTCTCCTTTAGAATTTTGTATCTCTTTCTTACAAAATCGTTTTTCATATTTATGAGTTATTTCTCATCATTTGTATGAGCAATGATATGAGCTTACTATTTTTTTAACTTTAGATAATTTTATTCAACTAAATTCTTTCATATTCATAGTTGTTTTGTCTAATATTTTGGTGTAAGTTGTACTTATTATTGTCTTGAATTTTGAAAATTTGTATTGATCAAAATTCTTTCTTCATCATTCATAATAATCTTTCAAATGTTTTGTGTAAGTTGTGCTTACTAATTTTTTGAATTTTGAAATTTTTTATTCCTCCTCTAAATACTTTTTAATGGATAACTGATTATAAGTTCCTTTTACTTTATTTGAAATGATATCCTTTAGTACATACGTATTGTTATTATTATTTTTAATAATCAGGTATGGGCCGGTATACAGCAGTAACAACTTTTTGGTAATGCCTTCCAAAGTACTGGGTAATTCAGTGTTTTTTAGCAATACTTTTCTCCGACTTCATAGCTTATTATTTTCTTAATCGCCTTTTGATACTTGTCCTTGCGCCTTTCCTGGTCTTCTGCCAATTTATTGTGAAATCTGATTCGATTGAATTTGTATTCTTGACTCATGGGGAACTCTATTATGTCTAGTATTTCTCTTGGAGGCGGTTTTTCGTACATTGCCGTGTATGGCGTGGTACCTATAGCGGGGTGATATGACAAATTAAGGAATTCTTCAGTAGCTAATAAATATTCTTGCCACTTCTTTTGTTGATTATAGCAATAAGTCCGTAATATTCTTCCGACTTCTCGCAGTACCCTCTCCGCTGGATTGCTGCTGGGGTGGTAGACAGATGTCTTGTATGTCTTAATGCCCAACGTATTTAGAGTGTTTCTCCACCTCCAACCCTTAAATTGCGTTCCATGGTCTGTGATTATGGATGCCGGGCTCCCTATCTATGGAATGTAATGGTTTGTTATTATTCCTAGAATCTTCAAAGTGGTGGCTCTGTTCACAGGGTACAGTTTTGTGAATTTTGTGAAATGATCCATCATGATAATAATGTATTTGTATCGATGGCGTCCGCCACTGCGGGGAAATGGGCCACATATGTCCAGAAAGACCTTTTCCAGTTTGGCTTGTGAGGTAATTGGTATCATCATACCCTCTTTTCTCTCATTGTTGGTTTTCACCAATTGACATATCAGACAGGTTTTGAGGTAGTTTCTCGTTTTTCTATTGATACTTTTTATATGACAATTCTCTTCTATTGCCTTGATCACCTTCATGGCTCCCATGTGACCGTATCGTAGATGATAGTCCAGGATGATATCCTTTTCGATTGTAGTAGGGATCATGATCTTCCATATCTCTTCATCAAGGGATGTTTTGATGAATAATATTCCGTTATGTATACAATAAAATTTGTTTATTGTGTCATCTTGGTTGGAGAGACGAAGTTTAATGTGGTTTAACTTCGGGTCGGACTGCTGGTGTTTGCTGATGTCCTGCACTATCTTTTCTAAATCGGATCTGACCTTAATAATATTATAGATTTTCAAGATGCTCTCCTTTTCGCCTTCGAACGTTTGTTCTTCCAGATTCACTCTCGACAATACGTCGGCTACTACATTTTTACTTCCAGGAACATACTCCCACTGTACATCGTATTCCTGCAGGGCGAGTACCCATCTGGTCAATCTACCATGGCATAACTTGCATCTTCTCAGAAATGATATTGATTTGTGATCTGTTCGAACGGTCACTGGATATCCGAGGATATACGTCCGAAACTTCCCACAGGCAAAGACTACACTTAGCAGTTCTTTTTCCGTCACATTATAGTTCTTTTCACACTGGTTAAGGGTTCTGCTAGCAAAGCTCACTACTAAATGGTTTCCACTTTCATCTTCTTGGTACAGTGTTGATCCCAAGCTAATGTTACTAGCGTCACAGTTTAGAAAGAAGGGTCGGTTAAAATCCGGATGGTTGAGCATTACTGCTTCTAAGAACTTCTTCTTAATTGATTTGAAGGTTTTGTCTTGTTCTTGACCCCATCGCCATGTATTCTTGGACGATAACTGGTACTGAAACCGGGCTGTCAGTTCGAAATAATTATTTTGGAACTTCCTATAGTAGTTACACAGGCCTAAAAATGATTGTAGTTGCCTTCTGTTTTTTGGTATAGGGAATCGTTGTATGGCGTCTACCTTTTCTGTTGATGGTGTTATTCCTTGACTGTTTAACTGAATTGTACTTCTTTAGCTATAAGCTTGGACTTGTCTAGTTTAAGGGTAACATTATTTTCAGCAAGCTTCTTCAAGACATGCTCCACACGGTAACAGTGTTCTTCCCAATTGGTTGATGTTATTAGGAGATCATCAACATAGACAGTCGTGAATTGGAGCGCTTCTGGTCCGAGTATATGATCCATACAGGCGACAAAACAGCTACTGAGTTCACCAACCCGAAGGGCAACCTCTTAAACTGATAATTGCGCCCTTCGAAGATGAACGCCATGTATTGCCGGCTTGCTGGGTGCAACTCCACCTGCCAATAGCCGCAGACGGTATCCCACGTGGTAATGAATTCCGTTCCGTGAAATCTCTTCAATATCTCATCAATTTCGCCAGGTGAGGTACGATCGTTAATAATCATTTTATTTATCTCACGTGCGTCAAAGCAAAGCCTTACCTTCCCATTTTTCTTTTGTATAGCCACAATTGGGATAGTGTATGGCGATTGACTGCTCTCGATAATATCTCTACTAATCATATTCTGGATCTCTGTGCGTACGGCTTCCTTCAAAGATTGTGCTATAGGATACGACTTTCGATTAAATTCTACCGGTTCTCTGAATCGTATGGAACATTGGTAGTTCCGGATCTTTCCAGGTTCGTCCGAAAATACAGCTCGATATTTTTCATATATGTCGACTAATTGATTCAGCTGGTTTTCCTCTAATTGCTCGGTAGTATTATGGCAATGGAAGTTACGTATCTCCTGAATCTTTTGTTGCCATAGGTCATCCTCCGCATCCTGATGTACTGCCTTGTTGTTATTTGTGTAGTTTGACAAGTAATTCACCTTATTTTGGTGGTCGAGAAGTTGTCTGGAGTCTAACATCTTGTTGTTAGTTAAATTGGCTACCCAGGTCGAACCTCCAGCAAAGAGTGATACCTTTCCTCGGCACAAGTCGATAACTTCTGAGTTTCTGCGCAATATGTCACATCCTATCATGATGTTGAAAGGTAATCCGGCTGCAACAAGAAATATCATATCCATACTAATGCCCTGACTGTTGACACTTAGGGATACCCTGTTTTCTTATGGTCTTGTTCTGTCTGCCGGTAGCTCCTACAAGTACAATATTATTAATAGGTAGTACCGGTAAGTTTTTGTGGCATTCCTGCTGTATCCGGTCCAACTCATTACGATTTATTATAGAGACATTGGCTCCAGTGTCTATCATTATAGAAACAGAAATACCCTCAATTTCTGCAATTATATATATTATTTCATTGTCATTGTTATTAATATTAATTTCGCTTTCTTCTAGCAGGTCCTTACGGATATCTTTCAAATAATTACTGTATATTATTTTAAAATTTTTTCTGTCTTTCTTCAATTTTCTTCCTTGGTCAAACCCAGCAGATTGGAGCAGTAAAGGGTTATTGGAGTTTATTACTGCCTCCGTTCGTTTAAATGTTCCGCATCATTACGGATTAGGCCGTTGGAAGCATCAACTTGGAGTCCTGAAACTGCTTCGTTTGGTTCAGCACGATCGTCCTGTTGGGCTTCTGTTACAGGTAGTCTTCGCTGATTGTCCAGGCTGGAACTACGTCTGGGCTCGTACTTTCTGTACCGATTACTTCCCTGATTTCCTTGAAAGGTCTCGTACTCATAATATCGGCTCCTTCGTTGAGGCTGGTACCTCCTCTGTCCACTGCCTTCCGCTCTGATGTAGTTAATATGGGGTCGATATGTCCTGTAATTATTGTTATTACCTCCATTCGGGTAATTCCTGTTATAATTACTATGATAATTGTTATTAGAAGGGTTGCGGTTCCTCTGACCATTTGGAACATAATTACGGTTATTATTATAATAACCGTTGTTGTTTTGTGGACGGTTATTATTATTATTATTGTTGTCATTATTATTAATGCGAGAAACATGATTATTATTATTATTGTTATTAAATCTAGGTACATTATGGTTATTACGAGTATTATAATTGTATTCGGCATTATTCCGATTTGCGGAATTATAATTATTGTTGTTGTCCACATTCTGCCGATTATTATTATTCAAATTATTGGTGTTACTTCTTGGTTCCGGCTTTTCATATCTCCTGCGACTTTGGCGGTAATAGTCTTCATGCTCATACATTTCTAAGAGCTCGGTCATTGCTTGTACAGTCTTTATTTGACTGTTTCTTCTAGCTCTTATTATATCTTCCTCATAATGATATGAGAGCTTGCTGACCAGGCATTCTTCCGGTATTCTGGGTTCTAGATGTTTGGCCACACACACCTTTCCCAAAAAGTACGCCGTTAAAGTCTGGTTTCCATATGGGTTGTATTTTCCATGACAGATCCCGTCTCTGGCGATATTTTGTGTCGATTCAGACCAATATTTGGCTTTGAATAGCCTTCTGAATTGTTGGTAGTCGGTCACTTCGTCCCTTATCGCCATCCACCAATTATCTGCTATCTCCTTGAACGATTCGTCAAGTACTTCTTTATTCTCCCTCCAGCGATTGCCTCTGTGTTTGGTGAAGTACTCTTCGATTCTGGCTAGGAACTCCATTGGTTTGTTTTTATAAAACCTGAAGTTAATTCCTTCACGATTCTCGTTGTTAGGACAACTGGTAATGCTTGTCGGTCGACTATGGAACAGGTCTATATCTGTTTGGTTCTGTCGCACCTGGCTGTTGATACTGGTCACAGTAGCTTCAATGCCGTCACATTTTTCTGTGAATCGGTCCTGCACTCGCTCCCAGTCTTCACGTGTTTC
This sequence comes from Magicicada septendecula, assembly GCA_034769895.1. Taxonomy (NCBI): domain Eukaryota; kingdom Metazoa; phylum Arthropoda; class Insecta; order Hemiptera; family Cicadidae; genus Magicicada; species Magicicada septendecula. The sequence continues at coordinate 397,578,050 of CM068369.1, read as the reverse complement.
CTTTAGTCTTTCCTCCAATGTCTTCCTAGTCGTTTCTTCAATGTTGTTTACCTTAGTGTTTATTTCTGTCTTGATACTCTGTACTTCTCGTTCGGTTTGACTCCATCTTTCGTCAGCTCTGGTAACCTTTTGTTCGATTACCGTTAATTCCTCTTCTACCTTTTTGCTGATTGTTTCATTGTTTTCAACTACTTTCTGGCTCAATTCTTCCTTCAATATTTCCATTATTCCGTCTAACCGGTTCATGTTCTCTTGGTTCGTCTCCTTCAATTCTTCTCTCAATTGCTGATTATTGCTTTCCATTTTTTGACTTGTTTCTTCCATCCTCTTGTTGGTTTCTTCCAGTTTTTGGCTTATCTGGGTCAATTCCTCCTTCGACTGTTTATTGTCAGCCTTTATTTCCTCCATTTTCTCCTCAATTTGCTGAATATTTTCTCTTCTCTTCTATCTTCTTACTGGTATCTCCAATTTTATTACCCAATTCCTCCTTCAATCGTTGGTTATCACTTTACATTTCCTTATTATTTTCTTCCATCTTCTTACTATTTTCTTCCATTTTCTCCTTCATCTTCTTACTATTTTCTTCCATTTTCTCCTCCATCTTCTTACTCTTTTCTTCCATTTTATTACCCAACTCTTCCTTTGTCGTTTTAAATTCTTTGAGTAACATCTCCATCATCTACCCAATTTTGTCTCTTCCTTTGTGGTGGATTTCTCTGGCTGTTCCTTCAGTGGTGCAGGCTTGTTTGGTTTTGCTGGCGGTAACATCGACTCCACATGTTCCACTGGTGTCGCCTCTTTATCCACCATGTCTACCTCCTGCTCGGCCTCCATAGCCTTTTTCCTTGATGTAGCTCTCCTGTGCATCTCGCTCCTTCTTCCGACCTATTGACCGCTGCCAAGTTAAAAATAGGAAATTGGACACTAGTCCTTATTTTATAACTCTATTACCTCCTATTTAAAGCCCTTTAGTTGGACGCCAATTTGTAATATAAATTATTACAAATTTAAATAAAAATATAATTGATATGTTATAATTATATATGTTGAGTATATAATTATTGCTCTTTATCACTGGATCAGTCTGACTCCTTAAAGCCCCACTGGTTGGGCTAGCCAATTTGTAATATAAATTATTACAAATTTATTAAATAAATAAAATAGATAGCATTGATATATGTTTTATTATGTTGATGTGATGTGATCCCACAGGATTATTCTCCTTAAAGATAGCAAGAATTATGTCGTCAGAATCTCGGTGTTGAACTCGCCGATGATACAGCTCCACCCTGGATTCACCAGGGTTCACAAAGAATAAAATAAATATAAATAATATTTTATAATTAAGTGTGATTGATTGATAATAAAATAAAATTTTGTAAGTTATGAAATTTGTACTAATATTTAGTTTTTTTGTTCAATTGGTTAATTTAATTAATTAATTGTGTGTCTACTTTTCTCAGATATTTATTCTAGCACTGTAAATTATTTTGGTTTAGAAAAGAAAAATAGTTAACATTAATTATACAAATAAATACAACTCTTGTAACTGAATAATGATGTTCATTTATTGACATTCAAAATTATGCGCCAGTCAAACTGCGCATGGCCAAGGCATTGGCTGATATTTGCTCCAGTCGCTAGCGAACAAGATTAACAAAAACATATTTTTTTTTTACAAGGTTAAGTAAATATGGTTCTTTTAACGAGTCGAAATGGTCAGAGGGCAAGGAACAAGATACATTCTTACAGGTATTCTTAAACTAAATTATTATGGCTGAAATAAAACAATATTATTATTTAAATTGTCAATTAGGAAAATTAATATCGAACCATTCGTAGAAATGACGTCACTCTCTTCAAGCTGGCCGTGTCCTCGTGCTGGTTCGAGAATCAAGTATGGCTGCCGTCACCTCGATGTTAGCTGCTATACTGCTGGAACTGGCTGAGCTTCTCCCGCAGAAATAAAATGATATTCCCTTCTCTGCGAAGTAGTGTTGGTCCAGGAAGATAGTGTAAGTATCCTCTCTTCTCCTGCGATGTCGTTTCGTGATGGGTTTCTTGTGAAGTGTCCGGTGTTCAAATATGTGTATACGTGTTCTGCGAATATGGTCCAAAATCGTCTCAGAAAGCCGTTGATTTCTTGTGCTTATGTCTGATGGTGTTATTACTGTTGTTTGGAATTAGTGAGGTGTTAAATATTAATAGTTAATATTATTTTCATTTTTAGATAACCTCAGTTACACTCTGCCTAACCACACTCGGTTTTACACAAACTTATTCTTTTTCGGTATTCTGTTCATACATTTTCAACTAGTCGTCTTCACGATTAACAATAGACTAATAGACTGAACGTCGTCGTTTTAGGGTAATTTGTGATATGTCTTTTTCCTCTTTCTATTGTTCAATTATAAGAATATCTGTCTAAGACTTGGTTCACCATCTAAATATACGTAATAAGTTTTCTTATTTTTACTGTATTTCAAATATTTCTTAATTTTACATAAATCTGACTACTCAGTAATATTGATTAATTAATTTTACATATTTGGATATATAGCTGGGTTTGTTTCAAGTTCATTTAAGCCCAAAAATTACAATTTTTTATAATTCTTGTAGGCCTCATATTTTGTACAAATTTAGTGTTTAAATGGTTTTTAAGTGTTTTTTCTGATAATGGTTCCATGGAATAATCTTAATAACTCCGTGATTATCTTTGTTGTTAATGATTTTGCTGTTAAAACACTTTAATATTGATTAATTTACTGTTTAGTCTGATTTTATTACCATCATAGGCCTAGTATTATTTGTTTCCAAAGGAAGTTAATTTTCTTTCCTTTGTCATTCCATTCGCTATTAATTGTATCTGTATTAATTATATTTTCAATTTCTGTGTTGTATGTATTGAATTCTATCCCCTATTATGTAATTGGATTCTCTGATAGATAGTTTTGGGTTTACATTACTAGTCTGTGTTTTCAAAAGTGGTGTCTTAGCTAATCTGCTTTGTACATTATATATGGTTTACAGTTTAAAAAAAAATTAAATTATTACATTTCTATTTCCTACTTGCCTCTCTGCCTTACAAACTTGAAAATTAAATAACATGATTTTAAAATACAATGGAATATCTTATATCTACTAAACTTTTTTTTTATCATTTAAACATAATAAAAACATCTTATGCCTAATAACACTTTCAGTTATCCACTGTCTCTTGTGTTTATTATAACTATTTTAGTAATATAATGAAATAAAAATAAAAACAATATATAATTAATGACACCTTCGGTTATTAACTGTCTCTAGTGTTCATTATAATTATTTTTGGTAACACAATGAAAAAAAAATAAAAACATCTTATACCTATTATTTTCTTATACTACTTAATTTTTTGAAAACACTTTTATTATTAAAATTGACCTCAGTCATTAGACTGTCTTTCAGTTTTTATATAGTATTTCCCTACACTGATGGTAGTCTTTTTAATAGATTTCTTACACTACACTAATTATAGTGTGTCACTTATTTTTGTCTACATTAATGGTAGTCTTTTTAAATAAATTTCTATTTCTTATACTTATAACTAGTATACAATTCGGTTTTCTTTGGGATGTATCTTGTAACTTGTTACTGGGTCTAAATATATTGGTTTTAATTTTGTTCAATGGTATGTATTCCATTATTAATATTTTTTGGAATAGCTCTTCTTGTTTCTAGGCTCTTTGTAGGAATCTTGACCTATTTTGTCCTTTCTTCATTATTATATTAGTAATTTCTGGTCTTGTGGTTTCTCTGCTACGTGACCTTATAAATTTCCATTATTAATATGGTTTTCACCCTTTTATTTCCTTTTTCTTGTCCTTCCCTTTTTTACTGCTTCCCCAATCTACTGGGTATACTGCTGGTTTATTGGGTTTTTACATAGTAAGTTATTTTGATCAATGGTTTTCTTTTTTTATTATTTTTCATTCTTATTAACATTTTATTGACTTAATATACAGTTTCTAGTTTAATCCTTAAAACAATTCATTCTTCTCACTCACTATGGAACTTTTCTCCTTTATTTATGTTGCATTAAGTTAAATGTTTAGCGTGATAATTTTGTTATGCTACAATATATATATATTGTAATGGTACATATCGTCACATAACCATAATGAAGAAAACATGACAAGATAAGTTATTTAATCATTAACACTAGAATAAAAAGGGATGAATTGGAATTGAAGAATGGGTGAATCAGAATAATTAAACGATCAGACATATCAAGGTAGTCAGAACAGTAACTTATATTAATAAAGTAGTAACAAACAAACAAACCAAAATGGTAAATACAGAAATAAGGCGATTTAATTTGAATAGCCCAATAGATGGTAAGTGAGAGAGTAGAACTAGCCCCAAAGGACCAAGAATAACATAAATAATGACAACTGCAAATGGACTAGAACTAGCCACCGCACCAACATAAGTGTGTAAATAAGAAGAATAGTGACTAACAAACAATTAACATGGAAGTTTAATGATACAATCAGCCACAACACTAAGGAAGTGACGTATAAAGTATGACAAAATAAAGTGAATCAAGAAGGAATACAAAACTTGTGTTAAACCATAAAAATGGACTCACTAATGAAAATTGTATATAATATTAATAATTGTAAGGACAGACAAGTTAGAAATACTAATTATTGGGTACTTAAGATATAGAAGGGCACAATAACCCAAACAGATAGAGTAAACTAGGACAAATCACATTAGCACGATACTAATATATCAGTGGTACAATAAAACACAATAGAATGAGAGTAGTAAATTGTAATCATGGTGAACATTTTCTAAATAGATGTAAGAAAGAGAATTTTTTAGTAAGAAATACAATAATATTAACCCACCAGTAACACTAAAAGAAGATTGAGTGTAAGGTGTTAGTGTTAATACCCCAAAGTGAGAATAAAACCCCATTAAAATGTGATAAAAAACACTGATAAAGCAGTGTCCAAAGTTTATAAGTGAATAAACTAAATTATAAGTGATAAGTTATGTGTGAGTGAAATCTAATATTGGCCAAACACAGGCAGGACTGTGATAGTGGAAATGCCAATATGAGTGGACACCCAAAATGTAACTACACAAACTAATATTATTAAACTTAAGTTAGTATTAGTAATCACTAATTACTATGGTTTTTAAATGTGTGTTAATTAATATTGTAGGCCTAAGGGACAATTCATAGTTTTAGGAAAGTTAAGAAACATAGACTACTAGTGTGTTAAATCACCATGTAGTGAGTTTCTATAAGATTAAATTATAAAAACAATTAACAATCATTATATGATTTAGTAAGAGACAGTGAAATAGGATAAGGTTACATAATTAATGACACAAGGTCAAATAAATTTAGTGGTAAGGATTTTCTATTACAATCTAAAAGATTAATCAATATTTATATGTTTGTTTTCCTTTGATGACATTATAAAATAATTATTACTCACTGAAGAGTATGAGTGGATAATATATTTCAAATAAGTATGTGTTAAATGAATAAGAATTATGTTTTAATGACTAAGGTTTATGTTCCAAATAATTATGTTTAAATGATAAGAATTATAGCTCTGGGAATTGTTAAAACCATTAGATGTTATGTTATATGTTGTAAGAAATAAGATTTTAAAACCAACAGAAACCAGTAAACAAGAAACAAACAATACATTCAGATACAATGACACTAAAAGTGAGTTATGACAGTAGACAAATTAATATAGGGAAACAATAAAATTACACACAATTACAAGAACCGACTTAAACATTGAACAAATGAACAGAATCTTGTATTAAAACAATCAGGACCCATTGCAAGGAGAATAAAATGTAATATCAGTAATTAAAGAAAAATAGTCAATTGCTGTGTAAGCCTATGGAAATTAACAAACTGTCAACTACAAAAAACTTCAATTTATAGAATTAAACACTGACATTAGGAAGACTAAACCACATAAACTATGAAATACAAATAGACAATCATGTTAAGGCAGAAATATTATGATAATAATGTAAATTAAGAAAACAGTATAATTAAATAAAATTCACAAAACTGTCAAAATGTTGATACCTAAGTGAACACTATAATATTGGATGTCAAATTAATCCTTGAGCCAAAATACGAACAGTGGTGATAATATTTACTACTAAAAAGGGAGTACTAAAGATTAATTACATTTAGAAGGTCTGTAACCAGTTTAAATAAAAATTCTAATACCCTAACAATACTCTTTAGCCAATTTCAGCCAATCAAAAACTTTGAGTAACCATGACAACAACCGAATATTGACTAATTTCAGTTAGGAACAATACTTTATGTAGTGACGCTAAACTGGAGAGACGCCACGCCGTGAAGGGCCCAAATTTTCAACAGGAAAACATTATAAGTGCCCACAATTTTGAGAAGGAGTACCAGGGCAACAGATGAGAGGCCATTACAAATAATCTACACCAAGGACCAGCTCGAAATTAATCCAGATGACCGAAAAATACCTGTAATTCGACTTGAAGAAGATGACAACCAATTTGTGAGCCCAAGAATGAAGTAGGAAGAATCAACACCGACCCATTACTGTACTTGGACGACTGACAATACCCATCATATCTACTAACGTTGAGTATTGCTGAATTTATTTGATTATTATAAAACAAATTCTCTTTCAAAAATTCTAACTATATAATAAAACTCTCATTATCACTGAATATATTTTCAAGGATTGATAAAATAAAGAAATAACTTTGTAAACATTGAATGAACACATGATAACCTATGTTACACAACGACACTGTCACACTTCAACACCACAGTATTTAATTTATAGCAAACCTCGTGTAATTTTAATGATCACAAACTTTAAATGATATGTTCTAATTTTTTATCTTGTTGTAAAAACTTCTGTATCGTACTTAAAAGGACTCTATAGGCAGATTTAATTTTGTAAATAATAACCAACGCTGTCTTGCGTCTAATAGAAACATTGTACTGCCAACCCAGCAATCCGCTGACTGAGCGACTATATGTTGCCGAGGCTAAAATTATTATTATTATTTTGTATAAAGCGTTAACAAGAACTAATAATTCAGAGCCTAAATAAAAAAGTGCGTACCGAGAATAACTGTCCAGTATTTATTTATAGAGAATATTATGTATGTTTTGTTTAATAGCAGTGAGTCAACATAACCAACATTATTCAAGTTGGCAACGCGTTTTCCCCCACTCAAACGAGAATCGGTTTCATGCCAGTCTGCGAACGATTCAAATTTACACTAGTGCACTATCAAACCATACAGGTAAAAACTTTTAATTGTTTTCTCGTAAAACAATTTGGCGCCTATCGGGAGTTACAAAAGTGCGAGAAGGGACAGGCACGCAGGCTACCAGACGCTTCCGAACGGCACAATTTACGTTCGATAAAACTTACAATTACACAAACATTAAATATTTTAATACACAATACACAGTTTAAAGAGGCTATTTTTACAATATATATATATATATATATATATATATATACATATATTCATTATATATATACTAGACAAAAAAGCCTAACTGAAGTAATAGTTAGTATTTGGTTATCACTTTGTATCACATTAAAAAGTATGACTTACCTCCGTGAAAACTTTTAAACCAAATATTGAATATTAAATTCAAACAAAGTGATCAGTCAATTCCTTAAAGAGTAGGGAAAGTTGACAAACCTCTGTTTAGGAAAGTGTTATGTTAGTTGACTCGTGAAATAAATATTATGTATCTAAGGTTGTTACTTTGAATAAAAATGTTTCTATACTTTTTAAAAAAGGTATGCCAAAAACTGTTCTTATTCATAGTTTCTAACTCTCTTGGATTTTGTTTTAAAAAGACTTAATTGCGTTTCAAGTCAGTTTAACTGTTGGGAAAAGAAATTATTAGAACCGTTTAGATTCAATTAGTATTGAAGTTTACAGTGTTTTAATATACTGCCTTGATATAAGAATAACGGTTCGGCAATACAAAAGAAAAAAATGGATAGAGTACATGGGGGAGCGAAAAGATCTGTGAGAGCAAGGAAGCAGAGTTTATTTCTGTAAGTGAATAGCACGCCTGCAGAGTAAGGCAGAGGGGATATTAAATAAGGATCACCTCTCTGGCGACTAATTTAAATTCGAGTCTCCTACCCTGTCACAGTCTAACGTAGGGGGCCGTACACTGTTTGTACTTACTACGTGCTACTGCTATATAAGAGGTGGATACATTTTCTATGTTAATTATGCAGAATGGAAACCAGGTCTTTTTGAAGTCGAGTCAAGAATACTTTCTTTGATTAAACAAGAATTTCTACTTTCACAAAACCGTAATGGAGTAACAGTGGTATATATGGTGTATAGATGTAACAGTGGTATACCATGGTAAATACCAGCCCCTAGTCCTACGGAACGACGTGCACAATTGAAGAACACTAAATCCTCCGAAGCGTGGACAATTTATCCACCCTAATTCACATTGTTCATTGGAATAAATACACGTATGACCTAAAAAACTGGTGCCGTTTTGATGTATGTTTTTGTCAATTTATCATAGTTGTATATTCAAAATAAAATATATATGCAACATATAATACCAGTAAGACGCAATATGATAATTATGATAGAACAGTCGGTTAAACAAACATTTACAAACCAGGTCCAGTCGGATGTTAGCAAAAATGCTATTAAGATAGCAACTGTCAGAAATTTATCGGTAGTTAAAAATGGTCCATTCAGAATGAAATTAACATTCATTTCTGAAACTGGAGCATTATTTAGCTTATAGAAACTACACAATGTTATTAAATTTCTATATTATTTCTCCATTTTGCTTATGAAGTCGCCAATAGAAGTGTATTGTGAAATACATGTTAGACATGAAAATAAATGCCAAAATTTCGTTTAACTTTTTAAAAATTATATAAATTTTAATTTATATAAATTTACATATAGGCCTAATATACACATATATAATATCACTATATAATTACTTAAAAAAATATAATACCCTTATTTTTATCGTTTAATTTTATTAAACACCGTATATAAATTACACTATATATAATATAATTAATAAAAAATAAACCTCTGGCAACAGTACCAAGGTCAACCTCTGTAAAAGACCAAGGCATACCGCACGGCTTTTGTGTTTAGTGGGCGTTGCATAACCAGCACTAATCGTCACCAGCCGCATAATATAATTATAATAAAATAAAAATTATATACCTACGATTTAATAAAATAATAATTATTATTTTTTTAAAATTATGACTTATAATATGTACGTGTGAATTACAATATGTATATATTCTAATAAATGTTTATGTAAATATAATTACATGATTACAATTAAATTTTTAATAATTGTGTCGATGTGTGTGTGTTTATGATATGTACATAAAAACTCATTTTATACAAATAAATACATATCTTTTCGTAATATATAAAGTAATACACAATTTATGCGCCAATTACGCACGGGAGTTTTCATTTTTGTACCAAGAAAAGGTTAAGTGAATGGGTTTTGTAAAATTCACACGACTGACCGCAACTCACACGACACACAATCGACAACTGACCGCAATAATATCACTATGAAATACACACTTAAAAGTTTGTTCACTTTGGAGGAATCAGCAGACTTCAATTTGGGTCGCGACAGTTCTGCTTATGCAACATCTAGTGTCTAATAGCTTATATGTTATATCTATTGGTAAATACTCTGAAATGAAACGTCGACAACGAATTAAAATTAAAATGGACATGATTAATAATTTCATTTATTTTGGTTAAACTGAGAATAGCATTTTGCATAAAAAAAGATTTCTTAACTACGAATTTGTTTTCTCGTCCTCATTTAATCAGATCTACGTATTTTAAATATGTAAATTAGCAAAAAAGGTTTAATTTATCTTCACAATTGAAAAAGAAACGAAATTTTTTATTTTATTTTACAAAGTTTGCGAAATTTGTATGTAAGCAAATCATACCATATGTCAGCACCTACAATGTAGGTTACCGACGAAAATTCCTGGGCTATGACTACGTCAACTGTTAACTGCTTTGTGGTATAAGTTATCATTTATAGTATGTTACAGTTTATGGCTGACGTTTCCGCACATTTCTCCAAACAATTCAATTTGTTCACGGTACAATGACATTTAAAAATTTTTTTATTCCCTAAAACAAAACAGTATACGCATATATCAAACAAGTCACATAATAATCTGTAAATAATATGTTACGTCACAACGTGAATGGGTTTATATAGCTTGCTTAGTGAATAGTTCGTATACTCATTAATTTTGAATTAGGTCTATATTAGTTGTAGTGTTTATAGCCGTCCTATAAATATGTTTCCGTATGCATAGCTGGGCAGGGAAAGTACTTCCGACAGTTTATTCTATTTTTTATTGTTTTTAGGTTTACTATTCGCAAAATCAAAGGAAAATATTTTGTTAATCGCGGTACTATATGACGTTTTAAGGGACACTCGAAAACTCATACTGTACATCTCATCCTATTTCCTATTAAGGGAGCAGAATTTCCTGATCTTCGGTTCTTAAGAAATATATAAGTACATTGAAATAAATCTACCTAACGTTAGAGTCTTAGGACGGGCAAAAATGTGACTAGAGCCACTCTTATCTATTACTCTAGCACGACTGAGAAGTAAGCACTGAATATTACCGTCATAAAAACTAGTAAAACATTTAGTAAATGTTAAAACACGGTAAAACATTGGTTTCCAAGTTTGGTGAGGATATGACTTTGTAGCTACCAGAAATTAGTTCAAAAACTGGAAATGTTAGAAGAAATTTAATTTGGTGAAATAGCTTGCGGAAGATCTAAACACAACAAAAGTAGGATAACAATATTTTGTTAGGCGGTTCGCAGAATATATTAGTAGATTAATAACTGTGTTTTATAGGTAGACAGAAGAGACTCTGATACTGGTGTAGTTATGATTATACGTAAAAAAATTTGAACTTAGAACTACTGTCGTGAGAAATAAGTGAAAGAGTTACAGCTGAATAGAACAGTGATTATTATTGATAAATAAGCGTAAGCTTCGACGGCCGGTGTTTACATTATCACAATCCGGCATATTCATATATGAAACAAACTTTAACTAACCTAACAACCTGTGAAATTGAGATAAATCTTTTTTCTAACTTAAATATAGACATAATTTCGTATATCTAAATAATCCAAATGGTTGCGCTCACAAGATTAAATGTAAAAATTTAAAGCTTTTGTATTGAAGAACTTCAATAGTTATTGAAATTTCAATAGTTAACAGAATTTACATTGTGAAATAAGCAATCTTGTAATAAATACTTATTTTGAATCTTTTCGAATCCCTTTATAGTGTTAACAGGATACAATTAAAAATACTGAAATATAAAGAACATAAAAAATTATTATTATTAAAACTGCTAGAAATTTGGGACTTTGAAGCTCTAAAGATAAATAATTTACATCAATAATTTTTACTGTAATTAAGCGTCTTTGGAGGAAATTTCGTTGCTTCAAACAATAATCTTGTTAGTAGTGTTTACTAATTAGTGTACATTTAGTAGTATTATTATTATAATTAATAACATTATTGTTCTGCAGAACCTAAAGATAAAAGTGTGACAATTGTTACTTACGGCGCAGAAACGTGGATCCTCACAAAAGGAGTGATATTCACAGTTCAGAATACGCAGAGAGCAATGGAAAGATCAATGCTGAGTCTCTCCTTAAGGTGAAAGAATTGCGGTAATTAAATACATTTAGACACGAAATAAAGGTTAGTGACGTAGACAGAATAAGAAATTTAAAGCCGTATGCCGGATCTCTTTCCAGAATACAGAATACCTGAAAAACAGTCGAATCGTTATGTGGAAAGACTGGTAGAATGTCAGAGGAGAGGAAACCGAGTAGGCCTTCACTCGCCGTTAAGACGGTTTTAAAGGGTGAAGACTCGTCGGAGTGACGGTTTAGGTGGATGAAAGCTGCCGAGTACAGAGGAAACAGAGGAGGACTACGCTTAATACTGGCCATAACCGTATTTATAAGATCATCACCATCATCATCGTCGTCGTCGTCATTATAGTAGTAGTAGTAGTAGTAGTAGTAGTAGTAGTAGTAGTAGTAGTAGTGTAGCAACATGGAAAAATAGTTTTAGTATCAATGTTAAAATTCATTCCCGTGCTGTTTGGCCGTGGTCCATTGTTTCCAACTAAAATAGACGTTTTGACAGTACCATCGACAGTTGCAACAGTAGAAACGTAAAGTAATACTGATAAGACTGGAACGGACAGACTGGAAATTTGTACTGTAATTCAAAATATTTTTTTAAAGGCTTAATTACAACCGACAATTGAAACGCAAGGTTTTTGCGTTTGTGTCGGTAGCAAGCCCGCTCAGGTGGTAGTCATAAGTAGGTCCCTGCCGATGCGCCCTGCCATTTCAGTGTAAGTGTAGTGTGACCGACCAACCCGACTACTAGATGGCTATAACCCACTAAAGTCACGTTTCGGCTTGAATACGTCTCCCCCGGCGCAATTAGAGACAGTCGATTTGCGGCAGGGCAGCAAAACTGCCCTTCTAAGAACCCTTCTAATGCTCCATCCTATATTGTGGTCCTTCTAAGAGCCAACCAGTGGTTCTGGCCATGACTTTTCTTTCCGATGGGGCAACCCATCGTAGATAAGCCATGCAATGTACAGTTACGGTAATTAATTATCTACAGACAATGTGACATAATGGAGCATATCGGTAATAGATGACTAGATATTAAGTATATGTATTACCAGTGGCCGTAGTTAAGACACTACGTTATGTGGGATCTATAATACAATTTACTAATCGCTTCCAGGTTTCTAGATAATGTTTAGTGTATTGTGTTCCATTAGGTGTTTAACTGGAATAATAACGACAAAAGTCGGCAGAGCATTACTTTTGAGGCATAGAACAAGGACTATAAAAGCAAGGAGACAGAGAATACTTGAGGTCTAGTGTTAATTGGCAGTATGTCAAATTGTGAGGAGTCTCTGCCTTTATTACAAATGCTGCAGTCAGATTTTTCAGACAGATACAATAATATAAACCGTATCTGTACCGTAATATAAACCGTATAAAGCGTACCTGCGTACGGTTGCACGGATCCTCTTGTTCAAACAGTGGAAATAAAATAAATTACTAGAGGAATCTTCGAGTACAACTTTAAACTTTAATTTTAGTTTCAAAAACAAAGCACAACAAACACCCGTAAACAACAAATTTTCAAGTTTCAGATTACAAACACACATTAGTATCACCTAATTAGCACCGTTCCAATAAATAATACAAGTTGCCAATTACAGCTACCTCATATAATAACTCATAATTATCACTTTACAGTAAACTGCAAGCTCAACAACAACTCCGGTAATTCGCACTGAATTGCAGATCATAAACTGTGTGGACACTTCCGAAACACCGCTACTTTGGTTGCGAAACTATTCCACTGCTTTCTGGCCAATGTGTCGAGAACAACCTTGTAGCCGAAGAGCCTAAAAAGAACTCGCGGATTACATATTTTGTCGCCGGCAGGCCTTTGACGCAAGCGCCACACTGGTTGGCTTCCTTACAAGGCGTAAGCCTACCGTATGATGCGGCAGCGCAGTATTACAAACATTATGAATGTCTTATACAGTTACGACATACTTACAAAGATAATGCTTCTTTAATCTTTCACCGAAGCTAAAGCTACAGAATGTAATTCCAGCGTGTGTTGCAGATAACGTAAAAAAAACAATATTTTCTTGCTACATTAACTCGCGCAACTGAGGAAAACAGAAAATTTAAGCAGCTACCGTTTGTTTACGTCCGAGCTGTGTAAAATTAATTGTTCGCAATAGGAACTTCATTGCACGTTACATTAACAACTTGTATAGTCAGTCCTGTGGAGAATTGTGGAACGATGCACGGACTCTCTCCTTTGTAACTACAAGCACGTAATAGTTCATTATTGTATTTCCCTTCGCAGTAATCCCCGTTGCTACATTAAGATAACGAATTGGTGTGTTAATTAATTTATTAAGTAATTTACAATATTATACATCAACACATGTTCAATCTATTAAATACTCTTGTATACAGAATATCGATTTTATTGCTCATCGGTATAAACCGAAATTGAGATGAGCGTATATATCAAATGTAAAATATCTTTCTCAGGTTTCGACTATAGGCTACTGTTAATTAAATGTTTGAGTAATTTCGAAGCCATGTATTTATCGTTTCCTTAGGTTTCATTGTCTTATTAAATCATATAACATAGTTTATTTATCTAGGCTACCATATTTGCAAGGTCACTACAATTATGAGAACAATTCCAAAGATTAAAGGCCGCGTATATTGTGCTAAGTTTAGGTCATTGTGTGCTTAAATAATCCATGGATATTTAGACACTACAAATTACGTTCTAACAAAGATTCAACTAAACTCTAGGGACAATAAATTTTATTATTTTTCTAATAATATAGTGTACAAAATTTGTCAATAATTTTACTGTATTAAAATGTACGTGATATTAGATAATCAGTTTGAGAGTAACTTAAAATCATTTCAGTGCATAGAAAACAGAAGTACTTTTACAGCAGGTAAGATCATCATCACAGAACTTTGTTCTACACACTTCTATTTTTAAAGAAATATTACAAAATTATTCATTAGTGAACTTTGTTTTCATATTCAGGTCTGCAGGCATATTTTCGTCTAAGAAGAAAACATCCCCATTAATTTATTTAAAAACTACACCAATCAATTTTAAAGGATCAAACTGATTTTTGTTTCAAATTTTACCAAGGCGATTCGATTAATATAAAACTGTACAACTGAATCTAACGCTGTGTGTGTGTGTGTGTGTGTTGGATTTAATTTATTTGTTACGCAATGGCAAAGTTCAATTGAATATGATGTGTATATTATTCTACCAATTGTAAATGCTTCGCAACTGACGTTAAGAAAATCTTTCCCAGTAGAATTGACTGTACAAGCGGACGCAAACTTGGCTTTAAAATTCTGCTAAATACGAGTTTAAATATTAATTTTTTCAATCATATCACTTATGTAAGTTAAATATAAAGGATATTGCTCACTATAATTTTAGTGTATTAATAAACATTAATACATTTCTTCAAAACATTGTAGTGTATAAAGAACATCGTGAATTCTGTCCGTTACGGAACTAGTAGTCTTTTACAAAAAATGGATAACTGTTAACAGATTTTAAATATGGAAGAGTAAACACTTGACATCATAAGTATAACCTAATTATAAATAACTTAAAGGCGTCTGGACTAAACAAGTTTTTCCTACGTTTACATTTCTGCAAAAGCTAGACAAATTCAGTGGTGATATTAACCACTGAAGAGAACAATTTTAGTGACACAATTCGCTTGACTGAAAATCAATTAAAATGCAGGGAAAGGAAACTACACGATCAGAAAGAGAAATAAGCGAGGATGACAATGGTTTAATTGCTTGATTGGTGTACTAGGCATTGTAAAAGTTATTCGATAGAGTATTGTTGCAGACACAGCGCAACGTGAAAGTAGAAATTGTTTGACATTTGAAGGTCAGACGTTTAACTCAGTATGTTTAAGCATTGAGTATTGCGTACCTTTTGATATTTTTTCAGCACATAATATTAGAATAAGCTATCGTTTTCAGAATAGACTCTAAACCTATCAGTTTAGGCTACTAAAAACAGTAGTAAAAGCGTCACTATAATGTGAGCAAAATTAAGAATAATTTATTAAATTTTAATGGAGTACGCACTTGAACACTCGTCTTTTATGACGCGTCTTTTATATCAGTGGGAAAATATATACCGTTTTGAATAAAAACATACATGTTCTTGTGACGTTTTACAATCTTGTTTTTGTTGTAAGTTTAAAGAATTCATTATTCCCATTTAACAATAGAGTGCCTTGAGAATCCCAGACAATGCTCTGAAATGTATAGCAGTAGACAAACCGATAAGATATGTTTGACTTTTGTGTTAACAAGATAAATGAATGCATACAACATGCATAGAAGCAGACATCCAGATATCTGATCAATGTTTTGTGGGGAACGTGATATATACAACTGCCCCTTAAGACGCATGTCTTTAGTAATAATACAATATTTTACCTTTTCAAATCCTGTATAAAAGTCAATATTTTATTTACGCATAAAAGCAATGAAAATTTATTTTCATTTAATTTATTGGCATAAGCAAGCTTATATTATTGAAATGTTTTTGATGCTCTTTGTAACTAAATTCATTATGTGCAAAGTATAATTTGCCCCTAAATCACTTTACATTTATTCAGAATAAATTTTATACGTATGTTCTTTTGTAGCCAGTAGATTTCTAATGCTTTCTTAAGCTAATTCAAACATAGGGACGCACAGGCAAGGTTTTGTTAAATGATGTTTGGTAATATAAAATTAAATTTTTTAAGAATAGAAACGTTAAATATTTGATTTTATATAATGTAAACAGTAAGTATACAATTTTTTAAATAATACTGTGAAAATAAGAACCTAATTTTAATTAAACATATTATTCTGTATTGTATCTAGGAGTTGAATGTATGTAATCAACATTTAATTGTTTTATAATAACGTTCATTTTGTTGAGCACATAACCCTAGTTTGTAAAATAGTTTAAAAAGTTTAACAAAAGAAATATCGTAAATCGTACCCAAGTCATCAAACTTTTGTTACTATATGTCGTCATGTCGCTTACGTTTATCTTCCACTATTCATAATATTACCGTTAATATTTGGCTGACAATCATCAGTCATGGCTATGTAGACATATCCGAACTAAGAACTCCTTTATATCTTTGTATGGCGTATTTACATCATACATTTAGAGGACATATGGGCAATTGACGGGTTCCATGAAAATATTAGAATAGTACATTTCCGGATTCCCGTCGGTATGGTATATGCGGAAATTTTATCATACTAAAGTTATCCCAAAGTTAATTTGCATCACGAACAAAATAAAATCATCCCATTCATTATTAAAACAATAATAGGCCTACACATTTTATTGAAGAAATAGAATGGGCATGTAACCTAGTAACCGTACTACTTCAACACAGACGTTTAATCTCAGAATTAGCAGTGCAAATGTAGAAACATGTCAGGCTCCGAAGCCAATTCCAATTTCAACATCGAACTCACAAACCTGAGAAGTATCTACTAAACCTATAACCTATTTTGGCGTTATCTACATTCCATTTTCATCGTACAATCGTAGACATGCCATAGTATTTTTATTACACAAAGACATTGTATTTTTGTTTGTATTATTGTTATATACAATTGTTACATTATTGTTACAAGTATTTGTATATTTGTTCACATGCGCGAAGAAGGATATCCCAAGAGAAAGTCGGAAACTTATTGCCTAATTAAAAAGACGATTGGTCCGTTTTGAATGGCGTATGCTGTCATCAGTACAATACCAATACATTACGTTAAATAAAAATTCAGTCGTATTCTGCAAAATTATGATTTCAGTTTCAGTTTATTGTATGGGACTCTATGTAATTCAAGTATTCTTACTGTCAAATTTTGAGCCTGTGTTAAAGTATTCAGTTGTTAAACACTTTTATTGTATTAACTTTCATTTCAGATATTCTAACTGAAGATAGTAACAATGAAGAAACGTTTTTTCTAGAATACCCAAGTAGTGGATTCTACTTGAAATGATGTATTTCTGACTGTAGTTGGGCTTTTAAAACAAAGAAAAATATTCAATACTTAATTAAATCTGGCATTTAAAAGCTTCCAATTTCGAAGTATAATACAGGCTTATGTGTAAATCATGCGCTCGCGTAGTGTCACTATGTATGGTTAGCAAGCGCGGGAAAGGTGATTAAAGTGTAGTAAATATATTTGTGGACTTGTGTCAAACTATACCAACTTACTGCCTCGTTTGTGTTTGGGGAATTGTGAGCATATAACATATCGTTTCTTAGTTACTTATAACTAAAACCGAATTTTGTTTCTTTTAACCTTCCCTTCCTATGCTCAGTAACGGCCTAATTTAAATTGTATTGATTTTCTAAGTAAATCATTCAACTATATGCAATAAAAATTAATTAAAAATCCAATAAAATTGCTTAAATTATTTTTAATGAAATGTAATGATATAATTTTGCAATATAAAACTAACATTCCAGCCGTTTTTTTGTTACAATAAAAATAGTTACAAAATGCATGCCAACCAAACTTAGGTAAACGATAAATTTTATTTTCATTTTTTGTCTGTCATAATTAAATATTATATTACTCAGTAATAGACACACCAAATTTCTCAATCAGCAATCATCAATGCCTGACGTTAAATAATCTGTGATTAAAACAATATTTCGGTGTTATGAACTGTACACTACTTATTTACACGAAAAAAAAATAATTTTATGTCAAAAGTCGTAATAAAGTTAATTTAGATTGCTGGCCCCTATTTAACCACATGATAAAACATAATGTTAAATGACAACATGAGAAATTATTTCATGTTTACGGTAACAGACAAAGTGCAATGAGAATATATGTGTGAAATGTTTACTTTTACAGTTTAGGATCTTACAACCAGAACTAGTAGAAAAGTCAAAATATTTTGGATGTATGCGACAAAATTTGTAGAGGACTTTCTTTAATTATTTGTCTTTAATCTGTACCACCGTAAAGCTACGTTTGCACAGATATAGGACAGCCTCTATGATAGAGGACATTACCACGTTTAAACAATTAACATGTCCCTTATAAACACATTGCTACACTGTGTTCTGTGTTGAAGGAACTGTCCAAATGAGAAACATTTTGAACGATAAACAACTAATAAACTTGATTGCTTATAATTTATGTAACACTAAAAATATTAAAGTTTCACAAATGTTTTCTCCATACTTGATATCGGTTTTCCCTTTTTAATTCCAAACACGTATCTACCTGTATTTTTTACCCACTATTTTTATAAAAATCGGTATATACATGACTTCCATGTTCTAAAACTTATATTTAAAATCTTAGTAAATAAAATATTGAAAGTATAAATTTGAAAATATCTTATAATACGGATAATATTATTTTTAATCAAATAACACATAAAACTAAATCCAATATTCAGAATAAAAGTAAAATATACAAAATAAAATGTCCAGATTGCAATAAATAATACGTAGGCCAGACAAAGCAAAAATTACTAGACAGATTCCTTCAACACCACAATGCATATTTAAAACCAAATATTTATAAATCTAATTTAGCCGCACATTGTCTAAAAACATACAATTAAAAAACGCTGTATTGAATTGAATATTTTATTTATGTTTATACCATTGTTTTGGTAAATGTAAAAAGTATTATCAACGTATCTAAAGTAACATCTTAATGGGTCGTTTAATTTTATTATATTTATTATTTATTCATCGAGTTTTTGTAGTAAGATTTCTGATATGGCAGCGGAGGTTGGGGCTATCATAATTTGAGTTAAAATAATTTTTAAATTATTAGTTAATGGTTTAATGTATGTGTCACTTCCGTTAGTTGTTTTTAATTTATTTATTATAATAATTTATAGTTTTTTCAATGGGAATCTTTATATATATGTTTGATATGTCGAATGAATATAATTTTGTATTTCTGTTTAATTTTACGTTCTTTAGTTTTCCGTAGTTAAATACTATTTTCTATATTGTATATTGCTAGAAGTCCTATTTTATGGTTTAAAATTTGTGTTAGTAATTTTGCTATTTTATAATTTGGTGCAATTCTAGCGTTTATTAATGGTCTAATATGTTTATTGATTTTGTGTAATTTTATTAGAAAATTTAATTTTGGTGTACAAGGATTATCCATTTTATATTTAAAAGAGTCTTGAGGATTTATGATTTGGGTACTATTTTTTAGTATATTTGCTATTTGTGTTTGATATTTATTTGCAGGATCTTTATTTAGTGTTATGCAATTATTATTAACTATACATTCTTCTGTTTTATCGACTAAATCTTTTTGACAAATTATTATTGTACTATTACTTTTATCAGCTTTGGTTATAGTGAGGTTATTAGTCGTTAGTTTGTGTTTTATGTTATTAATAGTATTATTTTGTTTACTTTTAATATGTCGATTTTGGTTATTATATTTTTTGATAAATTTTATTATTTCCATTGAGGCTTTTGTTGTTATTTTATCTTGTTTAGCCACAACTTTTCTAAACAATAACCACCAATTTCCGAATATTGTAAATATAAAATTAATTAAAAACATACAAAAGGATCAAATTAACTAGTGATAATTATTCAAACAAAAATTCCGATTACGGAATGGACACCAGTGCACCCGTGTGCTCTTGGCTTGTGGGACTGTCGCCCACTAAAAACCCTCTTCTACGCCACGCATGGCCCGGGAACCATTTGAACTCCCATCTTTATGAGAATACCGTCTGTTTCATCGATACTAGTTCCCTGGCAACAAAATTGTTTTATTTTTGACAATTATTATTGTTTAAAAAGTTTAAATGCATTTTAATTTAATTTCGTCAAACTCATTAAATCAATATCAAACGGGAATAAAATACTCCTCCCCCTTAACCGATCTTCACCAAAATCAAAAGATCTTGAGCCCTCTACAACGGAGGCAGATATGCAAAAAGTTATTTGATTCCTTTTGAATATGCGACAGTTATTGTTTGCCATAGAAAACAAGACATGACATGTGCAGAATTTTACGTTTGTGCCTATCTTTATATATATATTTCGTGTGTGCGTGTGTATGTCACTGAACTCCTCCTAGACGGCTGGACCGATTTTGATGAAATTTTGTGTGTGTGTTTGAGTGGGTCCCTGGATGGTTTAGATTCACAATTGGACCCGGTAGGTGGCGCTGCGATCGGGTTCCAGGAAATTATATATAAAAATGAATGTTTCTTTGTTTGTCCCGTATGCGTTCCTATACCATTCATCGGATTGCAATGAAACTTCGGTGAGTTGTTGTGCGCACGCCCGCGAAGGTTTCTGAATTAGTGGTGTTTTTTCGATGGGGTCCTTTGGGGGGTTCTTTGGGGTCTTCCACATCTCCTCCTAAACCACTGTACCGATTTCAACCAAACTTGGCACAAATATTTTAGGCAAAGGGAGAACCAACATAGGATAGGTGTTTTTTCGATGGGGTCCTTTTGGGGGTTCTTTGGGGTCTTCCACATCTTCTCCTAAACCACTGTACCGATTTCAACCAAACTTGGCACAAATATTTTACGCAAAGGGAGAACCAACATAGGATAGGTGTTTTTTCAATGGGGTCCTTTTGGGGGTTCTTTGGGGTCTTCCACATCTTCTCCTAAACCACTGTACCGATTTCAACCAAACTTGGCACAAATATTTTACGCAAAGGGAGAACCAACATAGGATAGGTGTTTTTTTGATGGGGTCCTTTTGGGGGTTCTTTGGGGTCTTCCACATCTTCTCCTAAACCACTGGACCGATTTCAACCAAACTTGGCACAAATATTTTACGCAAAGGGAGAACCAACATAGGATAGGTGTTTTTTCGATGGGGTCCTTTGGGGTCTTCCACATCTTCTCCTAAACCACTGGACCGATTTCAACCAAACTTGGCACAAATATTTTACGCAACGGGAGAACCAACATAGGATAGGTGTTTTTTCGATGGGGTCCTTTGGGGTCTTCCACATCTCCTCCTAAACCACTGAACCAACATAGGATTTTTCGATGGGGTCCTTTGGGGTCTTCCACATCTCCTCCTAAACCACTGAACCAACATAGGACAAGTGTTTTTTTCGATACAATCCTTTGGGGGGTCCTTTGGGGTCTTGCACATCTCTTCCTAAACTATTAGACCGATTTCAACCAAACTTGGCACAAATATTTTACGCAACGGGAGAACCAACATAGGACAGGTGTTTTTTCGATACGATCCTCTGGGGGGTCCCCCAAACTATTAGATTTGGTTACTATGGCAACCCAATAGAATAGATTCTGTTATAAATATATTATCGCATTAAACTGAAGACCACGCGAACGAAGTCGTGGGCAACAGCTATTTATTTTTAAGAAACCTACTTTAATTGAACTTTATTAATTAAACTAACATTTTCATTACGTACAACGTGAAACTCCGTAGCGAAGCACGGGTATTCCCCTAGTAATATGTATTTTACAAGAACCAATACTAGATATGGTGACAAAACATCAAGCTAAAATAGCTAAAATAGTACACCCATGTCAGGTGGTTGAAGACTATCCTCAACCTTCGTGAGGTAGGACTGTAATTTTGGATAAAATATTTGTTGGTCGAACGAAGAGCTGGCCAAAGGGAGCTGTGATCTGATCTTGTAATGAAATTGGACTCTGGATGCGAGTTATCGGCTAAGGATGAATGTTGTCTATAGTTTTATCAAAGTCTTTCCTGTCAATACTATACTAGTCATTTTTCTTTTATAAATCTAGTCTTTATTTCTTTCCATACGTCTTCTGATTACCTGAACGACGATTCTGTTCACACGTATAATTATAAATTTCTCAGCAAAACATGTCTTCCTTAATACGTTTGTGTCTTCTGTTTAACATCCACCATTCTGATCCATGTCATAACGCTATCCACACATTCTAGTAAATAACTAGCCATCAGGGAAACCAAATATTTTCCAGGAGGGGCAAGCAATTTTCCAGAGGATAAAAATATTTATATATTTTTCATACATACACACGTGCACATATTAGTTTGTAATTCTTATATCATAATAGAAATAAGTACACGGATTGTATTAATTTATTACTTCAAAACATGCATACAATTAATGGCTTGTAAAAGTTAATGTTTGATCTCTATTAAGTAGTGCTCAAGTTTCCAAAGTTTTAATATTATGATGTCCGAAATTAAAACATCAAAGCAGGTTTTAGTGTGTATGAAGGTACACCGTGGACAAAAATTTTCAACACTCCCTATGGAGCGTTCTTCAGAGTAAAGCTGCGAATCTACAGTGTACGTTTCACAGAACAAACACGCAAAAAAGAAGGAGCGCTCCGAAGTCTCTCATGGACCCTGAGCATCTTGCAGAGGGTTCATTCACTAAAGACGAAAAGTCTGTCTATGAACCGTTCCTCTATAAACACGTGCAGTTACAGTGGCCTGCGATAAACAAGAAGCAAACCGCTGTCCACGCTGGACACCTTTTCGGCTTGCACGCGTTTTGTTGGCACTTTCCATTTAAAAAACGTGCAAACGTAAAAAAATAAACATGAGTGAGGCCAGAAATAACGCGAATTGTGTGTGTGTGTGTGTGTGTGTGTGTGTGTGTGTGTGTGTCCTGCTTGCCTTTTTATTACGGTAATCACAATAATAAAATTTTGGAAACGTAAACATTGCACAATTGAGATATGCTTGCCTGCCAGGAACGATATATTTTACTCACACATGATTTAAGTTAAAATGAAAAAATTATAATTTTATTGTCTGGCAACAAAATTATTTTATTTTTAACAATTACCATTTAAAACGTTTAAATGAATTTTCAAGTACTTTGCTCTTGTTAAAACGTAAAACGTTGCAGGTAAACTACCCCTTCCCCTTAACCGATCTTCACAAAAATCAATAGACATTGAGTCTTCTACAACTCAGCCACGTATGCAAAACCTTATTATTAGATTCTGTTTGAATTTGCGGCAGTTATCGTTTGTCATATAAAACAAGACTTGACAGGTGCAGAATTTTATGTTTGTGTCTACAATATATATTTGACAAGAAGCAGAGCTAGATATGGTAACAAAACATCAAATAAGTGGATGCTTGAACAAGTATCTATCTACTTGTTTTACCCACTATTTTCATAAAAATACTCAGTCTCCAATTTACTGCGTAAATAACCTAACGTGCAGTCTACTTCGCCATTTATAGAATTGAGTATCAAAGTCTGTATTTAAATCATTTGACATTGATGGATTGCTTACAAGCTGTAATGAAGCCTTATAGGCTGTGTGTCAGAGTTCAATCTTGCTAGAATGTACTGAACCACAAGAAATATGGTCAAAAATGTATGTAATATTACGCTGGGTGTGTGAAATTTCAATCAGGTTTTATTGTAAAGGGACGACGTTAATTACATTATCAGTTTCAAGGTATTTGTTTATAAACAAGTTGTAACAATAAATTAAACAGACAAAACTACAGTCTACATCTGAGACGTATTTCTGCAATATCCTAATATACTCAAGAATTTTTTTAACCGTTTATAAACTTGAAAACGCTTAGAAACCTGTTTTATTAATTGTCGGCTCCGAAAACGTACGGTTAATACAACATCAAAATAACTTTAGTCCTGTGTGCAGTTAACATTCACTTACCCAATGTCAGAAAAATTAACTGTGGTAATCTAGACAAAAATTTGAAAATTCTAAATAGACTTGAAATTCTCTAATACTACTAACAGCAGTATTTGAGATTTTATTACGCTATACTTGCACTTCAATACTTAGGCCTATTTTAAATATGTAATATCTAATTACAACGTCCACTATCATATTTCTGCTCGTCGTCATGTCAAACTCACCAGTCCCATAATAAGTAAATTATCCAATTGTTTACTTCACTTTACGTACACAGCTTACTTAGAGAGTAAACTGATAGATGAAAACTTACTTTTATCAACATTAATGTAATTTTAAATTAAATATTACACTTCCAATTATATTATTTCATTGTAATAATAATATATTATCGTACATATTATATTTATACGTAATAATAATACAACACACGACTTATGCTTGACAGCATTTCACCATTCTGGAATAAATCACTTTTGTAGAACGTTATGAATATAAGTGCCGATGTAATCTTTCATATGATGGGGACAATAATTTATTTTTAAAATACATGTACACAACTGTTGCATAAGTATTTTTCGGATTTATGTTACAGGTTTATAATACAAGTTATTTAAAATAAAAAAGTACATAATTTTAAGTGTGGGAGCTTTAAATTAACATCATACGAATAGCCATTAGAAAAGTATTTTGTAAGCATATCATTTTATGTCCTTCCTCAACTCCGACCGCTTCTCTCACTATTGCCTGCCTTGGTAATTACGCTTCTAGTTTCCAACCAAATATAAATTAGGCGTTCAAAGAAAATACTGTTTTTTTTATATTGTCCGCAAATGCTAATAAGACACACGTTAGGAATATTTTCGTTCAAAATTTTTATTAAAGCACGTTCCATTCAAAAGTTACTCTCGAATATAGTTTTTGAAATCAGTTTAAGTTAAAAATTACTGTAACGAAATCGTATTGTACAGTGAAACAAAAACATTAAAATGTTTATTATAATTTTTAATAGGAATCATGAGAAATTAGATGAAAATTGACTTCATACAAAAAGAAAACCATTATCTCGGAAACCCATTATTCCTTTAAAAAATAATTTGCCTTAAAATTTAAATATTACTGATAGTCTTCCATATTTTCATTTACTTCAAATACATTCAGTTGACATAATTCCTTTTTCGCTTCTTTACTCAATTTGTACAGGTTAAAGCTGAAAAAGATAGACAGCTGTACAAATAATAAATGGCTTCCAACGTACATTCATTAATGACTAAATACTGACTTACAGGTAATTTAAATTTAATAATGCAGTGTAAATAAAAAGTCACATTTGCTATTTGCTAAAAAATTTATGTTACTGTAGATAAAATATACTTCATCCTTACTATTTCATTTTATTACTAGAACTTATTAAAATATTTTATATTAATAATTATTTTTGCAATTCATTAAGTTTAGTAGGTTCATTTTGCGCATGTCGTTAATATTAATTAATGCTAATTCCTAATTCATCTTCTTCCTTCGGGGCAGTAAGGTAATCTTTTTTAAAGGAGCAAAATATATCATCTTCGTCATAATCATCATAATTTTCTTCCTAGTTATCGCTATATAAGATGCCTTATTTATTTCAATGTTGTAACAGGGCGCATCACTGGATAGTGAGGCAAGTAACGACCAGACCTCAGCTATGAATCTGTATAATGCTGATCTAGGCAGACACATTGTTAGTTTTCGTATCTTATCCACGGGAATATTTACTCCTCCTCTTTCTTCCGAATTTCGACATGCATTCGTATTTTGTAGATTTTCATCAAAACCGTAGAGATTTTCATAGAAATTTTTCCGGCAAGATATTATATTTATTTATAATGAAGTAAGTAAATTCTTAAGCTTTTGGAAGGTAATAGTATGTGATAAAAGGAATAGTAAGAGATGAATAGTAAAGAAAAAAATGTGAAGATTATGGAAGTGTTAGAGGTAGATTTAAACACGACGTAGATTTTAAACACGAGGTTAGAGGTACGACGTAGATTTAAACACAAATAAAAGATAAGGGTAAACTAGAGTTATATTTAGAAAAGAAGTACAACTTACTCGTATGTAATTATTCCTAAAGGTTATACCTTTCGTGTAGTTATATAACGGCGCAATAAATGTTATTTTGTTACATAGAGCAAACATTTTTAAAAGACACATAATGGAAGATATAAAGTTGAAAAGATGTAGAGGATTATGAAGAATAAGAAATATATCAGGATTGTTGTAGATGACTTGGTAGACAATATATATTAACAATAATAAAGAACTATGTTCAGTTATTACATACATGAAAACGCAGACAAGATATACTGTATAATGTATAATTGTATAATGTTCCTAAAAATAGAGAGAAGGTATAACAATTAGTCAAGTAGGACGTTCATAGCCGCGTCTTATTGTCGTTTGCTTATTCCTATTTGTTTCCGAACTGAAATTGAGCTCAACGACTAGAAAGTGCTAATCAGGAGTTCCTCTACTGTGGTGTGTAACTGCCTTAATTTTTATGTTATATTGTCACAATTTCCCCGGCTGTAGGTCGTGGTCTAGATTGCATATGTTCACTTCTAGACGTTTCGTCCGACCGATAATGGACATCTTCATTGGGGCTGTAACATCTAAACACTGTTGTCAAATTTTTATCACAGTACCGACTGTCATAAGCTGTTTTGCGAAATAGGCATAACTTATTTTGCGTAGCAATGATTACAAATTCTTAAAAATACTCCAAGACGGTTTCGAAAAGGTTTATAAGAGTGACGTGGGTGTGGGTGTAACTTTCTATCCAAAACCTTTACAAAATGACATGACATCCGACAGAAAAACAATAAAAAACGTATATTAACACAGTGAAGTGTCATTTATATGGTAATTA
This sequence comes from Magicicada septendecula, assembly GCA_034769895.1. Classification (NCBI taxonomy): domain Eukaryota; kingdom Metazoa; phylum Arthropoda; class Insecta; order Hemiptera; family Cicadidae; genus Magicicada; species Magicicada septendecula. The sequence goes on along the minus strand of CM068369.1, from coordinate 397,550,706 downwards.
TGTAAGCGATGTAATGCATGTACCACTCTGATAAAGAAAATTATAAGTGATAGAAAGTTCTGCGAGTCTTGGCTTGTGATCGAGGTCTTCTAACAGATGTTTCAAATGGCATTTGGAATTATTACGTTAATCAGTAAAAGTTACATCATTACGGCGATCGGACTCACCGTCGCCTCTGAACAGTAGAAAAAATAATAATTGAAAGTTAGTGAAATTGTTACTACCAACTAATGACTAATTGACTACGTACACAAGCAAGTTCGTAATCTTCTCAACAACGTTAAAAGAGAGCTCCCCATCGTTGTAGATGAGCGGGAAATAATCGTGCCTTCTCTAAAAAGCGTAAAAACTCGGAAATTTGTGACAGCGTTGCTTCAACCTGCTGTTCACACAAGGCGTATGTAGCCTCACCTACGCCAAGTATGTGATTCCTAACTCGTCAGAGTGACAATGTGAAGGTAACTGTGTGAGAGATCTGCCTGCATTAGATGTAATGTGTACGTTGTAATCTACTCTGTTTGTTGTTCGTAGATAGGTGAAACTTAGTTGGTGGACTACACGCTAAAAAGATATGGAACTTAAAATTACATCCACGTTTTCCATTCAAAATCAATAATCTATATTTCAATAGCGGACGACTTAATTTTTGTGATTAGTTTTCAACACAATTCTCGGTGGTTTTTGTGTATTTATGAAATATGTAGTGTGCAGTAAGTGTAACTAAAATGTGCTGTACATTCTGCATACTGTAAAGCACTTATTTCACGCGATATATTAATCGACCTTGGACCTAATGCAGATAGAGATAACTGAAAACGATCTATAACGTTTCATCTTAATAGTGACGAGCATGTAAGTCGTGGAAGTAAAAAACGTTTACCTCCTCCATATGTTTGTGTGTGTGTGTGTGTGTGTGTGTGTGTGTGTGTGTGTGTGTGTGTGTGTGTGTGTGTGTGTGTGTGTGTGTGTGTGTGTGTGTGTGTGTGTGATCGGTTTAAACGTTCACGATAATAGTCTATTAGCGTCTGAATTAGAATAAATCACGTAGCCATTACTGATGAAATTTCTACAAAATCTATAATTAGGCTATACAGAAATCGGCAGCTATCGGCAGGAAAATATTTCTAGTACATAAAAGTACAAATTACATGAACACACACTTTGACCAAATGAGCAAAACTTATAACTTACTTCAATAAAAATTATATGGAGTAACAAAAACTGTATACAAGAAAGTGACAGGGCTTGATTGAAGAATTCAGTTCTTCTCTACTCAACCTGTTCAACACACATAAATAAGCGTAAGCCATGAAGGGTGTAACAAAAAGCCCAAGAGACGGTTGCCAGATGTTGGGAATATTAGTTACTTGGGTTGTACTTTTATTACTTGAAGTTATAAGTGGCGTTGAAGTTCTTAAATATGCGTTTCAACTATTTACCTGCCTTTCCAACCATCTTAGATCATGAATTGGATCTACTTTTCAACTTAACCCTATGCTCATCCACGCGGCTTGCATTTCCCAGTACATTACAGCCACACCTACAACCACACTGGATGCCATTTATTGTATCCTCCGGCGCTTTCTTATAGTATTATCAACTAAGCAGTGCGGCTGGGTGGCTGGTGTGTAGAATTGATATATATTAAACATTGTAAGATAAAATGTCAAATAACATAAATCAAAGTTTGATCAACTGAAGTCCACTAGGTCACTTATGGGGCGAGAATCCGGCCGGTCCTAATCCCCTGCGCTTGTGTGTGTGCGTGCTGCGTGTTTGTGAGTGAGCCTGACCCTCACCCAGCCGCACTCCCTATTTGATAATAGTATAGTGGGTATCAATTAATTGTTCTTAACGCGTGGCGGGAGCAAAAGGTAGTAGACAAACCAAATTAGCAATCTTTATGAACTTTCCGAAAACACTATCAACATACCAAACTCTTCTGTCTAAATCAAACATTTGAAATTCATAACAAATGTCAGCATTTTGTTCCTATCAAATCGCGTATAGTCCGCTACCAGCCTTAAATCTTTCATTTCATTAGCTTGCAGTCTCGATGTGTTCCCGTTGGTCAGTACCCATGTTTCACTTCAGTACATTAACTGTGGGACACACATCACCTTATAAAAATGGAATGCAATTTTCTTCCTGGCTTTACGGTATAAATCACTTCTATTGGTTTCATTTAAATGGTTTAGCCTCTCTATTTTCTGTTTGTAATTGTAATTTCTCAAATGGGATACAGTGTAGTCTACGTACATACATTTCTAAACTTGCTCAATACTATTTTCATCAGTTGCAATTTTATACCTTGTATTGTGCTTTTTTTTAACGCAATTACTTTATTTTTATTAGAAGATGTCTTCATATGAAATTTTATAACCAGATGGATTAACTCGTATATGGATCTATTAAGATTATCCTCAAGTTCAAGAGAAATGGTAAAATTTTATGATTTCTTTAATTACTGCCCTCATTGCTTTCTCAATATTAGGCCGAAATTTCATTTTCAGGTGGAAAATAGTGCACTAATTAAAACTTTTTCGTACAACACTACGACAAAACCTCAATAAGAAAGATAACTTATATTAAACTATCATTAATTTGGTATGTAAATATTTAATCACTAATGAGTAGTAATTGAAATCGGGCCGCACGATGAGTGAGTCATAGAGATTATGTTTTGATTCTGTCATTAACAGCAGCCCCTTGAAGTATATTATGAGAATTGTGTAAAGACGTACTACTCGTTTCGGAATTGTTTTCCTTTTTTTGGTCTTTTAAGGATTTATTTTTCTTCTTATAACTTGCCGTATAAACATGTGTATTTGGAAACTCGCATTGTCTACTTGTCAGGAAAACACAAATAATATTTTCAGAAATTAGTTTTACGATTAAATATAATTTATATAAAATTTAATGAGTTATTATTTTATTTATCAAATCATAAAAATGTGCTTATAATAATACTTTTTAGCGTTTTATGTTAACGAAGAATTGTGAAACAGTTAATTATAAGCTGAAAACGATTACTACGGACAGTTAAAGACTTTATATGATATTAGAGAGCAGGTAATCATGTTTTAAAACATACAATAATGATATTGAAAAATTATTTGAAAGCTTTAAGTATTACTAAAAACATTTCAATACAGCAACATACACGTTTTGCTATAAATTAAAGTGTAATAAAAATTAAAGACAATAAAATAGTTTTATGAGAACATTATTATTGATAAGCTTATACAATTTCTAATAGAAGTCCTTAAGTTTTGCTTGTATAGCCGTGTGAGTCAATATTTATTTATTTACTCGGCACACACAGGAAAATCAGAGTTGTGTGTAGTATCACAGTAAAGTGTTATTACAGTTATATTTTGTGAAGCGATTTGAACAAAGATAGTATTGGCAAGGATGCAACACTTTTCACATGTTCGTTTACTTCGGATTTAGTCTCACAACTTTTAACAGAAATATTTATTTTTATTTTCAGGGTTTTGTGGTCCATTCAGCATTTGTATTTGCATTTTCTTACAGGTATCAATGTGTGCAAATTAATCACTACATACACTACTCTTTTACGCACTGTCCTTTGTTGTCACTATTAAAGTTTATGTCCCACTTCCGACGACACTTTCGATTGTCTAACCGATATTGACTCTTGAAACAGATACGTTGTACATTGGAAACATAATAACTGACACCAATGAACTCACTAATTTCAGACTTAAGTTAGACAAAAAACATTTAGAAATCAGCAACGCACAATTATACAGTAATTCCAGATTAATTTGTCTAACAAATTAAAATAATTATTACCTTATTACAGTTTCGCACTAATTAACATAACGATCATTTCCCACTAAACTGCCACAATAACTCCGATAGGCACGTTTAAAGTCAGCAGGTGTAACTGAATTGATAAGCCGGCCGCTGATGCTTATATTTACCTCACAGGGTTCCAGAGATACTGGCAGTCGATTCGAGAAGCGTTGCGAAAGCGCTCGGAATTCGGACCTTGAGACAAGTACCAGGTTGCGTTTAGAACAGCGTCGATTGATGCCCCGTTAAGTGTCACGTAATTGTTTTTCATGTTGATAAAGAAATTTATTTAGATATGTTTATTACATATAAGCATTAGATTGTAGTAAGATAATTTGATTGTAAGGACGAGCAATATTTTAGAGCTGCTTACTACGGATTAGTTAATAGTATTTAGTAATACATAATATCACTATTGGGGTGTTTTTTTGCACAATCATTTCCTTGGAACTCCTCACGGATTTGGACGTAATACAATGAGTTCAATGAAACATTACACTTGTAGTGCGTACGTTCCTTATAAAAAATATCCATGTAATATTATTGGGTTAAATAGTATTAAACTGGTTAAAATATTTTTGACAGTAGCAAAAAGGCATAATCTCTAAAGTACTACTTGTCATTCCTATAAGCCTATAATGTGGTATTGTATTTGGAATCAGGATATAACAAAGGAAGGTAAATAAGAATGTTACAGTTAATTACTAAAGTATAAAAGAAACATACAAAATAAGAAAGGTGATCATCACTAAAAAAAAAAACCGAACCAATTGGCAGAGTATAATACACCTACATGCATGCTTATTTTAGAATTATTTCAGTTCAAACATATCTTTCCACCCAAATATTACAATAATGATTTACAAAAATACATTAAAATTCAACTAATTTACAGATACTTCAACAAAGCTATACACTTCCAATTTAATATAGAAACCTCAATTTTTCGACTATCATAAATTTTCATCTTTTTCTAGCCTCGGAAACGTCTTCCTTTCTCTCAGATTTCTTAAGCAAATTTTCTATATATTAATTCCCTACGTAGTTGAAGGTTAGCCTATATCCTATTATTCGTTCTTGAAATTTTTTATTCTCAATTATCCTTTTATATGACTGACCCATGCAGTTATCTTCATTCCCTCCCGCCAGTTTCAATTTTGCCACCTTTCCAAAAGTTTTTTGTCATATTTATTTCTAATATTTTAACTATCAGCCTCTCTTTCTTAAAAATGAATTGAATCTTACAATTAACGTATTCAATTATCACTTTTTTATTTTCCACATACTACTTCCAACAGCAGTATATTTTCAGAAATTACTATAGTATCCAGTCGTCCATTTAAGTTGTTGTGGTGAAATGTTAGATTTAGTGACTACAAATCAAACGTGTCATTATCACACACACACACACACACACACACACACACACACACACACACACACACACACACACACACACACACACACACACACACACACACACACACACACACACACACACACACACACACACACACACACACACACACACACACACACGGTCTGTAATGTATTAATTATTATATAACACATTCAGTACAATAGACAGTTTGTGGACTCGCCTGTAGTAAAGAAAATTTGACAAAAAGTTTACATATAAATGTTTAAAAATGAACGTATTTTTATAAATAAGGAAGTTACGTAATAGTGAAATTTCGAGGGTATAAGAACTACGAGAAAAATTAAACTGGACTAAAATATTAAGATTTGTTTAACGTGCGTGTGTGTGTGTGTGTGTGTGTGTGTGTGTGTGAGCCATTTCAAGTACATTACCTAATGTAACTGATGATGATGTAAAATGACTATGCATGTTAAGAAAGCTTAATATTATTTAAACCCTTAAATTTTTAGTGACCGTCAATCAAAGAATGTTTTAGTGGATGGTTAGTGAGGATCGGCCAATAATACAATTTTTTTTTAGCTATTTTGCGTCGACGTTTCGACAATATTTATTGTCATCTTTAGGACCTGTGTATGAAATCGAATAGAAATATCAAACATAACGAAACAATTAAATATTTGGGTGAACGTGTTGGTGTATGTGAGTGTGTGCGTGCGTATGTATGTATCATTTTGTATGTGAAGACTTATGATAGTTGTTTACATCTTCAAATTATCTTTTAGAAAACGAGCAAATTATAGTATGAGAGAATATAATTTATACAGTATTACAATTTAAATTACCAAATGCAATGATATTTTAATTAATTAAACAAACAGTAACCAACAATTGGTTATTAGATTGGTACATAAATTGTTTATACCTACAGCAGTCAACATATAGCAAAGTAATATATTACCTATAACTAAAACAGATTAGAGGATGTTCACTACGTAATTATTAAAAGTTATTTTTACCATGTTTCACTTCCTACTGGTATTAACAAACAATCATAATTTAGAAACATACAATTTACACAATAACTGTAGAACATTACGACTTACATCAGATAGTTGACAAAGGTTACAAACAAAAGTTTCTGGTAAATTTTACTAACAGGTAAACTTGGATAATAATTGTAATCATATTGTAAAATATAGTCAAGAGTACTATAGAATAATTTAATTTATGTATGTGACCACAATCACACCTTCTCTCTCACCCATTCTCCCCCTGCCAGTCCTTCTCAAAGCCTCTCACTCTAGCCTGAAATCGCTCTATCACTCACTATCACTCCATTCGCTCTCTTTCTTACTACATCTCACTCACTGTCCCCTTCTTCCCTCTCTCACTCTTCCACCCTTCACTCTCTCTCTCTCCCTGTCCCTCTCCCTCTCCCTCTCCCTCTCATTATCTCTCTTCATTCACTCTCTCTCTCTCTCTCTCTCTCTCTCTCTCTCTCTCTCTCTCTCTCTCTCTCTCTCTCTCTCTCTCTCTCTCTCTCTCTCTCTCTCACTTGTCTTTGTCCACAATTGGCACTCTAAAACACTCACCATTTTTATTACACTATCTTCCTCATATAAAAATAGAGAATTATGCACACGATAACAGAAATGATTTACCAACTTGCATTAAAGGGTTACAAGCTTATATAACACAACATTATATATAACAGATCTATTATATGAAAATGGTTATTACTAATATTTACATTTTGTACAATGTTATTTACCTGGAACTTGGTCTATACATAATACCATAGTCAATGTATTTCGTATATATGTCGGTCAGAATCTCCCTCACTATGCTCTCACTCTCTCTCTCTCTCTCTCTCTCTCTCTCTCTCTCTCTCTCTCTCTCTCTCTCTCTCTCTCTCTCTCTCTCTCTCTCCCCTCTCTCAGTCTTGTCTCTTTCTAGACTCATACAACACCTTCACACTCACGTTAACCACTCGGGCGCTCTGTCTCTCCCTCACTCTAATCTAAACAGATATATACCACAAATCTAACACGTAGACGTGTACATAACACACACGCTAGCACTACATACACACACACAACAAAACAACATCACAAGCCAACTACACATTCGTGAATCCATACATAAATATAACACTATTTTGTTCTCTTCTTTTTATCATCTAAGTGTAAATTATGCACAACTGAGATGCCACTGAACTGAGTTTAAAACTGATCGAATATGTGTCTATAAGAATTGTTATATGTTTCTTAGCTAATACTAAATAATATGATCAGTGAGACACTTATAATTGTTGCTGACGCCATACACACAATTGTAAATTTTCCCGGACCAACACCTTATTATAAAGCAGAACATACGACCCTTGTACATTTGTAGGAAATGAAGTAACATGTGTTAGGAAGGCAGTTGAGAAAAGATTTGCACTAGGGGGGAGTTTGACAATACTTAATATCTGACAAGTTGGCCATTAAATGACCAACATATCCTGTAGGGAGACTACTGATTATTTCTTCAAATTTATGTTTTGACGGTGTGTATAAGTCAACGATCTATACTAGTGGATCGCGCTGTGCGTGCTAACAAAACAGTCCTGCTCGTTCAGCTCTCCCCACCACCTGGCTGTCGTCGCTCGCTGCTGGAACTTGAGCAGCCCATGACAACACTGAATTGTTTTATCATTGCGCTTTCCTTATTAAAGGAAAAGTACTAAAAGAATAAATATTTCTTAAGGAATAAGGATAACAAATTTTACCAACGGGATGATGAAAAATACAACAGAAACAATTCCTAATTATTAATTTAAATGTGTTTTAAATTTTTATTATGTACATGTTATTGACCATCATAATGTTTGCATTTCGACATTTCATTATAATTACATTACTACAGTACATAATTTTTGTATATTACATTCTTAACAACTTACAATTAATTATTTACAACTGACAATTAATTATTTACAACTTACAATTAAATAAACTTACAACTAAATGCGCTGATGCTAGATTATCTACAAAATTATTTGCACAAACTAATATTTATAAAGTGAATTATCAAATTGTGCGCCGCGTATGTAATCTATCTGATCTTTTTAACAGTGCAATAGGGATTCTAATTTCGCTTTTGTGATACATGTGATAGGCCTACATATGGCGGTAACTGTCATATTCATATCTTCTATTTTGAGCATTTATTATAAAGAATTCTTAAATTATCGGAAAATTCCATTTATAAGAAAAACACACGATTAACATGTTTCTTTCTCAGTTACATATTGCGAAAAATAACGAGTTTATTATACTTTTGACGAACACCTAATTTAGAAATATTTGCTGCTAAAGTTTTTTATTTGGCAGAAGTATGACATATAACTTTAAAAAACATTTGACCTATAAGTATAATGAGTTTAATTTCATGGCTGTCTGCAAAGTCACTACAAAATTTATGATTTTTAAACACAGAACCTGTGAACTGGCGACAAGTTTGTGCTAATAAATTATAAGTATTTACTTCTTTGTTGTTATTAGACAAATATAAATTATACATGTATTTAATCAGTTTTAGAACATCATGAGATGCCCTCACCAGTTTGCCCTTTGAAATAAAATCTGTAAAGTGAGTGTACGCACTAAGATCTGAAACGTCGTCCAACAGTACGTTACTGCATTCCAAACACTTGATTTTGCTGTCAATTTTTCTTACAATAAATCCACTTATATAAAATAAAATATTATCTTTGTAATATGTAGAACTCTGATTCCCTATCAAGTCACAAAGCACCTTTTCAAAGTTACAAGTCTCTGAAATATCTTCCTCTTCTAAAGTTAAAAGATACATTTTCTTCGCTGCTTTTCTGATGTCTCTTCGTACAATTGTAGGCTACACAATGGACGGGCATGTTGGTTAAATATTTTAACAGTCTACTGAAAATATATTTTTAGTGAGATCACAGACCAAGAAGTAGTATGTCGAAGCAAAACACACGTAATTGCATGGGTGCGTAATTGTGACACTATGATATGCGGTATGCACAGTATGCACACTTGTTGCAGTGGACAGCCAGATGGTGGGGATACCAGGTAGACCGTTTGCTCCGCACCTCCACAACACACAAGCGCGATCCAGTAGTATAGATCGTTGGTATAAGTTGAGCATAACTGGACGAGAGGTTTTGAGTATCAGTGCGAAAATTAATGGAGTGAGGGTCACTTTTTATTTGAATCATTTCCAGTACGCATCTTTTGAAATAATTATTTTCGTAATATTTAATTTGGGTGTTGTTGAAGTCAAATTCATGGCCTGTGTCTAAATGGTGAGATACTAAAGCGTTGGGGTTGCCATTATGGGTTTTTTATGGCAATCATACCTATGTTGATAAATTCTCTTATGTAAATATTGGGACGTAATACCAGTGTATGTGGCTGGACAGTCATTGCATTGGATAGTTTATACGACATTAGATCGTTTGTCTTTGGATATCGGGTCTTTGAGGCTTGAGAAGAAAGATCGAACAGTATGTTGGTTTTTGAATGCTAAAGTTTTTTGAATTTTTAATAGGCATTTTTTAAGTTTTTCAGACAGCCCTTTAACATAAGTTGTAGAAAAGTACGAGCCGGCTTTAGGCTCAGGTGTATTAGATTGGGCAGATGTAAAATTGGGGCTCAGCTGATTTGCGCGATGTTTATGAATTACTGTTTGATTATGTGGTCTGGGTAACCATTGTTTTAGAAAATCTGAAATATTATCTCAGTGTTTTTTTGATGAAATGATTGATCACTTAGACCGGTGTCTCTCTTATATTCCGAGTGAATTAAGTTAGTTTTTAGATGTATGGGATGATTGGAATTGAAATGCAGATATCTACCGGAGTTCGTGGGTTTTATGAACCAATCAGTGACTATAGTACCATCTGTCTGTCTAATAACCTTGGTATCAAGAAATGAAATGGAACTAACTTAAATGTCATTTTTCGGATAAGCAGTGAGTGCATTTTGTTTTTGCACTGGCGTGAGTCGGCTGCGCTACAAGTCAGTAGTTTACAATACGCCTGACAGTACCATACCAACAGGCCTCGTTATGTCGTTGATGGTGGTGTTATTGATTTGTTTTGTTTGGTTTTACTGAACAACACGTGTTGTCATCGAAGTGCGGCATCATGGAAACTACAAATCATGTAAATTGCGAATACAAATCCTGTGCAACCGTGTGAGCGCAATTCGATTTTATTCATACTGTGGCAGTAGACGGATATAACTTCACAAGTTATAAAACAGCAAATGCAGAAAAGGCAGCAACTGTATAAGAGCTGATAGATAATCATACTGCAGGCTTCTGTTTATGCTTTCTATAAGGAAATAGGAAATAGAAATTGTAAACAACTATACGTGATAGCATATATAGTGGTACTGATACGGTCTTATAGATTGACATTGTAATATAGTGCATTGAAAACGCCGACAGAATAAGTTATCATTATAATAAAAAATATATTTATCTTAAATTTAAGATTATAATAGCAATCATGTAAGTATCAAATTATTGTTTTAAATTATAAGCCTACTGGACACGGAGTTAGTTAGCAGAATTAAAAAAAAATATGTTAAAAATTAACAAACATGGTTAATAAATCATTAAAATAGTTAGCGCATTATGCCCTAACACATATATTGACACGTTACAGTGTGTTTATTTTTAAATATGTTAATCTGTTCGCATTATTTTTGAAAAGAAACTGAAATCAGTCGAAGTAAGAGAGAAATAAGAAATACCTAAAAATAGAATAACAACTTCTATCCAGTAATTCAGAAAGGTTCATAAATGAAATTAGAAATATTTAGATAAAAGGAAAACAATTTATTAGAACACCTAGAAAACCGGTAGAATTTTTATCTGACAGAAAACCTTCTAGCCTTGTATAGATGTTTTTGTTCTTGTACTAGTTCAACCAGCAATAAAATAAACGTAACACGTACAAAATAACAAGATAAAATTAATTTTTAATCAATAATTTTTATAACGTTTATGAGATTGGCTTTAATTTGTTTATGCAAAACACGTTGTAAACAATACGTACACGTTGTGTGAATTTTTCTGTCATGTTAAAAGTTAAACGTCTCATGTACTGAACAGCTAAAATCTAAAGGTTTAAGGTTTGAATGTTTCAGGACGGTTGAATGCACTATATTTTATTATACCCACAGCTACCTATACTGTGGGTATACACTAGTTAGCCATTTGACAGAGAATTCAGTGTAAAAGCAAATTTATGTTCCCCATTCCCTATAGTGGCAACCGCAACACAACTTTGCCTAGCGGTACAGAACTGATCGTATCCAGAGGCTCATATTTCGTTGTAATCCAGAATTTACGGACTCGTCATTTTTCATAGCTTTATTAGCTGCCACATTTTCTGAAAATTGAGTCGCCGTAAAACTGATTTTTTTTCCATAATCTAATGAAATTAACAAACCATTTTGCAAAATTTTCTAACATCTTATTTAAGCAATTGTTGGTCATTGAATGATATGACTATTTTCTGATTAGTATTTATACAAAAACATCGCTTTAGACATGTCTCTTCTCATTCACACTAATCAGTCAACTGGGCTGTGATTCATAAATACTGAGGAGTCCAAATGAAATTATTCAGCTATATGAATAAATGATTGTGTGTGTGTGTGTGTGTGTGTGTGTGTGTGTGTGTGTGTGTGTGTGTGTGTGTGTGTGTGTGTGTGTGTGTGTGTGTGTGTGTTCGTTTGATAATGTGTGTCTGCATGTCAGTCACTCGTATACATTATATCGTTTCACAGAAACGTCTTTGTTTTTTGCGGGACGCGACTATGATTTATGTGTGCAAATTTTACACTTCGCACGCATAATTTTTCAAGTACATCATTTATACAATAGAACAATCTGCTGTATTTTAGGCGAAAAATTAAAAGCCACTCAATGTCAAGCGTCAAGATCAGACTTGTGAACGTCTGTTTTAATACTCTGATGCTTTCATAACCGTATCTGCTTTGTGAAGATTGGTCATTAACAATTCAGTGCTAACAGAAAAATGAATTTTTTAAGAAAGCATGTAAGCGTGTCTCAACATGGCTTATGTAGAGATTGCAATAAACACCTATGCGTACTAGGAAATTGTAAGTAAAAGGTGTTTGTTTGTAATTGTTTATAAGGACGTCCAACTTAACTTAAATTAAACAGTGGTCGTTGTCGATGGTCGTTGAAAACAGTAACTGTTCACGTAATGCGATATGTAATAGTTTTTGTTTCTTGTCTCTTTTGTTTTAAAAATAAATACTTTAAAGTGAATTCTATAATATATAACATATAAATATATAATGTAAACATTATTATATAATTATAAATAAAAATATATATATATACGTTTTTTTAGGAAATTGATATGTTTAGTGTACGGAAAACTTTAAAGAGAGTGAATTTTTCCTCCCGTTTCAAGTCAGGATTGAAAAATTAAGTGCCAAGATGCAAAACAGCATTTTACACCGTTGGTAATTTTAATTCATTCTCACCATAGTATTTTTCGTATATTATTGTAACGTTCACCATTTTCAGTGATATTTATTAAAAAGATGATCTCCGCGATAGCAGCCATTGGTGGTGCTTATCGATAGCAGTCGATCTCAGATGGTGCCTAAAGTATTAAAAATATTTTTATAAATCATTTTATCCCTCTTTGAGTTGCAAACGTGTTTCGATAACCTGGGCACTAGAATAATAGTTAGAAATTAAGTTTATAGTGATGTGACCCGGGCTTTTCTGGTATTTGGTTAGCGTTGTTTAGTGTATGTACAACATTTGAGACACTCGTAATATTTATACCTACAGTATCACAAACAATATTTATAAACAATGAAACAACAAACGTAACGTTAAAGACTGAGCCAAATAAGGTAACAATTGTTTATGTGGGTTTGATATTTATGAATGAAATAAAATAGAAAAAAAAACAAAGCTGATGCAATGCAAAGTATTTCAAATTTATTACGGCAAGGATGAATTTCTAATAGTATGATAAAAAATGCTGTAAAGAATAAAAAACGCGCTTCCAGTTAAAAGTACTTGTAATCCCAATGTGTTTCTGCCCTACATACACACTGCAATTTATAGAGTGAATACACACAATGTAAACTGCACAAAAGTTAATGCTATGACGGTAACAGTACAGAGCTCAAAACACAAATAATGATAATACGGAAGAATTTGCATGACGGTGAGATGGTTTGCATAAATGCTGCTCTAAAATAAAGTTAACGAAAATTCCACAAGAGAGAAGTAAACTGAAGGGTGACTACGGAGACGGTTAGATTAGCAATATGCGTGTTTTTGTCTGTCTGGCTAAGAACTTTCCAAATGTATTCTTTCAAAATAACAGATAGATTTTTCCCCCAAAGATTTACCATTTTTATAACTTTATATTTTAATATTACTTGTACTGTGACTACAACAACAACAACAACAACAACTACAACAACTACAACAACAACAACTACTACTACTACTACTACTACTACTACTACTACTACTACTACTACTACTACTACTACTACTACTACTACTACTACCACCACCACTACTACTTTGTTATTATTCTATTCTCTTATTATTGTTGTCGATGGTATTGTTATTATTATTTCGTGATCATAGTTGTTTCTCACCGCCATTCAAGCTTTGGAATATAAAATGGAAATTCGTACACATACGTACACAGATGAAAAACGTCAGAGCTGGTACAGTAAACTTGTCTGGTGTTCGGACCAACATGTGGTGTGTGTGGTCCGTTATTACTAAAATATTAACCACACATATCGACAAGAGTGTTTGACATGTGATATGTAAAGACGTCATTCAAATTTCACATTATAAGCTGGGCTTGTGGGAAACGCCCCTGTGACATAGCGCAACTCACCGTTGTGTACACGTTTTAGCTTTTGAAGCACGACCTCCTGACTAAAGAGGATAGTGCACATCTATAATCCAATTTGATTAGAACTAATGAGGTCTAGAGGCGCTATAAAAAACTACTCTATCTGATCTCCAGTTTAAATGGCACATGCACGTAATGGCATTTAGCCTTTGTATTAGCACCTCGCACCCAATTCGTCCACATCCACTGTGCCTTCAGTACATTATTTGTGAGACACACATCACCTTATAAAAATGTACTGCTATTTCTCTATTTCCTTCCTGACTTTACGGAATAAAGCTCTTCTAATGATGTCATTTAAATGATTGAACCTTTCTGTTTTTCCTTTCTGATTGTAATTTCCAAAATGGGTTACACTGCATCTTACATTCTTGAATTTCTAAACTTGTTCAATGCAATTATCATCAATTACAATTTTATACCTTGAATTGTGCTTTATCTGAATGTCATTACTTCATTTTTATTAGACATCTTTATATAAAATTTTATAGCCCAATGGATTAACTCGTATATAGCCAGACTTCTTAAGATTATCGTCAAGTTCAAGAGAAATGGTAAAATTTTATGATTTCTTTAATTACTGACCTCATTACTTTCTCAACGGTAGGCTGAAATTTCATTTGCAGACGGAAAGTAGTGCACTAATTAAAACTTTTACATACAACACTACGACAAAACCTCAATAAGAAAGGTAATTTATACTAAAGTATCATTAATTTGGTACGTAAATATTTAATCAACAAAGTGTACTAATTAAATTTGGCCGCACGATGAGTGTGTCAAAAAATTCTGTTTTGATTCTGTCATTGACAACAGCTCCTTGAAGTGTATTATGAGAATTGTGTAAAGACGTACTACTCGTTTCGGGATTGTTTTCGTTTTCTTGATCTTCTAAGGATTTATTTTTCTTATTATACCTTGCCAGGTATACATGTATGTTTGGAAACCCACATCGTCTACTTGTCAGGAAAACACACAATTTATATCTTAAGAAACTACTTTTACGGTTACATATAATTTATATAAGATTTAATGAGTTACTTTTTTACTTAACAAGCCATGAAAATGTCTTCATGCATTTACTCGATCTGATCTAATGGCATTTAGCCTTTGCATTTACACCTCGCAGCCAATTCGTCCACATGCACTGTGCTTTTAGCATTTTTAACCAACGTGTCTATAGCGCCTTGCGTTTTACATTTCATAATTGCCGTTGCTTTAGTAGGGTAGAAGTACATCCCAAACAGTGCCGCTTGCGGAACTCCATTTCCAAATCGTGTAGAGTGCATAGTGATTGCCCTACCCGAACATCTAAAGACCTGTCTCAAGAAAAGCTAGAGTACAAGTCAGTCAGATTACTTCTGAACCGTCAATCACGTAATTGTTTCATAATATTGTATCTCCACATTTTGTGTAACGTTTTCATCAAATCAAGAATACAGCTGCCATGTGCTTTTTTTGACGATACTGTTTTAAGCTGCGTTCTTCAGACATACGAGTTCATCAGGTGCTTCCCATACCTACTCAGGTGTGTGGTCAGTATGCCTTGTTTTCCGAGACACCAAGGGTGCAGGTTGTTATCCGTCCTGTCCAATAATTTACCTAAACAACACGTTAATGATACTGGACGAAAGTTCCTGCTCTAAGGGGATCCTTTCCAACTTTCAGAAGCGGAATAACCATTCCGTTTTTCCAGTGCTTAGAATAATCCCTTTGCATTAAGGTTTCTAAGCTCGATCTTCTAGCCACGACTACTGTTCTACGAGCGACTACAGTAGTCACGACTACTGTTGTAGTCGCTTAAAAGTGACGCAATTTGATTATGTCGGAGCACGTTTATACTTGTTTAAAGCACGACTCTTCGATCTTTTTGCGTCTCGGAGAACGATATTTCACCGCAGTACCTAAGTTCTGCCCTAAACTTGTAAAATTCCTCAGTGGTTTGTAAAACTAGCATGTAGTTTTTACGAACACCGGGGAAATAAACAGAATATCGCGGCATAGCCCTCAAGCAACACAGCTAGGATTAAATACAACAGGGAGCGGCATGGTGCCTTGAGGACATCGTTTACGACTTAGTAACAAGTTACAATTTTCCCTAGGTATTTCAATTTTTAACTTAGTTTATTCTACTGTTTTAAAAACAATCTGCAATGTTTAATGTTAAAGATACTCTGTTTTTTCAAAGGACACTTGCAAGCTAATTTTATAAACAAAAAAGTCCGAGAAAGATAAGAGACTGAGGAATAAAAAAAAAATTAAGAAAACAAAATAGTAGACCCATCCTCCCATTGCCACAATCGGTTCCATCATGGGTTACCGTATGTTTTTGAGCGGTACACACAACCTTGTGAAAAGTGTCTTACCAGTTCTCTGTTAGCCAGCTTAACGTTGTCAGTTGCTACCCGCTCACCATGACGGCAAGATGTTGGCCTATGCTGGCTTTCTGGGGTTGTTGCTGTTCTTGTTAATATTATTGTTGTTGTTAATATCGTTGCTTATTTGATTCGGGCTGTTGCTTATGGAGTAGGCAAGGTACTTTTATTCAGTAGTCGAGGGAGGGAGTCCAACCGCAAGGACTGTTTGGCCCATGTGCAAATATAGCATGTTCAACTCATCCACAAAAAAATGTTTGCCTGTTAGTAGTTTCAGCTACAATTAACTGTTTCTTATAAATTTTGTAAAGAAATAAATAAGCACCTCCTCTTTGTCACATTAGATTTCACTTTTATACCTCTTCTATCACTCAATTAGAATCAAATCGGTACCTTACGCCTTACGTTTTGTGATTCTTTATAAATATGACGTTATAAATACTTACATAGCAATCATGAAATTTCTTCACCACAAATGTTAGTTTAACTCGTGAAACATAAGCAGTAAAATGAAGCATATATGAAGTCTTTCTGCCGTTTGTGTTAAGTCGTTTGCTGAACCCATACGTTAACTTGTGATGTGATATCATCTAATTTTATTACTTTAAAACACAGTCCACTTACGAAAAGCGATATTCATTAAGAAACACTACCTTTTCAAATAATAAGATAGCATTGTAAGTTGTCATTTTAAAATGTAATTATTAAAAGCTATTCAATTTAACCCAAATTAAAAAAAAATATATAACCTTCATTATCATAACAATTTATGACATTTCATATTATTAAAACGTTTGTATGCATTTTTATATAATTATTGTATAATACACCGTTTAAATACAAGAGTGTGAACATTTTAATGAAAAAATTATTTTATCTATGTGTTTTACTGATGTATTTACAAATTTTAAAAATGCCCTAATACGTTCATTGTTACAAACAAATTTACTGGCACATTTTTATTTCATGGAACAGCCCCTATCAACTGTTTAATATTTTGTTTAAATATCCATAAATGATCTGTATGTAAACATATTAATTCCACATTTTTAACAACTGCACTAAACAAGAAGTGATAAGTGATAATTTATTCTAAAAAAATACCTTGTTCAATCCTTTATAAAGTATATATATATATATATATATATATATATATATATATATATTGCAACGATACGTTTAGCATAAGTATATGTATCAACTCGTGACTGAGGTATGATAGCATACGAAAGCACGTATGAAATATATAAGATGTAAATAATAAAAATAATATAATAAATAAACGTATTATTTAATTTTAAATAAATCCAATATTGTAAGTAAGCCTGCATATGGAATCAAATAGCTTAGTTAATTTTTAAACGTAGCGAAGGGGAGAAACTTACACGTGCTGACCGGCAGATGTGACGTCAGAGTGACATGCCGCCGCCTGTGTATCAGTCTGCGTGTGTGTGTATGTGTACATGTGTAAACGACAGACAGGTTGAATTATGCAAATGAGGGTGGAAGATTTACAGTTTCTTAAGTACTGAACGATAACCAGAAGTCAAACGAATCAGAGACATACGTAAAAACATAGCTGACGCCTGGCGCTTCCGTTTGGCGTTAAGTGGTCATTAATCGTGGGAACCGTTCAGCCACCGTGTGAAATTTTGCCATAATTTACACAATATAATATTCATAATTTTCATAAACAAAGTTTAATATTATACCGAACGATTGGTGAAATAATATTTATAAAAGTGTGCGCTTCATAGAAAGACGCGTAGGTTGAAAGTAACAATTAAATCGACGCGCCGACCTGTTCAATGTTGTCAAAACAGTTTCCGACAGGAATTTTAACGACGGGAGCAGTATAAAACCCCAGCGAGCGACACACTCTTTCTCAGATGATACTCAGATGAACTCACTTTGACACGTAAGATCCACGCATCTCGCAACCGCGAATTTTACAAAATCATATATGTTTTTTAAACAGTATTCAATAACGTGAAGTGCGATGGAACCGTCATTACGTCGGTGCAAGTATTAATGAACACGAGTGATTTTAAAAAGACTATACTAACGAATCTACGAGTGTTGCAACTACGATGAAATTCGAGAAGTCTACATAGAACTTCTAGACATCTATGAGGGGCAAGATAAGAAGAGGAGAGGAACTAGAACAAGAAGACAAGAGGACGCAGGGACATCACATGCAGCTACATCCAGCCGTAAATCATCACGACCAGAGGTCCACGTCAGAACTCAGCATCCAGGAGACGGAGCGAGGAATTTCAACGACGCAGAGACATAGAAGGTGGTACCGAAGACGATCAACAAACTCGAGAGTCCAGATGACGGTAACGACAAAGTTAAATGTTTGAAGAAAAATGCAGGTGAAGTCAGACATTTATTTAATATTATAAATGACCCTGAGGTCTATCGAAAAAAGCTCTAGTTTCTATATACAAGTTTACAAAGAAATTAATATATTTTTAAATTTGCATAATGAATAAATAAATGTTCACAGTATAATTGAGAATAGAGAATAGAACTGTAGTAATCTCAGAAATAAATGGTCAAGGAAGAACCATATTTTTATTATATTTTTGTATTTGATTAGATAATTAAATTCAAATATGAGAGTTACGTAATTAGAAGACTGTTAATTAAATGAGACATTAAATAATAGAATCAATTAAAGTAATAAATGTTCTCTATTAATATTTTAATAAATATTTAATTAATTAAAAGTTTTTATTAAGTGGTATAGCCTATATTAAAAACCACACTTGCAAAAACAAGATGAACATTAAATTTTATACGTATTAATCACGTTTTATAATAATTATATGTCTTATGTATTATATGTCTGTGTAATATTTCAGGTCATATATGATTTATGTATGTGTATACTATGTCTTAGAAATATAAGAAATAAGATTTAAACATGTTATAAGTGCATTATATTCAGATCGAATATAAGGGTCCAAATAATAATTAACCCACACAAACAATTAATAATATGATAATTTGAAGTTTTAAAGAATAAATTAAATGAATATGATTTTATTAAAACAGTCGTACTAATTTCACAACCAGTACTAAATCCTCTGTACCCTTTACTTGTATTAAAACTTATATAACGATATTCACGTGCTTATCCACACTCAATCAACGACCAAAGACTGCGACCCAGCCGGGGAACATCAAGGTAAATACTGCAGAAGAAGAGTATACCTCCGAGACGTGGGTAAGTGCGCACAAATGAGTAAGAGCATATGTGTAAAAGTAAGTGTCTAAAAATAACGTTGTAATATATATATATATATATATATATATCCTTTATAGCCTTCTTCAAAACAAAACAATAGTACGTTCCTGTATCTCGGTCGGTAGACTTCTTCAACTTAGTTCTCTGGCAAACCGAACAAATGACAGCAAAACGATTGTCTTGTAAATCAACAATTTTTTTGGAGTCTCATTTGGACGTAGTTTTGCAATATGGAACCAACTCCAAAAACTACATTTTGAGCCACAGCTGTTTTAGCAAAACATTACAAATAAAATTCTAATTTGACATTATCCCAAAAGTAATTGTTGCATTATAAACAATTTTTAATGCTCTATCAGATTAATACTATAGGTCTCAACATTTATTGACCCACCCAGCGTAGGGGGCCAAAATTGGAGTTGGTTCCTTATTGCTTATCTTAAAATTTAACTCTGGGAATTGGTTCTTGTTTTTTCTAGTTGGAAAGAAGTAAAATGAGGCAACACATCTAATTTAAATAACTACACTTCAAAATTCATGTTTGAACAATTTTTTATTGACAATGTCAAATGTAAGACTTGTAAAATGAGAAAGTAAATACAAAAATATTTGAAACATTATACCAAATTCACTAATATTTTATTGTTTTCATACAATTTTATGAAAGTAGATACTTCAATACTTAAGTAAACATTATTATTAGTATTATTAATTATATAAATACGTTATGCCCATATAATTCTTTTACACGCTGACATGCTTGAAAACTACTCCAAAGTGAAATCAAGTGTACCATCAATGCCATCAACATCATCCACAATGTCAGGGTCTGAAGTTAGGTTTTCATAAAACTGTCTGGCATCCCCTGGAATGAGATGCATTATCGATTTTATGTCCTGCAATTTTGGCAGAGATACTGGTTTACCATTTGGCCATAAAGGTACCAAGAATGCTGCTAGGTCTGGGGAAGACTTTGGGCGGCCTGCAGTACGTCTCTGAATATTTACTTCAACGAAATTCTCATCGAAGTCCTTGTTCATGAGTATTGAATAAGGTTTCTCCTTGGTTATTCTTATTTGACGAAGTTCCAGCCAATTAACTTTGTTGTTGTGTATGTCATGCTTTCTGTTGACTATGGTTTTTTCTAACGGTGAAGTACTCCAAATTCGGGGTAAGGGTAAAGTTTTTTCCAAGTCAAATGTGATGGTTTCCATTTCTTCATCTATTGCTGATGTTATCATATCCTGTTTCAGTAACTTTTGTGCTTCCTCTGCTTTATCTACATGTATCCTATGATCCGCTTTGAGCTGCTCTCTACCAACTTCATTATTTGTGGACTGGATTTCTGCATTAAGTTTGTCACAAACATTGCAAGTGTCTTTCTTTATTCTTTTCCTTCTGAGATTGAAATTTCTGAGAAGAATATCTTTGTATTTGGAGAAAGAAACAATGTTATCATATTCTTTTTTATACAAGTCATACATCTTACTCACAGTTAAGTCTGGCGGAAGGTATTTTGAATTTGTATTGTTCCTATTGTAGTGACTTACATACTTTGGGAACTTTCCTATATGTTCCATTACAGCCTGAGTCTGCCGGTCTGTTATTTTGTTGTGCCCACCATTATTTTTCCTTTGGTCTAAAAATGATAGTCCTGAACGGTGCTTCTCCAATGCAGTATTCACTCTTTTCGTTGAAATTCGTAATGTTTGACAGAAAAAGTCCCTACAAACTTCAGGTTCATTGAATATGTATACTCTGCTGTAACTCCGCTTACTATTGTCATTACCTCTGTGGCGGCTGACTTCACGTTGTTGAACCATATTGCATAACAATGATGTTTGGATGTTATAATCACCGGTGTTCCAAAATTTATTAAAACAGTCTTTTCTCTGCTCAATGCTTATTTTCTCATTGCATTTTTTTCTGCAGTTACGTATATAATCTCGGAACATCTTTGGTTCTACAGCTTGCTTTGACACATTAATATAGCTCTGGTTGGAATTTCTTCTCTTTTTCCTTTCTTGTCTTGATAACCCTCTGAACTTCCTCTTCCTCCCTTTCTTGGGTCTCCCTTTCTTTCCATGGTCATTAAGAACACTATTTTCACTATCATTTTCTGTACTGTGTTCAATATCTGAAAGAGCATCTTTGTCACACTGAGACAAGCCTAACTCGTTTATGTCACCATTCTTGGAATTAGGAATTATTGTAACTGAAGCAGAATTCCCGTCCTCGGATACAGGCATCTAAAATTAAATTGCACAAATTTCATAAGGATATAAACCACATTTTTAGTTTCATTATTCATCATTTGAAGTCAAAATATTAATAATATTACATATGAATGAGGTAAAGTTTTAACAAACATATTACTCACGTCATTTGATGTGGCTGTATTAAAAATATTTGAATTTGTATGTACAGTTTCATCTTCACAGCCTGGCTCAGAACTGCATGGTAATGTCATATTAGTCATCAACTGAAAAAAAAAACAAAAACTATTATAATGACGTAGGCCTACATATTAAAACTACATACGAATGAGATAAAGTTTTAACAAACATATTACTCACGTCACTTGATGTGGCTGTATTAAAAATATTTGAATTTGTATGTACAGTTTCATCTCACAGCCTGGCTCAGAACTGCATGGTAATGTCATATTAGTCATCAACTGAAAAAAAAAACAAAAACTATTATAATGACGTAGGCCTACATATTAAAACTACATACGAATGAGATAAAGTTTTAACAAACATATTACTCACGTCATTTGATGTGGCTGTATTAAAAATATTTGAATTTGTATGTACAGTTTCATCTTCACAGCCTGGCTCAGAACTGCATGGTAATGTTTTATTACTCATCAACTGAAAAAAAAACAAAAACTATTATAATGACGTAGGCCTACATATTAAAACATTAAGTGACCTGTAATTATTTATTTACAGTTTTTAAGATAACTTAGTGATAAATATTATTAATTAAAATGTTATATAATACAGCTGCTAATAACCATTATATGTTTAAGATACAACATGGCCATACTAACCTCAAAATGACTGCTTTCAGTATTTTCTGCCGAACACAAAGACACCAAGTACTTTCCTCTGGATAACATCTCTATGACAACAGTATGTCTTTTTAAACAATAACATACAATAAAAATACACTCCTCTTAATAACCAATTATGTTTGAACTCCAATACTTAAACAAGCAAAACACGTGAAATTATTACATGGATTTGGTTCCACATTGCAAATCACTGCCACATGGATACAGCTACTGGTAGTTGGTTCAGACCTCTCTAGAGAGCAGCACGTTATGGAATGGAGTTGGTTCTATTTTGCATGACAACCTACACATATTCAGTCACAGTTTGCAATAGAAAACCAGAAATCTGAAAAATGGTGGTTGGTTCCCAATTGCATAACAACGTCCATTTCAGGATGCGTCCTAGTGCCCTGACGTCATTTAGTTCGCGACTCACTATCCATCAATTGGCATTATCCGTTGTACATCTGTGCCTTACGGTGTGTTTTCATGCGGTACACACAACCTTGCCAGCAGTCTCTTACCAGTCTCTGCTAAGAAGTGTCAGCTGTTGCTCGCCCACCACGACGCTGTGATATTGTAGATTCGGGCATTTGTTCTAAGGACGTTATTATTATCGCCTGTTTGATTGTGGACTAGTGATATAGGAGTATGAGCAGGTGTTTCAGGCGGTAGTCAAAGAAGGGAGTCCGACACAATAGGTCGTTTGGCTATGTGCGTAAATAGCATTTTTCGCTCCTCCAAGAAAAAATATCGGTATGGAGAACCATACATGACTTCCATGTTCTAAGATTTATATTTAAAATCATTTACGAAATGAAATGTCTCCATAGAAACTACTTCTTTCCACTTATTGCTTCAGCCTTAACCACAGTACTGTGGTCACTAACGTATACCACCACACGTTATCGCACTCGATTTTCACTGATGATGGCAATCGACGGCACTGCCTAAACGTCTGGTTTTGCAGAAAACATGGACTACGGCCAAACAGCCCGGGAAGGAATTTTAACAACAAACTACTACTTTGTTGCCGATAACGTTGTACACATAAAAATTATCCCCTACCCCTTCAACTATAATTTTCGTTTATAGAAAATTACCACCACCCCGTTCAACTAGTCACTATTTATAGATATTTCATCTACGTTTGTACAGTGGATTATTAAGATCTTCTTATCAGGATACTTTATTTATCAAAATTAAGTACTTTACTCTTGTTACAACAAAAAATGTTTCAGTTAAACTGCCCTTTCCCCGTAACCGATCTTCACCGAAAGCAATAGGCATTGAATCTTCTACAACTCAGGCATATATGTAAAACATTATTTGATACTGTTTAAATTTACGGCAGTTATCGTTCGTCATGAAAAAATGTCTCTTGTTACAACATAAAATGTTGCTGGTAAACTACAGCTTTGCCATAACCGATCTTCACCAAAATCAACAGACCTTGAGATCTCTACAATCTAGGGACGTATGCAAACAATGGTTTGATTATGTTTGAATTTACGGTAGTTATCGTTCGTCATATAAAAAATTACCCTTGTTAAAACATAAAACGTTGCAGGTGAACTACCCCTTTACCTTAACCGATCTTCACCAAAAACAATAATTCTTGAGAACTCTACAATTTAGGGCTGTATGCGAAACATTATTTGACTCTGTTTGAATTTTTGGCTATTATCGTTTGCCATAGAAAAAAAATTACACTTGATAAAAAAAAACATTGCCGGTAAACTACCCCTTTCCCTTAACCGATCTTCACTAAAAACAATAGGCCTTGAGTACTCTACAACTCAGGGCTGTATGCAAAATTTATTTGATTCTGCTTGGGCGGGTGTTATCGTTTGCAAAAAAAAAATCTATAGACAGATAGACACACAGACACATACACACACTTTTCGAAAAATAACTTTTTTTCATGTTTTGAGGGTAGTACAATCAGAAACTGCAATTATCTCGAACACGATTTTTTTTTGCCATCACCATACTTCATTTCCTTATGGATTATGGAAGTAAAAATCATTAACTATTAATAGACTCTATTAAAATTAATTGTTTGCTATAACGTTTGCTAAGAAGTAACTAAAAGTAACCAACCAAGTACTCTTTGTGAGATAGCTTACACTTGAATACCTCCTCTACTATCCGATTAGATCCAAATCGGTAACTTAAATTTTCGTTTTTTAAAATGTAAATTCGGTATCTTTAATGTTTCTTTTCAAAAAAATATTTGTTTACATAATAAAAAAAAAGTAATAAAATGAAACTTCATGTGTTCTGTGTTTACAACGATTTTCCGAACCCGTACATTAACTAGTGACGATATGTTACCTAATTAAGTCCACTTACGGATAGGACATTTATAAAAGCATACAACTTTTCGAAATAATAAGATTTTATTAAAAATTTGTTATTTTAACATGGCATTATTAATGTATTTTACCTTCACCCAAAGAATAAAAATTATATAAATAATTTTGCATAACAATTTATGTCAGTTTATATTTTAAAAATTTACATAACTACGTCTTTTTACATAGTTAATCTGTAAGTCCAAGCATGTGATAAATACAACAAATAATTCTCTTTGGTTTACCTTCGACTGATGCGTATATAACGGTCAAAATTGCTTTAATACGTTTATTGTTAATGAGGAAAATAAATTTACTGGCGTATTCTTTAACTTTATAAAAACAGTCCCTACAAACTGTTATAAAGTTTGTTTAAAAACACATAAATTATCTGTGTGTAGAGACATTAATTACATAATTGACTAACCGCACTAAACACGGAAGATATGTAGCAATTTAGTCTGCTAACGCATCTTGTTAAATTCTTTTGTGCAGTATAAAGTTTGCCTTATTAAATGCATTTCTATATTCTCTATTTAGCAGTCTTCCAAAAAATAATCCAACCCCGATTTTCTCAGACAACAGTATATTTTTTGGGCCCTTTTAATGTGATCACATACAAATACTGGGTCTGTATTCACGAAAGAGTTATTCGAACTTTTGTAGGTTGTTGTATATTGTTTGACGTTAACAATACAATCAATTGGCTAAGAATAAAGCATTGTTTGTTATTTGTTGTCTTTTTTTTGCTGTGGTTAGGTTTCTGACAACAGTCGGTAACTACGTATGGTGCATTTCATTTCAGATTTACTCAAAAAGGACGTTTGGCCGTAGCAGTCTACCAAAACGTAGAATGTAACAGCCTACATGGATAATATATGGATAATATGTCAAGAAGTAAAGTAAATTTATTAAATATAAGTAAACTCTTTCAAGGACAATGTATTCACATTAGAGAGCACAAAAATTTTATAGCACAAAAATGAACAAAACCCACGTTATATAGTTTTATAATATTTTTTAAAAATATACTTTTGTTCAGTTAACGTTAATATAAATAGTGACGGGATTCCTATAGAAAAGCCTTTTATCTTAGCAAGTCTTCGCAAACATAGCCCTATTAAAAGTTGCAGTCTGTTTTTTAAACATGTAATACACGTTTAAACACGTTTGACAGGACATTTAAAGAGGAAAAGAATTGAGTTGTAAAACTATAATATTGTAAAACTATAATATTATAAATTTAATAAAAAATTATAAAAGTATAATATTAAAATATAACTAATACCTTCTCAATTGCAACATCAAGAAAGTACAAAAGTTATAGACTACTAATTTTACTGAGCTGCAGAATTTGCTCGCTATCCTTAATAAAATACATTTAATAATAGATAAAATCGAATTATTTAATTAAAAATTTTTAAATTTGAGGTTAAAAGTTTGCATAGATAAAAGGCTTAGAGTTAGCCGAGTACCACCACGAGAAAATAACTATACGCCGTATCTCTTTTTTCTGTTTTCCGATTTCATTAATTTAGTTGTTATGGAATAAAATGTTTTAAAATTAAAAGGTATGGAAAGAATAATATAAATACCTTACTCCATATATGAAACAATCGTGGTTCATTTACAAAAGCATTTAAATAGAAGCTGAATGTATACGTAAGAGTCTTTGCAATAATGATACTTTGCAGTCCCGTTTGCATATTAAGTTAGAAATGAGAACGCTCGTAACAGCTGACAGTTACACATGGGACTAACAAATCACTTCACACATCTAGGAAATGGCTCAACGTGGGTGTGTGTGCCCTGATTATAATGAATGAAATGCGTTAGTTGTTACATATCCAGAATCTCTAAGCCGTAGTCTCTTTAAGTTTAATTAATCGTTAATGTGAATTCCACATAGACCTTTGGTTCTACTCAAATTTATTAGAATATTTTTTGTAATCTAATATCAATACTTTTTAAATTAATTTTTTGCAATATACAAATATTTTCAATGAAACGAGTTAATTAATAAAAACCTTTTCTCCAGAGTGGGAGATAATTATTTGTTATTTCTAATCAGAAATTTTCTACCACCTGAACGGCAATTTAATAAATCTGTTTGATATACGTTTAAATGAATCATAATTAAATGGCCTAATTATAGACCCGTAAACAAATCTGCCACAATTTGCGGTAAATGGTTCGCACACGTCCATTCAGAAGAATGAGAGAGCTAATAATGAGATTATACTGCAAAAGATAAATTTTTGAAAAGGCTAACAGAAAAAGTGTAAAAAACACCAGAAAAAGTCTATAAGAACACCATTCCTGATTGATGCAGGAAGAAGAAATTAATAATTAATTTTTGTATTTGTCGCGTGTACTATATGATAAATTACACTAAATTGGTTATATTTAAGCTATGTATATATTACAACGTAACAAGTGGCATAGTAAATTACAACAAAATAATATCAGAGTCTTTAATCTAGTGTTAGGTATTTATTTTAAAACAATTTTAATATGGTCTGTGATTTGAACATAAATTGTTTATTCTTGAATTTAAATAGTGTCTGTAAAATGGTTTGAATGTTTCTGTTTCTTATAGCCTATTTTACTTGTTCGACGAATTCCCTTCACGAACCGTTGAAATGCTCCAGTGCTACACTCGTCGCCTGCTGGATCAGCTGCAATGATTACATGTAGAACACTCGCGACACACGCACGCACGCCGTTTCACCGATATAGTTTATCTCATTTATCTCAGGGCTCGATAATGGATTTAACTATTATTAATTCAATTTTGATGTGTTTTACTTACACCTTCCGGTATCTTGACGTGTCCTCGCGTTCACCCAGATGTAATTCGGCAAATACACTGATTCCTACGCGGAAAATCTTTACTATCGCGAGATAGCACTATTTAATTCATAATTAAATTATTTTGAGTTGTAATACCCAATCGATCTAGCATACGGGCAACTCGTAGCTAAGACCCAGTACTCGTAACCTTTATGTAGAACGTATAAAGATATGACAAACTCTCACAGAGACAACGTCTGTTAAGGCCGAGCTGTTAGGTTGAACTGCGCGAAGCTTCTTCCGCAAGGGACCAAACTAAATGAAAATTGGAGCCTCCGATTGGTTGAAACCCATGGCACGTGGTTGATGAGTTAGATAGACAGATATATGTCCTGATCAATTTTGCTGGAGACTGCAAAAGCATGTATAGATTTTATCTAACAATTTTATGACTTTCAGAAGATAAGGATTCTTTAGAAAAGTGAATTCTGTTAAAAAATACATATTAAAATAATATGTTTTGAGTATTTGACATACGCAAAATGTAGCGCTAATTCAGAAGTATGAGCTGTCCAAGTTTCAATTCGATACGTTAATTTACACCAGAGTTATTTGTGTAAATACGAATAACACGCCACACGCGCACTTGCACACTAAATTCGGACTTGACATGACAGAAAATAAATTTATGGACATTTTGACATACAACAGTTAATTACCCATTTCTTATTTTAAAACTTATAGCTATTTTACAAAATTTTAACAAAATCAATTTTCAACTTGTCAATAACGTCATAAATTGTATAAAACATGTAATCAAAGCTACAAAGACCCTTTTCCACGATGTTCAATTGCAATATAAATATATATATATATATTTGCATATTTGCCCAGGGCGGTAAGTTTGTAAATATTTAGCATAGGAAAATATATGATGAACAGTTTTAACAATATTATGCAGGATAAGAATTGTCAAAAAGCGTACACCTGCCCCCGCGAGTGAATACAGCGCTTGTGTGTTAGTGGGTGTGAACGCAAGCTACGACAGGCAAGAATCTACGATTGGGGTGATGCGTACGAATTCTCTGTAATCAGGTTTTAACCGGATAAAAATAAACTAATTAATTCGTTTTAAACCTGTGAACAAAGACTTACCCCAATTGTAAAAACACCATTATATTAAGGAACTTTTAACGATTATAGTGATGCAAAAGTATTGCAGAAATTCGCAATAATAAAGACGCCAGGTAATTTAATGTTAATTACTAGTGTAATTAAATAGTAATTAATAAGTGTGTTATATGTGAGTGACCACGAAAAAATTACGCAAAAGATGATATCGGTTGTGCTACGAGGATGTTTACGAAATCGCGAAAATAAACCAAAAAGTGATTTGTAATTAAAAGGACGCTTTGCACGAAGTGACAATACCTAACAGGTCGAAAAAAGCCCTAGATTTGTCAGATTTCCGTCCAGTATAATTACCACTGGAAATTTTGGGGCGGTCTCATACTCAAGAAATCTTCAGACAACGTTACGCTGCCGGTTTGCCGATCGATCGAGATCTTTACCACACACATCAAGACTTTTGGAGGAACTCTGGACCATCACAAACAACAACCCGTAGAGACAGAGAACACAGCATCAGCATAATCGTAATCATCATCAAATTCTCAGGATTCTGGACCCAGACACACACACACGCGCGCGCGCGCGCGCAACGGTAACGTCGGCAGTACGCAGGTGATGAATAAACAATTATATTTTTGTTTGTGAAAAGAACACTCAGAAAAAAAAAGAAATTTATATATGAACAGTAAAGACTTAAAGTTTTAAACATAATTACTGTACATAAATTTAAAGGGTAGTTAAAGAAAAGAATTTAATTTAATAAGAAAATTTAAGAATAAAAATTGTTTGTTTTATATTAAAATATGGGTGTGTCAACAGAAATAAATAATAGGTTGGAAGTAGATGTTATATTTTTCATTTTGTTTAGAGCAACAATTAATTTTATTCCTGAGATTGAATATTATTTTTGTATGTAATTGAGTTGCTATTATTTAAAATTTGATTCAAAGTCAGACACACTGAAATAAAAAGGTTTACATAATTTGTTTAACATGTCTGTTTAGGTAGAACGATTATAAGTTTGTTTATTTTTTATATGTCCTGAACAGCATAGAAGGTTACTGTACATTGTATTTGTGTAAACTTATAAAAGATACATATTTTTAGTTATCTAAGATTCGTTTTTTTAATATTTGCATGTTCTATTAATATTAATAAATCATAGAATGTTTATTTTGAAACGGTTTTAATTAATTATGTCATGTCAACAACATCTCACTCCTCTTTGAAAATTATTTAATTATTGTGCAACTACATATACTTGACGCAACGAGAATAGAATAAAAAAAATCCTGCGACCTGGCCGGTGTAATACACTTCATAGTTGCGTTGAGTACATGGTAATGTATTTGTGTGAATTTTTGAAATACTTGTAACGTTGCATTTAATATTTATATTAAATTTACCTCAAGATGTTATTTTCCCTTATTTTGAACATGTTTCGGGTACCATCTTGTACCCATCCTCAGCCTTCCGGTTTTTTTGCCTGCTGAAGTACATATGTGTTGTTGGTTGACTATTATTATTGTGGCTTCCTGTTGGCTTCTGGTATTTCAACTAGGTTTTATTGTGTGTGATTGTGGTGTATGTGTTAGTTTTTTGTGTATTTTCAATGTTGAGTGCTTTGAATATTGTGTCAAGTTTTGTATTGATTGGTATTTGTTCAAGTATTAGTTGGTTTTCTGTTTTATGTTTGTACATTTGTAAATTTTCCCAAATGTTCATTATGGTGCCTTTGTGTGGTATATGTTTTATTAGTGTTACATTGGTTATGTCTGGGAATTCATGTCCTGTGTTTATTGCATGTGTGGCTAAATTGGATTTCTATATTTCAATTTAGCCACACATGCAATATACACAGGACATGAATTCCCAGACATAACCAATGTAACACTAATAAAACATATACCACACAAAGGCACCATAATGAACATTTGGGAAAATTTACAAATATGCAAATATAAAACAGAAAACAAACTAATACCTGAACAAGTATAAATCAATACAAAACATGACACAATATTCAAAGCACTCAACATTGAAAATATACAAAAAACTAACACATACACCACAATCACACACAATAAAACCAAGTTGAAATACCAAAAGCCAACAGGAAGCCACAATAATAATAGTCAACCAACAACACATATGTACTTCACCAGGCAAAAAAAACGGAAGGTTGAGGATGGGTACAAGATGGTACCCGAAACATGTTCCAAATAAGGAAAAATAACATCTTGAGGTAAATTTAATATAAATATTAAGTGTATTATATACATCAAGAAACGGTCTGTAGCAAAAAGTGACTATATATATATAGATATATATATAGATATAAAAAGTGTTTATATATATATAAACATAGCTAAAAGTAAGCTATAAGCTTTAAAATGGTAAAAATTGTAAACATTCAATTGTGCTTAGAAATTCAGATTCATTATGATATAATGAAATTGCTTTTTTAAAGCAAGGTTTGCTTTTACAAGGTTGCTGTATCTGATAGTGATATACACTGAGTACTGTACAGCAATACGAATGTGTAACTTAACTTTTGTAGATTGCTTTAGCGTTCAACGTTACTCAATTGAGCAGCAGGCACAATTATTAATTTTTTTTACTAATCAAGTTTATTTATGTAACACGTTTAATAGTAACTCTAACAATCCTTATGCTCAATTTTACATATTTGAGTAATAGCACGTATCATTTAATAAGTGAAGATGTAGGCCTAATGAACAAATGTTTAAAATAATAAAACCCGGACAGTGTTTAATAGTCATCTTTTACTGTCACCGCACGTATTTCTTTCCTTTCTGTCAATCACTGAATTATGAGGCGTACAATATTTGTAAGGAAAACAGACATATTTTATTTCAGGGAAATTCGACTCTTGGAAAGCAGTAACTGATGGAATTATTACTTGGGTCTACGATGTTACTTTATTTCTACACTCTCTATCTATCCGTTTGTCTGCAGGTTGTCTGCTGTTTCCTTCTTGCCGTGTCTGTCTTACTTTGAATCTCTCTGATACTTTCTCTCCTTTCTTTACACACGTATCTCACTCTGTCTCTCCAATGCTGTCTTCAGCCACTTTTTTTGTTTTTTTTACAATAAATACATAAGTTTTTCATACGGTCATGGTCATACACGTACATCCAGTGTAGAAGTGGTATATCATTTCTTTTTACCTACAATTTACAAAGTCGTATATTTGAGTTACATTCGTATGTACAAATTTAACATCGTATAATTAAAGAATACGAGATAGGCAACTGGCGTACTAGCAATCTGACTTTTGAAAACATATTACGTAAGCAGCTAGAAATTCCCTCTTTAATGTTTTCGTGGACTCGTGAGCTGACGCGCGCCTTCATTTTTGCGAGTTAGCTACATCGTGTAACTTTCAGTAAACGTCGTAATTGTCCCTGCCAGGTATGGTATACGTTGCGTTCGGTGCGTATCTTTGGCTAATTATTTAGTATAAAGTGATATTTTGTAAGTTATTGTTTGCGAATATCTATATTTGGTGACTTGTGTTGAGGCAACATCAATAATTTGGTAATAATATTGTTTACAGTAGTATGTTGTTCAGTCGAAAATTTTAAGAAATATGACGTACGAATGTTCTTGTATATTAAAACTGGTATTAAAGGTCTGAGTATTCTCTGGTGTTTAATTATTTTATTCCACTGTTTAAACAAAGCGATGAGTGAGAGCGTCGTAACAAACTGTCGCCCTACGTAAATGAATTAACAAAGCGGATTCTCTGTTTTACAGGCTTGTTTGGTACTTTCTGCCTGTGTATCTGTCCACAGTGTAGGTCTCTGTGTTTAGTGTACGTCTCTCCATAACTATTGAATGCATCAAACAATTTTTGTAGAACTTGGTATGTATGTTCGTACTTACCCCACAGAAACTATTGTTTTGATAACTCTCTATTTTATTGATCCTCTAATTTAATTAAAATCGGAATATAGTGGTCAGTTTTTAAAATTTTTTAATTTTAGGACAACAAGGTCCAAAAAGATTAGATGCAATTAAAAACTAAAAAATTTATGGTTATCTTATTGTCTTATTCAATAATAAACGTATATCGTACAAAATTGTGAACGAGTTTCTTGAGTATTGAGCTTACCAGTATGATATTTTTGCAAGTTGGACTTATAGATCAATAAAATGAGGATAGTAAAAAAACACAAATTATTTCATAAAATCTGACAAATTGCATGCCACGAGTATCTTAAATAAACCACCATAATGCAATGTAAGATTTTAGTCATCAAAAACGGTGAACTATTGAATTTTCACTTACATAACTACTACATGATTATATTTCTACAATTTTAATTGATCTATGTAATAGTACTTTATAGTTAGACACAAGAATATATTTTATTGTTTTTTATTTGAACCAATGTTTCGACAGTTTTATAAAACTCTAACTGCCATTATCGCAATTACACAATAAATCGCTGAAAATCTTAATCGTTGAGTATTTTAATCATAATATTAAAATTTTAATTGAGTATCCAATATTCTACTTTTCTCTATTTTTAGAAATTGTTTAGTTTATATGCAATTACAAAGAAAAGTAAATTCAAAGAGAGTACAGTGTTTCCAATAATTAAAGCGTTGTCATTGCAAAACTCGTTTGTTACTTCCACCGCAATATCTATAGTCTTTTATATTGTAAAATATAGCCTAGACAGTACATCAAAATTCTTCTCTCTACCATGTTTGACCACAGGTGGAAACCTGAGGCTGTATCAGGTCACGTTGTGTGGTTTAGCTATTACGTATCTGACCGTTTAAGTTAGTTTAAATCATTGAAAATAAATTTACGCTGAAAACAGAAATTTTATTTATTAAGTTTTCTCGTTATTGTAGGCGGGAGTTAGTACTTGTTTGCCTAGAAAAACAGAAGCTCAAGTGATCAAGGAGAGTAAAAGTTAATTTTAATATAAATCATACTAAAGGCGAATCGCCAGTTGTATTTGATTATGATCCACGTGTGGAACCAGTAGTCCCAGTAAAATATACAGTGATACCTTTAGTTTATTACCCAAAATTTTTGTATCACTGTAAGCTTATTAAAACAGCCAAAAATTTATTCATTAATTATCTTATCCAATTTTCTTTTTGCTTTCTTACTATCATGAAAAAAAACAAAAGCAAGTATCCTGTCATAATAGTTAAGAACGTTCTCTCTAATTTATTGGAATATTCAATATTATTTAATAAAATATTAGAGTTATTATTACTTTTTATAAAAATATTGAAATATGGAACACTGTAATTTTGGCGCTTTACTATTAACGTTTATATTTGGAACGAGAGTTGGATTAAAATTATACTGTTTACTATATGGGGTACAACGACCCCATATGTCTCCGCTATCAAAGCATGAAGTCATTGTCAATACGAGAATGGTTTGAGTTTACACAGAAAACCAATTTCAAGCTTTTCAGTTTACTATGTGTTAGCCCGAGCTCTGTGGTAACGACACAATCCATATCAAAGGGTGACGGTAACAATTTAAACTACTAGTCGCTGCCACGTACACAATAACCTGTGGTAATTTTCCCTTGTCATTGTTTTGTAAGACAATAGCCCACTATTTAGAAAATTTGTTATACAAGTAAATTTTTGACAAATCTTTCAACGTAAATATTCTTTCTTTACCTTGTAATATCTACTTCTCGAAAATTAATAGTAACCAAATAAACACTCGGTATTAGTTATTTGTTTTAAAAAATATTATTGTTTGCTGCAATTTGTTTGGTAGCTTTATATTGTATCTTATAAAAATTTGGTCTCCCACTTTCTCTTTTTTTATTTCTAAATTTATGAAGCTTTAAATTTTTACACGTGACATGTTATTAACACACACATTGCCTGCGTCTGTAAAGGTCAAGTAATTCTGACGGGCGGGCGGGCGCGTATGGACAGATCAGTCATTAGATCCTAGTTTTCGGAAGTAACCATTCGATTATACAGAAAAAAAAGTTAAAGGGTAAACCTAAAAATTATGAAAATATCTATATATCTTAAAACATGCAATATTCTTGATTCTTTGCAATACTTTAAAATAGGTGTAAACATTGTATGAAGCGTCGTGTTTTGTTCTGTCGCTTGATTCTGTTCGTCATAACTGGTTTGAAATTTAAATTAATTAATGTAAATTAGATTATACTAGTCGAACTGGAATAGAAATTGTCATTAGATGATATAAACCGGCTTACTTACTTAATCCTATTTATAAGTACGCTTTTATGAAAAACGTTA
This sequence comes from Magicicada septendecula, assembly GCA_034769895.1. Lineage (NCBI taxonomy): Eukaryota > Metazoa > Arthropoda > Insecta > Hemiptera > Cicadidae > Magicicada > Magicicada septendecula. The sequence goes on along the minus strand of CM068369.1, from coordinate 397,515,271 downwards.
AGCTTAATTTTACGTTATAGCTTACTCATAATAACCATTTATCGAAAGAAAAATAACCTAGTGTATAGTGTATAATAAGACTGTAAATAAGGTAACAAGTCACGAGTTCTGGTCTCTGTGTTTTAGTCTGCTAGCTTATCATAATAAAAATATATAATTTTTTTCTGTTAGTTAAAATATATTAAGGCTATTGCTCTATTGTGGTTCAATAAAATTTAAGCTCACAAACGCAGCCTCAAATTCCATTACTTAACAAATCAAGTACAAATAACCGAAAAATTAAATAACAGAACCGGAAAATTAGTGCTCCATTACGTGGAAAAGAGTTTAGTATATTCCTCTTCCTGGTGTCAACTGTAGGAAAATTTGTTTTCTTCTACACGTCGCCAAATATGGAACTTATTGGAGAGCTTCACCATTAACAGATGTTGCTTTTGTTTCAAAAAATTTATTTAAGATCTTGAACTTAAATTTATTTAAAATCGGTATTAACTTGAAACTGTGTTTGAAAGATTCCCAATTAAAATTTTGGTACTTTCAACTGAAGGTTACGCGATCCCCGATGCCCCATTCGTGATTCACATTGCAAATATAGGATGGAGACTTACTGTCAGAGACCGCTCATGATATGTGTTCCAGAATATGTCTTCCATCAATGTAATCCACGATAATCCAGACTTATGTCAAGAAAATATACCCAAGTTTCATATTCAAATGTTCAAATGTTTTTGAATTTTCTAAGACGAGGGTTTTATTAATGTATTCCTTTAAACTTTATTAAGCCTTGTTTAAGAAGAGCAGGTCGTGAGCAGGGTAAAAAAAATCGATTTTTCAAAAATGACGCTAAACATTTTACATTAAAAAAGTAAAATACACATTTAACATTCATTATCAGAGGCAGTTTTGGATGTTGTGAAGCCAATGTTCAGATTTACTAAATGTCAACTTACTAAAACTTGCATTCTTGGAAAAACCCTAAATCCCAATGAAAGAGTAAATGGAGTCATTTGGCAAGTGGTTCGAAAAACAGTTTTTGTAGGCCATCACGTATACAAACTAGAAGCAACAAATGCCGTCCTCTGTTTTAATAATGGTTTTGTAGCAAAAGTACATGTGCTTGAAACCTTGGGCTTCCGACCAGGTAAACTAATGGTTGGAGGCCTGATGAAAATTTATGAGGAAAGAATTCAAAAGCTGACAAGGAGGTGAGAGAAGAACATAAAAAGAAATGAATGGGAATAGGGCTAATAAAGAAGAAACGAGAGGACAGCCACAGTCCAGAATATTGCTCTGGAGCATTTTAGTTTAAGTGTAAAGTGTTGAAAATCTTTTAAACTCGTTTCCCCGAAAGTACAGTTTTTTAGTCATTAGGTACCATTTGTTAACAAACTGTTAAACTCATCAACTTCAAATTTCGCACAAGTCTTTGTTATGGTATTGTGAGAAATTTCTTGGATTTTTGTTAAAATATATTAACTTTTCCATAATTGATAATTTTTTGTATATTTAAAAATGTGCGTCAAAATAAAACTAAAATAAATTTTTTTTATCAAAAACTATTTAAGCTATTTTGCTTATTTAGCAACACATTGAGCAGGGTACTATGCTAAATAAATTTTAAAAATTTCAAGTTAGTAGCTTTAATAGTTATTTAAATAATGGTTCCTAAGAATTGATGTGTTCTCCATATGATTAACGTGGAAGTACTGCCCACGACCTGCTCCCCTTAAGAATTGTTCACATTTTTAGCAGGTGTAAAGCAAAATTATTTTGAAAGAATTCAAGGAAAAGTTGTATAGCCTATCTACGTTAGACGCGATGTTAAGCCTAATTTTCGACAAGACGAGAAACTTGGCCTAGTTCCCATCAGATTATTTTGGAACAAGGATTAGGTAAACTAATTTTAATGTACTCCATTTCACGAAATATTTTTCTTCGCATCTTAATAACATTTTAACTGGTTATAATCATACCATTTCCTTATTAAAAACAAAGATTATGGCTTTTTTCGAGGCAAATCATAGTAGAACAAAAATTGTCATACAGGATTAGACAAAAGATGCAAAATTAATCTCTCCCAGTCGCTTTGTTTCTCTATCATTAAACACTTAAAGAAGAAAACAAGGAAAGAGACTTAATTGAAATATTATAGTATAATACCCATACCTCAACTACTGTATGGTAGTGTGACTTGGATTAGAAAGGCCACCAAGGATATATCTAGAATACAAGAAGCGGAAATGAGGTTCTTGAGGACTGTAAAGGGTTGTACCAGGAGAGATCTTATCAGAAATGATCATATTAGAATGCAACTAGGCATTACCTGCAAGCTTAAATAAGAAAATCCCAAGGTACACGGAGTGGGGGCTACACGTAGAGAGAATGGATCCAACTAAATTTTTAAAATTTTTAAGAAGAGCTCTTGACTATCATCCAAGGGGAAACAGAAGTGTGGAAGACTTCCACTGAGACTGGAACAGGCTCCTAGCCTAAGCCGTAAAGGACGATGACGACGGTTCCACTGCGCTAAATGTGAAATTGCATAATTAAACGTCTTTGTCACAAAAAATATATGGCATTACAGTTTGCTCAAGTGCAAAAATAAATAATAGGCTACTCAAAATTGGTTATTGGCGTCGCTTATGAGACAACTAAATGTAACAGATTCATTTAAGTGCGTTTTCGTTATTATAGACAATAAAATTTATAATTTTTAGACGAAGTTTACGACGTTTTATAATGTTTGAAAGTGACTTTTTTAACGTATGTCGTTTATATAAACTTTAAACAAATGTAAAGTGTACCATTATAACAAAAATAGATAAAATCATTAGCAACTGCGATGTAATATTTTTCTAGTGCAAAATTATAATTGAAAGTTTTGCCAATTATAATATTTTTCAAATGCCATTAAAAGAAACAAATAATGTAGCTACAACTCATATGAGAAAGAATACGATAAGAAACAGAGAAAGAGCTAATCTAGCTCTATTGGTACGATCACTATGCATATTTGTAATGTGTGTTTTGAAAGTTTGACTGTCATATTCATATGCTGTTTTTAGAAAAATTCATGCAAATCCCACATCTACTTATACGTAGTGCTGCCATCTTTCCTACAGAATTACGATAAACATTTCAACCTTAAGCCTATCATCTATAATGATTCGGAAATCTAAAGTAAATTATTTCAGTCTTTGATTTCCAAATGAGCTTTTACATAATAACTTTTGTAATGTATACGTTGGTACCTTTAGGAATAAAGAAATATATAACTTAGGGAGGTTATATTTTCAGAATTTACACGATTAAGCTAAATTAAAAACATTTTCTTCCTGAAGACTGAAATACTGGAAGTCAACTGTCTTTGTGAATAGTAGATGTGTTTTATAAATAAGGTTAAATATTATAATACGACAAAACTTTATTTGCTGCGTGACAGTGGTTTCTGTACGCAGACAATACTTAATAAATATAAGGGAAAATAATTAACCAATTATAATTTTTTTAACGGCTGGTTGCGTACGTGTTGGTGTTTGCCTGAGATACTCAAATCTGTGATAAGATAGTTAAAAATTTACGTTTGAGTAAGTAAGGAAGTGCCGATAATTATTTTACGCACTCAAAATATGACAGGTGTGTGTGCAACAAAAACGAAAGTAACACATTAATAACATACATAATAACACGGTAAAGCCCAGCATCTGAAAATGTGTGCTTGCAATGAAAAGCAATGTTATATAGTAATGTTACAGTAGCCTAGTAAACCTTTCAATATACAATAAGTTGGTCACATATCTGTTTTGTATGCTTATTGATTACTGAATTAATAACAGTTCTGTAATGTAATTATTGTAATTATTCATCCCAAGAAGAAACATTACCGAAAAGGGAAGTCACCAAATTTCCAGTGTTAGCTCTTAGAGAAGATAGATTCATGGGGTTTCCAGATCCTCATAGATTTACAGGTAAATGGTACTCAGTGCTTCTATCCATTAGAGATGACAATAAAGATTAGTAGATAAAAAATACTCAAAATAATATTTGTTTGCATTAGTGAAATTAAATATAAAGAATAAATCTAGTTTCTTCAAATCTGAGAAACATTTTCTTTTGTTGATGTAGCAATACCAGACAATACATTCAATATAAACTTAACATCATATCTAAGGTGATGATATAAAGAAAATTATATATAGAACTACCCAGTATGTGGTTTCCTGTCTTCTGTAATTTGAATAAATTTTTACCTGCTGTGAGGGCAAGTTATACGTCACATAGTAACATTGTAGGGAAAATGTTTATATTTCTAGACGAACGCCACATGTGTACTAATATGCTGAGTAATGTAAAGTAATAGTAAAGTAAAGTAACATTACATTAAAGTAAAGTAACTAATATAAAGTAATGTACGCATATTAATATATATATGATAGTGGTGGAGGATCCTAGAAATCTTAGAAACATTTTAACATATAATAAACTTACAATGCGTTTTGTAAACGGATTCTACGATTTAAACGGTCAGCTAAATGTGTGTTTGATTAGTTATTAACAATAACAAGACAAAAACCCAAGTATATGAAAAAAATATTTCTATTAAAAAAGTATCAGAAGTAAATAAATGTGTTATGATTTTTACATAACATATCTGTGTTTCTGAAGATGCCATATACTTTCAATACTTTTATACAACGATAAATGTTTTAACAGATGAATTCAAAGTACAAATGCTAAGCGTACTTTATTTTTTGAGTTACTACTATATGTAAATGGTAAACGTGTTCTTTACTAAAAAAAATCTTATAGTCTTTTATGCCTAAAAGTATGTAAGGAAGTGCAGTTGAGTAAATAAATATGTAAAGAAATTATGGAGTGTTTAAAATCAGATGAAGTAATAAATTATAATATTCTGTCATCTGTAAACATAATTTAAATGTATAATATTTTAAACAAAAATTTGTTAATCAGTGAATGCTGTAAAAAAAGTAATATTTTGTGAAAACAAATTACCAAGTACGAAAACATTTTAAAATGGAAACAAGAATATTTACAGTTCTGACTGCTTTTTTAGAACATAGAACAATATTTTACACCCTGCCTGTGTGTGAGAATTTGTTATGCTCAATTTTTGTTGAAAGTAGCGCTTATTACATTTTCGTTCCGTTGTAGGTCAACAAGGAATAGAGAACTGAGTTTTAGCGTAAATGCTAAAACTGACAAGTCAGACGACTAGACGCTTAGGAAATTTACAGTCAGTTAAGAGAAATAAGAACATAAAAAAAAGTTACGACAAGTTAGACGTAAATACAGTACAAATGAATGTTGTTTTTGTTTGTAGTCAATTAAGTCAGTGTAAATTTACGTATTATTTTAATACTCATACTATGAAATTATGTACAATCACTTAAAATGTTAGTTTTCATCTCCAGTAGTTTCACTTTCTCACTCAGTCGACAGTTCTTAACAGTGCTTTGTCCAGGTCTCTTTATCTATTACCCTTGACCGCACCTGGATCTATTTCATATTTGTTAAGTTGATGCATAAGGCTATTTGCAACTTCCTGTCTTCGTGTCCTGTTTGTATTTTCCGGGAACAGGAAGATGTAACGGATTTATATTCTTAATGGAGAATTCTCTTAACCCCATCATTTTCATACCGTCTCTTAAATGTCTTTATCAAGATTAGCATAATCTTATCAATTATGATATTTTATATAATTTGGCAATATTTATCATATATCAGTATCTTATCCTGGTTCCTTCCAATATACTCGCAGCAGAAGTTATGTAAAAACGTCATTCTATTTGTATTTTACATTCATTCCACTACAGGACTTTAAACACTACAAATATTTAGACAGCCAAGTTTTTAAATTTAAATTAAACCTATAGGAAACATGAGTTACTTCAAGTGTATAACAAAAGCGATCAGTACAAGCGTTTATATTTTTAATTTTTACTGTACCAATAAATGAGTTAATCACACATCAGATAAACGTCTACAGAATTTGTAACTGTAATGTGTAAACATAATGAATTAGGTAACATATATAGCCTCAATCAAGAAGTAATTCTTTAAATCACATTTCCCAAGACACAACACTATACAGCATAGAGTAATACATTTCTTGTAAAAAATATGTCTTGGACTATAAGATTCGGTAAATGATCTAACGCTCATGTGGGAGTTGTAATGTAAGCACTATTGTTAGTGAACTCCCACGGTAGTATTGTCGATTACCAACTTATACTATTTTAGTTCTCAGCATGCCATAGTGCCAGGGTCAGGAAATATTGCTCTTTCGTACTGAAGTGTACTTCAAAAATAAATATTCTGCTACACAGCGTTTATTTCGTAAACATTTCACTTTAATTCAAAATGCTGCTGTGACCATTAGCAATACAACAGTGCTTTGGCTTAATACATTTATAAATAATTGTTCTACTTATAAAATAAAAAAAAATAACTAGACGAAAACGTAGTGTGCTGATGTCCAAAAACATTGAAACTGTCACGCTGTCACCACTTCGTTTTGCAGCAAAACTTTCTGTCGCATTTGGCATCTCAGATTGGAATATAAGTAGGATTTGGCACGCATGATCTAACTTTCACTCTTTAATGTTAGTGCAGAAATGAAATGAGAACGACTGCGCTTTTCTTAAATAATCATCTTGTGAGGCAATTCTTGAAAATGTTGAATAGAACGTTACTCTAGTTTGTTGAGTTATGAAGAACAATTTCAAATATTTTCAGGTAGAGAAAATAAAAAAATTTTGTTTTTCGTCGTATTAAAACCCGAGGTAACTTTACGAACGACCCATTCTTAGTAGACATGTTACTGTGTTGTACAGTTTCGAACTTAGGAAACTTAGGAACTTGGCTCTTTTTTTTAAGAGAACGTTTGTACGGTAACAGTAACTTCTAATCGGTGCGTAACAATTCCGCGTGATTTTTACAACTAAACTCAACGCGTTAGGAGATAAGCAAATTTTTTTACAAAAATATAGCCCAGAATGAAAGATATGAGAGAGTTATTTCCTGGGCGTCTGATTTTATGATACGATGAGATCGCATAGACTACGCAATCACACGACGTCGCTGTGTGTGATTATTTCCTTTTAAAATTATCTCAAAAATGAAGTTTTAATTTGCTAATCATATTCAAATGTTGAAGTAAATGCTACAAAAAATTGCAGTAATAACTCAACAGATAATCCAAATAGCTATGAGGAATTACAGAGTGGTGTCAAATAAATGCATGAGAAAAGCGAGAAAATATTTGGGTGATGTGACATTGCAGTCAGAGAATTTTCTTTACAACTGCAGGTATTTCTTTCTCATTTGATGAAGTTACGTTTTTATTATAGTCACTTTATGATTTATTTTCTCACTTTCGAAAACCGTCAGATTATTCTGCCGGATCCGTGTAGTTTTAGTTAATTAGTGTATGTATTTAAAAATGGTTGGTAAAATTACAATTGTTGATTGTGCATAAATAATTGATGCATGGATTTATAAAATCTGCAATCTGTCAGGTAACGTTAACAGTTAGTTTGGAGGACTCAGACGTATAATATTAGATTTTGTGCTTTTGTGAGTTGACTACAAAAAGGATTTTCGCCACATTCTTAGAATGGTTATCATTGTTTGCCCATTCTCAAGCAGGTGAATGAAGATTTTTCAACAACACAATTTATTTTATACAGAACTAGCATTTTTGCCTCTTCCTGTGTTAGAACGCACACACACACACACACACACACACACCACAAATACTGAAAATACACCTCTTCTTATGCAAATGGTAGTGGTCGTATTGTACCTACACAGTGCGCCTGCTATTAAACCTTACGTTTTGATGACGTTCTAGATAAAATCCTTTTCCAAACCTATAGAACCCACATCTCTCTTTTAGATTTTGATTCTGCCGCACATCAGAATGCCTTCAATCAAATTTTATTATTTTAATGTTTCGATTATTAAATATTTCAGTATATATAATATACGTAATGTATAAAATTTTGCTTTTCACCCCTATTTTTCTATGATGTTTGTTGTAAGTAATTAACAGAGTTTGAACTTAATTTTGTATACATGAAGGTTGTATATCCTGATTGCAGACAGAGTATTCTGTCTTAATTCTTCTCAGCGGTAGCAATTCCTTTAATCGAACCCAGCCCTTTATGATTTGGTTCTACTACGAAAACATCTTTGTTCGTTCTGTAGATAACCTAGTTTTTGTTCCATAAATTAAAACACAAATGTGCAATTCACGTGTGATAACGGTATAATTCACTAACAATATAACGATTAAACTATACTTCTAAGCAAACATTTACCATTTACATAATCAAATCTTTTAGTTTTTATGAAGATAGAGTGTCAGTACACACATACACAAACCAAACATTTGCAGTATAGGAACATATTTACCTAAGCATATTAATATTTATAGTGCATAGTTCCAGTAACCATACAATTTTTAACTATTTAAGTAACACAGTCTGCTTATGTTTAGTCACAGGTGTTACAGAATTAATTTTATAGTGCCAGCCGTAAGAGGTAAAATTCTGTTCAATCGAGTAAATGGGTATTGTTCCATTCTAACTAGATTCCATACAACTGCAGTAATGTAATCAAACTGAGTAATCAACCGATTAACTTCGCGCGACTAAAAAGAGTTTAATAACGATTAATCAATTCCAATATATGTTGACTTTGAGTTAATGACATAAGCTTTGACTATAAACACAGATTTTTGGTGTTTTTTTAAATTCTCATTTTTAAAAGTTATACTAGAAGACTAATAAATGTAAATCTCTAGTTTATTTACTATATGCTTAATATACTATGTGCTAATTTAATTCTTCCTATGTGCTTTAAAAAATAGTTGATTGTTTTCGGTAAGAGTGAAGAACATTTGACTTAGATTTACTGCAAGCTAAATATTTACTAATAATTTGTATTGTGTAAAAGATTCTGCTTACATAATTCATAGTAAAATTCCATTGTAATATAAATTCTCAAACTGCGTAAATGAATGAAGTGACACTTGTGTGTTTGTGTGTGTGTGTGTGTGTGTGTGTATGTGTGTTTGAGAGAGGTGGGAGAGAGAGGAAGGAGGGTCAGAGAGATGACCGTCGGCCACTGATGATGAATGTGGCACCACGAGGGCTTCGGGATACTGAAAAACTAGTTACAGCTAAAATAATTAGTCTTGAAAACGGGTGTCTGGCTTTGCAGTGTCTTAAGACATTGCGCATGGTTAGCTTTAACGCGTTGTTTTTCTAGCAGACATTCTGTGTACAGAACAGCTGCATGGTTGGCCACTTTACACGCCACTTCCTGTACTGGCTTCCCCGCTCTCTGCTACGATCTACGCAAACCATTTCATGTCTTTCTATTTCATACGTACATAAATATGTGTTTTATTGAAATTTTGAACTGGTTGACCTTAGAATCCATCTAGTTAATCTTCAATATTTAAAATTTCTTAATTAATTTTAGTATACAAATCTACAGAAAGTTATTATACGTATATGATGTAAACTTATTGTACCTTTTTTTTTGAAAATGGAGTGTGATATGAATATTTTTTAAGCTGAATTAACCCTCTACGACTACAGTTTTTATGTTTCATCATTTCTTCTTCCTTTAAGAATCTAAAACAAATTGCCATAAAAATTAAAATCCTGTACGTTATCATTACAGAATGGTATTCTATGAATCATATGGAAATCCTTCCATCAATTTTATGTGCTAACTCATCTTCAAAACCGATTTGTAACTACTATTCTTCAAATATTTTTCAGTTACCAAAGAGCTTTTCCGAGTAATACTACGAAAAACTGTTTAATCCCAATAATATATCAAAATACTCAATTTTAGTTCACTTTCTGGCTAAAATTGTAATGAGGAAGGCTGATTTTGATATTAGATATTGACACACAGCCAGATAAATAAACAGACAGACACACACGTACGCCTGTGTATGTGTGTAAGTTATAAGAGTCTCTTTTACATAATTACTGGTAGTATTAAAATTAGAAATATCCGTTTCTCTGACGTTCAGTAATTCATTACGCTATTTTTGAATACCACAACACTTGGGATCTTCAAAATAGTGGAGTTCAGAACTAAGTCAATAATTTTTCAGCAATGGAAACCGACATAATTTAAAAGTCTGTATTGTGCTTGATCAATGAATTTGAATATCGAAAATACTGTATGAAGGTTTTCTTTAACTATGAATGGTAAATGCGATGAAATGAGAAACGAAGGAATTGAAAATAACATAAAGAACTGTTGACAGAAGAAAACAGGAGCCAGTTATTTTTAATTTTCTAGGAAATAATTATATCCTACTAGTAAACAGAAAATAAAAGTAAGTAGGAGACACAGATATTTGAAATAATGATTATAAAAATTGAGAATATTTATTTCATAATATTTAAGCATTGGTAAATTAAATTCTAATATAAACTGATTATTTAAACAGTATAAATGAATAATAATATTTAGATTGTTTATAATAAATACGCTATAAATTTCAATAAATAGCCAGACTCATACGAGACTTCTGTCAGGGCGTTTAGCATAAATATTTCAAATTGTCGATGGAATCCAGTTTCTTTGTTATAAGAGTGGAATGCTATTTATTTGATGTAAGCGTAGAATAATTAAGTCGACACAAGAACTAAAACTCATTTTATTTATTAATTAAGTATAACGTCTCAATAATATTAATTGTTGATATGAAAACATAGAGCCTAAGCAGTAGTAAGTCAATTGGTTATAGCAATAAAAATCTTAAAAGTACTACACGGCCATTTACGTAACATTGCTCCTATACAATGGTTTTATACAATTTTCCGCATCATCTGATGCATTAAAAAAAATAAAAACGCATGAAAAGCATGTTAAGAATACGTTTTCGCTAACGTAAATCAATATTTGTTGTTCCAATTGAGTTGCGTTACGGATTCTCGAGCCCTTCATCGATTTCACTTATTTCTGCATGAGTTTTTGCAAAACGGATTTATGATTTGACGAGTTTACACATTTCCCAACAATAAGAATTATTTAAAAATTGTTTTTATTCTACTATTTTATGGCTAAACAAAAGAAAGAAAAATATTTTAAAATACTGTACTGTTAAACTCAAGGTACCTTTAGAATACATTAACACATTATAAATATTGTACATTTTATAGAACACAACAGATAGTGTGTAACATAGTTCCTTTATATGCATAGACATTCGAACATAAGACAGAATTATTTTATTATTATTATTTTTCACTATAACATAAATATTTTAAATTCACTGTTTGTGTACGCATAGGGTACACAAGTATGACTGTATATATTGTAACGTTACATATAATCAATCCAATACCAACATATAACAAACTGATTATAAACAATTCAAAGCAAAATAAACAACAAACATAGGAAAAAAGAACATAGGACAAATAGTGACTAATATAAGGGAATAAAAGAAATTGTTAATAACAAATAATGTATTACAGAAGAAATGAAGACACACGACTAAAGACAAGACAACGTTAACCCAAATACCCAATAGATCGGACAGTGAGAAGAAGCAACACCCATAACAAGAAGAGATTTATTAAGGATGATAATAGAATCAGTGCGACTAGGGGAAACAAAATGAATTCAACTATAAGAAGAAATAAACAATAACAAGAATAAAATAAATAATGAGAATATATATTATTGATAATTGGGGTGAAAACAGAAGTGATTTAAAGCTGAATTAAAACCCTATGCTATGATTTGACACTGACATCAAACTTTTAATAAATTAACTTCAATGACTGGACAATATAACCAGAACTCAAAAGTAAAACAATGATGATAGGAAAATAAAAGTGAGAGTGAATATAAAAAATTTTAAATGTATAAATTAAGAATGTATAAAGATAACAACTAAATGATGTCCAAAAGACTAGTTCAATATGTAAGGTAGATATAAAATTATAAAAGGAAACTATTAGTCAACAACAATGTTGAAACATACTCCTTACGTTTTCGGAAGGCACCTAAGAGATTAGGATACCCTTGCCCACCAACGCGCACTCACACACACACACACACACACACGCGACCAGTTGGACCTGCCTCTAATGGCGCTTCGATGAGTCACCTACTAGGCATTGAACGACAAAACTATGAAAATTTGTATTCTAGATTTTACATAAGTCATGATACATTTTCGGATTCTATATTCAATTTCCTTCAAAATGGTTAAAAACACGAAATAATTACGACATTTATGAGCTTTAAAAAGACGCCAAACACAAAAAACGTCTTTAAAAAAAGACGTCTTTTTAAAGCTCATAAACGTCGTAATTTTTTCGTGTTTGGACCCATTTAGAAGGAAATTGAATATAGAATCCAAAAAATGTATCATAACTTATGTAAAATTTGGAATACAAATTTTCATAGTTTTGTCGTTCAATGCCTAGTAGGTGACTGATCGAAGCGCCATTAGAGACCTGTCAAACTGGTCGCGTGTGTGTGTGTGTGTGTGTGTGAGTGCGCGTTGGTGGGCGACGGTCTCCTAATCTGTTAGGTGCCTTCCGAAAACGTAAGGAGTATAGTTACAAAAAAGAAACAGATAACTATAAATAATAAAATTTAGCATTAATACATGTAAAGAATTCAGTGCAATATGTAAAAAACAAAATCTAAGTTCCAACCATTGTTATGAATACAGGTGGGGACACCTAACCTAAACTAACCAGCAAGTTTCAAATAGAACTGCCCGAAACAATAACAGGAGTGTTCTTAAACTAGAGTGTATTATAATATAAGCAAACCAGAGACTATAAGGAGCATTCCATTAACAAAAATAATTATATAGAAGGACTCGTATACATTAGAAATGTAAAATAACATGCTCAAGAGGTACAGCACAGTGTTGGCACCTTGAACAATAAAATAACACATAAAATTATAATAAAAGAAAAGGGACTAATGTCATTATGATAAATGAGATGTAATAATACTAATGTAAAGCAACTCAATAAGTATTGCCATGAATTTAGTACTAATGATGTAAATTATTTGTATCTTTTATGTGAAACTAGATGCAGGAAGTATTAGGTATTTACCAACAAATGTCAGAATGAGCAGACCAAAACACTGCCAAACTTTATCAATACTATAATAAACACTATGCAAAATAGATGTAATCAAAAGACGAAGATGTAATGTAAAATAAGAAGAAAAAGTAAATTTCAAAGATACTGAAGGATAGGCTGAAGGAAAGTGTAAATAAATTAAAATAAGAGAATACTTGCTAATACTGAGGTAATCAGAAGTTCTGATGATTAGTTCAGTGTAGATAGGCCACAGCAAAGATGGTTTAGAAACCAACACTAATATAAAATGAATAAAAAAAATTAGCAATGCCATAGACCAGGTGTCTAGCCAAAAGAAATAGAATTGTTATGGATAATAATTAAGTAATTATGTAAAATAAAACTGAGCAAAAATTATAAGATATCACAGAGAACAAAAGTGAATAATAATGATACATTAGATGTAAGAATTTTTAGTATAAGAAAGAGGTAAAGACATTGTAAAAAATATTAAGGTAGGCCTAAATTACCACAGACGATTTTTAACAAATTACCACCTTAAACTTTAATGAGATGGGGTAATAAGTAATAAGGAAGTAGTAAGGATAAAAGTTTATAAAAATTAAACATAATAAATAAAATAAAATAGGAAATAAGTTAGGTAAATACATAATAAAAAATAGTAATACGTTTATTTTCTTAATCATTATCACAGTTATATGGTGTGGGTAACCGAAATACTCGTGTTAAAAAGACAAGATAATTAGAGTACTTATAAGCGAACAATTTGAATTATAAGGAATTAGTTATTTACAATCCCGTGGGCTTACAATTGGGAACCGAATTTTGATAATCTCAAACCCAGCGAGATGACGCCAAGAAGGGGTCTATTTTGCCGAATAATACCGAAAGTACAAGGAAATTGGAAAAACTGACCAATCAGAGGTCATTTTTAGTTATTAGGTACCAGATTTTGACACAGGATCAGTTCCTCTCGAGGCATCGACGAGAGATCCACGCAGGTCACCGTAACCAAAAATGCAGAATTGATAGTCGACAGCTGATCAAAAGCGCCTTAACCTCTAATAGCGAAATTGAGGTTAGGTCAAATGTAAACATAGTGAAAGTAGTTTCATATCAGTGTTCTAATCCGGAGTACGTGTGCATAGGTAGTGAATGATTAAGAGTTATTAAATATGATTTTTTAAAATAAAGAATTGTAAAACTGATACTATCAGAACGACCTCGAACGCAAGTATAAGTGACGATTACTAAATATTCAAATAGTAATAACATTTTCAAGAACGCTATTAGCGAAATCGATTAACAATATTATTTCAATTTGAATCTAACCAAGCTTGGAACAATACTTAAATTATTAATTTAAATAATTATTATTGATGGAATTAAGAAACAAAGACAATTTACTTTAGTAATAATAAGAAAAGGAATTTGATCATAGGTGTAATTAACAAGTTTTAAGAGTAACCAGAGCTATTAATCGAATTAAAAAAGAAAAAAGTGAATTAATCGTAACCAAACTTTATTTTTAGAATTAACTGGATGGACATATCGAGATAGGATGCATCAACCAATTTACAATAAACGTTAAAACTTTGACCTACCATATACTAATTATTATGTATTGTGTTTAACGTTAAGATTGTTACAAAATATTTAATAATGTTCAACCTTATTAGTGAGGTTGAACACCTGTAAATTTTGTGTTATCCAATTTAAGGAAGCAGATATTGAATCTTGTCACTAAATTGCATTCCTAACCGTATTGTACGGATATTTTAATGTTGTTAAAGAGGTATTAATAATTTAAAGTTGATTGACTAATGTTCCAATGAAACTAGTTTTAACCTCAAATATCAACAAAAATCACATGTTCACTTTTTATGTTATTCGTTAAAAAATTTTAATTGTGTTATCACCCTCCTACTACTAAATAATGATAGTAGTATATTGCTTTAGTTTTGTTTGTATCTTGCAGTCTCAAAGAACCTACTTTATTTATTAAATAATTTAACAAAATTCTTAGCGTCCAAGGTGGCGAACAGTTTGAGTCAGACTTGTAACCCTGAGATATGATAATTTTAAAGAGTCTATCAGTAAACTTGAATTAAAGGAAAAATAAATAAAATTATTGTAATTTAACCATATTTCAAAAATGAGTTCGAAGAATAAAAATAATTTATACTTCATCCAAGAGTTCTGACTAATTATTTCGTTAGACTAAGACGTTACAGTTTAGGTGGACAGCATCAACGGTTGGCAGCAGTGGTGGCGGTAACAAGTGGGTTTAAATAATTTTAAACTTTCTGACCATCAATACCACTCAGCTTTGCTATTAGAGCACCACTACAAGTAAGTAACTGTATAACCGATAACTTCTATTTTCAGTGAGCAGGCACATAAATAGGTTCGTTTTAGCAACGAGAGAGCATCGAAAATCAAATACGAACTCAGTGAACCCGAACATGACATAAATTAATTATTTCATTTAACCACTTACCAAATCAACGATCCCAAGTTTAAGGATTTTTAAAATATTCAAAAGCATCAATAATAATAACACTTTAAACAGGGAGGTACACGTTTATTATAAGAATATATACAACTATATATATGAGTGTAAGACTTGTCGAGTATGAAAATTATATATTTTTGTGAGATTATTATAAAAGTTTCGGGCATCTAAACTGCTAATATTGAAATGTACTTACAAAAAAGTTTATTTAAGGAAATTTATATTTTTATTTCATATAAAGAGTAATATACAAAATGCTACAAAACCCTTTATACAGCGACCAGGTTTAATTAAAAGTTTTTGATAAATCTCGTTTTATTATCATGTATGACTGCTGATAAAACAGTAGTTATCACACTGTATACCAGCCTACGTATATTGTTATAACGTGAGACCACAGGGATTATAAAAATATACCGCCACTTGTATAACGGCAGACTTGGCATTGAAACATCAGATATATCCTTGCTGACAATGAGCACACACCAAAAGTTGTATTTAATATTTAAAATCCTATATAATATTCAGAAAAATTAACTCTTATTAAACTCGTGTTTTTACTTAGTCTTTTAACCTTTGGAAAATGGCAAAGAATTTTGATCTAGAGCCAATTTTTCTTAGTAAGTCACGACGTCAATAGGAGGCAGTTTGCTTGCATTAAATCCTAATTTGTCACCGATCCAAGTTTGTGGAGATATCGTCCAAACTTCTGGATTGAGTGTCAAGGTCGAGTGTGACATCTAGTGTGAGTTTACGCATGTCAACAGTCTAAAGTGAAAGCATTACAAACTTCAGAATAGAATCTTGCTTTTCCAATTAGCCAAACGTTTGTTTTAGACGGTTCTGCACAATTTACTCTTAAAAAGAAAACACACGTAAGATGTACACAAATATATAAGTATATGCATGCGCAAATACGCAGGCAGAGGTATGCGCACATCGCCATTGTGCTTGCTGTATGAATGCTTATCCGATCATTGGTCATTGATTTTATTCTACCAAGTTTGATCAGTTCACTGTATACCATAGTTCTTAAGCAAGTAACCTTTCTTTCAAAGCACTGTGGCTGTTGTTATATTTGGCGACCAAAAGATTTTTTTTTTTTAATTCTGCTGACAAATATGTAAAGACTATCGCATTACTAAGTAAGATTACTATCAGTTCTTTATAAACATAATGATTTTTATGTTTTTCTAATGCAATTATAGATTATTTGTTATAGTCTGTAAACAACATTTAGACTTATCATTTTTATGCGGCATTTACGGTCCATCCGTGTCTTGAAGACACTCGGCTTATAACTCCTGATTTCCTTGCATAGTCTTACGACTGTTAAACTAGGTGTTGACGGGTAGAAAAATAATAAGTAACAGCAGTTGAAATCACTAATCCCAAATTTAGTTACAGCTATAAGTAAATAAAACCATTAAAATAAAAATCTTGAAGTTGAAGAATGTCCAACACATAGTAATGTCACAAACAAAAAATCTCACTTTATTAACAGAGTCGCACTAGTGATACAAAATAATCACTTAACTGATCACGTAGTTCGTTATCTATCAACTCGGCTTAGTAATATTTAACGTGATTCGTCTTCGTTCACGCACATTTAATTACAGCTGAAAAGTAAATCCTACGTTAATCTTTCTATAATAAGATTGTATCCTGTGTGTATTCTGGAGTGTTTTTTTAATATCTTAAGGTAGATTATATTTTTTCATGACAAATGTTATATTCTATTTTACTACACTAGAGTACTATAGTTGTAAATACATTAAAGTTGTTAACATAGTAAAACATTTGTACAAATTTATTAGTCTGTAGGTATTCTTAAAGATCATTACTAATGCCCATTGAAATAAGCATAATAGACTTATATTTACAAAACAAAATATCTTTTTTACGATCATGTAATTAAGTGGCACAGAACTATATACAAATAAAATTAGAACCAACAGTCGATGGCTTGAAATGTAGTACTTATGTTAAAATATTATATATTGTTCAATAGCTTTATAGAATTGTAACGGAACTGCAGTATTTTAAGCACTCTGAAATGCTTAACCAAATAAAGCCTGCTTGCAGTACAAAATAAATGATTTAGAGTAGTCAAGTATGTTAAGACATATAGCTATATATGTTATCAAAACATAATTTAAGTAAGATATACAATTATTTTTTAAATTTATTTTATACATTTATTAACATGATATAGTCAAAGATATTACTGTGTAAATAAAACATTTTCCTTGTTTGTTTAGTTCACAATTTTGATGTGTATATTTCGAATATATAGGTAAAGTTCTTAATGTAGAGAGAATTATATTTTGTATAAAAATGTATATATCTGTTTTGATTGTTTATTTTTGATTTTGTTTTGGTTTGTTTATTTTTCCGTACATTGAAGATGTGTCCTATTAGTGGCTTTTTATTTATCCAATGTTTTAGGAATATCTGCGGTAATCCTAAAGTAATTATCTTAATCTCAGTAGCAAAACTGAGACGGTTTCAGAAAAGATTATTTCTTAAATTGTTGCTCATCATATCTACTTATTAGTGAACAAATTTGAACATATTTTATAAAATATGTTACAAATTTTCAGTAAACGAAAGGATGGACGGTGGTATTCTTGTTACAGTTTTTTTAGATGGACATAATTCTGAAATCATCGCCAAAATTAGAAAGTATATTCTAATTTTGTCTAGAGTTGTTTAACATTCGCCTCTATATACATTGACTATTAAGCATGTAAGGAATAATTATACGTATATATTTGTGGATTAATATAACCTAACATGTATGTTGGTTTATTCTCGGTCCTTCGATACTTTATCAATAGTCATGCATGAAAAATATATATTATACCATCTCAACATCATCATTGTAATATACCAGAGTTATCACAAATAATATTTTAATTTATGTTGATAATAAAAAAGTTTTATTGTTTATTAATTTAATTTAAAACAATGTTTATAATGTTTTATTTAATTTAATTAATTATTTAACTAATTAATTATTTATTTAATTATTATTAAGTTATATTTTGTAATTACTTAAACTGTGAATTGATTATTGTGTATGTCTTTACGACGAAATATTTGTTTCACTGTGTTAATCTTATTATGTCAACTGGATCGAAGTGTACTCTCTTCTATCTCAGCTCCTCTTCTTCTTGATTTTTTCGTAATTTTTCTAAATTATGTTAGGAAGAAAGAAAAAACTAATTTTTATAATTCAAATAATAATAGACACGAGTATTTAAAACAATTCTGATATTTATTTTGAAAATTGTGCGCCAATCTTCCGCGCATCGACAAATGGTTGCGGCTAAGACTCGACTCAGGTCGATTGTGTCACTAGACAAGTATATTAAATTACATAAATTAATTAATTGAGTTCTTTGAACTGTCGAAATGTTCAGAGAAGGGCAAGTTATAAGATACAGTACTTACAATTAATTCAAACTTAAATACTATTCCATAAAAATAACATATATTCAGAAAATAATGTCATTGAATAAATAAAATTTCGAACCAAGCAGTAGTGTATGACGTCACGTCGTCACTGGTTCCGGGAGGCTGTGTACAGCTCGTTATGCAAATAAAAGTATGGCTGCCGTCCGCTTCGAATTTCTGCTACCCACGCTAACTCCTATGTTTCGTCTTCTCCCTCAAATATAATGGTGGATCTCGTACTCTGCGGTGATGTGGTTCCTCTGGATACTTATTTGTAGTGTTCTCTTCTACTCGGCGATGTTGTTTTGTGCTGCATTATTCGTGTAGTGTTCCGTGTTCCAAAATCTGTTTGCGTTGGTTGTTCTATTGAAATTGGTGTTGAGTTAATTTTTTCAATATGGCGGTTGGTTCCTTGTGCTCTTGTGTTGGATCGTGTTATTACTGTTATTCGTTTTAGTTTCGGTTATTAGTTAAGTTATTTGGTGTTATCTTTCAGTTGATAACCTCTGTAATGTTTTTTTTGATGTTGCACTTCAATTTTTCCAAACCATTTATAATTTTTGGATCTTCCGTCGGTACTCCTATGTTTCTGATCCGTACACGTTCACGTTTAACAATTAACTGATGACTTAAATTGTCGTCCTAATGTGGTAATTTCCGAAATATTTTATTCTCCTTCCCATTGTCTGGAATCAGCTGTCGCCTTGGCTTAGATCTGATATCATAAAATTATATGATATTGTTTCTTATTTTTTGCTATAACTTAATTATTTGTTAATTTTATGAAAATTTAACTACCTAGCAATATTCTTGTTCTAATTTTACATAATTCAATATATAACTTGACCTATTTTAAGTTCAATTAAGCTTAAAATTTACATTTATTTATATTTCTTATAGGCCTTATTATTTTTCACATAATTATAAATTAAATGGTTTACAATTCATTTTGAGTTAACATTTCCTTTAAATAATTTTACTCCCTTCATTATTATTCTTTGTTGTTGACAAATTGTTGTTATAACACTCTAATGCTGATTAATTCACATTTTAATTGTACTGAGTCCCTTGTTAGGCCTTATATTATCTATTTTCAATAAAGTTAAATTTTATCTTCTGGTCATTGCATTTACTATTATGCGTTTCTGTGCTGATTACATTTACATATTTATATTTTTTATTGACTAATTTCTGCTAATTATATACAGTTTTATTGAATTTATCCTTTTGGATTTGACTCTATGGTAATATTTGATTTTGGTCTAAACTATGGTTTTGCTTTGCTATCTGGTTTTTTAACTATTTTGTTATATTATTATTTATATGGTTTACAATTCAAAAATATATTTATATTATCTTCTTGCCTTCTCTGCCTTGACAAAACTTTGAAATTAGTGAACATTATTTAAGTATAACATAACATCTTATATCTATCATTTTTTATATATCATTTAATTATAATAAAAATATCTTATACCTATCATTTTTAACTATATTATTTAATTATAACCAAAGCATCTTATACTTATCATTTTTATTATATTATTTAATTATAACAAAAACATCTTATACCTATCATTTTCTATATATAATTTAATTATAAAAAAAACACCTTATGTCTATCTTTCTTATATATTATTTTTAAACACTCTTATTACTAATAATATTTTCAGTCATTATATGTATTTTATTTTTAGGTTTCTTATTGTAACACCTTTTATTTTCTACATTAATGGTAGTCTTTTAAATAATTTTATTTCTTTCATTATTTTTGATTAGGGTATGTCACTTTATTATTCTCCACACTCATGGTAGTCTCTAACTCTTATTCTGTTTTATTAGGGTACTTCACCTTCTATTCTCTACACTAATGGTAGTCTTTTATTCGTTTCTACACTATGGTAGTCTTTCACTCTTATTATGTTTTATTCTTAAATTATTCTTATATTTATTTTACAATTTAGCTCAATGGTAATGTTTCCTGTAACTTGGGTTACTGGGTTTAACGTTTGTCATTGTTTTAACTCTGTTTAATTGGTACATGTTCTTCATAATATCTTGGGAATAGCCTTTCTTTATTCTGTATTCCTTGTATGAAACTTGAAATAGTTTGTTTCTTATTTCTTATTCTATGATTATTTTTGTATTTTTGTATTTTTAGGTCCTCATGTCATCAATTCAATGAGTTGTACCTGATTATTTTTCTCATTTTACTTTTTCATTTACTGCTCCTTATCAGTATGTTATTATTTTTGTATTTGGGATATTCTGATGTCACTAAGTTAACACATTATATATAATTATTTTGCAATTTACTTTTTTATTTACTGCTTCTTATCAGTATGTTATTATTTTTGTATTTGGGATCTTCTGATGTCACTAAGTTAACACGTTATATATAATTATTTTGCCATTTACATTTTCATTTACTGCTCCTTATCCTACTGGGTATATTGGTGTTGTACTGGGGTTTTATATCGATGGTTTCTTTTATTTGGACCCAGAGTTTTCTTTGTTATTGAGTTTATTTTTTAACATTTTATTGACTATAAAGATCAGCTTACTTAATTCATTTTTAACAATTTATTTTTCACTCACTACTGATAGTTTCTTCTTTTTTTTTTTTAATGTTGTATTAAGTTAAGTTTTAAGGTGATAATTCTGTTATGCTACATTATCTGTAATGATACTTTAATACTGACTTTATTATGTTTTCAAGAAGCTCTTGCAGTAGCTACATTTTACGTAGATATGCCTATCTTCATTAGGTTTAGTTACACACTAACTTGTATTTACGTTGTTGATTTCAACAATTCTACATATAAATAATAGTCAAACTTGAAAATTCATGTAAGTTTAAACTAATACGTACAATAAAAAATATAGGCTACTTACTCCACATCTTGGGTGTTGTAGCGAAAACCTATAGGCCTATTTAAACTCCATCTTCGACTGAGATAAATTACTAAATAACCCAAGAGATAGTGACGTGATATGAAAGTCTTGAACAATCTAACGACACCGTCTCACGCAAAATACATATCACAACCAAAATAAAACTTGTAACAAATGTTTGTGATTTCGATCCAAATTTATCAAATTGTCATTGTCAACTGGAGCCCTACGGCATTGTAAGCGTAAACAAGATAGTTCCGTTACGGCGGAATATTTCGTTCTGTGGTAAGCTGTTGTCTAACATCTTGCTGATTTCTCGTTTGTTTTATTTATCAAGAATTACTTATATTTATAAAGACCCCACAAGTTAATTACGTTAAAGTTTACAACCGTATTGGTGAATAGCCACGTGTTAAGTAAATACACATCGAATTGAGCTCCGTCATTACGCTCCCTGAACTGCATAATTCGCTGACTACTTATAACGAAATATATTTATTATTATATAAATTTTAATATTAGATAATTTTTCAGTTATAGGAAAAATTACAAAAATCCCCATTACTCAATTTTTTTTTTTAGTAATATAGCAATTGGAGAGCAGCAATCTAGAACAGACTGTGTACTAAACATTAGAAACATTTAGATTTGGGTTGCAATTCCTTTCAACCTTACACTTTCCTGTATGTCCAAATTTTTTTTCAAATTTGTGATCTATTTTTTGAGCTCTGGATTCCAAAGTTTTGAAACTTCTAAAACCTAACACGGTATTCAGATAGTACGTATACATTATCTTTAATTTGTTAATCCATACGAATTTTTGGGTATTTATAAAAATTTTCCTCCGTTTTCGGGCCCAGGGGCTACATGTTATCAAAATTTTAAAATAAACACGATATTCAGATTGTAGTTAAAATCCCCTTTAATTTAGTACCACTCATAGGCTTTTGCGATTTTTTCACAAGTTTAACCCTTTTACAATATTGTCTCTTGACCTATTTTTATATTATATACTCTTTGTATTATAGGGCTCGATCTAAAGAACAATACGGTTTTATAGGGTAAAATTATTAAGACGCATGCTAAGTTTAACAAAAGTCAGCTGATGCATTCAAAAGGTATCGTGAGATATACTCAAAGTAGACAGATTAGTAGATACAAACAGACAGAAAACAGATAGACAGACAAACAAATAAACAGACAGACAAATGCCAACCGGTCTACTTGAATCTGAGAACCTGCTTTGGTTGTTGAATAACATTTTATATTATAAGCAATACCCACCATGTTTCAATAATTCCAAGCTTTTCCCATCTAATTCAGAGGCTCTCTCCTTCTTATTTTTACCTAGTGCATTTTTCAATTCTGTCACTTATATGAGATGTTTATGATCCGTTCTCTCAATTTCTTATACTTCATTAATACTGGGACCATACCTTAAATTTTACAATCATTTAACCGTCTTTATTTCACAACAATACTCATATGAGCAATATCCCTTTCTTCTCTATTAGAATGCTTCAAATTTGTATGAGATCGCTTGCCTACCATGTAGACCATGCTCTAACCTATCTTACCTTAGACTACCCATGTATCCCATGATGTTTTGTGTGAATTTCTCACTAATAATTATATGGTAGTCCTTTCTGGTTGCATTTTCCTGTCGATTGTTTAACTTTAGAGTTTAGATGATTTCTTTATGCTTCGTGATTTTTCTATGTGGCCTCCTTAACCTCATCGTTTCATATTTTTAAACCTCGCTTACGACAGTTAATAGGCGTTACACCTAGCACTTCTGTAGCTACTTCTGAAGTTATGTTCTTTAATTGTGTATATTGATAACTTCTTCTGTGTGTAAGTACCAAGTAGATTTGCAAGTGTGTGCTTATGTGAATCATCAATACTAACTTCTGCAGCATATGTGAGTTTCTGTTCCATATTACTTGTATTCTTTCTGTCTTCCTGTTATTTATGTTTCTTTCCTAGCTCTTAGGAATACTGTAGTCTTGTCTAGGTGATGATCTGTATTAACACAGATCACAACACCCAACAACAGTCGCGTGGGGACACAAATGATTGATGTTGTGATATGTACTCCCGAGCCACTGAAGACGTCAGTCATGAGTATAGACAAAACGTCTGGTGATAAGCATGAACAACCTAGACCACGGGCTAACAGCCAGGAAAATTGTGATAATAAAAAACCGACCATGAAAGCTTACCTTCATTTATCAAAGTTGTGATTGTTTTCCAAACTGCATCAGTGCTTCGTCAAAATGTAATATACCTAATATATTAGTGCGTTAGTTGATAGCACTGCAAACTAAAAAATGTATTGACGTCGGTGCATTTATATAAAACTATAAATCATTAATATATGAAATTCTTTCTGTTTAAAGTAATTTTTATTTTTTCTATTTGTTGCAAATTTACAAAGTTTTGGCTTTATCTATTTGTATCAAAATGACTGTGAACATATTTTACCATCCAACTTTCAAAACAATTGTCATTTTGTTAAATAAATTAATAAATTTAAACACTAAATTAGTTACTTGTTATTCTCTTATTAGAATATTCTGTGGTCATCATGAACCGATGAAAGATATTCTGCTTTTTTAACTAATTATGTCATGCGAAAACTTGAAAGTATATGGACCGTGAGTATCACAATATACGTCTAATACTTTCTGGTTTAATAAATAATTTTAATAAATAAAAAGAAGGATTTCATTTTGAATACGAAGCTAGCCAATTAAATCCAGATACTCTGTGAACGGCAATACAACAAAACTTAGTTTTAATTGCTTTTAAACTTTTAATTCGGTTTGCCAAACTCAACTGCCAAAGTAATGTAACAAATAAAAAAACTCTAATGAGAAAATTGAATAAAGTTTTATAAGTGGCAGTAGCTTGTAACTTCCAAAACAAAATTTTAAAATTTAATTTTTGCAGACAAATCTCTTACTTATTTAGAACATTATTTTAATATACCGTTTAAAATTCTCTATGTGCATATTATTTCATAACATAATTCAGAAATTTTGTTAAAATAAGTGCTTTAAGTGCTATAAATTTCAAGAAAATAAGAATCTTATCTTACAAGATATAGAACCTAGTTTTACGCCATTATGAATTTCTCAAAAGACACGTACCTAGGTTTACTGTCTTCAGCCGACAAATGTCTTCCAGAGGAGTATAAACATTTAGTAAGAAACTGTATAAGGAAGTGTTTACCTAGGGTTTTTTTTGGAAAATTTTTGAACTAATAATTGTGTTAGCCGTAGAAGCAACCAGACTGCTTCACAAATGTGAGGAGTGTTTACTGTAGATTGCTCTATGTTGAGGAGAGCGATCACAGCTCGCTTCTTGCCAGCAAACCCAAAAACGTTTAACTAGCCCTGTCTACTAATGCGTTTTCCATAGAATGTTTTATCCGACAAAACTCTTAAGTTGCAGGGTAACACTTTTTTATCATGACTGCCACAAGCGAAACCAGTAGTCATCTACTCAGTAGCCATTTAACTCTCTACGCAGATTTCTCTTGTGATCTGAAGTCCTGTATGCTTCATATTTGCTACATTATCAATTTCACAATGCCGAAAAAAATGTTGCCATATTTCAAAATTTCAAAAGCGTGTTTGCTTTAAATTGTAAGATCTCGCGTGTTACGACACAACGCTGTATTTAATTGCCCATCTTTTG
Source organism: Magicicada septendecula (assembly GCA_034769895.1). NCBI lineage: Eukaryota > Metazoa > Arthropoda > Insecta > Hemiptera > Cicadidae > Magicicada > Magicicada septendecula. Next base: position 397,489,567 of record CM068369.1, on the reverse strand, counting down.
ATTGACACAAACTGATTGCTGACACGCAGATAGTGACAGTGATATGATAATGTCAGCACCTTAACGTAAGTGTGACACGCAATATACGTATCAACGACCAGCTCGTACCTAAATATAAACTCTCTACTAGTATTTACAATAATAGTCTTTAATAACAGTATGAAGTAGGAAGGTATTTAAGACTGACAAGGTACAACCTCTATACGAGAGTGTCATACCACTCTGTAGCTCTTGTAATTACGGCTTTTCTGATTCATTTATTTCAATTTTTGGCAGAGATGTGTGCTTGCAAAGGGTCACAATTCCATACATTCTAGCCACAAATTTTAAAAAGCGTTTTTGGTCAATTACTTTTTATTGCCTTTTCCGTCCTTGTTGGGCGCTGGAACCATTACTGGACTTTTACCTCTACATCACCTTCTACGTTCTATCTCTCTCAATCTTAGGAAACTCGAAACAGATGTATTGGATACGTGTTACAATGGCGTTAAAAAGAAAAGACATTCGGGAGCACATATTTTGTCAAGGTAACTCCCATACTATTAAAGGAGCTTTTAATGTTCTATTCACGTCGTAAACAATTTAAAATAATTATTAGGTAATTTTAATTGTCATCATTGAACACAAAATACAATTTGGTAAAAGTAGTTATACTGTATTTTTACGACGGTCTAACTGATCGTCGTACGGTACAGTGGAAAACAAATTACAAGGCACCAGTTTTAATTATCACAATTAATAGTTTGTAATCAATACGTTTTTCAACAAGATTATACTCGTACAATAATCCAAGTTAAAAATTGTTCACACGCATTAATAATGTCAATTAATTATTATGTCAACGAGTCTCGCACAATTACAAAACACATAACACTTCGCCACAATACTTCGAACCCCACTGGAATATATCGCCACTAAAATTGGGCTAAGCGTCACTGAGTGCTTGTATTTATACCCCAATGAAATTATAAAATTGTCCACACTACGCAGCAACAACGCTACTAGAAAACAGTAGAGCGTAGCCTTGAACACAGTGTGCGCGGACTGGCGAAATCTAGATCAGTCTCGGCTACGGACGGGTGACAACTGACACGTAATTGTCCTTCATCTCAAGGTAGCAGCAATATGTACGAACACACGCATTATAGCCGCCGCTGGAATACCCGAGAAACACGTAGATGTTGTGTAATCGCCTAACAGTGTATTATAAATTATAGAATCAATTATTTAGTAACACAATAGTACACTTTAGAGTACATATTAAGTGGTAACTAAATTTTTAACTTTAACGATGAACAGAAAACATATTATTTTAAATGGAAAGAGGAAAGTAAAAATGTATTAGAAAAGTATTCTTATACACCTTATAAAATACATAGTTCAATACATATGTTTACTACAGATCACATTGTTAAGAATTCATTCTGTGGCCTAGAAGTAAAGGATGTTAACTCCACTATTTTAAATTGGAGTTATTTTCACCATTACAATAAGCATTTGTAGCTCTACAAGTAGGTAAATAAAGTTATCTCCTAGCTGTAATAGTTATGGGGATAGCATCCATACAAATTACGTTAAGTCCCAGGCACGTTGTAGTAAAGAACATTAAGTGTGCTTTGTTAATATTTACCTCTAATAGAGTCTAAATGGAAAACTTTAAAGTCCCACTTAATATCATTGACCTCTGACAATACTACGAAGAAAGCTACCACATAACTTATTTACCTCAAAAATGTTTAAGAAACAAATTTGCCGGTTTTTTTATGTTTTACAAAAACGTCTTTAACATTATTTCATGAAGCTAGAAATCGTGAACTTAACAAAATTACTTTAGTGAAATTAAAGGCAGAAGTATATGAAGATCACGATGGCAGTGAACAAGTGGAAGTCATTGTTCAAGTGAAACAAACTGAAAGAAAGTTTTCTGGCCTACATAGTTTGTTGAAAAAATGTATCAATTAATTGTAAAAAAATGTGAGAATAAAAATCAAAGAAATATGTAAAAGTTGGATGTTATGCCACATATTTAACACTAGATTTACTTTTAAGTTTTCACCAGCCAAGCACAGACACGTAGTGTCTGTGATAAACACAATGACGGTATGAAAAATTCTGATGCAGAAGAAACAACTGGACTGTTTGAAGCACAATATAAAAAACATTTGACTGACGCTAGTAATCTCTGTTAGTTTACAGAAAAAATGGATAAACATGAACATTGGACAGTACTTTTAAGGTGTTGACTGGTAACTTGCAGAAATGTCTTCCGACACCTTTTTCAAGTAATTCTCAATCTTTTATTTAAAAAAGCTGTATACATTTAATTTTACACTGTTGAATGCAGCAAATGGTAAATCTCACTGTTTCATGTGGTATGACTCAAAAGGAGCCAAAGAGGTTAATGAAATATCTTGCACTTTGAAATGGGCAGACATACATGTACATGAAAACATTAAACACTTAGCTTTATGAACTGACTACTGTCCTGGACGGAATCTTATTATAATTATCATCATGGTATATTTTTTTATATTGAAAAAATTCAAATGTACTGAAACAATAAATAATAAATATTTACTATGTGGACACACTCATACGGAAATTGGTAGTGTCCATGCTCTAATTGAGAAAAAGAAAAAGGCCAGTCCATCCGTGAGTGTCTTAACACCTGGAGGTTGGCAGCAATTAATTTCATCGATAAATGACAAAATTAATGTTCTAAATGTGAAGACGATAAATATTTTGAATTTTTAAGAACTTTTTGTCCACCAACATTATACTTGGTTTCAAAACAGGAAAATAACAACAGTGAGGATTTTTTAATTTCTGAAGTTATCTTCAAGTACGATGAGATAAACCAGATACTCTGTTTTACAACATATTGTTTGAAGAAGATGGCTTCAAAGAAGTAGACATGTTTCAGAAAACTCGCAAGTTTCAAATATATTTCTTGTGTGTGAAGTCCTATAAGGAATGAGTTGTTACCAATATGTGCAAAAACTAGAAAGACCTTTAAGACCTAAAAAAAATTGTCTACCAAGTGAATGTCATTATTTACCAGTCTCTTCCATCAAAGGACAGTGGGGAGTTTATACTCGATCAAATATTTTAAGTTTAGGGTTAAATTTCAAAAAAATTGTAATTTCCCAAGATTTTTTGTGGTGCACTTACCATATTTTGTTTTGATTTTTTCAAATTGTCATTAATTATCAATTTTTAAGAACTTAACATATTCCTTTCCATATGCTAGTTAATGTGTGCTTCTTATTTTAGGTGGGTTATTACAAGAATTACAAAAGCTACTTACAGGTTTTGAAATGATGCAAACTTTGAAAGAAATTCTGTTGCAATTACAATATTTTTACAGTTCTGAAAGTTTATTATAATTGATGTACAAATACTGTTACTCTGTATAAAAATAAAAACCGTGCTATTTACTTTTGATGAATTGTGTTTTCTTCTAGGTGTTATTATTACTTAAATATTGTCTTTAACATTTTTACCAATAGGGCCTATGTAATAAATATTTTTCTTTAAACCATGTGTTTTTTTAATAATTATAAAGAACATGATTTTATAGATTTACATAAAATGTTCATAATATAAAACAAAAAGAAACAAAGACTGTTTACTTCAGTGTTTGTTGATGATTCTTGGAAATAGTTTGAAGACGATTTTTTGAAATTCGTAAATTTTACTTCTGGAGAATGTTTTATTGTAAAAGTGTGCACTACCATCAAAATACAATATATTTTTATTTGGGTCCTGGAGTTAACACTGGGGTTTTAGAAGATATCCCTTATAAGTAAAATATTTTTGAGGTAAAATGTGTTAAGTCCCGGGGGGGAGGCAAAAAGGTAAAATTTTAATTATTATAAATTTAGAATCTGCATGCTGAAAATAAGGTACTGATAGGATTTCAGCCTTGTAGCCGTAATATGTTTCATTTTGTAGCAAATTATAATTTTTTTTTTGCCTCTCCTGAAAAATTTCCAAAATGTGACATAACATCGTATACCTCTAGGCCACCGAATTGATCCTGCCATTTGTCTAAGGAGAAAAAATATGAAAGTGTAAATTAAGGAAAACATAAAAAAAGTCTCTAATTATTATACAGTGACTATACAACCGTTTTTTTACGTTAATATCGTTAAAGTTCATTGAGACTTTATCATTACATTTTACACATGATTTTACCTTCAATTTGACTCACATCTAATTAATCAAAATACTGCTAATTACTACATCCTTAGTACATTTTATTTGTCGTAGAATATATTATTGTTTGAGTACTTTTGTAGCAACAATTTTACCATAAACTAATGTTTTCACATTAAATACCAGTCCTACTTAAAAGAGCCGGTCTCATAGTTTCCCGCACCTAACCTATTGATAAGACTATATTCCGTCGTTCTTCGGTATTGGGAAGATGCACATTTGTTTAAATTGCATTTTAACCGTTTTCCTTTAGGGAAAATTAGCCAGTCTTCCCGCTTTATACAGAAATAATTTTATTCGTAATTAAACTTTCACACAATTTAACATTTACGTGCTAAATTGTTTCGTTGGCAAAGCGTATAGTCTTTTTTATTCATCTGTGACACAAACTATCGCATTCCCCTCCTAATGACACTAAAGACGTAGACCGTGCGTATTGTAGATTCCAGAATATGTGTGCCCATTAGCCGCAGGAAAATGGCCCAGTCTAAAGTAGTGTGATAAATGGTTCCAGGCTAACGTTTGATCGTCGGAGGAGGGGTTTTAATGAGTAGGCATCTTGAAATGGGAGTCCCACATTACGTACGTAAATGCATTTCCCCTCCTCCTTACAGAAACTACTACTAATACTACTAGCTAAATTAGTACCAGCAGCGGCAGCGGCAGCGGCAGCAGCAGCAGCAGCAGCAGCAGCAGCAGCAGCAGCAGCAGCAGCAGCAGCAGCAGCAGTAGTAGTAGTAGTAGTAGTAGTAGTAGTAGTAGTAGTAGTAGTAGTAGAAGTAGTAGTGGTGGTGGAGGTGGTGGTGGTGGTGGTGGCGGTGGTACTAGTAGCAGCAGTTGTAATACTATAAATAGTGCTGCTGCTAACAATGGTAATATAAGTCAATTGAGAGTTATAGTAACAGTAAGATAAACATTTTAAAACTTAAAATGTGCATTTTCGTAAGGACCAGTGATGATCAAATAAGTTAAATTAAGACAACTAGATTTCTCAGACTTTACACTTTGTAATGGGGTTCAGATTTGAATGGTAGATAAAAGATTATACATTTTCTTTCTCGAATGTATAGATATTCTTCTCAAACTCTTTCCATTCATATAAATTGTGCATTAGTATGACCATCTCCTGGATAAATAATACCCTTATAAAAAGCATTTGAAATGTAAACATTATTTCTTTTTAATTCTTAACATTTTATTTGGTTAATGCCTACTGAGCAGAAGTTTAAATATAAATGTAAGAAATATGTATGTAAATGTTTAGTTTTTTAAAAATAGTTATTTTAATTTTATTAAATGAGCTGTAAAACATGTAAATAAAACTTAACATAATTATGCGAATAAAACCATTGCCGTCTTTAAAAATTAAATAAGTCTTTCCATTTTAAAATCGTGATATTCGTTTAATTTTATTATTTTTTAATCGTTAAAGCAAAAGAACAATTAAAATTTTTAATTTCATTCCGTACAATATCAAGTAAACATAATGTTTATTAAAGCATCGCCTTTAATGTGTATCCTGTTCACTCAAATCAATGTTGTGGCTTTATTCACCCACTTCCTTTAAACCGTATAAACAGCATGACTATTCAGCATTCAAACATACAAAGTTGCTTTACCAAATTCGGATTCATGTATAATTTTGCTTTCCATATTTAGAACAGTTTGAATATTCAGAGACGCAGAGTAGCATTGTGTGAAGACCCTTTTGGGTAAGCCACGTATTCATGTTTACCTGCATTATCAGCTTTCCCGTTAGTGCAGTTTTGTACAATACGTTTTAAAAGTGCATCTAACTCGTCCCTGTTTTGTAGATACGTATTTATATTCCTTTTTAATTATAATAAAAAGTTTTTATATGAATACACGAGATGATATAATTCACCGTGTAGATATCCGTCCAGATACTTTCACTTAGGCCTTCAGCTTCTGTAAATTATAATAGAATCCGTTTTTGCCTAATGTTGAACATAAGTAATGGATCAAGTTATTATTTCATCTGAGATGGCAAATAAAGTATAGTTATTGTTGTAAAACTGCACAAAATTAATTTAGTATTGTTAACAAATTTCTAAATTAATTATGTAATAACTGAAGAAAGAAACAAGCAAAGAGACTCACGATAGCTTCTTGAAACCTATTGCTGTTCCTATAAATCTATGTAATACTTGATTCCTCGATGTTTATAGAGAGACAAAGAAGCAAAATACGAGTGTCAGAAACAACATAATTTTGTCTGTACAAAATAATTAAATGATTCAGGAAGGGAAAAATATACATAAAGTAATATACATATATTAGATAAAGTAATGTTTCCCCAAAAATCAAAACCAATCAAAACACAGTTCATATAGGGTTTAAATAAATTGGATGACTATTAGTATACGATGATATTACTAACGTTAACGTATTCCACTATTCCACTGTGAGTAACAAAGACAAGCTGAGTCTCAACGTCTTCCTTGCTACAACCGGAGAGTACAGTTTAATTTATAATACTCAACCCGTTGGTTCACGGAACAGAAAGTGTGCTGTGCTCCGACGTATACAAATTGCCATAAAGGGAAAGCAAAAATTAAATCAAACTAATCCACTTACATGCAATTGATAAGTACTATAAGAACAATGTTACTGGTGTAAAAGGTTTCAGTAATTTCTCTTATGATGTGATCAAAGAATAATATATTAACCGTTTATTCCACTATTTTCACAAATATCGAGACTGAGACATTTGTTTTATTTTGTGTAGGAAAGGTACCCTTAGACGGTGACAAGATTGAACATGTTGCGATTTGCGCACCATCAATTAGGTTTACTGTGACATGTAGGGTAACCTGGGGTAAAGGTGCGCAAATTCTACGTTATGGATATTTCCCAAGTCAATTTGAAATACTTATTAATAAAAAACATTCTACGTCTGTAGAATACAGACATACTTACGTCTGTGCTTTACATTACGATGTATAAAAAGTCTGGCCAGAAGCACACAGTAATTAATGAAAAAAAATATTTCACTGTAATGCAAATGCATACTTTTGCCCCGTGGTTGGGGCAAACGTGCGCATATCTTGTAACGTTCTGAGGCAAATAAAGCGAGTTTAATTTGGTATTGTAGGATTTACATAGAACATCTGTAACAATTATTTTAATAATATATGTTTATTAACAGTAAGAAATTGATATCATGATATGATAACAGTAAGAGATTATCATAAATTGGAAAATTTTAAACGTGTAATAAAAATTGAAAAATGTTATGAACAACAAACATTAAAAAATAGTAAATACAAAAAAATGACGTTAAAAACATTGAACAAATCTTAAACACAACAGTTAAGGCTAATACTAAAGACAATAGTCACAGATAAAATCTCCTTGTTCATAAGAACAATTTTAATCGTTTTCTAAGGGAGGATTCTTTTAACTGCAATTTAGTAGCTGCCTGCCTACGTAAAAAGCCTTCACTTATCAGATTCCTAGCTTTTTCTAATAATTCTTCGGTGATAGGAGTAACGTCTGTTTTCCGTTTGTATGTTCTAAAACAGAAAAGAAAAACGACGAGGCTATAGTGGTAAGTACCAACATGGGGCAAAGGTACGCACGCTCACCTTTGCCCCAGAACGCCACGTTTGTTTGTCGATACTGGCCACGCCTTATTATAAGTTAACTTAGAAGTATAAACAGTTCTAATTACACACAAAAACACGGGTATTGTCATAACATATTTGAAGGATCGTGAACGTTTCAGAGCACTACGTTTTTTTAATCAGACTATCGCTTAACATCTAGAGTTGAAGAGATTAAAAGTAATTTTTGCCTCATTTTGAAGCAAAGCAATGACGAAGCGTAACGTAACTATACAGAAGGACACACCACAATGGCAGCTTACTGCTGTAGTAGCAGAGCTGCCGACATGCAAGCGATAGATGAAAAATCCCTAATTCGTACCTTTGCCCCATGCGTACTTTTACCCCAGGTTACCCTATGAATTGACAATAGGGCTACTATATGAACACGACATAAAATGGTTCCCAATAAGAGGACGAACGTTACAACTGTGAATATATTACTGATATCTGAACAAAATGATAAACATCCTGAACAGGAAAAAGTTGTAATCTGTTATTTCTTGTAGACACAAAATGCTTGTACATGGCACCTGGCGAATATTTCTTTATTAATGCCATATTCCAATTAACAGTAATCTATAGCCCACAAACAAAATAATTTTTTCATTTCCTTTTATGTATTTTACTTTTAATGACAGTACATGTCGTAAGAATCTTACCATTATAAAATTTCTTAACATTTCATTAATAATAACATAAAATTTATATCACCGTTTAATTGAAGAATGGTAGACATTTAATATCTAGCTGATGCTAAAATCCAAGCTATGCTTTATTGCAAAGTTTTACGAGCGTGGAATATTAAATTTTAATGAATTGCTTTTGTGAGACGTCTACTGAAATTAATTTTGCAAAATTTCTTGTTAAAATTTAATGTGCGAATCTACACGATAATCAGAAGTCATATGTTTGTTGTGTCCACCTTATGACAGATTGATATGTTTAATTTAATCTTTGATTAATATACAATATTTAAAATATATATGGCGTGAATTCATTAGCTTGTAATTAGTTTATGATAAGGACTTCCACCTACGCATCCATAAAGGGATAACATTCAGAAACACATTCCCCTTTCAAATTAAACTTTGAAGAATACAAGGTATGTAATATGATATCAGTTTTAAATTTAAACGTTAGAATTTTGGTATTAGGTATTTATTCACTGAGTACTTTTACTGTATTTTTTTCACTGAATTCAGAAGACATAACGCAGGTTCAGTACTGCAAAACCACTTCATTACGAAGGTCATGTAACTGCTGCCACAAATAATGTTACACTCTGTTGAGAAATATACTAGTAAACGACATAGTTTTATTATCTTTACTCGAAAGATATACATTTGTTCATGTGATTTCTAAGTTCAGGTCCAAACTCACGGTTTACGATAATTTTGTACAAGTTCAAACTGTTGATTGTTAAGTTAAATTATGTTACTTCTTTGTTGTTTATAAATCTGATTACTCTTTATGTTACAAACGTATCTCCTTTTACACTATTATATTTATTTGTAAGTGTAAATATTACTCTCCACATTCCCCAACAGGTTTTGGATGTAATAGTACATTTTTTGCAGAGTAATTTAATTTATTTTACACCGTTCTTACATTAAACAGAGATAAATGCGGCAAAATTACTATACTATTTACTATAAAATAACCTATGGTTGAGCAATTTTGTTCGCTTAAATTTTAATTGTTAGATGCCGTCTTAAGTTTTCTATTTGCTTGTATAAAATATTCATATTTAGAGGAAATAATGGCACTGTTTATTTAAAATAGGTTATTTTGCAACCTAAACAGACACGTGCAGTATTTGCTATTTGTTTCGTATTCATACATGGATGGAGATGTAACCTCTACCTACAGGACGACTTAAACTTTAACTTTGGGTTTTGCTACATAAGTGTTATTATAAGCGTATTATAGTAATATTATTATAGTAATATTATTTAATATTTTTGTCCACAAGTGTATATCATGTAATGACTTTCCCCCAAAAGACATTCAAGATTAACGTGATTTCGTATATAGGATTCTTTAAATACCACAAAATTTTGAGACCTATAATCACTAATTTCTATTCACTTTGTTTTGTTCAATAAGTTGTTTGAAGATGAAATCACAGTGGCTGATAGTAATTTGTTAGGAATTTTTAATATAAGAAACGATGTGGAGCAAATTGATTTGCATTTGAACTCTTGATAAAATACATAAAACTGCAATATTTAAAATATTTGGGCATGTGTTCAAAGTGGGTGCTAATAACTGAAGAATTACAAAACAACATATCGTAGGATTTATTATATAATTTAGTGAAAGCAAAATTTTAAGAAAGTTGTAAAATTCATTAAAATTAAAAATAAACTTTACACTCGATTTGATATAATTTTGGAAACATAGTGTTGAATTTGTTTCTAAAGTGTCTTAAGGTTATACAAATATACCAAGAGTAATTTCATACTAATATTAAATTTCAATTCTGACTAGTTCTAATAAATTTTAAAAGTTCAAGCCCGTTATGTTACGTACGAACAAGTTACATCATTACAACTCCTAACGGATGCGATATGATTAAAAATGTGTATTTAATTCTTATCGTGCTGTCCTGATAGTTTTTACTTTACTTGACGACATTTATTTTCTGAATTAAACATACTCGTACATAGAGGAAAATGTCAACACGTAAAAACAAGGTAATAAAATAAACAAAGGGTAATAAGCACACACTATTATTACTGCACTTAAGTATTTCGTGGAAGTAAAACAAACAACAAGCTGGTCAGATTACACTATAAAGTCACAGTCCAGTTTATAATTTTCCGTCACTGCTGTTGTGCAGTTAGACAACTATAATTAGTTTGTTGCGGTTTGGCATATTTAAACTTAAATCGGCAAAAATCTAGGAGCGACGCTCACTACTTCAGATCCTTTACATACAAGTTAAATTCACGGACAAGAAAAAGTGATTAGTTGTTCTGCACTATAAAATACATCACATTTTTGTTAATTGCAACTATAAATCGATGTACTGTTTGTGCATTCAGGTGGATGATTTACCTTGTGTACACCTGCAAAACGGCCCTTTGCCATACGCCAATAATTTAATATGAAATCGTAAAGAATTTAATAAGGAGTTTATGAACAAATATACTCCTTTAAAAAAGTTGCTCTTCTTAAAATGTTTCGATAATAAATCCACGTTCATAATATAATGGTACATATAACACACCCAGAACCCAATGTATAACAAACGGATTAAAAGGTTATCCAAAACAAATTAATCAACAAAAAATGAACATGCAATCATGAACATAGAATGAATTATGATCAAAATAGGGGAATAAAATAAATTATAATTAATAAGTAAATGTATAATTGAAGAAAAGAAGACACGACTAACAACAAGACAACGTACCCAATTACCCAATAGATCAGACAGTGAGAAGAAAACAATGACAACCGTAACATGAAGAAATTTATTAAGTATGATAGAACAATCAGTGCAATTAGGGAAAAGTCAAATCAAATCAGATACCAAAAGGAAATAATAAAGACAAGGGTAAAATAAACCATGAAAATAAAAGTATTATTGATGATAAATAAAAGAAAAGTGAGATAAAAACTTTATTTAAAACCCTAAGCTGTGACTTGACACCGACATAAACTTATTAATAAAATGACTTCAATGACTTGACGGTACAAACAGAACTCAAAAATAAGATATTGAGATTAGAAATTAAGAGGGAGAGTAATACAAGAATTGTAAATGTATAATTAAATAATGTATAAAAATGACAACTAGACAATGTCCAAAGGACTAATAAAATTTGTGAAGTAGAAATAAAATTATCAAAGAAAACTATTACTCAATAATAAAGGTTGAGATGATAACAAAAAAGGAAAATAACCATAAACAATAAAAAATCAGCTTTAAGTAAAAGTCAATAATCATACAATGTGTAGAAAACTGAATCTGAGACTCAACCATTGTTGAGAACTCAAGATAGGACATAACCTAATCTGGCCAACACGTTTCCAATGAAATAGTAAAAACAATGACTGGAATGATGTTAAATTAAAATGTATTGTAGTGTAAACTAACTAGAGACTGTAAGGAGCATTCCATGTACAAAAAGTCATAGTACAAAGGAACGTGAGTACACAATAAATGTAAATGAATGTGACCAAGTGTACAACATAGAATGGGTACCTGGGACAACAAAAATCACACATAAAACTGTAATAAAAGAATAGGGAATCAACCCATGATATTGAATAAGACATAGTAACGTTCATGTGAGGCAAATCATGCTTATGGCCTTCCAATTAATAATAATAATGTAAATTATAAGCAAACCCTAACTGATACTAGATGCAAGAAATTTAAGTAAATTCAACCAAATGTCAAAATATAAAAGCAGAACCAAACACAGCCAAGTATTAAAATTACTATAAGAACACTAATATAAAATAAACATGATCCCTGGGGTCTGGGGTACAGGCTTGTAATGAGCAGGCTTGGAGCCCGGCCTCGTAGCCCAAGGATGGAAGAAAATCGGATGCGCTTCATCGTGGACGGTCTATTTCCTCGTCACCCACTGAGGGATCGTGAGGAGTATCCAGGCCCATTGGAAGACGTCCCGATCTTCAGCGAGGACGAGCTATCACTAGCTGTTAGCTCCCTGCGCAACAAGAAGGCACCAGGGCCGGATGGTATACCTGCGGAAGTGCTGAGGGTGGTCGCTAGATCCTGCCCCCAGGTGCTACTCAATATGTATAACCGTTGCCTCAAAGACGGAGTCTTCCCGAAGAGGTGGAAGATCCAGAGACTAGTCTTAGTCGGCAAAGGGAAGGGCGGCCCGAATTCCCCGTCGGCATACAGACCTCTTTGTATGCTGGACACGGCGGGGAAACTACTGGAACGTCTACTCAGGCCTCGCCTAGTAGCGGCAATTCGGGATGCAGGAGATCTGTCAGTGAGGCAGTACGGGTTCAGAACGGCCAGATCCACCATTGGAGCCATACAGGAGATCTTGAATGCCGTCCAGGTGGCCCAGCGGGGTAATCACTTCTCCAGAAGGATGGTGCTACTCGCTACACTGGACGTATGCAACGCCTTTAATTCGGCCAGGTGGACAGACTTGCTAGCTGCTCTGGAGGACGTCTTTCAAGCGCCGGACTACCTGCTCCGGATAATACGAAGTTACTTGAGGGACAGGGAGCTCCGGTACGACACAGCAGATGGGCCACGCAGCAGAGAGATAACAGGAGGCGTAGCTCAAGGCTCTATCTTGGGCCCCGACCTGTGGAATGCCTTCTATGACGGAATCCTCCGGATGGAGATGCCAGATGATACCTTTCTGGTAGCATATGCTGATGACGTGGCTGCCGTGATCACCGCGAGAGACGCAGAGGAGGCGCAGCGCATGCTGAACCAGGGCATGCGCAGGGTCCGCAACTGGATGGACGAACACGATCTGAGCCTTGCAACGGAGAAGACAGAGATTGTGCTGCTCACTCGTCGACGTATACCCACAATCACACAGTTCGTGGTGGGGGAAAAGGCGATAATATCAAAGCCAGCCGTGAAGTATCTAGGGGTGCACCTGGATACTAAGCTTTCCTACTGGGAGCAAATTCGATGTTCCTCGGAGAAAGCCGCTAAGGTCGTTGCTGTGCTAAGCAGACTAATGGCAAATGTCGGAGGCCCAGCTGCAGGAAGACGGCGACTGCTGATGTCGGTGACAAACTCGATTCTCCTCTACGGATGCGAGGTCTGGGCCGACGCACTGAAGCAAGAAAAATACCGCAAGCAGATGGCCGCGGTACAACGAAGAGGAGCACTTCGGATTGCGAGCTCCTACAGAACGGTGTCGGAACCAGCAGTGTTGGTCGTCGCTGGAGTAATGCCAATAGATCTGATGGCTGAGGAGAGAAGGAGGGTCTACACAACCAAGGAAGACTTGGGGTTTTAGAAGCAAGAGCAGTGGCCAGGGCACACTCCATGCGGAGCTGGCAACTACGATGGGAGCAGGAGAGTCGAGCTAGGTGGACGGCGAGGTTGATTGGGAACCTCCCTGAATGGGTGGACAGAACGCACGGCGAGGTAGATTATTTCCTTACTCAATTCCTGACAGGGCATGGTTATTTCTGTGCATACCTGCGAAGGATGGGTAAGATGGAGGATCCGTCGTGCGTGTATGGCGACTCAGACTCTGATGACGCTCATCATACTTTTTTCGAGTGTCAACGGTGGGTGCTGGAGAGGCGAGGGCTCGAATCGGAGATTGGCCCCATGACGCCTGATAACATCATAGGCGTCATGCTCAACAGCAAAGAGAACTGGGACATGGTTGTGACCTTCGTGAGGATGGTCCTGCGGCAAAAGAAGCCTGAACTGGACCGTCTCACAGGTCGATGATATAGATAAAGCTGTAGAAGCCTTGTAGGCGCAATACGAGTTGCCACCCTGAAGCCATACGAATAGTTGTTCCAGGGGGGGTTCCCTGCCTGTAACGTGGAGGTTTTTTAGTGGGTGCGAGTCCCACACACCAGGAGACCAGTCGGGTGTCTCCTGATGGTGCATAATGCATTTTTCCTCCCCCGCAAAAAAAAAAAAAAAAAAAAAAAAAAAACATAATAAAGAGATAAAGGTGAGAAATTCAAATAAGGAAAGTGTAACACTCAAGTATACTGAAAAATAATTAGAGAAAATGTGATTAAAGTAAAATAAAACAATAAGAGCTAGAGCTGATACAATCAGAAGTGGTAATGATAAGATCATTATAGATAGGCCACAACAAATATGGGTTACAACACCCTAATATAAAATAATTAATAAACACTTAGAATGACAATAGACCAAGAGTCTAGTGAAAGCAAAATAAACTATTAAGAGTAATAACTAAATAATGATATGAGAAAAAATATTGTACAGTATTGATAAGTAATCACGAAGGACAAAAGTGAAGAAAAATAGTGTCTTAAATATAAGAATCTTTAATACAAGAAAGTGATAAAAACATGGCAGTAGGCCTAAACGAAAGGTGACAATTTTAGCTAATTACCATCTAAAATTTTAACGAGGAGGGGCAATAAATAATGACTCAATAAGCATGATAATTAATTATAAAAAAATGAACAATGTAAATAGAATAAGGTAGAAAATAAGGGATGTAATTTGTTCGTAAGAAATTTATTTTATTAATCCCTAGCAGAACTATATAGTGAGGGTAGTCAAAATACTCGTGGGAAAAAGACAAAAACGATGAGAGTACTGAAAAAAAGATCAGTGCACTTATAAGTGAATCATTTAAATTATAAATAAAAGAATTAATTACAAGCCCGTCGGCGTACAAGGGAAACCAGAAAACCAGAGCCTCAAATCCAGAGACTGACGCCAACCTAAGCGTCTATTTTGCCGACATATACCGAGAGAACCCGAAAATTAGAACAATTAGATCACGGCCCGTTATTAATTACTAGGTAAGGGATCTCGACACAGGTAAGACCATCAGTTCATCTCAAGCTTCGACGCAGACTTCACGTTGGTCAGAATAACCAAAAGTATTGAATCGACAAGCCGACAGCTGACGAAAGCGTTAACCACGAAACTCAAGGCTGAGGTTAGGTCGGGTATATGGGAAAGTGAAGTTTTATTTAATCAGTGACCTATAACGGAGTACGTGCGCATAGGAAGTGATCGAGAAATGAATTAATCAAATTTAATTTCATTCAAATAACAGAAGAAAATTTTGTGAATTAGTGATACGACTAGAACGACTTCATACGCAAGTATCAGTGAACATCACAAAAATATTTTAAAATAGTAACCTACTAATTAAAGAACGCTAGAAGCGAAATTAATAAATTAATATTGTTGAATCAATAGCAATCCAACATAGATTGGATCCTTATTTTAGTTATTGAAATAAACCATAAAAGATGAAATATTTAAGTATCAACAAACATAATATTTTTATAATTAATTCAAGGGACTTGTCTAATTCAAAGACATTAAATAGTCAATGGAGAACTTGAGAGAAACACTAACCTATAGTAGATTAAGTATTATATTGTGATTAACCTTAAGATTCTAGCTAAATGTATAACAACCCCCAACCATAGGAAAGGGTCATTTCCAATAACTTGTTAACTTTGTTTGTAGCCAATCCAAGAAGACAGGTGATGAAGTTCCTCAATAGATTACATGTATAACCGTAGTACACGGAGATGTTAGCATAGTTAAGAAAATTTTCATTATTTTATGTTAAGTAAGTTAGGTTACAATGAACCCTAGTTAACCTAAAAACTTCAATAATAATCACGTGTTAAATGTTTATGTTTTGTTAAAGAATATAAAAATATTTTTACTTTCCAAATACTAATTATTATAGTATTGCATTTTATTAACCTATGTGTATCTTGCAGTCTAAAATAACCTGCTTTATTTATGAATATGGACGAAATTGTTTACGTCCAGACCGACCGATGGTTAGACGCAGTCTGGCTACTCTGAGATTTATTTATTTAAAAGAGTCCATCCACAATATTAAAATTTTAAAAGAAAATAAACAATATTATTGTACCATGGTATTAATAATGAGTTCGAGAAATAAAAAATCAATTCATAACCGATAACCGAGTTTGACTATCATTGTATTAGAATAAGACTTACAGCTTAGGTGAACGACAGCAATGGTTGGTAACAGTGGCGGCGGCAAGAATTTGATTTGAACGAGTCTCACTTACTTAATAGTAATACACTTCAACGTTACTAGTATCCAACCGTTACAAGTAAGTATTTTTATACCAACGATACTTATGTGTTTTCAGTGAAGGGGCACACCTCTAGGTTCATCTCAGCGACAAGTGAAGAGTCAATTTATTTCAAGTAAACAACTTACAACCGAACTCACAACACATATATGAACATAATATTAATAATAATAATAATAATAATTGAACATTTGAACGAGAGAGTATCTCGTCATCTAACAACATGACGCATCCAACGTGTGGCTGATAAACCGTACGACTTCGTCTTCTTTACAATAAACCAGACTTTTTTTCAAACTTGGTGAATAAAATATAACAGTATGGGAGGTGCGGTTTGCGAGCGAGCATTACGTTCACAGAACATTACGGTCGTAACTGCCTGCACCCAAAACAGCGAGCTATTTCTATCTCATCAATTTATTCAACGCGTTAATTGAAAAGTCAGCTAAAGGTTTTCAGACGCCCCAGGTAAAATTACAGTCTCGGCAACTGTATAAAGTTTTACATTTTTCTGAATCATTCAACACACACACACAAACATAGCCTATATCTACGACTGAATTTACTGTGTACATATGTAGCACATTAAAGTAAAATACTTTCTCCACTAACAATCTGCCAGCATTCCGTATTAGTGTACACGCTAAATATTTTCAACCGTATTAATCCAGCCTAGCTTAAATATTTTATATTAACTTATATATAGAATTAAGTAGTACTAAAATTGAAGGTAAATGTATTTATAAAATATCATAAATAGTTGACAGTATAGGGTATTGATAGTGGTTACCTCGTTTGTGAGAAGATAATCATTAGCCTGTTTTGAGTTCAAAATTTAACACATAATTAACTTAACATGTGTTGTATGATCACTCATCACTCTATGTAGAGATATTTATAGACGTTAGGCATTATAAAACTGTATATTATTATTTAATCCTTCGTAAAATGTGTGGACTTTTTGTAATAATGTTTGATAAAGACGTTTAAATATTTACATAACGAATTATAAAAAGTTCACTTTAGGATGTTTGTTCTTGTTTATACACAGATTGTATTCTATAGGCTAATAAAGATACGGAACATTGAAAATAGGAAAACGCTTTTCTTTTAATTGGAAAGAGAAGGCGAGTTAACACAAATATATAACGTATTGAGCACTTTGCGTAATCAGACGTTGGGTAATTGACTGAGAAATAATTATAACACTTGTGTCGTATCACATGTAAACATGTGACATTAGTACCTCGAAACTGAAAGTAAAATGTGTAAAACACACACACACGTTACGTCTGTTTGTATGAATTGAATTCAAAAAAACGTTTTTGAAGTTTGCTAAATATTGTCCTACTAACATGGAAATTTAATAACTAAATACATTGGTTGTATCCGGTAATTCTGCTATTACATTTTGAACACTAAAAGTTGTAAATATATGATTTTGATCTATATGATAAAGAGTATCCTGGCTTAAGAGGGGTCAAATGAACTTAATCACAGATTCCGAAATAAACTATATAATACTGTTTCTTGATCCTAAAAAAGGTAACCCATAGTCCTTCCCCCTTCCACACCAAGGGATGAAAAACCCATTTTTTATATTTTACTTTTTTCCTCCCGTTCTAATGTTATTGTGTTATTGCTAGCAGTAAATGTGTTACTCGTTTATTGCTATGTTAAATAGTATTTTTAAGAATATTCAAAATGTTAGCATAAAATGCAAAGTGAAGAAAGATCCTATATTTATAAATATTTTCAATCGATGTATTTTTTTTTTTATAATCCCTTTCGCCTTTTCTTTTCCCGTGAGTTCTTATCCATTACTTTTCAGGAGATACTTCTTTTCATAAACCCCTTAGGTCTTCTACCAGACCAGATCATAAACCAACCCAGATTTGAGAATTTCATATATGTACAACGAATCTATGGTCAAAGGTACAGAATCATCCAAATATTTTTTTATCCACCTTCAAATCCATTACTGCAAATTAAGGCTCTCTCCTCCCCTGGGCTTTTCCCTCTTTACTTTGGTTAACACATCTGACACCAGCTTACTAAGATCCGGATCGTCATACCTTTATTATGTATCTCTGTTGCCACGTCCTTCCAGTCAAGGTATAGCTGATAAAATTCTAAAGTACTAAAAGACTGTAGACTTACCTACATAAAATAAAATGAACACTAAAAATTTTATCTTTTCACTTTTTACAACAATTTATGTAACGAATCTAAAATCTTTCAGAGAAGGTTAAATTGTCAACACGTCACTTACGTAAACATGATAAGTCACTATAGGTAAACAAAGTTGCGTAATAATTTGATTAAAGCTACATAAGCAGTCTTGGTGTAAGTACATAGAGTATTATTTACAAAAAGGATGTATTTATTTTGCTAAGGCGTAATACACATTCCAATAGTAGTAGTACTGATCATCGTATACAACGTGCAATTAAATTTTGGAATAATTATCCCAATAAAATTATTGATCGCGTTGAAATTAAATGGTTACATTTTGTATGTGAATGGAATTTGTCTTATTTGATTATATTTAATACATAAGTAAACCAAAGACGTGTAATTAGGACATGTCCTTCTAATTCCGCATGACGACAGGTAAAGAGAATGTCTATTGACGTTGTGACTTTATTGTGTATCCTGTACACGTGTACAATGTGACCAGTGTGGTGACTGTACGAACTGGGTTACTACGTAGCCTGCAAAACCTACAGGCTTTCTTTAACAATTTCAGAGTTGACGTATAGAACAAATTCTGTTACTCTGTAGAGAACGTTTTGAATATACAGACACAAAAAGTAGCTTTGTGAATGAATGTAAACAACCCTTTAGGAGAAACGATGTATTCGTATTTACCTGTATTATAAGCTTTCCCTTTTGTATGGTTTTCCGCAAAACCACGCTTTTAACGTGTGTCTAACTGAAAAACACGTGTTCTGCAGGTTTGGTGGTATTAACATTTCTTTTTAGTTTTAGTGTATCAAAATTTTAATATGACTCGATAAATATGATTCAGTCACATATTATTATATAAACGAGATAGGACAAACACTACTAAACCTACGGTGGAAGCGGTCTCTCCGAATATTTATACTGTGAAATTTCACCTAGATTCTTGCAAGAATGTGATTCTTGTAAATGATAATCCCATACTATAAATTCCTTAACATAATAGGACAAATGAGTGATTGTAACAACTTAGGCTGTGAAATAACTTTTGACAAAAATTATAATTTTTAAAATACCTAATAAAACGTGAAGGCATGGAGACCATGTTTGTGATATTTCATTAATTAGAAAAACAAAGATATGCAAATATCTACACAAATAATTTCGTTGCAAAGCAGTTTTTTTTAATGAAGTTAACTAAGATTCTCAGGAAGGATATAAAATCAATATAAAAATTTAAAACTTATGCAACATTAGCGAGCATAATGGCAGGGAATCTTGATAGTTAGGGATGTAAGTGTACTCGGATTTGCTGGGTAAAATTTACTGAAAATGATTTATTAACACTTAATTATTAATATTTAATCGAATCTGTTTCTATTGTTGTTAATGAAAAATTCATGAAGAAATAAACCACGCTGATTGTGTTTCTGTTCAAACTGACGAAACAATACTGGTATCTATCAAAGCACAACTAAGAATAATTCTGAGATATGTTGATAATATGAAAATCGAAATGCTATTGAAACTTTTTTTATGCTTTTTCAAACAAAGGTGCAAAGAGGTTAGCTAATAAAATTATTTCAGTTTTAAAATTATATAGTGCTGAAAAAAAACATGAATTCAAACAACTGACAGTGCCTCTGCGATGGCTGGTCGTCACCGCGTCGAGTAAATGCCCTTGTTTACCAACTGTGTCCACACGCAACATTTTTTCATTTCTATGCTCACCAACTTAATTTGGTTTTGTTACACAGTGGAAAAAGTATTAAAATAGTTAAACTGTTTATCTGTAATATAACTGAATTTTTTAGTTTCTTCGGTAAATCTACTACCTGATATGATTTTTTCGAAGAACATGAGTTTAAACTTCGTCATACAACATCAAACCGTTATAATTACCATTCACAGGCATTTAACGGTAAAATAAAGTTACAAGAAATATATCGTGCGATTTTTCACATTACCGCATGTGATGATTGTTATCCTGAGTATGAGTGCTGCAATTGGCCTCCTGAATGTTTTGAAGTCGAAATCTTTCATGTTTTACTTGTGCGTATAGTATTGTATATTTATATTTACTCAACACCTGCTACCTTTTATACAGGAAAAATCTAGCAGTGATGTAAATGTATGCATACCCCTAAGTAAAGCTAGGTTATTGAAAGAAAATATCGCAGCGCTGCGTTCAAATGAAATGGTATAAAACTCTATGGACGAATGCCGGCCCCAAAAACGAAATTGCAGGAATCTGTAATATGAAATTATGAATTTCGATTCACATGAAATTATCTATTCTGTGACATTCCAACTATACTCCTTATTTGGCTAATTTTAAAATATACTGTTTTTGAATTGTTGGACTGAGTAACACTGCGCAATTAATTATTAAACATCTACATCAGAGATGATAAAATGCTTCCCTGTGTTAAGCTGCTATAATATATTATGGAGAATCATCTCAATAGTGTGTTGAAATTAAAACGAATATAAAGTACTAAAACTAAGGATTCCAGTTAAATTCGACTGAGCGTTCAACACTAAAAGGTAAGCTATCAGAGTATACCTTTGTAATGCTATCGAAAATAAAACAATTATGATTGGTATTGGTAATTATTATATGATAATTGGCTATTTTGTTTATTGACAAAAAATTGCCATTTAGAAGCTCAAAGAACCCAACTTTCAAGGAAAGGGTGACTGATATCTTATCAAATTTCAATATGCGGTGTTTGAAGTTCTTTTGCAAGAAAGGAAAC
Organism: Magicicada septendecula; assembly: GCA_034769895.1. NCBI lineage: Eukaryota > Metazoa > Arthropoda > Insecta > Hemiptera > Cicadidae > Magicicada > Magicicada septendecula. The sequence goes on along the minus strand of CM068369.1, from coordinate 397,467,996 downwards.
GTTTGTGTGAAACCTATTGTACTGTAATTTTGAACTGTCATCATCTAAAAATGTAATAAAAATACGATGCCAATGACAACACGATAGTTTTGTCTTGACATTTCATTATATATTACAAAATGTATGTGCTACGTCTTGATAAAGGGATGCTCACTAGAAAAACGTAAAGACTAAAATAGTTGTACTGAAATGAAAACATGCAAACGCTTAAGAACGAGAAGCGTGTCCTACGTTATTGCAATCATATACGCCACTTATATTTGTACGTGAATGGTAGAAAAATAAGAATTCTAATTGCTTAAACTGAATATACTGTGATTACTACGTAGAAATCACGGCTATTTCTCCGTTGCAATTAAACTTACTGCAAATTACGAATGCTATGGCCTAATTATAATTTTTTCCTGTCTGTTATTAAAATTATTAATGAATTACATTACACAGCACAGGAAGTTAGCAATGTTCCATTAAAATGCATATCTTACATATGTCATCGGGCCTTACCAGACAGTCAATAACATGTAAGAATTAATCTTATTTAGTGGCATATGACAAATTTTAATTAACATTTCTTGTAAGATGCGTGATTAAAAATTCAAAAAATTGTAATTCTTTAACAACTAACTAATTAAAATATCCTATTTTAACACAAACAGAGAACTTTGATATATAAAGAGTGCCCTGACATAATATATTTTAATTTAAATTTACTTGATTGTAAAGTGAAACTCTTATGACTAAGTCTGTTGTACCTAATGATTATTGATAAGGATAATATTTACGATTATTATTATAGAATAATAAAAATTGTATTCATTGGTACGCACAGAGGTGGGAGAAGATTACAGATCCCGCTTTAAATAAGGCATGGTACAAATTGTATGATGGACTTGAGTACGAGCAGGAAAAGATACATAGTTGAAATGGCTAAAGGAATTCCAGGATGTGAAGAAATGGAAGAAAATGAAATTAATGAATGGCTACAGAAATTATGATGCGGAACTAGGATTGACAATACGAAGAAATTTCGGAAGCTATGATGAGACCAGAGCCTAAAGCAGACAACACACACCAAGATGTTCATGCCACAGACACAAAAGCAGACAGATTCAAGCTTTCTTTATATTGGTAGCTTCAAGTTTCATGGAGCAGGGTAAACAAGCAACACTATCATACGTCTTACTTTTAAAGAGATGGCGTGACATCGCAAAGTGCAAACGCTGTGAAACGCTGTATCCAGAAAGAAAATGACGGACTGTTTCAAGTAAAACTACATAATTGTGAACATAGATTACAATGTATTGCATGTTTATAATTTAAATTTGTATAACTAAATATGTTTTTATTAATAATTTTGTGTTTTTTTATTATTTAATAAATGGAAATAGACTCCATGGATTATCCGAAAAAATGCGTTATCCGAAATGGCTCCCCCCCCCCCAGGTCGGTTAAAAAGGGTTTTACTGTACCTTCACTTGCTTCCAAAACCTTTGTATCTTGACAGTCTTGACAGTAAATATTCAGTTTTATAATACTTTTACTTTTAATGTTTTCAAGAAAAACTTAATTTTGAAATATTTCTAAACACTTACTGTTAGGTGTGTTAAAATAAATATTCTAATGGAACCAGTAAACCCCTGCGGGTATTTTCTCCACACTATAGAAAATCTTAATTCAAAACAAAAATTACAGAAAAGTATACAACATATAGCCTACAACCAAAGATTGTAAAATTTTATAAATTTTAAGCCTACATATAACTTTATAAGATGCTAGAATCATACTCAGACATTACGCACCTAAACGTAGATGCAGTTGCTTTCCTAATTTAACTAATTAGGTTGCAGTTTCAGGACACATATAGATAAGAAATGCCAAACATAAAATAAGGTAATAAAACTAAAGTAAAATGTGATCGTCAGATACATTTCTATTACTGCCACTTCTACCAGAAGTAGTACACAACAATACAAAACACGCTGCATCTCTGGCTCTTCCTTGCTGCAAGGGCATAGTAACAGTGCAGTTTATAGAGTCACTTCTAACTCAGCCACTTTGCTGTGCAGGACATATAGAGTGTTGTGCTCAGACGTATACAAATTACACTAACAGCAAACTAGAAAGTTAAGCGAGTTAATCTGTTCCGTTCTACTTACGTTGAATTTAGACACAATGCATACAAACAAAGCAATTACATTTTCTGAGTTAGAAGATTTCTTTTATTTGGTTTTGACTGAAATACTATAATTTTTGGTCGAAATAAATCATTTTAATTTCACATGTGACGTGAGAATGGTATACTTCATATTGTATAACAACATGTAAGTTCATGCAACATGTGTACTAGCGATACAAAGCAGCAACAATGACTTGTAACAGTTTCATAATAGTTTTCACGTCTTCAGTCAAGAACTGGTAAGGAACATTTGAAAACCTTTCAAATGTTTTGTTAATTTAAAAACATTGTAACTACGTACTAGAAAGACATAATGTATATAAACGACGTCCTCTTCTCCGTATTTATGAATTCACTTTAGTTGTTCACTAAGTTATCATCTGGTTAGTAGAGTATGATATTATAGTAGGACATGTCTGTTTCATTTCGCCACCTGGAGCTACTTCTTGAAAAATAAGGAAAACGTCCTCAGCACTTTGTATATTTGGATTTACTTTGTAATACTAAGAGCCGGCTGTAAATGAGACGTTATTTCGTAACTGTTAAAGTGTTTTAGTGATAGCCGAACCTTTTGCTTAGTTAAAATAAACTACTTAATAACATTCTTACTTGGTAATTTAAGGTGTAGCTACTAAGACGACAAAGCATTACATGTTTCAAGATAGTAAAATTAGGTTTAGCTCAATACACTTTAGCCCTTCATTTCTGCCGAATTTATGTTACCAACTGTCATATATATAATATTAAAGTTTCTTTTACTTTTCAATAATGTCAATTAGATGACATTTATAAAGGTCAATTTAACAAATATTAGGTAATTCTGACATCCGATATTATTTTTATCCTTTCAAAAGTTTTCCTATTTATTTGAAATTTTTCTAATTTATGGAGGTTTACTACTAATAAGACCTGAAGTATGATTTTTCTCATTCCAGTGGAGAAGGGCTTACTAACAAAGCTGTGAACAAATTTGATGACATCTTGAAGACAATTTGTGAAGGAACACGACAGACATGTCTTTTCGGAGATTTGAGATAAATTTTATGTAGAAGAATGTGGTTTCTAAGGTAATAACAAGTCTCTCAAATTAGTACCTGGAAAAGGTCAAAAAGAAATTATTGTTGTAGAAAGAGCAAACATTCGGCAGTATATACACCAGTAGCAAATTTCAAAGACCTCGACTTCGGTCGAGCGGGAGTCAAATATGCCGCGAGAATCTATGTTTGGAATTTCTGGAAGCTCTAATACGTTATAACTTTATTTTTCAACAAAGTTTTATTTTTACTTCTATTTTTTCTAAATACCTATATGTATATCTTATTACTTTCATGGTTAGGCCTATAAATTATATTATTTTATTACTTTTATGAATTAAAGTGACTAAAATGATATTTTAATAAAAAAGTATGTTAGTTATTTTATTTAACAGAATGGTCTTGTTATGTTCACGAACTACCTCGCGTAATTTCAGTTTCGTTAATTTGTAGCAAAATAGTCTATCTGACGTTTAGAGTTTGTGCAAGAACATATTAAAACGTGCTGTATATACCACGTCTGTGTTCTACAAACATATTCTATAAAAATGTTTTAATTGTTATTAAAGTTGATCAATTAATATTTGTTTCATTTGAAACTTGAATTATCAAGATAGCCAGGTTGGTATAAAATTGAATAACGCATTTTCCAAATTATGTAAAATTTAGTTGGAACGATAATCTGACATTCAGCTATAATGTTGCAATCATCATTATGAACAACTGTAAAGCCTTGACTATTAAAACTTACCATAATACTTACTGTTAAAGACTAATACATGGCTGTTTGCTGTGTAATTGGGAAAAATGCTATACTAAACTTAATTTTAATTATTGGCTAATTCGATGTCTTAAACTCTATCGACTATCTAAAAGTACTGAAGTTGTTTGTCACTTGGCTATGAGAAGGAATCGTAATTGCTCTAACCTGTATAAAATAAAAGTAAAGAGAGAACAAAATAGAAAATAAACGATTAATGTCCAGGCTTTTGCATGAAGTCAAAATTCGGTAAAAACTGTTTATTACAAACACTTGGTTGTTTCATAATTTCTTATCAACCTCAAATATTTCAATCGTTACACAGTTAGACAACTGTTTCACCTTATTAGGTTATTCTAAAAGAGCTGCTAACTAAACACGAAGGATGTGTAGGGTGGTGACAATGTGTTAAGAGTATGTACTATCAGCAGTTCACCTTTGCTACCGAACAAGCAATTTGGTGACGTGTGCCATTCCACTGCACGCAGCACTGTAATACTACACATTTCAAATACGTTTAACACAGAATTGGTGTGACTTGACTGTCTTTCACAAGGTATTTCTTGTAGCGAATAAAAAACACACTTTAACAAAGTATTCAATAAATTACACTCACATATAATGTACGAACGTTCAATCTAGTACGCGCACAAAATTACAACTAAATACGTCTTCTGACGTCTGAATAATGTTTCAGAACCAGTAATACCCCACCAGCACAAGCACTCACTATCATTCAGTAGATCCCCCGCTCCTCAGTCGTCTCGGCAGCAAAACTGGTGTGCGTATAATACACGGACATGTGTGGGGGGTGTGTATGTTGGAGGAGCTAGTATAGGAAATGTCAACTGACTGTGAAACTAAGTATAATAGGAATGCAAATTCTAAAAGTTTACTAAACTAAAACCACTTTTGAATTCCTATTATTCATTGTTCTTTCTTGATTGAGTGTTCTGTTTTTGAGAGATCTTTAATGAAAAGAGTAGCATGAGTAAAGCAAATATGTGATTATCACCCTAAATTACCGAATTCAACAGTAACAACATACAGATTTAATACACATTTATAAAATAGCATACAGTATGTAGAATTTAAATTCTAGCTATCATTACATTGTTTTATAGTGATCGTTTGATATTGCTTTATTCATGAAAATAATCTGTGCCTGTTACGGACGCAACATCTTGCCTATATAATTATAAATCTTATTTAGAAAATATATTCTTTCAGATATTGAGACGAAAAGGCTATTTCGACGTTCTATCAGTTGAACATTGTGAGGGGCTAATAATATTTCAAATATAGTATTTTAAAATCCATAAGGTGAAATGTTATCTTTTCAGAAACGTTAATAAATTTAACTTAAGGCAATTTTCAAACTTTTAATTAATAAAGTTGTGTTAGTTGTTATAATCACAAACATAAATTACACTGTTGAACACCACTATAGAAAAATTCCCGATTAGCGCTTTCAAGCTTCACAGCTGACCATCAGATCGGAAATGTAAACATATTTTCGACCTCATGATGATCTGTGAAGTTTATAAGCGCTAAACGGGAATTTTTTCTATAGTGGTGTACAAGTTTTAAACTGTTTAGAAATAACACAATTATTACACATTAGATATATGCAATGTTTAAAATATATTAATTATAAGGTAAGTGTTACAACCTTCTAAGGGGAAACAATAAAGCAAATTGACAGTATAAGAGATTGCCAGAAATATTTAAAATGTTCCTCCCCAATGTACAGTTAATCAATGTAGAGAATATATACAACTGTCTGAAAGTTTTTGTTAAGTATTTACCTACAATATATTTCATTTTATTCTAAATATTCTCTTCATTTAAAATTATTTCACTAATATTTTGTCTTGAGTTGATGCTAACATTATTTTTCTTGTACTTTTTTTGTAAACGCTATGCAATGTGTGAAAAATTACTAAACACGTATGGCGACGCTACTATTTGGTAAACATGCAACATTATGTTTCTACTCCATGAAGTTTCTGAAATGTCTCCCTATTTACAATGTTAAACGAATATTTTAAAAATATAACGGCGAGACGTTACTTTGTAGAGAGAAATTACGGAGACCCAATGTACAAGTGTATTGTTCATGAATTTTTAAAGGTTGTCTGTATGTACTTATCAGAATGCACGTAACTAGTAGTGGCTTAACGTGCCAAGAGAATAACGGGCCACTTAAAACTATTTTGTTACCCACAATACAGAATATTTGCACTTATAGTTTTGAACTAGTAGATGGAAAATTATTTCTTGATCTTTAACGTTCAATGTTATTAAATAAAATGTCAATCTAAACTAAAAACTCCAAACTTCAAAGCATACTATATCATGTGTTCCAGACCATTTTTGTTTTCCGTATAATGGAAAGTATAATGACTACTTATATAATGTGCCATATGTTACCAATGCGTTTCCCCATAAACTATATAAAACACACTATAATACATACTAGATATCTAGCTTTTCAAAAAGCACTTACTGTTTGGTGCGTAATTGACAGCCATTTTGTTAGTATGTTAGGCAATTCTACTCTCGCGCTATCACCCAAATTAGGTAGTTTATCGCCTAGCAGTTTATAGACACTGACATTGTAAGCATCAAATCCTAACTTTCATTGGTCTAAGTTTACACAGCTCGCGTATAAACTTCTTGTTTATGCTGCAAGGTCATATGTGGCAAGTTTTTGCTTGCAAACAATTTTGGTAAAAACTTTTTAAACTCAAAAACTGATTTTTGTATTTGCTCAAAAGAACAACTCAGACTTTGATAAAATCCTACTCGTTACGCAGCTGCCTCTTTCTGTCTCACTCTTTCACACACACACACACACACACACACACACACACACACACACACACACACACACACACACACACACACACACACAAGCACGCCGAGTTTTTATTACATCGCCGCCGTCTGCTAACGTAGTGTTGATTTATTTTCCGTAGATATTGTTCATAAAAAACACACAATTACAAACGTAAAAGTATGTATACGTAGGCCTACACAAATGTGTGTATCCGTATGTCATTGTTGCCAGATGTAATTTAATGAATTACAGGCGGTATCACATAAACACCGAAAAGTATGTTTAATTCAAATGTGGAAACTGAATTTCGTGGAGAATTACAACTTACACTACAACCCCTTGAATATCCTGTGTAAAATTTTGCAGAAACATCAAACTTTCTTTGGTTAATTCAAAGTCGAATATACTTTGATTTTAATATATTTTCTTTGAAATTTTGCATTTAATTTCGTTCAAATTATAAACCGTTACTGCTATTAGAGCAGCAAGCAGTAACATTAAGGGGCACAGCTGCATAAGTAGATACAGATAAGTAGAAACGTTTTAGATCTTTATGAGAAGATACTTTCGTCAAACTCATGGAACTGGGTAGGCCAATCACACATGCGCGGATAGTGACGGTACCAAATGTCATTGTCTTTTCCCCCAAGCTACGCCTGCCACCCTGATTGATGCTTTTGTTCAGTCTGCCCCTGTTCCTCAAAGAGTATTTAATCATTTTGAGATTTTATTGTGCAAGCTGTATCCTGTAGTCTGACGCTCCGTCCTTTATACTGTATAATACTGTAATAGTATGTACACAGCAGTTGATTGTAATGACTTATTAAGCAAATTATTTTGTTGAGTTCATTATGGCTGTTTTGAAACAAACACAGACCAAATGCAAGTCACTGACTTTTCCAAAAAGTTTCGGTTATTCGGGAAGTAGATATGAAATTTGGGATACCATCAAGTACACAGTCAGTGTCTAGCAGTTGTTATAAATATACTTTTGACATAATTATAATGACGGCAAATACATGACGTAGCGCATAACATCCTTAGTCGTAGCAAACCTGGATGGTTAAGAAAAATCCACTTTTACTAAAGGACATAAAGCTAATTAACCCACGTCGTTTCAAAAATATAATAATAAAGCGAATTGAGTATGAATAAACTAATAAAGCTTTATTGTAAACAATAAAGCTACCGGCATGTGAAACAATGATTGGGACGAAGTTATACAAAAATAATCGGGAATTCCTTTCGTAATTTAGTTTATAATGAAAATGGAAAGGAGACTGGAACTGCAAGAAAAGTCTAACACGGCGAGTGATCTGGAAGATATTAAACAGGACGCAGGCGTTTGTTACGAAGGTTTTATAAAGTTGGATAAACATTTTGCTGAAAAACTTACGAGAATGATAGGAAGAATGTTCGAGAAGGTTATAAATGGGGAAGATTTGCCGGAGGAATGGAAAGAGGCACGAATTACATCGATATTTAAAAAGCGCGATAGAAAAGACTGCGAAAACTGTAGAGGTATAAGTGTCATAGAAACAATGGGAAGGCTGTATGATAGGTTGCTAAGAAATAAAATCGAGGAAAATATAGAGGGAAAGATTGGAGAAGAACAAGCAGGTTTTACAGCCGGGAGATAGTGTGTAGACCAGATATATACACTCCAGCAGATCATAGAAAAGAAAAAAACCAAGAACAGGGAAGTACATCTAGCGTTTATCGGCCTTAGAAAAGCATATGATGCAGTACACAGACAAGAAATGTTTAAAGCTCTATCACAATTGGAAATACCGAAAGCCCTGACGCAAGCAATAAAAAATCTGTATAAAAACAACAACGTTCAAATTAAAGTAGGTAACAAAATTGTCTGTAGGTTTAAAACATCCAAAGGTTTATTGCAAGGCTGCTCAACATCACCCACGCTGTTTAAGATATTTTTAGAGTGTGAATTAACCATGTGGAAATAAAAATGACATGGAATGGGAATACCGATACGAAACGAACACCTGTACACACCATGCTTCGCCGATGACCAAGTAGTTATAGCCCAAGATGAAGAAGATCTAAGCTACATGGTCAGAAAGCTGAATGAAGAATACGCAAAGGTGGGATTGGAAATAAACATAAAAACGACTGAATACTTGGTAATTAGAGATGAAGAGACAACAGATTTAGAAGTGGACGAAAATGTTAAAATTAGAGGAACAGACAAATTCAAGTACCTAGGTGTTGAGTATCCGGTCCGCATGGACCGGAAAATGTTTAGTAAGAAGAATGTTGATTGTGAAATTTGTAATTAGTTGATTCGCCAGGATGCAGAAATGAAACGTGTGGACTGTATTCAATTCATTTATTAGAAATTCAAAGGTACATTAAAAAATATGAAGTTAGCAGTTGTTTGAATCACAGGTTGGCTAATAAGCATGATGTATACAACGTATTAAAATATTAAATTACATTAATAACGGGCCTAATGGGCCATAAGTAGAGTGTGTTGGCCTAAGGCCTACATTGAATGTCGCGACAAGAAAAATATGACAGTGAAAGGCGGGCGTGCCGACCGCCGCTTTCAAGCATTTGAGACGTACTGTACAGAGCACCGACATGAATAATCAGATTACAACAAAAAGTAAAGAGCATATTAGCCAACCTATAAAGTAAAATTATCACGCTACTGCACATAAGCTGCCCGTCAAAATCAATCGATTTTTCACCACCTTTTTAGTAAATTATTATACATTTTGTAACTTAGTTTAAAACATACAGCGTTCTTAATAATGAAAGTTAGTTTCAAGGCTGAGTTGAACCTTGAGTTATAATATTAGATAACAGCTGTACGTTAATGGTTTAGCGATAAGCATGAATAAGATAAGCCTTAAAGATAAGCGTTTGTAAGCCAAGGTTGGCGAACAACTGATTTAAAACATGAACAAAAATGTCTGCGTTGGCAAGTGTTGCCGTGACATATTGTATGTGTACAATATCGAACGTTATGAAACATGAAAAATACATAATGAGACAATGCTTAATAATGTATGATCGGAAGCTCATCACATGATGGCCCGATAGTTTGTAACCCTATGCATGTCATAGATGGTTACCGTGAAATAGTTGAGGCCAGTAGACCTGTACAGAGAATTATTTACATGAACAAAATTGCCACAAGTTACATGTTTAAGCGTAGATTTAGCATGGCGTCATGTATTGACCAAGTCATGCTGTTCCTGAAGTTTCAGGAACTTACAATATGTAGTTGTGCAAGAACTAGCTATAACTAGCTGACTGAATGCAAGCACATATATGATGACATGTATGTCATAATTTAAACAGAAATAATAATTGTGCAATGCTTAATCATAAAATATAAATACAATATAACAATGCAATATAAAATAAATCTAGACGTGGCATGGTTACATGCAGTAGACGCAAAAACAATATGTTTTACATAAACGCAAGTTATAATGAATATAATAAACAACAATTTAGTTAATTACAACATGAATAATTACAATGGCATAAGCAACAAATACGATACTGTGATTACAAACGTAGCACATGAGTAGGAGAATCGAAAACATATTCACAGAACAATAAATCACACATATTAACAACTGTGTAAAAAATGCATGCACGGTTGCGCAACTGCAAACCATGCAAATATTATATAACAAATTGTTATAAAATAATACCACCAAAAACATGACACATACCCAAAACATCAACATGTGAATGTGTAGGACATAGTATGCCACACAAAATATTAACATACAAATACAAAATAGTAATATATCACCATAAAACTATGATGATTATAGAAGCACGCAATGGCGCAAAATTGATATGAAAATGTTGTGATAATGCATCACAATTAAGTTGACCAAATGGTCATAATAAGTAATAAGCCAATGGGTGAGTAAAATAGCATTGTGCTAAATGATCATAATAATCTTGTCAAATCTCGTCCCGCGCTGGCAACAGGCATAACTTATGTACTGGTCTCCGCAAAACACCAGTTGGTGTGAGAATGTCCACGACTCGAATTAAGTTATCTGGACCGGGAAATGTGGCGGTAATTACACCAAATTTCCAGGCTAATGGAGGTAGATTATCCTCAATAAGTAACATTAGGTCCCCAATGGAAACATTATCCTTAGCGAATTTCCATTTGTGACGCTGTTGCAACTGGTGCAAATAGTCGCGAGACCACGCCTTCCAAATGCCTTGGACAAACTTCTGTAGAAGTTGCCAACGCCCAAGACGAGAGATAGGAATATGAGATAAGTCTGGGTCCGGTATCGCCGTTAATGGTGCGCAAATCAAAAAATGGCCAGGTGTGAGTGACACCGGATCATTTACATCCGAAGAGATGGCAAATAAAGGTCGAGAGTTCAGACATGCCTCTATCTGAGACAAAACTGTCGTAAACTCTTCGAAGGTGAGTATAGATTTGCCTACCACGCGGCGCAGATGAAACTTCAAACTCTTTATGCCGCTCTCCCAAAGGCCACCGAAATGAGGTGACGAGGGCGGAATAAATGAACATGATATCCCCTGAGAGGACGTGAATGACTTGAGCGAAGAGACGGCATCCTTATTATGCAAAAGGTTGTAGAGATCATGTAGGATATTCCGGGCCTTCCTAAAGTTTGTGCCATTATCGGAGTATAATTGACTGGGTATGCCCCTGCGGGCCATGGAACGACGTAATGCAGCTATAAACGCACTGGCAATAAGGTCAGAAACCAATTCCAAGTGAATGGCCCTAGTCGCTAAGCAAATAAACAAAGACACGTATGCCTTAGAAAGAGTTCTGGATTTCTGCCCGCCATGACGGATCATGAAGGGATTACCATAATCAACCGCGCAGAATAGAAACGGCCTTGAAGGAGTGACTCTAGGAGATGGTAAAATACCAAGCCTCTGAACCTGCTGTTTGGCACTAAACCTGAGACACTTGACACATTTTCGAATGATGGACCGAATGACTATCCTGGCATTAACAATCCACCAACGTTGACGCAGTGAGCGATGCACGAGTTGAGCACCAGCGTGAAGTAAACGAATATGTTCGCGTTCAATGATGAGGCGAGTAATATGCGCAGATGGGGGTAGGACAATAGGATGTTTAGCGTCGTACGGTAATTGCGACTGCTGTAATCGCCCGCCCACGCGTATCACTCCAGAATCATCAAGAAACGGGTCGAGAAAAGCCAACTTACTCCTAATGGAAACAGAAGATCCGTTACGAAGACAATTAATTTCGGCTGCGAAGTGGATCGACAGAGATTGTTTTATGAAGAAATTGAGAGGATGATGACTTTCGACAGGGGTAAGATCGCCAGTAAATTTGTCAGCACTTGAGAGTCTAATATTTCTGATGAACCGAAAACAGTAAGCGTATACGCGCGTTAGACGATGCAACGAGGAAAAATCCAAAGAAAGGTCGATAGCCAGGGTAGACATTAGAGAGAGGTTATGGTTATGTTTCTCTTCCGCAGTGACTTCAGAAGACGACGGAGTGGAAGGTAAAAAGGCTGGAAAAGGATAGGACTCTGACGATTGAGACAAACAGCTGGGACCGTGCCACCAAAGCGAACAATCGCGCAAAACGTCAGGGAGACACCCCCTGGAGATAATATCAGCAAGATTGTGTCTAGAATTGATGTGATGCCAAGTATAAGTTTGCGTAAGACGCTGAATTTCAGCAACACGATTAGCGACGTATGTTTTCCACCTCGTAGACTGGGCATGAATCCAGTAAAGACACACCATAGAGTCAGAATACAAATGAACACTATCAATGAAAGAATAAAGAGCAGGAACGACCTTAAATACGAGTCGCGATAAGAACAAGCAAGCGCAGAGTTCGATGCGAGGTAATGACACCTGTCGTAAGGGAGCTACGCGAGATTTAGAACACAGGAGATGACAGGAGGCCGATGAATCTTGATAAATGACTCTGACATAAATACAACACCCAAAACCCCTTACAGAAGCATCCGAAAACCCATGTAATTGAACTGTACTTGCCTCAAGCTTACAACGAATAGACCGTGGGACCACAATTTTGCTAATCAGACCCAATTTGTCGCACAAAGAATGCCAATCCGAACGTGATTGGCCGGAGATCGGTTCATCCCAACCAAGCTTGCAAAGCCAAAGTTGCTGCATAAACTGTTTGTACAAAAAGACAACGGGACCGATCAGTCCAAGAGGATCGTATATGCCTGCAATAATCGAAATAATTCTCCTTTTGGAGATGCTTGATTCGACTGGGAATGATTTAATGTCGAACAGAAATGAATCGGCAGTATTATTCCATAGAATGCCCAGGGTACGCACATTGTCCTGTTTGTTTAAGGGGCGTGATAAATTGTCATGATTTGCGACCACCCTGGGTTCATTAGATGCCCATTTATGCAACGTGAAACCATACTGACCTAATAACGCACCTAGATCAGATTTCAGCTTGGTCAGATCAGAGATGGTGTCCGAACCGGTAAGCAGATCGTCAACATAGAAATCATTCGTTATAGCTAACGCCGCATCAGGAAAGGAAGTTTGATGGTCCCTACCAATTTGTATAAGACAGCGAGTGGCCAAAAACGAAGCACTAGCCGTGCCGTAGGTTACCGTTCGCAATGCAAAGTGTTTAAATGGTTCGAGAGGAGAATCACGCCACAGAATGCGTTGATAGTGACAATCCCCTTCAGCTACGCGAATTTGTCGATACATCTTCTCGATGTCGGCGATGAGAACATATTTATGCACGCGGAAACGTAAAAGAATGGAAAAAAGGTCTTGTTGAACATTCGGGCCTACCAACAATATGTCATTGAGAGAAAGGCCATTGGTAGTCTTGGACGAACCATAAAAAACGACGCGCAGCTTTGTGGTCAAGCTAGACTGTTTAAATACAACATGGTGGGTGAGGCAGGTAGTATGTATTTGACGCTCCTGAATTGATAGCGCCATTATCGATAAGTTATGGATATATGGATAGCGCCATAATATCGTCATGTGTCCAAGATCCTTATATTCGTTAATAAAGTCTGCGTAATCGCGCGCGAGCTTAGCATCACGCCTAAATCGACGCTCTAAGTTCAAGAATCTTGCTTCAACATTGGTGTAAGATTCCCCCAAGTGGAGATTATCGGGCTTAAATGGGAGTGAAACCACGAACTTACCCTCGTGGTTGCGCTGGGTAGAGCGCACGAAATGCTCTTCACAGGCTGACTCGTTATCAGGGGTGTTGTCGGAGATAGTTTCTGCTTCCCAAAATCTTTCGAGAGACTGCAGAATTTGACTGTCGTTGTTCCTAGCTAGGAACAAAACAGCAGGACCCTCGTTGCGGCAGTGTTTGGCTAAATTGCCAGCCAAAATGTAGCCTAGCTTTGTTTCCTGAATGATGGGAAAATTAGGGCCGCGTATTTATTTATTAGCTAAAATTAAGTCCAGGTAAAATTGTGCCCCTAAGAGTATGTCGATTTGCGACGATATGTTGAAATCTGGGTCAGCCAGAAAAATGTTGCTCGGAATGTGTAATTGATCAATGTCAAACGATTTTGCCGGCAGATTGTGGGTTAATGTAGATAAGATAGCACATTTCGCCTCGAAGCTATATCTCTGATAACGAGAAATAATGCGTATAGACGCAATATTTGTGGCGAAACACGCTGTATTGTTTATACCCGTAATTGGTATGTTGGATTTAGTTAAATTAAGCCGTAATTTCCTTGCAAATGTTTTTGTGCAAAAATTTATTTGTGACCCGGCGTCCAGAAGAACTCTTGCCCTATGTCTGTTGCCAGCCTGGTCAATGACAAATACAACTGTTGTTGATAAAAGGACATTGTTCGTGGATTGTAATTTGAGCGAGCAATAGTTACTACTACTGGCAGCTATTGATTTCGGCACGTTGTTCGCGTGCAACAATGTGTGCTGTCGTTTTGAACAGATTTTACACACCTGCTTATTCTTACAGTTAGATACAAGATGATCTGATCTAAGACAATTGGTACAACATTTATGACTTGATACAAATTGTCCCCGCTCAGCGGTGCTTAATGCACGAAATTTATCGCATATGTAAAGCGGGTGATTAGATTTGCAACACAAACATGAATAATTGCATGCCGCTGAGTGATAACTCTTAAATGTAGTACTGCCAGCAGTGTTTCTTGATTTATATTTATCATATTTATTGTTAAGTCTTAAAATCGGCTTGTTGAGTTGCTGTCCGGCTTCGATAGGCAGTGTATTTTCTAACAGCTGTCTACGTGAGTTTAAAAAATAAGTGAAATCTTGAAAGTTAGGTAAATTGTCAGGGTCTATTGACTACTTCCATAGTTTAAAAGTAGTAGGGTCGAGTTTAGTTGATAATAATTGTATAATAATAAATTCAAATGAATTCACTGACAGTTGCATTGCCGCCAGTGAATTAACGGAAGACGTTATTGTGTTTGTGAATTCTGCCAAACTTTGGACAGAATCCTTAATTATTGACTTGACTTGAAGTAAATTTTGCACATAGTATTTTGCTAGTATGAACTTGTTGTCATACCTTTCGGACAGCAAACTCAACGCTTTTGAATAATTTTCCTTACAGATAGGTTGTGACTTAATTAAATCTAAAGGTTCATTTTTTAAAGACGAATGTAAATAATGTAACTTCTGCACTTGCGTTAAATCGGGTCTTGTATGCACTAAGTCCGTAAAAATTGAATGAAAATGCTGCCATTCCAATATGTTGCCTGAGAAGCAGGGCAAACTTATTGGTTTTAATTGCATGTGGGTCGATAATACGGGAGGTACAGTCTGAACATTAAATGTATCAAGTAATTGCAAAATATTTGCTTCAGTCGAATATAGCATTTCTTCGACCTCAACTCGGTCTTCTTGAGCCGCGCTCATGTCTTTACAAATAAGTTCTATTTCAGACTGCACCTCGTCGTACTTCGATGCCAAGCTTTTCAGACTTTCTAGCCTTACTGTTAAAAAATGTTTTGTGTTTGAAATTATATCAAAGTTATTTACGGCAGATTGTATTCGCACTATTGCGGACTTTAAGCCGCCTCTCTTTCTGGTTAACACTTTGAGGCCTTCTTCAGCCATTGTACGCACCTTGTTATGCTGTTATTAAGGTGATACCTTGTCGGCGATGTCCTGCAGCGTCGACGCCTTGGAGAAGATGGCAAACACAGCTCGGAGAGATGACCGCCTTGTTTGAAGCACTGTAGCTCGCAGGCTGTTGAGATGATGTTGTCAGGAGGCTCAAAGATGACGAGCGAAATGCCGATGGAAATCACGCCACGGTCGTATCAGCGGATATGCTAATTCGCCCGTGATGGCCAGAAATAGTGGCAGAAAAATATTAATTAGGAATGATGCATCGAAAATCCAGGTCCGGAGTGACCAAAAAATGTTGAGTATCCGGTCCGCGTGGACCGGAAAATGTTTAGTAAGAAGAATGTTGATTGTGAAATTTGTAATTAGTTGATTCGCCAGGATGCAGAAATGAAACGTGGAGACTGTATTCAATTCATTTATTAGAAATTCAAAGGTACATTAAAAAATATGAAGTTAGAAGTTGTTTGAATCACAGGTTGGCTAATAAACATGATGTATACAACGTATTAAAATATTAAATTACATTAATAACGGGCCTAATGGGCCATAAGTAGAGTGTGTTGGCCTAAGGGCTACATTATTGAATATCGCGACAGGAAAAATATGACAGAGAAAGGCGGGCGTGCCGACCGCCGCTTTCAAGCGTTTGAGACGTACTGTACAGAGCACCGACATGAATAATCAGATTACAACAAAAAGTAAAGAGCAGATTAGCCAACCTATAAAGTAAAATTATCGCGCTACTGCACACTAGGATTCACACTGAGTAAACAAGGCACAACGGAAGAAGAAAACAAGTAGATTAGGGCAGACCAGAACAGGGATTAGACAATTACACAGTGTTATATGGGACCTATATGTTAGAAAAACTAAAAAATGTTATATCAGATCATAATCCAAAGCATTATGACGTATGCAGCAGAAGTATGGGTTATTAACAAAAAGAATGAAAGGAAGATTCTTGCAACAGACATGGAATATTGGAGGAGGTTCTGTGGAATAACGAGAGCAGACCGAATAACAAACGAGGATATCAGAAGAAGAATGGAAACGGAAAGAAGTGTAATTGACTACATCAAAGAAAAAAGATTGCTGTGGTAAGGTCATGTCCAGATAGTCTAAAATAGGTGGATCAACAAAGTGAAGGAATGGAGTCCATTAGGAAGGAGAAAAAGGGGAAGACCGACAAGATCTTGGAGGGATGAAGTGGATGAATCTATGAAATGTGTAGGACTTGAGGAAGGGCAAAGAGAACATCGAGAGAATTAGAAAGCCAGGATGAAGTAAGGGAGACGGCACTAGCTGTAGCAAGCTTATTATGTATATATATATATATATATTTATATATACATTCATATATATATATATATTGTGTTGTTCCTATATATATATATATATATATATATATATATATATATATATACATTGTTACAACACAAAAAAGCCACCCCAATACCAGGGAGAAAACGATGAATCATCTTATGAAGCCTCATGTAGACGGCCTCAATTTGTATTGAAGCCGATTTTTGGGGTTCTGGGGCGCTTACTGCCCGTTTATTATTGTTTAAAATTGCAATTACCTTTAGTTTAATATTTTATTATTATTGATTTATTTATCTGGATTCAATCTACCATTGAATCCAACGTAAATAAATTCGATTGATGCACTTGAGATTATTTAGTGAAGTAGTGTTCAACTTCGGTTAGTTTATTTTATATGGTTGTTCTTCCGTCGACTAGTTGAAATAGTGATGTAGGTTCCACACTGGAAGCACAAATAATTTGCATGAACAATCACTTACTTGTGGTGAGTCTTGTCGATCTTGCAGGGTCGATGTAACAATCTAATTTGTAGATGAACTTACCGTATTAAATTCGGCGCTGCTTGTCGAGCTGACCAGTGAGAGTTGTTCACCTGTTTTCAAACTTAGTCTTTTGAAATAAACTAACTGACTCAGTTTTCTTGTGTAAAATAATATTTTTATTCAGTTAATATGCTCTTTTTTAAATGATCTGAAGTATTATTTATTGTTTCAATTCAAAATAATTAACATGAGTTATTGGTTTTATCAAATTTGTCTCAGGGTGGCTGAACTAATTTACAAAAGCAGTACATCTAAATGCTTTTTCGTTAAAGTAATTTAATTCCTCTGTGGGTTCTTTTAGCTGACAGAATACCAAATTATTGAATAGGACACTTACTCTACCGTTATTAGGCAGTTTGGGGATGATTACAGTTCAATCATCACTTATAATTAACATTCAAAATAATAACTATGTCTGCTCTGGACATTTCAGGTTAATAAAATTCTTAAACTCAATTGACAATAAATGGTATAAAGAACGTTGGTCAACGTTAAAATAATTCTTGATAAAACAATTAAAAAGTGAACAATAATATAATATGTTGAAACAGTGCTGTTGAATGAAACATCTGATTCATTGTTTGACTCTACATAAAGGTAATTGCATGGTTGTAAGTAATTATGTAGCTTGACAACCTTGGTTATTATTCATAGTAAACATAAGCATTTAAATGGTTATAATAGTAGACCCTTCCTAAATTGTAAAACATAAATAACATTGAAATTTTTATTAACTTTCGTTAATTGATCATCCAGTTGACAATTCTCAGTCATTGGTGAATACTGGTTGGTTGATTTATATTTAATAAATGACAACTGTCATTATGTGTGGGTATGTCACACTAAGTATTCATACATAATAATTAATTGAATATTTGAAAATTCATAAAATTAGAATATTCAAAATAATCTGAGGATTGTCATTATTACTGTTGATTAAATAATATTGTAAATACACCTTAACCTAAGTTCTTTATTTACGAACATTGTTGAATATGTTTCGGTTATATCGTTTCTCAATTCTGAACTAATAATGTAAAAATCACTGTACTCCCTTTTATTTATAATTTAAATCCCGGAATTGCTCTGGATTATACACTGAGCAATCCTTGTTACGCACTGTTACACTTAACACCTTCGATACTAAATTATTTATGTTATCACAAATTGAGGTTAGGTTGGACTGTTTACGTCGGTGACGCGCACAAATCATATGAACAGCTGTTTCTTTGCGCCGAATTGTCGCCGTCTGTCTCCTTCTGAAGTTGATTAAAAAGTGTCTGGAACACGCATCTCATTCCCCCGTTCCGTCTTGCGATCGTCCATAATTTTGTTAATTTCTTGGATCTGATTTGTTGACGATCTTTAATTAGATGCACATACGCCCTCTGCGAATTATTTTAATTGTTGGTTTTGGGGTGGGGTAGCTGGTGTCGAGAGTATAAATATTTGCTCGATTTGACACAAATATCTTATAATTGTAATAACTTTTTTATTATGGCTTAGATTTGAAATATAAGCGTATCACTGGATTGGTAACACTCGGTTCTTTATTTTGAGTCCACTCATGGTGTGCTTTGGTCCATTCTTAAGGGAGTTAATATTTGGGATTATCACAATTCACTATTTACTATTATTTATGTTTATTTTTATATTAACACTATGTAATGGCACTCATACCCATTTGTGGGCATGCCTTCCACGTTCTCTTACACTTCTTACTTACTGGTAACTTAAATCAAATGAAAAAATATATTACTTAAGCTAACATTGTCTTAGCCTATGTCCCTATATTTGTATTTACCTACAAATACAAATC
This sequence comes from Magicicada septendecula, assembly GCA_034769895.1. NCBI lineage: Eukaryota > Metazoa > Arthropoda > Insecta > Hemiptera > Cicadidae > Magicicada > Magicicada septendecula. Next base: position 397,448,368 of record CM068369.1, on the reverse strand, counting down.
CCTATATTTGTATTTATGTCCCTATGTTTGTAGTCCCTATACTAATAATAGAAAGTATTTGTGTACCTTCTGTAGGACTCTAGTTGACAACAATAAATGGTTTCAACTACTGTGAATCTCTGTTAGTTGGAATATAATGATATTCCTTGTTATTTATGTCATTAATGTGACCTCTATTTTGCACTATGAGGTGTATACTTATTTTCACTCTTATTTGGTATTCTTTTGTCTTTCTCTACTATTATTATTTAGTTAGAATAGTTTAATCGTAGTAATATCTTTATAATTGCTTTTGTTTTTTTATTACACTGGTCTGTTCCTTAGTGTATATCATTGAATAACATTACTTGCACCTGGTGTCACATGACAGGTGCCCTTAATTACTATTATAATACATTATGTCTTTCTTCGTATTGTTTAAATTAGCAGCCATCCTTACTATTTCTTTTATGAATTTGCTAACTGCTATAATTTTTTATTGTTCGACTAAGCTTTTCGTCATTACTGACATCTTCAGGTCTTAAAAAACTTCAGGTTGTTTAAGACCTGAAGATGTCAGTAATGACGAAAAGCTTAGTCGAACAATAAAAAATTATAGCAGTTAGCAAATTCATAAAAGAAATAGCATTATGTCTTTGCTTATAATACTCTTATACTATTTCACTAGTGGTATGATATCTTACTTGTTGTATAGACATTGGCCTTTTACTTCTATTTGGTATTATAATGTGGTTTTGTTCAGGTTTTACATAGTGAATCCCATTTTGGTTGGTTTTGGTTCAAATTATTTACTTAAATTCTTATTAAAACTCATTTTGGGTATCTTATATTTATGTCTGTAGAAAGCGTATTATTTCTACTTGGTTTAAGGTACAAAACATTTTAGTTGAGGTAGGTTTTTCCTACTGATAGATGTGACTTTAGGTGAACAGTACCTGTATCTTAGGTTATGTGGTTCCATTATTTGTACCAACAATGTGTGTGTTAGGTTGATACAAATTTACTTTCTTTTAACCTTATTTTATCAAGTTTGGTTTTATTAATGATAACTGGTAATTCCTTAGTTACTTCCTTTTCTTATCTTACATGATTGTTTGATTATTTGACTAATATTTGTTATTATTATGAGACAATTTTAACAATTTTTTATATTACATGGGTGCTGTGGATAACATGTTAATATGCTATGCTTTGATTTACAGCTTCTATTCAATTAACAGTATTGTTATTTTCATTATTTTTATACCATATCTTGTCCTATTCATTTATAACATTATCAGTTGCATATTGGTCATCTCAGTTAGTCAGTTCTTGTCCATCTCTACAATCTGTAGGTTCTTCAGTTATTGCATATACGGGTAAGATGTTGATCTATAGTTGACTGGCTCTTGGAATCTATATTTTATGCCATGGTTGTTTGGTGTCTTTCTCGTAGTATGTCTCTTCCTTGTCTTCATTGGTTCCTTACTGACCGAAAACTATTGGGTTGTTGGTTCCTGTGGTACAATCATTGTTTGTGGCATCTTCTTTTCCTTATAATGTTATTTCACTTGTTAGTTACCATTAGTTTTATTAACTCTTGTTGCTGTGAGTTTATCCTTGTTGCTGAGTTGCTCATGTAGTTCCATTCTTGGCATTTTAGATTACTCACTTGGTGTGTCTCTGTCACTCAATTATTGATATGTGTTAATATTTTGGGTTACTGAAATATTGGGCTCGTATATCTTGTTGTGACGATTTGAAAGCAAATTTAAATAGCACAAATAAAAAAAAATAAATTTTGGTTTAAATACCGCGTGAGAAAATAATCCACCCTCCCCGCTGTACCTAAATACCTGTACCAACTTGTAAAAAGACTAGTACGGACATGCAAATTATACTGTTATGAAGCGAATAATAATAATCATTCTAATTTAATAAAAAGACGTGAGAATAATAAATAAAATACCTAAGTAAATAGAGAAAAGGTAGGATAATCAATAATAATTAATTAGTGGAAATATACTAATAATAAAAGTACGAACTACTTTTCTCTTGACTCGTGAACTGCGCCCCCGCCCTACACACGGCCGCTAAATCAACCCCAGTCGACTCAGAATATCCGACGAGTTAACAGCATCACATTGTGGCTGGAACGTGAACGTACATTTTATTTCAAACTATGTTACAGAAAGTTAGTGTTTTATGGTAATATACTCGACATGTAGGTGAAACTAAGTGCAACTTATATCTGATAATTTAACTTATATGTAGATAATGAATAAAAGGAAAATAATAGTCGTCACATCTCTTTCTAAACCTAATTTTTAAGGTATATTTCATACCGTGTAGGAAGATAACATTAGTGTACATTAAACTAAAATGTGAGAAGTGAACTCGCACGTCCACAAGAAGCAACGACGTCAACATCACGAGCACCAGGTAGCAGAATTGTTGCGTGATGACTGTGATCACCACTTAGAATCGACAATCTTAATGGAGAAACTCAACCTACTACGAAGATCATCCCGGAAAACCGACTAAAGAGGATCCGTAAGAGGACCAGCTGCAGATCACCATTATACCCAGGTGACACAGAAAAGAACGTCTGTGCTTATATTGTTTTCTAACAACCAAAGTAAAACACAGTACAAGTTTTGAAAAGACTCTGTCAAACCATGTAAATCTTAACATAGTAATTTTGTATTTACTGTATATTAATCTAATCTATTAATCAAACTATTCTTCAAATAGTTTACATAATGTGGAAGTATTTTGAAATATTATGAAATTAGAACCCGGATCCGTGGTATTTAATGTAATCTAAAACAGTATAGTTTTGAACTCATCTGAGTAACACTTTAAAGAGTATAAGAGGTCTTGATGTAGACTCTAGCAGAAAATTTAAAATATAAAAGAAAAAGGTGATAACCACTAAAGGTAGTATCAATCAAAACATTATTTTGAAGTAAAAATAAAGAGATGTTTCTGCTAAACCCAAAAGAGAGCAAGTAAGTTTGAGTAACCTTGCAGGAATTCCTGTTCTTTACAGTTTCCCATATTGTTGGTAAATAACTAGTACTAACAACGGCAGCCAGTTTGATTGACAGAGGCCAATTAAACGGGTTCCCTGTGTTATGATGTTTTAGCAGGAGAGACATTACAAAATGCGCCACTCTGCTTTTGTGTAAAACAAAAAAAATAATTATGTACGTTGTGACACATATAAAATGCGCCACTGCTAATTAATAAACAGTAACTTGGCAAGGCCGTAAATTTATTTACTCTAAATTTGTGAAATATAGCAAAATAATTAGTCTTATTAATAAAATAATAATTGTGGTATAAAGAAGTCAACGTAATAAGCAAGTCTCCGCTTGTAAAATATTCCATTTTCAACCTGTCGGTATAGTGACAGGCTAGTTCATGTAGGAGTCGTGTCGAGGAATGTACGTTCTACCCCGTAAACAAAATAAGTTATTTGAATAGCAAACACGGGAAAACAAACAGTATTATGGTAAATAAACTAAGGTGTAATAAATGTCAACAAAATCTAAACCAATAGTCATTATATGTTTTTGTGAGTGTAGTAAAGTTAATAGAAGTTTAGTAAAATGCAAAATAATAATAAAGCGCGGATTTAAAGGTTGTAAACTCGGGTTCGTGCCTGTCCCAAAAGTCATTAACTAAATTTATCAAGAAACGACAAACTTGTGCAGGAAAAACATCGTGTTTTAGATTGTAGAAAGTCACCCTCTTGTTAAGAAACCCCCTTGTAAAGCGAACAATAAGCCACCCTAACGCGTGGAATCAACCTCCCCAACAGCTGATCTATTGTGCTAGTGTAAACACAATGAACTCTGTGTGAAATTTCTTTCAACTATAAAATGATATTTTCTCATTATCTCAACAGATAATTATTAGATTTGCATATAGGTGAATTGATGTGAAATAATTTAAATTGGTTGATTAGTTTAAGAGTGTTTAAGTATATATATATATATATATATATAAATGTGTGTGTTTAAATGAACTCAAATTTCATAAGATTGTTTAAAATAAAATAAAGTTTCCTCTTCGTAAAATTCCGCTTGTCTCAGTAGCGTAAGATATTAGAATTAGGAATAATCTAAAGTTGAGTATGGGTTCGACTTTAGATTATATTAAGTTTAAATAAGAGAAATAGATGTAAGCACGTAATAAAGTCACAATGGCGCCGTACTGGAAAAGGTTAATGAAAGAGCAGAAAACTAACTACTTGAGTTAGAGTATGCTAACAAAATCAGTTGGGCCACGATATTGTGAAGTGACGAGAACTAAGAGTAACAAATAAAATTAAGTTAGCAGTTAAGAAACGAGAGAAAGGGAACTTCACGAAAGAAAAAGAGTCATAAGAAAAATTTCACACACTAGAATTCAATAAGATTTTCTAAGCAAGTACTAAATAGATATCCATTTAATATCCACTAATGTCGCACAGTCGTCTTCTTTAAGCAGAGGAGGTTGTGACGATTTAAAAGCAAATTTAAATAGCACAAATAAAAAAAAATAAATTTTGGTTTAAATACCGCGTGAGAAAATAATCCACCCTCCCCGCTGTACCTAAATACCTGTACCAACTTGTAAAAAGACTAGTACGGACATGCAAATTATACTGTTATGAAGCGAATAATAATAATCATTCTAATTTAATAAAAAGACGTGAGAATAATAAATAAAATACCTAAGTAAATAGAGAAAAGGTAGGATAATCAATAATAATTAATTAGTGGAAAGATACTAATAATAAAAGTACGAACTACTTTTCTCTTGACTCGTGAACTGCGCCCCCGCCCTACACACGGCCGCTAAATCAACCCCAGTCGACTCAGAATATCCGACGAGTTAACAGCATCACATTGTGGCTGGAACGTGAACGTACATTTTATTTCAAACTATGTTACAGAAAGTTAGTGTTTTATGGTAATATACTCGACATGTAGGTGAAACTAAGTGCAACTTATATCTGATAATTTAACTTATATGTAGATAATGAATAAAAGGAAAATAATAGTCGTCACATCTCTTTGTAAACCTAATTTTTAAGGTATATTTCATACCGTGTAGGAAGATAACATTAGTGTACATTAAACTAAAATGTGAGAAGTGAACTCGCACGTCCACAAGAAGCAACGACGTCAACATCACGAGCACCAGGTAGCAGAATTGTTGCGTGATGACTGTGATCACCACTTAGAATCGACAATCTTAATGGAGAAACTCAACCTACTACGAAGATCATCCCGGAAAACCGACTAAAGAGGATCCGTAAGAGGACCAGCTGCAGATCACCATTATACCCAGGTGACACAGAAAAGAACTTCTGTGCTTATATTGTTTTCTAACAACCAAAGTAAAACACAGTACAAGTTTTGAAAAGACTCTGTCAAACCATGTAAATCTTAACATAGTAATTTTGTATTTACTGTATATTAATCTAATCTACTAATCAAACTATTCTTCAAATAGTTTACATAATGTGGAAGTATTTTGAAATATTATGAAATTAGAACCCGGATCCGTGGTATTTAATGTAATCTGAAACAGTATAGCTTTGAACTCATCTGAGTAACACTTTAAAGAGTATAAGAGGTCTTGATGTAGAATCTATCAGAAAATTTAAAATATAAAAGAAAAGGTGATAACCACTAAAGGTAGTATCAATCAAAACATTATTTTGAAGTAAAAATAAAGAGATGTTTCTGCTAAACCCAAAAGAGAGCAAGTAAGTTTGAGTAACCTTGCACGAATTCCTGTTCTTTACAGTTTCCCATATTGTTGGTAAATAACTAGTACTAACAACGGCAGCCAGTTTAATTGACAGAGGCCAATTAAACGGGTTCCCTGTGTTATGATGTCTTAGCAGGAGAGACATTATATTGTTGCATATCGTCCCCCTCGAAAATAGATCATTTGGATTAATTCCTTTATGGGATTGGAGAAATTATCTATCACATTGTTTCTTATTTATTCTGAGCTTCCGTCTGTCACATCTTGTTTCTTTTCATTTCATATTTTAATGCATGTTTATCTTCGATCTGATCCACTATCTTCTTTCTTGGTGGTTTTTTCCCTGTAGTATTTAATTCCCTATCATTTCCCTAACATGGTAGTTGGCACAGATCAGAGGGCACTCTTGGCTTCCATGCTCTGCTGTCCACCCTACATCTTCTGAGACCAGAGGGACGTACCGTCTGCTCAGTTAAATTGTTGTTGGAGCTTATCTCTACAAATAAACATAAAAATTCAAAGTAGTCATTGTGTGACTAATAAAAAATTTTCAGGGTTATTCACTCAATTATTGTTCAGATTTGATAATATTCTTCATTTTTTTACTTTTCATTTTATTCTCTTCGCTCTATTTGAAACAATATTGTTGGTAGATTTTTTGTTTCTATCTATTTTCTCTTTGACTGATCTCCTTCTTTCTATTTTCTGCTTAGTAACTGTATTAGTTGTATTAATACTTATTTGATTTCAGATTTCCTGTCTGGTTCTAATTATCGTGCATTCAACGGTTTGGGCAACTACTTGCTCTTCATTATTTGTGTATTTTTTCTCATAACATTGGTGTTGGTTCTGAATGGTATCTCTTAAGTGGTTGATGTGATTGTTAGATTATTTGTGTTTGGTATTAAGTTTAGAATCATTTTGTTTGATTCATCTTTATTGACTTGTTAATATTATAGTCTTATCGTTTTTTTTTTTTACAATTTCATTCCTTATTATAGCTTTCTCTTATATTTCTCGCTTTGGTGTTTTTCTTCTCTACTCCTTCAAAGGTTGGATGTTTAAACCTTTATTCCGGAATATATTTTTTCATGGAAGGTTGGTTGTACGTTCCCTTTTTCCTCTGGGTCTGGGTTCTCATGAGTTCATAAGTATTATTACCATTCTTTTTCGTGATAGTATAGGGTCCTGTGTATAGCAATAACAACTTCTTTCCTATCGCCTCTTTGTACTCGGCAGCTCTCTATTCTTGAGTAATACTTGGTCTCCTACGTTGTACTCTATGGGCTTGGTTTGATGTTCTTGATACTTCCTTCTCCTCTTCTCTGTTCGTTCCTAGTACCTTATTGTAAAACTTTATTCCAGCAAACTTATATTCTTCGTCTTGAGGAAAATTAATGATTTCAGCTACCTCCCTTGGTAGAGGTTTTCCAGGCTGTGTATGTGGTGTTATCAATTGTTTGGTGGTGTGATAGGTTTATATACTCTTCTGCTTTTGACAGGTATTCTGACCATCTTCTCTGCTGGTTGTGACATTAGGTTCGGAGTATTCTCCCTACTTCCCTTAACACTCTCTCAGCTGGGTTGCTGCTCGGATGGTACACAGACGTTTTGTATGATTTGATACCTTGGTTCAGCAGAGTTTCCTTCCATCTTTTTCCCCTAAACTGTGTCCCGTGGTCACTGATTATTGACTTGGTCTTCCTATTTCGGGTAGGTAGTGTTGTAAACTTATTCCCAATAATTTTTGTGTTGTTGCACGGTTGATTGCATACAATTTGGTAAACTTGGTGTAGCGATCAAATATTATGATCAGGAATTTATATTGGTGTCTACCTCCGCTTCTTGGAAATGGACCACATATGTCTATGAAAACTTTTTCTAGTTTGGATGATTACGTGATTGGTATCATCATCCCTTCTTTTCTGTCATTGTTGTGTTTGACAAGTTGGGAGATGTGACAATTCTTTATACCATTTCTCACTCGTCTGTTCATATCATTTATGTATGTGTTTTCCTCGAGTGCTTTAACAACTTTTATTGCCCCAATGTGTCCGTATCGTATGTGATAGTCGAGAATCAATTCTTTCTCTACGGATCTAGGTATCACTATTTTCCAGGTATTGTAGCCGAATTTAGTTTTTATGAAGAGTATGTCCTGATGTACGCAATAGAAAGATGTAACTTGTTCATCTTGTTCTGCTAGTCGTTGCTGGATTTTAATTGTTTTGCCATCTTGTTTTTGGTGTTGGCCGATCTTCTGTACTATGTTCTCTATGTCAGACCTGCTCGTAATGATGTTATACAACTTAACTACAGTCTCTTTCTCTCCTTCGAAATTCTGATTCTCTATGTTAATTCGGGATAGTGTGTCTGCTGCAATGTTCTTCTTTCCTGGGATGTATTCCCAACTTATATTATATTCTTGCAGTAATAGACTCCATCTCGTTAGTCTGCCGTGATTTAGCTTACAGTTCTTCAAGAAGGAGATTGACTTGTGGTCCGTTCGAACCGTTATAGGGTATCCTAAAATGTATGTTCGATATTTGTTGCAGGCAAATACGACGCTCAGTAACTCCTTTTCTGTTACATTGTAATTGCGCTCGCAACTATTAAGGATTCGGCTAGCGAAGCTGATCACTAGATGATTCTCTTCATCGTCCTCCTGATATAATACGGACCCTAGGCTGACGTCGCTAGCGTCGCAATTCATGTAGAAAGGTTTTGTAAAATCAGGATGATGTAACATGATGGTATTAAGGCTTTTATTAATTGTAGCGTTGTGTCTTGGTCTGGCCCCCATGTCTATTTGTTCTTTGATGATAACTGGCTTGCAAATCGTGATGTCAGTTCGGAATAATTCTCCTTGAATTTCCGGTAATAATTGCAAATCCCTAAGAACGATTACAGTTGTTTCTTGTTCTTCGGGGTTGGGAATTTCTGGATCGCTTCGATCTTGTCCTTAGCTGGTGTAATCCCATGTTCGGATAGGTTGAAACCTAGGAACTGCACTTCGTCTGCTATGAATTTCGATTTTTCTAGTTTCAAGGTGATATTGTTTTCAGACAGTTTCTGTAACACATGGTTCACTCTCTGGCAATGCTCTTCCCAGTTTGCTGACGTTATTAGTAAATCATCCACGTAAATGGTTGTGAATTGAAGTGCTTCTTGTCCCAAAACCTTGTCCATACACTTCACGAACACGGCTACGGAATTGACCAGTCCGAAGGGTAGCCTCTTGAAGTGGTAGTTGCGACACTCGAATATGAATGCCATTTATTGGCGGCTGTTCGGGTGTAATTCCACCTGCCAATACCGCAAACTGTGTCCCAAGTGCTTATAAATCGGGTACCATGAAATGTTTTAAGAAGTTCTTCTATTTCCCCCGGGGATGTACGGTCGTTGATGATGGTCTTATTTATCTCACGTGCGTCCAAACAAATTCGCACTTTCCCGTTCTTCTTTGGAACTGCTAGAATTGGGCTGGTATATGGAGACTGACTAGGGTTCGATTATGTCTTCTCTTAATAAATGGTTTATTTCATCTCGTACTGCCTCTTTCAGGGAATAGGCGATGGGATAAGATTGTCGGTTGAAGTTTACCGGTTCCTTAAATCTTATTGTGTATTGGTAATTTTTTACTTTACCAGGCGAGTCGGAGAATACGTGTCGGTACTCGTTGTAGATGCCTATCAATGTTTCTACTTGTGTGTCGGTTATTTGGGCATTCGTCTTGGAATGTTTAAACGTACGTATTTCGTGGAGTTTCCCTCTCCACAATTTGTCGTCATCATTTCCGTAAAATATACTGTCACTCGGCGTATGCAATCTATGGTTTTTTACTTCTCTGGTGTTGTAAACGGTTCGGTCTGAAGGGGCATCTCGCTTTCAATTAGTTTGCCTTCCAGTTTATACAATTAGAGTCTAGTGTTACTTTGGCTCTGCTCATATCTATTATTGCTGAATATTTTCCTAGCATATCGCAGCCAATTAACATGGTGAAGGGTAGTCCATGTGCTACCAAAAATTCCATAGTTATGGTCTTGCCGTTACTGTTCAATTCTAACATAATTTGTCTGCGGACGGTCTTGTTTTGACGCCCTGTTGCTCCGATCAACACTATATTATTTACAGGTAGTGTAGGTATTAGTTTGTTAACTTTTTCCTGTATTCTACTCAGCTCTATGTTCTCGATTAGTGACACGTTTGCACCGGTGTCTATCATCACTTTGACGTGTACTTCATTTATTTCGGTGTTTACGTAGGCAATCTCGGTGTTGTTGTGTTCCGTTTTGTGGCTATCTTCCTCTAACAATTCTTCTCGTATGTTCTTCAGAACGTTTGTTTTAATGATTGTAATGGTATTTGTTGTTATTTTGTGATTTACCAATTAATTGTACCCAATAGTTCGGTTCAGTGAAGGTCCGTCCTGTGTTCTCACCGCCGCTTCTAATTTAAAGGTGGTTCGGCTTCTACCTGCCGTTGGTCTTGCGAACTACTTCGTTCGTCGCCTTGGGGTCTATTCCCGGGCTGAGGGCGATCCTCTTCGTAACTGGGTCGTAGATAGTCTTCTTGGCTACGACTCCTCCTGGTGTCGTTTCTGGGGATACGCCTGTCATCGTAGCTGTGACTTCTTTGTGCGCTACGGTATGTGTTTGTATGTCTCACGTATGGACGTCTCCCCCTCCATAATTTCCGGCATGTACATAGTTGACTCTTCGGTACGGTCGCTTCTGTTGATTGTAATCATTATTCGGGTTACGATTATTGTTATAACCTGAGTTATTCGCCCTGTTCGGCGGATAGGTTGGACCATTGCCCGGTTATTGAAGTTATTGTTACCGCTTGGCCGGTTGTTATTGTTACTTATATTGTTGTTGTTGTCCTGGTTTGGGCTTGGCCGAAAGAACTGTCCTCTGTTGTCATTATTGTCGTTACTGTTATTAAAGTTAGGGCGGTAATTCCCACGACTATTATTATTGTTAGCCTGGTTTACTGAATCATTGTACCGGTCGTTCCCTTGACGACTCCTACGGTAGTATCCCTCATGCTCGTAACATTCAAGTAAAGCCGCCATCGCTTGTATTGTCTTTACCTGTCCAGTAAGTCTGGCCCTTGCGATTCCTCCTTCATAATGGAAAGCTAATTTGGTTACAAGGCTTTCTTCGGGGATCCGTGGCTTCAAATTTCTCGCTAGACAGACTTTTCCGAGAAAGTAGGCCGTCAATGTCGATCCTCTGCCTGTTTCGTAACTACCGTAACAGATATTGTCCCGTACGATATTCTGGGTACTTTCGGACCAATACTTTGCCTTCAATAACTCCTTGAACTCGGCGTAGCTCTGAATATCGTGCCGTGTCGCCGTCCACCAATTATCAATTACTTCTTTGAAGTATTCATCAATTTGTCCTCTTATAATTGGCCATCTGGTCTCTCGGTTCCTGCTCAAGGTTTCACCTATTCGGGCAAGGAATTCCATAGGGTTTCGTTTGTACGCCCTAAAATTCATGGCTTCCCGGTTGTCGGCGTGTTGGAATTGTGGCACTACTGCTGGTCGGTTCCCGATGTTTCTATCTCTTCCCGCATTCTTGGGATTTCTCGTCGTTGTATATCTTCGATCCGCTCCTAATTATTGTTGACCCGTGTTTGTATCGTGTTCATGGTCGTCTCGATACCTGTGCACTGCTCTTCAGTTTTCTGTTGCATGGTCGCGATCTGGACTTGATTGGCTTCCTCCAAGGTGTCCACTCGAACGTTAATGTCCTCTTTAGTTTGTTGCAGTTCGTTACTGGTCTGCTCCCATTTCTCGTTTATCTCGGATATTTCTTTTCTGACTTCTGTCATCTCCTCCTCGATTTTTCCGTTCAGGGTCTCCATGTTTCTTTGGCTGTCTTGTTTCAGCTCATCTATTTTCTTATTGGTGTTGTCTATTTTTTCTTCCATCTTCTTGCTGTTGTCGTCTATTTTTCCGCTCAATTCCTCTTTTAAGTCCTTGTTGCTCTCATCCATTTTTTTATTTAACGAGTCATTATTTTTCTGACTATCTGCTTTTATTTACTCCATTTTTTCACTTAACTCCTGCGTGAATGATTCCAAATTTTTTTGGCTAGTTTCTTCGATCTTCTTGAAGAATTCCATGAGGTTATTCATGTTTGCGCTCTCTGTGGTTTGTTCCTCTCGTTGTGTTGGTTTGGGGGGCTCCCTGAGAGGTGGTATCTCTTCGACGTCTTCCACTGGCGTCGCCTCCTTTTCGTCCATGTTTATTTTTGGATCCGCGTCCGTTGCGCGTTTCTTGGATGTCGATCTCTTCTGGTACATGTTCTATCCTTCTGGTACTGCAGCTGCTTGCTCGAAATTAGGTAAACTGATTTTGTTGTTTTTTATTTATTATTAGTTGTCCTAATTTAAGCCTCTTACGTTGTGCGCCAATTTATAGTAAAACCTTTTGCGTCCTTCTTATGGAGCCTCACGTAGACGGCCTCAATTTGTATTGAAGCCGATTTTTGGGGTTCTGGGGCGCTTACTGCCTGATTATTTTTGTTTAAAATTGCAATAACCTTTAGTTTTAAATTTTATAATTATTGATTTATTTATTTGAATTCAATCTACCATTGAATCCAACGTAAATAAATCCGATTGATGCACTGGAGAATATTTAGTGAAGTAGAGTTCAACTTCGGTTAGTTTATTTTATATGGTTGTTCTTCCGTCGACTAGTTGAAATTGTGATGTAGATTCCACACTGAAAGCACAAATAATTTGCATGAACAATCATTTACTTGTGGTGAGTCTTGTCGATCTTGCAGGGTCGATGTAACAATCTAATTTGTCGATGAACTTACCGTATTTAAATTCGGCGCTGCTTGTCGAGCTGAACAGTGAGAGTTTTTCACCTGTTTTCAAACATAGTCTTTTGAAATAAATTAACTGACTCCGTTTTCTTGTGTAAAATAATATTTTTATTCAGTTAATATGTTCTTTTTTAATTGATCTGAAGTATCATTTATTATTTCAATTCAAAATAATTAACAAGAGTTATTGGTTTTATAAAATTTGTCTCAGGGTGGCATGGTTAACCAAAATCAGTATATCTAAATGCTTTTTGGTTAAAGTAATTTAATTCCTCTGTGGGTTCTTTTAGCTGACAGAATACCAAATTATTGAATAGGACACATATTCTACCGTTATTAGGCAGTTTGAGGATGATTACAGTTCAGTCATCACTTATAATTAACATTGAAAATAATAACCATGCCTGCTCTGGACATTTCAGGTTAACAAAATTATTAAACTCAATTGACAATAAATGGTTTGAAGAACGTTGGTCAACGTTAAAATAATTCTTGATAAAACAATTAAAAAGTGAACAATAATATAATATGTTGAAACAGTGCTGTTGAATGAAATATCTGATTCATTGTTTGACTCTACATAAAGGTTATTGCATGGTTGTAAGTAATTATGTAGCTTGACAACCTTGGTTATTATTCATAGTAAACATAAACATTTAAATGGTTATAATAGTAGACACTTCCTAAATTACAAAACATAAATAACATTGAAATTTTTATTAACTTTCGTTAATTGATCATCCAGTTGACAATTCTCAGTAATTGGTGAATACTGGTTGGTTGATTTATATTTAATAAATGACAACTGTCATTATGTGTGGGTATGTCACACTAAGTATTCATACATAATAATTAATTGAATATTTGAAAATTCATAAAATTAGAATATTCAAAATAATCTGAGGAGTGTCATTATTACTGTTGATTAAATAATATTGTGAATACACCTTAACCTAAGTTCTTTATTTACGAATATTGTTGAATATGTTTCGATTATATCGTTTCTCAATTCTTAACTAATAATGTAAAAATCACTGTACTCCCTTTTATTTATAATTTAAATCCCGGAATTGCTCTGGATTATACACTGAGCAATCCTTGTTACGCACTGTTACACTTGACACCTTCGATACTAAAGTATTTATGTTATCACAAATTGAGGTTAGGTTGGGCTGTTTACATCGGTGACGCGCACAAATCATATGAACAGCTGTTTCTTTGCGCCGAATTGTAGCCGTCTGTCTCCTTCTGAAGTTGATTAAAAAGTGTCTGGAACACGCATCTTATTCTGCTGTTCCGTCTTGCGATCGTCCATAATTTTGTTAATTTCTTGGATCTGATTGGTTGACTATCTTTAATTTGATGCACATACCCCCTCTGCGAATTATTTTAATTGTTGGTTTTGGCGTTGGGTAGCTGGTGTCGAGAGTATAAATATTTGCTCGATTTGACACAAATATCTTATAATTGTAATAACTTTTTTATTATGGCTTAGATTTGAAATATAAGCGTATCACTGGATTGGTAACACTCGGTTCTTTATTTTGAGTCCACTCATGGTGTGCTTTGGTCCATTCTTAAGGGAGTTAATATTTGGGATTATCACAATTCACTATTTACTATTATTTATGTTTATTTTTATATTAACACTATGTAATGGCACTCATACCCATTTGTGGGCATGCCTTCCACGTTCTCTTACACTTCTTACTTACTGGTAACATAAATCAAATGAAAAAATATATTACTTAAGCTAACATTGTCTTAGCCTATGTCCCTATATTTGTATTTACCTACAAATACAAATCCCTATATTTGTATTTATGTCCCTATGTTTGTAGTCCCTATACTAATAATAGAAAGTATTTGTGTACCTTCTGTAGGACTCTAGTTGACAACAATAAATGGTTTCAACTACTGTGAATCTCTGTTAGTTGGAATATAATGATATTCCTTGTTATTTATGTCATTAATGTGACCTCTATTTTGCACTATGAGGTGTATACTTATTTTCACTCTTATTTGGTATTCTTTTGTCTTTCTCTACTATTATTATTTAGTTAGAATAGTTTAATCGTAGTAATATCTTTATAATTGCTTTTGTTTTTTTATTACACTGGTCTGTTCCTTAGTGTATATCATTGAATAACATTACTTGCACCTGGTGTCACATGACAGGTGCCCTTAATTACTATTATAATACATTATGTCTTTCTTCGTATTGTTTAAATTAGCAGCCATCCTTACTATTTCTTTTATGAATTTGCTAACTGCTATAATTTTTTATTGTTCGACTAAGCTTTTCGTCATTACTGACATCTTCAGGTCTTAAAAAACTTCAGGTTGTTTAAGACCTGAAGATGTCAGTAATGACGAAAAGCTTAGTCGAACAATAAAAAATTATAGCAGTTAGCAAATTCATAAAAGAAATAGCATTATGTCTTTGCTTAAAATACTCTTATACTATTACAATAGTGGTATTATATCTTACTTGTGGTATAGACATTGGCCTTTTACTTCTATTTGGTATTATAATGTGGTTTTGTTCAGGTTTTACATAGTGAATCCCATTTTGGTTGGTTTTGGTTCAAATTATTTACTCAAATTCTTATTTAAAACTTATTTTGGGTATCTTATATTGGTATCTGTAGAAAGATTATTATTTCTACTTGGTTTAAGGTACAAAACATTTTAGTTAAGGTAGGTTTCTCTTTCTGATAAATGTGACTTTAGGTGAACAGTACCTGTATCTTAGGTTATGTGGTTCCATTATTTGTACCAACAATGTGTGTGTTAGGTTGATACAAATTTACTTTCTTTTAACCTTATTTTATCAAGTTTGGTTTTATTAATGATAACTGGTAATTCCTTAGTTACTTCCTTTTCTTATCTTACATGATTGTTTGATTATTTGACTAATATTTGTTATTATTATGAGACAATTTTAACACTTCTTTATATTACATGTGTGCTGTGCATAACATGTTACTATGATTTTATTTACAGCTTCTATTCAATTAACAGTGTTGTTATTTTCATTCTTTTTATACCATATCTTGTCCTATTCATTTATAACATTATCAGTTGCATATTGGTCATCTCAGTTAGTCAGTTCTTGTCAATCTCTCCAATCTGTAGGTTCTTCAGTTATTGCATATACGGGTAAGATGTTGATCTATAGTTGACTGGCTCTTGGAATCTATATTTTATGCCATGGTTGTTAGATGTCTTTCTCGTAGCATGTCTCTTCCTTGTCTTCACTGGTTCCTTACTGACCGAAAACTATTGGGTTGTTGGTTCCTGTGGTACAATCATTGTTTGTGGCTTCTTCTTTTCCTTATAATGTTATTTCACTTGCTAGTTACCATTAGTTTTATTAACTCTTGTTGCTGAGTTGCTCATGTAGTTCCATTCTTGGCATTATAGATTACTCACTTGGTGTGTCTCTTTCACTCAATTATTGACATGTGTTAATATTTAGGGTTACTGAAATATTGGGCTCATATGTCTGGTTACAAGGTTATTGTCAAAACATTAATACATAAGCAAACCCAGCTTTGAGGGATGTGAAAATGATGTTTGAAAGAAAGTATAAACAGTTGTGATATTATCTCATACATTGACAAGAAGACCGAAGAATAATAGCAATCAGAACATATTTAGTCATTTTGAATAAAAATTCAAATATTATAACAATGGGCTTCAGTCATTAACAGCCAATGAGAGGCAATCTGTTGCCATAACAACCAGACGTTATTTATTATTATTCCGTTAGAAACTGTTAGTCCATTATTGAAGCTCGAGACGAAGAGGCGCCAAGCCGTAAATGACTCAAATTTTAATTTAAAACAAGAAAAAGTAACCAAATTTACTAAAATGAAGAACCAAACACTCTGATGAAGAACTAATACATTCAACCGAGGCCACGGACCAGATTAATAAATTCCAAATTAATAAATTTCGAGCAACTTATACGAAAAAGACGCAAGGCGTAATTAAATCCCAAAATGATGGAAGATTGATGACTAACGATGACCCAACCTATTTCAACTGAATGACATTACACCTTAATTAAACTGATTTGATAAGTAGTGCTGAGTTACCCGAATTTATGAAATAATTTGTCTTTAATTTTTTCTCACAACACTTTTAACTCTCACTAAAAACTGATGATCTAATTTCTTTCAAGGATTAATTAAAAATGAAACACTAAACTTATATGAAACTAGAAAATAACCTGTACAGAAATTACGAACTTCTGACATACACTTTTTAACACTTCAGGAACAAATTGTAATTACACCTTATAGTACATAAGTACCAGTAATGTAAGGTAGTGTACTTTATTGTAATCAAATTGATATTTTTTCGTAAACCACAAGAATCCAGATTCATGAGCGAAATTAATAATAAACATTCAGTAGACGCCATGTCTAAAAAATTCGTTCATAAACGACTTCGTCAAGCCTTGAGATATAATTGTCTTTTACTGTCTGAGCAAATTTGTTTAATAACAAAATATAATTTTGTATAATACTGAATATCTCCTAATCACAATTTAGCAAACTAGTACAGAGTTGTAGCCACTGTTCTTTATTTCATAGGAAAGTACAAATTATATGGTTTGTGTATTATAGAGACGAGCAAAAGTGACGGTAAGGGCTCACGTCGGAAACTCGGCAAACTACCAGCGAGATTAAGAAATTCGCACAGGGCTTGAGTAATTTGAATTCACCATACCGTCATAAAACGAACGCTCAATCGTCCTATTCTTTTTAATTGTTTTCAATTAAACAATTTGGCGCCACCCGGGAAATACAACCACATATTAAAGAACAGGTAACGTTCCCACTCGCGTGTACTGGTAATTCGAGAGATCGCTACGGACAGCGTAAACATAAAGTAACGACCACAACGTGTGAGGCGAACACACGAAACATACACATTTCCAGAGACGATAAGAGTCTTCTCGTTACAATATATATAAACATTTTGCGGTGTGAGGCGAAATGACAGACGTGTTTGTTGTGGCTTGCATTATGAAGGAAAAACGTGACGCAACTTCTGTTGATGAAGGGGCCAGCCAGAAATTCTAGAGATTTAGACTGTAATATCTTCACAAGCAAGAAATTAAATTGAGAGAATTTGTTAAAAGACAGTAAAGGTAAGTTATCGGACAAAGTAAATGTATAATTAGGACTAAGTTAACCTTGAGTTATTGGATCATTTTATCCCTTCAGTTTATTAATTAATTTCAACTTATTGTATTAATACCGAAAAGAAGTGAAAATTTTATATTTTCTGAGTTGATTATTTAATATAATGGAGAAGGATTTGTAGCATCTCAAAATGGATATAAAAGTCTAGTTAATGTGTTCTTCCACACACACAACTGGTGCAAGAAATATTTGTTTAATGAGGATGGAAATTATACACAGTAGTTGTATTACTGTATTCCTCTGTCGTTGTTTCTGTTGTGGTGTCGATAGATTTGTTGTCATCACTTCATCAATTTCAGTCAGTAGACCCAATTCATTCACTCCCCACTGCCACCTTTGGAGGAGATCACGTGGTTGAATATATTTATTGGGATAGTTGTTATAAGAATTTTGTTTAATAAATTAACGTTAAAATTTATATAAGACATTTCTAAGATTCAATTTTGCAAGCATAAAACATTTTGACGTTATTATTTGGGTTCCGGTTTGTTTTTCATTTGCAAATTCCCAAATTGCACGTCGTGTGTTACAAGGATAGGCTTATAGAGTTTTGTTATACCGAAAAATAGGAACTCAGAATTGTTACATACAAATTGAAATCTTGACATTCTGTTAAAATTGTGAATAAGTAATTACGTACAATTTAAAAATTAGTTTACAATTTTTTATTAATTTAAAGTAATTCGTGCGATTAATATTTCGAAATTGTAATCACTACGTATTTTAAGTATCTTGCTTTTTATTCAAACTATGGAATAAGTTCTTTAATAAATAAAGAAATAATATGAACAAGAACAAGTAATATGAAAATATGAAACCTTATTGGCGAAAAACGTAACACAAGCTATTTGATAGTAAAGCTTTTCCTGTAAAATTCAAAGTTATTTTTAGAGATAGAGAGCTATCTAGAACAAAATCACGGTACTAACATACAACAAAAAATTTAACCCTATCATATTGAGTTACAGACGGAATTCATGATAACTACTGAAAACATCTTTTTAATTAAGCAGAATATTGGACTTTTATTAGTACAAGAACATTACAACACACTAAGACATTCCTGATTAAGTTAATTATATGCACTGCAAGTGATGATTC
Source organism: Magicicada septendecula (assembly GCA_034769895.1). Classification (NCBI taxonomy): domain Eukaryota; kingdom Metazoa; phylum Arthropoda; class Insecta; order Hemiptera; family Cicadidae; genus Magicicada; species Magicicada septendecula. Next base: position 397,429,449 of record CM068369.1, on the reverse strand, counting down.
GGCAGCATGACTGAGCATGCACAAACATTGTTTCGCGATAGTTTAAAGTTCACTGAAACAGTCACGAGAAAGATTCTCTCATCTCCCCCATAATACATTTCAAGTTTTATTATTGTTCAAAGTAGCATGCATTGTAAAGTTTCCAGTTTACGTACCTTATAACTACGTCTTGTCAGAGTTAATACTTTTTTGCAGAAACAAAAATTAATGAGGTTGAATGGTAACAGTTAAGACTGAAGGGTTATATTTTTTAGACCCACAAAGAACTTTGTCGAACCAAGTACACAACAGCAAGAAAAGTTATAAAATGCGTCATATTATAATTGATGTCTCTTAATGGATAAGATTTCGTGTTTTTTAATTATATTTCTATTTATTAAGTTAACAATACAATATTAGGTATAGAGTTATAATTAATTTTAGGAGAGATAAAATCTTTCAGCTTACAAATTTTAAGTTATATGGTCAGTCGTTCAATTGAGTAACAGGCTAAACCTGCTTTTGATAATAAATTCAACATGGGCAGGATATTTACACAAACACAAACCTGCAGGAGGCAAGGCAGCCTGGCATGTTGTGTCACACCATGGCATGCCGTTGCAAGAAGTAACGTTTTACAGAATGTTAGTCAAGATGTATACAGTTTAGTAAGCTTTTCAAACAATGTTTAATCATCTGAATCAAACAATGTGTAACTAAAATATGAAAAAATTTTAGATTTTAATAAGAGAGAATTATTATGTAATTGTTAATTATGACTTAATGTATAGTATAGTGTATGAGTGCATTCAAGTTTAATCGGGAGAAAGCAGGTTCTAAAGATTCGTAATGAATTCTGTGCAGTAGTAAACTGATTGAGATTATCAAAGTATATTAATTAAATTAAAGTTACGTTAGCATTTTTTTTAATGTTATATATAAGAAAAGTTCGAAATGTTTATTTGTTTCTCTTTCAAAGTTCATACTGCCCAACGATACATAACTCAGTTAAAAGTACAGGAGAGTGCACATGTAATATTTTCAAGATACGCACAAGCAATAGTACACGCTTTCCACTACCGCCACGATAAAAAGTGATTACTGTACCAATTTATTTGGTCCATAAAAATTCATATTATATTTTATGGCAAATGAGAATATCTGGATTACGCTAATACTTGATCCTTGCTTTATTGTTAAAATTTATGAATGGATACATTCAAATATAATCAATTCTTTTGTAACTGTTCCTTGTGAGGAGACCGTTACTTAAAAATTTAAAAACTAGCCACATGGACTAGATGGAAGCAAAAATGGCTGGAGCTCATCTTGACAGGACTTGCAATAAAACAATCAGTTAACAGTAACAACCCTTTTATTATTAGTGCTTACTCATCTTACAATCAAAATATATTATGCTCAAACACTTGAATATGAGCAGTCAATATAATCAACAAGTAAAAGTTTCATGCTACTGATAATAACTAAATATTCAGTATTCAATAATTCAGGCCCCAAAAACAGTGTTTAACAATTGACTTCTTGTGTACTTCATACAAGTTCTTAGTTTTCATTTTATGAACAAATGTGTTTACATATATACATTCAGTGCATATCAATTACAATCGCCAATGCTGATAAAAATAAAATAATCCAAGCGTAACAGATGGATCCTTTTAGCACCATTTAAAATATATATATATATATATATATATATATATATATATATGTGTGTATTTATATATATTTATAGCGACAATACAAGCATAGGCTGTAATGCGTATATACAATATAAAATAAATATTTATTTTAATTTTAATAATATATAATAGACGAGCAGGTGTGAAATTGGAAGCTGGCTTGCAAACAGGAGTCAACACGCAGGATCACGCGATTACCGCTGCATGCGTGTACACAAGTAAATAGTGTGGGTGCGTGAAGCCTCTTTGAGCCTGAAAGTTTGCAACCTCACCCCAAGTCAATGCTAAATTAAGAATATATTTAATATTAAGCAAACCATAGATATTAGCGAGAAGGTAAAAACTTCTAAAAATGTGTAAACATCAGACACAAGTGCAGTGCGAATTTTACGTAATTCCGACAATCAGTGCGAATTCTGTGCGATTTTTAAAGCATCATAATTACACTAGTGGTGCGAGCATCATGATAATTGCACTTCACATAGGTCATTAAATTAGACAATATTTTATCGCCGTGAAATCCGCGTTAAACAATGCTATTGGCGAAAAAGTGTAAAAATGTGAAATAGGACGAGAGTGGGGGCTATCACGCCATGGTTCAACTGTCGACAGGCTAATTCCTGAATCGACAGCTGCAGTTTTCTTGGTGAATATAAATACAAGCCCCAGGAGAGCTAACCTCTCTCTTCTAACAGTCTTCATTCGTGGCGGAACGGTATGTCCGTCAGTGACGCGAAATTTAATTACTTTGGACACAGTTAGACAATATGTCTAACACCAATAAGACTTTTTGTTAAGCATAACTTATAAAGCATTACGATAAATATTTAATAGTAATGGAAAACAGTAATTAAAAATTACCGTAACAAAGAAATCGTCAGATGTCTACAAGTGATCTGCAGCTAAGAGCATTACTCCAGACCGAGGACGAGAGCACTACATGGCATAAATTCCAGACGTAAAGGACGAGATCCAGGACTTCCGAGAGGACCCGGAGGAAGAGGAAAGTATCCAGGACTTCCGAGAGGACCCGGAGAACGAGGAAAGGATCCAGGACTTCATGGCTATGCAGGATTCACAACATTAAGGAATCAGGACCAGGAGAGGATATGCTGAGGAACCAGTACAATTAAGGTGAAAGAAAGCCATGTATTCCTCATAACAAAAAGACTTAATCAAAGATAGATAAACATTGTCAAAAGAAAGACAATAATTTCAAAAAAAGTGTAATTTATAACTTATAAATATAAATGTCTTGTATAAGAAATTATAGCATAATTTTTGAATTAATAATTTATTGGAAAAAATTTGTAATTTAAATTGTAGAGTAATTATGAAAGCATAATTTTTGAATCAATAATTTATTGGAAATATTTAAATTTAAATTGTAGAGTAATTATGAAAGCATAATTTATAAATTGATAATTTATTGAAAATATTTTAATGTACATTTGAAAGAATCAATTAGATTTGTTCATAGAATGAACAAATAGTTAACTTACTTAAATATTGTTATATTGAGAGCACACATCCAGACTGAGTAGTCCAGACAGTAAAACATAATGAAGAAATGTTTTTAATTAAAATTAATAATATTATATCTATGATATAAGGTTTATGTTGGTGATGAGATTATAGCGAACAAAGAAACTTTGAAACCATTATAATGAATATCATATGACGAAGTAATTATTATTTGTATATTATTATTTCTTGATATGTTCGTTTATATTAATAAATGGGAACATTTTGAATTTCCTAAAAAGGCTACCCTTATTATAATTACACCTGAACCCCTAATTACACGTACACGTTGTAAGAAATGTTATTTACCGTTGTATAATTTCGTCGTTCATGAGCGTGCGCCCGACACACTTACATTTAATAATGTTGTATCGTTATATAAAATTGTCGCCCGCAACGTGTGGCACGACACGCCTACATTTAATAAATAAATGTATGCTCTATTGTTAAATGTGTGCATAGGATTTATGTATAATAATTGATGTGAATTAATGAATATTTTTATATGTGTTTAATTTTGTTGTGTATATTGTATTGTAATAACGCAACTGGCGCCCACCCCAACAAACAGGTGTAATTGTAATAGAAGTAGATAAGAATAAATAAATAATAATAACGAAACAATAAATAATAAAATTAATAAGTCGGTTCCATAAAAATAATTTGCTTAAATATTATAAATAAATATTTTAATAATTATTCAAGATGGCAGAACCAGGAGGGTTGAATCTAGAAGAATTTAAAAATTCGATACTAGCAATGATGGACGAATTAGTCATAAAACAAGCCGAAAAATTTAAAGAAGAGTTAAAAGAGGAGAATATCAAGCAAATAAAAAAATAGATGAAATAAATACTAAACAAACAGAAAGTTTAGAAAATTGATTAGAACAACATTTTGAGAATTCTAAACAAGACACTATAATAATAACTGAAAGTTAGAAGAATTGAGGAACGATAATCTTGAAATAAAACAAAGTATAATCGACAATAATGCACAGTTAACTGAAAAAATTGTTGATACCAACTTACGTATTGACATGCTAGAGAATAATTTTAAACAAGTCTTACATGAGCAAGTTGTAAGAATTGAAAATGAACAAAAAGAATTACGTCTCGAGTGGAGAAAAGATTTAAAAGAAGCGCATAAACAAATAAATGATAATATAAATGATACTTTAAATACTATAACGCGAGAGCAGGATAATAAAATTCAAACTGTTAGTAATATGTCGCAAGCAAATACCAGTTGGTCAAACTTTGAACCTTGTAAATTTTGTATTCTAAACACCGCATTGCGGCACGTGTAGATGACGTGATGACGTCACGTTTTCCCTGTTATCTGCAGCCGGTCCTGAGCAAGGCCGACCGCAGTCAAAATTATGTTAGTTCTACTCAAGACTCCGAGCAGGCCACTCGTTTCAATATCCAGCCGCGGCTACATGATTTTCATTATTTTAAATTATTAGCATGTTCAGCATGCGCTAAGGTTACTTGGGCGATCTCAGCCTTGTTGCACACTATTATGTCATTCAATATTTAATTCTACTTCAATTATCGGGAATCATGCCGCGGTAACACTACACGCGTCAGCAATCGGGCAAATACTACACCCGCATTCTCATCTCAGCAAATTAATCATAGAGAACGAACATCTTCGTTTACTTCACGCTGGCGTACAATTAACTCAGTTTTCTCTACGGCAGAAATACTGGATCATAAATGATAAATCCTATATACGCTCAGTAATACATAAATGCATCACTTGTTATCGATTCCGTGCTAGGGGCGCAAACCAATTATTAGGACAATTACCCCCTTCCCGGGTTACGCCTGCTAAGCCATTTTCCCAATCTGCTGTCGACTATGCCGGTCCCGTGTTTGTACGTCATGGCGGGCAGCGCTCAAAATCGACGTCAAAGGCGTATATTGCTTTATTTATATGCATGACCACTAAGGACATTCACTTGGAACTTGTCTCAGATCTTACCTCAGACGCCTTCATAGAGCCCTTAAAACGGTTTATAGCGCGTAGAGGTATCCCTGATTAGATATTCTCCGACAATGGAACGAACTTTCGTCGTGCTAGCAGCACACTCCACGAATTATACAGACTTTTGCAGTCTAAAGGATTTCGGCAAACCGCCCAGGAATTTACCAGTGCCCAAGGCATCAAATGGTCCTTTATTCCACCCTCAGCACCTCATTTCGGTGGCCTGTGGGAAAGCGGAGTCAAGAGCGTCAAAATTCACTTACGTCGCGTGGTTGGCGGAACCATTCTTACTTTCGAGGAGTATTATACCATCCTAACTCAAATAGAGTCCTGCCTTAACTTTCGCCCTTTGTTCGCCATATCCAATGACTCTAGGGACCCCGAACCTTTAACTCCAGCTCATTTCCTGGTTCGTTCTCCGCTCACTGCACTCCCGGAAACTAATATTTGACTGCACTTCCCAAGTCAATATTAGTCGTTTGGGCAGATGGCAGCTGCTCCAAAGATTCACCCAATCCATTTGGAACAGGTGGTCAAAGGATTACTTGCACCAATTGCAACAGCGCAACAAATGGCGCACTACGCCAAAAAATTTGACTCCCGGACAACTCGTCCTTATCCTAGATGGCAATTCCCCCCTTCAGTGGAAACGCGGGGTAGTCAGGAATGTTTACTCGGGTCACGACTCAATAGTGCGCGTCGCGGATGTTCGCACCGCACATGGTACTCTACGTCGACCCATACATAACTTATGTCCACTTCCAGTGGACTCCGACTAATTGCATGAGCATTCTTGCGACATGCAGCATTGTATCCAATATTTATCATACTTTCTATTTGTTGTTTGTGTTATATTATTATTAAGTTTGCATTATTTTATTCCTATGTATCATTATCATGTTATTATTATATTTTTTGAATTTTTTGTGAATTATATTTCTAATATTATTGTATCAATTATTATGTCTATTGTCATTGTATTTTACATATGATTGAATTTGTGATCATTATTATACTACTATGTACTGTTAACTATTATGTCAATCCTTATGTATTATGTATACTCATAAAATCCAATTATGCATTTTTTCATCATTTGGATATGTCTATCATTGCTATGTACTATTGAATGTTGATATCATTATACTAATACTATGCATGTACATTATTATGTCTTTATTATTGTATTACTATATTGAATCAGTTTTTGAGGATGTTTTCTTTTATATAAATCAAGGGGTGTCACTTACTTTTTGTTAAAAATTAAATGTATGTATTTACTGAACATATGTTAATGCTTCAAGAAAGATCATGTTATTTACATAAGCGCCTTTATTTTTATCATGAGTTTTTTATTTTTGTACATTTGCTACCACAAAAATTGTTTTGTTTTGCTTTCGAGTTTGGTTCTGATAGCCTAATGAATTTTCTTATTTACAGATTTTTATGTCAAAGATAGTTTACTTTAAACAAAGGTCAATTTAATGTATAAGGCTTTCAAGTATATTGTATAATGTCTTTGTATATAACATTTGATAATAATTTGTGATGTACTATTCACATAATAACTTAAGTTGCAAAATCGCCCCGATTTTGTGCGGGCAGTATGGTCAAACTTTAAACCTTGTAAACTTTGTATTCTAAAACCGCATTGCGGCACGTGTAGATGACGTCACGTTTCCTCTGTTATCTGCAGCCGGTCCTGAGCAAGGCTGACCGCAGTCAAAATTATGTTAGTTCTACTCAAGACTCCGAGCAGGCCACTCGTTTCAATATCCAGCCGCAGCTACATGATTTTCATTATTTTAAATTATTAGCATGTTCAGCATGCGCTAAGGTTACTTGGGCGATCTCAGCCTTGTTGCACACTATTATGTCATTCAATATTTAATTCTACTTCAATTATCGGGCATCATGCCGCGGTAACACTACACGTGTCAGCAATCGTATTTACTAATTTTCAATAAACAATTATTTATATACAATTCATACAGTCCACTTAATTATTTCATTTCCGATCAGCTAACTCCAACTAGCGTTCCTAAGAACAACTCAAGAGCACATCGAGAGCTTCTAAGACGCAACACCAGTAAACTTAGAGAAATAGAAACACGTACTGTAGTCATTGAGATTAGAATTGAAGATACTACGAAGGACCGTACGGGAAACGTATCACATATGAAAGAAGAAATCCAAGAGGAAATGAACCAGCTTCGAAGTGAACTGAGAAGACGACAGAATCAAATGACCATGTTTCCTACACCAATGGACGAAAGGAGCAGACCTAAGTTCTCAGGTGGTAAAGGGGAGAACAGTATGGAATTCCTAGCTACAGTGGAGAAGGAAATAGAGAAGATTGGCAGTGCAATAAATGACGACGAGAAGATAGACTTCGTCACGCGATATCTTAGAGATTCAGCCAGTCAATTATACTCTATTATTAGAGATAATGTCAGTACATATCAGCAGTTTCGTGACGCATTCGAGAACCGATACTGGAATTTACATACCCAACGACAGGTACGGGATTAACTCGAGTATGGAAAGTTCAACGCACAAGGACAGCAGAGTATCAAACAGTACACAATTGCGCAAATAGAACGCGTAAAGCATCTTAAACCTAAATTCTCAGAGTACGAAATTGTTTCAAAGTTATCTTATCATTTCCAGCGAGATATACAGTTAGCAGTTTATACGCAGGGAATTAAAACCATAGAAGAATTTTTAATCATTGTGACACAGTCGGAGAATATCAATAAAGGTAAGAACACACAATACTGGGAACAAAAACACGCAAATCACCACTATAATTGTCACAGGGATGACAAGAAAGAAATACAAAATACTCCATCGCACCGTGATAATTACAAAATAAATTATACGCCACCAATACACAACACTACGACGCGCACAGCTACAGAGACTGAACGAATAAAGGAGCTAAACAACAAGGAGGCGTTGTGTGGTCGTCTAATCGTAAACATTTTTCAAAACCAGCTGACAAACGCGTTGCCGCAGTACGGAAGGACGACGAGGGAACAATAAAGAGAGATAGGGAGAAAATGAATGAGATGGAGACAGCAACGTTCCACAGTCGCCCGTCTACGTCAAAAGGCGTCACAATGACTCAATAAACGGAAACAAACTTACACGATAAACAAGATATACCCCTACGATATTAGAGAGGACTTATTAAACAATGAGCAGGATATAAAGCGCAACGAACAACAAATACAATGTCCTATTGTAACCGTTCAAATTAACAGGTGTAAGATACGGATGTTAGTTGACACAGGCAGCCAGCTGTCAGTTCTTCACGCTGCTTGGGTTCAACGCAATAAGAAATATTTTTAAAATACTGCAATTTTGCCTGTAAATAATTTAAGTATCACAACAGCTACCAATAAAAAAGAAAGGGTTAAACAACAAGCATATGTAACCATAACATAGGAAAAGCTAGAATTAGAATAACTTACCCCATGATAATTATGCATAAATTGATCTATGATGGAATTCTAGGTATTGATATACTAAATGCAATAAATGCTAAGATTAATGTAAATGATAATACAATTCTGTGTAATTATAAAGATGTTCAATATGAGTTAAATATGAATAGCGCCGAAGAAGATTGCAAGGTAAGTGAAATACCTATTACATTGTCCAAGCCACAAATACAGTATGGTCCAACTCGACATGTGAATACATCGGATGAAGGAATGACGACACAGGAAGAAGAAAAAACTGCACGAATTAATAGAAGAGTACAGAGAAGTATTTAGTGAAGTACTGACGCAGACGACAGTATACGAGCACTCTATAGTCGTGCCAGACCCTACGAAAGTCATTAGGAGGACGTACCCTATCCCAATGCGATATGAGGAAGAGGTTGAACTGGAAATTCGGCGCATGATTGAAAATGGAGTCATAGAGTGATCGAACAGCAACTTCCTGAATCCTCTAGTGGTAGTGAAGAAGAAAAGTGGTGAGATACGCCTATGCCTTGACATGAGGGAGCTGAACAGCATTGTGTTAAAAGAGTATGACTGTGCGCCTGCTGCGGACGAATTATTTAGCAAGTGTGAAGGAGCGAGGTATCTGACGAAGCTGGATTTACGCTCAAGTTTCTGGCAGATTCCAATTCGTGAAGAAAATGGATAGTACACCGCTTTCCTGTATAAAAGTAAATGCTACCAACACAGGGTAGTACCCTTCGGATTAAGCACGAGTTTAGCACCCATCGTAAAGTGTCTAGAAAGAGCCCTATGACCTGAGGTGGAACCCTACACCATGGTATTCGTAGATGATATCTTAGTTGTATCTAAAACATTAGACGAACATATAAAACATCTAAGCACGATATTCCATAAGTTTAGGCAAGCGAACATATCCCTTAACCTAGACAAATGTGAATTTATCAAATCCTCTATCCAATTCCTAGGCCACATTATTTCCTCCTCTGGTATTCAACCCGATCCTATCAAAATCTGCAGCATAACTAATTTTCCTATACCCGGAAATCTCAAAGGGTTAAGAGCATTCTTAGGACTAACAGGATACTACAGAAAATTCTCACCATTATATGCAGAGTATACGCAACCGCTACTGGAGCTGACAAAGAAAGGACAGAAGTGGAAATGGGAGAAGAAACACCAAGATGTCTTTAACCAAGTGAAAAAGTTGTTCATCGAAAATATTATGTTACATCATCCTCAACGTGAAGGAAAATTCGTAATCTACTCCGATGCCAGTGACTTCGCAGTAGGGAGTGTACTGTATCAACAAGATACTACGGGAGAGCACCGAGTTATCGCCTACGCCAGTAGAGTCTTCAAAGGAGCTGAAAGACACTACTCCACATCAGAAAAAGGAATACTTGCTATAGTATATGCTCTTAAGCAATTCAGATATTACGTTTATGGTACTCATTTTGAGATACATACTGACCACCAAGCATTATCCTTTCTATTGAAATGCAAAGTAACAAATGCGCGATTATTAAGATGGATTTTAGCCATTGGTGAATATTCGTTCACCATTAAATACTGTAAAGGTAAAGACAATATTATAGCTGATACACTAAACCGATACATCACAGAAGAATGTGAAGAAGTCTATGAGAGCGAAAAAAATAAGTACAATTGCTATCAATTAAAAGAGAACGATGAAATAAAACAAATGCTAAAAAATTTAGCACAACAACAAGATTTGGACGTTACAATAAGAGAAATGAAAGACAAAGAACAGCTTTCAAATCATTATAAGGTACTTAATGGAATTCTTTTCAGGTTAGTACGACAAGACTGGAAGATAGTACTAACGAACGAAATGTTACAGATATTAATTCAACCTGCACATGAGAGTTTAGCGGATGCTGCCGCTCTGAAATGTTACCTGAGTATACGAGAGGATTTTACAATTAATAATATGTTTCGAAAAATAAAGAAGGAGGTGAAGAAGTGTTATGAGTGTCAAACGGCGAAAGGACCGAATTTATACACGCACGTAGAAATGCAGAGCACCCAGAAGGAAAATAAGGGAGAGCTAATTGCAGTGGATTGTCTGGGACCACTACCACGATCAAGTGGAGGTCTGAAGCACATATTGGTATGTATCGATGTGTTTTCCAAGGCAGTCCGACTGTACCCAAGTATGCGACCCACAACCAAGGTTGTTCTAAAGATACTACTGCAGAAATATATTCCGACATACGGAAAAATGAAGAAAGTACACAGTGGCCAAGGTGTACAATTCCAGAGTGAAAAATGGGAGAGGACGTTAAGGGAAAATGAAATACAAACTATACTCACATCCATAAGACATCCTCAAGGAAACCTTGCTGAAAGAGTTAACAAAGAATTAGGTAAATATTTACGAATATACTGCCATGATCAGCACAATAAATGGGCAGAATATCTACCATTTCTTGAGAAAGCCATCAACGAAAATTATAGTGAGGCAACAGGATATACTCCAATAGAATTGGAAGAAGATATAAAGCCGAACAGATTTTAGACCAAGTATGTAAACAAACCTAACAACCAGAATGTACCTGTACCAATAAGTGTGAAAATTGAATACGCAAAGCAACGGATAATAGAAAGAGGTAACAAGAGAGCGAAAAGATTTAAAAGGACACACAAACTACAACAACTCGACGTGGGAGAAAAATTTTTAGTTAAAGCTAATCCAGTGGGAAAGCGAAGTGATAATACAGAGAAAAAATTCTTTATACTGTACAACGGACCATATACATTAAAACAACGAATAGCGAGACATACATTTATAGTATATGACGATGTGAAGAAGAAAGAAATTGGCAAATACCATGCCAGTTCACTCAGAAAGTTTTACTCGTAAAAATAAATAGGTCAGTGGAACCAGATTAAAAGAGAACAATGGGTAGAAACAACTACACTTATGCATTGTTAGCAACTCGTAGGGAGGGGAGATAGGAACTAGACTTGTTTTACCCTCCAACTAAGGGAATTTGAAAAATTAATATTCATTATCGGGGATAGTAGTGTATAAATACAAATAAAAAAAATATAAGTAATATGAAATATAAAAATATAAGGTGTCTAATGATAGAAAAAAAATATTTTAATAAATAAATTTATTAAAATATTTTTTTTTTAACAAGTAGAGGAATAATGCGACAATACAAGCATAGGCTGTAATGCGTATATATAATATAAAATAAATATTTAATTTAATTTTAATAATATATAATAGACGAGCTGGTGTGAAATTGTAAGCTGGCTTGCAAACAGGAGTCAACACGCAGGATCACGCGATTACCGCTGCATGCGTGTACACAAGTAAATAGTGTGGGTGCGTGAAGCCTCTTTGAGCCTGAAAGTTTGCAACCTCACCCCAAGTCAATGCTAAATTAAGAATATATTTAATATTAAGCAAACCATAGATATTAGCGAGAAGGTAAAAACTTCTAAAAATGTGTAAACATCAGAGAGAAATGCAGTGTGAATTTTACGTAATTCGGACAATCAGTGCGAATTCTGTGCGATTTTTAAAGCATTATAATTACACTAGTGGTGCGAGCATCATGATAATTGCACATCACATAGGTCATTAAATTAGACAATATTTTATCGCCGTGAAATCCGCGTTAAACAATGCTATTGGCGAAAAAGTGAAAAAATGTTAAATAGGACGAGAGTGGGGGCTATCACGCCATGGTTCAACTGTCGACAGGCTAATTCCTGAATCGACAGCTGCAGTTTTCTTGGTGAATATAAATACAAGCCCAGGAGAGCTAATCTCTCTCTTCTAACAGTCTTCATTCGTGGCGGAACGGTATGTCCGTCAGTGACGCGAAATTTAATTACTTTGGACACAGTTAGACAATATGTCTAACACCAATAAGACTTTTTGTTAAGCATAACTTATAAAGCATTACGATAAATATTTAATAGTAATGGAAAACAGTAATTAAAATTTACCGTAACAAAGAAATCGTCAGATGTCTACAAATGATCTGCATCTAAGAGCATTACTCCAGACCGAGGACGAGAGCACTACATGGCATAAATTCCAGACGTAAAGGACGAGATCCAGGACTTCTGAGAGGACCCGGAGGAAGGGGAAAGGATCCAGGACTTCCAAGAGGACCCGGAAAACGAGGAAAGGATCCAGGACTTCATGACTATGCAGGATTCACAACATCAAGGGATCAGGACCAGGAGAGGATATGCTGAGGAGCCACTACAATTAAGGTGAAAGAAAGCCATGTATTCCTCATAACAAAAAGACTTAATCAAAGATTGATAAACATTGTCAAAAGAAAGACAATAATTTCCAAAAAAGTGTAATTTATAACTTATAAAATTAATATCTTGTATAAGAAATTACAGCATAATTTTTGAATTAATAATTTATTGGAAAAATTTGTAATTTAAATTGTAGAGTAATTATGAAAGCATAATTTTTGAATCAATAATTTATTGGAAATATTTAAATTTAAATTGTAGAGTAATTATGAAAGCATAATTTATAAATTGATAATTTATTGAAAATATTTTAATGTACATTTGAAAGAATCAATTAGATTTGTTCATAGAATGAACAAATAGTTAACTTACTTAAATATTGTTATATTGAGAGCACACATCCAGACTGAGTAGTCCAGACAGTAAAACATAATGAAGAAATGTTTTTAATTAGAATTAATAATATTATATCTGTGATATAAGCTTTAAGTTGGTGATGAGTTTATAGCGAACAAAGAAACTTTGAAACCATGTATAATGAATTGTTATCATATGACGAAGTAATCATTATTTCTATATTATTATTTCTTGATATGTTTGTTTAAATTAATAAATGGGAACATTTTGAATTTCCTAAAAAGGCTACTCTTATTATAATTACACCTGAACCCCTAATTATACGTACACGTTGTTAGAAATGTTATTTACCGTTGTATAATTTTGTCGTTCATGAGCGTACGCCCGGCACACTTACATTTAATAACGTTGTATCGTTGTAATATATATAAATATATATATATTGTAATATAATATATTTAATATCGTTGTAATATATATAAATATATATATTACAACGTAACAAATGGTCTCAATATAGATGAATATAAAGAATAATCAGTTTCAGCTATTATAAGTGTCTCAATGAATAAATGAATGCTTGAAATAAATAACATTAATAAAATAATTAGGATTAATAGAAGAAAATTAGAAAATAAGACAATGTAGAACCATGAATATATAATTTTACATATGAGTGAAGTGTTGTGTAATGTGAGTAACGAATAGAATGATAGGGAAATATATTCATATGCTACAAGGTGTGTTCTAGAACATTCAAGACAGAGGTAGTTGGAAACACGTGGCCGAGACTGAATACATTGAAGTAATTGAAACGACGCCTACGCGCATAGCGGTGGTGACGTCACTCAGCAACGCAGCCCTTTACAGTCAGCTGCATTATAAAAGGAGGCAGTTTTCTCGAATGTCTCTCTCTGAAAGTCTGTGATAACTCTCTGAAGTCTCTCTGGAAGTTCGTCAGCGAAGGTGGTCGCAGTGGGAAGCGATTCCAGACGACGCTAATTCCAGACGTCCTTGCGTCCGTAGGGTCGAGTGAGCGGCGATTGTCAACGGGAAACTAGCACGGAGTCTGAGATAGTCAACTACCGTTCCTAGTCATCGTTTGCTGATCATAGCGACTGGAATACGGAGACCTTAAGTAAGGCACTACCTGGAGGCGATTGCTGGAACGTGGACCGAGACGACGGATCGCTGGAGGCCGGCCGAGATCGTCGACCGGGAGGACTGAGAGGACGACAAATCAGGGAAGCAAAAATTAAATCTTTCTCAAATTGTAAAATTTTAGAGAGCACATTAAAGAACATTAATTTTGAAATAATTTTGTTGAATAAAAGAAGAATTTTGAGCATTTAAATAAATTCATAAATTTGTGTAAAGCAAGAAAGCTTTTGTTTAAAGGACATTTCAAGTAAAAGTTGTTAACAACAACAAGTTAATTTTATATAAAACGTTTAAAGAACATTTTAATACTAAGTGTACAAGAAAGAACAATAAATGTATTAAATTTTCACTAATTGTGCATTCTTTTCTGCAAGTCTGGTCTGGGCTCGAACCTGTTACCTTGCAATATATATCACAATTCTATATCCACCTGACTAGTTCTAACAAAATTTTAATTGTTCTGAATATAAAAATATTGTTTATGTGTAGACTTTTCGTACCAATCACTATATACATGTATACAATCTGTCACAATGACAATTGCCAATACCAGTAACAACCAAAATTATCAAGTAGTATAACAAGTGGATACGTTTTAACATAGTTAAGAATATAAATTTCGATACATAGTTGTAACAAAGTTTCGATCATTATAAAAAATAAAATACGGCTTATGTGTAAGTTTTTATATCAATAAACATATATATACATATATATAAATTCAATCTCTATTAATGCATTGCCAATACTAATAACAATAATAATAAATTGAGCAATATAGAAGGTAGGTCCTTTAACACAGTCAATAATCTAAATGACAGACATATATCTATCCACAGAACTTGTTCTAATTTTATTCATCAAAATGGGCAAGTACTGATCAGATGTATACTTTCTTTATGAAATAAAAGCCGGTGTGTTGTTGTGGTCGAGATGATATAATCGGAGTCGGCCCACCTGCACATTTGGAGACTCGGCAATACCCGTTAGATCCTGTGAGGAAAGGTGGGTGAGGATGATGGTTATTTCCGGAGTCCTGCTCGTTTCCTTCTATGCAGCTGTCCTTTGATGTTGAGGATCATCTCTATGCCTGACGGCGATGGGGAGTGTTCCAGTGTACAGCTCTGACGATGTGACGGTTGTAGTTGTCATCATCAGGTCATTCACCCCCCTCTTGACCTGTGCGAGAACCATAGAACAATTTTAACTTGTTGAATGCCTCGGGAAATACAACTACCCTTAATCTCACTCGCCCCAGCACAAAAAAAACACACACACCCTGTGGGAATTTGTATCCACACTACCACTCAGTTATTAGCTATATTGCTCAGTGTAATCACGAAGTTTGAAATTCACATTTACGTTTAAATTAACATTTGCACAATTCAAAGTCTTTACATTAACTTACTTTTACTTTTACTTTTATATTACTTCTTTTAACTTTTAGATTTCCGTTTAATCTCTCAAACAGTTAAGTACAATTACCACGTGCTCGCCCATCTACCGAAAGTAAAATATGAGTCACACGCATACAAAATTGCCATGCATTCTCCCCTTAATTAAACAGAATTAAATACGTAACCCCTTATGCGTACATAACAGTGAATAAAGAATTGTCCTCACCTAAGACACTATAGGCCTAAATTACGAGTTCATAGTAGTTGAACTCGTTGGTTGCCACGCCGCCAGACCTCGAAGTGTTCCGTCCAAGGATGGAGAAAAAATGAGAGAGAGACATGGTTTCTTTAAAGCACGAGGCCACAGAAAAATATCCAGTTGCAATCTGTCAATCAGCTGATTAGCCGCCCACGCAATTGCATCGTCGCGAAACGGTCGCGGCGCACTGAATCTCGTTACCGTTCGCCGGAGCGGCATTTAGATATAGACGACCTTCTGCTACGACATCACGGCGCATTTGCCACGGCACACGTTTTTATGAAATGTATTTTGAGATTAGTTTTCCAGAATATCTTATTGAAATCTAAAGTAAAACTGAATAGTTATTTAGAAGCTCTATTATTCAGTGTTCGGTTTTCATCATACTGGTTTGTTTAATGTATTTTTTAAAATTGGATAATATTTTTTTGCCTTAAATGTGGAGTGTTTATAAGGAGATTTCTGACACAAATTTAATATAGTGACATGTAATGTTTCTCCACGTTGTCATTCTTAATGTTATATTATTTTTATCATTTATATCATTTTTGTAATTATGTATCATAGAATAGAGTTTTAGTAATCTGAACCTATTTCTTTTGAGCAATAATTCAGTTTCTGTCACAAAAAATTAGTATTTTTACATCCGTAGTAGTGAACGACGAATAAACCACAAACTTAAATACTATGTTTAAGAGAATAATGGCCCACCAAAACAAATGGCGGAGAGTATGTGCAATAAAAAATGCTCGAGTACGTGTCTACAAACAAATCCACTAATTTAAGCCGATAGGCACAAGATGTGTGAGAGTCCGTGGAAAACATAGATGCAATTTAAAAGTCGGAATATTTGACCAATCTAAAGACTGGAATAAAAATGATGATGAACAGTGAACTATATGATGTTAATTCCCTGATTCGAAGAAGGAATATATCCAAAAGTTTTTGTGATTTGTAAGTTTACATCAAAATTACAGAGGCTTGTTTAATAATTTGATTTGAATACTGCTGTATTTTACACACTACTGTCTTTGTAGCTACTAAACAGAACTCTCTTCAGGTTAACAAGATATCAGGCTTTACAAGTTTCTTTTATAAGTTTCTAAGGGCCGGCACCGAAGTGCCCACGGGTCCCTCGCCTGAGAAATCACCGAATTTCAACCAACGAAACACGCAATCCGGGAATGCAGCTGGCTACGTCGGCGAGTGGGACTGGAGCCCTCTCCTCGAACGGCCGGTGTTGGCCGTTACTTTGAGTAGGACCACGAATGTCCATACAAAACGCAACGTTGGCCAGCGGGGGCCTCGAGGAGGCGCCGGATCGGTACCCGATAGCAGGTAGCGATGGGAGCCAGACACCGCACTCGAGTCGGGTACAGGCTCAGAGCAGCGCACGTTACCCACCGACACATAGCCGGCGCTCCCCTAACGCTGAACGTACGCTTTGTCCCGACTATCAGGATTGATACTTCTGAAAATGGGATAGCCCCGCGCCCCGTAAGGCAGCGTACGCCAGGGTGGGGTTCCCGGACGGAATTGAGCTACCGGTAGTCAGCGGTAAGGCACAACCCACATCCATCCCGGGACTATGCTCGGGCCCACCTGGCGGGGCTCTGTCCGCAACGCGGTGTTTCCCTGCATGGCCCTATCCCACCACGCAGGGGCGTGTCGCGTGCCGACCTCCTCTACTAGGCTTCACTGCACGATGTAATATAGGTCCACTGGGGAAGGAGTGGTTGCCTAGTGCGGCTACTGGCCAAGGACGGGACGAAACCCTGGTTACCGTTCGCAAAGTGACACCCACCTTAGCCCGGCGAGTCAGCCCCAATTTCAGCTGATTTCTTCGGTTCACCCCAGGCCAGGGATGAGGCGGCAGGTGTCAGGTTGAGAATGGCAAGGTCCAAGCCACCGGAAATGGCGCTATAGCCTCGTCCTATGTTGCCACCCAGGGGCCGCAGCCCCCAATCCCCAAACTCGGCGGGTTTCTTTTATAAGTGTGTTTTGTCCATTATTGTGTTATTTATTCAAGTTAAAATAATTACTTGTAAGTAACCATTTAAACATAAATGTAGGTAAAAAAATTCGCCAATAACTGAGTAGGTTGCAATTTTTTAAACAGATAGTTTCATTAATTTTTGGCATAATAAAGTATATAAATATATTTCGTAGTTGTATAACTGAATATATATAAGTAATAATAAATAAACCTCTTCTCAACAGTCCGTAAAGGGCCAAGGCATACCGCGCGGCTTTTGTGTTTAGTGTGAGGTTGCATGGCCAGTACAACGCGCCGCCAGCCGCTAGTTGAGGTAGTTGGGGGTTCTTATCTCAGCATCTCAGCGGCTACTCAGTTCTGCCTCACGACGGTGAGTGCACACCGTACGGGGCCTCGCCGTGAATTGAACCCGGGACAACGAGCGCATCAATCGCAGCGACTAGACCACCTCCTGAAGGCTCTGTATAACCAAATAAATTAACATTAAATAATCGTTGTTTGAATTATCATATAACTTTCCTAATTTTTACGTTAGTGCACTGCACATGGCTACACATCAGAACATATAGTCTAAACACTGAAAATTGAAAGTACATTATATTGTGTAGTTTACTTTGTTTGGTAAATTAAGAAATATCACCTAGATTTGTACCTTAATTTACCTTATTATACCTTACCTTTATTATTACCTTATATTTAGAACATTCTTATCAAAATGAATAGTTGGAAATTTAGGTTGCGTCTCTGGTTTGTTTCAATACAAAATAATGTTAACAAAACATATATTTGATAACCTTTTCCCTTTACATATTCAGCCTTTAAAATTACGATTACTGACCCAAGGTTCTGGATTCACAAATAAATAAAAATAACTTTGAAAATTAATGCAATTATTTCAAGAACGTCTTCGGGCTTTTCCAAAATTTCTTATCTGTCTCTGTTATAGTTGACTATTTACTCGCTCGTTTGTCTATTAGTCTGGCAAAATCGTACAAATCCAGTTTTGGGAAAATTACGTTTCCGTAACGAACAAGATAATCTCGTATTTGAAAATTCTATATTTTGTCTAACCTGCAAATAAAATTCCCTTAATTGATGAGACGTATATTTTGCGTTGCTCTTATTTACTCTGTTTATCTAGGATTGTTTTATTATTTTGAAATTTGTTGTATTAAGGATGTTGATGTTTTTTAACAAACCCCCAAACAAAACTGAATTTTGTACACTATAATTTTGTACCTTTAATCTGTCAATCACTCGAAACAAGTTTACTATACATTGTGGAGGAAACTGAGACATACATCACAACGATCATAACGACCCGTGTATGTATAAATGTATGTTTGAATATGTACATAAACATAAATGTGCATACATAAAATATAAACACACTGCTGCAGACAACTCTCACTGTGTGTGTGTGTGTTCGTGTGTGTGCGCGCGCGCGCGCGTGTTTGTGGGGCGGTGCGTGAAAGAATGAAAGAGAGTGAGAGAGGCAGAGAGAGACAAAAATATCGACAGACAAACATAAGAGATAGAGAGTCTGACAGAGATGTATACAAACACAAATTCTTGTGTGTGGTAGGTAATGAAATACAGTACGGGAGGTTTTTATTTATAGTTATAAATGGGAATATGCGGCTACAGTTAACGTCTAGTCTGCATGCGAGGTAGCGTGCGTTAGGACTACTCAGTAGTGTCGGACAGAGTCGGTGGAGACAGAGAAAGTGATGTGGTTATAATCTGTGCAGCGAGACCAAGCAGACAGGCGCAGTGACTCTCACGCCAGAAGCGTAGTACACCGGCTAAACTCAGTAGCGTTGCGGACCCGCGACCGTTAACTGATAAATTTTGCGGTCCTCGTTTCTACGTATTACGTACGCGAAAACTTACGTAAATTTTAGGTTTATAATAAACTTTAATACTTTAAATAATGTTATCTAAAATAATTGTGATATGTGTATAAGGATAACAGAACATGAATAAAAATTTCCTTTTTTTACTGTAATCACGATTTGAAGTTATATGGCAAGTCTATATTCAGATTTTCTAAACGAATTTTTAACAAATATCATTACATCCGAAAATATAATATTTCAACAGGTAACACAATTTCAGAATTTTTGCAAAATTGTATTAACACAGCAAAATGTATTTTATTTGGACATTATTTGGACACAAAGACAAATTGAATAAAACTTTAATAGTTTCATATATTATTTGCACACAGTTTCTACAATGGTGTACTTGTTCGACACGTTATGATATACAGTTGAAATATTTTAATATACATTTGATGTAACGTATCAATTAATTTTTAAATATTTCGTAGTTTCACAATATTAAATTGCTGTGTAGAGCTTAAGCAGCTTGTTCACAGCTTTACCTTAAACATAAAGAAACAAGCTGACAAGTTATGAAGATTATATGGATGTTTGTTTAGCATTATAGTTTTCTAAACAATTATTTTTTATTATCTAGATGCTTCAATTTCAAAATGCCACAATATTAAAATCGCGGACTAATCGTAATGTAGGTTACGTTGATTAACTTCCACTGAATTTATTTATTTAATGTATTAAAGCTTACAGTGATTTTAATCCAGACTTGTATTCTTTAGTATTGTACGGTATCATTTTTTCTGAAAGAGTACATTATTGTTTGCTGAAATGCACGAATATAGTTCTAAATTAACTAGTGCGTGTAAAATAAAAACTTTGTGCTTAACTGCGACCACAATCATTAAACAAGATTATTACAGGTAAATTGGAGTAGTCTGTTAAACACGTGATTTCCAAACGGAGGAAAGAATGAGTCAGACTAGTAAGTGTCATGATATTAAGATATTACATATAAAATTTTGCACATACAAAATTTATTCAAATTCACGTTTGTAGGAAATATAGGTATACTCGTTGTTGCGATTATTAATAAACTGTAATTGAATAAAATATTCTAATTAATTTATCGCATTTGCTTCTCAAAATTTAAACAATACGGTACTTATTACTTTATGCTGAATGGTTGAGTAGACTCGTATATTTTTTAACTTTTTCATTGAAGTAGAATGTAAGCATTTTTACAAGGTGCTAACAAAATGTTTAGTAGAGAATATATAAAATATATATTCAAACACTTTCTGCTACAGTTCGTTTCTTGATGTATATAATATATATTTTATAATGACTTTACCTCAAGATGTTTTCTCCTTATTTGGAACATGTTTCGGGAAGCCTTGTGTTCCCATCCTCAGCCTTCCTAATTTTGAGCCTTGTGAGGTATCTGTGTGTTGGCTGGTTGTTGCTTTGGTTTCCTTTTGTCTATGGTGCTTTAAATTGGTATTATTGTGTGTGATTATGGTGTATATGTTGTCAAAGCACTCAACATAGAAAATACACAAAGTACTAATATATACACCACAATCACACACAATAATACCAATTTAAAGCACCAGAAACCAACAGGAAACCAAAGCAACAACCAACCAACACACAGATACCTCACAAGGCTCAAAATTAGGAAAGCTGACGATGGGAACACAAGGCATCCCGAAACATGTTCCAAATAAGGAGAAAACATCTTGAGGTAAAGTCATTACAAAGTATATATTATACAATATTAAAATGTCTTTTAGGAACACGCACACACACACACACACACACACACACACATATATATATAATTTTTATTACATTAACATAAGATGTCCTAGTGTTTATTACTCAAGATATGTTTCGTGCGTTAAGCCGTGTTCCTGTTGTCAATCATGTTTGTTTGTTGGTTTGTGACTATCACACAACGGCACTATAAGGAACAGTTTACGAAACCAACCAAATGCAGTCAGCAGTCAGCAAACAATAAATACTTGATCAGGCAGTCCACGTATATAACTGACATTAAGCATACTGTTGAATGCTAGAAAACTTCTGAAATAATTAAAATTCCACCTTGATCAAACATAAAAGTATAATGTTATACAATGTAAAGTTACATATATTAATATTGTGTGTTTAATGTACATATACGTATAAGATATTATGTATATCCGAATTTTAAAAATGAATTCTATAAAATCTGAAACATAAAACAAGTATAAATGTACTACTTCTTAATAAGCTGGTGGCATTACATGTGTCTTTATTTGGTTGCTTTTTACTATTTGAACAATATTTGTGATGAAAAAACTAATAAGCCTTTCGTAAACGTAAAAGCTACTGTGAAAATATTACAATTTGAATTTCTTTTTTAAGACGAAATAAAAGTTTAAATGGTGTCAAACATCTAAGTATTGAATGGTTATGAGTTGCTTCTATTTGTAACATAATCCGTTGAAATACATTATTTGTTTCGCGTCATGAGTCAAATAGTGTTATTAAATATTATGTGTAAAACCATTTTACAAACAATTAATTAGAATAAAATATTACTGAAATCATTAGTTTATAGTCATATATTATCAAAAACTAGGAAAAGTTCCGCGTCCCATTATTGTTCGTAAATTTTGGCTACACGAAATATTCAAATATTCAACTGTTTTCTGGCAATGTAATAGTTTTCTTAAAAACTCTTTTTTGTTGTCACTGAGCGTATACAGTACTGTCCCAGACCAAAAGCCATTTTCAGAGTCAAGGGTACGTTTACTCATTTTAAATATTTTATTGATTGACGTCATAGATCTTAATTTCTAAACATCATATTTTCTATAAACGTTTTCTGTAGTTTATACCGTAACTAAAAATTCCAATAGCTATTAAAATTATTAATTAATCTAAATTAAAATTAATTTATTTCTTTTATATACATATACATTTATTTAAAAATAAAGTAAATAAGCTCATTTTCTTTTCCTAAAATTAGTCTTTATTGTTTTAAAACTGCATTACTTTAGCAACGTCTGCGATAAGTGTAATGTGTGTGGTTCCTTTTCGTGAAATGAATCGCTACTCTTGCGTGATGCAAAGACTGGAAGCGCGGATACAAAGCGATGTTATTTACGTCAGAACAGGGTGGGAGAAAGTGAGCAACACAGCAATAATTCGAAGAATACGCACGCAAACATCCTCAATAAAAACATATTTTTATGTTTACAAGAGAATTTAAGTTTATACAATACATCTGGATATAGACCTACTTTTTCTACGTGTTGTGTCTATTTTTGTACTGATAAGAATTGTATATTATAATTTTATACACTACTAACATAACCCAATGTATTATTGTACTGTTACGTTACAATCAGGACGTATTTCTTTTAGATACATGTGTCTCCAAATTTGGAGACAAATTTCTTAAATATATTATTTTTTATTTTATATTTGCTAAAAGTAAAATAAAGTAGGTCATACAGTTCTTATCGTATCCATAAAATATGTAAAATATACATTCATCATCTAGCTTTTAGACATAAATTACAACTATTCTGTGATTTTCAACTCTATTTTGCATGTTAGCGTCACTTCATAAATGCACATATAGTAATGTACACGTGCGCTTAAATATCCAAGTGTGATCTTGAGATTCTAATGTAGGTCACACCTGCAACTTAGAAGGTGGCTGTTGCCTTTGAAACGCACAGTGAGTGTAACAGACATTACAGACTATGTGTTGCGACTTTCTACTGACAAGAAACGTCTTTGCCTCTAGAAGTAAACACACCAAACGTCCATATCAAGTAACTTTACAAGCCTACACGGCTGTCATGAAGCGAAAGGTAATTCACTTATGTTGTACTTTTACGTAATGTCTGGCAAATAGTTTTTTTAGAAGTGGTTTGAATTTATGAATTTTATATAAACAATCAACTAATACTATACAGTACCTTTCTGCATTTGATTAAGTGTTGGGATACTCCTAACGTCGATAAATTTCTAAAGCGGTTTCCGTGTTTTTATATTTACATTTTTAATACTTAACAAAATTGTAATGTTATATCACCTTTTTATTAATGTATTTCAAATGAGTAACAAACAACTTTTGCAATTTCTCTTTATATTATTGGTAATGTTTTTTACGATCTCTGCGATTTGTTAGCGAGCCATGTAGAATAAAATTCTATCAAGTCAAATATTTTTCTTATTTTCTGTATGAAACTCTCTTCTATAACTAAGAAGCACACCAAAAAGTGATTGAAATCTTACATGTTTTTCAAGGTTTATTTGCTACAATCTGCTATTACACTACTATCGTGAAATAAAATTCAAACTGAAGTACTAGGTCCAACGATTCGTCCACAGCGTAATCATATTCAAGTAAGTGTTGATCCCAAATTCTGTTTTGATGTCAATAGTAACTATTTTGTACGTAACAATTACCAATCTTGAACTGATTTCGCAAATAGTGCTTTGTCTATTAAACGTTAAACAGGTTACACGTAATAGGCTTTTTTGTTATTACAGTTTGCTCTTAAATCTAACTCAAGAATCACATAACTATTAGTCTTTTTCATTTTCCTTGAATCACTTTACTTCTACACTTTAAGCAGTAAATGTAATTGAAAAAGTCATTGTGTTACGTTACATATAACACTTTATACACGCTTCATTACAAATGCTTCATTATACACGTATTATGGAAGAAAATAATGTTGCCGTATATTTAAAAACATTTTGTCTTCTTTCAGGAAAGAAGTTTGGTATCATCGAGCAGCAGTCTAGTTTAGCTGGTAATTGCAGCTAATAATAAAGGCCGTTAGGGGCCATTGTTGCAACACGTCAGCACTCGTCTCTTCATGATGTTGTTTATCATGATGTTGTTTCTCAATATTCGTTTCCTTTTTTAAATTATGAAACCTAAATTTAAACGTTCTTCACAATTATCCATTGAATTATACAGGGCATAGCGACTTATAAATTTTTAAGCCAGTAACAATTATATTGTGGCCACCTATAAACCGTGTTAAATGGAAATTACATAAAGGACGTGTAAAAAAATGGAATATTCATTTAAAACTTGTGTATATTTTAACGTTCTTATTTCCTTTGTTGTTTGTGGAGTTTCCATTTTTCTAATTCAATACACTACCTACAGCCTTATATTTCTCTGAGATCATTATTACTGACTAGTCTCAAGTAAGTTTGCTATTGTCTCTGATTTATGCATATTCGTCTTCCTGCTATCAATCGCAAAAAAATTTAATATTTGTTTTACGCAACAGTTTGCATTACACGCTTAAGTAATATGTAGAAATATTTTTGCTGTATTTGTATACAATCAAAATTCAAAGTTAATTACTTCATTTAATATTACTTGTAAAACAAGGATTGTAAACTGTACACTGTAAACATACACTGAACATATTAACTAAGTGTTCTAATAGAGTTCTGTAACAACAATTGGACACTATAAATAAATGTACGCTCATCATTTAAAAATTTTTCCGTTTGCAAAACCAAGTCCATAAACTAATTTGTAACTATTATTTGCTATTGTATACTGTGTTGATGAAACTTGCACGCGGTTCCCAATATAAGATTGAACACTGTATAGAAATTAGTCAGCATAACTAACTAACTGTAAAACAGTACAATTTTTGACACCTATTTTTAATTTTTCTTACAAACATTTTAAATATTACGGTCAATATTAATGAATATATTAATTTCTTGGATAGAATTAAAGTAGTTTAATGAGATTTACAATAAAAAGTTCGTGCTGCTTTTTAATTTGGTTTCAAATATGTTTTGGTTCACACAATTTTTGAAATACACAAATGACTTTCATAATTTGCAGTGCACTGATTTACATAAATTAAACAACTCTTAAAGAAATAGTGAGGCATTATACAGCGCTTTGTTACATGTCCTAGAAGTAATGTAGAATTTTTCAATTGCAGTAATAGTCATGTTAAAATAATGAGACACTTTTCAGGTGTCTTCACCTGTACGTTACGTGGATTCTTACAACTAATATTTGCCTTACAGTAAACCGTATTCGAAGTTACAGCCACACGCACACACACACAAAATATACAGACCCCAATATTACAGAATATGGAATGTGAAAGAAAGCAAAAATCTTTGTTACTATTAGAGTCTAAGAAAGACTGTCTTCGAATTTAATAATTTTTTTATTTCTAAACAAATATGTGATTTAATAAATTTAAAACTAACCCAAAAATTACGCGGCGAATGGTAGTCGCCAAATCCCCTCTCAAGTTTTTAGCAACGTTCACGGGCATCTTCAGCATCGTAACTGACGTGGTCGTGGCCTTCGTTCAGAGAATACGACAGGCGGTCGTGAAGATGACCGCCACTGGCATATTCAAAACGTTTGGCAGGGAATTTCAGACCCATCGATGGGGGGCTATAAGCGCAAATGTTTACATCTGAGTCCGGCCGTGAAAGTTGTTGTCCATTGTTAGCTTTAATTTAAGCCGCCCATATACTTCTGATGGTGTAGTATTATATGTTAGGATGATAAAGTAAATATGTTGTTATATACCATAATAATAAAATTACACCAAATCAGGAAAGTACATACACTATTATTTTGAAATACATATATATTTTAAATATTCTTTTTACAATTGTGGAAACACACTGAATATTTAAACATTTTATTTGCCTCCAGAAGCGGTTAAGACTATAAAGCAGGTTAATGACCTTCTGTCGCGCTTCTTAAAATCCAAATACAGGATAACTCGAGTTTCGACAACTAATGTGTCATCATCAGTCCTCATGAATATAGTTAAAACTATATTTGTCGAAGTTTACACATCTCGTCGAATAATAAAAACAACAAATACATAGTTCAAAAATATTAAATAATTTAACACACATTAAAAACAAAATAAAACGGAATGAAATACAATACACGCGGCCGCCGCGAATCTGCACAGGAACGCGTTACACAGTAAAACTAATCGATACCGACTTGACCTTCGATTAACTTTATCGATCTGACATAGCTAATTTCTCGTTCTATATCATTGACTCTATTGAATAAAATATTATTTTTGTGTATTGATTTTTCATTTAGGATCCGAACGTAATTCACTTTACAGTCTTTATATATCTCAAACCGTTCGAGAGTGTCCAGTTTAAGTGATTTCTTGGATTTGTGTAATATGTCCAAACTCTCCCTAATATTTTATGTTGTGATCTTGTAAACTTAAATGTTCAGCAAATCTTCCTATATTTGACTTAGAGCTTGGGATGTGTTCTTTATGACGCAATTTGAACGAACGACCCGTTTGTCCTATGTAGAAATGTGAACAATCTGAACAATTAAGCCTGTATACACCAGTCATAATCATCAAAAGATTTATTTTTAAACTTAAGTTTGTTCTCGAGCTTATTATTTGCTTTTGAAGCCAATACAATATTTTGTTTTCTCAATTGGTTTTTTAAAGTATGATGTAACATTTCGCCATACTCTATTGCAATATGTTTTTCTTTTTCTTTAGGCACGTCAATATTTATTGGTCTATTTTGTTTCTTATTTATTATTTTATGTATTATGTTACTTTTGTATCCATTGGCTGTCGCTATGTGTTTAATAATGTCAACTTCGTTTTTACAGTCTTCTGTGGAGAGGGGCAATGACAGCAATCTATGTATCATCCTATTGAAAAATGCCATTTTGTGTGAAAAAGGGTGATAAGACAAAATGAATAGCATGATCTGTGGTTGTCGGTTTTCCATAAATATTAAAGTTAATTTTGTTATGTATTTTTGTTAAAGTCAAATCTAAAAAATTTATTTTATTATTCTTTTCCGTTTCTAATGTAAATTGTAAACTGTTTGTTATGGTATTCAAATATTTATTAAGCAGCTCTAATTGTCTGCAATTGCCTTTATAGATCACTATCGTGTCATCCACATATCGACGATAAAATAAGATTTTGTTATAATGTTTGTTGTTAGGTGATAATATTTCGTTAGTTTCGATGTGGTTTAAATAAATTTCTGCCAGGATACTTGGTAGTGGGGATCCCATTGCTAATCCATCTCGCTGTAAATAATATTTATTATCAAAAGTAAAATAATTTTGTTTCAATACTACTTTTGTCAAATTAATAAGCTCATCGACTATTTTGTGGTTTAATGTGGCTTTTGATAGTAATAAACTTTTTGTTATTTCCAATGTTTCGTTAATTGGTACATTCGTGTACAAATTGACTATGTCGAATGAAGCAACGGTGTGTCTTGTTTCGATTGTAAGTTCTTTTGTGAAATCCACCAGTTCTAAACTATTTTTCAAACTATAGTTCTTATTGAACACTATATGTTATCTTAAAATTTTATCAAGTTTTTTGGCAATTTTATACGATGGTGCAGACGTGAAATTTACTAAATGACGGACAGGCATATTATTTTTGTGTATTTTTGGAAGGCCTCTCAGTCTAGGTGCTTTAGGATCTATCATTTTTAAATATTTTTTCTCTTCATTCGTTATAATATATTTGGTTTTATTTAACACTGATTTCACATTATTATTAAACTTATCTGTGGGGTCGCTCTTAATTTCAATAATGTTGTTGCTTCTGATAAATTCCTGTATTTTACATTTATAATCCTCGTGAGTTAAAATTACGAGTGTCTGGCCTTTGTCCGCTTTGCTGACAATGCCGTTATTGTCTATCAATTTCCTTTTTATTTCATTAAATACTTTGATTTCTTTATTGTAACAAGTTTCTATATTTTTTGCTTTCAAAACTTTCTTTATTTTATTAACTGCATGTCTTACAACTGTTTTTGTTTCCTCATCGGATATAGAATTTATTGCCAGTCCAGCGTTCAAGATTTTATTTATGAGTGATTGTTTAAATCCATTGTCTTTAAACTGTATTTTAAGCCTTTGTTTAAAAGGTTATTTTCATCGTTTTTAAAGTTAATTTCGGTAAGATTAACTATACGAGGATAAAATTGATGACTTATTGTATTGTTCTTTTGAGGATCATTCTGTTCTTTCAATAGGTTACTAATTTTTATATGTTGTGTTTTCTTTTTCTTAATAACAGTTTTGTTTATTTGTTTTTCTATTAAATATGTTACATTGTCGATTTGTGATGGATGTAAGTTCTGTAAAAGTTCGAGGTGTTTTTTCATAAGTACCGTATTAAGTAAGCTCTTTTTACTATATAATTGTTTGATTTCATTTTTGATCTATAACTTTGTAGCTAATTCTTTAGTTTTTAGCACTATAGGACTTAGATCTTATTTTTAACTGGACAAAATTCGGTACGATCCGCAAATCTAAACACGTTTTGTTGTATCTGATATTTAGTGGTGTTTTTAATAGTTTTAACCTAATATTCATATATTGATAGACAATTTTTGCCTGACTGGCTTCCAATTTAAACATTTTATTTGCCTCCAGAAGCGGTTAAGTCTATAAAACAGGTTAATTATCTTCTGTCGTGCTTCTTAAAATCCAAATACAGGATAAAACGAGTTTCGACAAGTAATGTGTCATCATCAGATCCTCACGAATATAGTTAAAACTACATTTGTCGAAGTTTACACATCTCGTCGAATAATAACACATGTCATCTGATGATGACACATTTGTTGTCGAAACTCGAGTTATCCTCTATTTTGGATTTTAAGAAGCGCGACAGAAGGTAATTAACCTGTTTTATATACACTGAATATATTTTTGACCCACATAAATTACCTTGTCATGTTATGAATTTTACTTTTTCGCGGTTGCAATAAATTGCTAACAGGATGAAATTAAATAGACATGAAGAGAAGGAAATTATTTTTTACTTTTTATGTTTTTTATGCGGCTGTTTTGAAAAGTCAAAATGCGACGCTATAAACAACAATAAACCGTTACTACAATGATTTAACACTAGGACGTTCCCTATAATTTCTGCTTGTCCTAAAGGGACTAAAGTGTGCTATCAACCACATGTAACTGTTCACGGTGTAATAACGATCGCAGATTAGTTACTAGTCGAACCTGGTTGTTCATATACCTTCCTGAAATCAATATCCCCAGCAGTAAATAGATAAAGTAACGTTGTTTTTCCATCATGTTCAAAGGAGATAAGCAATATATCGTGACATGGAAAAAATGTCAATATATTATGACGTGGAAAAATTGACAGGTGTTTATAAACTGAACGTCGGCAGGTTGTCGGAAATAAAGCGGCAACTGAAAATTGAATAACTTGTTTTCCTGGCAATCATTTTCTGAATTTCATGAAAAAAGTAATAAACGTTTGGTTTGGTTGAGAATATGTACGCTACTCTGTTGTGTATAATTATTGGCTCAATGCAGACTGAATCAAATCTTCTTGTAAACATGTGTGGACATAGTATTTTATTTAAACTGCAAAATTGAGATTATCTCGTATGTACGCCCTCAAATAAACGTATTAACTTTGAAATAGCGTTAATATTTTCATGAAATAAGCGAAAATTTGCTGTATGTGTGAGACAATGCTTTTTTCATGGGTTTTTACTGTAATATTTATTATTTTTTGATATAATATCCAAAAACATTATATATACAAAATACTGGTGGCCAAACATGTAACGAGTAATATAAGACATCTTGAAATTAACTCGGTAACAGGCTATATAATAAGTTATTTACTTATCGCGCGTGGGTTTTTTTAGACAACGATTTACAAAAACTATTAAAGTACCGGTAGTAATAATAATAAATGGTTAAAGTGAAATTAGAATAAATAGAATTAGTAACACAATTACTTTTATAACAATACTGGATACGTAATAATAATAATAATAATAATAATAATAATAATAATAATAATAATAATAATAATAACAATAACAATAACAATAACACTAACAATAACAATAACAATAACAATAATAATAATTAAGAATACAAAATGTTTACTATTATAGAACCAGACACCTTCAAAATTTAAAAATATTGCAAACACTAATTTATAAATAGCATATGATACTTGTCACAAAATTATCAATAAATTTACATCTAAACCTAAATATGAGAATAAAACTATTCTGCGTGCAAAACGCAATAAGCTATGTATTTCAAATATTGTGCAGATCAAAGAAATGAAAAGTTACAAGATACACGTCTACAACACAAAAATCCTATACCAAATACACACACACACACACCATAAGATTAAAGATTTACCATAGACTCTAATAACATTTCTTATAAATTACCAAATGTAAATAATACAACTATATTTAAAAATATATTGAAAGACGAAAACCAACAAATATAGAAGCTTATGTTTTTGTAAACATAAATCAGTAATTTACGAATTACTACAAACTAATAACTACAAATTAGTTGAAAATATACGTTTTTAAAATTTTAAGTATACTTCTCGACAAGTCACTAGACATTCGATAATAAACACTCAATACAAGTAACTAAAATAATTGGACGTTCTGTAAGTAAATGTTTATAACAGTTAATACAAACTAATGTAACAAGTAAAAGGACAGAGTTGTAGCCTACACTATGAAATAAACGCTTTTAAATACTTACGGTGTTGAACAAACAGGGTACTTTACATAGTATCTTACCATAAACAAATACATGTAAGTTACATGTAGTAAAATAAAATAAATAAGTATGTCTTTTGTGTGTGTGTGTATGTGTGTGTGTATGTGTGTGTTTGTTTGTTTAGGCCAAAATTGATCATTAAAACCAGTTCCTCATATGTAATACAAAGTGAAAAGAAATCAAAAGATATATATTAATGTGTACGAGGAGCATATTGCTCCAACTCAGCTGTTGTCCAAGCGAGTAAAAGGGGTTCCGCAGCTTAACTAACTTTATTATTTTCCTCGGGCAAAATTCATGTTTCATTATATATAAACCTGAAGATGATCGCTGTTTGTTAGTGTAGCATCATTGTGTTTTAGTTTATTCTGTAGCCTAACTGTTATTGCAACCGTAATAATAGGTTACGTAGTAACGTACCATCAAATCTTAGAATAAACTATCTTTTCGGTGTATATATACAAACAAGATAAAAATGATAATAAATAATTATTAAATATTCTAATTATATATGAATATAAATTTATCAAAAACACTTTTATATGAGTACATTGTCACAAAGGAAAACAATTATATAAGTTCATACAGGTTTCCGAATATGTTTTACTTCCATGTTCCATAAGGAAGTATGGTCATGGCGAAAAAAATCGTGTTCGAGATAATAGCAGATGCTGATGTACTACCCTCAAAACATGAAAAAAAAATCATTTTTCGAAAAGTGTCTCTGTGTGTGTCTGTCTGTCTGTCTGTAGAATTTTTTCTATGGCAAACGATAACTGCCGCACATTCAAACAGAATCAAATAATTTTTGCATACATTTCTGAATTGTAGAGGACTCGAGGCCTATTGATTTTGGTGAAGATCGGTTAAGGGGAAAGGGGTAGTTTACTTGCAACCTTTTACGTTTTTATAAGAGTAAAGTGCTTAATTTTAATAAATAAAGTTATCCTTAAAAGAAGGTCATAATAATCCACTGTAGAAAGGTAGATGAAATATCTATAAATGAAAAGGGTAGTTGAAGGGGAAGGGGGTAATTTTCTATAAATTAAAATGGTAGTTGATGATGGAGGAGATAATTTTTTATAGGTTTTATATGTGTACTACGTTATTGTCAACAAAGAAGTAGTTTCTATGGAAACATTTTATTTCACTTTGACAAAATTCTATATTCTTTTAGGAATTATCGAACCGAATTCAAGTAAATGTTTGGAACTGTATGAGTACCCGCAATACATTTCGATGTTTTTAATATGCGATGGTATCGATATATTACGGAGTGGAAAAGAAGAAGTGTACTAATTGTAAAGTGCCCTATTTCTTAATGTAAAGCAAAAATAAGTGTATTTCATTTGGCAGTTAGGTAATAATGGTTTTGGGTTTTCAGTTTACTGCTAAAATAAGTAAAAGCTGTGGTTGAGAAAACATAACATTAAACGTGTAATACAAAGCGTATTAACAGAGTAACACTTAAAATAAAGAACCTAACGTTTTTAAGTTTACAAATTGGAAAAAACAACAGCAAATTCAAAATGAAAAATACAAATATTTATGGTTAATGAAAAAACAAAAAACACTGTATTAAGGAATGGCAACATATGCTCTACAAATTGTACATCATGGATGTTTGTTTTTTGTTAGTCACAAAACGAGTACTTGTCGGAAAAAGAATTTTACCAAAAAAACGAGTTCTGCCACAAAAAAGTGACATGTAGGCCTATAATAATAGGCAAGGGGTTGATCCTTGGGGCACTCCCGCCTTAATTCGAGTTGGGTTTTTCGTGATTTTAGAAAAAAAAATAGTTTTACATTACACACGTATTGGTTTCCATGTATAATTTCAGTTTTCATGTTAACCTAACATAATCAATTTTTGGTGTCACAGCGACGACCCAGTGATAAATTACTACTACAGTCATTTACCATTAAACAATGACAAACGAAGTCAATTGCAATCACCAGCCAACTATTTTGCAATATACAAAATTAAAATTTGTATAATTCTTTCACTACATAAAATTAGGTGCGATATTCACTACATATCTAAGCCCAAAAATCGCATTATCGAAATAACTGCGGGTACGCATAAAGGCAGTACCAAATGATTTTATATATAATCTGAGAACATGGAAGTCATGTATGGCTCTCCATACCGATTTTTTAAAACTGAAATTTATAAAAAATTACATTTTATTAAAAGTCTGCGTTACAGACAATCCAGATGCTAATACTTTCAACACAAATTACAGTTACTGTTTACGTGCCATCCGTAAGTTGCTTGAGGCCTTAAAATTTAATGATATGATATATGATAGACTGCAGTACGAGTACAAATATTAAACTATAACAATGCCCCGTATTAATGAACAGTAACAGTTTTTACAGGAGACGTTTGGACTTAAAAAGCTCTCCAAAATTGTAATAATGTGTCGATATTGAACGTCATATGTCTCAGATGACAATGAACGTTAATCAGTATGCTTAAAGAAGTATGTGCATGTTTATTACATACTTGTTCTAAACTGTTTTGCTTTGTTAGTTAATAAGAATGTAAAAAGTATGTGAATCTTAAAATACAATCCCATAATTTGTTTAATTTTAGTGTCTGACGTTTCAGGCTACATCAGGGTCACGAGTTGATGTAAACTATTAACACTTATGTAAGTCTATTTTGTGACTCGAAAAAATGTGTAATTTACTAAGGAAGCACTTACAAGAGACGGTAAGCAGCGTTTTACTGAAGACAATGTCATTCACCAGTGTTTTTAAAACCTCTGTAGCCCATCTACAATGTTTTTCCTACTGTAGTTTTTTCCAAAATGTTTAGTGGTTTTTAATTATGTGGCTTTCGAAGTGTGTACAATAATGTACAATGTATGAAATTTAAAACATACACTGAAGTGGCCAGAAAATTGTAAGTCAAAATGGATGAAGTGTGGGCATACAACGACACAGTGAATATAACACTGCAAGACATGCTGCTGATGACCCGTGGTCCAAAACATTTGCCTCTGGGCGTTGTAGTACCTATTACTGTGATATACGCTTTGATATTCGTGACCGGAGTGATGGGGAACGTAGCCGTATGTTTAGTTATAATCAGCAACTCAGCTATGCACACAGCAACGAATTACTATCTCTTCAGTCTGGCTATTTCGGATTTGACGCTACTCCTTCTAGGTAAGTTACCAACTAAAGAACTTCTGTATCATAGTTATATGTATATACTTTTATATTCTTAGTGTATACATGTCAGGATTCATGTATCAAAAAATTTCATAGTTTTTCTTTGCATGATTATACATTAAATACACCAACCATTCATTTTCTTGAGCTAAAATTGTCTTAAGACGGTCTACTTGATCGTCGTAGGTACAGTGGATAACAAAATAAGTACAAGACGCTAATTAAGTCACTAATCACCAGCTTTAATTTTTACAGTTAAACGGTTCGTAATTAACAACACAGTGTACTACAACAAATGAAATAAAACTTTTTCACACGTAATAAACTGTCACTGATATTAAACAATTGTATTACAATTACACCGCCCGATTATAAAACGCAACACTTCACTAATAACTACTTGAACGTACACAGTAATCTCGCCCGATAACTCGAACCGCCCTGTAAACATATCGCCACTATACTGAACTGAGCGTCCCTGAGTAATTGTATTTATAGCCGCCGAAAATCTAGACGATTCCGCATACTACGTATTACCTTTAATCTACGACGTAATTGCTTGCGGCCGTGGCACAGTGAGAGCGGCGGTGTGAATTCTCGCACCGTCTAGCAAATGCGTCTACAAGCACGTACGCCACACACGTTACATTCCGGAACCTTCTCGAACATTCGATAAACACGTAGATTGTTCTGTGATGTCGTAACACTGCCCTCTCCTTAAGCCTGTGCGTCCCGAACTGGCAAACAGTCTCTGAAGTAATACTTAGCTAGGCGAGCTAGGTGGACGACCTTGAACTTTCTCTGTCCTTCCTGTTGAATCCGATAAACAACATCGTTGATTCTTTTTTTCACAGTATAGGGTCCTTCCCAATTAGTTTGCAACTTAGGTGAGCGACCACGACGGCGCTTTGGGTTGAACAACCAGACCTGATCTCCTTCTTGGAAACCCACACTATTGCTGCGAATGTCATACCGAGTTTTCATTTTATCACTGGCAATCTTCAGCCGTCCTCTGACCAGACGATTCATTTCTCGCAGTTGGTTTTCTAATTGCGAGGAATAGTTCTGTAGCTCTTGGGACTGAGTCTCAGGTGATCCGAACATTAAGTCCCCAGGAAGAAAAATCTCCCGCCCAAACACCAATTTTGCTGGAGTCATGCCGGTTGTGTCGTGTACTGATGATCTATACGCCATGAGGAATAGTGGTACACGTGGGTCACAGTTTGTTTGGTTATCGTCAACAACCTTCGAAAGATCCTGCTCAAGTGTCCTATTGACTGTCTCAACCGTCTCTTAACGTCCGACAGAGGATGCAGATGCGTTGTCCTGGTCTTTCGAATTCCGAGTAGACGGCATAATTCTTTAAACACTCCTGATTCGAAATTTCTCCCTTGATCCTTATGGATTTCCATATGGGCTCCATAACGGCAACAGAAGTTGTGAACTAACTGCTTTGCCACAGTGGTAACCTCCTGATTTGGAATTGCGTAGGCTTCCACCCACTTAGTAAAGTAGTCACCTACAACCATGATGTACCGGTTTCCATCGTCAGTAACTGGGAATGGTCCATCAATGCCTATGGCAATTCTCTCGAAAGGCGATCCAACGTTATACTGTCTTATTTTTCCCCTGCTTCTGGTTTGTGGGCCATTGCTTGCAGCACATATTTCACACATCCAAACTTATTCCTCTACGTCGTGGCGAAGATGAAGCCAATAGAATCGCTTCCGTATTTTGTCAAGGGTTTTGTTAACGCCAAGATGGCTTCCAGATGTTCCATCATGCATCTCCTTCAAAACAGACTGCACTTTACTTCGGGGAACTATCAACTGCATGACCACGT
This sequence comes from Magicicada septendecula, assembly GCA_034769895.1. Classification (NCBI taxonomy): domain Eukaryota; kingdom Metazoa; phylum Arthropoda; class Insecta; order Hemiptera; family Cicadidae; genus Magicicada; species Magicicada septendecula. The sequence continues at coordinate 397,392,864 of CM068369.1, read as the reverse complement.
CTCGTCCTCTGCACTTTCTCAAGCCCTTTTCAGCAATCCGTTTTCTAAGGTGAGAGATTCCCATTGTGCCCAGTAGCCCTTCAGCACTTTGGAACCATGCCAGATATCTTGCCAATCCTGGAGGCGACCTTCCTCTTTTGCTGTCAAGATCGGTCCGATGTCTTCATCAGTAATCTGTTCTTGACAACAGTCTTGTGTTGTCCAGCCGTCTGCCAGGAAATCTACAGTGATGGCTTGAACATGTTCGCTTGAGTTATGTTCTTCCTTTTTGTGGCAATGTCGGCAGTCTTCCGGACACGGTCTTCGTGATAAGCCATCTGCATTAACATGCAGGCGCCCCCGCCGATGTTGTACCTTGAAGTTGTACTTTTGCAGAGGTTCGAGCCACCTTGCTAACTGTCCTTCCGGATTTTTAAATCTCAAGAGCCATGCAAGCGTGGCATGGTCGGTACGTAGTGGAAACTCTGACAATTGCCAACAACTCTGCCCTTGTAACACAATAATTTCTCTCTGGTTTAGAAAGCGTCTTGCTGTAATACGCTATTACTAGTTCTTCACCGTTCTGCACTTGAGACAAAACTGCTCCTTGACCAGTATTGCTCTGGGGCGCTTCTATCAGCTCAGGAAAAATCAACAGATTTTTCTCGACATCCATATTTTGCTTTCCAATCACTTCTTTTGTCGTTACACTTATTCGTATTTCCTGTGCTAGTTCTTCCTCCATTTACGCTTGCAATAGGGCGGGTTCCTCTTGACCAGACCTGTTGACTGTTTCTTCGACTAATGCCACTCGTTTAATCGAATGGTTGGTAGACCGTATCATTTTAGCCATGCAAAGATTTATCTTCTCTTGGCCAAATTTCAGGACATTCTCTCTTAAGTCCACAACAAATCCGTAGGCATTCATAATGTCCGTGCCAAGAATCACTTCATCGACAATGTCTGCAACGAGCATTTGTTGCCTAAACTCGAGACGTCCCAGGCGTACACGTACGTCTACCTTTCCTAACACCTTGACGGGGCTTCCAGTCACAGTCTGTATTGTACAAGAGCTAATTAGAGGCTGGCGGTTGCTGACTAAGTCAGGGCGCACGAAGGACACTGTTGCGCCCGTGTCAACTGTAAATGATGTTGGTTTACCTTCCGCAAATCCATTAACTCTCAAGTTTCCACTTTTTCTTATGTAGCGTGGAAACTGTATGCTTATCTGGGGCTTTACCTCTCCAATTGGTGCGATCACTCTCTTCTCTCGGTATATTATTCTCCCAACAGTCTACCTGTAGATGACCACGTTTTCCACAGTTGTAACATTTTTCTCTTCTGTCTTTTTAAAAATCGTTGCGACTCTCTTGAACTTTTGAATTGTTTGTCCGACAACATTGTTTTTCTGCACCTATCGTAACGACAATGCGATACAGGGATCTTCTGACTACAATGTGATGGCACAAACCCATTACTGTAGCGGGACGCTTACTTGGCAGCTTCAAACTCTAGGGCGTGAACAAGAGCTTCTGAGCTATTTCGGTGCCTTGCCATTCGTAACACTTGCTGAAGTTCACAATCTCCGATGCCATCAATAAATGTTTGCACCGCAAACCTTATTGATGCTTCAGGATAGGCCAATCTAATCGGTCTGTCGATACTTGCTTCAAACTCTTGAAGAGTCTCCCCGGAACGTTATCGTCTTGTTCTCAACTGAGCGTAGTACACGTCTCGCAAATGTTTCTCACCGTAGCACAATTCTAGAGCTTTTATCAACTCGTCATAGATGTCCTGGCTGTCAGGTGGCACTTTCTGTAGTAGTTCTGCCGCTGGTCCTTTTAATGCGCGAGAACGAGTGAGACTGCCTTGTCTTTCTCTGTCCAATTATTTGCGCATGCAGCAGTTTCGAATTGGCGGAAATACGTCAGCCAGTGAGTTCTTCCATCAAAGGTTGGGACCTTGACATGAACTGTCCCAACCGCAGGCGAGGTTACCTTCTCTATTGATTTATTTTCTGCGTCTTTTTCTGTCTTTTTTATTGGTACAGTCTGTTCACAAAGTTGACTTGGTTGTATCTTCAGGCACTTCAGACACCACTGTTACGACGTTCTACTTGATCGTCGTAGGTACAGTGGATAACAAAATAAGTACAAGACACTAATTAAGTCACTAATCACCAGCTTTAATTTTTACAGTTAAACAGTTCGTAATTAACAACACATTCTACTACAACAAATCAAATAAAAATTGTTCACACGCAAAAAATGGCAATAATATTAAACACAATTGTATTAAAATTACACCGCCCGATTATAGAACGCAACACTTCACTAATAACTACTTGAACGTACACAGTAATCTCGCCCGATAATAACTCGAACCGCTCTGTAAATATATCGCCACTATACTGAACTGAGCGTCCCTGAGTAATTGTATTTATAGCCGCTGAAAATCTAGACGATTCCACATACTACGTATTACCTTTAAACTACGACGTAATTGCTTGCGTCCGTGACCCAGTGAGAGCGGCCGCGTGAATTCTCGCACCGTCTGGAAAATGCGTCTACAAGCACGTACGCCACACACGTTACATTCCGGATCCTTCTCGAACATTCGACAAAAACACGTAGATTGTTCTGTGATGTCGTAACAATGGTATTATTCAGAATATTACTTATTTAATTACTGCTAGACCTATATTTCCGAATATAAATATGTGATGCCTAAAATTACAAAAGAATATGCTCATACGCTCTTTAATATTAATATAATTGAACAAATACCATAATGACCATCTACGCATTAATTCTACATTAGCTTTTTATATATTTTAAAAACTAATAAACATGGTTACGAGATATTTACCGTACCCCGCTTATATTTATTTTCCAGGGTACTTATCTTTCTAGCATTTAAGCAATAGGCAGGTGGACAAGTACATAGACTATACCGTGTCAATTTTCCTAAAACATTTTGTGCATTAATAACAATACTTTTTTCGATTAACCACCAAGTTTTATTATATCATTGTTAATACCAAGCGTTTCAAACATTCTATTTTGTGGTACCCTCATTATTAAAATCTGAGAATTTTATGTTATAGAACATGCGAAACGTTCGGTGTTAAAAATATTATCAACCGGTAAAAATGTTCAATTAAATGTCGCGACCGCCAAGAAAATGGACGTAAATTGTATGACACTAAAAAAATTATTTGTTTATTTCCGTCGCAAATGATGGAGTAACAACGGAATATATAATGAATTTTTGACTTACACTTGACGTTTGAGTATGCGAAACTTGTACCGTATAAAAAGTAAGCAATTATTTAAAAATGTAAAGTGAAACCAGTACGGCAAGGAAAGAAAATCATTATGAACACATGCCTCGGAGGGTTCGTTAATTTTATTTTACCAATAACAAATTGTTTGTACTACTACTACTACTACTACTACTACTACTACTACTACTACTACTACTACTACTACTACTACTACTACTACTACTGCTACTGCTGCTGCTGCTACTACTACCACTACTACTACTACTATTACGATTTTTACTACTACTACTACTACTACTACTACTACTACTACTACTACTACTACTACTACTACTGCTGCTGCTGCTGCTGCTACTACTATTACTACCACTACTAGTACTTCTACTTCTACTACTACTACTACTACTACTACTACTACTACTACTACTACTACTACTACTACTACTACTACTACGGCGAGCGGGAAGCGCTTTGTGCCTTCTCTCGTATCCAAGCTCCCTCCTTCCGCCTTGCCAGTCTTCTTCGTTCATATACCACCTTGCATTACTTACCTCACTCCACATAGAATGGAGGTTTGCTTCTTCGAACATGGTGTTACAGAAGAAAAAGGCAACCATTTTTTATTAGTCAATGCGTCTAAATAATTATTGAAATCATTTTTACTGTACAATACATAGGAATTAAGTCAATAAGTACCACAGTATTGTTTATGTAAAGTTAGTAAATAGCAATCAATATAATAGTTCATTTATTATATTCCTTATAAGGTAATACTGCAATTATTCAAAAAACAATATGTAGAATTATAGTTAATATTTTATAATTGTGAACTAAAATGTTATTTATCTAATTGTTATAACAAAATAATGCTACCCAAATTTGTTATAATTGTTCACTATTTAATTAATCGTACCGTTACGTAATACAAGTTTCTAGCCTGTAGTCAAATAGAGAACAGATGTCGTCAAAATCTAAATTTGTATATGCTATAGCCTAACCGCCAATAATGACGCAAATGGTGAAAGTTATTAATACATGAATCTATTTTAAAAACACAGCAATAGAAATAAATGGCTTGAGATAATTGTCATTGCGTGCTACTGAATATCCCCACGATTGAACCTGTTTTTCATACTACACAACGTTGTCGTTCGATTAATCATATCGAATACTACACGAATATTAAAAGTAAATATAAGTAAGCTAGGTAGGGAAGCAGAGCCAATATCATTTGTATACAATAATGTAAATGACTGATGCAAGTCATTCCGTACGCAGGCTGATGTACGCGTACTGTGCAATTAATTGTATCAGCTATTCTGGTGCATTTATATGTTCAGCCTAAGCCTGCATTTAAATTAATCAATGTAGTTAGCATGCGCTTGAACAAATAACTATAGAGGTGCTAGTATTTTTCCAAATGGTATATACATTGAATCTGATAGAACGCAGTTTGCAGAAAGAAGAATTATGGGAATTCAAGAATGATTTCTATTTTTTACATCTGTAAACCTCTGACCTCTGTCATTTCAGCATGACCTGTATTAAATATTATTCCTAGGGCATACAACAGAAATTTCACAGCGAAATATTTGTCAAGAGCTGAGCTAAAATATAACTAATTGTGAAACTCAGTATGAAGAATTTCTTACATTTACAACTTAACTATAAAAACAGGCAATATAAAGTTACTTAACAAAATGAAATTCGTAACGGTACAAACTAGAAACAATAGTATCATCACCAGTTATCACTTACAAATATTATATTCAGATTAATAAGTCAAGCTGTAATAAACTCATAGTACATTCAAGTTTAAATCCAAAAATGAATTTTATATAATTTAACATAAAACACAATGGTGTTAATTGTGAAAATTATTTTAAAATTTCCCCTGATAAAATATGATTGTAATTTTTTTCTCTTATTTGACTTATTCTGAACCTTAGAACGAAACTGAAGCTTCAGTTAATGCTAGAAAAATAAGGTCACCCAATATTTTTAATCCAATGATAAGTATAAGCCCTTACAATTTAATAGACTAATACCTACATTATACAAGACAGGTTGCAAATAAATGCTGTAAACTTATTTAGTTATACAATTTGGTTATCTGTTGTAATTGAATTTTCTAAACATTACTCTTTACTAAATAAATAAAATTATATTTTTATTTAAAACAACTTTTTTCATTAAAACACTGACTGAGAGCACTAATTTAACTTATAATAAAATGTAAGCACAGAGTGAAACAAATATTAAAAAAATAATAATCTGCATGCCTGATGTTTTAAAAATTCATTAACAGAAACTTGCTATCTCAGTGAATAAAAGATTCTGCATTTCTTATATATAATTGCCGCAGTTGTTTTTCGGTTCTATAATTTGAAAACTTTTATTCTTACCTTCAATTACAGTTTTAATTATTGAGACTGACAGACACGTGTTTGTCAAGTTATACGTCCCAAGTTACATGTACCTTACCTGCCAGTGGAGAAAACCAATAATCAGCACTGTTGGTAGGATGCAAGCACGATTAATAGTACAGTTAAAAGACATTTCATTCCTAAGTGTTTAAAAGAGTGATATTCTTTCTGTTACATTTTGATTTGATTCTTTTAAAAGACTTGGGTTTATTAGTGAAAAATGGAACTATCGTTGATTAATATGAAATAGTATGATTTAAAGGAAAATTAATTGTTTAGTCTATTTTATGTATCATCTTATTCGTTACTGATTACAAAAATTGAAGTTTCACCGCTGTTTCCTATACGAGATAATATTCGTGTCTGCGGAAGAACTAAGATATTTACACAAACTACGAAATAATTGAAATAATTAAAAAAGTTGTATGAACGTTTCTTCCAACTCTGTAGCACTTTTTGTATTTCCGTCCTCTTTTAAAAAATCAGACATCACACACACACACACACACACACACACACACACACACACACACACACAGCTCTATTCTTAACACACATTACTTCTATTCTATGGACTAGACATTAAATTTTAAAAATAATAACTCATTAACCTCCATACTTCATTCAAATTACTATCTGCCTATTGATAATTCTTACAAGGAGAATTTATGTTTGGTTTATAGTATATAAATTATTGTTAGTTTAATAAATTAAAGTATTAAGTTTTATTGGATTTACATTAGTTTCTTTGTTAATGTTTTAGGTCTTCCGAATGATCTTAAAGTCTACTGGGAGCAATATCCTTGGGCGTTTGGTGTAGTGCTGTGCAAGTTTCGTGCTCTCGTCTCAGAAATGTAAGTATTAAGCTTTCAAACAGGCCTGTGTCGAAATATTTGTCGAAATGAAGTATTATATAGGAGTTTATATGTAAGTGTAAAACACACTCAAATTTTTTGTGTTTGTGTGTGTGCACGCGCATTCTTATTTGTAAATTAGCGCTTATGTCTTACAGAAAATCTAATATGTAAAATAATAATTATGAATATTATTAATATTAATATGACTTATATCGATTATTATTATTGTTATTATTAATATAATATTATAATTTCTTCAGAAGCAACTCATTGAGAATGTAGCTAGTTTTGTATATTATGAAATTGGAAGTAGAGTATATTATTTTTATACAGAAAAACCTCTGTAGATACTGACAGCCTACAGTCAGTGAATCGTTTCTCAGGTTAAGTAAAACGATAAGAAATAATACAATGTACTTGCAGAAATTACAATTTCATAATATAATAATAATAATGATAATATATCGTCTATTAATATTATTGATTATTATTAGTTGTTATAATAACAACTATTATAGGTGAAATAATTTAAAGTTAATTAAATTGAGTTGTGTAAAGTGTTTAAAAATTTTTATTATTATTAAATACGGTTTTTTACATTTAGTTATTGACATTCAAACATTACTGTAAATGTGAATTAGTCTCTCACTATGCTTTGCAGTAATAAGTTTTAAATATTTTGTGAAAATAAGATTATTGTTCTGTAAAGAAAAATTTTAGAAATAATTATCTGTGTCGCTACACGTATTTGTAGCTGTAGTTTAAAATTACTATCTAAATTATTTCACATTTTACCTACAGTGTGCAGTGTATATGAGAACATCTGTCCTTTAGGTCATCGTACACGTCTGTGTTAACAATAGTGGCGTTTTCAATGGAACGCTACCTTGCTATTTGCCATCCTCTACACTCGTACGCCATGTCAGGCTTAAGGCGTGCTATACGTATAATTGCTGTGCTCTGGATTGTGTCCCTCGTTAGTGCTACACCGTTTGCTGTGTTTACCACGGTAAGTAGCCCTACGTTTTACAGTAATCCTTTTTATAGTGGATGTTTTACATACCTCATTCAATTGTTATTACAATATTCCTAGTATGGGTATTACCATATTACACTACAGGCAAGTACTGTGTGCGTACGTTTTATGGTTCATACAATGTCAGACATAGTGCTCCACATTGCAGTCTAATTAAATCTGTTCACAGTTAGGTATGAACTGTTCCTACCTAAGCAAAACTGCACTGCTTGATTAGACCTCCTTCGCGTGGTTATGAAGTTAGTTGTCAGCATATTGCTGTGATCGGCGATGGCTTCTTTTTTTAGCTGAAGACATTTGTATCTATTTTCACAAATCACTGACTGTTTGTCACAGTTCCCAAAAGTTTATTTTCCCTACAGACCTATGTTATAACATACGGTATATACCCCCAAGATATTTCCAAAGTTAATTTTAGTACTAAAAATTAAAATTCGAATAATTAGTGTATCATATTACTTAAGGTAAAATCATAAAACAAAAATTCCGTCCTCGGATATTATACTATATCAAACGTGCGGAAACATGTGTACTTACGATATGAATGCGTAAAAAAAGTTTTTATGACAACGTTTCACTTTTATTGTATTGAGTATCCTCAGGTTTACGTGACAATAAGGCTGGTAAGCAAACTCATTTATATAGTGTAGAATTAGGTAAATGAGTGGTGTATATTGTGGCTTGTCCGGTAAGTAGACCCTGCCATGTAGGTGTTACGTCCTTTGCATAATTTGTGCGGTCAATTAACTCCCGTACAGCCAAGCCACAATATAAAAGGTACCAAGTCGTGCTGGGAATTACTGCTTCTCCCTTGATGTTATCTTTGTGTTTATTAGTTTTATTGTTTCTAGGACTATTCTATACCTATTGCGCGGCTTTATCACAATTGAGTATTCGAATTTTATTATGTGACTACTTGTGGCTGAATGCTCAGCACCTACTGACATTTCAATTGCTAAGTTGTCTGCCGTGTTCTTGGATCTTATGGAAATCAGGCGGCCCGCCTGGCCAGTATAAACTTTCCACAGCTGCATGGAATTTTGTGGCTACCTTCAGTGTTAAACGGGATTCTGTCCCTGATTTTCACAAGGGTCCAAAAACATTTCAGGCATCTTAGGAGTCGAAATGTCGGCTGTTGCTAAGCATTCAGTCACAAGTAATCACATGCTAAACTTTGAAGACGTATCTATTGTAGGATCCTGCAATATGTACTAAGAAAGAATGGTCCTAGAAGCAATATTAGTTAATAAACAAAACAGAGAAGCAGTGGCGCTCAGCAGAACTTGGTACCCTTTACTTTGCGGTTTGACTTTACGGGAGTTAACTGACCGTACAAACAAAGCAAGCGGCGTAACACCTAAAAGGCAGGGTCCACTTACTACACAACCTACATTCACCTCTACACTATATAAGCGAGTTCGCTTGCCAGCCTCACCGTCACATAGACCTCAGTATACTCAATACAATTTGAATGAAACGTTGTCATACAAGACTTTCTTGACGCGGTCCATAAAGTAAGAAAACTTCAAAAACATAATGGACTAACGGTCCCGGTAGCCTTCGTGAGAATAAATAATTTCTATACAATTATTTAAGACAGTCAACTCTGTAACCGTTTATTGTTTCTGACATTAATTACTAATTCCGAAATTTTTTTATGTGTTCTAATCTTCTTCGTTAAAATTATTAATATTACTATTGTTATTGTTATTGTTTTATGATCATTATTACTGTCAGTTGCTTACTAGATTTTTCTGTACATTTACAAAAGTCAAGAAATTATTATTGTGTTTAGTTTAGAACTGCCATTTTAATAATTTTAAGTGTGTGCGCGCGCGCGCGCGCGTGTGTGTGTGTGTGTTGTATACTCAAATAATATAAAATATAAAAATTTACTGAATTGAAAATTTTACCAAGAGTACCTAGAATAACTGCCATAAAATGTAGCATAACTAGTGTTTCAAACGCAGCATAGTAAATACTACGAGTATGCCTATGAGCCATGCCTATGCATATATGCCTGTGCGTATAGTTTCTTTTAATGCACATGCCACCTTACGTCTATTTGAAAAAATGTGAGAGTAATTGAATACATTTCTAAACACAATTGTATGTTCCGTATTATACCGCATCTTCTACGCAGTTTGATGGTTCTACTATAGTTTAGCAGCTACATATAAAAACCATAAACATCGAAACGTTTATTTAATTGTATTATTCGTCATTATTAAGGCTTGTTAATAACGGCAGGCTTACATAAACTGAATTACGATACACTAGGAGTTGTATACTAATTATTGTCTTGCATTTATCTTGTTCAGGTGAACTACATAGACTTCCCTCCTGGATCTAACAGGATTGTGCTAGAGTCTGGTTTTTGCGGTATGTTTGAACATAACATCCCTTCACACTGGCCAGTGTACGAACTCAGCTGCTTATTGTTTTTCTTTATTCCGATGTTAGTGATTATATTTCTTTACGTCCGCATCGGGTTGCAGATACGGATGACGTCTCTGGGAAAGACTGTAGACGGCACCGTACACGGTGAGACAAAGCAGTCTCAAGCAAGAAAGTCCATAATAAGGATGCTCGGTGAGTAAACCTGTAACAATTGTTTTGTAATTGTACTGGATAAAAAGTATAAAACTTTCCTTCCAACGTTTCAAGTTTAATAAGTTATTAAATCTCATACCAAAATATTAAATCTGTGTTTCTATAGAGGGTCTTATCAATAGTTTAAACAGTAAACGTGTACAGTCTGTAGAAAAAATATATTGTTTGCGGGTTTCATAGTTCTAGTAATTGTTTAATCAGTTTAGCAACTCTTCAAGTTAAACAAACAGGTTTAAACAAAATGAATAAATCGCTTTCTAATGCTGGATCAAAATTCCGCTATTAAATTGATACGCTGTTGAAAATACCGTATTAAGAGTTAAGCTTCAACGATCAGAAATTTACTAAAACAGACAGCAAACACTCTCCTGTTTGTATTCAAGGCAGCGTCGCCAAATAAATTTGTCATTCAACGGACGGGTTAGTTTATCCTCAATAAACGCCACTGAGAATGCGATTCATAGACTATAGCTCTACACAAATCAGTTATTAATACGCATATTAATATCACGTTAAATAAAATTACGTTCACGCGTTCTCGTACGAAAGCCTGTATCTATACGTAGAAATCTATGTAAACAACAGTTTTGCATTTGTTATAGCCGATTTCATAATAAATATTATAAGTATATAAAACAAATAAATTATATAACTATATAAAAATAATTTCGTTTTTGTATTCTTGTGAAAATATTTTTAACACTGCTTCAAAGCATTTTAATTTGTGAATAAATGTGTTTATAGCAATTACAAGTTTGTAAGCAATGTTTGTAAATATATTACTTTTTTTTGAGAAGTTTTATTCGGCTTGTATAAGTTCATTTATTTAGTATACCTTTTGAGGCCACACCACATTCTTAGACTACATTTTTTCTAAGAAATTAACCTTTAACAGTTTCATCATCATCATCATCGTCGCAATTACCTTCAAGAATTAAAGCACGGACGGTTTGTTCCGGTCTCAAACAGGCAAGGATTAGAGCCGGTCACTCCAGCGCTTCTTCGGACGTCCCACACCTCTCCGTCCCCTCGGCTTATAGTTCCATATTTGTTTGGGGATGCGGCACTCATCCATTCGGCAAAGATGTTCCCACCAATTGAGCCGATACTGGGCAGTCGAATATACTCATAATATTCAATACCTGCCGTATATCTGTGTTTCTTGTGTTTCTTCTATGATCATGGAGAGTATACCAGCCAGAGTAAAGGCTATGCGAGACGAAGGGTATGCTCGTCGCCCGTTCGCGTTCTGGGTCCCAAGCTTCAAATAGAGCTCCTGCCGCAGGGGCCACAGATGGTGTTGGATGTTTAGTGTGTGGCCTGCTACCGGCCGTGGGTTAAAGAGTATACCCTGCCACGTGCCTGAGAAATCTCAATTGATCCGCTCGGATGCGACTGGCCTATTCATTCGTTAAAGTCCAGTTTTCAGACCCATAATAAAGTGTAGGAAAGGCCGTCACCTTGTAGAAGTTTAGGTGTGTTTCTTTACTTGCTGACTTAAGAGTTCGCTTGATGGTCCAGAACATAATGTTGAAATTATGCAACTTATTCACAACGCCGTTGCTACACACTGTAGGAGTATTTAACAGTTTCTGGGAGAAAATAATTACATGATAATATTTTTATGAAACATCTTATATTTAAACGTAATCAACATATACCGAAATGTATGTTGCACCATGAAGCCAACTCACTAGCTGTAAAAAAATTGTATTTCAACATTACTTTTTAAGTAGTTTGTTATCCCTTAATAGAGGCAGTTTAATATTATTTTTATATAATATTAATAATAATAATAATAATATAAAATATTAATAATATTAATAGTATTAGTATTAGTAATAGTAATAGTAGTACTACTAATAATATAATCATATATTATCGTATTATTATTATATTATATTATTTAATATTATTATTTTCCTAAAAAAGAGAAATACATAAACTACAAAGATAGAAAACTGAAGAAATTTGTCACGAGCTGTAGAAGTTGTAAATATTAATTGTTTGCACATACAATATACAGTTAAATTTATTTGTACACATTTATTATTAAGGGGTTACATATCCTTAAACTCTTTGGACTAAGAAACGCACACCTTTAAACGTATATAAGTAGTGTATGTAATAAGGAAAAAATTGGTAAAATAAACCTACACGCATAAAGGATATAAGATGTGTTTTCTCTCTTATAATTATCTAATTACCACATATAGTTTAATAGATCAAAGGGTTAGAAAAATCCTTATAACTTTTGTGGCTGTTACAATTTTACTACACACTTGGGAACGCTAATTGACTTCTTAAAACGTACACTGCCTCTAACCGATTAGGTTAAACAAAGTTAGGGCAAAATGTTTACTGCACGAACCCAGTTAATCCATTGACATGTGCGTGTTGAACGTAGTAAGCAACATAGATATACTTTTGTTATGCCCTATAGTAAAATAAAATGAATAATAAAATAATAATAATACATAATCCTAAAATAGGTACAAAATGTGCAAATGGTGTCTACACATAAATAGCCTACTCCTAAAAATTCATGAAATGCAACCATTTAATCCATATACCATTTCTTAAACAACTTTATTTCTACAATGGCGTATACAATTCAGTTTATAGTTATGCAATCCTTGTAATTTCTATTTTATTGTGTTCCAGTTGCTGTCGTGATAACGTTTTTCCTGTGTTGGGCGCCGTTTCACACGCAGAGATTACTATACGTCTACGCCAGGAATTCGCCACACTATCAGGAAGTTAACGAGTGGCTCTACTATATAACTGGATGTTTGTACTATTTCTCGTCCACTGTCAATCCCATACTCTACAACCTGATGTCAGTAAAGTATCGTAATGCTTTCCGACAAACATTGTGCGGAAACAGCCAACATCATCGAGAACTTAACTCCAGTTTCCGTGACACCATAGTGGAACACAGCAAATGGCAGCGTACGATGACATGGAGAAGTCATGTGGAGACTCCGACCACCAGAGACGTGGTCGTAATGATTACACCGGCAATAGCCGGTCGAGGCAGATGCTACACGACGGTTACCGCAGCTTCCGATCAGTGGAACAACACCTTGCTCAGAGTTACCATGGGACCTGATAAACCGTCGTCCGTGTCAGATCAACAAGTTCCTCAGCCGGAGATCGATGTCTGCTGTGAAAACTCAGACTCAATCAACAAAGTCTGCATACAAATGGAAACTTGTATATAAGTATATTATATCACTTTGTGTTCCCTCCGTAAATTTACGTAACGGTGATATAGTTCATAAACATTTCAAAAACGCTCATTAATGTGCAGTAATACTTCACACGGATTTATATCCTACTCGAGATAAATATAAATAATACAGACTGAACACCGAAAAACATCTTTATCTTTCAAAAATCATTAATTTTACGAATGCCATGTATCACTCTCTGTGTGGCGTACGTGTAGTTAGAAACAAAGCGTATATAAAAAACGTCCTGAAGTAAGGTATCTCTCGGACAGTTATTTATCCCTTAGGCAAACTTAGTCTACACTTGAGGGTGGACAGAGGTTATCAAGCCTATAATGGATGGAGACGGTAGATAACGTCTCTACTGCATGTAAAAAACGAAAAAGAGAATATTCGTACGTGGTTCTAGTTTCTATGAATCCAATACCGGAAAATGTTTTATAAGTAAACACCTAACGAAAAAATGCAAGTTAAACCGTTATCAGACATCGTTTTGTTTAGAGTGAACATTATAAATATATATTAGCAAATTCGTTACCTAAATACTCAGTTTAAAATATTGGTTTTCTATTTCATACTTCTTGGAATATTTCAAGTTTAATGACTTTTATTAACTTTAAAACTATACAGGTTATACAAATTTAATATTGGGTTTTGTAGTGAATGTGCTAAATTTGTTTGTTTAAACAAAATTAACATAAGAATCTGTTTACAACATAAAGTTACTATTTATATAGTATAAATATTTCTGTTATGATCATGGTTAAATTAAAAATTAAATTAAAATTAATATTGGTTACAATTGTACAGTACAATTTAAAAATAATATACACAATTAGTGCATTTAATAAACGTCTTACAAAGTAATAAGATTTTGTGTAGCACGGTTTGACATTAATTAAAGTGGTCTAGATGTAGGCGTATATACTCGATATAGAGATATCTGTATGGCCAAGTATTCTAAATATAACGAAAGAATTTTAACGTCTCTCAAAGCAAATCAACTGAGTAAATTATTTTGGTAACTTAGTAAAAGTTTTTAAACTTAGCTTTTATTGCTTTCCAGTTTAGCCCAAGTTTATTTGATAACGTTATTGGTTGGAAATTTCTTAAACTCTACGTAACTTTTTTGTGTTACTTTCGAGTAACTGTTGTAAGGCAATCAAAAGTATATGATATTATTTAAAAGTATATGGTAACCGTAACGGCTACTTTTGTAGTTAGTAGTATATTATTATTGCAAAGGGGTAGGAATATTTGCTTTAGGAGCCATTATTTAAGATACAGCTTCTTTCTTAGTGCCAAAAGATGTCTATTACCTACTACATCGTAAATCCTGTAACGTGTGTCAGTTTTCCTTTAATTAGCATTTTAAATTCATAATATGTTATTATGTTATTCGTATTATAGAATCGATAAAAAAAAAATATTAAATTTTCAAAAGCTGGGAGTATAAACATAATGATTAATCAAGTGTAACACTCGTAGCTTGACGTTGAATTATGAAATTTACGTTAGCTTTATGTTATCATGGTATTTAATATATGTGGCAATTAAGATGTTTAATCTCCTTTATAGATGCTGCTGTCGTAACCCGTTTATTGCTCTGGTCTCATTACTTCTTCCAGCGGATTTACACTTTACCCAGAGAAATTCGCTATCGTACTAAGGAATCAAAAACAACGAGTGTATATTTTTATCCAATGGATCGACTTACAATTGACCGTTAATATTGTTAATCGGTAACGCTGTAATTAAATGCAGTGTTTGTCTGTTTATACCTATGTGTTTGTGTACGAGAAGATGAGAAACAGTTCACTCTTACTTTCTTGAGAAGTACCAAGTGTCGGCATACTGAAGATTAATATTAATCTTCTGTGCTGAAGAAGACGTTAACAAACGATTGTTCAAATGGCAATGATAATTTATCTTTAGCTCTCTCAGAGTCACTATGGGACCTGTTTACTGACCGGACGCGCAATTGCAGATTACAAGTAAAAATCTACTGTAAGGCGAGTTCGAATTTTAAATGTGATTTTTCAGTAACGGATAGAAATTTAGCATAGTATTTGTGTAATATAATGTAACATTAAATGTATTTTTAAACGTTTGACTCAACGTTTTGCTTTGCAAATAAATACACATTTTTTACAAACTGAATTTTAATTATACTATCTCAATGAAATTTGGAGAATAGAAATGTTCCTCATATTCTTACTTTACCGTTTTGTAAGGAAAGAAACTAATAAATTTAAGAAATTTTGTTATTCCTGTTGGTGATCTTTTCATATAAGTGTTCACGCAAATAGAACATTGAACATAACTTGCTCAAATAAGATCTTACGAAATGACAAACTTGATATGTATGAAATACACTGGTGACTCTGAATTCAACAATAAAATATGGATAAAACAGTAGTCTCCTACATCTATGTTTTACACAGGGGATGGATATTCATTTTGCATTTACAATTATATTTGATAATTTTTTGTATTTAGGCCTACTTATCTTTGTGCTTGTCATCTATATATATGCTACTTACTGAAACATATTAGTAGTTATATGATTAGATTTATCCTTGAAAGCAAATGTGCGGGCTCCTATACTTGCTGGAATTATGGTAATGTGCAAATCATGTTAATAATTAGGCCTATTTACGTTACGTATAGTAATAGTTACTTAATAACATATGACTGTACACATTTTGCAACCTTCCTTTTTAAGAATACATTCAAAATGTGTGGAAGAATTTGTGTATTACGTATTAATTTGTTTAAAAAGGAATAAAAATTATTTTGTTTGTTTAGTACATCTGATATACTCGCACGTGTAACCGAAATAATCAGTAGCATAAAAAGTAATTTTTTACAGTTGTATTATTAATAATAGTGTACACCATATTAATATACTTATACGACAACATATTAGGATTGCGCAATGTTCTATATTTTTATTACATTAAGAGGATAAATGTTGCAGTAACTTGCCAACTTTATTTTACCTCACATGCAAATTAAACTAATCATACAAAAATTACTTACCCTGACAAAATGTTAGTTGCCACTGGTAGCTAGAGGTATGTGAGTGAGATATTATAAACCTCAAAGTAATTACACACTACTGTATATTTTATGAAGTTCTTTGTATCATTTTATTAAGCTAAATAACCGTACAACTCGAGGCTCCAGCACAATACTAATAATAACAATGTAGGCTTAATAAATTAGACTAAACCTAAAACAGTTTAAACTGTTGGATGTGTCTGTTTGCATCACACAAATACAACGGAGGACTTCTAAAAGAAGCGACTGCTGATTTGGTTCACAACTGTGTTGCTATCCAGGGTCACCACGGTAAGGTATCAGCTTGACCCCTAAAAAAAAAACTCTGGATAAAATACTATCCGAAAGTTGTTGGTGGCCGCTAGCAGCAGACACTTACAGGAGACATTGAGCCATCGAAGCAGCCAGCCCCGGATGCTCGTATTAAGAAGTAAGTAGTAAGTAAGTAAAACAGTTTAAATATAGTTGAACTTCAATTATTTTTACAGATGTTATAGAACTCAATGAAACGGTGTATGTGTTTAGCCTACACAAGAAATGTGTATGCATTACTGTGTGTACTTTTCTCACTTTACTGTTGCATGCAAACAGGTAGATTAGTTGGAATGTCACCGACGCACGATACGCATGATATATCTGTCTTCATGGGTGTAAATATCATGAAACAGCCTATATCAAGTTATAACTTTGTATCAGTTAGCAAAGTAAATCTGAGAAATACTAATAAGCAAATTTTTATTAAAATTGCTCTACCAGAATTTGTGTAACCTACTACATCTTGTATAGATTTTTCACGGCGTAATGCGAAGACAATAATCAACTGTGTAGAAAAAAAACTTGTATAAGTAAAAATATATTTCGTTTATTATTTCATTTATTGGTACAAGTGGGAATGACGCCGGTGTCTTGATACACTCTTTTTCTCAATAAAAACACGTTTTCAGAATGTAATCGTCTATTTCGGATTCGGTTGTAAGGTAATTTTATTTACGTAAGCACAACTATAGATTAAAATATCGGTATGGAGAACCATACATGACTTCCATGTTCTAAGATTAATATTTAAAATCATTTTCGAAATGAAATGTTTCCATAGAAACTACTTCTTTCCGCTTATTGCTTCAGCCTTACCTACAGTACTGTGGTCACTAACGTATATCACCACACGTTATCGGACTCGATTTTCACTGATGATGGCAGTCGACGGCACTGCCAAAACGTCTGGTTTTGCAAAAACATTGGGCTACGGCCAAACAGCCCGGGAAGGAATTTTAACAACAAACTACTACTTTGTTGCCGATAACGTAGTACACATATAAAAATTATCCCCTCCCCTTCAACTATAATTTTCATTTAAAGAAAATTACCCCCACCCCGTTCAACTAGCCTCTTCTTTAATAGATATTTGATCTACGTTTCTACAGTGGATTATTAAGATCTTCTTATCAGGATACTTTATTTATCAAAATTAAGTACTTTACTCTTGTTACAACAAAAAATGTTGCTGGTAAACTACCCCTTTCCCTTAACCGATCTTCACTAAAATCAGTAGACCTTGAGTTCTCTACAATTCAGGAAAGTATGCAAATAATTATTTAATTCTCTTTTAATTTACGGCAGTTATCTTTCGTCAAAAAAAATTACCCTTCTTAAAACATAAAATGTTGCTGGTGAACTACCCCTTTCCCTTAACCGATCTTCAACAAATTCAACAGACCTCGAGTCCTCTTTAATTCAAAAAGGTATGCAAAAATGTACTTGATTCTGTTTGAACTGTTTGAATTTACGGCAGTTATCGTTCGTCATATAAAAAATTACCCTTGTTAAAACATAAAATGTTACTGGTAAACTACCCCTTTCCCTTAACCGATCTTCAACAAAATCATCAGACCTTGAGTTCTCTTTATTTCAAAAAGGTATGCAAAAATTATTTGATTATGTTTGAATTTGCGGCTCTTATCGTTTGCCATATAATTAAAATTACCCTTGATAAAAAACAACGTTGTAGGTAAACTACCCCTTTCCTTTAACCGATCTTCACCAAAAAGAATAGGTCTTGAGGACTCTACAAATCAGAGCTGTGTGCAAAAAATTATTTGATTCTGTTTGAATTTGCGGCTGTTATCGTTTGCCATAGGAAAAAATCTACAGACAAAGACAGACAGACAGACACACAGACACACAGACAGACACACACAGACACTTTTCGAAAAATGACTTTTTTTCATGTTTCGAGTGTAGTACAATCAGAATCTGCAACAATCTCGAACACGATTTTTTTGCCATCACCATACTTCCATTTCCTTAAGGAATATGGAAGTAAAAATAACACAGCAATGCAATTACTGTTTTAAGATTCAGTAAATATTACTTGGTTTTTCTTCAACGTCCCAAAAAATTCCAATATTTCCCATATAATTTTATTTTGATTTTACGCATTTGTTACACTTATACGATCATATTCTTAAGTTTCTAGAAATACGAAACATAATTTGTAAGTTTAAATGTTAGTCCAAATTTACGATGTGTAGGCCTATATCACAATAACGAGTGCCTGAACACAAATATATTGAACAATCTGTCCTTTATAAGGAACCGTTAATTAATGCTGATCGGCTTATTTAATGACTTTGAGCTAGGTTAGCTTCGTAAACACGTACGGTGTTACTTTATGGTTGTATAGCTTTACCGTCATCACCTCGATACTGTTTCTGTTAGAGATAACATGGTAAGCGAAAGAAAACTGGAAGTGCGCTGCGATAGCTAGGAAATTGTATATTTTAAAAATAGTAGAGGCAAGTGACAATAAGAAACTGGTTGACATTGGCAAATGGTTTGTGATTGCTCCATCGAGTAAATTCAATTGTGGCTAAAGCAACGGAAACTGAAGAAAATGGTCATATATTTGGTATTTCTAGTGATAAGCAAACACGTATTCAAGGTAGAAAATATGAACGCTTGGAAGACTCATACAGTGGTTTCAGCAGCTCAGGGTGGAAGGAATTCCTATCAGTGGACCAGTGCTTTGCGGAAAGGCAAATAACTGGTAGCCAGGTGTGGTTTCGAACAGGCTGTACGGTCACAGGCTACATTTAAGGTAAGGTAAGGCTTTGTGCGGTGAGAGTAAGAGTGTAGACGTTAATACAGATCGTGAGTGCGTAGAAAATTTAGGGAACTTGGGAGCTAACGTCTCATTGTTCTCCCAAAGACGTGTTCAATACCGATGTATGTTGCGTAGGCCGTCACGGCAGAAGTCAACAGTATGCGCTGGAGGTGGATTCGGTCTGCCATCCTTTTCTGAATTCATTTCTACTGAAGAAGGCCACCGGTGGGACGTCATAACGTTTGGACATGAACTAATCTGTAAGCAGTCGACCGCGGCTCAACAGCCCAGTAACACCTAATTGTAATAAGATTATTATAACTTACTGGTCTACAGTACAACTAGTAAGTATTCAAAGTTGACAACTTCCATGGTATAAAGCGGAGTAAACAACGTGTAACAGTATACTTGTACACAAAGAGTGAGAAGGTGAAGAAATGTCTCCCCTAACTGTATGAAAATGTCCCCTAACATATGTTGAAAACGTTTCAATACTCTTTAACCAATAACCTAACAACAATAAGTCGTGAATCACAGTAAAAAGTTTTGTACACTAACTGCAAGGTGTTTATGCTAAAATGAATGCAAAAGGACATTCTACTGTTTGTGAACAGATGCAGAGCGTGAACAACTGATACATCACGGCTACAGAACGTGACAGTGGAATTGTTTCCTGCATACTGCACAACCGAACTGCTACCGCTGGATCTGGAACTAATTCGCAATTTTAAATTACATTACCCTAAGATGCTGGATAAGTATGCCATCCACTGTGTAAACTTTGAAAAAAAGGATGAAATAAAAATTAGCATTTGTTAAATTTATTTCAAATTTTTAGAATTTGCCACAACTGTAATATTATGTCAGTATATAACTGTAGCATATGATTCTATGCAGTATTTTGAGTCATCAAATAGAATATGGGTATTTCAAATATGTCCTATTTCATAAATGACGAATAGATTCAAATGAATAAAATGTCAATATGTTAACATTAGAATATAAAAAAAAGAGGTGAACAGAATTTTTTAAGTCATGGCATACTTTAACGAGAAACTTGTATTATTATTGCGTGATTTTCTGGCATTATATTTAAACTTGCGATTCATTTCTGTGTATACCACGTGTGGCCAATGCTATAATCCATTTATAAAATTACTTGTAGGCGTACCTAAATTAAATTATATTAAAGTTCTATATTTTGTACAAATTCGTAACCGTTCTGACAGGCAAAACATTACATCGCAGCTGCATGGTACAGAATACCGCAACGCACTCTCCCCGACTGTTTCCACAAACCCAGAGTCGAGAATAACGACGCCTATGAAGATAATGTGATGTTCCCATTGGCGATGAGAAATGAGGCGACACAGTAGGTCATGAGTTACTTGACAGCTATTTAAATTTGACAAACAAGACTTTTCTACGGCACCCGCGACCACATCGATGAGTGCTGATGGTAATCGGCAGAAGATGGACAAAGAAGATGATGAAGAGTCAACGCAGACTCTCGTGTTTTACTGATGGCGTTAATACCCCATAAACCCTGTAACGCTTTGTAATGTACCGGACGAAATGATAACTTAGTGTTCAAAATTTTAGGGAAACCTTTATGCAGTCGCTGAAGAGAAATGCAGGAGATGATAACAGATTTAAATAATAATAATAATAATAATAATATTTAAGGAAATAATTATTTATATGTTAATTTTGGTCTGTGTCTGTATAGTTTTTCTTTATCTAAATGTTGTTTTTTAAGTTTTTATTGCATTATATAAAGTGTAATTTGTATGTAAATTATATTTAATACTGTACCACATATTTGTAGTACTCTTAAACTTTCAGTTACTTGGTTTTCACACTTACACAGTCTTAACTAAAATTTGCATAAAATTGTATAAACAAAACTTTATTGTAACATGTTTTAAATAACATATTTTATAGTTACAACACACAAAAAGTCTGTAAAGAAAGGATACACTATTAAAACTACGCAAAAACCCACATAAAGGAATTATTTGCAACTGAGACACGTTTTAAATGTAGTTTAAAGATAACAGGAGAGATAATTAAAGGTAAGTTAATTATTATTTCTTATCCAGCTTTACTGGAAAACAATAATAATCTTATAACTTACAATCAAATTACACATTTAAATAAAAGGAGAGAAAAAAGAATTGTTGCTTATTTGTTTATAAAATGTTTAACAAAGTATTTTACTCTTTTCGAAATTAATCTACATTGCTATTCACGATTGGTTTTGTTACTATTAAAAAAGTAAATGATTCATATTAATGTAACATCAGCCAACTGTTAACAATTCGTGGAAACGTGATAAGGGGCTGGGCTTGATTGAACCCGTGTAGTTTGTTGGAGTTTGACAAAACACAGGACCAGGTGCCAGGTGTAAGGTGGAGTTTGGTTACATAATGCCTGTAATTTAATATTCTAAACCACACACAGTTGATCACCGTAGGATTCTACTCAGCGCAGAGACAACAACAACGGCTCTTACATCATTAACTAAAACAAACATAGCTCAGTAGCTCAGTGTACAAAATCAATGGCAGTTCTACTAAAGCAGACGCTTCATTTTGATATTCGGAAGCAGGCTATAACACTGGTCTGTTATAAAAAAATTTAAGTAATATTTTGTTTTAATATTAAACAATAAATAATATATCAATAACCAGTAATGTAGGTACAGATTCTTCATTGTTGACATAAAAAGTTTATGTAATATGTGTCTATAAACACTTGACAATTTTCAACAAAAAAAACAGTCTGCTGAAAACACAAAAATATAACTGCACTAGAAGCGTACAAAAAGAACTCGCTTTGGAGTAAGATTGAGGAGGAGGAAATTATTGCAATATAATAACTTCAGTGGGTGTCGCTTATATACTTAACTGAAGTAAACATCTCACATTTCAACATTTTAATATATGTTAGATAACGGTCATTAAATAACACTGTTCAAAAGCAAAAATGTTTCCTGCTTGAAAGTAGCAATTTTATATTCCATTTAGATTATAAAAAATGAATTTAACCTTTAAAATAGTTAGTTTGCTCTTATTTTCAAGATCCAACAGTTTAAGTATAGTTATAGGAATTTTGGTTTTAAATTAGGAAATTTCATTTTTCTTTTTGTGGTTGGCAAATCTGTCTGAGACTACTGTTATTGTCATTTGAGGTTAGTTTTCATCTGACTGTATTGTAAGATTAGTGTGAGTGTTAGTGATATTTTCATTCTTTTCTTATATTGTGTCTAGAAACTGTGAAAATGCCTCGCAAATGCGTTAATAGTACTGACAACGTTTGCTATGTATGTGGTAGATGACATTTCTGCTCAGAAATGGCCTGTAACACAGCTAATAAAAACAGCCTACTTTCATTACTTTGGAGTCAAGGTAGGGGATCAAGACAAGTTATGGACACCTCACTTTTGTTGCAATACATGTTCAGTGAATCTTCGTAGTTGGTTAACTGAAAAGAGA
Source organism: Magicicada septendecula (assembly GCA_034769895.1). Taxonomy (NCBI): domain Eukaryota; kingdom Metazoa; phylum Arthropoda; class Insecta; order Hemiptera; family Cicadidae; genus Magicicada; species Magicicada septendecula. The sequence continues at coordinate 397,369,771 of CM068369.1, read as the reverse complement.
CGTTCAATGAACTTTGGTGTACTGATGATATGGCGAGAACCAACAAGTCATGTAGATGACTGTTATTTCAGCATGACATCTCCTTTACAAGATGGTATTTTAAAGAAAAAAAGTGGACTGTAGAATATCCGAACATTCCATCAGCTATTCGTCCCGTCCCACATGGTGATGGTCTTCCGGTGCCTAACCCTCCACAAGACTATCAACTCCAGCAAAATGGCGATGAAGACAGGTCAGGAGACGTTGTGAGTGAGCCACACACTTACACAGGGTGAGTTAAACGATCTGGTTCGAGATTTCACCCTTCCTAAAGACAAAGCCGAGTTCTTAGGATCTAGGCTTAAGCAATGGAACCTTTTGTCACCTGATGTTAAAGTAAGTTTTTACATAGATAGACAATAGGTTTTGATGCCACATTTTAAAAAGTAACACAATCTTGTCGCATGCTGTGATGTTAATTGTTTCATGAAAGCTTTGAATATAGAGTATAACCCTAAAGAATGGAGACGTAAGTGACGAACATGGTGAACGATTTCACCAAGAGATCACAGCCATGGAGAAGAGGTATCAGGGCAAATGGGACATGTCCATGCTTGCAGATTACTGCTGGACATTAGCAAGGGATGTTTCAGACCACGAGGACAAGCGGTAAGCTAAAAGGAAGCGTTCGGAAACGTAACAAAAATCAAGAATAACAGTAATAATGAACAATTTTAATAAAAATATTAACTTTAAAAAAATTAACTGTCTTTTTTTATGTAAACATTTTATAAACATTTTTTATGTAAATTCATTTTTTTATATTGTATAAACTAAAATGTTTAAATATTATTTCTTGTTCTGGAGTTTGTATTTTCGTATATACTAAGAACAGTATATCAATAAAACAGGAGTTGAAAAGAGTTTTTGTCAGTTATATTCTTTTTTCTTACCCAATAAACAATCAAAATCAGCTAATTTCAGTCAGGAAAAAATAATGATTTTTTTTTTGTTGGCTAGTGTAATTTATTATAATTTTACTTATTTGTATACATTAGTGCGGTAGGGTGAATTGAAACCCAAAACAGTAAAAATAAAAATGTACTGTACTCTTTAGCAAGTGCTCTTATTTAAACATTTCTTTTGAATATATTAAGAGTGCATTCTAATTATTCACAATGAATAAAATCAGTCACTAAAGTGATTCACAACGTAATACTTAAGTGAAATTAAAAATGTTTCTATACCGATATGTACTATATACATAGCCAATAACTACACACAGCATATTATATACACATTATATACTGAAACGTGCTGTGAAGCAATAGAGTATTAGTTTGTACACATAAGGAGCTACTCTTCTACTGTAAAGAGCAATTAATATTTGATTTCAAATTGGAAAGTTTCAATATTTAAACGTCTAATCACGTTTTATTAAAACGCAGACTGCTTACAGTTTTACTTATGACGTTAATTTAGTTAATAACTACTAGTTAGTTACTACACGCTATTCAAAAGACTAGTCATAATAGTTAGAGTGTAATGAAGTTGAATATTAAATTAACTTATCAATTTGTAGAAACATCTTACATCTAATTTTACTAGTTTATAAAAGAAACAAACTCATTTTTGTCGAACATTCTGTAATAAATATAGCATTATTAGCTTTACAGATGTCTCATAACACTAACGACATAACGTAATAATATCACAATACCTTGTAATTTTGCCTATGAACTGGCACTTATAAGTATAACAATCTGTCGAGTTTAGATTTTTATGGAATGCGTATATTTCACTATTCTTATGTAGGCTATGTATGCAAAATTTTTCACAATTTTATTATTAATACTAATTTAGAAATTTAAAAATGTCATATGTCAGTTAATCTTAACACGAGATACCGTGTAAAAAATTAAATAATGTAACCGTCATTACGGTACGTGTAGGATTATTGAAATATACATTGTGTGATAGTCCCGTATGTATTGGTTTCTTCCCTTAAAAAAAATAATAATAAGAGATGTCTACTTTTAAAGACTTGTCTACGACAACAAAAATAAGTACTTACATTGTTTAGTTTTACTATTTCAGACATAAAATACATATTTCCTTTAATTTTAAGAAGAAATTATTTCACTTTGTCTAGTGCAGAAATATTTGTGTAGTTCTCTTATATTTTTTCCATTGTTTCATTTGTCATCATCTTACAATTTTTTTCGTAAAAAGATTGTGCACTCTATAAAGTTCTTTGCAATATTAAAATTGAGAATATTAAAATCCAAAATGTAAGTATACAAACAGCACCAAGCAAAAGCTGTAGGAATAGGAGGAGTATTTTAAATATCTAGCTGTTCTTAAAAAACGAAGATTTTAAAGAGTGTTTAATTAAAAATACCAATGTATCAGGAGTATGACAATGCTTCAGAAAAAAGACAATATGTATGCTATTAACGTAATTAAGTAAGGCTTAGATTTATAAGAAATTTAAGGAAAATATCCTTATCTCCAGAACAGAAAACAATTCACATACATCAGGATATTACGTATTTAAACTCTCAGCGGAGATTACCATTGAAATTAAAGTGTCCTATACATCCTCTCTGTGTACATAAGATAAAGTACATATAAGAAATTTCATAGGATGAAATGCATAATATAAGAAATTTAACTGTTAGGTAACTATAATAAGTTTTAGTTAGTTTAATTTCCAATGTTATTTTTTTTTGTACCTTTGAAAGGCAATTTTTAACACTCTAAAAGTTTGCATGTGATTTGATAAAGTTGTTATACAGTTTTCGTGTACATGTGTTACATTTTAAAAAAGCAAATCTGCTCTGCACAGACATATTTCTTGCAATGAAGGCCAAAAGTTGTAACGGAAGTAAAACACGATTTGTCGGATCTGATGGTGTAAGAGGTTGTCCACTTCAAAACCCTGAAAATTAAATTTTTTTATCTCCCAGTTTAAATCAAAAGTAACTAATGAAATGTCAATTCGTCTTCCATTTTCTGTCTAATTTTGTACATTGATTTATTCGTATCATTTTAATTATAATGGAATCAGCGACGCTGGAGAAAGCAGTTTTTTCTCCCTCCTAACAAAACTGTCAAGTAAAACAAAACAAATGGGAAACTAAGATATTAAAGTTATTAAACAAAAATTTAATTAAACATTTATGTATTTAACTAAAAAAATAAACAAATAAGCAGAATTTATTTATTCAGACCTTAGAGAAACATATATTTCATTTCTTGTAACATTGTTAGAAAAGTATACATAATTTTAGTTGCAATGTTTCCGTCGGTATTTCAAAAAAAGTATTTATTCGCACGTTGAAATAGCGTTGTATAAAGTGTGGTAAATTATTTTGGTCGGAAATTAACAATAATTTTAATGTATGATGTATTTGATATGGTAACAATAATTTTAATACATGGAGTCACATACTACCCTCTTGGTAATATTGAATGCATTAAATAAAGCACATAGATAAGGGAAAGGTATCTAAAGTTAATTAACATAGGGTTTTGGAGGTAATACGAAATCTTATATAACTAAATTGAGAGAGATGTAACGTTATGTGACTGATTAAATCGATGTGGTCGTTTTAAGCTCGTTGCATTTTTATGATAATAAAAATATTAGTAATGAAGGATAAACGTCTTAGTCTACTGAATTTACTTAAATTTCCGTATGTGTGATTAAAATTAACACGATTTTTTCAAAATAGGGTAATTACTAGGGTTTCTACACTTCACGTTACTATTTTGAAAGCATAAAGTGTTTATCAATAGCAAAATTAAGTAACAGTAATGTAACTGAATAGGAAGCAATTACTTTTTTGCGTTGAATAAGGAGCAAAAAGGATTGAATACTATGCGGCTTACGAATTAGATAGTGTTAATTTGAAGTTGAATACTTTTACTGAATACGAATGACCTGATATTTCCCTTTATTTGCGACTAACTAATTATTGAACTTACAAGAGACTGATATACAACTAAATTTTTACAACAAGAAATTATAATTAATATTTTTTATTCATGTATGTGCTACTGTGTAATTATAATGCAATCAAAATGACCAAACTAGTGAGGCCTACACGTAAAAATTAATAAACTTTTAACCAAACTTTGTATTTAAAGTCAGGTAAAAGTATATCCACTTATATATGTTTTTATATTTTTAGATTCTAAATCGTGTAAAAATATAATTAACATTACGTGGTTTTTATTTAGAATAACTCCAAATATCAATAAAATGGAAAGCGTATATTTCAAATGCCAATAACTTCGTGAGGTCTTAATGTAAACAAGTGGTAACATTTTCACCATTTGCTATCAACGCTCCGAATGTGTGTAAAAAATGAGAAAATGAAAAAATAATGTTAGCTTATATAATAAATTAATTGGTGAATACAAATTTCTTTTGTACAAACAAGTAATATTACAAAAGTAGAAAACATTAATGGCCGTAGGTATTCATACAATGCATTAATGAACACACGCAATTTTTTAGTCGACGTGTAAGAAAAATCTGTGCAGGCATGGAGTACGACAAAGGCATTCTCCCTACAGCAAATAAGAATATGGAGCCGTTGAAGTAAATTCAAGGCGATACATAAGGCGTTTTAAACTTATCGACTGCTAACTTCACGTACATAAATCATCGATGTTATTGAGGTCAGATGGTAACCCCATCTGATTTATGGCAACACCAGGGATTTGTGATGTCAGAATTTAAATGTATATATAGTATAATCATAAGTTAAGTCATCTATTATATATACCATCTGTGTTTACAGAACTTAAAATTAACTACGTTCACTGCAAAAAATAATTCATAGTTTTAAGAAAGTACACAGAAAAATAAATCAAACAAAATAAAATCATCATGAGCAAAAAGACGTAAAAAACGTTTCAACTTATAATTATAGCTAAACACATACAATGTAACCAATGGCTAACTGAGAAAGACACGGTAACGTGCTACGAAAAACCGTTGCCAATAGTGGTTTGATTTATACTCTCAATGTTTCTTAAGAAAATATAATTAAACAATACACGAGTATAAAAACTTGGGTAAGTGAGAACTCCTAGGGTTAAAACTTTATAACTAAACGACACATATAGCCTACATAAGGCGTGCATCTTCCAATAGCGTACTTGCAACAAACAATTTGCACCTGGAAGAGATGTAGATTGCAAAGCTACACGTATGCCACAGCACGCCTGTTTGCAGAAATGTTTTACTGTTTTTCGCATCTGGGAAACTGTTTGGATTATTACTTACCAAACTCAAAACGTTAATGAATTTATGAAATAAGTACATGAAGTTCATCACATTTCCCGGAATTGAGTAAATAATAGGAGTTCCACTCAACACAATTTTAAAACTATAAAGGTGGAAATCAAAATTTGCTGCTTTTCCTTGTTTTTACTTGACATGAGATATTTTAATATATAAGTTAAAACAAAAGCGCTGTCTTCACTATATAAGATATACAGGTTTGTTAGTATATCTTACAGTAAATATAAAACTCTTATAACGAACTCTTACCCTTTTATGGATGAGTAAACTACAACTACAATTAGACCTACATAAATTAATTAAATTTTTCTACGTAACAGTATGGCTTCATTGTATCGTTCAAACTCGGTGAAGATAAAACTTACAACTTACAACTTACAACTTACAACTTACAACTTATAGATTACCCTAGGACCACACTCTGGGAACTGGGATGCCGTGTTCATTAGTAGGTAAAGAGTCTTTTGACAACGCAAATTCAAGATGGTTTTCATCATGTCATCATGGTTAATGAGAATTGTGTGCCGCGGTTTTTCAAAAGAAACCGGGCCACGTATAAAAATAGAATTTATTAATGGAATTGCGAATTATTATTATGTAGCGAGGTTCTGCATTACCGTGTTTTGTGTTACTGTACGCCTGCGACCTCTGTTAGCGAAAGCGGGTAATTGTGTTGCCCGACTTCAAGCATCAGTTAGTAAGTTTTGTTCAGTCGACGAGCTTCCACCGCACCGTGAACAAGCCTACGCTTTCGGCAGATTGAGTTTGGGTTTTTGTATTTTTTTCTATTATATCATGACGAGGTAGACGCATACAGACCTCCGGGTTCCTGAGATAGCCGAGGACCTGATCCGAGCATAGCGGAAATTCTATCCTTCACCATGACCTGAACCCACACACCGACTCTCGTTCTCACCTGCCGGAAGGAGAAATAAGCTAAGCATGCCACGATAAACGCCCATCAGCAAGACTCTACATCTTAATACCGTTTTAATTGTGCTCGTGTCCAGCTGGACATAATTTTGGATTCAAACTATCCGTAATATTGCGTTGATAAGTAATTAGTCTCAAGATCAATTGTAGGCCCGTTCGCCGGCATGTCTCTGGCGCTTATTATTTTTTTTTAATGCTACTTTTTTACATTGATACTGAAGGGGTTTGTAGACGTTTGTGGGGGACGGGTATTTTAGTTATATAGGTGGGTGCAGTTTGTAAAATGCTAAGCTGGACCGGCTGGTCTATCCCTTATTATAATCTTGGGTCTTTTGCTAATTAATTATTTTATTCATTTTATAATAGGGTTAGGGGTTTTCTTTATTCTGCAATCAGGTCGGGTTACATTTTAAAATCATAGAATCTGGGGTAGTCACCTGTCGGTGCAAATCCATGCATGCTGCCGGACATGTTACCTTATGTTGGGTCTGGCTCTTGTCCAGCTTTCTACTACCCTGTCTGCCTTTACGGGGGGGGGGTTCCTAAATTTTATTGTAATGGTTAATTGCTTCTTCGAATGCCGCTTGGAACATGTCAGCGGCCGGGCTAATCCAATTTATTTTCTATAAATTTATAAATTGTATTTTTTATAAAACCATACAGGCTGTGTACTGGCATTTTAAATTTGTAATTGTATTTTCTTGTTATTATGGCCAATCCACTTTATTTTCTTTAAATTTATAAGTTGTATTTTTGATAAAACCATACAGGCTGGTTACAGGCTTTTGAATTTCATATATTGTACCTTTTGATAAAATTATTCAGGCTGTTCGCAAGTTTTTTTACACTCATAATTGGTGTTCTTTAGTACGATGACAAATCGCCCCTTTCAGTAATTTGATGCTTATATAATTTTCTGATAAAATTATGCCAGCTGTTTACAGGGAATTTAAATTTATAAATTGTTTTTTATTAAATGATCCAGGCGGTTTACATGGCTCTGAAAATTATAAATTGTGTTTTGATAAACCAATATAGGCTGTTCACAAGGCATTTTTTTTAAACTTATAAATTGTGTTTGTTTAATATTTATTATTATTGTATTTTGATGTAATCATAGAGGTTCGCCATTGGTCCGGTAAAGAAAAATGATATGTATGTGCTTCTATCTGTGATTTATATGTATGTATGTATATTGTATTATCTGTTAGTGTCCCATAAATGTGATCTCGAAATAATATTTATATATTGATAATATGGGAAATATTCGGATATTTATAATGTTAAAAAAAAGGGAAAAAGAAAATATTATGTTATGATAATCTAACTGGATGAATGATATTTATATGTTGATGACATAATGCTATAATAAAGGTTGTTATATTACTTGTTAATAGAGAGTCTTAATTGCAAGTCCCGTCTCACTGGACCCAGCACACTTTATGCTTCCTTCTAGGCCTTCAGCCTAGTCGTAAATATCGAGTAACCCTTTTTTTTTAACACACACAAATAAAAAAGAGGGGTTACAATTGTTTGTCCCAATCAAACAAAGACATACTTCAGATGTGGTTTAATTTTTGATGAATGGGACGAAAGGCCGTGACGATGGGGACATGTGTTAGTAGATATAAAAGGAGGGAGAGGACGTGTCTTTAGCTGGTAGACGGTGGGCTATAAATACGAAAGAAGACAGCTGCTCAGTCGTGGTTAAGTCTTTCAACAGCCACTCACAGCTTCAGAGGATGATCCCAGATTCCAGGGACTGAAATGTCAAGCAAGAAAAGTATTACTATGGAAGCAGTCCGTCACGCAACAAACTATTCTAACGTGAGAGAGTTTTCTAAAACGTTTTGTAGGCAAGTCTGTAAATGAACAGCTTAAGAAAGGTACAAAATTATCAAATGCAGTCATGAACTAAAGATAGTGATAATCAAATGTAGATTGTGGATTTGTGCTCCATGAATGTTTATCTGTAGGCGCAACGGTAAATATAAAGAAACAGGAAGTGTACCCCACTTACGTAAAGTTATTCTTAGAAAATGGCCAGATTAAACGGAATGATAATTTATGGAAATTGCATCCCCTTTAGAGCACCATCACACACGTAATTGTTTATTCAAGAACTTTAGGCAAACGTTCCATCGTGTTGTCTTCGCAACTACCGTATTAGCCAGGCATATAGGAACGCGAAATTTCTTCTTCCCACTAACAAAAATTACTACGACAACGTTCACGACTATTAAAACGTAAAAGAAAAATGTTTGAAAGAGCTCAAAGCTCGACCACAGGAAAGATTCAAGACTAAAAATACTAAAAATAACGCTGACATAATCGTTTTATCTCCGACTGAGACTATTATGAAGAAGGCAATATAAATTTAGATGAATAATTTCTTATATAACCAAACTTGCGCGAACATTTTCATTAAACCTCGTACGCCATTACATAATAACGAATACACACTGCCATTCGTTTTTACCCTGCCCTGCTCATATCAACCTTTAACAATGACAACGTCAAACATCTTGTTTTGAGTCTACTAATATCCTCAGTGAAACACGCAGTCATAAGTTACATTTAGCTACAAGTCAGCTAACAATTACGTAAAAATTATGAAATATACTTAGACATCTATGCACAACAGGATTGCAGTCTGTTCTTCATGACACTACGTAAAGGAATATGATTTATATATATATATATATATATATATATATATATGTCATTCAAATATTGTGTGCACAGTTTCTACAAAATCTATAAACTGATAAAATAATTGTTATGTTATTTTTACACATATTTTATCCACTTATTGATAAGTATTGTTATCTTAATTACTGTGTAATAGGTTATGTAGGAATATTTAGAACTAAAAATTTAAATGAATTTTTCAATACGTATTTACTTAAAATTTGTAAATACATTTAATTATATTTTGATTTCAAATGCGTATTGTATTATTTGCAATTAAAATAATAAATGTTGGATAATATGAAATGTTCAGTTACAAACACTTTACATTTTATCTTCAGTTTACATAATGTGTGTAGTGCTTAAAGCAGAGTTCCAGTTTACAACTTTTGTTGTTATATAAACTTGTTTCCAAGATTCTGCATTTGACAAAGTTAGTAAATACAGTACGATAAATTGTATCTGAGCTTATATTTCCACAGTCTGTTCTGACATTGTTGTAAACTATAGAGAACAAATTTGTTTCTTTAGCAATAATATTCGTAATACGTACATCACTACAATTGGATCTACTGTAGCAATTATAGTCGTATTAATGATTATAACTGTATATAAACTGACCAAGACTATGAAACGCAAAATTCACTTTACTGCACAATATCCATCACTAAACATCAGTCCATAAAAGTTAATATTTTTTATATAAATTTTTCATTAGTCACATATTGTCATATACTACAACTTGTCATTTTCAGAATCGTAGGACTAACAAATTAGACAAAATGAAAAACTTTAAATGGCATGAAATTCATTTTAAAATAGTTCATGAGGCACAAATATACAATGCCTCCTCTTGGATAATCGGATGCTATGTAAAAAGTAAACAGTTTCTATAATATACTGTCAATAACTTGAAAATATTATTATACATTACGCACTTTTATTGTTTTAAATTACTCGTAATAACCTGTATGAAAATTCCCAGATGACGCCATTTTACATCATTTTTGCAGATTAATTTATTATTTAAGAACCTACAAAATTTTGATTTTTACGTTTCCATTTGGGCCAAAATTTTAATACTTATTTGTGCCCTAGTTTATGATTGGTAAACTAGTGGATAACGGCACTTGGGTACAAATTTAGAGGTTAGTGGGTACAAATTCACGGGCACAACATCATAAAATCGTGATAGAATTTTAAGCCCTCAGGTCGACTAGCTCTGTAGAAATAAATACGCGAAATACCATCTCGGCATAAGAACGGTAGCTAAAGCCTAGTTTTGACAGGTGAAATAGGTGTTAGAATAGCGGCTAACACACTCCATTTCTTGTTTACAGAACGGCTTACTTAGCCAATCTACCAAGTCTCTTGTCAAACTACTACAGTTCTACAAAAGAAACAATTACTATTGTTCTTTTATCTTATTTTTCTTCTTCTTCTTCTTCTTCTTCTTCTTCTTCTTCTTCTTCTTCTTCTTCTTCTTCTTCTTCTTCTTCTTCTTCTTCTTCTTCTTCTTCTTCTTCTTCTTCTTCTTCTTCTTCTACCATCAGTGAATACGCGATTCAGTCAGTGCCTCTTTTGGTCCCAAAGGGAATACATCAACTTTTCAGTTTTCCTACACTCTTTTTCCTTTGTCTAACAGGCTTGTAACGAATTTTCTTAAGCAACCTCTTACCTGGCAACCTATTTAGATGAGAAATCCGCCTCTGTTATCTACAATACCATTGCGGATATTAAAAAAATATTCAACTCTTTGCGAATGTCTCATTATAGAGTCTATTTCTTCCTGTGCACCCTTTGCCAGATTACAACAGTCTCATCTCCGACGCTTGCATCCTAGTCAGACGTTTCTTCACCGCAACCCAAGCTTTAGAACCATACAACATTAGCACAGCCAATACTTTATTAAATTTTGGTCGATTCTCTTTCCTTGTTTTCCTCGATAACCCTTCATAAATTTTGCCACAACCTGACTGAACAACATTATCATTCCACGTAATAAGTGATGTTACACCCAAGATATCGGAAATATGTCGCCTGGTATATACTCTTAATATACAATAGAATCTTAGTTCCCAAGGGGAATTTGCTCATAAAAGCCACAGTTTTTGTTTTCTGCGGATAAATATTTATTTCGTATTTGGGAGAGATTTTTGTAACTGAAACACTGATTTTTGAAGTTTGCATTCATTGTTTAGGATGATCACTTGATCATCCACAAACAGCATTGTATTCATGTATGTTCTATTACAAGATTCTTTTATGTTCTTTTAGTCCTTGATTCTTTTGTAATTTCTGTTCTCTAACTGTTCATCTATACAGATATTGAACAGTGTTAGAGACATGCTAGAGCCTCGGCATAGCCTCCGATTAAATTGAATCTTCTTTGTAAAATCCTGTAATATAAAGAATACTATCCTCGTACAATAATATAAGCTCTTTATAACGTCTACAAGATGTTTAGCATAACCCCTCTAACACATAACGTTCCATAGAATGGATCTGTTAATTCTACAAAACGCTTTCTCATAGTCAATGAAGACAAGATGTATATCTAAATTAAATTTCCTTCTTTTCTTAGTCAATATTTTCAAAGTTAATACGTTAGCAATCCAACGTATTGTTTCGGCCCTCACGAAATCCTGCCTGTTCCCCAATAAGTAAAATATCCAAGATAAAGCGATGTTTTTTATTAATAATGTTCCATACAACTTGTAAATTGTATTTATTAAGCTTATGTCTCCCTAATATGATGGCAAAATTCTATAATCTTCCTTAAACAGAAATAACTTTAGCTACTCTACATTCATCCGGAACTCTGTATCTTCTTCAGCACATATTTATCAAATCTAGTTGCTTAAACTTAAATAATGTACTAGAGTAATTCAACAGTTCTGATTTTATGCAATTCAAACTAACTTCTTTCGGATTTCTTATGGAAGAAAGTGCTCCTTCTAATTTATGAAATATTACTGAATGCGTCCCCTCTTTTCCAGCCCCCTGGGGAACGTTAGAATCAAACCATAGTTCCTTTTAATGCTCAATCCTTTTGTTCTTTAGAATAAAATTCTGATTCAAATTCACATATTTTTAAGACGAGATACTTTATTAAGCTGTACGTAATAACCCGATTACTTTTCTTGTATTGCCTTTTCTATCTCTTCGTTTTATAATGTAAATCTCTTTTCCGTGTACTTATTCCTTTCTTTCCATGCAATTCATTACCCCTTTCTCCAAAACAATTAGTATATTATTCCTTCATCTTCTATATTATTACTAGTAGGGATCGTTTGTGCATATTTTGTTAAAGTCTTCTGGTATACATCATGGATACTCTCTCCATGGAGCAGATATATCTTAAAAGCTTTTTCCTATGTGCCCCAGAAATATCTTTAAATTTCCTCCATCTTGTCCATATCTTAATTTTAGACACTCCCGTATAATGAATCCGTGTTAGTTTCGAGATATCTTTAATCATGTGTCACTGACTTGAAAAATTATCTTTTTGTTATCAATTATGTAATCAATTATTGATTAAAGCTTCCTGGCTGATCGAGTGTATTTAATAATGTCCTTTTCCCCTAAAATGTATTTGTTCCTTTAAGTTTATTTGTATTAACAAATACTTGCAATACTACTCTATCTAGGTTTATAGGTAACTCGCGAAAAAGTAAGTAACATTCTCCATAGCTTAGTTGCCAACGATATCATTAAGATAACCAGGTATAAGTACACGATGCTTCTTATAGTAGGGTTGCTTATCTAATTGCTTTTTCAACTTATTGTAAAATAAATCTCTAACTCTTCTTCGTTCCTTTCCATTCTCTGGAGCGTTCATACCGACACAAAGACGAAGGAGTAATTACTTTTGTATCTTACTAGATCTATAGTTATTCTTTTATCTCATAGGCCTATGTAACTTATAAAACGCCGATATGCCACAATTAACATGCATCTCTGACGCTTACCACGCTCTTGATGGGTCGGCAATATGACAAAACATGCTGGTAACAGCTGGAACAGACTAGCTGACTATACACATTCTACACATTCACAATCTAACATAGAACACTGTGTAACTATCTCGTCGACACTACGCAACAGTGATGATATTTGCTGACAGTAAATACCACACTTGTGATAACAGCTAAGACCATTTGAGTTTTCCGCGAATCCGTAAATTGCGTTAGAGATTCGAATGAGTAAAAATTTATGCGAACCGTGTATGTATTAAAGGGATAAGACAGACAAAAGTATACCCAAAAATGTCATCACTTCAAGTGTTTTGTATTATTTATGTTTTGAAACGTTGTAATTTTTATTTAACTCGGAGACTTAATTTTACTGTTTTGAGAGAATGCATAATGGGCAATTGCATTACAGCAAAAAGTATATTAATGCGAGTGTCATTTCTTTGTCGACGTGGTAATATAATTTGTGACTATCTGTTCACCTAAAGTTTTCAATAATAGGCCTGTATCCCACTGTTTCAAGATCATGATCTACGTGATCGTGTAACAATAGACACACGTGTTTATTTAACAATAGCACGAGAGTAAATAGGATATGTTACTTAAATATACATATGTCCTACGCAGATAAAAGAAAGAGCGAAAGCAAGTTAATTAAATTAACTACATCCTTTTGATAACACGACATTAAAGATTTTTTTGGGAAATGCACAGTGTTTGTTGTTATTTGAAAGTATGGTTTTTTTTTTGTAGGCAAGAGTGTAAAGATTTTTCATGTATTCTTCGTCAAAATTACCACCATAATGTTGAATTTAATTCCATATTATGTAAGCCTATTTCCATATATTTATTCTCCATAGCCTATATTTGTATTTGCACTTAGATGAATTATAAATTATTAGGTCTACACTATTTCTAACCACCTATTTATTTCATTATTTAACGTTACAAAGTACCCCACATTAGCTGGTGTTTAAAACAGAAAATGTTACCTCTTGTCAGCTGCAGAAAACTGACTAACTAATACAAGTTTTGGAAAACGGCATGTAGGCCAATCAAAAACCAAAAAAGCACATAATTCACATTTCGTTAATACACATAACAGATACAATTAAATTAAATCTACATTACATTAAAGTTTCTTAATTCAAAATCTTTTAATTCACAATGTCATTGTGTCACCTTCTAAAAGTCTAAAACCAGTGGATAATTATTTCAACAAAATGTGCGTACTACATTGAACTCGATAAAGGATAATATTTTGATAACTTATCTTACAACACGTTAGCAGTATAATATAAAATATATATCTAGTTTTATAAAAAAATTTACTTGACATTGGTAACTTAAAAGCTGGTTAAACGTGGTTTAAATTGTCTTCAAACTTTGGCAGATGGAATTACAATGGTTTGTGCACATTATCCAAAAGTTTTATCTTTTCAAATTTCACGTTACACACAGGCAACAGTAACTTTCTTTACCAACGTGTTTCTTTTTTAAATTGCATATACAATATTAAATTATTTTTAGTATAAAACAATTTTGAATTTAAGGTAAAATAGGGTAAGATACTTAGTTCGTGAATGTAAATAATTAATTCTGCTTATAAATTTAATCGTGTTTCCAATTGGCAAGAAGAAACTCGTAAATGGTAAAAAAGGATTTAATTTGTTAGTAAATGTGGTACAGTCTTACAAACTACGCCTGTTAGCACAGTGTTGTGCTGTAATTAAACTTTTCGTTTCAAACATCAAGCCTTCTGGTAATGGAGTGAACAATAACTGAGTTAACATTTTGCCTTTACAATTCTAGTCTAACGTAACTAAATTTTTATGTACGTTTCACTTTGTTGTAACTAAATTCTGTAAATATAATTAAATTTTAGACTTCATAAAGGTAAAGTACAATAATTCCATTGTATTATAATTTATAAAATTAAAATAATTAGCACTATAAATTGAGTTTTTATTGTTACACTACGAGTAAAATGTTCGAAAAGCCAAACTAGTTGAAATTCTGTGTTGTTTGTTTTGGCACAGTGAGAGAAGTTAAATGTCTTTGTAGAAGATCAAATTTGTGTAAGGTGACGATTTATTTAATCATAATTAAGTACTAAGTAAATTAAAATAACGCACCTTGTTTGTGTAAAATACTGTAACACTTAGACTATAATATCGCACGTAGTAGTGTTTACATCGATTCTTTCATAATACAATTCATTACAAAGGTAACTACAAAATCTTTACTGTTTATTAGGAATTTAACAAAATTATTGTACGACAAGCCTAAAAAAATATTCTTGAACTCAAATTCTTTATATTTTTTTTAGCAATTATCTTGCAAAATACTAAAAATAGAGTTCTGTAAACCTTTTCGTTTAACATCTCAGCTTAACAACATACGAAACCATTAATTTGGCTTCGTAATTTTGTTTCATCAATTTGCATATTGTTTTATTACTTGTTTGGAACAGACATGTTGAATAGATTTTTACTTTGCCATAACTCTAACAATCCATTTCCAGGAATATGTTTGGGGTTTATATAACATTTCTTTCTTCTTTTTAGGGCTAGAATCGTTTCCTAAATATTTCACTTTTCTCCAAGATAACTTTGCATAGTACAATATGGTTCACATTGAAGTAACTCCATGTATGGACTAGTTTCGATTGCAATAGAGTCAGTTATATTACATCACCCCAATTTTAACAAACCCTTTTATTTAAACTGTGACGCGAGCAACATAAGTCTGGGAGCAGAACTGTATCAGGAAGATGAGGAAGGGTAACACTTGGTTGTTAGTTTTGCAAGTACAGTGCTAAATAACTGTGAAAAAAATTATAATGTCACAGAAAAGGAATTGCTTAGTGTGGTATTTGCCTGCAATAAATTTCGAACCTATATCCTTGGATACCCGGTAACCGTTAGATCCGATCATAAGTCAATCTCATTTTTAAGGAGATGTAAATTAAGCCATGGTCGATTGACGAGATGGATCTTAGCACTACAAGAGTACCATATCAACTGGGAGTATATACCGGGAAGAACAAATGTAGTAGCAGACGTACTATTCAGGAATAACGTGGAAAAGAATACCTTCGATTCAGAGAATGAGGAAATCGCAAAGGTCTAATCTCCTACCGAGACGTTAATTGGCACCATCAACGCTGCAGCTAGTTGAAGTATGCGCTTTATGTGTGGCAGGTTTTGAATTTATCATAACTCATAAATAATTGTTTACTTTGTACTGCTCAGTCAATAGAAACATTCTTAGAATTCTGCGACTTGCAAAATAATCTAGAGTCAGACTTACACATCTGTACCAAGCCTTTTGTCTTATTGCAGTACTTTCAATATTAAAAATAGCAGAAAAATTATTCAAACAAATTACAGTATGTTCTGAAATAATAGAATATAAATTGTAACCAGTTTTTTCAATTTTTTCTAATAGTGTTTACTGTTCTTTCGACACGCGAGCGCGTGCAATTACACACACACTCCGACGCGCGCGTTTATATTTATAAGTAAATACTACAAGTTTTGCTATAATGTTTTGTTCTTAGTAAACGTCAGTTAAAAATGTAGTAATATCAGCACATTTACATGTGTTCTAGTGAGTTAGAATTAGTTTGTTTTCGCGAAACAACCGAATTATGTACGCTCACGCATACACACAAAGCTGCCTTCAATTACAAAATAAGAAAAGTAATAACATATAGGCTTACGTCGAAGAATGTGAAAAAGAAAGAGAAATTATTATTATTAAATTCCGAAGTTTAGTTAGAAACAGTGTGGAGCAGAGATTAAATTGGATAACTTTATATGAGGCAGTACCATACTTCGAACTTTATCACAATTCAATATAACTTTCTTATTCTTTTCTTGTTTTCAATAGTTTCATATGGTTTCTACATTTTCAGTTCTTAACTTTTTGTACAGCATTGTTTTCTGCATGTTTCCCTTTCATCAATTTACTTGTTCTATTTTCTACTGCATATTGGCTTTCAGTTATCTAGTGTTGTAAATTTTATTTTTTCCGTTGGTCACTGTATATTGTAAATTTAGATGAATTTTTAACGTTGCACATAAAACATTTCTGTATTCTTTTGTTTTTCACCGGTATGTATGTTTCAAGTTTTATCACTTCATGCCTTGTTTTGCAGAGAGAGTGACACCAAGGGGATAGACAATTTCTAATTAAATAGTGTCACCTATACGGACACTTTTTGCTGTGAGTAAGACCTTCAACAATGTTTGAACCATAGGCATTCTCTTTAAGCTGGCTTATTCCCCAAACTCTCATCCATTGTGCGACCAAACATTCAGAGTGAGCGTCGATAGGTCCTGCTCTACAGTTTGAACTGTCGCCGCCGTCGTCTGGAATGGCTCAGTCCTTAACTCCGTACAGAACCTTGTGTACATGAGTGATGTGACAGTCTTGCTCGGAGTCACGTTGTCTCTCTTCCCTGATGAATTATGTCTCGTTGGAGGTCCATGTCTTCGCAATTTTAGAGTACAAGCTGGAGAGTTGGTTACAGTTTACTTCGGAATAAGCGAGTGACGGGTGACGATTAAAACTGAGCGGTGGCGGTGGAAGCAGAGGAACCGGTGTTGTCCGTTATTTCTGCGTATTACCAGCCTACCCTGCAGGTAGCGCCTCCGTCGAAAAAGTGGGACGCTCTCCTTGACCACCGCCACTTAACTATTGTACCCGGCGACGTAAACGCTGTAACAGTACACATCTTCATCATAAACTTAACAACCAATAAAGAAAGAAACACTCATAAAACTAACACCAGAACACCTAAGAGAGGAATGGTAAATGAATAACTGTGTACTAAATATTATATCCGGTTCAAGAACTAAATAAAACCAGTAATATAATCAACTCAGCAAACGAAGAATAATAAATAGTGATGAAGAAGAAAATATAGAAGACAACAGAATAATGTGATTAATCAAATAACCCAATAGATATGATAAGTGAGAGGACAAAACTAACGGATAATTACAATCAGCAGTGATAAGACACTGAAGAGAATATAAATAAACACAAGTAAAGTAACAAATAAAGAAGAATTAACAAATATGTCATACAATGTGCCTATTATATGTACTAACAGAGAAGGAAACTAATAAAACAAGGAATCTACAGATGTAAGAAACAGTAAAGAGACACAGACATAGACAAACTATTACCAAAGACAAACAACGACAAAAACTCTTTATGCTAAGAAAAGAATATAATTATTTAAAAAAATCAAAACCATGAAAGAAAATCATGAATGATAAGAATGAATTAAGTATCTTAGTAAGAATAGTATACCATACATGCTTTTAATACAGGCAAATCCAAGTAGGATAACTAAAAGAGAACCTAGTAATCACCTGTAGACAGGTAGAAATCATAAAGAAATAAGAAATAACAATTAACAAGAGTAAAAGTGTCAAATAATAACCTGTAAAACATTGACACCAGAAAGCCAAAACATAGACCATTGTTGTCAGACAAAAGGGTCCCAGGTAACCTCAACTCGGTTACAAATCATCTTTAAATTAAGACCAAAACAATGTAAACTAGTGTAAGTTATACAATAATGAAAGTAGACATTATAAAGACGAACCTAGTGATACAATTCTATTAATTAAAAGTGGTATGTGTGGTGTTTAATGTAAATACACATACTAAATTTGGACAGAAAGATGTACACATTAAACACACTCAGAATTTCTATAATATTTTAAACCAGTAAAAAACAATGACATAAAAGTGCAATACAATCACTAAAGTGCAACAGTGGTAAAGTGATTACCACTATTATAGTATGAAATGATTTAATGAAATGTTAATTTAACCAGAATTAAGGAAAATTAAGGTAACTGCCGGACCACACTAGATGCAAGAAGTATTAGTGAATTATTATCAACATCACATGTAATTATAAGAGGCCAACCATTGTAAAACAATCTTTAAACTGTAAAGACTATTTAGACCTAAAAGAACCACTTAAAAATGGGTATATCATTAATTCTGAATTAAATCATAATGACACATGGCATACTAAGACTATGAACAGTAAATGAGACTAAAAACAAGAAACTAATTGTATTATAATGAAAACTAAGCTGTCCAGAAGTTGTAATGGACATCTTAGAACGTCTGTATCACTGTAAAAAAGTGAACAGAACAAATTATGTCAATAAATAAAGTGAATCAAACTGACCATGCTCTATGCCATAGGAAGCAGGGATCAAATATTGTAATTTTATTAATTTTAGACAATCATTGTCTAGATATTATCATAAATGGACTTGAAAGGAACCATATGATTGAAATGTAATCATCACTTGGTCAATATTATTAATTAATCAAATAAAACCTTAAGAAATATGTAATAGTCATAAGTAAGAAATTAACTTTCTTATTATCAAACTCACACATGTCTTGGAAGGACTTATTTTAAAGAGCAAATCAATTGTAATAACATGGTGTGGTTACATTAAGCATTACTCATATAACAAGGACGTTAAACCAATTTGGAAGGAATTCTATTTATTTTGGGCAAAAACGAGAAGGAAACAAACAATACTCTCAACCCCAAAGTCGCTAACAATTTTCTGCAAATTAATTAATCCGCGAGGGGGGGTGACCTCGCTGGATAGAATGGCAGCCTTTTTGAGCCAATGGGATCGATCAAAATCGACCGGGGGTATGTGATCCTAAAATTGGAACAGCGGAGAAGCATAAAATGACAAAAATTCTACATCAGACTAGCGACGCGAGACGACGGCAATTTCTGTGCGCGAAAACAGTCGTTTTTAAGCCATATCAGCTGTGCGGTAGTAAATGTAAACATTGGGCGCAACCTAACCCCAAAAAGTTTTTAGTGTCGAATGCATTGATATAACGCTTATATTATAGCGAATTAATTGCAGAGTGCACAATAAAGCTGCAAATAACAGTGAATTAACAGGAAGTATGGTGTTAATTAATTAATATTGAAGATTAAGTAAAAAACAGAGATTTTAAGATTTTTATTCGAAACATGGAAGTAACCATGGTATATTAGCGAGGTTAACAGTGAATGAACACAATAAATAACAGTCACTTACAAACATTAAGAAACATTATATAAATAATTTATCAAAATAAATAATAAATTTTTTATGGATGTTACAAAAATCGAATCATTTAGAAGGATAAACAATGAATAGCAGTAACTCAAAGAGAGGTTATCTGAACTTCTGATTTCGTCTGTTATAATAATTAAACAAACAACTAATATTGTGATGAACACTGATTAAGTAACAAATCATAATTATTTGATAACTAGAGTGCCACATGCAATGGACATGGCCATAATTAACAAACATTAAGTGAATTTATTATTTAACCACTGATGTATTATTTATATTTAGATTAAGCAGACACCTGATATTTTGGAGTAGTTAATAATTTATTGCAATTCAGTATGCCTGAAGTTGTTCTCCTATTGGCGATAGTCAATTTAACAACCATATTAATAATTGAATAAACTTTCGATGTTATTTTGTTACAGAATATTTGAGTCAGTATGCCTAGAGGCAATTCAATGTTGATAATAGTCAATTTTACGACTATAGGTTAATAAGTTTGAAACGGTTTCAGATCATATTTTTTGTCAGTATGGGTAAAACAAATGTAAGGTTGAACATAGTCGACGATATTTGTTCCATGTTAATGATTTTTTTGAAATCATTTAATATAATTATTGTTCATTATAATTAATTCTGCCTACTAATGTTCAACAGTAGCGCAGACATTTTTCTTGTTTTGGTATCTTGCAGGCTCAAAGGAACCACTGAAGACTTGCAAACATAATGAACCAAGGTTCAAGAATTATATTGTAATTTTATGTTAAACCATTTAAATATTTTCAATACCCTGAATTTAAGAGCTAAATAAAAAGTAAAGTCAATGACTGACAAGGCAAACGGCCTATGTTAAATTATAAAATACCTAATGTTTTGCAACATTTGTCAAAATTTGTTAATAAATTAAAATTAATAACAGAAAAAAATGAGTTGACGACTTTTAACAGACTGTAGGATTACGAGTTAGATTTACAGCAATACTTCCACAGGTGGCACCGTGTGACAGAGACCGATGAGAATCGAGTTACCGATTCACTTATTGACGAATTGGTCAACCGACTAAAGCGTCAAATGCAGTAAGTAAAATCACTTGTGTTTATTTTACCAACATCAGAATCTGCGACAATCTACGCCTACCCACGGACGCCTGCGAGAGAACCGACTCGAGTAATTCGTCGTCAGTCTTTTCATCACAGACTTAATAACCACCGGATCGAATCATCTTGTTACAACGCCAAACACCCCTCAAAGAACAATCGTGTTGCCAACGCCTACAGACAATCTCTGTTTCGGTTCTTCTCTGACGACCTGGCACTTCAAGTTATCGGCCTACCTTGACGAGCTCTCTCGGCGGTTACCGCCTCTACCTGCGGACCAGATTGTCACCCGTGATGATCTGGATCTCCGAGCCACTCATCTTCAAGAATTTGTCCAAGCTGTCATTGGTCGGCACACCTATTCACTCGAGGTGAACCACAGTAAATCGGCTCTTCCTCCGGAACCTCTCCACGCCATCTAGTTTTGGCGCAAGCTCCGCCGCAGGTGGCAAAGCACCCGAGACCCCGCCGTTAAACGACGCTTTTAGGGTTAGTCTCTTTATGTCCAGCAGCTTCTGCGGGACGTAAACTCTGATCGATGTGACTCATACCTTGAGTCTCTTGAAGTCGACCACGCCTCAGTCTGGAGAGCGGCGAGCAGACAGACTGGCCTGTTTGAAAAGAGCTCGCATCCTGTCAGAAACTCCGAATAGGGTTGTGTCATCAGCAGGTCTCTATGCCTCCGCCGACTGCATGGAGGAGTAATTTACTGTTCACCAAGGCGTCTCGGGCCCTGTCTACTCGGCAGAGGTTCGTGACTTCCTATCTGGCCATTACTTCAGCCCTCCTGCTGACTCAGCCCCCCCCCCCGTTCGACAGGGACAAACTCGTTTCGTCTATCTGCCGATTAAACTGCCGTCGTGCTCGCGGTACTGATCGGGTCGAGGCCGCTGCTGTACATCTCCCGGCGTCAGGCATTGACCTCGTTCTCGAGCTGTTCAACTCCTGTACAGTACTTTTCCCACCTGTAGAAAAGACCCAACATCGTCCTGATTCCTAACCCCCGTAAGCCGCGAAGGCTTCCTGAAAGCTATAGGCCAATCTCTCTCTTGCCAGTCTTCTCGACAGTGTTTGAGCGTCTGCTGCTTGCCTGCATCTCGCCGCTGTACGATGATTTCATCCTCAGCAAGCAGTTCGGCTTTCGAAAGATCTTGTCTATAAATTTGCCTACTCTTACCTCCCACCGTCCACTGTTTGTTCATCCGGTCGTATCTCTGGGACCAAACCTTCAGGTAAGCGTCGACGGTTCCTGAGTGAATGTGTCCTCGGCACCGTTCTGGGCCTTGTGTATACGAACGACTTGCCTGTTTTGCTCGGAGTCACTTCGTCTTCATTCGCTGACGGCGCAATGTATCAGTGAGGCTCCCTGCCCACGCGTTTTGCGAGCTCAAAGCTGCAGCATCAGTTGAATCTGCATCCGGGCTGGGTACGGAAATGGCAGGTGACAATCGACACGCAGAAATCTGAGGCGATCTACTTCACTCGTAAGTCCATTTTTCTTACCTACGAACCATCAGCACCACGCAACTACCTACCTAGATCCGAGTCAAAAGCCCTCGGGCGATTCTAGATGACCTGCCATACGGACATCAACAGATATTTAAAATTCTACTTCAGACCCAGCCCCTGAGATAACCACTAAGCCGTCCTTTCTTCCCTCTTTGCACGCCGACCGCGCTACATGGCACTGTTACCCACGGAGGCTCTCTCCCTCGCGGAGATCGACTGACTACTTGAGGCGCCTGCCTGCTGCGCCTGAATTACTTCCAGTGGCAGTGCTATACACCAAATTCTTCTTTCCTCGTCTTCTACGTTAACATGTTGGGTTTTCCCTTCCAGTATCAGGCACCCGTTTACTGTAACACAACTGAATTTATCACCAGGCAGCCATTGTGCTTGACCCAGATGCTGCAATCATGCTATGGGTGCGAAGACACCCGGCTATATAATGAAAACTTTCTAGGTAGAGCAGTCGATCGAAGCATCTACATCATGTTTAAAAGCGCAGAAGAGGACCGCCTCGACCTCAAGATTTCTTCAGTAAAGGGGCAATCTACATCTATGGCGGCAGGGAAGGAGAAGAAGAAGCCACCGCAGTCACAAACAACATTAAACCATCAGCAGCAATACCAAGCTGTCATAGACATTGACCAGCGTTGCGACCAGCAGCAAGAGGAAAGCAGAGGAAGGCAGTCGACAACTGGGTACAGTGCAGGTACGTCGTATAGGTAGCGCTGCCTGTCGGAATCCGGGAGCCCAAGAACAGGGCTGACAATTAAAGACGCGGATTCCATCGTCACTGTGACGGTATCACAGTTCGGGTCCCGGACACCCGCTGGGCTAAGAGCTGAGCTATTCAGAATTAGTCCATCTAGTAGTACTCCAATTGCCCTGTGCGGCAGCGACGAGCCGGCAACAAACCGACCACTTGGGCCAGTCGGGAACCCTCCGGGTTTTACGGGCAGTCCTCCTCAACCCGCGCAAGATCGTGATCGTTGATAGGGCTACCTATGGCGACAAGGTCCGGACCTATTGGCGTCACGTCCGTTACCCGACCAGTCAGGCCGTAACCTCTCCTAGAGTCTGACTCCCTAGACGTAAAGCCGAGACATCGGCTTCGACCGACTAGATGGACCTCGATCACGTGACGTGGAAGGCCAACGGTCTTGCTGCCCGGCATTCTAAGCTCTAAGAGTTTGTTTCCCGTCACAAGCCCGACGTGCTTCTCTTGAGCGAGACGCACCTGACCCCACATCGTCGATTTCCACTACCCAACTACGTGTGCTACCGGGGTGACGAACCGGGACGCGCAGGAGGTGGCACTGCCATCGCTGTGAAGGCGTCTGTTCACCACAGCGGCAAAACCTCGAGTGCACCCCGGTTAACCTGATGTACTGGACACAGCCGCGGTCAGGGACGTTCATTGACCGGTTCACGCTCCGACATTTCGTAATTGTCATCTGATCACTGCCCCCTCAGTTTACAACTAGCTACTCAGCACCCCACAGCTCTAGACGAACGGCGGATAATCGAGTGGGAACACTTTGGCCCGGCGTTTAGTCGCCGCCTGCCCGAGCGTGTACCACTCGTCACTATACAGCATGTCGACGAGGTTTTTCCTTGTTTCACACAGCCGTCGACACGGCGGTAAACGTGTCTTCCCGGATAAAGCCGGGGCTCATACCCAAACAGCGCATCCCCAAAGATGTTTCTTAAATCACTCGCGAGAGGAGTCGCCTTCGGAGACCCTGGTAGAGGACCCGTGACCCGGCAGACAAGGCTGCGTTTAACAGAGAAGCCAGTAAGTTACGTCGTTCCGTAGACGTTCCATAGACTCAGCTGGGAGCAGGCTGTAGAACAGACAGTTGACTCTGCCAAGGACCGTAATGTCTGGCGGATTCCTAGTGCTGTAGTGCTGTAACGGGGGGGAGCGAACACGCGCGCAACTCTCTGGACGGACTTGGCGGTCAATTTCTTAGACACCTCCCGCCCAGTGGAGGCACAGTTCTTGGCTGACTGTTTCGAGCAACAGTTTGCCCCTAACATATCCGAAAACCCGGCATTCACTGATCATACTTGCCGCGATGTAGAGCGCTTACTTTCGGCCGGTGTCACAGTCGAGCCAGAGCGCATCTCGTCGTAGGAGGTCACTGAGAAGATCGTGCAGCTCAAGCTCTGGAATGCGCCAGGCCCTCACGGAGTTACGAACTCTGTACTCCAACACCTCCCGTAGCGTGGAACTTTTTTCCTGTCGGAGCTGTTCAACGCCTGACTCAGGTTGACCTACTTCTCGTGCAAAGAACCTCAGGTCGATGAGACCCGTTGTGTGCATTACCGAGGCCGGCTGCCAGGGCAAACGGACGACCGCGTTCTTCCTGGAAGAAAGTCTTCTCCCTCGTGTGGAACGATGGTGTCCTGGTGTCCTGTACAAACTCACGGATGTCTTTCTCATAGATTGCTACGTTTATTTGACCGCGGCTTTTGCCTCGGGGCCGAACGCAAACTTTGCGGCCGTCAAGCTCCAGCGCTATCTCGACGCATACGCCGGGTGAGCCGAGGATTGAAGAATTGCCGTCAACGCTACTGAGAGCTCGGACGTAATATTCTTGGGACTCTGTCGAGTTGCCCTGATTAACAGTGTCATGTACCTCGAGGTTCGTGAAGACACCCGACTCACCTGGAGACTCACCATGGACAGTATATCCCACAACGCGCCTCAGCGTAACTCAGCAGACTTTGGCCCGTGGTGTCTACTCCGTCTATCCCCCGTCTAGGTAAGCTCATAATCAACATGTATGTGTTGCCCGTGACTACCTACGCTTGTCCCGTGTGGGGTTACCTTGCACGTTGTCATAGATCGGTGCTCCAACGCGTTCTCCACTGGGGACTTAAGGTCGTGTGTTAAGTCCCTCAGAGATTCTCTTCTCGGGCTTTGAGAAGAGAGCCGATCTTTCTAGGACACCTTAAGACGTCTGGAGAGTAGACTATATAGTCGGGCTGCTCGTGTGACCCACAATCCCGTTATGGCCGGACTCGGTAACTATCATCCAAGCCCAGATGAGTCTTGGAAGCGAACCCGTTTGCTAGCTCCGGTGGTATAATCCACCATCGAGTAAGTAAAACTTCAGGCCCTCCAGTAAGTAAAACGAAATTATAAAATGAACTCTAACTCCCATTAGCAGGAGTCCTATCAGAGACTCTAGAAACTGCACACCTCAAGACTTGCCCCTTGCGCGATGTCGTCGTAGTTTATCTTAAGGACCGCATCAAATCTGATGACAGGGTTGACTGGGTTTCCTTACTAGAAACCACCACAGGTCGTAGTGCTGTGTCACTGAGTTTTATGGAAGGTCCCTCTTCAATATTGCACTCCTCTACCTTCCCTTGAACCTATTCCCGTCGCGGTCCGCGAAGACAATCCTTCTCAGGGCCAGTCTTCTGCTGGCTCTGAGAAGAACTGTCTTGCCCTTGAATGTGCTGCGGCTATAGCCAGTGACTCGTCGGACTCGAAGATGGAGTTAGCGTGTGAAGCAAACCTTTGCCTCTAAAACGGGTGTCCCGCCGACTCAGGCTAGAACCTCAGCGGCGGCAAGACAAGCCTCCACCAGTTTCGCATCAGTCTCGACTCCTATGCAGAACAAGATCCCGCCGATCGTTGCCCCAATTGGCACAACCCACTCCAGGACCTCCGGACTGTAGTACCTTCTGGCGTAGTCGAAGCCAAGGGTCAAGGATCGTTAATCCGACTCCTTCCGAAATCGGTGCAGGCTTTCCTGGTTTGCCAGTATTTCCTCACTAAGGGCGGGAGGGCGTTCCATACCTTCTCTCAGCCCAAGAAGACAGAGAGCATAAGATTATAGTATTTGGAATTGCTTAAAATACCATGGTCTTATGTATATGGGAGGATCTAAACGGGAAGGGATTCGTCCCTACTTCGATTACTTTTTTTCAATCCCGAGACAAAAAGAGGAAAATGTACTCATTTTACATAAAACTCAGAACGTTGAATACTTTGCATTGATCTACAAACTTGATCCTTCGGATACAGATTTTAACTTTTAACAGCAAGCTTAGGCCGTCCCAGTGCTTTCAGTATGCCAGATTCGACCACTCATATGCCTTTTACAAAATGCCGCCGCGTTGCGTTTGATGCGGGAGGCCCACAACGAGAATTGTCCCGTTGTGAAGACGAAACCCGCAAAGTGTTGCAACTGCGTAAGCAGCCATCCGGCCAATTACAGGGGTTGTTTTTACAATAAAAATGTTCTTATGAAACAGGAGCGGGAGCAAAACTGCCAGCTCCGCGCCCAGCGTTCTAACCCTCGAGACGTGAGGCTGTCCCGCCTCCCACCTTTTCACCTACGGTTCTTCCAGCAGCTCCGGCTGGTGGTGGCGCTATGTCCTACGGTGCTGTGGCTGATACCGGGCCCATAGCACCGCCTAGGAACCAGGCACCTGTTGTGAAACAAACCTGCAGTGTCTACCCCAGCGTCACAGCGTCCGAAAAACGCAACCCAAGCGTAAGTTTAGCCAGCCGAACGTAGATAAACACATCGTCCCGGATGGGACCAGAAGCCTGCCAACCGCTCAGACTCAGCCCAGCCAGAAGCCTGCTCCTGTTGCCCAGCCTCAGCGACTCTCATGGAAGGGTCGCTAGCCTCCACGCAGCATACATCTCTAACGTCTACTACTCCAGCGACGACTTCTGCTCCTCCCGCGCCGCAGTGCCTGAAAGTAAAGCTCCGGCGGCCGGTGGATCTCCACTGGTCTGTGATGCCCACCTGATGGCCTGGGTCAACAGTATAGTACCCCAAATTCTTGCTTCTAAAAACATCACTTCCAAACTATCGGTAATTCTCACTTCTTTAATTGCATTGATCACCCCAACCCCTTCCCATGGCTAGAGAGCTTTGGTTCATGCATGGAACGCCGACAGCGTTTCAGCTCGCCGAGCCGGGTTGGCAGCTTTCTTGGTGGAGTACAACGCTGATATCGTACTAATCTATGAAACAAACCTTGCTGGCAACAGCAGATTCACATTACTAGCCTACTCCTGCTATAGGAAAGACAGGGATTGCCTAGATCCCCGCGCCGCCGCTGGTGGTGTGGCGATCCTAGTACACAGGCGAATCTCAAACAGAGAATTCCAAGCTCTAACAATGACAGAAATCGAAGCGTGTGGGGTGGCTCTCGACGTCTTCAGTCTGGAGCGGCGCCTTCTTTCCCCGACCAAACCAACACGCTTCTCCCCGAGCGGGGCATACCCGGACGTCCTTGACATAGTTATAAGGAAGGCCGTCCTCTTTCATCTACAAGTAAGCACGGTGTCGGACCTTTCAAATGGCCACGACCTTGTAAATGTGAGGCCGCCGTCGGTCAAACCCCAACTTCCCGATCGTTCTGTTAGGAGAGTCAATTGGCGATCCTACCTTGATGATCTGGCTTGGCAATTACTATCTCTTCCTTCGGACCCACCCGTCACTTTTGACGACGTGGGTCACCGAGCGCCCAGCTTCAGAAACTGGTCCAGTCAGCCATGGACAGACACGTTTACACAGTCCCGGTGAATAACAAACATTCTGACCTACCTCCGGACGTACTCCAAGCCATCCTACTACGGCACCAGCTTTGCCGCAGATGTCAGCAAGCCCGTGATCCTGCCGCTTGTCGGCGTTTTGATCCCAACCTGATTGCGTCTCGCAGCCCAATCTGATTGACGTTAACGTGGATCGATGGGATTCCTGTTTGGAATCTTTGAAAGTCAACCACACCCTTCGTCTTGAGGGCCACTGGTAGACTAAAAGGCAAAATGATGACTATCCATCCCCTGACTACTCCAGACTCATCAGAAGGCAAGGCCGATATCTTCGCCAACTGTGTGGAGGAACAGTTCACCCTCCATGTAGGCGTCGCTCTCTCGGCCCATGAGGTCGTTGTCAGGGACTCCTTTTTTGTTTACTTTGCAAACTCCCCGCCCCGAGACCCTCTGCTTTCAGTCGCCTGAAGGGCCTTGAGTTTGTCCTTTGTCGGCTGAAGAAGAGAGAAGCCCACGGCCCGATCGTATCGGTGCCGTAGCGTTGAAGAATCTCCCCACTCCGACAGTTGACGTTCTTGTTGAGCTGTTCAACTCCTGTCTTCATCTAGTGTACTTCCCCTGTGGAAGACCGCCAACGTCATCATGACCCCAAGACCCAAGAAGACGCCTATGCTTTATGGAAGCTACTGTGCGATATCGCTACGGCCAGCAATATCGAAAGTATTAGAGCGACTCCTCCTGGCCCGTATATGGTCCCTGGTGGCCCGTATCATCCGCGGGGAGCAGTTCGGGTTTTGGTCGGGAATTCCACTACTCTTCAGCTAATATGGGTTCTTACCAGCCTAGCAGATTCCACCAACAGCTATCAGACAACAGACGCTGTCCCGATGGACGTAAGAAAAGCCTTCGATAAAGTGTGGCATGTACACTTGGTCTACAAACTGGCGCTTTCGCCAATTACCTCTACCATCGTCCACTTGCTTCTATCCTATCTTCTGTCTGTCTGCCTAGTTTATGTTAATCTAATCCTAATTTATTCTTAGGTGGGACCATAGTATCTTGGCCGCAGGGGTGTTTCAAGAAATGTTGATATTAGATCACGGCCTAATAGCCCGGTAAACCTGTCTGACAACTATGACAACCCCGGCTGTAATAGTTTGCTTTTACTTATTAAAATTAAATGTTCTGTAATAAAACTACACCACGCTAATACACGCAGTCCTTTCTTTCGAAAAACGGATAGGGGATTTTAGCGTTTAACAAAGTAACAGAATAACAGAACAAAAGAAAGTGTTAATTAAATATTTCAGTAGAGACTAAACTGCTTTGATCATATACTATTTCAAGTTATGTTGATTACGTACAGTGAGATTAATTGCAAATTAATGTAAAGAATATTTAATTTGATAGTAAATATTTTATATTCATATACAACTACTGTAGATTTCAAATGACGCGTTACCTGTAAGTCCAGTTAAAGATTTACTTTAGTAGTACACGTAGCCTATATATTACAAGTCACTCGTATTCTCCCTGTAATTTAAAAAATATATTATAGTTAATATAATATAGAATATCCTGATATATATATAAATTAAACCAAATATTTTTTTTAAATCTTGAATGCAGATACAAAATATTATGTAATTTTTAATTAATATTTTAACCACAAAACTGAGTTGCCGCAAGAGGATTCTATGCTTAAATATTTTCCAAGTTTCGTAAATATAATTTCAGAACTCATTTTATAAAATTATTTTTTTAAATTGTTTACGTAAGAAAATTTTACATGAATTGTTTCTTACTTGACACATATAGAAAGTTGTGTACTAGCTTTTATCCTTACATGCTGAAAAGTAAAGGTACTTTCTTAAAAATTCTCACACCGTTATGAATGATCGTGAAACTTTTAAAAGAGTGCTTGACTAAATTGTGGAGGAAGGTTTGGCTGCCTTGATCGACGTCAAAGTCGAAACTGTATCTCCTTAAGCATAATTGATGCTCCACGATAGAATAACGTCATGTTGCATTTCAGGAATTGAATATTGCAATCTGATTGGCTTTTGTAAAATATCTGCAATCCCAAACCAAAAACGTCTTCTATTGTGCAAATCACGTGCTAAAATTTCTAACATCCGCTAAAAATATGACATTCAATACCACTTGGCTCGAATTTAGAATTATGTTAATTTAATTCACAATTAGAGACTATTAATTTTACTTTATTAAAGATTAAATTCTTAGACAATATTTCTCTTCACTATAGGCCTCCTGAACACTAAAATAACTAGGTAGCATGTCTAATAATGAGTAGAATTTTATTAAACACAGGCACATGTTCTTACCAATACTCTAACTCATTGTTTCATTGACATAACTGTCCTCACAGGCATAACATTATAGTTATATTATTAACATCCTTAACTTACTGAAAATAAGTTTTTAAAGGTTCATATTTGATTCAAAGCAAACTACATTTTTGGCATCTTCAAAATCAGTTATCTTTTATATTATAAATTAAATTATATGCTTGCAATTTACACACACAGACACACACACACACACACACACACACACACACATAAGAAAGACATCAGAGTGAGAAAGGATCACCTATAAGTAATATGTTATAAAATATGATATTAAATAAGTAAATATTTAAATAAAGTATATTTTAAATGTATAAACATTTGAAATTTACAAAGTTCTAAACAAAATCTCTTATAAAATAGCTAAAGGAACGAATAAAATAAACCCACCAATTTTCTGTTTCTTAGAAGCCGTTCGTGACTTTACCCTGTCAATCAAGTTTGACAACCATTCCTTTTCCGGTAGTCGAACAGTGAACGTCCTCAACTGACAACTCCACACTGTTGCGTTTGTAAAAGATACGATATCAAGTGTTACACATAGTGGCTGTCTGATTCATGTGCCTCCTTTATCGCATGCGCACAAGATTGAATATTTACCTTTATTTAGAAATTGACGTTTCATTTGATTCAGCACATTATTTTTGTTCCCTTATTCCATAACATTACACTATTTGTTTCAATTTTTTTGTTTCTTATATTCCCCTTTGTTTAACTTGTTTGCAAACATTAATTTACCTTTGATGTTTTGCAAAAATGTCTAATTTTCAGCGTTGATACTCTGGTATCTTAACACATTCATAATTCATGCGTCCGAATACTAGATGCTTTCTTGTTTTCTTCTACATAACAATACATTGTGTCTGTACTTACTGCGTAAAAACCTTCCAGCAAGTGAAACAGTAGGGTGCGTTAATGCAGCGCAATAGAATTTAATGGCACATCGAATAACAGTATGATGGTAATGAGGTAACAAGAAAAATGTCGTGAAAGGCAGAGTAGATGCGAATTCTGTCACACAAGCGAAACAAAAGAAGACCACAAAGGCCAAGAATCGACTGTTGTTACGAAGAGATAACTATAGTGATATCGTCTCCGTGATTGTAAAATTTGTGTTATTGAGTTAGAAGGAGTGACTTTATGATATGTATTGAGAGGGATCAGGAAAATAAAGTTTTGAAGAATTAGAATATTTTGTTGACGTAAGGGACATGGTTTCTTCTTCTCGTCATTCTTCACTCTCTGTAAAATGTACTCAGTTTATGAGATAATACTGTCCATAACAAACTTCATTATTCTATCCAATCTGTCTATCTCATTCTTGAGCGTCTGCCTTTTCCTTGTATATTATTACCTATAGCCTTTTTACTTAGTCAGTCCTCTTCCACCGTCTCTACGGGGTCTTCCCCGAATTTATCCACCGCTTTAATTTTAGTTTCCGCTGTGTTTATTTTCCATGTACGTTTCATGTTCATGTTTGTTTCTAGGCCTTTTTAACATTTATTCTTCTTTACATCCTTGCTTGAAACTTACATTTTTGTTCTTCTGTTTGTTGTACTCTCTGATCATGCTTTTTGCTTTGTTCATCAGTATAAGTTTCGTCGTACTTTTTAGATATTCTTGTTTTCTAACATGAATTTTTTGTTGTAACAACCAGATATAGTGTTTGATTTTGTAATTTTTACTTATATCGAATCATAATATGTTAGAATTACCCTAGATAGCAGAGTTCTATTACCTGTGCCATTACTAACCTATCCGGATCCTTTCCCCCTTTATTGTGCCCTGTATTTCTTACAGTTTACACATGTTTATTATCTTAATATACTTATTCAAACCATTGTTGCCCCATGTTTTCTAGACTAATAATGTAACCTTGTCAAGTCTTTGTAGCTGACAATTTTGTTTTTCAGATTGCAGACATTAGCAACACTGTTCGGAGGCGTTATTTTTCCTCCAAACATTTATATTTTTGAATATCGGGACCTTGCTTTGCAGTCTAAGTTTGACCGATATTTTCCTACTCGTAATTCAAATATTTGCTCATAGGAGTCACAGTTTTGTTTTGATGAACGCAACCTTATTTTTCTCTTGATTTATTTGACAGTTTTATTTCTCAAACTTTTCTTCAAGTTTCAGTTAACTGTAAGAATTTTCTTAGTAAGTCTTCTGTGTTGACCTTTACTTTATCCAAATGTTTGCAATATTGGTATTTTTCTTTCTGTTTTTATTGTCCGTGTTACTCTGGCACTGAGTGTTCTTATTTCAGACGCTTTTGTATGAAAAACAATATGATCCGCAAACTTTAGCACTTATCTTCTGTTCTTGACCAGTATGTAATGAATCATACAAGGCGAAAGATCACTGCATTACAGAAGCAGCTTAATGATTTATCATTTTAGTTTCGAGTCCTGGTCAAAACAGTGTAATTAATCTCTTGCTAATGTGGTCCAGCTTTCTATTTCAAATACAGTAATTTTTTGTTTCTCTAACATTAGTAAATAAATGTTAAATATGGAAAACTGCATAGAGATATCCGGTTGCTCCAAGTTTCCTAATGGTTATAGACTATTGTGCTAATTGGGTGTAGTTTTTTACTAGCCTTGTATCTATATCGTTTAATCTCCTAGCTAAATTAACCTTTGTTTTACTATATCCCACTTATGAAATTTAATAATTAAATCGACGATTCAGAGTGTATAGAACCTTGTGATTTTGAAACTTTGCTTTAACTTTATAAAGTAGCATATCTACTAGATTGTTTTTCAAGCCTTTTCGTAAATCATTTCAACTTTACATTCTCTTTGTTTAGGATTTAGTCGTTTCGAG
The DNA here is from genome assembly GCA_034769895.1 of Magicicada septendecula. Classification (NCBI taxonomy): domain Eukaryota; kingdom Metazoa; phylum Arthropoda; class Insecta; order Hemiptera; family Cicadidae; genus Magicicada; species Magicicada septendecula. Next base: position 397,336,413 of record CM068369.1, on the reverse strand, counting down.
AGACCGGTTTTTTTTTAATTGCTTTTAAATTTTCTAGTGTCACAAATTTTTTTTATAATTTTAATGTACTCTCTCTAGCTATATTCAATGTATAGATTTCGAATTAAATATTTACCTCGTTTTAAGTTGGTTACATTTATATTTTTGTTCTAACAAATACGGTTTTCTTTACTCAATAATATGTTTTCTGACGTTTTTCTTTACCTCGTGTATTTTTATCTTCGAATACTTTTGAGATCAACTTTGTCAGCAATCTCTGCAATCTTATTCAATTCTTTAAAAGTTTATATTTTACTTTCTTACTACTATTTAATAAGTTCTATTTTTTTCAGTTACGTGTAAAAGATTTTACTTTCTTTATAGTTTGCCAAGTGAAAGATCTCTTGCTCTACACTACAGTTCATGTTGCACCCCAAAACGATGAGCCGATATGCTCGAAATCTCTCTCTCATCGTGTGTTAATACAGTGTACCAGTAGCTACAATAAAAACTGTAGTGAATACATAATAGTTCACTAAATTTAGTTTAATCTATAATCTCGTATTCTCCTGTTTCAACTGAGTTAAATGAAACTACCTTCTTTATTTCTGCCTTTCTGCGCTACGTAAATGGTTATTTTTATGCACTCGGTTATATTGAAATGATTTTCAATATTCAATATAGTTTTGAATCTTTTTTTTTATATATACAGTACCGTATTTGTTTTCTTTCCACAACTTACAAATTTATTAGAGTATTTTTTTCATTTGACAATGTGCTTGCTGAACGTAAATTATTTGCGTACAACAGTTCAGTTTTATCAACAGTTCCTGTGCATGTCTACCACATCCTCCATCTCTAACTTTATTGTAACATTTCCTTTACAATAAATTGTTTGATTATACCCATTCATGTCTTACTACTTGTATGAAGAGAGCTCACACGTAGAGGAATATTTTAGCAATGCTGTATATACCAAAATACGTGACCCAACAAATATCATGATGTTTATGCTTTTTGGTTTTAATTTGCCTTTTGCCTGTCACATTCAATTCTTTTGCATGCCTATTCATTCATATGAATTTTTATTGTTGCATCCAAAATTTAAAAGAACATAAGTTATACTCATAAGTACAATAACGTATAGCTAACATACGTTTATAAAAATTTTAGAAATATAATGCATTAAATAAAAGTGCACTGAATATAGTCACCGTGCCCTTAAATAGGAATAAAAACTTTGTGGTTCTGCTAAAGCTCATGTTATTACATAGTGTTCTGTTTTATGATGAGGTTAATGGATTTCTTAAATAAAAAACACGTTAAAAGCGGACTATAAAAACCATTATATTATAGAACATAAATCTGTTAGAACTAATTATATACTTTCTGGAACTCTCAATTGTAAATTTGCTTAAGTAATTAAATTTTACCTGAATAGTCCGTCTTGTGGTTCACTTGTTTTATATTAAAACACAACGCGTTTCGGAACTAAAGTTCCATCCTCAGGTTATTTTCCCCGTTAGAGGTCGTCACAACATCAAAACACAAAAAACAACAACATTTAAAACACGTATATAAAACAATCATTAGCGCGCGAGAATAACGGTGCGCACCGTGAGGAAGCTATAACGACACTGCCGTCTCTAATCAACATGTTCACTGTCTTATCTGTGACGCAAGTCTCAGACGTTCTGAGACTTGTAAAGCCGTATCATATAGCGCGTTCGAGTGGAAATTCAAATGATCGTTTAATAAATGCTCAGGATATAATTTATGTGCCTTATAAATTTCGAATTCCTCAGCAGCATCCATATAACGGCCTTTTTTACAAACATGTAAAGGTGCAAGATTTGTAGCCAGGTTTGTATAATTATGGATACTATCCATTAAATGTCGGCCAAAATTAGAGTTTGTTTGACCTAGAACTTTTTTAGGTACATGTTCTTTAAATCGTTGTAAAAACAATCTTCCCGTTTGGTCTATATAAAAGCACTTACAGTCACTAGGCTTAATTTTGTAGATGCCCGTTTTTTCTTCCAGTGGTCTAATAAATTTAGGGTGAAGCAATTTACGTATGTTGTTGTTGGTGCTAAATGTGACCACCATTTTTAATTTCTTAAGTGTATTGTTAACGATTTGAGGGAGGATAGTGCCATAATCGTTTACTATGTATTTTAGTTTAATTTTATTGTCTAGGCGCTTTTCCTGTTTGTTGTGGTATTTCTTAAGTAACCTGTCTATCAGTGAACTTTTATATCCATTGCGTGTTGCTATATATTTTATAATGTTTAATTCCCTATGGAAGTCAATGGCTTCCATTGGTATTGTTACTAATCTATGGATAAAACTATTATATGCAGTCATTTTTTGTGAATTAGGATGGTGGGAGTATGCATCAATGTTGATATCTGTCGTAGTAGGTTTCCTATAGATTTGATATTTGAAAACGTTATTGACTTTTATAACCGTTAAGTCCAGAAAATTTAATCTACTATTATTTTCAGTTTCGCCCGTGTATTGTATACGTTTATTTATGTTATTCAAATATTGCTTCAAATTATCTATCTGTCTTATTGTACCATTGAAAACTATGAAAATATTGTCCACATATCGAGCGTAAAAAATTATTTGCGTGTGAAATTTATTGACGTCAGATAATAAGTACGTGTTCTCATAATGGTTCAGATACATATCCGATAAAAATCCGGACAGGGGCGAGCCCATAGCTAGACCCTCTTCTTGGATGAAATATCTGTTATTAAACGTAAAATAGTTCTGTTTCAAAATCACTTGCAATAACTCTACACATTCTTCAATTTGTTGAGGACTTAATGTATTTGCGTCAACGAGCTGCTTCTTTAAAATATTAATTGTCTCTTGTACAGGTATGTTTGTTTAGAGGTTAGTACTATCAAAAGATGCAATTTTATAAGTGTGTTTCAATTCAATATCTTTCAATCTGTTAATAAAATCAATGTTATTTTGTATAGTGTGATCATTATCTAATTTTATATTGTTTTTTATTATAGCAGTCAATTTTTTTGCAATGTTATATCCCGGCGCGGTGGTGAAATTTACAAGCTGTCTAATCGGTACATCTTTTTTATGTATTTTTGGTAGGCCATTGAATTGAGGTGCACGTGCATTTATCGGCTTTAACAATCGTCGGGTCGCCGCATCAAATAGTTCAGTACATTTACTAATAGTGATGTTCAAGTTTTTCACAAAGCCAGAAGTGAGATCCGTCATTATCTCCTTTATCTTATTATTTTCATTGAAACTCAAGACCTTATTGATGTATTCACCCTTCTACAAAATAACCATAGTATTACCCTTGTCAGCCTTAGTAACGATGGTTTTATTATCTTTCAATTTATATTGTATTTCTTTTAATAGTTTTATTTCTGTATGGTGTTTATAATTAATCTTGTCATGTCTATAATTGTTGTATTGGTCTTCCAATTTCATATTTAATTTCCTATTTACTATTACACGTGCTTCGTTCTGTATTTTCCGGTTGGGTATCTTTTTTATGGCGGTCTCAGCATTAATTATTTCTCGTGTTATCTCGTGTTCTTATTGTATTGAGGAATGTTATAACTTAATCCCTTATTTAAAATGTTTATCTCGTCTTTATTGAAATCTATTGCTGTTAAGTTTGAAACACGGTCATAAAATTTATGTTGGGATTTGATGTTATCATTGGGGTATTGTTTACTTTGAAGGACGACAAATATTTACTGATAGATAAGTTACTTAAGAAACACCACAACAAACAGAAAAAGCGCCTAGACAATAAAATAAACTAAAATACATAGTAAACGATTATGGCACTATCCTCCCTCAAATCGTTAACAATACACTTAAGAAATTAAAAATGCACATTTCGCACGAACAACAACATACGTAAATTGCTTCACCCTAAATTTATTAGACCACTGGAAGAGAAAACGGGCATCTACAAAATTAAGTGCAGTGACTGTAAGTGCTTTTATATAGACCAAACGGGGAGATCGTTTTTACAACGATTTAAAGAACATGTACCTAAGAAAGTTCTAGGTCAAACAAAATCTAATTTTGGCCGACATTTAATGGATAGTATCCATAATTGTACAAACCTGGCTACAAATCTTGCACCTTTACATGTTTGTAAAAAAGGCCGTTATATGGATGCTGCTGAGGAATTCGAAATTTATAAGGCACATAAATTATATCCTGAGCATTTATTAAACGATCATTTGAATTTCCACTCGAACGCGCTATATGATACGGCTTTACAAGTCTCAGAACGTCTGAGACTTGCGTCACAGATAAGACAGTGAACATGTTGATTAGAGACGGCAGTGTCGTTATAGCTTCCTCACGGTGCGCACCGTTATTCTCGCGCGCTAATGATTGTTTTATATACGTGTTTTAAATGTTGTTGTTTTTTGTGTTTTGATGTTGTGACGACCACTAACGAGGAAAATAACCTGAGGATGGCACTTTAGTTCCGAAACGCGTTGTGTTTTAATATAAAACAAGTGAACCACAAGATGGACTATTCAGGTAATATTTAATTACTTAATTTATTTGTGGTTCGCATACGATTATGAAGTATTTATGTAATTGCATCGTAAAATATTAAAACGTATTAATATTTATGTTTCAGTACCTACTTGAAAAGCATTTAAATCCACAAACCGACTTAATTTACATGTACTTTAGTTTATAATATTAATGAACATAAAATTTTCAGCGGGTTTTTTAGTAACGGTGCACTGTTTTTAGTGATGTACAGGGTGCACCATGAGAGCAACGGTGTCACAAAAATCATCATCTAACGTGAGCCACTTATGTGTTGAAAGTGTCCTACTTACTACTAAAAAGTAGGCTACATTCATGTAATTAACTGACAGATTGTTTTCCACACAGCAATTTTATATTGTTCTAAAATTACTTTACATAAAATACTGTTTTTAATTTCTATACAATAAAGTGCTAGTGGCTACATTATTCAAATGCGATGGAGTAATAAGTATTCCTCTCGGTACCTAAATCATAGTCATCTCAAAACCAATATAAAAATTTTAAACCTTCCCATTATATATGTTACTGGTACTTAGTAATACAATATTGTACGCATTGTGTTACGCGTTTTTCAAGGGATAACATTTTCTCTGTTTGCGGTCAAGTACCTTGTCTTTTGTAAAGCCCCACCGCTTGATGTGTTCTTGCTTAACGGTTCTTTATCCGCAGAGTACATTCAACCCAACGTCGCTTCCTTGTTATCAAAAATTTTTTTTTTTAATAGTCTTTGAAATATTTTTCAATATTCAAACGATGCTTGTATATTAATTAATTTTTATTTATTTATGTTCCTTCTTTTCAATATCTCTACTTCTTGTCTTAAATTAAGTTTTTTATTGCTTATTACATTATAATCTTATAATTTTACATCAACTCTATAAATTTATGACCTTCTATCAAATATATTATATGTAACGAGTTTGTGGTTATTTAACCATTATCTTTCTTACGTTGTTTAAATCTCTGGAAATACTATGAACCTATATCGCCTAGGTACTCCTTACCTTCCTTATACTAATCATATCAGGCCACATTTTCCAGTAGTTTTCAAAAATATTTGTATTTTTAATCATAATCAACTGTTCCGGGCATAACACTATTTTCGCGATAAAATATATAAAGCTTGTGTTTTTCTCCAAACATGAATTCAGAAGTTCAACCTGTGAACGAAAGTGAAAGCGGTTCGACGTACAGCTTAGGATACAGAATATTATGACAGGTGCTTGTTAGACGAACATGGGAAATCAAGATTCATGAATTTGAAGCTACCCCCATGTTTACCAGTGCTTCAGACCGTGTTATAAAAGAATTTTTTGCTAGCTGCAAATGTGTCTTTAAAGGTAAAGAGGAAATGAAGCTGCTAGGGAAAACCCGAATACTTGCAGAGCAAGTATACACATTTTTTTAAAGACATATCCAATTTTCTAGACGAAAACTGTCCAGTTACTAGAGGAATGTGGGCCAGTTACTAGACAACTAATTTCTTTGTTCACCATTCATTGTTTTTTTTTCGAACTTAAGCGCATCATACATTTATCAAACTATTTCTTTATCCAATAGTTTATATTATATTCTCTTCTGTATTAATACGTTTAACCCACACTGTTATAGAAACTTTTTCAATAAAAATTATTAAAAGTACTATTAAAAAAGTGCCCATCTACCAGATACTACAAGTATTGTTAATTACATTGAATACGATGTACATATAAGAATAAATTAAAAGCTACAAAAATAAATGTTTATGCAGACATATGTATTCATACATATTTCTATATGATACATATTGTTACGAAATTACAGTACAATCTAGTTGTTTCTCGAACGATCCAGTGGAATCCGGCTATAATGTCGTGGGCGTACTTGATTCTCGATATGGTTTGCGAGATTGTTCCGGACCCGCCGGTCCGCGCCTGCTGTGTGTAAGGCCGCAACCCAGTATGTTATGGCGTTTTCTAGTAGCATTCTTGACGCGCAGTTAGCGAACCTCAACGGGGTATACATACAAGTACTCACAGACGTTCAGTTCAATTTGAGTTGCGATTGATTCGAGTGCGGCTCGTAATATTCTGGCGAAGTGTTACGTGCAAGACTATAGTGATACAATTGTGTTTTGTATCAGTTAACATTTTTATTGCTTGTGAACAATTTTTATTTGATTTGTTGTGAGAGACTGTCTTGTTAATTACAAACTGTTTAATTGTGATAATTAAAGCTGGTGAATAGTGACTTAATTGGTGTCTTGTATTTTGTTTTCCTGCTGTACCATACGACGACCAAGTAGACCGTCGTAACAATATGATACAAAATATAATCTTGAAAAACGATTAACAGAAAAAGCTTGTAACTACTTCTCAATAAATAGCTGTTGAGCAAATGACTTCATACATTGTTTAAAGTAATGTTTAAATCTGACGTTCAAATTTTTACATACGAATTGCTTTGTAATAGTTTTAAAGCTTCAAGAAAATAAACAATATTCGGGTAATAGTAATACAAATTTGATCTGATAGAATTTTAAATATTCTAGTAAAGACAAAGTTGCTACTATGCGTTTTACATGATATACACATCCATTATTTTCAGTTTACTTTAAAAACCTCGAAACACACTTATCAACTCTTCATAAAAGACTGGATCTATATACAGTGTTAACATTTTGTAATTTGTTTATACGCTTTGTCTTTATTTACTAAACAGTGAATTCCTATTTTCTGAAAATTATCCAAAAACAAAATATTGCTCAAGTTACTGCAGAAACGTTGAATACCAGCGAAAATATCCTAAAGCGTCGTGTTTATCTGCCCCCGACATTCGGTGTAAGTTTATTATTGTCGTCTGGTAACTCGACCTTCTCATTGTATAGGAACTCGTCTTCATCAACATTCCTACTTCCAGATTTAACATTTATGTATGTAATTAAATGTAAACGATATATAAATAAATGCCAAACAATAAATGATGTGGATTTTACTCAAAATTCCTGGTTTACAGCTTTACGAGTGAGTTTTTATGCTGATCGTAAGTCGTCGTTTATAATCTAGGAATAATAATAGGCACTTCATTTTGTCTCTTTTGGCAAGACTGTCATAGTCTCATAGTCTATTGGCAAGGTTGAAAAGTTTACTTTTAGCAGGCATGAGCAACTTTAACCTCTAAACTCCTTATGTATATATAACCAACTATTTCACCACAAACGTCATGCCATGTGTCAATTTTTCAATTGTAAGCAAAAAGTGTTATATAAACATAATAATTAACTACTGACATTATTGAGCACCTAAAATTATTTCTAACATATATCGCACAGAAAAAATTAATTAATTATTCTTGCTTATTTAAATTCACGTTTTTATGAAATTTTCATATAAATATATTTTCATATATATTTTCATATAAATTTTCATATAAATTTTCATTTCTTTATCTCCGTTATACTCTAGTTCTTAATATCCACCCACCATTTGTGCGATAACTCGATTTGTCAAGTGGATACGTAAAATATTACGCAAAATTTTCTATTAAAATTTTGCACATGCATCCAACAAACATTGGTGGTAGAGCACGTCGTAAATGACAATTATAGTGTACAGTTAATGCAGTTAATCTCCCAACAAGGCGCGTGTACAAATGTGCACGTACGCACGCAGGCATGAAGGTATGCAGAGAACTGACCGTTGACGCTATTTCCGTTTAACAGGCCACAAGCTCAATCGATGTCATTAGAAGGGTAAACGAATTTTTCCCGGCGCAATCGATGAGCAACCACGAATTATTGTTTCTATCCATGTGCACTTAGTATTTTAAAACTGTTGTACAAGACTTACCAAAATATCTGTGTAAGATTAATTACCAAGGACATATTTATGAGAGACTCTACCTAAAACAATGTCTACCACCAAGAGTTTAAGTCAGGAATGATGAAAAACTTTTAATGCAGTCAGAGCGGTGAAGACAGAGGAGTTCTAGTTTCTGTGAATTTTACTATTACTAATAAAAGGAAGTCACAAAATGATCATACTCACCGCAATGTATCACGTAACAGCGCAAGAACGTGGGGCCTAACACCTTGACTCTACTGTTAGGAAATTAGATTTAAACAGTTTTCAATTATTTTGTTCACAATAGTCGCAAACAGGTGTCAAGATATTCAGTTTACTTAACTTTTTATCTTGCTACTGTATTTTACTGCCGAATTTTAAAATACCCTAATGTTAAAATTAATTTGTAGTTTATTTTAAGGTAAAGCTATGAAACTTAATAATGTGTTTAATTATTGTCCAGATCATTTTATAATTTTTCAAAAACACTGAGAAAAATTGTATTTCCTAGTATTAACGTTAAAAGAGGTAAGGGTTACATCGAATTCCAGATGTTATTATCACATGAGGAGGTTCGATTTGAAATAGTGACTTACTTACAGTTTATAAAATTTTAGGCCTAACGTGAGACTTTTACCGATGAATTTGGTAGGTTATAAGGTTTTGTTAGGTTGTTTAGTTAATATTTAATTATTATCAGAGAAAGTAATATCATGAATCCATTTGACATACTACACCGCGCAAGGGTCAGTGGCGTGCTTTACTATCGTATTTATCCTTCAGGACTCAACAGACTGAAGTAAGTGGTTAGAGCAGTCAATGGTGTGGGGTTAATGGCAGAGGTAAATGGCATATTATAGGAATCTGTGCTGTCAAGCCTCTTAATTTTAGAGTACGTAAACAACTAATGTGAGGGCCTGTTTAATCAAAATTTAGTAGCATTTACAGATCTGATACATTGATAGTATCAAAGAGTAACATAGTTTGCTTTAAATAAAGGAGAGACAACAGAGCAATAGATATGTAGAGTGACGTCGATGGAATTTTAAAAGAATTTCTAGGACATACGAAACCTCTCAAATACACGTAAATGCCCTGAAATTTTCTTGATGTGCAGAAAATTGCAGTTGATCTCTCATAGAAGTTATTGATATAAAATATTTATGTATTTGTGTTGTCTCAAGGCTAAACTGGAATGCACACATTCAATATGTAAAAAAACAATTAATAAATATATATTTGAATTTTCTACAAATGTTAACACCAATGTATAATCAGCGTCGCTTGAACCTAATATGGGGACGTAATAAATTCGTAATTTGTGAGTAGAATTTTTTATAACAGAAATGATTATTTTACTTCACTTAAACCTTCAGCTTTGCCACAAAATTCTATAATTATGATAATAATTTAGAAAAACAAATTTGAGCCTTCTGCACCGTTTTAAAACTTACGAAGATTATAGACCTACCATTAAGAAATATGTATGTTTACAAATTATTGCACACTTTAGACAATTTAAGTAGAGGTAACAGTGTGAATTTCATAAATAGATAGATAGATCAATTTACGCGGTCTTTCGGAAGCATCCGACCATGTTTAGATGTATACGCGTATGGTCCAGTGGCGTTTGAGCAGTGAATTAATTAGCATGTCGTTTCGCAAACAACGCTTGTCTTCAGCAGTAGAGACGTTTCGTAGGAATGAATTAAATCACTCCTCTCTACAACTTTCCTGACGGCAGCCTCTTATTTTCAGTGTAATTATAAAGGTAACCCCATTATTTAATTTTCTTCCTTTAGGAGGTGTGCCTGCAGTTTTAGGAAACTTCAACACTTACGTAGTTTAGGATACATTAAGAGAATTGCATTTTTTATATATATTTTAATACTCTATATTATTTAAAAGGTGATTTACAAAGTACTTTACAACTTTTAAAGCCAATAGAAATTTATTCATATAAGTTACAGAGTTGGTTGAGGTGCTTTTTTGAAACAAAACACATCACGGTTTTCATCGAACAGTTATTTCGGTTTGATGTGAGCACCTTTTGTGATACGGCAGACATCCCACCTAAAGTCATTTTAATTGCAAACACAAGCCATTGAGGTTACAAATTTGAGGTCACAACCACACTTTGGTCTTCATATTAAGACCTTTATTAACGTGTAAACATGTGACCGTTATTCGTTACAGATGTTAAGGAAAAGGAACACATAAACACAGGCTTTTTGCTACTACTAACAGTTGACATATTTGCTGATTCTAAATTAGTATACAATTTTATTAAGATTCTAAATTATATTAGAATTTTTATTAATGTGAACATTAAAATAAACGCCAACAGCTAAAAAATGTGCTTTGTTTACTACATACCATCACAGAATTAATTCTCAGTTTTAATTTTATTCTTGGAAAAGAAATAGTGATATATCGATAAAATTGATAGTAACAGAAATCAGGCAAATACAGGAGCTGATAAAATCAGATAAAAGCCAGTACAGTTATAGAAAATCAGACTTGCAGAGGTTGCTTATTTATAAATGTTAACGGAAACTATGTAGCCAATCCATAATATTCTTGATTCTTGACACAAATATTCGTAAATACAGGTGCTATTAGATACAATTGCAAAATAATATACACTTTACTAATTTAAATATCAAAATTCTGTTTGCAAATAAAAGAAATTATTGAGTATATTTATTCTTTATGTGTAAGGTAGTAGATGTAATTTACGGTCTTTAACAGCTGTGCTATATGGCAGTAGGGTCACAGGTCTCCGCCGTAAACAGCAGGCGTCATTATGTACAAACGTTTTATTTAAAATGGAATTAAAAATTTGTAAAAGTAATATATATTGTGTGTGTGTGTGTGTGTGAGAGAGAGAGAGAGAGAGAGAGAGAGAGAGAGAGAGAGAGAGAGAGAGAGAGAGAGAGAGAGAGAGAGAGAGAGAGAGAGAGAGAGAGAGAGAGAGAGTTTGTGTTCCATGATAACAAAATAACTTGCATCTATCACTTCTACATATTTGTGATTTGATGTGTATATGTCTCACATTAGTATTATAATTTCAAAAGCATAATGTTATTACCTTACTACCTAAAATGGATGTTAAAACAAATATTTTCCTTAATATGATAAAAATTCTAATAATTTTTAACATTACTATTCATTTACATATGATGCATTATACGTAGTTGATAAAATTGTAAGTGATAATTTGATGTAGTCATTTGACAATCAAATAGAGTCTTATCAGTTAATTGATGTAATTTTTAAGCTTCTTGTTGTTTTAGTTTAGTGTCTTTTAACCAAATAAATTTACTTTCAAGGTAATTTTATAGAGGTAGCACGTTAGTAGACTACATACATAGGCTGAAAAAGCTGAAAAACAATGTTTGATAAAAAAAATATATCGTGAGATATTCAGTTAATATTTAGATTACTAAAAGAAAAATATTAAAATACATTAATATTATGATTGTTAATTTTTTGCATACTTATAAATATTTTTAAGGCAATCAAAAACTACCGCAACTTTAGTACTACGCATGTTTAATAGATTGGTAAACTAAATACATAATTATTCCTACATATTAAATGTTTTTGATAAAAAATAACCACATTAAAAACACTAAGCTTTAATTAGCTACCGGCAGAAAGATTGCAATAATTTGTTTTTCAATCTGTGTAGCCCTACGTAAAACAAACTTAGAAAATATCAGGAAACATTATTACAAAGTAAGTTTATAGTTACATATAATTAAGAAGAAACTACAACTACCAAGTAAATAAAATAACGTAAGACTGAACAAAGAGTGATAGATCTATGGTATTCTTGTTAAAATATACTAAGCCATCCTCCTTCTGCTCCCCCTATTTCAAGTCTCGTCTGATAACCAACCACAACAATTTAAACAAAGTTTTGGCACTTTCCCTTTACATGAGAGCTTGAAAATCAAAGGACTAGACATAATAAATTCTAGTATTTATTTCAGTACTGAAGGACGTGTTATGTCTTTGTTTGTCATTGCGAAAAGGAAGTGTCTGTCACTATGAATGGCTTTTTTTTCTCATTGCCATTTCCCCCAGTGTTGTAGTTTCTAAAGATAAATCTTATGATGACAGTTGATTTTTCATATATTGTATCAGGGTCAGACGTTAGTAGGCTAATGTAAAACATGTATGTTGCAGTATACTCTCATAAACAAAATTTTCCAATGCTTATTTTCCTTGTATACTGTGTATATAAATTTTTCTGTACTAAATAATATTACAGTACTTTTAATAAAAACAAAATGAATTTGGCTGGTAGGATACTAAAGGTAATACAATGCATATATTGGTCTCTATTTACAGTCTGCATTAGTTTCTTCTATTCCTAATAAGCTTTTAAATTTGCAAGTTAAAACTATCACATCAAAAAAATCATTCTTATTGATACTTTCAACAGTTTAATGATTGCATGAATACTTTATACTTCCAGTGCCATTCATGTATTTACATAGGATATTTGTTACAGTGCGCAGTCAGTATCAGATTATTTGTAGGTTGCATGGATGCAGTAATTAATTTTCAATTTCAAATACCATTCTGTACAACGCCTTTACCCTTATTGAAGGATACTTTCCAAATGTTTAACTTAAACTTTTAGTTTATATTTGTATCTTGTATACATCTTTATGAAGTGTAAGTATCTTCATGAAGTATAAGTTTTGCGAAAAGTTGAAACATCTTTTAAAAACCTTTTTTTAACCGAACAAACAAAGTATTATATCGACATGTTACATGTGTTGTGTTAGTAAGATTATTTATGGAGTTTTCCGCTGTTAAGTAACTTAATGTAGTGTTCTAAAATCGAGGTGATTGTTGTAATTACTGTTTATTAGAACTGGCTAACAAAATCACAAATATGTAGGTATCATTAAATTACAGTTTACTTACAAAGGCAAAGTTTTTAATTAATAACTATCTATCTATTTCTTAAGTACATCAACTCAGACTGCATTCTGGTAGCTAAAGAAAAAAATATTTATGGACAAATTAGAAATTTATATTATAATCATAATTTACTGTAATAAAATTACCTCAATGCATAGGCCTATATACAGATACCCTTATTTTTTAGTACACTTGCTCCACTAATACACTAAAAGCGATCTCTGCAGCCGTTGTAACAGTAGAGTTCAGAAGCTTAATTTAAGTCCTTCTACAGTGTAAATAACATATCGTAAGACATTTTGTATTCTGCGTAATTAAGTTGTTGTTATGAAATACTATTTGGCAATAATGATTATTGGCAAAGATGAACACCAGTTAGATGATGGAAGCTTTTTAAACGCTATTGTGGCAAAAAGAGGAACGAAAACAAATAACGTAAGAGCAACAAAAAACGACAGAACACGGAAGAGGAAGAAAGGCAAAAAGTACCCTTGCTGGAAACAGATGGACGCTAAAATGTATCGTTAGAAATATAGGACAAAAAAAGAACGTACGCAGGAATTACAGGATATCGAACCGTTGATATGCTTACAGCTACAAATGCAGATAGTAATAAATACTGTTGGACGACTGGGTCTGCGTCGTGGTGAGATGAATAAAACAATTACTAAAATATGTTCGGTACAAGAACACACAACTATAAAATTTCTGACGTAGAAGAAAGAAGACAAATACTGTTGGACGACTGGGTCTGCGTCGTGGTGAGATGAATAAAACAATTACTAAAATATGTTCGGTACAAGAACACACAACTATAAAATTTCCGACGTAGAAGAAAGAAGACATAGCTGTAGTTGTAGAAGCAATTTTACGAAAAATATGTGCCTAAGAAGAATCAATTATTAATATTAGAAAATTGTTTGACATGAATATAAAAAAAAATATAAAAGATAGTCCTGCTTTTCAAAATAAATTGTTCTACTCTCTGTGCCAATAATAAAATCAAGGAAAATCTCAGAGGATAATATAACAGAGGAAATGCCTTTCGTGTACTAGTCATGCAGTTAATTTAATAATTTAAATATTTTATTGTGTCATATCTGGGCGACGTATCTTCGGCAGCTTGAAACCACGCGCGTAAACAAATTATTGGATTAGATAGAGAAAGAGAATGCAATTTCACTCGCTGCTGTTTGAGAGTCGCTACAGGTCTACTACAGAAAGTGCTCCCAGATAATTAAAATACTTATGCAAAACTAATAAAAGATCTAGCATTGGCGCAATGCGTACTGCGCTCAACTGAGGTAAGAAGAGAACTTTCCGTAGACTGTCTATGAGAGTTTAAGACAAGTATCGACGGACTCCATAGATTGGTCTCTCTTGAAGCACCAAAAGATTTTTGAATGCGGTATGAAGTGCAGATACTTAGTGATGTAGTCAAAGACAATTAACTACAGGAAGTGTAACGAATGGCATGACAACGTCAAGTGCACTTGTTTACGCCCTCGAATTGAGACTTGCAAATTTAGCGAAGAGATACATGAATGACTTTATGTCAGCACATTCGTATCAAACATTTCAATAGCAATCGGCGGCAGAATGAATGTAGGAATATATTAAGTTAAGAAAAATATTTTAAATGGGAGAGCCACCACCAAGTCTTAAAATGCGGAAAACAAGGCCATTTATAGACCACATTGCATACAACCATTTCTATTCAAAATTTTTCATTAATTTAATCAAAGTACTTGATTTGACAGTCATATTTTTACTAATAATCAAACTTAAAGATATGATTAGAAGTGGGTAATGATTAGTATAGGGAATAATTTATACGTTTTCTGAAAAATTACAAAGGTCTTCCAAGCAAGATTTTATTTACTGAGTAAATTAGGAATAACCTTTTTGTTGCACTAAATCTTATTCTTGTACTAAATAACCATTAAAGCGTCAAGTCTAAACTGTAATTTTCAGTGGCGTTTAATGGAAGAATAAGAACCCGTTCTGCCGTGTGTTAAGTTACCCTCGTGTGAGTGTTAGAAGTAAAAGTTAAGTTTGTCACAGTTTGTTGCTTCTTAAGTACAACATTCTGTGTCTTGACTTGTAAGTAATAGCTTTTACAGCTTGATATATTGTTACATGGACACGTACGCAGTTAACACTTGTTTTTGTTCACACCGCATCCACTAATGGAACACTATGAACTGGAGAGTCCAAGTAAAACCTTCACTTATGCCCCTGTAACCCTGTCGTGTGGTTGACCCTGCGATAGACGACTGCAATTAATAACCGCCTACTAATCTCTACAGATTCTGATTCTTCTCCCGCCCCTGCAAATAGGCTATACCTTATTTAGTTTTAAGTACATACATGTCACAAAATTATTAACTAATTGGCGCAAGTTTAAAAAAATATACAGTATTTAATTAACATCTTTCCGTTTTTCTACAAATTTCTTAATGTTACTACTCAAATTTGGAAGTGATATTTACCAGCGGAAAATGTATGAAATAAAACAGGTAGTTTTATGTCTGTAAGTTAGGACACAATTGTGTATTAAAAGAACTTTGTTTCATTCGAACAAGTAGGTTTTGAGAAATATTTAGCAGCTGTATACGTATTAATAGCATGAAGAAAACACTTGCGTCCAGTTCCTATTGTTCAATCATTGTTACAGTAAACTAAAAGAGTTACATGTATTTAAGAAAAGTGTTTGTATACACAAAGAAATTTCTAAACATTTATGCAGTCATTTTTTCTTCAACTCAAGCAACCAGAGCATGTGCACAGATAATATGAAAAAAAAACTGTTCAAGAAAGTTTATTCATAAAAACTGAGAAAAGTTAAAATATAAGCGATTCAGGTGAGGGCAAACAGATTATTTTATTCCTGTACCATTAAAGAACTCTTCATTAAGAATGCAAAAATTTAATTTAAATTAAGTTAAATGAAAGATAAACAGGTAATTAAATACAGATATCGCATTGTGTGTTAAAATCGGGTTCTTGAACTAATCAGATTTTAAAGGGTGTGTATATTTAAACGTAATTCTATGTTTTAAAAGTCTGTTTCTGAGAAAAAGGAAAAAATGTTTAGACAAATCCATCCAATTTTTGTGTCCCAATATCGAAGTCATTATGTTAATTTTAAGACATTTAAATGGCTCTGCCTATGTTCAATTATCGTAAGTGTGCGTAAGTATTAACACTAAAATTAACATTTTTACAAAAAAATTTCTAAAAAAATTACAGAACTAAATAGCATTACTATCATAGTCAAAATGGTGGAAATGTATTTATTTATTACTTAAAAAACAAGTTGGAGAACAAGGTAAAGAATGCAGGAATCCATGTACTTTATTAGAGTATTTAAATGCTAACTATATATTTCTTTTATATATAATGCTAGGCTAGTCAATACTTGAATTACGCTGGGCAATATAAAGCCAGCAGGTGTGTTGAATTCTAGGTAAACATGTATTACACTATATTATTGTTTTTATTTACTCTATAGTATTGTTTTTACATATTGTAAGATAGGTCCCCAATAACATGCTTCTTCTGAGTAAAACTACTTTTACGATAATATTATTAGGTGTGTAATATAATACACTAAGTATTATAATATGCCTATATAATACTTAAAATACGTATTACGTGACTTAAAATATAAAGTATATACTTGATTTTACACTTCCAGAAACGGCTAAAACCACATTGTTTCTTGTGGAGAACAGATCAGTAAAGTTAGTAATCCTGCTGTATCTTCAATCATCAATTAGTTTGCAGGGTTTAAATTGGTAGCATAAACGCAAAAGAATTCAGGCATATACACAAAAGAAATCTGTCAGCATAAAAACTTCAAGAAGCCACTGAATTGAAAGAAATGTCCTCAACTATCAAAACCAATATTGTCCAATAAATCTTTGTGATATAAGAAAATATAGTAAATATAAGGATTAAATACTCAAGGGTTATCAACAAACTAAAGTAGAAGAGTTAGATTTTGGCAAACTCAGCTTCAGATATGAGGGTTTGAAAAGAGAACAAGATCTTTTGTTACATATTATAAATAACCTAGACCATCTAACCTTTCATAACTGCATATTTGTCTTGATATTAAATATATCAAAACGAAGTTATACTAACTAAAAGTCAATGATAATTTTAGTGGAAAAGAGCTGATTTAGGAGAATGGGTATTGTGGTCATTAAAACTTACGGCAATTAACATGTTTACTACGTTTTCAAAGATGGCGTTACCTTCTTAATTAGTGTAAATTGTGTTATGACGCAGTCTTTAATTGGCTGCAGGAGCTCTAGCGGAAATAGTATAACCTATACACATATTTACGTATAGTAAAACATGCCATCAGCATAAAATATTTTATTTTTTGTTTATTTATTGCAAATTTACAATTCGTTTATTAAACAGTGTACAGAGTAAAAACTAATATGATATAACACCATAAATTGAAAAGAAACTGTCCATTAAACAGTCATCTAAGTCTTCAGATACTTCAGTCTTCCTAACACTCAAGGATAGTTGGTTTTCCCTAATCAGTGGCTTTTCATAGTTAATGATACGAAATCTATGTGCCAAAACGTATGTTTTAATTATATTTCTATGAACGGCAGCCTGAGGACTTCAGGAACAAGTTTGGTTGAAACATGTCATGGAGTAGTTTTATAATACGGAGCATTTACAATTCAACGTTTGCAAAACTTTAGTATTTGATGATTTTGCTCGTCCATACATCTGTACTTATATGTCCAAATTTGTATTAAAAAATGTATGTACCTTTTTACTTAACTTTTAGTAATAATTTGGATCAGGGTAAAGAATATTAAACACACAGTAAAATTGAACAATTTTAAAAGAAAATTATTTCCCGAAAAACAGTAAATTGGACATTAAATTCATGTCGTCCAATACGTAACATATAAATCTTATAATTTATTGTACTGAGTGTGTTAAAACCTTCAATTTCAAAATTGATTTAACTATTTTGATTATCTTTCTACTGTTTCTACTAAACAAAATTATAGTTTGGAGGAATATTAATGTACATCTTTGTAGTATTTATTTATTCCTGCATCAGAGCCAACGATTTTAAGCAAGAAAATTAATTAATATTATAGAGCATGCAACAAAGAAATAGTATTTGTATTATAATTAAATACGAAGTTTTAGGGAAAAATAAAATGTTCTGTAATTTAAAACTACCAACAATTTTAATAGTTTCTTAAATACTAATAATAAAAGTTATTTAAAACATAATTAGTCGGGAGTTACTCTTACAAAGCTGCACCGCTCATCTATAATTGCTAGACTGTAAATTTCGAACGTTTATTAAACATAAATAACAGAAACTAATTTTCCTCAATTGTAACAGTAATTTGTGACCTGATAATTAAAATAATTCATCGTCGTTGGTTTTCTTCGTGTTATGATCTTGAATACAATTTATAAAGTGTCAAACGTAAAACTAAAGAATTGTAATTAACAAAAGGTCTAAAAATTGTGAAATATTTAGAGACACTCTTTACAACAGCAACGGAATTTAAAAAGTGGCTTTAACATGCAAATATTTTTTCAATTATAGCACGTCACTTTCAGATTCAATTTTACTCGCACTCACGTACGTTGTGGTAAAATTTCCCGGTTACCAACATACTGCTTAGACGTGTGTGCTTAAATTAACTGAAACATATTGACGTAGTATTAATATTTATGATGACGAAGAATTAATGCACAAATATCACTAAGACATAATATAAATGATTGCTGCTGCGTGCAGTGTCTTGTTCCTGAAAACATTTATAACGAACAGAGAGTTTTTCTTTTCCTTGGAACTAAGTATACTAGAAAAACATACTTAAAACCTGTTATTTGCACAAATCGATTGTAAATTATTACGTAACTTAACAAATGGAAAAATGTTAAAATAAAGCATTAAAGTCGTTTCCTGCTTCAAAAAAGATATATGTAAAGGACAGAGACTTCAGAAATAACTAAAGAACTGACGAAATCAGTTGTCCAGTTCTACCGTGAGAATATGCTGTATGTCAAAAAAAGGAACAAATGGGAAAAATCTCTCCTCAAAATAATAAGATTAATAATTACGTTAACATTTATTAAACAACATTAACATTTAATAATACAAAAAAGTAAAAATTACTATGTATAATGTAGCATGACAGATATTCCACCAATAATTAATTCATTCAAGATCATAACAAATAATTAAATTACATATACTAAAAGAATATCGAATGAAATTCAATTACTTCAAAGGAAAAAAACCACAATAAAAGAAAAACAATCATTGAATTATAAAAAATACCACTATTAAAAGTCAAAGAAAGAATTAAGGAAAACTTATATTAAACAACCAGGAGATTACCCAGGAGATTAGGAGCAGTAAATAAACTAGACACCCCAAAATCAAGAAAAAAGAATCAGATTAGGAGTGGTGATGAACAAAATACCCGCCACAAGAAGAAAGAAGGATAAAGTTTATTATCAGGAAATAAACAAAATACCCCAACACAAGAAGAAAGAGGGATAAGGTTTATTATCAGGAAATAAACAAAATACCCTGAAACCAAGAAAGAAGAGTAAAGTCAATATCAAAAAATAAAGAAGATACTCCGAACCAACCATCAGTCAAGATATCACTGAGTACCTTGGTTTACCCAAGAGTGAACACAAGAAGGAAGACGAGAAGAAAGGAAGAAATATGATGGAAGAAACACCATAAAAAAACCTATTATTAACTACCATTGACCCCAAACCAATAGATACAATTAAAGAAAGTATAACATCCCGAAACCCTATAAAATTGTAATTATTAATAAACAAAAGTGTTGTATAGTATGATAAGAGGTGCAACAACTAAAGTTAATATGTGATGAAATATAAACAAATCTTCACAGTCCATGATGACTAAAGGTCTGGTCTGAGATAATAAGACTCAATATAAGTCACAACCACCAGTGAAAGTGTATTAGTGTAAGTGTTTTTGAAATATAATAAACTTGAAGTTGTAGTGTTACTATAATTTAAACTATATGCTATAAAACAACTTTTATATTTGATAATTAACAAATCATGAAGTAATAAAATGGAAGGTATTTTCAATATTTTATTATTTTAGGTCACTTTGTTATCTCAAGACATTTGTAGGAATGACAATAACTAAAGTATGGGTGGAAAAGTTTACTATATAAGGGGATGTTAAATAATAGTAATAAAAACAGAAAGGACTGGTAATAGTTTAAGTGTTAATAGAATTAAAACGTTTAAATGGCTAATATTGTTCAAAGCCATGAACTCCATATTTTTGAAGGAGTTCTTATACAATAAGATTTATATGTTTAGAATAAGTTATATTAGTTAAATAACAGCATACATATCAATTAAAATGTTTTAGTATGTATGCTGTATTAATTAACAAAATGAGTTAAATGTATTGCGACAGTACAAATAAGTGATGTACTGAGCATGAAATATAAAAATTTAAATTTACTTAATAAACTGTAAATAATTAATAATATATTAGAAATAAGCATGTTATGGATTGCAAGCTTGACTCAGACAAAAATATGAACAGGTGTTTCGACCTGAATCAACGTGCACACACACACAAATGTAACTGAAAGTGTGGACACCAGTATTTTGCTAGTGTGTGTGAACGCAGGTCTCTGCAGGCAAGTTTGCCACCCCAGTATGAATAATTGCACAATGACTGTTTTTCCGTAATTATTCATAAACTAGAATTAAGAATTAAAATCCAAAAGCACCATAAAATGTAAATAAATTTAATAAATACTGTGTGCGAAAACCACGCGAAAGTGACACGCCGTACAAGTGCAATAGTGAAATAACTGTGTACAAATCAAAAGGGTTAAGTTGCAATGTCCAAAATTACAATGAACATGTGTTGTAAAATTAGTTATAAGATAAGTATAAAAAAAATACTTACAGGACTCTGCAATTCGCAGAAATATAAAATAGTGAATTTGACAAAGAGTGGGGGAACTGACGCCAAAGACAGTTTCTAACATGTCGATTTTGTATCACTGAAGGGTGTCGACCAAGACATGGGTATAAATAGGACACGCAAGCTTCAGTGGTTCTCTTTCTTGAATCATCCACGATGCAGCGGGAGCTTATGCCCGTCAGCACGGCATATTTATTAATATTTTTATAAACAGTTTAAATTGCCAGTTATGTATAAATACGTAACCAAGCTATAAGACAAACATTGTAATTAATAACAGCACTACTGAAGAAGTTCCATAGCGATACGACGCTGGACAAGAGAAGAAGTTCCATAGCGATACGACGCTGGACAAGAGGAGAGGATGAGAGACAGCCGACGCTGGAGGCGAGACGAAGATGAACACCGATGGAACAAAAATGATCGAGTATGATTGACGACAATAAGGTGATAGACAACTTCTTCATATCTTAATCATACACAGTATACAAAGACAGTTAAAGACATTAACATTTTATTTAAAAATAAGAGTAATATTTCTTGTATAGTAGAGTTAAAAATCATAGAAGTTTTAGAAATACGAGTAACGTAACAAGAGCTCAAATTAATATGATATAAAATGATTACAAAGAATATAAATAATAACAATTAGTATTTGAGAAAACAGTACTGAGAAGTAATAACTATTAATCTTTTGAGTACGTACCATATATAGAAAAAAGATTTAAAAATTGATTTTGAAACATATTAATAGACTGAGTAGTCTAAAAATGAGATTTTTCTTTTATATACTATTTAGTAGCATAGAATGTTTGGTTAGTAAGGATGTATATATCTTAAGCCTTACGGCATTATAACAAATAATAACTAATGTTTTATAAATCGAAGTCAGTGCCATGTGCACATATTTTTTTTATAGTATCAAATAAATTTTAATTACTGTTTCAAGTTCCGTAGAGTTCTTATTGCAGATACACCTGACCCCCTATTTAAATGTTATATGTTTAAAGAATTCGTCAATCTTGAACGTGAGACCGTTCACACCTATTTATGTATATGTAACGTTGTTTAAATTTGGTACTCCAAGATCTAAGGACTCCACAAATTTAAATTAAATTAAATTTGCCAAATTGTCACGTTGCATTAATGTCGCCCTGCACGTGGGGCCCAACATGCCTAAATTTATGTACAAAAAAAATTTGTGACATAAATTGTAGATCATGAATGTATGACACGATACCCATCATTTGACTATTAAAATTTTTTTTATGTAGCTAAATGGTTGCTCTAAAATATATAAAGAGTGTTAAATTAAAAATGTATAATATGTAATTATTATTTTTAGTAAACAGTAACTGAATGTAATGTTAATTGTTGTGTAATCACACAGCTGGCGCCCACCACAAATAATTGTTGTCTATGTAACAGGTGTAACTCTAATGAGTATTAATAATAACTATTAATAAAAATCCAGAAATAAATAAATAAGTAGGGAACGGTTATCAATAATAATTGTTAAATAATAACTATTAAATAAATATTTTAATAATAATTCACCATGGCAATATCGGGAAATTTGAGGATGGGAGAAGCACTTGAAGCCATGATGCAAGCCGTATTTGGTGAAGTTGAGAACAAACAAACAGAAAAAGTAAAAGAAAATAATATTAGAACTCAAATAGAAGAGTTAACAGAATTTTTTACAGAACTGACCGAAGAATTAAGAGAAGAAAGGATAGCAAAAGAGAAAATTAGAGACGCAAATACGCACATAGCGTCAGTAGAAGGTGAACAAACCATAGTAGTTAAAAATACATGTGTAATTACTAATGATAATTATAAAAAAGTAATTAATATTAAGGAGGAGAAGCAAATAAAGGTAAATTAAACATACCTTATTAATAGCGATATTCCAAGTGTGAGGCACACACACAATAGTAAATCACACAAGATGACACATTTGAAACACATAAAACACCACACTTACGGAGATAAATATCACTGTAGGCCTAACAAGAAACGTAGTAAGTTATCTAGACGAAACACTACGCAAACTTGTGGTAAATATGATGTTAGATATACGCACAATAATTATAATAACGATAATTATAACTGTAAGTATGAAAACTACAGAGATTATCGTAAACGACGTATGAAAAAACCGTCGACAACTAGTCAGGTAAGTTCACTCAACCAAACTAGGGACGAGAGAAGTGAGAAAGAGCGAAGCATTTGTAACGAGAGAAAGAGGCTAGATTTTGTGTGGCCGAGAGGCAAGATGAAAACATTGCTCAATGAACAGGTGACTTCTACGATAAACACAAACGTCGCAGCTATGCAACGGAAAGGTAACGAGGGGATAATACAATGGAACGCGGATGTTGTTTATACGAGGGTGAACACAATGAATTTCCTGTGTACAACAATCAATTGTTATAATGAGGGGTGTCAGTTCTAACGACACACCGAACTCAGAACTCAAGGCAAATGAAAATAAATAATTATTTTAAATGAGAAAAATAATATAACTATTAATTATTAATAACAAGAAATAATATGTGTAAGAATATAAGAGAGTATAATTAAGAAATGTTATAAGGAATGTTATTTGAAAGGGTTAATTAAGAAATGTATTAGTGATGGTAAGGAATGCTATTGTAGAGAAATATTTAAGAAAGTAATGGTAAAAGATGTTATTGATATGTTATAAATATGAAGAAATGATTAAGATGAGCAATAATTGCCATAATTATTAGAACGGCTGATCAACCGAACACTTATCGAAGATAAAAGGACACAGAAGAAAGCGAGAGTGAAAAGTCATAAGGGCAGAGACTACTTAGGATTAAGGACTTCGAGAAAAATATCGTTGTTTTCCAAGACAGTTCCTCTGTAACCGACCATGCGACACACTACGAGCTAAAAAAGTATTCTGTTACGGAAGAGTATTTCAAGAAAGTTGTAGCGATCAGAAAGGTAATGTTAAAGAAATGTAATAAAAGGTAATGAATGTTAATGTAGGGTATAAGTAATGTATTAGATAAAGTAATGTCATGTTAAGAAAAGAGCTAAGGAAGTTTAGAAGCGAAGGTAAGAATGTATGAGTAAGTTAATGTAAAATTAAAGACCGAATTTACACACATATGTAGGAATGCAAAGTATACAGAAGGGGAACAAAGGAGAGCTAATTGCAGTGGATTTTCTGGGACCATTACCACGATCAAGTCGAGGTATGAAGCACATATTGGTATGTATCGATGTGTTTTCCAAGGCAGTCCGACTGTACCCAATTATGCGACCCACAACCAAAGTTGTTCTAAAGATACTACTGCAAAAATATATTCCGTTATATGGAAAAATGAAGAAGATACTCAGTGATCAAGGTGTGCAATTCCAAAGTGAAAAATGGGAGAGGACTTTAAGGGAAAATGGAATACAACCAGTACTCACATCCATAAGACATCCTCAAGGAAACCTTGCTGAGAGAGTTAACAAAGAATTAGGTAAATATTTACGAATATATTGCCATAATCAACACAACAAATTGGCAGAATATTTACCATTTATTGAAAAAGCCATTAACGAAAATTATAGTGAAGCAACAGGATACACTCCAATGGAATTAGAAGAAGATAAGAAGCCAACCAGATTTTGGACTAAATATCTAAACAAACCTAATAACCAAAATGTACCTGTACCAATAAGTGTGAAAATTGAATACGCAAAGCAACGAATAAGAGAGAGAGGTAACAAGAGAATAGAGAGATTTAATCTAACTCACAAGTTACAACAATTCAACGTGGGAGAAAGTATACTACTCAAAGCAAATCCAGTGGGAAAAAGGAGTGATAATACGGCGAAGAAATTCTTCAGACTTTATAATGGACCGTATACGTTAAGACAGCGAGTGGGACAGAACACTTTCATTGTATATGATGAGATACAGAAGAAAGAAATTGGTAAATTCCACGCAACGTCATTTAAGAAGTTCTACACATAAAACAGAGGTCATTGAAACCAGTTAAATCAGCTGTTTGTAAAGCCACCCTAATTCAAGGTCGCGAGCAGTGAGCGTACGAAAGAGGGGAGGTAAGACATTTGTATACACTCCTATTAAGGGTGAAATGACGAATATTATTCTTTATTATTTGTTAAATTTTTTTGCAATTAATAATAATAAATAAATAGATTAAAAAAAAATTTATAATAAATAAATTTATTAAAATTTTTTTTGTTACCAAGCTGAAGAATAATGCGACAGTACAAATAAGTGATGTACTGAGCATGAAATATAAAAATTTAAATTTACTTAATAAACTGTAAATAATTAATAATATATTAGAAATAAGCATGTTATGGATTGCAAGCTTGACTCAGACAAAAATATGAACAGGTGTTTCGACCTGAATCAATGTGCACACACACACAAATGTAACTGAAAGTGTGGACACCAGTATTTTGCTAGTGTGTGTGAACGCAGGTCTCTGCAGGCAAGTTTGCCACCCCAGTATGAATAATTGCACAATGACTGTTTTTCCGTAATTATTCATAAACTAGAATTAAGAATTAAAATCTAAAGCACCATAAAATGTAAATAAATTTAATAAATACTGTGTGCGAAAACCACGCGAAAGTGACACGCCGTACAAGTACAAAAGTGAAATAACTGTGTACAAATCAAAAGGGTTAAGTTGCAATGTCCAAAATTACAATGAACATGTGTTGTAAAATTAGTTATAAGATAAGTATAAAAAAAATACTTACAGGACTCTGCAATTCGCAGAAATATAAAATAGTGAATTTGACAAAGAGTGGGGGAACTGACGCCAAAGACAGTTTCTAACATGTCGATTTTGTATCACTGAAGGGTGTCGACCAAGACATGGGTATAAATAGGACACGCAAGCTTCAGTGGTTCTCTTTCTTGAATCATCCACGATGCAGCGGGAGCTTATGCCCGTCAGCACGGCATATTTATTAATATTTTTATAAACAGTTTAAATTGCCAGTTATGTACAAATACGTAACTAAGCTATAAGACAAACTTTGTAATTAATAACAGCACTACTGAAGAAGTTCCATAGCGATACGACGCTGGACAAGAGAAGAAGTTCCATAGCGATACGACGCTGGACAAGAGAAGAAGGTCCATAGCGATACGACGCTGGACAAGAGAAGAAGTTCCATAGCGATACGACGCTGGACAAGAGGAGAGGACGATAGAGTGAGAGACAGCCGACGCTGGACAAGAGGAGAAGAGAGACAGCCGACGCTGGAGGCGAGACGAAGATGAACACCGATGGAACAAAAATGATCGAGTATGATTGACGACAATAAGGTGATAGACAACTTATTCATATCTTAATCATACACAGTATACAAAGACAGTTAAAGACATTAATATTTTATTTAAAAATAAGAGTAATATTTCTTGTATAGTAGAGTTAAAAATCATAGAAGTTTTAGAAATACGAGTAACGTAACAAGAGCTCAAATTAATATGATATAAAATGATTACAAAGAATATAAATAAAAACAATTAGTATTTGAGAAAACAGTACTGAGAAGTAATAACTATTAATCTTTTGAGTACGTACTATATATAGAAAAAAGATTTAGAAATTGATTTTGAAACATATTAATAGACTGAGTAGTCTAAAAATGAGATTTTTCTTTTATATACTATTTAGTAGCATAGAATGTTTGGTTAGTAAGGATGTATATATCTTAAGCCTTACGGCATTATAACAAATAATAACTAATGTTTTTTAAATCGAAGTCAGTGCCATGTGCACATATTTTTTTTATAGTATCAAATAAATTTTAATTACTGTTTCAAGTTCCGTAGAGTTCTTATTGCAGATACACCTGACCCCCTATTTAAATGTTATATGTTTAAAGAATTTGTCAATCTTGAACGTGAGACCGTTCACACCTATTTATGTATATGTAGCGTTGTTTAAATTTGGTACTCCAAGATCGAAGGACTCCACAAATTTTAATTAAATTAAATTTGCCAAATTGTCACGTTATATAAATTTGTCGCCCTAGACGTGAGGCACGAGATGCCTAAATTTACGTACAAAAATTTGTATACATACAATATAATATTATGCAACTTTTGCAATGTTGTAACGTTGCATATAAATTAGCTCCCAAAGAACGTGGGGCTATACAAATTAAAATACATTTAAATTTGTTTAAATTCATAAATATAAATAACGTTGCAGTATGTTAACTACAATTTCAGCAAACATGTCCAACTTTACAGAATGCTGAGTGATGTTAATTATTATTTGTATAACAGTAGCATGAATTAGATGCTACACATCCCAATAAGTTTGTAAACAATTTTATTTTATGTCATGATAACTGTTAAGAGTTAGAGGAGGAGTAGAAGTAAATTTATTTGAAAAAACCATACATGTAAAATACTAAACTCTAGGCCAAATAATGAATTCACAGAAATTCATATAAACCAGTTAATTCACCTATGAATCATGTAAACTGGCAAGATTTAGGTAAGGTAGGTCAATTAACAACTACTGTAACTAAACCTATGATTTAAAAGGGTAATATAGAAAAATACCTTAAATTATTGAAAATTTTTGAAATTTATAAATTAACTATTTTTAAAGAGGAATGTTAAATTCAGAAATTATCACTAAGAAACAGTTCAAATGTTAAGTGTATATGTAATTAAGGAAAAGGAAAGGATTTATGACCATTTGAAATTTATTATAATGGTATTATTAACACTTAAAATGGCAGTAAAAATATAGGAAGGCGGAAACAAAATTTTGGGCCTAGATATCCAACCAGACAGAAATTTGGTAATTTTAACAAAAAATCTCAACAAATATGGACTATGACATATCAAATTAAACAGAATGAGATAAATAAACCAATTATATGGTTAATAGTTCATGAAAGCGAATAATAAACTAAAATTATTCCATGTATAATGTATTTTGGAATCATGTACATGGGAAGTAAGAATTATTTTAACAATACTTTTCCAATATTAACTTGGCAAGATTTTTACTAAAGTGGAGGAAGTTAGTTAGTTCTTTGTTAACGTTCAACCTGAACAGTCTATGTGAAATTGTATTCTTTAAAACCGTATAATGAAGAGCTAAGGTTACAGAAAAAATTCTGTCAGAAACGAGAGTTACTTAAATAAACACTTTTCCAGTCAAAACATATAAAAACTTCAACGACAACAGTGAAAACGAACACCACACTACATAATACCAGTGAATTAAAACATTAAAACTACATATTAGTAATAATTCAAGATACCACAGAATAACCAATTTTTGCGTAACGAACAGACATAAGTGAACACCTCTAATATCAAACAATTAACACCAGTGGACACTGAACACTCATCCAGACTACCCCAAACAACATACTAGACTGTTTTCACAAGTTCGGGGATCTTTAAACAATTATAATGTTAATTTTATTGTGAGATTTGCTCGCGACGAATATTACAATAACCTCGTCGATTTAGCTGGCCGCCATGATGGAAAAACGATGCAATGCCACCAACATCGACTGACTTCACAGCCTACAACTGGTCTGATACTCAACTACATTAAACATTTTCTATATTTTTATTCACAATTGTTAGATACTAGTTATTTCAAATAATTTATTGTAAATGTTATACTTTCTCGTCCCGCCCTTCTCTGACTATTATCAAATAATCGCTCCAAGAACCTTTTATAATAATTATAAGAATTTTTAACCTGTATTAACATATTGATTTATCCCTGAGACGGAGTCGACAATTGCTCGAAATCGATTTAATATCGATTTTTATTTATAAATGTTAATAAATCAATTCATTTCAATTGTATGGATTAGTAAATTATTTCACATTGTAATTTAAGGTTTTTAATTAAGCACGAGACTTCCTGAAAGAAGAAAATATTAACGAAAGGTGAGATACTGGAGCAACACGGAAAGTCGTTAATCGATTGCTGACAGGAGTTAATCTGTTTAACTCCGGATTTTCTTAATATCTTCCAGAAGTGCGATTTACACAAAATTACCTTTCAGAATTTTAGAAATTTGTTTAAAACAATAAAACAGAATTAATTAAAAATTATATACACCATAAACAAACATAAAATTTTTTTTTCTTTCAAAAAATTTTTTTTAAATAAAATTTTTTTTTTCTTTTATTTGTAACTACAGCTTACAGGTCTTGTTACAAATTGGCGTCCAACTAGAGGGCTTAATAATTTAAGCCTGGCAGCGGTTATATAATAGAAAAAGGAGACAAAATGCAAAGACGAGCTACTTCTAAGAAGAGGGCGGCAGAGGCCGAAAAGAAAGTTGACATGGGGGATAAGGAGGCAATACCCGTGGAGGACCTGGAAGTGTTACTAATCCCGGTGGAACCGAAACAACCCGCACCACCAGAGGAACAACCCGAAGTACCAACACAAACAGGGGACGTCAATGTCCCAGAGAAGGAGAAGGAGAAAACTAAAACAATGGAAGAGAAGATAATGGAAATGTTCCTGCAAATGAGCAAGGAAATGGATGCAATTGGAGATACTAATAAGAACCTAGAGTCCAAAATGGAAGGAGTCAATAAAAATATAGTATCCACTAACAAGAAGATGGATAACAACAACCAGTCCACCAAGGAAGATTTGAATGCAATAAACAAAAACATAGAGGAATTGAAGGAGGACAACCGATCCACAAAGGAAGTATTGGGCCGTAAGATTGAAAATACCAACAAGAGGATTGAGGAAACCAGTAAGAATTTGAATAAGAAGATGGAAGATCTGAAAGAGGACAACCAATCTTTGAGTAAGAAGATGGAAAAGAAAATGGAAAAAATAATAAAAGTTTGGAAGAGAAGATGGAAGAAACCAGTAAGAAAATAGAAAGTGACAACCAACAATTAAAGGAAGAATTGAGAGAGGACAATCAACTACTGAGAGAAGAGTTAAGGGAAGTCAACCAGGAGAATATGAACAAGTTAGACGAGAGGATCGAGTTAGCGAAAAAAGAGTTGAATAAAAAGATAACAGACACTAAGAAATCCATTGTCAAAAAGTTGGAACAGGAAGTAGTTGTTGTAAACCAGCAGATCAGGGAAGTGGACGAAAGATGTCGTCAGACGGAGGGTGAAGTACTGGAAGTCAGGGAGGTAATAAATAAAGAAATTACCCTGGTCAAGGAACACCAGAAAACTAAACTGGAGGAAAACAAAAATTTTCCACAGGAAGAAATAAATAAAGTGCGAACACAGTCGCCGAAAGATGCGACGGTATGGAAGCCGCTATGACTAACATCACGGGACAAGTGCGACAGAGTCAGGAGGAAATAGAGATAATCAGAAACCGACCAACTGGCTACAATAATTTCCCCATGTCTGAAAATCGAGAATGGCTAAATTTCAGGCAATATAAGCGAAAGCCAATGGAGTTCTTGGCCCGCATAGAAGAATACCTGGACAAGCATAGAGGAAACCGATGGGTCCAGAACCGGGAACTTCTAGACGAGTCTTTTTGGGAGGTGAACGACCATTGGTGGATGGCCAACCGAAGCGACATCGAGAGCTACCAACAAATTAAAAGCCTCTTCAAGGCTAAGTATTGGTCGGAAACGACCCAAAACCTAATAAGGGGTAACATATGCCACGGCCATTATAAACAGCAAGTCGGTAGTTCCATGACGGCGTATTTCCTCGGGAAGGTATGTATGGCCAAACATTTAGAACCGGCCATACATGAGGAATGCCTGATCAACAAACTCTCGTACCATTATGACGAGGAAGTAATTCGAGCGA
Organism: Magicicada septendecula; assembly: GCA_034769895.1. Taxonomy (NCBI): domain Eukaryota; kingdom Metazoa; phylum Arthropoda; class Insecta; order Hemiptera; family Cicadidae; genus Magicicada; species Magicicada septendecula. Next base: position 397,305,278 of record CM068369.1, on the reverse strand, counting down.
GGAGAGGCAGCCAAATTAAAACAATTCAAGCCATGACCGAACTCCTCGAGAATTACGAGAACGAAGAGTACTACCGACAAAGCCGGAGAAGAAACGATCGGCCCGAACCTAGGACGTATCCAAATAACAACCAGGGTACGACCAACACCAACACGGGATACCAAGGAGGCCGGGCATACCCACGGAACAACAATTTTAATAACACGAATATTAATAATAATAATAATACGGTTCCAAATCATACGAACCCGAATCGACCCAATAATGGTTATCAGGGTAACCGAAATCAATACCCTCCAAACCCTAATAGTCAGAGAAGCCCCAATTATGGTAACGATCGTTACTATAACAATAACAATCGTGGTGGTCCACCAAATGGTAATCCCAATATTAATAGGTTTTCTCGACCACGTGTGAACTTCATTCGAGCAGAAGATGGTCGCCAACGGAGGTACTACAACCAGAGAAGAAACAGCTATCATGAGTATGAAGATAGGCGGAGGAGCCGAGAACGAGATCAACCAAGGTACTATCCTGCGAGACGGAGTACCAGTTTGGACAATACTGAACGGCTGACCAACAGCGAACGACTGGTAGATCACAGAACAGAGCGGCAGGGGCCCACTCTAAGCATCCCAAATGATGCTTCCACAAGTACGACACAATATAATAATGATGTCGACCCTTTAAACGGGCGAAGGCAGGAATAAATCGCCAGAACCCGTTACTGCTCCTAAACACTGGGTATTATAATAATGAGTTGAATGAAACATATAATAATAATCGTATCACTATCATAGGGTGTAACTACCTCAAGAACATCTGACATGAATTATTGGAAGAGGACGACAATAGTCCCACCAATAACAATAATAATGAAATCCTACATGTAAATGCGGAGGTAGAAGGAATCCCCGCTAATCTGATGATCGATACTGGTTCCAACGTATCAATTATAAGTACAACGGAGTTGGAGAGAATGCGGAAGAACATTACCGACGTTGCCATTAAACAATATTATTTTGTTAGGTGCAACCGGCCGAAAAAAATAAAACAATACGAAGGCAAGTCTCCGCCAGTGTGATGAGCTGCGGTATAGCTATAGAAATGGAATTCTTGGTGGCGAGCGGGCTGCCATTTAATATATTGGTCGGATGTGATGTGCTCAGGCGGAATTCCGCCATAATTGATTTGCGAACCGAGAAATTGTCTCTATTAACCAACGGACACACTTGGACGGCTAACTTGGTTGGTAGTGACCAAGTAATTCCTGATAGTATCCACCAACAAATTCGTAAGATTAACTATATACATCCCACATCTATTATTGAACAGAAGGTAGACGATAATTCAAATGAAGACTTATGGTCCCAAAAAATCCAGGAGATCAGGGATTTCCGGAGCGGTAGAACCGGAGAGAAATTAAAACTCTACCAAGCGAATAAATTAATTGAAATATATGAAAAATATAAATCAGTCTTTTCTGACGAGCCCGGTAAAGTAAAAAACTTTCAGTGTACTCTACAGTTCCGAGACACAGTGGACTTTAACCGGAAGTCTTACCCCATCGCGCAATCACGAAAGGAAGCAGTAAGAGCTGAAATAAAACAGATGATTAACCGTGACATAACAGAGAGTAGCCAATCCCCATACACAAGTCCTATCGTGGCTATTCCTAAGAAAAACGGACAAGTCCGTTTGTGCCTAGATGCGCGGGAGATTAATAAGATGATTATTAATGACAGGACTTCACCCGGTGAGATTGAAGAGATTTTGAAACGGTTCCACGATACCAAGTACTTTAGTACCTGGGACACGGTGTGCGGGTACTGGCAGGTGGAATTACATCCACAGAGTCGCCAGTATCTGGCCTTTATATTCGAAGGGCGGAACTACCAGTTTAAGAGGTTGCCCTTCGGACTGGTAAATTCAGTCGCAGTCTTTGTACACTGCATGGACCAGATACTTAGCCAAGAAACACTACAGTTCACCACCGTGTACGTTGATGACTTGCTAGTGTCCTCAGAAACTTGGGAGGAACACTGCTACCGTGTGGAACACGTACTAAAGAAGCTAGCGGCGAATAACATCACGCTAAAGCTAGAGAAATCTTACTTTATGGCCAAGGAAATTCAATTCTTGGGTTTCATATTGAACGACCAAGGAATCTCACCGTCGGCTGAAAAAGTAGAAGCGATTCAAAACTTTCCCACACCTAAGAATCGAAGGCAATTACAGTCATTCTTGGGACTCTGTAATTACTACCGCAAGTTCCAGGAAAAGTACTCTGAATTGACCGCCAGATTTCAGCCGCAACTGTCATCCAAGAATAAATGGGTATGGGGTACAGAACAGAATAATACATTAACACTAATTAAACAGAAATTTCTGGAACCTATAATACTTCGCCATCCGGATTTCAGCAAACCGTTCTATCTGAATTGCGATGCCAGTGACATCAGCCTCGGCACAACCTTGTATCAAGAAGATGAGGAGGGCGAACATCTCGTGATCTGCTTTGCCAGTAGAGCATTAAATCAGTGCGAGAAGAATTATCACGTCACTGAAAAGGAACTGTTAAGTGTAGTGTTCGCGTGTGGAAAATTCCGCACTTACATCCTTGGTTACCCCGTTACCGTCCGGACAGACCATAAGTCAATATCGTTCTTAAGGAGATGTAAACTAAGTCACGGAAGGTTGACACGGTGGATACTATTGCTGCAAGAGTATGACCTTAAGTGGGAGTACATCCCCGGAAAGAAGAATGTCGTCGCGGACGTATTGTCTAGGATAGACATTAATAAACAAACGTTCGAGGGGGAAAAGGAAAGTATACTTAAATTATACCACATTCTGAGCAACAGCGCCGATCTACAATCAATATTGGAAAACCTGAGCACACACCAACAAGCAGACCCGAAGTTACTATCCATTAAAACAAGATTGGAAGCAGGGGACGAGACTATCACCCAATATTATAAATTACACAACGGGATACTGTTTTTACAACCATCTTTAAATAAGGAAGAATGGAAAGTTGTTATGCCAACCCATATCGAAAAGGAGATAGTGAATAACTATCATGTTCGATATGGGCATACGGGCGCCTTAAAGGTGATAAAGGCCCTGGAAGAGAGCTGCCACATAAAGGATATTAATCGGAAGGTCCGAAAGTACATAAAGAGTTGCCGCATTTGCCAACTCGTGAAGTCCAATAACGAGAAAAAGGAAGGGCAAATGATTCCGATAACCTCTCAAGCGAAGCTAGAAAAAGTATTTCTGGACATCTGCGGGCCATTTCCCCGCAGTGGGGGCCGTCACAGATACAAGTATCTAGTCATCGTGATGGACCATTTTTCGAAATTCATCAAGCTATACCCAGCGAATCGAGCGACTACAAATAAAATTCTCGACATCTTAACCAACCAGTACTTCCCAAACGTCGGAAAACCAGTTTCGATCATCACCGATCACGGAACCCAGTTCAAGGAGAAAAAATGGCGGGATACACTACTGTCGCTGGGAGTTCATACCTATAAAACCTCGGTATACCACGCGAGCAGTAACCCGGCAGAAAGAGTATTGCGAGAGGTGGGGCGCAAATTACGGACGTATTGCCACGATCAACAGAGGAGGTGGCAAGAATATCTAGAGGCCACAGAAGAATTCCTCAACCTGGCATACCACCCAGCCATAGGAATTACCCCATACTCCGCCGTGTACGAAAGACAACCCCCAAGGGAGATCGAAGAAATATTGGAGTTCCCGAGAGAAAATAAATATATTTTTAATAAAATTAAATTTTATAAGGCCGAAGACCAGGAGAAACGGCGGATTAAATATAATAAAGGGATGGGTAAGATAATTACCTATACCATTGGAGAGAAGGTTTTATTGAAAAATAGGGAGTTACCCAGTTCACTAGAAGGGATAACTAAGAAATTATTGCTTTTATATACTGGACCATATATAATCTCCAAAAACAATAATAATAACACCTATGAAATTAAGGAGATGGGTTCCAGTAAAATTAAGGGTGTCTATAACCAGGCATCCATGAAGAAATATAATGAATCATCAAAATTTAAAAATAATGTAAACAGCTTACTAACCAATTATTTGAAGGAAATATTTTGGAAATATAATAATAAAGAAGGAAAGAATTTTTGAATCATAAAAATTCAAAACAATGTAAGAAAAATTTACAAACCAATTATTAGAAAAAACTATGGTGAAATAAAAAGAAGAGAATTAATACCATATTTATGGTAATCATACAATATATTTACCATATTTATAAAGGATCATTATGAGATAAATAAAGGAAACAGAATTTAGAATTAAACCAAGTAATTCTGAAGAAGTAAGATAATGTCTAATTTCAATAAATATAAAGTGAAAAAACCTTCAATAAAATGATACAAAAGGGAATAAAAATCTGTGATACGATTTGATTGATTAAATATGATAAAATACAGAAACTTATGTGGAAATATAAAATAATAAAACTTTGAAGTGGTATAAGGAGAAATGATGACCTCATTATCAAACTAATTAATACATTCATTCGAAAGAATAAAAACTAAGAGAGGATTAATTTGAGAATAAAATCAAAGATATGATGTAATTAAACAAATTAATATTGAAATGATTATGAATTAAATTTCAATTGAAATAACGACAGTTATAAGAAAGTTCTAGAACATAGAACAAGTGGAACTAATAAAAACAGAGTAACAAACCAAAAATGTCATAAAAATATGCTACTATGAACCAATGCAGATTGTAATAAAAAACCAGAAAGGAATTAATAACCAAAAACTTTATATGATAAGAAAAATTGAAAAATGTACTAATAGAAGAGCTTCCTATCATGATATCAAATGAATTAACCATCAAGTTAAAGAGTCGGAAGAACAACTGAGATAGGAATATTAAAATCTCTGAGCAATATAATAAGTAAAGTATCCAAAGATATTTTTTTTTTAATAGTAACAAAAGTGTACTATTCTGATGTAATTTTTTTAATCTGTCTGTAGATAATTCCAGCAGAAATAATATGTTTTTTGAGCAGAGATGATTTGCCTCTGTACTCTAATAAGAAATGTAGTATTGGACAGCAGAGGAAGTAGCGTACAGTGCCTCTCTGAACTGAACCAGCTCACAAATTAGGGAACGATAGGGAGGAAATATCCCAAGGAGAAAATACTAAGAAGAAATATGAAAATAAAATAATAAATATGAAACTGAGATGACTATTACTATCAAGGAAGATCAAGTGAGAATGAGAAAGATATAAGCTCAAATAAAATAAGAAAATTTTTAGAATTGGAAGGAAGTCAAGAATAATAAAAAACTATAATAATTATCATAAGCAATTGTTTCAGACAAAGCAAGTATAGTCTGAAAAAATCACTTCTGGAGAAGGGCATTCTGTCGCATGACAGATATTCCACCAATAATTAATTCATTTAAGATCATAAAAAATAATTAAATTACATATACTAAAAGAATATCGAATAAAATTCAATTACTTCAAAGGAAAAAACCACAATAAAAGAAAAACAATCATTAAATTATAAAAAATACCACTATTAAAAGTCAAAGAAAGAATTAAGGAAAACTCATATTAAACAACCAGGAGATTACCCAGGAGATTAGGAGCAGTAAATAAACTAGATACCCCAAAATCAAGAAAAAAGAATCAGATTATGAGTGGTGATGAACAAAATACCCGCCACAAGAAGAAAGAAGGATAAGGTTTATTATCAGGAAATAAACAAAATACCCCAAACACAAGAAGAAAGAAGGATAAGGTTTATTATCAGGAAATAAACAAAATACCCTGAAACCAAGAAAGAAGAGTAAAGTCAATATCAAAAAATAAAGAAGATACTCCGAACCAACCATCAGTCAAGATAACACTGAGTACCTTGGTTTACTCAAGAGTGAACACAAGAAGGAAGACGAGAAGAAAGGAAGAAATATGATGGAAGAAACACCATAAAAAACCTATTATTAACTACCATTGACCCCAAACCAATAGATACAATTAAAGAAAGTATAACATCCCGAAACCCTATAAAATTGTAATTATTAATAAACAAAAGTGTTGTATAGTATGATAAGAGGTGCAACAACTAAAGTTAATATGTGATGAAATATAAACAAATCTTCACAGTCCATGATGACTAAAGGTCTGGTCTGAGATAATAAGACTCAATATAAGTCACAACCACCAGTGAAAGTGTATTAGTGTAAGTGTTTTTGAAATATAATAAACTTGAAGTTGTAGTGTTACTATAACTTAAACTATATGCTATAAAACAACTTTTATATTTGATAATTAACAAATCATGAAATAATAAAATGGAAGGTATTTTCAATATTTTATTATTTTAGGTCACTTTGTTATCTCAAGACATTTGTAGGAATGACAATAACTAAAGTATGGGTGGAAATGTTTACTATATAAGGGGATGTTAAATAATAGTAATAAAAACAGAAAGGACTGGTAATAGTTTAAGTGTTAATAGAATGAAAACGTTTAAATGGCTAATATTGTTCAAAGCCATGAACTCCATATTTTTGAAGGAGTTCTTATACAATAAGATTTATATGTTTAGAATAAGTTATATTAGTTAAATAACAGCATACATATCAATTAAAATGTTTTAGTATGTATGCTGTATTAATTAACAAAATGAGTTAAATGTATGTTAACTACAATTTCAGCAAACATGTCCAACTTTACAGAATGCTGAGTGATGTTAATTATTATTTTTATAACAGTAGCATGAATTAGATGCTACACATCTCAATAAGTTTGTAAACAATTTTATTTTATGTCATGATAACTATTAAGAGTCAGTGGAGGAGTAGAAATAATTTATTTGAAAAAACCATACATGTAAAATACTAAACTCTAGGCAAAATAATGAATTCACAGAAATTCATATAAACCAGTTAATTCACCTATGAATCATGTAAACTGACAAGATTTAGGTAAGGTAGGTCAATTAACAACTACTGTAACTCAACCTATGATTTAAAAGGGTAATATAGAAAAATACCTTAAATTATTGAAAATTTTTGAAATGTATAAATTAACTATTTTTATAGAGGAATGTTAAATTCAGAAATTATCACTAAAAAACAGTTCAAATGTTAAGTGTATATGTAATTAAGGAAAAGGAAAGGATTTATGACCATTTGAAATTTATTTTTCGTCCGCCTTAATGATGATGCCCTCTTCATCTTGTTTACCTTCTGCCGTACCTGACGCTAGATATTCTGTCGTAATTCTAGCCTCACTAGTTGGTGCGCCACTTTGTAAAATAGTCCCTTTGATATCTTTTGTAACTCCCGATAGGCGCCAAAATGTTTTACGAGAAAACAATTAAAAGTTTTTACCTGTATGGTTTGACAGTGCACTAGTGTAAATTTGAATCGTTCGCCGACTGGCATGAAACCGATTCTCGTTTGAGTGGGGGAAAACGTGTTGCCAACTTGAATAATGTTGGTTACGTTGACTCACTGCTATTAAACCAACAATACATAATATTCTCCATAAATAAATACTGGACAGTTATTCTCGGTACACACTTTTTTTATTTAGGCTCTGAGTTATTAGTTCTTGTTGACGCTTTATACAAAATAATAATTGATATAATAATTTTAGCCTCGGCAAAATATAGTCGTTCAGTCAGCGGATTGCTGGGTTGGCAGTACAATGTTTCTATTAGATGCAAGACAGCGTTGGTTATTATTTACAAAATTAAATCTGCCTATAGAGTCCTTTTAAGTACGATACAGAGGATTTTATAACAAGATAACAAATTAGAACATATCATTTAAAGTTTGTGATCATAAAAATTACACAAGGTTTGCTATAAATTAAATATTGTGGTGTTGAAGTGTGACAGTGTCGTTGTGTAACATAGGTTATCATGTGTTCATTCAATGTTTACAAAGTTATTTCTTTATTTTATCAATCCTTGAAAATATATTCAGTGATAGTGAGAGCTTTATTATATAGTTAGAATTTTTGAAAGAGAATTTGTTTTATAATAATCAAATAAATTCAGCATACTCAACGTTAGTAGATATGATGGGTATTGTCAGTCGTCCATGTAAAGTAATGGGTCGATGTTGATTCTTCCTACTTCAGTCTTGGGCTCAAAAATTGGTTGTCATCTTCTTCAAGTCGAATTACAGGTATTTTCCGGTCATCTGGATTAATTCCGAGCTGGTCCTTGGTGTAGATTAGTTGTAATGGCCTCTCATCTGTTGTCCTGGTACTCCTTCTCAAAATTGTGGGCACTTATACTGTTTTTCTGTATTGTTTGTTTCTTGTTTACTGGTTTCTGTTGGTTTTAAAATCTTATTTCTTACAACATACAACATAACATCTAATGGTTTTAACAATTCCCATAGCTATAATTCTTATCATTTACACATAATTATTTGGAACATAAACCTTAGTCATTAAAACATAATTCTTATTCATTTAACACATACTTATTTGAAATATATTATCCACTCATACTCTTCAGTGAGTAATAATTATTTTATAGTGTCATCAAAGGAAAACAAACATATAAACATTGATTAATCTTTTAGATTGTAATAGAAAATCCTTACCACTAAACTTATTTGACCTTGTGTCATTAATTATGTAACCTTATCCTATTTCACTATCTCTTACTAAATCATATAATGATTATTAATTGTTTTTATAATTTAATCTTATGGAAACACTCTATATGGTGATTTAACACACTAAGAGTCTATGTTTCTTAACTTAACTAAAACTATGAATTGTCCCTTAGGCTTAAAATATTAATTAACACACATTTAAAAACCATAGTAATTAGTGATTACTAATACTAACTTAAGTTTAATAATATTAGTTTGTGTAGTTATATTTTGGGTGTCCACTCATATTGGCATTTCCACTATCACAGTCCTTCCTGTGTTTGGCCAATATTAGATATCGTATTTTAGTTTAATGTTCTTATCCCTTTGATATCTACTTACCTAACATTTTTCCCTATCATTATATTGAATCGGATCGGAGGGGTACTTTTGACTCCATTGCTCCTCCGTAAAATACACATTTGATTGCTGCACTTATCTACAGTCAATCATTATAAAATTATACAAGTAGTCTTAGTGCGACTATTAAAAAAAATTTCATTTGATGGATTCTTCACATTATTATTATTTAGTTTATACAATACATTATTTCAAAATATATTCTTTTTCTTTTATTCACACCCTTTAGCTCTTCGTGATTCGATATTATTAGTGGGTATGGTATACATGATCTTTTTATTATTATTGGTTTTGTTTATTTTTCTTACTGTTTAACACTAGTTATTTATTAATTGGTTTCGGGATTTTTTTTCTCGTTTTTAATAATATTTTTTCATAGAGGTTTGGTTAAATGTCCCCTTTCTTCTTTGTGTTTTTGGGTCTACGATCTCATATGTATTATTTTGGTTATCTTTGCTTGCTATGTAGGGTCCTGTGTACAGTAACAATAGCTTCTTGTCTATCCCTTCCATGGTGCTTGGTAATCCTCTGTTTTTGAGTAATATTTGCTCTCCAATCTGATATTGTATGGGCTTCGGTTGCATTTGCTTATATTTTCGTCTGATCTTGTCAGTCTTTTCTAGTATCTTATTGTGAAATTGAACTTCATCGAATTGATATCCTTCGTCATTCAGAAATTGGATTAGGGAAGTAATTTCTCTTGGTGGTGGTCTTTGGAACATTGCAGTATATGGTGTTGTTTCAATAAATTGGTGGTGCGATAAGTTTATAAAATTTTCGGCTGCTGGTATGTATTTAGACCATTCATTGTGTTGCGCATAACAATATGTACGGACAATTCTCCCCACTTCTCTCAAGACTCGCTCTGCAGGGTTGCTGCTGGGATGGTACACTGATGTCTTGTACGTTTTTATTCCATGATTTAGTAAAGTGTTCTTCCATCTATTTCCCTTGAATTGCGTTCCATGATCAGTAATGATGCATATGGGCATTCCCACTTCACTAATGTATGGCTCTAGGATATTTTTTAAAATTTTTTGGTTAGTGGCACGATTGATGGGGAAAAGCTTTGTGAACCTTGTGTAGTGGTCAAATACAATGATGAGATATTTGTATTGGTGCCTTCCTCCACTACGCGGAAATGGTCCGCATATGTCAACGAAGACTTTCTCTAATTTACAAGATGTAGTTATAGGTATCATGGTTCCCTCGTTTCTGTTATCGTTGATCTTCACTAGTTGGCATATGTGACATTGCTTTATACATTTCCTTACCTTTCTGTTAGCATCCTTCATGTATACATGCTCTTGTAAGGCTTTTAACACTTTTAATGCGCCCATGTGCCCATATCTCTCATGGTAATCGAGAATTAAGTCCTTCTCTGTGGCTTGAGGTATTGCTATTTTCCACGTTATGAATTTATTTTGTGGTTTTATGAAAAGTATCCCTTGGTGTTTGCCATAATATTGGGATATGTGGTCATCTTTGTCTGTTAAGCGTGATAGAAGTTTGCTTAGTTTGGGATCTTGTGCTTGTGGTCGTTCCATTTCTTTCATAATGTTGGCCAAATCAGTTCTGTTTTTAATTATGTGGTATATTTTGATAACAGTTTCCTTTTCTCCTTCGTACGTCTGCTCTTTAATGTTTACTCTGGATAGGGTATCTGCTACAATGTTTTTCTTGCCTGGGATGTATTCCCAATTTTGATCATACTCCTGCAATACCGAACCCCATCTTGTCAATCTTCCATGACTTAACTTACAATTTCTAAGGAATGATATGGACTTGTGGTCAGTCCTCACTCTAATCGGGTATCCCAATATGTAGGTTCTAAATTTTCCACATGAGAACACAACGCTCAGCAATTCCTTCTCAGTAACGTTATAATTTCTTTCACTGCTGTTTAGCACTCTACTTGCGAATCTTATCACACAATGATTTCCCTCTTCATCCTCCTGGTACAAAACGGATCCAAGGCTAACGTCACTGGCGTCGCAATTTAAATAGAATGGTTTAGTGAAATTAGGATGACGTATCATTACTGATTCAATGAATTTATTTTTAATCAGTTGGAGTGTTATATCTTGTTCGACTCCCCACGTCCACTTGTTCTTAGATGACAGTTGGTGTGAAAATTTAGCTGTCATTTCAGAATAATTCTTTTGGAACTTTCGGCAATAATTGCATAGACCGAGAAATGATTGGAGTTGTTTCTTATTTTTTGGTATTGGAAACTTCTGTATGCACTCCACCTTTTCTTGTGATGGTGTTATCCCATTTCCAGACAAGTTGAACCCTAAAAATTGCACTTCATCAGATAACAATTTGAATTTTTCCAGCTTGAGGGTTATATGGTTATTTGATAGTTTTTTCAGCACATATTCTACTCGGTGACAATGTTCGTCCCACACATCTGAAGTTATTAGCAAGTCGTCTACATAGACTGTTGTGAACTGCAACGCATCTGGTCCAAGTATCTGGTCCATAATTTTTACAAATACTGCTACCGAATTCACCAATCCGAAGGGTAATCTTTTGAATTGGAAGTTCCGTCCTTCAAATATAAACGCCATGTACTTTCCGCTGGATGGGTGTAATTCAACCTGCCAATAGCCGCAGACAGTGTCCCATATACTGATGAATTTGGTTCCATAGAATTTTTTCAGAATCTCATCTATTTCTCCTGGGGATGTACGATAATTTATTATGTACTTACTGATCTCACGGGCGTCTAGACATATTCTCACCTTCCCGTGTTTCTTTGGAACTGCAAGGATAGGGCTGGTGTAGGGTGAGTAGCTTGGTTCAATTATGTCTACAGCTATTAATCGATTGATTTCTGCTCTCACCGCCTCCTTTAATGAGAATGCGATCGGGTAAGATTTTTTTATCAAGTTGACAGGCTCTCGGAATTGAATCTCGCACTGATAATCTCTGACCTTTCCAGGTGTATTTGAAAATACGTGCTTGTAACGCTTATATACTTCGATCAGTTGTTCAGCCTGTTGAGCTGTTAATTGAACGCTCGTTTTCTCTCTCTGGAAAGGTCGGATTTCTTCGAGTTTTTCTTGCCATAGTTCTTCATTGTCGGTCTCGTCATAAATCTCATTATTTAGTACATGTTCTCCAGTATTTCTGTACTTTCGAATATGGTACATTGTTTCATGTGGCTGTATTTCTTCACTATTGGTCAGTTCAGCTACCCATTGTCTGTCATTCTTCTTCAAAATAAGTTTGTATTTGCTCAGGTCAATTATGGCTGAGTATTGGCGCAGCATATCGCAACCGATTAACATCCGGAATGGCAATCCACTGGCTACTAAAAACGTCATTGTCATGATTTGTCCATTGCTTGTCAGTTCGAGTTGCACTTGTTTTCGGACGGTTCTGTTTTGTCGTCCGGTCGCTCCTACAAGGACCATGTTGCTGATGGGTAGCGTAAGTATGACTGTTTTACTTGCTTCTTGAATTTTCTGAAGCTCAATACTGTCGATTAATGAGATATTGGATCCAGTGTCTATCATAATTTCTGCTGGTACTCCGTTGACTTGCGTTGAAATATAAGCAACCTCGTTATGTTTACTATCAGATTGGTTGCTACCTTCTTTGAGGAGTTCCTCTATAATATTCTTCAGATCATTATTGCGCACGATTGTAATTGTGCGTTCGCCGTTGGTTTGAGTAACGATGCGATTTAACCCAATAGAATGGTTCAGTGAGGGTACAAGTAGTTTTTTCACTGCCGCTCCTAGTTTAACGTCATCTCGGACTGATTGTTACGATCGTCTTGCTGATTTGTTGGCGGACTTCCGCTCGTTGACGGTCGGGGTTCAGGCTGGTTGTGATCCTCTTCGTACCGGTCACGCCTGCACACTTCTTGGCTTCGACTCCGGCCCGTGTTGGTTCTGGTGTCACGTCCGTAATTACGATCACTGTATCGGTGTCCGTACGCATTCCGGCCGGCACTTAGTCGTTCTTGATAGTATGATCTATTTCTACCGTCACTTTCGGCCCTCACGTAATGCACTAGACGATAGTTGCGATCGTTATTATTTCGATTTCTATTGTCACTCGGGTTGTTATTGTAATTTGGCCGGTTTTAATTAGTCTTATTCGGCCCACAGGATTGATGCATATTATTTGGCCGGTTGTATGGATTGTTTGTGTTGTTTGGCCTATTATTATTGTTATAATTGATATTTTGTTGGCTAGCCGGATTATTGTTATTTCTATTCTGCGGCTCGTTAGGCGGGTTATTCACTTGGTTACGGTTATTATAATTAAAACGGTAATTGTTATTGTTCGGGTAACCGTTGTTAAAATTTTTGTTCTCGCCCCTGTCGTCCCGCTGTCGGCTCCTACGATAATAACGTTCTCGCTCGTAATCTTCCAACAGGGCTGCCATGGACTGTATAGTTTTTATTTGGCTTCCTAGCCGCGCTCTAGATACACCCGCTTCGTAATGGAAAGCAAGCTTCGTTACCAAACTTTCTTCTGGGATCTTCGGTTCTAAGTTTCTTGCTAGGCATACTTTACCGAGGAAATATGTAGTAAAAGTTGTCCCTCTGGTGGCGTCGTATCTTCCGAAACATATACTGTCCCGCACTATGTTCTGTGTGGCCTGCGACCAGTACTTCCTCTTGAATACCTCTTTAAACTGTTCATAATCCGTCAGGTCGTGTCTTGTGGCCGTCCACCAATTATCGTTGATATCTCGAAAATATTCGTCTAAGTAGCCTCGGATAATTGTCCACCTGTTCTCCCGAGTTTTGGCCAGCTGCTCGTCTACTCTTTCCAGAAACTCCATTGGGTTCCGCCGGTACTGTTTAAAGTTTATTACTTCCCGGTTGTCCACGTGATGGTACTGCGTCATTATTGGTGGTCTGTTATTAATTATTTCTAACTCCTCCCTGATTTTAGCAATCTCCCGTTGCTGGATTTCTTCGATTTTATTTTTATTTTGCTGGCCTTGTCCGCGAACCTCGCTCACGGCTGTGTCGATCTCCCGGCACTTCTCGCCAAAATCTGTTCGTACTTGTTTTATGTTTTGGTCGATTGCAGCTTTTATCGACTCTATTCGGATCTGGCTGTCTTCTTCCAGGTTGGTCATCCGTTCTCTGAAGTCTTCCTTCGTTTGTTGTATTTCACGGTTCGTATCTTCCATTTCCCGTGTATCTCGGACATTTCCTTCTCGATCTTCTTATTAATCCGCTCATTATTATTTTCAATAGTTTTGCTCAACTCTTCCTTCAACTCCTCCAAGTTTTTCTGGTTCTCCAGTTTCAACTCTTCCTTTAAGTTCTCCATGTTCACTGCCATTTCCTTATTATTTTCGACCATTAGCTGGCTACTCTTGTCTATTTTTTCTTCCACGGTCTTACTGTTCTTGTCTAATTTTTCTTCCATGGACTTACTGGTCTGGTCTATTTTTCTTCCATGGTCTTACTGTTCTTGTCTATTTTTCCTTCCATGGTCTTACTGTTCTTGTCCAATTTTTCATTGAATTCCTTCAATTCTTCCTCGAAATCTTCCCTTAATTATGATATATTTTCGTTCGTTTTTTCCATGTTCTTCCGGTTATCTTCCATCAGTATTCTCATCATTTCCAGTAAACTCCCGTCCTCTGGTTGTGCGGGTTTCTCCGGTTGATTTTCTGGCTGCACGGGTTTGACTGGTTCCGTGGGAGGTAGCATTTGTTCGGCGTCTTGTACCGAAGTCACTTCTTTCTCTTCCGCTCGAACTTCCTTTTCGGCCTCCTTCGTCCGCCTTAATGATGATGCTCTCTTCATCTTGTTTACCTTCTGCCGTACCTGCCGCTAGATATTCTGTCGTAATTCTAGCCTCACTAGTTGGTGCGCCACTTTGTAAAATAGTCCCTTTGATATCTTTTGTAACTCCCGATAGGCGCCAAAATGTTTTACGAGAAAACAATTAAAAGTTTTTACCTGTATGGTTTGACAGTGCACTAGTGTAAATTTGAATCGTTCGCCGACTGGCATGAAACCGATTCTCGTTTGAGTGGGGGAAACCGTGTTGCCAATTTGAATAATGTTGGTTATGTTGACTCACTCCTATTAAACAAAACATACATAATAATCTCTATAAATAAATACTGGACAGTTATTCTCGGTACACACTTATTTTATTTAGGCTCTGAATTATTAGTTCTTGTTGACGCTGTATACAAAATAATAATTGATGTAACAATTTTAGCCTCGGCAAAATATAGTCGTTCAGTCAGCGGATTGGTGGGTTGGCAGTACAATGTTTCTATTAGATGCAAGACAGCGTTGGTTATTATTTACAAAATTAAATCTGCCTATAGAGTCCTTTTAAGTACGATACAGAGGATTTTATAACAAGATAACAAATTAGAACACATCATTTAAAGTTTGTGATCATAAAAATTTCACAAGGTTTGCTATAAATTAAATATTGTGGTGTTGAAGTGTGACAGTGTCGTTGTGTAACATAGGTTATCATGTGTTCATTCAATGTTTACAAAGTTATTTCTTTATTTTATCAATCCTTGAAAATATATTCAGTGATAGTGAGAGCTTTATTATATAGTTAGAATTTTTGAAAGAGAATTTGTTTTATAATAATCAAATAAATTCAGCAATACTCAACGTTAGTAGATATGATGGGTATTGTCAGTCGTCCATGTAAAGTAATGGGTCGATGTTGGTTCTTCTTACTTCAGTCTTGGGCTCAAAAATTGGTTGTCATCTTCTTCAAGTCGAATTACAGGTATTTTCCGGTCATCTGGATTAATTCCGAGCTGGTCCTTGGTGTAAATTAGTTGTAATGGCCTCTCATCTGTTGTTCTGGTACTCCTTCTCAAAATTGTGGGCACTTATACTGTTTTTCTGTTGAAAATTTGGCCCTTCACGGCGTGGCGTCTCTCCAGTTTAGAGTCACTACATCAAGTATTGTTCCTAACTAAAATTAGTCAATATTCGGTTGTTGTCATGGTTACTCAAAGTTTCTGATTGGCTGAAATTGGCTAAAGAGTATTGTTAGGGTATTTGAATTTTTATTTAAATTTGTTACTGATCTTCTAAGTATAATTAATCTTCAGTACTACCTTTTTAGTAGTAAATATTATCACCACTGTTCATATTTTGGCACAAGGATTAATTTGACATCCAATATTATAGTGTCACTTAGCTTTCAACATTTTGACAGTTTTGTGAATTTTATTTAATTATACTGTTTTCTTAATTTAAATTATTATCATAATATTTCTACCTTAACATGATTGTCTAATTGTATTTCATAGTTTATGTGGTTTAGTCTTCCTAATGTCAGTGTTTAATTCTAACAATTGAAGTTTTTTGTAGTTGACAGTTGGGAATTTGCTTAGGCTTAAACAGCAATTGACTATTTTTCTTTAATTACTGATATTACATTTTATTCTCCTTGTAATGGGTCCTGATTGTTTTAATACAAGATTCTGTTCATTTGTTCAATGTTTAAGTCGGTTCTTGTAATTGTTTGTAATTTTATTGTTTCCCTATATTAACTTGTCTACTGTCCTAACTCACTTTTAGTGTCATTGTATCTGAATGTATTGTTTGTTTCTTGTTTACTGGTTTCTGTTGGTTTTAAAATCTTATTTCTTACAACATATAACATAACATCTAATGGTTTTAACAATTCCCATAGCTATAATTCTTATCATTTACACATAATTATTTGGAACATAAACCTTAGTCATTAAAACATAATTCTTATTCATTTAACACATACTTGTTTGAAATATATTATCCACTCATACCCTTCAGTGAGTAATAATTATTTTATAGTGTCATCAAAGGGAAACAAACATATAAACATTGATTAATCTTTTAGATTGTAATAGAAAATCCTTACCACTAAACTTATTTGACCTTGTGTCATTAATTATGTAACCTTATCCTATTTCACTATCTCTTACTAAATCATATAATGATTATTAATTGTTTTTATAATTTAATCATATAGAAACTCTCTATATGGTGATTTAACACACTAATAGTCTATGTTTCTTAACTTTCCTAAAACTATGGATTGTCCCTTAGGCCTACAATATTAATTAACACACATTTAAAAACCATAGTAATTGGTGATTACTAATACCAACTTATGTTTAATAATATTAGTTTGTGTAGTTACATTTTGGGTGTCCACTCATATTGGCATTTCCACTATCACAGTCCTTCCTGTGTTTGGCCAATATTAGATCTCACTCACACATAACTTATCACTTATAATTTAGTTTATTCACTTATATACTTTGGACACTGCTTTATCAGTGTTTTTATCACTTTTTAATGGGTTTTATTCTCACTTTGGGGTATTAACACTAACACCTTACACTCAATCTTCTTTTAGTGTTACTGTTGGGTTAATATTATTGTATTCCTTACTAAAAAATTCTCTTTCTTACATCTATTTAGAAAATGTTCACCATCATTACAATTTACTACTCTCATTATATTGTGTTTTATTGTACCACTGATATGTTAGTATCGTGCTAATGTGATTTGTCCTAGTTTATCTGTTTGGGTTATTGTGCCCTTCTATATCTTAAGTACTTAATAATTAGTATTCCTAACTTGTCTGTCCTTACAATTATTAATATTATATACAATTTTCATTAGTGAGTCTATTTCTTTGGTTTAATACAAGTTTTGTATTCCTTCTTGGTTCACTTTATTTTGTCATACTTTATACGTCACTTCCTTAGTGTTGTGGCTGATTGTATCATTACACTTCCATGTTAATTGTTTGTTAGTCACTATTCTTCTTATTTACACACTTATGTTGGTGCGGTGGCTAGTTCTAGTCCATTTGCAGTTGTCATTATTTATGTTAGTCTTGGTCCTTTGGGGCTAGTTCTACTCTCTCACTTACCATCTATTGGGCTATTCAGGTGAAATCGTCATATTTCTGTATTTACCATTTTGGTTTGTTTGTTTGTTACTACTTTTTTAATATAAGTTACTGTTCTGACTACCTGGATATGTCTGATCGTGTTATTATTTTGAGTTACCCATTCCTTTAATCTCTGATTCATCCCTTTTTTATTCTAGTGTTAATGATTAAATAATTTATCTTGTCATGTTTTCTTCATTATGGTTAGGTGAAGATATGTACCATTACATATTGCCCTGCCACTAAAATTGATTATTTCAACAAATATCGTTCAGTTTTTTTTTTTTTTTTTTTTGGAATTATCATTCATTATTTCATTTTATTTTCTCGATCACTGGTTATTTTAGAGCAATAGGTTCTTTTTATTTTTGAATGTCAATATTCTTCTTGATCTTTGAATCGTATTTTAGTTTAATGTTCTTATCCCTTTGATATCTAGTTCCCTAACATTTTTCCCTATCACTATATTGAATCGGATCGGAGGGGTACTTTTGACTCCATTGCTCCGCCGTAAAATACACATTTGATTGCTGGACTTATCTACAGTCAATCATTATAAAATTATACAAGTAGTCTTAGTGCGACTATTAAATAAATATCATTTGTAGGATTCTTCACATTATTATTATTTAGTTTATACAATACATTATTTCGAATTATATTCTTTTTCTTTTATTCACACCCTCCAGCTCTTCGTGATTCGATATTATTAGTGGGTATGGTATACATGATCTTTTTATTATTATTGGTTTTGTTTATTTTTCTTACTGTTTAACACTAGTTATTTATTAATTGGTTTCGGGATTTTTTTTTCTCGTTTTTAATAATATTTTTTCATAGAGGTTTGGTTAAATGTCCCCTTTCTTCTTTGTGTTTTTGGGTCTACGATCTCATATGTATTATTTTGGTTGTCTTTGCTTACTATGTAGGGTCCTGTGTACAGTAACAATATCTTCTTGGCTATCCCTTCCATGGTGCTTGGTAATCCTCTGTTTTTGAGTAATATTTGCTCTCCAATCTGATATTGTATCGGCTTCGGTTGCATTTGCTTATATTTTCGTCTGATCTTGTCAGTCTTTTCTAGTATCTTATTGTGAAACTGAACTTCATCGAATTGATATCCTTCGTCATTCAGGAATTGGATTAGGGAAGTAATTTCTCTTGGTGGTGGTCTTTGGAACATTGCAGTATATGGTGTTGTTTCAATAAATTGGTGGTGCGATAAGTTTATAAAATTTTCGGCTGCTGGTATGTATTTAGACCATTCATTGAGTTGCGCATAACAATATGTACGGAGAATTCTCCCCACTTCTCTCAAGACCCGCTCTGCAGGGTTGCTGCTGGGATGGTACACTGATGTCTTGTACGTTTTTATTCCATGATTTAGTAAAGTGTTCTTCCATCTATTTCCCTTGAATTGCGTTCCATGATCAGTAATGATGCATTTGGGCATTCCCACTTCACTAATGTATGGCTCTAGGATTATTTTTAAAATTTTTTGGGTAGTGGCACGATTGATGGGGAAAAGCTTTGTGAACCTTGTGTAGTGGTCAAATACAATGATGAGATATTTGTATTGGTGCCTTCCTCCACTACGCGGAAATGGTCCGCATATGTCAACGAAGACTTTCTCTAATTTACAAGATGTAGTTATAGGTATCATGGTTCCCTCGTTTCTGTTATCGTTGATCTTCACTAGTTGGCATATGTGACATTGCTTTATACATTTCCTTACCTTTCTGTTAGCATCCTTCATGTATACATGCTCTTGTAAGGCTTTTAACACTTTTAATGCGCCCATGTGCCCATATCTCTCATGGTAATCGAGAATTAAGTCCTTCTCTGTGGCTTGAGGTATTGCTATTTTCCACGTTATGAATTTATTTTGTGGTTTTATGAAAAGTATCCCTTGGTGTTTGCCATAATATTGGGATATGTGGTCATCTTTGTCTGTTAAGCGTGATAGAATTTTGCTTAGTTTGGGATCTTGTGCTTGTGGTCGTTCCATTTCTTTCATAATGTTGGCCAAATCAGTTCTGTTTTTAATTATGTGGTATATTTTGATAACAGTTTCCTTTTCTCCTTCGTACGTCTGCTCTTTAATGTTTACTCTGGATAGGGTATCTGCTACAATGTTTTTCTTGCCTGGGATGTATTCCCAATTTTGATCATACTCCTGCAATACCGAACCCCATCTTGTCAATCTTCCATGACTTAACTTACAATTTCTAAGGAATGATATGGACTTGTGGTCAGTCCTCACTCTAATCGGGTATCCCAATATGTAGGTTCTAAATTTTCCACATGAGAACACAACGCTCAGCAATTCCTTCTCAGTAACGTTATAATTTCTTTCACTGCTGTTTAGCACTCTACTTGCGAAACTTATCACACAATGATTTCCCTCTTCATCCTCCTGGTACAAAACGGATCCAAGGCTAACGTCACTGGCGTCGCAATTTAAATAGAATGGTTTAGTGAAATTAGGATGACGTATCATTACTGATTCAATGAATTTATTTTTAATCAGTTGGAGTGTTATATCTTGTTCGACTCCCCACGTCCACTTGTTCTTAGATGACAGTTGGTGTGAAAATTTAGCTGTCATTTCAGAATAATTCTTTTGGAACTTTCGGCAATAATTGCATAGACCGAGAAATGATTGGAGTTGTTTCTTATTTTTTGGTATTGGAAACTTCTGTATGCACTCCACCTTTTCTTGTGATGGTGTTATCCCATTTCCAGACAAGTTGAACCCTAAAAATTGCACTTCATCAGATAACAATTTGAATTTTTCCAGCTTGAGGATTATATGGTTATTTGATAGTTTTTTCAGCACATATTCTACTCGGTGACAATGTTCGTCCCACACATCTGAAGTTATTAACAAGTCGTCTACATAGACTGTTGTGAACTGCAACGCATCTGGTCCAAGTATCTGGTCCATAATTTTTACAAATACTGCTACCGAATTCACCAATCCGAAGGGTAATCTTTTGAATTGGAAGTTCCGTCCTTCAAATATAAACGCCATGTACTTTCCGCTGGATGGGTGTAATTCAACCTGCCAATAGCCGCAGACAGTGTCCCATGTACTGATGAATTTGGTTCCATAGAATTTTTTCAGAATCTCATCTATTTCTCCTGGGGATGTACGATAATTTATTATGTACTTACTGATCTCACGGGCGTCTAGACATATTCTCACCTTCCCGTGTTTCTTTGGAACTGCAAGGATAGGGCTGGTGTAGGGTGAGTAGCTTGGTTCAATTATGTCTACAGCTATTAATCGATTGATTTCTGCTCTCACCGCCTCCTTTAATGAGAATGCGATCGGGTAAGATTTTTTTATCAAGTTGACAGGCTCTCGGAATTGAATCTCGCACTGATAATCTCTGACCTTTCCAGGTGTATTTGAAAATACGTGCTTGTAACGCTTATATACTTCGATCAGTTGTTCAGCCTGTTGAGCTGTTAATTGAACGCTCGTTTTCTCTCTCTGGAAAGGTCGGATTTCTTCGAGTTTTTCTTGCCATAGTTCTTCATTGTCGGTCTCGTCATAAATCTCATTATTTAGTACATGTTCTCCAGTATTTCTGTACTTTTGAATATGGTACATTGTTTCATGTGGCTGTATTTCTTCACTATTGGTCAGTTCAGCTACCCATTGTCTGTCATTCTTCTTCAAAATAAGTTTGTATTTGCTCAGGTCAATTATGGCTGAGTATTGGCGCAGCATATCGCAACCGATTAACATCCGGAATGGCAATCCACTGGCTACTAAAAACGTCATTGTCATGATTTGTCCATTGCTTGTCAGTTCGAGTTGCACTTGTTTTCGGACGGTTCTGTTTTGTCGTCCGGTCGCTCCTACAAGGACCATGTTGCTGATGGGTAGCGTAAGTATGACTGTTTTACTTGCTTCTTGAATTTTCTGAAGCTCAATACTGTCGATTAATGAGATATTGGATCCAGTGTCTATCATAATTTGTGCTGGTACTCCGTTGACTTGCGTTGAAATATAAGCAACCTCGTTATGTTTACTATCAGATTGGTTGCTACCTTCTTTGAGGAGTTCCTCTATAATATTCTTCAGATCATTATTGCGCACGATTGTAATTGTGCGTTCGCCGTTGGTTTGAGTAACGATGCGATTTAACCCAATAGAATGGTTCAGTGAGGGTACAAGTAGTTTTTTCACTGCCGCTCCTAGTTTAACGTCATCTCGGACTGATTGTTACGATCGTCTTGCTGATTTGTTGGCGGACTTCCGCTCGTTGACGGTCGGGGTTCAGGCTGGTTGTGATCCTCTTCGTACCGGTCACGCCTGCACACTTCTTGGCTTCGACTCCGGCCCGTGTTGGTTCTGGTGTCACGTCCGTAATTACGATCACTGTATCGGTGTCCGTACGCATTCCGGTCGGCACTTAGTCGTTCTTGATAGTATGATCTATTTCTACCGTCACTTTCGGCCCTCACGTAATGCACTAGACGATAGTTGCGATCGTTATTATTTCGATTTCTATTGTCACTCGGGTTGTTATTGTAATTTGGCCGGTTTTAATTAGTCTTATTCGGCCCACAGGATTGATGCATATTATTTGGCCGGTTGTATGGATTGTTTGTGTTGTTTGGCCTATTATTATTGTTATAATTGATATTTTGTTGGCTAGCCGGATTATTGTCATTTCTATTCTGCGGCTCGTTAGGCGGGTTATTCACTTGGTTACGGTTATTATAATTAAAACGGTAATTGTTATTGTTCGGGTAACCGTTGTTAAAATTTTTGTTCTCGCCCCTGTCGTCCCGCTGTCGGCTCCTACGATAATAACGTTCTCGCTCGTAATCTTCCAACAGGGCTGCCATGGACTGTATAGTTTTTATTTGGCTTCCTAGCCGCGCTCTAGATACACCCGCTTCGTAATGGAAAGCAAGCTTCGTTACCAAACTTTCTTCTGGGATCTTCGGTTCTAAGTTTCTTGCTAGGCATACTTTACCGAGGAAATATGTAGTAAAAGTTGTCCCTCTGGTGGCGTCGTATCTTCCGAAACATATACTGTCCCGCACTATGTTCTGTGTGGCCTGCGACCAGTACTTCCTCTTGAATACCTCTTTAAACTGTTCATAATCCGTCAGGTCGTGTCTTGTGGCCGTCCACCAATTATCGTTGATATCTCGAAAATATTCGTCTAAGTAGCCTCGGATAATTGTCCACCTGTTCTCCCGAGTTTTGGCCAGCTGCTCGTCTACTCTTTCCAGAAACTCCATTGGGTTCCGCCGGTACTGTTTAAAGTTTATTACTTCCCGGTTGTCCACGTGATGGTACTGCGTCATTATTGGTGGTCTGTTATTAATTATTTCTAACTCCTCCCTGATTTTAGCAATCTCCCGTTGCTGGATTTCTTCGATTTTATTTTTATTTTGCTGGCCTTGTCCGCGAACCTCGCTCACGGCTGTGTCGATCTCCCGGCACTTCTCGCCAAAATCTGTTCGTACTTGTTTTATGTTTTGGTCGATTGCAGCTTTTATCGACTCTATTCGGATCTGGCTGTCTTCTTCCAGGTTGGTCATCCGTTCTCTGAAGTCTTCCTTCGTTTGTTGTATTTCACGGTTCGTATCTTCCATTTCCCGTGTATCTCGGACATTTCCTTCTCGATCTTCTTATTAATCCGCTCATTATTATTTTCAATAGTTTTGCTCAACTCTTCCTTCAACTCCTCCAAGTTTTTCTGGTTCTCCAGTTTCAACTCTTCCTTTAAGTTCTCCATGTTCACTGCCATTTCCTTATTATTTTCGACCATTAGCTGGCTACTCTTGTCTATTTTTTCTTCCACGGTCTTACTGTTCTTGTCTAATTTTTCTTCCATGGACTTACTGGTCTGGTCTATTTTTCTTCCATGGTCTTACTGTTCTTGTCTATTTTTCCTTCCATGGTCTTACTTTTCTTGTCCAATTTTTCATTGAATTCCTTCAATTCTTCCTCGAAATCTTCCCTTAATTATGATATATTTTCGTTCGTTTTTTCCATGTTCTTCCGGTTATCTTCCATCAGTATTCTCATCATTTCCAGTAAACTCCCGTCCTCTGGTTGTGCGGGTTTCTCCGGTTGATTTTCTGGCTGCACGGGTTTGACTGGTTCCGTGGGAGGTAGCATTTGTTCGGCGTCTTGTACCGAAGTCACTTCTTTCTCTTCCGCTCGAACTTCCTTTTCGGCCTCCTTCGTCCGCCTTAATGATGATGCTCTCTTCATCTTGTTTACCTTCTGCCGTACCTGCCGCTAGATATTCTGTCGTAATTCTAGCCTCACTAGTTGGTGCGCCACTTTGTAAAATAGTCCCTTTGATATCTTTTGTAACTCCCGATAGGCGCCAAAATGTTTTACGAGAAAACAATTAAAAGTTTTTACCTGTATGGTTTGACAGTGCACTAGTGTAAATTTGAATCGTTCGCCGACTGGCATGAAACCGATTCTCGTTTGAGTGGGGGAAAACGTGTTGCCAATTTGAATAATGTTGGTTATGTTGACTCACTGCTATTAAACAAAACATACATAATAATCTCTATAAATAAATACTGGACAGTTATTCTCGGTACACACTTTTTTTATTTAGGCTCTGAATTATTAGTTCTTGTTGACGCTATATACAAAATAATAATTGATGTAACAATTTTAGCCTCGGCAAAATATAGTCGTTCAGTCAGCGGATTGCTGGGTTGGCAGTACAATGTTTCTATTAGATGCAAGACAGCGTTGGTTATTATTTACAAAATTAAATCTGCCTATAGAGTCCTTTTAAGTACGATACAGAGGATTTTATAACAAGATAACAAATTAGAACACATCATTTAAAGTTTGTGATCATAAAAATTTCACAAGGTTTGCTATAAATTAAATATTGTGGTGTTGAAGTGTGACAGTGTCGTTGTGTAACATAGGTTATCATGTGTTCATTCAATGTTTACAAAGTTATTTCTTTATTTTATCAATCCTTGAAAATATATTCAGTGATAGTGAGAGCTTTATTATATAGTTAGAATTTTTGAAAGAGAATTTGTTTTATAATAATCAAATAAATTCAGCAATACTCAACGTTAGTAGATATGATGGGTATTGTCAGTCGTCCATGTAAAGTAATGGGTCGATGTTGGTTCTTCTTACTTCAGTCTTGGGCTCAAAAATTGGTTGTCATCTTCTTCAAGTCGAATTACAGGTATTTTCCGGTCATCTGGATTAATTCCGAGCTGGTCCTTGGTGTAAATTAGTTGTAATGGCCTCTCATCTGTTGTTCTGGTACTCCTTCTCAAAATTGTGGGCACTTATACTGTTTTTCTGTTGAAAATTTGGCCCTTCACGGCGTGGCGTCTCTCCAGTTTAGAGTCACTACATCAAGTATTGTTCCTAACTAAAATTAGTCAATATTCGGTTGTTGTCATGGTTACTCAAAGTTTCTGATTGGCTGAAATTGGCTAAAGAGTATTGTTAGGGTATTTGAATTTTTATTTAAATTTGTTACTGATCTTCTAAGTATAATTAATCTTCAGTACTCCCTTTTTAGTAGTAAATATTATCACCACTGTTCATATTTTGGCACAAGGATTAATTTGACATCCAATGTTATAGTGTCACTTAGCTTTCAACATTTTGACAGTTTTGTGAATTTTATTTAATTATACTGTTTTCTTAATTTAAATTATTATCATAATATTTCTACCTTAACATGATTGTCTAATTGTATTTCATAGTTTATGTGGTTTAGTCTTCCTAATGTCAGTGTTTAATTCTAACAATTGAAGTTTTTTGTAGTTGACAGTTGGGAATTTGCTTAGGCTTAAACAGCAATTGACTATTTTTCTTTAATTACTGATATTACATTTTATTCTCCTTGTAATGGGTCCTGATTGTTTTAATACAAGATTCTGTTCATTTGTTCAATGTTTAAGTCGGTTCTTGTAATTGTTTGTAATTTTATTGTTTCCCTATATTAACTTGTCTACTGTCCTAACTCACTTTTAGTGTCATTGTATCTGAATGTATTGTTTGTTTCTTGTTTACTGATTTCTGTTGGTTTTAAAATCTTATTTCTTACAACATATAACATAACATCTAATGGTTTTAACAATTCCCATAGCTATAATTCTTATCATTTACACATAATTATTTGGAACATAAACCTTAGTCATTAAAACATAATTCTTATTCATTTAACACATACTTGTTTGAAATATATTATCCACTCATACCCTTCAGTGAGTAATAATTATTTTATAGTGTCATCAAAGGGAAACAAACATATAAACATTGATTAATCTTTTAGATTGTAATAGAAAATCCTTACCACTAAACTTATTTGACCTTGTGTCATTAATTATGTAACCTTATCCTATTTCACTATCTCTTACTAAATCATATAATGATTATTAATTGTTTTTATAATTTAATCATATAGAAACTCTCTATATGGTGATTTAACACACTAATAGTCTATGTTTCTTAACTTTCCTAAAACTATGGATTGTCCCTTAGGCCTACAATATTAATTAACACACATTTAAAAACCATAGTAATTGGTGATTACTAATACCAACTTATGTTTAATAATATTAGTTTGTGTAGTTACATTTTGGGTGTCCACTCATATTGGCATTTCCACTATCACAGTCCTTCCTGTGTTTGGCCAATATTAGATCTCACTCACACATAACTTATCACTTATAATTTAGTTTATTCACTTATATACTTTGGACACTGCTTTATCAGTGTTTTTATCACTTTTTAATGGGTTTTATTCTCACTTTGGGGTATTAACACTAACACCTTACACTCAATCTTCTTTTAGTGTTACTGTTGGGTAATATTATTGTATTCCTTACTAAAAAATTCTCTTTCTTACATCTATTTAGAAAATGTTCACCATCATTACAATTTACTACTCTCATTATATTGTGTTTTATTGTACCACTGATATGTTAGTATCGTGCTAATGTGATTTGTCCTAGTTTATCTGTTTGGGTTATTGTGCCCTTCTATATCTTAAGTACTTAATAATTAGTATTCCTAACTTGTCTGTCCTTACAATTATTAATATTATATACAATTTTCATTAGTGAGTCTATTTCTTTGGTTTAATACAAGTTTTGTATTCCTTCTTGGTTCACTTTATTTTGTCATACTTTATACGTCACTTCCTTAGTGTTGTGGCTGATTGTATCATTACACTTCCATGTTAATTGTTTGTTAGTCACTATTCTTCTTATTTACACACTTATGTTGGTGCGGTGGCTAGTTCTAGTCCATTTGCAGTTGTCATTATTTATGTTAGTCTTGGTCCTTTGGGGCTAGTTCTACTCTCTCACTTACCATCTATTGGGCTATTCAGGTGAAATCGTCATATTTCTGTATTTACCATTTTGGTTTGTTTGTTTGTTACTACTTTTTTAATATAAGTTACTGTTCTGACTACCTGGATATGTCTGATCGTGTTATTATTTTGAGTTACCCATTCCTTTAATCTCTGATTCATCCCTTTTTTATTCTAGTGTTAATGATTAAATAATTTATCTTGTCATGTTTTCTTCATTATGGTTAGGTGAAGATATGTACCATTACATATTGCCCTGCCACTAAAATTGATTATTTCAACAAATATCGTTCAGTTTTTTTTTTTTTTTTGGAATTATCAATCATTATTTCATTTTATTTTCTCGATCACTTGTTATTTTAGAGCAATAGGTTCTTTTTATTTTTGAATGTCAATATTCTTCTTGATCTTTGAATCGTATTTTAGTTTAATGTTCTTATCCCTTTGATATCTAGTTCCCTAACATTTTTCCCTATCATTATATTGAATCGGATCGGAGGGGTACTTTTGACTCCATTGCTCCGCCGTAAAATACACATTTGATTGCTGGACTTATCTACAGTCAATCATTATAAAATTATACAAGTAGTCTTAGTGCGACTATTAAATAAATATCATTTGTAGGATTCTTCACATTATTATTATTTAGTTTATACAATACATTATTTCGAATTATATCCTTTTTCTTTTATTCACACCCTCCAGCTCTTCGTGATTCAATATTATTAGTGGGTATGGTATACATGATCTTTTTATTATTATTGGTTTTGTTTATTTTTCTTACTGTTTAACACTAGTTATTTATTAATTGGTTTCGGGATTTTTTTTTCTCGTTTTTAATAATATTTTTCATAGAGGTTTGGTTAAATGTCCCCTTTCTTCTTTGTGTTTTGGGTCTACGATCTCATATGTATTATTTTGGTTGTCTTTGCTTACTATGTAGGGTCCTGTGTACAGTAACAATATCTTCTTGGCTATCCCTTCCATGGTGCTTGGTAATCC
Organism: Magicicada septendecula; assembly: GCA_034769895.1. Lineage (NCBI taxonomy): Eukaryota > Metazoa > Arthropoda > Insecta > Hemiptera > Cicadidae > Magicicada > Magicicada septendecula. Next base: position 397,276,941 of record CM068369.1, on the reverse strand, counting down.
TCTGTTTTTGAGTAATATTTGCTCTCCAATCTGATATTGTATCGGCTTCGGTTGCATTTGCTTATATTTTCGTCTGATCTTGTCAGTCTTTTCTAGTATCTTATTGTGAAACTGAACTTCATCGAATTGATATCCTTCGTCATTCAGGAATTGGATTAGGGAAGTAATTTCTCTTGGTGGTGGTCTTTGGAACATTGCAGTATATGGTGTTGTTTCAATAAATTGGTGGTGCGATAAGTTTATAAAATTTTCGGCTGCTGGTATGTATTTAGACCATTCATTGAGTTGCGCATAACAATATGTACGGAGAATTCTCCCCACTTCTCTCAAGACCCGCTCTGCAGGGTTGCTGCTGGGATGGTACACTGATGTCTTGTACGTTTTTATTCCATGATTTAGTAAAGTGTTCTTCCATCTATTTCCCTTGAATTGCGTTCCATGATCAGTAATGATGCATTTGGGCATTCCCACTTCACTAATGTATGGCTCTAGGATTATTTTTAAAATTTTTTGGGTAGTGGCACGATTGATGGGGAAAAGCTTTGTGAACCTTGTGTAGTGGTCAAATACAATGATGAGATATTTGTATTGGTGCCTTCCTCCACTACGCGGAAATGGTCCGCATATGTCAACGAAGACTTTCTCTAATTTACAAGATGTAGTTATAGGTATCATGGTTCCCTCGTTTCTGTTATCGTTGATCTTCACTAGTTGGCATATGTGACATTGCTTTATACATTTCCTTACCTTTCTGTTAGCATCCTTCATGTATACATGCTCTTGTAAGGCTTTTAACACTTTTAATGCGCCCATGTGCCCATATCTCTCATGGTAATCGAGAATTAAGTCCTTCTCTGTGGCTTGAGGTATTGCTATTTTCCACGTTATGAATTTATTTTGTGGTTTTATGAAAAGTATCCCTTGGTGTTTGCCATAATATTGGGATATGTGGTCATCTTTGTCTGTTAAGCGTGATAGAATTTTGCTTAGTTTGGGATCTTGTGCTTGTGGTCGTTCCATTTCTTTCATAATGTTGGCCAAATCAGTTCTGTTTTTAATTATGTGGTATATTTTGATAACAGTTTCCTTTTCTCCTTCGTACGTCTGCTCTTTAATGTTTACTCTGGATAGGGTATCTGCTACAATGTTTTTCTTGCCTGGGATGTATTCCCAATTTTGATCATACTCCTGCAATACCGAACCCCATCTTGTCAATCTTCCATGACTTAACTTACAATTTCTAAGGAATGATATGGACTTGTGGTCAGTCCTCAACTTTCTTCTGGGATCTTCGGTTCTAAGTTTCTTGCTAGGCATACTTTACCGAGGAAATATGTAGTAAAAGTTGTCCCTCTGGTGGCGTCGTATCTTCCGAAACATATACTGTCCCGCACTATGTTCTGTGTGGCCTGCGACCAGTACTTCCTCTTGAATACCTCTTTAAACTGTTCATAATCCGTCAGGTCGTGTCTTGTGGCCGTCCACCAATTATCGTTGATATCTCGAAAATATTCGTCTAAGTAGCCTCGGATAATTGTCCACCTGTTCTCCCGAGTTTTGGCCAGCTGCTCGTCTACTCTTTCCAGAAACTCCATTGGGTTCCGCCGGTACTGTTTAAAGTTTATTACTTCCCGGTTGTCCACGTGTTGGTACTGCGTCATTATTGGTGGTCTGTTATTAATTATTTCTAACTCCTCCCTGATTTTAGCAATCTCCCGTTGCTGGATTTCTTCGATTTTATTTTTATTTTGCTGGCCTTGTCCGCGAACCTCGCTCACGGCTGTGTCGATCTCCCGGCACTTCTCGCCAAAATCTGTTCGTACTTGTTTTATGTTTTGGTCGATTGCAGCTTTTATCGACTCTATTCGGATCTGGCTGTCTTCTTCCAGGTTGGTCATCCGTTCTCTGAAGTCTTCCTTCGTTTGTTGTATTTCACGGTTCGTATCTTCCATTTCCCGTGTATCTCGGACATTTCCTTCTCGATCTTCTTATTAATCCGCTCATTATTATTTTCAATAGTTTTGCTCAACTCTTCCTTCAACTCCTCCAAGTTTTTCTGGTTCTCCAGTTTCAACTCTTCCTTTAAGTTCTCCATGTTCACTGCCATTTCCTTATTATTTTCGACCATTAGCTGGCTACTCTTGTCTATTTTTTCTTCCACGGTCTTACTGTTCTTGTCTAATTTTTCTTCCATGGACTTACTGTTCTTGTCTATTTTTTCTTCCATGGTCTTACTGTTCTTGTCTATTTTTCCTTCCATGGTCTTACTGTTCTTGTCCAATTTTTCATTGAATTCCTTCAATTCTTCCTCGAAATCTTCCCTTAATTATGCTATATTTTCGGTCGTTTTTTCCATGTTTTTCCGGTTATCTTCCATAGTATTCTCATCATTTCCAGTAAACTCCCGTCCTCTGGTTGTGCGGGTTTCTCCGGATGATTTTCTGGCTGCACGGGTTTGACTGGTTCCGTGGGAGGTAACATTTGTTCGGCGTCTTGTACCGAAGTCACTTCTTTCTCTTCCGCTCGAACTTCCTTTTCGGCCTCCTTCGTCCGCCTTAATGATGATGCCCTCTTCATCTTGTTTACCATCTGCCGTACCTGCCGCTAGATATTCTGTCGTAATTCTAGCCTCACTAGTTGGTGCGCCACTTTGTAAAATAGTCCCTTTGATATCTTTTGTAACTCCCGATAGGCGCCAAATCTGTTTGGGTTATTGTGCCCTTCTATATCTTAAGTACTTAATAATTAGTATTTCTAACTTGTCTGTCCTTACAATTATTAATATTATATACAATTTTCATTAGTGAGTCTATTTCTTTGGTTTAATACAAGTTTTGTATTCCTTCTTGGTTCACTTTATTTTGTCATACTTTATACGTCACTTCCTTAGTGTTGTGGCTGATTGTATCATTACACTTCCATGTTAATTGTTTGTTAGTCACTATTCTTCTTATTTACACACTTATGTTGGTGCGGTGGCTAGTTCTAGTCCATTTGCAGTTGTCATTATTTATGTTAGTCTTGGTCCTTTGGGGCTAGTTCTACTCTCTCACTTACCATCTATTGGGCTATTCAGGTTAAATCGCCATATTTCTGTATTTACCATTTTGGTTTGTTTGTTTGTTACTACTTTTTTAATATAAGTTACTGTTCTGACTACCTGGATATGTCTGATCGTGTTATTATTTTGAGTTACCCATTCCTTTAATCTCTGATTCATCCCTTTTTTATTCTAGTGTTAATGATTAAATAATTTATCTTGTCATGTTTTCTTCATTATGGTTAGGTGAAGATATGTACCATTACAATATTAAATTCATTTCTCGGTTTTGAATGTGATTTTCTCTGACAGACGGATAAACAGACGTAAGTAAACAGAGAAATATTAAATATGAGAGCATATCATAGAAATCCATTCAGCAATAAAAGAAGACTGAAATTGTGTGGATTGGACCACGGCCACATTACTGCCCTTGGGGAAAGTAAATATTCCTTTTATGTAACATAAACATTGGCTTCAGAAAGAATGAATATTTTGTTGATTTTGGGAAACGAATAGAGATCCTTAAATTTATGGCAGACTCAAAGAATACATCTTAAATTTTATTCACTCTATTATGTGAGACTATTTTTGTCTGTCTGTGATTTAAAATACTGTTTTGTTGTCAATATATTGATGTGACTACATTTAGGTTGTTAAATTAAAAGTAATAAATATTGATTGTTAAACTTTCACTTGTCAACTTACTTTGTTTTTCCAGTACGCGTTTCAGCGTGATGTGCGCCTTCTTCAGCGGTGTGAGACATAATGTCCGGACTTGTTACGGTTTTTTAGTTGGTAGGTTGAGTGGGGGGGTGGAAGAGAATTTTCGCGGGGATCCGAATTATTGTATGTTTTATGTATAACTAAAAAACCGTTACAAGTTCCGGACATTCTGTCTCACACCGCTGAAGAAGGCGCACATCACGCCGAAACGCGTACGGGAAAAAAGAAACTAAGTTCACAAACACACACACCCCCCACCAAACCTACCAACTGAAAAACCGTTACACGTTCCGGACATTCTGTCTCACACCGCTGAGAAGGCGCACATCACGCCGAAACGCGTACGGGAAAAACAAAGTAAGTTCACAAGTTTAACAATCGATATTAATTAAGTGCTGTGAATGAAGAAGATGAACCATCAAAACAACTAAAAGTAATAGTATTAATAATAATTTATTAGAAATATAGTAATTCTTCACAATAATATAATGCAGTGTATCTAATCATAATTCAAAATAAAAATGACCTAATTATTGTACCTAATTACTCAATACACCTTAGTGCGGATGATAACGACTGCAATACAAAAACTTTACAAAATTATATTTACTACGTTGTCGTTTTGTCGGCATTTTTTATTCGTGTGAGTGTCTCATTTCGTGTCTCGTGAGTGTTTTAGTGATTGCACGGTACGTCATCTAGGTACAAATTTATTAGGACAGGATTCATTCCGTTCTTTCTGAAAAAAGTGTTATCCCTTATATTTTGAAGTTCTTATATTAAATACAGTATGTCGAAAAATGTATTGTACTATGGGTCTCAATTATAATCTAACGTAGGTGATGTTCAATAATGTAAGCCTATATAAATTTTGGTATAAGTCAGTTTTAATTGATACTATATACTTTAAGGGAAAACGTCCGTAATATATGTAGTCACTCATTATAATAGCAAAAATGTATAAATTAGCACATAATAAAGCGTCAATGAACAAATACCTGTAAATATATTTTTGTAATTACTATGTACAAATGGAGACTACAAATAAGGAAGATACGTTCAGTTGACAATTTCATAGATTCATGTTTTCTACTTTTTGTCGTCTTCTCTCTGATCATTGTCTTCACTTTTAGATTCATTAATTCTACTGCTATGGAAAGTAACATTACAGGTCATATCAAAAGAAAACTTACTTTTCAAGGTTCATTCAATATTTCTGATTCAAGTATAAACAATATCTCCTTATGTGGCATATATATTCATATATATGAACATAATAATAATAGATTCCATCAACATTATTGAATAACTCCCCAAAGTAACAGAAAATGGAGCAAATACATACAAAACATTAAAAATATTAAAAACATATAACAGAGCAAGACTATGTAATATATAATAATATTTATAAAATCTATGACCGCTTTATGAAGTGTTCCCCTTTACGTCCAGCATTATCATAAATATTCCTTCAGTAGTCAAGCACACAGATGTAGCAAATCATTAACAAACACAACAACAAAGGCGACTTTGATAAGGTGATGTTGGATTATGTATAATAGACAGGAAGACCAAAACCAATAACATCTCACGGTAAATAAACCAGTTACGTAAAAGTATAAACTTTGGAGTAGAAATACAAAGGAACAAAGATATCTGTACGATATTATTTGAAAGATTGAAAGTCTGAAGGTATGACGGTTTTTCTTACAGTATAAAGTTAACCTCTGGTGAGCTCTTTAGCAGTGCCACATGCAGAATTTCTAGCAATCAAATAATTAGCAATAAAATGACTTACCGAAATCTCACGAATGGTTGATCCAGACACACAGGCAGAACAGATTGGTTACATGAGAAGGATTTCTACCTGCCAAAAAATGCGGCTCGTGGATGTGAACACTACAATGGTTGGGGTATGATAACGGGTTCAGGCCCTGTGCATGAATCGGCTTCGCAAAAGCCATAGTGCCAACCTCGGAAACTTAATTATTGACCCGTTCGATATCCGAAATATCGAACACCGGCCCCCGTTGACCACGATGGGTCAACACACAAGTACATCAAGAGAACTGCACAAAATACATTACAACAAATTTTTTTAGTGAACATGAACACACTCTGAAAAATTACCCTCCAACATAGGAGGGGGTCACACGCAAACACAAGAAAATTAAAAAACATACAACAAAACATGCAAAACATGCAATTAATTAGAAAAACATGCCGAACAACTCCTTCGCGGGCGCACCGACCAGGCGAGCAATCCGAAAGGTTCGGGTAGAGCAGACAAAACCCAACAACATGCAATAAACAATTGCCCAGCCAAACACAACTTAAAACTCAGCAAATCAACTTAGTTAACATTCCCTAGTTTTTTGTTGTTTTTTTACAATATTTTTCTCCTTTTTTATTTTTTGTTTGTTCCCTTTATTTTTTTTCATTTTTTTTTTTTACTTATTTTTGGTGTTGTTGATTTGTTGAGCATCCATAACTCCCAATAGACTGGCACAGCGCCAAGCCAGAAAGATTCCACAATGTAAACTTCAATGCGGACAACAGCTGGAAGAAACCACCTGGGAAATCCCAGAAAAGTGTCAAGTAAGTCCACAACACGATCATTAAGACTAATTCTGCTCACCTGAAAACAAGACAAACACAGTCAAGAAGATATAGGCAACCTGTATAATTTAATAGCAGGTCGTTCAAAAGAACCTGTGGAAGTTTTAACTAAAACGCGACGAACAACCCCGTCGCTCCCCGGAAACAGCTGAAACTCGGCCAAGAGGCCACATCAGGGGAGGAGAATTCTGTTCCTCCATAACAACCAGGTCCCCAACCATTAAGTTTCTGGACTTAGACGACCACTTCGATCTGGCATGAAGTGCCGTCAAGTATTCCAAACGCCACCTTTTCCAAAATGTTTGGAGCAAAGCGGCAATTTGTTTGTAATGGCGGACTGTCCCTTCATTTAACGAGACTTCAGCTTCCGGGGGCGCGGTAATGGGGCGGCCAACCAGAAAATGACCAGGCGTTAGTGCCTGGCAATCACTTGGATCTGAAGATAGGGTAGTTAAAGGACGGGAATTTAAGATTGCTTCTATACGGATACATAATGACGAAAATTCCGCTACAGTCAACGACCTGGTCCCAATCATGCGTTTCATGTGAAACTTGGCCGACTGGACAGCCCGTTCCCATAAGCCACCCTGATGAGGGGCAGACGGAGGGATAAATTTAAAGTCAGTGTTGTTATCGCAGCAAAAGCTGTTAGCTGAGCTGACATGTCAGGATTGGAAAGAACATTTTTTAGCTCCCGTTTAAGTTCGGAGCGCGACCCCACGAAATTCCTGCCACAATCCGAATACAGTGTTTGAGGAGCTCCACGACGACTAATAAATCGCCTCAACACATCAATAAACTGTGAAGTAGAAAGATCCATAGCTACTTCAAAATGAACTGCTTTAGTGGCTAAGCAGATGAAAATACATAGGTACGCTTTGACTATAGGCGCCTTCCGAACAGCGTAAGCCCGTACCAAAAAAGGGCCAGCATAATCCATGCCGGAAGAATAAAATGGAGGCGCCGGATTAACCCTAGGGATTGGCAGATCCCCCATTAACGGATTGGTGGGGCGAGGACGCGCCCTGAAACAAAGAAGACATTTTCAAATTATGTTTCTTATGACCTGACGTGCAGACAAAATCCAATAATTTTGAGCTAGCTGAAATTGAACTTGCAGAGGACCAGCATGACCTAACCACACATGGGTGTGATGAATTAGCAACCCTACTAGATGGTGATGCTTGGGCAGTAAAACCGGAAAACGATTTTTAACTACCGTAGAGTTGGTCAAGCGACCGCGTACTCGAATGAGGCCAAAATCATCAATAAACGGGACCAGGCGCTGAATGCGGATCGGGAGCCGCTTACCTAAACGAAGAGCCGCGAGCTCCTGTCCAAACTCGCCGCGCTGAATGTAGCGTAAAATATAGTTAACAGCTAACCGCTTCCAACCCACGGCTGTGGAAGGTTCAACCCCCGAAAGCATAGCTCACCTTAAGATAACTGAGGTAACCCCCACCACTAAGGGCCACGAGGACAAGTGATCGAACAATTCCACCCGGGGCTCCTAAGTAAGAAACGAAGACACCTTGGTCTCCAAGGCAACATCTTGCACGTCGTGATTCGGTCGATAATTAATAGGGGGCCAGTGCACAGAATCAAGCTTTAGCCAATCCGGCCCTGACCACCACAATGTATACGACTGGAGGCTGGAGATTGAAGTACCTCTAGAAGCCAAATCAGCGGGGTTAGAAACACCATGAACATGACGCCAAGACTTAGTATTGGTCCACTCGGTAATGGCAGCCACCCGATTAGCAATAAACGTTTTCAATTTAAGAGTAGGCATATTCAGCCAATCCAAAACAATCGTCGAATCTGTCCATAAGGAAACTTGACTCATTTGCAAACATGAAGAGAAAAAGCCAACATAATCACAAACTACTTTGGCTAAAAGATAAGCTGCCATCAACTCCAAACGTGGGATTGATAAAGTTTTAAGAGGTGCCACTTTAGTTTTAGAAGACACCAACGAAACCACCGGAGGACCAGAGTCAGTATAAATGGACAGGTAAAGGACTGCCGCGTAACCCAACTGGGAAGCATCACAGAAACCTTGTAATATAACCTTTTCAATACGCCCACCTTTAGGGAGGAATGGCCGAGAAATAATGATTCCCGAAAGATGATTCAGAGAGGACAGGAATTGAGTCCAATAATCATTTAAGTCATCATTGAGAGGAGCATCCCAGTCCAAGCCCTCAGCCCAGAGTTTTTGGAAAAAGGCCTTGGCCCTGAACATCACTGGCGAAAGCCAACCACATGGGTCAAATAATTGTGCCATCTGGGATAACACGACACGTTTGGTGAATTGTACCTGAGCATTACTGCAACAGGCCAAAGGAGGAAATGAGAAGCAATCGGTTGAATGGTCCCAACTTAAACCCAGAATATCCTTAGAAACGACGGAATCACTCTGAGCGGCTGATTCAGGTAGGCAGTCAGGTTGATTAGTACACCATTTTTTTCAAATTGAAACCTCCTGACGATAACAACAGAATTAATTCCTGTTGTAATTTGCAAAGCTCTGATTTTGAATCAGCACCAGCAGCAATATCATCAACAAAAATATTACGGCTAAGTACAGCCGCTCCCGCAGGAAAATTAACTGCCTCATCCTGAGCCAGCCGCTGCAATGTTCGCAACGCCTGAAAAGGGGTGCAAGCCAGCCCGTAAGTTACGGTACGCAAAGCGAAAACCCTTAGTAGGGCGGTAACCTCCTCACGCCATAAAATACACAGGTACGCCGAGTCATCAGGATGCATGGCAATTTGGCGATACATCTGCTCGATGTCGCACGTGAAGACATGGCTAAAACGCCGAAGTCAAAACATCACACAGTAAGGTCTGCAAATTAGGGCCGACACATAACACGTCATTTAAGGAAATCCCGGAGGACGTCTTCATGCTGGCGTCAAACACCACCCTTATTTTTGAAGTATCGCCTCTAACCTTAAAGATACCATGATGTGGGATGAAATATTTTGGAAAATTGGGGTCAGACACCAGCGACATATGTCCGTGAGCAACATAATCAGTTATAAATTGCACATACTGGCTCTTAAACTGACTGTTAGACGCAAATTTCCTTTCTAATGCGAAAAACCGAGACATAGCTCCCTTAAGAGAATTTCCCAAAGTGTAAGAAGAGGTTTTGAAAAACGGCAAGCGCACCTGGTAACGACCCGACGGCAACCGACTTGTTGACTCTATATAAAACCTATCAGCAAAGTGATCCTCTTCAGATAACTGGTGGGGCAAAGCTGGAGGCCCTTCGACCTCCCAAACCCGATGAACTTGCTCAAGTAGGTTGGTTGTATCAGTTGATAATGTTGTGACTGAAGGATAAAAGTGGTGGAAATGACAGTGAAGCCAATGTGCAGACACCAGATCCAAAGGAAGGCCAGTGAGACCGCTAGCACAAGTCAATGCACAATTAAGTGAAATTAGGGCCCTACCCATAAATTATAAACCCAAAACGTGTCCTAACTGCAACAGGCAAACCTGCACCCAAGGGAATAGTCTCTCCCAAAAGAATAGCCGCTACAATATCGGCTCCAAACAACGCATCAATTGGGGCTGCTACATCGAAGGTAGGGTCAGCTAACAAAAGGTCTTTTGTAGCCTGCTTAACTTCAGGCAACACCTGGAACCTAGGTGAGTCCGATGAGATCTTTGAAAGAACTACGAAAGCATGGTTAGACGCCACAACCTCGCGTTTTAAAGTTTCCAAGGAAAGATGGCACACCCTTTTTGCTTTGGTGGCAATATCACCTACCCCATTGATACTTATTGAAGAGTCAAAACAAGCGCACTTTAAGCGAGATGCACACGCTTCAGTGATGAAAGAAGCATGGGACGCGCTAGCCAGGATGGCCTTAACTACGATATCACCACCATTGGGAGACGACAAGACTGCTAGACATGTGGCTAACAGAACCCCTGCAGGATGGGGCAGAGACACGGTCAAAGTAGTGCTAGACAAATCAACTTGGTCAGCAGGCGATGACCCCGAAGCCTTGAATTCAGGTGTTTCAGAAATCTGTGAACGAGACGGAGACGGACGGACATTTTTGAAATTAAGTAAAGTGTGGTGGTACTTAGAGCCACACGTTTTGCACCTATTTTGCACCATCCCGAATGTTTATGTTGGAGGCACGAAAGACAACATTTTTTATTCTTGAGACTTTGAAATCGAGCCCTAGGGTCCTTACTCAGCCACGCCGGACACTTGAGAAGCACATGGGTCCGGGAATCGCAATGAAGGCAACGTGAATTAGATGAATCCCGTTGCGTAACCTCCGCAGGCAACGTGGACACAGCAAGAGGAGTAGCCTTAGAAAAGGAAACCTTCTGAGTTTTCTGGTGGCTAGTGCTAGGAAGAGCAGGGAAAGCCGATTCCAAAGATGCCCGTTCTTTTTGTTCCACCATGGCGGTTAAAAATGTCATAATTTATTTTAGACAAGGGAGATTTTCTTTGTCCGTAACAGACGCCTCAAAGCGTTCACGCAATGATAAATCCAGCCTTGACAATACAAAAGACGCATATATTGCTTGATATATATCAGCAATGTTTAGAGCTGACAACGCTGAAAAATTAGCATTGAAGCTGTCTACCAATTTTCTAATAGACGCAGCTGATCGCATAGAAGCCGTTGGTACTTGAAGCAGATTGGTACAATAGACCCGGGCGGCCAAACGAGTGTTGTGATAACGGCTTTTAAGAGTTGACAGTGCAAGCGGATAACTATCGTCAACTATGGGAAGCGCGGCAACCTTCTCATAAGCCTCACCCTTAAGATGAGTCAATAAATATAACAATTTCTGTTTCGGGGTGAGGGCAGGACTTTCGTCCACTAATGTGGTAAACTTCGACCAAAACTCGGACCAACATTTGGACTGGCCATCAAAACAAGGTAAAGAAAGCTTCGGCAACTCATGAACGAGAACACCTGAGTGCCCGCCACCTGCCGATGAAAACTGACCGGAACCCACCGGTATTTCTACTTTAGTTAGTTTTGACGCTAAAACGCTTCCCCGGACATAAATATCTTTAATATTGTGCTACCACCGAAAGAATGTGGTCCTCGTCCAATCCCTGGGGCAATGACTCTCCCGATAGGTAAGGATCTACTTTACCTAGAAGATCCTGATATTCTTCGAACAACCGGGAGGCCAAGATACCGGCCTCATGTTGATCCACGACTTTCAATTACGGCAACCCTTACAACTTATTTATTAAGTGTTGCAGCGCAAGTATTCCCACGGAAGTGGTCCGGTCAAAAGCTGCCAGCGACAATTTAGCAGGCATTCTGATTTAAAAAAATTCGCGCAACCGACAACCACCCTGAACGAGAGAATTAGAAATTAAACAATATTCACGACCCATACCTAGCCTAACAGCAATCTAGATAGATCGGCCTGTCAAATAAACTAGTTTTCATAAACAATACCGAGCATAATAAATACAAAAGTAAATTAGTGCAAGGCCAAATACAATTTACACAATCCAAAAGGCTAATAGTACAAAACACAATAAATCACATAAACAAAAAAAAAAAAAACACGCAAAAAATTAAGTTACACAGTGCAAAAGCATGACAAAAACACAAGTTGCACAATATTAAAGCACATACGGTGCAAAATAATGGTACACAAAATTGTACCCAAAAAACATGTGTAATACCAAATAGAATAAATGCATAAAAATACACTAATACACAACCAGGTACAATATACAAAAATTCAACAGTTAACGAGACAAACACAATAACTTGGACACCTCAACTGCAAAAATTTATCATGGTCAACGCGGCGTGTATGGACAGGATATCGCGCATGTGCCAAATATAAACCGCACCAAAAGGGTAATAGTCAATTCCAAAAAAAGTTACATATAAATGCAGGCTGTACCGAAAAAACCGGATAACCTAAAACCAAACGTCCCCCACACGCCTTACGCATTCGCAAGCACGTAACACGTCGACTTCACGTGTAAAGCAGACCTTAACAGGACGGGTACAAACTTCTCAGGAATTGACCCAGTAATCAAACGATTATCAAAAAAAAATCAAGGTGCAAAAATTTGACACACTATTTGCTCACCTGGCCCACGCACGCGCGACGAAACTGCTCAACATAAGCAACCAACAGTTTTAGACGTAAAATAATGGTCAACATGCATATCGTACCAACGTGTATCCGTGCCATAACATGCAAATAATGAACATTGTTATAATTTAAACTAACAGCATGCAAAAATCTACGAGCAGGGACCAAAAAACGAAATAGTACGGCACGTTGGTGATTAGATTAAAAATCGCACAGCCAAAACTGGCTTGTAACACATTTACCCAACTAGAAAATTACAAATCACGTGCTCCTATTCGAAACGGCAAGCAATTAAAATTGAAAAACTAGCAACCTCATGAATCCTCTGGTAGTTAATATGTACGATATTATTTGAAAGATTGAAAGTCTAAAGGTATGACGGTTTTTCTTACAGTACAAAGTTAACCTCTGGTGTGCTCTTTAGCAGTGCCACATGCAGAATTTGCAGAATTGCTAGCAATCAAATAATTAGCAATAAAATGACTTACCGAAATCTCACGAATGGTTGATCCAGACACACAGGCAGAACAGATTGGTTGGAAAGAGGATGGGTTACATGAGAAGGATTTCTACCTGCCAAAAAATGCGGCTCGTGGATGTGAACACTACGATATTGTTTCGATATCCGAAATATCGAACAATATCAGTTACCTATATTTAACAATAAAAAATTATTGAATTAATTTAATTGTAGTATATACTGAGGACTAACGTCGTGTAATCCAGCTTTAGAAAATGAACAATTTCTCTAAGGAACTTGAACCATTTTATGTTTGTTTAACCAATTTAAAAAAATTAAAAATGATACGGAACGATAAAATACTAGTTAGCAGACAAGCCAGATATAAAGAAAGAGAAATAATAAACCAAACAGCAATAATAAAAATATTTTAACGTGAAGGCGATATACAAAATAAAATAAAAGTGAACAGGAGAGTATAAATACAACCAATTTAAACAGCATGGATCTAAATGTAATAGAGTCTACAAGTATACCCACCACAATACAAATTACATACTAGGATTTCCAAATACGTTTAACACAAAAACAGCACACGAAACAAACAAATGCATCACTACAAACCACCTACAGTTAACCTAGTCCGTGTAATTCGCTTAATGTAATATACACTTGTAAAGCCACTCGCTAACACTTGTAAGGACAAACAATTATATATCCATTTTTTTAATACTTTCTACTGAATATTTATTTACGCAGGATTGCATTCCAACATGTTGTTTATATTTTAGATGTGTCGCTTGTTTATTTATGGGTCGGCAGCACATTCCACATAAACAGATTATTTAGAGCTCCTTTCTAAGGATCCTGAGGATTCGTATTCCTTAGAGTTACATTATGATTAAACACATACAATTAAGTAGGAAGATCCCCTTGAGTTAAATAATAATTTGAACTGGAGATTATTGTCTCCGCTTTTTCTGTATTTATTAACTGTATGTATCTGCTACCTCAATAACAACTAACTAAAATTTAATTTGAACTTAAAAATCTAGAAATTTTTAAGATCGTATACATCCTATTATAGAGCATAATAAAAGAAATAATAATATAACAAATAATGAAGACAGCATTCAATCAGTCAAATGAATCAGTAACATTTAATTTTAAGTGAAATTTAATTAACGGATCAAACTGTTACTTTTGGCACAGTTTAAGTGTGTCAGGAATGTTTCATTACCATTTGGAATTTGTCTATCACAGATGAGTATTTTCGAGCACCTCCTTAGAAAAACAATACGGAGCCTGTTTTAGTCAGTGATCCTAAATTGACGATTTGCGTTATTGCAGTATTTTAATTGATGTATAACAAGACTATTGTTACGTAATGCGGAAAAGTGTTACGTAATACGGAACGTTCTACAAGTTTCTCGAATATTCCGGCTCTAATGTGTGTGTGCATAGTGCGTACCTAATCCTGCTACTTTGCGGTGAAAGATACACTCAACTATCGGGTCTATCCAGACCATACCGGTCTGCGCAGTGTGTTCAAGGACACTGTATCTAGTGGATTTTCGATAGCGCTTGTTTGTTTAACAAGTCATCCAAAGTGACAGATTTTATTGGAAATCAGCGGGGTATAAATACAGCCATTCACGGCGGTCACGTTAGTTACTGTCGGACGATTACACGGTGCGTTTAAGTGGCCATTTACACAGTGCGGTTCGAAATATTGTGGCAAAATATTACGTGTTTTATAATTGTGCGGGACAATTGTAATACAATTGTGTTTCATATCAGTTGACATTTTTATTGCGTGTGAACAATTTTTATTTGATTTGGTTTAAGAGACTGTCTTGTTAATTACAAACTGTTTAATTCTGGTAATTAGTGACTTAATTGGTGTCTTGTACTTTGTTTTCCACTGTACCATATATGACGATCAGTAGACCGTCGTAACACTATTAATCTTTTTTTTCAACAATATTATAAAAATTTAATTGCTGTATTGGTTATTGTTATTAATGATAAAATACTATGGTGTGGCTGAAAAGAACATTTGATTAAC
Source organism: Magicicada septendecula (assembly GCA_034769895.1). Taxonomy (NCBI): domain Eukaryota; kingdom Metazoa; phylum Arthropoda; class Insecta; order Hemiptera; family Cicadidae; genus Magicicada; species Magicicada septendecula. The sequence goes on along the minus strand of CM068369.1, from coordinate 397,261,914 downwards.
CTTGGTTTTCAAGAAAACCACACTTAAAGCAGATTTTTTCTTTTCCTTAAGTAGGTTCAGCCTACTTATTATGTAGACATTCCACATCACTGATGTCATTAATGTCAAAATGACGTTCTTTAGCAATTACCGTTCAGAAAACTAGAGCAAGGTCGGCAATAGCAGACTTAAGGTAAGTTATCTAGTGTAAATACTTTGGTAAAATAAATGTCAGAATAGTTGTAACAGACACGATCTAGAAGAGGTATAGGGATATTCTTACGCCTATGAATAGACTACTGGTGTAGCAGCTCTGTGACGCTGGTCACAGGTATCATGTGGATTGTTCTCGCTGGTTCTGGAATTGTCGGCCTCTTTCATTTCTACGATTATTCTTCATGGTGGAACTCCCTATTAACGTCATATCTAGTGATGCTGACTGTAAATGTAGCAACACAGGCAGTCTGAGTTTGCCAACTCGAATCTTTTAGTTTTGCGTCTTCAAAAACTTTACTTTTCATATTAAAATTACTTAATAAATGAAGATTCGGTATTTTGCATTATTGTTACATTGTCAATGTATTTACCTGCATATGTGGGTGTGTTATGTATTACCTAGTTAACAAGCTTTGTAATAATTATTTTACTTTCTATGTATTTAACATCCATTTTATATTTTTAATAATTTGACAATCTCTTTCTTGGTGTCTTTGTTTTATTCACTTAATGGGATTATGAGTATTCGATATGTTAAGAAACTCTCTGAGCATGTAGGTAAAATTACTTAGAATTATCAACTGTATTTAGGCATTTTCCTGTAAATAGAGCAAAACTAAATAATTCGTTGAAATATCTTGCGTATCCAAATATTTTTATTTTATACATTTTGCTTTTTTACATAATTATTTTTAATTTGAATGTTTAAGTAATCATTTTAGTATAGAAGTATTTATTTATTTTATTTTTTAATAAACACTTTAATTAACCTTACTGTTGAACATCGACAGACTAATTGATTGACCATATTGCAACCTTACATTGTTTATTAGTAACCAAAATAATTTCAATATAAACTACATAAAAAAATAAAATAGATCAGCGCTTGGACAGTAAAATGATATTTTATAACACTCAAATATGTTTGTAATTATAGCATAGTGAAAATCACAGTTGAGTAACAAAAATCTGAAGTATTGATATACAACACTTGTACTTTCCAAAGACGGTATTACAAGGTGTGCTTATTATTTCTAAAAACTGCGCAAAATCTTATATGTATAAATTTCATTAGTTTAGAAAATTGAAATCAAAATAAAACTTTACAGTTTTAATGAAATTGATTATTTGTAAAATTGTGTATCAGCTATGAAACTATAAACAGTTAAGTTATTTCAATTTCGTTGGCGATTACGTATAAACCCATACGAAGAAATAGGCATAAAACTTATGCATAAGGCTTACGAAGAAATAGGCTGGATTCAAGATTCATTGAAAATCGATAATTAGGATTCCGTAAGTAGCAAAGCTGCAAGAGGTATGAAGAGAAAACGGTTGCAGGGGAGCTGTGAAGAAGAACAAACATTAGGAGGATGAAGGGAAAAATTTGGGGAAAGTGGTGGTCTGTGGGATAACACTGATGTAAATGTGGTGTGGCGATCGATTCGAGATAACTGAAAACCCATCCGCAATGTTTGTTTGCTGTCTTCAGGTAGTTGAGTATCTGATCAGTTTGTTTACAACTCAACTCAACACAAAATGGAAAAATACGTTTGCGTGTTACAAAGATAAACTAGTCTGCCGTTGCATGTTTCTGTCAAAATTTTGTTCCTGACTTAACTGACATACCGTGTTTATGATTTACAAAATGCTTTTGTTATTCTAGCTAAGTGCTACACTACTCTCGTAGTACCTGAACAGACTAAAAATTTCTAAATTTAACTCATCTGGTTGCATAGAATTTTCCCAGTGCCAATGAGTCTTTTAGTCATCTATCATATAACCAACTATTCTTGGCTACATATGTTGTAAGCGCATATTTATTGTTAAAAACGAGTTGAAATACTCTGTTCCTGCATGCCTGTCTGGCCCAATAATTGTATTTAATAATCACTAGTCAACAAAATAAAACTAATTCTGTGTATCTGCTTTGTAAATAGGTGGAATTGGCAGATTTTAGTGTGCTGAATTGAAGGGAAAATCAGATTTTCTATATCACGTTACATTTTCTATATACACAGAAATCATATAAATATGCTAACAATATATTAACAAAAAATTTCAACTTATAAAAAATAAAGAATAACTGAGAACTAAACTACAGTAATGTACATGTAGACATGTATAACACAGAAGCACTAAAATATTAGTGCATTATATATTTATTTAGTTTAATGTCAGTTATTTTGCAAAATAATACAATGATGCTTTCGTTTTGTATAGTGTTTTATTAGTCTCTCTAAGAAGAAACCAGCATAAACACCCATCATCGAAGGATTCCAGCGTCCCTGATAACGATGATCTATTGTAAGGATATCCTTATGAAAGTCATTTAGAGTACCCAAGTTTTCCGGAAAAATGAAGGTACGAATGTAAAACGTTGATTTTTAGTGACATTCTACACCCAACGTTCTTGTAGTTCTCTACAATCATGTACGATCATTTACAGTGGAAACATAGTTATGGTCATTTCTGTTGCACTGTCGGTTTGAAGAGAACCAAGCAGCAAACTACAAATTTGAAAATTTAGTATCAAACGTTGGATCTTTCAACAATTTTCTTATTGGTGATCCAACAAATATGCCTTCTTTTATTTTTGCTTCACTCAATTTGGGAAACTGATTGAAGTGATTGAAACCCTGACTTCCTTTATTAAGACCTTTACGAAGTTCTTCATCAAACCCAGTTTAATGTGAAGAGCAGGTAGAATATTCGGCTCAACCAGTGGTATAAACTTCAAATTTTCCTTTCCATTAACGTACGACGTTCTAACATGCCATTCCTTGACTTTTTAGTGATTCTTGGTACGTCGGCTGTCCCAGAGGCACAAAAACCGCAGTATTTTGTAAATCCACCTTGTAAACCTGCAAGTAGTAAGATAACTTTTAAATCACAGCATATCTGCCACTCATGGTGTTTACATTTCATTGTCTTAAGCAGTAAACCCATACTTTGATACGTTCCTTTCGTTTTCACTGCATAAGTCAAAGGCACTTATGGTATTTTATTACCGTTATTCAATAGCACAGCTTTTAAGCTGGTTTTGCTCGAATCAATAAATAGTCGCCAGTACCGTGGATTATGATGGACACCCAACGCCATCATCAACCATTCACGTCTATAAATACACACATTGAATTTTTCGTTTTAAAATGTGCAGAAAATTTACACTTTTTTATGTAAAACTTGTAACCTTTGTCCTTGAAGCTAGAAGGTTCCATTGCTGCAGTCTTGACCCCAAATGTTTTAGAAAGTTAGTGACTCCTCAGCTTGCTGTTTAGAAAGTTTTAAATCTCGCACCAAGTCGTTCTGTTCATCTTGTTGTATGAAATGAGGCAATTTGTCACAACATTTTAAAGCTGTATCCTTCTGTAGGCCCTACATCTTCTGATAGACTATCCTCTGATGAATCTGATTCGGCGGATTGCAAGTTACAGATAGGAATAGGCAAACCTTTACAATGAGGCTTACGTTTATGCACTTAAGACACATAAGTTAAAAATAAAAGTCCGTTTAATTTTTTGGCTCTAACTAAACTATTGGAACAGAAAATGGCATGGCATAACGCTTTCCTTTTAACTATTCTATTAGAGTAGTTGTGCAGACCTTCGGAGTAAACTTTCCACACATATAACAAAAGTTGTCGATGTGGTTCACACAAACACGAGTTTTACCAGTAACTGTAAATTTCAAAATATTTCACTAGCTCACAGAGTGCTTACAGAACTTACAGAAAATAATGACTGACAGATAAAGACAAATTAGGTTAACGCCAAACATTAACTAAGAGAAGTGTTACCAAGTACAATTCCAACAGACAGGCTGAGTGAACTCTGTAGGTAATGCTGGTACCTTTACTTAGAAACGCAATTGTCCTGCCATGTAGTAACAGTTTTCAGAACTTCTTGCATTGTGTATTACAATTAAATAATAAATGCAATTAGTATAACTACTGATTTTATTTTACGTATTTCATCTTAAAGATAAAAAGTACAGGTTACATATTATAAAACACTAAAAAATTATTACAAACCTGATACATGGTGAAATACTTTAAAACCTTTCCTGATACAGCATTTTCAAGCACAGATTCGTTTTCTATATCTAAAAGTAAATCATAATTGGTTTATCCCATACCAGAAGCAAAATGGCTGTTAACTAACAGTTATTAGAGTCATGTTATATAAGTAGACTAGATTTTTCGTAATGTTACTTTTAAACTTTTACCCACACTGTGCTAAAAGTTAGGTAACAACTGTGTGATGTCAGAGAATAAGATTACATCTAAGAACATATTCACTTTTATTGAAAAAATTACTAGCACAGGCGATTCATGTGCGGATGGTCCCGGGTTCAATTCCCGGCGGAGGCTCCGTACGGAGTGTATTCAGCGTCGTGAGTCAAATCTGAGATAATAGCCGACTGAGATAACAGTGACGCCTCCTGGTTGTGAATATCGCAACTACCAGCTGGCGACGCGTTGTACTAGCCATGCAACCGTCCACTAAACACAAAAGCCGCGCGGTATACCTTGGTTTTTTACGAACTGTCGAGGAGAGGTCTATCTTTTTATTGAAATAATCTTATTACGATGTGTACTAGAATGAAAAATAATTTTTAAATCTTCATTTTATATTATTTGTAATAAAATGCTTTAATAGAAAGATTGTATAATCCGTTTCAATTATTTTCTGTAAATAGAAGGTACGCCCAGTAAATGGTACTTATTTTTAACCTTAAGTCTGCAGAGCCACTTACGGCTTCACATTTTTTTACTTCCTTCAAACCGGTCGCGCATTTGCGTACACATAGGGACAGTTTCTCTTCATCTGCAAAAATAAAAATTCAATAATAATTATTTCAAAGGAGTAAGCTCTATAACAAAGGCAGACGATCATTACCAAATTCCAAAGTTATGCTAACTCCAATAAGGTGCGAAGTTTTTATAGTCTAACTGGATGTGAATCAATACAGTATTTCCAAATGAATCAGGATTTAGTTTTTTGTCATATTCCAATAACACAATCGTCTGTTAAAATTTGCTTTTTTCTCTAGTTTATTTATATATTTTTTCATTTTTGTTTGTATTACTTTAGAGCTTATTAATAGTTTGTATTTCTTCAACATTTTTGTCGCGCGCGCACGCGCGCGTGTGTGTGTAGTGAATTTATTTAGTATAAATACTACTAAAGAAAGCTATTAAAGAAATCTATAAAAATATCTGGTTTTAAGTATTCAACAAATTGGAAAAACGAATAAAAACTAATGCAATTTGTTTTTAAATACTGAAATGTTAATCAAATGGAAGAAAATCCAAATCAGTGACAGTAAAATAATTAAATTGTATCGAATACCTTGCACAACTTACACTACTCTATTCCCAACCGTCGCAAACAAATTATCCCTCTTTTCAATTGTCTGTTTATGTAAGCCTACTAGTTGGCTAATAATGTCGGTAGATGACAGCACTGTAACAACTCATTAACTGTTCACTACATCGCTTTTATGAGTTGACTTGTCCTCAATGTGTGTTATAAACGCTGACACGCAAAGAACTAATGCAGTAAAATTATACGATCGGTGACAAGAGATTAAAGTCAGCATCACTGTGGAATAAATTATATTACAGGTTTATGAAAAATTGTATTTTTCTATGAGTAAAAAATTTCGTTCTGGCCAAATAATAGTCTGCACAATCGCATATTAACTCCTTATTGCAGGACCCAGAAATAATTAAAAGACGGTTCTAAAATGTTTGTTGGAGAATTAAGTTATACTTTTACACTCTGGATTCTGTATCATAGATTCAGTATAAAGAGTACTCAGTGCTCTTTAATTTTTTATGGTTAGTAAACTGTTATTATTCTGTAATTGTCAAAAAGAAGGTAATCAATTAGTAGGGTGATTATGGTATGCTCACATGTATATTAATCAAAACGTCTTAGTATTTTAACCTTATAAAATCCTTGAAGTAATTTTAATCGAAGTTATTGTCATTTTATGACTGTTCTTATTTGAATTACCATAACTGTTGTTATTATGAATGAACTGTTGTTGTTGTTGTTGTATGATGAACGAGATGACTATTGTTATTTGAATTATCATTCCGCGCAACAAGACAATAGCTGCGTTTGTATTACGCTTTACGGTTTCGTAGGATATTTTTTCCAATATTTTGCAGACAAAAATATTTTTTTTCTGGTATGTAAAAATTGTAGTTTACTAAAGTAATAAAAGCTAAATTACTCATAGGCATACAACGTTAGGGCGAGTTTTGTAGATAACATGAATTCATTTTTTAAATCAACGAATGTATGCAAAACAGGAATAATAAATAAAAATTCGCATGCGCGGGTACACAAACGCGCGCGCGCGCACACACACACACACACGCACACACAGAATGATAAAGCCTACAATTGGTAGCTGAATTATACAGGTTTTTATAAACATACATATAGCTCTATGCATATAAGTTATACACTGTTTCAAGTTAAACGGAATTGGGAACAGTTATAGTTACAGTTAACCTTAAAGGAAGACTTTATTTGCCAAATAATTCAAACAAAACTTTTGTCTGTTATGTCTTTGTTACGCAATGTGTTACATATGGTCGTCTTTCCATAGTGTCAATTTTACGACACGATTACCGAGGGGCAAGAGAGTCACAAGTGTATAGCGTTTACTCGTGTCTCCAGTTTATAATCTTCAATTAGCAGAGGTGGTGGTAATAAAAACAGTTATATTCTTTGTCGTGTGCCTGTAACAATATACCAAGCTAGGACATACCTTGTCGCGAGACAAGATAGTATAATAAACTCTTTCTTAACTACATAACGCCACAGGCTTTCCTTTTCAGAAACACTTAACAAATACGGGTCAGTTGTTTATTTGCACTAGACGACTTGTTTTAACCCTTAACAATCAGGTTTTATGATATGTTTGTTCAGTAATAGGCCTATGTACACTACCGTACTCTTTATAAGGTACTGTACTGTAACAACAATTACACTTTGTATGAACTGTGCCACTGTGTAATGAAATACTGTATACTCTTGACAAAAGGAAAAGGAAAATTTGTTATCACTACTAATGTATTTTATATAGTAATATATATTGTAACGCAACAGAAATGATAGCATTCATGTTACATAAAAACAAGGTTCACAGAATAATAAACAAGTCAATATCTAACCCCATGATAGAACAAAGATTTAATAATTACATTTATAATCATAGATAAAGGTAAATAAGGATGCAAGGTAATATTAACAAGTATAACCGAACCTGTAAGTTAGATAATAGTTGATGAGATATGTTCAGTGAAAAACAAACAAAAATGAAACAATAATTTACTTTATACTAATAGCAAATAAGAATTTTGAGTTGAGAGATATTATTTTATGACAAGTATTATGATAAAGTTTATGTTATGTTATACCAAATATGTGTTGAGTTAATGAAAGATAATGAAACAAGTTGTATTATTCAATAACTACTGTAGAATGAAGTATGAGGCAGCTAATCAATGTTCATAGATTTGAATTTTCTTGTATGTGATCCATAGGTCAATATAAAATTGTTATTAGATATAGAAAAATAATTGTTTATGTAAATGTTAATAGTTAAGATTTGATTGTATGTATGAATTTATGTAAAAGGGGCTATAGATGTTTACCAGTTTTAAACACAGGTAGATCCGTTTACAATAAAAGGCCTAACAGCCAAAACCGCTATATAACCACTCATAACATAAAGGTTAGGTACATCAATTAATAATAATTAATGAATACGATTTGAAGAGCTAGAAAAACATTAAATTAATAATGATATATTATAAAATTTATAGAAATTATAATAATGCCATAATGCCATTATATCGATTAGTAACATATAATATCGAAAGTGGATTAAATATAAAAAAGAAAAAAAAACCGGCTTATATCAAAAAACCAGCAGAATATGTGTAAAAAATAATAAACCAACTATTGGTAAAGTTACATTCCGATAGGATAGCAAATTGATAAGGAATAGACTAAAAATATATGAAATAAACATTATATTCAAAACATGTAGAAGGAAGAAGTCAGGTGTTGCTAGGGACGACAAAAAGAGAAGAAGTTGTTGATTTAACAATAATTGCTTGGATGAACTGAATGTGATGAGATTAATAAAAAAACCAAGAAATATCTATCTGATTGGCATATACTGAATTAGTAAATACTAATATAAAACACAAGATACTAATGATAATATTTATAACTCTTGCCAGTATAAATTAACCAAATAATACTACAGAACGAAATCACAATAGAGAATAAATAACCGGATTATACAAGGAAGGACTTGAACTGTCCCATATCCGAAAGGAATTGACGATACATTAAAACAAATAGAAAGAGTCAAAAGTATCACAAATAATAATATACACTACACCAGAATTTATAACCTTTCAAAAAACACGGAACAACACTAATTGCTTCAACCGAGAGAAGAACGTATTTGGATCCTGTCGTTGCAGAAGAAGCATCCATCGGGCTGTAAACCAATCCAGTAAGCTGTAATTCCGAAGTGGACAGGAGAAGAATTCCATTTTATTAAACCGAAGAAAGAAAATCGTACGGCATAATTGTCCAGAACAGTAAATTTATCAATCAACCGCCTACACGATTTGCTTCGTTCTAGTCTGGTAAATTATTATTATATTAATCATACTAACTACACAACACTTCAAATTTGTAAATCTTGCATTCTTATCTATGTATTTTTAATCTTCCCCACAGTTACAAGAACCTTCACACCATGTGAAAATCTTCATGTGACAATTAACCAGAAGGTGGACCAAAATAATGAGGAAAGAAAATTAGAAATAGCCAAAACAAATGAAGGGTAAGAAAAAACTAACGAAACAATAGTACAGGTTCGTGAAGAATTACAGAATAAAATTAATGACACAAAAATGGAGAATAAAACATTGGTCGAAGAAATCCAACAGGAAACTGTCGAAAAATATGAGCAAATTAAAAACGAAGTACATCAGGTACGGGAGGAGAATAAGGAAGGTATTACGCAAATACAGACAGACATGGGCGAACGACTCGAAAGAGTCTATGGCAATTTAAATAGTATGGAAGGTCAAATCAATACCAATAAAAATAAAATAGAAGAAATTAGTAGACGTGAATTACAATTACAAGAAGAAGTAGATTCATGGCGGGATAGGACATGCCAACATAGTCATACAAATAACCACGAGAACCGGGAGTCGATTAATTTTCGTAATTACAAGCGCAATCTGATGGAATTTTTAAAGAGATTGGAAGAGGTGATCACAATAAATAGAGAAAATCGCTGGAGTATTATACGCAGTATGATTGATGAAACGTTTAAAGATACTTATGATAATTGGTGGACAGCGGTGCGCCCGGATATACTGGACATGACTGAGTTCAAAAAACAGTTTAAAGAGAAGTATTGGTCTGAATCGACCCAGAACATGATTAGGAATAATTTGAGTAACGGTCGATACGAAACAAACATAGGCCAGTCTCCTACTTCATACTTTCTAGGAAAAGTATATATGGCGCGGAACTTAGAGCCCAGAATTCCCGAAGAATGTCTGGTGGTACAACTATCCTACCATTACGAGGAAGGGATAAAAAATGCACGTATGTGTAGTCAAATCAAAACGATTCCAGCCATGGCCAAATTTTTGGAGAATTATGAGCACGAGAACCAATACCAAAGAAATAGAATGTTGAATTATAAATATCAGAAGTATAATAATAACGCGCCACCAACCAATTCTCATAATAATGATCAAAATCGACCTGCGCAGAACGTTAATGCCAATAGAAACCAAAATGAGCACGTGAATAATAATTCCAGGAACTATAATTATCGTGGCAATAATAATTATAATTATCGTGATAGTCGCAATAACAGAGGAAATGGGGACAGACGACCCAATAATTATAGGCATAACGTCAATTATATCTACTCCAGGCCTCAAGGTAATCAGCGACGGTATTACCCAAGGAGTCACCGATATGACAACCATTATGACCAGTCCCGGCGTGAAGTCAACTATCCACCTGAAGGAAATTATAGGATAGCGGAACCTAATACGGAGGATCGCACTGAAACCGTACAAAATCAACACAGTAATCAAAATGAAAATAGAGAAGAGGGGGTAAGCCCTCATTTAAACTAATAGAGGCAGTGAAAATTAATGAATACCCGTCACTGAACAGTAATCTTGGGGAACAACGACTAATAAACAAAATTAAGTGTAATCGTAAAATAACCATCATTAATAACCACTATTTGAAGAATATAAGGGAAGATTTATTGGAAGAGGATAAGAAACATGTAAACAGTAATAGTAATAACGAAATCATGTATGTAACGGCAAAATTAAATGGGGTAAAATCTACCATAATGATAGATATTGGATCTAACATATCGCTGATAGACAGTATTGAACTTGAAAAAATCCAGCGAGAAGTCCAATTACCCATACCGACCTTACCTATCAATAATGTGATAATTATCGGAGCCACTGGGAGACAAAATAAAACAGTTAAAAAACAAGTATCGCTCGATCTTACCAATAATAATATGACCATACCAATAGGATTCTTGGTCGCAACGGGATTACCGTTTAATGTATTGATTGGATGCGATGTATTGCGCCAGCATTCCGCAGTAATTGACTTGCATAAAGGTACAATATCTTTAACATCCGAAGAAGGATTATGGACAGCCGAGTTAATTGACACTAATAGAACCATTCCAGTTAACACCAGATATCTAGCCATGAAAAGCTATTTTTGTAAGGAAATAAAATACCAGAAGTCATTCAATATGAGGACGATGATCCCGAACTGTGGCAGAGTAAGTTGGAAGAGATCCGAGAATTCCAAAGGGAAAAAACTTATAGACAAATAAGTAAGATACAAGCCGAAAATCTAATTCAAATATATAATAAATACAAACATGTATTCTCCAATGCTCCAGGTAAGGTAAAAGGATATCAGTGTGTAATAAATTTTAAAGAACCAGTGAACTTTCGCAGAAAGTCATACCCAATTGCTTATTCCATAAAAAACGAGGTCCGGAACGAGATTAATCGTATGATTCAAGATGACATAATAGAATATAGTCAATCACCATATACTAGTCCCATAGTGGCAGTCCCGAAAAAGAACGGAAAGGTGAGAATTTGCCTGGACGCTAGGGAAATAAATAAAATGATCGTCAATGATAGGACTTCACCAGGCGAAATAGAAGAAATTTTAAAGAAATTCCACGGTATTAAATACATCAGCACTTGGGATACGGTATGCGGGTACTGGCAGGTCGAACTACACCCAGATAGTAGAAAATACATGGCGTTCCTTTTTGACGGGAGGAACTATCAATTTAAAAGGCTACCTTTCGGACTAATTAATTCAGTTGCAATATTTGTGAAATGTATGGACCAGGTATTGGGACAAGAAACACTGCAGTTCACTACGGTCTATGTAGATGATTTACTTATAACTTCTTCACATTGGGATGAACATTGCGAGCGGGTGGAACAGGTACTAAGAAAGTTATCTGAAAACAACATAACACTTAAGCTGAATAAATCTAAATTTATCGCCAATCAAGTAAAGTTTTTAGGTTTTAATTTGTCTGAGGAGGGTATCACACCTTCAACAGAAAAAGTAGAAGCAATCTAACTGTTCCCTACTCCAAAAAATAGAAAACAACTACAATCCTTTCTTGGAATTTGCAACTATTATCGAAAATTCCAAGATAACTATTCAGAAGTAACTGCCAAGTTTCAGAAACAATTATCATCCAAAGACAAGTGGGCATGGGGACCAGAACAAGATAAAATTCTGCAATTAATCAAGAAGAAATTTTTAGAAACAGTTATGTTGTACCACCCTGATTTTAACAAACGCTTTTATTTAAATTGTGATGCAAGCAATGTTAGCTTAGGAGCTACCTTATATCAAGAAGATAAAGAAGGACATCATATGGTAATCAGCTTCGCCAGCAGGGTGCTTAACAGCTGCGAACGCAATTACAACGTTACCGAGAAAGAGCTGCTAAGCGTAGTGTACGCATGCAATAAATTTAGAACTTATATACTCGGATACCCAGTGACCGTAAGAAGTGACCATCAATCAATTTCATTTCTAAAAAGATGTAAACTTAGTCATGGCCGGCTAACTAGATGGGTCCTTGCATTGCAAGAGTATTTCATTGATTGGGAATATATACCTGGAAGAAAGAATATAGCAGCCGATATCTTGTCCCGAATAAACATACAAGATCAATCATTCGAAGGAGAAAAGGAAGAGATTGCGAAGGTGTACCATGTCATTAAGAGTCGGAGGGATTTGGAGATTATTATAAATGAAATTAATCAACACCAAAAATCGGATCCCAAATTAATAAACATACGCCAAAAGATACAAAATGATGATGAAGTTATTACTAAATATTACTGTATACATGATGACCGATTATTTATTAAGGTCAATCCTAAACAAATAAACTGGAAACTAGTAATTCCCACCGCTGTGGAAAACAAATTAATATTGGATTACCATGAACGATATGGACACATGGGAGCCATGAAAATCGTCAAAGCCCTGGAAGAACAAGTGTACATAAAAAATATAACCAGAAAGGTACAAAAATCCATACAGGCATGTCACATCTGCCAGATGGTTAAACATAATAATGAGAAGAAGGAGGGAGTCATGATCCCTATAACATCCAAATATAAGCTGGAGAAGGTATTCCTAGACATATGTGGGCCATTCCCACGGAGTGGAGGAAATCACAGATACAAATTCATTATAATTATTTTTGATCATTTTTCCAAATGCACTAAACTCTACGCTATTAGCAGAGCCACGACCAAGAAAATTCTGGAAATAGTCATCGGACGTTACATAACAGAGGTTGGTAAACCGTCATCTATTATCACTGATCATGGTACGCAATTCAAGGGCTATAAATGGAGAAATAATCTTTTAAAACACAACATTAGAACATATAAGACTTCAGTATACCACCCCAGCAGTAATCCGGCAGAACGTGTATTGAGGGAAGTTGGCAGAATACTACGAACTTACTGTCATGACCAACAGAGAAGGTGGTACGAATACGTATCACTAACCGAAGAGTTTTTAAATATATCTTACCATCAGTCCATTGAAAATACCCCTTATACTGTTATGTTTGAAAGGCTTCCACCTAGAGAAATCCAGGATATTATAAACTTTCCAAATAACCCAGAATATCAATTTGAAACAGTTAAATTTTATAACCGAGTTATGGAAAAGACGGAAATGAAGAAAAGAAAATATGAAAAGAATAACCCAAAACCAATTAAGTACCAAGTGGGTGAGAAAATATTAATAAGAAACAGGGAACTACCAAGCACTCTAGAGGGAATAACTAAAAAATTATTATTATTATTATATACTGGGCCATATGTGATAACAAAAAATAATAATAACAATACATATGAAATAATGAACCCTATCACGAAAAGGATTAAGGGATCGTACAACCAAGAGTCCATAAAGAAATATAATGAATAAATTCTAAAAATAATAAGAACAACTTATTACCAGTCTTGAAGAGAAAATATTTGGAATTTAAAAAGAATTTGAGTTGAGTACTACCACTAAATTCTAAAATACAATAAGCACCACTTATTATCGATGTTGAAGAAAAAACACATGTAAATAAAAGAGAATTTCTTGAACAATAAAATAAATAGAAAAAAAATGGGTCACCCAAAATGAAGTAAGTCCGAATTAAAATATAATTATGAACAAAATTACAGAAACAAACGAGAATTATTATTATTGAATGTTTATAAAGAAATAGTGTGAATAATGAATAATGAAATCCCAAGATTACAGAAGAAAGCGAGAATTATTATTAAATGTATAAAGAAATAGTGTGAATAATGAATAATAAAACCCCAAGATTACAGAAGAAAGCGAGAATTATTATTAAATGTTTATAAAGAAATAGTGTGAATGATAAATAATGAAACCCCAAGATAAAAGTTTTTACCTCAAATCTACCTATGCAAAATAAAGAAAGAAAAAAATCATATGACCTAAAATACATACTACATTGCCAAATGATGGAAACAACTTCAGTAAACGATGAATGTAACCAATGTAATGTTAAAGAAGACAAGAAAGAAAGAGTATTTATGAACATAATTCATTGAAAAATAAATAGCCAAAATAATGAAATACGATAAGAAGAAGAATAGTTGGACTAAGGAATATATATTTAGTCAGAAATACAGTTATAATGATCATCACACAACAACTATTTAGAAAATATTGAGATCAGAGAAAAAACAGATGAAGAAGCTACTTAGAATTACAATCACAACAAAAATGAAAACAAAAATGATTACAAATGATAACTGTCAAATTCAATATCAAAGAATGTATAAGGAACTAAAATGAAATCACAATATATGAAGGATAGTGATGAAGGAGTATAAAAGCAACAAAGAAAAAAAAATTGTTTCCCAAATATTTATTATTAAATAATTAAAGAGATTATTAGGAGATTATTATTATATTTTATAGCTGAGTGTAGATGAATTCCAGCAGTACTATATTAAAATGTGGTGTGGGCAGCAGAGTATGAAGCCAAACAGTGCCTCTCTAAACTGTAGCAACGCATGTATTAGGGATTGTTAGGGAAATTAAATATTTAAGGAATATTAGAATATTTGCGAGAATAACTTCAGTTTCCAAAAGAGTAGGACGAATAAAACAGAAAGAAATGAGTTGACAGAAGAATAATTGAGAAATACAGTGATTATAGTAATTATAAATAGAAGAGATGTGAAACTAATGTATCATTGAATATTGTAGCCAACTATCAACAAATAATGTTTACAGAAATTAAAAATGGTCAAGAATGTTAACTGAAATGATAAAATGTTATTAAATAAAAAGGTATTAATACTATTCTAATGAAGTTACATTGAAATCCCATCGTCAACCATTAACAATGAAATGAAGAAAAGGCATGTGAAAAAGACAAGTTTATTTGACCTAAACTTCATTCAGGTAAACTAAACTTTTTTAGGAGGGGGAGCATATGTAACGCAACAGAAATGATAGCATTCATGTTACATAAAAACAAGGTTCACAGAATAATAAACAAGTCAATATCTAACCCCATCATAGAACAAAGATTTAATAATTACATTTATAATCATAGATAAAGGTAAATAAGGATGCAAGGTAATATTAACAAGTATAACCGAACCTGTAAGTTAGATAATAGTTGATGAGATATGTTCAGTGAAAAACAAACAAAAAATGAAACAATAATTTACTTTATAGTAATAGCAAATAAGAATTTTGAGTTGAGAGATATTATTTTATGACAACAAGTATTATGATAAAGTTTATGTTATGTTATACCAAATATGTGTTGAGTTAATGAAAGATAAAGAAACAAGTTGTATTATTCAATAACTATTGTAGAATGAAGTATGAGGCAGCTAATCAATGTTCATAGATTTAAATTTTCTTGTATGTGATCCATAGGTCAAGATAAAATTGTTATTAGATATAGAAAAATAATTGTTTATGTAAATGTTAATAGTTAAGATTTGATTGTATGTATGAATTTATGTAAAAGGGGCTATAGATGTTTACCAGTTATAAACACAGGTAGATCCGTTTACAATAAAAGGCCTAACAGCCAAAACCGCTATATAACCACTCATAACATAAAGGTTAGGTACATCAATTAATAATAATTAATGAATACGATTTGAAGAGCTAGAAAAAACATTAAATTAATAATGATATATTATAAAATTTATAGAAATTATAATAATGCCATAATGCCATTATATCGATTAGTAACATATAATATCGAAAGTGGATTAAATATAAAAAAGAAAAAAAAACCGGCTTATATCAAAAAACCAGCAGAATATGTGTAGAAAATAATAAACCAACTATTGGTAAAGTTACATTCCGATAGGATAGCAAATTGATAAGGAATAGACTAAAAATATATGAAATAAACATTATATTCAAAACATGTAGAAGGAAGAAGTCAGGTGTTGCTAGGGACGACAAAAAGAGAAGAAGTTGTTGATTTAACAATAATTGCTTGGATGAACTGAATGTGATGAGATTAATAAAAAAACCAAGAAATATCTATCTGATTGGCATATACTGAATTAGTAAATACTAATATAAAACAAAAGATACTAATGATATTATTTATAACTCTTGCCAGTATAAATTAACCAAATAATACTACAGAACGAAATCACAATAGAGAATAAATAACCGGATTATACACGGAAGGACTTGAACTGTCCCATATCCGAAAGGAATTGACGATACATTAAAACAAATAGAAAGAGTCAAAAGTATCACAAATAATAATATACACTACACCAGAATTTATAACCTTTCAAAAAACACGGAACAACACTAATTGCTTCAACCGAGAGAAGAACGTATTTGGATCCTGTCGTTGCAGAAGAAGCATCCATCGGGCTGTAAACCAATCCAGTAAGCTGTAATTCCGAAGTGGACAGGAGAAGAATTCCATTTTATTAAACCGAAGAAAGAAAATCGTACGGCATAATTGTCCAGAACAGTAAATTTATCAATCAACCGCCTACACGATTTGCTTCGTTCTAGTCTGGTAAATTATTATTATATTAATCATACTAACTACACAACACTTCAAATTTGTAAATCTTGCATTCTTATCTATGTATTTTTAATCTTCCCCACAGTTACAAGAACCTTCACACCCTGAATTAAATTAATTACAAATTAAAACACACTATATAACTAATTTTAAATAAAGTATCAGAATAATCAACAATCGATTCATACAATCTATAGCCCAAGCATATGTTAATTAGAACATACATTATTCAATGTTAAAGAGGTAAACAAATAAATAAGTGTTTATATATTGGCAAAATCTTGTTATTTGGAGTATGGTTTAATGAGCTAGGAATAAAAAAGTAACTGAATAAGTATAGAATAATTGGTTAACATAAACATTGAAATAACCTATAAGTTTCGTTGAGCCGATACTACAGCGCTTATAGCGGAATTATCTGACACCAAAGAGAGAGCGTAAAAATACAAAATTAGATAGAATTCTCTTCAAGGTATAATAGGGTTGAACGGAATTATAAAATAACTCATTAATTATTTAAGTTGCAGGTACACAAACACTGATAGTTTTTAGAGAGCTAAGTTAATAATTAATTAATTACATCAATACATTCCACAACTCCAAATATCTCCGAGATTTACATAATTAAAATAATTCAAAACACATTGGCATAGGTGTATTAACAAATTGACAAACTCAACAGTGGGGTTTAAGGAGAGGAAACCCATTCCTTTACAAATTGACGCCGGCAACGTTGGGGCGGAAATAACGAGAATCCAGCGACCGTAAGAGACAACGTAAGAGCCGAGGGAGTATGTACAATATGTATTATGTTAGACAACACTGAAGTCAAGCTGAGTATGATGGTGAGCGCTGCCGATATAATTTTTCCTTTAAGTAAGTAAATTAGTGAAGTGACAACAACTTGTGCCTTTAATTTCGCTGTAATATAATGTACTATTTACTTGATAATATATTGGGTTATATGCTACATATATAGTACTGATTATGCGGTATATGTTGCTTATACTATATAAACTTACACACAGACACAAACTTACTATAAAATGTTATTCATTACTGCATTGAGAATTATTTAGAAATTATAATTGTAATATAATATATTATAATAATATATCAAACTGTACAATATAGGCTACTTCGTAATAAACTGTTGAATTTATTGTAATCTACAATTGCAGTATACTATAATGCCGCCCTTATTTCCGTAAGTACATTTATTACTATTTATATCACACTTGTAACTTAGAATTTCTTTATGTCGTAACCAGAAAAAATTACAAATTTTTTGCGAAAACATTTAACTTTTATATAACTTTGGAATACGTTATCGTCTTATTTGAATATGGAAATGAATTAATCTTACCCATGTACATTAACTTTGTGTTAATAATCAAACAGAATACACATCACGTACTGAGCGTATTATGTGTAAGCTTCACAACACCAAATTTCAGAACATAACATATTTTTAAGAATGAATAAGTCATTCTGTCGCAGATTTACGGAAGCGGATTTTACACCTTCCACTAACAGAAGTAGGCGATACATCCAATACGCTACAAAGTTTGCAACTTGCGAATGCAATACAAGCGTTAAGTTAACGAACGTGTATTAAATCGAGAGCAGTAAAAATGGTCAGTCACCATGTCTACTGTGACCGTGATGCCGTTATAGTATTGCTTAGTCACCAACGCAGAACCGTTTCAGTAACCATCAGCTACGGGCACGTTAATTCTGTATACAAAATTACAAAACATATCTACACAATCGCACACTGAAAACATTAAGAACTGCAGGAACGGATAAAGGTACATTTCCGATCCCGCTAAATATCATTGTCTATTCTATGGTAATTAACTCTTGTCTCCATGGTGTTTTTGACATCTTTATACGCGTCAAGGAAAAGGCATAACTAAATGGGGGTAAATAGTGCGAACGGGGTAAAATATCAAATTCCAAGTCCGACAGTATTTTTTGCCTTGTGTCAAAGGTTACCTGTGCAAAATTTGGTGGCAATTGGTGTAACGGTGTGGATTTGTATTCAGTACCCATAAATCCTCAGACTTTAATGAGTTTTATATAGGTATATATAGATTATTTCAAACTCTTTTTGCTACAGTCCGTTCAAACTCTTTTTGCTACAGTCCGTTTCTTGATTTATATAATATATTTATTATTTATACTGAAATTACCTCGAGATATTTTATTTTCCCAACTAGGAACATATATAGATTAATATATTAAATATTAGACACAAAATTTAAAAGCATTCCAGGATTCATACACAAACGTGAGTAAATCTTATTCTGTAATGTGTTTACATAATATCAAAATTAAATGTGAACTGTAGAATTTTCAGTACAACGAATATAGGTTTTTGAGTGTTATGTAGTGAAAGTAAGTGGTAGGAGTCTAGCAAAATGAGAACTGAGTTACTCAAATGCGTCACACAAACACGTCTAATGCTTATCAACTTTAGAATTCATATCCAGAACTTACGTATCACCTTCGTAATAGCTGTCACACCGAGACGTACATTCAAACTTGGTAATGTAAGATTTTCCATTTCACACAAATAACTTATAATGAGATATCCAATTGTGACTCTGCCGTGTATTCCTGTCCTAAAATATAATAAACTAGAGTGTATTACTAAAATGTGTACATCATTGTGTTTCACACACTGAGAATCTGTAACATCAACGGTCCAACGTTACAGTACTTCATACGAAGTACTTACAGTAATTTCATATTTTCTTATTTGAAAATACCGTATCGCCTAAAAATAAATTATTAAATTTTGGCTTATGTCAGTGTTTTTACTTTTCCTTTGTGTTTATTTACTTTAATAATCAGTAGTAAAAGATACTGGGTCAGAAACAAGCGTAACAAATCAATTTTTATCAAGTATCAACATTATGCTGATCAGCGAATAGCTTTTAGTTCAAACATTGTAAGTAGCGTTTAATCCCCCGAATAAGAAGAAACGAATATGCTTTCCAAGTCTAAAATTAGACAGTTGTTTTTTTGAGCCTCAAATCTTTTTACTCGTAGACAGTGAATATTTGGCCAAAGAATAAAGACGTTCGAAAAATGTAATGTGTGGAGAAATTTATCAGTTATTAGGTTATTTTGAACCTTAAGTAATGTCAATGATAACACTATTTATAATGCGTCTACGTGCATCTAGGCACCTACTTAGAAGCCTGGAAGTCAAGTACAAGAGGCTGGACTTTCGGTCACTCTACAGTTACGCCAATCGTAGCGTTTGATAATTCGCTGCCTGTCATCTATGAATTGATAACTTGTGCAAACTAAAATATACCTTTCTAATCAGTCTGTCAGTATTGGTGTCGTCCTGAAAATCGTATCTGAAACTCTGACTTCTAACTATCAAATTACTACGGTAAAAATCGTATAAATTCTTGTCGAAGTTCCATAATTAAAAACTCATATTACTTTCAATGTACGTAATTTTGATGTGTATTAAGCGACAGTTCTTAAGTGTTTTACCTAGATGGCATTTATTCTTACTGACCAATGGTTTACTTGTCCAGCAGTTTTAAACTCTGTACAATGAGTCACCCAATTAAAACTTTTATCAATTGAAACGTTTTACCATTGTCGAGCCTGGTGTTAACCGTACTACTTTAGACATTGTAGTTTTGTTCATGATAAAGTTCTAAAAATCATATTGTCACAGGAATAATACTTAAAATCGTCTTCCTCTTGTTTCTTCTTTACCTTGTCTTCTTCTCCTTGCAGTGATTAGCGATACCTGTTCGGGTCAGCAAGTCAAGCTATGGTTCGTCTAACGAATGGCGCCGTTTCGGTTCATAAAATGTCCTTGCTTCGTTAATCTGTCAGACGCTCATATGGCGTAACCGTTTATTTCGATGTTTATTATTTTTTAACAAATTTTTTATTGCGGTGATTATTTTTCGTGACGAATTTTTAGTTCTTAACATTGTTCTTGTTTAGTCCTTGTTCTGTTGTGTCGTGTGCGATGTCTCTCACATGTCAGCTTGGAAGCTTGAATCTTTACTTATATTCTCTAGTGAAACCAATTCTGAAACCGTACAAAATAAAGAGTATTACGTTAAATGTAATCCGGGGTTTCTTTTTGTTTTCTTCCTAAACATTGGACTATCATACTACAGACTGATTTAAATTTACAATATATGTACCATCTACTCACTGTCGTTACCGTATATGATGCCGTGACCCAGATGATGTATTCAAATGAAAGCTTCCCAAAAATACATTTTTTAAGCGATCTTCATTTTCTTGGTTATAACCTACGCCCTAAAGTTTAAAGTAGTATTAAAAAATGTGTACTATTAATTTTGAACCCCCTATATCCTATTTTCCAGCGTCTAGTTAGGACGTTGATACATGTTAGACAATGCTGTTGACAAACTACATGTGTGAAAGACCTTCTAGTATCAACAGTACCTGTTGCCTACATATGCAGACTTTGCATCTAACCTGTATGATAATGAGGAGTTCGTTTTCTGTTCTGAATCCGTCTTACTGAATGTCGTTATACATTGTATTATGCCGCCACGTTGTCTATATACCCATTTGCCTGTACTAAGTTCCTAGATTTTTATACAAGATTTATTATTTTGATCATAAATTTATTTAACTTGAATTCACAACGTGTACGAGATGAACTTTGTCTGAATTTTAATTTCACTTTTAGCATTATCATATCAAATATGTTTAAGATTCTATTATTTAATGTGCTACTGCAGCTTGTGTAGGAACCATTAAATCTAAAATAACTAAAAACATTTAATGTAGCATTGTAACCAAGAAACACAGTTACTACGTACTTTAATGAAAATAAATTTTTTAAAGAGACTAAAAACTAAACAGCGTTAAAAATTAGTACATAATTAATAAAAATGTGTCTATATTAGTAGAGATGAAGGACAATTACGTAACTTTCTACAAGTTTCTCGACTGGCGTATGCAGCCGGCGCCTTGCGTTCAAGGTCGAGCTTTGACCTAGTGTTCAGATTGTCCTAGGCCTGAAACTAGGCAAATTATACTTAGTTACATACTAATAATTCTTACAAGAACGCGTAAGGGATTGAGAAGCGTGATTAAGTATGAAGTATAAATACGATAAAATCTGGGAACAGGGAAAGAGTGCAGAATGTCACGTATAGCTTTAAACTCGTATTTAGATGATTAACATTTTGTGTTATAGTTGTGTTATTACAAATAAAAGAAATCGGATATAAGTTCTCGCATACTGCAACAATTTAAATAATATTGAATAATTCAGCGTTTTAAAAACAAATTTTTTTTTTAATTTTATCTGATTTTATAATTAGTACATCAGTTTTTATATAGACAAATATATAAAAATTTCGATTTAAGGTCAGCTTAAATTCAATTTAAATCAATGTAGTTTAATTAATATTATAACAATAAAATAAAATTATTAATTAGCACCAAGTTGCTGGTGCCAATCATCTAAGTTCTCCTAATTGCTAAAATAAATAATCAAACTCTTTATTTGTTCTTGTTTAAAATTCAATTATTTTTATTTAATCTTTCTGAAACTCATTTCTGTTGTACAGCATGAAAAATCTCAATCTCAGGGTTATTAATGTCAAAGTATAGTACAAATTGTAAACATATCATAAGTCATAATATTTATAAATAATATTTGGTAATAGGTGCTGTTGATGTATGTTGTGGAGCAGTTGGTTCTTTGGATCATACAAAAGAACAAATGAACAATTGAAAATGAAACTTAATACTAATAATTATTTGTGTACAATTAGAATTCACTATTATAAAGTTTTTATAGTTTTTGTGATAGTATATCGCTGTGACTCGATCTTTAAATGTTAAAATGTTTTCAAATATCTTGGTTGATTATTGGAGAGATCTCACCATCTGGGAGTTTTCTTTACGAGTTTATTTCTTGATCCTTCGTTCCTGGACTTCAAGTTTTTGTACCATCGATTAAAACATCATTTTTCTATTTATTTCCATAGTTTTTCTGTATCATTTCGTCTCGTATCTGCCTTTAATTTGTATAAAATCCAGTAGTAAAATTGACACGTTCTGCCTGGTTTCAATATTTTTTCAACAATACCTTCCTTTTTACTAATTCATTCATTTAAGGTCTTGGCAATTATACGTTTATGTGTCACAGTTCGGTCTCCCAATTTGTAATTAATATTATTCCGTAGAATCTTATTTTATTTTCGTCACTATTGCATTATAAGTGTGTAACGGAAGATTCTTTATTTTTTAATTATTTACCCTTGGTTTCATCTCACTATTTGTGTTACCTTGTTGTTTCATATAAATTACATGTTTCATGCAATGTTCATATCGTAAATATGTTTATTCATTTACAATATACACTGTTTTTACTTCTTAAAGCCTAAAACTGTTGTTCTCACCTTTTTACACTGTTACACTACCTGACTTTTCTAATTATTTTTCAATATTATTATATTTGTAATTTTATGTTATTCACAGTTTGTAGTTCACTTATACAAAATAACTGTTTGAGGTTCGCAGACCTCCTCATATTTTTAATCTAAGCCTATATTCAATGTCTTATTTCTTACATACTAAGTTTAATATTTGTATATTATAATTGTTTACTAATAACTATTTACATTTTTGTCATACGATCGTCTCTTCTGCGTATAATTGTAAACGTCAGTTATTGTTTTGTCATGTTAATTACATTACTTAATTCCTAAATTTGCATTCTCTTTTTCCCTATTTCCCAATGATTTACTTATTGCAATATTTTCCTTTTTGTTTCGATTACTTTTTATTCCTTCGAAATATTAATTATCTTTAAATAATATATTGTCTCTTCATTTCTGTATTTATTAAGTTTATTTTATTCTTCTATGTCTTTTATTATTAACAAGATTGCGTTTATGTATATTTCAAAATGAATTTTGATGGTATACTGGTCTTTCTTCGGAGGTGGAATCTTGTTACCTTATACAATACCCCCCCCCCATTCAATAATGGTTATTTCGGATGGCATATTTATAAGACTGATTAAATTATCATTCATTCTTGTGTGATGTTTTCATAATACTTTTTCAGAGAAGCTTGATTGTAGGTTCCTTTAAGTTGTTGATTGGTATGGTCTGTTAATTCGTAGGTGTTATTTTATAATGTTTACCACTCTACCGAGCATATCGGATAAAACATGTTTGTATTTGTTGTAGATTGACATTAGTTTATTTGTTTGTTCTGCCTTTAGATTTAACTCCGTTTTTCTCTCTGGGAATCTTTGGATCTCTAATTTTTGTTCTGCCACATTTCTTTATTATTATCTTGGTAATCTATGTTATTTGATAATGATCTAAATTCATTCATTATATCCTCCCTAACATAATATAGCTGACACGGAACTGAGTGGCACTCTTTTGGTTCCAAGTACTAAGCCGTCCATACTAAATTAATTATAGCCGAATACTGCCTTAGCATATTAAATATCCGACTGAGAAATAAAATGGTGTGTCTTTTGCGACCAAAAATATCATGGGAATTGTAAAACCATTACTTTTAACTTCTAATGCTACCTGTTTTCTGACAGACTTGTTTTGGTGTCCAGTAACTCCGATTAAAGTTATGTTATTAATGGGCAATGTTGGTATTATCTCTTGGCATTCTCTTTGTATCCTATCTAACTCAATACTGTCAATTAATGAGACATTCGCCCCGGTATCTATCATGACTTCTGTTGGTATCCCATTTACCTCAGCTCTAATATATAAGATTTCATTTTTATTATTATTTTCCCCATAGGTAGATTCTTCTTCCTTTACCTAACTCATTTCTAATATTTTTTTCTTTAAATAGTAGCTTGTCCTAATTGTTTTTATTATTATTCTTCTTATTATGATTATGGTTATTAAAACATTTATTATAGTCATTATTTTTATCGTCTTGTCTATTCATTACCCAAAATTGGTTCAGTCTCATTTAATAGTTTCTCTTAAGTCCTTGTTAGTGTTTCATTATGTCTTCATTTATATTGTTTTTTCTTAATTAATATTATTTTTTCATTTGCTTTTTTAAATGTTTTGCTTGGTCGGTACCCAGACAATCAGTCCCTGTTCTCTAGAGTGTGTTTGTAATTAGTTTATCCGTGGTCCATTACTTCATTTGCCGTAATTATTCGGATTATTATTGTGAACAATATTATTCCGCTCCTTGCTAATTTTCTCGCTACTACCTTGTGTTCCGATTTTCTCCCGCAAAATCTACACTTGTTTCAAGACCTACTTGAATAGCTTTGTCATCTAGTTTATTAAACAAGTATGTCACTGGTATATCATTCCTTGATGCTATCACTGACATTTTATTATGCATTTCTTCTCCTAGTGTATTTAATTTAACTATGGATTTTCTTAAGGTTTTACTCCCTGTTTGGTTGTAATTTCCTTTAAAAGTCTTTATTAAGCTCCTTCTGTTATTTTTAAAATTACTTACTTCTCTATGTTCAGTAATTAGGATGTTAATTACATTAACTAGTCCATTGTTCATCATCTCCAACTCTTCCCGTCTTTTTATTAGTTTCTGTTCATGCGTTTGTCTCATTTTCTTCGTCTTCATTTCCATTTGCTTAATATTCTCTTCGTTTCTGCTATTTTTATTCTCAGATAACAATGTACATTTGTCTTCTTTATTTTCTATTTCTTCACCATTATTTTCAATTTTCCGACTTACTTGTTCCCTGTTTTATCGTTATTTTCTTTTATTTTTCCTATCCACTTTTTCCGTTCATCATCCAGTTTCTTATTGCTGTCGTCCATTTTCTGACTGAATCGTTCCGTGTTTCCTTCCATTTTTTAAATTAAGGTTTCTATTTTCCGCTTTATTCCTCCTATATTTCTTTATTATTCTTCTGGTTATCTTCCTTTATTTCTTCTTTTATTCTTTATTATTTTTTTTAATTCTTCCTTAAAACCTTCCTTTAATGATTATGTAGATTTATTAGTATCTTCTTTGGATTGTTAAAACATCATCTTTATCCATTCCTTTAACTCTCCGTTCTCTGTTTGTGTGGGTCGGTTAGGTTCCGCGGGAGGTAATCTCGTTTCTATATTTTCGACTGGCGTCGCCTCCTTTTCTTCCGTATTCATATCAGTATCAACTGTTCTGTTCCTTCTACATGAGGTTCCTCTTTTGGCCATTTTGTCCAGTTTTGTATGATCGCCAACTAGAAATGACAACTCTGATATTCTTTTCAATCTTGGTTTAATTTCGCCGATTTCATAACAATAAAATAATTTCTCTGTTTATGTCCTAATTTGATCCTAATTTTTGTTCGGTTTAACTCACCCTTATTTGATGTATAATTCTATTTTAAATAAATAATCAAACTCTCTATTCGTTCTTGTTTAAAATTCAATATTTTTATTTAATCTTTTTGAAACTCATTTCTGTTGTAGAGCATGTAAAATCTCAATCTCAGGGTTATTGTTGTAATGGCACATATAACACACCCAACACCAACCTATCACAAATGAATTAAAAGCCACTATAAATAAAGGTATCTGCAAAGTTGAACCTACAATCATGAATAGAGGAAGTATTATAACCAAAATAGGGGAATAAAATAAACTGTGATTTACAAGTAAATGTACAACTGAAGAAAAGAAGACAAGACTAACGACAGAACAACATACCTAATTACCCAATAGTTCAAACAGTGAGAAAGAAACCAATGTCGACAACACTAAGAAAAGGAAACTTACAAAGAATGAGGAAGGAACCAGTGCAAATAAGGAGAAAACATAATCAGGTCAAACACCAAAAGGAGATAATATGAATTAGAATAAATTAAGAGATGAAAATAAAAGTAATATTATTCGAAGAGAAAGAAAAAGTGAGACAAACCACATGATTTAAATCCCTAAGCTGTGACTTGACACTGACAAACTTGTTAACCAAATACCTTCCATAACAGTACAATACAAACAGAACTCAATAAAATTATTTATTGCAAACAAAATTTGATAAGGAGAATGAATACCAGTATGGTAACTGCAGTACTAAATGATGTATAAACATTACAAAGGGACTATGTCCAAAGTACTAACAAAAAGTTGTAAAGTGGAATTAAAATTGTCAATGACCACTAATTATCAATAACAAAGATTGTGAAAACAACCAAATAGTAATCTAAAAAAAACAATAAGATACCAGTGTTACATAAGTGAAAATAAATCATGCATCATGTAGAAAATTGAAACTGACGCTCACCCATTGTTGAGAAACAAAATTTGAACATAACCAAATCTGACCAACTAGTTTTCAATAAAACAATAGAAAACTGTGACTAAAGTAATGTTAAACCAAAATGTGTTGTAGTATAACATAACTAGATACTATAAGGAACATTAAATGTACAAAAGATAATATGTTAAAGAAACCTAAAAGCTGAATAAATGTAATTTAATATAACCATATGCATCACATAGAATGTGTGCCTGAAACAGCAAAAATATCACTTAAACTTGTACTAAAAGAATAGGAACTCAACCTATAACATTGAATAATGCCGAATAACGTTTAGATGAGACAATTCAAGGATGGTGTCTACATAATTAATAGTGCTAACACAAATAATGAGTAAACACTAGTTACCACTAGTTGCAAGAAGTATGAGTAATTTCAAACCAATGTAATTGTCAATATAAAGGCAGAATTAACCAATGCCCAGACCAACAGTGTTATCAGAACACTAATAAGAGAAAAAGATACCATAATGAAATAAATGTAAAAGAATTACAACTAAAGAAAAATGTAACATACAAGAGTACTAAAAACTCACCAAAAATACTATAATTAAAGTAACAAAAACCAGTAATAAATGAGACTGACACTATCAGAAGTGGTAATGACCAATGCACTATGCATAGGCCATAACGAAATGGTATTATCTACCACTAGTAACATCATATGATTAATAAACTATTTATGTGATAATAGGCCTAGAATTTGACTCTAGGAAAATGGATAATTCTTAATTATAAGTAAATAACCATATGTGAAAAGTTCATAAGACAGTACTAATAAGTTATCACCATAAACACAGTGAATAAAAACAATGTATTTGATGTATTATGTAACACAAGAAATATTATTAATTTGTACGAAGTGTGTTCTTATCAACCCCATATCCGAACTGTGTGATGAGGGTATACAAATCTACTCGTAATCAAAAGATAGAAACGATGGGAGTTATAAAAATGTTGTCAGAGTGATTATAAATAAACTATTTGATTTATAAGAAAAACTAATAAATTGTAAGCCCGTGCGCGTGGCTTTGTGACCAGAAAAGTATAATCTCAACCCCAGGTACTGACGCTTGTTTCCGCGTCTATTTTGACGAACCTCGCCGAGAGTACACGAAATAAAGACAATTAGCCAATCAGAGCTCATTAAAAAATACGAAGTGCCGAATCCCGGCAGTTCATCACCAGCAATCGAGACAGACTCCACGCGGGCAGTGTCCGTCAAAGCATTGAATTGATAGCCGACAGCTGATAATGCACACTAACCTCGAAACTCCGAGTTGAGGTTAGGTCGGACCAAAAGAGACAGTGAAGTTTATTTTAACAGTGTTCTTTAACGGAGTTCATGCGTATAGGAGTGTGTGAAGAGACTTAATGAATATTAATTCAAATATTAATTAATTTTTGAAAATTAAAAAAGTTTTGTGTTAGTGATACTTCGAATCAACGGTACACGCAAGTATCAGTGCAAATGATCATTATATAGTGTATACAAAATAGTTACTCAAATAAAGAACGCTATTAGCGAATTTGATTTATCTAAATTAAATAAAAAATAACCCTATTCCTATAAGGAAAGGGACTTTAATAATTGCATAAACAATAAGCAATGAAAGCTTAGGCTGATAACAATTTTGACTTTCCAGTTTAAATTTAATTGTGATATTTTATAACAAGATATTGTATAATCAATGAAGGGACCAATGAATCCTAACCATTAATATTTTTAAATGATTATTGTGTTTAATTATAGAACTTTTGCTCAATGTATCATATGAGTTAACCATAGTAGTAAATTAATTTGTATTGCCTGTTTTTTAGTTATATCCACTTTTAAGAGATAATTCATGGAAATCTCACTGAATTTAGTTCATAATAAGGATATATATAGTACGTAATGCATTCAAAGAAGCATTATTCAATTAATATCAAACCCATAAAGTTACAATGAACCCTAGTTAACCTCAATTTCAAATAATGAACAATCGTTCATATTTCATGTTATGTTAAATAAACAAATAATATTTTATTCTCCGCCTACTCATTATTACAGTAGTTCATTTCTTTTCATAAAGTGTATCTTGCAGACTCAAAGAACCTGCTAATTTTATAAACTAAAATAACAGAATTGTTTACATCCAGACATAGTCGATTACTAGGCAGTCTGACCACCCTGAGATTTTAATTATTTTAAGAGTCCATACTCGAATCTAATTGTTTAAAAAAAAAAAAATTAATGAAATAATTGTAAAACTACAATTATTTAAATTGAGTTAAATAAATACGCATTATTTCACGAATAGACCCAGTGTTGACTATTATTGTAAAAGAATAGACTTACAGCTTAGGTGAGCGACAGCGACGGTTGGTACCAGAGACAACAGCGAGAATTTGAATCTAATGATTCTCGCCAGCCATATTTTCGCACATTATTAACATACAACAACAACTAGTAACTATTGTATAAATGTTATGCTTTTGTCGATTTCAGTACAGGGATATACCGTTCGAGTCACCTCATCGAATAGCAGAAGAATCAACGTAAACTATTCGACTACGAACTCACAACATTGAACAAAATTATAAAAAACATAAATACATTTAATAATCAACTTCAAGAGCAGTCCAACGGATTTACTTATATTGAATTCAATTAACAAATTGAATTGGATTGAATAAATCAATTAACAAAAACTAATAATAATAACAATACTTATAACAATTCTTACGAGAGGACATCTCGTCTATCTAACAAATGGCGAACAACGTTTGAGGCAATTGATTAGGTTCAACCTCAACCTCATTAATGGATAATTAATACACACGACAGTTCGTCATATTACAACATGACGCCAACAACGTGTGGCTATTAAACACCGTATACCCGTCATATTACATTGTCTAAGTAATGTCAAAGTATAGTACAAATTGTAAACATATCATAAATCATAATATTTATAAATAATGTTTGGTAATTAGGTTTTTTTGATGTATGTTGTGGAGCAGTTGGTTCTTTGTATCATACAGAAGAACAAATGAACAATTGAAAAAGAAACTCTTAATACTAATAATTATTTGTGTACAATTAGAATTCACTATTATAAAGTTCATATAGTTTTTGTGATAGTATATCGCTGTGACTCGATCTTTAAATGATAAAATGTTTTCAAATATCTTGGTTAATTATTGGAGAGATGTCACCAATCTGGGAGTTTTTTTGCGAGTTTATTTCTTGATCCTTGGTTCCTGGAATTCAAGTTCTTGTACCATCGATTAAAACATCATTCTTTTTTATTTATTTCCATAGTTTTTCTGTATCATTTCGTCTCGTATCTGCCTTTAATTTTTATAAAATCCAGCAGTAAAATTGGCACGTTCTGCCTGGTTTCAATATTTTTTCAACAATACCTTCCTTTTTACTAAAACACACATTCATTCATTTCAGATCTTGGCAATTATACTTTATGGGTCACAGGTGCGGTCTTCCAATTTATAATTAATATTGTTCCGTAGCATCTTATTTTATCTTCGTCACTATTGCATTATAAGTGTGTAACGGAAGATTCTTTATTTTTTAATTATTTATACTTGGTTTCATCTCACTATTTGTGTTACCTTGTTGTTTCATATAAATTACATGTTTCTTGCAATGTTCTACCTGACTTTTATAATTATTGTTCAATATTATTATATTTGTAATTTTATATTACTCACAGTCTGTAGTTTACTTATACAAAATAATTGTTTGAGATTCGCAGACCTCCTCATAGTTTTAATCTCAGGCTATACTCAATGTCTTGTATCTTACATACTAAGTTTAATATTTGTACATTATAATTGTTTACTAATAACTATTTACACTTTTTGCATTTTGATCGTCTCTTCTGGGTATAATTGTCATCGTCAGTTATTGTTTTGTCATGTTAATTACATTATTTAATTCCTAAATTTGCATTCTCTCTTTCCCTATTTCCCATTTATTTATTTATTAGAATATTTCCTTTTTTGATTCGATTACTTTTTATTCCTTGAAAATATTAATTATCTTTAAATAATATATTATCTCATCATTTCTGTATTTATTAAGTTTATTTTATTTTTCTATGTCTTTTATTTTTA
Source organism: Magicicada septendecula (assembly GCA_034769895.1). Taxonomy (NCBI): domain Eukaryota; kingdom Metazoa; phylum Arthropoda; class Insecta; order Hemiptera; family Cicadidae; genus Magicicada; species Magicicada septendecula. Next base: position 397,230,553 of record CM068369.1, on the reverse strand, counting down.
ACAAGATTGCGTTTATGCTTATTTCACAATGAATTTTGATGGTATACTGGTTTTCTTCGGAGGTGGAATCTTGTTACCTTAAAATATTTGTGATAAAAGTATTCTGTACTTTTCTGAAAAATAGTATTTTTCGAAAGATAGAAACAGAAGGTTTACAATTAACCACCTAAATTTAAGTAACCACCAACACTGTAGCATATGAGGAGTAAATAAATTTTCAGAACCTGTCACATCAAGTGAATGCATTCTGTAATTTTTACCACACTGATATTTGTCTTTTGAGACTTTTATTCATTGACTGTTACGGAAAAGCAATTTAATTCAATTTCGTTTGAAGAAAATGATAGAACTTTTTCTTTGTTATTGATTCCACTATAATTAAAAGTTTGATTTAGGAGATGACGTTAATTTAAAGTTTCCAAGAATCGTAAAAACCAATCTGACCTCCCACTAATGACTTTTTAATTATTTTTTTAATAAAGTTTAGGAGGATAAACGTTCAAATTAAACACACTTTTGCGAAACCCGGAAAATAGCATTTTACCTTATCACATTTAGAGTTTTAGCTTTGGAATGAAAGGAAAGACTTTTCATGCAGAAAATAAACTAATAATTTACAGGTATAATCAGTAAAACAGTCTTTCATATCTCTAACTTAACCTAACCTAATTCAAAATACTGTATATTATGTAGGTACTTTATTTAAATATATTTAGAGAAACCTAGTATAAAAACAGTAAAAATATATTGCATGTAATCTAATGCAAAACTTTACTTCAGAAAAGTTGTTAAGGAAATGAAGTCACAAAATTAAATAGGATTGAATGCATTGGAAAACAGCTCATTACATATAATGGCAATTTGAAAGCTTTGAATGTATACGTTTTATATGTATATTTTTCAAAAATAAATAAAATCTCGGAATTAAAATATTTGAATACATTTTCTGAAAGAGGTATCTTTACTTGATATAAAGTACCTCACAGTTCCGGTGTTTTAGTCGCTTCTCTAAAATACAGTAAAACTCATTGCACATGAACTGTGCAAAACACCTGCACATAAAATATACCTGCACCTGTACATAATATAACTAAGTATATAAAAAGTACATTACGTTTGATTCTCTACTGTTACGAGAAGTGTAGAGAACAATCCAGAACATTCTTAACTCCCCCAGTTCAGTGTGGTTTGTGTTGTGTCATTCACGTAGGTTGTTCTAGTGAGTTCCAGGAACACTTGAAATACGCATTAAGCCACTGGCGTGCAGTAAGGAGGCAAAGCTGTACTGTACCTCTGCGGGGCCTATATAAAGCCATAGCAGCCGGATTGATAGTTCAGTTACCTGAGCGATTTTCGCTGGTGCGGATTGAGTGTTTGTTGATGTGAAGTATTATTGTGTTAATAATTGTGTGAAACTCTATTAATGGACATTGTTATTGCGTGTGGACAAATCTAACTGGAAATATTGTATGAATTAATTACAGACTGTGTAATTGTGATAATTAAAGCTAGTGATTAGTGACGTAACTGGTTTCTTGTATTTTGCTTTTCATTGTACCATACGACGATCAAGTAGACGTCGCAACAGTAGTGTCAGAACTGGGACAGAACGGTTAACAGTGGAAACAGAGGACACTTCGTAGAAGAGTAGTGTTAGTGGTAGTTGATTAAAATAAAATGGATTCCAGCCAGATGATAGAAGCATTCCGAGCAATGTTACAACAAAAAGAGGAACGACAAGACGAGAAAGCGCAAACGATACAGGAAGCACTAATGGAAGAACTTTAGTTTCGTTTATTTTATATTTTGCATTCAGATTAAATTTAGTTCAGTTAATTTTATATTTTGAATTCAGATATATTAATTCAGTTAATTGTTTATTTTGCCTTCCTGATTGTATTTAGTTTTTAAAGACACCTGACCTTCCCTTGTCTCTTGCACACCCCCTCTCTATCTCAACCCTCAAAGATGTTCCAGATACGCCCTAAACCGATGGTCACCACCACCACCACTTTTACTCACATCCTGTGTTTTCATTCATTCGTCTCTTTGTCAATGGCTTATGTAGTCGAAACAGCTGTCAGAGTTAAATAAAATCTGTGAAACTTACCAAGTGATTTTATATATTTTTTAAAACCTTTGTATTAATATGTTTCACCAAGTGTCCAACGAGTCAATCAATTAATATAATGGAAGAACGATTAAAAGAAAAACGTAAACGTGAAAGTGAAACACCAGACAGACGGCAAAAAGAAGAATTTAGTCGTCAAGCAGACGACGTTAAGACGTTCGTACAAGAGAATACCACTGCAAAATTCCTCCTGTTACGAGGTGAGCTGAACAAACAAGTTGACAGAACATCTGAAACAGAAAACTCTGTGAAAACAAATATTTCAAGTTTAGAAGATCCTATTACATATTCAATAAAACAAATTAAAAAGGAAATCGAACATTTAGTAAAAGAACTAGTTGGTAATGAAAGACTATTAATAAATGCTGAAGAAGATTCAAAATATCAAATAAATCTAATTGTAGAAGGGCCAGTTTACGCAAAGGCCCCAATATTTGATAAAAGCACTCGTTGGGCAACTTAAATTCAAAGCTGAAGCTGAATTTGAAGCTGCTGCTCGCTTAAATAAATTGACTGAAGACGAGAAAGGACTTTCACTAATTCTTGCTTTAAAGGGCCTGCCGCAGAACTAATACAGAAAGTGGCATCTGACAGTCAGAACATTTATGCCGAATTGACAAATGCTCTGGAATTACGGTACGGTGACCAGTATTTGTGTGAGTTGTACTGTGTTCAACTTAAAGCGAGGCGGCAGCGTTCAGGGGAGAGCCTTCAAGAGTTTGAAGTGAATGTCGACCGACTGACGAGTTTGGCTTATCCCGAAGAATCGGAGGACTTCCGAAAGTGGATTTCTCTCATTATGTTTATTGACGGTATCAGAGATAGTCAATTATAACAAGTATTAAGAAAGGCACGGCATAATAATACATCAGACGCTCTAGTTCATGCTCTCCGTTTTGAAGTTGCCAAGACGGCGACCTACATTAACCAAAATAGGCCATCACGTTGTAGCCAAACGGATCCAATATCACAGTATCGTCATAACGGACAGAATATAGACACAATTCAAGAACGACAGTTTAAGATGTCAGCAGCGCCAAAACGATCTTTCGAACCGACGGATAAAGACAGAAGACCGAAGCGTTACAAATGTGGGAAACGTGGTCATCTATAGGTAGACTGTTGGGAGAAGAAAATACCGAGAGGAAGGAGTGATCGCACCAATTGGAGAAGTAAAACCCCAGAACCGCACACAGTTCCACGCTACATAAGACTAGTGCAATCCCGATTGTTACTGGATTTGCGGAAGGTAAACAAACATCATTTAGAGTTGACACGGAGGCTACAATGTCTATTGTGCTCCCTGTCTTATTAGCAACCGACGGCTTCAAATTAGCTCTTGTACAATACAGTTTGTGACTGGAAGCCCCGTCAATGTGTTAGGAAAGATAGACGTATGTGTACGCTTGGGTCTTCTTGAATTTAGCCACCAAATGCTTGTTGTAGACATTGTTGATTTAGTGATTCTTGGCACAGATATTATGAACGCTTACGGATTCGTTGTGGATTTAAGAGAGAACATCCTGAAGGTTGGCCAAGATAAGATAAAGCTTTGCATGGCTAAAATGTCAGGGTCTGCCAACCATTCAATCAAGCAAGTGTCATTCGCCGAAGAATAAGTCAACAAGTCTGATAAAGGGGAACCTTTCCTATTGCAGGTGGAAATGGAAGAACTATCAGAGGAAGTACAAATAAGTGTAACGGCAAAAGAAGAGATTGAAAAGCCAACTATGGATGTCAAAGAAAAAAACTTGTTTGTTCCTGAGTTAATAGAAGCGCCCGGGGGAAAAGTTGCTGAAGATGAAGTTACGCAAGAGGTTGTTGACGAGAACCAAGGAGACTTGGATCAGCCAGTGGTGTTTAAGTCATCAATACACGACGCAACGGGAGTGGTTCCACCAAAACTAGCGGTTGAGCGGAAGACTCGTATTCCTGGGATCTTGATGTTCAGATCACACGAGACCGAATTCGAAGGAGGGGAGAATTATCTTTCACAAGGAAGTCCACCTATGGCCAAGTATTACTTCAGAGACGGGTTGCCAGTTCGGGGCGTAACAGGCAGTGTTACGAAAAGCGTACTGAACAATCCAGAACATTCTCCACTCCCCCCGTTCAGTGTGGTTTGTGTTGCGTCATTCACGTAGGTGGTTCTAGTGAGTTCCAGGAACACTTGAGATACGCATTAAGCCGCTGGCGTGCAGTAAGGAGGCAAAGGTGTACTGCACTTCTGCGGGGGCTATATAAAGCCATAGCAGCCGGATTGTCAGTTCAGTTACGTGAGCGATTTTCGCTGGTGCGGATTGTGTGTTGGTCGAGGTGAAGTATTAATGTGTTAATAATTGTGCGAAACTCTATTAACAGACATTGTTATTGCGTGTAGACAAATCTAACTGGAAATATTGTACGAGTCAATTATTAACTGTGTAATTGTGATAATTAACGCTGGTAATTAGTGACGTAACTGGTGTCTTGTATTTTGCTTTCCACATACGACGATAAAGTAGAAGTCGTAACAATACGATCAATAAAATCTTCTATAATCGGTCAGTAATTGTAGAGTCAGCAATTATATACATCCTTCACTTTCCTTTATATACGAAAGTCATCTGCTATTTGCCTGCTTTCACGCATATAAAGAGTTGTTCAAATTCAGACAAGCCTCATAATTAAATGTCCTTATATCTATGTAAGCATATGTTTTATTTTTTCATATAATGACATACTCCTAAATATTTTCTCACTAGAAAATTGTAACGTATTTATTTATACTGTAATTGTCTAAAAATAATCGTCCTGTTTAAAACAATTGCCAACTTATATAAATTGACAAGTTCTTGTATAAATTATATGTTTACGGAGTAATTGACTGCAAGCTCATCGATGTCCAAGTGATAATGTGAATGAGCATGTCGCTACTTGCTTGTGAGTATTTTCTTGAACCTAATTATAGGAAAGAATACCTACTGTAAATCTATTAAACCTACATGTATGAGAAATACAAAATTTTAACACAGACAGTCTATAGAATGAGCTGCTTAGGCATGTTAAAATGTGTCAGTAGATGTTCTTAACTTTGCCAGTTAGAATATCTGACTGCTATAGCTCGTCCGTGTTGATATTGCCTTTTGACTTTCAATTTGACTTTTGTTCAACTATATGCCGTTTATGACCGTAAAAGTAAAGACGGAAAACATTTTATAAATTTTCTTTACTCATAACTTACGTTTGAAAGTTTCGCCTAGATTGCTACAACAAAATAAAATGCATTGAGCAGTTACTCTAAACTAAAATCTACATTAAATAAATGGAACTTTTACAAAACGTTCTATACATAAAATTATGCGTTTAGCAAGACTAGCTTCAATTTAAAAACTACGGTAACTTTATTTGACATTGTGTAATTTTGAACATTTCAATTAACATATGATTAATTATTCTGTTGTTATTTTGTTACATTTTTTGAACTTTTTTATGCGCAAGACATGTATTTCCTTCTGTTACTATGAAACTATTGTTTCGTAAACTATTGCTGTTTATAGATGTAAAAATACTTATACACTGTGCTATAAATATTTACATCTATGTGTTCTTAACAGACATTTCTCTTTTTACGGTTTACAGTTATAAACATTTCTTATTACCTATAAAGTAATTAGTATCAAATAGTTTCTTTCTATTTCGAAATAAGTTATTAGGAAACCTTAAGGTATAAGGTAATAAGGTATTAGTAAATAAGACGTTTTTCCCCTTCTTCCTGGATCCACATGTTCTTCTCTTCCGCATTAAACATCAAGAATTCCTCTTTACTACACTTCTTCTTTGCTACCATCACTTGCTTGATCAAGTGGTTGGCTGTGGTCATCATATCTACCATACAAGACTTTATCGTATCTTGGCTAACTCTCAAAACAAGCTCTGTTAAGTCTACAATAAACCCATAGCTATGCTGCGTGCCAAGGATCACTTAATCGACAATGCCTGCTGTACTGGAGACGTTAGACATAGGCATAAGCCTACGTGTACCTCTCCTGACACTCTGACAAGACTTCCAGTAGCAGACCGTATGGCAAAAGAGGTCAGTTGAGGGTGGAGGTGACTGATTATATTACGTTGCAAAGTGGACGCTACGACAAATACATTAGGTTTGTCTTTAATGAATTCTTTGACCATCATATTAACTGTGGTCTAATGAATCTTAGAGTTTGGGTGCGTTCAGCATTATTTTTCACTTGGTGCGTTCACACCCATTTCTCTTTATTATATGCTCGGAAGAATCTGCTGGTAGATGGCCGCGTTTCTGCATTTATAACACCGCTCTCTTCTATCTCTTTCCCATTGTTTAAATCGTAGTGGCAAAATGAACTTCTTAAATTGTTCCTTCTGAATCGTACCTTTACTTTGTCCGTTATAGTGATAATTTGATACTGGATCTGCTTAGCTACAACTTGCTGACATATGTACTTTAATTAATGTAGCTCTTTGACTTGTCAGCTTCAAACTGAGAGCGTGAACAAGGGTCTGAATTATTCTAGTGCCTTGACATTCTTAACGCTTGTTGTAATTCACTACCTCCGATACCATCTATAAATATAAGGACAGCAATCCGCGTATGGAAGACTTCCGAATGTTTATTATATGCCAACGTCGTCAATCAGTGGACATTTGTTTCAAACTAAGTTGATCATGGTATGCTTTCCCTATACGCTCGTCTTGGTACCGGCCTTTTAAAAGCGACAATAAGTGAAAAGCCTTTCTCTTCTTCAGAGCATTTATATAACGCCAGAAGTAGCTTGAGATTAGCAAAGATAAGTCGCCCAGTGACTGCTTTCATCAAGCGTTGGCACCTTTGCGTGAACTGTCCCCACTAGAGTAATGTTAATTTTCATTCCTCTAATTTTAAAGAATTTTCTTCAACGTTTATCAATAGACCTGCCTTGTCAACTGTTTCTTCTGTAATTATCTGAATTACATTTTAATTTGTTTATTACATCTGTAATAAAGTTTTCCCTAACTGTCATATTTGTTTTCATAGATGACATAGATTTTTGTATTTCGGACATTCTGTCGATTTGTTTGTTCAGCTCAATTTGCAACAGACCAAATTTTCCAGTAGTATCCTCTTATACAAACGCCTTAACGTCTTTTGAATTACGGTTATTTTTTTATTTTTGCCGCTTCTGTGTTGTTTCGTTTTCACCTTTAGATTTTTCGTCCTCTTATTGCTTCGCTGCCGACAAAAGTGCTTTCTGCAGATCCTCTGTCTCTTTTATTTCAATATTATTTTTCTTCCCTGTTCTTTTTCTTTTTCTTTTGCTGCCCGTCGGAGTTCTCAAGTCGCTCTTATATACAAACACGTGCAGCACCTATCAAGCTAACTAACAATTACCCAATTTTTCTGATCAGTAATCACGGGCACCAATATGAGTTCCACTGCAAACCGTCTTATCCAACTTCTATCACCAATGTTACGATGGTCACAATGATCATCGTGTTGTACAATTGAAACAGTCAAAGTCGCATATCGCATATACAATTTTAATTACAGTTAGGAATAAACAAAGGCACTAATATACAGATTTGTAAGATAAATATTGTCCAACACAAAATAATGTAGCAACCAATAAATCTCACCTTCTTAACATAGCCGCATTAAGTAATATATAATGATCACTGGACACTATATCGCAAGTCACAATAACAACTCCGCTAACGCACATTAATATCTCTGATCCAAAGCCGAACTCTATCCTTCGGAAGCGGCGCTTTTGTGGTGTAGTGACCAGGATGCTGGTAGAATATTCGTCAAACGTCTGCAATGAGGGTCCGCAAATCAATAGAGATCCGTAATCCAACGCGTGTGAAATGTCAAGTACCCACTTACAATATCTACACCTCAACGAAGCAGTATCATGTAGCACACAATACAAATTACTATGTGTGTGTGTGTGTGTGTGTGTGTGTGTGTGTGTGTGTGTGTGTGATCATGAGTCCCTACAGTTATTATTGTTTCTTAATTATTAATAATAAATAATAATTGTATTTTCTAAAACAATAGAGGCCTACTATTATATATTTGGCTTCATGGAAAAGAAAAAATTGTTTCTTCGTATATTCCTAAAGATGACATAAAAATACTGTCGAAACAATAAAAAACAAATTATATAAAAATGTATTCTTGCAAAAAATATGATTTATTATATATATATATAAATATAAATAAATAAATATATATATAGTATGTGTGTATGAGTGTGTAACTGGTACATTTTTTATGCAAACTGTTACACATATGTATGTGTATAAGGATAAATCGCGCGCGCGTGAATGTGTAGTTAAATTGTTGTTGACATTAATATTGCAGATAATTTATAATTAGTTCAGTAGATATTGGCTGTGAGCCTGTTTGTAATACTGATGTGAGTCGACACCAAGTACTTGTTCAACTTGCAATTTATCGAACATGCAACTAAATCATAAATTATATATTCATCTAAGATATCATGCAACGTATAACATTTAAAACTTTACACATCAGTTAATTATAACAATGGTTGAATTTGTTTACTAAGAATATATATTTCAGATTTTGATTTAGTGGAACTATTGGTTCTTACATATCACACACCCTCAAGTATAACTAATGGGACGTTCAGTGTAATATATGACTATTAATTATTAAATATCACTATAATATTGACGACTCGGAACACAAAGTTTTTTATAAGTAAAAACGTAAAGTTTTACCTTACAGCCTAAACCGGCTTTCACCTATAGAAGGCTTCATCAGAGCCTCTGATGAAGCCTTCTATAGGTGAAAGCCGGTTTAGGCTGTAAGGTAAAACTTTACGTTTTTACTTATAAAAAACTTTGTGTTCCGAGTCGTCAATATTATAGTGATATTTAGTTAAGTAACGGACACGTCATGGACAACGAAATCCAAGTATTAATTATTCAAAGGAATTGTATGTAACCACATGGCCACATATCGTATATGATATTTGGCGGAAGATAGTAGTTTAGTATACAAAATTTTTATTTGAGTTACATTGTGTGTATATAACTCCACATATTCATTACGTATCGACATGTGTTGTATGTATTGATGTCATTTACGAGTGACATATTATTTACAAGTAAAACATTTCCTTTATATATTTATTGTAAAAAGTTATATATTTCCGTTAGAAAATTATAGTTATGTCAGAATAAATACCACTGGTTTTAATGTAGTTACTTAACAAAAAGAAGTGGCATAATAATTATATTCCTGTAACGTAGCGACTCTGAATTTACGTACGCGGATGGCATTAACGCGTAGGTAACACATGTGTGCCTGGGGATGCATATATCAGTTACTCGTACGAATACCGAGCACTGATGTATAGATCTACTTGACATTCACGTATGGAATATCAACATTAGTCAATTCAAAACCTCCAGCCAAATGTATATCCTTTAATCCTTCTTATGTTGCGAATAAATCTAAATTATTATCTCCTTACATATTAAACCATTCAATTTAAAATTACTCTATATGTATACACGTAAAGCCTTGACTATTTAAATGTAATAGTCCTGTCTCTAACAGCTGTGTACTACGTATATATCAACAGTTTTTAATTACTCTAATTTAAAATGTGCCTAAATAAATATGCGTTGAACATATTCAGATGTAAAATGTGTAACTCTTAGGTTAACATTTCTGTTTGTTGCGTTTCTTCGGACTTCCATATACGTTTATTAACGAGTTAAATCTTAGTTTATTTTTCAGTTTCACTATTGCTTTTTTAATATTTAGTGTAAATAATTTCTCCTTTAATCACGTTTTATCTTTGCGCGCTCTACAGTTTACCCAGTTTAAACTCCTATTTACCCACATGTATCTAAGTTTTGTATGTCTATTTCCAGAACCAGATCCAACAACATAGTGGATACTGCTTCCTTTTGCCGTACCCAAGTATTTATTTCAAAATTATCAGTTAGCCCTCCGTCAACTCTTATAACAGTTTTGGAGCGTGCCAAAGTCGGTTATATAAATTGAATATATTTAGATGGAATACCCATAATGTAGAGATCATGTGGAATTTCATTCCTGTTCAAACTATCAAATACATGTTTGTAGTCTACACGAAGAATATGTAAATCTAAGTTGTACTCATATGATTTTTCTTGTATTTGCCTTAACGTAAATATATGGTCATAAGGTGAACGGTAAAGTCAAAAGCTACACCGATGTTTGTCTACAAATTCTTCAGACTGCTTGTCCTGTCTATTATTTACAAAACCTGACCCAAACTTCTATGTTACATTCAGTAATGTATGTAATACCTGTGTAATTTGTGTAATGTTACATTAATTGTTACTACTTGGTGAATGTAACGATGTAACCCTAAAGGTAACAAATTGGGAATACAAATACATGTTTATTGTTTTCAAAATGATTATGTATGTTGGTAACTGGTAAATGACAAAGTATGTAAATGACTAGTCATGATAATAATGTGCGATTTGTATTAAACTTTAGATAATGCATAAATTCAAACGTTTATAAGCTTGTTTGTACCAATTTTACATTTGGTTTAAGAAAGCAATTTAACGTTGTTCTTGATTTGCAAAGTAATTTCATAAGGATTAATGACACTCTCTATCGAAAGCTGTTAATACAAACACAACTACTTTAAAATTAAAGGTAACTAATAACATAACAAAGGTAGATGCAAACATGATACTTCAACGAATGGTTCAGTAAAATGCACGCTAATATAAATATACATAACTGACATCGTCAAAATGCCTGGCTTCTTGTCTGTATTTATTCTGTCTCGTATCCTGCCGTTTATGTTTCTTAGCAGTTTAAGTCACGTTGAACCATCTGAGTTGTTAAGCTGATATTTCAAGAAAATGACAGGTTATCAAATTACATAAACAAACGGTACATTTTTCTCATCTTTATTATCATTCTTTACATAAACCATCGTTATTATAATTGTTTATAATTTTCTTTACATTAAATCATGGAACCTAATTATTACTTTTTAAAGTGTATTTATCCGAGGTTTTATTGTGTCATTCATCTCTTCTTATGATAACAGGAATGATAACAGGATAAGAGGCTTTTAGAAGTCTTCCTTTATTGAAAACACTTACGTATTTCTTGAATATTTACTTAAATTGTTAGACATATTTTAATCTCACACAAAATACTTCATACATTTTTGTACGTGTAGCATACTTTATTTTTCTACCTTACCGTACCTTTGATAAATTATACGCTAAATCCTTGACAGCTCCATCTATGAACAGATTAAGCAGATGAAGAATAACAATCTCTTGTCTAGCATATATATAAAAACGTTAGTTTCAAAAGAATTTATATATTAAAAGAATTTTACCACACGAGTAGTAAATAAAGCACAAGTAAAAATGGATCGTAAAACAAATAGGGGAGAGAAGCAGTTACAATGTCAGGATACGAATGACAGTACAGTATATTGTAATTGACAGAAAGTGTGTAAATGAAAAATTTCTGTGGAAGTAAATTAGGATAATTCTAGAATCTTTTATATCATTTTGTACAAAAGAATTAATACATTTAATAACATTTATCAACTTAAAAATTTAAGATGGAAAAGAATGAAATAGAAATTAATGTAGAAACTCTAAAAATTAACATGTAATAACAATGTAAATGTTTAAGCACGAAAAACGAACGCAATTTCTTTCGTACAATAAGAAGATTTCAATACATAATCTAGTATATATTCAAAAATTAAAATATTGATAGAAAAATAAGTGGTACGAGACTATATATATGATATTCATGGGAAAGATGTAGGGTTTAACCGTGTTTGAATAATTAAAGTTTTAAAAAGACATGTTAACATACATAAATGTCCTAAAAAGTTACATAAAAAAATAGTAAGGCATAAATGAACTTACATGCTGTGTTTCCTTAAGGATAATACTATTAGATTATATTATTATCAAAACATGTTGAATCCCCATGTGTAAACTTGGTATACTGAGGACGATGCTGTAGAAGAATAGTACTATGTGTAAATAGAAATCTGTGTTGTCCCAATTAAATTTTTGATCAAAACAAGCGGCTAAAATATATAAGACATTTGAAGTGATGACATGGGAAGAGTTATGAAAAGACGATAAGCTTTAAATGCGTCAATAACACTATTAGGTTGCTACAGTCCTGAACAAGTACAATATCCGAAGACCGCTAAAGGAACGATTTGTACTAAACGTTGAAAATAATTTATACAGCAGTAAAGAGTGTTCTGCAAACTAATTAGAGTGTACTACTCAACAGCAGATAAAAATTATGAATTAACAGCTTTAAATTGGATTAATGAATGGCCAATAAACAAATCAGTTATCTAAAAATGAACTTTTTCTTGTGAAACTTACTGTTTTTCGTTGGACGCGTTTCGGCGTACGTATCCGCCTTCTTCAGCTTTGAGTCAGACTGCCATCATTTCGTAACGGTTTTTGTGTGGAAGGTGTAGTGGGGGTGGTGTGTGGAGGAAGGGGATTGGCGCGGGGATTCAACTTGATGTTTGTTTTTTGTAAAATTGTGTCAAAAACTTACACCTTCCACACAAAAACCGTTACGAAATGATGGCAGTCTGACTCAAAGCTGAAGAAGGCGGATACGTACGCCGAAACGCGTCCAACGAAAAACAGTAAGTTTCACAAGAAAAAGTTCATTTTTAGATAAGTGTTAGTGCTGTGAAAGAAGAGATGAATAATCAAGACAACAACAAATCAGTTGTTTGATGACAAACGAAAGAAACTAGATTTTGTGCAGAAATAATACGTACACGAATAAAATAAACATTCTTGAACGGAAATAATCGACGAAGTTAGACGTTTACTACAACAGTTTGACCTCATGTGCCGAAGTTGCAGATTTATGGCTTCTTTCTTACTACGAGAAGTAATAATTCTTTGTTGACTCAGCTGTTTTGTATTGTAACGGAAGTTATATATGTTGGAAAAGAAAACTTCTAATCTGATTTGTAAATTTTACAAGAAACTTGCACTTGTAAATCAGTATTTTAACGTTAAGCTAAAGCAACAAAAATGAGTAACTTCCACTAAATTTGTAGAGTAATCTACTGCCTAAATTTGTTAAAAAATGTGGAGTGAATCGTACGAAATGAGGTCGAGTCCTGTTTTCCGTGAGCCCCCTGTGTATTGTTAATTTCATACTTATCCTCATACTTGTAGTTCAATTATGTTTGTTAAGAAGGGATTTGCGTGTCACCTTACTTGCACGGTTTTCAATGACATTGTACTGGTATATTTTTGCCAACATCACAAGTCGAATCTCACTGTACCGGAGAATGTGCAATAGTGTAATTCTCCTAATCTACAGATATACAGATACGACTTTTGTAACATAAAATTCAATTTATTTTATGTGACACTAAAATCTCAAGGATGGAAAAACACTAAAGCATATTACGATATAATGACTAAATTTTAAATAATAAAGGCAAAATCAGTATATTTATTAACTTTATATTTAATACATATACATTTTTTTAGAAGCAATATTAATTAAAACCTTAACGGATATTCACAATACATTTTAATCTTCATATTTTTCTTGAAAAAGAAGGTCTCCCTCATATGAAGCAGAACTTAATGAAGAAAAGATTATTATGAAACTACGAATAAGACTGTAACATCTTGTTTTATAATGAAACAGAGAATTTGTTGGTAAAATAAGGTAGTCGCCTATTTGCCGGGTACTAATGTATGTTGTTCATATTGATGTGTATTTGTATGTGTGTTGATGTTGTTAATCTTGTTATATGTTGACAATATTGCATATGTATGTATCTACGGTTGCCCGAGGACACCTTGTGTATAAAGCTAGATCTAGTTTACTTAAAAACTGTCACCTACGGTTATTCCCACAGAAAAGTAGCACGTCCCGGAGTGTTACATTAACAAGTTTATTCTAGCAAGAATGAATCGTAATTGCAGCCTTCAATTGCAACAAATCTTGTACTGTTTATAAATGAGACATACTCGTATAATAGCGTCGCTGCCAGAAGAGTAGAGTTGCGTCACAACTTGTGGTGCGAACGAAGTGACTGTAAGTGAACATACCTCAAGTAATGTGGCAGGCTCTCGCCCATATTACTAAAGGGTCTACAGTTAGAACCTCGTCAGACTATTGGTGAGTTCATCTGACTAGTGGTGACGGCTACATCAGACTACGTGAGAGTCTATCCTAAGTTCCGTCTCAAAAATAATCAGAGTATTTGATAACTTTTTTTCAGAACTGTATCAGGAAATCACAAATATTACTAGAAATTTATAAACTTACTTATAGATAGTCTAGAAATATAGAAATATGACTCTCAACTTCATGAGTTACGGTGGAGCATTCCAATTGTGTTATGGCTATCGGTGTGTGCGTGGTCATTTAAAATGTAAATTGTCACATATATTGTTTTCCCAATAAAAGTTTGTAATAAAAGTGATTAATAAAAGTTACAGCTGTATAATTTCCTTGTTTTAATTTACCTTCTTCAAATCTACAGTCACACCTACAAGTAGCATTACACGCTTTTCAACGCTTTTTAAACATAGCTTTCAAGTTTCAAGTTATATGATTCCACTGACTATATTTTTAAAATAGTTAAGTCATTGTTACGTCTACTGAACGAGCGAAGCGAGTTCTGAGTTTTTACCTGACTGTTTAGAATTTGACTCTGAAAGTTTGTATATTTAATTTTTTGTGTATGTTTCTAAACTAATTTTTATACAATTTTAACAAATTTTTGTTATAATTACTAAACGAGCGAGTAACTCTGCGAGGAAGTCTCCCAATTACAGCTGCCTTTCTATTCTTTAGAGATTTTACAATTCCCTTGCCCTTCTATTCTTTTACAATATTTCTATCCAAAGAAAGATAATCATCTGACATTTCTTCTAAATTTTCTTTAATGCCACTCAATTATTCTACTCTACTCTACCAATAGCTGTTTGAATTAATCTTCCGACGACTGTAGTTAAATGTACCTAAGTCCCTGGACTTCCCTACACGAGCTTCTTCTTAAATAGTTTAATATTTTCCAGGATTCTGTATTTTTTTCCTCCCATAAACATTTCTACCTTTTGACATGATTGCTCCCAGCTTTTATTGTTTGCCTCTGTCATCTTCTTTCTAACTTTGGCCTGCTGTCTTCTAAGTTCAATTTTGTCTTGAATATCTTTAGTATTCAACCAGTTTAGATATGCATATGTTTTTTGCACATCCTTTCCTATTTCCTCATTAGAATAATAAAATAATTTTTATGACATTTACATTCCTCTCCTAAAGCTTCTTTAACTGCCTCATGTGCCTTGTTTAACAGATATTGATATTGGATTTCCGTACCATTGAAATAAGCGTCAGCTAGTTTGTCATCCAGTCTCTTTCTATATAAATATACTATACTTTTTTAAACTGTTGAGATTATACTTCAGGGTATTTGTTTTAGTTTTATAAATATTCCCACATTAATTTGTCTTCCTTTAGTATCTGCGGCTCTAAAAGGAAATACAATTTTGGAGTTCACCAGAAAATTGAGCGTTACTGCTCTGTATCATCTGACATCTTGTATTTTCAGTTTTGTTTGCTGCCAAACTATTATGTAGTTTATAATTACCTTCAGCTCTAATGCATCCTGATGCCATGTATATTATTTGTGTATTTCTTTATGTTGATAAAAGCTGTTTAAAATTCTAAAAGAATTTTATTCACAAATGTCAACCATTCTGTTTCCATCGTCATTTATAATATCTTCTCCAAAAGGTCCTATGATTTGACTGCTCATTTGTTTCTCAGTTCTACCATTCAAATTTCCAGCTATGATAACGTCTCTTGTGCTTCCACTTTCCTCTACTATGTGACTTAGTTATCTGAAAAATACACCTTTAGTGTGCAATATTTCATCTTCACTAATTGCATATACACCTAATATTGTACTTTTGTACCCATCCAGGTTAACATTAATTTTTATCAGATTTTCATCAATGTGTTCCCAGTTTGTTACATATTCCTTCAGTTTGTTTTTTATAAGCACGGATACTCCTCTATTTGCTATCTGATTCTTAGGTACACCACTGTAGAAATGTATATAGGGACCATATGTTCCTACACCTTTCCTGTGTTTCTGTTTCTCACAATACAACTATATCGAAGTTTCTACTTTAAAATTCGTTAGTAACTTCCCTATTTATGAGTTAAACCTTTTACATTCTATACACCGATTCTCATAGTCCGTTTATATAACTTTTGTCTTTTACCTTTATTGAATCCATCCGGCTGGAATCTATTTGTTTTTTAACATTTTCTTTTTATTCAAATGCATGGGGAGTTGACCCATTTCATTAACCTCCAACCTGGAGGACCAGGTAACTTTAATCCTTAATGGAGGACCAAGATTTCCTTCCTTTTGCCTTTGAAACCAATATTCAACTACAAGGCAGTAGCTGCTAGTTTTGGTCCGCCCTGGGTATTTTATTTCTCAGGTACCCCACCATATCCTGTGAGCATTCCCCTATCCGCAACCTAGGGAGATGCCCGATGGGAGACTAGCAACTCCACATCGGAACATCATCATTATCATGCAGTAAAATAACAGACACCACGATAGACCTGGGAGCACCACAATGATCATCATTATGGAGTGATCAACACACACGACGATCTACGTAGGAACGCCAGAACCATGACCATCGTCGTCATCATCATCGTCATCCACGAGCCTCGCGCGCGCACTCGCGCGCAGACACAGAGCAGTTAAAGCAAGTATAACGTAAAGAATTGCTTTCCTTAAACAAAGACTGTAATTAAAATGAAATATCATTTTATTAAAATGATAAATACCTAATATTTATTTCTAACTAAAGTAAATTTTTTTTTTCAACCATTAGGAGTAAACATTTTTTATGTAATTAATAAATATAAATAGTATTTTCACATATGATGTCCAATGTTTAAAAATAATGACTCAAATTCAATATATATAGGCCTACTGTCACACAGTATATTTCAAATCAATATTGAAATATTTTAATAATTGTTTATATATATTTGCCATTATAGTAATGAATCGTATTAGCCGTAACTTGTTGTTTGCCTTTGAAACAATTAGCTTTCATTGTGCTACACGTTGAGTATAAAACGATGCAAACTGAAGGCTATTAAATTCCATTACTGTGCCCCGCCATATGCTCCCAAATACCTCCTGGTATTCGTTTTGCTAACACAATTTGTTATCATTTGAATTTAGTATATAAATATAAAATATTTAATATTCGTAGCTATTGTTTCGTTGTAATAGACATTTAAATTTCATTCAAACATGCATAATGCTCTAGAACATTCTTGTGCGAACAGACAAACTAACCTTTTTCTATTCGCCTTGTGACTTCTTTCTTATACCGATGACGGAGTTCAAACCATACGCTTCATCATCAGATCTTAAATTATTCCTCGTAGAAGGTCATCATCGGTTAACGTTTCAATAGCCTTTGCTCTGTATACGTGTCAGTAGGTACGGACCTGTTCACATTTGGTCTACCACTGAGGGGTTTTCATCTCTATTTGATAAAGCATTTTACATTCTATACTCCGATTCTCATAGTCCGTTTATATAACTTTTGTCTTTTACCTTTATTGAATCCATCCGGCTGCAATCTATTTGTTTTTTAACAATTTCTTTTTTTTTCAAATGCATGGGGAGTTGACCCATTTCATTAACCTCCAACCTGGAGGACCAGGTAACTTTAATCCTTTATGGAGGACCAAGATTTCCCTCCTTTTGCCTTTGAAACCAATATTTAACTACAATAGCCTTTGCTCTGTATACGTGTCAGTAGGTACGGACCTCTTCACATTTGGTCGACCACTGAGGGGTTTTCATCTCTATTTGATAAAGCAGGTCATTATCAAATAATAAATGCATCTGGTCATTCAATACGAAACCGCGACTGCTGTATGTTTGTGTATGTAAATTTTAACATGCATCCTTAATATTTTCATGCGTTTGACCTTTTTAATTAATTTGTGGTTTGTTTTTTAAAAATCAACTAATACATAATACTTTTGTAGAATACCTTTGTATACATTATTTAAATTATTCTCTTATTTGATATTGTATAAAACACATAATGCCGACATATTTACAATTTTTTGATATAATATTGTTACGTAATGCAGAAGAAGTGTTACGCCATTACGGAACGTTCTGGTACAGGAAGACGAATCTCCCGCCCAAGCACCAATTTTGCTTGAGCAAAATATAATCTATACGCCATGAGGAATAGTGGATCGTTGGTCCCAGTCTGTTTGGTTCTCGTCAACAACTTTCGAAAGATGCTGTTCAAGTGACCTCTAGAATTTTTGATAGCTTGTTAAGGAAGCATGTTATGGAACACAGTAGACTATAAATAGCCCATACCTGCTGCTTAGTTTAGTTATTATCGGGCGATATTACTGTGTGCGTTCAAGTGGTTATTAGTGAAGTGCTGTGTTTTATAATCGGGCGGTATATTGTAATACAATTGTGTTTTAATATTAGTTGAAATTTTATTGCCTGTGAACAATTTTTATTTGATTTGTTGTAAGAGACTGTGTTGTTAATTACGAACTGTTTAACTGTGGAAATTTAAGCTGGTGATTAGTGACTTAACTGGTGTCTTTTATATTGTTTTCCACTGTACCTACGACGATCAGTAGACCGTCGTAACAACATAAAATAATAAAAGAACTACTAACAAGTACCACGAGATCTCATCCGGGAGTTCATTGCAAAACACCAAGTAACACTACAAATACACAATAGAGGTTGAGCCATTACCTACTATTTACTATTACAAAAATAACTATATAGAATCGGAACTATAGTAGGCCGACTGTAGTGGCATGTCTCAATAAGAAACATTTCTGCCCTATTCATGCAGAGCATACCATCATAAAACATGTCCGGAAATCTGGTCCTCAAATCGACCCCTGGGCAGCTCCTGCAGTCATTTTCCTTCTTGGTTGAGGATCCAAAGTAGAGTTTTGTACAGCAGCACAACTAATTGAATTTTGCAATATTATACCGTTTCATTGCAGAACTGCTGTTCTCTACGTACACCATATAATAATCTACTATTAGGTACAATTTAATTTCGTATGCATGGTACATCTATAGAGTTATAATTAGGACAGCACAGATAATCACAGACGTTTACAAATATTGAGGTATAACTTTATGTCTTAGCCTACTGTGCGTGTTTTTTTAAATTTTATGTCGTGTCGTAGGGAGTCGTATTATGTTTGGTGTTTGTAATGAGGTAAAATTGTTTAAATTATTTTTCAGGTATATATTATTACTTTGCGACATACAAATTACAAATATGTTAAAACCCAATACGTAAATATACAACGTGTTATATAGGTTGTATGCAACACAAAACAATAATGTTTACAGTTCATTATATTTTTCGTATTAACACCGTATATCTGATTTTGGAAATACATTTTAATTATTTAATTTGGTCCCCGTTTACTTTCACGACGATATGTAATTTCAGACAGTCACAATAAACGTTCTTATTAGCACTGTATTTTTGCGCTATACAAGTGTTAGATAAAACATAATCAGTTAAGCTCTTATGAGTTCCAAATAAATGTATGAAAATGAATAATATTCATTGAAAGGAACGCAATGAAATCTTAGAAACGTAATCATGAAGCAAGGTTTTGATTTTGCAACAATTTAGTTCACATTCCATTGAGGCCCAGTGATCAATGTTAGTAAGGATAGATAACATTTACATTCTAACTTTCCGTTCAGATTTTAAAAAGTCAGTTCTTTATGATACGTTGTCGCGGACAAAGTTCATATATACTTTGTCCCCTTGCGTGTACTTGCGTTCGTGGGTGTGAAGAACTATGTCTGTGTATACTTTACAGTGAATGTTGAAAACCAGTAAAGGTTAACAATGACTAGTGATTATCAACATATACTCTCACTAGTAAGTGTCGACCTTCACCAGCTGTTTGCAGGGAATGTTAAAAGTAGATCGGTTGGGTGTCATCGGTCTCCATCTGATGACTGAAGATTGTTTCCCGCCCATTTATTGTTTTGATACCGTTGCTGTGAGGTTATTGTTCGTTGAGTTATAGATTTTTGAAAAGGTACGATATTATCTGTATCTGTATCTTCTGTTTGTTTCTCAAGTTTAGCATTTATATTTTCTGCCTGTTTTGTGCTTATTTCATCTACATAGGCACGCATCAAAATTTGAAGTGCTTCCATATACAAGCTTTCTGGTGCTGCCATAATGAATAACATGTATTTAAATTTATTTTTAAAATTATTATTATTGTACAACCGTTCGCTACTTTTACTGATTTATTTGTTTATTTTTATTAGTGATTAATACTATTACTCTTGTTACAATTACACCTGTTATCATAGAAAACCTATGGTATTGGTGGGCGCGAGTTGTGTCATTAAACACAACAAAATAATATACAAAAATATTTATACATACACATAAATTATTGTACATACAATCCTATGCACACTTTTAACAATAGAGAATACATTTATTTATTAAATGTAGGCGTGTCGTGCTCCACGTAACTGGCGACAATTTATAACAAGAAAAATAGCAAAACAAATATAAATTAATTTGTGTTGTGCCAAAATGTATATGACATTACTGGTAAAGTGTACCAATTAATGGGGTTTGGGTGTAATGATAATAAGAGTAGTCACCGAGTTTTCATAATTTTATTCATAAATCACAAGCGTGTTTAAAAAATCTCATTTACTTCGCCATAAATATTCATTATTGTTTGCGTATACGTTCAATTGAAAATATTTATTTGTCACCTTAAATCTCGACTGCTCAGTCTGACTGTGTGCTTTACTCCAGTTTTGTTTTATTTTCTTTATATAACTTCCAACTACGTTACTTTATGCATTGCATACATCCTAATCATTGATTGCTTTACAAACTTTAAATAAAATTTAAATAGAATAAATTAATTTTTAATCATCAAAGAAAATATTTATTCAATTTAAATTAGATTTTATCTCTAAATCTACATTTTACATAACTCTTATTTATTTTTAAATTTCAAAGTGTCTTTTCAATGTCATTAGTCTCTCATTTACAAATTATAAATTAATTATTTGTCACCTCGATTCTGTAGTTGGTACCCATGTCCTCCGTTGATCCGTAGGTCCTCTTCTGATGGAGATCCCTGCACGTTCCCCCGGTTCCACTTGTCGTCCTCCAGTTACTCGTCCCTCATCGTTGCTGTAGTGTAGAGTGATATGTTGCTCTGCATCAGCTGCTGTTGCTCTATCAGACGCCTCTGCTGTTCAATATAGTGTTCCTCTGCATGACGTAACCTCGTAGCTTGTTTTGAGTGACGGACGTTTGTGTGTAGACATCGTCAAGTACTTTCTATAATCGTATTCGTAACCAGACTAAGAGTTAATTTTTGATACTTATATGAACATAGCGTCCATCCGCCTTTACTGTTCTATTAAGAAAATTTAAAATTTGCGTCGATACTGGACATAGCGTCCCGCCGCTACTGAAGACTGATTGAGAAGAACTTGGCTTCTTCCGTGCCCTTATTTATATTCGGGCATCGTACCGCACCTGTTGGGACAGTATTCTGCCTGTCAGAAATTGCTTGGAGGCGTCACTTCCCTCACTATCATCCCATTTTATATTTTCGCACATTTCTGCCAATGGTAATGTCTACTGTGCACTAAAGGGTGATCTAACGACGAATAATTTAATTACACATGTTCAGTGTAATTACCATCGTAATCGCATAATTCGTGTAATTACTACGCTCTTAAAGTCGCACTGAATTCGCAATGCACGTCCTTTTCACGCCGTTTTTGCTTACTACACATGTGTATTAATTTTATACATATTTAGGAGTCTTTGAATTATTTCTACCATATATGGTTTTCTTATAATTAAAAGAACTTGGGGCCACATAAATTACAGTATATCGAATTTATGTTATGTATAGTTGTAATATATATTGTAACGTTATGTTTACATAACATAATATGTTAAGTTTCCCCTTACATAAAATGGGCCCCAACTTAAACCATTTCATGACTATGATACATGAAGAACAAAATACTAAGTTATTAACTAAATTGTAGCCTATAACATAAATACTTTCTGAGATAATAAGAAAGAGTTAAGAATAATGTAATGAAATTGATAAGAATATTATCACTAATAAGATTTTTCTCCAGTAAACTGCATTAAAAAATTGTTAAAAAAAAATAAAACTTATACTCCATACTACAGTAATGAACTGGATACTCATTAAAGAAAATTATTCATTCAATAATTAGTTTCTAAGTACTAAAAGAATGAAATCAAATAATAAATTTTATTTATGATTATGAATAGAATAATGTAAATCAAGAAGAGTATTAGAACTAGTGAGATAAAAACCTAATAATAAAACAACAATGAAGCTAAGTATAAGCGTACATGTAAGGTTATGTAACATCATAAGGTTTTCAACAACGGAAAGAACAAAAAAGCATTGTAAAATCCATGAATTTTAAATAGAAGGTGAAAACTGCCTATGAAGTGGTAGGTAACTAAGCTCATAATAACTAGATAATAATGGTTATAATTTGAATTATAACATGAAGAAGAAGAAATGTGGGACACGAAAACTTGTCAATAAGAGTATGTAAAAAGGAACAGTTTTTAAAGTAAACTAATTAAACAAACTATATTGTACAACCAATATTAGAATCAGTATTATTAGAATAATATTCTAGTAAGGAAGAAATGATTAACCAATACGTATAAACAAAGTAAATAATTGAACAAGATCCATGGACTAAACCTTCGGAATATTGATTCTGAAGCTAATAACAACTAGAATAATGAAGAAAAAACAATAATAAGTGACTAACTATGTTGTCCAAGTTTCGGTAAATTATGAAGAATGTTTTAGAACAATTATATAATAGGAAGAAATATGTATTGTCAAGATAAGAATGAAATTAAGGGTCACTATCATAGGCCAATGAGCCTAGAACAATTGTTTATATTATTTATAGTAAATAAGTGTTAAGTTATGTTGTTATTATTATTGTAGTGAAAATTGGTTAAGGGTATCAAGAACAATGTAAAGTAATTGTCTGCTAGCAAAAGTAATTATTTTAAACATAAGAAAGAAAATAATGTGTACAGTACCATGGACCAGTATGCCTGGATAACTTATTTATATTATTTGTAAACAATGATGAGTAATTTGTTATTACTGAACAACAACATATCGTATGGGGCATCAAAATTTTCATCTCAAAGAGTACAGATGAATGGCATTAATGAATTGTTAATTGGATATCAGTTAAGGGAATTATATCAATTATAAAAGTGTTAATCAATTCTGAGCACCTGTAAATACTTTTGTGAAACCCTTTATTTTAGACATGGACCCCCGCAAGCGTCTATTTTAACGAAAGTTGCCGATTAATTACGGAAATTTGAACAAATTGACCAGTCAGCACTCATCACCTGTCAATCGAAACGAGCTTTGGGTCAAGGTGAGGACAGTCTACAGTGAGTACTCTAAGAGGACACCACGCTCCTCCTGTGACGGAAATTTCGTGTTTAACCTAGTAAAGCCGGTCAGATGTTTTAACATCAAAGTGCGAATTAGGTTATGTACTAAATCAACAATAGAAATCATAACCTCTATTCTGGTCGATTCAACGAAATATCGTATCAGTGTTGTGTAGTAGATATTAAATATCAATTAAATTATACAGTGAATAAAAAAATAAAAGGGAAATAAATAAAGGAATGTACAATCAAGCAAGTATGGTGTTAATCAATAACACACTATCTCGGACTTAAAAATTTTGTATAACCTTTCAATTATTTCAATTATTACATTTATAACTTTTCAAATCACTGTAACACTATTTGACCACTGTCACTAGTAATTTTCAAATTAATTTAACTTAAATTAATTATTGTTTCAATATTATAAACTTTCAATGATCAATATAACCAAACGTGTTTACTTTATCACACGGACATAGTCCGGCATTTGTTTTGTTCACAACAGAAGATTTAAGTATTTATTTAGAATAATTTTATTGTTATTACTCTTTTATGATGTTTTGTTCTTCATTTCAGACATTTTTATTTCAATATCATGGTCAAAAGAACCCAAGAATTTAATAATTGTATAATAATGAATGCTACTGTTTACGTTCGTTAGCAAATCTAATGTTACCAACTGTGAAACAACTGATTGTCTTTAACCGGGTCAATCAGTTTCTGTTATGAGAATTATTCTGTTTATTGAAGTCAGAAGGAAGATTAAATGAATATCAAAAGAAAAATAAAAGCATGTTAAAGTAAAATACTGGTGTATCAAACCTCAATATTATTATTAGCGACCATCTAGCCTTACTTGGGAATTCGTGTTTTTCGATCTTCAGAGGTTATGTTGGCGGCAGTTCTTTTGGTAAATTATTCGCACAAAATTCAAAATTTTAATTGAATAAGTACAGTTAACTTTGTGACACCAGCAGAACATTCCAGGATGTTACTTAAGGTTATGTGAATGGTATTTAATTTAACTAAATGTCATATTTATTTACATTAACCAGCAATGTACCGACAGAATAGCACTACCTTAGATAAATAATGAATCAATCCATTTTAGAGCTCTTCACACTTCAAGAATTTTAAATTTAATTCGTATTATTGAACTGTTATTTACCAATATCGAACGCATTAACCTGCTTAAACGTCAACATAGATACCTAAACGGAGTTAGAACCAAACTGGGTTATATATAATATTTGATGAGTTAAATTACTGTTAACGTTAGTTATTCGCTTTATTGAATTAACAGAAGAGGTAAACCACGTAGGTCAACGGCATCTTACTACAACAGTACTCCTACAATAAAATAGAGGTTCATCATCAAACTTATATAAATCTATAATTAGAAATAATATTTGTAAACTCAGGGAGAGTGTAGGTTACAATATATGTATATATATATATATATAATATTATATTGTATATTATAAATTATATTGTATACTACAATAGAACGATAGCAGTAAGAGTCATTTTAGAAATGACTAGACGCCATTACACACTTTATGACGTTATAGACATGTTTGAAGTTGATTTTGTTCAAATTTTTGTATATTAGCTGAAAGGTTTTAAATATGAAATGGGTAATTATGTGTTATAAGTCAAAATGCCCGTAAATCTATTCTCTGTCATGTCAAGTGCATGTTTTTTGCGCGAGTGTTATTCGTGTTTTCCTGAATAACTCCTATAATAATTAACATATCTGAATGAAACTTGTCCAGCGTATGCTTCATAAATAGCGCTATTTTTTTCGTTTGTTGTAAATATAAAATATATAATTTTACTATGTATTTTTTAACTGAAATCACTTTTCTATGGAAGCCTTATCTGCAGAAAAGTCATAAAATATTTAGATAAAGTATATACAAGATTTTGCAGACTCTGGCCTAGTCTTACACTTTTTCTTGTATCGAGGTAGAAATCTATCACATGTTCTAGATTTCAACCAATTAGAAGCTTCAAATTTTATTTGCGATGTGCTCTGGTAGAGGAAATTTCATACAGTCTCGTTTGCAACTCGTTCTAATCAGACGTTCTCTATATGCGAATGTTTCGCGACAGTACACGTTCTCTAGAAGGGTGACGGCAGCCCTAGATTTTAGCTACGAGTTACCCGTAAGCTAAATCAAAGGGGTGTTAGAACGTAGAACAAAGTTATATAAGGATCTAATACTCAACTAGTATCCTTGACAACTCGCGTTAGTCAAGATTTTCCGCTTAGGGCAGTTTTATTCATTCGGAGTCCACCTGTATGAACGGGTGGACACATCAAGATCGCCGGAAGGTTTATGTTAAGCACACCGCATTTAAATAAAAACAATCTAACCCACTTAACGAATCTGAGATTTGTAAACAAAAACCATATCGGCAGATAAACGGCGTGAGTGTGTGAATCACGTGTTGTCAGCAGCAGCCAGACCAGAGGTCGACGTTAACCCAGCAGCTTTCAAAACGGATACCAATAAGGAATTCTACGGTCAAGTAACATAGACGATTGTTCAAATAAACATTAATTAGAATCTAAAAACAATATATAATTAATAAATAATTTTTATGTAAAGAATATTCAAACAAGATTTAAATTTGTTTTAGTTTAATAAATTCCTACGAGACTGTTATATATTATTAGTTCTATTACACGTCTATGCATCCTCAATTTGTTTCAATACAATACATTAATATTGTGTGTGTGTGTGTGTGTGTGTGTGTGTGTGTGTGTGTGTGTGTGTGTAATGTATATATTATAATACACGTAGGCCTATGGATCTGTAAGCTTTTTTTTTCTTACTTTTTCAGAACTTTTTAAAATCGCGTTACATTGAGATACTCCTGTTTTTAGAAAAGATACTTCGGCTGGAGTATCCAGATTAAGAAACTGTATATAATAGACATTTTTAGAAGGTAGTCTTTTATTTTAGAATATTTTGTGTGATTACTTTACGAGAATTCTTAAATGTGTCCCCATGAATGGTATACTGACTGACTCCAGACGAAGAGTTCACAAAAGGATTGCCCAGCCTTGTCAACAAACAAATTCCAACTATCTCGGTTCGTCTTGTGCAGTATGTTGTGTAGTAAAGGCACAACGTAAAATGAAGTGCAATAATAATTACACATACAAAACATATAACACGTCGTCGTCTTTATGCCTTTATCTTGTTTTCCTTATTTACTGAGTATGTCTTTAATGAAAGTTCAACATTGGTTTTCTCGGTTAGCATAGTTTTGTTATAAAGAGAATAGTTGTCTAAATGCGTTACATTGTCAAAGGATACAGTCATGATAATACAAAAAGTTAATAAATAACACATTTCAAACACACTATAAAACTACTTTTCTGTTTCACGTTTGACTAAGGTTTTCTCGGCTGAACTTCTTGTATAGAATTCTGTCCATATTAGTACGTGTAGATCCCGCATAAATGTTTAATGAATCTGTTTGACATAAATTTAATGATACTGTTTGACACGTGCAAGCCGCGTACCTTAGATTGGATTTGCTAAGTTAATATTTAATGGGAACACGGGAAATCCAATTTCCTAATGTTAAGACATTGTCACCGATTGAGATTACATGCAGATATCCAATAACACATACGATGCAATGTATGAATTGGTTTGTATTAGTTGTCAAGCTAAAACTAATTGGTGCGTGTAGGCCTATACCAAAAAGTTTTATATATGATAATTTTGTAGCTTTCTTGTATTCATTCCTGATGTATTTAAATTTTTATGCACTAGAGTAGTAAAAAAACACTGAGTGAGAGGCCGACACAAGTTTTGTTCTACAGATATCAGTTTTCTCTTTGCATCCCAATAATACTCAAAAATCTAAAAATTATGCTTTGTGGCGTAAAGAGAAACTGTCTGATTTTATGAAATGGCATTCAAAGGTAATGTCTTACGTTATCTTGAACAGAAGCCAGTATTAGCCTATATCATTTGCCTATTAAGGCACTGTTGACTGGGCAAGCAGTGGTGTAAACCTTTTCAACGGAGCTAGGAGACATGTAGCTTCGGATTATTTAAGATTCGGCTTTGGTTTTAGCGCTGTGTAATGTGCATAATGGAAAACTGCATGTTGTTTTAATATTTAAAAATTTCAGTAATTGTATTCGTTGCCAAGACATTTGGTAATTATTAACTGCTCAAAGGCACTGACATGTTACGTGTGAGGAATAATTTTAAGATTCCATAACACTAGCATCTGCAATGTTTAAAAAACTTTAGTAATAGAAAAATAATAATAATTTCATTAAACTGCTATTATTTACTTATTGGTAACGTTTACTGGCTATTATTGCGTTTGTCCTAGAAGAGATAAATTTAATGTAAGTAGTAAAATTATAAACGGGTGCTAATAATAAATACTGACAAACCTACACAGTTCTTAAAAATAATCTTAACTACACATAACACAAACTATTTTAATTTAACCTTTTAATAATTGTAAATTGATTACATTTGAGTAGCAATACAACTATTCTGTGAAACTATATTAAAGTAATTTAAAATATTTTATTTTTAAGTGCCTTTAAGAAATGTTCTTCAAAGTTAATTTTTTTTTTATTATAAATTTATACATCATTTACATTTCTGTACTCGAAAGTGACAGACAGTTCATTAAAGTCCTGACACACATATCGGGCCATTTTTTCATGTAGTCCTTAGCTTATTGATGCAAGATGTTTTTATATAGTTAAATTTTCCTGTAGAAGGGTGTCTTTCAGAAATCGTAGTTGTTTAAATACCCTGATACATACAGTATTGCTTAAACTGACCTGTTCTGATATATTCTTATTCAACTCCGGACTGGACTTCGTGTCTCATTCGCGCGGAGATTAAGTCTTGTTAAGACTTAAGTAATTCTAAGTCAGATCCTAGATTAAAGAAAAAAAAATGCAGTCAAGTTGCTGACGGGTCTAAGTGTTTCCTACCTCTCAATTATACCTGTCTGTTTTGCTGTACGTATGTAGCTACATGTTAATTAAACATTTTATTTATTACACTTGTTGCGTCTTAGACACTCTCGATGCAATCTTAAGTTGGTCTTGGAACGCCAGTTGAGGTGCTGGTAAATTTGTGAAATAATAAAGTGGACTGTATATGTTCTTGAGCTAATAGTTTATAAAAAAAAATATAGCAGATAATAGTTCCTGGCGTGTGCAGTTTTAGCGCGGCATAAATGCCGGAGAATAAAGATAGAATTAAATATTGAAGTACATAATAGTGTGTAGAGGCCGAGATCGCCTAAGTAAATTATCGCATGACGATAATGCTAAATTATGAAATATTGAAAACTTTATGTAGCCGCGGCTGGCGAATTGAGCGAGATGCCCGCTCGGAGTCTTGCAAAGAACTAACTTAAATTTGGCTGCTGCTAGCCTGTGTCAAACCGGCAGCAGATAGCAGAGGAAAAAATGACGTCACTACACGCACCTGCAATGCGGCATTTTACAGTACAAAGTTTACATAGGTACAAAGTTTAACCATACTGCCCGCACAAAATCGGGGCGATTTTGCAAACTTAAGTCATTGTGTGAATAGTACATGGCAATTGACATTATATGATAACAAATTCAATAATAAATAACAACTGCTAATACAATAACAACGACATAACAATTGAGATGTATAACAGTAGAGCAATGACGCCCAGAACATTAATAGTAGATAACAATATGCTTAACATACCAAATTCATGTAAGGATACATAATACATGATGATTTACGTTACGTAGTAATAGGACAATGATAATAATATTCCATAACGCATAATAACATGTTAATGATACATGATAATTCAATAAACAGGCAGACATAATAATAGGATAATGATCCAAAAAAATTCAATAATATGTAACAGGTAATAATACAATGACAAAGACATAATAATTTTACATGCATGATATTGGAATAACAATGCTCAAAAATTCATAAATACATAACCATAGAAGAATACAATAGTAAAAGACATAATAATCGATACAATAACATTAGAATAACAATCCCCAAAAAATTCAAAAATACATAACCATAGAATAATACAATAATGAGAGACATATAATTCATAGGCATAATATTAGAATCATAATCCCCAAAAAATTCAAAAATACTCAAAAACATGATAGTGATACACAATAGTACAATAGACATAATAATAATGTAGTAATCATAACAATGTAAATCATGTGATCGCCCGGGGAATGATCCGGGCGGGAAGCACGATAATGCGATAAAGTTCACATTACTAATACGTGTCGCATGAACGCTCATGCGATTAGTCTGAGGCCACCGGAAGTGGACATAACTTATGAATGGGACGACGTAGGATACCATTTGCGGTGCGAACATCCGCGACGCACACTATTGAATCCTGACCCGAATAGACATTCGTGACTACCCCGCGTTTCCAGTGAAGTGGGGAGGGGAATTGTAATCTAGAATAAGGACGAGTTGTCCGGGAGTCAAATTGTTTGACGGAATGCGCCATTTGTTGCGTTGTTGTAACTGGTGCAAATAATCTTTCGACCACCTGTTCCATATAGATTGGGTGAATCTTTGGAGCAGCTGCCATCTGCCCAGACGACCGATACAGACCTTGAAATAGTCAGGTTCCAGGAGTGCAGTGAGCGGAGAACCAACCAGGAAGTGAGCTGGAGTTAAAGGTTCAGGGTCTCTAGAGTCATTGGAGATGGCGAACAAGGGGCGTGAGTTAAGGCAGGCCTCTATTTGAGTTAGGATAGTGTAATACTCCTCAAACGTAAGAATGGTTCCGCCCACAACGCGCCGCAAATGAAACTTGACGCTCTTGACTCCGCTTTCCCACAGGCCACCGAAATGAGGTGCTGACGGGGGAATAAAGGACCATTTGATGCCCTGGCCACTGGTAAAATCCTGGGTGCTTCCTACCGGCATGGCTAGTTGTCATGCAGACAGCGGTGGATAATAAGATAGATTTGTTCGTTTGCAGTTTCAGTGCAAACTGGTTGTTCCTACACGAAGCGTTATTGCCTGATATGTGGATCATTGTGTGGTGGTGTTTAGCGCATGTCCTGCAAGCAAATTTGGAAGGACAGTGTGCGAGATCATGGCCTGGACGTATGCAATTTAAGCAGAGTTTATATTTAATTAATTATATTTTCGTTCCAGAGGAAATATAGCCACGAATTGTGGGCACTCAGAAAGGCGGTGTTTACCACGACACAGCTGACATATGTTATTGCCGATATGGGAATGGAATGTCGACCTAGTAATATCAACCGGTTTAATAGCTTTGCGATAGGGAGTCTTATCGCTAACGTGTATTTTGCTTACTGAGCTGGTCGCGCCGTCGACGTTTTGCAATAACTGCCTTCTACTATTTAAAAATTTAATAAAATTACTGAAATTAGGAAATCGCTCGTCGGACAAGCTTTCTTTCCAGACATGTATGGTTATCGAGTTTGTGCGTTAAATATTGTACGAAAATGATTTCAAATGTATTTACCGTTAAATTCATTGAATTTAAAGCATTCATATTCGCGGTGATCTCGTCAATGAATTTGGAAATGCATTCAAACTCTTGTTGAATAGACTTCACGCCCAATACATTCCCTATGTGATAGGCTGAGACAATTAATTTGCTGTCATACCTAGCCCTTAATTGATCAATGGTTACCGCATAATTTTCATGGGTGATTGGAAGAGATTTTATTACATTTAACGCTTCGTCCCTTAATGACGAGTGTAAATAGTGTAATTTCTGAATGTCCGTCAGGTCAGTTCTGACGTGTACAAGTTCCACAAATATATTATAATAATGATGCCAATCAATAATGTTGCCTGAGAAGCAGGGCAATTTAATTGGATCTAACTGTATAGGGGGGGTTTTAATTTGTGTAACTTCAGCTTGGAAAATGACTTCTTGTTCACCTCCTCTACTTGCTCTAATAAATGGTGTAGTTTGCACTCAATATTACAGAGATCATCCTCTGTTTGAACTCTGTCACTGACTGATGTGAAATCGGAATCGTCAGCCTCAATTTGAGTCTGAATTTCGTCATACTTCGCGGACAATTCCATCAAATGGCGAAGCTTAATTTTTAAGGCATGATGATCGCTCGTGTCCGGATCGAAATTGTCAGCGAAAGTATTCACACGGGATATAGAAGCTTTAATTGTGCCCCGTTTCTCAATTAGCGCCTTCACATCAGCCATGACTAAATGCAAATGTGATTCGAAAACGATAATTAAATATAGAGCGGGTAAACAATTGTTGTAATTTGAATAATTTGCTAAATTCTGATATGATGCGTGAGCCAGTGATCGGTATACACCTTAATATATTACTTACTATAATAGGTACTTCTTACTTCCTTTTTTTTTAAATAGTTATGAAAGTTATTGAAAATATGAATCATTCAAAATGACAATATACCTATAGCCCTATAACATCACTTAAGATTCTTAATGCATTATTGCACAGCTGCGTAAATGAAAATGTATGTACATATGTACATATTGTAACGTGCGTTTGTTTTAGAGGTTTTAGCGAAAACTTTGTATGTTGCTTATTGGGTGTTCGTCTTATTTAATTAAGCTCCCAATATTGTGTACGCCAATCTGTAATGTAGCAGTTTTCTTAGAGGTGTTAGTGTACTACAGTTACAGGTATATTGTTAATTCAGCCCCTCTATTGGAAGCGCCAATCTGTAACGTACTGCCTTGAGATATTAAAGTTTCCGCCTCTCCGCAGTCGCCACTTATGAATTATAATAACTGAAGTTTAAAAAATAAAGTATTTTGTAATGTTACTCAATCTAAGCAGAAATCGAGAGTGTGTGATTTGGGGTCAAGTAGGGAAGTTGTTCAGCCTTATGAGGAAGAGAGAGTAAGTACCGATTATTTACACGCGGTTTAGGCGATCTCGGAAATTTTTTTAAATTTTTCGCTGTGATTTAAATCAGCTGATTGTAAGACGAGTTTCCACACATAGTTCAACCAGCCTACCCTATGGCGAAATATGACCCAATGTATCAATCTCTTCTATTTTGTGCTAAAATCTATTACAACTACCCACTACAAAAAATATAACACATTTTTATTATTCAATATCATTTTTCAATAATATTTATTAATTATATTATTGTTTTTTGTTTTCCTGCAACCAAAATACAAGTATCACAATCGATCTTTACTTAATTAAAACATAATATCGACTTCCTCAAATAAACATGGAATTGTCAAAAAAAAACATATATGGTTTTGTTTACCAAATTTTATACTATTTGTTAAAACATCAATCAATATATAATTCTCTTTATTTCCCCAGGGTTAAGGGTAAGTTCTTTTTGTTATGAGATGGTCAGAAATGGATAATTACTAAGCTTTACAAATACTGAAAAATATTAAATAAATTTGTTTATTTTTCCGTTTAGTATGTAGTTCCAGAATTGTCCATAAGAGAGCAGCGTGCGTTTGTTTACTTAAAACATGTGATTAATTTTGACTAGTTTTTGTGTTTTATATAACCATTCGGAATGCGTTTTCTTCCTCAACTATTAAACTAAATGTTTATATTACCTCTCTTCTTATAGTTCTTACTGGAAGGAAGCCTTTTCTCTAGTGAGGTCCGTCTTGAGTTGTAATTTCATTACCGTCTGGCCCATATTCTATTGTCAACTTGAAACATCACGAAACTAGGCCGAATCATCACAAGGGTTTTCTTTCACAGTTTATTATAGCCTATAATCCTTTAATTTTGATAAATAAGGTATGATTATATAGAGTTCATATTGCTTTTTAATTTTTTACTAATTTTACACTTCTTTCAAGTTTCAAAAAGGATATTTTAATAAAATTGTGTTAGCATCATTTTGTCAACTCGCCAGGTTTAATTTATAAATTCGATTATTAACAATACTTGTTATTCTCGTCACTCTTAGTAACCCAAAATATTTTTATTATACAGGCAGTTGGTAATTATTATAAATTTATATTTTATTTACCGAAAAATAATTCTTTTTAATTCCGGTTTCTTTACCAATTTGGTTTACATAAGAGGTTTCTGTTCATTTTCTTATGACCTGGTATATTAGTATTTAATATTTTTATTATCTCTAAATGAATTTATATAGTATTTATTAGTCTCTCATAGTATTCCTACACTGCACTACTTCCTGTTGCCATTTCCCTCATATAGTATTATTTTAATTTTTTATTATCCTTTGATATTTAAACTTTTTATGTTTTTTAAAACGAACCCTGGGCTATCTTATACTACAACACAAATACTTGAAAAAATATAACATTAACCTAGGTATTACAATTGGTTGTCCACACAACACAAATATTACAACAAATTAATAAAAACACAGAATCAGTTAGTAGCATTACAGTCCACTATCATAGTTTTACAATTCCCAAACCTACAGCACAATTCTGTAATAAGTTACCTTCACTTTCACTTTTTACCTCAATGGGTACACTATAACGCACTCGTCACTGTATATCACTCGAATTGTTTATAATGTTTAGTGATATACTTTAATTTAGAGCTAGTTATAGGTTACCCATTTCTGACCTTTATGTTCTTACATGATTTAATTTATTGGGACCGGGTTATGTAACGTTACATAAAGCCCCCCCACTAGAACAAATTTATTTTAGTTTAACTCGTTTATTAAAAATAAATTGTTGATTGGTTCAATTCTCCTAATAGTCTTGGCTTTATTTTCATAATAGTGTTTCATTTCCGACTGATTATACACTCCCTTTATTCTATTATTGGTAATTGTTTTAATTTCATAAGTATTATTCCCCTTCACCTGGGTTATGAGGTAAGGTCCAGTATAAAGTAACAGTAGCTTCCGAGCTATACCCTCTATAGAACTGGGTAGTTGTCTATTTTTGATTAGTACCTTATCTCCCATCTGGTATGTATCCAATCTTCTCTTTTTTACTTGATCCCTTTTCTGTTGAAGTTCCGCTTTATGCAACACTCTGTTGTGCATTTCCACTTGGTCGAACTCTACTCTCTCTCCTGGAGGGAAGTTTATCAATGAGGTAATTTCTCTTGGTGGTGGTTTATCAAACATTACCTGATAAGGGCTAGTACCGATAGTGTCATGGTGTGACCAATTAAGGAAAGTCTCTGCGGGTTCGATATACAGACTCCAATTTTTATGTTCTTGATGACAGTAAGTACGTAGCATAATTCTACCAAATTCCCTTAATACACGTTCAGCAGGATTGCTACTAGGATGGTATACTGATGTTTTGTAGGTTCTTATTTGCCAATTTCCCAATTATTCTTTCCACCTTTTTCCCCGAAATTGCGTTCCATGATCAGTTATAATTATTTCCGGTTTTCCCACCTCAGGTAAGTATTTTTTTATAATTACTTCTAGAATTTTCTTCGTTGTGGCTCTACTAATAGCGTAGAGTTTTGTATATTTCGTATAATGATCAAATAATATGATGATATATTTATATTTATGTCTTCCTCCACTTCTGGGAAAAGGTCCACAGATATCCAAGAAGGTCTTTTCAAGTTTATTATTAGATTTTATTGTAATCATTGCGCCCGTTCTCTTCTCATTATTTACTTTTACTAGATGGCATATGTTACAGGTTTTCACTATTTCCCCTACTCTTTTATTTATAGCTTTCACGTAACAATGTTCAGATATAGCTTTAATAACTTTGAGTGATCCCATGTGGCCATATCTTTCATGATAATCCTGAATCAGTGCTACTTCTGTTGCTGCTGGCACATACATCTTCCAGACATGATCCTTAATGGTAGGACGAATAAAAAGGACCTCTTCATAAACACAAAAAAATTTCATTATTATAGGGTCATGTAGTAATATTCGTTCCTTAATTTTTTTTAATTTAGTGTCCCTTTGTTGATCGACTTTTATTTTATTAATTATCTTTTGTAACTCTTTCGCCATCTTAAGAATGTAATATATTTTTCCAATACTTTCTGGTTCTATTTCACAAGTTCCTTTTTCGAGATTAATCCGGTATAATCGGTCTGCTATGACATTCTTCTTACCTGGAATATATTCCCAGTCTAAATTATATTCTTGAAGTATTAATACCCATCTAGTAAGTCTGCCGTGGTTAAGTTTGCAATTTTTTAAAAATGAAATTGATCTATGATCAGTTCTGATGGTCACTGGGTATCCCAATATAAATGTTCGAAATTTTATACATGAGAACACAACACTCAGCAGTTCTTTTTCTGTTACTGTATAATTTCTCTCACAACTACTCAGTACTCTGCTTGCAAAACTGATAACCCCATGATTTCCTTCCTCATCTTCCTGATATAGCTCACTTCCAAGGCTAATGTTACTAGCATCACAATTTATGAAAAAACGTTTATTAAAATTTGGGTGATGTAACATGATGCTGTCAAGAAATTTATTTTTTACTATCTGGAAATTATTATCTTCACTTTCTTCCCTTTTCCACTTGTTTTTCTTTGAAAGTAAACATTGAAATTTGGCTGTTACTTCTGAATAATTCTGTTGAAATTTCCTATAATAGTTGCATATCCCCAAAAAGGATTGTATTTGTTTCAAGTTTTTTGGTTTAGGAAAATCTTGAATAGCCTTTACTCTTTCAGGAGATGGTTTAATTCCAGTAGCAGATAGAATGAACCCTAAAAATGGTAGTTCATGTGTGATAAATTTAGATTTATCCAGTTTTAAAGTTATATTGTGTTGCAAGAGTTTATTTAACACTGTTTCCACTCGGTTACAATGCTCCTCCCAAGTACAAGACGTAATTAATATGTCATCCACATATATGGTAGTAAAATCTAAAACTTCCTTACCTAAAATTTGGTCCATGCACTGGATGAAGACGGCCTCAGAATTTACCAATCCAAAAGGCAAACGCTTAAAATGTTAATTTCGTCCTTCGAATATGAAAGCAACATATTGTCTGCTGTTAGGGTGCAACTCTATTTGCCAATATCCACAGACTGCGTCCCAAGTACTCATGTACTTGCCTCCATAGAATTTTTTCATTATCTCTTCAATCTCACCTGGAGACGTGCGATCATTAATGAGCATTTTATTCAACTCCCGAGCATCAAGGCATAGTCTGACTTGACCATCTTTCTTCGGTATAGCTACCAATGGGCTGGTATACGGAGAACTACTTCTTTCAATTATGTCTTCTAATATCATTCTTTGAATTTCTTTCCTTGCTGCCTCTTTAAAAGCTTGAGCAATAGGGTACGATCGTTTATTAAAATTTACATTTTCCTTGAACTTTAGTTCACACAAGAAGTTTTTTGCTTTTCCTGGTGATTCTGAGAATACTGATTTATATTTGTTATAAATTTTTATAAGTTGTTGTTTCTGTTCTACACTAATTATTTCCGGTGCCTGCTTATTCTGAAACTCAATTATTTCTTCTATCTTTTCTTGCCAAATCTTTGATTCTGTTACTTCTATGTTGTTACCTAGGGTTAATCTATTATCCTCCCTAACAAAAAATGAGCTCGGACACTGAGGGGCACTTTGGCTACCAATTATCTCAGCCGTTAACTCACCATTTTCTGTGCTCAAGGTTACTATACCCCTGGCCAGATTTATAATTGCAGTGTGTCGCCGTAGCATATCACACCCTATTAACACCCTAAACGGTAGCCCTTTTGCTACTAAAAATCCCATAGGTTTTCCTATTCCGTTAGTGGTAACATTCAAAGACACTTGTTTTTTTGATTGTTTTATTTTGTTCCCCGGTAGCGCCAACAATTTTTAAATTGTTAATTGGTAAAATAGGTATTCTCTCAGTAGTTAACTCAGTAATACGATCTAGTTCTAATTGATCAATAATTGAAATATTGGCTCCTGTATCAATCATGGCCTCTGCTGACACTCCATTTAAGTTTACTTGTATATAGACTATGTCATTGTTTGGTGATGACTCTTTAATTGCTCTTTCTTCCATTAACTCGGACTGTATATTTTTTAGAAAATTATTTCTGATAATGGTTATTGGTTGATTTAATTTAGTATTATAACTGGGTTTATGGTAAATTCTGTGCCCTGTTGTTTCTAGCAGTGACGGGCAATCACATCTTCTCACTGCTGGTACCCGTTTCCCCTATTTACATCATTATTATTGGTTGATTCAACATTTTCATTATGTTGAATATTGCTTATCGGTCTCCTTTCTTCATCACTATCTCTGAATCTAGGTTGTTCTACACTCATACTCCTTGGTTGACCTTCCTCTCTATGATAAGAATCATGTCTGTTGTTTTGTCGGTTATTATTAGGCCACCTTCCTCGATATCTATTATTGAAATAATTGTTATTAGCATGCACATAATTAACTCTGGGCCGATTCTCTCTTGGTGGTTCATTCCTCCGCTCTTCGGTATTCCCTGACCTCCATCTACTTCTCCTATAATAAGATTCCTGTTCATAATTTTCTAGTAGCGTTTACATGCCTCCAATAGTTTTTACTTGTCCACTTAATCTGGCACTGATGATCTTCTCTTCAAAATGATACGCCATTTTGGTCACTAGACACTCTTCAGGTATCTTAGGGTCTAAATACTTTGCTATACACACCTTCCCCAAAAAGTAAGCAGTAGGTGTTTGTCCCACTGTACGGTCATACCTACCATGACAGATATCGTCCCTAATAATGTTTTGTACTGATTCTGACCAGTACTTAAGTTTGAACCTTGTTTTGAAACCCCCATAATCACACACCTCGTTCCTGATTGCTGTCCACCAATTATCACTGATATTTTTGAAAGATTCATCTAATATACCTTTTATCATATTCCATCGATTCTCCTTTGATCTGTTCAAAATTTCGTCTACTCTCCCTAAAAATTCAAGTGGGTTTCTGCGATAATCCCGAAAGTTTACACTTTCCTTACTATCTTGATAAACCTGATGACTGCTGCATGCAGATCTAGAATTTATTCTATCTACATCACATTGAAAATTGGTTTGTATTTGTTGCAAACTATCTAATTTCTCTGCTTGGCTATCACACTGATTTTTTACATTCTCTACTGTTTTATGAAACTTTGAAAATTTACAGTTCAGACAGCTTTTGATACTATCTAATTGGTCATTGTTTTCTTGTCGTATGGCCATTACCCGAACTTGATTATTTTGTTCCTCCTTTTCCATCTGTGCTTCGATTCCTGTTTTAATTAGTTCCATCTTTTCTTCTGTTTTATCCAATCTTTGATTGGTTCCTATTACTTTCTTCTCTGCCTCTTCCTTGTATTCTTCTACTCTTTGGC
This sequence comes from Magicicada septendecula, assembly GCA_034769895.1. Taxonomy (NCBI): domain Eukaryota; kingdom Metazoa; phylum Arthropoda; class Insecta; order Hemiptera; family Cicadidae; genus Magicicada; species Magicicada septendecula. The sequence goes on along the minus strand of CM068369.1, from coordinate 397,191,444 downwards.
TAAGCGTATTACTGACCAGTTCAATTTTACTCTCTAGATTTTCTCTTAATTCCTTGTTGAAGTTCTCCATCTTACCCTCAATTTGTTTTAAATTATCATTATTCTCTTCAAATTTTGCATTCATCTCTTCTCTTTGTCCTTCAACAGTTTCTTTTAGTTCATGGTATTGTTCATTCATGGTTTGTTTGATATTTCCATGAATGGTTTCTATTTTTTCATTTAGTTGTTTGACTAAACTTTCCTGAATGCTATCTATTTTCTCATTGGTCTGTCTATTTTGTTCCTTCTGTTTCTTAAAATTCTCCTTATTTTCTTCATTGGTCTGTCTCAAGTTTTCCTCCTGTTTCTTAAAATTCTCCTTATTTTCCTCATTGGTCTGTCTCAAGTTTTCCTCCTGTTTCTTAAATTGTTCAGCCATAAATTGCATCATGTCTTGGCAATTAGGTTCTTCTCTGTTTACCGCTTTGTCTGGTTGGTCCCCTTGGGCATCATCTTCAATTATTTCCGTTTCCGGTTCCCTAACTACTTCAGTTTCTTATTTATCACCTGTCTGTTGGTCCATTTCACTGTCCGTGACTAATTCTATTTCTTGTTACTGTCCACCTTCTTCCTTCTCCTTTTCTTCTGCCTTCTTCTTCAATTTGCCTCGGGTATTATGCATTTCTTGTTTTCTCATAACTGCCGACGATAATTAGATTTTTTGGTATATTAATTTATTAAATGTATCAAAATTCTTTTCTAATTACAGCCCCACGTTGGGCGCCAATCTGTAATGTGCGTTTGTTTTAGAGGTTTTAGCGAAAACTTTGTATGTTGCTTATTGGGTGTTCGTCTTATTTAATTAAGCTCCCAATATTGTGTACGCCAATCTGTAATGTAGCAGTTTTCTTAGAGGTGTTAGTGTACTACAGTTACAGGTATATTGTTAATTCAGCCCCTCTATTGGAAGCGCCAATCTGTAACGTACTGCCTTGAGATATTAAAGTTTCCGCCTCTCCGCAGTCGCCACTTATGAATTATAATAACTGAAGTTTAAAAAATAAAGTATTTTGTAATGTTACTCAATCTAAGCAGAAATCGAGAGTGTGTGATTTGGGGTCAAGTAGGGAAGTTGTTCAGCCTTATGAGGAAGAGAGAGTAAGTACCGATTATTTACACGCGGTTTAGGCGATCTCGGAAATTTTTTTAAATTTTTCGCTGTGATTTAAATCAGCTGATTGTAAGACGAGTTTCCACACATAGTTCAACCAGCCTACCCTATGGCGAAATATGACCCAATTTATCAATCTCTTCTATTTTGTGCTGAATTCTATTACAACTACCCACTACAAAAAATATAACATATTTTTATTATTCAATATCATTTTTCAATAATATTTATTAATTATATTATTGTTTTTTGTTTTCCTGCAACCAAAATACAAGTATCACAATCGATCTTTACTTAATTAAAACATAATATCGACTTCCTCAAATAAACATGGAATTGTCAAAAAAAAACATATATGGTTTTGTTTACCAAATTTTATACTATTTGTTAAAACATCAATCAATATATAATTCTCTTTATTTCCCCAGGGTTAAGGGTAAGTTCTTTTTGTTACGAGATGGTCAGAAATGGATAATTACTAAGCTTTACAAATACTGAAAAATATTAAATAAATTTGTTTATTTTTCCGTTTAGTATGTAGTTCCAGAATTGTCCATAAGAGAGCAGCGTGCGTTTGTTTACTTAAAACATGTGATTAATTTTGACTAGTTTTTGTGTTTTATATAACCATTCGGAATGCGTTTTCTTCCTCAACTATTAAACTAAATGTTTATATTACCTCTCTTCTTATAGTTCTTACTGGAAGGAAGCCTTTTCTCTAGTGAGGTCCGTCTTGAGTTGTAATTTCATTACCGTCTGGCCCATATTCTATTGTCAACTTGAAACATCACGAAACTAGGCCGAATCATCACAAGGGTTTTCTTTCACAGTTTATTATGGAGTATAATCCTTTAATTTTGATAAATAAGGTATGATTATATAGAGTTCATATTGCTTTTTAATTTTTTACTAATTTTACACTTCTTTCAAGTTTCAAAAAGGATATTTTAATAAAATTGTGTTAGCATCATTTTGTCAACTCGCCAGGTTTAATTTATAAATTCGATTATTAACAATACTTGTTATTCTCGTCACTCTTAGTAACCCAAAATATTTTTATTATACAGGCAGTTGGTAATTATTATAAATTTATATTGTATTTACCGAAAAATAATTCTTTTTAATTCCGGTTTCTTTACCAATTTGGTTTACATAAGAGGTTTCTGTTCATTTTCTTATGACCTGGTATATTAGTATTTAATATTTTTATTATCTCTAAATGAATTTATATAGTATTTATTAGTCTCTCATAGTATTCCTACACTGCACTACTTCCTGTTGCCATTTCCCTCATATAGTATTATTTTAATTTTTTATTATCCTTTGATATTTAAACTTTTTATGTTTTTTAAAACGAACCCTGGGCTATCTTATACTACAACACAAATACTTGAAAAAATATAACATTAACCTAGGTATTACAATTGGTTGTCCACACAACACAAATATTACAACAAATTAATAAAAACACAGAATCAGTTAGTAGCATTACAGTCCACTATCATAGTTTTACAATTCCCAAACCTACAGCACAATTCTGTAATAAGTTACCTTCACTTTCACTTTTTACCTCAATGGGTACACTATAACGCACTCGTCACTGCATATCACTCGAATTGTTTATAATGTTTAGTGATATACTTTAATTTAGAGCTAGTTATAGGTTACCCATTTCTGACCTTTATGTTCTTACATGATTTAATTTATTGGGACCGGGTTATGTAACGTTACAATATGAAAATCTAGATAAAAATACAAGTTTATGGCCACTTGACAATAATATCTGTTTATGTAAAAATTATTAATGGTGTTATATTAAATGTTATTAAATCTGCGAAAAAATATTACTTAGTTTGCTGTACCCATCAATTATAGATGAAAAATTATAAAAAATTAGAGTTTATAGTCACGTGGATGTTGAATCCCGGCGTGTTTAAGGTGGCTTCGATCCCGTTGTTCGATCCTGTTCGGCAATCCTTAGAAGTTGGCGCAACTCTTGTTTCTGCTGGTCGGGTGACGCTAGAAGCTGTAGCTCTCCGTTTAATTTTGAATTTCTAGAATTTCGCTGCTGTGCGACAATGATGATGACTTGTAGTGTCTTGCCGTCTCAGCTATGATGCTCTGCAGAATCTTGCAATGTCGAATATGAAGTTTGTTTGAGAAGAATGAAGGCATGCAACGGCCAAAAATCTAAAGTTCGAAAGTATTCGGGCTTGAACCACAGGTTGTTTGGGCCCATTAAATGAAATATTTCTGAAATCGTGGTGGACCAAAATCCGGCCCGGAGCACCAAATGTGAAATCCGGCCCGGAGGACCAAAATTTTGCGTTTTAGACGCTCTCGATGCAATCTTAAGTTGGTCTTAGAACGCCAGTTGAGGTGCTGGTAAATTAGTGAAATAATAAATTGGACTGTATATGTTCTTGAGCTAATAGTTTATTGAAAATTAATAGGGCATAGTTGCTGGCGCGTGCAGTTTTAGCGCGGCATAAATGCCGGAGAATAAAGATAGAATTAAATATAAAGTACATAATAGTGTGTAGAGGCCGAGATCGCCTAAGTAAATTATCGCATGATGGTAATGCTAAATTATGAAATATTGAAAACTGTATGTAGCCGCGGCTGGCGAACTGAGCGAGATGCCCGCTTGGAGCCTTGCAAAGAACTAACTTAAATTTGGCTGCTGCTAGCCTGTGTCAAACCGGCAGCAGATAGCAGGAGAAAAATGACGTCACTACACGCATCTGCAATGCGGCATTTTACAGTACAAAGTTTACATAGCTACAAAGTTTAACCAACACTACAGTACTTTTCATGCAACCGTACTAATAACAAACGTATATCTCTTTGAAATATATATATATTGCAACGATAGAATTTGAAACTGCATAGATAGGTATTATAGAAATTAGGACAACAGAGTCTATATTTGGCGGTAGGAAAATTTATTAAATTAAAATATTAAAATTAACTATTGGCTTATTAATTTATAATATAAAATTTTATATTTAAAATTTGTCTTTCAAAATTGAGTCTATGTGCTTGCTTTACAACTATGTTACTTGTTCTGTCGAATTCCACGGTTTGCGTATACACAAGTTCCGCGCACGTAGTTCGACTGATGACTGCTAGAAGATCACAAATGCTGATGACTCACGTAGTTGCACCCACGCAAACTGCGATACGAACTGCTATTGTTTATAAAATTATCTCAGGGTTTTAAAATTGGGTAAAATAGATCTGTGTGTATGAATCTTACACTAGTCCGGCTTCTTGTAGTGTTCTCGCGTAAGTATCAAAATATCTCAGTAGATATTTTGTCCCTAGCGGATATCTTCTACTATACGCGAAAAGCACTAGAGTATGATCTATTTAAATTGAGTTCTGTAAGTGGTAATGATTACGAAGAACTCGAACCGTGAACCAACTTCTAAGTCTACAGGAAAACGACCTGTCTGGACACGAAAAACTAATGGCAGCGAGTACGTCTTTCTTTAACGAATCTTTGGAAGGAACTAACCGAAGTGCTCTCGACAGATGCAAAATCTGAATAAAGTTTAGACCCTCTGATTGGTTGAAACATTAGCAACGTCACAGATGAGAACATAGGTAGACTGAAATCAGGCTTAATCTCTGTCCGATTCTGCAAAGGCCGGTCTAGATCCAATCTATAAATTTTATTACATTCTTGAATATAACGAGAATAAAAGATGATTGGAATCATTAAAAAAACCATATAAAAATAATAGGTGTGGAGAATTGAGTATATGAAAAATGTGGCTGATAACCATGAAAATACTCTTTTCAAGTTTCAGAACGAAATGTCAATTTTCTTCGAAGTTATTAAATAAAATGTAAATCACACGCGTACCCCCGCACTTGCACACAAATATTTTACATGACATAAAAGAGAATAAAATTGTGAACATTTTGATATAACATACTTTTTTTAACACAGCTTGGTTCAAAACGTATGACTACTTTACAAAGAAGGGCCAAATCAATTTAAAACGTGTCTATGGCCATCAGAAAATGTTATATAGCAGTATTATTCCACTTCATATCCTGTATACTGTTGCAATATATATTTATAGGTATAGCAGCCCATCAGTTTAACCAATACCACATAGAAATTAGCTGTGATTGTAGAACATTTTTGATGCTGAATAATTCACCATCAGATCGGTGTTCAACAATCGATGACGTTGGACTGATGCCCTAAATTGAAGAAAATATATACAAACGTTTATACAAGTAACAATTCACCCATCAATTCAAACTCGTTTTATACACTTTTACTCGTTATGTCTATATTGTAAAGAGACAAATAATTAGGTGTTAAGATGCGACGATGATGCGTAAAGAATCTAAAATCCTAAAATATATAGAATGTGTTGAGTACGTGTTTAAATAAGTTCCACGTTGTTATGCGCCAATTTGTAAAGAGACTAATTATGTGCCGGTGCTAGCGAAAATGTCCGTCTTATTCAAACCCCACTGTTGTAATCAATTCAGTAACGAACTGCTTGTTAATTATGTGAGGACGTATGTAATATTGTATGATACCAGCTGGAGACGTCAAATTGTAACGAAATCTTGTCTATGAGTGTAATTAGTTATAAGAGACTCCGGTGTAACAAACGCCAAGTAGTACGTTGTAGGTGGCGATTCGTAACAATTAAAATGCTGTTACCTGATTTAATTAATATGTTATTAATTAAATATACCTTGCGGTTGTGACCAGTGAAACCCTCAGGATACAGATTTTTAAGTCCACAAACTTAGAATTATATTCCTGAATTTATAATGGTATTATTCTGTAGACTTAATTTAATCCTCAGTGGTTGTTTAATATGAGCAATTTATATGGAGTATTTACTGAATGTAAGTGGTTTTTGTCTCAACCCTAGTCCCTCAACGATAAAAATTCCATTCAAATTTAGTATGGCAAAACCCGTTAGTTCAGCAATCTCCCGTCTCACCAGCTGCAAGCTTCGAGCGCTGTTATTGTAAATATGTGTGCGTATAGGTTAGTTATTCTGAGTGTTTGTATCAATCTGTTAATAAATTATTACGCCAATTACATATAGTATTTTCTCTGCAATGATTAAAACGTTAACTCATACAACAAATGTACTTTATTTATTTTCCTCTGGTATTTAACCAGTTACGTTGTCTCAGACAAACAATAAGACAATACAATCGACTATCCCAACATGTATCGATTCTTAATTATTCGAATTCTAATAAGAAAAACATATATACTTTGAAAATAATGACAAATAATCCTTATACCAGGGTTCGTGTAGTTCTTTGAACCATTAGTAAGGCCAGGTAAAACGCATAATTAAGGTTGTTCAATTTACAAAATAATATTATTTACTTAAATTACAATGGAATGAAAATAAGTTGTTTTTTACCAAACCGACGAAACTTCGTTAGGCGGTGAACGTTTGTCAACAACGGCCAAAATCCAGTTTATATCGTCTTCATCCAGTGAAACTGCTCTGATTTTCAATAAAATTGATGGTGGTGTGTACTGGTAACCCCTTAGGAGATCTTCTGGCTTCTATTCTTCTTTTGCGGTCTTCACAAGTCTTGGTCCCAGTGAATTGGAATTAGGATCTCAGCTTCTGCTGCCAATGAAGGTTATTTCGTCCAACCGAATCTTCTGTATTTCTAATAATTCCTTCAATTCAGGCTTCAATTCTTTATTGGTCTTCAATTTATAGCATGAATTGGTTTGATACCAAATTCAGCGGAATTATTTAGTGAATGAGGTGAGACGTTTTCAATTCTCTTTTATTGTATTCATTGATAATTTATAGGGTTATTTAAGTTGTATTATTCATTAACATTCCAGTATAATTGTTTTGCAAAAATGCTTTTTCAATTAGGATATATATTTTCTTTATATTTATTCATATATTTTTAAATATATCGGTTCATCTCAACCTAATAGCTTGTAACAATCAGTACCATCTATCCAAAATCAACAAGTTACTAAAAAATCAGTTGCCCTTAACAACCATGTTTTCTATATATCCTTGAGCCGGCATTATAGAATATTACTACTCTTTTCCAATAAAATACTCCATGCTTGGATTAATATTGAATCACATAAAATTCTCCCCTAACCTTCCTTATTAAACAGTAAATGTTTTACTAGAGTTTCGTTGGACTGGGTTTACTAAAAAGGTATTAATTTCCTTTCACTAATATGGAATTTAGGCCTATAGATTCATTTACAACCATTATAACATTATTTGGTTTTTAACTTAATTTTCTTTTTACCTGACCTACTGTACAATTAATTATTGATTACATAGTTAATTACATGAATTTTAATTTACTGGTGGTTATTTGTTTTTACATTAATCAATTGGTTCTGGAACCCTTTATTAATTTATGACATAATTGTCAGAACTACTTGTTAGACTTGAAACACTGGTCACACTCCTGATCCAGTTTATAAACATTAATTAGATCAACAGTATCTTTCAATTTTATACAATACTGACAACTTAGTACCGTGCCTAACATTGGTAACTATTGTGCTGTATAAAAACAAATCTAATATAAAATATAAACATAATTATTGAGTAAGTATTATTATCAAACAACATCATTTCATTTTTAACACATTCAACATACAATATAAATATTCTGTAGACCTTAACATGTCACAGTACAAAACAAACATTTCCTTACATCCAATCATTCATTAGTCTGGGTTTTATACATTTACTATTAGTCATTGCCTCCTTTTTACTTGAGGTCCTTCTCAAACATATGAACTATCGAACAACCTTAAGTCAGGGTATGGTCTTTGACCATATTTCATTCAGTCTTTTATGTAACGTTGGGGAACCTCAACTATGTTGCGTTACATAACACCCCCCCTTCGAAATAAGTTTATTTTGGTATAAACAAAGTTTAGCAAGAAATAAACTTCTAATTTGTATCTGGCCAATTGGTTTCCTATTTATAGTACTTTTATATTTCCCAATTATTCGTTATTTTATTATCATTTCTTCGTTCCTTCTTAAAGTCAATTATTTCCCAAGTTTAAATCTTATTTCTATAATCATTCTTGTGACATTCTTCATTAATTATACATTTTGGATCTGGTTTTATTTAATTCTCTATATTTATTTGTGAGTTTTCCCTCTAATATTTAATTTTCCTAAACCTCCCTAACATTATAACTGGAATCGAATCGGTGGTGCTCTATCGGCTAACCAATTACCGTCGTCCGTTACATACTTTCTGGGATCAGAGGAACATCATCTCTGCCCAGTTAAATGATTGCTGGAATATTCTACAGTCAATCTTCATTAATAAACCTCGTAAGGTAGTCATCATGTGACCTTCAATAAAATAATAAATAATAATCATATTCTAGGGATTATTCACTGTACTTTAACTCAGATCATATTATTTCTTCATATTAATTCTTCCTTCTATTATACACTTTTTCTCTCCAATACTTGGCTATTTTATTGACATTTATTAATTGGGTTTTGTTTACGGATAATTCTTAACCATTAGTTTTTTTTCTTTTCTTGTGATCCTTTTGATGGTTCCATTTTGGCTTCTTCATTCTCTTGTCTTCATTGGCTCATATTCCTTTGTGATCAATACAGCTGGTTATGAGATTTTGGTCAGTACTATACATTACATTATGTAGCTATATTCTTCTGGCACAATCATTATTATTTCTTTTACATTCAAAATTATATTTCTCGCTATTATATTATATCAGATAAACTCATTTCGTCTTCTGGTTTTGATGATTTTTATTAGGTTGAATTAGTGTAAAATATTTTTCTTCTTTCATATCAGTTTAAATCAATTTCTTCTAAATTGTATAGTAAGGTGTTCTTACTTATTTTTCGACTTTGGTTGTTCTTTTTATCTTCAAAATTCTCTTTCTTATATAATTCATAAATTGTTTTCTTAGATACTTGTTTGTAAGTTGAGCTTACTTCATTTTTTTGAATTTTGGGGTATTTATTCTCTTTATTTTAAATCATACTGTTTCTGAATAATTATGAGTAAGTTGTTCTTACATCCTTTGGAATTTTGGGTTTTAGTCTCTTCCTTTTATATTATATCGTTTCGAAATTACTTGAGTAAGTTGTCCTTACGTCTTTTGGAATTTTGGGTTTTAGTCTCTTCATTTTAAATTGCATTGTTCGAAATAACATGAGTAAGTTGTCCTTACATATTTTTAGAATTTTGTGGTTATAGTCTCTTCATGTATTCCATCTGTCGGCCGTGTCTTCTTCTTCATTTATTTCTTGTCTTACATCCTGGGATGTACTGGGTCGGTGGCCATCTCCTCTTAGGGGAATCCAGCGTTCTGGTGGGTTCTGTTGATTATAAATTATTCGGACATTCCTAGATGGATCGTCCCTTCTTTGGTTCTCGCTTCCGGATCTGGATTCTCCGATGTTATTGCTCTGTTGTAAACGCTCATTATCATTCTCCCCTTGGTGTTGATCACTCCTTGGACCATTCTCTTCAGCCCTTATAAAATTCACCATTGGTCTGGAAACCCGTAATGGACGATCCTCTTCGTAGTTAACCCGGCGGTAGTCCTCCTGACTCCGACTTCTGCCCCCATTAGTTCTAGGCTCCCTTCTATCGTTATTATTGTACTGGTTCCAGTCGGTGTCCTTATTAAAACTCCGACGTCCTTGGTAGTATGTCCTCCCGTTATAATTGTCGTACGCCCCCACATAATTAACTCTTCTGTAGTTTTGGTTTTGGTTATTCGGGTTACGGTTACTATTATCATAATTTCGGTTGTTCGTGTTCCGATTCTGGTAATTTGGGTTATACGATCGGTTATATTGGTTGTTCGGAATACTCTGTCTATTCCCGTAATTGTTTCCGTTGTTCCTTGGGCTGTTGTTGTTATTTTGCCGTTGGTACGCCTCATTACCATAATTACCAGGCCTGCCATTATAGTTCGTTCGGTTATTCGCCTCATGACTGTTATGGTTATTGTTTCTATTGTTATAGTCTGGGAAATCCCTGTTCCCGTACTGGTCGTTTCTCTGACGACTCCTTCGATAGTGTACTTCACGCTCGTGCTCTTCCAATAGCGTTGACATAGCCTGTATAGTTTTTATTTGTCCACCCGATCGTGCTATTGATATACCGTTATCATAGTGGTATGCTAACCTGGTGACGAGAATTTCCTCTGGGATTTTTGGTTCAAGATGTCTTGCCAAACATACTTTTCCCAGGAAGTAGGCGGTAAGTGTTGTTCCCCTGCTGGCGTCATATCTTCCATAACTGATGCTCTCCCTCACTACGTTCTGGGTGGCGTCTGACCAGTATCTGGCTTTAAAAGCTATTTTAAATTCTTCGTAGCTTCGTATCTCGTGCCTGGTGGCTGTCCACCAGTTATCATAAGTTTCTTTAAAATGATCGTCTAAATAACGACGAATTATTGGCCACCTGTTTTCACCAGTTCTCATGATTTGTTCGCCGACCCGTTCCAAGAATTCCATTGGATTTCTCCTGTATGTCTTAAAGTTGATGGTCTCCCGGTCGTCTATATGTTGTGTATATGGGACAGTGATCGATCGGTTGTCAACTGATCGTTGTAGGTTCTCGATTCTATCCTGGTTACGTTGTCCTTGCTCCTGTACTTCGTTCATGATCGTATCTAAATTTCGATGCTGGTTTCCGCAATCAGTTCGTATTGATTCCACTTGAATTCGGTTTTCTTCTTCTATATGGCCTAGCTTGACCTCTAGTTCAGCTCTATTTCGTGTAATAACTTCATCGGTCGCTTTCAGTTTTCTATTTGTTTCCGCGATCTCCTGTTTTCTTTCGCTGTCGTTCTTAACTACCTTCTGGCTGATTGCCTCACTAGTGTCCTCAATTTTCTTATTGATAACTTGTCTTAATACTTCATTCTGTTTTTCAACATATTCCCTTATTTCCTGGTTAGAATAACGTTGTCTTTTATGTAACGTTGGGGAACCTCAACTATGTTGCGTTACAATATATATAAACTTTGTGTATATGAATTTACATAATTACACTCAGAATCTTGAGGACTTATCTTAATATAAATAAAAGTCATTGTATATATCGTAATAAAACACAAAATTGCCTTATTACAATTAATGTGGATTATTTATTTAATTACATCAAAATTTTCCTCCTCAGTATTTAATCTTCAGCCCCACTGTTGGGCTCGCCAATTTTGTAATAATCCAACTTATTAGGGTTTCGGAATTACAAAAATTATAATATAATAAAACCTGAAAAAAAATTTTTTATTTATTTCTTTAATTATTTATTTATTTTTTTATGATTTATTAATTGTTAATTATTTAATTATTAATTTAAACAATTTAATACCTTAGAATAACAAGAATTGTTTTCCGCGTTAACTAGATTATAAAATGTAATAATCGATTAGTGGTCTTCCATTATTTAATGAGAGTACTCCTTCAATGATGTTATTCTCTTCTTTCCTTGGAGTCCAGGTGTCAAATATTAGCTGAAATTCTTCTATCTATATGTTTACTAATAAATAAAATGCAAAAAATGTATCATATTCAACGAATTTATTAATGTTATCGAGACTAATCGATTTGAATCGATTGGCTAATCGACAGCTCACAAACTCATATCTCAGGGCGATTGATTTCAATATATAAATTATTAATGTTAAATTACAGGTTCTTTTAGCTGTTATTATAATAGTCAGAGAAAGGGCAAAGCTGAAAAGTACAACACTTACAGAAGAACTTCTTAATTATAAAAAATAGAAATATTATTTGAGATATAAATATTAATAAATTAGATTTCTCGAACCAAAACTCAGGATGATGTTCTGACGTCACCGCAGAGGATCCTGGGAGTATTCCAAAATGGCTGCCCACATGCTGTATATGTACGAGGCGTCTTCACTGCAGAACTCCTTCAAATAAATGTTGGTTATTGGTGTGTTCCTCTTCCAAGCAGTAGTAATTAATTCCTCTTCATCACAGTGTAATTATTCGGGATTAGTGGTCAGTTGTTCGGCACGGAAATCAGTGTTCAAAAGTGTTCTTGTTCCACTAGTTGTGAGGTTTTACAATGTCCAATTTCGTGTCGATAAAATTTTGAATTCACGATTATATGGTTCTATTATCTGGATGACGACTTCCAATCTTCATAAATAGATTAATTTGGTTGATTCCAGGTTAACTCAGTGTTGATTAATCATATTTTTTAATTTCTCTGGGTTATTTTTTATAGGTTTAGTTATATCCAAAAATTATCTTCTCTCTTTTTCAATGAATTAATTTGCGTGAGCTGGTTTCGGAGTGTCCATCTCAACGTGCAACAATCAACTAACTCTCTTTCTTCTCCATACAATAGGTCATGGCTGAATTGACATCGTTTTAACCAGATGGCATTTCCGCCTAAATAATTGACTTTTACATTATATGACTAATTACATTTTTATTATTATTTATTTTTATTAAATACTAATTACATATCCAATTTCCCTATTTAATTCTGCGTTATTTAATATCAAACATGATATACTTTATAGTATTTTCTAACTCAAAAAGTCATATTTACAGTATATTTGGATGTAGGCTTTAACTGTACTTCCTGTCACATTAAATGGCTTACAATTTCTGTTAGTATCTAATTAACATTGAACAAGATCATTGGTTGTCTTATTATAGGTTATTTCTTTAATTCTCAGTAATTTTATGATTTGGTTAAATAATTTGCATATTATCCTTAATTTAGGCTTTTCCTTAAGATTCCAGTATTATTACACTTGCCTTTTTTCTAATAATATTTTCTACATTCCTTCAATACCTTTACAAAGTATTGTTACAGTTATAATACACAGTGATTGATTTAAATTATATAATTTTCATCAATTTAATTAATTTCCTTTACCTATTTACTAATTATAAGGTTGGTGAGATTTACCATTTGGCCTAGATTTTATGGTAGTTCATTTACAATGTTTATTATTATTCCAGCATGCTAATACCCTCTCTGACCTACAATTCTTATAACATCTTAACTAAATGACCCTTATTTAATTACAGTAAGGTTTATTATTAATTAAGATCATTAAAACATAATAAATATTCTATAACAAAAAAATTATCCTCGATCTCAAACATTCGAGCCTTGAGTTCAATGAACTGCTAATATAAACAAAACACATCTGTTCTTTCTTCATTTAAATTATTCATTAAAATTAATTCTTAAGCAGCCTTTTGCTGTTTTTGGTTTTAGTTTAGGGATTTTCCCTTGTTCACTTCACTATTTATTGCATACTCTTATATTATTTTTTGTCAGTTTGTCTGGTATTGTAGGATAAAGAATATCACTTATATGAGGTCACCAGGATTCGCTTTCCATTATAAAATTAAATTGCACTGGTACATTTTTACATTTATGTCTAGAACCTTTACTTACACATACTTTACATTTACTCTTATTTTATTGCATTGTACTTTTCTTATTTCTTTTCATCTTTTTTGGGGGTTTCTAATTTTATTACATGTGGTTGTTTTTCCAATAGTCATTCTTTTTATTATAGAGGTTTGTTTATCCGGGGTATTTCCTTACCTGCTCCTATACTACCTGGGTATAATCACTTTATACATTGGCCTATCATTATTTTTCTATAATTTCTTATATATTGCATGGTTGGTTTTAATTTATGTTATCTCTTCGAACTATTATTTCACTTCACTGTGGTCCTTGATTAATTTTTATAGTAGTTTTCCTTAATGTCATTTTACTTTTACTTTATTTATGATCATTTTTTAAATTAGAACCATGTAGATAATCTGTCATGCTACAATATGTATGTATGTATGTTCCACATCGCCTCCTAAACCACTGGACCGATTTCAACCAAACTTGGCACAAATATTTTACGCAACGAGAGAACCAACATAGGGCAGGTGTTTTTTCGATACGATCCTTTGGGGGGGGGGGTTCTTTAGGGTCTTAGAAACTACTAGATCTGGTTACCATGGCAACCCAATAGAATACATTCTGGTATTCTTTCTGGAAAAAAGAAAATAATTGATATAAATAAAACATATTGAATCATACTATATAGATTAAAAGATAATGTATTTTAGTAGAGTAAGTTATTAATAATCAAAGGTGTAAATAATGGACCATACATTATGCAAATAATAACAAATCAACTTGGACAAACAACATACATCTACTGTGTAAGTTACTAAGGAACTTTACAAGGAATAAAGATCGTATTAGATTATAAAAGATATAGTAAACGTTCATGTAGTTCGTAAGGAATAATTAATAACTGTTGAATTATATTAGAGTTAAGTAATTTTGTTTAAAGAAAAGAATTATAGTCCATGGAACAATGGACATTATGGTGCCTAGAGGGGAATTCAATGTTTTGTTAAAAAGCTAATGTTTATAGTTAACAGTGCTAGTATTAAAATGTCTTTTATTAACTTGAAATAATATGTACCACAACAAATATTAAGATATGTATCAAAAAGGACTAGTTTTAAACAAAAATGTTAGAATAGGCCATCAGTTAAAAATGTTATTTTTGTTATTACTGGACAGAAATGTGGCTTTTGAGATCTCAAAATGATGAGCATAAAAATGCATTTTAATGGTATTAATATCTTTTTCATGGTATGGCATAAGAAAAAAACAATTTTAAGATTTCTGATTAATTTGATAAAAATGTGACGCTTAGTTTGGCGTCAGTAGGTGTGCATGAACCCAAAATTATGTGCTTAAAACGGAATTTTGGCATGTATCAAACGGAATGTTTGGTATTTTCACCAATCAGAATCTTTCACCTGTCAGGTGAATCAACCCAGAATGCACCGCCAACGAGTTAGTCGTTTGCCGGTAATCATACAGTAAAGAACACATTCTCTGTGACACAGAAAATGTAAATAGTCTCCAACCCAAAGTGTAAATAGTCTTCTCCCCAAAACACATTTATAGTCTCGAACCCGAGTAAGGTTAAGTGTAAACAAGCGACGATCTAACCTACAAGCGGGGACGTAACCTAACAAGTGAACATCAAGTGTTGTGAGGTTTTTTTTTTTTATTTAAAGGACATTATAGTGAATAAATAATAACAGTGAATTATAAAGAGGGTATAAAGAAAAGGAAAGTACAGTGTTCATTTTGAAAATATATAACCCAACTTAATATTTAAGGATCACTATACCACAGTAACTATTAAATACACTTGTGAACTAGTTTCAATACCATCACAGTATAGAAACACTAACATTATTATAATTATTTTGTGTTTAACTATTACTTCTTGTATACAATGCTTAAACTGAATAACTTAGCCAAACTTGGTTAACATCAAAACCGGACACGGTCCAATATACGAACTGTTCGTCACTTTAGATTTCAGTTATCGTTCTATAATATTATACCTAATTTTGTATTGTACTGTTTTGTTCTTCATAAAAGGGATTTTTGTTAATTATTATAGTCAAAAGAACCCAAAAGGTTATACTTTCATAACGTAAAATGTAACCTATATCTCTGAGATTTTTGAACTCATGCTACCAACTGTTGAACTATCAATACAACAAGCCTGGTCAATTATTATTACAAGAATTGTTATTCATTTTAATATCAGAAAAATAGAATAGAATTCTAAAAGGAAAATAAAAGAAAATTGAAAGTAATTAATGGTGTATGAATTATCATTTTTTAATAATTAACATTTTATTTGCAATTTATGGACATTAGTGTTTACATCAACTCCAGAAGAATAAGTTGGCAGTACCTATTTTGGAACAACACGTGCTTTTTAAATGATTTAACTAGGTCAGTGAACTCTAATAAGGTAAAGAGAATAAATTAAATAAAACTTACGAATAACAATTAATACTAACTTTTAATATCTCAATTAATAATAAATAACAAAAGGAAATTAGAACAATATAGTTACATACCAGCGAGCACAAGGGCATAATTGCACTATAATTACAAACCAAACAAACTACTCATAATTTTATTTCATCATAATTTTATTTCTAACCTTTTCTATTCCTATATATAATAAACTGAAAGTCAATATTATCCTTGACCGTAAAAAATAATTAAATTTTACTTGCTCTCTCATACAGAAAATAAACCTAAAAATTTTAGGCACACACATTATGTGATAGTTATCTATCCAGCTGTTTCTTTTACGAAAGAGAATTTTTCTACATATACTGAGATGTTTCCAAAATATTCACCTCCTCACAAACAAAAAACTACAAATATTATGTTAAGTTACACACATAAAATTAAAAAATTATATTTATTTTATTTATTTTCCATTTATTTTATTTATTTTTCTGTTGTGACTGCGTTTTCATGACACTGTGCTACATCACCGCAGATATTTAAGTATGAACACCTTAATGCAACACAATTTTAATTAGTATTTCTATGTTCCTGTAATTCACATGTATTCAAACTGAGACATGCCCATTATTGTGGTTACAAAAATACGTTCTTTTTGTAGAAAATATTTTTATTTAGTACCTTTTTCCAAATTTACAAAAGACTATCAAATTTAATTCAGTATAGAGTAACTACATTATTATCTTAATAATCATAACTTTCTAATCCTTAGAAAAATGTGTCAGTATCTCAATTTACGCCAACTTTAAGCTTTCTAATCTAACAGTGTTATGAAATTCAATGCTAGAAATACGCAGAACTGGAGAGTGTTAACTGATAATTATGTTATATATCTTTAAGTTATTGTCAATTACTTTATTTATTAGCCGTTAATAAAATTGAAATGACATTACCTATCATTATAGATACTAGAGTAAACCGTGGTTCTAATATAACCTAATTTTAATCTTTTCTACCGTATTTTCAAATTTCTTCTGTCCAAAAACAGGACACAGGGATTTTGTGTCAGATGAGCAAAACGAAGCTAAATATGCCGAAGAGATCCAGTGAACCATGTCTAACTTTTGTCTCTACGGTAAATAAAGGTGGCTTTGAAGAAATGAGGCAGCAAGCGAATACTCAGATTGTGACAGAACGAGGTTTCTAGCAATCAGCATAATCTTGTCACTTTTCAAAATCAAATATCGAAATTCAATACGCAGGAATGAAAACAAAATGTATATTCTTCTTTTAACGAGTTTTAAAATATTAAAGATGAGAGTGAAGAAGAACTCCTGTACAAATCAGTATAAATAAATAAAAAATATATATTCTTATGATAAGATTGTATTTAAAAGCGCGCTCGCGCGCGTTTGTTTTTGTAGAACGGTGAATGTACTATTTTTATCTTTTTATTATAAATATAATGATATATTACTAAAACAAAAATTATGAAACTTAGTATTCTAGTTTTAACGTAGTTCATACTTATTAATAACGATTAATTAAATTGTCACACAAATGAACGGAATACATTATATTTCTTCAATAACTGCGTTGTATTATTATTGTGTCTACCGTGGGTGTATGTTGAAGAATTATATTACATAAAATTATCATTGTCTCAGAATGAAAATAAGTAAAACAGAAACTTTCACTATTTGATACACTCTTGATAATTTTTTTTTCCGTTACATTTTATTCAGGAATTTTTGACATGAATTACATGCTCATCCATTACTTTTTATCCTAATTGTATAAATAAGGTACCATTGTGTTACAAAAAAGTGCTAATTTGTTATGGAATTAGTGAGATTTTTTGAAGTTTATAATAAAAATTTCAATCAGCCGCCATTTTAAATAATTTTGAAATAATACTTTCGTTTAATTTGGATTTATAGTAATAATAAACATACTTTTAGGACATGTTATAACTCCTAATCTTATTTCCTTCGGGAGTAACTAATTTAAAAAAAATTTATATAGACAAACGGAAAACGAAACATGTTCGGTTAGTGTTCACTGAAACGGTTTGCTTCAGTATAATGAATTGAATTGTTTCTTAAAATTTAGCACCGGAAACCTTTTGTTTGTAAAAGAAACATTAATGGAAGATCAAGCATTATCACACGTTGCCGTAAACACGCGTCACCAACCTTAATTTATTCTAAATTAAAATCAATTTCTTGTCTACATCTGGGATTAATGTTCTTTAACAATAATCACTGTTCTCTGAGGCTTAATATAGAGTCATCCCTACAGCATATGATACAATGAAATAATCTATACAGAAATCACTGTCTTCTACAGAATTAGTCAAACTTGAATGAACTCAATTGGTAGTGATACCATTGGAAACACATGTCAATCTCTACAGCGGTGTACGAAAAGACCAGCATGCGCAAAGAAGGGTATCTATACTAATACAAACAAAAAATTAAAAAATGTAACAGACTGGAAATCAGTAATACGAAAACATAACAAAAATAAATGTAAACATCCTACAACACAAATTAACAATATTTGGAATTTATGGAATATGAAATGATTAAAATATTAACTAAAAAGTACAATTCTTTGAGAAACTAAGCTAGGAAAAAGCTTAAGTGGGAATAAACAGAGAATTAGTAATTTTAAGAGATCTATATGGTAGAACAGGAAGAAAGAACAAAAATTATGTAATAGTACCTTTTGGGAAGGAAGTAACCAATGAAAATGGTGAGCGAATTATAGATCTGTATAAACAATATCAACTCAAAATCGCAAATGAGTATTTTCAACAAGGAAATTAAAACATACAACATACAAGAAATTAAAGATCAATAACAGATTGCGATATAATTGAACAGCATACTCTATTAAAAATAGAAAACTTTAGAGTAAATAGAGGAATATGGAACGTATCTGACCATCATGTCCTCTACGATGGAATATTGTTACCAGTACGCCGTAAAACAAATGAAAGAGAAAGAACATCAAACAACTGACATTACAGATACAAAATATAATCTACAGAGCTTACAGTACGAGAGTAATAAATACCTATATGAAAGAAGATTAGATAGTTGCCTTAAAACAACTGAAAACAAAACTACAAGCGAGATGTATGAAAATATGACATACAGCACAAAGAACCAACAAAAGAAGATCTAGGCACAAGGCAGAAACATAAGAGCAAGAAATACTGGTGGAATTTAGAATTAGAACAGCTGGTAAATAAAAACAGAAGACTATACCAGAAATGGTTGAATACTAAATGTGAAGAAGATTATGAAAACTTTAAAGAAAAGAATATTGAAAGAAAACGCAGGATCGTGGAAAGAAAATAAAAATATGGGAAAAACAATGTAGAGAAATAGACACCCACATTTGTGGAAGAAAATGTAGCGTAGCCTGAAAGTTCATAAATAGAGTAAAAACTAACAAGAAATCAAATAGCCCAGTGCAACTAGTGCCAACAGGAAAATGGGTTAAACAATTTACAACCTTACTAATAGAGCATAGACCTAACTATAGACAACAAGTAGACGAACAATCTGGTATTCGAATAGGAAGGACAAGTATGTAAAATGGGGATTACTGATGAAAGTACAGAACGCAGTATTTGTGTGTCGAAGAAGAAACAACAGATTTAATTTTAAAAAACAATAAACTTGTAAAAAGTTCAACATCTACAATCACTTAGGAATAAGCTGTAACAAAGAAAGAACAAATAACGTTGAAATAAAATTAAAAATAAACAAAGCAAAACAAATAATTAAATCATTGAATGGGATTCTGTGGAGCACAGAAATTGGAAAAGAAAGAGAAAAAAGAATATACAATAGTATGATTAAAAGCAAATTGACGTACGGATCCCAAACATGTAGAATAAAATAACAGGTAAAACGAAAGTTATAAACTACAGACATGGATGCTTTGAGACAAGCTGCTAGAACTAAAACAAAATGTAATGATCAAAAAGAAATGGGAGTACAAAAATTCTACTGCAATCATCAACTGCAATAAAAAAACACAAATAATCTGGTACGAATACGTACAATGGAACAAGAACGACTACCAAAGAAAACAATGAGATATATACGTAGAGAGCACGGAAAGATAGGAAGACCCAAAAAAACGTGGATATAGGGCACAAGAAGATCAACGAGCGATAGAGGACTAAGCGACGAAAACTGCACCGATAGACAGCAATGGACAATAGGCATCGGCCAACATATTAAGACGTTTTGACCACCAATAAAAAAAATCTATTTCAAAAAAGGTTAAGGTGTTTCTCCATTATTAGATACTTATATTTGTTTACTTATAAGTTAACTTATGCACATTTTGAAGACAAGTCACTCATACTTCTACCTTAAGAATTAATTTTAGCCTAATTTATAAATTGACATATATTAATTGTAATTTTATTTGTCCTCTAAATAAGTATTAAAATTTTAACTCCTCTTCGTTGTTATCTTCTTCTGCTTATTATTATTATTATTTTATTATTACTATTGTTATTATATTATTATTCGTCGTCGTCTTTACCTTTTTCTTTTTCTCTACTCACAGGTTAGTGGCCGTACAATTTCGTTCCCTCCAAACGCTATCTCTTAATTTCTACATCCTTTCTGCTCCATACAGCTTACAATGTCTGAAACTTTTAATGATTTGGTTTCTAATTTGTAGGCACCCGTTTCTGGACTTCAGAAGGCATCCTTTCTTGATAAATGCTTCTTTTGAAGTGCACATTTTCACCACTGGCGCATTTCCCAACTAATTTAATGCAGCTCCCAAGATACGAGGTATTAAAAGGTATTTAAAGGTATCAACTTTTACTACCTTCCCACCACCTTCTGTTTTTAGCCAAATGCTTTGAATTTTTGGAACTTTCACGACTTTTATTTTTTATTTTTTTTCATGCTACTGTGGTTTAGGATCTTGTGAATTTGGTGAAATTCTTCTGTATTTCTTCCTTGTTGTTTTCTGAAAGCACAATCCTCTCAGCTAAACGGATGGTTTTGTACCATTCACCCATTTACCGTTAATTATTATTCCGGTGTAGGTGGTTTCCGACTCTACATACAAGTTTATTAGTAGTGGAGTAACCACAGCCATGTTTAAAATCTTTTGATATCTTTGCATCCCGGCTTATGAGAGCTCTTTGTTTCTGTAGACTTGCAGGATTAATTTTGTTTGCCTATAGTCTAACATTACATCTCTGACGACGTTGAACAGTATATCCCACTTAATGTTGTCAGATGCCTTTTTAATGTCAATGAAGGCTATTACGATTTTTGTTAGTCTAAGAGATTCCTTCCTAATTATTCACAACGATATTATAGCTCTTCCTGTTCCCAGTTATCTCCGAAAACCAAATTAATCATCTTATAGGTTCTCTATAGGCTTCTTTTCCATTTGATGATAAATTATTCTAGTTAGTACCTTTGATACTTGTGACACTACTCTCAGAGCTCTATATCGTTCACAGAGAATGCATATGATGCCTATTAGTTTACAATTCTAGGTTATTACTCCATTTGTGTAAATATCGTCTGCAGTACCAAACAATGTATCGTTGACTTGTGACTCAAGTGATTTTTAAATTTCCCCAAGGATATTATCCTCGAGCCGTTCGTCAGTTAGGATGCCACTCACGATACCACTCATGCCACTCAATTAATAGTACACCTATTGCTACTGCTTTAACTGTAAGCATAATAATTATTTTACTGTAACTCCAAATGCTAATTAGGCACATATCTTAAGCTGAACTTTTCCTTAATATAAAGGCAACGTCTCCTCTTCCATCTTCGTTTCATGAGTACATAATCCTAAATTTCCGCTCCAAAATCCTGCTGTTCGGCCACATAACATCGCCTATTTCTAAAATATTTACAGCCAATCTATCGATTTCCAGTTTCAGATTTAATTGTTTTCTAATCTTTTTTACAGATTTCACGTTCCGCTTTCCTTTTCTACAAGTGTCTTTATTTGCATTTGTTGTATCGATTGGTCCTTTTCGGAGATCCGATCGGGGGATTATTACTCCGGAATATTTAATTGGAATCTACTACACCATTCTCAGCATTCTTATCCATATATATCCTGTTTGGTACCTATTTAATGGAGTGTATTTATTTTCTAACCCAAGAGCAAGAGGGTGCCCTATCTTGTTAATCCTGTTACGCGCGCACCAGCCGTAATTGGAGGCCGTTGACGATTGGTAAATAAGAGTATTTTTATTCTGGGAGATGTTCGGTCCTTGAATTCGTTAGCGGCTTGTTTAGACAATATGTGTAAGTAAATCTTCTCCCTCTCTTCCTCAAGGAGGTAAATTTCAGAGTTTTCTCTTCATCGAATCCAGGATATTAATGTCGTATCACTAAATCTGCAGTCATATTCCATATTTTCATAAATAAATGAGTCTTAAAATTACATTTGCTTCTACTTATTTTAGACACACACACACACACACAATACAGAGCGTGTGTCTGCGATACAGTCTAGTGCTATAAAAACTGTAACTCCACCTTTTTCTAAATTGACCGTTTTCAAATAGTGTGGAATAACAAAACTTTAACCTCACACTTTGTAATAGATACAAATGTAATGTAAGCTTATACTGGGATACTGTATTAGTGTAGTGTAGTTGTATACAATACTAACACTTATATTAATTTACTATATTAAATTTGTATATATAATTTAAACGATGAATTCCTATGGTATACAAAAGTATATAAAATAAAGACATTTACACTTTTGTAGAAACCAGCTGGAAAATGACGCTTGCTATAGGAATATATTAAAATAAATTTTTAAGGAAACCCCTAAACCCAGAAACATGAGTTAGACATTCATTAGGGACCAAACCGAGAGCCGTATAAAAGGTTTGAGAAAAATTTCGAGCACGGTTAAGAAAATACAAATGGCATTCTATGAGCACACTAGAGGTATGGAACCCGAAAGGATAGCAAACAACGTTCCTGTATTCCAGAAAGGAAAGACACACTCACTCTGAATTAAAAATCTACCAGAATATAGAAAATGTGAGATAGGGGAAAAAGATATAGGAAATAAAGGAGAATTTAGAATAAAGTTGCGGAGCTTAGAAAACAAAGGAGAAACAATGTGAGTGTTATCGGAAAAGAACGGGCAAGAATAAGGGAGACAATTAATGAATATTGGCGAAGGACGAAAGAATTTCAGAAAGTAAAAGAACTTGTGACGTCACCACCATCTGTTTAGATGGGTGAAACTAAAAAGGAAAGAAATTAGTTTAAAAATAAAGACAGATAACTTCAAAGATTGTAAAATAAGGTAACTATATACAAAATTTGAATACCTAATGATATTTTATTATATATATTCTGTGAAGCAGAGTGAATTATATTTAAGTATATACGCTGTAGGAGAGAAATGTACGCTTAAAGTTTTGAAACTTTCTGGTAAATAAATACTGAGGTAAAAATTGGCATGTCAAAAAATTTTAATTCAGAGAATGATCTTTCCTCAGAAAACTTTATTTTGCATAAAGGTTAAATAATATCTAAATAAATTTATCAGATTTATCAGATGAAGTTTAACCGTAGCGACTGTGTAGGCGTTCAGTTTGCCTGTTAATTATTCTTTAAGTTATATCCGATGTTTTTGTATTAGACAGAGTTTTTGCAACTTTTCAATCAACAAAATACATTTTGTATATTAACACACAAACAGCATTATGTAAGTTTTAAATTAATATTCCTAGTTATGTAACTCCACTACATTATTAAAAAATATGGCGAAGATCTTATTTAAAATTGTCATAATCATAATTTTTATGTGTTAATCTTAAATAGTGTATTAAATAAAATTGCAAATGTTGCAAATGTAATCAATGGCATTTTGAATTGTAAACAAATTCCTAGTAGTCAGCAGTGTCTGTACACACCTATTTTTGATTACAAACGAATTAGCATTTTGACGCAACAGAAATCTATGCAAAAGAAGCTTGTTTTAAATTTTGTGTAATTACAGTTCCATAGGTTCATTTGATCGATGAAACTATTGCCGATAAGTGTACAGTGACAAAATGTAATTGTCAGGTATAATGATGTTAAAGTCTGCTACATAAACAATTACTAATGTTGCTTAAAGAATTTTTACTTATTACTTTTTTACGTCTCCGCATTCATTTAGTCCATATAATTGGCCTACTAGTGTGACTAATCTAAAAACATGCAAATACTTAATTAAACCTGATTGAAAAATATATTTTTGAAATAATATTTTAATTAATATGTAAAAAGTTTAAACTTTATGTAAATGACGTTGCCTTTGGGACTAAAAATATTAATTGCACGATTCTAACATCTTTATAACGCGCTACATAAAACAATTAATGAACAAATCTGGTTAATATTTTTAACAATTGCAGCAAGAACAAATGTTAATATTTCATGTAATAAGCGTGCCACAGTCTCATGGAACAGATTGACAATGTGATAAAATTGAGTCAGGTTTAAGAGCAACGTATATGTTATCTGTAATATAATCTTTATAATATTCATATATTTATATTCTCTTTTACATTATATTATTAACTGTATTACATCTTGTATGCTGTATAGAAAATGTTTGTTTAACCCGTGATTAAATTTCAAGTATATATGCGGGTAATTTTGTTGTTGTTGTTGTAACATTGGAATGATGTTTGAATTGTTTAGACAAATCAGCTTG
Organism: Magicicada septendecula; assembly: GCA_034769895.1. NCBI lineage: Eukaryota > Metazoa > Arthropoda > Insecta > Hemiptera > Cicadidae > Magicicada > Magicicada septendecula. The sequence goes on along the minus strand of CM068369.1, from coordinate 397,166,669 downwards.
TTTCATGCTTGGTCTTGTTTCGACTTATTTAAGAATACATAAATCTATAAGTGAAATGCGTTGCTTGTCAAATTATAAAAATTATAAAATTTTCTTTTACCATACTTCTTAAATACTTACTCTCACAGTGTATTACGAACACGTTTCTAATGAAAATTTCTAAGTGAAATGGCATAATTTATTTAAACGAAATCTGTGTTTACAGTGTTACTATGTCGTAAAGATTGTCCCACAAAATGTTCCTTATCATTTTTATATTGAAAAATCCTAACGGGTATCAGTACTTACGTACAATATCTTGGCAATTATGTCTCGAAAATTTTTAATAAAGTAGAAGCTATAATATTATAATTATGTATTATGCCTTCATTAAGAAATGTATGAATACAAATATTTGATTGGATTAGTCAAGCAACTTTTATTAATTGGAACACGATTTTGTTGTACATTCCGAAGTATCGTTTGCATTCACTTAACATCGTTAGAAAACTTAATGAGGTTTCAGTATTATTGTGCCGTGGATTTCTTCGTTTCCTGTTGACTTATTTGTTGTAGTTATATTTCTTACACTCTTCGATTGTGCTTATTCATGAAAATAAAAAACTCAACTTGTTTAGACATAGTCGGTTATCTATCTCCTGTCACAATACCTGCACCATCTCCTTTTACTTTTTAAAGTAATTTAAGTCTGTAATATATTGTAACTAGTTGGTCAAAGATTAAAAATATGCAGTTTTTTAAAGTTAATTATTAGTGGATACTGGCGTATTATAAGACTCTTGTTATTAATGTATCTAATTTTTTAAATGGTATGATTTGGCAACAAAGGCAGTTTCCACATTTCTTTCGAAATTCTGCTATCTTGCCTTTTGCTCCGATAGTCCCTTACTAGGCTATCGGATTCTGGATCTGTGACGACTTCTGGACTTTTAAGGATGGTAATTTAGTGGTAGTATAAGAAGGTTATTAGTAGTCTATCCGAATCAAATATTGTGTACTCTAACAGTATTCAGGTGCTGTGAGAGCGCTGAGACTATTTTTCTGTCTTCACTAATTTGTCGCGTTACTTTGGCGCTCCTGGATTCTCGCTACAGATTTTATGATGTACCAGTAACGATATATTGTCGCTTCAAAGGTTAACTTGTACACCATCGTCACTAATGTTGACAACGTGACATATATAACTACTCAACATACTTTAAGTTTCTTACAATTTGCTGTACAATCCAGAAATATGTATCATGTATGTGGTAATACGAATTAACTTATGCATCTTAAATAAGGTTAGTATTCACTCTCCCTCTCACTCTCTCTCTCTCTCTCTCTCTCTCTCTCTCTCTCTCTCGTCTCACTGTGCGATTACACACACGCACACACGATTAATCTAAATAAGATATAACAAAATAAAACAAAATACTTCTTAAATGTGTTTCCTAGTGTAAACACAAAATGACGAGAACCTGATTTTATATTAAATTTTATACAGTTATGTAAAATTAACTTCTTTAAAACCAGTTGTTTCAAAGTGTTTGGTGTCTTAACTCCATACAAAATATGTCCTAAGAGAAATACAATTTTACTTTTTCCAAACACTAGCATAACTTTGACCTCACGTTATCTCGCTTTTTTTCAGAGCCATGAACACTTTTTACAATTCGCATTGTGTTACTTACGATTATATGTCAAATTCCGACACGAAATTTATACGCAAATTAACATAACGCTTCTTGTTTTCCGACGCTATAATAATAACGCCAATCTCTAGCTTATGAAGAGGCAGATTGTTCGCGTCTTCTCGTTTTTCTTTAATATCATCCTTCTAAACATTAAACGTCTCAGTAAAATCCCTTTCAACAACGGTCGTGATAACCGCTCATGATCAAGTACACACACGACCGCGCGCAAACTAAACCTACATTTCCGTGAGCCTGCCTACACTTATGGATCTTGTAGAGAAATAGAATACAATAGTTTAATGTGTTCATTGTATTGTCAGTTGTTAATGAAATAAAGTAACATATTTGTGTGGAACAAGGCCGATAATTAATGTAAATTTAACCCAATGAAAACTTTGAATTTTTTTAAGAGCAAATTTTCTCACTTCTCGAAAACTGATATAATTACAAAAATAATAAGCTACTTTAAGTTGTTTAGGCCTACTACTTATGCCTATATTCTATTTTCATTTTTAAACTTTCGTCTCTAAACTCTTGTACTTATTTCTATCGTCCACTAAACACGACTGCACACACTCGAAAATACACAAGTAGAAATTTTCATACAAATTTATTGACTTCCAAAATTGTTAAAATGTAAATTTTACAATTAGTGAATTTTTCTGAAATTCATATTAATAAATAATGTTTAAAAAATATAGCGGACACAAAAAGTTGTCTTAAATTATTATGTATTATCTGTTTACTTGTTCTCTTCTCCTCGCTCGTTTCATGTCCCAAATAGACATCTCATCTGCTAGTCGATTTGTACACCTTCAAGTACTTTCTGGTCTTTCTCGGTCACGACCTTGTTCACCTTAGTTTTCGTTTTAACCTTTATGGACAACAGAACGAAATTTATTTTAAATTGGCACTGTACTCAAATTTTAGGATGGTACTCTGCTAAATAATAATACTGCACAGGTACTTGTACTTTTCTTTCTACTTAATGATTATGTTGCCTGATAAGTGAAGTTCTGCAGTTTAGTTTATAGTAGTTGGTTTCGTGACGTTTAGATTTTATACCTAACATTTTCCGCTTTTATTAATGTTTCGTTATATAATAAATATGTTTTTTGTCGTTAGCAACAACAACAACATCATTATCAGCAAATATTTTAATAAGGTCTATTTTAATATTTTAAATACATTTTGAGACAGACTGTATTCTTTTTATAGCGCATTGCTTATTCAAATTACAAAGAGGAAGTAAATTCTGTTGTATTGGATACCATTTTATGTACGTTACAATTTTCTGGAACACCAGCTTATAGATAACAAAATAATAGTTATTATTAAAAGAGAGTGACTTTTAGATTCTTTCACAAACTATATCCACAACTTTGTTACTTATAACAATCGAGTTATAAATTCTGTCATTACTTTTAAGACTATTATCCGAGTTTATACGTAACTTTTGATAAGTTTTGTAGAGTTAGGTGACTAACTGGATACAGTTTCATACATTTGTCTTGGCATTTTGTCCAAATTATTGCCAGCACCAGGATACGTTTTTATGATCCCAGAATCTCACATTTGACGACATAAATAATAAAATTAAAATATAGACAAACATTTTACATACTGTGTATTTTGTAGTTGTTTTAGAAGAGATTTGTCAAAACTATCCCAACAAACAATGCATAATATAGCTCTACATATTTAGTTTTCTGAGGTTTATTGTTATAATTTTCTATAGTGACAGTATTTTGCTATCAATTTAGTTATTAAATATAAACACACTACAAACACGTTTTCAAGCATGCGTATTCTCCAGCCTTGCATACACAATGTAGATTAAATACATACAAAACCTCCTACTGTACGTTAAATGTATATTTATACATTGCAGTAAATATTTATAGTGTATGTGCAGTAGATAAAAGAAAATTAATTTATACACTTAGATAGAAGGTAAGTTACATACATACATGCAACATAAAATTAAAACAATACAAACTAATAAATGTGTTGTACAGTTTGTAGCAGAAGAAGTGTTAAAATAGTTTACAAAAAAAACTTCAAGGAAATTGTTGCTGATTTTTGCCTAAAGTTTAAATCAAATTCACTTCTTAACCCTTAATTAACACATGTAAACACCGACATGTCATAAGTTTTTATATTGATAACTTTCTGACTGTGATAGCAATAATGTGAATACAATTAATAGGAAATATTTTTCAATTATGTTTATAGTGTTTAATTACGAGATTATTGTTTAAGTAACAACAATAACTGAGGAAACACAAAGAAAACATTTTATCTACTGAGTGATGTCGTTATTGTGGGTAACACTAAGATTAGACAGACACGTAAAAAAGGGTAACTGTCGTACAAGCTAATAACTACATTCATATGTTAAAAATAATCCGTTGAAAATTTTCGCAGTATATAAGTTTGCTAATTTTTGAAGAGGCGGAGGAGGTGCAGAATGTTATTATTAGATCTGCTGCTGCCTGACGCTTTGCACTTGACGCGTCATCAGGATTATCGAAATCGTATTACTAACGCATAAAACGAATATTACTAATTGAATTCCTACCCACGTCACGCATGTCACGCATTCGGCGTGAAATTGTGTTGCGGGTTACAGTATTACGCAACGCTACACCAAATAATACGCAACACACAAGTAAAGGTGTTGGGCGTTGTAATATTTGTTTATATTAATTCTTACTTTTAAAAAACATTGTAAATATCGTCCTCAATAATTGTAAAGATACCATCTAATTTCTTAAAAATCACTGTGATTGAAAAACGTCACGAGGGAATATTTATCTGAAAAGCCGGTTTCGTAACAGAATAATTAATTTTTTTACCATTCTCTCTAACACATAGTAACAGGCAAGATTTGTATTATCAACGTTATGATTTTACAGTAAATAATGAGATAAAAATATAATATTCTTGGAATTAAAATAACAAGCAGAATTATCACTGTTGCACACCACTATATAAAAATTATTCCGATTAGCGCTTTCAAGCTTCACAGCTCATCGTCAGATCGGAAATGAACAACAGATATGAAAACAACCCTTCACCCCTACCCCACCCCACGCTGCTCACACACAACAAGCTATAATTCAAATGTCCCTCCCCCATCCTCTGAGTCCTGTTACCTCCATCTGGACAGTTACGTATTTTTCTAGCAAATTCCTTGTGTTTCAGGGTTGGGTAAAGGGTTGTTTTCATCTCTCTTGTTCATTTCCGATCTGACGATGAGCTGTGAACCTTGAAAGCGCTAATCGGAATAATTTTTATATAGTGGTGTGCAACAGTGATAATTCTGCTTGTGATTTTAACCACTAACACAACTTTCTTAATTAAATTAAAATAACGTAATCTAAAACTATATCATGAAACACAAATTTATTTGTATTATGATTTATTAAATTTCCAAATAATTTTTATAACCACAGGTATAAGTAATAATATGATGCTCGGTGTAACTATATTTAGTACGTTTTAATTACGTTTTAATTATATACTGAGCACAACTGTTACATATATTTCAATATGATTTACTGATCACGCTATACTAGTGTTTATTGTTTAATGCAAAAATCATTATTATTTTTGGTCCATTTTTAAAGAAATAGTTAAATAAAAATTGAAATAGATACAGAAATAGAAATAGAAATAGAAATAGCTAAATTTTATACTTCATATGACAAAATCCTAACAAACTGTTTTACATTTCCTTTTTTTAATAATTCTGAAACTTAAAACAGACAAATTTAAACACACACTTTTCTTAAACAAACTCGTTTCAAAGAGACTACCAACTTTGCTGAAAATCTTTTCTACATAACCAAAGAGTATTAACAATAAACGAAATATAATACGTAATAATCAGAAATCTGAGTGTTCTTTCTTAGTTTTCAAGCCCTGCATCTATGATTTTTTTACTTTTCGCCCATATGGTTTTTCTGCCTTTACTGACAAACAAAGGTATAGTTGATTGAATTTAAGTAATTTCTTTACAATAATCAGTACCATTAAGCCTTAACTTTTGAATTAAACGTAGACAGTTTTCTGTTTTATTTTTTGTAATTTCTTGTGTTTTAAAAAATTTAGTTTTCAAGACGGTTTGTTACACATTATAAGAAATAAGATAATTTTGAATTAAGTGACGGGAAATTCTTACTACGGTCACACCGATCGTCGTGTTACACAGTGGAAACAGAATAACTGATACCAATGAAGTCACTAATTTAATTACAAACAAGTACAATTAGAAATCAACAAAGGCACTCTTTTATAGTAATTGAAGGTAAAATTGTCCGCGACAATAAATGTCACTTCACTACAGTTTTGCAATAATTTACAAGATAAGCACGTTCCGCTTTACTACAACATTCACTCTAATTCGTACTCTGCAATCGCCAGGTGTAACTGGACTTCCCGCTTCGAAATCCAGTATTTATACCTCCCCCACCTTTCATTGCAGTGATACAGCGTGCCTGGATACCGGTAGGGTAGTCGAGTAACGTGTGGAAGGGGCATCGATTTGTCTAGAGCGTTATGTAATTCTTCTGCGCATAATGATCTCCAAACGCATGGAACACCCTCGTGCGTTGCCGCGTAAACATACGTGCAAGGCGTCACGTAGTCAAACAGCGATGCAGTATTATCTATGTCCTCTGCGTAGCACTGCCCACTCTTTAAGCCTGTTCGTCCAAAACTGGCAAAACGTCTTTTCAGTAATATTTTCCGGGCTGGCTAAGTGATTTAGGCGGTTGGTACTCTACTCGCGAAGAATATTTCTGCGGCTCTTGGAATTCAGTCTTGTGTGACCCGAACGTCGATTCCCCAGAAAATGAACCTCCTGCCCACACACTGGTGTTGCTAGAGTCATGCTTGTTGTTTCGTGCACTGATGACTTACACGCCATTATCAATAATGGTATACGCTGGTCAAAATCTATTTGGTTCTCGTCAGCAACCTCTTGCGTAATTTCCTCTTTAGCGACTTACCCCAAGGCCGATTCCTTTAACTCAGGAACAAATAAGAACATTTTCTTGACAACCACAGTTAGTTTTCCAATCACGTCTTCTGTCGCCATACAAATTGGAACTTCATTTGCTAGTTCTTCTTTCGTTTCCGCATTCAAAAACAGGGGTTCTTCTTCTCCGCAACTATTGACTTGTTCTTCGATTACTGTCACTCGTTTGATCGAGTCGTTGACGGGCCTTGCTAATTTAGCCATGCGTAGATTCGTCTTCTTTTCACGAACCCTCAGTGTACTCTCTCTAAAGTTGACAACGAAGACATTCATAATGTCCATGCCAAGAACAACTTTATCGACAATGTCTGTAACCATTATTTGTTGCCTACCTCGAGGAGACTCAGGCGTACACGTGCGCGTATGTTTACCCTTCATAACACTTTAAAGGGACTTCCAGTCACAATGTGTATGGTATAAGGGCTAAATTGAGGTAACTGACTAAGTCAGGACACACATTGGCGACAGCATCGCATGTGTCCACTGTGAATGATGTTAGTTTACCTTCAGCAAATCCATTAACAATCAAGATTCAACTAATCTTATGAAGCATGGAAACTGTGTTCTATTCTGTACCTTTATTTCTCCAATTTTTGCTATCAGGCCCTTCTCTCTATTATCTCATTTTATTTTTCTAACAATCTGCCTGTAGAACTCAAGTCCATGTTTCCCACAGTTATAATACATTGGTCTTTTATTTCCCATCGTTCAAGTCGCTGTGGAATTATAAAATTCTAAATTGTTTTTCCTGAATTATCTCTTTATTTTCTCCGTTGTAACGGTGCTGTGATAATGAATTACTTTGACTAGAACGTGCTGGCATACTTTTCTTAATGTAGGTCGCCGACTTGGCAGATTCAAAACGGAACGTGAAAACGATCGTTGAGCTATTCTGATGCCGTTCCATTCTTAGCACTTGTTACAATTCACTATCTATGATACCGTCAACAAAAATAATGAGATCAATCCACGTTCGGAAGTCCTCCGATGATTTAGGATAAGCCAGTCTTATCAATCGTTTGACATTTGCTTCAAACACTTGGAGGGTGTCCCTGGAAAGCTGTCGTCTCGCTTTAAGTGGAACACGGTGCACATGGTACAGATGGTAGTCACCGTACTGTAATTCCAGAGCTTTTGTTAATTCGGCATAGGTCTTCTGGCTGTTAGGTGGCACTTTTTGTAGTAGTTCTGCCGCAGATCCTTTTACAGCAAGAATCATTACAAGGTCTTTTTTTTTAATCCTTCTGTCGGTTTATTTAAGCGAGCGAGAGCCTAAAAGTGGCTGTGATAAGTTGCGCAGCAAGTGCTTCTATCAAATTTTGGGGCTTTTGCGTAAACTGGCTCTACTACATTTAGTGTTTTTTTATTAGTGCACTAATTTCTTTTACTCTTTTTCATTGTTCATTATTGCCCTTGCATTGTAAATTCTACTAAAGTAAACGATTGCCATAGATATGTTACGGATGGTAAGTGATAGGGCCGAAGAAACACTTCAGTTCCTCTGACAGGTACTAGCTGCATCAAATTGCCAAATAGACATTAAACCATAAAACAAAATTCATTTGATTCAGTTATTTTCATCTAGAGTAATCCATACATAACATTTCATATTGATATGTCATCGATAAATATGAATTTAGTGTCCTTCCATTGCAACCACATTTGTCTCAAATATACTTTACATTGATCAACGTCAACATTTGTACAATTCTTCCATCTTTTTGAACTCGTAGCTTGAGTACTATGTAAGATCAAACCTCCAATCAGGCGTGCTTCCACGCCAGTGAATCCACATACCTTTGAAGCCATTTTTCCATATCATAGAATAACTTGGCTTTCGAGTAGATGTAAAACTCTTACCTGTACCAGCGTTTCCAGCTATGAATGAACTAATACGATTACTACTTCATTAAAAATGTATCTTAAAGGTTACGTGTAACATATAGGAAATACTACTCTCTATTTTCTATCCCTCTGCTCTCTGTTCTCTATTCATTACTTCCTGAATTCTTTCAAATTAATTGTCGTTCATTAATGATCCTTTCAAAGGATCCTCAGGCTTGGAATATTTACCGGCGAGCAGAGCCGTCTATGCTCCGGAAACATGTCTACCAGACCAGAAAAGATCTGGCATGCAACGATGTAAACTTGTTACTATTGCATTTGATGTTGAGTGATTTACTTACTCGTGGCCCCTGGGACCCGGTCGATGGCCTACCAACAGCGCTTTTGAGGCCGTTCGCGAGAGCGTGAGAGCGTGGTAGGAGGTGGGGTATTAGAGAGAGACAAGTTTGAACAGAACAACTGACAGGCACGACGAAGCATAGACATGGACAAAACGGTCATCAACATCTCAGACAGGAAGCTGAATAGGAAAGAGACAAACGATGTCGACTAACGTCACAATTTCCAACGTCCTGGAGAATTTGGTCTTTCTAGAAGTTGGGCATCTTTCTATTCTTCCGGCATCTAGAAAAGTCTAGTAATCGTACTACACTAAACCGACGATTTGGCTAAGGACAATAGCCGAGGTAGAAAGTGGCCGGGAGTTGTTGCGAATTATAATTAATTTGTATTTTTTGACAGGGTTTAGTGTAAAGTGTTCAATTGTCATTTCTTTGTGTGTGTAAATTTGTAATTTGTCACTTGCATTATTTATTGTGGTACTTAGAATTGGACAATTGTGTTACACCTGTTTGTGTATGAAGTATCATATCTTTATTACAATTTGGTAACAGCCAAACATTTTGATAGAAGACTCAATTGTCTGAAAAGTTCTAAAAGATATACAGTATTCTGTAATAAAACTATACTGTATAAAACAACAATGAAATGTGAGTAACAGCTTGACAAGATATATAAAGAAAGCAGTAAGAACCTTGTCAGCAATAAGCAGCTAATTGTGTTTCGTACGGTCGTCTCCCACAGGATCAACCAAACGACATGGTACAGGGACATAAGTGAAGAGTTTAAATGTGTTCTCCTAGGTTTATAGCGTTCCATTAGTAGATATAGCAGACGCAGACAGACCTTAACTGTAGAGATGTCTATGCAGCAATATATCAAGCTATTACTGACATTGTTCAGACAGAAGATAAAGTAAAGTAAACGGATTACTGAAGAACAAGCTATCTGGTACAATCACAGACCTTTCCTTTTTTAAGCTAAAGAAAAGGATAAAGATACAAAGTAATTTCAATTTTATTATTTACTTAGTTACCTTTTTATACTTACTTGCAACTTTTACAAGTGATTAATTTTATATCTCATTATCTTTCTTAATGTTTGCTACAATTCTATTTAATGTAAACTTCCCTTTAAATCAGACAAATTTTTGGGTCTATCCAATCAGCCTTCTTATATCACAACAAATCATCGTTTTCTTACTTTACTTTTGTATAGTTATGTTCTTTCCTTGTCTTTTCCGTCCGGTAAATTTAACCCGTTGTCCTTGCTTTGGAATGTTGTATACTTCTCTTCGTGAGCTAGAACTAAAGAGATGAATAATAAATTTTTTGGTAACTGCTGCGTTTACGTGTAGATAGGCCTATCGTTAAATTATCTATTGTCTGTTATTTTATATTGCTATATTATTATTTCTAACTAATATTGTTGCAATTAAAGAATCACTAATTATAGACGTTCGTTCACATATATTTCACAATTGTCACTATACACTAAAACGCTCCCAAAACACATGCACTTTCAAGTCGCAACAACTGCTAACAAAACTCCTTGATGCTTCGATTCGCAATCTCAAACTGAGTAACTGCGACATGGATTGGCGTATTTGTAATAGGCAGGAATAACTATGCGATTAGTAGACAGTGGATCATGTAGAATTATTGTGAAAACGGAAAGCATGACAGCTTCGAACGCGCATTTCACATTTCAATTTTTACCTGCTTACACAATACATCAGCAGCTTTCAAAATCAGAGTGGTACTACGTCACTGTTTATTTTATAGGCAAAAGAGTATCTCTACCCTTCATTAATTATTTATCTAAAGTAAACTTTCTATTGTCATCCATTTTAGCTATGCACTTGTCAATATACAACTCACAGCAACTCTGCTATGCCTTACGCCACTGTTTATTTTATAGGCAAAAGAGTATCTCTACATTCATTAATTACTTATGTAAAGTAACTTTTCTATTGTCATCCATTTTAGGTATGCACTTGTCAATACACAACTCACAGCAACTCTGCTGTGCCTTACGCCACTGTTTATTTTATACGCATAAGAGTATCTCTACCCTTCATTAATTATTTATCTAAAGTTAACTTTCTATTGTCATCCATTTTAGGTATGCACTTGTCAATACACAACTCACAGCAACTCTGCTGTGCCTTACGCCACTGTTTATTTTATAGGCATAAGAGTATCTCTACCCTTCATTAATTATTTATGTAAAGTAACATTTCTTTTGTCATCCATTTTAGCTATGCACTTGTCACTACACAACTCACAGCAACTCTGCTGTGCCTTACGCCACTGTTTATTTTATACGCATAAGAGTATCTCTACCCTTCATTAATTATTTATCTAAAGTTAACTTTCTATTGTCATCCATTTTAGGTATGCACTTGTCAATACACAACTCACAGCAACTCTGCTGTGCCTTACGCCACTGTTTATTTTATAGGCATAAGAGTATCTCTACCCTTCATTAATTATTTATGTAAAGTAACATTTCTTTTGTCATCCATTTTAGCTATGCACTTGTCAATACACAACTCACAGCAACTCTGCTGTGCCTTACGCCACTGTTTATTTTATAGGCATAAGAGTATCTCTACCTGTTAGAATTTCGTCCCGTAGGACCCTTAAATGTTAGGAAGAATGATGCTTCATGAAGTTATTGCCAGGATGCTGAATAATTACGATAGTGGACTGTATTTATTACATTTATTAAATTTTCGTATTACAATTAAATCGGCACGCTAAGGTTGGCTATGTCTGAGAGACATTTAACTTTTGAATAAAACCAAGTCGGTTAAAAAAGCTACATGGCAAATGAGGCGCAAATGTGCAACACTCCACACTACATAAAAATGTTAAGGCCTAAGGCCTAGATAAATTGTCGCAACAACAAGAAAAAATGAAAGACAGAACAAGGCAGCAAACGTTCTGCCGTCTGCCGCCCGCCGACGCACGTTGAACTGTGACGAAGCATAAACCTTATAAACGCAATTTAGAAAGTACAGATTAGCCAACCTTTAAATATGAAAATTACCACATTACTGTCCATAACTGCCCGCAAAAAATCAAAAGATTTTTTAATACATTTTAATAATTTATTGTACGAAACCACAATGTGTTCTTAATAATAGATGTCAACCTCAATAAATTGTATTGAACCTTGAGATTGAGATGTTAGATAACAGTTATAATATTAACTGTTTAGAGATAAACTTGAGTGATGATGATAAGAGTTGAGCAGGCCACAGTTGGCTTGCAAACTGATTTATACATGAGTATAAATGCAAGAATTAGCAATGTATTGCTAATATATATTGTATGTATACAATATAAAACAATATAAGACATGAAAGTTCATAGTTTGACAATGTTTGATGATGAATAATCGGTGACTCATCACATGATGGGCCCGATACAAATTGCAAATATTTTATGCAAGTCATGATGGTTAGCTTGAACCAGTCAAGGCCAGTTGACCTATACAATAGTATTGAGTGTAAAATGAACAGACAAAATTATTATAAAATTATACATGTAAAGACATAGATTTAGCATAACGCTTTATAATAATTGAACGATGCATGCTATACCTGAAGTTTCAGGAATGTACAATAAATTGTCATGTGAAAACAGATTATACATTGTTGAATGATTGCAAGCACAAAGTGTAATGACATGTATGTCATAATTAAAGCATGAATAATAATTGTGCAATACGTGATTGCCAAATACAAAATACACAATATAAAAATATTTGCGTGGCGTATGGTTATAGACAGTAGATGCGGGTAAACCAAAGTGTTTTACATAGGTACAAGTTATACATAATAAATACAATAGAAATCAGTTTAGATAATTACAAATACATGAATACAAGGCACAATAGCATAAGTGACAAGTACAACAAATGTGTTTATACAAAATGTAATACATGTGTTGAACAATTGCGAGTAATAAATTCATAGAGTAATAAAATATCACACATATTGACAAGAAAATGCATACATGGTTTGTATAGCTGCAGACCATGCGAATATTTTATAACAAAATTTTTACATAAGAACAATACCACCAATGACATGACACATAACCCATTATCAATATCAAAATATAAGTATGTAAAGGACATAGTATGTCTCACAAATTATTAATATATAATTACAAAAATAGTAAAGTATACCACCATAACAATATGATAAGCATAGATGTAATAACATAGTGCATGGTTGTAAAATTACAAGTCACATGCGAATTTAGTATGTAAAATACGCAATGATGCAAATTAACATAAAATGTTGTGATAATACATATCATCAATTAAATTTGAACAAATTGTCAGGCAATAAGGTAATGAAAGCCAGTGGCCAGGTGAAATATAGCATTGTGCTAAGTAATTATATTGACCTTGTGTCTAAGCCTCGTCCCGCGCTGGAAACAAACATAGCTTGTGAACTGGTCTGCGAAAGGTGCCAGTTGGCGTGCGAATGTCTACTACTCTAATTAAGTTGTCTGGGCCGGGAAATGTGGCGGTAATTACACCAAATTTCCACGCTAATGGAGGTAAGTTATCCTCGATCAGCAAAACCAGGTCACCAATGGAAACGTTTTCCTTAGCGAATTTCCATTTGTGACGTTGTTGTAAGTAGTCGCGAGACCAAGCCTTCCAAATGACTTGGACAAACTTCTGGAGAAGTTGCCAACGTCCAAGACGAGAGATGGGAACGTAAGATAAGTCAGGATCAGGTATCGCCGTTAATGGTGGGCAAATTAAAAAATGGCCAGGCGTAAGTGGCACTGAATCATTTACATCGGATGAAACGGCAAATAATGGACGTGAGTTTAGACATGCCTCTATCAGAGACAAAACCGTCGTGAACTCCTCGAAAGTGTGTATAGACTTGCCGACCACGCGGCGCAAATGATACTTTAAACTCTTTATACCGCTCTCCCAAAGACCACCAAAATGAGGCGACGAGGGCGGAATAAATAACCATTTAATACCATGAGAGGTCGTAAAGGATTGAATTGATGAGGTGGCATTCTTATTATGCCAAAGATTGTAAAGATTATGCAAAACGTTGCGGGCCTTCCTAAAGTTCGTGCCATTATCAGAATACAACTGGCTGGGTATGCCCCTACGGGACATGAAACGACGTAAGGCAGCTATAAACGGGTTGGCCGTAAGGTCGGAAACCAATTCCAAATGAATGGCCCTGGTCGCCAAACAAATGAACAAAGACACATAGGTTAATGACGGAGTCCTAGATTTCTGCCCGCCATGACGAATCATGAAGGGACCACCATAATCAACTGCGCAGAATAGAAACGGCCGCGAAGGAGTGACTCTAGGAGATGGCAAAATACGATGCCTTTGAACCTGATGTTTGGCACTAAACCTGAGACAATTGACGCATCTACGAATGATGGAGCGAATGACTATCTTGGCGTTAATGATCCACCAACATTGACGAAGTGAATGATGCACGAGTTGAGCACCAGTGTGGAGTAGACGAATGTGTTCGCGTTCGATAATAAGCCGAGTGATATGAGCCGATTGATGCAAGACAATAGGATGCTTATTGTCATAAGGTAGTTGCGACTGCTGTAAGCGTCCGCCGACGCATATGACGCCAAACTCATTAAGAAACGGGTCCAGAAAAGACAACTTACTCCTGATAGAGACAGAAGACCCATTACGAAGGCAATTAAGCTCAACAGCGAAGTGGATTGACTGGGATTGTTTTATGAAGAAATTAAGAGTGGAATGAATTTCAACGGGGGTAAGAGAGCCCGAAATTTTCTCAGCCCTGGAGAGTCTAATATTTTTGATGAATCGAAAGCAATAAGCGTATACGCGAGTCAGACGGTGCAACGAAGAAAAGTCCTTTGAAAGATCAATAGATAGGGTAGATATTAGAGAAAGTTTGGAGGTTTGTTTTTCCTCAGCAGTGCATTCAGGAGACGACAGATTAGAAGGTAAAAAGGTGAAAAAAGATTGGGCTCGGAAGATTGAGACAAAACAAGCGGGACCATGCCACCAAAGCGAACAATCGCGCAAAACGTCGGGGTGACATCCCCTAGAAATAATGTCAGCAGGATTATGTTGTGAATTGATATGATGCCATGTGTAGGTTTCAGTGAGACGCTGAATCTCGGCAACACGATTAGCGACGTAGGTCTTCCACCTAGAAGACTGGGCATGAATCCAGTAAAGGGACACCATGGAGTCAGAATACAGGTGAACACTATTGATAAAGGAATGAAGAGCAGGGGTGACCTTGAATAAGAGTCGCGATAACAAGAAGCAAGAGCAGAGTTCAATGCGGGGTAATGACAACTGTCGTAGGGGGGCCACGCGAGATTTAGAACACAGAAGGTGACAAGAGGCCGATGAATCTTGATAAATGACTCTAACGTAAACACAACACCCATAACCCTTTTCAGAAGCATCCGCAAACCCATGTAATTCAACTATCCTTGCCTTGGACTTGCAGCGAATAGAACGTGGGACAATGATTATACCGATTAGACATAACTTGTCGCACAATGAACGCCAATGCAAATATAATTGCCCGGAGATTGGCTCATCCCAACCAAGATTGCACAGCCACAGTTGCTGCATAAACTGTTCGTAAAGGAAAACAATGAGACCGACGAGTCCGAGTGGGTCGTAAATACCCGCGATAATCGATAGGACTTTCCTCTTAGAGATGCTTGATTCAACTGGGAATGGCTTGATGTCAAACAAAAAAAAATCTGTAGAGTTATTCCAAAGAATGCCCAACGTACGCACATTGCCTTGTTTGTTTAACGGGAGTGATAAATTATTATGATCTGCGACCACATTCGGTTCATTTGATGCCCATTTATGCAGAGTGAGGCCGTAATGGCTCAACAACGTACCTAAGTCAGATTTCAACTTGGTCAGATTAGAAATGGTGTCTGCACCGGTTAACAAATCATCGACATAGAAATCATTAATTATAGCTGACGCAGCGTCAGGAAAAGAAGCTTCATGATCCTTACCAATCTGAATAAGACAGCGAGTAGCCAAAAATGAAGCACTAGCAGTACCGTATGTTACAGTTCGCAATACAAAATGTTTAAACTGTTCGAGGGGAGAGTTACGCCACAGAATACGTTGATAATGACAATCCTTATCAGATACCAGAATTTGTCGATACATCTTCTCGATGTCGGCGATGAGAACATAGTTGTGCATACGAAATCGCAAAAGAATAGAAAAAAGTTCTTCTTGGAGGTTTGGGCCTACCAACAAAATATCATTGAGAGAAAAGCCATTGGTAGTGTTAGCCGAGCCATCAAAAACGACGCGAAGTTTTGTCATAGAACTAGAATGTTTAAAGACGGCATGGTGAGGCAAATAGTAGGTATTTGAAACCCCGGAAGTGATAGAACAATCATCGACAAGCGTCATGTGGCCAAGATCCTTATACTCCTGAATAAAGTTTGCGTATTCGCGCGCAAGCTCAAAATTACGCATGAACCGGCGTTCTAAACTCAAGAATCTCGCTTCAGCGTTAGCATAGGACTCACCCAACTGGGGTTTGTCAGACTTAAATGATAGCGAAACAACGAACCTACCCTCATCATTGCGATGAGTGGACTTAACAAAATGCTCCTCACAAGCTGAATCGTTACTAATGGGTGAATTATCAGGGATAGTTTCGGTCTCCCAAAATTTCTCAAGAGACGCCAAAATTTGACTGTCGTTGTTCCTAGCCAGGGACGAAACAGCAGGACACTTATAACGGCAGTGTTTGGGCAGATTGCCTGCTAGAATGTAGCCTAACTTTGTTTCTTGTATAATAGGAAAGTGAGAACCGCGTACATATATTTGTTAGCTAAAATTAAATCAAAATAAAACTGCGCCCCTAACAGTATGTCGATATCAGCTGATACGTTGAAATGTGGATCGGCGAGAAAAACGTTATCTGGGACGTTAAAATGATTTATGTCGAAAGATTGTGCTGGCAGTTTATTGGTTAATGCAGATAAGACCGCACATGTTGCTTCAAAGCTGAATCTTTGATAGCGAGAAATAATGCGAATAGACGCCAAGTTAGTGGCACAACACGCCGCATTATTAATACCGGTAATCGGTATGTTAGGATTTAGTCAAGTTAAGCCGTAATTTCTTAACAAATGATTCCGTACAAAAATTCACTTGTGACCCAGCATCCAATAGAACTCTTGCAAGTTGTCTGTTACCAGCCCGGTCGATGACAAACACAAGTGCTGTCGATAAGAGAACATTGTTCGTAGACTGTAACTTAAGTGAACAATAATTGCTACTGTTGACAGAACATGGTTTTGACACATTATTTATGTGCAGCAATGTATGGTGTCGTTTTGAACAGATCTTACATGATTGTTTGACCTTACAATTAGATAAAAAATGATCTGGTGTTAAACAATTGGTACAGCATTTATGATTTAATATAAATTGCCCTCGATCTGATGTGCTTAATGCACGAAATTTGTCACACATGTAAATTGGATGACTAGATTTACAGCATGGGCATAAATAATTATTTGAAGCTGAGTGGTAACTTTTAAATGCAGTGCTGCCAGCAGGGTTACGTAATTTATGTTTGTCAGATTTATTATTGAACATTAAAGATAGCTTGTTGAGCTGCTGTCCGGCATCGATCGGTAATGTATTTTCTAACAACTGTCTACGTGCGTTTAAAAAATGGGTGAAGCTTTGAAAGTTAAGAAGATTATCGGGATGTATAGACTCCTTCCATAATTTAAACGTGGAATGGTCCAGTTTTGCTGACAATAGTTGTACAATAATAAGCTCAACTGAATCCACTGACAGCTGCATGGCTGCCAGCGAATTAACTGAAGACGTTATTGTATTTATGAATTCTGCCAAACTTTGGATAGAGTCCTTGATTGTTGACTTTACTTCAAGCAAATTTTGAATATAATACTTCGCTAATATGAATTTGTTATCATATCTAGCGGACAGCAAACTCAACGATATGGAATAGTTCTCATTACAAATAGGTAATGCCTTAATTAGATCTAGTGGCTTATTTTAAAGAGATGAATACAAATAATGTAATTTCTGCACTGACGTTAAATCAGATCTGGCGTGTACCATGTCCAGAAATATTGAATAAAAGTGTTGCCATTTTAAAATATTGCCTGTGAAGCAGGGCAAACTTATAGGTTTTAATTGCATATTGCTCGTTAATACTGGAGATACAGTCTGAATGTTGAAAGTTTCTATTAATTGCAAGATATTGGCTTCTGTTGAATATAACAGCTCTTCAATCTCAACTCGGTCTTCTTGAGCAGCGTTTATGTCCTTAGAAATGAGTTCAATTTCAGACTGTACCTCATCGTATTTTGTTGCCAAACGTTTTAGACTTTCGAGTCTAACCGTTAAAAAATGTTTTGTATTAGTGTTTTTATCAAAGTTAGTTATAGCCGAATTGATTCGCACTATGGCAGACTTTAAGCCGCCTCTCTTTCTGACCAACACTTTGAGGCCTTCTTCAGCCATTGTACGCACCTGTTAATGGTGTCGTTGACGTCGTACCTGGTATGCGATGTCCTGGAGCGTCGAGGCCGTGGAATAGATGGCAGACACGCACGGACTGGATAGATGACTGCTCAATCTGGTGTGTAGACGCTAGCACATGGATGGTCTTGCAGTGGTGTCGTCACGAAGCTCAATGGCGACGAAAGAAATGATGACTAAATCTCGACACGGTCGGATCAGCGAATATGCTGAATCGCCCGTGATGGCCAGAAATTGGTAGAAAAAACCGCTCTGATATAAGTTGCAGAAAAGCAAAATGACGAATCCAGGCACGGAGCGACCAAAAAATGTTAGAATTTCGTCCCGTAGGACCCTTAAATGTTAGGAAGAATGATACTTCATGAAGTTATTGCCAGGCTGCTGAATAATGACGATAGTGGACTGTATTTAATACATTTATTAAATTTTCGTACTACAATTAAATCGGCATGCTAAGGTTGGCTATGTCTGAAAGACATTTAAATTTTGAATAAACCAAGTCGGTTACGAAAGCTACATGGCAAATGAGGCGCAAATGTGCAACACTCCACACTACATAAAAATGTTAAGACCTAAGGTCTAGATAAATTGTCGCGACAACAAGAAAAAATGAAAGACAGAACAAGGCAGCAAACGTTCTGCCGTCTGCCGCCCGCCGACGCACGTTGAACTGTGACGAAGCATACACCTGATAAACGCAGTTTAGAAAGTACAGATTAGCCAACCTTTAAATATCAAAATTACCATATTAGTGTCCACTACCCTTCATTAATTATTTAAGTAAAGTAACTATTCTATTGTCATCCATTTTAGCTATGCACTTGTGAATACACAACTCACAGCAACTCTGCTGTGCCTTACGGCCACTGTTTATTTTATAGGCATAAGAGTATCTCTACCCTTCATTAATTATTTATCTAAAGTAAACTTTCTATTGTCATCCATTTTAACTATGCACTTGTCAATACACAACTCACAGCAACTCTGCTATGCCTTACGCCACTGTTTATTTTATAGGCATAAGAGTATCTCTACCCTTCATTAATTATTTATCTAAAGTAAACTTTCTATTGTCATCCATTTTAGCTATGCACTTGTCAATACACAACTCACAGCAACTCTGCTATGTCTTACGCCACTGTTTAGTTTATAGGCATAAGAGTATCTCTACCCTTCATTAATTATTTATCTAATGTAAACTTTCTATTTTCATCCATTTTAGCTATGCACTTGTGAATACACAACTCACAGCAACTCTGCTATGCCTTACGCCACTGTTTATTTTATAGGCATAAGAGTATCTCTACCCTTCATTAATTATTTATGTAAAGTAACTTTTCTATTGTCATCCATTTTAGGTATGCACTTGCCAATACACAACTCACAGCAACTCTGCTATGCCTTACGCCACTGTTTATTTTATAGGCATAAGAGTATCTCTACCCTATATTAATTATTTATCTAAAGTAAACTTTCTATTGTCATCCATTTTAGCTATGCACTTGTCAATACACAACTAACAGCAACTCTGCTATGTCTGTCTCTTCCATAGTTCTCTCTCTTAAAGAAGTTCATACTTGTTGCGTTGCGTTGTTGAAGAGGGCTTCATTATACCTGTTTCTATGTTACAGCGTCCTGGTTAATCCCGATTACTGCCAGAAGAATACCAGTTCAACAGGACCATCGGCAGATACCTAGTGCTGCTAGGGAAGTCGCCAACACGATTATTCTTTAGATAGCAGAGGCTGGTGCCTTTATGTCATGGAACAATTTTTGTCACAAAATCAGATGACAAATGTCGCCCGTCTCGGAGACAGTTAGCAGACACGTTTAGGCGAGACAACTCCCTAAGAGTCAGAGGGCCTCTGTACCGGTGGGGAAGGTACGAAAGTCAAGCAGAATGTCGCGACGTGCTAGAATGGGGCACCGTCTATACTTTGGTTCTCTCTCTCTGAAAGTTCAGATCTAGAAAGTTAAACACCAGGAGTGTTGACTAGAAAAATGTAAATGCTTTTAGGTACTAAGTTAAAATTAAATTTTATTTACCTGACATTGAATTATAGTTTGTAATGAGGATATAAAAAGATCGTGGCAATAATTCTTCTCTTGAAATTATCAGTTTAAACGTTTAAATCTTTATACTTGAATACTAATCTTAATCGTACTATGACGAGCCGTAAACCTGTGCTAACGTGCAACGTATTGTAATGACTTATCACACGCGTGACGGTAAACAATGAAGACACAATGTTCAAGGTATGTTCAAATACGTTCTTGTGACAGGTCTTAGAAAAACAGAATACGTATACAATTATATTGATTTACATTGTAAGGTATTTTTTATTGACTAACGTTATTACTTTTCTGTGATTATATTTACGTGTCAAAATAAAGACAGAGATGTTACTGAGTTGTCTTACAGTAGTATCTACGTATTTTATTTAACAGATCATTCAGGTTAACACATTTATAAGCTTAGAGACTGCTATTATTATTCTTTAAGTAACGTCAATTTGTCTGCATGCGTGGATTATATATCTCAATAATTATTAAATAAATTAAGGTAGTTATTAAAATTTTATAAATAATATCTTTATTACCAAAATGTTTTGTATTTAATTATTATCATATTTTCTATTTATCACTTTTTAACATAGCTTTGATTGTAATTGTAAATCAATAACGTGTCTCAGTTCTTTTATTCACTATGTATATAAGCCGACCAAACACGATTACCTAAGAAACAATATTACCTTTTTATTTGCTGTGAATACCGTGTTATCACTACTAATTTTAGAATACCCCGAATGATATAATTGTTGTGAGTAACGTGAAGTGACGTTAAAAATTCCCAATTAAATTCTATTTGGGTAAGTAAATACAGGGTTGTGACGTAGCGGTAAGAGAAAGCGACAGTAGAAAGACAACTTAATTAGTACCTATCTGCCGTCTAAGTAAAGTGCACCTTTCAATATCACGACTTCACGTATTTTAACTACGTCCGACAAATACGTTGTGGTTTACTGTACAGTTTTTATGAAACCATATACAAAGTTTTGAAAATTCGATTAAACTTGAATGCAGTAAACGGCGTTTCTTCAAGCACATTGAACAATTTACATATTTAATTTTAAAAATTCTTTTACGGCCTTCGAGTATTCAACATAACAAAATGTAGACAGTATTTTAGTGTTCACAATGAAATGATAAACATTTAGTGTAGGCACTAAAAACCCTAGTTATTTACAATTAGGTACTATATTTGTCATATCTACATATGGTATAATAAGTATACCATACTTTTGTTTATCAATTATAAAAACATAGTTAATCATTGTTATGGTAGTGACATTGTTTCTTCGTTTGCAAAGTGCAGAATAAGTGACTTTAAAAGAGCTTTTACTTGTACTCCGACTAAGACGTTAATTACGTAATAACTAAAGTTTACAGAGCTATTAGTATTCAAAAATTAAAATACTTGCCAGTTTAAATTTTATATCACAAAATAACCGTTATTTTTCAGTCAGTAAAGATCAATAGTGGAAATACGTGTTGGCCTATAACATTTCAGTAAGATATCTCAAATTCTTCTTGAGATATAAATTTTTCCTAAAAAACACAAGGACACAAGATGGAAAACAAGACATGTAAGACATTTGGTTGTTATATTGATGCATACAATTTGAATGTGTGTAGGGGGGCACTTTTTACGTTACATCGTGCATAACAATATACCGAACTGCGAAAATAATTAGAAACGTGAAATGATATAAACAAACGGTTAATAAGAAAAGCTTTCGCCCACTGTGAGAAGGGATATGCAGTGGAGAATTAGCGAAGGTCGTGTAGTTTTTGTTAATCTATGTAGGAGCTGACATCGACTCCAGTGTTTACAAGTATGTCTGGCGACGCCGCCGCCCTTGGCGTACTGTCAAGGTCGACAGTGGTGGCGCACGATCAACACAGACCAACAAGTCATAACAAATTTAAATACACCTTACTAGGCAGTCATCATTTTGTAATTCTTCACAGCGCATTAGCTGCAACCAGCTTATAGTGATTCGACTTATAACAGAGGCAGCAGGAAATCCACGTATGTTACTGTGTAACGTACGCATCTTTCTCTCTAGTTTACACAACTTAAACTTTCACAAGCAAGGCGTAATGTAAAAGGAAAAAGGTTCAAAATACCGGATAACATATGAACTGTATCGACTTATCTTTGGCATTAGGTGAAATAATTTGTATATGGTTTTAGAGAAATAGGGGAAAGTAACAATAATTATAAGGTTACATGAAAACTATTACTAATAATTACTAACACATAATAACAATATTATTAACAAAGAAATTTTAAACTCAATTAACTAACTAATTTTACCTCCCAGTTGAACGGTTTTAAAATTCTGTACATTCTGCAATTGTTTGTATAAATTAGCAAGCGCGTCGCTTGAGTTAATAAAGCTGTGAAAAATAAATTAAATTTATTGATGATTTGGTGAAAAAAATTTAGTGATGTTTTTAGGTAAAGTGTAAGTTATATTTATATATTTCTAATAATTGATTGATTAAATCGTGCACTTTGAATAAGTGAATTGCTGTAGTTGACATTTTCCAAGTAATATGCAGTTCTACTATTACAAATACTATTGTTCAATTTTCAAAGTACTGATCAGCTGATAATTAAGATTCATCCCACAATGTTTTTACATGTTAGTTATAGAAGACCGAGCTCCTGATTACTGAGTACATAACTTCAGCATACAAAAAAAATATTTAAAATTAATAAAGTAAGAACAAGTGTGATTAATAATACACAAATTGTTAATAAGATTTGTAACGGCGGCTAACATTTGAGGCACACATCAAATGAAAATTGTAATCTTAACATAGTGAATAATACATGTTAGTTCATGGATTGTTGCTTTCCGATTTTCAGCCGTTTTTGAAGCTACATCTGCGACATAATTAGCTTTTAGAAGAAGCGACGCCAACCGTAGACTTAACGAGTGTCACAGAAAGGAAGACTCGATGTGTCCTAAACGAAAGTGGAGTAAAAAAATTATTTGTCACCAAGGAATATATCACTTGTAATTAAGAAATAACTAGTCGAATCTATCAAATTAATTAGTCAGCGTAGGTCAGTGAATTGTCTCCCTGATAAGGTCGAGCAGCCGCTGGATTGGTTTATCATAGTTATAGCCACTCCACGCAAGTCAAGATTCAACTAAAGCCATAGAAACTTATATTAATATTGCTTTAGTTTAATGAAGTTGCTGTCGTTCTTGGTGTTTACGTAATATTAGTCATGTTTATCATGACTTCAATATAGTCCGATAATTGAAATCGCTGAAATTTATGTAGCCTACTAATTTTTTCATGTTATTTTGTGTACCGCAACGATTCTTGTGATCTTTTATAATGAGATTTTCTTGTTGTCGGTGTAATATAAAAGTGCGTTGTACGTTTTTAAGTGTTCCTTTTATTTAGTACTCTCTGACATACTTCAATAAAATAGAAAGTGTGTTTATTAGGCTATAACTTTATGTTTATGCTGTCTAAAATCTAAATAAGTTCTAACTTACAATTTACAATGCAGCTCTTAATGTGTAAGCAGCATTGCTTATGCGCCCTGGTGTCGTTACTATTAAAATATGCGTTACTTAATCGTAAAGTTCCAGTGTAACTTAACACTAAAGTGTATAAAATTAATGTTGTATTCAATTTTTGCATTCACTCAGGTTCGGTTTAACAAATATAAAAAAGTAGATTTAATATTTACACTAAAATTACATTTTAAACCTAAAATTCGCGGAAGTAAAGTTAGCACCGTATAAAAGATGCAAACGATTTTCGAACGACAGCGTTCCTGAAAGTAAAATAGGCCTATGCTTGGTTATACAGAAGCGATGTATCTTTTACTAAGATAATTTTTTTTTGTTACTACGAAAACTATCATTATTAATAATTTATTTACTTTCATAGTTACGTAAGAATGATAAAAGTTATAGATAATTCAAAGCAGTCACTTGTATGTTTTTAAGTAAAATATATAATTTAATTTGTAAATTATACAACAGAAAAATGTATGCTACACATTCATGGATATTGAATGCAAACAACAGATTATTACTTTGAGAACAAAAAAAATTAACATAATAAGTATCAATTTAACCGGTTTAATTATTTACTTTAAAATATTACTGCAATCATCTTATTACGTTTTTATACGTATTGAAAAATACCAATAATAACTAAATAATAGTAACAACCAATCATATATTGTAACGGTACATATAACACTACATCCACCAATATACCAAAAATTAATTTGAAAGCCACTACTATCAAGGATACATAACAGGTCAAGAATACTACCACGGATACAGAAGGAGAAAGTATCATATGTTAAACTAAGTGAAGTATCATGAAAAGAAATTACTAGTAAATGTACCAATAAAGAAGAAAACAAGACTAAAGACGAGACGACTGACATACCTTACCCAATAGATCAGTGAGAAGAACACAACGGAAACAAAAGAAGAATGAAAAATTAGTGAGAAGAACACCATGGAAACCAAAAGAAGAAAGAAGAATCAGTGAGAAGAACACAATAATAACGACCTCAAGAAAGAAGAAAGAAGAAACAATGAGAAGGAGACAAGTGAAAACAACATCATGTATAAAATAAATAAGAGTGAGAAAGAGATCAGTGAAGAAAAGAAGAAGGAAGATATCCAGACCAGACAAAAAAAAGGGGGAATGAAATTGAAATATAACAAACTAACATAAACCTAGGAAGGAATAATTGTACAAGGAAGAAAGAAGAAATGTTAATTAATTACATGATATAAATCCCTAAGCTGTATGGTAAAGCCAACACTGAACACAGCTCATTTGATGAATACATCCCTTGTCCATGTAAAATAAACTGTAATTAATAAGGACTAAGTATTGTAAATAAAGAATAACCAAGAAACTGAATAAGAATAGGATAAGTTTATTTTAGCTAAATGATGTGTAGACATAAAAAGAAGACTAGGTTCCAAAATATAAATGACCAGTTGTACAGTGGAATTGATGTTAGTAAAAACCCACTAATTAACAATGGTTAAGACAATAAAAGAGTAAACAAAAGTACAATAATAATAACCAACAACCAATGTACCAACATTGAATGAAAGCCAATCAACCAGATTAATGCATAAATACAAATCCAGCAGCAACACACTACTGTTTACCCAGTATGCAACATAACCTAATCTGGGCAACCAGTTTTCACTAAAACTTGAGAAAAACAAAGCCAAAATAATATCAAACCAAAATTTATTAAGCTGGGAAGTAACTAGATGATATAAGGAACGTTTGTATACAATAGATGATGTAATAGATAAATATAAAAGCTATATTAATGTAATCCAATATAACTATATGCTTGTGATAGCAAAGATGCATGATGCAACCAAATTATGTTGTAAACTTATTATACAAAAGTAGTAACTCAACTAACACTTTAAGTGGGACAGAATACTGTTCAAATGAATAAATTCAACAAAGACAACTATCTAAATAATCAAAATAACAATAATGACAACAAAACTATAGTAACAACTAGCTGCAAGCAATTTTGATAGCAACTAAACCAAGGTGATAACCAGTACAAATGCAGAATGAACTGCAGCACATTGATAACAATGTCATTGAAACCATTATAAGTGTCATTTAAATAACAATAAAAATAAGATGTAAAGAGTACCAAGCATACAATAAGGTAACTCCATGAAGTATGGCAAACATACTTGACGAACTACAATTAAGGCAATTAAGGCAATATACAGGGAAAAAGAACGCTATCAATAGTGACTAAAACCAATAAAGTGTAAATAGGCCCTATTAGAAATTACTTAAATGTTAATATTATTATAATATAAGTAACAAACAATATGTATAGCCATAGACTTAGGATTGAACCTATGAAAACAGATATAGTGTTAATATTAAGGCATAGTTTTAAGGGAAAAGTGGATAGTATGATAAGAATACGTTATTGCCATCAAGTATGGAATAAAAACAATGAATTAAAAAAAAATTAATAGCTTAATGGACACTAAGTGTTTATACCAAGTGCGATCTCAGCAACCCCGAATCCGAAATATATGATGAGATTCAAAGTAATTGTCATTAAAAATTAGAAACGATAAGGGTAATTAAAATGACATCAGTGCAATTATAAGTAAGATATTTGACTTATAAAAATAATTGTGTGATGCTTAGCCCTTGCGCGTGGGTATGTAGGCCACAGATTCATAATCTCAAAACCAGCGACTGACGCGGCTTTAAGCGTCTATTTTAACGAAGCCCGCCGAGATTAGACGAATTAAAAAATATTGACCAATCAGATCCTATAAAAAATACGAAATGCATCATTCCGACAGAGGAAGCGGGGACAGTCTTTCACCAGCAACGAGAGTACCTTCATCCGGAAAAATGTGCGTTTGACAGCGAACAGCTGTAAACACATACGCTAACCTCAAACCCTGAGTGGAGGTTATGACTACTGAAGCAAATAGTGCAGTATATTTTCAAGTGAAATAATTCGGAGTATATGCGCATAGGAGTGAGTGTAGTGCTGTTATAAAAATTTAATTAATTAATTAAAGAATTTTAATTAATTGAAAAAATTACGAAAAAGTGTAAACCCTCCGAACGACCAGTTACGAAAGTATCAAATACCCATAACTATTATACTATGCTTGTCAAGTAATATATAAGTAAAAGAACGCTAATAGCGAATCAAATTAACGTCAGTTAATCGATTAATTGCCCAATTCCAAAAGGAAGGGAACTTAGAAATATAGATAAACAATGACAAAATTGAACGCTTTCATTAACGACAATTTTAATTATTTATATGTTTCTAAAGTATTAGTATTAGCCAAGACATTGTATAACCAAAGAAGGGAACCTGTACCCGAACCATTAGGAAGATAAGAATGTTCTATATTTTATTTTAATAATTAACTAAGAGTTGCACCAGAGGGTAACATAAATATATCAAATGAATTACAAGTACCTGTGTTATGTACATCCAGTCTAGGAGGAGATGATTATAATCCATGACACTGAATTCTAATAATTATTATCCCTTGCTAACTAATTAATCATCAATGAAAAATGATTAATAAAATTTAAACCAAGGAGGTTACATGAACCTGTAATAACTTCAATGATTAACCATGAACAGTTGTTCATATTTTATATTATTTCAAATTAATAATCAATGAGTTTATGTTTTGTCTACTTATTGTAACAGTATCAATTTTATTAGATATGTGTATTTTGCAGACTCAAAGAACCTACTACTACCACCACTACTAACACTACAAGTTTAATAAAATATTATAACCTATGTGTTTACTAACAAAAATTATTCGACTAGCCAAATGCAGTCATACCAACCTGAGTTTTTTAAATGTTTTAGAGTCCATGTTCTAATTTAATTGTTAACCAAAAGGAAAGTAAATTATATTATTGTACCAAATTGTATTGTTCTAGAGTTGAATAAACCATTATTTTCATATGAACCTTTAAAAGAGTTGGCTTTTATTGTAAACAGTAGATACAGCTTAGTGAGAAAACCGAGACGGTTGGTACCAGACTTCAAGAGCGGACATTCAAATGGAATGATTTTTACCAACCGCACCTTCATATATATATATATATATATATATATATATATTGCTACACATTAAAAATTATAGTAAGTATCATGTTTATGCATGTTTATGTTACTCTATAGGCAGAACTCACCACAGCTGATATTCGAAGAGACAACGGAACTTCAAGCGAATCAAATCCAGGAAGTGAATTAAAAAACGTTTTTTAACCAAATAAACTGATAATTAAAACGACGATAAACAGTGTAAGTAACCGATTTAGTCACTACCGGATTCAACAATAGATTGACTTGGGTGGAATAAATCCCTAACCCACAACTTAATAATAAAGAGCGAGCTTTTGAAAAATAATAATAAATGAACTACGAGACCCATATTAAATTAATAACCCTGAGAATAAGATTTTACGGGACGACGATCTCGGCATATAATAATATACATTAATGCAGCAGAATCATTTCACTTGATTATAAACAAAATTATAAAAATTCATACTGTTACTACGATCACACAGACGTGATGTTCAATAAAATAGAGTAAATTTTACCAAAGAAATAACTAATAAAAACTTTAGATAGACACAGCGAGCCTCCGGGCAGTCTAGTGGCTAGCACGGGCGATTTATTTGCGCATGGTCCCGGGTCCCTGCGGAGGCTCTGTACGGCATGCACTTAGCGTCGTGAGGCAGAACTGAGTTGCCGTTTGAGATAACAGCGACGCCTCCTGGATGTGTATAATGCAACTAGCGGCTGGCGACGCATTGTACTAGCCATGCAACGGTCCCACTAAACACAAAAACCGCACGTTATGCCTTGGGCCTTTACGGACTGTTGAGCAGAGTTTTTTTTAGACACAACAGTTAGAAATCAACAAAGGCACTCTTATACAATAATTAAAGTTACATTTGCCCTCACACAACAGTAAATGTCACCTTATTACAATATTGCACTAAATAATACAATAATTACTTCCCAATAAATCCCAACAATCGCTGCAAACCGCACTGTAAAATAGCCAGGTGTAACTAACCACTTCGGGCCACTTCAGAATAAAGCAACCTCTACCTTGAATTGTAGTGACGTAGCAGGCTTGGATGCTCGTAGGGTAGTTGAGTAGTTGATCTCGAACAATCCAGAAGGTTATGTAACTCTGCCACACAGAATAATCTCCAAACAACTGGAACATCTCTAAGTCTCGCGTACCTCTGCGTGCCAAGAGTCACTTACGCACTATTGTTACTTTTCAGCTGAATGTACCCCTGTCCGCTTCTTAAGCCTAACCATTTCTGCAATAATACTTTGCAGACGGTCTAGGTGAATGACCGTAAATTTTTGTTGCCCATCATGTTGTAGGCTATGTGATAAACAACAACGTTGATTCCCTTTTTCACAGTATAAGGGCCTACCCGGTTAGTTTAAAGTTTTGGGGAGCGAGACCACGTCACAATAACAATATTAGGGAAAATAAGTATGTACAAAAACATTAATGCCTAATGATTTGTACGAATAAATAATATTGCGTACGACGGGCATAACATCAATCTTGCAATTCGATAAGTCAGCTGTTTATGATGTTTCTAGTGACAATTAAGTCAATAAATTTTCATAAAAAAGTGAGAGCTACTTTCTGTTATAGTGATGCTTGAAAGTACATGCTCTGATGATGTTACACGGCAGTAACTGACACATCTATCCCGTTAAACCATCTGAGCTGCTAAAACAATAAAGAATCTTCCACGGTGCCCAGAGTAAAATTAATTGCAATATAAATCCACCTTCTGCTCCTCTACAGGAAGCTAAGCAGTAATTATGTAGAATACATGATATAGTGTACTGTTTACATCCATAACTGTAACAATGAATTCTATAAATGGAGTTGAAGACGAATACAGTTTAGTATCACAATGTTCTGTGTTTGTTATATTACAGGCAAAAGCATAAGGAAAATTTACAGAATTGAAAGGGTGTATTAAAGTTACTAAAGTAGTAAAGGTCATTTAAACGATTTCCATGTTAACTCGGTCAATATACCTATTCCGTATACACGTACGGGTATATTAAGCAATATGAAGTATTTGAATTTGATAACTGACGGTTGATTCAACAAAGGACGACGACTTATATACAGCTCTAGACTACTATCATTGATCAATCTGTAGACATCGCTAAACACCACGTTCTTGTCAAATGATTTAATACGGCTATTTTATAAACCGTTAGAAGGAACGCATTGAAGACTGCATTAACATACTGAATAACATGTAGGCCTATGTAACGTCATGTATATTTTCTATAGTAAACGTTCTTTACTACATAATACAAACAAATATACAGCACACTCCGGAGAGGCACTCAGACATAAAATACGTGCAACAATAGTATAACACAACTATAAGAATAGTGAATACACGTAAAATATATATATATATATATATATATATATATATATGCAAAAAATATAGAACTATATAAAAATGTGTAGGCCTCAAAAATAGATGTAAAATAAATATTAAGTAGACATACAGTCAAAGAAAAATTTATATATAATCTTTAGTACTATATTTCTACTAAAAAATGTACAAACGTTTATACTAAAGAAAATAAATTTCTACTTATAATTATAAACATCGTATGCAGAAATTTTAATTCATTCTAGAAAACCACATTTCGATCTTATGTTAAAAAATGTCAAACAAATTTAATAAACTTTAATTTTGATAAAGATTAACGAGGCGACAGTGTAGGCGTTCAATTTGCCTCTTTTTAAAATATTAGTGAATATCACCAATATTTTTTCTGTGATGAAGTTTCTTCAACTTTCAATCAACAAAATCAATTTCGTAGTCTGACTATACAAACAACGTTATTGGAAGTTTCTAATTAATATTCGTGGCTACGTTGATCTACTATATTATTAAACAAAATTGCAAACAGCCTAAATGTCAAATTGTAATCAGTTTTTGTTATGTGTTATTGTAAAACTGTTATCAAATTTTTAACTGCAAATGTTCTAATTAGCTTATCATTTAGAATTACCAACAAATTTTCAATAATCAGCAGGATTTAGTAACAAACGGTTTACGACAAGTACCAGTGACCATGTGGATAGAACTCAAATCAGGAGACAAAAGATTGTCTCTAAATTTAGTGTAATTATAGTTTTATCTCCTTATTTGTTTCTAAAACTATTTCCGACAAATGTACTAGAACCTAGTGCAATTGCTATGTAAAATGATGTTAATTTCAGCTGCCAGTACATAAAATAATGTTGTTTAAGGAATTTTCTACGTAGCCAAATTTGTATGTCTTTACGTTTATACGGTCCTTTAAATAGGCAAGGTTCTTTAATTATAGTAACTCATAAAAGTTTTGTAATTGAGTAGTGTGATTAACGTTAAAACTTTCAAGCATTTAACTGCACTTCATATATATTCAAAATACATTTTTCGAAACATTATATTAGTTAGTCTACAAAAATGTTAATATTACATAAGACACAATGCATTTACAACTAAAATCATTAACCGTTTAATTACATCCTTTTTACGTTCCATATAAAACATTAAGAACAAACTGTTTATGATTTTTAAAAATTTCAGCAAGACGAAACAATACGTACGTGCACTCAGAGTTTCATATTATCATGCAGCATACGACCTAGATTGTACAATTAAGTCAAATTTAAGAGGTAAGTATTGCCGTTTTTTCTTATATATAACCGTGTTATATTATTTTTTATACTATGTTCTCATTTGAATTGCACGTTATGTGTTGTACTATTACGTGTTATATTTCAAAAGAACATTTGTTTAAGAGTTTTGTATGAGCTCGAAAGGGTGTGTAAATTGTTTAGACAACTGAGAATGTTTCAATGAAATAACTAGATATTCTTTTTTTAATATAGTTAAGAATATACAAATGTTTAGGTAAAACATGTTGCCTGTGAAATTATGCAAATTAATATATTTTTCTGTCCACTCGTGGCTACAGCGTCGCTAATACTTTCTTAATTGTATAGACCAAAAATACACTTCTAATAAAATTAAGTAATAATAAATAAATTGATTTCTTTACACTTGATTCTGTAAACATTTTTACGGTGTCATAAAGCCATTAAACATCTTATTTTTTAGGTTTATATGCTGCAAAATATTAAAAAGTATGCTATATTTTGATCCGCTAGAAAACCGAATTTTGAAAAAAAGGTTACTGGAAATTATAACTATAGTAGATAAGAATTTTTGATAGGAATAGCCAAGCACACGATTTTAATTAGAACACGATTTAATTGTACATTTTAGAGTACACATTTGACTCCATTAGACCTAAATACAAAATATAGTAAGGTATCAGTTTTATTAAGAGGGGAATATCTTTGTTTCCTGTTCGTCTTCTTCCTTGTTAGTTATTTTCTACAGTCTTAATTTGTACCCTAACGTTCCGCTAAGAATATAAAATATTCTTATATTCTATAAAAATACTCAATTAACTTTGTCCTATCAAAGTGCTTTGAACTAGGACGTTTATCTGTTAAAAATAATTTCAGTCTCTAAATTTTTATAAATATGGATCAATTGTAAGAAATATGAAGAAGCGTTAAAGGCAATTGAAAATTTATGCCAACGTATTAAACGATTTTGTAAGTGCAAACGGCAAATTTTATTTACAAACTTACTTTCTAAATTACTTTCAAAATTTCTGAAGCCTTTGTCTGTCGTTTCGATAGTCGTCGTTGTTCCGTATCCGATATTTATATCTCCAATTTTTCCTCGATTTTTCACCGATGTACTTGTGGAATAAGAAGGTCAAATATGCTGAACGGGATCCAATGTTGTGACGTGTTATACTTGTGAGATTGTGTCTGTTCTACTAACTCATCTGGTATGTTCCGTGGGCGTTAATGGATACTTGTAACAAATTTTAGGTACAAGTAACGATGAATTCTCGTTTACTTGAGCTGATACTTAACATTGTATAGGTAAGTAGACAATATATTATAAGTTTCTTACAACTGGTTGCACAATATAATCTCCAAAACGTGTGACGCGTATGTAAAAACATGTCTTAACCAATGCATAAAAAATAACGTCGATAATTACATCTAGGAACACTCTCACGCGTTAATATTTATACTAAGAAAATATCAACAATGTTGGCATTTATTCTTAAATTTGTAATATCAATCTTTTTTCCCGCAGTACATTAGTGAAATGGTGAAAAAAATACTTCCTTGTAAATTGCCATAATGACTGTGTAAATAATTGTTTTATAACCGATTGTTTAAAAGCGGCTGACGTGTTGATTCCATAAAAAATGTGTTGTGATGGGAAGAATATTTATTGGTTCCAAATAGTGTTGTGCTAATAAACTCACCATATTTTTCTTTGTCTTTTCTGAGATTATCTTTAGAATCATAAAGACTTTTACATTCACTTTCCGCCACTTAAAGCGGAATGTCAAATTCCAACACGATATTCATATTAAATTTATATTAATATAAAGCTCCTCGCTATTTGACACCACAATGATAACGCCGATCTCCTTCTTGCAAAGGTGTTCATCTTCTCGCATTTCTTTAATATCGTCTCCTAAGCATTAAATGTCTCCGTAACGGCCCTTTCAATAACCGTTGTGATATACGCTCATGATCGAATATACACAGCCGCACGAACCTCTACAAGTCTGAGTTATTTCTATATTTAAGTCTTATAGTATTTGTATATAAGACTTCACCGTCGAGTTTGATACTTTATTGTTTTTACTTCATTGTTGAATATTAATGAAATCAAGTAAATATTTAAAAACTCCATATGTGGAAGTAAAGTCGACAATCAAGAATCAATTTTGGTTTAGGCCAATGTCATCTCTAGCATTTCATATTAGACAAAGATAATTTTCTCATTGTACTAAAGATAATCATCGAACTTTAATAAAAATAAAATTAATAAGTTGTTTTTAAAATATTTTTTGCGAAGAGTCATTACTAATTCTTATATTTCTATCCTTGACAAAGTGCACATTTAAAAATTGTGCCACGCATACAAACACATTGTGCTGTAAACAAAATAATATCAACCGTTATCTATCAATGCTATTAGATTCATGTGCACATTATCGCAAGCGACCAAGATTGAAGGTAAGTTTTATTAGTTATAATCATATTTTCGACGTTTGTCTAAGGTACAATATATTTTTGTTTATTCTCATATGTTAAAATTTTTCAGTATTAATTTAGTTTTCTCCTTTGTACTGTATATTTAATATTTGTTTATTTTTGGGTCATCTGTGTTTTATGAATATGCATCAAATATTAGGATTTAGTCCGGTCTTTTATTTAAACTCACAAATGTTTCCAGTTAATCTGATAACACGTATATGCAGACAATGATATCATATACATAAATTACAACGTCTTCTAAATATTACATACACAATGTCACAACATCAAATATGTATAGTAAAATTGGAAGCTAAATGCATCAATATGCGCGAGGTGTATACGCGCAGAGGGGAATGTTGATGTGGAGGGAGCATATTTGTAAAATGCAAGCCTGTAGAGGGTTTAGTGATCCCAAGCAAAGTGTCTAGTAGTAAACAAAACTCTCATATTGTTGTGATTTTTGTAAAATCTCTTTCCCCCTTTTTTCACTTACTCTCTCCTCTTCACATACACACTCTCTTTCTCTCCCTCACTACATGTAGTCGCGCAGGTATCTAAACGAATTACACGTTTATAATTTCAGACAAAATAAATAATATGAAGTATTATTAAAATTAAGATAATATTTAAATTGCTTAACAATTAGAATCATGAAATTAAAATACAAAGCTATTTAAGTGTGGTTTTATAAGGCAACCGTAATCCTCTCTGATAGAATGAAGATCTAAAAAAATATTATTTTGTATTATTTGAATAATAAATTTAAAAAAATAAGTATAAGCAAGACATTTCTTTGTTTATATTTACGAACAATCGGAAAATACATAAATAAGTAAATATAATTATTATAATACGCTCGTACGAATTTGCTGCTTTTACATTTCAGAACGTTTTATAACCACGCCTCTCTCCTCCTCTCACTGGCTTCCCAGTTTTTTCAACTCCTGCTGTTGAGAACGTCAAGACTACAGCCTTCGAACTTTCAGCTCTTATCGCACTGGAATGTGCAGACTGCGCTGTTCTATTTTTATCTTACCATAAATAAAGTAATTGTTTCAAATAAGTGTTGCATATTGTAACGTTTTATTTTACACAAAAGCAGATAATTGTTTGGAATCACTGGATCATATTAGTTTCGCTAAATTTCCTTTTATTTTAAATAATGTGAAAAAGCTAAAGTCATAACGTACGATATTCAGTATTTTGACATTTTGTTTCATTTCAACAGTCTACTACATTTTATAGGTACTTCTCATGCACGTTCGTCCGCGTGTATTTGTACGTGTGTTTTAGTCACAGTAGAAATAATATTCTACAATTCATAATGTAGGAATGTTTTTTACGCGTAGTTGCAAACTTTTTTATATTTTTCAGTAACACTCGTCGCTAAAGGTAAACGCAGAACGTTAGGAAACATTGTGAAACACCCTGAACAACGTACAAACGTCTGACATTATTAGTCTTGTTTTTATTTATTTTTGGTAATTTAAATTTAAATGATTTTAGTTTCAGTAGATTAACTTTAATTTTATCATATTTACCTTAGCCAGTTCTTTTTACAAAACTTGAGTGGAAAATTATTTGGTTGTTAAATTTGTTTTCTAAAATTATGGGTAGCAACGAGCTTACCCTTAGATTTCTCTTTTGAGTAATGTAAACTGATTAACATTCCGACAAGTAAAATGCATATCCAAATCGTTCGCACTTACCTTTGGACTAACTTAGGACTAGGTCTTTCTTGGTCTCCTAAACGTTCGTAATTTTTCTTCCTCTCGTGCGATATGTAATAACGTCCTAGCTCAAATCTCAATTGAATTCAGTAACGTTCAAAAACACTTTCAATTTGAATTTTTATTCCTACAACTGCCCCTTCACTCATAAATTGTAAAACATAAAAGTTATTTATCGTCCATGATTGTGAATGACTTTCTCAGTCGTGCTATTAGATGAAGTATAAAGTTTAACACCTAAAGGTTATTAAAGGTAGATAATTTAATAATTAATAACATACGTAATAATATAATTAAAGTAACGATAAAAGTAAATGAATTACTAAATTACGTAACAATAAAAATGAATTACTCTAACATACCGGTACATTAATAACAATTAAAAATAATATATGAAAATTGGAACGGAAATAACAATAGCACTTGAACACAATAACAAAACTTAAACGAAACCAAATGGTGTCAAAACTTTCATTTGACATTTGCATGACGGCTGACTCCTTATTCCCCTTTCCGTTACTCAGAATTTCAAAATAGACTCGTCCTCTGGTTTCTGCGCATATGCCATTAGCTTTCAATTTTGGTATACATTATGTGTGTGTTTTGTTGATAACGCAATGAGGCAAACACATATTTCAACCTCAATGCCAAATAAAGAAAAACGTTGGCAAATCCAAAAGATATACAAGGAAATCCCATCAGCCCACCTACGCGTACAAAGGTGGAATTTAAACCATATTAAATAGTGTAAAATCATAACCAATTAAAGCCAATATTTTACAACCAGAGAACGAGGGTCGATATTTATTAATCCTTCATTTCAATTACTCGAGATGAAGTAAAGAGTTAAAAATAATAAACTGACAAATCTATTGAGAAAATGAAATTAGATGTACACGAATAAAAACGTAAATAGAGCAGTCAAAGGATAGAATAAAAATGTGAACAGAATTGAATAAAGTAACATGGAAAGCTTTTAAAAACGATTTTAAATCTTACACAAAGCGGTTGACAACAACATATCAAGCTCTGTAGGAAAGCTTTAATAAAGCATATAATTCCACAAAATAATACATATTTTTTTAAACCCAGGTAATGTTAAAAATTACCAAACCAAACCATGGTAAACTGTTTATGCTCCATCAAGGTAAACATATCGGTGGAGAAAGTATACAAAAAAAGAGAGCGTAACAAAACTATGAAAATTGATGACAGCAGTTTAATAAAACCGTGGATATTGTAGCAATAGATGCAAGGTGATAAGTTCAAGGGTAACAGTAAAAACTAAATTCAATTTGTACTAGTTGCATAACTATCGAGTAACTAGTAACATAGCTCAATCCCCATAACTAGTACAAATGTCAGTAAAATTCCATAAATACTGTTATTCTGCTGGAGTGAAGTTGCAGAGATTATTCTCTTTTATTTTGAGAGACATTACTCTCCAGACATCCTGTAATTTTAGAGAGATATCTCTTTAATATCCTACACAGATTACTTTTAACATTCTATAGAAATTGGCTTATAATATTCCGCAGAAATTCGTCTTTATAATTCTATAGAAATTACTGTTCAACATTCTATAAAGATTATGTTTATGATACTGAGAAACATTACTATGCAATGTTATACGTTTATTCTCAGAGATTACTCTTTAATATTTTTCCGAGATTATTCTGTTGATATTACTCTCCTGTGACTAACAAAACGTAACATAACTCTTTTTAAATATCATAAATAACTCTGTGCGGTACGCGCGCGCGCGCGCGTGTGTGTGTGAACAATGCAGTAGCTTATTTAAAAATAGTTTTGTTAAGAAAATTATTGTTACGGCTTAACAGAACAATCTACGTGTTTATCGAATGTTCCAGTTGAATCGAGCGGAATCTGTGTGGTGTACGTGATTCTCGACGCATTCGAGAGATTTTTCTGGAAGCCGCCAGCCGCGCGGACTGTGTCAAGGCCGCAATTAATTACTTCGTACACACTGGCGGTAACACGCAGTTTGGAATCTTCTGGTCTGTGACCACTAGGCGGCAGCGGGCTTAGCGGTCAATTATAGTCGCGATAAATTACAGTGCTGTTCGAGAGTTATTATAGGGCGATATTACTGTGCACGTTCAAGTGGTTATTAGAGAAGTACCGTGTTTTATATTCGGGAGGTATATTGTAATACAATTGTGTTTTAATATTAGTTGACATTTTGTTGCGTGTGAACAATTTCTATTTGATTTGTTGTAAGAGACTTTGTTGTTTATTACGAACTGTTTAACTGTGAACATTAAAGGCTGTGATTAGTGACTTAATTGGTGTCTTGTATTTTGTTTCCACTGTACCTACGACGATCAAGTAGACCGTCGTAACAGTGGTGTCAGAACTGGGATAGAACGGTTAACAGTGGAAAGAGTGGACACTTTGTACAAGATGAGTGTAATTCGTAATTAATCGGAAAACAATGGATGGCAGTCAGATGATGGAAAATTTCCAGGCGCTGCTGTTGCAGACTGAGGAACGACGCAGGCAGGAGGCGGAAGAAGCAGAAAAACGACAGAGTGAAAAACGCAGGCAGGAAAGAGAGGAGGCTGAGGAACTTCAGAAAGCACTAATGCTGGAAACAGAAGATAGACAAAAAGAAGAACGTAAGCAGGAAGCAGAGGAACGGAAGCGTAAAACAGAAGACATCAAGGAGTTCATAGATGAGTAAAAGCAGACACAAGAACAAACCGCTGCAGAGTTGGGTCTCCTACGAGGTGAGCTTAATAAGTAAGTTACTAAAATATCGGAAGTACAAGAATCAATTACATTAAAAATAGCTGAAGTAGAAAAATCTGTCTCGAGTGTTGAAGAATCGATGTCTACAAAAATATCTGTCATAGAAGAATCTGTGTCAAATAAAATATCTGCAATAGAAAACTGAATGGCAAACATAAGAGAACAATTAAAAGTGAAATTGAGCAGTTCATGAAAATACAACCAAAACAAATTTCTGAACAGACTGTACCAATGATAAAGACAGAAAAAGACACAGAAAATAAGTCAGTAGAGAAAGGCATTTTGTCTCCAGTAGGGACGGTTCATGTCAAAGCTCCAACCTTTGACGGAAGCAGTCACTGGCCAACGTACCTCCGCCAATTTGAAGCTGCTGCATGCGCAAATAATTGGAAGAAGAAAGACAGGGCATCTCACTCGTTCTCGCATTAAAAGGACCTGCGACAGAACTACTACAAAAAGTGCCTCCTGACAGCCAAAATATCTATGCCGAGTTGATAAAAGCTCTAGAATTACGCTACGTTGATAAATATTTGCGAGACGTGTACTACGCTCAGTTGAGAACAAGACGACATCGTTCCGGGGAGATTCTTCAAGAGTTTGAAGCAAGTATCGACAGATTGATTAGATTGGCCTATCCTGAAGCACCAGAAGATTTTTGAATAAGGTTTGCGGTGCAGACATTTACTGATGACATCGGAGATTGTGAACTCCAGCAAGTGTTAAGAATGGCAAGGCACCGAAATAACTCAGAAGCCCTTGTTCACGCCCTAGAGTTTCAAGTTGCCAAGTCGGCGTCCCGCTACATTAATGGGCTTGTGGAATCACGTTGAAGTCAGAAGATCCCTGTATCACATTGCCGTTACGATGGGTGCAGAAAAACAATGTTGTTGGACGAACAATTCAAAAGTTCAAGAGAGTCGCAACGATTTGAAAAAACAGAAGACCGAAATGCTACAACTGTGGAAAACGTGGTCATCTACAGGTAGACTGTTGGGAGAAGAAGATACCGAGAGAAGAGAGTGATCGCACCAATTGGAGAAGTAAAGCCCTAGAACAGCACACAGTTTCCACGCTACATAAGACCAGTGGCAACTTCATTGTTAATGGATTTGCGGAAGGTAAACCAACATCTTTTACAGTTGACACGGGCGCAACAGTGTTCATTGTGCGCCCTGACTTAGTCAGCAACCGCTAGCTCCTAAATAGCTCTTGTACAATACAGACTGTGACTGGAAGCCCCGTCATGGTGTTAGGAAAGGTAGGCATACGTGTAAGCCCGGGTCTTCTCGTGTTTAGCCACCAAATGCACGTTGCAGACATTGTCAATGAAGTGATTCTCGGCACGTACGTTATGAATGCCTACTGATTCGTTGTGAACTTAAGAGAGAATGTCCTGAGCGTCGGCCAAGAGAAAATAAAGCTTTGCATGGACAAAATGACAGGGTCTACCAACCATTCGATTAAGCAAGTGGCATTGGCCGAAGAAAAAGTCAACAGGTCTGGTCAAGAGGAACCCTCCCTATTCCAAGCGGGAATGGGGGAGGAACTAGCAGAGGAAATAGAATTAAGTGTAACGACAAAAGAAGTGATTGAAAAGTCAACTATGGGTGTCGAGACAAAACTCTTGTTTGTTTCTGAGCTGATAGAAGCACCTTAGGGAAACGTTGCTGAAGATGAGGTTACGCAAGAGGTTGTTGACGGGAACCCAACAGACGTTGATCAGCCAGTGGTGTTTAGGTGTTTAGGTCATCGGGAGTGATTTCTAACATTGATGACTACATGTCGCAACGGGAGTGATTCCAGCATATTTAGTGGTTGAGCGGAACTCGCATTCCTGGGAACTAGATTTTCAGATCACACCATTCTGAATTCGAAGAATCGGAGAATTATTTTTCGCCACGACGTCCAC
Organism: Magicicada septendecula; assembly: GCA_034769895.1. Lineage (NCBI taxonomy): Eukaryota > Metazoa > Arthropoda > Insecta > Hemiptera > Cicadidae > Magicicada > Magicicada septendecula. Next base: position 397,125,942 of record CM068369.1, on the reverse strand, counting down.
CTAGATCGCCTGGTCGAGTATTACTTCAGAGACGGTTTGCCAGTTCGGGACGAACAGGTTTAAGGAGGGGGCGGTGTTGCGCCTTCACAGAAAAATCTACGTGTTTATCGAATGTTCCATTTGAATCCAGCGGAATCTGTGTGGTTTACGTGATTCTCGACGCATTCGAGAGATATTTCTGGAAGCCGCCAGCCGCGCGGACTGTGTCAAGGCCACAATTAATTACGTCGTACACACTGGCGCTAACACGCAGTTTGAAATCTTCTGGTCTGTGAGCGCTGTATAATTATACTAGGCGGCAGCGGCCTTAGTGGTCAGTTATAGTCGCGATAAATTACAGTGCTCTTTGAGAGTTATTATCGGGCGATATTACTGTGTACGTTCAAGTGGTTATTAGTGAAGTGCCGTGTTTTATGATCGGTCGGTATATTGTAATACAATTCTGTTTTAATATTAGTTGACATTTTGTTGCGTGTGAACAATTTTTATTTGATTTGTTGTAAGAGACTCTGTTGTTTATTACGAACTGTTTAACTGTGAAAATTAAAGCTTGTGATTAGTGACTTAATTTGTGTCTTGTATTTTGTTTCCACTGTACCTATGACGATCAAGTAGATTTTCGTAACATTATTATGCTAATTTTTTTTTTTAATTTTTAAATGTTTCACGTATAAACGCTTGTCAAAAAATTCCTATTCATATATTTATTGCGTATAATACAAAGAACAATCAAGTCATTTGTTACTATGAAATATCCGTTATTTTTATGAGGCTTATAAACAATTGTATAAACAGTCATACAGGAAGAATCTTTAACGTGTTTTATCCTGACAAAAGTTGGGAGTCCAACCTTCAATCTAGTCTCATCTCTCCCCCTTCCCAGAAGCAGCTCTAAGTTACGCCATTGATCAGAACAATAACAGTTTTAGTAAACATGACATTAAAAGTCTGTAATATTGCATATCAATAATAGTAAATGTAGTGTACATTCTCCCATAATATTTTTAGAATGTCCTTTATATCTTTTTAGTTCTATCTATGAATCGTCCGTCTATAGGAATTCTTTTCTTGGAATAATCAAAACATGAAAATTCTGTAATCTATAAGCTACAGTATTTATGATTCTTAAGTCTTTCAAAATCATCTATCATTTTAGACATCTTTATATTTGCCTTTTCATACTAAAGTGTATGTTTCAAACAAACGAACGTAACTGAATTTACGTTGTTCAATTCCTAAATTGAATTCGGTCTTTGATGTTCAGAATTACCTTCGACAGTTGTACTAATCTAGTAAATTCTTATTATAAAATGTATATCTTCTTTATCGTTACCTTTGACGACTTGGTCATCAGCAAATGTTTGTTCCTGGAGGTCTCCTAATATATATTAAGTAAATACACTTTGAGTCACACACTATTCTTGTTTGCAGCCTCCTGCTGATTCAAATTGGCAGTTGAGAGAGTAATTTCTATTATACTGAATTCCATTGCGCGCATTTTACAGATTCATAATATTTAGAGTTTACAGGCAACAGACGAATAATTATTATTATTAAAAGAGTGAGAGGGAGACATTTGACAGTACGCATAGCATAGTTCAACATATACGACAGTTTTACTTCCATGTTCCATAAGGCAATGGAAGTATGGTGATGGCAAAAAAAAATCGTGTTCGAGATAATTGCAGATTCTGATTGTACTACCCTAAAAACATGAAAAAAAGTCATTTTTCGAAAAGTGTCTGTGTGTGTGTCTGTTTGGGTGTCTGTGTGTCTATAGGGTTTTTTATGGCAAACGATAAGAGCCGCAAATTCAAACATAATCAACAATTTTTTGCATACAGCCCTGAATTGTAGAGTACTCAAGACCTGTTGGTTTTGGTGAAGATCGGTTAAGGAAAAGGGGTAGTTTACATGCAACGTTTTTTTTTCAAGGGTAATTTTTTTTCTATGGCAAATGATAACAGGCGCAAATTCAAACAGAATCAAATAATGTTTCGCATACAGCCCTGAATTGTAGAATTATCAAGAGCTTTTGTTTTTGGTGAAGATCGGTTAAGGGAAAGGGGTAGTAATAACTAAATTTACCTTATTTTGTCCGCTTTGTGGCTTCTTATAATTTTTCCATGACGCGTTTCAGAGGGTGTGCTCCATCATCAGATATATATTAAAATAAAACTATCACTCTTAACGAGAGTGGCAAATTGAACATGAACGGGTGCGCACCCTACTTCCGCGCGCTGTTTGTATGCAAAGATTGTTGACATTTTATATCCCGTGACGACCTCGTTAAGAGTGATAGTTTTATTTTAATATATATCTGATGGTGGACCATATGCTCTGAAACGCGTCATGCAAAAGTTATAAGAAGTCACAAGGCGGACAAAATAAGGTAAATTTAGTTATTAATTCCTACAAAGTGACTTGGATACCGCATTCAACATGAATATTAGAATCAAATAGTCTTTTGCATACCTTCCTGAATTATAAGAGTACTCAAGGTCTGTTGATTTTGGTGAAGATCGGTTAAAGAAAAGGGGTAGTTTACCTGCAACATTTTATGTTTTAACAAGGGTAATTTTTTCTATGACGAACAATAACTGCCGTAAATTCAAAGAGAATCAAATAATTTTTTGTATACTTTCCTTAATTGTAAAGAACTGCAGACTTACTGATTTTAATGAAGACCGGTTAAGGGAAAGGGGTAGTTTAACGGCCACTTTTAATGTTGTAACAAGAGAAATTGTTTCTATGACAAACGATAACTGCCGCACATTCAAACAGAATCAAATAATGTTCAGCATGCATCCCTGAATTGTGGAGGACTGAAGACTTATTGATTTTGGTGAAGATCAGTTAAGAGAAAGGGGTAGTTTACCTTCAACGTTTTATGTGATAAGAAGGTTAATTATTTTTATGACGAACGATAACTGCCGTAAATTCAAACATAATCAAATAAGTGTTTGCATACATCCCTAAATTGTAGAGAACTCAAGGCCTGCTGATTTTGGTAAAGATAGGTTAAGGGAATGGGGTAGTTTACCAGCAACACTTTATGTTGTAACAAGAGAAATTTTTTCATGACGAACGATAACTGCCGTAAATTCAAACAGAATCACATAACTTTTTACATATTTATGTGCCTGAGTTGTAGAAGACTCAAGGCCTATTGATTTTGGTGAAGATCGGTTACGGGGAAAGGGAAGTTTACCAGGAACATTTTTTGTTGTAACAAGAGTAAAGTACTTAATTTTGATAAAGAAAGTATCTTGGTAAGAAGATCTTAATAATCCTCTGTAGAAACGTAGATGAAATATCTATAAATGAAGACGCTAGTTGAACTGGGTGGGGGTAATTTTCTATAAATGAAAATTATAGTTGAAGGGGAAGGGGATAATTTTTATATGTGTACTACGTTATCGGCAACAAAGTAGTTGTTTGTTGTTAAAATTCCTTCCCGGGCTGTTTGGCCGTAGTCCAACGTTTTCTGCAAAACCAAACGTTTCGGCAGTGCCGTCGACTGCCATCATCAGTGAAAATCGAGTGCGATAACTTGTGGTGGTATACGTTAGTGACCACAGTACTGCGGTTAAGGCTGAAGCAATAAGTGGAAAGAAGTAGTTTCTATGGAAACATTTCATCTCGTAAATGATTTTAAATATAAATCTTAGAACGTAGAAGTCATGTATGGTTCTCCATACCGATTTTTTATGTGTGTCTCCTTCTTACAGTATTAGCCGTTTTTAGTTATTCCATATGATAAAATAATTTTTAATGTTTGATTATTACGTAGATCCTTTTTTAACAATTTATTTTCAACCTATTGCTACAGTTATTGTCAAAATCAGAACGTGCTATGTTGACCACCAAATCATACCTGTGACGATTTAGATATTAAATTAAATATTTATATTGACTATTTTTTATAATCTGTTGAGACCAAAATTTATGAAAACTGCCCTTATAAAAAAGCATAATGTAATTCTGTCTACCAAGATTTCACAGTTTGGTTGTTTACACTATTTAACATAGGGAAAAGTTGCTGAAGATGAGTTTACGCAAGAGTTTTTGACGGGAACCCAACAGACTTTGATCAGCCAGTGGTGTTTAGGTGTTTAGGTCATCAGTACATGTCGCAACGGGAGTGATTCCAGCAAATTTAGTGGTTGAGCGGAACTCGCATTCCTGGGGACTAGATTTTCGGATCACACCAGTCTGAATTCGTAGAATCAGAGAATAATTTTTCGCATGGACGTCCACCTAAATCGCCTGGTCGAGTATTACTTCAGGGACGGTTTGCCAGTTCGGGACGAACAGGCCTAAGGAGGGAGAAGTGTTGCGACTTCACCGAACAATCTACGTGTTTATCGAATGTTCCAGTTGAATACAGCGGAATCTGTGTGGTGTACGTGATTCTCGATGCATTCGAGAGATTTTTCTGGTAGCCGCCAGCCGCGCGGACTGTGTCAATTAATTACGTCGTACACACTGGCGCTAACACGCAGTTTGAAATCTTCTGGTCTGTGAGCGCTGTATAAATACTAGGCGGCAGCGGCCTTAGTGGTCAGTTAGAGTCGTGATAAATTACAGTGCTGTTCGAGAGTTTTTATAGGGCGATATTACTGTGTACGTTCAAATTAGTGAAGTGCCGTGTTTTATAATCGGGCGGTATATTGTAAAACAACTGTGTTTTAATATTAGTTGACATTTTGTTGCGTGTGAACAATTTTTATTTGCTTTGTTGTAAGAGCTGTGTTGTTTATTACGAACTGTTTAACTATGAAAATTAAAGCTTGTGATTAGTGACTTAATTTGTGTCTTGTATTTTGTTTCCACTGTACCTATGACGATCAAGTAGATTGTCGTAACATTATTATGCTAATTTTTTTCAAAATTTTTAAATGTTTCACTTATAAACGCTTGTCGAAAAATTCCTATTCGTACAGTATATTTATTGCGTATAATACGAAGAACAACCAAGTCATTTGTTACTATGAAATATCCGTTAATTATATCTACGTCTATTTATTATTAAAATATTATTATTATTTTAGAATCATCAGCAAAAGAGAAAATCCACAGAAAAAGCTGTAGCTATAGGAATGATGTTATTACTGTTGATAATAGGAATAATAGGAAGTACATTTTATATAGAAGTGTAAGTGTTGTAATAATAAATAAATTCATTAAAATGTTAAAACTAACCAGTTGAACTTTTCCAATATAACAGTCTATTAATTTTTAAACGGGTGGGTGTAGTGAAAAATGTTATTATAAAATCTGCTGTTGAACATCGCGCTTTACGCTTGACAAGCCGTCAAGATTATTGAAATCGTTTTGCTAACGCATAAAACGACTGTCACTAATTGTATTCCTACCCCACGCTACATGTTTGTGGTTAGAAACTCTTACAGCTCAGAATATTTTGTATTTTGCTTCATCAAATATTACGTAAAATACTGGACAGTAATGTGGTAATTTTCATATTTAAAGGTTGGCTAATCTGTACTTTCTGTATTGCGTTTATCACGTTCAGGCATCAACACAGTTCAACGTGCGTCGGCGGGCGGCAGACGTAAGAGCGTTTGCTGCCTTGTTCTGTCTTTTTCATTTTTTCTTGTTGTCGCGACAATTTATCTAGGCCTTAGGCCTTAACATTTTTATGTAGAGTGGAGTGTTGCGCACTTGCGCCTCAATTTTTGCCATGTAGCTTTTCGTAACCGACTTGGTTTTATTCAAAATTCAAATGTCTTTCAGACATAGGCAACCTTACTATGCCGATTAAATTGTAATAAAAAATTAATAAATGTATCAAATACAGTCCACGCTCATCATTATTCAGCATCCTGGCAATAACATCATAAAACATCATTCTTCCTAACATTTAAGGGTCCTACGGGACGAATTATAACAATACAAATAAAAATATTATATGTTTTAATGTCTCTAAGAACATTTTTAACCTTCAAAGAGCATTGTAGAGAATATTCCAAATGATAGGAAAGATCATTATAAAGATAAGGTTAATGTTTCATAGTTTAGTGTAATTGAAAACCATCATGAAAGACACGCCTATTTAAAACAGTATGGTTATGAAAGAATAACAGACTTTTTGTATCATTATCTCTCACAGATCTTTTTGGTATCTCTCATCCGAAGACCCTTTGGGTATACTACTTTATGTCAGTCTTGTAAGTTGCTTAACTTATTACATGTAACATATATATATATCATTTTCAATAATTTTACAATTTACGTTCATTCATCAACTTGCCGCAAAACAATCGAACTAATAAATTAATTTTCAGTTTAATTAGGAAAATCGTTAGGAAAATATTTTATTATTTATTCTTTATGGGTACTGTAGTACGCAGAATTTGCTGTACATTATAATTCATTATTCTAATGGATATATTTCAAGTTCTACTCACAAAATCATTATTACAAAATTATTACAAAGACATGTAAAGATCAGGTAGCAATAGGTCTATTTTGTTACTACTGGAATAAGAGTTGTCTCCTAATCAACTCTAACATAACAAGAAATACAAAAGAGTAGAGAAAATCTTTTAAGACATGTCAACTTTAACTGCTTACAGTTATTACAAAATTTGCAATTTCCAATACCGCAGAAGTGACAGACCAGAAGCAGCAGAGCCCTCTAGTACTACGGCTAGGACTAAATACAGAAGAGTGTTTCCTGTTGCCCTGAGACCATTGTTTACGACTACTAACGTATACCGTATTTCGGTGTAACGTAACTTACGGTGTGTTTTCGAGCGGTGTACTCAACCTTGTCAAACTCACCTACCAGTGCCCTGTTAGCCAGCTATAGAATAACAACTGTTTTCCTGGATTTTTAGGGCGCTTGTAGGTTATTATTATTATTACCTTTATAGATATATGTTTCTTATTTCTTTTAATTGTAACTAATTACAAACTATGGGGAATTCTTTTCTAATAATAAAGTTATAAGTCTCTAGACTGTGCTCCCATTGACACTCTCCTCACTATAGTGTACGGAGTGAGGAGTACTCACTAACACTTCCAGTGAGGAGTACCAGTTAGACGTTTACATTAGTAACAAACGACAGGGTCCATGACACAAACGTACACAAGCTAACATACCTCGTGTTTCACATCCTGACTGAGAGGGAAGAAAAATGAAGTATAGTTTTTACTGAAGGCATTCTATACGGTTTACTATATGATAAGCACACATTTGTTATAAGTTTATCTCTTCTCATATTCTAGTAATAATTAAAATTTAAGGTTTACACAGATGTTTAACTGTTTATATTCTAAATATTTTAAAAGGATTAGACAAATGCCATATTTGGATTTTTTATGGTAAATGAATGCCGTTATTGCCTGCTTTAGCTTTATAAACGTGATTTATTGCAATGTTTTTATAGTCAGTGTGTATCTAATCAATTGTGTGGGTAAATGCAAAGGTTGAATTATATAGTTGTATTACACGCTTTCTTTTTTATATAAATTTTAATGTGATCGGAATACGTTATTTCATTTATTCTTGTAATCAATTTTTTTAACTCTCGTCATATGCTAATATGTTGAAAAATAATATTCCGCCGCAGCGATAAAAACAAAATAATATAGTAAAATCTAATAAAGAGAAACGAATTAACCTGGATCCCCGTCTTCTGTAGAAGAGTGTGTTATATTTGACGCAAATTTAGCGTCATGTACCAAAATTTTCAAGAAGTATTTGACGAGTTCCTGTAGGGCAAACTGTTTAAAATAATTCTGTTCAGTTGTTCTGGTGGTGTATTCGTATGTTTGCATATACACGAAAAAAAATCGTAATTATTTACAAATATCGGTATGGAGAACCATACATGATTTCCATATTCTAAGATTTATATTTAAAATCATTTTCGAAATGAAATATTACCATAGAAACTACTTCTTTCTACTTACTGCATCAGCCTTAACCACAGTACTGTGGTCACTAACGTATACCACCTCACGTTACGCACTCGATTTTCACTTATGATGGAAGTCGATGGCATTGCCGAAACGTCTGGTTTTGTAGAAAACATTGGACTACGGCCAAATATCCCGGGAAGGAATTTTAACAAAAACTACTTCTTTGTTGCCGATAACGTTGTACACATATATATAAAAAATATCCATAAAATTAATGGCTTGTATAAGTTAATGATTGATCTCCATTAAGTAGTTCTCAAGTTTCCAAAGTTTTAATATTATGATGTCCATAATTAAAACATCAGAGCAGGTTTAGTGTGTATGATGGTACACCGTGGACAAACATTTTCAACATTTCCTATTGAGCGTTGCTTAGAGTAAAGATGCGAATCTACAGTGTACGTTTCACAGAACAAACACGCGGAAAAGAAGGAGCGCTCCGAAGTCACTCATGGACCCTCAGGATCTTGCAAAGGGTTCATTCCCTAAAGACGAAAAGTCTGTCTATGAATCGTTCCTCTGTAAACACGTGCAGCTACACTGCCCTGCGATCCACAGGAAGCAAATCGCTATCCACGCTGGACACTTTTTCGGCTTGCACGCGTTATGTTGGTATGGGTTTCGGCACTTTCCATTTAAAAAGCGTGCAAATGTAAGAAAATAAACATGAATGAGGCCAGAAATAACGCGAATTGTGTGTGTGTGTGTGTGTGTGTGTGTGTGTGTGTGTGTGTGTGTGTGTGTGTGTGTGTGTGTGTGTGTGTGTGTGTGTGTGTGTGTGTGTGTGTGTGTGTCTTCCCTGCCTTTTTATTGCGGTAGTCATAATAATAAAATGGAAACGTAACATTACATAACTGAGATATGCTTGCCTGCCACGAACGATATATTTTCTCTCATACATGATTTACATTAAAATGAAAAAATTATAATTTTATTGCCTGGCAACAAAATTATTTTATTTTTAACAATTACCATTGTTTGAAAAAGTTTAAATGAATTTTCAAGTACTTTACTGTTGTTAAAACGTAAAAGGTTGCTGGTAAACTACCCCTTCCCCTTAACCGATCTTAACCAAAATCAAAAAGCCTTGAGTTCCCTACAATTCAGTGATATATGCAAAAAATTATTTGATTCTGTTTGAATATGCGGCAGTTATCGTTCGCCATAAAAAAATTACCCTTGTTAAAACATAAAACGTTGAAGGTAAACTACCCCTTTCCCTTAACCGATCTTCACAAAAAACAACAGGTCTTGAGAACTCTACAATTTAGGTGTGTATGCAACACATTATTTGATTCTGTTTGAATTTATGGCTGTTATCGTTTGCCATAGAAGATACCCTTGTTAAAACATAAAACGTTGCATGTAAACTACCCCTTACCCTTAACCGATCTTCGCCAAAAACAATAGGTCTTGAGAACTCCATATTTCAGGGCTGTATGCGAAACATTATTTGATTCTGTTTGAATTTCCGGCTGTTATCGTTTGCCAAAAAAAAAAATTACCCTTGATAAAAAAAACCGTTGCTGGTAAACTACCCCTTTCCCTCAACCGATCTTTACCAAAAACAATAGGTCGTGAGTACTCTACAAATCATGGCCGTTTGCAAAAAATTATTTGATTCTGTTTGAATTTGCGGCTGTTATCGTTTGCCATAAAAAAAATCTAGAGACACACACAGACAGACAGACACACACACACACTTTTCGCAAATCGAATTTTTTCATGTTTTGAGTGTAGTACAATCAGAATCTACAATAATCTCGAACACGATTTTTTTTGCCATCACCATACTTCCATTTCCTTAAGGAATATGCAAGTAAAAATATGTAAAATTTGTCAGACTGATACAATTAACAAGTGAATACATTTCACGTCTAAACACTTTTGCATTTTTTAGTTTATTTTTCTTTTAAATTAAATTTATTTTTTAAGAAAATCTCTAGTCTCCGAGAATATTTTACAAAATTTTAAATAAAACTACACATTTAATAAGTTAAAATGTATTTAACAGGCCTAAACAAAAATGTTCGTATACTTTTTACATATGCAATCTTGAAATTACGCTTACAGCAACATTGAGACTACTAAGTTCTTCGTATTTACGATAATTTACTGTATCATAGACTTGAAAATAAAATAACCATTAATAAAAGTATATATATAATTTTTGGCGTAATAATATAAAAAATAAAATTATTTTTAAATTAAAATTATATTAATAGAAAATTATATTGCTAGTTCTATGTGTTTTTACTGCGGGGACAGTGAAACATTAGAGAAAAACTCAACTGTAAATAAAGGAGATGAATTACTATACGCTGACGAGGCGGGTGCTTCTTGAAATAGGATATAAAATGGATACTGTAGGTCACTTGAAACATTTTAAATTAACTTCTCCTCGTCTTCGCTATATACGTCAGGGATTGTTTTCTATATTTCGTTCAGAATTTACATGACACAAAGGGGAAGATAGGGAAGAAAGATAAAATAATACATTGCGCATGTAGGTTTCTCGCTTTTATGTAGGCCTACTCCCCGACTTAAAAATTTAGTCTTACAAAATTTAAAGTTACAGGATTATAATTTGTTTACTTTTAGCCTACAATGTAAAAATTTTAATACTTCGTCTTTCCCTAAAATTTTTAATTATTTTGGTTACAAACAAAGCTATAGAAAATTGAATTGAAATAAATTCTACATTTCAACAGTTTATTGAAATTTAAGACATAACTCGTCACATTTTGGTTTATATTTGACGTAAATAAATCGCTTTCGGAGAAATAAATTCCGGCATCTTATATACCAGTAGTACGGTAGAATACTTGGCTTGTAACTAGCCTACACTACATTCTCATAAAAACATCATATATAACGTTTGGTTACTGCGTTTTCAAATTACCACATAAAATGTGGTCTGAGAGAAGCACTTTTTGTTGTTAGAGCTATGTATGCAGTAAAATCAAATAGAAATATCAAAATCGATTGAATTTAATTTTTATGTAATTAGCAAGGCTTTTGCTTAGCTATTAAATTTTGAAAATTCGAGTGTTTTTATAGCACGTTTATTAAACGCGGGGTGCCATAAGTGTAGAAACGCAACATAACACGTAACATGTGTACAGTTCACATATGTTACTGTATTAGCTTTTATAATATTTACTTGAGTAATTTACAATAAATGAGTTACATTGTGTTATAATCCTTTATCTTAGCACTAAGTGGGCCTGTAAAGCAGGCACAGCATTAGTTTGGTATAAAACTATATTACGTACGTTTTACACAAGAGGCTGCACAACACAACTGTGCAATTTATAGATCTGTAACACTTAGACGTTTCTCCCACTTCTGCTGTAAATTGTTTAGTTTCTTTACTTTTCATTGCCCTTTTATACATGCTACTTTCTATCCGGAAGCTGCTAACCTAAGTGTCAGTGCCCCAACAAGTCACTAAGTTGCTGTATAAAAAGAAAATACATATTTCTAATTAAAAAAGAACACATTTTAAAAATAAATGTAGAGTTCAAGTCATACTTGATCTGCAAATTTAAACATTTGACTTCACTCCCTACTAACATAGAAAGGATAGTAAGGAAATCGAGCGTCAGTAAAGAATAGGTCTACGTAGTTTATCTTAGAATTGTATCGGCTGTTTTTCGCAAGGTCGTCTTAGAATCACATCGGTCATTAGCCCAAAGTGACAAAGCGGAATGATGTACTCTAACAAAAAGATCTAGGCCTTTGTATTGAAGACTACAAAGATACATGCAATCACGTAAGCTTGTAGAAAAATATATGGTTTGTAGAAATAAAGTTATTGGCAAATAATTCAATTATTGAAAATCCAATGTTTAACCAACGACTCAGAAAATTTATCCGAATGAACGAAATAAAATTCACTAATAATTTTTGTACATAATATAGTATCATAAAAGGATGAAAAAACCTTTTCTCTTTGCAATTTACTGTGACGCAACTGCTAAATTTCTCAGTTGGCTATCATACAGTAAACATATCGAGGAATAGTTTCCTGGTTGTAGTAAGCAAATTGGATGTGTAGAACCAAAATAACTTGCAGTGAAATCTGATGAAACGTTAATAGACTAGTATAGTATTTAAAAAATATTTTGCCACTAACTTTCATTATAATTAATGTTACATATGTTGGATTTTTAAGCTGGTCGGTTTACTGCTACAAACGTAGTGACCTTCGTGTCATTTAAATTGACTGACAACCTGCCTTTCTCAGAAACTACTATCTCAAACATGAGTATTTTATCCCATGCCGTTTTTACTCAAATAATAATTCATTTTCAATTATTTTTAAAAAACTCATATTGTGTGAGTAAATATGTTGCACAAATGCAGTCGTATTAGAACGACAACACTCAAAGTGTCCTTGTCGTATACAAAATTATAGAAAATGTGTTGGTTGTCATTGTAACAGCAAATTAAGTTTTTCCAGAATGCGTAAGCCATAAAAATTCTGGGTGTGTATTCAACACTTTCCGGTTACAATCACCGGCAAGTTATGTTACTGTAACAGACAAAGTACAATACATACTTTTTTGTAAATAATTTCTGCTGCAATAACAAAACACTGTGACTAGAATCGCACACTGTTAGAATTGTTAACTTACAGAAGGACATCCGCTTGTAAAAATACCAACCTTTCTGTAAAGTTAGACTTTGCTCGGATCTAGGCCACATGGTGTTTCATGCAGACTTAGTAAAAGAAACCTACGTAGCAAATTGCCGTTGCAGAAAGTCATGGTCTGCACATAGGAAACTACAGTATACAAAGCTATGTTGCCAATAAACTTTTCTGTATACTTTATCACATCTGATGATTTGAAAGAAAGATCGCACAACTCTACAACTCTACAACTGTATATTAACAAAAGTTTTTATTATTGCTACAATTTAGTTTAACGAAAGACAAAAAATGGTTGTGTTTCATAGTGTTATACTTACATTGCATTCGTACAATATTATACGTATTATAGGCTACATTAAGAATTAATACAAGTTTTACAACAAAAATTTTAATGTAAATAAAATATTTTTGAAATAATTAAACTAACTTCAAAAAGAGAAAAAGCATTTTAAGAAGCACTAAAAAGTGAAAAATAAATTTTACATTTAATGCCATGCAATATAAAAATTATGATATTTTGTAAAAAAGTTTTACCGCAAAATTCATTATGAATTTATGTACTTAGTATCTTATGCTTCGTGGCTAAAAAATAAAAATAAAACAAGTTTTCAAATGGTTTTATCACAATACAGTTTTTGAGGTCGGTGCCAAGTAATTTTTTAACCTTACTAACTCTCAAACGTGACACCAAATAACATTTCACGAAATTAAAAGGCAATAAAATCACTGCGTGCTGCACTATTTTACCCTTGTAAAAATTACCTTAAACACACGTAGAAAAGGCAAATTCACATTTGTAATCGAAATTTTACACATAGATTATGATAATGTAATATAATATATTAGCAGATTAATTGCTTGAATTAATAACTTATTTTGAGTAAGAAAACTGGTTACGTTTTATGTACATAGGTTATATATTTGTTTTATTAATGCCGTATTGATTTAGTAATATACATCCTTTCTGTCGAGTCTGTAGTTTCATCAACACCTTACCTATTGCAACAGTACAAATGTATAGGGTAGTGTGCATTGCACAATTAGTTAAGATAAATAATATAATTTAAATAAATAATCCATATTGTTAGTAATAATAATTCAGCTTTCAATCTGAACTGTAAAATGAACAACAAATTTGCATCCTTGGACAGTTAGGTCATGCCACTCAGCTGTCTCTGTGTGTATACGTGTATCTTACGTGTGTGTGTGTGTGTGTGTGTGTGTGTGTGTGTGTGTGTGTGTGTGTGTGTGTGTGTGTGTGTGTGTGTGTGTGTGTGTGTGTGTGTGTGTGTGTGTGTGTGTGTGTGTGTGTGTGTGTGTGTGTGTGAGGCCAGTTGATTCCTGTCAAGCATCACCCCTAAATAAACGCTATTAATTATATGAATTATTTAAATGGTGATACGTGTATATGATACGTGTATAATATCACAAAACCAAATACGCCACAGTGTGTATAATATAAAGACGCACGTGTGTATGAAAGATGGTGCGAAAATAATAAAAAGTGCGAATACAGGAAAATAAACATAAATAAAACCCATAATAATCAAGATAACGAGAGACGGTTTAAACACAGTTGTACACATAAAAATTACCGACCAGACGAATATCGGGTAATTTGCAAAAGACTTCGCATGTTGCGAAGACAAGTGAAAAAAGTGCATGAATAATCGTGTTTGTAAAAGGACGCCACGACAAACCTATGCCTGCAGAGAATTGCCGAAACATGAATTTTGCGCCCTAGACTATAAATACGCGAGGCACATCAGCCTCGTTCTCTTTCTCGTTCAACTACAGTTGCAGCCGGAGGCTCTGCCCAACGACTTCAACTCTTTTTCGACTACAGCGGCAACCGGAGGCGATGCTTGACAACATCATCACTTTCAGGACACCACCGTTGCAGCCAGAGACGATTAGAAAAGACGAGGCAGCAGCACTCAACATGGCATAAATTCCAGACGGAGGGGACGAGTCATCGGACTTCCGAGAGGACCCGGAGAACGAGGAAAGAAATCAGGACTTCAGGACGACGCAGGATTCACCAACAAAGGACTCAGGACCAGGAGAGGGTACGCTGAGGAACCACTACAATTAAGGTGAAAGAAAGCCGTGTATTCCTCATCAAAAAAGACTGAATCAAAGACAGATAAACATTGTCAAAAGAAAGACAATAATTTCTAAAAGTGTAACTTATAACTTGTAAATATAAATGTCTTGTATAGTAATAATAGCATCAATTTTGAATTAATAATTTATTGAAAATATTTAAATTTAATTTGTGTAGTAATAATGAAAGCATAATTTTTGAATTAATAATTTATTGAAAATATTTGAATGTAACCTAGGAAGAATAGAAAGTTACTAAAGTAATTAACATAAATGACAAATGCATAGGCCTATGCAATAACAATAAGATTTATTTAAAAAAAGGAAAGATTTCAAAATATAATAAATTACTGCTGTAATACTGAGCAAGTCGAGAGCCATATTATTCATAATCACATGTATTTATAATTATAAGATTATTTTATGTTTGTATGGAATATGCGATATTACGTGTATGTAATCAATAAGTATGGGTACTGCGAATACCCATACACATGCAATAATAATGAAGTTTTATTTCGAAAGTTATTTTGAAATTTTAATAAATAAATGTTTTAATTATTTTAAACAATTTTACGTGTTGTTATTATTACGATTACACCGATTGAAAATTTGCAACGTTATAAGTGTTTGTGCTACTCAACAGGGGGCTCATCAACCAAATATTAATGTTATAAATATTTGGCTCCCAAGAACGTGGGGCTCACAAATAATAATGTTATAAATAATTTGTCGCCCAAGAACGTGGTGCGCGACCCCCCATTTAACTATTTTAAAAAATTTAAAAGATAAATGTATGCTCTAAAAGAAAATGTGTGTTAAATGAAAAAATATATTATATGTGATAACTATTATTTATATTAAATATTATTTGTATTTAATGTTAATTGTAGTGTAGTATAATAGCGCAACTGGCGCTCAACAGGTAATTATATTGTAAAAAAAATATTTTTTTTTGCGGGGGAGGAAAAATTCATTATGCATCATCAGGAGACAGCCGACTGGTCTCCCGGTGTGTGGGACTCGCACCCACTAAGAAACCTCCACTTTACAGGCAGGGAACCCCCCCCCCTGGAACAACTATTCGTATGGCTTCAGGGTGGCACCTCGTACTGCGCCTACTAGGCTCCTACAGCTTTATCTATATCATCGACCTGTGAGAGGGTCCAGTTCAGGCTTCTTCTGCCGCAGGACCATCCTCACGAAGGTCACAACCATGCCCCAGTTCTCTTTGCTGTTGAGCATGACGCCTATGATGATCAGGCGTCATGGGGCCAATCTCCGATTCCAGTCTTCTCCAGCACCCACCGTTGACACTCGAAAAAAGTATGATGAGAGTCATCAGAGTCTGAGTCGCCATACACGCATGACGGATCCTCCATCTTACCCATCCTTCGCAGGTATGTACAGAAATAACCATGCCCTGTCAGGAATTTAGTAAGGTAATTATCTACCTCGCCGTGCGTTCTGTCCACCCATTCAGGGAGGTTCCCAATCAGCCTCGCCGTCCACCTAGCTCGACTCTCCTGCTCCCATCGTAGTTGCCAGCACCGCATGGAGTGTGCTCTGGCCACTGCTCTTGCTTCTACAACCCCCAAGTCTTATTTGCTCGTGTAGACCCTCCTCCTGTCCTCAGCCATCAGATCTATTGGCATTACTCCAGCGACGACCAACACTGCTGGTTCCGACACCGTTCTGTAGGAGCTTGCAATCCGAAGTGCTCATTTTCGTTGTACCGCGGCCATCTACTTGCGGTATTTTTCTTGCTTCAGTGCGGCGACCCAGAGCTCGCATCCGTAGAGGAGAATCGAGTTGGTCACCGACTTCAGCAGTCGCCGTCTTCCTGCAGCTGGGCCTCCGATATTTGCCATTAGCCTGCTCAACGCAGCAACGACTTTAGCGGCTTCCTCCGAGGCACATCGAATTTGCTCCCAGTAGGAAAGCTTAGTATCCAGGTGCACCCCTAGGTACTTCACCGCTGGCTTTGAAATTATCGCCTTTTCCCCCACCACGAACTGTGTGATTGTGGGTATACGTCGTCGAGTGAGCAGCACAATCTCTGTCTTCTCCGTCGCAAGGCTCAGACCGTGTTCTTCCATCCAGATGTGGACCCTGCGCATGACCTGGTTCAGCATGCGCTGCGCCTCCTCTGCGTCTCTCGCGGTGATCACGGCAGCCACGTCATCAGCATATGCTACCAGAAAGATATCTGGCATCTCCATCCGGAGGATTCCATCATAGAAGGCATCTCACAGGTCGGGGCCCAATATAGAGTCCTGAGCTATGCCTCCTGTTATTTCTCTGCTGCGTGGCTCATCTGCTGTGTCGTACCGGAGCTCCCTGTCCCTCAGGTAACTTCGTATTATGCGGAGCAGGTAGTCCGGCGATCGAAAGACGTCCTCCAAAGCCGCTAGCAAGTCTGTCAACATGGCCGAATTAAAGGCGTTGAGTACGTCCAGTGTAGCGAGTAGCACCATCCTTCTGGAGAAGTGATTACCCCGCTCTGCCACCTGGACGGCATTCAAGATCTCCTGTATGGCTCCAATGGTGGATCTGACCATTCTGAACCCGTACTGCCTCGCTGACAGATCTCCCGCATCCCGAATTGCCACTACTAGGAGAGGCCTGAGTAGACGTTCCAGTAGCTTCCCCGCCGTATCCAGCATACAAAGAGGTCTGGTGATATACTGGTGATCACTACCAGTATAATCTTCCAACACCTTCCAGTTCATGACGTTGTGCGCCAATGCGTCGGACACCAAAGTAATGTCCGGGATTGTCTCGGCGTAACCAGGTCTTCTAAAAGTTGAGACACCGCCCACATTGACCACCGCGAGCCCGACTCTTGCTGCCATCTCTAACACATACCGTCCCCTGGCGCACGTCGTAGGCATTCCCCACTCCACCGCTTTGGCGTTGAAGTCTCCAGCGACCACGCAGGGTCCTTCCATCTCACGAATCGTGTTTTCCAATTTGTCCACTTTCTCACGAAATTCGTGGATGGTCTCGTTAGGGGTGAGGTAGCAGCTCACATAAGTGATGTCCTCGCATCTCGCCCACACGAAACCACTTCCGGCACCATGGCTTGAAGAGAGCGGCACGGTCGAATCGGGAATCCAGATTGCAGCCGTCCCGAGTAAGTCAGCATATCATCCCGGTTCCTATCTATCGTGGTGCTGCTCGCTGATGATCAGAAGATTGGCACCCACTTCCAGTTTCAGCTGCTCCAGCAGGGCGTCCGCCGTCCTGCTCCTATGCAGGTTTCCCTGGAGAATCTTCATCGGCCAAGCCTGCTCTGAGCCCTCCCAAGCGCCTGTCGAAAAACCGCACAGATATCCGACCCGGGAACATGTTTCAGAGCATCGGAGTGCAAACCACGCTCCTCGCAGAGAAAACACCTCGGTTCTGCTTGGCAGTCTTTTTTCAGATGGCCCGCACAGCCACACTGTATGCATATACCCGCCTTCTTTCTGTCGGGCCCTTTGCAGTCCGCCTGACGATGGCCAAAACCAAGGCAGGAGTAACAGCGAATCACCAGGGCCCTTCGGCGCACTCTGCCATACACCCATCCGATCTTCATGCGACCAGTTTTGAGGAGTTTAGCAGCTCCTCGTTCCCCCAGTTCCACAATCGCCATCTTCTGCTCCCAGGTGTTTGCCTTCGTCAGCGTCACTCTCATGTCCCCAGCCAGGTCACCTGCATTGCGTTTGACGGCATTACGGACCTCCTCTTCTGTTCTGAGGCAGTCAAGGTCCCTTATCTCAAGAGTTGTCCTGGGTTCCAGGCTGCGGACAGAAGCAGATTCGCCCAACACTCCCCGCAACGCTTCACAGAAGCCCTCCTTATTGGTGGTCTTAGATCCCAACTCCAGAAGAACATCCCCATAGCGAGTACGGCGGACGGACCTGATTTCAGTTCCCGTCGTCTCCGGGTTGGCATCTCTCCTGATCTGTGTCAGGACTTCCGCAAATGTCTTCCCCTCTGCAGGCTTGATGAGCAAATCTTCGGGTCGAGCCTTCGGTGGACGCGTCCTCCTCCTCTCCGTGGTCGCCGGGGCCTTGCTCTCCTTCCCGTGCTGTTTCTTCTGTATAGCCGTCTTTTCGCTTCGCGGACCGATCTCCTGGACTGCAGCGTCCACCATACACTGGGTGTGTCTTTTTTTACCTTCTTCTTATCTGTGGTCCTCTGTGGAAGGGGGCTGTTGGCAGCTCGCTTACTGCCACCTCCCGCAGAAGACGAGGCCCCACTTTCTTGGCAAAAAAAAAAAGGTTAATAGTAATAGTAACGTTAATAATAATAAAAAACAAAATAATAAATAAAGTGTAGTATAACCGGGATCACAAATAATAATTATTTTAAAAAGCATAATAAAACTAAAAATAATTCAACATGGCAGAACCAGGTAGCCTCAGTCTGGAGGCACTTCAAAATATGATCCAAGCCATGATGGACGAATTAAATATAAAACAAACAGAAGAATTAAACAAAGGAATATAAAACAAACAGAACATATAAAAGAAGAATTAAAATAGGATAATTTAAAACTATTAGGCGAATAAAAACAAGAGAATATAAAACTCGCAGAAAATTTAAATGATAAATTAATGAATTAAAACAAGATAATTAAACTACAGAAAATTTAAATGAATTAAAACAAGATAATGTACAATTAAAAAAAGAGTCAAAACAAGATATAATAGATAGTACTACACAGAATGCAGATAAAGTTATAGACACGAATACGCGCATAGATGCACTAGAAAATAACCTTAAACAAGCCCTTCATTAACAAGCTGTTAGGATAGAAAACAAGCATAAAGAATTACGTGCAGAATGGAAGAGAGATTTAAAAGACATTCATAAACAAATAACTGAAAATGTAAATTAGATAATAATTGTAGCGAAACATGAACAGTACAGTAAAATAAGGAATGTCCATGATCATCTTCAAGCGACCACAAGTAAAACGCGTGAAATTGAAACACGTACGACGGTAATAGAAAATAAGCTGGAAGAAACATCCAAGACTGCAAAATATTATTCTGGAGAGATGTCCAATATGAAGCAGGAGGTGAAGACTGAAATGGAACAACTTCGAGCTGAGCTACGTAGACGTCCAGCGCAGATGATGATGTATCCAGCATTAGTAGAGTAAAGGGTTAAATTAACATTTGCAGGAAATAAATGGGAAAACAGCATGGAATTTTTGGTCAATTGCGAAAAAGAAATGGAAAATATTGGTAGTACTATTGATAATAATGAAAAAATAAATTTTGTTACTCGCCATTTCAAAGATTCAGCAGCAGAGTGGTATACTACCATACGTGATAATGTCACTACATATCAATGATTCCGTGACTCGTTCGAAAATAGGTATTGGAATATCCATACGCAACGTCAGTTACGTGATCAGCTAGAATATGGTAAATTTAATATTCATGGTCGTCAGAGAATTTAACAGTATACAATAGCATAAACTGAAAGAGTGATACATCTTATACCTAAATTTTCAGAATACGAAATAATATCTAAACTTTCTTACCATTTTCAGAAAAATATCCAACTCGCTGTATACACACAAGGTATTAAAACAATTGAAGAATTTTGAATACTTGTAACACAATCTGAAAATATCACTCGCGGTGAGAATAAACAACACACGTATCAACCGCAAAGTAATCACAATAATAATAATAATTACAACGTTAATAATTATAAGCAACCAACGCAACACACGCAAAATAGATAAGCTCTTAATATAGGTCACAAACCAGCGACACAGCGCGTGTAATGCGGTCGTCAAAAAAAGGAGAGGAGAAGTGAAAGAGAGAGGGAGAGTAGAGGTGAGAAGGGAGGCTATGTCTGGCCGACTTCTAAGAAGAAATTTCCGAAGCCTTATGAGCGAGCAGTTAACGCGGTAAAAATGAACAATAGCTCAAAGAGAGAGTGCGCAACGTAAACAGCAAGTACACCACCGAGTTCTCAACAATGACTGGAGACGAGTAAGCAGCGGTACACAATAAAAAATATATATCCTGTCGACATACGAGACGAATTGCTTAGCACGGACGAGGGTGTAAATCAAGCGGAATACACACACACACACACACACACACACACACATCGCCCTACTGTTAATGTTCGTATCAACAATTGTCAAATTAAAATGTTGGTGGACACAGGTAGTCAACTGTCAGTTTCAAACGCTGCCTGGGTGCAACGAAATAAACATTATTTTAAAAATACAGCGATATTACCTGTGAACAATATGAACATTACAAACGCTACCAATAAGCGAGAAAAAGTTAAAAACAAACCTACGTAAAAATTACACATGAGAATTTAGAAATAGAATGTCCAATGATTGTTACGAATAAGGTGATATATGATGATATTATAGGAATTGATTTATTGAATGTGCTAGATGCTAAGATTGATATCATTAATAATAAGATAACATGTAATTTTAAGGGTGTTCATCATAGCATAAATATGAATGAAGAATAAGAACAGTATAAGGTAAGTGATACACCTATTTTCTTAACTAAACCCAAAGTTAAGTATGGTACCAACTCGATGTACAAGTCAGACAACCGACAAGATTTCTAAACAGGAAGAAAAGCGGCTTCAAGAATTAATAAATGAATATCAATATATATTCAATGAAACACCGACGCAGACGACAGTCTACAAAAATACTATAACTGTAACAGACCCAACAAAATTCGTCAGGAGGATATACCCTATTCCAATGCGCTATGAGGAAGAAGTAGAAACGGAAATACGTCGCATGCTGGATAATAACGTGATTGAACAGTCCATCTGCAACTTTTTAAATCCTCTTGTAGTAGTAAAGAAGAAAAGCGGGGATATTCGTCTATGCCTGGACATGCTGTAGCTGAGCAGTATTATAATGAAAGAATATAACTTCGCCTAATGCGGACGAGCTGTTTACAAAGTGTGAAGGAGCACGCTACTTGACTAAACTAGATTTACGTTCAAGTTTTTGACAAATTCCAATCCGAGAAGAGGATAGAAAACTTACTGCATTCCTGTACAAGAACAAATGTTACCAACATAAGGTAGTACCATTTGGAATAAGCACGAGTTTGGCAGCTATTGTAAAATGTTTGGAAAGAACATTAGGCCCAGAAGTGGAACCTTATACGATGATCTTTGTAGATGATATTCTAGTGATATCTAAGACATTCAATGAACATATCCATAATCTACGAACAATATTCCATAAGTTTAGGCAAGCAAACATGTCCCTAAACCTAAACAAATGTGAATTCATAAAAATTTCCATCCAATTCCTAGGACACATCATCTCACCCTCAGGTATAAAACCAAAATAACCAGTATAACCAGCTTTCCTATACTCAGGAATCTGAAAGGTTTAAGTGCATTTTTAGGTTTAACTGGATATTACAGGAGGTTAACACCATTGTATGCCGAAAGGATTCAACCTTTGTTAGAGTTGACAAAGAAAGGAAGAAATTGGAAATGGGAGAAGAAGCATCAAGAAGCCTTCGACCAAGTGAAGACGTTATTCGTAGAAAACATCATGGTACATCTCCTCAACGAAAAGGAAAATTTGTAATTTATTCTGATGCTAGTAATTACGCCGTGGGAAGTGTACAATACCAGAAGGATTCCGAAGGAAAACTAAGGGTCATCGCCTACGCAAGCAGAGTTTTCAAAGGAGCAGAGCGGCACTACTCAACATCAGAGAAGGAGATACTTGTAATTGTCTATGCACTTAAACAATTTCGATATTACATTTATGGTACTCATTTTGAAATGCATACTGACCATCAAGCATTGTTATTTCTACTGAAATGTAAAGTAACGAAATCTCGTTTACTGAGATGGATTTTAGCCATTGGTGAGTACCACCAATGATTCACTATCAAGTACTGCAAAGGAAAGGACAATAGCATTGCAGATATATTAAGTCGTTATGTTACAGAAGAATGTAAAGAAGTCTACAATAAGGAGGATAACGATGTACGTCTATTACCTATACGATTTGAAGCTAGCAACAAAGTAAGAAGGATGCTACAAAATCTAGCAGAAGAACAGGATCAAGACATTACGTTACGAAATTAAAAACGTCAGTCTCACCTACCAGCTCAATTTCAGCTACATAACAACATTCTGTTCAAATTAATAAGACATGATTGGAAAATTTTGTTGACTAACGAGATGTTATTTAAGGTGATAACACCAACTCATGGGAGCTTAGCTCATGCCTCGGCATTAAAATGTTACTTATCCCTTAGAGGAGATTTTACGATCAACAACATGTTTAGAAAAATTAAATATGAATTGAAGAAATGTTATGATTGCCAGACTGCTAAGCAACCTAATCTTCACACATATGTGGAAATGCAAGGTATACAGAAGGAGGCGAAAGGGGAGTTAGTTGCAGTGGACTTCTTAGGCCCATTACCACGATCAAGTCGGAGGATAAAACACATACTAGTTTGTATAGACGTGTTTCCTAAGGCAGTTCATCTGTATCCTATTATGCGACCCACAACGAAAGCTGTCCTAAAAATTTTGTTACAAAATTACATTCCAACATATGGTAAAATGGAGAGGATTCTTAGTGATCAAGGAGTGCAATTTCAAAGTAAAGTATGGAATAGAGTATTAAGGGAAAATGGAATCCAAACCATACTCACATCCATCAGACTTCCACAGGGAAATTTAGCCGAGAGAGTGAATAAAGAATTAGGTAAGTACCTAAGTATTTACTGCCATAACCAACACAATAAATGGGGAAGTATTTACCATTCTTTGAAAAAACCATTAATAATAATTATAGCGAAGCAACGAGCTACACACCGACAGAGATTGAACAAGATGGGCAACCCGACAGATTTTGGAAGAGGTATGTTCACAAACCTGCGAATCAGAACTTACCGATACCTTTAAGCATTAAGACTGAACATGCTAAAAGAAGAATAACTGAAAAAGTTAATAAGAGAATAGAAAGATTCAACAGAACTCACAAGTTGCTGAAATTTAATGTGGGAAAGAAAGTATTATTAAAAACAAATCCAGTTGGAAAACGTATTGACAATACTGCTAAAAAATTCTTCAGATTGTATGATGGACCTTACACTTTGCTAAGACAAGTTGGCAAACAAACTTCGTTGTATATGATGACACAAGACAGAAAGAAATTGGCAAGTACCATGCGAGCTCTTTAAGGAAGTTCTACGAGTAAATAACTAGGTCACTATAACAGTTGAAGATGAACACGCATTAAAGTGGATACTGCGAAGCGTCGCAGCAAGTCAACATGTATGGGAGGCGAATAATTTTGTTCAGCCCATCTCACATAAGGGCTTTATGTTAATGATAAAAGCATTATTCATTATTATGAGCTCTATAATTTTATACTATATTTTCCAATTTTTGCAAATAGCTCTGATATTTTCTAATATTTCTTCATAACAGTTGGGAAGATAGTGTTTTCCTAACGTAGACTCATGTCGTGTAGTCTATTAGAAAATTTCTAAACTTTGCATGTTTATTTTGTGTAGAGGAAGCTTTTCTGAAACGAAAGCTCTCCACAAATCAGAGTAAAAGTTACATCAATTCGTATGTCCCAAATATAAAGATAGGACGGTTTTGTTTCACCTAAAATACCGGTACTTGTTTCGAACTAGAACGTGAAGCCGCAAAAAAAAGTTTCTTACCAGATAGATTCTGCGTAACTTGCGATCGTTGATTCAGTTTTATGAATTTTCCACAATGCTGGCAATATGGTATCTTTCTGTCTGAGCTAAATATACTTTTAAATTCTTTAGCACAGTACTGTAACCAGGCTCATTTTCTACAATTTTATTTTCGGCATTCTGGCTAGCACTGTCCGCGACGCTACAAAACACTATCATGTAATACGAGAACCGATGTACAATGACAACAAATTAGATAGTTAGCTGGTTTAGATCTCGCAAAGTGAACAGTCGTTTCCCACCCTAAACAATGACTACAGCACTGTTTACAAAACTTGGCAGAAGTATTACTGAGTTACTATTTGTGTTATGTAATCTATCCTGTAGTAATAGGGGAACTAATTCTCATTACATTTATACTTAGGGTCATTTGAACATGGAAATAAGACAATTTTAATAGCCACAGCGAGTATGCGTATCAAATCTGGCACCATAGTTATGTGGTTAGAAGTAGAAAGTACGTACAAATGCCTGCTTTATATACGAACAACAGGCACTTGACTAAATGAATTAAAACATTTTAATTGCAAAAGTGAATCATATGGAAGGTACACCATTATTATGCAACACTGTGTATGGCACTTAGGGATAATTCCCAGGTAAACGTTCCCCTCTTCTTCTTTGGCTCGCAAATGTGCGAACAAAAATTAAAAACGCAATACAGTGAAAAATCAATGCAGCCCATTAAAATGTTAAAATATTTGTTAATAAGCTGTTTATGATGAATACTTCATTATTAACATACCATGAATAATATTTAATTATTATTAATATTATATTTATTTACCATAAAATTCGTCTTCTAGTTTTAACACATGTTCAGGTTATCGGTTAAAACTCCCATTGTCTCCGCATTATTATCGTAGGCTACGGCAAAATTGTTTAATGGGCCTAATTTGTTATAATCTGTAACAAGTACAATTTTGTGCTTCTTTGATTGAATTTTTAAGTTTATTTTTAATGGAATTGTGAAACTTTGAAGTCCGCGGTAATTGTCACTGCAAAAGTTTATAAATACACTACTAATTCCTAAAACAAATACTTTACGATATATCAGTTCGTGCATAGTAATTGTCAACATACAGTTCTTCAGAGGAATTTTGAAATGATAATTATGTATTTTTATTATCGTTTTGATTAAAAGATCTTAATTTGTGTACGTAACCGTAATGAAAGAATTTGAACGAGAGGCGATCACACAAGTAAATAAACATTCAATATTCCCGGTGCTGAACGAAAAATATATATGATTCTAAACAGTGAGGAACAAAAGACAGGATCTTATCTTCTATGTAAGAGACGGCAATTCGCCTGGCTACGACTGAGCCTAGTCCCGTGAACGTGAATCCCTTATCAAATATGTGTGTAAACGTATTATCGGTTGCAGGTGATTACTAGTTTGGAATCGGTGTAGAACGGATCTTTTGTGTTTTAGAGGCACTTCATAGAGTGCATTTTTTGAAACTCCGTTTAGTGTTTACCCTACTACATGTCATTACAACAACAAAAATTTGCCACAAACTCCGATCCTCTGGCAGTAATTAACTATCCAGAGGCCAATAACGTTTGAAAATTTACAATAATATTAAATAATTTTACGGTATGCAATAGTGGACACAAATTTGTAAAGAATAATGTACAATAACGAGAGTAATATTATGTACCTACTATAATATATTTTTTAGTATTCAGTTATTAGACGTAATCTAGAGTATCTATGTAGCCTATAATACAAACAGTGGATAGACTTGAGAAAAAACAACAAACAAATTGTTCCTTGCAACAAACCAGCAAGCGCTCACGCAGAAAAACAAACTTTATAAAAATTTGTGTTTACTGGCCATAGCTAACCTGTTCATCTATATATATATATATATATATATATATATATATATATATATATATATATATACACTAATTTGTTTACTTTCTGTAATGGAAATTACTGTAGCAAACCAAAATTGTGTATTAGGCACAGTTTAATAAATAAAAAACTTGACACGTGTGTGATGATAACTATCAAACTTTGTTTTGTGAAAAATCAATTTAAAAATATTGAAAACTATTTAAAACGATTTAAAAATGATCTTGTTCTTCATTTAAAGTTATTGTTTATCAATCCCTTTGTTTTGCATAGAGAGTCGAGATAACATATCTGCATATTTTGCTGAAAGACTGAATCCATGTTTCCTTGCTAAACGGACATGTTTTCTTGATGCTATCAATATGCAGAAATAAACAATGAGTGCCGGTAATTATAAGTAAAATACTTGAAGTATAAGACTAATTAGTTAGTTTGCTTAATTCTCGATAGTAAATGTAAGATGAAGACTATTTTGTTTACCATTACGTTACAGTGTAACTTACAAACATTTACTAAACTTTTTTAATATTTTTTATAAACTCTTTATAATAAATATTTTTTAACTATACGAGAAAAAACAGAAAGCTGTAGTGGAAGTAACAAAACGTAGAAGAAAGACTCTGATACCAACAAAAAGTAGTTTTATCCTTTTCTGTCGACTGATCAGTTGTTTAAGCAAAGAGGATGCGGCGAGTAACGAAGCTATATTTGCTTCAAGGATCTACTGAACCAACCAAGTTTTGTCGGCACAATAAACAAATGTCTTTTTGAAGAAATGAGACAGGAAATAAACGTCACGAGGGAACGCTGCTTCTCGCAATCAGCGTAGTACTCTCTCTTTACAAAATAAATAAAGGAAAGCAATACGCAATCAAAAACATGTTTGTCTTAACAACATTACTGTGTGTGTGTGTGTGTGTGTGTGTGTGTGTGTGTGTGTGTGTGTGTGTGTGTGTGTGTGTGTGTGTGTGTGTGTGTGTGTGTGTGTGTGTGTGTGTGTGTGTGTGTGTGTGTGTGTGTGTGTGTGTGTGTGTGTGTGTGTGTGTGTGTGTGTGTGTGTGTGTGTGTGTGTGTGTGTGTGTGTGTGTAAACCTATGCAGGTAATATATTCCTCCATTTTCAATGTTCCAATTTAACGTTTATATTTCCTTCTTCCAGTACCGTCTGTAGCGAGCATTTCCCATT
Organism: Magicicada septendecula; assembly: GCA_034769895.1. Classification (NCBI taxonomy): domain Eukaryota; kingdom Metazoa; phylum Arthropoda; class Insecta; order Hemiptera; family Cicadidae; genus Magicicada; species Magicicada septendecula. The sequence continues at coordinate 397,098,428 of CM068369.1, read as the reverse complement.
AAGCAGGTTCTATTAGAACTACGTTTACGAGATGTCAAAAAAGGGTATCTTTTTCCAAGCATTTCCTCTAATTCCTGCTTTCCGTACAAGAGTGGGTTCGTTTTCATTAATATTTTTCCCAAAATTCTGATTCCGTGAAGGGATTATACCTATTTATTTTAGGAAATAATATTATGGACTGGTACTACCAAATAGAAATATAAGGGTAACAAGTATTAGTGGTTCGAATTATGAATTTTTATTGAATTATGCTAAGTAATTGCGATTCGCGTATTAGCTAATATTCCTAAAATACAACAAAAATCGTGCGCGAATGTACTGTCAAATGTGTGTCCCTTATTTTATAATGTCGTTAGACGACACAGACTTGACACTGACAAGAAAGAAAGAAGTTATATATTAAAGAACCTATATTATATACATTATATAAACTATATATATTATATTTTATGTTATATATTTTATATAAACTATAATATATTATATATTAAAGTTTATATTAACAATATGAATAATACAAAATGTAGTAAATGATAAATAACGTAAAATATATAACTATTGTTTTACGGCGACTACCTTTTTTTATTTAACATAAGGAATTTTAAATCTACTCTTGCAAATTATTAAATAAATTAGAATCGCGATAACTTACTATTATTTTGAGGTAGCCCTATTGTAGTACTGGTCACGTACAGTGTGCCAAACATTTGCCAGCAGTGTTTGAAAATGTACTTGTTAATGCACACTTGCATCGTCTTAGGACGTAAAGTAATAAACAAAACAATAAAATGTGTAATAAATCTAACAGAATGCATGTTGCAAAACGTTACCGCAGTAAGATTTTCCGAAATCAATATATATGAGAATCAATATATTATTCTAAAATTAACATAATATTTTAGAAAATGATTTTTTTGGTCACTGAAGTAGTGGGTTGTCATCGACCCAAGTATCGACCTGTTTACAAAGTCGTCTGGCGTCAGCATTGGCGTACTACCAAGGTCGACATTGGAGACACCCGATAAAACAGACATCCTTTTACCAACCCTTCATAACAAAATTAATGACTTCTCCCTACGTAGAACTTCTGAATTAGCCAGATGCGACAGCCTGCAGCCAACAGCATAAAGAGACATGAAATCTGCAAACATTTAACGGATGTTCACAAAGCATTTTCTATCGTATTTGTTTTTTACAAATTTACATATTCCCGAAAAAAAGAAGTGATTACTATTTACAAAAATTTCGTTACGTTAACAACGTTAATCTAGAGAAATAACTCAATAATTCTTGCAGATTGGACAAATCATGAAGAAAACCACAGCAATGCATAAAATAAATTATTATTAACAACAATAATATTAATCACAACGTACTACTTGTTTCAGTGTTTAAGTTCAATAGATGTTACTGCTTGCACATGTTTCAGTTCTAACCGACTTTTCTAGTTTCTAGATAACTTTTTCTAGAAACTTTATTTCTAACAATTGTACATGCTGACAGGCTATTAATCTTAAAGCTATTTCAAAGTAATTTAGGATTAAATTCTGTTAGTATTATTCTTTACTAAATGATTTCTTATTCTGGTCATATAAAAGCCTGTCCAATCCCACACAGTTATCATGTAAGGTACTTAGATATGTAACTAAAGAATACATGAAGATATTTAATAGTCTTTCAGTTACACATCTGTAGATTATAAAATTAGAACAACTTTACGTAGTCTTCGTAGCCCGTTCTTCAACTTAGAAGCGTTTATTAGATGTAACTATATCTTGTTAATTGTTAGATAGTTTTATATATTTAAGTTTGTATTAACTAAAAATAATAACTATCTCAGTAGAACCAAAATATGTAGCACTTTAAAGAAATTTTAATTTAGTTTACTGACTTCGTTAGTTGTAGCATTTACTTAATTACCTTATATAGATTTACACAAAATTAAGGTAATTGCCACTCAACTAATATATTCAAATATCCCAATAAAATTAATAAACAGACAGTCGTCACTAAAGCCTGATACACAGTAAAAAAGTTTCTTGATATTTTCTGATTATATATTGTTCAATTATTTTGACGTTTCATATGTCTTAATAATGTTTAATAATAATAGACTATACGCTTAATAGTGTCTTAATAATACGTTTTACGCGTATATGTTTTAATGTTACACTAAAAATTATTAATCACTGATTGTCGATTAATATTGAATAACTAACTACAGAGATTCCTGTTATATGCAAGTTTTCTTTACGGCTGCTGCTGCCTCTCGCAACCTAACTTCCAACGCCTGCGGTCCATCCATTCGCCATATACCGATCCTCTATTTTCTAAAGCCATGTTAACGTGTCTGTTCCAACTCTTCCTTGGTCTGCGTCTTTTCCTTTTGTTTAAGGGAGTCGATTCGCTTATTCGCTTAGGTCGTCTCTTGCCGTCCATCGTTTGCACGTGGTCAGACCACCTCTTACACTCGATGGTTTCAAGACAAAGATCATGTACATACTTAAAACTCTGAATACAAATTCATAGTTTCATGACTTTATTCTCTATAATAGATTTGATTATCACAGATGAAAAAGTCAAAGTACCTACATATAAGAATACAGTATATTCGGAGAACGTTTGTAAGCTTGATTGAAAAAGCGTTACATACAATTCGTTTACTTAATATTAATCTGAAGATAAATTCTAATTTTATTATTCACATGATGCATAATAATAAGTATAAAAATATAAATATATAAAAGCATATAAATACATAATAAGTAATGCAAGTAAAATGCTGCAAATATTAACTTCTGTACATACTATTATATATTCGTGAACACACACACTCAACACCACATACACACAGCTCGCTGGCATCATTGTGTAGTTCACACGCGCGATAACGTGTCAGAAAACATGTCTTTGTTGTATAAGCTTCTATGTGAATTTGTATAATTTTATAGACACGCGGTAAACATTTGCGCAGCTGTTAGGTGTAAAACTGCTGGTTTCTAACTTCTGAGCTGTATAAGACTTTCAGAAAACAAGACGACTCAAAAAAAAGTCAGCCCTCTTCTGCCCTCGGGTGTGTATGTGGTGTATTGTGTGCCCGTAGTTACACAACCTACTAAAACTTTATGTTCCCATTAAAGTTAATATAAACCTTTCCTGTTCCTGTTTGAGTTAACCGTTATAATTAACAAAGTCAACAATTTTGACTCCTCCTTCAAATTACATTTGAAAGACATTTACAAGTAGCGCCGAAATTTTCTACTGTTTATTGTTTTTTAAAAGCAACATTATATTTAACGACAAAAAATTATTTAAACACTTACTGAAATCAGCTATAAAGTTTTATATCTAACTGGTAAATTTATTTTGAAATATACAATGTTAAAAATTAATTTATATTTCAAGTATTAATTTAAAGCACCAGTTCCTATTTAAGGAACTCAGTAGCGATAATGTTTTTCTATATATTGAATTATGAATCTGGGTCACTAAAGTAACAGTTATAGGTCATAATAGACACCAGTAGCACTTCAAGGCGGTATAGACTAAATTGTTATTCAGGAGTACCATACAATTTAATATAGTTAAAGATTTAAGGCACACTATACACTTTACAAACTATAGAATCCAAAATTATTACAGCGCAGAACGGGGATTGCGCATGTGTGTGTCTGTGTACTTACATGTATGTGTATTGCCGTATTATAGATTTGAAAATATGTAAATTACTTTAAATTCCAGTAATAAATATTTGTTCTTATGATAATAATATAATGCAATTATATTTCAATTTACCTGCTGCATGTGGTATAGGTAACATTTTAATATAGCGTATCTTGTTCCCGTGTCTCTTTCATTATTCTCTTCTTCTCCCAGGGTATTTTTGGGTATGATAATCGTTGGGTCGACCTGTCTTTTGGTATTTAGGACTATACGTGTCAGCGATTGGAAAGAATCTTATATTATGTAAAGCTATTCTGACACAAATTTTTACAGTTTGACAACTCACAAATTTGACAATCAAAGTGGCGCTCTCTTTCGAGAGCTCCTTATAACTGCTACTAATAAAAGTTCAGTATTTCAGCCTAAGGCTAATAACGTCGTAACTGCAACGCAGTAAGCTAACGTTTTTTTGGTTTATAGGGCAGTCACATAAATTATTTCAAATCCGACATCCCCGAATGTCTTTTAACGGATTTACGACATAATTTAAATATCATACTTCCAATTTTTAGCAAGTTAGGAATCACGTGGTTTTAACTAAACATTAAAATATACCGTCAATTTTAAACCAATGTTACGATTAATAATATTTGATGTGCTTTATTTTAAATGCTTTAACAATTCTACTCTAACAAGTAACGTAACTTAAAAGTGTATTTAAGAATGAACATAATGTCATTACCCTCGATACTTACGCGTATTAGTGTTCATACATCTCACCACCCGTACAATTTGTCTCTGCACTATGCTGTTGCTTGCCCTTGTAAATGCCTTGCTCTGCTTTAAATATAAGTACTTCACCTAATAACAACACGATCTTGATATCTTCTTATCTTCGTCCTTAAAATTATCAATTGCTATGGACCATAATAAACAAGATCTCTTTCTTTGAAGTAATTAAAATGTATTTTATAGGTAGTTTTGTGCCGAGTATATAACAGATATGCCAATAATGTCGCCACGTTAAGTCCCAGGATAATAAGCTGCACAGTTTGGCGTATAAATCAACTGCAGCATTAAAGGAAATTCGGAATCTGCAGAAAAAGATAAGATATTTTACGCGATGTACCAAGTCTATGAACGCTGTAGGCAATATGTCTTAGATCCAGTACAAACAGCACTTACCAATAGGAAACACATCCAAAGAAGCAGCAAAATTAATAGGTTCTTCTCCCATTGGACAACACAGATGCTTTTATTTTGTATATTCGAGATCCCAACAGAAGATAGTTACCAAACGATGCATTAGATTACTAAAGAGATGAGACAACGCCTCAGCATTCTCACATCACTGAAAATAAACTGATACAGCACTAAATTCTAACGTATTAAAACACACCAGCCATTGTTAATACATCCGAGATGAAAATCCAACAAACACATTTTAGAGCTAAGCAATACAAACTCGCGCGCGTGAACTATTGCTCACGCACACAGGAACACAACATACACACATGCGTACGGCAGTGTGGGCGTTTTATGATTTTTCATTGTTTATTTTAATGTTGTGTTAAAAACCTAAAACGGACTGACGCTGTCGCTTCGGTTCTCGGTAATCTAATTCGAAGTTCCAGTAAAGTCTTCACCATTCATCGGACTCTTCATTCGTATCCCCCGGATGGTATTTCAGAACCTGGAGAAGTTCAAAAAAATTCTTCTGGCAAAGGAAAAGTTGTGCAGCACATTTTTCCAACAAATGGTTAAACCTGTAATCTACTATGCCTCCGTTTTAAACCTAATATAAATTCATAATGAATGTAATATTTCCTGGTCATCATCATCATCACATATCACCTTCAGCTTAAAACAAAAATGGTTCGTTTTGGTCCCAAGCACATAGACTAGAACTCTGACGCTCGTAGGTGGTCACTCTAACGCTTCTTCGGACGCCACACACGTCTCCTTCCTTTCGGCTTATAATGCAATACGGCTAATATTCATAATACTTAGTTCCTGTCTTACATCGACATTTATTTGGCGTTTTAAAGAGTTTATCCAAGAGTACGTGCCTAAGAATGTTTTTTTCCTGTCGCGTGAATACGACTATCCCGGGATTTCTTTAAAGTCTAATTCTCAGACCAATGGAGAAGTGAGAAGTATGGGGATGGCCATCACTTTGTAGAACGTCAGGCGTGTTATATGTATTCGTTGACTTTAGCGTCGTACTGATGATCCCCCACATACAGTTAAACTTTCGTAGCTTATTTACAACATCATTGTTTTAATGTAACACACATTACTGCTCAGATATTCAAAATTACTGGCATGCTCCAGAACAGTACCATCTACATCAATATTTGCTAGTATAGGATCAGCTCCATAAAAAGAGCCTTCCATGTACCTTCGTCTTCCATGTAGAGATCTGTAATAGTAACTCCTTAAAGATTTGATTCAATGAGTTTTTAGTCGTCTGAGTTTACAGACGTTTACACCAAAGTTCGACAGGGTAATCTGATCGTCAGAAAATAACAACCTGCAGAGTAACCTAAACATAAAATATTCTGAAAAGTTTATCTGGAAATTGTGTATGACATCGTTTGTCATTACTGCCCACAGTCTACCCGTATTCATTCTATCAAATGCCTTTACAAAGGCAATGAAAGCTACCTATGTGTGCAACTAATATTTTCTGTGCTTATTGACTATTTCATCTATTCGAAGATGTAATCTAAACATGACCTTGTCTTCCTGAAACCATGTTGTTTCTCTAAGAGAATAGTCCCCGTTTTTTTGTTCAGTCGTTTTGTGAGAATAGATGCATACAATTTTAAGTTGTGTTAGGCAGGCTGATCAATTATCACAGTCACTACGATCTCCTTTCTTGAATGTGGGGACTATCTTTGCCATCTGCCAATTTTCGAGCATATTACCAGTGATCCAGTACAGATTAATTAAGTCCAATAAACGATCATACCGCAATGCTAGCGCATACTATATAAGCCCCAAATTCAGACGATCGGTGCCCGGCAATTTTCTATTTTACATCATTGAAGAGCAGCTAAGATTTCATCCATTGTTACTGGATCCACAAATTCATCGATGTCTGCAAACTTTGTTTCCCCTACTTGCTCCTGAGTCTACAGCCGCTCTGTCTTAGCTCTTTCAGTCTGATTTAAATTCCGTAATATTTTGTAATACTTATCCTGTCTACCCTGAAAATGCTCTATATCACTTATATATTTGTCCTAACTATTTCTTTTGATTTTCCGTACTCCTCTTATGGTAATGGCACAGCAGAGCTTATATTGAGGCTTTGTTCGAGTAGTCTTATCCTGCCCAATATCGCCTGAATTGGTAGGAAACTTTGCTGAATGGATGACTGCCGCATTCCCAAACAACTATGTATCTATAAGCCGAAGGGACGGAGAGGTGTGGGACGTCCTAAGAAGCGCTGGAGTGACCAGCTCTAGACTTTGCCTGCTTGAGACTTGAACAAACCATACTTCGTTTAATCCGTAAATATGATAATGATGATGATGATGGTGGTGGTGGTGGTGGTGGTGGTGGTGATGATGATGATGATTACGATTATGAATATCTTTATCCCATATACGCAGGCCTTAGTTTCCGTACCTTTTGCGCCTGGTAGTTGGTGCTTCTAATGCTGCGTGAAATTTAATATGATAATTAGATGTCACTTAATTCTTTATTTGTATAAATACTAATGGGTGATTGCTGCGCAAACTGACTCAGGTACAGGTCCCGTTTACTATCATCTTAGAGTAGATATAGTTTAAAAGTTTGATTGTGGCACTACGGCTTTATGGATCGCAAGTTCCTCTAGGTACCAGAAATATAATTTTTTGATATGAGGAGAAAATGATCAGACTTAACGTCACATTCTTTAAAACTTTGTATATACTCTAATAAAATCTTCAGTTTCCTATTTTTGAAAGTAACCAATTATTTAATGAGGTCCTATAGTGCACCAGGAATATTTGTGTATCTCTTTAAGGGGAAAGAACGTGTTGGTTACTCTAAAATTGGTGAACACGGCAAACATCAATAAAGTGTTCATTGGGCATTCCCATTTTCTGTTCTTTCACTATGACTTCCCTCGATATGTCTTAGAGAGGAATTTACAACATGCTACTTTTATATAAAAGATTCTGTTTGTGTTGTTGACAACTTTCTTGTAGGATCTCATAAAACTCTTCTAAATCTTCTTTACTATAATTTTCCGGGCTATATGTATTTCCTCTTCCTTAAGATAAACATTCTTATAATAGTAAATTGTGTGTTACGGAGACTACTTACTGTGAACTAAGGTAATCCAGCTCTTTTTTATTAACTAAGTAAGTTACAGGAAAAAAAGTAATTTTTACTACCTAAAACTAAGGATTGTATTCATAAGCTGAGTAAAATCTAACTTTCTGTTTAACGGGAGAACTTGTAAACTATATATGCACGTTGAACTTGAGGTTTAAATAAGTTACGTAAGATTTATAAACCAAGTTGCAATTTGCCAGTAAACTTAATTACGAATGCTTAGTGCTTTCCAACAGTAGTTACTACAGTAGTTGTTCCAACTTAAGTAAACAATATCACGTTATTTTGCTCGCCGATTCGAACACCTGCTTTAATAACTTACAACCGTTTTGAAGGATAATAGCACAGGTTGTTGCAGAACTGTAATTGGAAAACTAAAAACCATTACTTAGTTATAATAAGCGGAAGAAATTTGCTAATCATAGCTTACGTAATCGATACAGATACCCCGGCAAGCAAGTTATAAGTAGATTAGTACAGGTAACTAGCAAAGTTCCCTTCTGTACTTTTTTCTAACAATTATTGCTTTACCAACTAATTACTTTATTCCTTAATGTTCTGCTAATTGTTTTTTTACAGAATTTTTATAATTTTCGGGTGTACATATATTACATATATTTTTGATTTAATAATACTAAGTGATTTTTGTTATTCGACTATGTTTTGTGCAAAAATTTCAAACGCTATTTGTTTTTTTAGATGTTGTTTCTCATCAGAGCCTTGTAACTGTTTACAGAACGACATTAATGAACACGATTATCAGAATAAAACCTTCAGAAACACGTGGCTGGTAAGTTACGTATACGGACATGACTAAATGTTTAAAGAAAAACTCAATTTTGATTTGACTGTTTTCATTATAATTAAACAATATTATTATATCAAAAATTATACTGAATTGACACACTAAAATTACAAAATAATTTACTCACCATTTGATTTGAGTCGAGTTACAATGATTAATATTGTAACGATAAACCTATCGAACAGCCAAAAGCGTCCTCCAGGTGCAGGCTCAGTCAAAGGCACACTCACGTACGGCCCATAGTTTTCAAGAACACTTGAGATACACATTAAGCTGGCGTGCAGTAATGATGTAAAATTATTTTTGAACACCTGTGCTACCTATAAAAGGGGCAGAAGCTGACTTTGTCAGTCGGTTTACTGTACACTAATGTTGGTATTTGTAATGTGGGAATTATATTGATGGAAGGTTGGCTAATCTCATTCATAATTTAATTTTGCTGCTACTGGCAGATATGACGGACACAGTGCTCTGAGCTTTCAAAAACAACAGTCGTTTAGCTACGCTCGTTGCGTTTCGCCTATCGGCTTAATTATTTTCATGTTTTGTCTTAGTGTTGCATAATTGCGGTTCATTTCTTAAATATAATTTTTTCTTATACGTCATGATGCCTGAAGGCTTAGCTAACCTTCATCAAATTTAAATCGATTTGTACTAATTTACGTACAATAAATATGTTTAAATACAGTCCACTTATCTACCATTATTTTCATGTTCCTAGCCAATTTAACTCCACGACATTATTAAAATACTTAGCTAGGCATCTACATATCAAAATTTTTATTTTAACACCTTTATTAATCAACTACAATACTTAACATTTTTTGGTCACTACGGGCCTGGATCTATCATTCAAACTTCTTTTACAACTTTATATTTCGCGAAGCGGCTTCTCACTTAATTATTTTTTAATCCAATTTCTGGCCATCACAGGCGAATCAGTATGTTCACTGATCCGGCCGTGTCAGTATTTATTTCAACACTTCTTTCGTCGCTGAGATTGGACTTCATGGACAGCACCATAGTATATAAAAAATCCACGTGTCAACGCCTACACGCCAGGTTTTGAGCGGTTTCAAGTTGTGAGAGTATTCATCCATCCAGTCCGTGCGTGTCACTACCATCTGCTGCACGGCCTCAACGCTGCAAGACGCCTCACCGAATACACGACATCAATATCATCAATAAAAGGTGCGTAAAAAATGACGGAAGAAGGTGTAAGAGTGTTAGTTAAGAAGAGAGGCGGCTTCCAGTATGCCATAGTGAGAATTAATTCTGCAATAGTTAACTTTGACAAAAATAGCAATACCAAGCATTTTTTAAGTGTAAGACTTGAAAGTTTAAAAAGTTTGTCAATAAAATACGATGAGGTCCAGTCTGAGATCGAACTAATTTCTAGAGACATAGATACTGCCCAAGAGGATAGAGTCGAGGTTGAAGAGCTTTTGTAGTCAACCGAGGCTAAGATTTTACGACTGTTAAAAACTTTTAACATCCAGACTCAATCTCAGACATTAAGTAGCAATATTCAATTAAAACCTATCAAGCTGCCCTGCTTTACAGGTAACATTCTCGAATGGCAGCACTCTATTCGATATTTTTAGACTTGGTAGATGCTAGATCAGACTTAACCTCAGTACAAAAATTACACTACTTATATTCATCTCTTGAAAATGAACCACTAGATTTAATCAAGGCTTTGCCTATTTGTCACGAAAATTATTCAATAGCGTTAAGTTTGCTGTCCGCTAGATATGACAATAAATTTATATTAGCAAAATACTATATTCAAAATTTATTAGAAGTAAAATCTACAACTAAGGACTCTGTACAGAGTTTAGCAGATTTTACAAATGCCATAACGTCTTTTGTCAATTCTCTGACAGCCATGCAATTGTCAGTAGATTCATTTGAACTTATTGTCATACAGCTATTGTCAACAAAACTTGATCATTCCACCTTTAAACTATGGAAAGAATCTATAGATTCTGAAAATATTCATAATTTCCAGAATTTTGTACATTTTCTAAATGCCCGTAGGCAACTATTAGAAAACACGCTATCGCTGGAAGCTGGACAGCAGCTTAACAAACCGATTCTAAAATTTAACCATAAGTCTGAAAAATCTAAATTACGAAACTCTGCTGGCAGCACTGTACTTAAAAGCTATCATTCTACTTCAAATAATTATTCGTGCCTATACTGCAAGGCAAGTCACCCAATTTATATGTGTTACAAATTTCGCGATTTGAGCGTATCGGAACGAACGCAATTTATACTAAAGCACAAATGCTGCACTAATTGTCTGAGACCAGATCATTTTTCTCCTAATTGTAAGGTCAAGCATTCGTGTAAGGTCTGGTCCAGACGGCAACATACACTACTTCATATAAATAAGGAACTAAATTACAGTCCTGCCAGCAGTAGTAATTACTGCTTATTTAAATTGCAATCAGTGAACAATGTTATTTTATCTACAGCTGTCGCATTTGTTATCGACCGCGCTGGTAACAAGCAACTTGCGCGAATCCTAGTAGATGCAGGATCGCAAGTTAATTTTTGTACTGCATCATTTGCAAAAAAATTGCAACTTAATTTAACCAAATCTAATATACCAATCTCAGGTATTAATAATGCAACATGTTGCGCTAATAATTTGGTATCAGTTTGTATTGTTTCCCGTTATCAAAATTTTACTTTTAATGCTCAATGTCCAGTGTTATCTACTTTAACCCATAAACTTCCAGCATAATCTTTTGACGTAAAACATTTTAATATCCCAGATAATATTTTCCTTGCTGACCCAAATTTTAATGTATCAGCTGACATAGACATATTGTTGGGAGCGCAGTTTTATTTAGATTTGATTCAAGCAAACAAATATGTTCGTTGTCCTATCTTTCCTGTCATACAAGAAACTAAGTTAGGCTATATTCTAGCAGGCAATTTGCCTAAGCACTGTCATTTAAAGGGTCCTGCTGCTTCGTTTTTGGCAAGAAACGACGATGATCAAATTCTAGCGTCTCTTGAGAAGTTTTGGGAGACTGAAACCGTTCTTGATAATGCACCCATTGTTAATGAATCAGTTTGCGAAAAACATTTTGTTAAATCTACTAATCCTAATAATGAGGGCAGATTTGTCGTTTCACTGCCATTTGTTTCTGATAATGCCCAGTTGAGTGATTCCTATGCTACCGCTGAAGCGAGATTTTTAAGTTTAGAACGCAGGTTCAAGCGTGATGCTGATCTTGCGCGTGGATATTCAAATTTCATACAGGAATATAAGGATCTTGGCCACATGACGCTGGTTGAAGATTGTTCTGTTGATCCCAAGGTTTCAAATACCTACTATTTACCTCATCATACCGTTTTTAAATATTCCAGTTCCACGACGAAGCTTCGCGTCGTTTTTGATGGTTCTGCTGAAACTAGCAATGGTCTATCTCTCAATGATATTTTGTTAGTAGGCCCAAATGTCTAGCAAGATCTTTTCTCTATTCTTTTACAATTTCGTACACACAGTTATGTTCTAATCGCTGACATCGAAAAGATGTATCGGTAAGTTCTAGTTTCTGATAACGGTTGTCATTACCAACGTATTCTATGGCGTGATTCTTCGCTTGAACAATTTAAACATTTCGTGCTGCGTACTGTAACATACGGTACTGCTAGCGCTTCATTCTTGGCAACTCGCTGCCTCATTCAGATTGGTAAGGATAGTGAAGCTTCATTTCCTGACGCTGCTTCAGCTATAATTAATGATTTTTATGTTGATGATTTGTTGACCGGTGCAGACACCATTTCTAATTTGATCAAATTAAAATCTGACTTAAGTACGTTGTAGAGTCAAGTTACTCTACATAAATGGGCCTCAAATGAGCCAAATGTAGTCACTAATCATGGTAATTCATCACTTCCGTTAAACAAACAAGGCAATGTGCGCACGTTGGGCATTCTTTGGAACAACGCTGCAGATTCATTCATGTTTGACATCAAGTCACTTCCAGTTGATTCAAGTATTTCTAAGAGAAGAATCCTGTCAATTATAGCTGGTATCTACGACCCATTGGGACTTATTGGTCCTATTGTTTTCCTTTACAAACAGTTTATGCAGCAACTGTGGTTGTGCAGTCTTGGTTGGGATGAGCCAATTTCTGAGCAATTATATTCGTATTGGCGTTCATTATACCACAAGTTGTATTTAATTGGTGAAATTATTGTTCCACGCTCCATACGCAGCAAGTCTGAGCCCAAGTTAATTGAATTACATGGATTCGCGGATGCCTCTGAAAAGGGTTATGGATGTTGCATTTACATTAGAGTTATTTATCAAGATTTATTGGCCTCTTGTCACCTTTTGTGTTCTAAATCTCGTGTGGCTCCACTTCGACAGGTTTCATTACCCCGCAATGAGCTCTGTGCTTGTTTGTTGTTGTCGCGACTTCTATTCAAGGTCACCTCTGCTCTCCGTTCCTTTGTCAATAGCGTACACCTCTACTCCGATTCCATGGTAACTCTTTATTGGGTTCATGCTCAGTCTTCTAGGTGGAAGACCTACGTCGCTAATCGTGTTGCTGAGATTCAGCGTCTCACTGAAACCCACACATGGCATCATATTGATTCGCAACATAATCCTGCGGACATTATTTCTAGAGGATGTCACCCTGACGTTTTGCGCGATTGTTCGCTTTGGTGGCATGTTCCTACTTGTCTGTCTCAATCTTCTGAGCCCAACGTTTTTTCACCTTTTTCACCTTCTAATGTGCCGCTTCCTGAATGTTCCGTTGAGGAGAAACAAGCCTCCAAGCTTTCTCTAATTTCTATCTTACCTATTGATCTCTCCAAGGACGTTTCCTCGTTGCACCGACTGACCCGCGTGTACACTTATTGTTTTCGATTTATCAAAAATGCTAGATACTTAAAGGCAAAGAAAATTTCGGGAGTTCTCACCCCCACTGAAATTCATTCTACACTTAACTTTTTCATAAAGCAATCCCAGTTGATCCATTTTGCTACTGAGCTTAATTGCCTTCGAAATGGAGCTTCTGTCTCTATAAGGAGTAAATTGTCTTCCCTTGACCCATTTCTTGATGAGTTCGGCATCATGCGTGTCGGCGGACGTCTACAGCAGTCGCAGCTACCCTGTGATAATAAGCATCCTACTCTTTTGCATCCTTCGGCTCACATCACTCGCCTCATAATTGAGAGTGAGCATATTCGACTTCTCCACGCTGGCGCTCAACTTGTCCGTCATTCACGTCGTCAACGCTGGTGGATTGTTAACGCCAAGATAGTGATTCGTTCCATCATTCGTAGCTGCGTCAAATGTCTCAGATTCAATATTAAATATCAAGCTCAAAGGCTTGGTGTCTTGCCATCTCCTAGGGTTACTCCCTCCAGGCCGTTTTTATTTTATGCAGTGGATTATGGTGGTCTTTTCATGATCCGTCATGGCGGGCAGAGATCTAGGACTCTGTCCAAGTCATATGTGGCTCTATTCATTTGCTTAGCCACTAGGGCCATTCATTTGGAATTGGTTTCCGACCTCACAGCCAATGCTTTTATAGCCGCCTTACGTCGCTTCATGGCCCGTAGGGGCATACCTAGCCAATTGTATTCTGACAATGGCACGAACTTTACGAAGGCCCGCAACGTCTTGCGTGACCTTTACAATCTTTGGCATAACAAGGATGCCACTTTAACAATTCAATCATTTGCTACTTCTCACGGTATTAAGTGGTCATTCATTCCTCCTTCGTCACCTCATTTTGGTGGGCTTTGGGAAAGCGGTATAAAGAGCTTGAAATATCATTTGCGCCGCGTTGTCGGCAAGTCTATACTCACATTTGAGAAGTTTACTACGGTTTTATCAAAGGTAGAGGCCTGTCTAAACTCACGTCCATTATTTGCCGTTTCATCGGATGTAAACGATCCAGTGCCACTTACCCCTGGCCACTTTTTAATCTGTGCACCATTAACGGCAATACCTGATCCTGATTTGTCACACGTTCCTATCTCTCGTCTCGGCCGTTAGCAACTTCTCCAGAAGTTTGTCCAAGCTATCTGGAAATCATGGTCGCGCGACTACCTACACCAATTGCAACAGCGTCACAAATGGAAGTTCGCTAAAGAAAACGTCTCCATTGGTGACCTGGTCCTTCTAATCGAAGATAATTTGCCTCCATTAGCATGGAAATTTGGGGTAATCACAGCCACATTTCCCGGACCAGACAATTTAATTAGGGTAGTTGAAGTTTGCACGCCTGTTGGCACCTTTCGCAGACCAATTCACAAGTTATGTTTGTTGCCAGCGCGGGACGAACCGTAGGCACTATATCAATGTAACTACTTAGCACAACGTTATGATTTATTTGGCCACGAGCTTTTTTCGTTACTTAATTGTTTATTATAGTTTGGCCAACCTCAATTATGGTGATATGTGCTGTCACAAACATTTTTTAACACGTTATATATTGATATCTCATGTATTCTTATTCTTGTATTTGCACGTATTGATAACTCTGTAAAACACATATACTATGTCCTTTGTATATTCATATTTGCTATTGGTAGTGGTTTATGTATTATGTCTATTGTTGGTATTAATTCTTATGTTATGTGTCTTGTTGTATAATATTTTCATATATTTTGTAACTATACAAACCATGTATCATATTTATATGCATATTTTCTGCACATTTTTTATTGATATTTGTGCATTGCTATTTCATTATTCTATGAATTTTCATGTGTTACATGTAATTGCTAAACACATGCATTACATTTTTGTATGAACATATTTGCTGCATTTGTCACTTGTACTATTATATTTTATTTTATGCCTTGTATTCATGTATTTGTGATTATGACACACATGTTATTGTATTTATATACTGGTAACTATGCAACAATGTATCATCTATTCTCGCATGTCAATGTATTTGTGCATTCTCGCAATTGTTTGGTATAGCATGCGCTATTTAATTATTATACTACAGCGTTATGCTTAGTCTATGTTTCTATATGCATGTAACGTTTTGTAATAATCTTTGTTTATTCATTTCATATAATATGCAATCTTATTATGTATAAATCAGCTGGCTTTGACTGGCTTAAATTAATAATCATGATTTGCATAAATATTTGCAATTTAAATCTGGCCCATCAAAGGATGAGTCACAGATTATTCATCATCAAGCTATTATGTTCTGCATTTTATGCATGTCTGCTGATTCATGCATGTTTATAATCGTGGATAGTCAGTTTGCAAGCCAACTTTGGCCTGTTTAACTTTATCATTATCTACCAGTCCAAGGTTTTATTTCTGGACAATTTAATGTTATAATCTTTGTTATCTGACATTCCAATGTCGATAATTAAGGCATCAAATTACTAATGGTTAATCTCTATTAGGAAGAACATACATGCTTGTGTTTTATTTTAATATTATAGATTGTTAACAATGTATTACAAAAAAAATCGCTCGATTTTTTGGGGGCAGTTATGTACGATAATGTTGGTATTTGTAATGTGGGAATTATATTGATGGAAGGTTGGCTAATCTGATTCATAATTTAATTTTGCTGCTACTGGCAGATATGACGGACACAGTGCTCTGAGCTTTCAAACACAACAGTCGTTTAGCTACGCTCGTTGCGTTTCGCCTATCGGCTTAATTATTTTCATGTTTTGTCTTAGTGTCGCATAATTGCGGTTCATTTCCTAAATATAATTTTTTCTTATACGTCATGATGCGTGAAGGCTTAGCTAATCTTCATCAAATTTAAATCGATTTGTACTAATTTACGTACAATAAATGTGTTTAAATACAGTCCACTTATCTACCATTATTTTCATGTTCCTAGCCAATTTAACTCCACGACATTATTAAAATACTTAGCTAGGCATCTACATATCAAAATTTTTATTTTAACACCTTTATTAATCAACTACGATTCTTAACAGTTTACATTACACTATTTCCTTGGCGCGGATCGAGTGGTTGTCGAAGTATTGTGGTGAGAAGTGATTACTGTTCAGAACTCTATTACTTGACATTATTAATGCCTGTGTACAAAGTTAACATAAATTTTTGTAGGAGACAACCTTGTTGATTACAAATTGTTATTTGCCATTAATTAAAGCTAATGATTATTGACTTCGTTGGTTCTGTATTGTCTGTATTCGTTTCCACTGTACCATACGACGATCAGTGAGACCGTCGTAACAGTAGGTCAGAAGTTCGACAGAACCTTTAACATTGAATACAGTTTACACTTTGTACAAGACTATTGTATTTTGTAATTTATCTGAAAATATGAATACCAGTCAGATGATGGAGGCTTTCCAAGCGCTGCTACAGCAAACACTAAACAACAAAAAACAGAAAAACGGCAAGAGGCGGAAGAGACAAAAAAGAACGCCGACAGGATAGAGAAAAAGTAGAGGAACGTCAGAAAGCACTAACGCTGGAAACGAAACAAGACAAAAAGAGCAAAGCAAGGGTGAAACAGGTGACAGGTACGTGAGCAAAGCAGGTGCAAGAACATACCGCTGCGGAGTTGGGTCTATTAAGAGGGAAGCTTAATAAACAAGTTACTAAAATATCGGAGGTACTACAATGGATGACATTAAAAATAGCTGAAGAAGAAATATTTTTCTTGAGCGTGGAAGAAGCTATGTGTACAAAATATCTGTCGTAAAAGAATCCATGTCACACATTTGCGCAATGTGTACTAAGCTCAGTTGAGAACAAGGCGACAACGTTCCGGGGAGAGTCTTCAAGAGTTTGAAGCAAGCATCAACAGACTAACTAGACTGGCCTTTCTTGAAGCAACAGAAGATTTTCGTATAAGGTTTGCGGGGCAGACATTTATTGACGTAATCAGAAATTGTAAACTTCAGCAAGTGTTAAGAATGGCAAGACACCGAAATAGCTCAGAAGCTCTTGTTCAGCAAGTCGAGTTTGAAGCTGCTAAGTCAGCGTCCAGCTCCATTAATTAATTTATGCCATCATACTGTAGTCAGAAGCTCCCAGTGTCACATTGCCGTTATGATGGGTGCAGGAAAACAATCTTGCCGGACATACAATTCAAAATGCCACAACTATTTGAACGATGGGAAAAGACAGAAGATCAAAGTGTTACAACTGTGGTCAAATACAGATAGACTGTTGGAGACTAAAATACCAAGAGATGGAAGTGATCACACCAATTAGAAAATTAACGCTCCAGAACATGAGACCCCTCTTTAAGTATTTTGTTGACTTATAAATTTTTTTTTTTTAAGAGGGGCCACAAGATAATTAAAACTAGGCCAAAAGCCTAGAGAAGCCAAAAATGAGCTGGATCCAGTGAGACGGGACTTGCAATTAAAACTCACAAAATTAACAACCAATAAATTTTTATTACATCCTTCTCCTTTTTTTTATAACAAAACGTTAAATATTTATCTCCCAACAAAATCAGTGATTTCTCCTTAAAATATTTTTGGTTAATTTTTTGCTTTAAAAATAATTATAAAATTTAAATGAAATTAATATAATGATTTTCTTTTGCAATTGGGGTTACTTTTCCCCACTTAGCCCTATACCTAACCCCCAGAAATAAACATGAATATACAATACATATAAATGGACATATAAATATATATGTCTACAACTACAACACATACACATGTTCCACATCACAGGACAATTACAACTTTCAACATTAATATCTTGCCACACCTCTTTCACCCCAGAAGGTACATAATTCACAATTCATAAATATCCTTGAACGCAACACCTATTGAAAGATCTTAATACATAATTATCTATATATATGTATAACACCCGTGCCCCCAGGGCATACTAAAATTCAGGGGTTGGCATAATGCCTGATACTACTATAAAGTGCTCACACACTGAGCACTTAGACTTGGAGGAAATATAATCATAATTCAGCCAAAATACAAGTGACCATAATAAATTAAAAAGAATTTAAGAGTGATAAATTTGTTTGTGAAATATTAATAACAGTAATATTTTCGTGAAAGAAATTTAATAACAGTAATGTGCCATGATGCTTTATAAACCTTTTAGAATTAATTTGGCCCAAAGGCCGACATGTTCCTAGGCAAGATCGTGCCTAACTAAACCTGTCCCAGGAGCATGTTCAAGTCTGCATGAAAAATCCGCCTATACAGGATTAAGCTGGGGACCCGACTGAAAATAACAAAAGAAACTTCTATCCATTATAGGACCCAAACTGAATATAAATATGTGAAATTAATGAATCAATTGAAAACTAAATTTAATCTGTGAAATTACATGATGAATGATAGAATTACTAGCACTAAGGTAACCCTTTTACTGAAAACTAGAAAGAAATTTACATGCCTGAATGGTAATCAGACACGGATACATGCCAACCTCTGGGCTCACACTTAATATAAATAGTATTACAAAATGTACAAAAGATTCCCCCCCAAGTCCGCGCACTATTCTGTCCCGCTAACCGGGGACCCAATTGAAATGTGTAAAGCTTAAAGTCATTTTAGGGTGTGTCGCTATATGCCCACGAGTTCTAGTAGGTTACATTCACTTGTGTTAAAAAGTAATATTGGGTTGGTGTCACCTGATTTATTCCCTGGTGTGGAGTTTGAAGTCCTGGTCTAAAGCATTTTTGTGTTGGTGTGGCCTGTTCCTCGCTGTTCTCCTCCGGCAGATGAAGCTGAGAGCCTTTTATGTTCGGTAGTTCAGGTCATGACTTGGAGCTGGTCCTCGACTTGAAGCGAGGGACCCTAAGCATACAAATATTATCAGCGAGATGCTCCAACACTTATTCCCCCAGGTTACTCTCACACGCACCAAAATCCATTTATAATATTTAAACACTGCTTTAGGCCTACTTGAAATGAAAGTTTGACACACTCTGCAACAGGTTATACGGGCATGTGGCCCTATCTTTGAAAACATTAAGTTTGGCTAAAGTACATATTATTTTGCGTTAACATTGGTCAATTACGGGGCCTTAGTTAAGACTTCAATTACTATTATACAATTAACTCATTTTGCATACTCTAATTCGCCACGTGGAGTGCGTGTAACAGGTTAACAATTTTCATTCATTCTTGTACGTATATTAAACAAAACCCCTTTTACGTTACTTTAAATTAAATATATATAAGTATACTGCACTCACTTACCGCAGATCTGTTTTAATTTAGCCTGCCATAGGTGGAAGATGGAACAATTAAAAAAAAACTTCTCTGTCGGAGAGCGGCGAGGTGGTTAGTTGGAGCAGCGAAATCAGACAAGCTCGGAACCGTTTATTCTACGCATTTTTCAACTCGCGCTTCGAGGCGTCCGCAAGGGAGCAGCACCAATCAAGCGCCGCTTCGTTACCTCATGTAGATTCCGCGCTAACCGTTAAAGACAGTACGGCAGAACGCCCACCGCTAAATAGAGAAACCTATTTTTCTTTAGCGTATTAGCGCCGATTTTATTCAATCGGCACACCCCCACCCCAAAAGGGCAACATAGTTGCCCCACACTTAGAAAGAGGAGTACCCTGCAGTGTACCCCAATGTTTTCTACTAAAACGCAGGTGATCCTCGGTTTTCCCAGTTGCCTTTGTTCTCAGGAGAGCAGTGGCTCAGAAGGAAGTCGAAAAAACAGAAAGGAGACGTGTAGAATGCGAGTGTGTTGGCACTACACACTGACCTGATCAGGGCCAGCATGCAGCAAGAAAGACAGAAGAAGAAAAGAAGAAAGAGTGTTCGGGTGCACCCTGAGTTCTGACCTCCTGAGGCTTGACCACTTATGCGGGAACTCCGAGGCTACCTCAAGAGGGACCCATGCCCTATATTTACACGGGGACTAACCCCCCAAAATTCAATAACACTTTATCCCATGAATCCCTCTTACATCCCACAGTACCAGGGAGAGAACGGGGGAGGTGGTTTCCATGACGCCATAATTTTTTTACCCAATGTGTATATCCCTTCCTATAACCTAATACATGTGTGCTCCAAGGACATTGTCCACGTCGTACAACGCCACCGAGGTCCCTACCTGGCCTCGTTGGAGAGCGGTACGACTTGTTCTACTTACTCCTCTTTTTTTTTTGTTTTTTTTTCATACTTTTCTTTTTCTAATTTTTTTTTTTTAAAGGGGTGGGAAATCGCGAGGATGAAAAGGGTAAGGATCCTTAAAGGTCAAGCGTAAGGACAGGGTTCCCTCCGAAAATAAGGAGGAGTGGAGAAAACCAAGGCTCGCGTAGGCAGGGGCGCAGCCCTGAAGTAGACGTACACCACCCGGATTGTGGGGAACATCTACCCGCTACCATACCAGGTTCTTACCTTTTCCCTGGAGCACACACCACCGAAGGATCACCATTCCTACACACATGGAAACCACCAAATCTTACCCCCCACTTCTATTAGTCAGCTTGCTCCCTCCGACAGAGTTTCAATTTTGAAACATGTGTAACAATTTTGTTAAGTAGAAGAATGATCCGCCATGTGTGGACCAAAAAATGTTTAGAAGCGGTCCGAGTGGACGCAAAAATGTTAAGTGTGAAGTGTTCGTGATTTACTGTCGGTTGATTCGCCAGGATGCAGAAATGATGAAGAGAGAGTGGACTGTAATTAATACATTTATTTAATTGTTCACATTTACACCATAGAAATTGTTAGGTTTCACCTTTGACTAAGAGATTGGCTAATGAGCGCATCGTAAATACAAGTCGTATTACATTGAAATTAATTTGATGAAAGGGCCTAAAGGGCCATATATGAAGTGTTGGCCTAAGGCCTACATTAATTGTCGCGACAAGAAGAAAAATGTGACAGTATAGCTGCGGGCGCGAGCCGACCGCCGATAGCGAGCGTCTGTGACGAACTGTGTGGAAGCACGGACATGAATTGAGCAGATTAAAGTGCAAATTAAAAGTGCAGATTAGCCAACCTATAACGTAAAAATTACCGCGCTACTGTACATAAACTGCCCGTCAAAAAATCAGCAGATTTTTTACTACATTTTAGTAACTTATTATATATTTTGGTAACTTATTATATAACATACAGAGTTCTTATTAATGAAAGTTAATCTCATAGGCTGCATTGAACCTTGATTTGTAATCTTAGATAACAGCTGTACGTTAATGGTTTAGCGATAAGCATGAATAAAGATAAGCTTTAAAGATAAGCGTTTGATAGGCCAAGGTTGGCGAGCAAAATGATTTCATGCATGCATGAAAATGTAAGCGCTGGCAATGTATTGCCCACATATATTGTATGTATACAATATTGAACGTTATAAAACATGAAAAATACATAATTTGACAATGTTTAATAATGTATGATCGGAAACTCATCACATGATGGCCCGATAAATTGTAACCCTATGCAAGTCATAGATGGTTACCGTGAAATAGTTGAGGCCAGTAGACCTGTACAGAGTATTGCTTCCAATGAACAATAAATTGTCACAAATTATACATGTTTAGACGTACATCTAGCATGGCGTCATAAATTTGAACGAGTCATGCTATACCTGAAGTTTCAGGAATTTACAATATGTTGTGTGTGAGAACAAGCTATAGATAGCTGACTGATTGCAAGCACATATGTAATGACATGTATGTCATAATTTAAGCAGGAATAATAATTGTGCAATGCATAATCACAAAATACAATATAAAAATAAATCTAGGCATGGCGTGGTTACATACAGTAGACGCAGAAAACAATATGTTTTATATAAATGCAAGTTATATAATAAATATAATAAACACCAATTTAGTTAATTACAAATATGAATAAGCGCAATAGCACAAGTAACAAATCTGTGTTTACAAATGTAATACATGAGTTGAACAATTAAGAAATACATTCATAGAACAATAAATCACACATATTAATAACTGTGCAAGAAATGCATACATGGTTGTATAACTGCAAACCATGCGAATATTATGTAACAAATTTTTATAAAACAATACCACCGAAAACATGACACATACCCAATACATCAAAATGTAAATATGTAGGATATAGTATGCCACACAAAATATTAACTTATAGATACAAAATAGCAAATATACCACCTTGAAACTATGATGAGTATAGAAACACGCAATGGCGCAAATTGTCATGAAAATGTTATGATACATATCACAATTAAGTTGACCAAATGGTCATATAATAAAGTAATAAGCCAATGGCTGAGTAAAATAGCATTGTGCTAAATGATCATAATAATCTTGTGTCAAATCTCGTCCCGCGCTGGCAACAGACATAACTTATGTACTGGTCTCCGCAAAACACCAGTAGGCGTGCGAATGTCTACGACTCTAATTAAGTTATCTGGGCCGGGAAATGTGGCGCTAATTACACCAAATTTCCAGGCTAATGGAGGTAGGTTATCCTCAATAAGTAAAACTAGGTCCCCAATGGAAACAATATCCTTAGCGAATTTCTATTTGTGACGCTGTTGTAACTGGTGTAAATAGTCGCGAGACCAAGCCTTCCAAATGAATTGGACAAACTTCTGGAGAAGTTGTCAACGTGTAAGACGAGAGATAGGAATATGAGATAAGTCTGGGTCCGGTATCGCCGTTAATGGTGCGCAAATCAAAAAATGGCCAGGTGTAAGTGGCACCGGATCATTTACATCCGAAGAGATGGCAAATAAAGGGCGAGAGTTAGACATGCCTCTATCTGAGACAAAACTGTCGTAAACTCCTCGAAGGTGAGTATAGACTTGCCTACCACGCCGCGCAAATGAAACTTCAAACTCTTAATGCCGCTCTCCCAAAGGCCACCAAAATGAGGTGACGAGGGCGGAATAAATGACCATGAAATACCCTGAGAGGACGTGAATAATTTGAGTGATGAGGTGGCATCCTTATTATGCCAAATATTGTAGAGGTCATGTAAAATATTGCGGGCCTTCCTAAAGTTTGTGCCATTATCAGAATATAACTGACTGGGTATGCCCCTGCGGGCCATAAAACGACGTAAGGCAGCTATAAACGCACTGGCTGTAAGGTCGGAAACCATTTCCAAGTGAATGGCCCTGGTTGCTAAGCAAATGAACAAAGACACGTATGCCTTAGAGAGAGTTCTGGATTTCTGCCCGCCATGACGAATCATGAAGGGACCACCATAATCAACCGAGCAGAATAGGAACGGCCGTGATGGAGTGACTCTAGGAGACGGTAAAATACCAAGCCTCTGAACTTGCTGTTTCACACTTGACACATTTACGAATGATGGAGCGAATGACTAACCTGGCATTAACAATCCACCAACGTTGACGAAGTGAGTGATGCGCGAGTTGAGCACCAGCGTGAAGTAGACGAATGTGTTCGCGTTCAATGATAAGGCGAGTAATATGAGCCGATGGATGCAAGACAATAGGATGTTTAGTGTCGTAAGGTAATTGCGACTGCTGTAATCGCCCGCCTACGCGTATTACTCCAGAATCATCAAGAAACGGGTCGAGAGAAGACAACTTACTGCTGATAGAGACAGAAGACCCATTACGAAGACAATTATTCTCGGCTGCAAAGTGGATCGACTGAGATTGTTTTATGAAGAAATTAAGAGAATGATGAATTTCGACAGGGGTAAGATCGCCCGTTATTTTGTCAGCACTGGAGAGTCTAATATTTTTGATGAACCGAAAACAGTAAGCGTATACGCGTGTCAGACGATGCAACGAAGAAAAGTCCTTAGAAAGGTCGATAGCCAGGGTAGACATTAGAGAAAGATTATTGGTTTGTTTCTCTTCCGCAGTGACTTCAGAAGACGACGGATTAGAAGGTAAAAAGGGTGGAAAAGGATTGGACTCGGAAGATTGAGACAAACAAGTGGGACCGTGCCACCAAAGCGAACAATCGCGCAAAACGTCAGGGAGACACCCCCTAGAGATAATATCAGCAGGATTATGTCTAGAATTGATGTGATGCCATGTATAGGCTTGCGTAAGACGCTGAATTTCAGCAACACGATTAGCGACGTAGGTTTTCCATCTCGTGGACTGGGCATGAATCCAGTAAAGAGACACTATAGTGTCAGAATATAAATGAACACTATTAATAAACGAATAAAGCGCAGGAACTACCTTAGATACGAGTCGCGATAACAACAAGCAAGCGCAGAGTTCGATGCGAGGTAATGACACCTGTCGTAGGGGAGCCACGCGAGATTTAGAACACAGGAGATGACAAGAGGCCGATGAATCTTGATAAATGACTCTAATATAGATACAGCACCCAAACCCCTTTTCAGAGGCATCCGAAAAACCATGTAATTCACTGTACTTGCCTCAAACTTGCAACGAATAGAATGTGGGACAACAATTTTGCTAATCAGACACAATTTGTCGCACAATGAATGCCAATCCAAACGTGATTGCCCGGAGATCGGTTCATCCCAACCAAGATTGCAAAGCCAGAGTTGCTGCATAAACTGTTTGTACAAGAAAACAACGGGACCGATCATTCCAAGTGGATCGTATATGCCTGCGATAATCGAAAGAATTCTCCTCTTGGAGATGCTTGATTCAACGGGGAATGATTTAATGTCAAACAGGAATGAATCGGCAGTGTTATTCCAGAGAATGTCCAGGGTACACACATTGTCCTGTTTGTTTAAGGGGAGTGATAAATTGTCATGACTTGCGACCACTCTGGGTTCATTAGATGCCCATTTATTCAACGTGAGACCGTATTGACTCAATAACGCACCTAAGTCAGATTTCAACTTGGTCAGATCAGAGATGGTGTCTGCACCGGTAAGCAAATCGTCGACATAGAAATCATTTGTTATAGCTAACGCCGCATCAGGAAAAGAAGCTTCATGGTCCCTACCAATTTGAATAAGACAGCGAGTGGCCAAAAACGAACACTAGCCGTGCCGTAGGTTACCGTTCGCAATGCAAAGTGTTTAAATTGTTCGAGGGCAGAGTCACGCCACAGAATACGTTGATAGTGACAATCCCTTTCGGCTACGAGAATTTGTCGATACATCTTCTCGATGTCGGCGATGAGAACATATTTATGCATGCGGAAACGTAAAAGAATAGAAAAATGGTCTTGTTGAACATTCGGGCCTACCAACAATATGTCATTGAGAGAAAGGCCATTGGTAGTTTTGGACGAACCATCAAAAACGACGCGGAGTTTTGTGGTCAAGCTAGACTGCTTAAACAAGGCATGGTGAGGCAGATAGTAAGTATTTGACACTCCTGAATTGATAGAGCAATTATCGATAAGCGTCATGTGGCCAAGATCCTTATATTCATTAATAATATCTGCGTAATCGCGCGCGAGCTTAGTATCACGCCTGAATCGGCGTTCTAAATTCAAAAATTTTGCTTCAGCATTGATGTAAGATTCCCCCAACTGGAGATGATCGGACTTAAATGGCAGTGAAACCACGAACCTACCCTCATGCTTGCGATGAGTAGAACGCACGAAATGCTTCTCACAAGCTGACTCGTTATCAGGTGTGTTGTCAGGGATAGTTTCGGCTTCCCAAAATTTTTCGAGAGACTGTAAAATTTGACTGTCGTTGTTCCTAGCTAGGAACGAAACAGCAGGACCCTTGTAGCGGCAGTGTTTGGGCAGATTGCCGGCCAAAATGTAGCCTAACTTTGTTTCCTGAATGATGGGAAAATGAGGGCCGCGTACGTATTTGTTGGCTAAAATTAAATCCAGGTAAAATTGCGCCCCTAAGAGTATGTCGATTTCGGATGATATGTTGAAATTTGGGTCAGCAAGAAAAATGTTGTCTGGAATGTTGAATTGATTTATGTCAAACGATTGTGCTGGCAGATTTTGGGTTAATGCAGATAAGATAGCACATTTTGCCTCGAAGCTAAATCTCTGATAACGAGAAATAATGCGTACAGACGCGAGATTAGTGGCATGACACGCTGTATTATTTATACCCGTAATTGGTATGTTGGATTTAGTCAAATTAAGTCGTAATTTCTTTGTAAATGATTTGGTACAAAAATTTATTTGTGAACCTGCGTCCAAAAGAACTCTTGCCTTTTGTCTGTTGCCAGCCTGGTCAATGACAAATACAATTGCTGTTGATAAAAGAATATTATTCGTGGATTGTAATTTAAATGAACAATAATTACTGCTACTGGCAGAGATTGAGTTCGGCACATTGTTCATGTGCAACAATGTATGGTGTCGTTTTGAACAGATCTTACATGCCTGCTTATTCTTACAATTAGACGCAAAATGATCTGATCTAAGACAATTGGTACAACATTTGTGATTTGATACAAATTGTCCTCGCTCAGCGGTGCTTAGTGCACGAAATTTATCACACATGTAAATTGGATGATTAGATTTAAAACACAAACATGAATAATTGCTTGACGCTGAGTGATAACTCTTAAATGTAGTACTGCCAGCAGCGTTTCGTGATTTATATTTATCAGATTTATTGTTGAGTCTTAAACTCGGCTTGTTGAGCTGCTGTCCGGCATCGATAGGCAGTGTATTTTATAACAGCTGTCTACGTGCGTTTAAAAAATGAGTGAAATCTTGAAAGTTAGGAAGATTATCAGGGTCTATAGACTCCTTCCATAATTTAAAAGTAGTAGGGTCGAGTTTAGTTGATAATAATTGTATAGTAATAAGTTCAAATGAATTCACTGACAGTTGCATTGCCGCCAGTGAATTAACGGAAGACGTTATCGTATTTGTGAATTCTGCCAAACTTTGGACAGAGTCTTTAATTGTCGACTTGACTTGAAGAAAATTTTGAATGTAGTATTTTGCTAGTATGAACTTGTTGTCATACCTTGCGGACAGCAAACTCAACGCTATCGAGTAATTTTCATTACAAATAGGTAGTGATTTAATTAAGTCTAACGGTTCATTTTTTAGAGAAGAATGTAAATAATGTAGCTTCTGCACTGGCGTTAGATCGGATCTTGCATGCACCAAGTCCGAAAACATTGAATGAAAATGCTGCCATTCCAAATATTGCCTGTGAAGCAGGGCAAACTTATCGGTTTTAATTGCATATGGCCCGATAATACGGGAGGTACAGTCCGAAAATTAAAGGTATCAATTAATTGTAAAATATTTGCTTCCGTAGAATATAGCATTTCTTCGACCTCAACTCGGTCTTCTTGAGCAGCGTTTATGTCTTTACAAATAAGTTCGATTTCGGACTGCACCTCGTCGTACTTCGTTGCCAAGCTTTTCAAACTTTCAAGTCTTACTGTTAAAAAGTGTTTTGTATTAGAGTTTGTATCAAAGTTACTGACAGCTGATTGTATGCGCAATATTGCGGACTTTAAGCCGCCTCTCTTTCTGACTAACACTTCGAGGCCTTCTTCGGCCATTGTACGCACCTTGAAATGATGTTAGTGAGGTGATACCTTGTGGGCGATGTCCTGAAGCGTCGACGCCGTGGAGAAGATGGCAAACACACAGCTCGGAGAGATGACTGCTTTGACTGACGTACTGAAGCTAGCAGGCTCTTGCAATGATGTCGTCAGGAGGCTCAAAGGCGACGAGCGAAATGCTGATCGAATCACGCCACGGTCGTATCAGCGGATATGCTGAGTCGCCCGTGATGGCCAGAAATAGGTGCAGAAAAATAACAAATGTGAATGATGTATCCGGAAATCCAGGTCCGGAGCGACCAAAAAATGTTAAGTAGAAGAATGATCCGCCCTAGGAAAAAAACCAACGATGACGTTTGTAGAATAACAAGAAGGCCAACAAAAAACGAAGGTCGTCCATCTAGACCGCCTGGCGAATTATCACTGCAGAGACAATTTACCAGTTCGTGATGGACAAACTTATAGAGAAGGAGCGGTCTTACGAGTAAAAGATAGGCATCCTACGTCGAGTGGGAGTTACGTAAACTGGAGTTTATTGTTGTTTTATTTATTTAATCTGTCATAAAAGTTCAAAATAACGATATCTGTAGCATTGAGTTACTTTATTTCAACTGTTTAAACACTACGATCGGTACGGACGTCGCAAGATATATTTTCTACGTTTTTAGAGCAAAGTGAACATGTTAAAAATACATTAGTTTATTTTGGTATGGTTTATTAATCATTTTGCATTTCAGTAACATGCACCTTCCTGTAAAATTTTCCAAGTATTCACTGACTGTCTATAAACTTAATGCTCTTTTATTACTTAAGGTATAGTGCATGTAGAATGCTGTAAAACATCCAGCTGAATTTTGCTTCAGAATAAAAATTTCAGCCCTACTTAAATATTTGTCGTATAAAATCTGCCTAACGTAGGGGCATTTATGTTCTCATAATATTTAATTCTCTATAAATTTTATTACAGATTGTTAAAATTTGTTATATTGAATGTATGTATATATCAAATTTTAATCTTGCCCATAATTATAACAAATCGGTTTTATAGACTTTCAACCCTTTTCCTATCGTGCCGAACGTAGGTGTCTGTTCAATATATTTCCTCTTCATTGATTGTGCTGTGTGGACGTTTTAGTGTGCGAACTTTTTGATTGGTCCAGCCAGACACTGACTTGGGGATCCCAAACTGTACTACGTGTACAATCCTGTCTACGCTATTCCGTGTCTTGCTTATTGTAGCACTTGCCCTAGTCGACTATCTTTGACACCATCAGGAAATATCATTACAGCAAATCGGATAAATATTTAAGTAAATACGGACAATACTATTTCTTACGATATGCATTGTTACAGGTATTTCCAATGTAGCAGATCATACGTTAAACTTGTGAACAACACTTGTTACAAAAGCGTCACGGATCGTTGTGTTTTAATAATAGAAAAAAAATAAGTCGCCACCATAGAAACTGATATTTAGAACTTAAATAAAATTTAAATAAAGAAAAGAACTACGAATACTCATATGGAAACAATTTTGCATACTTACAATTTCCCTGCACGTACTAATGAAACAGAGAATAAATATCAAACTATTTGTCTATAGCATTATCTTTAAACGTTATGCTGTACTCTATACACAGACACAGTGTGTGTAGTACAAAACAATCGCGTGTTTGGACAGTTAATTGTAGATTGCAATAGCAATTTTATAACATCTTAACTTGTGTTATAACGTAGGGAACCCGCGTTAATTGGTTATGCCAATTATACAGGCTGCCTTTCGTTGTGACGAGCTGAAAATTAATCACAACAAATAAAACAATTCTTATATCAGGATATTGGGAAGGGGATACTGTTGATTTATGCACTCAGTTTACTCGGTACTCAGATGACATCTCTTTATTACATTATGAGATAAAGTTCTCTATTTAAAGTTCTCAACATATATAGTTTACAGTATAATTATATATATATATATATTACTCTTTCATAAGGGCCCTCAAAATGTGATGTACATCTATTTAATTTATTCCGCGGATCCGGGATTGAATATATATTAAGTTAATAATGGTCACCTTGCCATATACAATATTGAAAATTGAGCCATTTGAAGAATGGACTTTATTAATCTTTCAAAACAAGAAAACTTTTAGTTTAAAAATTTACTCTTTTGCTATAACCAGTGTTATTAGATTACAGACTGCATGTTACATATAATGTCTGTCTTTTAAAGTCTTAAAAGTGGTGAGTTAAATTGTCTTTTGTGGGTAATAATTTTAGTAACTCATAACCATGGAAGACAAGCCTCCATGTCACCTGGTTTTCAGTATTTGCTGCAGAATTGGTTCTTCGGTCCTTGGTGTGTTTCCTGAAGGTCTGTCGTTGCCTTAGTATCCGGTGACGGTGAAGTTCCTGAAGTCTGTTATATCATTCGGGGTGAAGTACTCTCATCTTAGGCGACTGTAGTAATTCTTGTAGGATACTCTCATCTTAGAAGACTGTTGTAATTCTTGTAGTTATAATAAATAAATAGAAAGTTTGTTTCACAGTAATACACTTCACATGATTATAGATTAGTTGAATATCACCTTCATGTTTGTAGTAATGTATGAATTACATAGTTTGTTATTTATTCATTGAGAGAGAGATGTCATCGCCGCACAAATTTAGTTATTTAAATATTCATTGAACCAACCATTCACATAATTATACACGCGTCGCGAAACAACGCTGTACGCAGCTTACGGCGTGAGCGCTCCATTGCAAGTGGGCAAAAATAGTTAGGGGGAGAGTAGTAATCTCGCGACAATTACTAGTCAACATAAAAGTAGTTCCATGTTTCTAATTTAATTAAAGGACTAAAGTTTGATTAAATAATTAAATAGAGATATTCTTAGTTACAGACGCTATCAAAGTACATTACAGTGGTCTTATTTAATTATTTAAATAATAACAAAATTTACAATTATATTTAGTTTGTTTAGGGGTCAGAAACAAGTTAATTCTGGTCAGTGCCTGTATATGCAGGATTAATTAACAAGCTTTACCCTTTCTGTACAATTGTATTCCCTTTTATTTTATTATTAGACTTTTTATTAAATATTATTATTATTTAATGATAGCAATAAGATTTAGTTTAAAATGTGAGATTTTATTAAAATTTTAAAATTTCTCAGCTTATACATTAACAATTTAATTAATTAACATATTTTTATTAATGAAATCGTCACATACTCCGCCGCTTAAGACACAGCCTCCGGCTTATTTGTTAGGAATGTACCGGGAGTATGTTTGGGGATTTCCGTGTGAAATTTCTCTCACCCGTTTTTCTCTGTATGTAATTACAAGTTGCACAAGTCAGTCTCGACTTGCTTATTCTTACTATCTACATATCATACTTTACAGACAAATTCTAATACTACATAAAATTCACACATTATAAAACATATTGTAAACATTCTAAATTTTCTTAACTCTACTACTTATGACTATTACCGGGTTTTTCTTTAGATGCGAGTTAGTGTAGTTATAGAATTTCTCATTAAGTAATTGGTTACTTAATTATTCCTCATATTTTATGTCAGCTGACTTCTTACTTTGCTCTACTTTCGATGAATAGGATTCAAGGTTGATCAGGCCTCGTACCTATTTACACGATTAGGTAGTCAAATGTTACTCAAGTACTCTTTTGCATTTGAGTACCAGACATATACCTTTTTTTTTTTACATTTATTTAACTTGTACTCTACCATTTCCTTCTTCGTGATAACGTTTTATCTGCGAAATATGTGTCCTTCGTACATATTTTTGAGTAGAGGGTTCGTACAGGGCTACGGTTACTGGAGTTAAATATTTGTGAATTTGATAAGGACCGCACCATCGGTATGATAGCTTGGAAGTGGTCTTATCGATTGCACTACTCGTAGGGTGTGTTTTACACATAACTAAGTCACCAATTTGGTACGTTACTTCATTATTATTATTATTTCGCTCGTGATATTTCCTTTATTTCGCTAAGTTTGTTCGTAAATTAGCGCGCGCTTCATTCCATACTTTCCTAATATTTTTATCCCTAATTTCAAGGGGTAACAATTCATGTATTTTCCACTTAGTGGATAATGGGTGGTTAGGTTTATACTTGAACAATAATTCGAATGGGGTAGACTTATGTCCTTCATGATATGCTGAATTAAAGGCGAACTGTATCCAGGATAGGTTCTGGTCCCAAGAAGTATGATCGCTAGCATGGTAGGCTATTAAAGCAGATTTTAGGTTTCGCAAATACCTCTCAGCTATATTACCTTGCGGACGATACTCTGTAGTGGTAATGTGGTCTATTCCTAGTTTGAAACACATGTTCCTGAATTCCTTGGACTTAAACTGTGGTCCGTTATCCGACACTAGATGGACAGGAATACCGAATTCTTTAAATAATCTATGCTGTAAAATACTTACTGTGGTTGTAGCTAAGGCTCGCCGCATGGGGTACATCCAGACGAATTTGCTAAAAGAGTCTACACAAATTAGTAACATTGTATTTCCTGATTTAGAACGCGGGTAGGGTCCTGAAAAGTCTAAATAAATTTTGGAGAACGGGGTAGCAGGAATCTCTGAGATTAAGTGACTTATTTGACTGTTTCTCGCTGGTTTTCTGAGTGCACACAACTTACACCTTTTCACAAAATTGGCGATCTCACTGTTCATATTTTCCCAGTGATATTCTTTACGAATTCGATGTATGGTTTTATTTATTCCCATATGAGCTCCAATGGTGGAAGAGTGATAATATTCCATCAGCATAGGTTTAATAATATCAGGGGCGATTATTCGTAAATATTTTCCGTTCGCTATTCTACAACATAATACTCTCCTACTTAATATGTATTTCTCTAACTTATTTCCTTTTTCAAGTTGTTCAATAATTGGACTCAAACGTGGGTCTTGTTGTTGATACTGGGCTAAATCCGTAAATGCAAGAGGAAATTCGGTAATTAAAGTATTAATAATCGGCGTTTCTCTACTCTTGTTATCGTAAGTATTACTACTAGGCTGGAACATACGTGACAGTGTATCGGCAACTACGTTTTGGGTGCCTCTAATATGTTGTACTTTGAATTTAAAACAATTTAATCTTAATACCCATCTTCCGATACGACCTAACTGTTTTGGGTGATTTAGTAGCCAAGATAACGCTTGATTATCTGTTTCTAACAAAAACTCTTTATGTTCTAAAAATGGTTTGAACTTCTCAAAAGCGAAAACTATAGCTAAACATTCTAATTCGTATGCGGAGTATTTCTTTTCTTGATCTGTCAGGGTGCGAGAAGCGTAACTAATAGGTAACCTTGAGTTATCTACTTCCTGATATATTACTGCACCTAGGGCGACACTAGAACTGTCTGTCTGCACTACAAATGGTTTTGTAAAATCGGCTAATTGTAGTACGGGGGGTGATATTATGCTTTCTTTTAATTTCTCGAATGCGGTTTGGTGTTGCTCATTCCATTCAAATTTAATTCCCTTCTTTCTTAAGGTATTTAGCGGTGCTGCAATTTCGGCTAGATGTGGGATATACTTATGGAAATAATTTATCATTCCTAAAAATCGGGCTATTCCTTTCGCATCCCGCGGTGGTAAAAATTCTCTGATGGCACGGGTTCGCTCTGGGTCTATGCTTACCTTTCCGTTGGCTTTTACGATGTGACCTAAAAATGAGAATTGTGTCACAGCAAAATTTACTTTACTGGGGTTTACGGTTAATCCAGCTTTCTCCAATCGGGTTAGTACTTCACGTAGATGATTAAGATGTTGCTCAATTGACTCGCTGTAGATAACAATGTCATCTAAGTAGTGATACACATATTTAAATTTTATGTCATGAAATAATTTTTCTAATAATCTGCTACATACAGAACTACCTTGGGATATACCAAAGCGTACCCTCGTAAATTGGTACAGGTTGAAAGGGACGGCAAATGCGGTAAGACGTTTTGATTCTTGTGAGAGGGGTATCTGGTGAAATGCCTGATTTAAAACCATAATGGTAAAAATTTTTGCTTTCGTAAAATAATGAAAAGCACTGTGGATGTCGGGAAGTGGTATAGATTCAAATTGTATCCGTTTATTTAGTTGCCTGTAGTCCACAACTAATCTATGTTTGTCGTTACTTTTGGGTACTAAAAACGCGGGTGAAGAATAAAATGACGTAGAGGGTTCGATGACTCCTTGTTCTAATAACTTATTAATTTGATTCCTCATTACTTCCATTTTTGGAGGTGATAATTTGTATGGGGCTAAACGTATTACTTTATTGTCGCTCAAATTTATTTTGTACTCTATCAGGTCCGTCAGTCCTAACTTTGGGGTGAGGACGTTGGAGAATTGTTTTATTAAAGTCTGTATGTTCCGTCTATCTTTACTTTCCAGATGACCTAATTCAGATTCGTGATGCTTTATATGTGTAGAAGTGGTGCTAGTACTTTCTCTGTTATTTGCATTATCATGCAAGTTATATTTCCGTGAACGATCGAATCCAAAGTAAAACATCTTATCGTGAATGTCTAGAATTATTCCTGTTTTACTGATAAAATCAGCTCCCAATATTAACTCGGGTCTTAATTCGTCGCATACCAACATTGGAAAATACCACGTTAGATTTTTAATTTTTACTTTAAACGTGATGATAAGTTTTATCATTTAGTTTTGCTTATTAGCTGTAGCGCATCTAATATTTACTGATTGACTGCGTTTAACTAAATTGTGTTTAAATAATTTATTGGCTAGCTCTTGACTAATTAAACTTCGCGTTGATCCGGAATCAATTAATCCGAGGGTGGATGTAACACCAAGGTCAACTTGTATATACGGTAATTCACACTTATTGAAATCACATTTACTAATAGAGTTACATTTATCGATAAATTTTCTAACATAGGGGTCTAATTTTCTTTTGTTATTTGTATTAGTATTTTGTTTTAATTGGTGGTCTCTCAGGGGTTTACCTGTTTTCACGATGCTGCGGAAGACACAGGGTTTCGGATCTCCCTGCCTTACATGTTTTTTGGATAATGAGTTTTCTGATTGTACTGTTTCCGTTTACAGTTTCTACTGAGGTGTCCAGGTTTTCCGCAGTTATAGCATATATATTCTTTACGCAGGGTCTCACTGGTTCCGTGTCGAGGTGGAGGCTCCTTGGACTTACCATGGCCATGAACATAGGTTGGTCGCCGAAATGGTCGTCGTTCTCGTAGACTTCTTGCATCTGAGACTAGGGCTTGCGTTTCCTTTCTATGTGGTGTTGTGGATACCGGTGCATGTCTGTGCTGATCTGCGTACCACACATTTGACGAGTGAACACTACATTGTTCAAGGTCAGCAAAAGTGAGGGGTCTACTTATTAGTGCTAAACGGGAGCGTTCTTCAGGAGACAAGCCTACCAAGATAGTATCGACCAATTGTTTTTCAGTCCAGTCGACTTGCAGTAGACGTGAAGATTCTCTGATGTCAGCAATATAGTGGGCCAGTCTTTCATGGGCTCCTTGTACTCGAAGTACGGTATTTCTTTTGATCTCCTCATAAATTCCCGTGGGGATAAAATATTTGATTATAGTAGTATGAAGTTTTTCTACTGGAAGAGTCGAGTTTAATGATTCTAGCACACGATCTCGTAAAGGTGGTTTACATTTGGGTAGGATAACCTGCAGTATTTGCCAATCGCTCAATTGTTGTAGATCTTTTATTTGCAGTAGGTATCTGATAAAAGTCAATAGAATCGTGATACTTAAGCCATCGGTGTAAGGTATTTCATTAATTATTTTCTCTACTGGGTGGGAAATCTTTCCGTAGAGGTCTACATTAAAATATACGTTTGGTATACTTTTCGAAGGATTGGTGGTTGCATTAGGATTTGTAATAGCATATTTACTAGTGCTAGTATGCTGAACATTAGGCGGTGGGGGTTCTGACATAGTTAGGGTATTTATTTCTCTACTAGGTATTTGTTCATGAGTCTGTTGTATCTTCGATACGGTGGGTGATTCGTGGTTCGAGGTGGAGAGAGGGTGTTCTAAAGTAGGGGATTGAACTGGGGAAATATATAATTTTTGTAAGTAGTGCTCAATTTCCTCCATTCTCGATGAGTCAGACTTTCGTCGTAAGTCGTTGATAATTATGGGTAATTGGCTTAATGCCTCATCCGCAAATTTCTGCACATCGGCGGGGATTACGGTGACGTCGGGCCAGCTTAATAAATTATTCAACCGGCGGGTTAAATGTTCTATACGTTGCGTAACGCGCAAAATTTCAGTAGGTGATTTTTTGTCCTGAAGGTTCTGAGATAATACCATCAGTTCCCTATATTTCGCATAACAGGTTTCTCGTTCGCCGTCATAATCGAGTTCACGCAATCTATCTAACTGCGAGGGTATATCTGATCCGGTTTGGCGTAATGATTTTCGTAATTCCGACACGGTTACATTCACGTGTTTTAGACCTCGTAAAAGTGCTTCGTAACATAGCTCATCTTTTAATAATAGATCAGGATTAAATTCAGCCATTTTCGTAACGTGAGTGGCTATAACTAATTATTCTACTATTTGCATTAAATGCTATACAACGCTTCCTTTTTTTTTACACAAAAAATATAAAAATATAAATCAATCGTATTCTTACACTTTTTTTTACAAATAAACACTTAAAATGTTATGACAACCTTTATCATTTTACATTGAGAGAGAGAGAGAAATTTCACACAGGCTTGAATATGCGTACTACAAAAGGGGGAATCTTCGGTTACTAAACACAGGAACAGACACGCTTCTATTAACAATAGACCAAACAAAGAGGGTGGCGTATTGTCTAACTTAACTTGAGGGAGAGCAACTATGACAGTTTTAAACAATCGGCAACAGGAAATTTACATGTCCGAGTTTGTCGTCAAATTGACACGTTGTAGAATGAAACTTTTAGACAAGCACCTACATGGTTTTGTTTACATGGGACAATATGTTAATATTACTTTACACATATTATATTTACAAATAAAGTTACCTATACTATTTTACTATAATAATAATTATTATTTTTATCTTATTTAAAATTCTGACACATATTAAAATACATGAGTGAATAGATCAACAGCTTGTGTGTGTGGGAAATCGGGACTCAATTACTTCTTTCTTTTCTCTTAAGCAAATTAGCAAATTAATTAGCAGAGTTGCGCAATTTATAACATCTTAACTTGTGTTATAACGTAGGGAACCCGCGTTAATTGGTTATGCCAATTATACAGGCTGCCTTTCGTTGTGACGAGCTGAAAATTAATCACAACAAATAAAACAATTCTTATATCAGGATATTGGGAAGGGGATACTGTTGATTTATGCACTCAGTTTACTCGGTACTCAGATGACATTTCTTTATTACATTATGAGATAAAGTTCTCTATTTAAAGTTCTCAACATTTATAGTTTACAGTACAATTATATATATATTACTCTTTCATAAGGGCCCTCAAAATATGATGTACATCTATTTAATTTATTCCGCTGATCCGGGATTGAATATATATTAAGTTAATAATGGTCACCTTGCCATATGCAATATTGAAAATTGAGCCATTTGAAGAATGGACTTTATTAATCTTTCAAAACAAGAAAACTTTTAGTTTAAACATTTACTCTTTTGCTATAACCAGTGTTATTAGATTACAGACTACATGTTACATATAATGTCTGTCTCTTAAAGTCTTAAAAGTGGTGAGTTAAATTGTCTTTTGTGGGTAATAATTTTAGTAACTCATAACCATGGAAGACAAGCCTCCATGTCACCTGGTTTTCAGTATTTGCTGCAGAATTGGTTCTTCGGTCCTTGGTGTGTTTCCTGAAGGTCTGTCGTTGCCTTAGTATCCAGTGACGGTGAAGTTTCTGAAGTCTGTTATATCATTCGGGGTGAAGTACTCTCATCTTAGGCGACTGTAGTAATTCTTGTAGGATACTCTCATCTTAGACGACTGTTGTAATTCTTGTAGTTATAATAAATAAATAGAAAGTCAGTTTCACAGTAATACACTTTACATGATTAAAGATTAGTTGAATATCACCTTCATGTTTGTAGTAATGTATGAATTACATAGATTGTTATTTATTCATTGAGAGAGAGATGTCATCGCCGCACAAATTTAGTTATTTAAATATTCATTGAACCAACCATTCACATAATTATACACGCGTCGCGAAACAACGCTGTACGCAGCTTACGGCGTGAGCGCTCCATTGCAAGTGGGCAAAAATAGTTAGGGGGAGAGTAGTAATCTCGCGACAATTACTAGTCAACATAAAAGTAGTTCCATGTTTCTAATTTAATTAAAGGACTAAAGTTTGATTAAATAATTAAATAGAGATATTCTTAGTTACAGACGTTATCAAAGTACATTACAGTGGTCTTATTTAATTATTTAAATAATAACAAAATTTACAATTATATTTAGTTTGTTTAGGGGTCAGAAACAAGTTAATTCTGGTCAGTGCCTGTATATGCAGGATTAATTAACAAGCTTTACCCTTTCTGTACAATTGTATTCCCTTTTATTTTATTATTAGACTTTTTATTAAATATTATTATTATTTAATGATAGCAATAAGATTTAGTTTAAAATGTGAGATTTTATTAAAATTTTAAAATTTCTCAGCTTATACATTAACAATTTAATTAATTAACATATTTTTATTAATGAAATCGTCACAATTTAATTAAAATGGGTATTTAGACACTGAACCCTCTTTCAGGTTTTAATTCGTAAACCTGAATTTCTAACAATGCGTAACAATTCGTGGTCTGAATTGCGTACACATGCAAAGAACAAAAATGTTTTGAGCATATTGTAGATGACCTAACGCCTTTCTTTAATTTCAGCGTAATTAAAACATTTATTGATCTAAAAATGTTTTCGTAATTTCAGAGTTAGTCAGTCAGCTAGTTACCCAATTCACCTAGAAATACGCTCGTGCATAAATTACTACGTGCACGTTCCTTGCGGAAATCAGGGTCTCCTTTGTTTAGATTTGAAAAACCACGCTCCTTTAATGTATCCGTCACGTTCTCCGTAAGTCACTGTGTATGTTAGATACCACAGATATGAATCTCTCTGCGTATGTTCTCTCTGACGTACAATCATTAACTGAAAAAAAAAAAATTTTACTAGAGTTATTTATTACAGTATACGTATGTGCTATTTGCGCTTACATAATGTACAGTAGAAGCAGTCTTCAATAAGAGTGCATTAAACAAGTACATTTTAGTGACAGTATTACATAGTACAACTACATACGAACACACACTCCCAAGGAAAGAGACCAGGCGAACAGATGCGCACACACACACAACATTTGTGCATTGACAGGCAAACATTTTTATACGTTTACGTAACAAAACATCTGATAGCAGCCTGTTTGCAGGTAAATTGCATTAAAATTATCATAGTTCAAACCAGAATATTTTAGAAAGCCGTTGCCGTAGAGATACTTTCCTGTACTTACTAAATAAATCAACTCTAAGTAGCCCACTCTGTCATACTACATTATAGATAATTTACAATTGCTACTGATAGTGTGCATAATACATTTGGCATTATATATAGGCCAATAGACAGAGCCACTTAAAAAACTGAGTCAATTAACAAGTTACGTATCACTTTCCTTTACAAACGATTTGGAAAACTTGTTAGCCTATTAAATGTTCATTAGTTTGCAAAGGAATCTTATATGAGCATTAATAATTGCATTATTAAAATTTATTGTATAATACGTGTGTATAGCGATACTAACAGTTGAAGTATAGACACGTAAAAATATATACCTACATGTATTGCACCGGTACAAATTGTAATGCACTACGTTCCATATATAGTTTTTGAGAAACGTAAAATAAGAAAAACCTTCATTGAACACCTGTACGGTTTACAACTACGCGTAACAATCTCAGACAAATATCACCTGAAAAATCAAGAGGGATGAGAGCTCTGTGTGCGCGTTACAAGACGCTATTAGTTTTTGGTGTGTTTGTGTGTGTGTTTCCAACAGAGACAGGAATCCTAGAGACTTGCAAAACTACATGTTTTCGTGATATTTTTTAAAAACGAATTATTGCACGCGAAAACTGAATATATCATCGCGTTATGCAAAACGTTACGTTACAATAGTACGAATTCGTGCATAGATAAAATGACAGTGTAATGATTTGTTATTTACTCTAATGTATAAATAATTATAGAGTAATACAAAATCCTCCAATGTTGAAAAAAATATCGCGAATAAAACTCAATTATGGTATTTGCCAAAAATCTGCTACAGATGATAAAAATCTGCAAAATAGACAAATAATTTGTCATGTTGTGTTGGTGACGCCGAGCATGATTGAGCAACCATTTCCAAGCTTAAGAGTGTTTAATTAATATTTGATAGGCTTATAACTCCAGAAATATGCAACCATAAATCTGATGAACTAACTCTCTATACAATAAGATTTTCACCGAATAAAAATGAGTTTCGCGAGGAGCGCTTGTTCTCGAGGCGTCAGACGAGGCTCGACAATGCACACACTTCACAAGCACTCTCAGTGCTCAGGGTTCCATTATGGATGCACACCAAAGTGGAGTGGTCTACATCATTAGGTAATAATAAACCAAATTATTTAAATAAAAAATATAAGTAAATGAAACAGAGAAAGTAGTGAAACAAGCATAATAAAAAAATAATGTCTGCAAAGAGTAAGAATGTAAAGATTTGTAGAAATTATAAACAGTAAAATTAATACAAGTGATATTCAAGAATATGAATTAGGAATATGGTTACTAAAATTTAATTGACAGGGTTATCTCGTTTTCTGCAATTGTAGCTACTAGAATGATGTCAGATGGAAAACTTTATTATCAGATTTTTAAAGTGTTAAATTATTAGCTAATTGTCAATTGTCAATTGTTAATTGTTAGTAATTCCATAATGTCTATCAGGTGCACAAATTCAAATAAATTAGGTTTTTATTGTACAGTACCTCAATATGAGGTTTATAGTTATTGTAAGTTGTTTAAATAATGAGTATATATGTATATATATATGTATATATATTATAACGATTCATATTAGCGGCTTATCTGAGCGTTATATGAAAGTGTCTGACGGAGGGAGTATAGCAGCGTAAGCAAGAGAGAGAGCGTACAATCGCAGCCATCTCACTCTAACCTCGTCACAGCCACATCCGATACTGGTACGAACATGAAAATTTACTCAATACTAATTATCAGTTCAACCTGTGATAACTTAGCAACCGTCGACTAGTAAAATGAATACGGGAAACGGGAAACCACTGCAGGTAGAAAAGAAACAAAACTAAACCTACCATTACCTGCAGTGAAATCACCAAAGGAAACAGGTAAGAAGAACGTAGCACATAATATAAAACAAGTGAGCGATAGGGAGTTCTTGTTAAAAGAGGAGCAAGAAGTGGGTAGAAACCATTATCCTGAATATCCGGAAATAATTTGTAAGATCAGTAATCTACTATTAAGAGCGCTTATTAACACCGGCAGTGAAGTAAACTGTGTCAGCTCAAAGTTTGTAGATAATTGTCAGTTGCGAAATTGTCCCAGACTACCCGTAAAACATTGTAATGTACAGGGAGCACTGGAGCCAAAATGCAAAAGATAACTGAACAAATATATTTACCTGTAAATTTAAATGGTAACCAAACCCAAATTGTAGCTTTTATAGTCCCCAAACTCGTTCATGATTGTATTATTGGATCTTGGCTATACAAGAGTATCAATTTGAAATACAATATTGTAAAGCGAAAGACAACTTGGTAGCAGATGTACTCAGTAGAAATCCACCATCAGGAAACAACATGGAAACAGATAACATTAAATGTAGTAGCAATGATATTGGTATTTACGCGGTAAAGCTTATAACAAAACCTGAAGTAGTTGGACGACTTAAGGAAATAGGGACTCATAAACAACAAGACCCTAGGATTAGTGTAGCTTGGAGAAGGCCAGTTACCAACACCAAACCAGGAGTTTCTATATATGGAGGTAAGCTATATAAGCTATGTTCCCATAGGAGGAAGATTAGACAAAATATTGACCCATAAAGAAATAATAGTTTGAGCCAATAAGGTATGCGAGACAAACATGGTCAAACAAAGTAAATATATAATTGTTTTGAATCAAGGTCAATGATAATAATAATAAATTTTATTTCAATAAATGTTAGTACTGTTATTTAAATTATTGACATTAATTAAGCCAAAATGATGATTAAAATATTAATGGTCATATAAATTTCCAAAATACCATGTTAGGTTAAGTAACATTGTAAACTTTAGTTATAAGATGGATGTAAGGAAAATGGTATTAGTGCAAGGTTTGTGCGGGAAAAAGTGCGAAAGAATATTTGCAAATTTTTCATCAGTGCAAAACTGTACATTAGAAAAAAGAAATTAATGAATTATAAAAATAATCAATTTTTTTTCATACCGAGTGGGGATATATATAACAATTCATATTAGCGTCCTATCTGAGCGTTATATGAAAGTGTCTGACGGAGGGAGTATAGCAGCGTAAGCAAGAGAGGGAGCGTACAATCGCAGCCATCTCACTCTAACCTCGTCACAGCCACATCCGATACTGGTACGAACATGAAAATTTACTCAATACTAATTATCAGTTCAACCTGTGATAACTTAAAAACTAATAAATATACGGCAATTCTGAAAACAGCATTGTATTCAGCAAGTGGAGCTTTATAAGTAGCCGCAATCTCAGTTAATATAATTAACAATTGAAGAAGTTATACGGAAGACGAACGCCAAAAGGAGTAACGAGAGAATTATGCTACGTAGGAATTAGGTGTTTTCACACACACACACACACACACACAGATAAAGACCTAAGCAACAATATTCTGTGGTCAGATCTTTGAAAACACGTTTGCAAATACCTGTAATCAATCGATCGAAAATTACCCCATATCCGGGTAATAAACCCCAAAATCGACCGGAATTGGAGGAGAAGAGTAGAAGTAGGAGTGTAGAAAACAAACCAAATAAAGGGTATAAAGTATGTAAAACAACTATAACCTCTACTGAGCAGCAACCGTCGACTAATAAAATGAATACGGAAAACGGGAAACCACTGCAGGTAGAAAAGAAACAAAACTAAACCTACCATTACCTGCAGTGAAATCACCAAAGAAAACAGGTAAGAAGAACGTAGCACATAATATAAAACCAGTGAGCGATAGGGAGTTCTTGTTAAAAGAGGAGCAAGAAGTGGGTAGAAACCATTATCCTGAATGTCCGGAAATAATTTGTAAGATCAGTAATCT
Organism: Magicicada septendecula; assembly: GCA_034769895.1. Classification (NCBI taxonomy): domain Eukaryota; kingdom Metazoa; phylum Arthropoda; class Insecta; order Hemiptera; family Cicadidae; genus Magicicada; species Magicicada septendecula. Next base: position 397,054,888 of record CM068369.1, on the reverse strand, counting down.
ACTATTAAGAGCGCTTATTGACACCGGCAGTGAAGTAACCTGTGTCAGCTCAAAGTTTGTAGATAATTGTCAGTTGCGAAATTGTCCCAGACTACCCGTAAAACATTGTAATGTACAGGGAGCCACTGGAGCCGAAATGCAAAAGATAACTGAACAAATATATTTACCTGTAAATTTAAATGGTAACCAAACCCAAATTGTAGCTTTTATAGTCCCCAAACTCGTTCATGATTGTATTATTGGGGTAGATACGTTACTTGAATGGAAGGCAGAAATAAAATTTAAAGAAATACCATTACGATGGATATAAATACAAATAAAATAAATGTAAACATTAAAGAATATAAGCATTGGAAGTCGGTAAGTGTCATAAAGAACTGTAAGCAGCTAAAGTCATTTCAAGGTTTAGCTAACTACTATCAGAAGTTTACAAGTAAATACGCGGAAAGTACTGTTCCATTGTTAAAGTTGTTAAACAAAGGGATTAAATGGAAGTGGACAAAGGACCACGATGAAGCGCTGCAACAAGTGAAAAGTCTTTTTATAAATACTGTTGTATAAATCATCCAAGAATAGGAGAAAGATTTTACTTGCAAACAGACGCCAGCAATACTGCTATTGGAGCACACTTGTATCAGATTGATGAGAAGGGCCAAAAAGCGGTATTAGGATTTGTAAGTCGCACACTTAAAGGGGCAGAATTAACCTATTTTACGACAGAAAAGGAGCTATTAGCGATAGTGCATAGCCTGTCAAAGTTTAGAAGTTATATTCTGGGTGCTAAACTTACTATAATCACCGACGATAAGGCGTTAGTATTTTTATTAAAGTGTAAATTGCTAGGTGCTCGTCTGACTCGTTGGATCTTGGCTATACAAGAGTATCAATTTGAAATACAATATTGTAAATCGAAAGACAACTTGGTAGCAGATGTACTCAGTAGAAATCCACCATCACAAAACAACATGGAAACAGATAACATTAAATGTAGTAGCAATGATATTGGTATTTACGCGGTAAAGCATATAACAAAACCTGAAGTAGTTGGACGACTTAAGGAAATAGGGACTCATCAACAACAAGACCCTAGGATTAGTGTAGCTTGGAGAAGGCCAGTTACCAACACCAAACCAGGAGTTTCTATATATGGAGGTAAGCTATATAACTGTGTTCCCATAGGACGCAGAATAGACAAAATATTGACCCATAAAGAAATAATAGTTTGAGCCAATAAAGTATGTGAGTCAAACATGGTGAAATAAAATAAATATATAATTGTTTTGAATCAAGGTCAATGATAATAATAATAAATTTTATTTCAATAAATGTTAGTATTGTTATTTAAATTAATTGAGCCAAAATGATGATTAAAATATTAATGGTCATATAAATTTCCAAAATACCATGTTAGGTTAAGTGACATTGTAAACTTTAGTTATAAGATGGATGTAAGGAAAATGGTATTAGTGCAAGGTTTGTGCGGGAAAAAGTGCGAAAGAATATGTGCAAATTTTTCATCAGTGTAAAACTGTACATTAGAAAAGAAAATAATGATTTATAAAAATAATCATTTTTTTTTCATACCGAGTGGGGGTATATATAACAATTCATATTATCGTCGCATCTGAGCGTTATATGAAAGTGTCTGACGGAGGGAGTATAGCAGCTTAAGCAAGTGAGAGAGCGTACAATCGCAGCCATCTCACTCTAACCTCGTCACAGCGACATCCGATACTGGTACGAACATGAAAATTTACTCAATACTAATTATCAGTTCAACCTGTGATAACTTAAAAACTTATAGGTATACGACAATTCTAAAAACAGCATTGTATTCAGCAAGTGGAGCTTTATAAGTAGCCGCAATCTCAGTTAATTAAATTAACAATTGAAGAAGTTATACGGAAGACGAACGCCAAAAGGAATAACGAAAGAATTACGCTACGTAGGAATTAGGTGTTCACACACACACACACACACACAGAGAGAGATAAAGACCTAAGCAACAATATTCTGTGGTCAGATCTTTGAAAACACGTTTGCAAATACCTGTAATCAATCGATTTGCAAACACAGGAAGCACGATTTTAACTAGAAATTCTCTGCAGTTTCAAACCTGTCACGGGGTGTTTCGTCGACCTGTTCGAGATTGTCAAAACTGGAAAAACGCATGATTTATTTGAACAGCCAATCAGAATCCCGTATTTAAAACTGACGCCAACTCAAAGCGAGGGGTAGCATCACTCTTCGTTCGGATCTTCAATGCGCTAGTCGTGTATAAATTACGTACAGAAATTTTTCAATCACGCAAAAGTGTAATTAAGTATCAAATTCGAGAAGTAGTCCGCAAGTGAAGATGAACTAGTACCGTTCAGCAACTCTCGCTGCGTAAAACAACGTTAATTAATTAAACTATTAATTAATTAATCATCAGCCGTGAAGGACCTGTGCGACAGAAGGCTACAGCATCTGTAATTGCCAGGGCATCTTATACAGCATTGATCAACATCAATTCTTCTGTGCAAAACCATCAAAAGGAGGACACCTACGGATTCCTATCTTCGGTCAACGCATCAAACTGTAAGAAATAGATTCATTGATAAATGAAATAAGCACTGAACAAATAATAAAAGCAATAAACAATTTTTAAAAGACAATAAAGATTTCAAACTTTGTATTTTAATTATAAGATTAGCTCTAACATAGTATAGGAGTGTTGAATGGAAAGTGAGGTGTAGTATTGGACGTGCAAATTATTGCAGACCTGTTCTTTAGCACTGGTTTGGGAGATAGCAATGTCTTAGGGTAGAAATAAGTCCTACCATTAGCATTTACAAGTTTAAAAATAATTGATTAAAACGTTAATTAAATTAATCAAGCAAATAATAAAATGTTATTTGTAACGATTCCCCTTGAAAACCACAATCACTGAACGAATCCTGAGAAAGAGTGTCTCCATGCGCTGAGCTAAGCTGAAACCGTGTCATTTGTATCTGGGATTTGTTCTGGCGCCCAGGTAAAGTAATATCACGGGTAAGTAACATTTTATCTAACATTCAAATATTAGATAATTGTGTTAGATAAAAGGGAGCGTTTTAATGTATATAGGCCTATATATATACTGTGATTATAATACATGCACATTAACGAAAAGTTCATATATTTTTTAAGCTTAGGATTTGCTTTTTAAATGAAACGGAATTTCAATATTTTTAAATTTACCATAATTATTTCATCTCACGATAATCTCTCCTCTTTACATATTTCATATGTGACATAGTGTTGGAATGTAACTCGGAAAAGCTCAAACCCAACGGCCATGTAAATGTATTGAAGAAACCTCCAACATATGATCACACACACGCACAAGGACGTAATAAACCTTGCATAAAGGTATGTAAGGAATATTGTCAATTCGTTTTTCAAGCAATTACAGAAAATAAATTTTGTTCAGTTTTGTAAATTTGGCATGTTTATCCTATTATATTTAGGGTTTGATGTTAGACACTTCAAATTATTCATAATTTGTCCTCGTATACGTTTCTGTTGGTGCCTAGTGCATGAGTGCGCGTGTGCGGCAATCAATGAAAAAAGTCATATTTGACGCTACAGTTTTCATGTTTCGTAGCGTCAACATATTTTAATGTATTGTTTATAGAGTCTCATGTGTTGAATATTTTAATAGGTTTGTAAAATTTGCAGATAACAATTAAAAGAGTGACTTTCTCTATTGCCTTATCTTCTGTGACTTTTTTGTCTTACCCATTGGTACAGTCTGTTCAGAAATTTATTTTGAAACGCTTGGTTGTATTTTCATTAACTGCTCAACTTCATTTTTAATTTGCACTTTTATGTTTGTAATTGATCCTTTTACTGCAGTTATTTTTGTTGTCAGAGCTTCTTCCACACTCGAGACAGATTTTTCTACTTCAGCTATTTTTTTTTTGACATGGATATTTTCTACGTCATACGTCATACGTATATTCTAATAATCTACTTATTAAGCTCACCTCGTAATTCACCCAAGTCACCACGTAAGAAACCCAATTCTGCAGTAGTATTTGCATCTGCGTTTGTCCCTGTATCAACGCTTTGATGTCACCTGCTTCCTCCTTACGTTCATCGTATTTTCCATCTTCACACTCAAGCAACAGTGCTTTTTGCCGCTCTTCTGTTTCCAGCATTAGTGCTTTCTGTCGTTTCACAGCTTCTTCTCTTTCCCGTCGGTGTTCTTCTTTTTGTCGTCTTTCTGCTTTTTCCGCCTACCATCTGCGTATTCATCAACCTGTCGATTTTCTACTTCTTACGTCTCTTGTCGTCGTCGTTCTTCTGCCTGCATCAGTAGCACCTGGAATTTTCCATCATCTAACTGGTATGCATTGTTTACAGATTAATTACAAATCACACTAGTCTTGTACAAAGTGTAGACTGTTTCTACTGTTAGCGGTTCTATCCCACCTCTGACTCCACTGTTAACGACGGACTCACGGATCTTCGTATGGTACAGTAGAAAAAATAATACAGACCCCAATGAAATCACTAATTACAGCTTTACTTAATCACAATTAATAATTTGTAATCGACTCGTACAATATCTCAAGTTAAATTTGTCCACACGCAATACTTCTTTCAAGTAATAGATTTAGACACGAATTATAACACAGTAAACACTTTCCACAAATCTTTAACAATAACTCGATCCGCACTAAGGAAATCGCTCACCGTAACTGAACTGACAAAGCCACCTGCTGTGCTTCATATAAGTAGCACAGGTGTTTGAGAATAATTTTGCATCCTTACTGCAGCGTGCCAAGATAATGCGTATTTGAAGTGCTCTTGGACATTCGGGAAGGTTGTACAGTGTTACGTGTAAAACGACACTCTCGACTGTCCTAGAGTGCTATTGCGCTATTTTCATGTTTGTGAGGTAAAAATTAAGGGGACTATCAAATGCAGGATTGTTTAAATATATTTTTCAGATTATTAACATATTGAATTATTATTGTTTGTTATTAAAAACGTAAATACTTTATTTACACCCACACACCCACACACACACACACACACACACACACACACACACACACACACACATATTAAGTAACCCTTAAGGTTTTGAGTTTCTAAAAGTAATTAGGCCTATACTCTACATGTTACGTTAGTAAATAATAAATCATTCTCCAAGCTTATTTATTGTATAGTTAGACTGTACTTGTATAGTTTATTGTATAACTTATTCTTTATTGTATGGTTAGAAAAAGTAAAATATTTACCTGCAGAAATAATTTATTATTCACTAGTATAAATATAATATACACGCAGAGATATATTGGGATAGTATTACATTGCAGAAACTTATTTTGGGAGTTCATTAAATCTGTGTGAAATGGAAAATCATATCTTATGTGAGGAAACGTGTAGGTGTGACATACATCACGAAGGTGGGTACGTAAGTTTCTGACGTGAATACCAAACTTGATAAGCATTTGACGTGTTCATGTGATATGTCTGAGCATCGCAAATCATTTCAGTAAACAGCTACTACTGAGTAATGCGACTGTTTTGCCAAAAACCTACGTTTGCGTACTCAGCTTTGAAGTGATCATATTCAATTTTTTGTATTTCGTAAAACGTAATGGGAAAACATTTATCCAAGGTTGTGTGTGAATGTACGTGCAAACGTTTGTGCACGTCATTGCTTTATATGCATTCTATTTAGTCACTGTAATAATAATAATTATTAAATATAATCAATGTAATATCGGTATATGCCTATTATTTTAGTCACTACATACAACAATTTTTACACACACATACGCGCGCGCGCGCAAACACAAACACACTCATATCTTGCTACAACAAATTCGTAACACTTTCGAAAAGTCGGCAGGTTCAGTTACATATAAGTTCAAGAGGTTTCTCGGGTAGGCGAGCAGGTCCAGTGTCTGTAAAGGCCGTACACTCAGGTAGCTTCGAGACTGTTCCAGCATTCTTAACTACCCCAAATTATGCCGGCACGAAACCAAAAGAATGGAAAATTGTTCTCGAACTTCTGCGTCGTAAATGTAAGGGTCTCCGGTCGCTTACAAGTTAGTTACACCTGGCGATATTGTACATTGCGGATCAAGTGATTGTTGCGGATTAGTGGAAAGTGATTATTGTGTTATAATTAATGTGTAACTCTAATAGTTGAAAATTATTATTGCCTGTGGACAAATTTAACTTTAATTATTGTATGAGGGCACCTTCTTGCTTTCGAGTTTTTTTGTGACTAACTAAACATGGTAATTATTGGTGCCTGTATTTTGTTTCCACTGTACAATACGATCCCTGAGACCGTCGTAATAGTGCGACAGAACCTTGAGTAGTGGAAGTGGAAAAAGAGGAAACACCAGAATAGTGCTGGCGCCCTGGTACTTGCTTTACAGTTTAAGGCCGCTGAGTCAGTGTCTGGTTGGACAAATCATAAAGTCGACTTCCTAAACAATGTCTTAAGAATCGGAAAAGAAGAGGTAAACTCACCACATCAAATTCGTTAGAAAAACAATGTATGCGTTAAATCAAGTAGCCGTAACTGTCCTGCCAAACTCCGAAAAGACCATCGTGGTTAAAACTTAGGTAGATAGGTGACGGAACCCAGCATCACGCTCACTTATGAGCAATCTATGATATGGTCATAACAAGCTAAAACATTATTATTGTTGAAAGACTTACCTTTTTTCTTGAAATGCACGTAAGATATGTGAAACAGGGGTTCACGATCGTCTGTTGCCTGAAGTCATAAAAACTGAGTCTCGTGCCTTCAGTACTGTCCATATTGTATAAAAAGTGGCTTTCCAAAAGTTTCAATTGCAGTATGTGTACAAATATGTTTTTGTTCCACCTCAGAGTTTTTCGTTCAAAAGTGGGTAATATTACATCAGTTGGACCGCCAACCTCCGCGATCTACCCCTTCATATAAACATTATATATTTAGATTGGTTATGACATATTTACCTCACCGTTGTGCCTGGGATTGATAAAAGTCGTCATTGTATTTTCGTGCTCCGTCAAAATACACGTGACCGTCCGCCAGTCTCTCCACTTCCCAATTATCACTCCGTCTGCATATTGTGCGGTGGTTCAGTTGTTTTCCCATCACATCTGCGGGACTGTATTTCCTGTTTTCCCGAAGAGTCCATGTGCAGTGTGTGTTATTTGTCAGTAATTGAGAAGCCAGCGTAAAGCTGTTGTAAAAGCTGTCCATATAGATCGCATGGTCTCGGTTATTTTGCCTTCCATCAGATGTATGACAACATTCACCATATAGTCTTTACAGCCAGGAAATTCATCCTTCCCCCTATAAATGACAAATTTTAAAATAAATCCATAAGGCTCTGACAGGCTGTAGAATTTGACTCCATACTTATGGCGCTTGCCTGTGACCTACTGGCGGAATGGCAGGCGACCGATCCACAGCACCGTCGCTTCGTCAAGGGAAAGATCGTTATCAGAATAGTATATCGTAGTGATCGTGTTATTATAACCGTCGACCAGTAGTCGTAACTTGTGTAAACGATCATCAGGATTGGCTTTTTTGAAATGCAGGCACCTGAAAATATACAGGACACGACTCACATACTCTCTGAATCTGGGTACATTGTAGACACGATGAGGTTTCCAGTAATCCTGGATTCTGTTTATTCAAATGCTATCCATATGCATTAGAAGTCCAATAAAAGTTTTCAGTTTATCAACCTTTATTAGTCTGAGAACAGATGATCGGCCTTTTTCATGTACTTGGCTTAATTTTTTGTCATACTTGTTGGTTTCTTTACCGATATTTTCTACTGGAATAATGTTCATAATCGCAAAAAAAGCCGATGGGTTTTGGATCGGATACAAAATTGTATTTTTACTTTGTTAACACCAGTAAAGGAAATGTCATTCAGCCCCAAAGTCGCGTGGCACCAAACAGGGTTCGTTCAATATCGTCCTCCTCGGATTCATCCGGGGAAATGCCGTCATCAGTATCCAAAACTACGTTATAAAATTTGTCTATTTCGTCATCGCCCATATCAGCTTGTGAAATAGACGCCATTGTGTAAACTATAACAAAACAAAAACGAATAGATACACAAACTTTGACGTCAAAGTCGTTCGCACAATGTAGGGTTATTTCCTTTGCGTACAAAGGAAACTATTACGCAACAATAGTGGTAACAAATAGAAGCTAAAATATAAAAAGTACACAAACAATAAACATTAACCTTACTAAGTACTGTATTAATAGAAACACCGTTTAAAATTTTCAAGAAACGAACAAACCACCGTAACCACGTTGCACAATGTACAATAAACACGTCCAAGGACAAGGAATCAACTGAGCGACTAAACTCACACTACCTACTAGACTGAGTTACACCCCTCGCCGGCGACTGGCAAGTTCGTCACTCCTGCCTTTGACCCTACGCCGGCGGGGGGCGCCGCAACGAATGTGTTTTCAGTATTCCTTCAGGCTAACGATAGAAAGGCGTTGTCCGGGTCTTTATAGCGTACAGTATCAAGTATGTGACGTAATCCTTTGCAGACTCCCGACATGACATTTAATTCTTCATCCGTATGGCTTCTATAGGAACTTAATAAAAGCAACATAAATTGTAAATTAACGATTAAACCACAGTAGTAATCTCTTTATTTCAGACAGAATAGAATTGTTTTTATATTTTTAATTAGTTTTTTTTATGTTTACATTGACCTACGGTTGCTGTATGAAGACATATACAGCCTTGTGTCTATTTACTTGAAAACACAGTGCACTTCTGGAATCTAGAAACTATCAGCTGCAAAACCACGTTTCTCCCATCTGCACTTTTCCTTGCCATTTCAGCAATAAGTTTTCCAAAATTAACCATTCTTCTCGTGCACAATTTGTCTGCAAAACTTCAGAACAGTAGCAGATGTCTCGCCAGTAAGAACAAATACCCTCGTCTTTTGCCTTTGATTGGGGCCAACATTATTGTCAGTCATTTGTTTTTAATGAAGAAATTTGTGTTAGTGGTTGAAATCACAAGCAGATTGATCACTGTTGCACACCACTATATAAAAATTATCCCGATTAGCGCTTTCAAGCTTCACAGCTCATCGTCAGATCGTCAGAGGGGTGAACGGTTTGTTTTCACATAATTTCTGTCTGTTCCGATCTGACGATGAGCTGTGAAGCTTGAAAGCGCTAATCGGGATAATTTTTATATAGTGGTGTGCAACAGTGATCAATCTGCTTGTCATTTGTTTTTGTCGGTAAGTTTGTGTTGCCAACAATCCGCGAAGATATCTACAGTATTGGCTAGCACCCGCTCACTTCCGTTTTGTTCTTCCCTTCTGCAATAATGTTGGAAATGGCATGTTCTTCCCTTCTTCTGGGTATGGTCTTCGACATATTCTATCTGCATTGCCATATAAATATCGCCGCCTATATTGCATCTTAGAGTACAATTCTTGCAAAGGTTTAAGTCACAGTACCAACAGCCCACCCGGATTTAAATCTCAAAAGCTATGCAAACATAGCATAATCAGTACGTAGTAAAAACTCCCAACTCTGCAGATGTTTGTGTGGAAGTGCTACAAAGCTCGGACGGTATACGTCAATTCTATTCTTGCCATGCAATATTTTCTTCCTGCACCTTCATGCAATAAGATTGTAGCCGTTGTTCATTGTTTTGCAAAAGGGACAAATCACTCGTAGAACGTTATTGCTCGCAGAAGATTATTACCATTAATAATTATGATGAAGGTGAGAACTGAATTTACTAGAACCTGGAGAGTTAGAATTGGCTTCAGCAAAAGGATCTGTGACCTCGTGTAAAAAGATCTAGTTTTCCCAATCTCAGCTTTTGAAAGCTTTTAATAACTCGTCAATTTGCTCTACTCATTTTGAAGAGTATGGAGTTCAGGGACTTTGATGTGTCATTCTGACTACCAAAGCCGATAATTGTGTCCTATATTTTCTATATTCTTTTGTAGTACTCAATATGTTGTGTCTATTCTACACAATATGAAGTTCTTTAGTCAGCCGTAACTCAGATGCATTAAATGTTTTGCTTATAAAGCTTCAGTAATATAGTAATAGTAGTACTAATGAACTACTCAAATTATCATTCTCACTAACATATTATAAAAGTTGCTTACTGCTTAAATCTAAATTTGTGATATAACTTTGAGAACAAACTGTTTAATCAAATTCTTTAAATATATATTAAAATGTCAGAAGAATATCTTTAATACAAAAACCTAATGATTTATTATTTATTTTTCTTTATCATACAATTATATGTTAAGCTAATTATCACGTTTCTATGAAGATGTTGTACTATGTCATTAATAACAAGATTAAATTATCTTCTGGCGATATTCATTGAAAACAATGAAATGACTAAGAATTCCAATTTATTACACTAAATTCAATATATCAACTTTTAGTATCAATTTTTAACATAGACATAACATAATACACATTCTACACATGTTAAGTGACAACTAATGTATTTAGCGTGTTATAAAAGTGAACGTACTGCAACAGATTGTGTAGCGCACAACACAAGAAGTAAATCAACTTCATGGTCAATTAAGGCTTAGCCACATGGGATTAGTATACCCCCTTGTAATTTGCATAGGGTCGTTTTCTATGGAAACGCGTTATTGGAATATCTGCTGGAATTAGCTCTTCCTAGAAACACGTTATCCTGCTACCAAACATACGTACTTGGTAGAGATTAACCTTTTAAGTATCACTTCTAATAGCAACATTTTCTTGTATAATATTTTATACTTTTAGAACAAAACAATTAATTGGTTTCTAAATTGTTACTATTATTACCTTTGGTTTTTAAAATTAAAAATTCCAAGTGTTAAAAAATATATTTAATACAGTAGTTAACATAACAATTCCAATCTTTTCAGTAACCACGTCTATTTAACGGAATTATAAAAAACCAAGTTTGTGTTATAAAAGCTTAAATTTTAGAAAGGTTTACTAACTCGGATTGTAGAGACATGTACATATATCTTCCTCACTGTAACTATCAAATGTATGCAAGAGTATTCTCACTGTAACTATCAAATGTATGCAAGAGTATTCTAACAAATTATCTTATTTCAAATCCGTCCTGCGACTTCGTTGCGTTGTTTGTGTTGTTACGCGTTTCGAGAACTATGTCCCATCATAATTTAATGTAATTTATTATCAAAAACGTGACTTGGAACAAATCAACAATGTTTAAAAGAGTATTCTGTCTATATGAATAAAGTGATGCTGTAATGAACTAACATCACATCAAATAAGTGGTTCCTTGGAAAGCGATTGCAAACTGAAAATATTAGAACCATATAATACCACAAAAATAACTCTTTTTTTTCTGGAGGTTAAGCAAATATTTTCGAGATGATTTGTTATATCTAAGCTTTCACTGATTATTCTTGAAGTGTATTATTTCATTCTGTTAATTGCTGCATACGAACTAATGATGACTTTTCATGTAGCTGACCCCATACGACAAAAAGTATTGTAGACGTATAGTTCTGGAGCAGGTTTATTTTGAGAATCCGGGCATTATAATGTGTCTTACATTAGAAACAATGATATGGAAAAGAAGCTATACAACTTTATTCATATGTGTGGGACCATCAGGAGAACTCTAAAATCAAGGAGTAAAGAAACTCGGCTGAAGCTTATAACGTGATGGCTCTCCCCGCACTTCTATAAGTTATGCGTCTGAGAATTGAACTTTAACGATATCCTAGACCAGTTGTATTCACGCGACCAAAATGAGGTTTCTTAGGTATGTGGCAGAACTTACTCTTTAAGATCGCAAAAGAAATGTTGATTTACGGCAGGAACTGAATGTTATGAGTATACTTGACACAATGCCCAATGACGGCTAAAATTGTTGGAACATCTTAACCCAACAGATGACTACCGAATCCATAAACAACTATGGAATTATAAGAGTAAAGGAAGGAAAGATTTGGAGGCGTCCGAAATAGTGTGGATTTGACCAGCTATAATCTCTCTGCTTGAGACCGGAACATACCATTTTTGGTTTAATCCTTGCTGAAGATGATGAATTGTATCCTCAGAAACCCTCAAAAAAACAATTTTTTTGTATGCATGTACCCATCAAAAAAATTAATTCAAACTTTTTTGTCTAACGTGTAGCAAATTCCAAATGAGCAAGTGTTGAATACGTACAATAATTCATTACACTTTTAAAATAACGGAGTAAGATTCCGTGTACTTATAAAAATAAATATATTAACACCATACATACAGTTTTCCGAGTTCATAAAATTAAATTTTAATTCACATCATTAAATGAAAATTTCGTAGGTCATATTGTTTTGTATTTTTACTGTGTGGACAGTGAAACATTATAGAACAACTCAAGTGTAAGTAAAAGAGACAAACAGTTACAAGCAGCGAGACAGGACGCTACTTGAGATGGGAATTAAAATGTATACCCTGGGTAAATTGAAACTTTATAAATTAGTTTTTCTTTGTTCTTAATTACATACTTTACTGTGTTGTATCATATTTTCATCAAAAATATAATTTTGCGTGTATCACGAGGCTTATAAAGGAGACTTTTAATGAAAAAGTAACTCGATAAGTGTACCAAGAAAGAGATAACCTTATCAGTTTAATTTGTAGCGTTTTATATTCAACAAATTGCTTAAAGTGTTTCTTCAGATTTGGATGGATAGATGCAGATAACAACATAAAGTGAATTAGTTTTAAATTTGGACTGAATTGAACTAGTATAGTAAGCAAAAAGTAGGTAAAATTTTCAAATCTTGTTTATATTCAATATTCGTTCTGTTTAGTATATGGTGAGACCTTCCCCTTCATATATCTCTAACTTTCGACGGTGCTATGATACGAACGTAATTCGTTTCTGTTTACGAGCGTATACATTTTACTTCCATGTTCCGTAAGGAAATGGAAGTATGGTGATGGCAAAAAGAGTCGTGTTCGAGATAATTGCAGATTCTCATTGTACTGCCCTCAAAACATGAAAAAAGTCATTTTTCGAAAAGTGTCTGTGTGTGTCTGTCTGTAGGTTTTTTTTTTTTGGGGGGGGGGGGAACGATAACAGCCGCAAATTCAAACAGAATCATATAATTTCTTGCACACAGCCCTGAATTGTAGAGTACACAATACTTATTGTTTTTGGTGAAGATCGGTTAAGGGGAAGGGGTAGTTTACTAGCAACGTTTTATGTTGTAACAAGGGTAAATTTTTCTATGGCAAACGATAACAGCCACAACTTCATACAGAATCAAATAATGTTTCGCATACAGCCCTGAATTGTAGAGTTCTCAAGAGCTATTGTTTTTGGTGAAGATCGGTTAAGGGAAAGGGGTAGTATACTTGCAACGTTTTATGTTTTAACAAGGGTAATTTTTTTTATGACGAACGGTAACTGCTGTAAGTTCAAAGATAATCAAATAATATTTTGCATACGTTCCTGAACTGTAAGGAATTGAAGGCCTGTTGATTTTGGTGAAGATCGGTTAAGGAAAAGGGATAGTTTACCAGCCACCTTTAATGTTTTAACAAGAGTAATTGTTTCTATGACGAACGATAACTCCCGCAAATTCAAACAGAATCAAATAATGTTTTGCATGCATCCCTGAATTACAGAGGATTCAAGACATATTGATTTTGGTGAAGATCAGTTAAGAGAAAGGGGTAGTTTACCGGCAACATTTATGTGATAAAAAAAATTAATTTTTTTTATGACGAACGATAACTGCCGTAAATTCAAACATAATCAAATAAGTTTTTGCATACAACCTTAAATTGTCGAGAACTCAAGGACTGCTGATTTTGGTGAAGACCGGTTAAGGGGAAGGGGTAGTTTACCTGTAACATTTTATGTTGTAACAAGAGAAATGTTTTCATGACAAACGATAACTGCCGTAAATTCAAACAGAATCAAATAATTTTTTACATATTTGCCTGAGTTGTAGAAGACTCAAGGCCTGTTGATTTTGGTGAAGATTGGTTACGGGGAAAGGGTAGTTTACCAGAAACATTTGTTGTTGTAACAAGACTAAAGTACTTAATTTTGATAAGTAAAGTATCCTGATAAAAAGATCTTAATAATCCACTGTAGAAACGTAGATGAAATATCTATAAATGAAGACGCTAGTTGAACGGGATGGGGGTAATTTTCTATAAATGAAAATTATAGTTGAAGGGGAAGAAGATAATTTTTATGTGTACTACGTTAACGGCAACAAAGAAGTAGTTTGTTGTTAAAACTCCTTCCCAGGCTGCTTGCCCGTAGTCCAATGTTTTCTGCAAAGCCAGAAGTTTCGGCAGTACCGTCGACTGCCATCATCAGGGAAAATCGAGTGCGATAACGTGTGGTGGTATACGTTAGTGACCACAGTACTGTGGTTAAGGCTGAAGCAATAAGTGGAAAGAAGTAGTTTCTATGGAAACATTTCATTTCATAAATGATTTTAAATATAAGTCTTAGAACATGGAAGTCATGTATGGTTCTCCATACCGATATTTTCTGTTGTAAGGGCGAGGTAGATGCCTTCTGTGATTATCTGCATATCTACGCGTCTATTTTACTCCACACACATCTTCAAGACTAGTACACCATCATCATCATGATTATCACCATCGTCGTCGTCGTCGTCGTCGTCGTCGTTGTCGTCGTCGTCGTAGTCGTCGTCGTCGTCGTCATCATCATCATCACCACCATCGTCGTCGTCGTCGTTATTAAATCATTAAGACTTGTCTGCACCTACTTAATAATTGTCTCGTAATTCATTCTCCCATGCTTTTCACCCTAAAGTTTTTGTCCAGTTCTACTATCTATGTATCCTTCTTCTTTAGGATCGAGGTATTGTTATACCTTGTTGTAGAAGAAAATACTGGTAACATTTAGCGGTTGCTTATATCGCTTGTGACAAATATTTTACTGCGTCGTAGTAATGTAGGAAGAATGTTTTTTCACTATTTTAAATTAGATTATCACAGGGAAAGGATAATACATAGAATAGTATAAGAATTAAATGTAAAAATAATAGAGTGAGTGATGGCAATGACGTCAAATATAATATCAGGAATGTCCGATATTACATTTGTCTACTAAAATGAAGTTTTCCAGATTTCAAATAAAAGGATTCGACTATTATTATACGAATCGTGTATCAACAACAAATAGATGAAATACGTAGTAAAATTAAAAAGTAAGTATCCATGTAAGCTCTTGAAGAAACAAAAATACAGTAGTAAAATACATGAATTAAAATATAATTGAAACAACATTTGCCACTACCAAAACATACGTCATATTGCAGTATCAAGTCATTATAAAATAAACTATTCTTACACTTAGAGATAGCGTATATCGATTATGAAAAATGTTTCACCATATCCTAGTGTGTAGCAAAAATTTTTCCATCAGAATTTTAAAGTACATTATCACAGAAAAAGAAGAATACATACCAAATTATAAGAGTTAAGTGCAAAAGAGAATGGAATGAGTGAGCAAGTCATATCAAATGCAAAATTGAGTACCAAGGCTTGTGAAACCACAAATGAAAACTCTAAGAGAAAATAAAAGTTAAAATTATTAAAATACTAATTATTATGCAGAAGCTTGTATAGGGTATATAGAATTTTAATTTGTATAGGGAAAGTGATGTATAGCAAACAATAATATTCCCTTGCGCTTTCAATGATATTAGTAGAATAAAGATAGTCAAAAACACAAGTAATATGGAAAGTGTGTAGAAATGTCTATTAAAATAAACACAGAAGAATAGTTAACCCACTCATACACAAAAATAACGTCAAAATAAAATAATAATAAATTGTAAGATTTAAATATATATTACACTATACAAGATAATTTTTTTTTCTTTACATCCTTGTTAAAAATAGTTAATCATTACTAATTATTCAACCACAAAAGACATATGACTTCAGACAAATTTTATTAGCTCTAGTTTTTGAGATACACTACTTGTGCTATATCCACGTTAGAATGAAGGAATGATATATAATTGTCACTGTAAAATATAACAGGTTTTAATATCAATTTAGATGAGACTAAGAATGGTCTCCAGTCCAGAGGTTGTACTAAACACATAAAGCTTTCTCAACTCATTATTAATACAGCATGCAAGAAAGTTATTTTTTTCCTAAAATATATTATCATGTTTTTTGTATTCTCCTATGCACTCTCACTTTGACGTTAGGTTTCATAAGAGTTTACTGTTTGATTCTTGGTCCTAAAAATTCTGCTAGGTCTTTGGATAAGTGCAGACTCGAATGAGGTAATTTAAATTACCATGAATAAGTTTGTGTCCGGTTTGTAGCACAAACTCAGAATCCTGTGATGGTAATAGTTTACAATAGTTTAACTTGCAGTTTTTATTGTTCTTAAGGCTCAGGTGCTGGCTGTGCACTTCCATGCAGGCTAGTACTGGAATGATAGCTGGATGGAATGTGTGGGTATTGTACAGTATACTTATTTTTTTCTTGACTTGTCATGATCAAGAGCAGAAATAACACCGAAATAACTGTCAACCATATGATTTGTTCGCTTCTGTTAAATCTCTGGTACAGCGAAGTGCATTAAAACATACTTTTTTATTCAGCCAACAAAGAAGTTTCACCGATTCCAACGGATTAGAAAGCGTAATAAACCACAATAAATTATTTAAATTAAAATAGCGTTTAATTTATATTCTGCAGTAGACCTCTGAATAACACATCAAATTTGGAAAGAATAAAGTTGGTAATTTAAAAGAGCGGGGGTTTTAATGGTAACCCCAAATTTCCTTATGGTATGTAAAAGTAAAATTTAAGTAGTCTCATGTTCTCTATCTGCTGTTGATAGGCAGAAAATTAATTTCGAAACTGCTATGAAATTTAAGACACTACTTACTGTTGCGTAATATGGTGCAAATATGATGCAGTAACACGTTAGTAAACACAAGAGATCATTTTCTATTATTTATTGTCTCTATTCCTCGTCTCTCTTAATTTCTGTAGCGTGTTAAAATAATTTGAAAGAGAAACGTTGTACTAAGAACCCAGTGTATTTTATATCATCTGGAATATCTAAGATGTGCTACCACCTACCGAATTCGTTCAAAAGTAGAGCCATTTCTGCAAATCAATAAACAGTCAGTATGATTGTAACCTACTTAGAAGAAGATTTATGTTTGGCTAGAGGAAACGTTGTTTTACGCATTTACAGTAAACTTTATTTAACAACTTTGTCGTTAAATAATGCCTCATGTACAAGGCCTCGTTTGAGGGAAAATTGTACATATCAGAGTAGCAACAAAATACGACAACGTTGTTATGAAGACTGCTAACACAGATAAAATAGCTGATAATAAACTTTATTTGTGACAATTCACTTTTGTTGAGTTGAAGAGATATTTTTTCAACAACAATCATTTAATTTCATATTGGTGACTAGAATAAGTGTGAATCTTTTGTGTTAAGTAGTATTGTAACGTGTAGAATAGTTACGTTTATTGAAAAGTATACACTCGTGTACCTAGTGCCGCCAGCCGAGTTATATTATCTGTTTCTTGTGTGTCAGGAATTGGCACAAAGAACAAAAAAATCCAAGTAGCAAAATAATAGGAAAAGGAGATGCTGTAAACACTACTGCATTACAATATACCCTTGAAGCCGTTAATTCTAGTGTTCTGGGCAAGAAACATTTATTAAAACATTTTTAAACATTGTTGATTATGGTCCAAGTCACGTTTTTGATAATAAATTACCTTATTTCAAATCCGTCCTGTGACTTTGTTGCGTTGTTTTTGTTGTTACGCGTTTCGGGAACTATGTCCCATCATCAGACGTATCACTCGGGAAGAGATCGTACCCATACACGCCGACTCGCATCATCCCTTTTCACAAAAATTAGCAGCATACAATAGCTTCATACACAGATTATTAACGATACCCCTTGACATTGAAGATTACAATGATGAGCTCAATACAATAAAACATATAGCAGTAGCCAATGCTTACAACAGTTCAATGATTGATAAACATCCTCAGAAAGCACAAATATAAAAAGTTCAAACCTGAACCAGCTAAAAATTCTAAGACCACATTCATTTCAACCACTTACATCAATATAATGCCCAAAATTTTAACATCCACATTAAATAAAATCGGTATTACTACTACTTTCAAAACTAATAATAGTCTATGGAAATTAGTTCGCCCAAATATTCAAACCCACTTGGAGATAAAAACAGGCATATATAAATTAATATGTAACGACTGTGGTAGTTTCTATATTGGCCAGACAGGGAGACCTTTCGTCAAGAGATTTCAAGAACACACACCACGCAAAAATTTAAATAACATATATTCACTTGAAAACATTAAGTCAAATTACGCACGCCATTTGATTTCAAACAACCATACTTACACGGATTCAAGGTCTAATCTTATACCTTTATATTACTGTAACAAGGGTCGCTACATGGACGCATTAGAGGAGTTTGAAATATACAAAAGTTATAACAGCACGAAAAACCATGATGGCATACTGAATGATAAATTGAATTTTAAATCCAACCTACTGTACGACACCGCGTGGCATTTGCTTGAGATAAACAACCTGATAATAACTCGAAGTCCAAGAATTCAGTA
Source organism: Magicicada septendecula (assembly GCA_034769895.1). Classification (NCBI taxonomy): domain Eukaryota; kingdom Metazoa; phylum Arthropoda; class Insecta; order Hemiptera; family Cicadidae; genus Magicicada; species Magicicada septendecula. Next base: position 397,036,194 of record CM068369.1, on the reverse strand, counting down.
TCCGAAAGAACGTTACACGGTGCGCACCGAGTCAGACACGTGTGTTTAAATAATGTACTTTTATGAATTTTAATATTTCACGATCTCTTCCCTAGTGATACGTCTGATGATGGGACATAGTTCCCGAAACGCGTAACAACAAAAACAATGCAACGAAGTCACAGGACGGATTTGAAATAAGGTAATTTATTAAACTATTTTTGGTGACATTTGTATGACCCTTCTCTTCATACACGCATTTTTAAGACAGTGTCATGTAAAACAATGTCTGTAAGGCTATGGAAATGTCTCAAGAAAGTTCCTGTCAAGTTTAGCATAGTGTACTGGAGCACTATCTTGTCGAATGATGACATTTTCATACGCGTATTTAATTTGAGGTAAGTTAATCACCTTAAGCTTGTCAGAGACTTAAAGTTACCGTGAGTTTTGAAAAGAAAAATTGACCATACATCAACATGATCTATTTATTAATTTTAGGACAATAACGTAGGGACATTTATTAGTATACATTGTTGCTTTGTGTGTATAGAAATATTCGGAAACGATGGTACTTACATCTCTGAAAACTAAGTGATTAAAAACTATTCACAATTGTTAATTCTTTTCAATGTTAAAAATTAAAAACTATTCACAATTGTTAATTCTTTTCAATGTTAAAAACGAATCGCATCATTCGGGTTTATTATCTAGACTTATCCTATGTAAGGTACTTCATGTAATTTTTATTTATGCTCGGTCTTTTGAGCCAATCGATCTCTCCAGAGCCTTTAATGGTATGTGTGGTTAAAACATTTAGGCTCTGTAGTGATACAAAGAAATGTTACGCAAAGGATAACAATTACATGAGTACACTGACGAAAAAGACTTTAATAGGATTTAATGGGTTTAGGCTACGTGTTCATAGTAAAAAGCAACAGTTATTGCGTACAACAGAAGAACTCTGAATGTAATATGTACGGCATTGATTTAATCATCTAGTTTTCATATGTCAATTGTTGCCTTTTGCACTTTTTGTTGCTGTTCTGAGCTGCACCATTAAACCACCATTCTTAGATGCACCTCCGCTTTTTCAAGTACTTTCCACTTCCTTCTTACAACACAAGCTTACACGATAGCAATTTTAAATTTTGAACTGTACGTTCCTTTACTAATTTAATTTATATATTATAACAAATATAACAGTGTGTAAGTGCTGTGAGTGTAATATTGTAAAATGTCGGGCGTTACCTCCGCGCACTTTTTGTTACTTACTCTGATGACTGGATCCTCTGCCGGTGAAGTAGTCCTGTAACACAACTGAATCTACTATGTTTTTGTGGGCGCCACTTGGAATCTTTTGTTCCAAGAAAAAAATGTTATTATTAAAAAAATTAAAATTTTGAATTCTTAATTCTATGAAAAAATGTAAATAAGTCAGTTTGGTTTGAAAAAATAAAGTAAGTTTAATGATTCTTAAAAAAAAATCGTCTGAAGGACTAACATTCATGAAAAAATTATAAAATTGCAGAGTTACAAAAAAATATAAGTTATTATTATTATTATTGACAAGTTTTTAATCCAATCAAGTATCGGCTAAAATATTTAATTTTTACTCAGTTGAAAAGCATGAGTTTAATACGTGAAAAATCTTTACTCTCAGGACGTGACTCCTTTGACTACCAAGACATATCAATAAGATGCTTTACAAGAAAAATTAAGTGATTTGAAGGTGTGTGTGGCATGTGTAGTACAACTGTGTGACAAATGTAACCAGGTAAAAAATGACTTTAATTTTGACAACTCACGTTCCAATGGTTAATTATTCTCGCACTGGACACTTCTCTCGGGTAGTTTTGTCAATCTCGCCTCTTCGTGTGTGCACTGAATTTATTTTAAGTCAAAAATGCGATTTTTACAACTTCCGCACTTTTTGTGAAACAGTTTGGCAGTAAATTTACGCTCGAACCCCGCCGCTACAGATCAGCTGCTTCGCGTTGGTTCCCAAATTGGCCGTCACAGCGCTGATACCCTTGCAGTCGAGAGAAAGGCTTTGTGTATGTTACGTTATGGGAGTTTTTTTTTGTCAAGTCAGTTTGTCTTTGCGAACACAGCAGAATTGGTTCTCTATTTAAAATTTTGGTCCCTCCTGGGCCGTTGACGTTCTGGCTGCGTGATTTCTATTAAAATGTGCCGTGTTACTGCTCTATTTCAGCAACACATTGGCGTATATTCTTGTAGAGGTTAAGTCGGTCTATTTGTCAATGTACGGAAAAAGCCTTTCTTCGTGTCTTGTGTCGATTTCTCGCCTTCGGTTTCGCCTTGGTTGCGTTGATCAGTGTCGTGGGTGATGCGTCTGTTCTGGATTTCAAGCTTGAAGTGTTCTTGGGTCGAATTTGGTCTCTCTTTTATACTGTGTCAGGCTGATTGTTTTCATGAACTTCCGGTATATTTGTGTAAAAATTCCTTCTAGACTGTTCGAGAATAATGAAATGGAACGTCATGGAACAAATTTAACTTCCGTCGAAGATTTTAGAACAAAAATTTCTTATTCTTCACACTAAGGATATTTCAAAAATTACTCTGGTATTTGTCAAACAGTTTTACATCAGTACTCACAATTTGCATGCCCTTACTACACTTGGATTTTCTGTTTTTAACTGAATCTAATGATACTAATCATGATTGGTTTTTAAATAAATTAACTATAATAAATAACACAATATACAACTCTTACCTTGGGTTGTTTCCATTAAAATTCAATTTTTAGAACAAAAAATTGTTGTGAAACTATTAGGTTTCTTCCACAACATGAACACATAATATTACTATCTTCCTATAACAAAACAAATAAATTTTAACATATATAATACACAAATAATTTCAATTTTATATGGTCCATGCCTATGGCCTACGTTGTTGTCACTGTTATAACACAATAATTAGTCTTTTTCTTTAACATATATAGGATTTCTCTAGTGTACACTAAGAGTTTATTACATTGTCTGTCTTTTGTGATACCTGGTTAGTCTTTATACATATTATTTTTATTGCAGGATAACTTAGCATCATATTGGTTTGCCCATGTTGTCCTTTTTCTTTGTGTGAGACAAATCTCACTCTTATAAGTTAAATTCTTTGATAATTGATCTTATTTTCAACTGAGTCTGTTTGTTTTTTATGGTACACTAAAGTATTGTACCATTCTCTTTTATTTTTGTCAATATTTTGTAAACATTTAGCCTACATGACTATTTCTTGTAATGGTTGATTGGCCTCACCCGTACATGGTATAGGTAAATATTTTGCTAACTCGACTATTACAATGTTTAAGTTAGTCAAATATATTAGTATAGTCGCTTTATATTATATTTCAACTTTCTAATGCAATTTGGTTGCATTTTGGCAACATTAAATCCATAAATCACACAATATTATATGCCTACTACATGTTTTTATTTAATACAGTTTTTGGCTATTTTGTCTAACTTTTATTCATTTAACAGCTTTCTTTATTTAAGATAAATTGTTCATCTTTGTCTACTTGACAATCACATATAGTTTTTATCTCGATTTGATAATAATTAATTCTTACATGAAACTGAGTGATTGGTCTCAAATCCAACACATTAATATTTTTTGTCATAACAAACATATATTTTTTATTTTGACTTAGATTCTTTCTAATAATGTATTTAAATCATTTAATATATTTATTTGATTTACATTACAGAATATAATAATGGATCATGTCCATTCATTCACAATAAATAGTTCTTTATACTCTATTCAGAGTTACTAAACTTAATAATTAATGACTTCATTTTGGTTGATTCTGATATTATTTGTCTCTCTTATATACTTATGGTTTTTTCACTCTTATTCACTTTAATAATATATATGGGGTTTGAGTCTTAGTCATAGTCTGGTCGTTTTTCATGTTAGTAGTATTAATTATTAGACAATATTACACAATTTTTTGGGACTACTTGGGTTCGATACTGTTCACCTCACTTTCCTCTTATGATAATTTGCTATGTAAATGATTTCCTTTATGGAACGTTCTGTGACGTTACATATGCCTCTCCGTTAAAATTGATAATTTTTGAAAAAACATATCTTTGGTTTTGATGAAATTATCATTTCTATATTAACCTTTTATTAGCTTCTTTATATTTCATTCTTTTATCTTATAATTAAATTCCTGTACTACGCCTTTAATATATTAATCCAATTCAATATTCCTATTTCGTTCTTTGTCGTATCACCACCTATTCCTTTCCTTTTTACCTTGATGTTAATTATTTAATCTTTGATATAATTCCCTATCAATTCCCTAACTTTCATAGAGGTTTGGGAGTCAGAGTGGCTCGCTATGGCATACATTCTCTGTCCTTCCCTATCTATAACTACTGAAATCAGAGGCAACACATCCCTGTCCAGAAAATAATAATTGCACCTTCGCAACAAATAATAATAATAATAATAATAATAAATACAATATTCAAAGATTATAGGCTCATACACATAAATTCCCTTTCTTAAACTCTTCTGATTATTTCACAATTATATTAATATATCGTTCTCCACAGGTAAAATTATCGTTTAAAATCATTCAATGTTAATAGCTATATTTATGTTCATCATTACCTCCTTATGTAACACACTGTTTTCCCTTTTTTTTCATTTATCATTTCCTTTTGTATTAATTATATGACAGTATTTCTCCTTCTTTTCTCCCCCTTAGTAATATCAATTGTTATTTAATTGCTTAATAATTCATTTAACTAATTATGTCCTTTCCTTCTTTCCTTTTCCTCCTTCTCTAAGTACGGGTAAGATGGTAAGTATACGTTGAAATGGCTATTGGAAAATAATCTATATTTTATATATATCTTTATGCCTTTGGTGGAATGTATCCATCTCGTATTATTTATTAATAATAATCTCTCTCCTTCTCTAAGTAAGGGTAAGCTGGTAAATATACGTTGACATGGCTATTGGAAATAAATCTATATTTTATATATATATATATTCTTGCCTATGGTGGAATGTGTCCATCTCGTAATGTTTATTAATAATAATAATTATATAATAATATTTATATTTATTCAATAATCTCTATCTCCTTTCTATTTAAGGGTAAGTTGGAAAATTCACGTTAACATGTTTTTAGTCATGGTACCTCAATGATGCTGTATTTGACTTGGGTTTTTAATCATGGTACTTGCTCACTGATTGAGTATTTGACTTGTGATTTTTAATCATGGTACTTTTTCAATGATATTTGGTTATACGAACCTTTTACTTTGTTGACATACTTCCCACTGCGGGTTATCCGCCGGATGTCCTTGATATTGTAATTGTCAAGGCCATCCCCTTTCATCTACAAGTCAGCGCGGTGTCGGACCTATCGTCCGATCACGACCCCCTACTTGTAACTGTCTTGCTACCGTCGGTCTCACCCCGACTTCCCGATCATCCTGTTAGGAGAGTCAATTGGCGATCCTACCATGATGATCTGGCCAGGCAGTTGCCATCTGTCCCTCCGGACCCACTCGTCTCTTGTGACGACGTGGATCTCCGGGTACATCAGCTCCAGGACCTTGTCCAGTCTGCAATGGACAAAAACACCTATACTGTTCCGGTGAGTAATAAACGCTCCGACCTTCCTGCGGAAGTTCTCCAAGCCATCCGATTACGGCGCCAGCTCCGCCGCAGATGGCACCATACCCGTGATCCTGCCGCTAGACGGCGCTTTCGAGCCCAGTCGGAACACGTCTCGCAGCTTCTGCTTGACGTAAACGCGAATCGATGGGACTCCTATTTGGAGTCCTTGGAAGTCGACCACGCCTCCGTATGGAGAGGCGCTGGTAGACTAAAAGGCGAAAAGAGGACTCGCCACCCCTTGAATACCCCGGACGGCACTGTATACTTTGCAGAAGGCAAGGCGGAAGTCTTCGCCGACTGTATTGAGGAACAGTTCACCGTCCATGAGGCACCTCTGACCCGGCTCATTTGGCCGTCGTCAGGGATTTCCTATCTGGATACTTTTCTGCTCCCCCCATTGATCCTCCTATTTCGGTCGACGAGGATGACCTTGCGTCTGTCCTAAGCCGACTGAAGAAGAGAAAGGCCCCTGGCCCCGATCGCATCGGCGCCGCTGCGTTGCAGAGTCTCCGGCCTCCGGCAGTTGACGTTCTTCTTGAGCTGTTCAACTCCTGTCTCCGGCTGAGTTACTTCCCTCGCCTGTGGAAAACTGCTAACGTCATCATGATCCAGAAATCTAAAAAGCCGCCCACGCTACCTGGAAGCTACCGCCCGATATCACTATTGCCAGTAATCTCGAAGGTATTCGAGCGCCTTCTCCTGGCCCGTACTCGGCCCCTGGTGGATGGGTTCATCCGCGAGGAGCAGTTTGGGTTTAGGCCGAGTCACTCGACTACTCTTCAGCTAATACGGGTTGTCACCTGTCTAGCCGACGCCGCCAACAATCATCAGGCAACAGGCGCTGTCCTGTTGGATGTGAGCAAAGCCTTCGATAAAGTCTGGCACGAAGGCCTGCTCTACAAACTGGCGCATTCGCCAATCCCGACATCTATCGTCCACTTGCTCCGATCCTATCTGACGGATCGCACCTTCAGGATCAGCGTAGATGGGGCGTTCTCTCGGGTTCGCCCTGTCTCCGCTGGCGTCCCACAAGGATCTGTCCTCGGCCCCGTTCTGTATGTACTGTACACGAACGATGTGCCTGTTTATCCCGGGGTCACGTTATCTCTATTTGCCGACGACTCGATGTTTCATTTTAGCTCGCTTTCGCCTTGGCGGACGAGCGTAATGTTACAACGCCAGTTGGCTATGCTTCCGGACTGGCTAAGGAAATGGCGGGTAGCGATCAATACGGAGAAATCCGAGGCGATCTGCTTTACGCATAAGTCCATTTCCCGATGCCAATCCCTCTCCTTAGAGGGGAGACCCATCAACTGGACTGAGACGGTGAAGTACCTAGGTGTTCGGCTTGATCGGCACTAAAACTTCAACGCCCACGTGACCTCAACCCTCAACTTGGCTCGTGGCCTCAGAGCCAAACTATCACCTATGCTTTCGCGGAACAGCTGCCTGGCTGTCCGTACCAAACTTACATTGTATCTACTGTTCCTCCGAACAGTACTCACTTATGCGGCACCCGCCTGGTGGCCTCTCCTGTCGGCCACCAACAGGCATAGGCTGACTACATTCCAGAACTGGACCCTACGCTCCCTCACGGGGTCCCCGTGGTATGTGCGAAATTCCGCCATACATCTGGGTCTCCGTGTTCCCACCTTAGAGGTCTTCGTCTGGTCCCTGGCAACGAATTTGTTCGCCAAGGCCGGCGAGTCCCCTTATCCGCACCTCCGAAGGCTTAACAGCATGGAGAATGCACCGCCCCCTCGCCGCGTCAGGCGCCCTAGGGCGCTGTTAGACGACCCCCCCCTAAGTTCATCACATGAACCCCCCAGAAACGAATCCCCCAACCTTCTGGAAATCTGAACCGATCACCATCAATCACTACCTGCGCCTGCCGAAACTGTAGTCAATCATGCTGCGGCAGATTGAATGGATAGATTTATTGCCAGCATCGCTTTGCCGATTCGGCAGGGCCTTGATCCGGGACATGGGCTCTCGCGAGGTTGTGCAAATGCCTTCCTTGCGAAAGCCGACTGCCCTGGTGACAAGTTCCGTCGACTCGGCCGCTGCCTTCGGGCGGACGAGCCTCTTGTATTCGCCAGCGCGTCTCTAAGTTTCCGAGGGCTATGTCCCGGAGACCAATGAGACGCGACCAGGCGCTGCGATTGGCTGAAGCCTTGATCACGACTAAGATCCCCGTCAGCACCTGCTTTGTTGATTTGGCAGGGTAATGACCTGAGACATGAGCTCCCGCGAGGTTGTGCAAGTGCCTTCCTTGCGAAAGCTGGCTGTCTCGGTGACATTACCTATCATTTCGGCCGACGACCTAGGGCGCTCGAGCTTCTTGTCCTCGCCAGTGCGTCACCACGTTCCCAAAGGCTAGCCTGAGGGGACCAAAGTGTCGCGCCTTGGCCGGACAATTGGCTGAAGCAAAAGCATATTAAGCTTGCCACCGTTAATTTATCATGGACCCGCGGACTGCACCATAACATCCTTGAGCAGAGCAAACGACCGCGCTGACCTGTTGGCACCTGGCGTTCATCAGGCTTAGGCCTGGACAACGCACACAAATTAGGGCGCAAGACGCCCGTGCATCATCCATCCATTTACTTTGTTACTAATCGCGTCGGTTACCTCGTATGTATTGTTTTTATTGTCTCTGGTGATCGTGAAAGGTCCTGTATATAAAAGTAGCAATTTCCTCGTTATGCCTTGTATAGCACTGGGCAATTCTCTATTTCTAACTAGCACCTTTTCTCCTACCTTATATTTAATTGCCTTGGGCTGGGATTTGACATATTTTTTCCGCTGCTGTTCCGTTTTTTCTAACACCTTGTTATAAAATTTGGTTCTTCCAAATCGGTATGCGGGTTCGTCGGGAAAATTAATAATCTCTTTTATCTCTCGTGGTGGGGGTCTTTCGAACATAACTGTGTATGGTGACACCTCGATGGTATTGTGATGTGAGAAATTGAGAAAATCCTCGGTTGATGCTACGTATTCATGCCATCTTTTCTGTTCGTTATGGCAGTATGTTCTCAGCAACCGTCCTACTTCCCTTAACACTCTCTCGGCTGGGTTACTATTCGGGTGATATACGGACGTCTTGTACGTTTTTATCCCGTGTTCTCCAAGGTTTTCCCCTAAACTGGGTACCGTGGTCCGTAATTATAGAATACGGTCGGCCTACCTCCATTATATATCGCTCTATTATGATGTATATTAGTTTCCTGGTCGTTGCCCTAGTTATTGGGTATAGCTTGGTATATTTGCTAAAATGGTTGAAGATGATTACGATAAATTTATATCGGTGTCTCCCACCGCTGCGTGGAAATGGTCCACAGATATCGAGAAATACCTTTTCGAATTTTTCGGTGGATGTTATGGGTATCATGACCCCTTCCTTTCTCTCGTTATCACACTTTACTTTTTGACAAATATCGCACGACCGTATCGCCAGTTGCACCTTCTTATTCATCCCTTTGATGTATGTTTGCTCTTCCAATGCCTTCCTTACTTTGCGGGCACCCATATGTCCGTACCTATCGTGATAGTCGATTACTAGCGGTCTCTCTATCGCTGGTGGAATTACTAACTTCCAATTCTCTTGGTCCGGGTTTTCCTTCTAAACAAAGTGTCGTTGTGTATACAGTAATATCTATTTATGACCTCATCGCCTTCCTGTTCCCTTTTTCTAATATCTCCTAATTTTGGGTCGGCCTCTTGTTGTGACTTTATATCGTTTAAATATTTATTATATTTTTTAAATCTTCCCTGCTCTTAATAATATGGTATACTTTTGCTAATTGTTCCTTTTCGCCGTCAAAGGTTTGGTCTGGTATATTGATGCGAGATAGGACGTCGGCTGCTACGTTCTGTTTGCCGGGTATATATTCCCATGTGATGTTATATTCTTGCAAGGCCAAAACCCATCTCGTCAGCCTTCCGTGGTTCAGCTTACAATGCTTTAAAAATGATATAGATTTGTGGTCGCTTCTAACCGTGATGGGGTACCCTAATATATATGTCCTAAATTTACCGCATGCGAAAACTACATTCAACAATTCTTTTTCGGTAGTATTGTAGTTTCGTTCGCAACTGTTCAGCACGCGGCTAGCGAAGCTAATTACTAAATGGTTACCATCCTGATCTTCCTGATATAGGGCTGCACCTAAACTCACGTTACTGGCATCGCAATTTAGAAAAAATGGTTTTGTAAAGTCGGGATGATGCAACATCACTGCTTCTAAAAACTTTTCCTTTATGAGATTGAGCACTCCATCTTGCTCTGGTCCCCAAGTCCATTTGTCTTTAGCTGATAACTGCTTTTGGAACCTGGCAGTTAGTTCTGAATAATTGGACCGAAACTTCCTCTAATAGTTACAGATTCCTAAAAATGACTGAAGCTGTTTCCTATTCTTTGGGGTGGGCAACTTCTGTATGGCCTCTACCTTCTCTTTGGATGGAGTAATCCCTTGTTCTGTTAAATTAAAGCCTAAAAATTTCACCTCATTTGCAATGAATTGGGACTTGTCTAATTTGAGGGTGATATTATTCTCTGATAGTTTCTCTAACACCTGTTCAACCCTATTACAATGGTCGTCCCAATTCGCTGAAGTTACCAGTAAATCGTCGACATATTCTGTCGTAAACTTCAATACTTCCTGCCCCAATATTCTGTCCATTATCTTTACAAACACCGCCACAGAATTTATTAAACCAAAGGGTAACCGCTTAAACTGATAGTTTCTGCCCTCGAATATGAACGCCATATATTTCCTACTATCAGGGTGGAGTTCTACCTGCCAGTAGCCGCATACTGTATCCCATGAACTTATATACTTTGTCCCGTGAAACTTTTTCAATATCTCTTCTATCTCCCCAGGTGATGTGCGGTCGTTAACAATCATCTTGTTAATCTCCCTAGCATCGAGACAAATACGTACATGTCCATTCTTTTTTGGTACAGCTATGATTGGGCTGGTAAAGGGCGAATGACTATACTCGATTATGTCGTCCTCTATCATTCTGTTCAATTCTTCCCTGACTTCGTTCTTTAGCGAGTAGGCGATCGGGTACGATTTCCTGTTAAATTCCACCGGAGTTTTGAATTTTATGGTGCATTGATAATCTCTGGCTTTACCTGGAGCGTTTGAGAATATGTGTTTGTAATTGTTGTATACCTTGATTAATTGTTCCGCCTGTGTTTCGCTGATCAGAACCCTTGCTTTCGTCCTTTGGAAATCCCGTATTTCTTCTAATTTTTCTAACCACAACTCTGGGTTTTCCTCCTAATATAACGGCATGTTTACTGGTCGATCGGCACAATAATAATGGTTCACTATCGCTTGATAAGGTGTGTTGTTTGTACCATCTCCTTGGACGCCAATTAAATTATTGGTCCAAATTCCCTCGTTAGTTTTTAAAGTTATCATCTTACCTTCTAAATCTATTACTGCGTTATATGGCCTAAGTATATCGCAGCCTATTAGGATACTCATGGGTAAATTATTCGCCACTAATAACCCTATTGGTATCGTTACCCCATTACTAGTCATCTCTAATAACACCTGTTTCTTTATCGATTTATTTTGCCTCCCCGTTGCTCCGACTAGAATGATGTTATTTATAGGCAGAGTGGGTATGGGTGAATTACTGTTTTGTTTGATCCTCTCTAACTCTACACTATCGATAAGCGATACATTTGATCCCGTGTCAATGAGTAATATTGCTTCTATGCCATTGATATTTGCCTTGATTTGTACGATATCATAATTCCCTTTGTTATGATTTTTAACGATATTGTCACTCTCTTCTAATAACTCTTCTCTAATATCCTTAAGATAATTATTTATTCGTAATGTCATAGTCCCGTCTTTGTCCTGTCTATGTTTGTAACTAGTCACCCCATAATATTGGTTCAGTGAAGGGCGGTTTTCCTTTTCCACTGCCGCGTTTAGTTTAAATGAGCCACGGTCTCATTGGCCCGTTTTCCCGGAACATTGGGTTGCTGACCCGTCTGTATTTCCTGCCTGACCTCGGGATTACCATTAATAGGTTGGCTATTCGTCGTATTACCCGGGTTACCTGGCGCCTGTTGTGGGTAAAACATGTAAGTGGGTACATTGGGTGGATATGGCCGTCGGTTATTGGCCATTGTATAGTTTACCTGGGGCCTATATTCTTGATTTCTCCTATCGCCTCCTCCTTGGTCGCCCCCGTTACGATAATTATTACGTTGACCATAATTATTTCCCCTATAGTTATTTCCGCGATAACTGTTTCCCTGGTGGTAGTTTCTACCGTAATTATTCTCGGGGTAATTACTCCTGTTTGGTCCCGGATAGTTGCGGTTATTTGGTCCCTGAGTGTTATTATTTCGGCCATTTGGTGGGGTATTATTGTTCTGGTTTTTTGTGTTAAGGTTGTTACCGTTTCCACCTTCATTCCGGTTTGGTCCGTTATTGTTGCTATTATATTCTACCTTACGATTGGGGGGTTGGTAATCCTGGAACCTTCCAGTGGATTCACAATTTTCTAATAATTTGGCTAGATCGGCTATTTTACTGAGCTGTTGGTACAATTGGGCGTCTTTGATACCATAGCTGTAATGTCCAGCTAACTGCCTTACCAAACATTCTTCCGGGATCGGCGGTATCAACATCCGTGACAAACATACCTTTCCTAGGAAATAAGACGTCGGGGACTGTCCATTGGACGCGTCGTATTTGCCGTAGAATATGTCCATTCGTACCCTGTTTTGTGCAGTCTCCGACCAATACTTCTCCTTGAACTGGCGTTTAAACTCGGTTAAATTCGTGATTTCGGGTCGTACCGCTATCCACCAGTTATCCCTAGTGTTTTTAAACGTCTCGTCTAGCATCTCCCTTATCCTGTCCCACCTTGTTTCTCTATTTCTCCCAATAAACTCTTCCATTCTCTCTAAATATTCCATTGGGTTTCGACGATAGTTTTGGAAGTTGATTACTTCCCTGTTCTCACTGTGACACGTGTGAGTATTTAATATAGGTGTGTCTCTCAGCGCCTCTAATCTTTCCTGCAGGTTTTTCTCTCTCTGCTCTATTTCCTGTATGCTATTTTTGTTAGTTTTTATTTGCTCGTCCAGCCTGTTAGCGATGTCATATGTTCTCTGCATCCTCTCGCTAACGTCTTTCTGGACTTCTCCCACCTCCTGCATGATGGCGTCTTGGTTCTGCCTTACTTTGTTTTCGAGATTTCTAACATCTTGTTTGGTCTCTACTATTTGTTCCTCTATATTTTTGAAACGGGTATTATTTCTCTCCTGTAATCTTTCCAACTGTTTCCCCGTGTTTTCGACCTTCCTGTCACTATCGATTTTATTATCATCGATCTTTTTGTTTACTGTTTCGTATTTTATGCTAATTTCTTTTTTCAGGGACTCTATGCTTTTTTGTTCTCCTCCTGAAATATCTCCAGTTTTTTCCCATTGTCATTTATTTTCTCGGTTATATCCTCCCTTAAAGAATCTATGTTTTTGTCTAATTTCTCCTTATCTTCCAGTCTATTTTTATTATTCTCCTCCTTCAGGGATTCTGTATTTTTGTTCATATCCTCCTTCATGGATTTTATTATTTCCTCCTTATCTTCCTGTCTGTTTTTATTCAGGGATTCTATATTTTTGTTTGTTTCATCCATTTTTTGGAGCATCATCATTAATATATTCGCGTCAACGCTCCCTGTTATTTTTTCTGGTTCGGGTTTCTCTGTTTGTTCTACCATTTGTATGGGTTCTTCTCCCGTTTGTTCCTCTATTTCATCTGCCGTTTGTACTGGTCTTTCCATTTCTAGTGTGGGCGGTTCTAACTCTATTTCCTCCATGTGTACTGCCTCTCCGTCTTCCACACTTAACTCGGGTTCCACATTCTTCTTCACCTTTTTTCCCTTAGGTTGCGGCATTTTGATCTGTTGGTAGTTGCCGGGCTTGTTCCTTTTTTTCAAACCTCACTAGTTGGGCTGCCAATTTATAACAAATAAAACAGTGTGTAAGTGTTGTGAGTGTAATATTGTAAAATGTCGGGCGTTACCTCCGCGCACTTTTTGTTACTTACTCTGATGACTGGATGCTCTGCCGGTAATGTAGTCCTGTAACACAACTGAATCTACTATGTTTTTGTGGGCGCCACTTGGAATCTTTTGTTCCAAGAAAAAAATGTTATTATTAAGAAAATTAAAACTTTGAATTCTTAATTCTATGAAAAAATGTAAACAAGTCAGTTTGGTTTGAAAAAATAAAGTAAGTTTAATGATTCTTAAAAAAAAATCGTCTGAAGGACTAACATTCATGAAAAAATTATAAAATTGCAGAGTTACAAAAAAATATAAGTTATTATTATTATTGACCAGTTTTTAATCCAATCAAGTATCGGCTAAAATATTTAATTTTTACTCAGTTGAAAAGCATGAGTTTAATACGTGAAAAATCTTTACTCTCAGGACGTGACTCCTTTGAACTACCAAGACATATCAATAAGATGCTTTACAAGAAAAATTAAGTGATTTGAAGGTGTGTGTGGCATGTGTAGTACAACTGTGTGACAAATGTAACCAGGTAAAAAATGACTTTAATTTTGACAACTCACGTTCCAATGGTTAATTATTCTCGCACTGGACACTTCTCTCGGGTAGTTTTGTCAATCTCGCCTCTTCGTGTGTGCACTGAATTTATTTTAAGTCAAAAATGCGATTTTTACAACTTCCGCACTTTTTGTGAAACAGTTTGGCAGTAGATTTACGCTCGAACCCCGCCGCTACAGATCAGCTGCTTCGCGTTGGTTCCCAAATTGGCCGTCACAGCGCTGATACCCTTGCAGTCGAGAGAAAGGCTTTGTGTATGTTACGTTATGGGAGTTTTTTTGTCAAGTCAGTTTGTCTTTGCGAACACAGCAGAATTGGTTCTCTATTTAAAATTTTGGTCCCTCCTGGGCCGTTGACGTTCTGGCTGCGTGATTTCTATTAAAATGTGCCGTGTTACTGCTCTATTTCAGCAACACATTGGCGTATATTCTTGTAGAGGTTAAGTCGGTCTATTTGTCAATGTACGGAAAAAGCCTTTCTTCGTGTCTTGTGTCGATTTCTCGCCTTCGGTTTCGCCTTGGTTGCGTTGATCAGTGTCGTGGGTGATGCGTCTGTTCTGGATTTCAAGCTTGAAGTGTTCTTGGGTCGAATTTGGTCTCTCTTTTATACTGTGTCAGGCTGATTGTTTTCATGAACTTCCGGTATATTTGTGTAAAAATTCCTTCTAGACTGTTCGAGAATAATGAAATGGAACGTCATGGAACAAATTTAACTTCCGTCGAAGATTTTAGAACAAAAATTTCTTATTCTTCACACTAAGGATATTTCAAAAATTACTCTGGTATTTGTCAAACAGTTTTACATCAGTACTCACAATTTGCATGCCCTTACTACACTTGGATTTTCTGTTTTTAACTGAATCTAATGATACTAATCATGATTGGTTTTTAAATAAATTAACTATAATAAATAACACAATATACAACTCTTACCTTGGGTTGTTTCCATTAAAATTCAATTTTTAGAACAAAAAATTGTTGTGAAACTATTAGGTTTCTTCCACAACATGAACACATAATATTACTATCTTCCTATAACAAAACAAATAAATTTTAACATATATAATACACAAATAATTTCAATTTTATATGGTCCATGCCTATGGCCTACGTTGTTGTCACTGTTATAACACAATAATTAGTCTTTTTCTTTAACATATATAGGATTTCTCTAGTGTACACTAAGAGTTTATTACATTGTCTGTCTTTTGTGATACCTGGTTAGTCTTTATACATATTATTTTTATTGCAGGATAACTTAGCATCATATTGGTTTGCCCATGTTGTCCTTTTTCTTTGTGTGAGACAAATCTCACTCTTATAAGTTAAATTCTTTGATAATTGATCTTATTTTCAACTGAGTCTGTTCGTTTTTTATGGTACACTAAAGTATTGTACCATTCTCTTTTATTTTTGTCAATATTTTGTAAACATTTAGCCTATATGACTATTTCTTGTAATGGTTGATTGGCCTCAGCCATACATGGTATAGGTAAATATTTTGCTAACTCGACTATTACAATGTTTAAGTTAGTCAAATATATTAGTATAGTCGCTTTATATTATATTTCAACTTTCTAATGCAATTTGGTTGCATTTTGGCAACATTAAATCCATAAATCACACAATATTATATGCCTACTACATGTTTTATTTAATACAGTTTTTGGCTATTTTGACTAACTTGCATTCATTTGACAGCTTCCTTTATTTAAGATAAATTGTTCGTCTTTGTCTATTTGACAATCACATATAGTTTTTATCTCGATTTGATAACAATTAATTCTTACATGAAATCTGAATAATTGGTCTCAAATCCAACACATTCATATTTTTTATCATAACAATCATATATTTTTTATTTTAACTTAGATTCTTTCTAATAATGTATTTAAATCATTTAATACATTTATTTTATTTACATTACATAATATAATAATGGATCATGTCCATTCATTCACAATAAATAGTTCTTTATACTCTATTCAGAGTTACTAAACTTAATAATTAATGACTTCATTTTGGTTGATTCTGATATTATTTGTCTCTCTTATATACTTATGGTTTTTTCACTCTTACTCACTTTAATAATATATATGGGGTTTGAGTCTTAGTCATAGTCTGGTCGTTTGTCATGTTAGTAGTATTAATTATTAGACAATATTACACAATTTTTTGGGACTACTTGGGTTCGATACTGTTCACCTCACTTTCTTCTTATGATATGCTATGTAAATGATTCCTTTATGGAACGTTCTGTGACGTTACAATATATATATATATATAATTGCGTATATATTTAATTATCATATTGATACTAAAATTTACTTAAATTTTTAATTAATAAATTCTAATCAATGTTTATATATGTTCTTTATTTCTTGTGTTTTCTGTATATACATTTTGTTATATTATTCCTTTGTAAGTAACTCGTTGAGTTTCCACGTTGTATTTATTTGAAGATATTATATTTTGAATAAGCTATATATTTTGTCCAAAATATACACTTTGTTTTATTCGAAATCAATTTGCCACTTTTGATAATACTAATTACCTTTACATACTACAGCCTATTTAGAACTTCAAGTTTGATATTCTGTGTAAGTGTACTTAAATTAGAAATTTATGAAGACTGTACCATGACTACGTAACAAGTGTGACAAGTGTGAAAGGTGAATGATGTTACATACACCAAGTCACACTGAACGCCATTAGCTAGGATGTACTCAAGTAAGCTTAGAGGGTGAGTGAGAAACTTGAGTAACATCTTTATTTGTAATCTAGGGATCAAGTGTCATTTAAGCTAACGAAACTGGGATTCTATACTTATTTCTTGCACCTAGTATCCTTATTAGTGTTTTTACGTATATACAATTATTCAAGGACGTTTACGGAGGGGTAAGAACGAGAACAACCCCCGCCCCCAGAGGATCGAAAAAAGTTGACTGTTAAGCTCTTAATACTTAGGTTATTTTATAACTTTTTTAGCCCTTTTTAAATATGCAAACAAGTATATTATACGGCATTTGCTTATACGTTTGATATATTAAATATAGAAAACTCAACTAAGTGAATAAGTATATTCTAAACAATGTTTCAATAACGGGTATTTTCATTGTGTTATTACCGTTTATTTTAATGGGATTTCTTTTAAGATGTTACTGCACGTTTTTCAACCACTTTAAAGATAATAGCCTAATATTGATTTGACTTAACTTGGTTTTCCTTTTGTATGAAGTCGACGCGACCAGGCCTCTCTTCAAGGCCAAATTCTAGATACATCATTGCAATTGTTTAAAACGCAGGTGGTGTTTAAATTTATTTCACTTAAAAAAAAAAGTTAAAGTGATTATAAGTAGATAGGTCATGAAGATCCTTATCTGATCCGTATGTTCTTATCTGGTCGTTAATTTATCGACTTCTCTAAGCAATATACTTTTTGTAGATGACCATTAGATGACCATACAGAAATCAAAAGACAACGGTAAGGGGTACTTAACACAGGTTAAACACTGTGTACCCATTAAAAAAGTTTACGTTTTTTTACCGGTGAAAACAAAAAAAAATTAATTTTTAAATAAACTACACATCAGATACAATCAATAATCAATAACTCTTCACATGTTTAGTACCTAGAATAGGATGTAAAGTTACAAGAAAATCACGCTCTTATAATCTGCTGTATATAGTATTCTTTAACAAGAGGAAGCTATCGCGTTTATGTTCGTGTGACTTGCCTTCCTAATTACACTTGTTTATTTGAGTTTACTAAAATTAATAACTTTATTTAATAGTTGTTGTGTCATTATTGTGGCAAAGCTCACAATTTTGACGTTCAATAAAATAAGTCGACAGAATTTTGCATATTAAATAAGCGTACCGCTTAATGTGATATAAAATCTTTAAAATTCATAAATTACCAAGATAAAGCCACTTGTTATGTCATTGAGTAAAATATAAGTATATTAAGGTAACTTTCTCAAAGTACAAATTTTAAGTACACACAGTCTCGAATTATATGTAACATAAATTCTATAACCCTAATTGATCTGCATGAAAAAGGTAAAGTGTAGTAAAGGCTTGATTATGCACACTTTGTTCCCTTTTACATACTTTCCAAAGGCTTCCCACAAGCAATTATATTTTTTAATTCATAATTTAAATTAAAGTTTAATATAAATTAAATCTAATATGAGATTATAATTTGCAAACTAAATTGTTAGTTCACGTTATGTAATTTAGCATATACATTTTGTTAGTTCTCTTAGACAAATGAGCAAAAACATTTAATAAAATGGTAATCCTATGTAATCTACAGTATATCATTAATCGTATTAGAACATGTTATTCTAGATATAAAACATACATGCTGTAGGCCTATATGGCTACAAGTAAGATCGTATGACGTGTAACTTGAATTCAGTTCACAAACACATTGGACACACGTTTATGCAATTTTAATATTAATTTATCATGTATTAATATACGAGGACGTAATTTAATTTATACTTTATATCATTCTTACAATACTGATCAAATTAGTGACTTTAAAGGTAACACTCTATTAATAAACAGAAAAACCTTAAGTTTAATTAAGAAAATTGTGTTAGTGGTTATAATCACAAACAGAATTATCACTGTTGCACACCACTATAGAAAAATTATTCCGATTAGCGCTTTCAAGCTTCTCAGCTCATCGTCAGATGGGAAAATCCGACTGACGATTTTCCGATCTGACGATGAGCTGAGAAGCTTGAAAGCGCTAATCGGAATAATTTTTCCATAGTGGTGTGCAACAGTGATAAATCTGATTGAACAAAATCTTAATCATACATTCAATAATGAACATAACATTTTATGAATTAAATCAAGAAAGGACGCACTCTAAAATAGAATAACTCGGTAATCGGCTTTGTATTGCATTACGCAAAAATATTATACACGAATAATTAACGAAAATTGGTAAAAGTGTAGCACATTTTTTTAATTTGTAATAATGAATTATACTTCCGGCTACAGTAAACCATAATGGTGAGAAAGAAATAAACAAAATCTGAATATTGGATATTTAGAGGAAAGTTTTATTTTTTATAAAAAAAAAAACAGTATTTTAACGAAACAGCTGAAGTTGAATACAAACAAGCCATTCATGCTAAAGGACGGAGTGGCAAATATTTGCAAGTACTTTTAGAAGTACAAGAAACAATAAAATTTAAAGGAATAGACAGCCACAAACAAACTAGCGTGACCGAGTTTGATACTGAAGATAAAATGCCGGTAAATAAACTAAAGTTAAACGGTCTGAAAGATAAGAGAGTATACATTAGGAAGAAATGATGAAGAAACAACTAGTTTATAAATAAATTACGTAAAGGAATGAAAGAATGACAAGTAAACAAAGAAACGTGTTTCGAACAGTAAAGTGCAAAGGGAGGACAAACGTTCTATAACAGAATACACTTAGATAGAAAAACGCAACAGGAGAATGGTAAACGTTGTCTGAGCAGGGAGGGGAATAAGCAACTACAGCACACAGTTAAAGTAAAGTTTAGGCTAAAAACTCAGGTAAAAGGGAGAATCATGAAAGAACACAGAACTTTGAAACTCGAAGTACTATAAAGTTATAAAATAAAAGAAAACAAAGAAATAACAATAATTAGCCAATGTATTGCTTCCTTGTCTGCAGGGAGAATAACGAGAATCGTCTGCTCATTAGTTTCGCAGTTATTTCAATTATTCCGCCTACGAATTGGATTTCGAAAACGCATCCCCCTTTAACACTGACCGCCTCCTCAGTCTATCTCCATCTTAGCACTGATATCCTCTACCTGCACTGCCTTCCGGGTAACTACAAATTTCTCCTCTCTAGCAAGCACAGAGGTCTCGTTTTCTGTTGGCAGATGATCAGAAATAATAACGACCGTCCTCCTTGTTCGGACTCTGCCCTGTAACCGCTGGTCGTTTACACAATGCTGCAAGCAAACCTATCAGATCTTGTCATGCGGGACTCAACTAGGACTTAACGCGAGCCAATCGAACCGGAAATGGTTTTTGCAAAAGTAATATAAGAAAATAAGTTTTTGGTTTTTGAGAGTCTCTGATACCAAACATTTTGGAACATTTACCACAAGTCCTGTCCCTGATGATGACGGCCGCTCGAACTGTAAAAACATCAGACAGCAACAGAAATGCAGTAGTTACAGTAATATATACTACGGCCAAATTTTCATAATCGTTAACAACTAAAAAAACTGGCACAGGCAGTTTAGCCTTCCACATTCATGTAATAACATTTGATGCGAAGTTGAGAATTATGCATAAGAAAAACTACTTTGATTTTTATCTTTGTCTTTAAGACATGTACAAATTTAAGTCGCTTTTATTGTTACTATATGGACACCGAAATATAAGAGAATACTTCAAACAATAAGGAAGTAGAGAAACATATTATATAAAGTATATTATATACGGGTTTTGCTTTCTTTAAGTGAAAAAAATGATAACTTAATCAACATACGTTTAACGAATATTAAATATTATAATACAAATACGAACTAAAGTGTTTTAACATCGTCAGTCATTTGTTAAAGATTAAATAGTTTTCAGCATCGCAGTAATACCAGCATTAATGGAGAATAAGGTTAAATAAAATGTACAAACATCACGAAAGAGAGTAAATATATTGTTCCATGGTGAACTAAACAAAAATAAAATTAAATTCTTAGTTTCTTAGTGACCGTCCTTCAATGAATTTTAACGATGAAGAATTAACACAAACCCTTCATCGTTAAAATAAAATAAAATTACTTATAAACCCGATTAATTTCAAACAATTTGTGCAAATGTTACATATATGTTCTAATTGTAAGTTTCGTGGTGGTACTGAATTAAAGAAAATGGTAGTAAGTAACAATTCAATAACCCAACATGAAAAATAGTCACCAACATGAGGTTTAATGAAAAATGCTAACTATCTTACAAACGTACACGTAATAATATTGTTACGACGGTCACTTGATCATCGTAGGTACAGTGGAAACAAAATACAAGACACCAATTAAGTCACTAATCACCAGGTTTAATTTTCACAGATAAACAGTTCGTAATTAACAACACAGTCTCCTACAACAAATCAAATAAAAATTGTTCACACGCAATAAAATGTCCACTAATGTTAAACACAATTCTAATACAATTATTCCGCCCGATTATAAAACGCAACACTTCACTAATAACCACTTAAACGTACACAGTAATATCGCCCGATAATAACTCGACCCGCAGTATATCGCAAATATACTGAAAACTAAGGCCGCTGCCGCCTTCTATTTATACATCCGCGCACAGACTAGAATATTTCAACTGCGTCTTAGCGCCAGTGTGTACGACGTAATTAATTGCGGCCTTGACACAGTCCGCGCGGCTGGCGGCTTCCAGAAAAATCTCGCGAATGCGTCGGGAATCATGTACACCACCGCATTAATTCTGGTTCCCTCTGGAACGTTCGATAAACACGTAGATTGTTCTGTGATGTCGTAACAATATATAGGCCTAAATGTAAAATAAAAATTATTCGATCCGCTAACAATATGAAATATTTTTATTTCTGTTTAAAACAATATAATAATTTTCACTGAAGGAAAACAAAAGTGTGCATATGTGTATTCAAAGTATTGATTTGTTATAGTAAACATTTATGCTTATTTAGAGAAGTTGTGAGACAAAATAACATTAAAATAAAGGAAAATCAAAGGTATCACACTCAAGCGTTGGTGTGTGTGCGCGCGCGCGTGTGTGTGTAAACATGCGTACACTATTTCTAAATTCCTTGTTTTCCCAACTCACCGGTTGTAGAATTTATAGTAACAGGAGTGATAAAATAAACCTCGTAACTTATTCAATGGTTTGGTATTCTGTAAACTTTCCTCATCGTTTGTAAATCATACAATTTTTTAATTACTTTACGACTTAAAAAGTAAAGAGTCCATTAATTTATTCTTCTTTAGTTTGATGATAACCCATTATACTTTTTGTTTTGTTATAAAGATAAACACGCTTTAAAATTGTTGTGATGGAAACAAAGAGAAAAGAAGAAAGCAGAAAAACCAGGAGAAAAGAAAACAAATAGTCCTATCCAGTTGGTATTAAATTCCGCTGCATTAAAAATAAATAATAAAACAGGAAAGAAGAAGTTAACGTTTTAAGTAGTATAATGTACGAAAATATAGTTCTCGCTTTGTTTTAATTAAAATATAACATACCAAATAAATATAAAATTGTATAAACTTATTGCAGCTTTAAGAAAGTTTAACTTAAACGTCGTTCCAATATTTTTGTATAGATTAATAAACCTGAAAAACCTTGTAGCACGTGGAAATTAGAAACGTTTTCCTTTCCAACATGTTCAAAAAAGTTTGGTATTCTGAAGCCAGGTGATTTCAAAAAAATTAAAACCTTCTCATCGTTTCTGTTCCACATATTCAAGGAATTCTTCCTCGTTATTTAATTCTGCTGACTAGTTTAATATTTAAAAAGTATTTCATGTGGTATACGTAAACACGCAGTTAAAGCGTATATTTCATTGCCCAACCCCGATGGAATTTTATACTTAAAAGATATTGTTGTTTTATCTATTTTGTGTAAATGATGCTAGCGTGTAAACGTTTAATTGGACTCATACCTACTAATTATGACATAAAGTAAAATTAGAGTTTCTCCATAGCTAGGAAACCGGAAATAGTAAAAACTATCAAAATTTGTTTCAACCAATTCCTTTGTTTTTTAAATATTGCTGTCTTATTCTCCGAAATTGGTCAAATGATCGTAATAGTAATTATAATCACAGAAAAGTACAATGGCCGTACACGTGGTTTTTATCACTTTCATTTTTACTAGAGTACTGTTTAACAAATATATCTGCCACGTAACATAAATTTTGAATAAATCAAAGTAATAGTAATAATAATTATAATAATAATACTAATCGTAATCATAATCATAATCATAATCATAATAAAAAAAGAAAGAATAATCATATTTTGATTTTCTAGTTACAGATATTGTTTTTATGCGTTTAGGAAATATGCGAATCGAAAAGAAGCCAAAGCAAAAGTCAAATAATTGACAAGTCGATGGAAGGTTATTTTTACACTCCATTTGGCGTCACAAGATGAAAATAGCACAACACAATGCGTAACTGTTTCAAAGGATTACAAAATTAGTTGTTTGGACTATTGACACTAAATTAAGACTAATTTTTATTCGATTAATTGAAGTTTACGCAGACGGCGACGAATACATTTGATACTAACCGTCATAGTTGGAAAAATAAGAATAGTGTTATTCTGAAAACTTAATAGCAGTTAAAAATATAAATAATTAATGGAAATTAAATGTCAATTTTTAAAAATGATACCTTTCAGTTATGCAAAGAATTGTAAAACTCGACAAATTTAACTTCTCCTGATATTAGGAAAAAATATTGTATTTCACTAATTTCATCTCACATAATCTTTCTAAACTATGAAGTATGAAGTTTTTATTTTAATGATACCAATGGTTTAGGCTTAAGTTAGTAATGTAATTTTTTAATTACAGTTAAGATGGTGATAAGAGTTTATTTTTGCTATACAAAACAGCTCTGCATAGTTAGATAGGCTGCCATTCGATATGATCTATGTTCAGCACTACTTTCATATTGTTACGATGGTCTCCTTGATCGTCGTGTAGTACAGTGGAAATAAAATACAAGACACCAATTAAGTTACTAATCACTAGCTTTAATTATCTTAATTAAACAGTTTGTAATCAACAAGATAATCTCTTACAACAAATCAAATAAAAAGTGTTCACACACAATAAAATTTCAACTAATATAAAACACAATTGTATTACAATTGGCCTGCACAGTTGTAAAACACATAACACTCCGCCACAATGATTATTTTTCACTAATGACCATTTGAACGCACAGAGTAATCGCCCGACAATAACTGACTGAGAGTCGCTGAGTACTTGTACTTATATCCCGCTGAGGTTCCAGAATATTCGCTAATAGGCGTCTACTAGAAAACACTAAAACGTAATTCATTGCGGCCTTGAACACAGCACGCGCGGACCGGTATGGTCTGGTATAGACCCGATAGTTGACGCGTAATTTGTCTTTCACACGAAGTAGCAGCATTATGTATGCACACACGCATTAGAGCTGGAATATTCGAGAAACTTGTAGTACGTTCTGTAGTACGTAACAGTTTTCCGCATTACGTAATAATATGATTTGAGGGCAGTGTCCTTTCATTCTTTCTTCAAGGTTTTCCTGGTACTCATTTCATAAGAAAACTGCATTGACTTAGAGCTGCAAAATGGACACGTTAAGTTTATGGTACCCATGGTTAAAATCAAGGACGTTTACATTAAAGGGCAAGTGTCACCTTCTTGGAATGCTAAAAATAGGCAAATTGCCAATAAGAAGCCTTGTAATTTTTTACTTAACAAAAACAGCACTGTGCCCTTCGAATAAACCAAGCACTAGGTCTTCGCAGACAGTATTCAAAAGGAGTTTACCGTTCACCGATGTGTATGTTACGACTAGATCGCAGTCCAAGTCTTCTTTACTCAATATATCTCGATCACTACAATAAACTCACCAATTTATGACTAGTGGTACATTCGTATCTTCAAAATTAGATGTCGCCGTGAAACTCCATCGGAGCCACTGATAAAGTGGGTACTGGCTTCGATAGTCGACATCTTTCTAAAGCTGTTCAACTTGTGCCCTGGATGGGATATTCCCACTTTCCTGTGGAAGTCCGCAAAACTGATGATATGAAAACTCAAAATAACTGTCTACACTTCTTGGAAACTAATAAGTAATATTACTATTAACAGTGATTTCAAAGGTGAGTTCTGCTGGTGCGTATCCGGCGCTTTGTAGACGATATATCCACGATGAAAACTTTTTGATCACAGCTGCGCTTTCCTTGCTATATAAGCTGTTTCGTGTACCAAGAACCTTCATCATAATTTCCTTTTGCTGTAAAACCTACTACCGAGCACAGCCATCTGACATCTATCTGAGATTTGGACAGCCCGCGTATTCTGAAACACCATAAGTCCATCTTTCTGTCTTGAAATATGTTAACATGACGTATCGTCAGTGCAATATGACGACTGGAAAGTAGATAATAGGTCTAGTACTTCATAACAAGATGTAAAATAAGTAATAACCTTAAATTTTAGACTATTGCTTATTAATCACGTAAACATTCGTTACGAAGAGCTACGATGATTAAGACATCGTTTTAGTAACTGCAAGGAAACATTATACTCTTTTTGTTCTATACCAGAAACTTTGTTCAGTAACATGACACTTTGTTTTGTAAAGATCAATGCAATAATAGTGAGATGTATGGGGATGTTTTACGTGCTTTTACTACTATCACATAAAGACTATTTTAATCCAGTAAGTAAATAATATTGTATAGTAAGTAAATAAATGAAAGTGAGTTAAAATGAAGGTAATTCCAATAGAACACAGTCACAGTCGCAAAGTAATTCCGTGTGAACATATCTTAATTAAATAGATGTTGATTTACTGATCTCTTCTTCTTCTTCTTCTTCTTCTTCTTCTTCTTCTTCTTCTTCTTCTTCTTCTTCTTCTTCTTCTTCTTCTTCTTCTTCTTCTTCTTCTTCTTTGAAGTGAAAAAATCAACGCGTATACCCAATAATTAATCTTAACTAAATTTTAATCTTTTACTAAATTAATGACTTCACTTTTTGCATGTTTCAAGTATGTATGTCAAGCGTTATTGTCGTATACGTCCAACAAATGGTAACGTAATCTATAGTATAGGTCTCCTATGTAGCAGTCTACACACAAAGGGCTGTAGGTCAAAGTCCCTTGTGCTAAATGCGATGGGCACCAGAAGCAGTAAAATAACTATAAGCTATACTTTACATATTTACATACACAAATTCGATAATTCTTATATTATACACAGCATGTTTTTCTCCTGTTTTTCCCAGTATTATTTACCACAAAATTATTAAAATAATCCGGTCCCAGTTTTGTTTAATTGGCAAATTAATTTCAAAAAACTAAAGATTGCTATGTACATAATTGAACATAGAAGTCAAACGACAATGGACTATATTCTAAAAATGATAGAAAAACCAGAATTTGAAGTGTGCACGTAAGTAAATGTATGAAAGTAGTGAGATATTAAAATTAAATTATATTCTTTAGAACTAAATTATATATCATCTCTGAAATACATTACAAATGGTTACGGAGTTGTAATTAAATATGAGAGTTTTAGCAGAAACAATCCATCAACAACAGCTGGCTGTTTCTTATGTAACAGTTCTCTGACCTCAAAAACGTGGTTACCACTGGTTGGGTGCAATTGTTACTCTTGGAACACCATTCATTCTTCGAAAAATCAAAGTACACTTTAGCGTAAATAGTATAAAAAACAAACTGTTTTTTATTTATTGTACGTTTTTAACTATTAATATTAGTTTCCTAAGTAACTTCTATCTCATTTTTTTAATTCACAGCTCCATTACTGATACATGTAGTTACTATTCACATTTACTGGATAGTGTGTATTTCTTTATATTTGCTTATTTCTTATTAATAGTAGCAATTCTCTGCCCAAAAGCAGGCGGGGATCCATGGTGGGGGAAAAGGGGGAAATTTACCCTCCCAAATGGTTATTTCAGAAGAAATTTTTTTCGTCGTTCTATAATATATTAAAAAAAAGTATTTTACTTTATGTAGTTTTATGGTTTTACTCTATAATTACTTTAAGTATCAACTGTACCTTACCAGTATGTGAATTTTGTTTGATACATACCATAGAAATATTTATAGAAAAACAGTATTGTGTGTACCACAGTAGTTTGTATTTTAAACTGTAAGTGAATATTATTAAAAGGACAATGAACAGACAAACTCAGATACGATTTTATATTTGTACGTTAATAAACTTATGCGTCGATAATAACAAACTGTGTTTGTGAGCTTCACTCATTCCTGTATAATTTATACTTTAGGCCTTAAAATAATGGTCGAACTTTTCATAACCCTCATTCCCCTAAAGTCAACTTTTCCCCACCCAAAGTTGCTTGCTGGATCCGCCCCTGCCAAATCCAAATTATATTTAGAAAACTTGGTATATAGTTGTTGTTTTCTTTAATCAAGTGTGTTCGCGCCATGTTAGCTCTTTATCCAGCTAAAGATATTCAGTTATTTTACGCAGTCGGCTGCCGAGGTGCGTTACTCGTTTAAATGTAAATTTGGTATTGGAACATACCATTTTTTGAATGTGATGTGTGTTGATTCCGTTTCGTTTAAATGGATTCTCTATGTTCCCCCCATTTTCATTATTATTTCCAGATAGAATGTAAAAGAAAATACTAAACCAAGCCAGAACACTTCCTTGGTGAACAAGTGATCTTGTTGGGAAGAATCCAGTTGTATTTTCTTGACGTCAACAGAGGTGTCTTTTCCTCATTGACTACACAACTGAGTTCTGTGTTTCAAATCCAAAATAATAATCAATATTAATATTCTTATTTAAGGCGGTATTTATTAACCTTTTTTCTTAAAATTTTTCTACGTCCTTAGGCACTAATGATACAAGTCATATAGGCCGCTACGACGTCACTTCATTTGGTCGTCTCCCGGGTTTGTAAGCGATTATGATTTCATCCACCTTCCACTGTACAGGAAACCATTTCAATTTCGTCTCAATACAACGTTAAAAAATTGTGTATTCATAACCATTACTTTCCAAAGAGATCCTTTACTGATCTGATCTGTTTCGAAGTCGTAACCCGACGTTTTTTGTGATAAACTTAGGTTTGTTTTATTTTATACTTCTCTGGGAGTAAATTTGTATCCTACTTAATTTGTTTCCTACTTAATTTGCTGTGTAATACACGTTATACACTAAGTAAGCTTCCAGTAATAGTGATATTCCTACTGCATATAAAGCTCCCTTGGTTTTAAGTTACTGATTTTTAGATAGATTTTGTTAGAAAGTATATGCTTAAAATCATTCAAGTTAGTAATTTTGTTATATTATTTTCCGGTTTTTCGTTGTTTATAATTTTTTAATATTTGTAGGTGGTGAGTGATTAGACGCAATTCTAATATTTGTTTTGACGCTTACGTAACTTGAACACAATCCTTTCTTAACAAAAAATTTCAGAAAGTCAGGAATTTTACGACGATCGGTAGGCTAGTAGGTTCTCTTGTACGTTCATAAGTAACCAAGTCCGTATTGGTTTATTAGTTGGTACGATATTTTACCTGTTCCAGGTACCAAGAGTCTTGATCTCATATTCTTGTGTTTGCATTAATATTTTTACTAGCAAATTTGTTTCCAAATTTGTTAAAAAATAAAAAGTAAATTTTTTTAGTTAATAATTTGGTGGAGAGTAGGCTGCTGTTACAGTTGCTAGTCCAAAATATTCTATTATTCTCTATTTACAGTTTTAATGTTCTCTTTCTTGATTTTACTCAATACATGATATTTTATATTGTGACGTGTTAATATAATTGCTCCTGGTAGATCTTTCTTTCTGTTTTAGAATTAACAGCATTTTACAATGGGTGATGCGGAATTTGAAACTGGACGTAGATGTCAGGTGTGACTCGAAGATTAGAATTATTCTATTCTCTTTTTAATCCTAAAGTGACTGTCGATCTTCTATATTTATGATTTAAGATGCTATTTACACATCAGAGAATTATTTTGAATATGTTTGCTATTTATTTGATTAATTTTATTGGCCTCTATCACTTCTTCTCTAAGTGTGTTTTTTAATTAGCTCATTTATGTTTGTTTGATGTTTGTTGCCTTCATGTACTTTACTGTAAATTCATGTTCTGTTTTTATAGACATGCGTTTAGTTGTTGCATATTTATTGTAAGACTGATATAATTTAGGGAATGGTAAGACTGCGTATTATCATTTCTATGTAGAAATTACTGTAAAGTTACTTGCGCATACTTTAGTCTCCGCTTATTCCTGCACTGCGTTTAACCCTTGTCGTAGTTTTACTGTTTTCTGTTGTTAAATGTTGTGCTAACAGTTTCTGACCTCGTGGTATTGTTCCATTTTTAGTTGTCTACTATTTCTTGGCCACCTAAAGTTATATCCGGCAGCCTTTAAAATTTCCTGGATGTGCTCCATTACAAATATATCATTTAGCTGGCTTTCTCCTTCTTTTGACCGTGCACCTGCACATTTCACCCAACAAAATTTCTTTCTGCATTAATTTCGTGTATGCTCATAATTTTGACGTCGTTAGCATTGTTTGGGTATTACTACTTGTTTCTTGTGTGGGGATTTGAGTTTGACCACAGATTTGAATCGGTAAGTAGAAAGTATTTTTATTATCTTCACATCATGGATTAGCCAAGATGCTGCCTGTTCCGTTTTCAAAGGTTTTGCAGGCATCTCTCTCTGAGTTTGCTCACATACCTACGTCCTATAGGGTTATTTTTTACATACTTGATTTGGCCAGTCTTCCTAAGTACTTTTTCTACTGTTCTTTATAAACTTTTAAACTATTTTTCAAGTTAAAAACTTGTAATTCTTCTTTTTAAGTTTTCATTATTTAAATGATCAAGTATAGAACATCTTATAACTACTCTTAAAAACGCCATTTCCAATTTTAATTTCTTGTTTCTTAGTTGTCGTCCATACTTCACATTCATAAGTCAATTCAGTGTATGCCATAATTTTGTAGAATTTTAATTTTGTCTTTCGGCGTTCTGTGTTTCTAAAAAACGATTAATTCTTCCACATATGGTCTCAAACTCGCCTAAATTAAAATCTATGTCATATTTCTTATTATATTCAATATCGTTCCCCAAATAGTTAAAATGGGTCACCTGTCCTATACGTTGATAATTAATTACTACTTTTGTTTTTATTCGTTCCTTGTCTCTAAATGCACCCTCTACGTTTGTATAGTGGAGGTTTTCATACTAATTTGAAGCTTAAAAGAAGTAATATTTGTAAAGCAGATTCTATATTTGAATTACAAGCTTTTAGCAAACAAGAGAACATTCAAATAACTTCTCGTGTTATCGTAATAACTAAGGCTTAGTAGTTGTTTCCATTTTCTTATTAGATTGTCGACATAAATGATAAAAGGATAGGTCATATACTGCACTCTTGTTTAACTCGTCGATTAACAGATATTTGTTGAGAGGTCCTACAATTATTTTAAATAAGGTTTATGTATTGTGATTTTTATTGTTAGTTTTTCTTTTAATGCCTCAGGTTTTAGCTATACTGTTCATAATATTTGTTATTTGGACTACATTATGCACATTTTCATCTAGTGTTGCCTTATTAAGGTCTATACTTTCATGTAGGTCTCTTACTGCCATTCAATGTAATTTTTCTTCAGCTTATTATGTTATTCTAGACCAACAATTCCTTTAAATTTTAACAGTTTTCTACAATACAGGTTTAATTTTTATTTTATTTTCTATCAATAATTTATATGTAACATTGTGTAGAATGTCCAATTAGGCCTAGGTATAGTAGGTTCGAAACATTATTTGTAGTGTGAATGGAGAAATATCTGTAGTTTGTGGAGACGTTTATTTGCCTTAAAGCGGATTTTAGTATTGCTTTTTGTGTATTGGCTAGGGTTGTGTATTACTTTTTTTTTGTTTTTATTTTTCTAAATTTAGCTTAAAACATTGTTGGGGATTCTTGGGTAAATGGCATTTAATTTAGATAAAAATGTCTTTTAATCTTATGACTTTGTGGTAAATATTAACTGAACATTATTTATTTCATTTGCACTTTTTGTGGCCCATTATTATATAAGATGGATTACGCAACCGATACGTTTTCCCTACAACCAGATATAATATTGTGGTTATCAAACTGTGGTAAATATCGACCGTGTTAGTATTCTCGCCAGTTAATCTATACAGTGCTGTTGTTGATAAAAAAGATTTAAATGTAAATATTAAACTTCATACGAAATGTAGAGTTTGGAAGGGTTATCTAAATGTATTACACACTGTAGAATTGAGAAATGAAAGTTTGAAATGTTGCGAATGCTGCTAACTGATGCTGTAAGATATTATACGGCCTGTGTTTGATCTACCATTTATGTAGGTTGCAGACATGTATAAGACACTGCGTTTTTTGCATGTTATTTGAGTGTGATATCACTTTTAATGCTATATTTGGGTTAATCTACAATGTTTGACGAAACATGTTAGAGTTTAATATAAATATCAGCAATGAAACTTCAATACACAACGACACATTCCTACACATATACATACACACTTAATCAAGCACACAGCTCACGCACACACCCAAACATAACGTCTGTGATACACTCTCACGCATATTACATAACGTCTATATCGTCTATAGTTTCTAGTATGTTATAACGGTGTTTTGTTGTTTATATCGTTAACGAGTCACACGTTTGGTAGCACAATTTATTTGCAACGATACTTACGTTATAAAATTTACAACGGGTGTAATCTTAATAATAATAACAACGTGAATTGTTTAGAATCTTTCAAACATTTATTAATCAAAAATCTCAAAAATATTGCGAGTCAAAACTCCATTATTATTTGCATGTGTGTGAATAATAAAAGTAAGTTAAATATCTGCGATAAATTATCATTTCAAAAATATACTTTCATAAATTCAAATATTACTATAAATTACTATACAATAAACAGTTACATTTACAAATTATTAATTTCACTTTTTGAAATTATATTGTCGTTTTTTTACATTGTCTTAGTGTCTGTAATTGATTCTTTTGTTTTGATGAATACATGGATTTATTTCACCTTAATCGTGGTAGTACTTCCTCAGCGTAGCCTCTTCCGGTCCTGAGTGCTTGATCCTGGTTAATCCTCAGTAGTCGGTGTAGTCCTGGAGTCCGAATCTATACCATGTAGTTGGATGCTCCCTCGTCTCCAGTAATAGCCTCTGACTGCAGCGATGATCTCACGAAAGTGATGAAGTTGTCGGGCATAGCCTCCGGCTGCCGCTGTGGTTGAACGAGAAAGAGAAAAGGCTGGTGTGTCTCGCGTATTTATACTCTAGGGCGCAAAAACCATGAATCAGTCTATGACAATTCTCTCTATGAATCAGTCTGTCGTAGCGTCCTTTTATAAAGACGATTATTTACACACTTATTTCACTGGTCTTCGCAACATGCGAAGTCTTTTGCAAATTACCCGATATTCATCTGGTCGGTTATTTTTATATATACAACTGTGTGTTAACCACTTTTCTCTATCCTAATTATTATAGGTTTTATTTATATTTATTTGCACTGTATTTACAATTTTTATTGTTTTTGCACAATCTTCTGTATACGCGTGCGTCTTTATATTCTTCACACTATGGCGTATTTTGTTTTGTGATATTTTACACACACTTATCACGATTTAAATAATTCATTTATTAATTAACGTTTATTTAGAGGTGGCGCTTTGCAGGAATTAACTGGGCGCACTCACACACGTAAGATACACGTGTACACAGACGCAGCTGTGTGTGGCGTGACTTCCCTGTTCAAACAGGCAAATTCGTTCTTCCCCTTTACAGCTTTCTATCTGAATAATTATACTACTGACAATATTGATTATTTATTTTAATTTACATAAATTATCTTAACTAATTGTGCAATGCACAGTACCATACACAAACGTACTGTTGCATTATTTCCCTGCTTAAAAAAAAATGTAATAAACTTGTTTATTAAATTTTTGCCTTTTACATTAGACAAACGTTTACAGTTACTAATACGTTTACACAATTTTACTAATACAATATTTATTTACATAATTATGCTCATAATAATGAACAATGCTTTACAATACGAATAATATCTATACCATTATCCTTATGTGAGGTGGGCGGAACAAAATATTCCCCTCCCATACATGTTGACTTGCTACGAGATTCGTAGTGTCCACTTTAAAGTGAGTTCACCTTTCTGTCACAGTGACCTATTTATTCATTCGTAGAATTTCCTTAAAGAGCTCGCATAGTACTTGCCTATTCTTTCTGCCTTGGTGTCATCATATGAAATGAAAGTTTGTTTGCTAACTTGTCTTAGCAAAGTGTAAGGTCCATCATAAAATCTGAAGAAATTTTTAGCAGTATTGTCAATGCGTTTTCCTACTGGATTTATTTTTAAAAACACTCTCTCTCCAACATTAAATTTCTGCAACTTGTGAGTTCCGTTGAATCTTTTTATTTTCTTTTTCAATTATTCTTCTTTTAGCATGTTCAATCTTAATGCTTAAAGGTACCGGTAAGTTCTGATTAGCAGGTTTGTGAACATTCCGCTTCCAAAATCTGTCGGGTTGACGATCTTGTTCAATCTCTGTCGGTGTGCAGCTCGTTGCTTCGCTATAATTATCATTAATGGCTTTTTCAAAAAATCGTAAATATTCTGCCCACTTATTGTGTTGGTTATGGCAGTAACTACGTATGTACCTACAAAATTCTCTATTCACTCTGTCGGCTATATTTCCCTGTGGATGTCTGATGTATGTGAGTGTGGGTTGGATTCCATTTTCTCTTAATACTGTATTCTATACGTCACTTTGAAATTGCACTCGTTGATCACTAAGAATCCTCTTCATTTTACCATATGTTGGAATATATTTTTGTAACAGAATTTTTAGGACAGCTTTCGTTGTGGGTCGCGTAATAGGATACAAATGAACTGCCTTAGAAAACACGTCTATACAGACTAGTATGTGTTTAACCCCCCGACTTGATCGTGGTAATGGCCCTAAGAAGTCCACTGCAACTAACTCCCCTTTCGCCTCCTTCTGTATACTTTGCATTTCCACATATGTGTGAAGATTAGGTTGCTAAGCAGTCAGGCAATCATAGCGTTTCTTCAATTCATTTTTAATTTTTCTAAACATGTTGTTTATTGTAAAATCTTTTCTAAGGTATAAATAACATTTTAATGCCGACGCATGAGCTAAGCTCTCATGAGTTGGTGTTATCAGTTTAAATAACATCTCGTTAGTCAACACAATTTTCCAATCATGTCTTATTAATTTGAAAAGAATGTTGTTATATAGCTTATATTAAGCTGGTATGCAAGATTGACGTTTTAAATTTCGTAATGTAAGATCTTAATCTTGTTTTTTCCTCTAGATTTTGTAGCATTCTTTTTAGTTCGTTACTGTGCCGAACTGGCTTCGGCAACGTATTATTAGTATTTTAAATCGAGCGCCGCTGACGTCACGCACTGCCACACTGTTACGATAGTTTGTTGCCGGTCGGTTATACACACAAACGGTTGTGCAGCTACGCAATACAGCTGGCGCTGCCAGCCAGCTGTGTCTGTACTTTCCTGCATTCGGAGGTTACTTGGCTGGACCGAAACGTTGTATCGGCCTCATTTCTGCTTGATCCTCCAACCTGTTCATCTGGTCTCGGCTGGCGGCAAACTTCTATCCAGGACTTCCGAACCTATCACTATGATAGGCTAGATAAAGTGTTGTTCCAGGTACGTGCAAGTCTGCGGGTTCTGAAAATATTCTAACCCCAAATATATTTTGTGTTTCAGCTTTCATTATGAGTTATGCTTGTGTGTGTGTGTGCGTATAGAGCAGTTTTTAATCTGGGCATTAATGCTATTACAAAATCAAATTAAATTAAATTTAATTAAATTATGAATGTGAGAGTCGTGGGTCAAGTTGATTTCAATAGAGAATATGCTAATGTATCTTGCACTCAGCTGTTTTGATGTAATTAGTAACTACGAAAGACACAGCTAATCAATTTGAATATTTCAATGAAACATTAAGAAAGTAATTGCTAGACGAGCTTAATACTGTTTAATCTGAATTAGTGGCGATGTGTGTGTGCGCTGTTGCTGCTTAAAGTTAGTGTTGGTATTTAATGTGGACGGCCTAAGTGGCGTGATTTTCTTTATGACACCCTCTACAACCTATTGTATGTCCAGGTGCTCGACCAAGGGCGAGATGGGTGTCAGGGGTGGACGAACATCTGTCCACCCTAATGGCAGAGACGATCTTATAGCCACAATGCCGTCAGTCGAGGACTTTTCCAATGCTAAGCTGCACCAGGGACTTGTGACACGACTGTGACATCACTGATCCGCGCCTATACGAACTAAGTACACCGGACAATCCAGGTGGGAAAATTCTGATTATCTATTTCTCTCTTTCTCTACAACATGTGAATGCACAGAAGCCGCCAGAAGCTCACTCGTGAAGTTCTGAACATTATACTCTAGCACAAACTCTCGTGTTCAATTATGTTATTGCACGTGTGAACATTACCACAGTACACCTAATGAAGTATCTTATAACTGTATAATGTGTAAGAAGTTACACACATACACACACATCCGCAGTTTGCTGTAACATCTAACTTTCATCTAATTAAGACCATTAGGGAGTTAATTATCTCGTGCTATCATGCCATCTGGTCATGGCTGAGTTTTAATAACGTAGCGGGGGTTGTCTGATGCTGTAGATGAGAAACGATTTTCTTTCACACACATACTTAACGCTTAATGATTAAGGTAAGGGGTCGTTTGGCTGGTTGAGTTTCGGGGCGGTCACTTACATTCTCTGGTGTGAACTATGCTTGTGAATATACTGGCAAATCTATGCTTAGGAGCTGAGATATTCCATTTACGTTGTCATTTATATTTGTATCTATCTATACATATTAGGGTTCCTTCATTTACTGTAGTTGGAATGGGTTTATGAGGAGGTTAGTGTTGAAATGAGGGTTGTTTTGTTATTCATGTCGTATATGTGTTTGTGTGTGTAATTTTACTATATATATATATATTTTTGGGGGGAATATGTAACGGATTTAAAAAAGAGAATAACCATAAATGTGCTTACTGAGACAACAGGCTAGCCTATTTGATATTATACAACACTGATGGATTAGTATTGCTTTATGAATGAGATTATTACTAACTTTGACTCATACATAATCAGGCAGAAATTTTTGCAATTAGTTTAATATCAACTCACTTACTTTGTGACATTATGAATTAATGGATATACATATATATACATATATATATATATATATATATATAATTCTGCCTTTAATGGTGTGCTCACACAATCACGAACTTGTCATGTATGTAAAATCTCGCAGGTTGAATAAAGCACACGCTTGTTGGTTAAAAGAGTTTTTCATTTGCAAGTCCTGTCGTTCACCTGGGGGGACATGTCTGTAATTGTATTTGGGCCTTGCACACTTTTGCTTCCTCTAGGTTTTTTTTTACCTAGTTCTAAATATGATGTCTCTCCCCTTTTACAAAAAAAAAACTTAATAAAAATAAAATTAAATAAAATTCAAAAAAAAAATTACAAAACTTAGAAAAATAAAAGCGGGGTTTCAAATGGTAGTTCAGAGCGTGGTTGTTATGATTCCGGGTGGATAGTAGGTATTATTTCTGCCTTATTTTTCTCTGTTGAACTTGAGAAATTTTAGAATCTGGGGACTTATATTTATTTTCTTAAATGAAACTTAGTGTGGCTACAGACATGTCAGCTGGTGTTAGGACTTGCAAATTATTTCAAATTATTTTTGATTAGAATCCAAGTGTTGTAAGAAAACTTAATGGTAGTGTAATAAATTAACAGAATGAACAACCAGAAAAAAGAGCACATTTTATAAAATGAATAAGGGGTTAAGGAAGTTTAAAATAATTTAATATGTGTTAGTGTTTAAGTGATTATTTTGGGATGTTGAGTGTAAGATGAATTTTGAAAAGGGGTTATAAGAATGTGATTAATTTTTTTTAATGAATGTGTGCTGATTGGTTGCACTTGCACATACCCTGGAGCTCATACGGAGTCTGGACATGATGAGGGCCGTCGGTACTTGTTGAGTTTGATTATGACTTGTCTCTTGGATTAGACAACGTGTTTGGTAGCATCCCAGTTATTTGGTAATTGTTTATTGAGGGCGTTGCGTTGCGGTATCGTGTATTTTGAATGCGGTTATGGTCCGACCAAGGGCATGGATGTGATAGTTTATATTTTCGATTATATCGAATTTTATGTGTACTTTGTGTGTTGTATTTAGTGAGCTAGTTTGGTTGTTTTGTGTTGTGTTCTCTTCTGGGCATTTTGCATGGCTGTTTCTCTGCTTTTATGACACCCATCTCGTCGTATCGCTAGAGCATTCTGGAGCCACTTGTATGATCAAGTTCTTCCTGTCGTTCTCTTTAATTCTTGCTTTTACGTGGTGTGTGTGTGGATTGCGCGGTCATGTCCATTTCGGTAAATGTGGATTTGTTTGTAAAAGATGAGCTCGAGTGGGAGGTCCGGTTCCGGGGACGGAAGCCGCAGGAGACTGTTGTTTCATTAAGGAAGCAACTCCGTGAGGCTCTTGCCTCCGGTGAGGCACCGAGTGGGAGAGTATTACTTACGGATGTCACCGCCGAGGTGAAGCTGTGCTCGGAAAAATTTGTAGAACTGCTCGATTTGGCCGAAGGCCTGCAGTCGGCGGCACCCACCTCTACGGCTAGACAGAGGGTGCGCCAACGTTTACAACACGTTCTATGCCGTTTACAGAATGCTGAATCACAGGCTACCACCTCGGAATTAGAGAAAAATGTTGTCACTCTTAGGGAGCAAGTGGCGATGGCATTGCGGGAGTTTTCTCTCGGCCAGCGTCGCCACGTAGATCCGAATTCCGGTTCTTCTTCTTCTTCTGTTGAGACGGCAGCCAGGGTGGAACCCCCTGTGCATGTTCCTGCCTTTTCCGATATGGCCACCGCAAGCTATCACAAGCTTCCTAACCCACTGTCGGATGTCATTCAGCGTCTCCCAGTTGTCGATGGTCTGGATCCTGAGGCGCTTTTGAGATTCTTGCGCGTATTTTTTCAGTTGGCCGATTTCCCTGGGCTGTCGGAGCGGACTTTGCTTGAGCTCATTTACCCGTACTGTCGGGGATCTATGGTTGAGCGCGTGACAAGTACCCTTAGGGATGGTGGTGGCATAGACCATTTCCATCGGGAAGTCCTGGACGCTTTCGTACCGGGAAGGTTACACGAGCGGTTACGACACAAACATTTCTATAGAGTTCAAGCAAGCGGAGAGTCCCTTGCTCATTTCATTTCCAGTGTTAAAGACGCGGCCCGGATCCTGAGGCTGGGGTTGTCAGAGTCTGATGTCATTCATACTATTTTGCAGGGCGTGACGCCGGAGGAACGGTCACGTTTGACATTCGCTGCCCGTCCCCAAAGTTTTATTGATTTAGACCGGCTGTGCGCCGAGTCGACCACTATACAGGGTAATGACGACATTAGAGCCCGCGAGGCTAGGAGGCGTTCAGAACGCCCTAATTTCGAGCGACGAGTCGGGCAGCCCGGGTCTTGGGGTCCTAGGCCTGCGCCCGTTCAGAGCTGTGAAGTACGAGAATTATTCTGTTCTAGGTGTCATAGATCAGGTCACGTCGCGCGCTATTGTAACGATGCTAGACAGCGTCAAGGGACTTCCCGAAAAGGTAACCTTTCAAAAAACGTAAATTCTCGGGGAAGATAAGTCGGGAGTGGTCTTCCCCGTTAGGCCGTTCTCTTCCGGTTTCACTTAACCCCAGGCGGATAGCTAATCCCGGGTCATCCGGCTCCAAGGTCCTGCGAACTGTCCCCAACTACAGTTCAGTATGCCCCTTCCTGTTGGTCGAGTTGAAAAAGGGTCAGCTCAGAGCCTTGGTTGACTCTGGATCAGCCCGATCCATAATTTCATCTAGAGTATGTGAGGACCTTGAACAACAGGGCTTACTATTAGGGTCGGATCGGTCTTCCGTGGTATGCTGGACTGCATCGCGGGAAATTCTGCCCATCTCCCGGGTGGTTTCCCTGTGTATTAAAATCGAGTGTTTTTCATGGGTGTGGCGATTTTTGGTTTCTCCGGCTCTGGGAGTCGACTGCATTGTGGGTGCCGATTTCATCTCCAAGAGTGGTCTCGTTTTAGATCTTCAAGCGCACCACTGTTATTTTAAATTCAATCGGGAGGTTGTCATTCCTTTCCTTGGGTACCAGGGAGCTAAGGGAGGTGTCCAAGAGGTTGTGTGTCCCGATTCAGAAAGAGACCATCTCACCCCGTCCCAGAGGCATGCTTTAGATCATTTGTGTGAGCAGTTCCCCACTGTATTAACTCCCAACCTGGGGCTCACACATCTTTTGGAATATAAGATCCGTTTAACGGACTCCGCCGTAGTCCGCTCACACCCATACAAATTCGCCCCTCCAAAGATGGATGTCCTAAGAGAGAAGGTTCAAGAGTTGCTTAAACAAGGGGTCATTGAACCTTCCAACTCTAGTTATGCAAGTCCAGCATTTCTGGTGCCCAAGCCTGGAGGTAAACAGCGTATGGTCATTGACTATCGCAAACTCAATGTTAATATTGAGGTGGATTCAGTTCCTCTTCCCGATTTACATTCCGCGTTCGATTGGTTTAGTGGGGCCAGGTACTTCACCATCTTTGACCTCAATGCCGCTTATCATCAGATTCCTCTGTCTAAGGAAAGCCGCCCTTATACGGCATTCTGTGTGCCATGGAATCTTTATCAATATACTAGGGTACCCATGGGTCTGGCAGTGGGGGCTCAAACCCTCACGCGACTACTTGACACTGTATTCCATGACGTAAAATTTAAATTCATCTTTAATTATCTTGATGACCTCTTGGTCTACAGTAAAACGTTCGAGGAGCATCTGGGTCACCTGAGAGAGGTGATGTGCCGATTGAGGAGTGCTGGCCTCACTATCAATCCAGACAAGGTAAAGTTTGCACAAAGGAGTATTTCGTTTTTAGGGCATCTCGTCTCATATGGGGGTGTGACAGTCGACCCGGAGAGGACACAAGGCATCCGGGATTTTCCTCCCCCTAGGGATGCGAAAGGTGTTGCCAGATTTGTTGGCATGGTCAATTTTTACCGTAGATTTATCCCTAATGCCGCGGAGATTGCTGTACCTTTAAACGAACTCAGGAAAAAGGGTACCAAATTTGTATGGGGAGAGAGGCAACAGCGGGCCTTTGATACCCTCAAGGAGGCGATCGTCTCTCCCCCTGTGTTGAGGATGCCTGATTTTTCAAAAAAATTCATTTTGCAAACGGACGCGAGTTCTGTTGCGCTCGGGGCGGTTCTGTCCCAGGAAGTCGATGGTGCTAGGCAGCCGGTGGCATTTATATCCCGGACCTTGACCCAACAAGAGAGGAAGTCTTCAGTGTATGAACTAGAGTGTCTTGCTGTTGTGTACGCTCTAGATAAGTTCAGGCGTTTCTTGGAACACGCTGAGTTCCTGTTGGAGACCGATAATCAGGCTCTCTCCTGGCTTCTCGCTCATCCCCGGCAGCTGGGTAAAATAGGGCGTTGGGTGGTCAAGATCTCATCCTTTAAATTCAAAGTGCAACACATCAGGGGAACACAAAATGTTGTTGCAGACGCCTTGTCACGTATGTTCTCC
The DNA here is from genome assembly GCA_034769895.1 of Magicicada septendecula. Lineage (NCBI taxonomy): Eukaryota > Metazoa > Arthropoda > Insecta > Hemiptera > Cicadidae > Magicicada > Magicicada septendecula. The sequence continues at coordinate 396,995,413 of CM068369.1, read as the reverse complement.
CAACCCAGCGAGGCCAATTCTAAGCAACCCTGTTCCGTTCTGCTGGATTTTCCTTTGGCTTTTACTGATGTGTTACCCCATCAGTTAAATGATGAAGAGTTGGGTCCTATCATCCAACACCTAAAAGAGGGTAACGTGCAGGTACCATATTTTCTGTCCAAGGGCGTCCTGTGCTGCCGAGAACGAAAAGGACGTGCCCCGAAGGTTGTGCTGCCTAGCAAGCTCGTGCCAATGGTCTTCAGCTACTATCATGATTCCCCAATAGGTGGCCATAAGGGAATTTCGAAGACCATTTCCAGTATTAGGAGGCATTTCATCTGGAAGGGCATGGACAGGGACATCGCGGCTCGTGTGAAAGCATGTCATCTCTGTGGCTTGAGTAAGCCTGCTCAAAACACTAAATTGGGTCTATTGTCATCTGATGTGGCGAGCAAACCCATGGAGAAGTTATTCATAGACTACGTGGGACCTTTCCCTCGTAGCAAGTCAGGTAATGCTTACCTACTTGTTTGCGTGGATGCTTTTTCCAAGTTTGTCTGGCTACTGCCCTTACGACAGGCAAACACTCGCTCAACTATCCTTATGCTACAGACCCATGTCTTTCAGCATTTCGGTTTTCCGTCCACCATTGCCTCTGACAATGGACCACAGTTCATTTCAAAAGATTTCCGGCGAATGTGTTTCGCTAACGGCATCAAACATGTGACCACTTCCCCGTACTACCCTCAACCGTCCCACGCGGAGAGATTTAACCGGAATCTCCGTTCAGCGCTTATCGCCTATCATGCTGAACAACAGGATTGTTGGGACCAAAATTTAAAGTGGTTGCAATTGGCATTTAACACGGCCCTACACGAGAGTCACAAGGCCGTACCCTTTGAAGTCATGTTTGGGTTCTCGCCGAGTTTGCCGTTGGACAATTTGTGGCACATTGATGATCTTCTGCCGAACGATCCTGAGGTCACGACTGTGGACAGATGGCGGGAGGTCCGGAGGAATTTGCTTCGTGCGCATGAACGCGTCCGTAGTCGCTACAATCAGGGGCGAATTCCGAACCCATTTAAGATTGGCGACTTGGTCTACTGTCAGAGCCATCCGATCAGCTCAGCCATGAATAGGAGGGCCGCTAAACTATGTTATCGTTGGTCGGGACCATACCGCATTCTTCGGTTTGTGTCGCCCGTCACAGTGAAATTGGGTGATCCCGGAGGGGATGTTGAAAGAGTAACCACTCATATTTCGAAGCTAAAGTTTTGCCATAGGGCATGAGTTAGGGATTACAGTTAGGCCCATAAAAAAGGGGGGAATACTATTTTGGGTTCCTGGATCTCAGTTATTGGAATTGGGAGCCCTTGGTGGTCAGTACTCAAAGCGGGATCCTGCGATTCTTCTCTTTCTCCTGTTCTTTTCTGTCTCTTATATCTGCATGCGGACCAGGGCCCGGCGAGCATGCAGGACTCACACTTACATCTTCTCTTTCAGACACACACTCACTAACTCACACCTCTTCCTTCTGCCTTTTCGTTTTCCTGTGTTACTGAACTCACCAAGAGCGTTTTAGAATCTGAGATTTTCCAGGTTTCCCGCAGCCGTCGTGCTTGAGGACTTGTTTGTTTTGGGTCAACCATGTTGCCCTTTTGGGGTGAGGGTGTGCCGAACTGGCTTCGGCAACGTATTATTAGTATTTTAAAAACGAGCGCCGCTGACGTCACGCACTGCCACACTGTTACGATAGTTTGTTGCCGGTCGGTTATACACACAAACGGTTGTGCAGCTACGCAATACAGCTGGCGCTGCCAGCCAGCTGTGTCTGTACTTTCCTGCATTCGGAGGTTACTTGGCTGGACCGAAACGTTGTATCGGCCTCATTTCTGCTTGATCCTCCAACCTGTTCATCTGGTCTCGGCTGGCGGCAAACTTCTATCTAGGACTTCCGAACCTATCACTATGATAGGCTAGATAAAGTGTTGTTCCAGGTACGTGCAAGTCTGCGGGTTCTGAAAATATTCTAACCCCAAATATATTTTGTGTTTCAGCTTTCATTATGAGTTATGCTTGTGTGTGTGTGTGCGTATAGAGCAGTTTTTAATCTGGGCATTAATGCTATTACAAAATCAAATTAAATTAAATTTAATTAAATTATGAATGTGAGCGTCGTGGGTCAAGTTGATTTCAATAGAGAATATGCTAATGTATCTTGCACTCAGCTGTTTTGATGTAATTAGTAACTACGAAAGACACAGCTAATCAATTTGAATATTTCAATGAAACATTAAGAAAGTAATTGCTAGACGAGCTTAATACTGTTTAATCTGAATTAGTGGCGATGTGTGTGCGCGCTGTTGCTGCTTAAAGTTAGTGTTGGTATTTAATGTGGACGGCCTAAGTGGCGTGATTTTCTTTATGACACCCTCTACAACCTATTGTATGTCCAGGTGCTCGACCAAGGGCGAGATGGGTGTCAGGGGTGGACGAACATCTGTCCACCCTAATGGCAGAGACGATCTTATAGCCACAATGCCGTCAGTCGAGGACTTTTCCAATGCTAAGCTGCACCAGGGACTTGTGACACGACTGTGACATCACTGATCCGCGCCTATACGAACTAAGTACACCGGACAATCCAGGTGGGAAAATTCTGATTATCTATTTCTCTCTCTCTCTACAACATGTGAATGCACAGAAGCCGCCAGAAGCTCACTCGTGAAGTTCTGAACATTATACTCTAGCACAAACTCTCGTGTTCAATTATGTTATTGCACGTGTGAACATTACCACAGTACACCTAATGAAGTATCTTATAACTGTATAATGTGTAAGAAGTTACACACATACACACACATCCGCAGTTTGCTGTAACATCTAACTTTCATCAAATTAAGACCATTAGGGAGTTAATTATCTCGTGCTATCATGTCATCTGGTCATGGCTGAGTTTTAATAACGTAGCGGGGGTTGTCTGATGCTGTAGATGAGAAACGATTTTCTTTCACACACATACTTAACGCTTAATGATTAAGGTAAGGGGTCGTTTGGCTGGTTGAGTTTCGGGGCGGTCACTTACATTCTCTGGTGTGAACTATGCTGGCAAATCTATGCTTAGGAGCTGAGATATTCCATTTACGTTGTCATTTATATTTGTATCTATCTATACATATTAGGGTTCCTTTATTTACTGTAGTTGGAATGGGTTTATGAGGAGGTTAGTGTTGAAATGAGGGATGTTTTGTTATTCATGTCGTATATGTGTTTGTGTGTGTAATTTTACTATATATATATATATTTTTTTGGGGGGAATATGTAACGGATTTAAAAAAGAGAATAACCATAAATGTGCTTACTGAGACAACAGGCTAGCCTATTTGATATTATACAACACTGATGGATTGGTATTGCTTTATGAATGAGATTATTACTGACTTTGACTCATACATAATCAGGCAGAAATTTTTGCAATTAGTTTAATATCAACTCACTTACTTTGTGACATTATGAATTAATGGATATACATATATATACATATATATATATATATATATATAATTCTGCCTTTAATGGTGTGCTCACACAATCACGAACTTGTCATGTATGTAAAATCTTGCAGGTTGAATAAAGCACACGCTTGTTGGTTAAAAGAGTTTTTCATTTGCAAGTCCTGTCATTCACCTGGGGGGACATGTCTGTAATTGTATTTGGGCCTTGCACACTTTTGCTTCCTCTAGGTTTTTTTTTTACCTAGTTCTAAATATGATGTCTCTCCCCTTTTACAAAAAAAAAACTTAATAAAAATAAAATTTAAAAAAAAAAATTACAAAACTTAGAAAAATAAAAGGGGAGTTTCAAATCGTATAGGTAATAGACGTACTTCGTTATTGTAGATTTCCTCACATTCTTCTGTAACATAACAACTTAATATATCTGCAACGTTTTTATCTTTCCCTTTGCAGTACTTGATAGTTAATGAGTAATCTCCAATGGCTAAAATCCATCTCAATAAACGAGATTTCGCTACTTTACATTTCAGTAGAAATGACAATGCTCAATGGTCAGTATGTATTTCAAAATGAGTACCATAAATGTAATATCGAAATTGTTTTTAGTGCACAGACAATTGCAAGTATCTCCTTCTCTGATGTTGAGTAGTGCCGCTCTGCTCCTTTGAAAACTCTGCTCACCTAGGCGATGACCCTTAGTTTTCCTTCTGAATCCTTCTGGTATAATAAACTTCCCACGGCGTAATCACTAGCATTGAATAAATTAAAAATTTCCCTTTCCGTCGAGGATGATGTAGCATGATGTTTTCTGTGAATAACGTCTTCACTTGGTCGAAGGCTTCTTGATGCTTCTTCTCCCATTTCCATTTTCTTCCTTTCTTTGTCAACTCTAACAACGGTTGAGTCCTTTCGGCATATAATAGCGTAAATCTCCTGTAATATCCAGTTAAACCTAAAAATGCACGTAAACCTTTAAGATTCCTGGGTATAGGAAAGTTGGTTATACTGGTTATCTTGGTAGGATCTGGTTGTATACCTGAGGATGAGATGATGTGTCCTAGGAATTGGATGAAAGTTTTTATGAATTCACATTTGTTTAGGTTTAGGGACATGTTAGCTTGCCTAAACTTATGGAATATTGTTCGTAGATATTGGATTTGTTCATTGAATGTCTTAGATATCACTAGAATATCATCTACGAAGATCATCGTATAAGGTTACACCTCTCGGCCTAATGTTCTTTCCAAACATTTTACAATAGCTGCCAAACTCGTACTTAATCCAAATGATACTGAATTATGTTGGTAACACTTGTTCTTATACAGAAATGCAGTAAATTTTCTATCCCCTTCTCGGATTGGAATTTGCCAAAAACTTGAACGTAGATCTAGTTTAGTCAAGTAGCATGCTCCTTCACACTTTGTAAACAGCTCGTCTGCATTAGGCGCACAGTTATATTCTTTCATTATAATGCTGTTCAACATCCGCATATCCAGGCATAAACGAATATTACTCCGATTTTCTTCTTTAATGCTATCAGAGGATATAAAAAGTTGCTGTTGGACAGTTCTGTCACGTTATTATCCCGCAAGCCGCGTATTTCCGTGTCTACTTCTTCCTCGTAGCGCATTGAAATAAGATATGTCCTCCTGACGAATTTTGTTGGGTCTGTCACAGTAATGGTATGTTTGTAGACTGTCGTCTGCATCGGTGTTACATTGAAAATATCTTCATATTCATTTATTAATTCTTGAAGCGGTTTTTCTTCTTGTTTAGAAATCTTGTCGGTAGTTTAACTTGTACAATTAGTTGGTACATATTGAAATTTGGGTTTAGCTAAGACAATAGGTGTCTCACTTACCTTATAAAGTTTTTCTTCTTTATTCATACTTATGCTATCTTGAATACCCTAATAATTACATGCTATCTTATTATTAATGATATCAATCTTAGCATCAAGCACATTCAATAAATCAATTCCTATAATACCATCATATATTAGCTTATTCATAATAATCATTGGACATTCCATTTCTAAATTTTCATGTGTAATTGTTACTTATGCTTGTTTTTAACTTTTCCTCGCTTATTAGTAGCGGTTGTAATGTTCATATTGTAGCATGACAGAAAATGCCCATAATTCTGAATGGTAGAATGACCATAAAACCAAAATAAAAACATTTTAAATCCAAGAAAACAATATAAAAAATTAATTAAGAACCACCGTAAAGCACAATCATACATTAATGTAAAAGTTTCATTTAAAACCAATGTTACAATGAGTGATGACTCATCAAAATAAATTGCTAAACTAAAAATATAGAAAAAGGTAATACCCAGGTAGGATAGGAGTAAGTAGGGAAGAAACCCAAACAAGACAAAATCCACAACAGAAAAGGAAATACTTTTATAAGGAACAAAAAGAATAGGAGAAATTAATGAAGAAACCAGACAAGACAGCATCCACAAGAAGGAAGAGTGCTCTCATAAAAAACCCAAAAGCCAAAAGAAAGTGATAAAAATAATAACAAATGAAAGTATACCAAAGATCCCAAATTTAGAAACCATGTAAAACAAATGTAAGCCAAAAGTGTATAAAGTAGAATTGAAAGTGAACCAATGTGAAATAATTATATAATGCAAAAAACACACCTTCATTATCTTCTATAAATAGATTTCTTGATTTTAATAAAACTATAAAACTATTTAGAAATAAAATCCAAGAATAAAAAGGGGATCAGTGCAAGTTTTTGTGTTATATTAAATAAACCTAATGTGGCAATATTAAAGTTCACAAACTGAGTAAATTGTGAAATAGTACAACTTTCAAGTGTTTATATTGTGTCCATGAATAATATTAAATAAAGTATTATCATGACAGATAATACATGTGTTTTTAAATAATAACTGCCACTCTTTTTATACAACATTCATTAGAATGACAGTAGATAAAGCAAGAGCAGGCCATAATAAAATGAAGTGACAAAGAATTATTACCCCAAAATCAAACAAAAAACAGATTAAAACTGAAAATAAAACTAGATGTAAGAAATAGAGTATATAATGGAAGGACCAACATGTTTTGTTTATTTAGAATAAGTTACTAGTGATAATCAAGACTGAAATGTCAGAATTAAATAACATTCTTTATTTATAAAATATTTAGTTACTAGTGATAATCAAAACTGAAATGTCAGAATTAAATAACATTTTTTATTTATAAAATATTTATTGTGTATAACTAATAATAATTAAGTATAAAATGTCTGAGTTTGAAAGACCATTGTTAATTTCAATTATGTGTTATGAATTAAGAGTATAAATTATATACTAATTGTTCTTTTGTTAAAATAAGAAAATGTTAATTAATGTCATATTAGAATAGAAAGTCAGAGAGGGTATAAACAAAATGTATTATTTAAAAACTTTGTATGTAAAAACTTTTAGAAATCTAGGCCAACTGTTAAAACTAAACAGCATCAAAATTGATTAAATAAGTACAGAAAAACAATTAAAATGATGGGATTTATATAAGGTAAATCAGTCATAGAGTCATGTAACTGAAAATATAAGTAAAAAAGATTTTGTAAAAAAATAGTGAGAATTATTGTTAAAAATGCAAATGTGAAAACTGAAAATTCAGAGAGGGGAGTCAAATATTAATGTATAATATTTAAAAATTAGAACCAATTAATCAAATTACAAGAAAAAAATAAGGAAAGATAAACCTTTTATGTCAATCTGAGATTTAATACAATCATTAATATAACATGTAAAATGGCAACATTGTTGAAAGGACAGGAAGTGAATTTTAAAACTTACAATTTTCAAAATGAAGTAAATATAGCATTTTAGATCAAAAACTTAATATAACTATCTTATTTAATATCAAATCAAGCAGAATGAACTGAAGTAGAAGATTATGTATTTAGTAGTTAATAAATTTGAATAATAGCAAAAATATATTCAGTATTATAATGTAAAAATTCCACATGTACAGGATGTAAAATAATTTTGAAACAATGGATTGCTAATATTAATTTGGCTAAGACTTTTGAAGAAGACGAAGGAAGTTAGTTAGTTCATTATTAGATATTGTGAAGTACACTTGACACGAGCTCTTAAGCAATTTTTAACCTAATAGCTAAGACATAAATGGCGCATATCCAATAAGCCTAGCCCAATGCTAAAAACGCGAGTTTTGTAAAATTACATCTAAACGTAAATTCAGTGAAACGAACACCAAAAAACATTAAATTAGCTTCAAACAAGAACAGAACACAGTGAATACACTATTTAAACTATAATAAAACATTAATTCCACATCACGAAACAAACAGCAATTATCGAGACCTAATAGCCGAAAGTGAAAAATAACTTTAACAACACATTTTATCGAAGTGGACCACTAAAACTTAACCAGGAACACTCCACCAACACAAGAAGGAATAATCGCAACAGCAGGAACGAGAAATCACAGGAAAAGCAGCCTTTATTGGAAGTAGAAACAGCGAGGTGTATTCGTCTGACATCTGAACTCGAAGCGGCCATCTTTTTCTTCCCACAATCCAAAGCGACACTGCCTATTCAACTGAACGGTTCGCAAATTTCTTTAATCACATTTATATATTGAATGTCATATATGTATTTTAATTTTTAAGTTGATATATTATTTTAATGTTATACTTTCCATACTTTACCCTTTTTCTCTGACTATCTATAAAATAACTGTTAAAAGAACCCGATAGTAAATAATTGTAAGAACTATTGAAATATACCCTGAGAGAGTCGATTAATAAATCGATAGAAAATCGATCATATCAATATTTGTTAATAAAATTCATTGAAGATCATAAAATTGAATATTGTTTATTCCTATATACTAATTGTGCGGGCTAAAAACAAAAGTTGCAATCTCCACTTTTTTCTGAAATCGATATTTTGAAGGCATTGCATACAGTGACCTGTCGGCTTTAAGAAAACTAATCTCTTAGTAGCAAAAACGGCATAGAAACATTTAACATTTAAATTACAAAACTGTCCTTAGAAGCAAAGTCTGCAAACTCCATTTTCATTTTTCGAAATCTGAGAAGCAAAACCAGCAAAATCCAATTCCACCAATCAGAGCGCTCGATTTCATCACGTGATCTGTGCGGGTAATGGCTGCTTGTTGTTGTCTGAATGGAGTGCTGTTTGTGTGCAAATTTACCTTGCAACATGGAATAAGATTTGTAAAAGTGAATGTGTAACATGGAACCTGACCTAGAAAATGGCATTTCAGCTGTGTCACCTAGAAAAGCTAGGAAAAGGCCGAATCCTCCTGAAACCTGGAAAAGAAACGTTGCCAAGAGGTTGAGGTTAGTACTCATTTTAAGAGTAGGCTTAGTTGTCCACGTTTCTGATATTGTAATCCTAGTTTAAATTACTGAAATGTTAGTGTTGCCATACTTTCTAAATGGTTTTCTTACGGTAACGCTTAATTTTGTTCATCACAGATATGAAGCACAACATCTGCCGACGTATCCATTGTGTGGTCATCATACTAAAAGCTATCTTTGTAGCGTATTGACAATGAAACAGTGCTTATATTTTCATGATATTTTTATAAAAACAAAGACCGGCAATCGCAAAACAATTTCATTTTGCAGTACACCAAATCCAAGCATGTTCAAAGAAGAAGGCCTAAAACAAATGTAAAGACTCCAAAAGCCTTTCATACAAAGTTTTTTGTTAGGAGAAATGATGAAACCGACATGATTCCTGTATGCCAAAATGCCTTCTTACAAATTCTTCAAATAAAAAGATCACGTGTTGAGTTTGTTACAAAGAACTTTCAAAAATGTGGATTTATACCGGAAGAAACCAGAGGAGGAGATCATGTGTCAGCTAAATTCAATGACAAGAAGCAGTCAATTGTTGAGTTTATTTCTTCTTTGGCCTGTAGTGACGTGCATTATTGCCGTTATAAAAGCGGACGCAAGTACTTACCTGCTGACCTTAACATAGCAAAACTACATAAAATGTACAATGAAAAAGTTGAGGACAATAGGTTAAAGGTGAAAGAATGTTACTTGAGGTATATTTTCAACCGAAATTTTAACGTTGGCTTTGGCGGCCCACGTTTAGACATGTGTTCAACGTGCACAGAGCTAAAGGAAAGAATGAAACTTGAAAAAGACCCTCAGAAAAAAACATGAGCTTCTCGTTCAACGACTCATCAACAAAAAGCGAGCAAAAGCGTTTTATGATCATTTGAAAGAACAAGCCTCCGAAGTTATGAATATATCCTTTGACTGTCAAAAAAATTTACCTCTACCCAAAGTTCCTGATCAAGAAGCTTATTACAGGCGGCAGCTTTATCTTTATAATCTGACCGTTGTGAAAGGTAGCTCCAAGGATAAGCTTACCAAAGAAAACTGTACCAGCTATTTATGGACTGAAGATCTTCACAAGAAAGGATCTAGTGAAATCGCATCATGTATCTTTCACTTCTTGAACAACACAGACTTCACTGGAAAACCCAAACTGAGGCTCTTTGCAGACGGATGCGGGGGGGCAAAATAAAAACCAAATCATCCTAGCGATGTGCTCAAAATGGCTTTTGGACGCCCCATCAACTCTTCAACATATTGAAATCATTTTCCCAATTCGTGGACATTCATTCATGCCACCAGATAGAATCTTTGGCAACTGTGAGAAATAGTTCAAATCTTTGCAGCAGATTGAAAACCCTGGTCAATATGTGGAAATAATATCTATTTTTTCAACTGTTGTAAATGTGGGTACTGACTGTGATGTCCATGACTGGCGAAGTGAAGCATACAGAGTTTTTAAGCCAGTGAATAAATGGCATTTCAAGTTCGCTCCGACCAAAAAGTTTTGTATCAAGAGATCAGGTAAAAACCAAAACCAGGTCGTGATTAAGGGTGAGCACTTTTACTATCATGAGGTGTCCGTGTACAGATTTCTAACAAAATCTAATGCAACCGTACCAGACATTAACCCTAACTTGATTTCTCCTGGAGTTCTGGTGAAGAAAGTAAAACTCTCTGACGTGAAAAAACTGCTTGAGGTTCTCTATGGCCCTAATTGGATGGAAAACACCAGTTTGGAATATTACAAAAACCTCGAAAAGTGTGATGACCAGGAAAACACTCAAGATGAAGCCGAACCTGAGTGTGAAGAAACAGAGGAGTCGCCGGAGACTATTGTGTAGGAAAAGATTAGTTGTACTGTAAGTCAGCAATCACTAACACGAACATTTCCAGACAAAGAATTTTACGTATTTCAGTGTTATGTACTAAAAAAGTTACTGTTTAATATGTATTAAAAAGTTCCCTTTTAAACCTCGTGTCATTATTTATTTCCTTTCAAACTGTATAATATTATAGCCTAGGCAACGCTAACACTATAGTTAAAGGTGATGAATATAAACATAGTGTTTAGACGATGGCTAGGCACTCTTAGATATAAGTCTACAAAATGTTGATAGCAAAACCAGCAAAGTCCACATTTCAGAAGCAATACTAGCAATATCCAAACAAATATCCTCTGTAAGTATTTTAAACATGAGTTCTAAGCACTATTTTTTGGTGAATGTATTAGTTTTATACCTTAGAAATTGGAGAAAAATAATCAGCTGTGTACTGTTGGTTTCACCACCTCAAATTCTTTTCGCTGTCCTGTAAAATTTGCTGGAGTTGACATTGCAGCTTTTGCTTTTAGCCCCCACAATTAGCATAATACATAATTTTAATTGAGCGATAACTACCAGAATTTCATAACCACGAAGGAAGATAACCTCCAAATAAGGAAAGTTCACTAATCGATTGTTTTTGGAGACAATCTTATTAACTGGTGAAGGAATTTTAATACTAAAAAGGACATAATTCAATTAAAACAAATAACAAGAAGTTCGGAACACCACAATACATTTTAAGTTAATTAATTTTAATAAAAAAATAAAAATAAAATAAACAATAAAACAAAAATTTGTTTTTACAAACAACAAAACAAAATTAACAAACTTATTTAATTTGTTAGAAATTGGCGACCAACTGAGGGGATTTAATTAGTGATTGATAGGCCACTATAATTCGCCCAATCCCTAATTGGAGCTTGGCAGCAGTTATAAAGTCAGAAAAAAGGGAAAATGCAACGTCGAGCAACGTGGAAGAAACGGGCGGCGGAGGCCGAAAAGGAAATTGAAATCAATATGGAAGACAAAAAGGCGACGCCAGTGGAAGACGTGGAAAGGTTATTACCCCCAGTGGAACCTAAACAGCCCGCGCCACCGAAGGAACAACCCGAGGTACCCACACAAACAGGGGACATCAATGTCCCAGAGAAGGAGATAGAGAAGTACAAAACAACAGAATATAGTAAAATGGATAAGATAATGGAAATGTTCCTGCAAATGAGAGAGGACATTGGAGGAACCAATAAGAAGATGGAAGGAATAAATAAGAACATAGAATCCAAGATGGAGGAGAATGGGAAGAAATTAGAAGATTTGAAGGAGGACAACCAGTCTTTGAAGGAAGAATTCATAACAACCAAGGAAGAATTGAGTAATAAAATTGAAAGCACCAATATGAAAATTGATGAAACTAGGAAGAAGATAGAAATTGACAACCAACTATTGAAGGAAGAATTGAGGGAGAATAGTAAGAAAATGGAAGAAAAATTGGAGGAGAATAACAAGAAAATGGAAGAGAAGATGGTGGAGAAGATGGAAGAATTGAGGGAGGATAACCAACTATTAAGAGAAGAGTTAAGGGAGGTTAACTAAGAAAATCTGGACAAGTTAGACGAAAGGATAGAGTTGTTAAGAGAAGAAATGAACAAGGAACTCAACGATAATAAGGAATGTACAAACAAGAAAATAGAAGAAGAAACCATGGTAATAAAACAACAGATCATGGACATTGACGGAAAATGTAACCGGACCGAGAGGAAAGTACAGGAATTCAAGGAAGTAGTAAACACCAAATTTACTAACATCGAAGATCATACTAGAAGGATAGTAGAAGGAAGATGGAAGAAAACCGAAGAGAAACCCAGGAAGAATTAGGGAAGGAACGGAACCAAGTCGCGGAAAGGTGTGACGGAATGGAAGAGGCTATGACAAATATCACTGGTCAGGTACGGCAGAGCCAAGAAGAAATGGAAGTCATGAGACATCGACCCACTAACTTTACTGGGACCCCAATCAATGAAAACCGGGAATGGTTGAATTTCCGGCAGTACAAAAGAAACCCGATGGAATTCCTGGCACGGATAGAAGAATATTTTGCCAAACATAGAGGGAGTAGGTGGAATAACAACCGGGAGATATTGGACGAGTCATTCAGGGAAATGACCGACAACTGGTGGATGGCGAATCGAAGCGAGATTGCGGATTACCAACAGTTCAGGAACCTGTTCAAAGCTAAGTACTGGTCAGAAACCATGCAGAACCTGATACGAGACAATATCTGCCATGGACGATATAGGGCCCAACTAGGAAACACCATGACAGCCTATTTCTTAGGGAAGGTGTGTCTGGCAAAACATTTAGAACCGGCGATACCCGAGGAATGGCTGGTGAACAAGTTGTCCTATCACTACGACGAAGATATCATCAGGGCAAGAAGGGGCAGCCAAATAAAGACAGTGCAAGCCATGACCGAGTTACTGGAAAGTTATGAAAATGAGGAATACTACTGTCAGAGTAGAAGGGGAAACGATAGACCAGAACTGAGAATTAACCAGTACCCCAGTAACGGTAACAACCAAAATGGTAAAAACTACCAAGGAAACCGTAAACATTAGAATAATTACAACGGCAATAATAACCCGCTGAACAATAATAATAACTTTAGTAGTAATCAAAATAATAATAGGAACAACAACCACTACCCAAATAACCGTAATAATTATTATCAACCCCCTCATAATTCCTATAGTCAGAGAAACCCCAACCCCGGTAATACTGAACGGTATTACCAAAATAATAGAAATTACAATGCCAATAACTATAACAATAACAACAGAGTTTCCCGTCCACGTGTAAATTTTATAAGAGCTGAAGATCGTGGGCCAAGAAGGTACAACCGTCAGCGAAGGAACAGTTTCCACGATGGAGATCGTCGGCGAAGAAGCGAAGAACGTGATGGTCCGAGGTACGAACAACATAGAAGGAGTACCAGTCTAGATGATCCTGGCCGACAACAAAACCGTGAACAAACGTTTGAACAGAGTACAGAGCGGCTGGAACCGACGCAAGGTTTCCAGAACGACGCCTCGGTCAATCCGAATAACAACGACGAACACAATAATTTAAACGGGAGGAGGCAGTGATAAACTATCACGACCCTTTACTGCTCCTATCTCCTGGGTATAAACTAGAGTTGCAAGAGGCAACCGAACCAAGAAACATTACCATCATTAGCAATAACTATTTGAAGAACATAAGAACTGAACTATTGGAGGAGAACTATTGAAATATACCCTGAGAGAGTCGATTAACAAATCGATAGAAAATCGATCATATCAATATTTGTTAATAAAATTCATTGAAGATCATAAAATTGAATATTGTTTATTCCTATATACTAATTAGCATAATACATAATTTTAATTGAGCGATTACTACCAGGATTTCATAACCACGAAAGAAGATAACCTCCAAATAAGGAAAGTTCACTAATCGATTGTTTTTGGAGACAATCTTATTAACTGGTGAAGGAATTTTACTACTAAAAAGGACATAATTCAATTAAAACAAATAACAAGAAGTTCGGAACACCACAATACATTTTGAATTAATTAATTTTAATAAAAAAATAAAAATAAAATAAACAATAAAACAAAAATTTTTTTTTACAAACAACAAAACAAAATTAACAAACTTATTTAATTTGTTAGAATATTATTAACAGGTAATATCGGTGTACTTTTAAAATAATTTTTATTTCATTGCATCCAGGCAGCGTTTAAAACTGACAGTTGACTACCTGTGTCCACCAACATTTTAATGTTACAGTTGTTTATACTCACATTCACAGTACGGCATTGTGTGTGGTGTTCCGCTTTATTTGCACCCTCGTCCGTGCTAAGTAATTCCTCTCGTACGTCGACAGGATATATATTGTTTATTGTGTACCGTTTTGAATGCGTATTCATTCATTGTTGCTGTTTAGACGTCGATGGTTCACTTGCCGCTTCCGGTTCACATCCTCTCTTCATATTTCTAGTGTTTGCTTTTACCGAGTTGACTGAGAGATCATACGGCTTAGGGAATCTCTTTTTACAAGTCGGCCAGACATAGCCCCCCCTTCTCACCTCTACCTTCTCTCTCACTCTCACTGCTACTCTACTTCTCTTGACGAATGCCTTCTACACGCTGAGTCGTTGGCTTGTGCACTATGTTAATAGGTGCTTTATTTTGCGTGTGTTGCGTTTGCTGTTTATAATTATTACTGCTGTCATTATAGTTACTGTTGTGATTACTGTGCGGTTGATAATTGTGTTGTGTATTCTCACCGCGAGTGATGTTTTCAGATTGTGTTACAAGCATTAAAAATTCTTCAATTGTTTTAATACCTTGTGTGTGAACAGCGAGATGGATATTTTTCTGAAAATGGTAAGACAGTTTGGATGTAATTTCATATTCTGAAAATTTAGGTTTAAGATGTTTTACCCTTTCAATTTGTGCTATCGTGTATTGTTCAATACTCTGACGACCATGAATATTAAATTTACCATATTCTAGCTGATCACGTACCTGACGTTGCGTATGTATATTCCAATACCTATTTTCAAATGAATCACGGAATTCTTGATAAGTTGTGACATTATCACGTATGATAGTATACCACTGTGCTGCTGAATCTTCGAAATGGCGAGTAATAAAATTTATTTTCTCGTTATCATCAGTATTACTACTAATTTGTTCCATTTATTTTTCGCAATTGACCAAAAATTCCATGCTGTCCGCCCATTTATTTCCTGCAAATGTAGTTTCACCTTATCTTCTAATGGTGCCGGATAAACCATCATCTGCGCTGGACGTCTACGTAGCTCAGCTCGAAGTTGATCCACTTCAGTCTTCACCTCTTCTTTCATATTTGACATCTCTCCAGAACAATCTTTAGCAGTCTTGGATGTTTTTTCTAGCTTATTCCCTATTACAGTAGACCGTGTCTCTATTTCACACGTTTTATTTGTGGTCGCTTTAAGCTGATCATGGACATCCTGTATTTTGCTGTCCTGTTCGTGCTTTGCTATATTTAGTTTCTCATTTACATTTTCAGTTATTTATTTATGAATGTCTTTTAAATCTTTCTTCCATTCCGCGCGTAATTATTGATGCTTGTTTTTATCCTAACAGCTTGTTCATGAAGGGCTTGTTTAACTTTATTTTCAAGTGCGTCTATGCGCGTATTAGTGTCTATAATTTTATCAGCAAACTGTGTAGTACTATCTATTATATCTTGTTTTAATTCTACTTTTACTACACCTAGCTTATCATTTAAATTTTCTGTTAGTTTTAAATTATCTTGTTTTAATTCACTTAGTTTATTATTTAAATTTTCTGTTCGTTTTAAATTAACTTGTTTTAATTCATTTATATTTTCTTTTAGTTTTACATTATCCGGTTTTAATTCGTCCACCACGGCTTGCATCATATTTCGAAGTGCCTCCATACTAAAATTACCTCGTTCTGTCATGTCGAATTCTTTTTTTGTATATTATGTTTTAAAAACAATTATAATTGGTGATCTCGGTTACACTACTCTTTATTTATTATGTTTTTTATTAATAATGTTGTTCTTATTAATGTTACTATTTCGATTACATCTTTCCATTTACAATATAATTACCTGCTGAGCGCCAGTTGTGCTATTATAATACACAACAATTGAAATAACATACAAATAATATTTAATATAAATAATGGTTATCGCATGTAATATATATTTCATTTAACACACATTTAATTATAGAGAATACAAATTTAACTTTAAAATTTTTTAAACAGTTAAATGGCATGGTCGCGCACCACATTCATGGGAGCCATTTATTTTTATAACGATTTTTTGTTGTTTATATCGTTAACGAGCCACACGTTTGGTAGCACAATTTATTTGCAACGATACTTACGTTATAAAATATACAACGGGTGTAATCGTGATAATAATAACAACGTGAATTGTTTAGTATCATTCAAACATTTATTAATCAAAAATCTTAAAAATATTGCAATTAAAAAATTAATTATTATTTGCATGTGTGTATTTGTGGTACACATACTTGTTAATAAAATACAAGTAAGTAATTTCTTATATTAAGCACAGAAACATAAAATACACTTTTAACTATAAATAACATTGATTATGATATAATATTGCTCTCGACTTGCTCAATTTCTTTAATTCCTATTAAATTCTCTAATCTTTCTTGTTAAATTATTATTGTGTTGCATATTGTAACGCGTTCTTTTTTTTTAGATAGATGATGTTACCCTCGAATTATATTGAGGATCTAGCTTTCTCTAACGCCTCACGTTTTTTGGACGGCAATTTGTAAAATGTTAAAAATATTTAATAGTGTAAACTTGTTCGTTTCAATCTTTATCTTATGCCTCACTGTTGGTTGCGCCAAATCTGTAACTCGTAATCTTGTTTTACCCTTACAAATCTAATAATCGTTCTTTCTAAATTATATTTTATTTAGCCTCACTATTGGGATAGCCAAATTGTTGCATCTAGACTCGAATCTATGGGTTAATTATCTGAATTTGTGTCTTTTTTAACTCTGTTATTATTTATGTATATTTTTGGTAATATTAAATTAAGGATGAGTATCTGTTCAGGGCGATGTTTGTTGAGCGCCAACTTGCAATCACCGTTTGCAAATAAAATTTTATTGGTGAAGTATCAATAATAAATTTTTGTTCAAATTTATGTAAATAGTATATGGTCTCTTTATTCTGTAATGAACTCTCTTTTATTCTTTTCTTTCAGCAATGGATATGATAACTTGTGCTATCACCACCTTTTTTAAAATAAATCTGCTAAGATTTTCAATTGATGAGTGTTGCCAAATTAATCTAATTACTGAGGTCAACTCACAGTATCAGATATTTTGTTCAGAATATCATATCCTTTTTGTTTTCATGAAATAAGAAACAAATAAACCTTTTTCTGTATTTTGTAAACTCAAATCCTTTATTTATTCTTTAATGTGTTCTAAATGTAAAACATAATTTTTAACAAAGTTTGGCCAGCTGTATTTTTATAAGCTCAGGGTGGCAGCAGTAACTCTTAGATCTCAGGCTTTTTAAAACATTTTATAATTTGTTTTTAATAAATAAAATACAATTATAAGGTTTAGTAGGTCCTTTCGACTACGATATAAAACAGTATTGACAGGGAAAGTACCAAAGTACATATGATGAGAAATAGTCACAATGTATCTTAAAAGGATTATATTAAGATTGTAAAACAGTTCTGTGTATAGGTTAAGTTATAAAAATGATTTTAGACTTAATTAGTTTTAAATTATGTTAGCACTATACATCAATGGTGGCTTATGCTTATGTCCATATTATTAATCGTTATTGTTCTCAGTGAAAGTTAATTATGGTTTTTATAAAACAACGTATTCAAAGTTTTTTTTTTTTTGAAACCTTTAGATCAGGTTTAACAGGGAATATTTCAGATTAATTTTAGATCAAAAAATACTTCTCTCCCTGTGTCAATTGGTCCAGTTTCTTCAGAGATGTCCTGGTTTAATTCTGTAGAGTCTGGTAGCAATTCTTTCATCTATTTTAATCTTGATATATCTAATTATTCAATTGTTTATCTGGAGATACACTGATATTACACATATTATAATTTATTTTTCACTATAAGTATTTAAATCAACCTGTTTGCTTTCAGTTTTTTAGAATCAATCTATTATTCTTCCTCAACATACATGTTGCTAAGGCCTCTCTTAGATATCTCCTTGGTTTCCAAGTAATATTTTTATATCACCCTGGTGACATCATAAGAATAATATAAACAAACCTTTTACTATTTTATATGTCATTTTCTTTTAAAAGGATATACCTTTTTTATAAAAGTACTTATCTTTTTTTATTTGCTTCTTTGTTCTTCTGATAAAAAACTGATCATTTTGACATCACTCTTAACTATTTTCTGATCTATATTTCCTGAGTTAATGATTCACTTTTTATTTATTTTTGTTACAAACTTATTTATTATTTCTTTTTTTTTACCTTTCACTTTCTTAAAATTATTTTATACATTTGGTAATCTTTTAACATAAACTGACACTGTTTCCTTATTATTTTAATAGAAATCTTATTCATATAATTTGACTGACTATGATTTTGGTACTTTCTTGTTAAGACTAACATTAGTGTTATTAACACTAGTATACATAATATTAATAAATGTGACAAAAACTGATTACTAATAACTATTAGTAATATATTATAATTCCCCTAAACTGACTCTGTGTTTAAAACTTTACAGTCTCCACACAAAAAACAAATTTCATATGTAAGTTCTTACTTTAATTATAATAAACATAACATACAATAAACAGTTAAAATTAAACATATTCAATTAAGTCTTTCTTAAAATATTATGTCTCCTGGTACTTTTTAATAATACAATCATGGTATATTTATGTTACTAGGGCATGGTAAAAATGTCACGTAACAATATGCATCTCTTATTTATGACATATTAATTATTTAAACAAATTACTATTTACTTTCAAAAGTAATTTAAATATCTGCGATAAATTATCATTTCAAAAATATACTTTCATAAATTCAAATATTAGATCTACTATAAATTACTATACAATAAAAAGTTTTATTTACAATTTATTAATTTCACTTTTTGAAATTATATTGTCTTTCTTTTACATTGTTTTATTGTTTTTAATTGAGTCTTTTGTTTTGATGAATACATGGATTTATTTCACCTTAATCGTGGTAGTACTTTCTCAGCTTATCCTCTTCCGGTCCTGAGTCCTTGATCCTGGTTGATCCTCCGAAGTAGGTGTAGTCCTGAAGTCCGCTCCCCATCCTTCGGATCCTCTCTGTAGTCCGATGACTCGTACCGTAAGGCTGGAATCTATACCATGTAGTTGAATGCTCCCTCGTCTCCAGTAATAGCCTCTGGCTGCAGCGATGGTCTCACGAACGTGATGAAGTTTTTGGACATAGCCTCCGGCTGCCGCTGTGGTTGAACGATAAAGAGAAAAAGGCTGGTGTGTCTCGCGTATTTATACTCTAGGGCGCAAAAATCATGTATCGACAATTCTCTGCATGAATTAGTCTGTCGTAGCGTCCTTTTATAAACACGATTATTTACACATTGATTTCACTGGTTTTCGCAACATGCGAAGTCTTTTGCAAATTACCCGATGTTCATCTGGTCGGTAATTTTTATATGTACAACTATGTGTTAACCGCTTTCCTCTATCTTAATTATTATAGGTTTTATTTATATTTATTTGCACTGTATTTACACTTTTTATTGTTTTCGCACAATTTTCTGTATACGCGTGCGTCTTTATATTCTTCACGCTGTAGCGTATTTTGTTTGGTTATATTTTACACACACTTATCACAATTTAAATAATTCATTTATTAATTAACGTTTATTCAGAGCTGACGCTTTGCAGGAATTAACTGGGCGCACTCACACACGCAAGATACACGTGTACACAGACGCAGCTGTGTGTGGCGTGACTTCCCTGTTCAAACAGGCAAATTCGTTGTTCCCCTTTACAGCTTTCTATCTGAATTAATATACTCCTGACAATATTGATTATTTATTTTAATTTACATAAATTATCTTCTCTAATTGTGCAGTGCACAGTACCATACACATACGTACTGTTGCAATATGTAACGTGAGTACTGCTTTAGCGACACAGATAATGTAACACAATATGTTGATGAACGCTGCCAAAAGATTCACCAGCGTCCTAAGGTCAACATTCAAATTCGGCAGTACAAAACGTTTCTTTACAGAAAAAATTTAAAGATAGCTTTAAAAGGTAAAATTACAATTTACACTATTTTAGTATCCATATTAAGCACAAAAGTTTGCTTACTAGACGTATATGGATTATAAAATCAAAATGTTACTTAATGAATTCCTGAAAAGGTTTAGGGTAACATCATTTATGGTTGCGCATACCTGGAAACAGTGCACAGACACCCTGTAGGAGGAAAACAGAATAGACTGAACTTAATCTGTGCAACAAGGAGGTAAAATAAGCACACAAAACTACACCACCCTACCGACTTGTCACTGTACGTAGTCAAATCCAGACTATTGACTCTCTCATGGTGGTGTGGTGTCAGTTGTACCACCCCTAGAGAAAGCAACAGCAAATGCCAAGGGTCTCATGCAAGTGCACTGTCTAGTAGATAAAGAAACAAGAGATTTCCATAACGTTGTCAGGCAACAGTAAAGTTTCGTCACTTTTTCTCGTGCAGTGAAATTGTTTGACATAAAATGTTATATGTCATATATTATAAAATAATACATTGAATGTTTCTACATGCATCCAAACAATGTCATAAAGTGCAACATAACTGACCATGGAAATTCATCGAAGATTAACGGAAATACATTATTTTAGGTTCTAATATTGTAAATTCAGTTTTATGAATCTTGTGTTCACTAGTGTAAACCCTCTATCGTTAGTACATACAATTGTTCTCCCTTCTTAATATTGGTGTTATTTATCCATAACTTCCTTCTTAAAGCAGTATTTAGTTTACTGTTATTGGGACAAATAAAGCATGAATCCTTTCTCTAGTTTTCTTTTCCATTCTTTGTTGTTTAGTTGTTTACTAATCTAAAACCATCAATTTGTGCTGAAGCAAGTTTTGTAGGCCTGTTACTTTCTAGCATTCTTACATAGTTTAAGTATTCGTAATATTCACTACTCAATTATGTCCTTAACGTTGTCTTATCTATACACTTCTCCTTTAGCCCAGCCAAGAAACCTTTTTAAATAATTCTCCTATAATTCATTTTCCTCTTGTGATTCTTTTTTCCTGTACAATTGAATCGGTCATTTCAGAAACAGCATAAGTCATTTTTTTGCTAAATCGAGTTAGCAACGATTTCGTATTCTATGCATCTAAATACATCGTTCTGTGCAGAAACAACATAAGTCAGGTATGCTTATCATACATAGACAGCTACTCAGATTTAGCGTTCATTACAGAAACAGCATTAGTCACTGACTTATGTTGTTTCTCTATGGAACTGCGCGTTGGCAACACTGCAGCTGTCATGTCTGCAGCTGTTTTGTTTTTTTGTTTCTCAATGTTTATTGTTTGTTGAGGTTAGTGTTTTGGCTTCAATTATGGAGGAACAACAAGGAAACGAAAATCCCCCAAGATATTGTTACAGCTAAAAGAAAACTTGGAGTAAAACACAAAGAATTATATAAATCTGAAATCATAAAAAAAGCTCGAGTTAAAGGAGAGGCCTACACAACTTACAAAGGAAAACAAGTTAACAAGTTGCAACCCGGACCTGATTGCACGTAAGTACCTAGGGCTAGCCTAGTGTATGTTAGGCAGATCTATCTATGTCTGTTTAATCATAAAACTAATCATTATGTAAACAAATACTTGGGACGGTTAATAGAGTGTCTTAGCCTAACCTAGCTTAAAAGTATTATTAATAAAAACTAATTTAGCCTATTGTTATAGGTCCCGCAGAAAGTGCTATGACAAAGTACCAGAGGGAGATCGACAGAGAATTTATGATAACTTTAGGTGTTTGGAATCAAAAAATGAACAAGATAATTATTTTCAATCATTAATATCCACAACAGAAGTAAAGCAAAGAAGAAGAAGAAAACCAGGTGAAGAATCAAACAAACCAGATCGTGGAAATTATTTCATCTATGAGGTATTAACCCCTAAAGGAAAACATCAGGTATGTCTAAAAGCATTTGCGAACATTCATGCCATTACACCTGGCCGTATCAGAAGATTAAATGAATTGTTGGTATCTGGGAAATCACCTAAAGACATGCGAGGAAAAACTACTTCAGGGAATGTACGCCAGCAAATGGTGTAAATGCGATGAAATCACATATCGCATGTTTTCCAGTAAACATTGCTCGCTATAGCTCTAGAGAATTTCATTACCTTAATGAAAGATTGAATGTATTGGAGATGTACAACCTATTCAAGCAGTTACATCCAAACCTTGATGTTAAGTACAAGTTTTACTTAAAGATTTTTAAAGAAAACTTTACGTTGCATTTTGGGCGACCACAAGTCGACACTTGCTGCACTTGTGAAGCATTAGAAGTTAAAATAAAAAGCAAGTTTTTAAATGACACTGCCAAACAAGTTCATGTGGCCGAGAAAATGGTGCATGTCAGACGAGCAAAAAAATTTACAAAAAAATCAAAGAAATAACAACCACTGTTGCTAATGTAGAAAACATCGGAGCCATTAGCATAGATTTTATGCAAAACTAACAACTTCCCACCGTACTGGTCCAAGAGACCTTCTATCTCAGACAGTTAACTGTCAATGTCTTCTGTATTCATAACCGGAAAGACAATACATCAGTGTTTTATCTTTACCATGAGGGCCAAGCTAGTAAAGGCCCTAATGAAGTTTGTTCGTTCATTTTAGATTACATAAAATCTTCGCTCAAAAATGTGGAACATCTTCATATATTTTCTGACGGATGTTTTGGCCAAAACAAAAATCATTGTTTGTTGCGGCTAATGAATGCCTTTGTTTCTTCTAAAAAATTTCAAAATGTTCAGCAATACTTTCCTGTGAGGGGTCACTCATTTTTACCTTGTGACCGTGACTTCGCCACGGTTAAAAAAAAGTTAACGAAAATGTGATAGAGTGTTCACCCTGAAGCAATACGCAGAGTTGATTTTCTGCAAAACAAAAATTTTTGGTCGTCCTTGTGGAATCGGATGACGTAATTGATGTCAGTAGGTGGTGGCCAAAGTTCTTCAAAAAAATGGTATTGTCGGAAGAGACACGTGGCAAAGAAATTCCAAAAGAACAAAAAGTGCGCTTGCAAATTTCAAAGTTTATGCACTTCTCTCATCATGCTAGTGCTCCATTCGTTATAAAAGCCAGGACCTACATTGACGGCTTACAGGTTCAGACATTTAATGTAAGAAACCCTACTCCTGACCCACTGACCATGCCAATTGACGTAGCCTACTCAAAAGGTTTTATACCAATAAATTCTAAGAAGATGGACGACCTGAAGAAGTTTCAGGAGTACATACCACAGGAGGAAGAAATCAAAAGTTTTTATGACACAGTCTATTCTTGGCAGACCATTAATAGAGAGGAAAATGAAGTTGACATGGAGAACTAAAAAAGTACTGTTGTAACCAGGTTTTGTACCTATTTTGTCTTGTAAATATATGTATATAAAAAAAACATGAGTTTACTTTGAAAATCCACGTTCATTTTAGAAACAACATAAGTCAAGTTTTAGAAAAGTTAAATTTACCATGTTGTAAAAACATTAAAAATCATTATAATTGACAACAGTCTCAAGAGTGACAGCATGTACTAATTTCATATTTTTTCATAATTTTTAATGCAGTGTTCTAGAAACCATACAGTTTTTTCTACTTTCCCGAAAGTTGTTGTTTTTGACTTATGTAGTTTCTGAAATGAGCGATTCTCATTATTAAACATTGATTTTATCCTCTTCTCTTCCTCTTTTACATTCTAAATCCGCTTGACACTATTACCGCTAGACCTATAATTGCATCCTTTACGCCTTTATAATACTTTTTGCTACATGATTTTTATGTAAATCTTGCTTCTTGTAAATGTTTTAATACTTTGCATAGTATTATGTCACGTGGAAAAGTATTTGAGACTTTGTTCTAGTAACTTTGGAAAAGTTGAATTATTAATAAATACCAATGAAATTTGCACTCGAAAGGTTAATTAAAATTTTGTATAACTTAACTATATTAATACTGTAATACTATTCACATTAATATTACTACTGTATTTTACCATATTAATACAATTATAAAATACACATTATTCACAATAAATATTAATATAGGAAAAGGTGATAATAGTCCCTTTTTTGTACTAACAAAATCACTTAAACAACAAGTTTGATATATTAGGTATTCGAGGCGTTCAGCATACAACAAAGGCAGTGTGGCCAGCACTGCGCTTCGCCCCTCAATTTTGTTAGTGTTATAGAGGGGCTCATTACCACAGCTGAATTGAACTCGGGGTTGTACAAATGCACCTCGGTTTTATGTTGCTCCGGGAATAGAACACTTGGTCTTTAGGCTAGTAAACAAACGTATAACCACTTGTCTACTAAACCCTCTAGTAACATGTTCAATACCGCTTGTCAGCTTATTTTCTACGTTACAATGTTACAACGTTTAGCCTCTTTATATATTTTATATGTCCTACCACTTCAACTCTCTAATTTATAATTTATGATAGCCAGTTTTATCTATTTTTACAGATATTTACTTTTAAATAACATGTCTGTCGGCATCCAGGTCACTTATAATGACAAATAATAAATAAATATATTTACCTTTTTCCTGTCTCGTATGTAAATAACTTACTAAATAACATAATGTAAAAGACTTGACAACACAATCTCATATAAAGTCTAACTATGCCCGTCATCTTATACAGGAGAACCATAATTATACAAGATTTGACACCAATTTGAAACCCTTACATGTCTGTGGTAAAGGCGCTTATTTAAATGCACGTGAAGAATTTGAAATATATAAAGCACATAATGACAAATACTACCGTAAATTCATATTAAACGACCACTTACATTTCAAGTCGAATCCATTATATGACAGCACTAAAATTTATCTGTAACTGATATCAATCAGTGTCCGGCCGGCTTTCATCGAGTGCGCACTCGCTTCACATAAATGCTTGTATGATTTGGTTTCGATTTTGTAATTTTAATGTTTTAAATTTTTAACGATCTCAATGAGTGATAAAATTTTAATATTCTGATGACGAGACATAATCTCGAAACGCGTCAATTATAATTAATTGCGTTATATTGTGGTCACGAGACAGGAAAAAGGTAAATATATTTATTTATTATTTACTTTTAGCTTTATATTTGCTAGGTCTGCTAAAAGCTGCTAACATAGTAGCCTATATTAGGAAAACAGCCACTCTGTCCACATCTTAGAACCCGCTTACAATTCTTATATCGTCTTGTAATGGAGACATTTAAATAAGAAATTTGAGTACAGATTGAGGTACACATTTAAAGTCAGACTTGACTATTCTTAAAGATTTCAGAAACGTATATTTTGGCAACATGTATATACTATTGATCCGTCAGTATCTGGTCAATCGTATAAATCGTGGCTTTACAGAAAGGAAGGTTAGAGACGATTTATATCAAAACAATCACTAATACTGAAACAAATTATTTTTTTAGACATTAAATTTTTTGTTCATCATATGGCAGTGTTTAGATAGATTGGCCGCTTGGCAATTCAGGAAAATGCAAATGTCAACGTCCCTGAATCATTTTAAGGATCATGCTATCTTTCATGGATTCATAAGTACCATAAGAACCAATTCATGATGTAGGCCTACTTTTCATGAATCGCATCTATATTCATAATAATAGTCGTGTACAATCTTATATACTAGTGTATACAATATTACATTTTATCGTGTGCAGTGTAATGTCTAGTTATTCAAATAGAAACACACAGTTTTAAGTGAAATGGCATTGTTAATTAACTCGCTTGTTGCTATTATCCAAATCCCTTGTGGACTGAAATCAAAGCTGTTGCAGGTTTAGCACTGACAATAATGCAAAGTCCGCACCATAACGAGGACTATTACAATTTGTATTACAATTTGTATTTGGTTTACATTCCAACCTATTCATTTGAGTTGGTTTAATTGTATTTGTATTCAGTTGAGGTTATTTAAATGAGGTCGGAGAGTAAACACAACAATTTTCATGCGTGGCCTAGTGCAATCTCACTTACAAGCACACGTGCGTGTACACGTGTACACTCTCCTCTTTAAATGGAATTGTAATTAACAGCTTACAATTTGTATCGACGCAGCACGCATACTATTGCACAAACAAAATACACTCGTAGAAGCACACACACACATACTGGAAGCAACCATAGAAGTATGTGCAAAAGTTAGTATTTATTCATTTTGCAACTAAGTAATAATTTTCATAGCAAATATTATTTAGTCACTCTTAAAAAAATTATAATGAGCACAATAGCATAATCAGAATAAACAATCTGATGCGTAAATGTATTCAATCTGTAACTAACCGTTTGTGTAATGAACTATGCGGGGAAAAATTGTTATTTACTTCTCAAAATCTGTTTATTTTCTTGCGCAAAATCATGCATTTGGCTAGAAAGAAAAAACAAATCTCTGAAGAACGTGAAAGCGAGTATCAAGTCTACGATTGTCTTCCGACACATTTATTTCTGTTTTTTTTTTTATAATATACACTTTTGTAAATAAACTGCAGACATATCTGTAAATAAGATACTCATATATGCTCACATTTTTCTTATATTTATATATTTATAATATTTGTAATGAATTTACTTCAAGGTATTATTTTCCTTATTAGGAACATGTTTCGGAAACCATTGTGTTCCCATCCTCAGCCTTCGTGATTTTGAGTCTGGTGAAGTACTTGTATGTTGCCTGGTTGTTATTGTGGTTTCCTGTTGGCCTCTGGTACTTTAAATTGGTATTATTGTGCGTGATTGTGGCGTATGTATTAGTATTTTGTGTATTTTCGATGTTCAGTGCTTTGAAAATTGCGTCATGTTTTGTGTTGATTTGTATTTGTTCAGGTATTAGTTTGTTTTGTGTTTTATGTTTGTATATTTGTAAATTTTCACAAATGTTCATTATGGTGCATTTGTGTGGTATGTGTTTTATTAGTGTCATGTTGGTTATGTCTGGGAAATCATGTCCACTGTTTACTGCACGTGTGGCCAAATTAGATTTGTATATTTCTGGTTTTTGTATGCGTTTAGGTGTTCAAAATAACGTTTTTTCAGTTGTATATTTTTTATTTTATATATTTTTGTATTTTCATAATAATAATAAAACTTTTTAGAAGAATATATTTTCTTATTATTTTATAAATTCACATATGTTTCATAGTAATCCAATTATCATCACCAGATATTATATTTTAATAAAATGTATTAAATTTGTATAATATTTACAAAAATAATAAAAAATATATTCTAGTCAAAAATTGTATTATTATTATTATTATTATTATTATTATTATTATTATTATTATTATTATGTAAAAAATAAAATATTGTAGATACAACTGCGGGGGCAATCAAGTCGTGATGTACACTTTACAATGCCAGACGTTTTACGATATAAACTCTTTGTAGAAATAAATAAAATACTTAGCTATTATGTTCTAAAGGCTTATAAGTTGCATTCCTATGAATTACTTGTATTACTTACAGGAAATACAAAACGACAAAGTTAAGACTCGTAGCCTATATCATAAAACCGAGGCACAGAAGTTATATATTATGTTTTCTTTATATTACACTAGTATATACTTAGTATATCACTTAGGGTATTATGTTTTTCACTTCTATCTTTACCCACTGAGTTGAACATTCCTCCTTGGTGGCAATTGATACATACTTTACATACTTAGACGAATGTGTCAATTACAAAGAAAAATACACTTGGATAAAATGACTCCTTTGTTTCAATAGGTAAGATCATAATTTCATATAAATTTGAAACTAAATTCTGCTTTAAGGCCACTCGTTGAGAAGAATGTATCGTTTACATCTCGTCAAGATATAACGTTGTTACGACACTACCTCAAAGTCTACCTTGACTAAGCAGGTTAAAATGTTTTAGAAAATGACATGATAACAGAAAGAATTACCAAGCCATAGACGAGATCTTATAAGCAAAGATGGATGATATATACAGTTTTTTGTGAACTACCAAAAGCTGAACAATGTAGGATACTGCTACACACTACCTCATTACATTATGCATACCGCAAACCATTATGTAATACTCGTATTACATTAAGAGTACCGCTCAGTTTAACGCTGCCAAATAACGAACCAGCATCAAAGCTTGGTTCTGCACCCAAAAAATGTAAAGTGAAGACAGGAATAGTGTTATGTGTGTACAGCAGTAGGCTTTGATGTTGTTTAAATTTAAATGTTTAAAATAATTATCGTTGACTGGAAAATTTTCTTAAGTACAAATCTTTTAAAAATTTCAACTTGAATTGTGTGTCGACCCAGTATCTTTTTTTAAAAATTTGCTTCAATGAGTTATCCTTTTTCTAGAACGTTAAAATAAAAATGGCTAAAAGGGAATACAGTGTTATTAATAGACAGTGATTCAATAAATGAAAAAGTACAATTGACTTTACAGAATTTGTTAACAGAATAACCTATTGGCTACAAAATAACACGGCTTTAATTCAACTCGTAGATAAACGTAGGCCTATAGGTCTAATTAACGAATACAATGTGGCGCTATGGAAATATATTTATCACAACACTGTTGGAGGAAGCAATTTGAAAACAACAAAAAAGGAAATTCATATCTCTTCGCCAACAAATGACTATTTAATCTGTTATATATCTTCTTCCGGAAGCCTGGCGCAAAACTGATAAACAACACTTTAAAAGAGTGGAAAAGTCTGTGACATTTTTCAAGCAATTTCTCAAGCGACAATTAAAAATGACCAGGGAGCCAGCAAACCCAGATAATATGTGAAACTATTTAATCGGTCAGAACCTGATTCTGTGTCGAAGAAACTGATGTTTTTCCGCCGATTAGTAGTGATAATGATTTAAATTATTACATACTAAATGAGGATGCACATACAAACGTGCATGATAAATTAGGCTACAACAGAAGACAGTTATGGCGATGACAAACGTGACGATGCAATTGACCCAAACTAAAACGGAAGAGGAGTTGATACATGAATCAGAAGAATGGCACATTAAACACTAAACTGATTACTTTTAGGTGTTTGCGAAATAGTGCGGTATGAAAAGCGTACGTTTTTATCGAAGCTAAAACAGATTGAGAACTGTTTTAAGTAATTTTAGTTTAAGCAAACAATTTTTAACGTTGTGTTCTACTGTCTGCAATTTACTACTGAGGCTTTGTAATGTACAAATATTTTATATAAAATTTGTTCAGTATATGAATTTCATTTTATTTACCATCTTTTATAATTTGAAGTTTTATTTTCATTAACCTTTTTAAACTCATATTTAAACCTAAATGAGCATTAACAGAGTAGGTAAAAATTACGTTGGTTTTTTTATTTATTTATCTTTTTACTAATTTAGTCCCTAACATCATATTTATAAATACTTGGCAGAAATTTGTATGGTTTACGTTAAGCCGGGTTTTTGGTAATTCAAATGGCTTTAGTTCCATTCTTTCCCGAAAAAAGTGACTCTGTTGCATAATCTGCCAAGCATTGTATATGCCCTAGGACATTTTTTTAAAAAATAAGTTTGAATCACTTAGCGTATGTTTAAGCTAAATCGATTCGGTTATTCTAATTACACAATGAAATAACTGTAACAAATTTTATTTACACACCATTGTGTTTTAGGAAGCACTTGTTTAACTTTAAATATATGCATAATTTGCTAAGTACTATTGATCATTATTTAAACAAAACAATATGGCACACGTAGGATACTATTCTCATTACTTAGTTTATACGAATCCTACAAAAAATATTAAATGGGCTTTTTTAATTGTTTATAAATATTTATTACGACGGGACCAATGTTACGTAAAAGCAAAACTTTAAGTTTTGTTTGTTGAACTGGTTAATCGACTTGTATATCTACAAAGGCACAATCGCAAAGAGTTAATTTTCAATTAAATATGTTAAAGTCTCTATATCTACTCTACCACTAACCAATTTTAGTGAAACAGTGATTACATGTTTAGTCTACAAAATGTTTTCTTATCAAAATTGTTTGGTTTCTTTGTAGTCAGAGATTTTTGTTGTCAGGACGACCAATGTACTCACAAAAGGTAAGAAATTAATTATAAAACACCTATAACTTATAAAATAGAAATGTATGCATCACACAATAAACTACTATGTTTGTAAATTCATAATATCTGGTCAGTACGTAATACGTAAACTTATTACCATTACAATATCGCTGATTTGTGTTTCCAGTATTTAATAGAAGAAATGTCTTACGTATGTTTCGTTACTCTTTGTGTGTGTTCATAACGTTCTGAATTAAGATTCTGTGTGTATCAATTGTAGACTAATTTTTTAACGTTCGCACAAGTAACTATCGTCGTTTGTTTCATACTAATTTGTACTAATAAATCTTTATTCCATTCGAACTCTAATCTGATATATCTAACGCACTGTATTTACAGACCTAATGAATACAGTGTGAAATAAAGATGAAACAAATTCTTTACACAAGTAAAAACGTAGGATATATACATATATGTGTGTGTGTGTGTGTGTGTGTGTGTGCGCGCGCGCGCGCGCGTATACTTCTTACTATCACACAATAATTATTGGCTAAACATTGTTTTGCAGCTAAACGTATGATAGAGAGAAAATGACGATTATGTTTGTAAAAACTTTGAATATTGGTAATAGCTACTCAAGTTTTATATTTTATTTGCAATTGAATTGAAAAAATTAAGTAAGAAGTGTTGAAGAGTGTGACCTATATGCACGTGATTGCAAACAGAAATCAAATGTTACTGCAACGAACAGTATATCTATATGCACATAAGGAGATTTTTATTGTTTCAGTCTGTAGAAAATAATTACATAAAGTTTTAGTTTACTGAAGCGTCACAAAGAGCCGTCTACATACCTCTTTGCAGTACACTACACCTGGAAATATTTGTAAGTAAATTGGAAAGAGTCATGCAATTAGTGATACGCCGCTTTCCAGGCCTAAGAATTTCTCTGCACATTAAACACGTACAATCACTATCATTTGGTGCTTCTTACGATTCACACAGACACACACGCACGCGCGTGTGTTCACTAAACTTGGTTTTAAGTTTTTAATGTATGTAATATGCCAATCACGAATAACGATAACGATGTGTTGGAAATCTAGAAATCATAAAGAAATCTAGGAAGATACAGAATAATTTTGTGAATCTACGTTAGTAAAAAATACAACACTGTAATTTAATCAAATATACTTGAAGAAAAATTTAGTATTTGAAAACATATTTATTATATATGAAACCTGTAAGAAATAGAGAAGAGTTGCCTATAAAATAAAGATGAATGTAGAATTATATGCTGTTTTTAAATTGTATCTAGGTTAGTTTTCACGTGATATAAGTAACACGTCATTATACAAATATGGGTTTCATTAAACTTTAAAAGTTTAATATTAATAAAGTTATTAAATTTTCTGCTTAACAGTCAATTTTTTATTAGCCTTACGCTTGATTTACTGTCGGATTTTTGATATAATTATTGTTTTATTAGCATTTATTGAAAAATATAATAACCCTCATTATTTAAGGTTGACCAAATATTTTACTATCTTTATTGTTTTATTTTTTAATATTCGGTGCACAAAATAAAGTTTATCTGTTACAAAAGATTTTGTAAACCAATTTTTACAGAAATTTACGAAAATTGTCTGTGTTTACAGCATTATTCCTTGAACTGATTTAATTTAGACTTCGTAGTTTTGATACGGTTAGATAGATGATAGAAACGTGTAGGTAGTTAGAGAACAGCAATAGCTACAAAACTCAGATTAGAAAATTATAAATAAGAACCTAGAAAGTAAGAAATTGTTCCGATAAAAATTAAAGGTACCGTGTTATTATAGGTCACGTCACAATCATTAACAGAGTTTATTAAGATCCTACAAAATATTTAATAATACCGCTAGAAATAGAAAAATAATACTTCCTAATAAGGAATTACAACCTTTTTAAGAAGGTTACATTCACCCTGAAAAGTAATAAGTCAAATGTTTAATACCAGTAAAATAGTGGAAATATATTTAAAGTGGAGATTTGCATAGTATTCACATAATTAATGGCCGATGAGGATCTTTGTGCCCGGTATAAAATTACGATTAAAGACTTTATTTTCAGAAGACGTACGGGAAGAATAAACTTTTTTATGATGGTCATAATGCTAAAGCACTTTAATGTAAACTTTTTACATAAACGGCAAAGTGATTATCGAGAAAGTCGTTTCTGTACCTTTTTTTGTGATGGGATAAATAGAGTAGTGAACGTATTACTAAAGTGAAAAGTGGGTTTTGGATGTGGTTGTTGGTTGAACGGGATAGGTGGTTATATTTGAGAGTAGAGATTGTCTTTAATACATTTGTTTTAATACTTGCATTTTTATAATTAAACGTTTATTTCTTTAAACATTTTGTTTACTATTAAACGTTTGGTATGACTGTCAACCTTTGTAACTACTTTAATATTTAACGTTTGGTGTGACTTCTCAACCTTTGTAACTTAGTAATATTTTTTTTGTTTTAAATTTAATGAATGGAAACTATAGACTCTGCAGATCGTAAGGAAAAATTAAAACTTTAATCTTTATTTAATTTTAATTTTCATATACTTTTGTAGCAAATTTTACTCTGGTTTGTCGGATCTCAATAACGATATCCTTCTGTGTTAGTGAATTTAGAATGTAATGTAACTTCTAACTAAGATTAGATTATTTTTCAAAACTTCAAGACTACAAGAAATTTGTAATGCTGTAACGCATTTGTCGTGTTTATTAGAATTATACGATGGTCGTTGTGGAGTTCAACACTATAGCCTATATAACGTAGACATTAATATAACATTATAACAGTCATAATTATTCCCTTCAAATCGTTTCACTTATGTTCCATAACATGAAAAGTTTGTTTCACCTATTTTCTAAACGGTTTCCTTGTCGATGGTTAGCACATTTACACAACTTGCACAACGTGTTGAGGGTTAATTTGTTTTACCGTAGTTTACTGTAACGTGTGTAAAAATTGCGGTTTTGATGACAATGAAAATAACAAAAATAACATTTTGATAATTTTGTATTAAATTTAATCATTGTTATTTTAAGTTATAACATTAATGTATCAGAGGGAATCAAAAATTAAGAAACGACATGCATCCTGATAATGTGTTCTCCGACTACAATTGTTTCATCGCAGTGACGGTTGTGGTTCCCATCATCTGTAATTATCCCACTTCGTATGTCGTATTTGTCATTATAGGTCTATCGTTACGTCAGTCGCACGAATCGTTTGTTGTACATAGTTAACAGAATAACTGACACCAGATACTTACAACATTAATTACAGTTTATAATTAAATTAACAACAATAAACTGCAATGCTTCAAGCTTATGACTGTTCACCATACAGTAATGTATCAAATGTCACCTCGCTAACAGATCCGCATTGAGTAATACATAATAATCACTTTACACTAAACCGCAAGTCACAATAACAATTACTCTGAAATACACTCTAATATCGCAGCTCCCAAACTGAGCCGACTCCGATTCTGAATCGTGTTGTTGAAAGGAACACTTGTACGAAAGGCAAGTTGAATGAAGTCGAAATTGACAATACGTTGGATACACCGCAGAGCATACGTATCTAGGAATAATATTGAATTGCAAGTTGAGTTTTAAACATCATTTGTTTCAGCCGGCAAATTTAGCAACTGCAGCCTTGTACAAGCCTTTTACGCCAGGGGATTAGACCAAGTTGGGTTTCAGGGAAGAGACCTTTACGACCCTATATTATGACTAGGGTAGTTTATACTGTTACATAGTGCTGCAGTGCTGCTGGGCTCATAGAATGAGTCTGTCTACATGTGCCAATATATTGCCATGAGCACAAAGATTGATCCTGCTACCGAAGTGCATTGGATGTAGAAGAGCACTTAAGGTGCTCACTGGGGTACTGCTAATCGACCTCAAGCCATGGAACGACGAAGCCTCTATTTAAACAGGAGATATGGTGGGAGTAGAGCAACCGAAATAAAGGACGTGCACACTGACAGGTTGCAGAATAGATAGGATAATAGGTATTTCAAGATACCTGATGATCGTGAAAGGGTTAGGTACAGGATAAAGTTAAACCGTTATCACCCTCAGTCTCTGACTGGGAATGGAAATTTCAGGAGCTAGCTACGTAGATTCCGACTGTGTGGATCGAATTATTGCAAATGTGTAGAGTTCTAAATACTTCGTAACATATCTTGTATGGTAGTTGGAAGTATGCCGAACAACGGGTAAAGTTTGTTGTAAGTTAACTTAGTGAAATAGGATTTAAGTTAGATATTAGGGAGATTGTTGACGTTCTGATGCAGAGGTAGTATTTAATAATAATCCATAGCAATGGATTAAAGAATAAGAATAGATATAATTAGGTTAGGGAGTATTAAATTAATCTTCTTCTTCTTCACTACTTCATGTTTTAGGCATTCTGCCTGTGACGGTTCCCGTGGTCTCCGTATTAAATTAATATGGAGTATTATTAGGGAGGAGGAGCAAACAAGTATATAGGTACTGAACGGGAATTGCAGCAGATAAAAGGAGTTTAGCTTATAGTGACAATCGGCAACTTCATAGAAGACTTTGCCTCACAAAAGTCACAACGCATGATGAGGGATTAAGTATTTACAGGGTAGGTGGTCCCTTTTAACCACCAATAGATATGGGCCGACTAAAGCCTCGGGTGTGCAGACCCGAAATGGCGGCTTGCGATTTTAGTAGGTCTCCGATGGTTGATTGGTGGCGGGTCAGGGCTTTACTGGCTTTTTCCATACGAATGTTCTGGTGGTCGGGGGCACCCCCTGAAAGTCCGCTCAACTAATGTGGCACGTAAGGTAAAGAAGGAAATTATTGACTGTACAAAGTCGGACGTAAAGATTTATTTTGAAATAGACGGGATATGATGAAAGGAGAAACAAAATTACGGCAATTATGTAACAAATGTTATGTAATATTAGCGCCCTTGAGAAAGAGGGATGCCACAGAAGCTCTAAAATGATGGCATTAAAAAATAGGCGGGATTCTTTAAAAATTTGTTGCCTGCTGATTTTGAATATTGGAGTTAATGTCAGTACCGTGCTTTAGATTGTGAGCTTTGGATTTTCTTCGTGGTTTCTTCTATGCGTATTCAAAAGAACTTTTAAATAACTCTAAAACATTAAAATATAACGTTTAGGTTTGTAATATTTTAATTGTGAGTTATCACGATCATCACTGTTACATGTTCTAAATTATTTTGTAACATACTATTTTTATGACCGCCGCGCCGTTACCAAAGTTCTGCATTTTTCTGCTTAACATAACTGAATAATTACTGTTCCGTTTCTGTTTGCGATTGGCGTTTACTTGGCGCCCTTATTACACTTGCTGTATATTATTTAAAATAATAATATTTACATATATACTGTTCATTTGCAGCAGTCTATGATTATAATATCATAATAGAAACACAGAATGGTACACAAATTTACAACAATCAATGTGTTATTACGCGTTTCACCACGGTTTACGGGCTTCACAGTGATGGTCATCCTATAAGCTTCCCTTTTCGTTGTGTTTAGAAAACTAAAAATTTTTAATCTGAAATCACCAATAATTATTAGTAAAAACTATAATTGCTTTTAAATTTACGTTACATTTTAACTTCCCTAGAAAATTTAATTTTGTTTCTAGAAATAATATTTTTCCAGATAATACGTTTGTAAATTATTCTGTAAAACTTAGGTTTAACTAAACCTACATCAGTGAGTAATCTACAAAGATTAAAAATTGTATTAGTAGTAAACTCGTCAAGTATTGCGTATCCAGTGAAATTGAGGTCAGCACAGTGATTGCATTATACTACTAAGTAATTAGGTTGCATAATAGTTAACAGTAACACTGTCATCTGAAACTCTTTTACATGTACTAAACATATATCTTACTCCCTTGATAATAACTACTTTTTCTTGAACCGACACCAACAAAACTACAATTCCTTTTGTATTATGCTAGTTACTTGTTATTAAATAAAGTCGTACTTTTCGTAATATTTTTCTATTTCCTAATCGTCAGAAAAATTTTTATTTTTCTATCTTCTACCTACTTGCTGATTTTTATTACTGGTAGCTTCTATCTTGTTGCTGTCAATTTGAGTTGACAAATCTACCAACTACACTTCCTTCTTGACAAGGTTTATTAAATTCTCAGACATCGCAAAGGACTTTTGATGAAGAAACGTTCTCGTCCATGAGGCGAAGAATATTTTATTTCGTTAAAAGGGCTGATGCCTTTTTCAATATTGGTCTCGGTATCCCCACCCACGTCAAACAATTGCAAACACTGCATTCTTCTTTCCCTTCTTCTTCTTCTTTGTCTTCTCCGGCCTTGAACCTTAAAATCAGCTGCGCACTAATTGATCACATCAAATTTTCTACTGTTTTCTGATGTTGTGTTTTCCCCTGGGAAAATAAAACATCAGTTGCGTAAGTAGTCTGTCCTTATGCAGTCTTGGAACATGGCTTGTCCAACTATACTGCTTGGTCTTGTCATTCAGGTTGTAAATTCCGACAGCATTCCTTATGTCACAGTATGGACAGTATTCCTTAGCCGGTTTCTCTGGGATATTCCAAGTAGAGCTCTTAAAAACCCCCTCTCACGAGCTTGCATACATGTCTCAATACGATAAAGGCGTCATGGTACTGCCATCACTTCCTAAAATTCAATTGAGTGTCTCGTCTGACCTTCTTCTTTATTGTTCTTCTAATAGTTCTAAAGGCCGTCCCAGATTTAATTTACAGCATTGGTTATATATGGGGTACACTGTTGCTGGGTTTCGTGTGTGGAAATGCGTTTTCGGCGCATTGCAGGCGTTTGAAATGTATTTCTACCGCACAGCGACGTCGATTTACTGCTACATGGAGTGAATTTTATCATTGAAGGGCTACACATTATTGTACAGTTTTATTAGCGTTTTACTTATGATGTAAATACTTACGTTATCAGTTACTTTAACAGTTACGTGATCAGTATCACTCAGTTCTATGTGTGAAAATAACATGACGTTAATTACCTATAAAAGCTTTACTTTACCTATAATTGGAAGTGTGTTTATATTATTTAATGAATAAACGGTGTAGACAAACACTATAAAATATCATGTAACTAAGCAAGGACGAAACACCTGTATTACAGGAAAAGCAATTATCTAAAATCATAATTGTGAATTGGAAACGTGCAAAATATTGTACTCATAAAAAAATACGTGACATTAAAAGTAATATAAAATTTTTACTATATACTATAGGATTACATACACGCACACGCTCGCGCACGCACGGATACACGCCAGGGTGTAACGTAAAACGTGTCCCCACTTACAGATTCAAATTTGTTGTGTCAGTACAAGAAAAAAGTTCGCATACACACAGGTCTGGAAACTTTATTTTCAGTCTGGCCGCCACTTTGGACTTTTTAAAGAAAACTTTATATCAAGGGGTAACAGATATCTTAATGAAGTTTGGAACATATGTTTACATTAACGGAAATTAATGAATTAAAAAAATATTCCTAATTTCATAATAAGGACTACGGTTCTTTCAGTATACGAAAAATTTATTTAAAGTTATTACTACTTTTTAAAATTGCCTCACTAATATTAGTTTATAAGAAAGTAAGGGCTTGGTTTTTAGCGAAATTAGAATTAATAACTTCTAACAAATTTAAAAACACTTGAGTGATGATGTTTTTTTCTGCCCAGTAATGATTATCATGGACATTAATAATTCCATTTCATGTAAGACTTCTTCATCAGTGAATATATCAGGGACTAAATAAGTGCAGTTCAATTACAATTTTGTGTAGTAAAGTAAACAAAATGCCCGTCTCTGTTCATAGTCAACATTTTCAAGGGCTTGTACCCTACTCTTTGTCTCTGGCATTAATGTTTTGTGGAGATTCATATGTAATAAAATCAGAAACAGTAGCTGAATGGAATTTTGACAAGTTTCCATGTCATACACAAGCATTGGAGCAGTGTGTGAAGGTGGTGACAAAGAGAAAAAAAAATCCTTGTTGCCAAGTCCAGAGATGGTTCATCAGAACGACGGTTCTTTCACGATCCAATCCAATGCCACGTTTTTCGCACAAATCGGAGTTTAAAATACCTAGTACCAAAAAGAATGAGTAAAAGCCTATTGACATAATGCCATAGCTCGTAACAATTATCATTAACTATTTTATGTCAAAGTGTAAAATTTGCAATTTTAATGTTAAATATTTCTCACCATGTCTGTAAGTGTAACATTGTGTGAAAAAAGTTTTTGTAAATTAAACACATAAAGAACTATATTGAAAATCGGTCTTCACTGCATTTAACACCATCTGCCATCGACCCGTATATGGAAGGACATTTGAGACTTTCTCTGTAGAATTCTCGGAAAGAAGATTTTCAGCAAATCGGTTTTACAAAAATTATAAACAAAAGTCTCTCTCTCTCTCTCTCTCTCTCTCCCTCTCTCTATTTCTTTCTCTTTATACACACGCCCGTGCGCATAAATAATTTCGACGAACCGAAACATCGAAGCATGATAATGTTTTGTAAACAAAAGATTTCTAGACTCTGGGGAATCGAAAGTGTGGAAGCGTGACATTTTTCGATGACGCATTTAATGGAATGACCGATAGCCTAAAAACATTATTATGTTAAAATGTGGTTTGCAGGTGCAATGCGCGATCAATAAAAGTTGAAATATTTATGCTTTTTCAATTTGTTTATCTTCCCGTTGCTATTCTTTACTTATCTAAAGCTGTTGGCCTACCATTTGACTTACATAGAAAAAGTTTCGTTTCTTTAAGTACGAAAAGTTGTTAAAATTGATCAGTTTTTATGATTTTTGGGGTGATGCGCGACCGGAAGATATTAACCGATGTTTTATTTATTGTTTTTTTATTTTACTTATGTGTAAACCTGGGACGAGGATTACAAATGTATCTACTTATTTATAGGCGTCTACTTCTCTCACGTAAGATAAGTCAGATTGAAGAAATTTAAATGAATGCACCGGTTGAATGAGTCGATCATTTATATCAGTTTACATCTCACAGAAATTAAACCTTAAAAACCAATGGATATGGTCTTGATACTGGAGATTCAAACCATACGTATGAATTAGTTGATGCAATTTATAGAGAGATTTCTGCAGGTTGTGGGTTATTGTCTGCTTTGCCGATGTCATCATAAGGCAAACAGGATCAAAGATTTTCTTACTGGCGACCGTTTTGTTGCAGATCCCATTTATACTGTCACATAAATTGCCAATTTCAGAATGAAGTTTTAATTAAATACCATTAACCTTTATTTGTTTTACATCAGGTTGCGTCATGAAATTTATGTAACATTTTAACAAAACCAACAGTAATATAACAATCTACGTATTTAATAATTATTTTTATTTACCACAAACAATATCAATTATTAAGTCACTGACTAAAATTGTAACTACTTGATATCATTTGTAATTCTGATCCGCACTTTTGGAGTACACACTTTAATTGATTTGAAATAGCTTTATGACAAAATAGTATGGCTGCCCTCTGTTTAGACTCAGTCCAACAAAGATCACTTGTGATCCAATAAAGTGTAAAAATAAGAATAACAACACTTTTTTGCAAGTTCTCCCAACTTCTATCACGTTATTTTCTGTTTTACAATTTTGTAGAATCCTCTGTTCTGTTTAACCCTGTCTACGCTAACGTCGTTCTCTAATGAGTTATCATGTATGCAGTGACACCGAATAATGCAGTTGAAGAAGGCCGTGCACCATAGCAACCACCAGTAGTAAGTACAGAATTATATTTAAATTGTTCCTCTGTAAAGATTAAACAAAATGTTGGTTTACAGAGCAGTAGGCAATCATCGCATTTGCCCAGACACTGCGACCACTTGAGCACATTCAGCTACACCCCCTAAAAGTGGATTAAATGGGTAAGACAGACTTCGTAGTCCTACGCGAGCATTTGAGACCTCTGTTCCCACACTACTGAAGATATCCGTGATGGGCACTGTCGACATGTCTGGCAATATTTACAGACATTCTGGACCACTGCCTCAAATTTCGGAATATATTAGCAGTATATAATGGCTTCTGTTTCAAACTATTTAGTATTTAAGAGTCATGAACAACCTTAAAGGAAATTTTCTTATTTTTTTTATATTAAATATGACACCAAAGAATCAACACGATCTTATTACAAAACGAGTTACAGGGTATAGCCTGACGATCACCGTGAAGCCATCAGTCTTCTCTCCTCAACCAATAAATAGGTGGGCTTGCAATTTCTTCCTCTCTGTGGACAGCCTCTTGGTCACTACATACTTTCTTTCTTCTTTAACCCCATCCAAGTACTTCTGCCTAAGCCTTTTCCTGCCGAATACGCCCTCGATCATATCCTCAATCAGAGTTGTAAAAAACCCTTTGTTGAAAGGCGTCTACTACTATTATATCTTAAGCGACTAATACGTTTAAAACGAAAGAAGTTGATTTACAGCAACTTTCCGTTCGCGATGGCGACGATTTGCTGTTACCCCATGTACATAGATAGGTTTAGAAACTTACACTTATCTACAACTGTCACACATTTACTAATGTACTGTAAATCCTACGTACCGTGTTATTGTATACGAAGCAATCCTTTATGAGGCCGTAACTCCAATGAGGTATCGGATATACCAGGATTTCATGACATGTTAAATTAAATGATTTAACATGTTATTGGGAAAAACAATCTTAGTTTTATCATCCGCTATCTTATTATGAAACAATATATATAAGTTTATCTCTAAGGTTAGGGTACATTTAATATTACAGTTCAAATATTATAAATGTTAGGGTCAGATAGAGATGACAAATTTTGAGTGAATTGTTATAAAATGTTTACTCACAGATTTTACATTGAGTACACAGGTAACGCAAACCTACAGGGTGGAAGTATTGACGAAGGTCGCTGACTTGGTGTTGTAATTTAGGAGACACTTCAAAGTAAGGGTGTTTTACCTGCTTTGACTCTTAAGTTAATTATGAATGCTGTAACCGCAGGGTGAGTATACTTAGAGTGTAGTTGTTAAGTAGCTTTACGTTAACCTAAAGACAATAAGAATCATAATTTTTAATTCTTATAAATCAAAATAGGCTACTATCAAACAAACCAAGTAGAAAATAATAAAACGATGAACATCTGATTTTTTTAATTATAGCCTACTTGACAATAGAGGAATTATTAATTTACAGCAATTTTAAGCCGCGTGGTATCAAATAATCTTAATTAACTAAAGTTAAACATTTTTAATGTGTGGTCTCCTTGATAAAATCAGGACAGTAGTATTCAACTTTTCCGCAATGTAACGTGATATCTGTAGATACAATAGCATCAATTATGGTTAATGATACATTAGAGACAATTTCCACTTAGTAGTCGTGCTCCATCTCAACAAAGTTTGTAAAGCTAATGTGCTAAATTTTTCAAATAATGTGCTAATGGCCAACGACAACTGTGTGAGAGCGTCCACAATTGCTGATGTCCAAGTTACCTGGAGGGAAGGTGGAGCAAAGGAGGACATCCCGGTAACATTTCGGGTATAACAGGAAAGCAGCAGAACGGCATCGAGATCGTCAGGCAACGTACAGTAGATTTTCAACACAACGGAATTGGAAAATCGCATTTATTTATTTTAAAGATAAAAGTCTTATTAATCTTATTAGTTATAATAACACATATTCACGACCGAATTAAACACAATGCAAAGATTCTAATTACGGCATCATTAATATTACGTTTGGAAATATAGTAAAGACTGGTGTTTTAGGATCATAAAGGTTTTCAACAATATTTTATTAAAAAAGTAA
Organism: Magicicada septendecula; assembly: GCA_034769895.1. Classification (NCBI taxonomy): domain Eukaryota; kingdom Metazoa; phylum Arthropoda; class Insecta; order Hemiptera; family Cicadidae; genus Magicicada; species Magicicada septendecula. Next base: position 396,952,903 of record CM068369.1, on the reverse strand, counting down.
TTACATTTATCAAATCAGTTTTTATCTGATTTTATCAAACTAAAGAAAAACGTTTAATACTGATACATATTTATGAGGCACGTCATTTTTACATAAAAGTTTATAGTACAACAACATGTTTCAAGTATTTAAAGAAAACTTTAATACAAATAAAGGTATTAATCACTTGTCATAAAAACTTCTATAATATTTTCACAGATCCCAACTCGTAATATTGCAACACACATACGCGCGCGAGCGAGTTTGTACATGAAAGTGCACATTTAGGTATATTAATTTAAGTACATATTAATGTACAAAATTATATAGCCTCAATATGCGTGATCGCATGCGCGCGCGCGCGTGTGTGTGTGTGTACATTTCAGTTAAATTTGTGCATGTGAAGTGAAATGTAAAAATAATATTGCAATAGTCAATTTCTTCAGGAGAAAGGAAAGATATCTCCTGTTATCAAATATCCCTAAATTAAAACCCGTCAAAAATTTTAAATGTTTTAATCTATACATTAACATAATTTTTACGACAAAATCTTTACGTTTTATAACAACAGATGTTTACTCAACAAGTGAAGACATAAAAGAGAGCAAATTGTAGATTTGTTGATGAAACACAAAGTTTTGTAAAAGTTATTTTAAAATGCTTACGGGACAAAATTTGTATTAATTCCGTACATGCCTTATGATCGAATACAAGCAGCTCAATTTTATAACGGTAAATCAATTAAGAAAAGCAATATAGTGCTGCAAAGATTCACTATATTAATCCAATATTATGAATCACATTGCGTACGCATAAAAATTAACTCTATTTACGACTACAAATTGCTTAGTGTATTACGTTTAAAAACAACGTAGTAGTGTAACGTTCATAATATCCAACTACTGTACTTAGTGGAATGTAATCTTAGGTAAATTTAAAATTCTAATATTCTAACTGAATTGTCTTGTAATACAATTTTAAAACTATTAATAATTACAAATTATACACTATAAAATATGCAACCTTTGAAACAATCAATTAAGCAAGCTAGCTTTGTTAGAAAAGCTAAACACCTTGTCTTTTGACATACGTATGCTGTTTACTTCATTTACGTAAAATGCTTGCATGAGGCACCTGGTACCTCATGAGCAGCATAGGTAAATAAAGAAACGTGGTTTTAAAATGTATTTCATTATGTAAAAATTAAAGTATTACTTTGAAATTACATATAACAACGTATGTAACTTATAATTTCTTCTTTAAATCTGCAGAAAATGTTTTTACGTAATTTTGTCTCTATCGCCGTACGCTGAATAAAGCACCAGGCCTATAAATGAGTCTTAACATACACTGTTCTTTTCTTATGTATCACTTCTGTGCCACAGTCATTTTCTAGACCAAACGGCAGCTTTTATATCGTTGTATTCTACAAATCGTCCAATAACAATTATATCATTCACCATTAACATCATATTTTTCTATATGAGGGGTGAAGTTGATCGCCTGCACGCGGTGTCCCCTGCGTAATCTAAACGATCAACACGAAGTTCGCCTTTCAAAGCGCTGACTAAAATGAAGATGGCTTCAAAAACCTCACACAAACGCAAAACAGCTCTTTTAAGAGCTTTGACACTAACATCCATATTATTATTGGAATGCAGGAGGCCTCAACAATGTAAAATTTTTGCAATTCAAACGAAACGTCAACCACTTAGACGCGGATCTATTTTTTATTGTTGAAGCAGGAGCCGCTACTGAAAGCCCTGATTATTATCAGACGAACCGCTACACCGTTACTATGATGAAGAGAACGAGACAGATCGCCTCTGGCATCCTAATTGGTGTTAAAATTAACCTAACAACAAAACTACAAGTTCTGCATGAAATGGAAGCGGATAACAAGTTGGAGGCCGTCCTGGTCGAGGCATGGAAAAACAAGCGACACTTTAGTTTAATAAATCTGTACAACCCACCAGGTAACATACCCTCTTTAGAAGTGATTGAGAGGACAATACAGGCAACAAATAGCATAATTGTCGGAGACTTTAATAGTCAGTCACCAGGACGGGGATACTCAAGACGTACTGCATCTGGAAAATGCCTGGAGGAGTCAATCGACAACAACCAATTGGATGTTTTAGATACACTTCCAACTTTCGATTCCTTTACGGGTCAAACGTCAAGGCCAGATTTAGTCATCACCCACCCGCACATCTCCGACAAAACAAAAGTCAGATTACTTGACGACGCCGGCGGGCATGGCCATAGAGCCCTCCTAGTCACGTCACTTACTACAAGGACACCCTAACTGCAGGGCCCCGCGCTGGAATATTAAGAAGGCAAATTGGGCGAAATTCCGCACACTTACAGATGAAGCCCTTTCCCTCACGTTAGTATCAGACTCCCCTGAGAAGACTATTGAGGCGGTAAATAAAACATTGCTCGACTGTGCTCTCCAATGTATACCCCGTGGGCAGAAAAAAAAATTCCAACACTTTTGGAACTCTACTCAGTCCTACTTGAAGGGAAAACACGTTCCCCACATATGGAAAAAGGCCGAAATCATCGCTATCCTAAAAAAGGGAGAAGAAGCAGACTCAGCAGAAAGCTACAGGCCTATCTCCCTGACGAGCGTCCTGTGTAAACTAGCAGAAAAGATGATCACAAACCGATTGAATCAACTAGTTGAGGCTAAACAAATTGTTGACCACGCTCAAGCCGGATTCCGCAGACACCGCAGCACAATAGATCACGTAACCAATTTTACACAACACGTCAAAGACGGGTTCCACAGGAAAATCTCGACGTTAGCAATGCTAGTCGATATAAAAGCCGAATATATACGGTATGGAAACCCATGCTCATCCATAAGCTGGCCATACACGAAATATCTGGCAAGCTATTCAAATGGATTAAGTCGTTTTTGTCCCAAATACAAATCCGAGTTCGATATTCAAATTGCACATCGAAATTCCGCATCCAACAGCAAGGACTAGCCCAAGGAGCAGTGCTGAGCTGCTCGCTGTTTAATATCATGATCGACGACATTCTCGAAGCAGTAAGAAATGTGCCAGGCGTCAAAGCACTCCTCTATGCGGACGACCTTCTCATCTGGGCAACCAGTGGAAACACACTGTCACTTGAGGCGTGCCTGAACGATGCCTTAATAAAACTCGAGATGTGGGCAAAGCGAAACGCAATGACAGTAAATTCTGGCAAAACCACCTTTCAACTATTCTCACACTCTACAAAAGTGCCGCCGATTAACCTATATTACAATGGGACAGCACTGGAAGAATGCGCCATTTCTAAATACCTGGGAGTACAATTGGATAGGCGCTTAACGTGGAAACCTCATGTGGACCAAAGCGCGGAAAGGGCATTAAATAGAACACGACTACTAAAGAGATTGACAGCCACTAAGTGGGATGCTAACTAAGATGTCATAAAGACTACCTATAAAGCATATATTAGACCCATGTTAGAATATGGAAGCGAAGTCACCGTCACGGCAAGCGCCAACGTACAAAACGAACTCGATCTCGCACAAAATACAACCCTAAGAGTAATAACAGGCGCTGCAAAATCCACCCCCATCGAAGCCATGGAGGCACAAACCCAGATAGAACCATTACAGTCATATAGAGAAAGGTCAGCACTGCGATTCTGGGAGTGCTCCAGGCGTGTCTACAAGCATCTATGGAACGACTACCGACAACCTACTCCCAGGCTAAAGACACAAATAACCCCATTAACCATGTACAAATACTTCGCGGAAAAATACGATATTGCCCTCACAGAAACAGCGCCGCTGAATACCCATCAGGACTTCTTCAGTCTCTTACCCCAAGCCAGCTACCATCTTAAGAACCACTCAGCACCTAAACATGCATCCACAGATTTAGAACTAAAGCAATCAGCTTTGCAAACCATCCACGAAGATTATCCCGACCAAGAGTGGATCCATATCTACACTGACGGCTCATCAATTCAAGGCAATGGAAAAACAGGAGCTGGGTACTATAGCCGTCTTTTCCAAAGACACTTGGCCGTGGGCAGACCCCTTAGTAACTCCGATGGGGAAATCGAAGCAGTTCACGCTGCCGTTGATGAACTGGAAAAAATCACTCCCCCTTCAAAAGCCGTGCTCCTAGTCGACTCGCAGGCCCCACTACGCAATCTATCACGCAACTCTCAAACCGATTGCCAAAGGACTATCGACTGTAGAAGGAAATTGGAGACCCTAGCGAGCCGAGGGTGGATCCTAAAACTCCAATGGATACCCAGTCATGTCAACATCTGGGGGAACGAGGAGGCCGATAAACTGGCCAAGCAAGCCAAGTAACCCTTCCCCAGCCTACCCGCCCGCAGTCCCTACAATCTTCCAAAGCTCAAATAAACTCCGACGTCAACATATGGAATAAGCAAAGACTCTCTGAGGCGGCCGCCGGCAAAAAATGGGAAAGCCTCGTCACAGACGGTCCAATCAACCCCAACCTTCCTCGTGGAGTGTGTGTCGCCAACTTCCGACTTTAAACCGGACACGACTATCTCGCTTCACAACCGCCTACGCGCGCTACCAACCCCTGAGTGCCAGCTGTGCGGCCACGCGACGATGGGCGCCGACCCTCTGAGAGACTGCCCGGCCTTAGACCACACCCCGTCCAACGAGGACACCGAGATCGCCGAAGCCCGACGCTACTGGTCACGAGATCGCCTAATGGCTCAACAGCCAAGGGTGGGCGTTGGCTAGTAAGTAAGTAAGTAAGTATATTTTTCTGCGTACAGACAAATTAACATATTAATTTTTTTACGTGATTAATATTCAGAGCTTAGACACGTATTACAATGTATTTTTAAATATCTGAAGATGGTATAAAGCTCTAAGGATTCTATTCTCTAAACTAGTAGGAAAAACGCCTTTGCATACATTCGCCGGCTGACTCAGTAACACAATAGCAGCCATTGTCCTAGGTTGTACACAGCAGACAAACTAACCCAGCGGGTTGAACCTAGTGCCAATTATACACGTCTCTCCTTGTTCTCTTAATGAAATTATTTTCCCATTCTACTCTACCTCTCGGCTTACGTATCTCGACTGGTCTGGTGTGAAACGTATGGCGAAGTTAATTTTAACAAATGTAGGCCTACATGTTAGTAGACGCAGGGCAGGATTTATAAATAGTCTAAATACGCTGCAAATTTTGAAATGGCAGCAAACTTTAGAAGAAAAAATTACGTACTGATTTACTTTTTTAATAGTGGGAAATATTATAGTTGCGAGTTTTTATAATTTTCTTTTTTTTCTTAATTTTGTTTTGTAGAACAAAACTACATTAAAGCAACATAACACGTTTTAATTCAGATCTCACGGCTATTCAGAACAGAACGAGCAAGAAAATATCCGCCACTGTGCGCGCGCGCGCGTGTGTGTGTGTGTGTGTAAGATAGTAGTATGTGAAAATGGAAAGTGAAACTTTGTTAACTTTTACGCTTAGATATAGGATACACAGTGCCAGACTTTTCTGCGAAACATTACTCTTACTGCTTTATTCGAGCTACAAAATGTAGATTTACGTGTGTATTGAATTATATATAATGTTCCTAAAATCGTTGTATCTACTATATTCTTATAATAGACCATACTAAATATATTTTACCTATAATACATTACTTATTACCTATTTTTACTAACGGCTTAATATTAATAAAAGCCACTGTAATATCTCAACATTGCCACTGTAATTTAAAACCCAAGTTACTACATTAAAGGCAACCACTCTGTCTTATGTCACCTGGCAGAAGACAATTAATTTATTGTTGTAATTGATATAAATACTACTCACCTAATAGCTAACAGTGAATTCAGTCCGTTCTTTGTTTGCTTACTTAAGCTAACTAAACAGTAACTTGTAATTAAAGTTACCAATGTTTCTCAGTGTCAGTTAAAGAGACTGAGAGACAACAGCGGTTAACGAGAAATTACTTTTAATTTTGTAATCAGCTAGTTACTACAGGGAAACATGCGTCCGTATCAAAACGTTCTTGACACAAAATACAAAATATAAATCTTTGGCCTACGTGACTTTACTCCGTTATTAAAATAGAAAACTTTTAGTACTATATAAAAGTTCTCACAGTGAATTTTTGAAGGTCAAATAGTAAAAGAAAAATGTTTGACCTCCCTCAATACTCTTTTAAGTCATAAGTACAACTTTCACATTAATACTGCAAAAAACATCTGCTTAAGTAAAACACAGGATATACTTATTGTCTTAACACACACACAAACACACACACACACCATATTATTTGTTACAATTTTTTCCTTAAACCCGTATATGATATGTGTAACTATCCTCCTCCTCCTCTAGTGGTAAAGGAGTCAAAAACGAAAAAAACACGTATTTTCGAAGCGGAGCTGTACAGTTATGTTTTTACAATAGCAAAAATCTTCTTGAATATTCGTTTCAAAACATGACACCTTTCCTGTTTACACAGAGTACTAACACTTTCTTTGTAGGCTAATGGAGGAAAAGTAAGTTTATGAAAAAAAGTATTTGGCTGAGTTGCCAATTCACTGCATTCTACACAAATCCTTGATTCTTGTAGAGCAGATTTACCTCTAAGAATTTGTATATTCCTTTCCTTTAATTATCTAATTAGTATAGCTCGGATTTATTCGATGAAAGATCTAGAAATGTAAGTGCATTTACGCTGTATATATTATTAAGATGTGACCTCAAACTGGTAAAATATATCCTTTACAAACAATCGATGTTAGATAAACTGGACAGTCCACATTTTAATGAATTTGTGTCTTCTGATTTTTATAAAGAGACGGTGAATTTTACTGTAATAAGACGTTGCATATAACAGTTGTTATCTTACTCTTGCATCCATTTTTACTAATGTTACTCTGAATCAACAAACTGTATTATATAAACGTATTATAAGCCATACCATTTTTAGCCCTACTAACTGCACTACTTAACTAATAAAGTTGTGATAGTGGTTATAATCACTAACAGAAATAACACTGTTTGGACACGACTATAGAAAGCATTTCCCGATTGGCGCTTTCAAGCTTTCCACCACATCATCAGTTCGGAAATGTACAATAATGGAACGAGACAAAATTTGTATATCCACAGTTGACCTAGAGCGCGTACAAACTTTCGTAAACAAGCCTTAAGGTAAAGGCCCGTACTTCCTGACAATTAACTTACTAACGGGTTCAGTCACCGGTTTCGATATGTTTAACCTTACTGGGGTGTTCAAATTTTAGCAACGCTTAAGACGTTCGGGTCCAAAATGACCCATACGGGAAAAATTACTTTTTTCAACAAAAAAGTTTCTTGGTAGCCTATGCATATTTATGTTTTATACATTAGGCCTAAGTTCTGATAATGAATGACCAAAATAATCACCTAACAATGCAGTACATCAGCATTTTTATCATATATGTTGCCTTGCACATTTCATCATTTTATTTTTATATATGTAAGTATATATTTATTTGTGTACTAAAACTAACATAATTCTGTATTTTTATTTGTTATGAATACAGTAAAGATTTCTAAGCACGAAACGAACACATTATTATATTCTGAAACAAAAAACTTTATTGATAATCTAGCTATTAAAATTCTGTTTATTGGAAATTTAAAAATCTGTATTATTGAAAAAATGTACATTATTTCATGAACATAATTTTTATAAAATACTATTCTATACGACAAAGATTAAAGTCATTTCTAAATTATTATATAACACAGGTAAAAAACAAAATGGAAAATCTTATATTTGTATGTTACGAGACTATCTGTCAGGTAAACTGTTTCTGTTACGTAAACTTACACAATTTCACTGAAACATTTATTACATATATGGGTGAGGTGATTCTTGCAAGTAAACTTGTCACATTTTGAGCACTTCACAGAAGACTTATTGTCAGTTTTTGGGCACAACTGGCACCTCCCTCTTTTTCTCTGCATTGTATCTGGATTCTTCATAATAGACTGAGTTGGTACTGCACGTTAGCTTGTACGCGTTCAACTACATCTCTTGCAGCCGTTCCTCTTGGCATATACTGTCGTCTGTCAATGCGTTTTTTGATCAAAGATTCTCCAAGGTTTTCTAAAAATATTCTTCTCCGGTCATTGCATTTTGGCTTCTATTGAAAGTTGATGGAAGTAAATAAAACAAAAGAATTGACAACCGAAATATCAAGTATATTTGAAAAGACAACTATGGGCCAACGATTTGTTTTTCTTTTTGAAGTATAGTTTGCACACATCTATCTAGAGTATCAACAGCCCCTTTAGTTTTGTTGTAATCTAAAATAAGCAGTGGTTTTTTATCATCATTACAACTTATTTTGTCATCGTGGTGTAAAGTACTCTGTAGTACAACACACTTATTCTTTTTTGGAAAGTAAGAGACCAGTGTAGTATCCTTCATAAATGCAAACTTTGAGGCCAGTGCAGGTACATTTTTTGTTTCTAGAAGTTGGGGAGGAAGTGTAGGCTTATTTTTCTTGATAGTTACTACCATTGTAATACCTCTTCTGAGAAGCGTTTGGCCTAATCCATACGATGTAAAAAAGTTGTCACAAGTAACATTGTGGCCTTTTAGACCAACTGTCGAATCCAGAACTACCCTAAGACCCTGGTTTTTCTCTGGTAGTGCACCTTGTGGCTTTCCTAAATATGGCTGGATATTCCAAACGTAACTAGTGGCATTATCACATACAGCCCAAAACTTTATGCCATATTTAGCTGGTTTTTTAGGCATGTATTAACGGAAAGGGCATTTTCCTCTAAAACCAACTAACCTTTCATCCACTGTGACATATTCGGTAGGATTGAAATGTTTTGGCAAAATTTCAACCCATTTCTCCTACAGCTCTCTAATAGGTGCGAATTTATCACTAGCGCACCTACTTGGTCGAGTTTGACGATCATCAAAACGGAAAATACGAGAAATAATTTTAAATCTTTCCAGTGACATTGTTGCCCGAAATATTGGCCTTCCTTTTGTTTCATCCCACAAACTCTCAGTTGACTCATTATGTGATTTATAAACACCTGCCAGTAACAAAAGACCAATATAAGCGTTTAGTTCTGTTGAGTCAATTTTTTTTCCAATTCTCCCCATAAATACGGTTGCCTTCTTAATTTGTTTGGGTCAGGATTATATTTTCAATTGGAGGGGGGAAAAATACTTTGAATGCCGAATATTCATCAGTAACACGTGCAGTTGCATACCTGGTTGGTCCTGGCGTAAGTGTCATTACATCATGAGAAGGACGTCTTCCTATCTGGAGCTCAGGCTTGGTCTTCCACTGAATATAGTCCGTTTTTAGATAATAAAGTGTTATTTCCTGGTTCATGATGTACTTCTTCATCTTCTGAATCTGAAGACACACATTCAGAAATATTATCTTCAATTTCTGAAGCAACTTCTCCTTCGTCGGAGATTTCCGATAACACTTCTTCAACGTCCATCATTGTTCATACAAAAGCCACTTCAGGTCAAACACAAGTATGGTAATAAAACCAAAGAAAGAGCACTAAAAATTACTGCAATTGAAAAAAAGAATGTTTCACTGCATAACATAACAACAACCTCACTCACACTCTGCTCAATGGGCACTGACTGACAGATGGAGAGGGAAAACATTCTTGTAGTTGGGCAGGCACTGTTGCTAAGTGGAGTAGGTGGGAGAGAATGTAGCAACCAGTGTGACCTTGTACTATGAGACTATGCATTGAATCATCAAACGAGACAAAGTAATGAAGCTTTTGAATCCAAAGTACAGCTTATAATATTAATAAAATAATTACTTCACTTATGGGTCCAAAAGGACCCGAACAACTTTTTTGTATAAAAACGTGTCATAAAATTTTATAAGCGGTTTAAAAAATTTATATTAGAGAATGATACTTATTTATAGGTATTTGACAAAGTCACAAAACGGAAAGTTGATCTAATAATTTTTTAACAAACAGCAGCGTAAAACAAAATCTTTTGGGTCAAAAAGGACCCGAACACCTCAGCAGGGTTAATGTTTACATTTCTTTAAAGTACATCATGTGTGTGTGTGTGTGTGTGTGTCTTTGTTTGTTTGTACATCCCTTTCTATACCTTACATATAAAACCTCTTTAATTCATTACTTTTATCTATATTATAAGTTGCTTTCCGACATAGTTTTGGTATGCACTATATTGTCAAAACCTTCTCTCGTTCTTTCAATAATTACAATGTAAACAACATCGTAGGTAAACACTCTTTTCATCAAGCCCTATCACTGCCTATTGGCGCGGTAACTCACACTTTTCAGCTAGTTACCCTTATTTCGAAAACAATCAGTGTGTGCTATTTACTTTTTAACCATAACGTTCTCTATCCGCCATTCACTCTTTATTTATGTTATGAAAGATTTCCTCATTTTCAAAATTAGTTTTAATATTCATTCAATTATTAAACAATTTTTCCTGTATTTCTAATATAGATAATCAATATTTCTAACTCTTCTCTAAGTTTTCTTTCAACTGTATTCTTAATTACTTTTAATATCTCTTTGGTTTTCAAGTGGATTAATAAATTTGTGATTCTCTTGTACAAAATGTATTGCATATAAAGCATTTAATGTACTATTACCATCTTCTCTATTCGGCGGTAGACAGCTAAAGTTGACTCGGCAATATCACTTCAGCGAAATATTCATGGGAATTTATAGTTTTATGGCGATGACATGATAATGATACATAAAACAGAAGACCAGTTACAAAGGGCGATATGTACGTTCAATAACATTATAGAAGATTTTGGGCTACAGATCTTTGCTATAAAATCTAAAACGATGACACGTAATGGCAGGTATATACTATAAGAACTAAGATAGATGTGAATTATCACATTTTGGATCAGGTTAGACATTTGAATTACCTAGGTTCTGATATCTCTTATGGAACCAATATTGATTGGGATAATAACCTAATCAAATTTAGATACATCTGTGGAATGATTCATAGGTACCTTAAAAATTAAAACACGGAAGGATACCCGAAATTTACAAAACTGTGGCTGTCCCCACATTCCTGTATGCTAGTGAGACATGGACTCTTGGTAAAAGGGGCGTACAGAGGATTCAGGCAGCTGAAATGAAATTTCAAAGAGGGACGCAAGGTTGTTCTCTCCTGGATCGGAAAACGAACGAGGATATTAGGTGTCAATTAAACTTTGTATCGTTGCACCAGAAGATTGATGACCCTAAAAGGAGATGGTATGAACACTTGAACAGCATGGCTGATATCCAGTATCCGTGGGAACTGCGAAAAGAGATGTCAGTAGACCGAGGAGGAGATGGGTTCCGGAACAGGTCTAGGACCTAATCCTTGGAGTGGTGATGATGATGATGATGATTACCTTCTCCTTTTTTATGAACAGACAATCTGCATTCGAATTTCTGCCTTGTCTTACACTTAATTGAATTCCTTGCATTTAATTTTTAAAATCCGTTTTTCTGTAAGATTGGATTTCGTCTACATTTTTATTCTTTATCTGATCAAAAACAGTTTTATATTTTTTAATTGTATATCTACTTCGTGTTTTTAAAACATTGTATAATTTTTCTGGTACATGTTCCTACGTATGACATTGACCCCACATAGTTCTTTTGTTTTTCGTCATATTTACCTTTCTTCCTGTTAATATCTTCCGTAACTTCATCCACTCTACCACGATATTAGTGTTATAGTTGTTCGTATTTACAATTATTTTTGTCTCTTCTACCTCCCTATCTTCTACTACCCCCCCTTTATGCACTTCTGATCTCTATAGCAAAATGAATTTTTTGCCGCCAGGTATTACCCTTATAGATATAAAATGGCGGCTATAAATTAATGTATTAATGTACTCTATTTAAACCTACCCTTTCCATGACGCAATGCTTTCATTTGTTATGTTTGTGTATTATTTGTTCATTCCATTAATATGTATATTATTAATTTGTTTAAGTTAAATTGCAGCTTATACCACAAACTTGGCCATAGAAGGCTTGAAGCTTAACAAAAGATATATAATAATACTGTAACCCTCTTTTTATTTGTGTTTTATAAAATTTTTTTTAAAGGGTTACTTGATATTTATGACTAGGGTGAAGGCCTAGAAGGAAGCATAAAGTGTGCTGGGTCCAATGAGACGGGACTTGCAATTAATACTCTCTGGTAACAAGCAAGATAACCATTATTATTTCATAAACTCATCTTATAATTTTGAATATTCATAATTTGTGGATAACAACTTTTATGACACGATAACACATAATTCAACATACACCGTACATGTAGATCACAGACACAATTATAAGTTTAAAGCCTTGAGAACAGCCTGTATAATTTAATCCAAAACACAATTTATAAATTTAAAGAAAATAACCGGGATTGGCCCGGCCGCTGACATGTTCCACTCGGCATCCAAAAAAACAATTAACCATTACAGCATTTAGAAAAACCCCCAAAGCCGGACAGGGTAGTGGAAAGCCGGACAAGAGCCATATCCGACATAAGGTAACATGTCCGGGAGCTTGCATAGATTTGCACAAACCGGTAACTACCCTTGATTTTAAAATGTAACCTGGTGTAATTGCAGACTAAGGGAACTCCCAACCCTACTATGAAATAAGAAAATGATTATGTGCAAAAACCCGTGATTATAATAGATGCTAGACCAGTCGGTCCAGATCTGCACGTTACATACTGCACTACCCTACTTAACTAAAACACCAGTCCCCCACAAACTTCTACACACACATTCAGTATCAAGGTAAAAAAAATGTAGCATGAAAATTAATGAGCGCTGGACACATGCCAGCGAACGGGCGTACAATTTTTCTCGAGACTACTTACACATCAAGACGATGTTATATGAAAAATTATGTCCAGCAGGGCACGCGCACAATTAAAACTGTTTTATGCTGTACAAAGTCAATTTGAGTAGAAATTAAGTTTTTATAGATGGTGAACGCACGATACCAGTTGTTTTATATAGAGGCCAAATTTAGGTAAGTATTGGATTAATATCACCTCATTTTGTCCAGATGCTTCCCAGGTGATCTGTGCCTTGTTGGACAGTTAGTCGGTCTTGCTGAGGGGGTGTTTGCAGTGGCATGTTTACGGTTCTTTCTCCTCCGGCAGGTGAGAAATGAGAGTCTGTGTTGGCGTGATCCGTTCAGGACATGATGGGAGATGGAAATTCCACCATGGTAGGATCAAATCTCCGTCTGTCTCGGGAGCCGTGGGCATGAATAATAATTAATTCGCTGACAAACCACTTATTCCCGAACATAACACACACATGTACCACTGCCTAAGCTTGTATAGACAAAATAGAACAGAAATCAAACACCTGCCACCCCCGACCAATTCCACTATGTTCTTTATAAATAGGTGTAACATTTTCTCCTTTTGTTTTAAATTAATAACTCACACACAAGGCCTCAATGCCTAATAATTCGGTTCAATTTATAACGCATCCCTACATGCGTATGTAAGTTTAGCGTACTTCAACATGTTATAAGTTAATAATGGCCACGTGCTCTCACAATCGCTACATCACAGTTCCCCAGAATTACATAACTTTACACCCCTTTTGACATGGGCAATTACTATTTACTAAATACATATGTATAAGGCCTTTCAGTGGTATAAACAATCAAAATATATAACAATGAATATACTTTAGGTCCCCCACACACGAGACATGCATATAAGATATTATCCGTTCACATCTAAGCCAATTATTGTTTAAATTAGCAATGAATAATATATATATATATATATATATGTTTTACTTACCGGGGGTCTGTAAGTGTCTACGTACTCATGATAGAATAGAAAAATACAAAATTTAACCAACTCAGTCTGCCGAAGGGAATAGGTTGTTCACGGTCCGGTGGAAGCTCGTCGACTGGTCAAATTTTGCAGTCCGCGTGCCTGATTAGAGAACCCAATTACCCGTTTTCACTAACAGATGGCGCAGACATGCAGTAACCCCGAAACACGGTGCAGCTGACAACGTGAAATAATAAATCGCAATTTCCAATTCTTAATAAATTATATTGTTGTACTGTCGCCCGGTTTCTTTGACAAACCGCGGCACAATACTGTCCACATTTTTATACTTTACGGGTCAGAAGTTTATTAAAATTACTGTGTGATGGCAAGGGGTGTAAAGAGAAATTGTGTCTGTTTTACAAGTGTTATTACAAAGCATATTTTGCTCCCTATGGCTGCTGTAACGAAGCTGGTGATAATGCTTTTTTCCGGTTGTTCCCTACTTTTTGGTTAATTCTCCATCGAGCAGGGACACTTTAACGTGTTTCTAGTTAAAATATTATTATTATAAAATGCCTGATATTACGTTAGCTGTATTAAGTATTAATATAATTATATTAATGTATTAACGACTGTGTTCTATAACTAATGAATTTTATTATAATATTCTATCAGTTTTCTGCAGACTGATGGCAAATAAACTTTGTGTACACACATAGGCCTACTTTGTAATTAAATAATTTGTTCGTTTCGGTTAAATACATACTGTTGCTACACAAATCGAAATTATTTTTATTGTATGGCTTGATACACAAGGCAGATTTGATTGTTTCTATGTTCTAAATTTTTATCAGAAAATTTTCAGAATTCATTATAAAGTATCAACGTATGGACTACACCTCCATATGTTTGTAACAAACGTATTCAACAGAATTATGCTGTTAATATATCATTTAACAAAATATAACTCTTCTAACCGGCTTCAGTCTGTGTGCCGTGTACTTCAGTCTACAAGTGCTACATGCCTCAACATTATACTTTAAATTTTATCTTAGCTGAAATGTGGGTAAATCAAAAGAAGTGATATTAAAATTCAGTTAAATGTTTGTGTTAAATGTTTATAAATATATTTATAAAACGGGGACTTATTAGACAAGCGGGTAAATACATAAGTGGACAATGAGGTTTTGTAGATTTGTCGCTTTGGTACAAATTTGCGGCTAGAATAAAATCAAGTTGGTTTTCATCCCCAGGTCGACTTAGTCTCTTGAGAATGGTATACGAGATAACACCATGGGGTAATATTTGGCAGCTGAAGCATAGTTCTTGCTACATTAACTCGTCTGTAGGCCGAACGGACCATGTAAGGTAGCCTACCCAGCCTAGCGCCTGAATGCTAAGCCTATGGAAAAAGAGAAGAATCTTTTATATACAATAAGAACACAAAGTTTGAGAAAACTTCCTTCATTGCTTACAGGACGAAGTGCGTCAAATGATAATTTAATTCCAATTTAATTTATTTATTTATTTTTTTTTTTACTTTCTAAGTAAAAATTATGTACTTACTATGAAGTCAATTATGTTCTATTTCTTACTTTCATTATAAAATTTGTTAGTTTTATACAGTTTTTAAAGCAGATTTTGTAAATTCGGAATTCCGCTCCTAGCGTATTTACTACTCCTTTTATATGAAAAAAGTAAATAAATAAATGTCCTTGGTATTAGTTAAATTTATTTTATTTATGGTCCTTATTTGCACCTTTATTTTATTTATGATGGTATACTTAAAATAATTTTGTTGATCGTATGTTATAATTAAATTGTAATTGTACATAACTATAGCGTTACGAATAGACTTTAATTATTTTTTGTGCACTGTAATATAAAACATTTAATATTCTTTATAACATGTAAGACAAACTGTTACTGCGAATCATGTAAACAAGTAAAAAACATCATCATCCTCCTTCTCGTTCTATGGCGCTACAATCCGAAGACGAGCCTTGACCTCCTTCATTCTTACCCTCCACCTCTCTCCATCAGTAGTAATTGATTTACATCCTCGCACTCCCAAAATCTCTCTTGCATCCACAGCGACAGCGTTTTCCCATCCTTTCCTTGGACGGCCTTTTGGTCTTTTGCCATCCATACTCCCCATACGGACTCTTTTAGGTGTTCGTTTGTCATCCATTCTTATGACATGGCCGGCCCATTGCAGCCTCCTTAGTCTTACGTACACTTCTACCGTTGGTTAGTTGAAGTGATAATATATCTCATCATTATGCCGTATATATGGGTTCCACGAGCTTCCTTTTAAAAAAACATAATAATAGAGTTAAAATCATATCGCTAAAATAGATGACAACTGCTAACAATAGTGTTTGACTTGTTTGTGTTAGTAGTATTGTTAGATAGAGTCAGTTTCTTTGTCATTTTAAAAATTGTGACTATTGGGGCAGCTATACAACTGTGCCTTCACAGTTCCTCTGTACTTACTTGACATTAATCTGGTTTCACACAAAAGTTTGATTCTACGATCTGAGAGCGACAAACATTTATATGCTTCCTCACGCTTTACAGTTGACTATTTTGTTTTGCACCCAAGGTTTTAATACAATATTTTACTTTTAACTAAACATTTATCCGAACCATTGTTAGCGCCTCTTAAACGTTGGTATCTATAACGAGAGTGCCAAATTACTATTGACAACGGCATAAACAATTATACGTATTTCTTTGACCCTCGGTGTCCAAGTATAGTTGCAGATATCCCTGTTCCTATAAAAGGCAGCAGTTATTTTCAAATTAATAAAAGTGGCGAACTTCCTCATCTCATGCTTACTGTCATTCAGTGTTTCCTCGTTTTTGTCTCCTATAAGACCTATGATTGGAACTTTGCCAGCTCTTGCATCAAAATCTCCTGTTACCATAATATGATGATTTTTTAAAAAAAAGTTATACGAGTATTGCAAAAGATCATAAGATTCCGGTGTTTTTTCTTTTATCTCATGCACATACGCCGATCACATTTAAACGTCCTTTGCTAGTTTTATGTCTACCACGTTATTCTCTCACAAAGAAAGTAAAGTTTGACAGCATTTTTCCATTTCGTACTTATTATTATAGTGACATCTGTTGCTGCACTTCGGTTTTGAAAGGAGTCCACTCCGTAACACCAATTAATCGCTAATATCAGTAGTTACTTTTCGTTTCAGTTTTGTTTCTGATAGCACCACTATATTTATCTTCTTTCTTTACTTATTTATATAATCTAGTTTCTTGCATTATTTGATCTTGTTTCTTGATTACTCTTCTCCTAATATTCCATATAGCTATATTAATTTGATACAAAAGCCGTTTCTTTTTCTCATTTACTTTGCCACTGGCATCACCTTAAAGTCATCATCATATTCAGGGCTTCCGTTAAAATGGGGAATCATCCATATAAAACCACCAAAATGTGCCACCAACGGCTGGATTCTTTCTCAAACTTATCTCGTCTAGATTCGTTATGTGTTGTCTTATCACGGTTGCCTCTTGCACTGTGTAACTCTCCGCCACTCACGACGGTTTTAGGTAGAAGCTTTGGTCCATTCGGCTACCTAATTACCATCTGAGACAATACCTCTCAATACTAAGTTTAAACCTATTTGTACATTGTTAACAAATTTTTTAATATGTAGTGTGGATTTCTTCCCAAATTAAATAATATCATACGTTTTAATGTTGCTAAGCCCCCTAGATAATTTTCAATTAGCTGAAAAATTTCAATGGGGTATAATTTATATAAACGCCGGGAAAAAGTTTGCCATATAAATAATTGCAGCCATCAAAATTTTTGAAGCTTTAGAGTAATCGTTTGAAACAGAATGTTCAATCTCTCTATGCGTAAAATAATTTGAAAATAACGAGTTTTGACAGAAGTCGGATAAAAACAGCTGATGACAAAACGATACGGTCACACATCCCTAATGCGAAAACAACAACATTGAATTCAATTTGTTATATCTGTTGTGCCACATCTGTTTCATACATTGTGTGTTGCACGACCCGAGTAAAATAAACATTAATATAAAATATACAGTACGGAATTAAAGACAAAATAACTTGAGTTTTAATATTTTTATATACATTTTAAAATAAACGCTAATGCAATAATACAGTTAAATAAAATTAAGTGAAAGGTTTTATCTGTTATTGGAAACCCTCATGGATAGATATGGGTCCCTCTCTCTCCTGCTTCACTTAGGCTAACTAAACCCTTAAAACCATATTATTACTAAATGCGATTTCTCACACAGAAGAGATTCTATACACTCGTAATCATACTATGAGCATACTTTTTGAAAAGGTAGATAGTACTCGTTGTAATTAACATAAAAAAGAGATATTGTTTTGATTTGATATGTTATATTCTTAGATTTTGCCTTAGCCAGATTTAGTTTGTTGTGAAATTTGTCAGAGGCGATCGCTCGGAGCGCTCTCATTTCCGTTATTGGAATTAATGCTGTTGTTTTAACTGGTTGTTCGAAAGTAACAACACAATAACTGTCTTAGATATTGTCATTACAAAGCCGGGACAAAACACATATTCTTTATATGCAGAAAACGTTCAACAGACACACACAACTGATATATAATTCCTCCAATCACACCCTACAACAGAAATTATCACATCCATGATACATACATTCAGTAATATTTCAAAGGCAAGGAAATATTATCAGTATGAATTATATACAATATTAAAATATTCAGCTAGAGCCAACGTGTATGCCTAAAAGTCACGCTATTGACTGACTCCTACACAAAACCCAAAACAGACCACAGACAGAAAACAAAAACACATTTGTAAGATTGACCTATATTAACTCTCAAACTAAAAATAGTCTCCACACATTTAGGAGGTTACAGTAATCAATGCAGAGCCACAAAGAAAATAAAACACACTCGACGAAAAGTCACACTCGAAATCTTAAAAAAATTAATTCACCCCACATTCGCAAACTAAACTTCTCACAATACAATACATTCTCCATAGACCGGGCGTGACTTAGCATCAAACAAAGACACAATGAATACATGAAGACATTATAGTGAATCCATTCTTGCAAGCGAGCTCATTAAACCAGATCGCACATACACAAACATCAACAACTTGGAAATTCTACACTTCAACACAAACGGAAGAAAACTATGTACACCTGTTCAACCATAAATACTCAAACACAGAGAAACGAATGGAATTAGCATTCTAAACGAACACGCACCATTTAAATCATATATACATTTTCAACATATTACATAGAGAACACACAACAACCATACGTCAACCATTTCAAACAACGACTCAATACTATAGTTCATGGAAATAGTCCCGTCAAGGTCATACCGCTTACTTACAGCGTTGTCACTAAAGCGGCGTTCGTACGGTGCGAGTTCTCGTACGAGTTTACTGGCACGAGTTTGCCCAACGAGC
This sequence comes from Magicicada septendecula, assembly GCA_034769895.1. Taxonomy (NCBI): domain Eukaryota; kingdom Metazoa; phylum Arthropoda; class Insecta; order Hemiptera; family Cicadidae; genus Magicicada; species Magicicada septendecula. The sequence continues at coordinate 396,933,603 of CM068369.1, read as the reverse complement.
TAGACGAGCAGCCTCTCGAATTGAACGTGCGTGCAATGTTCACACGTGCAGTAGACTTGAACGAGTTAGTACAAAATGGATAGGCCTACCGTTAGCGAAGATGTCGTTGTTATGTGCTGGTTAATAACTGAAACACTAATAGAGAAGATAAAATTTGGTACAGAAGACGAAAACAAAGAACAGGTAGAAAATTCTACAAAAAGACTGTGGTTAGACCGTGGATTGCCAGACGCAATGAGAAAGTTGCGTATAGCAGTCTGTTCCAACAACTGAGATCAGAAGATCCGATGTCTTTTAAAAACTTGTTTAGGTTAGAAAAAGATGAGTGTGATTTTTGTTTAGATTACTCATTAAGTAAGCAAAATACAAACATGAGAGAGATCATACCGTTAAAAATAAAATTCAAAACACTGAGATACCTGGTCATCAGGGGACTCTTATTCGAGTCTCATGTACCTCTTCTGTGTACCAAAAAATACAATCTTGCAGATTATTCAACAAGTCTGTGATGCTGTATACAAGGAATTTGAGTCTTATAAATAGGTAAGCAAGGTGAACATTTAAAAGTTACTAAACCGCATAGAAGGAACGAGCAATAATTTTGTAGTGAAGAGAGAAGTTTGATTAATTTAAGTTTGTTGCCTTTTAACAAACCAGTATTCTGGCTGTGCTTTTACTCTTTTTACCTTTCTTAGTCAGTAAATCCACTTCACATTCAGTAATATAATCTCATATTCTTTATCTTCAGTTTACATTGTAGATATCAAATCCAGGTGTGTCCATCTTCTTAACTATATCTTCCAGCCCGTGTTGTCTGCAATTTGTGTTTTCATACGGGGTTTTATACATAAAACGGGATGAGATTGAAATAGATTGACATCACATTTTGGGTATCAGTTATTTTACACGTCATTTTGACGATCACACTATACACTAACTATATACATAAATTATATACGTTAACTATATGCACTAAATTACGACTATAAACTATAAACACTAACTATGCACGCTAATTATATATACTAACTATAACTGAACTATATACACTACAAACAAAGAACAGCTATTTTACAAAATTTTAAAAAAATCAATTTTCAACATGTCTATAACGTCATAAATTGTATAAAAGCATGTAGCCATAGCTACAAAGACCCTTTTCTGCGATGTTCTATTGCAGGAATATCGCCTCCACGTATAAAAACAATTTGTTTATATGTTCACAAATTTTTTTCTTTCATAACATAAAATAATATCACCTCCATTTTATAACAATATAATAAAACTTAAAATAAATAAATAATACTTTTCAAACTAAAAATCACTCTTCTCCGATAAGTTTGACATCTGTCACTTTGAATGTAAACAAATACATACACGTGGTTGATATCTCAGTTATCATTTAACCCACAAAGATCAGCTAATATAAACAGTTCATGACGTCATACTACCTACTCCCAGACACCAACGCTCATCACATCTTTATTGACATTTGTATGTGACACTTGTATGCTCCTACATGCGCAAGACATTCATGGCACGCCCAGGTCAGGTCCTCTATGAGATGGTCTGAAATCATTACCTTGCATTGTCCGTCTGTGAGTGTGTACAAAACGTTGTTAAAAATTTTTAATTTGGGATTTTCTTTAGTTTGAATTTCATTTATAATTTTTTTTAATTTTATCGACTCGTTGTTGCTCATTATTATTAATGTTTTTAAGTAAAGATCTGAGCTCGTTAGGTAACGCATACTTAACAGCTAAGATTTGAATTTCATTTTTATCAGACGTATAAGTTTCCTCCTGCACAGAGGTTAATTTATCAGTATTATTATTACTATTATTATTATTATTATTATTATTATTATTATTATTATTATTATTATTAATATGCTTATTATGGTTTTTTTTACCACTAGCTTAGCCGTAGTTTTGGTTATGTGGATGTAATTCGCCTCCGACTCGTTATCAATGTTAACAATACCTAACTCTACACTATGTTCCTTATTACTAACAGTAATAATTAAGTTATTATTTTTAAAATCGTTAATTGCATTTATTTTTTTAAGAGTGTCCGTTCCTATAATAACATCATAAATTAAATTTTTAACAACTAATACAGGTGTTTCAAGTTCCATACCTTGAGATGAAATGTTTATGTAAGCTTGTTTATTTATTTTTTGTAACTCATCGGTAGCGGTTTTTAATAGTGGTATTGTTTATAGGTAAGATTGGTACCCTTTGAAATCGCGCTATATTTTTGTTTATAAAATTTTCATTAATTAATGATATTTGTGCACCACTGACTATTAACACATTACCTATGCAATTATTTATTCTCGCTCTTAACACACTACATCTACTTGTTAACTTATCACTATCTCTAGGTACATTATTCACATCGTCATTACTGTCATTTACTAGTTCACTACGTATATCGTCTGGGTATACACCGGATACGCAGTAGGTCATAACCATGTTGTTATTTTGTATGCTTTCACTGGATTTCTGATTCTGACTGTACATTTTATTAGTTTTGTTTGTTTTGCACGGACACCTGCCGTGCAACCTTAGGCTTTTTTTTTACCGTGTTGATTATTATGGTTATGTTCAGCACGGACGCGACTTTATGCTAATTAAACTTGGAAGAATTTTGCTCACGAACAGGTTTTTTCCATTGTTTACTTGTATAGTCATTTTGTTTTTGTGTGTTACTTGTGTTTATTGGTTTATGTGTACTGTAACTATCGACATTGCCGTCAAGATTTTCCCATTTAATAAGTAGCAACAGCAGCTCTTCTAAAGTTTTAATCCCTTGGGTAATTACTGCTACCTGTACACCTCTACTGAAGTGGTGTGCCAGCTTGTTGACGATTTCAGCTTCCGACATCTCAGGCACTAGATGTTTTGCCTTCGCTACCAGTTGAGTTAGGGATTTTTCCTTGGTACCTTTACTCGGTATATACTTACCGAATTCAAGCTGCACACGTACCTTGCGCTGGATTTCCTCATTCCAGTAACGTGCCTTAAAATGGTCAACAAGATCTTCATATACTAATACCTTGTCTTGGATGATGGAAACCATTCTGCAGCTGTACCATTAAGATGTCGAACTACCCAGTTTATCTTTTCAACATCGCCAAGATTATCGTTGATATTTTCCATACTACGCTGGCACTGTTTCAGAAATTGAATGGGATTTTCGTTGTCAAGGCCAGAAAATTTCATTTGTGTGTTTATGTCATCGATAATTTTATACACATAGGTGATTTTTTTTCGGGTGTTGTAGTTTGCATTTCTTGTTCCAAAAACTCTAATTTGTTTTCATGACTACTGATAAATTCATTTATCGCGGTCGTCTTCGATTGCACCCTCTCCTCTACTGACAACATGCGCGTTTCACATTCAGTTATTCGCGATTTATTTATTTCAAGCGCGGCTTCAAAATCAGCACGGATGGACTCAACTTTTTCAGTGATTTTCTTTTCGGCCGCTTCAATGATACTTTGGTTTTGTTTAGCCTGTTCGTGCATGGCAGCGAATATTTTTTTATTTTCTTCGTGAATACTTCAATTCTGTTGTTTACTGTCGTCGCGTACAGATTTTACATTTCCTTGTAGTTGCTTATTATCGTCGCGTACTGCCTGTATATTTTTATTATTCTCTTCGCGTACGGACTGTATATATATAGTTTTGTTTCAAAACAACCTCGAGTAAATTAATTAACTCATTTATCGTCTGTGTGTTCATGAAACTATTGTCAGATAAATTGTATCTGCTCCTGGCTTCAAAACTGCAAAAGCACTAGTTCGTATGATAAAAGGTAATTTACAATTACGTAATAATCATAGTATTATGAACAACAATAATTTTATTAATAAAATTAAATCTTTTGAACTACAACCTAACCACAAATTGGCGTCGTTCGACATAACTAATTTATACACGAACATCCCAGTCATAGATACATCACAGATTTTGAGAAACAATTTATCTGACAATAGTTGCATGAACACACAGACGATACATGAGTTAATTAATTTATTCGAGGTTGTTTTGAAACAAAACTATTTCACTTTTAATGGCTCGTTTTACATTCAAGATGATGGCCTAACTATGGGCTCACCCCTCTCCGGCCTACTAGCCGATATTTATTTGAATTATTATGAAAATACTCACTTGTTGAACAATAATATATATGCAAATAAAATAATATTTTATGCACGGTATGTAGACGATACGTTTTTAATTTTGATGGCACTATAAGACAAATCGAATTATTTAAAAAATGTTTAAATAAAATAAATAGAAACGTCCAGTTTACTCTTGAAACAGAGGTTGATAACAAGATAAACTTTCTAGATTTAACCATCACTCGACAGATAAATAAACTAAAGTTCAACATTTATAGGAAACCGACTACCACTGACACCACAATACACGCAGACTCTCATCATCCTTTTTCACATAAAATGGCAGCGTACAATAGTTTCATTCATAGATTATTGACAATTCCTTTGAATGATAATGACTTTCGTGATGAGCTAAATATCATAAAATATATCGCGGTTGCCAATGGTTACAATAGTCTAACCATTGACAAACTGTTGAGAAAACATGAAAAAAGAATGCTTAAACTCCGAATAAACAGCAACACGCAAAACATTTTTATATCTACTAATTACACTAGCTTTATGCCTAAGGTTTTGTCTTCTATATTGAATAATAATAGTTTCACAATTTCATTCAGGACTAATAATAAGTTACTGGATATTCTCAAACCGAAAAAACACACACCTCCAGAAGAAAAAACTGGCATATATAAGTTAACATGCAATGATTGCGAGTGCTTCTACATTGGACAGACTGGGAGAGGTTTCCTTAAACGATTTCGAGAACATTTACCTAAGAAAACAAGAAACATTGACAACATCAAATCAAATTACGCCCGACACCTGACTTCACACAATCATAATTACACAGATTTTAGTTCCAATTTAATACCGTTACATGCTAAAAATGAACTTTATCTTGTGAAAAACTTACTTTTTTCGTCGGACGCGTTTCGGCTTAAGTATCCGCCTTCTTCAGCTTTTTGGTCAGACTGGCATCATTTCGTAACGGTTTTTGTGTGGAAGGTGTAGTGGGGGTGGTGTGTGGAGGAAGGGGATTGGTGCAGGGATTCAACTTGATGTTTGTTTTTTGTAAAATTGTGTCAAAAAGTTTATGTGATTTATATTGTAATTGATCGTTGAGTATGTTGTTTGGTTGTGTTGTGTGGTGTTTATATATTTCGTATTGTTCAGTTGTGTTGAGTTTGCGGCCTTTAGGTAAGTAATGTAAAATTTCGAGATTGGTGTCTATGTTGGTGTAATTGTGGTTTTCTGTGTGTATGTGTGTGGCAAATGCGGAGTGTATATTGTTGTTGGTTAGAGCTTTTAAATGTTCAGAATAACGGGATGAAAAAGATCTTCCTGTCTGGCCGATGTAGAAGCTATTGCAGTCATTACATTTTAATTTGTAAACACCTGTTTTGTTATATTTGTCTATGTCTGTGTTTGTATTATTGATGTGTTTTGTAATGGTATTGGTTGTTCTGTATGCTATTTTGTATTTGTGTTTTCTGAATGTGTTGGCGATTTTGTGTGTGTAGGAGTTGTGGTATGTGAGTGTGATGTATTTATTGTGTTGTGTGCTGCTGGTATTTTGTGTTTTGTTGTTTTTGTTTTTGATGCGTTTGTGTAGTGTGTTTATTAAATTAGGGTTGTAACCGTTTTTGATTGCTATGTATTTTATTGTGTTGAGTTCGTCGGTGTAATCTTGTTTATTTAAGGGTATTTTAGTTAGTCTATGGAGCATATGGTCCGTCGAAACGCGTCCGACGAAAAAAGTAAGTTTTTCACAAGTTAAAGTTCATTTTTAGTAAAGTGATAGTGCTGTGAAAGAAGAGATGAACAATCAAGACAACTACCGTTACATGTGTGTAAGAAGGGCCGTTTCATGAATGCCTTGGAGGAATTTGAAATTTACAGTGCATATGCAAACCCAAGGAGTCGCGATATCGTGTTAAATGACCACCTGAATTTTGTATCCAACCGATTGTACGATACCGCCTTGAGTCTGCTCGCTGAGGCTACGATAAGGTAGCAACCGCTCAGTGGCAGAATGAACTTGAACGGGTGCGCACCCAAATCCGCGTACGGTTCACATTTTTTACTACTTAACGATCTCGCAAGAGTGATAGTTTTATCTTTTTAATATCTGATGATGGAGCATAAGCTCTGAAACGCGTAATAGACGAAGTTACAAGAAATCACACGGCGGATAATTTAAGGTAAATAATTTATTAATTCGTACAAGTGATTTGGTTACCATATTAAACATGAAGAGGAAAATTAGCAGCTGACAACTCAGAAGCCATCAGTTCCTGATTTCAAGACATCACAGTTTGCGCATCTTTATTTCTGCGGTCTGGATCATCATTGAAGACATCTGATAACCTGACGAGGATTAGCAGCTGTAGAGGATTGGATCATACATCATCAGTTCCAGATTATCGTAGGAACGGAATTAACGCAGGCTGACGATTTGAAGAAATCGTTTATGTGAGTTAAAAATATTTAATACTTTATTATTTTCGTTTTTATTGCATGATAATTTTGTATTTATATTATTAGTATAATATCTACTGTTTATTTATATTTTTCCTTTACATTGTAAGCAATTATTATTTTTTTGTGTTTATTTCTAAGATTTTTTTGAAATTATTTTTAAAGATGTCGCGTTTCGAATGCGTAGCCTCCGGTACCATTTCCCAGGCCAATCCGCGATTTAGTGAAACTCGGAACGTTCAATGTTTTTGCATTTCAGTCGCAACCTGTTGCTTCATCGAAAATGTGCGTAGATATTATCTCACAACACAAGATATTGACCGCTTGATAGTTCAGGGCGATTGTTATTATACACAAACAAAACGGACACTCGGGGAAAATCGCCGCCACGCTTTTTTAACGGTAAATGAGGTAGCCGAATATCTCAAATTAGAAAGTCAAACTTTTAAAATTGAATCGCACTTTGAAGATTACGGTGTTTATCCATCTTCGGATAATGATTTAGGGTCTTGCACGGAGGAATTGAAAGAAAAGCTTACAAATTTATTCGAAAATTACGCGGACTCGGGTTTCGTTTTTATCGGATTACACGTCGCGGTTTCGCTTTGGAAATGCAACTCCCGATATTTTATTTTCGATTCCCACGCGGTAAACGAGAATGGAACGCTCTCTTCTGACGGTGTCGGCCACCTATTCGCGTTTTCTAATTTGAAAGAAATGGCAAGGTTTCTTATGAAAAGGTCTCCTTTTAATGGTTTAATTAACCAATATGAAATTACCCGGGTGGTAGCAACAAGAGGTCAGGAGCCCCAGTGTTCTACAAAGAGACCAATTCCACTCGAACTTAAGTCGGATCCGAAATTGAAAGCGCGAATATCGGTAGTTTTGGAAGATATTGGGGGATTAGACATCACTGAGCTTTCAAAGGATAAAACTGCGCCAAAAAAAAAGCCGGAAGGCCTCCGAAAAGGCCCCGTGGTCGTCCAAAAACTTCCTCGTCGAGCACAAGAGATCAGCACCGAGAAGCGGTTCAACGATACACCGAAAGCCATCCAGAGGTACACAGAAAAGCTGTAGAAAAATACACGCAAACACATCCGGAGGTAAATAGGAAAGCGGTAGAAAAATACACACTATAACATCTTAACTTGCGTTATAACATAGGGAACCCGCATTAATTGGTTCTGCCAATATACAGGCTGCCTTCGTTGTAACAAGCTGAAAATTAATCAGATCACTAAAACAATTAATATACAAGGAACTTGGGGGGGGGTAGTCTGCTGATTTATGCACTCAATTTAGTATTGTACTAAAGATGACATCTCTTTATTTATGTCTATTTGATTATACATAACATATCAACTTTTAACTTACAGTGAAAATTGTAATGGGTTTTCTACATTAAGATTTATAATACAGTTAGCGTATTTTACCTCGGATCCGAGTTTATATGTATTACTTAGGAATTTAAAGTTTACTCTACTCCATTAATGAATTACTTTATTACTCTTTATACCATTTGAGGAATGGTTTCATTTAGTAGTGCAATGTTCCAACGCTACATCACACGTGTTACTTTACAACTTATGGTTACTGAAATTACTTGTTACAACATTTACTCTTAAACTTTAGAGATTGTCATTTTAAAGTCTTTTAGTTTACAATTACTTCTATTTTAAAAGATACATATCCACGGAAGACAAGCCTCCGCGTCACCTCTTAGTTAAGGGTTTTAGTCCTTGTCCTCCACGCGTGATTCTTCGGTCCTCTCTCTGTAGTGGGTTGTCATCGTTGTAGACTTTCTGGTGAAGGTCCTCGGACTCAACTAATGTTGATTCGGATGTTACGGTGTCATGAAGTCGTCCTGTTTCTCGGTGGTATTTTAAATACAGTTGAGGTCTTCGTCTTCACATTTTACAGTTATGCACATCACATTTGGTAATAGTACGGTTGTATCTGAATTTACATATACAACTCTAAAATAACTTTAACTATATTTCTTACTGGGAGAAACCAGTAACTTATGGTTGCGGTCACCTTACGCACTTAATTTTCTACATTCCTTTTTCTGTTACGCACTACATTCTCTTTATATAACTCTTCACACGGTTATTTGAAACTAATAACCACATTTAACAAAAAAAATACATATTTTGTACAGCGCTCTGCTTCGAGCTGCTTACTGGTTGAACGACGCATCATCTCTGATCTCTAACTAAGTAGTAAGAGTGAGTTAATCGTGCGGAGGTTACGCGTCGCAGCGAAATAGTTCCACATTTCTCCTTTATTTAAATGGTTAAAGTTTGACTTTTTAATTACTCAGAGGCATTCTTAATTACAGACGTTATTAAAGTACACTACTGTGGTCTTGTTTAATTATTTAAATAATGTCAAATTTACAAGTATTATTAGTTTGTTTAGGGGTCGGAATTCAAGTTAATTCCGGTTAGTGCATGTCTATGTAGGGTTAATTAACAAGGTTTACCCTATCTGTACACTCGTATTCCTTTTTATTTTATTATTAAAACTCTTTACTAAATATTATTATAATTTTATGATTGCGATAAAATTTAGTTTAAATGTGCGATTTTATTAAAATTTAAAATTTCTGAGCCTTTACATTACCTATTTATTAATTACTATATTTTTTTATTAATGAAATCTTCACAACACAAGAACATCCTGAGGTACACAGAAAGGGCGTCGCAAATTACACGCATGAACATCCGGAGGTACACAGAAAGGCAGTAGAAAAATACACACAAGAACATCCTGAGGTACACAGAAAGGCTGTCGAAAATTACTCGCAAGAACATCCTGAGGTAAACAGAAAGGCGGTAGGGAAATATAGAAAAGAAAATCCGGAGGTAAATAAAGGGGCAGTCAGAAATACAAAGATTCTCATCCTGGAACTCATCTACCGACAGTGCTTAGAAAAGGACCAATAATTGCTGAACGGACGGGAAAATCTTTGAATGTAATAAAGGCCTATCGTCTTAAAACTCCTTCTCTACTTGATGGAACCCACAAGTGTTTTCACTGTGGAACGCGACTCTTCGAGGAGGAAGTTGGAAGAACACAGTGGTGCTGCGGACTAGGAAAATACAATATGATGGATTTTCCAATTCTTTCAGATCAAATTTATTCGGACAAGCGGTTCCTAAAACATCCGCGGAGGTATAACGACCTCTTCTCTTTTTTGTCCTTTCGGTTCCCTTAGGCTATCACCACCCTAAAGGACTCTCTTTTATGAAAATATTAGGTCGGACATACCATTTGGTGTATGATTTAAATTGCGGAGGCCGCAATAATAGTTTTCTTTATATAGACGACGGTAATGCGCGGATCGCTGAGGGCGAACAGAAGCAACTGGAACCGGAAATAATACGCGACATCCAACAATTTCTTGTAACCTTTACAAGAAGTTACATGAGGAACCTTCAGAAAATGCCCGCCTTGAATTCGAAACCACCTCGCGACGAACACACGGACCGGTTTTAGGTGACAGGCCGCTTTCCACAGAAGTCTCGGCAGTCCTCAGTCGCGACGAATCAGAACCACCGCAGGGAAAATTCTGCGTTTGGAAAAAGGGATTAACAGAGCCGAGAATTATACACGCCAACAATTTTTTGGTCGAACCTTTAGAATACCCTCTTCTGTATCCCGAAGGCCAACCGGGTTGGCACTTCGGTAGGTCAGATAACAAGGGACAAAAATTGTCCCTCTTGAAGTATACTCGGTGTTTACTTCTTTCGGAAGATAGGTTTTCAAGGTTCGGCCCTCTTTCGGAAACTTGGCTGATCGACATGTATGCGCGGATCGAAGGACAGCGATTGTTCTTTTTTCAGAACGAGCAGAAGAAAGCACAAAAACCAGGAGGACTTCAAACTGGCCCAATGGATGAGGTGCAAGCGGCGGTTGAGAAAGAGATATTACGTGACGAAACGGTGCAAGGAGAAGGAAAAATAGTCGCTGGAAGAATATATCTTCCTCACACCTTTACCGGTGGCCCGAGATATATGAAAAGTTGTTACATGGACGCGATGGCCCTCGTATCCCGATTAGGCGGCCCCACGTATTTCCTAACTTTTACAGCTTGCGGGGGCTGGGATGAAATTAAAAAATCCAAACACCCCGGCAGTAGACATGAGCCCCACTTATGTAACCAGGTTTTCGAACTTAAAAGGAGAGAATTAATGTGCAATATTCAAAATGGTAGATTATTCGGGGAAATCGCGTATATAGTATGGGTAATAGAATTTCAAATGCGCGGTTTACCTCACGCGCATATTTGTTTTAGGGTTAAAGATGGTGGCCCAAAACAGAACACGGAAATAGACAGGATAATTAGGGCAGATATTCCGGGCGAAGACGAGGCTGGCGGCAGACTAAGAAGTCTTGTCTTGCGGCACATGAAGCACGGACCTTGCGGGCCCCCATACAGAACAGATTTGCCGTGCTGGGATAGAGAACTGCAAAAAATGCAATAAATTTTATCAAAAACCCCATACGGACACCACGTACACAGACGAAAGAGGATTCGTACACTACAAGCGGAACGGCGAAAACAAAACGACCGTACAATTTAAACATCAAATGATAGAGGTCGATGATAGATGGATAGTGCCATACAATGCGGGGTTACTGCTGAAGTATGAATGCCACGCTAACCTGGAAATTGCGTCGGCCCGCAGAGTAGTAAAGTATCTTTTCAAATACATTTCGAAGGGTTCTCCGCTTCGGCGCATGACAGTAGATCGGGAAGATGAAGAAGTCGACGAAGTTGAAGAATACGTAACAAAACGGTACATTGGAGCTTCAGATGCAGCTTGGAGGGTTCTGGAATTCGATCTAACAGGCAGCAAACCAACAGTTATAAATTTGCCGGTTCACCTAAAAGGAAAGCACAACGTCGTTTTTCGTCTCTGCAACGAACAGGAAGCGTGTGAAAAATCAACGTCCCTTTTAATTTTATACTTCGGTCGCCCTGATACTCCGGAAATGAATGACCTCACTTATTTAGATTTTTACGAGCAGTACAGAATCCACCCGAGCAGTCCAAAATCCTCCCTTAATGCTGTTCGGCATTCGGACGGGAAACACTTCATAACGCGAAGACAGAGGTGTGATTGTGTCGCGAGACTCTTTTGGGTCGCTCCCACCAGAGGTGAGCAGTATTATCTGAGAATGCTCCTATGCAGGTATCCATGCCGTGAGTATGAGGACTTGTACGCTCTCGGAGGCCCTGATTGCAAAACGTTCCAGCAGGCGGCTAGGGAATTGGAACTTGCGGATGGTAAAAAAGAATTTTGACGTTCTTGAAGAGGCTGCACTTTTCATGAAAGCCGACAGATTGAGGCAATTTTTTGTTATGCTCTCGACGATAGGATCTCCGGTGCCGGAAATGTGGGAGAAATATAAAGCAAATTTATGCGAGGATTTTTTGGAACATTTTCACGAAGGTGAGGAAAGAGCGTATAAGTTACGTCTTAGTCACATAGATAGGTCTCTGCGCCGACATGGATCTTCGCTTCTAGAGGCCGGTCTTCCCGTAGTTGAAGATGATTCCACGGAAGCGGCGAAGCCGCGAGTGCTAAATATATAATCATAACAACGGCGGAATCAAAAACACAACAATCAGCTGATACGCAGTCAGATTTTGTTGTTCACTGGCTTATCAATAGATCATAAGACCAATCTACCAGTTACAGCTCTTACAAATTTTACCACTGGCCCGAGTTACAAAACCAGGAAATAAAATCGTAGAATAAAATAAAAAATAGTATTAGATTAGAAAATAATCACAGCGTACAAAGGAACATTGAATGCATTTACAAAATAAAAGAAATAAAGTTAGAGCGTAATTATAAAATAGTGTCTGTTGTTGGTTTATAAAAATGCAACCATTTCAAAATCTATTCGAGTACAATTCTTAGCGTACATCTCACTGACGGTAAGTTATGTACCGCTAATGAAATTAAGTAAGTAACTAGCCTACTTAAAGTTATATTAAACTACTTAAACTTATATCAGCACTTAAACTATCCCTTACATATCAGCAGTGAACCTACTAACTCACTTACCGTAGGTTATTACGTTTGACGAAATTACTTACGTCGTCGTGATCGGGTTCTATCTTCTTATTCTGAAATAAAATTCTTTATTTCTACTTTATTTTTTAATAAAAGACAACTCGCATCAATTGGGAAAAATATCATTGTTTATTTTCATAAATTATTGCCTACGTTGTTCTAATGTTTATTTGGTACAATGCACGAGTCGATTCTTAATCTCAGTTTGATTCAGAGTTACACTTCCGATAGATATATAAACTCCTGGATTCATTTGACTGTTATTAAAAAGTACGAAATGCACACAAAGAAGTACAACATATTACAATTAAAATAATTCTTACTTACTAATAACAAGAAAATTAAAATTAAGAAAATACAATGAAATAACTATTGGCGAACACAATAGTTAGTGTCGACTCATTAATGCCTTCAGTTGGCAGTGCCAAGATGGCAGACTGACACTAAGCGAATACAGAGTGAATTTAACTCCCAACGATTTAAAACAAATTTTTAAAATAAAATAAGTCAAGTAAATTGTTCACTGGTGTTGAATTAGTCTTTTCACTTTGGTTCTGATGAATAAGTGTTATGTGGTTTAGTTCTGGTGTCCTGTAATTATTACTAGTGTTATTATATAAGGTTCGTTCTCACCACTTTTATAGATAACTTTTATTTACTTTTAGATATATTATTTTCTTCGTTCTTCTTGCTTTAGTATTATATTATTATTTCTTTGTTCTAGGTTGACACTGTTAATATTTTCCTTTCATTTTACTTCTGACTTAGCCTTGACTCTATCGTATACTTTTTGACACAGAGTTGCATAGATTAGTTCTTTATACTTTCGACTCTACCAATCAAGTGAAGAAATTTCTTTGTGCATTCAACGGGCTTGACCAAAATTACAAAATTTCTCATTGGTCATAATCGTCGGGTTAGGAGGTCACACGACCTTAATTATTTAAGATACAACATTTTACATTTTCTAACTACAATTAATCCCTGTCTATTACATAATAAATTTCAAATTATTTTACAGTACAATATTCCTTGTAACTAGACAAAAATTTTGACATCTCACATGGCACAGGTGTGTGTCCTAATAATTAATTTTACATTTTATAAAATTCCATCTCATAAGCTATTCCATGTAGCTTTTGACATTTCAAATCACATTAAAATTTTATTAATTAATTTAAATGTTGTTTCTGAGAATTAAATAAAGCATATATAAGTATTTATACCATCTTCTACTATTTATTACAGTGCTGTGATGGTTTAATAGTTGGATTTACAATAATTTCTATTTTGATATTGGCCAATTAATTGGTATTTATTTATAGTACAAAGTTTCAATTTAATATTACTGTATTACCTTGTGGCTTGATAAACTATTATTATTACATACATTAAATTATCCACTATGTTATTATTCTCCATTGAGTTGATTCTGATAAAGTAAAGAACAAGATTGACATAAAACAATATATTACCATAATGTTAGGCCATTATGGTCAAACTCAAACCAATTTTAACAATAAAACTATTTTTTAATAACTTCTTAATATATAATAGTCGAGTTGGTCAATTTATTATGACCTATTATTAAGTATTATTGACTCCTGGTCAATTTAAACAATATAATTCTTATTACCCTAAATAAGTTTTAACACATTAATTTAAACAACCCAAATGATTTTATTATTCCCTTCAGTTAGCATTAAAATAAAATAGGGAACTATTTTATACAATCAAGGTTATTCAGTTAATATTAAAGTAAATTAAATTAACAACCTAAATCACCTTTTGGTCCTTTATAGGTTGAAGCCTTTTGGCCAACCGGTAATACATAGGTATATTGAATACAAGTTATTTTATACATTAAATATTATTATTATATGATCACACATTGTCTTTAGTTGTGATTATATTTCATTCACTATAAGTTACCACTATTCTTAACAGTCCTGTCTGTATAGTTAGTAATCAACATCTTACACTTACTTTTACACTTAATCACTCATTGTTCTTGTTGTGATTACTTTTCTTGTTATAATTAGTCATTATTACTATGAACAGTCACTTTTTATGACTTAGAGTCCATATTTGTTCTACATTAGTTTATATTGTACTTCTTTTTGCTTATTTCGGGTTTTTACCTTTCTCATTGGTTTAGCAAGGTTAGGTATATGGTTTAGTTTAAGTGATATTATATGGGGTTTTATTCTCTTATTGGGTTATGCTTATTATGTCGCATTACAATATATATATATATATATATATATATATATATATAGAGAGAGAGAGAGAGAGAGAGAGAGAGAGAGAGAGAGAGAGAGAGAGAGAGAGAGAGCAACATTACGATTTTTATATTGTGTATCTGAAGAGTATTCCACGTAACTATCGAATGAACTACCAGCTAGGTCGTGAGATTTCTGTGTTCGTTACGTGAAGTCCCTGTTGTTGCACAATACATTTTTATGTAAGAACAGTGGAAGAAGATTTTGGGGCGTGGAATATATACTCATAAAATAATGCCTTATTAAATAAACAAATTCTTTAAGTATTGAAAAGAAATATGTAATTAATGTCACATTTTAAAAGAAGCTGTTTTACAATCATTCGTCGTATTATACACAATACAAATCACACATCAATAAGTACAAACAACAAAAATAAAAACACGTGTATGAACATTGATAAACACTGATATAAGACAATGTTTGAATTACTTTGGTGTTTGACGTTAATAATGAATTCAAATACTTAAGTCTTATACAGAAGTACCATTTATAAATTTATTATATAAAAATGAAAAGTTTACTTGCAAATTTTTAATCAAAAATAATTTTTATTTTAGTCCGATTCGTTCTACTTATTGCACATTTATTTTAAGTAAATAGAAAACTTTATCATAAAACAGACGTTAAAATTACAAAATTCTATTATAGTACATTTTTTTATTTACATAATTCCAGTTTTCAAGTTCTATTTAATGCCCTTGATAAAAAAAATTGTTCATATTTCATCTCTTTTTTTTTTGTTAGACGATGTTTATGATGCTGGCGACGATTCTTATGCCGACATTTTCACTTTGATTGTCTATCGGGCAGTCTCCTCCGTCGAGAATAATTCTGTTCCATGTCGGGCAGAATCTCCTCCGTCTGTTCTATGTCGCTGAACAAACTAACGTAGTGAGTAAATTCTTCAAATCTGTTTGGTCGTTCAGAACCAGCCGAGGTTTTATACTCAAGGGACGCTGACGGGTCGAAGAGTGCTTACCAAGCCATCTCAAACCTACCAGATTTTGTCCACCATTAGTCCGCGCGTCGGTTTTCCACACGTCACTTTTTGCGTATTTTCACACTTATAATAAATGTTTATATGCAAACTAATAGAATCATGACATTCGTGATACTTTTGTTTTTGTTTACATGCTAATTAATTGCTCGTCAGATACTAAGGAGCTAAATAATTAATTAATATGTTTATAGTTTGGTTATATAAACCAAACCACCATTCACTTTTAAATTGTAACCACACAAGTGTCATTTCGCACGTCCTAAAACGACATAATTCACTTTGCTGTAGGTATTGTCGGTGTGCAAATTCTTATTAAAAAAAATATTTAATTATTCATATTTTATGCCTGTCTGTACTGGAGATCACTTCCACAACGAAGACACGTGTGTACACAATGACACACACAACGATAGTCTCCTGCCGTTGGTCAGGTGAGAATAGGCACAACACACACGCAAAAAATACACCTGTACACATACAACTATGCTCTAGTAACACCTGTAAATAATTTTTCAAAACAGGTGTTTAAAAACAGGTTACGAATTGTCCAATTCTTGTCTGTTCCCGTATGTACCATTTGAAACTATTTACAACTGTTTATGTTTACAAATAAATTACCCTGGGCGAATATGCAAATATGTATTATTGCAACATATTAGCAATATGTGTGTGTGTGTGTTTTGTTTGCAGTATAAAATACGTAGGTCGACAATGTCGCCACGTTAATCCCCGGGGCAGTAAGGCTCACGCTTACAGTCATATACAAGTTACATAAATAGCGTTCATTAAATAACGTAAAATACATTCCGTTAAGAAAGTACTTTTTAGAAGAATACAGTTTACTATCGAGAGCAATGCAATTTACATATACAAGAAGTGGAAATCTACACGGAGACCAGAACGAACGCTGGAACGAACATATTTGTCTACTGAAGATCGGAGACAACGGTTAACAATCTAACAACACGGAAAATGAGCGGATACAACATTAAATTTTAACACACAAAACCACATCCGTTATTGTCAACACAACCGTCAGAAAAATCTGACAAACAGTTTTTGAAATTGCACTAATCTATAAGAAAGCGGGCGCGCCGCACGCACACACACACACCTACATAAGTGTAAGTGGTTTGCTAATTTATTTGGTTGTTAATTTTATATGAGTTACTTCTAAAACGGGATGACGCTGTATTTATGTTTCCAACAATATGCTGCATAGTTTCAATACTGTTTTCTGCAGTGGAACTTCATCCTTAGAATCTTCACTCATACCCTCTTCAACGCTGAATAAGGACCGGGTCAAGATTCAGCATTTCACTGGACGAGGCAAAATAAGTCTTTGGTTTTTACAGTGCATGGTAAATCTGTAGCCTTCAGTCACCTATGTTCTAAAAAGTCATGTAAAATCATATTTACTGTATTATTAGTTGGTCTCAAAGACCTAACATTTTGTTTAATAACATATTTTTATTAGAAATACTGCATAATTTAAACTAATATTTTTCACCATTATCTTTTAAGTTAGTAATTTACAGTAAAACTGGAAATGTACATACTTTCTGTTATGTACCTCCAAATACACTATCTTACTCTCAAGTTAGGAAACTCTCATATGTGGACTTCTACGTAGAAAAGGAAAACTTTAACCACGTGTACATGTTGAATGTGTATTTAAATTAAAGGTGTAAGAAAGAAACCTAAAAGCTATACTTTGCAATCCAATTTAATTGTGAACGCTTGCTGCTTCCTAACAATTGCCATTACACTAGGTTTCCCAGCTTTAGTAAACCATATAAAAGATGTTCCCTAGTTCGCAGATTCTAACTTTTTAGTAAGAGCTTACAGTAAATTTATACGATTAAAGAAGGAGGTTGTTGCAGAACTATAATAGAACAAATAAAACTTATCCGTTAACTGTAATAAACGGAAGCAATTCGGTTGGCAGAGCTGACGTAATTGACAAGGGAAAGCATAGCGAACAGGTTATATCTAGGTTACTGCAACTAAGTAGCAAAGTTTTCTTCTTTAATTTCTTCTAAAGATAATTGCTTGAGATACTTTTTTACATTCTAGTGGTGATCTGTTAAATGTTTCTTCAGTGCCTTTTCGTCGTTTTTTATTTGTATATAAAGTTATCACATATTCTTTTTGTTTTAATAATAGATGTCGATGTGTCCTATTTGATTATAGTTTGTAGTAGAAAAAAACCAACAGGTGCATATATAGGTGCCTTTCCTTAAAATATAATTGAACAAAAATAAACGAAACTAAACGTTAGTCTTATACTATTAAAACTGAGTCCGAACTGTCATTACAATATCTCTTAAGTCTAAGGCTTGTCTAATTTTGGGATAACATTGAGATGTGAAGTGTGCCTGAGTGTAGTCCAGACTTGGAAGTAACACTAATAGCCTGCTTACTAGTAATTTGGCAGTGTGTTAATTTTCATTGTGCAGAATAGTCTGTTCGGGAAGTCGGTTCAAATGCTTAACGCCCACGTGACTGAAACCCTCGATAAGGCTCGTCGCGTCCGAGCCAAATTATTCCCATTTCTCTCGTGTCTCAATCGCCTGGCTCTGCGCACGAAAGTTAGGATTTTTTCAGGTCTATGCGGCGCACGCATAGTGGTCACTTCTGTCAACCATCAACAGGCGTATACTGGATAGATTCCAATTGAAAACCCTCCGTTCCTTGTCGGGATCTCCTTGTTTTGTCAAGAATTATGTAATTCGAGGAGGTTTTCGAGTTTCTACCTCACCGGTTTTTGTGCGGTCGTTAGCTGTAACTCTCTTTCCTGGAGCTTCAACCTCATCCTTCCCATACCTGAGGACCATCAGCAACACAGAACCTCTACCCTCCGATCCGGGTCAACCGCCCTCCGGCGATTCTTGATGACTCGCCATAAAGCGATCGTCGCAGTAAATTCTGTCCATAGTCCAAGTGTTGACCTTCAAAAACTATACTTTCCTTCCATCCTTAGAGTGTTTCATCCTGTTATGCTGTGCACGCTGCTGGTCTTTGATTCCTTGGTCATCGGCACGGAGGCTCTCTGCCTCGTGGAAAGCGACCGACGCATCAAGACTTCTCCTTTCTGAGCTCGTGACTGGTGACTCTGTTGTCTGAATCGATTCCACTAGCAGTGCTATAAATACAAGTTCCCCCCCCCCCGCATATAGCGAATAATCATGTTTGCGATCTCCATTCCAGTATTAGGCTACCCGTCGACCATACCAGAACTATGTTATCTTCTGGCTGCCCTTGGACTTGAGCCAGATGCTGCAATCCTGCCATGTGCGCAAAGACATTCCCCTAAAACAAAGTAAAGCAAACCCGTTGGTTCATTGCAATCGAGTCGTGGTCCTGAATCTGGACCAACTCCATAAGAAGGCGTGCAAAGTAACTCCTCACCGAGGACATGGCCTTGATCTCCTCGAAGAGAACGCGATGGTCTGCGTTGCCAAGAGCGTGCTCGAACTTCTCTGACTGGCGGAAATGGCAGCAACAATCTTCACCAATACGGGTGCGACAGCTACACTTTGTGATGCCAATATATACCTGAGGACACGAGCAAGGCACGCATTACACTCCGCAGGACGACAGAGGATCCCTTTAGTCTTTCACTGTTTTCAGGAATTGTTGGATGTTCCTGGTCGACTTGAAGGTCGTCCTAACGCCTCGTCTCGACAACTGCCTCCCAATGAGGTCACTCAAACCTCGGATGTAGAGCAAGACAGCAAAGACGACAAACTCCTGCGACACTGACTCATCCAGACCATCAGATCTTCTCGGCCGAGCTACTTACTTGCGCAGCAGAGTAGCCGTTGGACTGCAGCGCTTCCACTAGTTGCCGCAACTCAGCATAAAAAAACTGGTGCTTGCTGATCTTCTTTTCCCGGTCCACCAACGTGTGCAGCACTGCGCGCTTCTGCCTCGGATGATGACTCGACAGCTTGTACATATATCTGTCGGTATGCGTCAAGTTTCTATACACCTTGTGTCCCAGGTTGCCATCGGCCCTGTGCCATCGACCAATACGTCGAGAAACGCCAGGGGTAGAATTTTATATAGTGTCATAAAATAACAATCCCTATCCTCACTATATTAATTGGTGACTCGTTGGGAACTTGGTGAAACATATTAATATAAAGGTTTTGTAAAATATAATCCCTATCCTTGCTGTATTCAGGTCAACCAGTGTACTAGCCTTCTGATACAAATAAAATACTAGATTTTATTGATTTCTTTATCATAAAAGGCTTGCCTCATAAATACTACAAAGCTGACTCATGCCTTTATTTGTTCTAAACAAATTCCAGTTACCGCTCCTGTTATAGCTACTGCTACTGCTACTGCTACTGCTACTGTTACTACTACTGCTACTGTTACTACTACTGCTACTGTTAGCAATATTATCATAGAGTCTGAAAGTCTACCAACACTCAGACATCGAGTACTGACTGGGACTACCTTAGAGAGCTCTTAAAAAATAATATTTCGCTAGAGTAGCGAAATCAACCTGGAAAGCTACACCCTGCGTTACATTGAAGAGTAAAAACTTAAACCTTCCTATGGTAGTCCAAGAGAAATTAGCCAAGAAGCAAAGATTTCGACAGATTTGTCGAAAGTGGAACAACGCGGCTAGTAAACTAAAATGGATATTAGAAAATTTAATGAATGAAAGGTTTTAGAAATATCTAGAAAGGTGTCACCTAATGAAACTACTGATTATTCCTTTTGGAAAGCTATAAAACTATTAAAAAGGTCACTGTTACAAATACCACCAATACATAAACCGTATGGTACCTGGGCGCAAAGCAAAATAGAAAAATCCCAGACTTTTGCTGAACATTTGTGCAATGTTTTTCAACCTGAAGCCAGCAAGAACTTCCCTTTCGATGCAGAATGTCTAAGATATTCACACTTCTCGTGCCAACTGGATTTCCCAGTTAGGCCTTTTAAGGTTAATGGTGTCACGAAAACAATCCAGTATAATTTAAAAAATAAAATGGCTCCTGGTATAGATTTGTTATCTGGCAAAATTCTAAAGGGGCTGCCTCACAAGAGCTTCTTACTAATAACATACATCTTCAACGCTATACTCAGACTTGAATACTTTCCTGTTCTATTGAAATCAGTTCAAGAAATCATGGACTTAAAAGCTGCTAAAAATCCTCAACAACGTTTTCCTCATCGACCTACAAGCCTTTGGGCGGTAATTAGTAAGCTCTTTGAGAAGTTACTCGTAAAAGGACTTACACCAAAAATTGTAAAAAACAATATAATTTAGATCTACAATCTGGCTTTGTAAAGCACTCAACAGTGGATCAAAAACACAGAATAAGAAATGTTTCCTGGTAATCTCATGGCCAGAAATATTTACTGGTTGAAAGGTAGAAAATTGCAATTAAGTCTCGCCAACAAACTTTGAATATACAAAGCAGTTCTTAAACCGGGTATGGCCTTATGTTATTCAGTTTTGAGTTACTGCTAGCACGAGAAATACAGAGATTATACAGCGCTTTCAGTCGTAAACTTTAATATTAATAGCCGACCTTTCATGGTTTGTTTCCATCAACTAAACTAAACACCTAAACTTATACTCCAAACCTAAAAGTCCCTACTGTAATGTACGCCTTTGCAGAAATCACATATCCATATTATAAAACCATCCTAATTCCTAGAAATTTGCTGGATAATTTGTTTGGAAAGCATTTGTAGACTAAATTTATTAGACCTACCCCACAGGTTCAATGATGAAACGTGTTATCTGCATTGTAATGCTTGTGTTATATGTATTGCAATGCTTGTGTTATCTGTATTGTAATGCTTGTGTTATCTGCATTGTAATGCTTGTGTTATCTGTATTGTAATCTCTGTATCTTTTTTGTTCATGTGAACAAAAAGCGTTAATGTTAACTAATCTTTCTGCCTTATTGTTTAAGTGTTTAATATATTGAAGTAATGTTGTCAGTTCATATCAGAGGTAAGTGTTAAGGACCAGCACTTTCATTTATAATATTTGTGTATGTGTTTAATATCCAGATAATAATAAGAAGGGTTGTCAGAGGAGAATTCTTCAAATCATGTACGTGTATATAATTCAATGTTTTTTATTTTCTGGAAGACAAACATATTACAAATTTGCAAAAAAAATCGTTTTTAAGAAAATGCGATTGCATTCTCAAGGAGTGATATATTTATTAATAATTATAAGTAATGTTTCATTTTGCACTATATACGAAGATCATATGCCTTAGAACTTACTTACTTACCTTATCTACTTATAGCGTACATTTTATTTGCCGCAGCCACATAAACATAACCATCAACATAAGTGATAATCCCACATTCTGTCTCATTTTTGTGATAATGCTGATTTATTGCACGATGTTAGATTACGTTACTTTACGCATTAATAAACCTTTTCAGCTCATTAACCACAAGTTATGTTTCGGCGTGAGTGTACATTATCATATTGATACCGACGAAATTGAAACGCGTATATTGGATAGTAACACTGACAATTAGTGTTAGGTAACATACAAATAGTTTCCATTAATTAAACAGAAATCTGATTCAAATCCCTGTGTAAACGTTAGACACAACAGCACCTACGCTGTGTTTGTTCGTCCACAAGTAAACATGCTTTTTAACGTTGTACTAATCTCACAGTTTCCTATGAAACTTGAGACTAATTATGTTTCTAACGGTACAGCAAAATTACCATCGTGTTCCCGGAATACGGACTTTATCATATATGTTACAACAGATTCTAATAACACCATTTGCAACACGAAGGTCAGTTTACGGCTAAAAATACTAACGTACCTTCAACACTGTAAGTGAAATTAACTTTTAATTATTTCTTTTTATTACAGATGCAATCTAGTACATGATTTTATGCCTACCGTATGCAAATCTTAACTTAAGTTACAGGGCTTGTAGGTATTATTCCACTATAAATTCACTGAACCTTACATGTACGTGAATTGTACAATAGTTTTAAGTCTCTTAATTAATATAATGGTAAGAATTTATCTAGTCGCCAATGATCCCTCCTTCAAGTATCATGTTTCCTTAAAGTCTATGTTGCAACGCACAATAATTATTGTAATACATAGGTCATACATAATGAAGCATAAATTAAATTTATTAAATATTTATATTGGAAAATAAGTAATAATAATATCAAAAATATTCATGTACTTAATTTTTGTTTTTTCTTCAAAGCTCCCATTTTCTCCTACACCCTAGCGATCCATCTACAGGGGGACACAAGTGACACCAGTAAAGGAAAACTACTGTGAGAGATCTCCAAACCTGGTATATTAAATGTACTGCAAATATTAAATTTGAGAATTTTTAGAATCAAAACAAACCATAATAAGGAACCATAACCAGGATTTGAGGAATTATAGAAGAAATTATAATAAGAAAAATAGAAACATAAAATGAATGTTATATAATTAATGTACTTTGCAATACAAACGCAATAGGTCAGAAAATGATGATTCAGAGAATCTCGCTTTTACTACAGTGCAAAGTTTTCTTTTGTTAATAAAATAGTTAACATAGAGAATGGCAACGTCAGTACTTATTAATGTGACTGAATGAGCCTGTTTGACAATCCGCAAAACTAGTCATTTTGCACACGATGTAGGCTATAGCTGATCAATTGAAACGACTACTCAGGAATCCGTAAGTCCGTAAAAGACATTATAAAAATAATATATCAGTGTGAGTTTTTTTGGCTTCAAGTATCGGAAGACCAAAAGCTGTCATAATCTCTATTTTAAATTCAATGATCCCTACTTGTTACCACCCACGATAGTAAATTGTATAACTTCCTCAATAGATTTGTTAGATTATTGAGAACGGCAGAAGCATATAAAATGGGACTCCTTACAAGCTACTTGCAAAAATGACACAGAATTCCTTATTCGTGAATTGCTTTCCAGTATACTTCAGAAGGGCCAGATTTTTTCTGGGCAGAAAACACTTCCATTGTGCTAAGGGAAGAGCAGCTTCGTGCCCATAAGGACCATCCACACCTAAAGCTGAACCTTACCTGTGTATAGTATCGCTCCATTCGTACAAACAAAGTACAATGAACTATGTATGTATACATACTCCTTTTACGTATGAAGGACTTACACAAAACGTCCAATCTGAGAAAAACAACGTATGTGCCAGTAACAAGAAAAGACTGTTTTGTGGGCCCTAAAAATTTCGTACTCATGGCTTTGATCGGGTCGACACGCCTTTTTATCCCAACTCTCATTGTTAGGTTTAACTAAGCTAAAGTCTTTAGTTCTATTGCTAAGCTAACAGACTACACGAATTGAAATCAGTCAAACAATAGCCTATCTGGTTTCAGCGTACTTGATTTAGTACTTACCCACACAATGAGGAACTTCAGATGATGTGAATTGCGATGGTTTGGTTGAGGTCGACGCTTAATTCTACCTATTGAAATTGTGATCAACAGCCTATGGTGTTTAGAACACATTTGCTAAAGTCCACATATACTGGCAAGCACCGAGCAACAACAGGATATTTCAACTTAAAAATTGTAACATGACCAAGTGTTACATAACCTAGACATATACCCATAGAATGAATAAATACATGAAGGTAATATAAGTAGATAATATAATGATAAAAGTAGCGAAGAAGAAAAGAACCATCGAAGAAGAAAGAAGAAGAAGTGCCACAAGAAGCAGTAAAAACTAAACACTGCTTGACACTACAACCAATACTATAACTGACACAAACTAATGGACAAATTAAATTCACTTTAAGCTGTCAAGCGAGTCAGTGAATAACTTGAGTGTAATTTCACATGTTAATAAAAAATAATTAAGTAACAACCCGAATGATATAATATCAGCAACAGTATTTGGGCTGAGAATAAATCAACCAGGACTAGTAACTATTAATGCCTATAACTAAGATTAGCAATGGCCACAATATAAAATTGAAACTGTATTACAATCTCAAATGTACTTATGGTAAGTAAAAATAATTGTATGAGGGAACCTTATATAAGTGAGTTACCTCATCAAGGTACCAAAATGTAAACTAATAAACATTATTCAGGCATAAATCCGATGTAAACGGTATGCCTAGGCAACGCCTAAAACGAACAATTGTCAGTTAGGTGATAAGTAGAAAGGACTACTAGTATAATTAACATACACTGAACAATCTTTATACCAAACGTAGCAATAAGCATTGTTAATATATTATACAAGTAATAACTCAATTATTAATGAATAGCATAGAGCAAAATAGTGTAAACCAAAATGTCATTAGGAAGTAAGGATAGTTCATAGCAATGTATTACATCAATAAATTAAGATTTAATCATTATATTCGCTAAATAAGTATAAAGGCGGTTATATTAGTATTCCAACACAGACGTTTAAATGAAAACGCGATGTGCAGCATAAATAATGTATTGATAAGAGAGAATCATAGCCGGCGGCGTTAGCAGACGACAGCGCGAAGCCAAATACCTGAACATTATTTATTAAAAAATGTCAGTGAAAGTGTAAATAAACCAGTGTCAAATTATATCAAATTGAAGAGTAAAAAATATCCTTTAATTTGATAGCGATACGACCACGATCGCAACTGTAATAAGTGCGTGACATGCGTTAGCATCATTTGTAAATAGAAAGTAAAAAATTCGGTTGTTAATAACAACAACAACGACGGCTGTCAATCATTTTTGGCAAAAAGACGGTTAGTGACAGTTGGAAAACAATGCGTCATTTTCGTAACGTCTGGTTAAGCCAATCAGAAAATAGCTTACTAAATGAAACAATCGCCTAAGCCTTATCAAAACAGAGGGTATATAACGGGATGCAGGTAATTTCCGTTAGACACTTTTGACATTCATCACGAGCAAGCAGGTGCCGCTCGTCACATCACAATTTTTATTAACTGATAGCTTCATGTAATAGTGCGTCCATTGAATTATTTCGGCAACAACCAATAACTACAATACAGTCTACATAGAATCAGTGCATCGATGTGAAGTATTTATTTTATTTAGTGCGGCATATATCGAACAGGAGAAAATAATTAAATAATGTTATAAAAGGTCCATTTTAGTCAGAAGCGGACCAATATTCTCTGTTCAAGTGCGTGTGTAGTGGGTAACCAGGGTCATTACAATCCGACCCCTGGAGAGTGTAATTAAATTTTAATCGAAAAGATTAAAATAAAGAGGTAACAGCGTGACAATTTATTCCATTACTCTGAGTGCACTAACCTATATATTTTATAAACAAAATTTGTACTGACGCATAACACCAAAACATTTTCTGTATTACACAATGACTGAATTTATTTAGTGGATTTGCCAATCCTGTTTAAGAATGATGTTAGTCTTAAGTGGTCTCACTATATAACTTTTGTGAATAATTAAGCAAGCGTGACGAACGCCTAACCTATAAATAGGTTTGATTTTTTGTTAGTAAGCAACAAGGCATTACTAGTCAATATTATTTTATACAGTAATTAATTTTTGTGTAGGCATGAGCATTCTTTCTTGTGTTTCAAAGAATTTACGCCCGAGATATAAATCAATTAATGTTTAAAGTAAAGCTTATCCGGACATAACCAGAACTGTTGTTTATGCTGTGAGCTAGCGTAATATGGTAGGTGAACGAAATATTTTCAATTGTATATCATTGTATTTTCTCAATTATGTTTGTTTGAATTCATTATCAAGGGTACAAATAAAACCCAGTTATTAGCAGCATATCTTTGACTTAATTTATTTCAAAAAGTAAATAGAGAATTAATTCAAAATAATCAGAGTAACTATTAGTTGCAATCATACGGTGTTGAATTTGAATTGCCATAAGGGCAATAAACACTATTTCAGTTTTTTAAAATAATTATTTGATTCTCTTAATGGGTTTTACACGGGATTTCCCCGAAATAAACCTGTGTGGCGCCCATTATTAAACAAGGTAACCTAACCTTGTAAATAAAGTAAGCTGGTTTTGTAAACCGTCTTGGCAGCTTATTAATTTATTAAAAAAGTGAACTTCCGAACTTCAAAAATCACGACCAGGTACGTGGAAGTGTATTTTATTAGTTTTATTGTCCAGACGTGACTAGACTTTACGTACCTAGACGACTGTAATCCAAGGAGGAGTTCCGCTGCCAGAATCAACACGACGGCTACTTTCATCAAGCAACCAGCTAGTACGCTTTATTTATTGAATTAAGCAACGTTATAGTTCAAACAACATTACTGCAATTATTTTTATTTATTTAAAGGAGTTCTTTTAAGACAATTATAATTTTTTCGATTCATCATAACTTGTAACTTTAATTTTCGATTGTAAACACACTTTTAACTTCAAATACTACCTTTTAAATATTTTATAAACCATTTAATAGGAAGGATTTAAGTTTCGTTACAATATATACTTACAGACAGCAGGAAGCAGAAAGCAGAATAAATCAAGCCACGATTATACAAGATCTGCTATGTAATAATTTATTCCATAAAAATTAAATATTAACGTTAAAATATTAAAGAGAATAATAAGAGTGGTTTAAAACTTAGAATACTGAAACAAGCAAACACCTTAAGACTTCATGAAAACTAATAAAGTGGCCACTAAAAAAGGAGACTCTCCTTCTTTATATACAAAACAAATACAAAATATATGGCGGTATTACGAAATACGAAGCACACAAACTACTAAAATGAGTGGAGGTATTAGTACGGCTGTTAAAAAGTAACAATAGAACCGAAAATAGCTTAGGTGGCAGAGTTTATATTAGAATCGATACAGAATAAATTGACTCAATACGAAGTACTCAAAAAAGTAGGAAGAATTAACTCTTTGTATGTCTCAGGTACAGAGAAATACAGAACAAAAACAACATTATAGGCATATGATGAGAGAGAAAGAAAGCGGCTAAAATATTTCTGAATAGATACAGGGAGATACCGTAAAGGTAAGTCGGATTGAACTTTTTACAATATCAGGCAGTTTAATACAAACTAATGAATTAGGTTGTTCGGAATAAAGTAGTCAGGTACTTTAGTACTTCCGCTTGTACCTATTAGATGCAAAGTACAATTGTTTGTTTGATGGCGACTGATGTTACGACGGTCTACTCGATCGTCGTAGGTATAGTGGAAAACAAATTACAAGACACCAATTAAGTCATTAATTACCAGCTTTAATTTCCACAGTTAACAGTTCGTAATTAACAACACAGTCTCTACAACAAATCAAATAAAAATTGTTCACACGCAATAAATGTCCACTAAAATTAAACACAATTGTATTACAATTACCGTCCGATTATAAAACACAACATTTAACTAATAATCACTTGAACGCGCACAGTAATTTCGCCCGACAATAACTCTCGAACCGCGCTGTCAATACATCGCACTAATACTGAAACTTAAAGCCGCTGCCGCCAGGTATTTATACCTGCGCTCACAGACCAGAATGTTCCTAATTGCGTCTTAGCGCTCGTGTGAACTACGTAATTAACCGCGGCCTTGACACAGTCCGCGAGCCTGGTGCCTTCGAGAAACCTCTCGAAAATGCATCGACAAACACGTACACCACACGCGTTAGATCGAGATACTTCTGACACACTCGACAAACACGTAGATTTTTCTGTGATGTCGTAACAATATGTAAGCGTTGAAGATATTCCATAGAGTTTAATGTAGATGAGAAATTAGAGGATGAAATCAGAATTATCTGGAATGTAATAAGATTAACGAGCTGAAACATTTAATCACAAAATAATATAATTGAATATAGACTTTTAAGTAATGATGAGGGCAGATTATTGTTAACGTCATCTCCTTTGGACAGCCGAAATTTACACAAAACCTATACGAAAAAACACGTTTGGAAGTTATCACCCATTGTTATGAAAAAAGTGATACTCATATGGAGTATAAGAGAGAGAAAGAGAGGGAGTGTGTGTATATGAGTGAGTGAGGGTGAGACCGAGTGCGTGTAGTAGAAGAACTAAGTGGAAGTGGTTTTAGGAGCTTGGTGTCAATTACAGGACTTACATAATGTTTCTTTAGGGCCGTTGTTAAGAATTATCCAAACGGTAAAACAAAACTAAAAAATGAGTGTAGTATTAAAAAAGTCCTTGGGTTAGAAAGCGCCACATAATTTGTAAAAGATTCCCAAAGATTTATGTTCATGCGTGTTTTACAAATTATTACATTTAAGTAGTTAACATTCCTGGTAACGTTTACGTTTAGAACGTGCAACCGTTGCCCATTAATGGCAAAAAATTATTTGATCAGTTTTTGAAAGAGAAAATTATATTATCAGCCGGTAAAAGGGAATACTTTAGTCAAAAAGTAGGCAAGAAAGAAACGAGAGGCACGAAAAAAAGATAATTGCGGAAGTGTTTTGAAAAGAGGTAAATAATTCGAATCGACAGACGTTCTTCGCACTCAGTACACTCAGTAATTTACTGACACATTCACACACTTTCGATATCAAGAGAGCCACCATTATTAGAGTGCTGTCATTATTAATTTAGTAAAGCCCGACAAATACATTTGGTGTCACTTTTGTATTCCATTTTAAATAACTTTAATAAAGTGCTAGTACGTCTTGTTAATGTCTAATAATTTATTATGTCTAATAATAATAACGTCTACGCTTTATTGTGTCAGGTTACGAAAGAAGTTTCCTGTAAACACTTTGATCGCTGCTCCCATCTGGCAAAGAACCAGAACGTGTTAAAAGTAACGCTGTGTGTAACAATGAATATAGACTACGATCTATTACACGATAAAATGCTAAATTATCTTGTGATTTTGTAAACTGACGCCCTGCATTTATTGAAGTATAAACAGACTGAATGTATACGGGACGGATACGTTTGTGGTCTAATTACGTGAAACAGGTTGTTTAATGTTATTTTATAAGAAGCGACTGTTTTACATTACTACTATCTTTAGATTACCGTTGATAACAACGTAATATCAATGCAATACACAGCTACAAGTGATACACGCAACTATTATATCAAAAATAATATTGCAGTTAAGAAAATTATGCTTTAACATGGCGACGTTACTTTCTAGTGCGTGCGTGTTTATGCGTTCAATGTGTGTTAACAAGCGCGCGTGTGTGTGTGTTTGTGCGGGGTCCACCCTCATCAGAATTCTTAACAACACATGCTACCGAACAGATAAATTTAGCCAACGATGTCTGACGATAAATGCAGTGTTTTGTTAGTCCGTAAATATTATTAACAGAGTAATAAACAAATCATTACTTGCAAAACTTAACTGAAACTTTAAAGTACAAGTGGCTTTTATTAAAACAAATAAATTCATATTATTGCAAATATGAATTAACTGAGTACTTAACCAAACATGGTCAATTATATGAATTTAATTGTGACCAAATATAATTTTCTATAAAATGCCTTATTCATTGTTGCAAATTATCCTTTGATATTTAGTGTTCTCATTGTATTAGAAATAGTCACATAAACGTTATAAACGTTATGTTTACATTGTAAAAACTTTAATCTATGGTTCTTCAGAAAAGAATATACCTTTAAAACGGGGGAATCCTGGTATTACTGGAACTTACAGAAATAATAAGTGATGTTTCGGTAGTATAGGCCAATAGATATGTCACTTTCAGCGACAATAGAGAATAACATTGTCACATTGTACTGGATTACTAATGAGCAGTTTGTTGTATTCAAATATAATGTTACAACATAGACGATATTCAATTTTTTGGGATGTATAAAAAAAAAACTAAAAAATTTAGCACCTAAACGAATAAGGTGAAAAATGTATTTGTGTAAAGAATGTCAATTGGAGCGTGAAGGAAAAGCAAGTGGACGAAAAAAAAGATGAGACAGAATGGAGAAAATGTGTATTCAATGAATGTAAATGTACTGAATGAAGACTGTATTTGTTTAACGTAAGAAATTATTTTATTAGCCTTTGGAGAAGCGTATTTTTTCTGTATAACAAGATAATGGATTTCTTAATGCATTAGATACAAGCCAGATATTTTGTTTAACATATTGATGACACTGTCTTCCCTTATTTCCACTGATTTATACAATAGACAGTTATAAATACTCACCCAACCTACATGTAGTTTTACAGTATTTTGGAGGTTTTTTACAGTATTTTACAAAGTTTAAAAGAATGTTACAACTTATTTAAAAGGAAATAGGCCTATTAAGAAAAATATTTCGATGATTACAGAATCCACAATTTACAAACGAAATATTACATGATACTTGTTAGCAAATTAGACATCTCCCCTGTTACTGTACAGTCATTTATCATGTACAAGAAACTCTTTGTGACGTAAGCTTTACTAAACTGACATCGTTACTTAATTTATTTACGCCTCTTACCGTACAATAGACTACTTTTTAAACTATGGTTTGTATATTGTGTTCCCACTTACAACTTGTTTACAGTGTAGAAATGTAATACGTTTTGAAGAAATATAAAAAACTTTATGACTAAAATATGAATTTGAAATATATAATTGATTTGATTATATTTATTTACTAAAATAGATAATCCGTAAGAATTGAGGCCTATATGATATAAAACTACAGACAAACAATTACAGGTGATCACTGCATGTTGATAAAACTACAACACTAGTATAGATCTCGGTTTATCTGTAAAACCAGTTAAAATATAGATTAGGTGCTCAAAAGCAAAAAAAAGTACACGACAGTAGATACAGTTGGTGGTAAACATTTCTACCAAGAAAGAGGGTGTAACGGTAAAAGAAATGCCACAGTGTAGAAAAGAAACAGCTTGTTGAGACAATTATAAGGCGTATTATGGAGTGGAAAGGTAGCAAAGGCCACTACTTCAACACGTATATGTAAAGGGCATTGTTGAAAGTATAACAACTTGCAACTTAGGAGACTGAAACCATTGTGGCACAGAATTATAAGTGGCTGATAAAGGAAACATCCAAAATAAAAGCAGCAGAGATGAACTACTGGAGAAAATGGTGTATAAAAAGCGGTAAGGTACAGTACGTAACGATGCTATAAGTTGTGACGGCAGCGGTATGCGAACATCTGATCTCCGTTACCAGCGGCGGACACAGCAAGCCAATCCAACAACGAGCTCGGAGCGAGCCAACCAGCGATCCCGGTTAGTGCATAAAACCCGGGCCGGCAGACAATTTTAAACACACTTTTTTGACGACGACTTCTGCTCCAGATCTCGACTGACCAGGACGCTTGGTCTGCTCTCTCTACTCTGGACGTCGCTTCAGCTTCTGGCTGCATCCGCCCACCTCGCAGGACGAGGAATACCACTGCTTTCTTCGAGGGAAAGAAGACCCAGGAGCCAGCTGTTGCCAGTGAACTTAGTAGCTGGTAGAAGAAGCAGCTGGCCGAAGTTTGCCCTTCTAAGGACCACCTGCGCCGGAAAACATCTTGGCCGGACAGGAAAGAAGAGGAGTGCTCTGGGCTCACCTGGTGAGTGCCGCATTTCAGCGTATAATTCCTAACTTGCTCACGACTGTTAGGTAGCGCTTCCCCGGACGATCCTTGCAAGCCCCCACCAGTGGTAAGCGAGCTAGGATATCGCCGGGGTAAAGGGGCCAGTGGACACCAGTCTTGGTAAGGACTGGTATTCAACGAAGCTGGTCGTTAGCCCAGCTCCTCCCGCATCGTCGTGAGCAAGGAAGACGCGCGGGTAATCCGGCTTCGGCCGGACCCGAGATCCCTGGCGTCTGGCAGTGACTGCCTAGCAGTCTCTGCCCGGCAGCCGCCGCACCTGGCCAGCATGCCTTCCACAGGCAACGGCTCAAGTGCCGAGTCGCTCGGCTCTGCCTTGCCCCATCTGGGCGACTCGCCTGAATCGCCTCGGGCGATGGAGACGGACGATCCTCTCCCTAACCCGCTTCCTCCTCTTCCGGCTGACGAGTCGGGCGAGTTCGCGACCGTTGGTCGGCGTAATCGCCCGGCTAAGAAGCCCAAGAGGACCCATCCAACCGCTTCTTCTAGTACCTCGGCCATGGACATCGGACCTTCTCAGGGCCCACAGGCCGCGGTTCCGACTGCTTCGACAGCAGCTCCGGCTGCTGCCGGTGTTGGTCGCGCGCCGCCCCTGTATGTCCACAGCGTGTCCAATGTCGCCGCCTTATACAGACGGCTGATCGCGGCCCACGGCCTGTCGGCCGACAAGCTTGACCTGAAGCTGCTTAGCGGTGATACGGTCAAGATTGTCGTCCGCCAGCTCGAGGACCATCGCTTGGTCGAGGTCTTCCTCCAAGCGCACAACCTCCAGTACCATACCTTCTCTCCTAAGCGAGTCAAGCCCTTGTCTGTAATTTTGCGAGGGCTTGACGCGCACACCGATCCACAGGAGATCCTCATGGAACTCCGAGACCTCGGGTACCCAGTGCAGGCAATTTTCCGCCTGTTCACGCACTCAGAAACCCGAGTACCTCTCCCGCTCGTCCGTCTCCAGCTCGAGAAGGGCGAGGCTGCGGACAAAATATTCCACCTGACGCGGCTGTTTGGCTTCCGCGTCAGGGTGGAAACCAGTCGTCCCCAGGGCAAGCTCGCGCAATGCCACCGGTGCCAGAGGTTCGGTCATCATACCGACGTCTGCCGCAATGCCCCGGCCTGTCTACGTTGTTCGTTGGGACATTCAACTCAGGCCTGCACTGTGGCAGACAAGTCCAAGTTCCGCTGCATTAATTGTGGCCAAGGCCATGCAGCCAGTAACGTAAACTGCCCGGTCTACAAGACGGAGTTCCTGCGGAAGCAAAAGCCGCAGGGGCCCCTCCCGAAGCCAAGGCAGCCAGCTATGCAGCCCCAACCTCAGAGACAGCCTAAAACACAGGCTAGGCCGCAATCGAAGGCACCACCGGCACGGCGCGCGCTCTCTCCGGCTCCACCTCCAGCCCCTGCAAAGGCAACCAAACGAACCGCGTCTCCTTCCGAAGCAGTGACAAGCCCAGTAGCCGTCATCTCGGTTATGGAGCCGGAGAATCAACCCTCCACCTCCGCGGAACCTCCAACTCCCGCCTCTGAACCAGAGGTAGCCTCGCCACCACTGCCACCTCCGCGATTTCCGCGAGCAGGCATCACAAAACCCAGGAACAAAGGGATAACCACACCGGATGCTCGGCCCCGAGCTCCTGCCTGCCCACAGCCCAAGAAAAGTCCTGCTTCCCGGTATAAGTCAGACGAAGCGCAACAGCGTACTTTTCCTGCCGCTGATTCAAAACCGTCTGTCCCTGGTCCTGTGGCTTCCACCACGACCCGATCTGCCGTAAAACCTGGTCGCTCTTACGCGGCCTCAGTTTCCAGGCAAACCGCCCAGTCCGTCATTTCCGATGACGCACAGTTCGTCCGCGACTTTCTGTCTGGCTACAACCTCAAGAAAGTCGCATCCACCTTCAGGTCCATCCGAGACCGCCTGAAAACTGCC
The DNA here is from genome assembly GCA_034769895.1 of Magicicada septendecula. Classification (NCBI taxonomy): domain Eukaryota; kingdom Metazoa; phylum Arthropoda; class Insecta; order Hemiptera; family Cicadidae; genus Magicicada; species Magicicada septendecula. The sequence continues at coordinate 396,899,132 of CM068369.1, read as the reverse complement.
GACACAACTGAGAGATTTATGCTCTTGGTGGAAGCCTGCGAAGTAATAGGTCTTCTATGAACCGAGCCCATAGACGAGATCTCTCGCTCGTAGCCTGGAATGCTAACAACATCGGTTCCAAGCATTCCGACCTTCTTGAATTCCTGGCTCGGTTCAAACCCGACGTACTTCTCCTCGGGGAAACCCACCTGACCCCGGCAAACCGGTTTCGATTACCAAATTACGTGGTCTATCGGGATGACCGAGTTGGCCAACGAGGAGGCGGCACGGCGATCGCGGTGAGGACCTCCATAGGTCATCATCGTGTCGCTTTGCCGCAGCTTACCAACGTAGAGGCCACCGCCATTGAGGTCCACGGAGCTCTTGGCGGCGTCCTCGTGGTTTCAGCATACAAGCCCCCGCGAGCTGAACTCCTTGTTGGCGACCTGGACGTCATCTTCGATTCCCATCGAACGGTAATTTTGGCCGGCGATCTGAATTGCAAGCATCGCGTTTGGAATAGTTGCCTGACTACTCCGAACGGGAGGCGCTTGCTCCGTTTTGTTGAATCGCGCCGGGCGATGGTGTTTGGTCCAGCGCAACCCACGTTCTTTCCGTCAAGGCCTAACGCGGCTCCCGATGTTCTGGATATCGCGGTGACCCAAGGAATCGTCTGTCCGGTCGAGGTATTCTCACTTACGGAGCTGACATCCGACCACAACCCTATCTTGGTCCACGTCGCTACCCAGCACGCCTATGCACGTTCTGACAAGAAGAAGGTTATCGATTGGGATCGCTACGGCCCGGCCTTGTGCCGTCGATTGCCGCCAGCGGCCCCACTCGATTCCGTTTGCCTCCTAGACGAAGCAGTTGCGGGAATCGAAGAGGCAATCTTCTCGGCTATAGGCGTGTCTTCACGTACGCGAGCTGGTTTCACGCCTGACTACCAACGCATCCCTGAGGAAGTCTCTCTTCTCGCTCGCGAGAGTAATTACTTCCGGAAACGTTGGCAGAGGACCCGTGATCCGACCGATAAGGCAGCATACAATCGGCTCACCGGACGACTGCGTGGCAGTCTGAAGGCGTTCCGACGTAGCTGTTGGGAACTCGACGTGGCCCGAACGGGGGATGCGGACCCGCAAAGTCACCCGTACAGAACACCTACCGCATTGACGGGACGGAGGCGCCGACCTCCACTTCCCGCCATTGTTGGACCGTTCGGTCGACTCCTGGGTCGCCCGGAGGAGAAGGCCGAGTACTTGTGCTTGTGTTTCGAGCGTCAGTTCGCTCCCAACCCGCCCATGGACTGGGACTTCGACGAACAAGTCGAGATAGCTGTGGAAGACTTTCTGTCTCTTCCGATCACGGCGGAGCCCGAACCCATCTCTTTGGAAGAGGTCTCAGATCGGCTCGCTGAACTTCAGCCAAGAAAAGCTCCAGGCCCGGACGGTGTTACCAACACCGCTCTACGACTTCCTCCCGAGCCTGCAGTTCAATTCTTGACTGATTTGTTCAACGCGTGTCTTAGACTGGCCTACTTTCCCAAGAAATGGAGAAAGGCGACGGTTATCGTGATCCCGAAGCCGGGAAAGGATACCACCCGCTCGGAAAACCTCCGGCCTATCAGCCTACTTTCCGCTACGTCCAAGGTTTTTGAGCGCCTCGTACAGCGTCGTGTACGAGAACATCTAACCAACTTTGACGTGCTGGTCCCCGAACAGTTCGGCTTTCGTGTGGGGCATTCGACCACTCATCAACTGATGAGACTGGTGGAAAGCATCACGGAAGCCGGGTGTCGGAGAGAACGGACCGTTGGCTGTTTCTTAGATGTTGAGAAAGCCTTCGACGGCGTATGGCATGATGGCCTGTTATTCAAACTTAGGGAAGTCCAGCTCCCGGACTGCTACCTCCATCTGGTTGCTAGCTTTCTGACGGAGAGGACCTTCTGCGTGAGAGTTGGCGATTCAGTCTCTTCCGAGAGACGAATCACAGCCGGCGTCCCTCAAGGTAGTGTTCTAGGCCCCCTTCTGTTCAAGATCTACGTCAACGACGTGCCGAGACAGCCTGGAGTCCAGATGGCCCTCTTCGCTGACGACACGGCCGTATTTACGGCCGATCGTCATGAGGAAAGGGCCGTCCTACTAGTGCAGCGCCAGCTCGACACGCTCGTGGACTGGACTGAGAACTGAAGAGTGCTACTCAACGACACCAAGAGCCGTAGCCGTCGAATTCTCTAAGCGACGGAAGCACCCCGTTAGGCAGCTACGTATCGGCAGAACGTACTTGCGCTGGTCCAACGAGGTCAAGTACCTCGGCTTACACCTTGACCGTCGGCTCACCTGGCGTACCCACGCACAGACAGTTCTTAAGCGAGCATCCACTCGCCTGTGCGCACTGTTTCCACTCCTGATCAGCTCAGCCATTACCAGGAAATTGGGTAGGATGATCGTCGGCGCGTATCTGCTGCCGGTCATTACCTACGCCTGCCCGGTCTGGGGTTACCTCGCCGCAATGCATAAAAAGAAGTTGCAGATCGTCCTCGACAGGGGGCTTCGGCTAGCGGCCAAAGTCCCCCGTCGCTTCTCATCTCGCCTTCTAAGGAGAGGACTTGGCGTCCGCTCCTTAGACGACACTTTCAGGCGGCTTGCACGCAAATTTTATTCACGTGGAGCGAGGTTCCCAGACAATCCTCTAGTGACTGGGCTGGGAAGGTACCGTATACACCCAGGTGATTCGTGGAAACGCCCTCGGTGTATACTGCGCTAGCGTAGGCTAGCACAACAGCCGAGAAAGGCCTGCTATAGAGCACACGCCCTACTTGGGCAGGGCCATGAGGCAGGAGCTCCAGAAGGCAGCTCGGAACTCAGTTACCGTGCGGTTCGTCTCTGCGACGCACAACCGCAAAGCCCAGAGCAAAAAAAAAAAAAAAAAAATTTTAAACACTTCATCGCCACGCCATCGGACGCAAGAGCGTCTACCCTGAGCTGTTGCCAAGGTAGGCTGCGTTCGTTTTTTGCTCTTGTGTGTGGAATTTTCCATTGCACAACACTGGCTCCAGCTTGTCTGGAATGCAATAACTCAGTAATTACTTCTTTAATCAAGCTGAAACTTTCACAAAGTGTTTTAAATAATTAGTGCACTGTGTTACAATTGTGCGGGCAGTGGTGAACTCGTGTTTTTGGTGTTTTGGTGTTCTCCGCTGCTGACTGTTGCCTGGTAAGTGTTGTAGCTTGTTAAGTAGCATACCACACTAACCAGCTAGCGATCCCTAAAATCTCTCCAGCCTAGGCGTAGGTTAACCTCGCTGATGGCCGCACCCAACATTCCCGTCGGTCCTTGTCAGGGCCACGAAATTCCTCCTGCCGCTTTAGCGCAACCTTTGCCGTCCGAACCCGAGACAATGTCGGCTGGGACGAGTGCCATGGATACCGAGGAGTGGCAGACTGTGAGTAGCCGGAAACGGCGAAACAGTGGCGACTCCGCGGGATCCGGGCGGTCTTCCCAGCTGGGTCCTGCCACGGATAGACCCGCTACGGCCACCTCAATCTCTACCCCGCCACGGCGGTTGCCGCCTCTGATCTTTGACCGGCCTGTTGACTGGGATAAGGTCATGCGGCTACTTCACCGGGTCGCTCCTGCGAATACCCTAACTGCAGTTTGTCAGGGTGGCCGCTCCGTTCGACTCGAAACCACGACCATCGACAGTTTCCGGCTCGCCCAGAAACTGCTGACTGTTTGTGCCTGCCTGCAGCCGCTGTAGTCCCCCCGGCCTGCCCAGCGCCTGCCGGAGCGCTGAGTTACGCGATAGCCGCCGCCTTTGATGCATCTCTCCCTCCTTTGGCCTCGTCGCGAAAGGAACCCCCGCCAAAGAAGAAAAAGTCATCGACCACCATCCTCACGCAGCACAAGCCCGCTGCAACCAGGTCAGCATCTGCCCCAGCTCCCAAAGAGCCTCGGCAGCCTACAACTACACCTCGGCCCGATAATGGCATCATGTATCGAGTGCCCCCGCCCACGCCGCAGGCGCCATCGACGGAGGAAGGGTCCTCGGACCCGACCTTTGCCGATCGTTTGCGTGTCTGTGTTGAGACCCTCATCCGTCAAATCTTGGCTGCCAAGGACGTCCAGTCTCTACTAGTCACCATTCTTACCTCCCTCATGACTCTCCTGCCTCCCAATGTCTAGGCCTCTTCGGCTGGTGGCATGGAACGCACATGGCGTTCCGTCTCGCCAAGCCGAATTGGCTAACTTTGCCACTGAGTATGACTTAGATGTCATCCTACTCTCCGAAACTTTCCTTACTCCTGCTGCTTCTTTTCAGCTTCCGGCGTACACTACATATCGCACGGATAGGCCTCGGCTACCACCCCACGCTCGTCCCAGCGGGGGTACTCCCATTCTCGTCCACAGGCGCATTGCTCATCGTCTCTTACCCCCTCCAGATACTAGGTATTTTGAGACGACGGCGGTGGCCCTCTGGATCGGTGATCGGGAGGTTCGCCTAATTTCGGCGTACCTCCCTCCCGGGCCCGGAGGGTTTCCGCCGCCTGAGAAGTGGGACGCCCTCCTCGACCATGAACTACCTACTACAGCTGCCGGAGACTTCAACTCCAAGCATCCCTCTTGGAACAGCCGTATCACGACTCCGCGTGGCCGCTCGCTCTACAGCTACGTTCAGCGTCATCTGCAGGTGTCAGTTATAGGTCCTCACTCACCGACCCACGTGCCCACTAGGGGCCTTCCGGATGTCCTTGACATTGTCATTGTCAAGGACCTGGCCACTCCTATCACTGTAAGTGCAGTGTCGGACCTCTCGTCCGACCATGACCCGGTACTTATCACTGTTCGTCCCCTGTTGGACACACCACTCCAACCCCCTCTCGTCCACGGAGAGTCAACTGGCGCTCCTTTCATGACGAACTCCAACGAAGAGTGCCATCTGACACCCCGGCCACCATCGCCTCTACGGCTGATGCGGAAAGTATGGCCGACTATCTTCAAGACGTCGTTACGTCCACTATGGACACTCACACCTATCTTGTCCCAGATACAAATCGCAGGTCTCAACTACCTGAAGAGGTGCTCCTCGCCATCCAAACTCGCCGCCAACTCCGCCGGAGGTGCCAACAAACCCGAGATCCTGCTATCAAACGCAGGTTAAACGCCCAATCAGACCTTGTCAAGCAGCTTCTGCTTGATGCCACTGCACATCGTTGAGACTCGTATCTCGAGTCTCTTGAAGTCCGGCCCGAGTCTGTCTGGGAGGCTGCGAGTCGACTTAATGGCGACAAAAGGACCCGCCATCCCCTCAGATCACCGGACGGCATTGTGTACTCCGCGGCCGGCAAAGCAGAAGTCTTTGCCGCAACCATGGAGGAGCAATTCACCGTCCACGGAGGCGTCTGCGACCCCGTCCACTCGGCCGAGGTCGCAGACTTCCTATCTGGATATTTTTCCCACCCTCCAGCTGACATCCCTGACCCGTTCGACCGAGCCGATGTTGTCTCGGCTATTGGTCGACTTCGCCCTAAGCGAGCGCCCGACGATGATCGTATCGGAGCGCCGGCGCTACAACACGCTCCCCTAGCCTCATCAACTTGGTCCACGAGCTGTTCAATGGATGTCTCCGGCTCTATTACTTCCACAACCTGTGGAAGCGTGCGAAAATCATTATGATTCCCAAGCCTCGCAAGCTGCGTATTGACCCCTCAAACCATCGACCCATCTCACTGTTGCCAGTCATATCGAAGGTACTCGAGCGACTCCTGCACGGTCGTTACGCGCCTCTGCTGGATGGTTTCATTCGGCAGGAGCAGTTCGGCTTTCGCAGAGAGCACTCGACGACCCTTCAACTCGTCCGGGTTATTACCCATTTGACGGACGCCTACAACAAGCATCTGTCCTCCGTCGCTGTATTGCTCGACGTGAGTAAGGCCTTCGATCGAGTCTGGCACGAAGGCCTTCTCTACAAACTGGCCCACTCCCCCCTCGCTGCCTCATTCGTTCATTTTCTCCGATCGTACTTGTGCGATTGCATCTTTAGGGTATGCGTCGATGGGTCGTACTCATCCGTTTGACCAGTCGCCGCAGGCGTACCTCAAGGATCTGTCCTTGGCCCCGTTCTGTACCTCGTGTACACGAACGACCTGCCTGTTTAGCCTGGAGTCACTCTCTCGCTCTATGCGGATGACGCTATGTACCACGCCAGCTCAGCGAGTCTTGATTTCGCAGCTGGCCTGGTGCAGCGCCAGCTCGCCGTACTTCCGGACTGGCTAAGGAAGTGGAGGATGGCGGTCAATGCGGAGAAATCCGAGGCGATCGCCTTTTCTCATAAATTAACTTCCCGCTGCCACTCCCTCTCCCTTGAAGGGAGCCCAATCGATTGGAAACGGACTGTAAAGTACTTGGGCGTCACTCTTGACCGACGCCTAAGCTTTGCACCTCATGTCTCTCTGAGTCTCCAGCGCGCCAGAGGCGTCAGAGCCAAACTATTTCCCTTTCTCTCTCATCGGGGTTCAGTGCCTGTGCGCACTAAACTCACCATCTACTTGCTCTTTCTTAGGGCAATCCTGACTTACGCAGCCCCCGCCTTTTGGGTACTTCTCAGCCCGTCCGTTGTCGCCTGTTTGGAAGCTTTCCAATCCCGAACCCTCCGTTACATCTCCAACTCTCCCTGGTTTGTCAGAAATGATGCCATCAGGCGAGGGTTGAAGGTTCCTTCACTCACCGAATTCGTTCGGTCCCTAGCCATCAAACTATTCACCCGAGCCTATGTCTCGACCCATCACCACATCCGTCGACTAAGCACAGATGTCGGCCCACCACCTAGACGACACAAACGCCCCCGAGCATTGCTCGACGACCCCCCATAAGCAGTTACAGAACATCTGCCCAATCCTCCCGACCTTGATAATTTCCACGCTCCTACTCCTTCCTTCTTTCTCTTGTCCGTGCTGACGCTCGGCGACGGACTAGTGGGGGGTCTGCGCTTTCCCTAGGTGTGCTTCGTGCCACCTCTGTTGGACGCTGCCTCCTCCTATGCTCTCTCCCGTGCGCCGACATTGCCGCTTGGCAGCCCTCGGCGACATTTCCTGAGCGGCTAGGGGCGCCCTACCCGTTGTGGGAGGGTAATTTCTGCTTCTCAAGCGAAAAGTCTTCAAGGCCTCCCCTATTCTGCCGTCACGGGTCTCTTCGAGGTCCCAGGGTCCAATAATAACCATCCTGTCCCTCCAAAATAAAATCGATGGAGGTTCCATTCCTTTGAAAGCGCGAGATCGCTAGCCAAGGTAACAAGCAGGCAACATGCAATCATCGGGTATCACCCGGACACTAAGTCGATCCAGGACTTTCGGGCTTGCCAGAAATTCCTGGCCGACTCCGGTCGCGCTTTCCATACCTTCCCCCTCCCTGAGGAGAGGGACTCAAGATTGTGGTGTCCGGGATTCCCCATGATACACCGATCTTGTGGATCTGGGAGGATCTGGCGGAGAAGGGTTTCTTCCCTACCTCCGTTGTCCCTCTCCTATCCGGTGATCGGAAAAGGAAAAGCAATTCCAGGATCCAGAAGGTTGGTTCCTTCGCTGACGTCTACAATCTTGAAACCATTCTGTGCCTCCGGGTACAGGTTAGGGCTTTTAGTAGTAAGTGCTTCCAATGTCAGAGATTCGGCCACTCATCGGCCTTTTGTAAGATGCCGCCGCGTTGTGTACGCTGCGGAGAGGCCCACAACGAGAATTGTCCCGTTGTGAAGCCTCAACCCGCGACGTGCTGCAACTGCGGAGGCAGTCACCCGGTTAACTTTAGGAGTTGTAACCACTTTAAGAAGGCCCTAAAGAAACAGCAGCGGGAGCAAAACCGTCAGGTTGAACCTTCTCGCCCTGCTCCTAGACCCTCGAAGCGGGCGGCAGTCCAACCACCCGCCTCAGCATCTACGGCTCTTCCTGCGGCACCTGCCGCTGGAGGAACCATAACGTACGCTGCAGCGGTCGCTACGGAGCCCTCTGTGGCCCCCAGAACCTCGGCATCTGCCGGAGTGCCATCTCCTCAAGCGGCAACGCCCGCAGTACCCCCCTGACAGACCCAGCCGCCTAAGAAACGTCGCCCTAAGCGCAAGATTAGACAGCCACTAGTGGCAAAACATCTGTACCCGGAGGCTAACAACGCCCCTCCAGCTGCCCAGCATCTACCCGGCCAGGAGCCTGCTCCTGTTGCCCAGTCCCCTGCGACTTCCATGGAAATCTCACCAGCCCCCGAGCAGCCAGCTCCAATTGCCCAACCTCCCCTGGAGGCGGCATCTGCACCTTCCGCGGCCCCAGCGCCGGCTAGTCAGGCCCCTGTGGCCGGTGGTTCACCATTGGTCACTGAGGCTCAGCTGATGGCCTGGATCAGCGGCATTGTCCCGCAAATTCTTGCTGCTCGGGATGTCCCGACTATACTCATGGCGATCCTAAAATCGCTGATCGCCCTGAATGTCCCCTCATCTAACCATGGCTAGACAGTTTCGGTTCGTCGCGTGGAATGCAGATGGTATTCCGGCGCGTCGGGCCGAACTGGCAGCTTTCCTTGTCGAGTACGACGCAGATGTCGTACACCTCTCTGAAACACATCTTGCCCCTAACCGACGATCCTCCCTGCCAGCCTATGCTTGCTACAGGAAAGACAGGAATGGTCCCGATCGCCACCGCGCATCTGGCGGAGTGGCGATCTTAGTCCACAGGCGACACTCTCATAGAGAACTCCCAGCCCCTGAAACTACCCTCATCGAAGCATGTGCTGTGGCGCTGGATGTTGCCGGCCTGGAGGTGTGCTTTGTTTCTGCGTACCACCCGCCGGCAATCGAGCTCCACCGCATGAGGAGTGGGACGCCCTCCTAGACAGCGATCTCCCAACCATCGTAGCCGGAGACCTTAACGCCAAACATCCCTCTTGGAACAGCAGAACGTCAAACCCCTACGGCAATTCTCTCCGTAGGGATGTCGAAGATGATCCCAGCGTCCTCATCATCGGCCCGTCCGAACCGACACACTTTCCCACTGCGGGTTATCCGCCGGATGTCCTTGATATTGTAATTGTCAAGGCCATCCCCTTTCATCTACAAGTCAGCGCGGTGTCGGACCTATCGTCCGATCACGACCCCCTACTTGTAACTGTCTTGCTGCCGTCGGTCTCACCCCGACTTCCCGATCATCCTGTTAGGAGAGTCAATTGGCGATCCTACCATGATGATCTGGCCAGGCAGTTGCCATCTGTCCCTCCGGAACCACTCGTCTCTTGTGACGACGTGGATCTCCGGGTACATCAGCTCCAGGACCTCGTCCAGTCTGCAATGGGCAAAAACACCTATACTGTTCCGGTGAGTAATAAGCGCTCCGACCTTCCTGCGGAAATTTTCCAAGCCATCCGATTACGGCGCCAGCTCCGCCGCAGATGGCACCATACCCGTGACCCTGCCGCTAGACGGCGCTTTCGAGCCCAGTCGGAACACGTCTCGCAGCTTCTGCTTGACGTAAACGCGAATCGATGGGACTCCTATTTGGAGTCCTTGGAAGTCGACCACGCCTCCGTATGCAGAGCCGCTGGTAGACTAAAAGGCGGAAAGAGGACTCGCCATCCCTTGAATACCCCGGACGACACTGTATACTCTGCAGAAGGCAAGGCGGAAGTCTTCGCCGACTGTATTGAGGAACAGTTCACCGTGCATAGAGGCATCTCTGACCCGGCTCATTTGGCCGTCGTCAGGGATTTCCTATCTGGATACTTTTCTGCTCCCCCAATGATCCTATTTCGGTCGACGAGGATGACCTTGCGTCTGTCCTAAGCCGACTGAAGAAGAGAAAGGCCCCTGGCCCCGATCGCATCGGCGCCGCTGCGTTGCAGAATCTCCCGCCTTCGGCAGTTGACGTTCTTCTTGAGCTGTTCAACTCCTGTCTCCGGCTGAGTTACTTCCCTCGCCTGTAGAAAACTGCTAACGTCATCATGATCCAGAAATCTAAAAAGCCGACCACGCTACCTGGAAGCTACCGCCCGATATCACTATTGCCAGTAATCTCGAAGGTATTCGAGCGTGTTCTCCTGGCCCGTATTCGGCCCCTGGTGGATGGTTTTATCCGCGAGGAGCAGTTTGGGTTTAGGCCGAGGCACTCGACTACTCTTCAGCTAGTACGGGTTGTCACCTGTCTAGCCGACGCCGCCAACATTCATGAAGCAACAGGCGCCGTCCTGTTGGATGTGAGCAAAGCCTTCGATAAAGTCTGGCACGAAGGCCTGCTCTACAAACTGGTGCATTCGCCAATCCCGACATCTATCGTCCACTTGCTCCGATCCTATCTGACGGATCGTACCTTCAGGATCAGCATAGATGGGGCGTTCTCTCGGGTTCGCCCTGTCTCCGCTGGCGTCCCACAAGGATCTGTTCTCGGCCCCGTTCTGTACGTACTGTACACGAACGATCTGCCTGTTCATCCCGGGGTCACGTTATTTCTATTTGCCGACGACTCGATGTTTCATTTTAGCTCGCTTTCGCCTTGGCGGACGAGCGTAATGTTACAACGCCAGTTGGCTATGCTTCCGGACTGGCTAAGGAAATGGCGGGTTGTGATCAATACGGAGAAATCCGAGGCGATCTGCTTTACGCATAAGTCCACTTCCCGATCCCAATCCCTCTCCTTAGAGGGGAGACCCATCAACTGGACTGAGACGGTGAAGTACCTAGGTTTTCGGCTTGATCGGCACCTAAACTTCAACGCCCACGTGACCTCAACCCTCAACTTGGCTCGTGGCGTCAGAGCCAAACAATCACCTATGCTTTCGCAAAACAGCCGCCTGGCTGTCCGTACAAAACTAACATTGTATCTACTGTTCCTCCGAACAGTACTCACTTATGCGGCACCCGCTTGGTGGTCCCTCCTGTCGGCCACCAACAGGCATAGGCTGACTACATTTCAGAACTGGACCCTACGCTCCCTCACGGGGTCCCCGTGGTATGTGCGAAATTCCGCCATACACCGGGGTCTCCGTGTTTCCACCTTAGAGGTCTTCGTCTGGTCCCTGGCAACGAATTTGTTCGCCAAGGCCGGCGAGTCGCCTTATCCGCACCTCCAAAGGCAACAGCATTGAGAATGCACCGCCCCCTCGCCGCGTCAGGCGCCCTAGGGCGCTGTTAGACGACCCCCCCTAAGTTCATCACATGAACCCCCCAGAAACGAACCCCCCAACCTTCTGGAAAACTGAACCGATCACCATCAATCACTACCTGCGCCTGCCGAAACTGTAGTCAATCATGCTGCGGCAGATTGGAATGGATAGATTTATTGCCAGCATCGGCTTTGCCGATTCGGCAGGGCTTTGATCCGGGACACGGGCTCTCGCGAGGTTGTGCAAATGCCTTCCTTGCGAAAGCCGACTGCCCCGGTGATAAGTTCCGTCGACTCGGCCGCCGCCTTCGGGCGGTCGAGCCTCTTGTACTCGCCAGTGCGCCTCTAAGTTTCCGTGGGCTATGTCCTCGGAGACCAAGGAGCCACGACCAGGCGTTGCGATTGGCTGAAGCCATGATCACGACCAAGATCCCCGTCAGCACCTGCTTTGCTGATTTGGCAGGGTAATGACCTGAGACACGGGCTCCCGCGAGGTTGTGCAACTGCCTTCCTTGCGAAAGCTGGCTGTCTCGGAGTCATTACCTAGCATTTCGGCCGCCGCCCTAGGGCGCTCGAGCTTCTTGTCCGCCAGTGCGTCACTACGTTCCCAAAGGCTAGCCTGAGGGGATCATGGTGTCGCGCTTTGGCGGGACAATTAGCTGAAGCAAAAGCTTAAGCTTGCCCCCGTGGTGGCCATGTAATGTATCATGGACCCGCGGATTGCACCATAACACCCTTGAGCAGAGCAAACGACCGCGCTGACCTGTTGGCACCTGGCGTTCATCAGGCCTAGGCCACCCGTGCATCAGGCGATAGACGCCCGTGCATCATCCATCCATCCATCACCCGGACAATGCGACCACCGGAGCACGACTACCTGCTGCTCCGTACAACTCTGGACTCTGCACTCTGGCCATCGGACGCAATTCATCTCCTCTCCTCTCTCGGACGACATCGAGGCGGAATCAGCAGGAAAGAACAGCCGAAGAATAGAACCGCCGCCGTTCTTGCGTCTTTGCACTCCCGTTCCGCGCCAGCGATGGACGTCGCTGGGCCGGCAGTCGACTCTACAACCGATGCCGAAAAAAGTGGAGGACAGCAGTACGCCACGATTAGCGGGCGCAGCCGCCGAACATGTCAGCGCGGCACGACCAACATCAGCTTTCTCGCCACCAGGTCCTTTTTAGGGCCACCAAAATAACTAGAGTGTACGATTGGCGCCATTTGTCATGCGGCAAGCCTTTTGTCCGGTGACAAGTAGCGCCCAACGTGGGGCAGCGATCATCTTGCGGATGCAAGATCCAGCCAGGCCAGCGAGCTACCAGCCGGCACACAAATCAACATGGCGCCCAACAGACACCTCCACATCTGGAGAAGAGCAGTAGGCTGGCTACCGGAGAGCATTCAAGACCCGGTGGAGTTGTGACGGCAGCGGTATGCGAACATCTGCTCTCCGTTACCAACCAGCGGCGGACACAGCGAGCCAATCCAACAACGAGCTCGGAGCGAGCCAATCAGGGATCCCGGTTAGTGCATAAAACCCGGGCCGGCAGAAAATTTTAAACACTCATCGCCAAGCCATCGGACGCACTTCATCTCCTCTCCTCTCTCGGACGACATCGTGGCGGAGTCAGCCGGAAGGAACAGCCGAAGAATAGAACCGCCGCCGTTCTTGCGTCTTTGCACTTCCGTTCCGCGCCAGCGATGGACGTCGCTGGGCCGGCAGCCGACTCTACAACCGATGCCGAAAGAAGAGGAGGACAGCAGTACGCCACGATTAGCGGGCGCAGCCGCCGAACATCTCAGCGCGGCACTACCAACATCACCTTTCTCGCCACCAGGTACTTTTTGGGGCCACCAAAATAACTAGAGTGTACGATTGGCGCTATTTGTCATGCGGCAAGCCTTTTGTCCGGTGACAAAGTGATGAAGTGAAAAATCAATGTCGATATTAAAGGAAGTTTGTGAGACATTATTTATTTTGGAAATATTTATTGAAAATTTTAAATGTCAACTTTATCAATGTGCATGGCTTTTATTGTCTCTGAACACAAAAACAATTTAATTACTTACAACAAACGTGTATCGCCTATATAGAAAAATTATACCTAAACCATTTTTTCATTTGACAAAGTACAAGCAAAATTCTAAATTCACAAGGCTTAATCTAGATTTAGGGTTAGTTTACAACGTGAGTAGTTTAGAGCCTGAGTAGCGTGGCTTGGTAATGACATATAATGTAATTTTTTTGCCAGTTCTAATATTTTTAAAGAATTAAGGTGTGCCAATGCGCATCAATTATCAGTTCCATTCGTAAAAATTTATTTGCGTATTTAGAATATAAAATGTTCTTTCAACTCTTAAAAAGACCTTCACAAGTTATTCGTGTAAACCTGGAGGTAGGGCGACTGAGAAGTTGAAGACTAGCCGTTTTCTCTTCCTTGAAAATAAGAGCAGGTGGAAGGAAATGACTCTGCATTACAGCAGGCTACTACTGAGATATTCTCTCACTTTCAGTACAAGTGAGAGAATAATCTTCCCTAATTTCTTTAGGTATCAGCAATGCACATGGTCCATTAATTAAATTACCATCTTGTCTCGTTCATATTACAAATATGTCCAAGTTTTGTATAAAGTTCGTACTCGCCCATGTTAGTTCAAATATTGAGAAACCTATTTTCAGACCTATCTCGACCAAGAGGCAGACCTTCAGACTGTTAAATAAAAATGTCTTTATTTGTATTTAAAAAAAGATTTAACCAGTCATAGCTAACTATTCCTGATTCTTTACTGAATTGGTGCTTTAAACCTAGTGACTGTGAAATCCAAAGTTGGACATCTAACAGCTGCTCTATCAGATGTAAAACATGTCCTTTCCAATTGCTATATTTTTATAGCTTTTTTTAAATGGCAGATCCCAGTATTATTTTCGGACTTAAAGACTTTTTCTTTAAGACACCTAAAATTCTGCTGCGCCTATGTCTTCGGGATGGGGTGCATAATAGCGCTCGCCTTTGCTGGTTCTTATTTCTTCAGCCTCTATACTTTGAATGACCACCCTCAGGTTTTCTCTACGCTACTGCCCTCTGAACAACAAGGCTTTCGTTTATACAGTTTCGGCATTCTAAAAATAAATACAGAGTAATTTTATAAGCTTCAAATTTTAAGTTCACTACACTTATTTCCTAATTTAACAAAGCAAATAAAACTGCTGGTAATTTCTTCTGATTAAAAGATTAAAAAACGGAACAAGCTTATGTACAGAATCATTACATATAAATATTTTTGAGAGGTACAAATTATGTATACAATAAACTACTAAATATGTAATTATAAATTTGTATTGTTTATTATGATGTGTTCGCCTTGTTATTTGAATTAGCAGTCTGTGTAATTCCAACTTTGTCATGTTTACTACCTAAACTGCTACTTGTCATGTTCCGGACGAGGCCTATCAGTGTTTCAACCACTTTCAAGTCCTAAACCACGACCCATGTATTGACGTGGTTTAGGACTTGAAAATGGTGGAAATACTGAAAGGCCTCGTCTGGAACATGGCAAGTAGCAGTTTAGGTAGTAAACATGACAATGATAGTATTATGATGTGCTTAAATATTTTTCATGAGACAGTAAAGAAAAAACTGATTCATTTTAATAAAGACAAGGAAACGTTTTATATACAAGGTTAGTTATACCTGGAAATAGATTATTTGAATTAATTAAAAGGATTCGTAGTTAACGTATGGATGTGAAAGCTTGACTATAAGGAAGAAAGAATGGTGCCAATTACAGGCTGCAGAAATGAGCTATTTGAAATCGCTAAAGGAATATTCGCGACTCGATCATATAAAAAACGAGTATATTAAACAAGAACTTCATATAGTTTCCCTAAATAAACTAATTCAGAATTATAGAAATTGCTGGAAACAACACCTAGAATGAATGGACAATACCCGCTTTCTGAAGTTGGCTTATGAGTATGAGCCGGTTGAAAAAAGATCTATAGGCAGGCCAGTCACAAGATGACGGTAGTCATGAGGCCGGAACAGAAGAAATCCTATCCATGAAGTGATGATGATTGTGATGATGATGGATTTTAATACCTTTAATTAATGTCGATATTCATTTTTCATAAATAGGTATTGTATGTCTGAAATTTAAAACCCCGTAGATTCAAATATAATTAACTAATGGCGGATATTACCTTGAACGATATGTGTGGGGTACCTCTCCTGGTTGCTACCAAGGCGTCTGTCCCATTTGCCTGGGTAAGACACCCCAATCCATAAATAACTGAAATGAAGACAGTATGGTTAACGATTGAATAAACGTATATACTACTATATATTGAACAAGGTTTGAAACAAATTTAAACTAATTTTAACTTACAAATTTATTTTACACAAGACTTTATAAAGCACTAAATTATATCACAGGTATATGGAAAGCAAAACTTTCCATATTGTAAAGAAATTAACATTTATTTGTCAATCTGGCGACACAAAACTTTTTCTAGACAATATTTTAACTCTAGTTAAACGTACGAACTCTATAGTGTCGCACCTACGTACCGCGTAACTGAAGTGAGGGCCACTGTACCGGTGGAGCATCTGACCCGAATTTTACTTAGGCCTACAGGTGGTAAAGAAGACAAACGATTTTGTTGGTAATCCTCTGTCACATAGACAAAATCTGTCATGGAATCTGTCTATTCTGTTCATGGAATTTAACTCGGGAATAAAGAAGAGAAAAAGGTAAGAACGATTGTGTAGGAACTAACGCTGCAATAACGAATATAGGACTGACGTTTGTGTATTGGAGCTTTGACTGGGATATAAGAAGCGGAGACAACTGTAGACAACTTGCGCGCGTGCAATAGTGTGAGTAGTACTGGAAATTTGATACAGCTGTGACAGGGCTCTTATCAATAGTGAGGATAGCTGTGCAGTCTGTGACTATACTTATACCAAAAACGGTTGTTGGGAATCCGAAATGCTAATTTTAAAATAAGGTAGGTTCCAGGACAATGTGAATGTATGAAAGTGTAATGTAGACGAGAGGTCAAACTTGTGTAATTTTTGAAAGCTTTAATAAATAAAATTACTGTTGTGCTACTAGAACAGTTTATAAATTAAGTTTACTGAATGTACTAGCAGAATGATACAAATCTTTGGTTTAGTTACACACAAAAAAAAGGTAAACTTTTAGTTTTTATCTTAAGCCTTGTTATAAAGTTCAGTAAAAGCCACACAGGAAACAGAATTCTCTGCAATATCAAATCTAACAATTTTCAATATATTTTAATACTACTGGATAGAATAAAGTAAGATGAATTCTGAAGAAGAGAATTTGACTTTAACTAAGCAATTAAATTTACGATTTGCTCAGTACAGCACTTCAAGCGATACGACTTGATGTATCAGGTGGTGAGGTAATCATGTAGTACGGTAGCTTTATAGTTTAGCACCTGCTGTGACGAATAAAGTTTTAATTGCTCTTCTTAAGTACGAAGTTACGTCACAATAGTTTTATGAGAACAAAAACGTTAAAAAATATAAAACATTTACGATTTTATTTAACCACAGAGCTTAAATATATAAGAGAAAATGTGTTGCATAGGTTTACACTCAAGTAATGTCAAAAAATTAAGCCACTTTGTAAAAAATCAATGTATACAGTATTTTATTTGCATAAGTGTTTAAACGTATTTTTTTTAGACGGTGACATGCTACAAATTTGATTTAGTAAATATAGTGCGTGGCTGGTTTTGGTTCTAGTGTTCTGCTATAGCTAACATTACATGTAACAAACAAACGTTCACATGTTTAGAAAATTAAATTTACGTACTCCCGATAGCAGAAAATGTTAATAAATTTTAATAAACTAATCAGACAATAATCAAAATTATAAGTGTGTCGACTACGTTAAACATTTTTACGTTAATAAATTTTGATCAATTTTGTTTAATCGTTAGTTATAATTTAAACCGTTAAGAAGGAAAAATTTTAATTGTTTTAATTCTTTAATAATCAGAAAAGACTAAATGATGTGGCTATACAGGTTTTTAAATAATGAAGAGCTAAATAGAAACAAATATTTATGTTTTCACTTTTATACTCTCCAGAGACAGCACAACTCTATTCTGTTCTGTACAATCGTTGGCCACATGTGTTGTTTACGTTAACTGTTATCTACGGAGTTGCAAATATTCTGAAAGGCCTAACCAAGTTATCTCTTTTAAAAGAGATTATTACCATATGTAAACTCACTCTTAAGCTGACACTTTTCAGGACAGTAATCAATGCCTCAAAGTCGCAGATTTTTATAACGTTATTTTTATGATTTGAAAAAGAAACATTCCTTTTAGTCCAAACAGCGTTGAACATTGCTGTGGTAATCAAAGGCCATCGTTGTGCGCAAACCTACAATCAACTTACACTCAGTAGCAACTGCTGTAAACAAAATATTGGAGGAACAACGCAATTATCTAATCGTATACAGTCAACTGAAAGAAGCAGTAGTACGACTAAACTTACCAGTTTTGGCAAAGTAGATTTTCTCTCTCGTGTGAAAAGTTTACTCTTTCAGTTTAGTTTGGGTCTAAATAATTAGGTTTAATTAGGCTAAATAATTATTCGTATAATCAAAACTACGACTTGGGGTCTATAAGGGGGTGTGACGCGAACAAATATTTCCATCGAAGTATACACTAGCCTCTGTAGCCCGACTCCAGTCTCACCTACACGTTGGTGAGCCCTGTTACGCTGAGCAAATCCTCAAGGTTGTGGTTGCCAATTCCTCCGGCGGAGTAGACCGGTAAGCAAACAAGAGATGTGGGTTATGTCAGGGAAGCCTGGGGGTATCCTGCGTCCTGACCTGGCAGGATGGTGCACATCGGCAGCAGGGTGTGGATCTAATGTGGAGGCGGAGGCCTAATGTGTAGGCCAACGGCTCCACACATGGGCCAAGTTAGTTAGTCTACTGCTCGTCAGCTGAAGTGAAAGCAACTCTCTAGTAGAAGCAAACAAGAGATGGTGACTGCAAACAAGCAGCCCGAAATCAATGTTTCTGGTCCTCCAGGTTGGGGGCATTACAGCAAGTCAGTAACCTGCTTAAGTAAAAATATATGTAGGCCTACTTACAAAGGAATATAACATGTATGCAAGAAACGTAAGTTTATAGTCCCGACACAGAAATGGTAGGTTAAATCTGATTATTTACGCTAAATAAACTGCTTAGATTAAAAGAAACTCAGCTTTAAAGTGGAAAATTCCAAGAACATTATCTGTTGCAGAATTCCAAGAACATTAATTACGTTGAAGTATATAATTAGGATCTGAAAATATTTGTTTCCGTTTTTTTTTTTTTTTTGCGGTATAAAGTAAAATTCAAAGGTATAAAGGTATTAAAGGTTACGCAGTAGGTGTCAATATAGACACTTGATAATTCTTTGTCAATGAGAGACTTATAAACATTTGAAACTGAACAACATTGAAACACGCAAATGTAAGATTGGTTTTTCGGTTGTTTCTTATGTCACTGAATTGATCGGCGTTCGTGTGATTAACCAAAATAACTTACATACGTAGAATTGTTTTTTAGAAAAGGTACAAGCTTCTATGTAAAACATAAAGTTATGTTTTATTATTACAATTAAGAAAGTCTTTTCCATCTTCTAGTAACATATCACTCGTTTCTATCTTCAGAAAAGAACCGTGATATTTCTTTAGTGTAAACATATTTAGCTTTTTACATACAGATTAATTAAAATATTTACTTATATTATAACAGAAAATAATTGTTGTAACTTGTAACAAAAATGAATATAAAAGTATATCTCTATTTACTTTAGCGATTGTTAGATATTTGAATATAAGTTCAAGCAAAATTTATAACATAGGCAACGAAAAAAAATTGAATAACTATTTAACTAGTCAGATGTATGGTGTTGTTTCTTTTTTGATAAAATCACTCTTATCTGTGTAGCACTAGCATCAAGTTCCCGCTCGTCAATATTGATTTTAAATGTCCTTCCTACAATTTTTATCGTATTACGTGCTTAATTTTTGATAACGTTTTTTCCACATAGATAAGTTCGGGAAAATGAAATAAAAGTTCCCGTGTATTCCTTTAAATTAAGATATTGATAACCGGACATTTGCCGTTTACATTTGTCTATCAGTTCGTTGCTAAACTGAATTAAATCATTTCCAGTTGAAGTTCAGTTTGGACATAGTCAATGCTACATAGCATCTTCAAAAGAGTTTTATGTGTGATGCGTTCACAACTAGATCTGAGATACGGGATTTAAACTGTGCGTTAAGATCTGTTATGGCTTTAGTAGCTAAGTCTGCAGAAAACTGCAGGTTTCTTCGATTAATTTGTTTACAATTCCTAAAATTGCTAAACCACGTCTTTGTGATTTGCAATAGAAATGGAAGTAGGTTTTGCCGCAGTGCTTTTAAAATAGTGTGCATATCAGATATAAGTCCATGTTAACCTTGGAGTTTGAGATTTAAGTCTTTCATTTGTTTTATCAAATCGGTTGGGAAAGCCAATTTTTACGACTAGCCGTCAGTCAATAAATGTAGTGGTCTGTTCTCATTCAAAGACATGTTGATCGATGTATGGTATTGTATCTTACTGCCTCTGTTTCTTCCATAAATGTACGAGATCGACTGTTTCAGTGCAAGAGAACGAAATTCAGTATAGAACCTTTAGGTTTTATTACGCACTCGATACCTAAATGTTTGATAAAGAAAGATTGTTGGTGTCACTAGTTTGAGACAACCCGAAGAGTCTATTCCTTCATAAATTTGTCTCACCAAGTCCAGTTTAACGACACAAGTGTTCTTTCCTCCATCAGTAGTAATACACTTTAGTTGTTGCCATTGCAGATATATTGATAAAGCGTTTTTTCCATTTCTCTGAGTATATCAACACTTATCGTAGTTCCATGCACACTGCAAACAAATGCCAATTCTTCTATAACATCAAAATTCATTCTAACACCGTGAAAGAACAAAAGTAACTATGGAGTATTAGACTCATCAGTTGACTCATAGAGTGCTAGAGAAAATCAAATATGACAGGTTTTTAAGTCAGTTGTAAAACTATATTGTTACAAGTGTCCTTGATTCTAAGAGCAACTGTATTTGCCGAAAGACTAACAGCCTGGAACGAATCCGCGTTTTGTCGGTTTATGTCGGTGATATATCCTCGATTCGCTGAAACATTTACCACTCAATAGTTAGCTCTCGTTAAGGACTTACTTTTTTGTATTTTTTTTTTTTAATTTAACTCTTGTGACGATAGACGACATGCTATTGTAACTCTTGTACGTTTCAAAGAGTGTACTTTGACGATGTTTCCCTGTACATTTGGAGTACTAAACCCAATGTTAATTTCATAATGTCTCTAAATGCTATAGTACCGCGGCAGTTTCGTTCCACATCCAGCACAATGCTTTATTACCAGATTCTACAAAAAGATCTGTACATCTTATCGTACAGTAGTCTACATCCCAATGTACTCCACTCCATCGTCTCCACCTTCCTTTCTGATTGATATTTTTACATCAATAATGTTAAATATAGGCACAAGAACTACCATCACGTGGCGAACGTTGTTAAAACAGCGTAACTACAACCAGGGGTGACCATCCCCCACAAAGGCTATGGCGCATGCCCCCCCCCCCAAATTCAGTTATCCCCTCAGGCCACCTGAACGGCGCCCGGCAGTGCATGTGCTCACAGATTGGATATTTAAATGGTGGTATAAAGGTAACCAAAAAAAAGTAGAAGTGTTTTGAGTTACAAGAAAAACTATATTTTTACAATTTATTCAGAAAGTAAAAATATAAATTAAAAGAATATTGCAATTTTTACATGTCTCTAGAGATTTTTTCGTTGTTCTCACTTGATGTTGTTACTTTGATGCTCTGAACGATTGACATAATAAAAGTTGTTTTCTCCGAGAAGTTGTCAATGCAAATTTGTTTACTATTTCTTCATTTGGAATCGCTTTGAAAATGTGTTTTCCAGAAGCTAAAATTAAAAGATTAGAAAGCCACAAATCACCCATACAACTGCGTAGCCGATTTTCACAATCTTCAAACTACTCATAGTTCGCTCTGCAGAACAACTTGTAACTGCCAGCGAAAGGAGGATTCTGTACATAACAGTTAGATTTGGAAAACCTGAAATATGCATAATGCAAAGATAAGGTCGAACGAAGCCTCTTTTAATCCACTGGTGTCTGTCATTCTCTCACTTTCATTTTTCTTTTCTTTTTCACCTCCTTCATTTCATCCGTTTCTTCTTCCTGATTTGACGACGCCTCATCTTCCCCCCTTTGCCCCCTTTTATGATCAAAAATGCTGTAAAAACACCCCCCCAAATTTTGATGGCGCAACTTGCGCCATGCACCCCACTTCTGGGCACCACTGACTACAACAACTGAACATATTAACTGACGCGCACTGAAAATGTAACTGTTGGCTAAGGATTAAGGTTAGTAATTTCTGCACTGCCATCTGTGCGCTCAAGGCTAAACTACTTTATTAAGTTCAGTGCATTCATCGCTGCCTGTAATATGCGGACAAAAGTGTTAACTACTTTCTCATTCAAATTCTGTTCACCGTTAGTTATAATACAGAGCAGAAATATTCAGTATCTAAAAACTTAGATTTCGGCTGAAGGTCGTACTTTGAAGACTACTCGTTTATTGTGACTATTGTGTGAAATTATCCAAGAAAGACTTACCTACTGTGTATTGAACATTTACATAAAAATATTGACTGTATTTTCTCCCTCACAATTTTTTTATTTTAAATCTTTTCTGATATACTGTTTACTTTAATTTCTCCTTCTCTTATAAATCTACTTCTTTAAAAATTGTGGCAAGCTAAATAAGTGGACCTTTTATGCATATTAAGTACAGAATATGACTATAAATGACCATCTTGTTACAGTTTTGTTTAAGAAAATTATGAAATAAACAGTTATTTAGAATACTTTGATTGTAATTTAGACAACATTCAGCCAAAGGAAAATACCATGAAAACACTCATGTACAGCGAGTTTACAAACATACACACATACACACGCGCGCGCGCGCACGTTTTACTGATTATCAGGTTATATAAAATAAATAATATACAAATATAAAATATTTCCATCAAAACAGCTGATTAAGTAAATAAACGTTATGATAGTCGAAAATTTAAATTTAAAATAATCGATTATGATATTTGTTAATTGATTTTGAAACCTTTGAAGGTTTCACTGTATTTTGATACAGTCAGGGAAACGTGCATCAGGTCATTTAAAGCGGTAAAAATAATACGATCTACTTGCAGAATTAAGTATTATTTAATAATATATACTACATGTATATCATAATGTATAATAATATTAATTAATATAATCTCAATACATTAATAACAAAAAAGTATGAATTATTAAAAAATTTATTAATTTGTATTTATATTCCGAAGATAATAGTTGAAATTATTGAAAGAGTATATAAAATATATATAAATATATTATTCTAAAAAACAAACATCATTTATTAGGAGTGTGTGTGTGCATACATATAACCAAATTTATTTTTATGGTAATTAGTAAACACGTCTGCACGGCGTAGATCACGAGAATTCTTTAGGAAGGGAAACAGTGTTGCTGAGAGACAATTCAAGAAAAAAATTATAACTATTCCTTGAAATTATAGTGGAACACAGTCGTAAGCAAACATTATAGTGGAACACAGTCGTAAGCAAACATTATAGTGGAACACAGTCGTAAGCAAACATTATAGTGGAACACAGTCGTAAGCAAACATTTATTGGGTAATGCAATCACACAAATAATTTATAATATTTAATTTTCATATTTACTCGCGGTTGGTTTTCTAATTGCCAGGAATAGTTCTGTGGCCCTTGGGACTGATTCTCAGGTGATCCGAACATCAAGTTCCTAGGAAGACAAATCTCCCGCCCAAACACCAATTTTGCTGGAGTCATGCCGGTTGTGTCGTGTACCGATGACCTACACGCCATGAGGTGGTTCAAGTGTGTTTGGTTCTCGTCAACAACCTCTTGCGTAACTTCATCTTCAGCAACTTTTCCCCCGAACGCTTCCATTAACTCAGGAACAAAGAAGGGCGTTTCCTCGACACACATAGTTGGCTTTCCAATTACTTCTTTTGCCGTTATACATATTGGTAATTCATCTTCCAATTCTTTTTACTTCCATGTTCCTTAAGGAACTGGAAGTATGGTGATGGCAAAAAAAATCGTGTTCGAGATTATTGCAGATTCTGATTGTACTACACTCAAAACATGAAAAAAGTCGTTTTTCGAAAAGTGTGTGTGTGTGTGTGTGTGTGTGTGTGTGTGTGTGTGTGTGTGTGTGTGTGTGTGTGTGTGTGTAGATTTTTTTTATGGCAAACGATAACAGCCGCAAATTCAAACAGAATCAAATATTTTTTTGCATACAGCCCTGAGTTGTAGAGTACTCAAGACCTATTGTTTTTGGTGAAGACCGGTTAAGGGAAAGTTGTAGTTTCCCAACAACTTTTTTTTATCAAGAGTAATGTTTTTTCGATGGCAAACGATAACAGCCGCAAATTCAAACAGAAATAAATAACGTTTCGCATACAGCCCTTAATTGTAGCGTTCTCAAGACCTATTGTTTTTGGTGAAGATCGGTTAAGGGAAAGGGGTAGTTTACCTGCACCTTTTTATGTTTTATCAAGGGTATTTCTTATGCCAAAAGATAACAGCCGCAAATTAAAACAGAATCAAATAATGTTTCGCATTCAACCCTGAATTAGAGAGTTCTCAAGACGTATTGTTTTTGGTGATGATCGGTTAAGGGAAGGGGTAGTTTACCGGCAACGTTTTATGTTTTAAAGGGTATTTTCTACGGCAAACGTTAAGAGTCGCAAATTCAAACAGAATCAAATAATTTTTGCATACAGCCCTGATTTGTAGAGTACACAAGATCAATTGTTTTTGGTGATCATCGGTTAAGGAGAAGGGGTAGCTTGCCTGCAACATTTTATGTTTTAACAACGGTAATTTTTTCTATGACGAACGATAACTGCCGCACATTCAAACAAAATCAAATATTTTTTTGCATACGTTCATCAATTGTAAATGACTGAAGGCTTGTTGATTTTGGTGAAGATCGGTTAAGGGTAAGGGGTAGTTTACCAGCCACTGTTAATGTTTTAACAAGAGTAATTGCTTCTATGACGAACGATAACTGCCGCACATTTAAACAGAATCAAATAATTTTGTGCATACCTTCCTCAATTGTAGATAACTCAAGGTCTGTTGATTTTGTTGAAGATCGGTTAAGGGAAAGGGGTAGTATACCAGCCACTGTTAATGTTTTAACATGAGTAATTGTTTCTATGACGAACGATAACTGCCGCACATTCAAACAGAATCAAATAAATGTTTTGCATGCATCCCTGAATTGTGGAGTACTTAAGGTCTGATGATCTTGGTGAAGATCAGTTAAGAGAATGGTGTAGTTTACCTGCGCGTTTTATGTGATAACAAGGGTAATTTTTTCTATGACGAACGATAACTGCCGTAAATTCAAACATAATAAAATAATTGTTTCCATACTTCCCTACGTTGTAGAGAAGTCAAGGTGTGTTGATTTTGTTGAAGATCAGTTGGGGGAAAGGGGTGGTGTACCAGAAACATTTTATGTTGTAACAAGAGACATTTTTACATGACGAACAATAACTACCGTAAATTCAAACAGAATCAAATAATTTTTTACATATGTGCCTGAGTTGTTGAGGACTCAAGGCCTACTTATTTTGGTGAAGATCGGTTGAGGGAAAGGGGTAGTTTACCAGCCACTGTTAATGTTTTAACAAGAGTAACTGTTTCTATGACGAACGATAACTGCCGCACATTCAAACAGAATGAAATAATGTTTTTCATGCAATCCCTGAATTGTGGAGTACTCAGGGTCTGTTGATTTTGGTGAAGATCAGTTAAGAGAATGGTGTAGTTTAGCAGCACGTTTTATGTGATAACAAGGGTAATTTTTTTTGACGAACGATAACTGCCGTAAATTCAAACATAATCAAATAATGTTTGGCATACTTCCCAACATTGTAGAGAAGTCAAGACCTGTTGATTTTGGTGAAGATCAGTTAAGGGAAAGGGGTAGTTTACCTGCAACATTTTATGTTGTAACAAGAGACATTTTTTCATGACGAACGATAAAAATCGCACTTTTAAACAAAGTTTAAATCCCTAAGGTAACACAGAAATAATAATAAATAAAGAGCTTAAAACCAAGAGGAATGTGAGTATAAAGGTAAGGAAACACCCTTTAATTATTAACCATGCTTTGACATGCGGAAACCGGCATCAACACGCAGAATAACCCGTAAATAAAACTAATAAAAGTAGGAAATTACAACTCGATATAAAAAACATAAAGGTATACAATAATTAATTACGAAGTAAAAGATACCGTAGTATAATTAAATATGTCAAAGATTAAACCGGTAGATATTAATCGGAATGAGGAACTACTTTTATGGTGAAGCGTAAACGACGCGAAGTTACTTTACCTGCCCCAATAAACAAACCCCACTTGTAATGGAGCGCTCACGCCGTAAGCTGCGCACAGCGGTAATGTGCACCGATGGCAATATTTTGGTTTTTCCAAGTGAATAATCTCAGTTAAAATATATCTGTATACACTCTGTACACTCTTAACCGAAATGTATCGTTAAATAGTTGGATCGCGACGCAGAGATAAATATGTTGAAAGCTAGTAAAAGAATAACTAAATTGTGCGCCGATGACATCTCTACCAAATCTTAAACAAGAAAATTATATAATTAATACAGTACTAGGACCCTAAGGTGAAATTCAACTAATAAATAATCATGTAAAGTGAATACCAGTGGAAAAAACGTTTGCATTAATTATTCTAACAACGAGATATTACTACCAGTCATCTAAGAGGAGACTACCAGACCCAGAATGATCTAACACACTTCAGGAACTTCACCGTCACCGGATACTAAGATAACGACAGACCTTCAGGAAACACACCCAGCACCGAGGAGCCGAATCTGCATCAACTACAGGATACCACAGGTGACATGGAGGCTTGTCTTCCGTGGTTATGAGATACTAAAATTATAACTAACAAAAGACAAAAGAAACTCTAAAAAAAGAAAAAACTAACAAAAGACTAAGAAAAAACTCTTAAAAGACTAACTAACAAAAGACAATTTAACTAACACTTTAAGACTTTTAAGAACAGACATTATATGTAAGATGTAATCTGTAATCTGATAAAACGATTTGTAGTAAAAGAGTAAAAGTTTAAACTGTAAAGCATTATTGTTTTAAAAGATAAACAAAGTCCATTCTTATAATGGCACAATTTCAAGATAGTATATGGGTAGGTGACCATTATTAATATACAGTATTCAATCCCGGATCCGTGGAAAGTTAAACCGATGTACATCTTTATTTTGAGGGCCCTTCTGAAAGAATAAAATATATTATCATCTTGTAAACTGTAAACTGTTGAACCATATATGTTAACAACTTCAAGTAGAACGATTAATGTTATTATGTAATAAAGAGATGTCATGGTACAAAACAACCAAACTGAGTGAATAAATCTGCAGAAACCCCTGTCAATTTTCCTCAATTTTAGGGACCCGATAATATATATATATATATACTACTAAATGCTTATCTTTTGTTTAATTAGAAGTTGGGTAAGACTATGGCAGCCTGTGTAATTGACCTGAGCCAATTAACCACAGGTTCCCGATATTATAACGTAGGAGACGTTATATAGTGAGTAGAATGGCTAAAGTGAAGCTAATAAATAATAATACTGTGTAGTGTAGTGGGGAGAGAAAATTGCTAATATAATAACACGAAATAATATTCTGTTCAATTCGATAATATTGGGGTCAAAAAGTTTATTCAGTATTGTTTTCAATTTATTGAAAACATTTGGGGTAAATATGTTTGGAATATTCATGTCATTATCTGACCTGGCTATGTAATTACATTATTCGTAAAACCCTTACCATAAAGTGTATTGTAAGCTGCAATATTCGTGTCTGAAATGTCATAATTAAGATAACCGTATAGCTTGTCCACTTGTTCATCTCTACAGAATGAAATAATGGACGATGTGTTCACCCACGTGTGCTGGACCCATCAAGCTCTTTGCATTTGTCGTCAGGCCACTTATTATTTTGCTACCAACCAGTCTTTATACAATTAGTCTTTCTACTCCTTCTTGTGTTTTGAGACAAATGTAACTTAATAATATAGGATTTTCAGTCAATGATAATCGCATGTTTATCTCCTGTACTATGGGGTTTGTATGGCGTACTGTCCAATGTAGAGTCCGACAATCTTTAAGTCTGGCAAATCGGAATTAGGAAGCAGTGGAATTCCTTTCTACAGCTTGCCGGATTGTACAACGTGAATTTCACAGGCACCGTATTTTGAAAACATGGATTTTTTGCAGTCTTTTTGTACCACCCAAGTGTCTGCTGTGTACAGAAATATAAATATTAATGAATGGATATTGAAATATAAAATTATATCGATGCCCACGTTTTTGGGAGTCAATTATAAAATATCTAATTAAGTAAATTATTGTTTTTTATAGTTTGATCGTAACAATTAATAAACGTTAACAAGCTTCACGTTGTTGGGAGACAAGTCTGTCATATGAATTAATAATCGGGGTTTTAACTGTAATTAAGGTTTATTTTAGTAGATATTATTTTTAAAAGATTGATTAGAGTTGGTGATTGGTATTCAGTTCAATTTTTTTTTTCTTAAATTTAATTCATAAAGTGTGTACTATTTGTCGTCTCAATTATCTTCACACGGTTAGCCTTCACGTCGTTACGTAAGTAATTCGTTGACAGTCGAAATAAATGCACAGTTCCCTTTCAAAGTTAAATAATAAATCTTAATAATTTATTTATTTTTGTATTCATAAAATAATTCAATAACAATGATTAATAAATGCCTTGGCTTTACAAATTTATTCAGTCGGAATATTGGTAACACAAGGTCTATATCAGGGCTTTAAATGACTATTTTATAATTACTTACCTGAAAATTCACTAAATTTGCATAAGTCCTTTTAACTACAATTATTTCTACCATAATGCCTTTCGGAAGTATAAAATCATTACAAAACTTTTAATATACCGTATTAACATAGCGAGTAGAAGAGAAAGTGAGATCACTCTGGGCGCGCGCTATAGTCGTGAATAGCGCTAGCGGTTACGACGTTAAACTTCGGCGCTGCGATCGCAGGTTGTTGTAGTTGAGACGGTAAGCCTATTAGCCACGTGCAAAAAAGAACTGTGTTTAATGTGTTGTAAAAAGTGTGTTTGTGTGTCGTATTACTTATATCGTGTTCAGTTGGAATTAATTATAGGTTTGAGTGATTTACAAACATTCTGAGTAATAAACGTGTGATAATATATTGTAAAAATTTTCTGAATGTATGAATGGTTACAGTAATGATTTGTGTGTGTTATTTTTCATATACGGGTAGTTTTTAGTTTCAGTTAACAGTACGTGTGTGTGTTAAAATATATAATAGAAGTGCCGTCCTGTTTAGTACCTGGATGTAGGAATGGCTATGGTAAAAATTCCTACAAAGGAAATCATTTCTTTAGCCCTCCCAGGGACGAAGATCAATTTGCAAAGTGCGCGAGGGCAATTTCCTGGAAGGACAAATGTCTTACACATAAATCTTATATCTGTCAACTATATTTTTCTGATGATTTGATTTTTAAAGTAGATTCATTTGTTATAAACAATAAAAAGGTCGAAATTCCAAGACTGAGATGGAACTTAAAGCCTGGCGCGGTATCTCGTATCTTTCCAAATTTGTCTACATATTTGACAAAGCCGCTAAAACTTCAAAAGTCACACGAAAAAAGGCAAATACAGCAAGTACAAACAGGCCAAGAAAAAAGCAATTCGACAAACTGTTCTGTGACAGAAACAGTGAGTTCAGACCACCCCCAGACTAGAACACACCAAGACGATCAACTGGATGAACAAAACCAAATCATGTTGCTGAAACGGAAAATACAAAATCTAACTCGTACTTTGATATGAACTAAAAATAAACTTCGTTGTGAGAAAGCAAAAGTTGTTTTACTAGAAAAGAAACTTGGCAGGAAGTAATGTGACTCATATGAAAGAGGGATGAAAACTTTAAGTAAAAAGCAGAACATGATTATAGATGCTATGTTTAAAAAGTCTAATTCGTCGAATTCCAAAGGAATGAGGTACTTTAATGAGCTGATACTGTAAAGTTTGTTGCTTAAAATCAAATCCCCAAAGTGATACAGACATTGCTCGCAACGTGATTTATTGCCACTTCTGTCAGAAACCCAACTGAAAAGACTGTATAAAAGGTTTAAAATGCCCATACGGGCTAAACACTAACACTGTAAATGCTATATCAGACTTTCTGCAAGAAGAAACTGATGGAAATAGACGTCTCGCAGTAGTAATATTCGACGAAGCGAAGCTAAGGGAAGAAATTCAGTTTAATGCAACCTCTTTAAAAGTTGATGGCTTTGTAGACTTTGGTGATTATACACCTACGGACATGACAAATTCTCTGGCGAACCGTGCCCTGGTATTCATGTTTGTGGCTGTGTTATTCAACTGGGTACAGCCTGTAGCAGTGTACGTAAGGAGGAATGCAACCACGGGTAATATTCTGGCAAAAATTTTGATACAGGTTATCTTGCAGTTAGAGCAGCGAGGTGTAAGAATAATTGAATTTACATAAGATCCTAGCTAGTCAACCTAATAAAAAGGGGTAGGCGAACTTAGAAATCTCTGGGTAAAGAGGTATGATTAAATGTAGTATTCCGAATCCGGCGGACGAAGACAGGAGGATTTAGGCATTCTCAGATGCTGTCCATATAATAAAATGTGTGAGAAACTTTGTCCATGATAAAGTGTCAGTATTGTACAACAACGAAATTGTCAGCTATGAATTCTTTAGGCTAGTTTACAAACTGGATACTACTGCTGAAAACACAGGACTTAAGACATGCCCTAAAATGACAGCAGCCCATCTTGATCCTACGTCATTCCAACGTATGAATGCAAGTTTGGCGTTCCAGTTATTTAGTAACAGCATAGCCAACGCAATTAAATTTTATCGTGACACGAACCGTGAAGGGTTTGTAGGTAGTGATAAAACAG
Source organism: Magicicada septendecula (assembly GCA_034769895.1). Taxonomy (NCBI): domain Eukaryota; kingdom Metazoa; phylum Arthropoda; class Insecta; order Hemiptera; family Cicadidae; genus Magicicada; species Magicicada septendecula. Next base: position 396,868,745 of record CM068369.1, on the reverse strand, counting down.
AAAGCTTCAGCAGAGACATTAATAACCTTGTCGATGCTTTAAATTAATCAATTCCTACTAAGGGACTTTACAATGGATCAACGTCCCATCATATATTATTGAAATTTCTACAAATTCTTAATTCAGAAAGCAACACTTTCGCCTCAGAGAGAACTCTAGAATCACTCAGGGTTACTCAAAAAAGTACTCTGGAGGCATCCGAATATTTGTGAAGCAAGAAATTTAAATATGTACTTACTGCAAAATTCAATCAGGATCCTCTAGAACGCCACTTCGGGATTCTCCGCTCTTTGTCGTGCGATGACCATCTATCTACAATTGACTTTCTACATCTTCATATGTTGCAGTCTGTATATGTTCCACTTAAACTTACGTTGGCAAAAGGAGCAAACTGTGAACCGGAAAGTGAATCTTCACTCACTTCTTTCGTAAATCAAATCCGTGAAATGTGTAAGGAGGTAGAAAATGAAAACAAAGCCCACAAGAAATCAATGGAGTTGCTCATCAAGGAAAAGGTAGTTTTAAAGGACTCGGAACGCTACGTTTGGGCAGAGGAATTACCTGAGATTAAAACTGGTGCTCCGAAAGAATGTCTCGTGTATCATTTTGCAGGGTACATAGTGAGAAAACCATCTAGAATTAGTGACTGTAGTGACTGTGCTGTTACACTGAGGAACGATTGTCCTCCTAATCTACCTGCTGCTGTGCGGACAAAAATAAAAGATTACGGAACTATCGAAGAAACATTTCATTTAACGCACCCTTCAAATGGTGTTTATCATGTACTATTGCAAGCAGAAACAACTGTTACAATAAAACTTAGTTTACCAAACAGTATATGGGGTGATATTTTTTATGAATGTTTGGATGAAATCAAAGAAATTAATGTGCCCGCAACGGACAGCGTAGGATGTTGCCGTGAACACACACTAAACATTTTAGGCAAGCTAATTTTCAAATATATCCAGTGCCGATTCTTTTTCCGTTCGAAGGAAATACGTAGAGCAATGACCAGTATAAAATCGGCTAAATCCTCTCGGAAAATTTCGAAGGCTTCGAACTGCTGACATCCTAGGGTTAGTACATTGTTTAAATCGTATATGCTTTTGTATTTGTACGCATTGCAGTGTATCGTAAATATAATTTTAATTGTTACAACATGTAAAAATATTTCACGACAGTTTCAAATAAGTATGATTTAATACAGAATTTTGTTTGTAATAAAACTTATTTGCTTGCTTCACGCTGGCGTACACAACAACGGGCGATGCTAGCGCCACGCTGCAGCGAACCACAGTAACTAGCTAAGTGATCTCACTTTCTCTTCTATTCACTATGATATTAATTTACAACGCTCAACTTTTTTCAACTCTATGACGTAATGAAATTTAATGCGCATGCGTAATCTGTAGGCACGCTTCTGCACTAAACGAAATGGTTATGTTAGACAAAATGACTTTGATACACAGTTTTTGTCAAATTATTGTAATAAATTTCTTACCTACTACACACAACAAATAATTTATAATGCAGACAACTAATAACAATTATAAGGTTATATACGTTTATATGTGCAGTGTAGTGTTTAATTCAAATAATTAGTGAGTTGAGTTTCGTGTGTCATGGTTTAGTGTTACATTCAAGGAAAAATAATTTGGATTAATCTCACCCAGTTGCAATAATCTACAGGTTTGTGCTGTAATATTTTTACTTTAATAGCAAATTAGTCCTTCTTGGTTCACTAGTATTGGTTTGACACTTAATTATTTCTCACTGATGTATATTCGTTGAACATAACCTGTCAGGGATATGATTCCAGACTTAAGCTCGTGATCCAAACGGTTACAGAGAGGGCGTCTTAACACCTCGAATTCCAACAACAAACTCTCTTGATTTGGTTAATTTTGCTAGTTTCTCGGTACAAAATTAACTAAATTCCGATTGGTCCAAATCGCATTATATTGTTTTCCGACATAGGTTCCTTCTTGGTCAGAAGAAAACTTCATTCCTAGTAAAAAAACTCTCATCTTATATTAACTACAATCTCAATTACATGACTATATATGAAATTCTTGTTTGATGCTGATTAATTTGACACCTCACAAGCTAGGTTTTTGCTAATTATTTAGTTATGTTTTGTTTATGAATGTTTTCCCAAATACTGTACTGTAATATTGCCTAAAGAATCTTTCCCAATATACTTGACATTTCCTATAAACATCTTAAATATAACTTGGGTGGTTAAACAAGTTTACATACTAGTATTTGTTATGAGATATGTTAATATCCTTTTTCTTAAATTTCTACTTAATTCAGCTTAATCATATTAACCTTTTTTATGTAAAATTTAACACTATTGGTTTTTTAGACACATTGCTATTTTACATTATACAATAATTATAATACAGCTATATTCTTTGTCACATTATTAAAATTAGTTTGAAATTTACAACAGTAACTTAATTTAGGTTTTACACAACAAAAATTGAACATTCTAAATAAGCATATCAACAGTAATCGTCAATTACGTTGAACTAAATACTAGAATAGAGTTTGTCACTTTCATTTTTATAACAGCCACATTATTTTTAAAACACACAAAAATAGAAAACATAATAACAGCAACATAATATCAGTTATCCATTTCTGTTTAATGTATTACACATTCTTCTAAACAGTATTTCATTTCATTCTATCTTATTAGTTGACATACCCATTACTATTAAACAAACCTTATTCATTAATTGAAACAAATTTAACAAATGATCTCTAACTTGACCTGTAAACATTTAGTTTTTATACAAAATTATGAACAATTTTTCATTTAGAATATTACACATAACATTAACTATTTATTTTTAATTTGTACTTACGTTGGCTTAGATTCCTAAGTAGATAGGTTATTAGTTTTTATTCACAAATCTAGACTCTCAAATTGGTAGATTATTAGGTTTTATGTAAGGGAAACCATCACGTTACAATAATAATGAATGGAATGAATTTACATTCAGCAGAATTATGGTTTTATCCATCCATATTTGACCACGCGGAATATAGCTAATTTTGCACTATCTATATATCACCTTTTTTTCAGCAACCTTATTTATTTGTAAGAAGCAAAACTATAATTATAAAGAAGGTAGGTATACAATTCTTTACGACGCCGGATCCACGCGTATACTGTGGTTAGGCAGTAGTTCTGGCGATCCACGTCATGATTTTGGTTCTGCTACTTACAATAGCAAACTTCTGTCTTTACTATGGCTACCAGTAATTGACTCTGTTGAATCATCTGCAGTATCAGCGGAACTATGGTGTCTTCAGGATATATTATAAAGTACATTTTCAGTAAAATAAATCGATTCTTTTGAAATGCAGGCTATGTGACAGTTCTGGAATAAACACGTATTGCTAAATAACTGCGCATACTTTAGATTAAAATATATGTTGATTAGTTTAATCCCTTGTCGCTAAAGGATCTTTTTTAGTTCCGCTAAAGTGTCTTGTTTACTTTTCCTGGAATAAAGGCTTTACAAAAATGGAAGTAGTATTTAAGACAGCTGAATTTATTACGATATTCGTTAGGCAGAAGGAATTATTAATTTAAGTAACGAGGATAAGAGTTTCCGTAACATGACAGATACAAAATTAAATTGGTTCTGTAAATGTAACTTTTGTTCCTACGATAAACTTGTTGTACACTAATAAAGATGTACGGAAAAGGTGATATACAGACACGTGGAGCTGTAACAATTTTAATATTATCACTTTATATGAAGCACTAATATAAATTAGTGATGTTGTAGCTTGTGATTAAAGTGCTTACAAAGTATATTCACGGACTACCCTTGTCGTCGATTCAAGGAAAAGTTATTGTACACTTTAATTTCCTCATTTTCGAGAATGAAAAATTAGTTTTGTGTGCTTTGCCTAAATAAACTCTTCAGCGTGTTGAGTTTATAGTGTCAGTTCCTCCTACCCCTCAACCTTCTCCTCCTCCTTTTCTTACTATTCTTTTTCTTATTCTTCTTCTCCTACTACTACTACAACTTTCCTGTAACCCCAGTATTGATTGCCTTAAAATTTTGGGCTATCTTCTTTAAGTAGGCTCTCTAGTTCTCTTTCTAGTGGTTATATTCTACATAACTGGATTGACTTGTCGGTCCTCGGCCATTCCCTCCAAGTGGGCCTGACACTTTCCTCTTCTCCTCTGAATCCAATTACTTATTGCTTTTAGGTCGCTGCATCAGTCTCTCTTATCATTATTTATCTCCCAATCGAGAAAGTTCAGGTTCAGTATCTTATTAATATTTTTATCTCGGTCGCTTCCAATGTTTTCCTGCAGCCTCGTTTCAGCTGCACAAACCAATATTCTGTGCATCATTGTTTTGTATACGAGCAACTTGGCTTCAGTTCTTAGGATTCGGTTTTGGCTAGATTGCGCTGTTGAAGCAGTGTGATACTCTTGAAGCCTCCAATGCTTGATGTGTCAAATCTTTGATGTAACTGCTTTCAATTTTCTATTGTATTGTATTTATTGTTCATAGCCTAAAGGTACCACACATATGATTTACAATAAAATGTTTATTACTCACATTCTTAAAAACGATCGATTTCGGTCACAGACTATCGTCAGGTCATATACAGCACACTTGCGGTCACAATATCGTAAAACAGCCACTATTTACAAAAAGGAATTCGTAGACATTGATTAATGAACGTGATATGTACGTCGTATAAAGAAGGTTAACAGAAGAAAATTAAACAAATTCGTACATTCTATCCTCGAATTATTAATGAAACAGCAATGAAATTATCAAAGACAGAAGAAAAACTTTAAATAAAGGCACTAAGTTTAATCTATTACCAGACACTACATCCATTAAATATTCCGAAGATTTAGTATTGACTCTGAAATAAACTTGTTAAACTCCAACGTTCAAGAGAGAGCGACATGGACTCGCTAATATTATTGAGTCCATTCTGAAAAAATGTAACAACCGGAAATACAAAAAGAGGCACATAATACATGAAAAACGCAAAGGAACATTAAAATCACTTAAGAACAAATTAATTAAAAAAAGAAAGAATTTCGAGGAAACCGAAACATCGAAGTATGATAATGTTTTCAGGATTCTGAAACGTATAATATGCATAAACTGCAGACTCTCCTGTGCAAGTGGGGAGTCGAAAGTGTGGAAAAAATATAGTGTTAACATCACCTGGAGCGTTACATTTTTCGATGATGTTACACATTTTACATCATGCATTTTGTGGAATGACCCCCACCCTAAAAACATTATCATGTTAACAACTGTGTCCTTATACCTGCAGATAAATCAAGGGCTGTCGTAATTATAGAGAAGAATGAAGTCAATCAAAAAGTCAGTATCTTTTTAGAAAAGAATAAAGTAGACAAAATTAATAAGGGCCCTACGCCCCAATAAAAAAAATAAAATAAGAGGAGCGATTAAAATTTCCAACAAAATAAACCCAAAAAAGAAAAAATGTTTAACAAAACACAAAATATCTGCACCTAAATTCAACCCAATTCTGAAGACACATAAAGCTGAAAAACCAGTGCTCCTTTAATTGATTGTAGAACACCACCTTCGTACAGAGTGGCCAAATTTCTACAACATCTAATCCAAGATAATACCACATTATCATCGAAGTCTCAAATCAAGAGTGCTTTGGAATTTACTAGTAAAGTGAAAGATTTGAATGTATCTAGCAATAGTAAATTTATATCATTTGATGTTTCTGATATGTACACCAGTATACCGAGGGATGACTTATTGTTAGTATTAAAAAATAATTTAGGAAAAACTATTTAGGAAAAATAATTACAGAAAGTTGAAATTGAAAATTTGGTCAAATTAGTGAAAATGATAATTAACCAAAATTATTTTGTATATGAAAATCACCAATATGAGAACAAAAATAGTCTTGCAATGGGGGCTCCACTTTCATCAATCTTGAGTGAAATGTACCTACAGCACCTAGAAGAAAATGTTATACTCACAACCAAAAATCCATTTATACAACACATCAAATATTGGTACAGGTATGTGGATGACGTCATCTGTTTATTTGTAGGTACTGCTAGACAAATCGGCCAACTTCTAGCATACATCAGCTCCATCAATTCTGACATTAAATTTAAAAAGACATAGAGAATAAAGGCGAAATATACTTCCTAGACCTTACCATAAGACGCCATGCAAGCAAACATCATTTCTCTATATACGGAAAAGATACTCAAACAGATATTACCGTTCACGCAGAGAGCAACCATCCCTACTCCTAGAAAATGTCTGCATACAACAACATGGTATATCGAGCCCTCACATATCCTCTATGCAGGAAGCAGTATGAAAAAGAGATACACATCATAAAGCAAATAGCTCAAAGCAATGGATATCAGCCTCAAATGATCGATAAAATCGTTGAAAAAAAAAGAAATAAATTAGATGCAAATAACATATCAATCAAAAGGAAGAAAACCTATTTACCTGCACATTGTATTGACGACAACTTTCAAAACTTAGCTAGAACATTTGAAAAATACGACTATCAATTTGCGTTCAGAAAAAGCAATGACACCTACAACAATTTGAAAATAAGCAATACAAAAAAGAAAAGCATTTATGAAAAAGCTGGAGCCTACCAATATCAATGTCAGCCTGCTAACTCGACAGAATGTAATGTACGGTGTAACAAAAAATACAGAGGATTCACTTCAAGATCATTTAAACACAGATATACTGAACATAACAAACATTCTCAGCACTCAAATCCCAACTCAACAGTAGCCAAACACATAAAACAACAGTCTTGTGAATATGGTCCAATACAGCAACAGTTAACCGTATTGGAAACGTGCAGTGATGAAATAAAATCTAATATGTATGAACAATACCGAATATACACACATGTAAAAGAAGAGGGCCATGAAAATCTATTGAACATCATGACGGAATTCAAAAATCGTATCACATTTGAAATATTGCAACAAAATGAAAATCAACATTCAGTAATCAGCTGATATAATATATAGAACGGAATGTAAACATAAACACTCTGTAACAAAATCAGTTCTCGGGAAACTTTGGACAACGACGTACGTATCACGTTCAATAATCAATGTCTACGAATTCGTTTTTGTAAATAGTGGCTGTTTTACAATATTGTGACCGCAAGTGTGCTGTATATGACCTGACGATGGTCTGTGACCGAAATCGATCGTTTTTAAGAATGTGAGTAATAAAAACTTTATTGAAAATCGTATGTATGGCCTTTAGGCTATGAACAATAAATACAATACAATCGAAAATTTAGATTATAGGTACCATTAGTGTGTTTATATTATAAATACATCACATTATCATTAGTAATTTCTTTATTTGTTTGGTCTATTTCAGTGGCGTAACATCTCTATTAATGTGTATACGTAAAGCTACTATACTTTTTTTTCACGTAACCCATTATTTAAAATAATTTTTAAAATTAAAAAAAAATTGGTATTACATGTGTCGCTTTCGTAATAACGTATTCGACTCCTTATTAACACATTGTTTACACCTGCCTGATAAACGCTACACGTAAAAATTACACAAATAAAATTCCATTAAATTCACTATATTTGACTAGATTAAACACTTCATAATTTTATGTTTATTTTGAAATATGCGTTAATATTATGTTAAAAAACATACCTTTCACATTGGTCTTTAAAAAATGACATTTTCAAGCTAAGTCGATTAATACTCAAACCAACCATTTTTCTGTCCGCCTTGTAACTGATGACGCGTTTCAAAACAGCTTCATCATCAGATCTCAAAAATCCCAAGTTGGAGGTTGTCGCCGGTCAAACTTCCAATTGCATTTGCACCGTACGCGTCAGTAGGTGAACGTCTATTCGACCAAATGTGAATAGCTGTGCAGCTACTGACGCGTACAATGCAAATGCAATTGGAATTTTAACCGACTGAGATTTTTTAAAGATCTCATGATGAAGCATATGCTTTGAAACGTATCATCAACTATACAGAAGAAGTCTCAAGGCGGTCTGGAAAAGGTTAGTTTATCTATTGGCACAAGGAACTTGGATTCTATTAAAAACATGCGTGCAAATTACATTAAGTGATTTCATTATAATATGTTTAATATATTTGTGTAATACTGTTATTTCTAGTGGACCAACAAACCAAAAACATTGCCTACTTACCATAAAACTATACCTACTTAGCCGAGTCATAATTTAATGTTTTCTACAATGTGATAAACACTGTTGATAAGCAAAATCTTTCACACAGAATGTTCTACTGTATACGCAGTACGCAATATACACACGCGCGCGCTCGCACGCATATGTATATATAAACAATAATAATAGTTATTAAATAATAATAAATGTATTCCAATTAAATAAATTCCAGTAGATTGCAAGAGAAATAATTAGTTAAACATTTTAAAATTTTACTAATACTTTTTTTTAACACTTTTTACGCCGTGAATAAAACCAATTTGTAGGAACAGACAACTAGTCCCCTAGAGCTCCCCAGAAAAAGGTTTTTAGACTTAGAAACGTTTTTAATACGAGTATAGCTTGTAGCATGCAACATGCGTGATAGGATTACGCATTGGCATCAGAATGTCTATAAAATTTATTATACTGTTATTTCATATAACAAAATACTTTAATTTATCTTGGGTTCGTTGGGTGTGCAATTCGGTTGGTAGGTACTTGAGACGTAGCATATCACCTGCGGTCTCTGTTTGTGCCCTAAAGATTAGTCTTTATCTTCATTGTTTCGTACCTATCAGGAATTGACCGGCACGCGTGTGAGCATTTGGGTGTACATGATGTGTCTAATTATAATTAATCATTTTTCTTTAATAAGTCTCTTCGTTATTTTGAAAAGTTCTTGTGTATGCTACAAATTTGAAATGAATACGGAGACGAATGTACAAGTGAACTGTAGTTTCCGAACACAATAAAACTAGAGGCCTAAATATATATTTTTTAGTTTACTACTGTAAGCGTTTTTACATATGCTACGTCTGATATTGTATACATCTGACTATATATTGATGCAGTGGAATTTATTTTCTCATTCCTGTTTATAGTTAAATGCTATTATTATTCACATACGCATATGCATGTGTGTGTGTGTGTTAACTATTAAGTGAATAGATGTATATCTATTTTGTTTGTGTGATCGTGCGCGTACACTTACCTATACATTATGAATACATATACTAACTATATACTAACTATGTTAGTATGAAACATATGTATCATTACTTATACTTACCTATTTAATGAATGTAGGTTTAGTTCCAAAATCTTGATATTACAAACTAAACACATGCACTTGCGTACATGCACTAAGGCGCTTAAGTTTTCAAATATGCACTACATAAAGAAATTGTGTTTATATTTTTAAACATTATATTTTAAAACTGTTCCAGAATCTGTACAGTACAATGAGAACGTTGTAAATAAGGAAATAGGTAATAAATCAAAAACAGTATAAGAAAATCCTACTTGTATTACAATTTAAGTAGACAATAATTGTAATATTACAACTCCACAAAACGCAACACATAAATTCCAATCAACCTACAGGCAAAGTAAATTATAGAATAAGAAAACAACCTAACTTTTAAATAAAATTATAATTACATGAACAGAACCTTGGTAGAACATCGTTTCCAACCGCAGGGCATTTAAAGTTTTAAAATGCATACTAAAACTCCCAAGGGAACTAAAAGCATAAAGTGGGTGAACTACGAAATCTGTGTGCGAGAAAACAACTCATCTTGTCAGTTGAATTGTCATGTACTTTCTCTGTGCTAAAATACTAGACCTTTACTAACAATTTTGAAAACATATGTAACATTCATAAAGTGCTGTAGTGCTGTAAGGTATCTTCACATATTTATAGTCACATAAATACAGTACTAACAAGTAGTTAAAACATTTGTATGTTGTTGAAGTAAGATCTAAAAAAGTAGTATTTAATTATTGTAAATAGAGTGCTGAGTCCATAGAGTACACATACAACCATACACATACGCGCAAAGACGCAGACAGATTCAAATACATACAAACACAAGCTCACGCGCACGCACAATATGTACACGTTCGTATTGTTACGTCGGTCTACTTGATCGTCATAGGTACAGTGGAAACAAAATACAAGACACCAATTAAGTCACTAACTACCAGCTTTAATTTTCACAGTTAAACAGTTCGTAATTAACAACACAGTCTCTTACAACAAATCAAATAAAAATTGTTCACACCCAATAAAAAACAGATATGGCGGTAACGGTAATGGCGTGGACAAGTAAAGACGCGCGCGATATACCACCCGATCATATTAATCATATTTGTCATCCAAATAGAAAAGTTGGACTTGTTACTTGTTTAATATGCGATAGTGTTTTCTGCAAGTCTGATTTTACAAGAGAAGTAAACGAAGTAAAAGGAATCTTTATCTCTAGACACATAAATGTGTGCCCTGTACATCTTACCCTATCTTTTGTTGACATTCAACCATGTGACCAGGATACTGATATTGAAAATAGTAATGTCAAAAAAAAATTGTTAATTATTCAAAAACATCTAGAAAACATTAAAAATGGTCTAAGTGTGACTCAAGATGGTGTAAGTGATAATATGGATACAGATGATAAAGGTGAGGATGATGCTATATCTATCGTATCAATTGCCAGTGAAAAAAATAAAAACCGTAAGTGTGAACAAAATTTTGAATGTGAGGATTGTCAGGACTATATAAGAGAATTAAGCTATGAAAACAAAATTAATAGTGAATTAGTGAAACAAAATAATGAGCTACGTGAACATAAGCATGAGTTGCGTGAAAATAACAGTTTCTTAAGATCATCTGTTGTAAATGTTGAAAAAAATGATGTAGACATTAAAAATTCGTTTGCTGATGCTGTGCTAAATTTACCTAAAAAGCAAGAATGTGCTCGTTTGACAATAAAGCCAAAGGGAAATTTCAAAGGCGATGCCCTAAATATTATCAAAGTGCAAATTTCAACCAAAACTAATGCCAAAGTTTTAAAAATTAACAAAGTCAATAATGGTACAGTTTTTCTAAAGTGTTTGAATGAGCAAGATTCTGAAAAAATACTAAAGGTTATAAACAGTGAAAACAGTGAAATATTGACAGCTGAAGCATGTGTTAAAAAAAATCCGCAAATAAAAATAACAAACATATCAGAAGATGTCGATAAAGTAGAACTCGAGAACGATATCATACGTAGAAATGAATTACCATCAAATAGTGTAAACATTGTACACAAATACAAACAGAGAAACAATAATCATGCTGCGCTAGCTGAAGTAACCTCTGATGCATATGCCAAGATAATGAAGAATAAATCTGTTTTTATTGGATATGAAAACTGCAGAGTGTATGACAATTTTAATATCAAATGTTGTAAAAACTGTTGTGGGTATAACCATTCATTGAGAAACTGCAAAGACACTTTTAAAAGACAACAATCATTCTACAAATGTTCAGGTAACCATGATGCTACAGTATGTACCTCTGATATAAATAAATGTATTAATTGTATTAATGCTAACAAATACTTAACTAAAAAAAGATCCATAGATCATTCTGCAAATGATATTCAAAACTGTGAAAGTTTTAAAGTAAGATGGGAGCAGTATATTTGTGATACAAACTACCCCTAGAAACCAGAACCTCCATTTAATTACGTTAGGCCTACAACTAGTTGATTAGATAAAATTTTGTATTTAAAAGGAAAAAAGAAAAAAAAATCAAAACTAACCTATAAATAAATTTTTTATGGAAATACAAGAATATAACCTTAATGATGAATTAATTTTTAATAGTACAGAAGAGATAAATCTCAACCCCATTTTTTGTGACTCTGAGCTTCTGACCCTACATGTCAACATCAGAAGCATACAGAAAAATATATTAAAACTTGAAACTATGTTAAGTTCTTTTAAACATAAACCAGATGTGATAATATGCACTGAAGCTTGGCTCATGGATAATATCAAGCTTATAAATATAACAGGTTATACACATTTTAAAAATAACAGCAGAATAAATAAAGCAGATGGAGTGATTATTTATGTAAAAAGTAACCTACAGTATCAAACCATTAATGAACAATTTAATGATTTAAAAATCACTAGTCTGCTCACAGAATTAACAAATAAAAGTATTTTCAAAGTTTCTGGACTATATCGTTGTCATGATTATGAGATTGACAAATTCATTAAAGATCATGAAAAATGTATCTTAAGTAATTCAGATTTTATTAAGTATTTGTATTGCAAACCGAATGATTTTGGGTGATGTTAACTTAGATCTCATTGAGTTTAATGAAAAAACTGAGGATTATTTCTACCAATTACTGCAAAATGGTTATGAATCAATGATAAATACTTTTACTCATCCTATAAAAAATTATAAAGATGGAACTTGCATTGACCATATTTTCATGAAAGGAATATACACAGCAAAATCTGGTAAATTAATTGACTCAATCACAGACCACTACCCCGTTTTAATATCACTACATGGAAACAACATAAAATGCAAACTTACAGTATCTTTTGAAATAAACAAAAAAAGATTTTTGGAGCTGTGTGCTTCAGAACAATGGCAACAAGTCTGTAATACACCAAATAACAATGAAGCATTAGAATTGCTAATAAACAAGATTCAAACTATCAATGAACTTTCACACAAAACTAAGCAAAAATTCAAAAACCAAGAAAGACCTGGATTACCCCTGCTCTCATTAATTCAGTTAATAACAAAAACAAATTATATAAAGCCTGGAAGAATAGTCAAGACGACTTGCTAAAAAAAGAGCTGTACTTAAATTACGAAAAACGACTTAAATCATTACTTAGGACTGCTAAAAATAGGCATGAAGAAAAACAACTACAAAACGCTAATTCTAAAAAAATGTGGAGATAATTATGTTCATCTAAAATTGGATCGTAATTCAAAAAATAGACAAATAAATGATATTTTGATTAATAATAAACTAAACAGCAATGATTGGACAAAGACTAATTATTTTAATGAATTTTTCAGCACAATAGTATCTAGGCTGAATGAAAGTGCGACTCCTCCTATTCTGCAGCATGAAATACCAGATATATCAATTAATCAGCATACTATGTTTCTAACACCAACAAATGAGTCAGAAGTTTACCAAACTATTCGTGAACTCAAAAATAAACCTGGTGGGTGTGATGAAATTCATGCCTATACAGTTAAGCTAGCTGCTCCGTTCATAACTCCTGCTTTGACTCACATTATTAATACTGCTATGATACAAGGTACATGTCCATATTAATTTAAGAAAGCTGTAATTTGTCCTATATATAAGGAAGGTGTAAAAAGTTTGGTTAACAATTATCAACCCATCGCACTGATATCAAATTTACCTAAGATTTTTGAAAAAATTATTTTTACCAGATTATTTAAATTTGTAAAGAAACATAACCTGTTAAGTGCTAAACAATTTGGCTTTCTCAAGAAGAAAGGTACAGATGATGCTATAGCCCTACTTAGCAAATTTATTTATGAAAATCTAAGTATTAGCATACCAACTGTTGTAACTTTTTTGGACTACTCCAAAGCTTTTGACACTGTCGATCATGGCATACTTATATCCAGATTACAGAACATGGGAATAAGAGGTGTAAGCTTATCCCTGATAGCCAGTTATTGACATGACAGGACACAAGTTGTAAAGGTGAATGGGACTAGAAGTCTGCCTATTAAAACAAATGTTGGAGTGCCCAGGGCTCTATATTAGGACCTTTATTGTTTATTTTATATATCAATGACTTACTAGTGTTACAAGATGTATTAATAGCATATGCTGATGATACAGCAGTACCAATGAAATCAAAGACATGACCTGAACTTGCAACAGATATGTCAACTAAATTAGATATTATATACTCTTGGCTCTATCACAATAATCTAGTACTCAACATAAGCAAGTCTGTTTTTATCACTTTTGGAAATTATAGAGACTCTGTTCCGCATGACTTTGAAATTAAGATAAATGGTCAAAAATTGAAAAGAGTTAAAACTAGTAAATATCTAGGAATAACATATGACTTTAACATGAAGTGGGATGTACATGTGGCTAACATTGTAAAAAAAACCAAATACTTAGTCTACGGTATTTACAGACTTAAACAAATTTTATCAAAAAAGCAACTACTACAAATATACTATGGACTATTCCATAGTGTGGCAGGGTATGCTATCATAGGCTAGGGGGGTCTATATAAATCATCTCTAGACGCATTGGATAGGCTGCAAAAGTGTATTCTTAAAATTATAGGAGTCAATGAACAAGATTCGAATAAACCATTAAATATTAAACAGGTGTTTGTAGTGAATTCTATAGTTTATCAATTATCAATACAATGATCTAAAAAGTGAGTTTTTACAAAATCGAATCAACACACGGTATAAAAGTATTATATTGCCGCGACACCTATTAAGTATTGGGCAAAGAAGCTATGTGTATTATGCCATAAAATATTTTAATGAATTACCTAATGAACTGAAAAATCTAAGTGTAAATATAAAAGTGCTTAAAAAAAATCAAAGAAAAAATTAGGAAGATTGTTATTGAATAATCAAAAAAACAGTCTATTATGATATGGACCTTTTTTCTCTTTTTTTTCATTTATTTATTGAATTGTATTATAGTACAAACTAAAATTTTGTTAAAATTGTAAAATAATTTATTTATTAATATATTACTATGATCTGTGAGGTAAAACTCACTATTAGTATTAAGTATATAAATATTAATTCTAAGGACCAACCTATGTACGGACATTTATGCCCCTATAGGTCCTTTATTGTATAATTTTTATTATATGTAAAGGAAAATTGGTAATAGATATTATATATATTATATATATAAAATGTCCACTAATATTAAACACAATTGTATTACACTTATCCCACCCGATTATTAAACACTTCACTATTAACCACTTGAACGCACACAGTAATATCACTCGATAATCACTTGTAATCGCCCGACAATAAACTGAACTAAACGTCGTTGAGTACTGGTATTTATACCATCACAGATTACTAGATTATTCCATACTGCGCGTTAGCGGCAGTGTGTATGACATAATTAATTGCGGGCTTGATACAGTTCGCCCGGCTTCTGGTACAATCTAGCAAATGCGTCGAGAGTCACGAACGCCAACGCATTACATTCCGGATCCCTCTGGAAAGTTCCATGAACACGTAGATAGTTCTGTGATGTCGTAACACTACCCCTCCTGAAACCTGTTCGTTCCGATCTGGCAAACCGTCTCTGAAGTAGTACTAAGCCAGGCGATCTAGGTGGAAGACCTAGAACTTTCGCTGTCCTTCATGTTGAATCCGATAAACAAAATCCATAATTGTTTTTTTCACAGTGTAGGGTCCTTCCCAGTTAGACTGAAGCTTAGGTGAGCGACCTCGATGGCGCTTTGGGTTGTACAACCAGACCTGATCTCCTTCTTGGAAACCTACACTATTGCGGCGAATGTCATACCGAGTTTTCATTTTACCACTTGCTATCTTCAGCCGTCCTCTTATCAAGCGATTCATTTCTCGCAGTTGGTTTTCTAATCGCGAGGAATAGTTCTGTGGCTCTTGGGACTGAGTCTCAGGTGATCCGAACATTAAGTCCCCAGGAAGACGAATCTCCCGCCCAAACACCAAATTTGCTGGAGTCATTCCGGTTGTGTCGTGTACTGATGATCTATACGCCATAAGGAATAGTGGTATACGTTGGTCCCAGTCTGTTTAGTTCACGTCAACAACCTTCGAAAGATGCTCCTCAAGTGTCCTATTCAAAATCTCACCCATCCCGTCCGACTGAGGATGCGGAGGCGTTGTCCTAGTCTTTCGAACTCCGAGTAGACGGCATAATTCTTTAATTACTCCTGATTCGAAATTTCTTCCTTGCTCCGTATGGAATTCCATAGGGGCTCCATAACAGCAACAGAAGTTGTGAACTAACTCCTTTGCCGTAGTGGTAACCTCCTGATTTGGAATTTCGTAGGCTTCCACCGACTTAGTAAAGTAGTCACCTACAACCATGATGTACCCGTTTCCATCGTCAGTAACTGGGAATGGTCCAGCAATGTCTATGGTAATTCTCTCGAAAGGCTGTCCACCATTATACTGTCTCATTTTTCCCTGCTTCTGGTTTGTGGGCCCTTGCTTGCAGCACATATTCTACACGTCCGAACCCATTCCTCTACGTCGTGGCGAAGATGAAGCCAATAGAATCGCTTCCGTATTTTGTCAAGGGTTTTGTTAACGCCAAGATGGCCTCCAGTTGTTTCATCATGCATCACCTTCAAAACAGACTGCACTTTACTTCGGGAAACTATCAATTGCATGACCACGTCTCGTCCATCTGCACTTTCCCAAGCCCTTTTTAGGAATCCGTTTTCTAAGGTAAGAGATTCCCGTTGTGCCCAGTAGCCCTTCAGCACTTCGGAACCATGGCAGATATCTTGCCAATCCGGGCGGCGACCTTCCTCTTTTGCTGCCAAGATCTGTCCAATGTCTTCATCACTGAACTGTTCTTCTCGACAGTCTTGTGTTGTCCAGCCGTCTGGCAGGAAATCTACAGTGATGGCTTGAACATGTTCGCATGAGTTTTTTCTTCCTTTCTGTGGCAATGTCGGCAGTCTTCCGGGCACGGTCTTCGTGATAACCCATATGCATTACCATGCAGGCGCCCCCGCCGATGTTGTACCTTGAAGTTGTACTCTTGCAGACGTTCGACCCACCTAGCCAACTGTCCTTCCTGATTTTTTAATCTCAAGAGCCATGCAAGCGCGGTATGGTCGGTACGTAGTCAAAACTCTCTTTCATAGAGGTATTTATGGAAGTGCTCCAACGCTCGGACGATTGCTAGCACTATCTCCTTGTTACGCAATAATTTCTCTCTGGTTTAGAAAGTGTCTTGCTGTATACGCTATTACTCGTTCTTCACCGTTTTGCAATTGAGACAAAACTGCTCCTAGACCAGTATTACTTGCGTCTGTGTCCACAATGTACTTCCCTTCGGAAGGTAGGAAAGCGAGAATTGGCTGCAAAAATTATGCAATTTTCAAAGTCCTAAATGCTTGATCACACTCTCTCAACCACTGGAAGTTTCGTTTATTTTCCGTTAGCTCATGTAGTGGTTTAGAAATATTAGTAGCGAAACCTTTCACAATATGTCGGTAATATGAGCGTAACCCCAGAAAATTCTGAAATTCGTGTTTACTCTTTGGCACTGGCCAGTCTTTCACGGTGTCTACTTTATTAGAATCCATGCTAACACCCGGTGCCGAAACCAGATGGCCCAGATACTGTACTTCCTTCTGGAATAGAGAACACTTCTTCGGGCTCAGCTTCAGTTGGGCACCGTGAATTCTAGTTAGAACCTGCTTAAAGTTTTCCAAATGGTCTTTGAAAGTTTTCACGATGACTACGAGATCGTCTAAATAAACAAGGCAAGTTTTCTATGTCAGTCCTAGGAGTACCAGGTTCATCAAACTCTTTCAAATGTTGCCGGTGCATTAAAGAGTGCAAATGCCATGACGTTAAATTGGAATAAGCCACTTGGGGTCGAGAAAGCGGTCTTTTCCTTGTCTTCTTGATGAAGACCTACTTGCCAATATCCAGTCTTCAGGTCCAATATGGAAAACCACTGTGCTCCGGACAACGTGTCGAGTGTATCGTTAACGCGAGGTAATGGATAGCAGTCTTTCTTTGTAACGTCATTTAACCTCCGGTAGTCTATGCAGAAACGCAATCCACCACCCTTCTTCGCTACCAGCACTACAGGAGAAGACCAAGCACTTAACGAAGGTTCGATTACTCCCTCTGTCAACATGTCATGTACTAACCGAGACATTTTCTCTTGCTTAGATAATGGAGGCCTTCGAGGAGGTTGGCGTATCAGTGTTGTGCCCCCGGTATTGATGCGATGTTGTACAATAGACGTTTTTCCCAGTGACTGTCCCCAAACTGCAAAAGAGTCTTTGAATTCATGTAAAAATCGTCTGAGTTCTTTTACCTTACCCCTTGAGAGGTCGTTAGAAGATCTGTTCAATAATTCCTGCAGCTCATCTGGTAATTTGGAAGTAGCCGAAGCACAACTGGATCATTGTTGCGTCATTCCGGCACCCCAGGCCACAGGAGTCAATTTGCCTAGGAGCGTATTGCTTTGTAAAGTGACAGCTTGATCCAGAATATTCGCGACTCTAATTGGTACATTTCCGGTTTCGTCAGGTTTTACTAAACTTCTGGCAATTAGTATGCCCGGTGTGCTGACTACCTGCGGTTCGAATATAGAGCACTGGTTGTCCCTAGTATCTACCTCGGTTCTAACCATGATGATCTTTTCGGAGTGTGGCGGAACAGTTACGGCCACTTGGTTTATGACGTCCATCGATTTTTCTGATGTAGTCATTGTGGAGAGCATTACCTCTTCTCCTCCGATTCTCAAGACATTATTTTTGAAGTCGACTATAAATCCGTATGCGTTCATAACGTCCACAACAAGAATTGCTTCATCAACAATGTCTGCAACCAGTACTTGATGATTAAACTCAAGTCGACCGAGGCATAGGTGTATTTCTACTTTTCCAAACACTTTTACAGGCCGTCCAGTAACTGTTCGCAAGCTGCAAGAGCACCAGATTGGCTTGAGATATTTCACCACGTCGGGCCGCACTATGGAAACTGTTGCGCCTGTGTCAACTGTAATCGAGGTTGGCCTTTCTTGAATGAATCGGGTAACCATCAAGATTCCGCTGTTTTTCTGAAATGTAGAAATTGCGTATTGTTTAGGGGCTTCGTTCCTCCAGTTAGTCAGCACACGCCCCGTAGTACCGACTTTTGCTCGTTTCCCTGCTGCTGAATTCTAACTCGACAATCTCGTTCTAGATGTCCAGGTTCCCACATCTATAACACTTTGGTCTTAAATCCTTTCTTATTTTATTCTGTAGCGCCGACCATCGAGTCTCTGTTCCTTGTTCTTCTTCCTCATCGTCTGTGCCGTCGCGATGTTATAGCGCGCGCACTTTATTACATGTCCAACCAGACGCTGATTTGACGGCCTCAAATTTCAAAGCATGTACCAGGGCGTCCGCACTGTTCTGGTGTTTCGCCATTTGTAATACTTGCTGTAGTTCGTTATCTCGGACACTGGTAGTAAATGTCTGCATTGCAAAACTCGTTCGAAAATCTTCTGGCGCTTCAGGATAGACCAGTCTATTTAGCCTGTCGATGCTTGCTTCAAACTCTTGAAGGCTTAACTCGGTATAGGTGTTCTGGCTGTCAGGTAGTATTTTGTGTATTAATTATGTCGCAGGTCCTTTTAATGCAAGAACGAGTGAAACAGCCTTGTCTTTCACCGTCCAATTATTTGCGCATGCAGCAGCTTCAAATTGGCGGAGGTACGTTGCCCAGTGACTGCTTCCGTCAAAGGTTGGAGCCTTGACATGAACTGTCCCAACTGGAGGCATAGTGACTTTCTCTACTGACTTATTTTCTGTGTCTTTTTCTGTCTTTATCATTAGTACAGTCTGTTCAGAAATTTGTTTTGGTTGTATTTTCATGAACTGTTCAACTTCATTTTTAAATTGCTCTTTTATATTCGCCATTGAGTTTTCTACTGCAGATATTTTGTTGACATAGCTTCTTAGACATTTTAGACAGATTTTTCTACTTCAGCTATTTTATTTGACATGGATTCTTCTACGTCAGATATTCTGGTAATCTGATTATTAAGCTCGCCTCGTAATTCACAATTAACCTACGTCACCACGTAGAAGACCTAATTCTGCTGTAGTATGTTCTTGTATTTGCTTTTGCTCTTGAATTAACGTTTAGATGTCATCTGCTTCCTGCTTACGTTTTTCATCCTGTCGTTTTTCTGCTTCTTCCGCCTCCTGTCGGTGTCTTTTCTCTGCTTCCTCTCTTTCTTCTCTTCGTTCTTCTTTTGTCTCTTCCCGTGTCTGCTGCAGCAGCGCTTGGAAAGCTTCCATCATCTGACTGCCATCCATTGTTTACCGATTAGTTACGAATTACCTCGTCTTGTACAAAGTGTACACTGTTTCCACTGTTAACCGTTCTATCCCAGTTCTGACACCATTGTTACGACGATCTACTTGATCGTTGTAGGTACAGAGGAAATAAAATACAAGATACCAATTAAGTCAATAATTACCAGCTTTTATTTTCACAGTTAAACAGTTCGTAATTAACAACACAGTCTCTTACAACAAATCAAATAAAAATTGTTCACACCCAATAAAATCTCCACTAATATTAAACACAATTATATTACAATTATCCCGCCTGATTATTAAACACTTTACTATTAACCACTTGAACGCACACAGTAATATCGCCCGATAATCACTTGCAATCGCCCGACAATAAACTGAACTAAACGTCGTTGAGTAATGGTATTTATACCCACACAAATTACTAGAATATTCCATACTGCTCGTTAGCGCCACTGTGTATGACATAATTAATTGCGGCCTTGATAGAGTTCGCCCGGCTTCTGGAACAGTCTAGCAAATGCGTCGAGAGTCACGTACGCCACCGCATTACATTCCGGATCCCTCTGGAACGTTCGATAAACACGTAGATTGGTCTGTGATGTAACAATATTTTTGTGGTGCCAGTATATCGCATATTAGGCTTACATTAGGCCTACATCTTATATTTATATTGCACTATAGAATATACTGCAACACCGGATTCTGCAAGCCACGTTTGGTGACCACAATGTAACTAGTCAAATAACTTAAATCGTTGCACTTAAAGTGGAATTCCAATTTTATACTATTTGAAACATAAACTGGTATTATCCATTTCTCATTTTATTTCGCTATAAGTACCGACGGAGTCACTAAACTGTAAGTTAAGGTGATTTTTATTTATCATCCAAGTGAAAGGAAAATGTATTACCCTTAGGAAACGTATTTTAAATTACCGTTCCTAAGTTTCTTAGAATTAGAATTAGAACTTTGCCGTTTCCTTTTTAGACTAATTATAAAGTAATCAAAGTAAAGTTTTAAACAAAAGATTTTACAGCTGCAACAGTCTTTTGTTGATGCTATTAGCGAAGAATTTGTTTAACATTTTCATTACAAAAGCAAAAAGGAACAGATGTTCAATATGGACTGCAAATAGCTTTACTATATGGTTTGAAGAGAATTATTGAATTAGTTATCTTCGTAGTTGTGTAATTACTGAACAGTTTTAGCTTTAATTTTAAAGAATCATCATTTATGTTATTGCCAATCAAAAATTTAATTTCAATTTTTTTTTTTAATACAACCCGTTTCCTTTACTTATGTGTACACACAATTAGATAAACGAAATAAAAATTTAATATAAGGTAGAACTTTGGAAAAGCTCAAGTAATATTTATTCTATAAAATATATTTTGCTATACAAATGTAACAATAAGCGTACTGTAACGAAAAATCCTATTCTATGTGTTTCAATGGGATATATGTGCGTGCTCAAAGTGAGGCATATGAGGATACTAAGAGACTATATGAAATATCTTGTGTTGCTTACAGGACTCCGTGTTTTTAGCTTGAAAGGAACGTTTAAATTTAAACTTATAAATAAGTTATTGTAAGGGCTCATATATTGTAATAATGCGATATAGGAAAATGTACTAACTACGAAAGTTCACTTACGATATGCAAGTTAACGTGTGTTTAGTGTAAATGCTAATTACACAAATACCTTATGGCACCCCGATTAACTAAGTTTCAGAGATAAAATTTGGATAAGGTTGTAGTTCACAATTTAATAACCCATTTGCCGTAATCAAATAAACAATTCGCTGAGTGTTAATACGATTTTTAGTCTATGTGTAACTCGTGCTAGGCAAACCATAATACAGCCCCACACATGTTTTTGTGCCGGTGTTTTTCAGCTGATTTTGCGTGTATTTGATATGCTGAATTTGAATTTGACATTAATTTTAGCCTATGAGCTCTTGTTTGTAAAAAATCACAATAGCGTGATTTACGTTATCCCATTTAAATTAGGCCTAAGATATAGGTGATAAATTTAAAATGAACAGCCCTACTTTAATTTCTAATTTAATTTATTCACTCAAAAAACCCCATAGTAACATATCATTATCCCTACAGTAGCTAAAATAACAATTAATATTCAAAATAATAAGATAAAAATACAAGAAAAAGTTAATTTACACTGCGGAAGCTTCTTTTTTGGGACATTCTTGAATGAACTTTGTTTGGACAGTCTCTTTGCAAGTTCCAGCAGTAATCTGCCATCATATGAGTATCCCATCTTCCTTTGTAGCGGTCCTCCATCGTTTTAATATCCTGGTGAAATCTCTCACCTTGTTCTTCACTGGTATCGCCTAGATTTTCAGGGAAACGGTCCAAGTGGCTGTGTAAAAAATGAACCTTTATGCTCATGTTATATCCAAGGTCTCTGAAATTGTTGAGCATACTGTTAACTAGTTCTTCATAGTTTTCAGCTTTGTGGTTGCCCAGAAAGTTTCTGACAACCAAGACAAATGACGTCCATGATTTCGCTCTGCTTCATTCATAGAATCTACGAAATGAGGATCATTTATGAACTGTCTGATTTGAAGGCCATCGAAAATTCCAGCTTTAAGTTTTTCTGTACTTAGCCCAGGCATCGTTTGGCAAATGTATACAAAGCATGGACTATCCTGATCAAGAGCCTTCACAAATTGCTTCATATGACCAAGTTTTATATGCAGTGGAGACAAAATGATTTTGTTCCGTCCAACTAAGGGTTCATGAATAACATTTCTTTCCCCAACAACCATGTTCTCCCTCGTAGGCCACTCTCTTCTTACCCAGTGATATTGTTTTGCTCTGCTATCCCAAAGGCACAAGAAGCAAGGATATTTTGTGTAGCCACTTTGCTGACCAAGGAGAAAGTTTACCATTTTTAAGTCCACAGAAATTACCCATTCGTGTTCATGATACCTAACCTTATCCAAGACAAAAGCTATGGTATCGTATTCTTCTTTCATTTTGGTTGAGTGAGCAATTGGTATTGATCCAATTTTGTTGCCATTGTGCAAAGGTACACACATCAAACTCCACTTAGAGCTATCAATAAAGAGACGCCAATCATCTGGATAATATTTGGGAAGGCCCATTTTCAAACACTAGGTTATATAAACAAATATGGCGTCTTAATAAAGCCTGCAGTCAGCTGATTGTTGTACACAGAAGAAGAAGGAAAAATAACGAGGAACTAACAAATGTATAAACCTTCACTTAACCACAACTCAACAGACTTTATAGTGAAAGTGCTTATTAGTAAGTAACGCTGTATCTCAAAAAGTATAGCTGATAAAGAAAAACGGTTTTTATATTTATAATCAGCACGACAAATATAGTTAAAATCAGCTATAAAATCTTAGCCACCAAGCACAAATTTGTTTTATTGTTAACCTGTGTAATTGAATGTAAAATTTAATATAATTATTCTGCAGGCTTAGAACAATTCCTCCCTAGCATAAGCTGAAACTTATATAACCTGATTATTCCGTTAATTTTATAATTCCGTTATTTAAATTAAATTTCTACAGAAAAGGAAAAAGCAGTTGACCGAACGTAGCTTTATAATTTCATACAACATTATGTAAACTATGTGCGTGCAAGGGCAATGTATATTGGTTATTCTATTATGACATACGTGGTCCTCTTTACAAGCGATAAAGTAGGATTAAACGGCCACAAATACGTGAAATCGCCGCATTGAACTTGAACGCTGTCAATCTTGGATAGACAGTTAAAGATTATAAACAAGTGTTAGTCCGATTTCAGTTTAAAACCGAGATCATTCCGTAATACTGAAGACATCGTCCGCTTAAGTTTGAAAACACACTTGAAGGATATTGGAATACAGCAGTCGCACCAAATTAACGACCCTAAGAGAGTCTACATATTTACGAACATAATCAACTATTTTAGGAAGTCAACTATAGATGCCTACATGCTAAAATTGCCAGATCTTCTACAGTTAGCTACAGTTAAGCAGTTTTCCTGTGAATTCTACTCCGATAACATAATAAAAGCGCAGCATCTTTTCCACTTAGTAGAAGCCTTAGACAAGAGTTTTAACTTTCAGATCTGCAAGAATATTTCTGGAAATGAATCAGTGTTTGCAAAAATTTCAAGAAGTCAATTTGAAGTCATTAAATCAGACATATCCATCAATAATAATAAGGTGTTGTTATTATTGATGTAAAAGGCCTATAACAATATCATTGCTGACTAATGTTATTATGCTTTTTCAGATTTTAGTAAAGCAATATCTGAACTAACACATACCGTAGGGTACATTTGATTTAAAAGTAACATGAAATGGATCATAAACATCAGAGTGGTAATTATCTTCACGATATTAAAAGTGTGTTCTTTGGTGGAAACGCTTAAAACTTTATTCACGTACTGATTGTATGGCAGTAAAGATAAAATACTTTCAAAAAATTTTTAGTTCTTAAAAGGTTTACAAAAAGTGATTAAGAGAAAGTCAGACTACTTTACAAAAAATGCCGAATAACTTTATTATCAGCTTCCATGGTTTCATAGTTAATTTAAATCTTGATAAATGTAAATAGTAAATATTATAATATGATAATCCTCGTTAGCAAATATTGAGACAGATTATTTTTTTAATGTATACAGATTACAGTGATTTAATTGTACATACAATAATATCTTAGTACTAATTTAGTATTAATTCCAGTTTATCCGTACCGTTAACATTTTTTCCAATAGAGTAAATGAGATAAGATGAGGTGCTGACTGAGAGGCAGTAGATCTCCATTCCTCACCATGCCTTCTCTTCATCTCTTCATAAGTCTTGGCTTCCATATATTCTACAATGTATTCCATATTGCATATTGTAGTCTTCTCTTGAATTTTTTCCAGTTACATATCATCATACAATCGTTTGTAGAAACTTTCATGTCTCCCAAAATTGCCAATAAGGTGTACTCTCTCTTATCAAATTGAATCTGAAACACTAAGAACTATAGGCTACACTGACTGCTCGCATGTACGCATATATTTTCTTGGCTATTCTTGGTTAATATATATTCATATTAGCTATTATTTGAACCTACTAGCTATCATTAGTCACTGAGCACCTAGGCAAAGTAAAGGTATAAATCATACAAAAGGAATAATATACGGTGTTACTTAAATGACATTATTAAGAAAGAGAAGTTGTCTATTAACTTTATGTTAGCAAATATTTTATCAAATATCGCATATCATATTTTATGATATCGCGTATATCCGTGACTGTTTCGCTTAGTACTAAGCTGCACTTATATTATTAAGGAAGAAGGAAAGTGTCGAGAAACATTGCAGAGAGAATAGAATATTGATTTGCTTTACTTGATTTTGTGAAGCGACAAGATAACGCTTACAGCTAGAATCAGCGTTCTGTCACCTTATTAGCTTCGTGTTTTGATTGTTTGAAGAAAGTCTTGTATTTACTGTTGTCAGGAATTTTATGTCGGTCAGTGAATATTATTGACATTAATTGTCTTGTTAAATGCATTTGAAACCCGTTTCACATTCCTGTCCTTAGCACAAAATACAAAAAATATTCTTCTTTATTCAAAATATTTAGACAAACTAAGTTTTTTAGGAAACGTCTCGTGTGTTGGTATGTTTTCAGCCTAACGTAGTCTAGATTAACGTTGGCGTCATTATTTAGTAGGGTTATTATTTATGCGCTTTTATATTACCGCAAAATTACAATCTTTATTTCATTAGTGATGCCTTTATTAAATTATCGGATACAGATATTATGTAAGCAACTAATATTTTCAATTTTATTTTTTTCATGTTTTTGTAATTTTTATTTTTGTTGAGGTAATTCGTCAAACATTTTTGCCCCTACAATGTGTATAAAATGAAAAATGAATTAACAACTAATTGAAGTAAATAGATATAATGCGGCTAGGTTAGTAGACGTATGTTGACATCAATAAAAGTTAAATTCGGTAAAATTTAAAAGTATCAGAAAACAAAAATATTTTTAATTATAATAAGATAACTCTGGTAAATGCGAAAAGAAAACATATGTAATTTTCCAAGCAAGGTTTTAAATGTGTAAAATTTATTTGTAAATAACATTCGTAAAAATTAAACGAGAATATATGAATTTATTTGCTGCAAGCTATGTAAAATTAGAAGTAAGCGTTTAAGAAAAAGTAAGAGTAAAGGTGTAAGTGTAGTAATTTTTTTAAATTGATTGTTATTTATTATTTCAACTTATAATCTTACATGTCTATTACTAAAAACAAAACTTTAATTACCTATGTCTTAAGATAGATTAATAATTCACTTTTATTATTTATAAGATATATAAGTTGGTATCAGTTACAACAAATTTAAGTCACAACGGAATATCATTTGATTGTTGTCAAAACACATAACTGAGCTAACTAAGAGATACCTGTAACAAATTATAGTTGATCATAGAATACACTTTTTATATCAAATTTTTATTGAAAACATTACGATCGCTGATGTACCAGAAAATACCTCACACACACACACACACACACACATACATACACATCTAGATTAATGTAATAGTCTTCCAATACCGCTACGTTTAAGCGTAAAACTAATTACAGTAAACTGAAGCCTTATACTATATGTAGGAAAATGTAGGAAAATAAAGTATATTATTACATACATTAAAACAAATTAAAATGTGAGTTATAGATTTTGAATGTGTATAACGTCTCCAGTTTTACTGTTGATTGATTTTAACTTATGTAGTTAACATCACAATACTATTTACTTCTACGTCTAACCAGAGCGGGTGTATGAATCCTCTCCTACCAGTGATAAGCTTGTTTTTGTGAACAAAACAACCAACAAATCCGCATTTATGACTATGTGACCATAATATTTAAGTGTGGTCCGACGTATTACATTAAGTTGTAAACGTACTGGTCTGTGCAGTACAAATAGTTTAAGTCCATGTTAATAGTTTCATTTGATAAATAATTTGTACAGTGTTGTACTGATATTGCTTTATTCTAGGTAGGCCTAATAGTTTTCTTAAAATTGTTCACCGCACTCAAAAAAATTACAAACTATTAAATTATAACAGCAAACCAATTGCATAAAACCACTATATGCAGGCCTAAACTACTACTTTCTATATTGCAAACGCTGAGGAAATAAATAGTATTCCACCGGTGAGCGCCTACGTGATTTTGGCAAACCGAAAGACAGTTCCAGATGTAAACAGATCATTCTATGCGGCAGAATTACGTATCGCTGTGGACTGTTCCTGGTCACGCGAGATCCCGATGCCTTTCCCATACGTTTACTCGACTACTCTACCAGCATCCAGACTTGTAGTCTCACTACAATGCAAGGCGGCTGAGATTTAAAACCGGATCTCGAAGCAGCCGATTTCATTAGAGCTGGCGATTTATTCAAGCGCACATCAAAGTATTGGGCGAAGTGATCATTGAGAAAATTAGTGCGGAAATGTAATAAGGTAGCATTTATTATTGTGTGCTGGAAATTTAACTTAAATTATTTTATAAGAGTGTTTTGTTGATTTATAACTACTGTTGGTGTCTCATTAAAGTTTGTAGTTAGTCAATTTATTGGCGTCAGTTTTTCTGCTTCCACTGGACAATAGGACTACGGTGTGACCGTCATAATAGTGGCGTTAGAAGTGCCAAAGAACAGTTTACTCTTTAAACAGTGCAAACAGAGCACAGTTTGTATAAGAATAGTGAGCGCCAATTGATTTACAGTAAGGAATATCAGTCAGATTATGGAAATATTCTAAGCGCTGCTACAGTAAACGGTGAACTTACGACGACAGGGGCCAGAAGAAGCAGAAAAATGATGGGATGAGATACAACAAGAATCAGAAAAACGACAAAGACCCAAACGTAAAAGGAAAGCAGAAGAA
This sequence comes from Magicicada septendecula, assembly GCA_034769895.1. Taxonomy (NCBI): domain Eukaryota; kingdom Metazoa; phylum Arthropoda; class Insecta; order Hemiptera; family Cicadidae; genus Magicicada; species Magicicada septendecula. The sequence goes on along the minus strand of CM068369.1, from coordinate 396,840,654 downwards.
GCAGAAAAGCGACAAAAAGGGCTCTTGCTCGAGTCGCAATAACGGCAAAAAGAAGAGGATAACCAGGAGACAGAGGAACGGAAGCGTAAAACAGAAGACATAAACCACTCTACAAGAGCAAAAACAGATGCAAGAACATACCTCTGCAGATCTGTGCGTATTTCAAAATGAGCTTAACAACTAGATTACTAAAATATCTGAGGTAGAAAAATCAATGTACAAAAAACACCTGTCGTAGAAGAATTCATGTTAAATAAATTATCTGAAGTAAAGGAGTATGTAACAATCGTTAAAGATTCAGTCTCAACTATAGAAGAGACAATTCCAAACATTTTCAATTGTAAAACTTTTAATTTTACTTTGTTGTTTATAAAAACGTATATTTACTATTATCAGCACTGAAATAATCTATGTTGCATGAATAAAAACATTAAAGTTTTAATTACTATGTCCATTGCTTTTTGTTTTCTTTAGTAGTAAGTGACAGAAGAAGAACACAATAAATAACCACAAAAAATATGTGTGTGTGTGTGTGTGTGTGTGTGTGTGTGTGTGTGTGTGTGTGTGTGTGTGTGTGTGTGTGTGTGTGTGTGTGTGTGTGTGTGTGTGTGTGTGTGTGTGTGTGTGTGTGTGTGTGTGTGTGTGTAAAACTATGTATAAACTATACACGAGGTTTAGAACTGTTAAATGAACGCTAATTTCTTCAACAAAAATAGAAAAGAATTATAATGGTTTAGTTTTTTGGATGTAAATAAAAATAAAGAGATTTGGTAAGGGCGATCGCGTAATAATTCGGTTTACCTTAAGAAACCTATATCAAACAAAAGGTGTTCTAGAAAACATTAAAACATAATCCTATTTAACCTGTTGTAATAAAAAAAGTTTGTCTTAATACGATATTCTCTCGTATCGTTAAGCTTTACATGTAAAAGTACTGTTATGACGGTGAAACCGATCGTCGTGTTATTCAGTGAAAACAGAATAACTGACATCAATGAAACAACCAATTTCAAACTTTAATTAGACACAACCGACAGTTATAAATTAAGAAAGCACTGTTACAGAATAATTTAATTTAAATTATTCCATCAATAAATGCATTAGAGTTCCATTAATTCCTTATTACAGTTCTGCATTAATTAACACAATAATCATTTCTCAATAAAACGCAACAGTCACTCCGCAATTTCTCAGTGCCGAGAACAGCACTGCAAAGTCGCCAGGTGTAACTGAGCGGAGCCGGCCACTGGATGCGTATATTTATACCCCGCTGGGATTCCAGAATTATCTTACATTTTCTACACGGTGTGGAGAGAACAATTTGAGTAGTTACATGCGTTAGACTAATCTTGAAACTAGGTCAAAGTCAACCTTGAACGCAACGGACCGACTGCTAGCGGTAGGCTAGTTGAGAAACGTGTATTTTAAATGCAACTTCGAATTATCTAGGAATTATGCAACACCTTCAAATAGTCTTTCATCTCTATGTAGCAATATTAACAAAATATTTATTCAACATTTCAGTGTCATGGTCTTTCTTAACGCAATTGTATATTAAAAAGGTAGCGTCTTGTAAGCTACCATATACAGTTTTTTATAATTCTTATTTTCTGTAAGATTATGAAACATTCATACAGTACTTACACAATCACCTGTAATTATTTTTTAGGATATATAGCAACTGATAATATAAATTTAGATCAGTAAAAACACTTTGAAACAATGTATGGAGAATCACTGTATCTCAAGTATTACATTACTACTGTGAATGTGATATAGATACGTCTTACTCTTAAATATAATGATGAAGAATAAGGAAGAAGCAGGAAGCAACACACACTTTTTATGCAGAAAGGTGCAAAAAGAATGTCAGTTATAGTTATTGTCGTAAATAAAAGAGTATTAACAATTGATATATATTTACGTAATTTTGAAAAGTGTAATCAGTTTCTGTTATCAGTGACTATGTTGGCTTTAAAAAGTAGGATGCACTTTCAAGGATGAGTTGTAGTGGGAACTACAGTGCTCATTTGACATTACTCAGTTTATAACCAAACATGAAACGTAATTCCAGATTACAATATTCATATCTCTCATTTAACTTGCTGTCATTCTACACATTATTCTTATAAATTATTCTTTAGTCTAATATTATGCCGGCCTCTTCAACATTTTTAACATTTGACGATTCCTGGCTTTTTCATTCAGTGTAACATCTTTTTAATATCGTCATTGCATATCATTTTTAGTTTTGCATTTCCTCGCTTAACATGGCAGCCTTTCATTCATTACATTACTCTGTCTGTTACCTGTCACCTTTCGTTTATCCTCTCCATTTTCTCTTAAACGTTGGCTTTCGCATTTGTAAATCTATTACTTTTGTTCATTATTATATGTCCCCGTTAAAGTAGCGCTCTCTCATCCCCCTATGCATGTTTCTTTAATCGTTCTCCATTTCTGCCGATTTCTCTCCATAGAGGTCACGATTCCACTCCGCATATTAAAAGTGGTAATATAGGCGTATCAAGTTAGTAGTGGAATTTTTTGTGATACAATTATCTACACAAATATCCTTAAACGATGTACACGTATTGCTTCGACAATTATGTAATGCTCTCGAAACGTCAAGGCGTCATTCTTTACGTTTCTCAACTAGGCCAGTGCGTGGCGTCTGTGTCAAGGCCGTCCACTCGCGTAGCACTCCAGACTGTTCGAGCACTTGTAACTACGAAAATTATGCTGCCTCGCACTCAAAACTTTGGAAAATTATTCTGGACTATATGTAAGCAACAGCGGGCGGCTTAATTAGTTAGTTACACCTGGCGATATTGTAGAGTGTGGATCAAGTGCAATCACGGATTAGTGGAAATTTATTATTGTGTTATAACTAGTGCGAAACTCTAATAGTTGACAGTATTATTGCTTGTGGACAAATTTAACTTGAATTATTGTATGAGAGTACTTTGTTGATTTCAAATTGTCACTTGTGACTAATTAAAGTTGACAGTTAATGACTTCATTCATTGATTAGGTGACTTATTTATGTCGCTGTTATCACTGTCTCTTAAACATTTATATCAGTTACCCTGTATTATTTTGACAGTAATATTACTCACTGTGTGTGTGTGTGTGTGTGTGTGTGTGTGTGTGTGTGTGCGTGTGTGTGTGTGCGTGCGTGTGTGTGTGTGTGTGTGTGTGTGTGTGTGTGTGTGTGTGTGTGTGTGTGTGTGTGTGTGTGTGTGTGTGTGTGTGTGTGTGTGTGTGTGTGTGTGTGTGTGTGTGTGTGTGTGTGTGTGTGTGTGTGTGTGTGTGTGTGTGTGTGTGTGTGTGTGTGTGTGATTGTTGGGTTATAAGAAAAAGTATTACAAAATTTATAGTAATTTTTTTTTAAATAACTAGAAGAGACAAGAATGTAAGGTTATTTTTAATTTAGATCAAATGAATAGAGTTCAGAGAAATTAATGTATGCCTTTGCCGATTTCTTCTTGCAGTTATATTATAATATTCTGACAATATAGGCCTACGTAGTAACAGAATTAATACATACAGCTGAAATAAAATATTTTAATTTTTTTGCTTCTTGATTTCTTGTATGTGTTTTGAAATAACCAAAATAATCGATTAGTCTTCTCTTTGAATTAAAATAATCTGAACATACTTCAATGGATTATAGGTGACAAATAATTTGTGTATGTCACATAAGAGGTTTTTGCTAGAACGTTTTGTCCCAACTAATGGGACTATACAAAGTCATAAGCAAACTTTAGTCGTCAACTTTTATAGATACATTTATAGGCCAATAAATATTTATTGACTCCACTTTCCATCTGTTCTTTAATTTACCTGTCACTTACTTTGTTAGTTGAAAATTGTTTTTGTGCTACGTTGTACTTTTGTTCGTTTCGTAGTGTCTTGTTTACTTCAGAACGTCTTAAGTGAAGTGTTTTTGGTGCTGTAAAGGTTAACTGACAGCCTCACGAGCGATGTAACGAAGCACGTGTGAAATGAAATCAGTTTCGCACTTGTGAACTTGTAGACTCGCCCCCTACCTACCTACCTGTTTCTTCATCGGTGGAGACGAAGATCTTAGTAATTTGATTATTGTGAATAAAACCTTCAGTTTCTTTGACATTGGGTGTAGGTACAGTTTAGCGAGCTATCTTTCAGCAGGTTGTATATATTGTAGCATATGAAGGAAAATGTACACGATTTCATTTGACATCAGGCGTTAGTGATTATACAAAATAAAGAAATTTTAGTCAAAATTATTGACTTAATGCAATTAATAGTTGCCTCAGCAATTTATTTTTAGGCCTACTGTCGTCCGGATGACTAATTAGTTGTATTTGGCCAATCGGTTTGTTTTGGTGTTAGTTTTTAGGCATTTGGTAATGTTAGTAGATATTTAGTAGGTATGGTAATTAGTTTTTAGGTATCGGGTTCGTTTTATTTCGCAGGGGAGTATTACAGAACAACAAAATTCTTAGCTTGCTAACTTTTAACAATCTATGAGAATGACATATTGTCAAATGCAAATACATATTTCAGTCTTACACAGATGAACCATAATTAGCAGGCGTAGCTCTACAATATGCTTGTTACGTATCTGCCAGTCCATGAACTGACGCGATTATTCCGGGGCCGTTCAGAATTGTTTGGCAAAGTTTAACTTGGCTGACGAAGCTTGGCACTTTCCGGATAACGTAGTGTGTTTACTCCGCAAAGGTGTCGTTGGGCGACTATGAAACTCGTATTTGGGACTAGTGTCGGCGAATTGAGTTTTCGAGAATTACAACAGCGATTACAGCCGTCTATGTCAGTTTCTACGGACTGGTGACTATTTAATGTGACAAGACAGTCTTCAGCGTAGTGAAAGTCTTCAGTAATTAGTGGTTTATTTATGTTGAGAACTACTGTAATTTTACTTAACATAGTTACTTGATAATGCGTAATGAACTACTGTAGGATATATATTGTAATACTTACTTCTTACTTCTTAAAACGAGCATCCGAGGCTGGGTGCTTCGATGGCTCGATGTCTCCTGTAAGTGTCTGCTGCTAGCGGCCACCAACAACTCTCGGATAGTATTTTAACCAGAGTTTTTTCTCTGGCCATTTTGCGTTTAAGATTTTCCCTCGCTGGTAGCGTTGCCGGGCAATCAAAGAGAATGTGATTTAGGGTTTCGTCCTGCTCTTTGCACATTCCACAAAGAGGACTGTCTTTTAGGTGAAACCTATGCAGGTACCAGTTCGTCACGATGTGACCCATTCGTGCTCTTGCCGCAAATGACGCCACATATCGAGGCATCCCTTTATAGATTTTTGGGCAGTTTGGGGAGCTTTGGATGGCGAAGTACTCGCGTCCGGTGCTACAATTCTCCCATCTCCGCTTCCAGGACTCAATGAAGAACTTCCTGGCTGCTTCTTTACACAGTGTCAAAGAATCACGCTGCGCCTGTACAGGGCCCATGCAGCAAGCTTTACTGGCAAGAGTATCTGCTACTTCATTTCCATGAATCCCGCAGTGACTTTGAATCCATTGAAAAAAAACATTCTTACGTTTTAAACTATTAAGTTGTTGCAGGATTTCCGATGTTCGAAAGTAATAATCTGTGGTGTTCTGCGCTTGTAAGGCCTGTATAGAAGACATGGAGTCCGTGAGAATGCAGATGTCACACGCATCGATGGCTTTGCAAAATTCCAGTGCAGCATTCAGGGCCAATAATTCAGCGTTCATACTTGAGGACGCGTCCCAGGGGAATGAAAAAGAGTCACCTGTTTCTGGGCAATAATAAGCAGCTCCTCCTTTATTGTTGACTTTGTCAACAGAACCTTCAGTGTATATTTTGGTGAATCCATGATATTTTTCCTGAATCAATGTGATTGACACTTCCCTTAGAAGTGCTGGCAAGTCTTGTCCTTTGGTCAGTGAACCAGGAATTTTTGTACATGCCTTTAGTTGGTCACGTAGCCAGGGCGGGATATCAAAAACAGCCGGGATCAACTCAGGCAGTTGATATTAAACCCTCTCCACCGAAGGAACTACTCTTAATGGAATACCGCAAGGTTCCGTCATCAGCCCAACACTTTTTAATATTGTTCTTCAAGACTTGGTAAATGTAATCCCAACAAACGTGTCTGTGGCGATTTTTGCAGATGATATTACGATCTGGTCAACGAATAAGGAACCGGAAATTGCGACAAGTAGAGTTCAAGAATCTCTCGATAAAATTTACCAATGGTACGAAAAATGGGGTTTAGTCATCTCCATGGCAAAAACAGAAGCGTGTTTTTTCTCTAGGCACTACACCCACGAACATTATAAGCCGTTGCTGAAACTCAATAAAAATGCCCTCCCCTATAACGCGAACCCTATACTTTTAGGAATAAAGCTGGATCCCAAACTCCTATGGAGGGATCAGGTAAGCTACACTATTGAAAAGAGTATCAGCAGACTTAATGCTCTAAAAGTCATTGCTAGCAGAGAATGGGGTGCAGACACGTACATTTTAAGACAATTTTATCAGTCTTTTGTAAGATCCAAAATCCTATATTCGTGTGAAGTGTGGGGAGGAGCGGTTGAAACACACATTAAGAAATTGTTCCAGAATGTTGCGCTTAGAATTTGTTTGGGTTGCCCAAAAACAACAAGTGTTCAAGCAATGTAAATCGAGCTGGCAATCGAACCACTGGATCTTTACATCCAAACCAGAAAGTGGAGGAAGCACTTCCAATTGCAAGCTATCCAGCCAGTAAAAGGCTTTAACGAGGTTAACATATTGTAATACGAGTGTGATTATTTCAGTAAATTGTTAAAACACTAGTGATAACTCGATTTCTTAGAGTAGTTACTTAAGATTACATTTGTGTAGTCGTCGTGACATTAAATTTATAAATTACATAACTTATCTATATAATACATATTTATCTACTTCACACACAGAGTACCAGACAACACAATCACACACACACACACACACACACACACACACACACACACACACACACACACATTTATGTGTACTATGTAGTACATATAGAATTTATTTCATACAAAATATATGTAACTGATTGTTCTTGTTATTTCTTTTAAATTCAGTATTTTTTCGTTTTCGTATTTTGAATTGGATTATTTATAGTACTTACATGGTTGTAGTAACTTACTCCCAATAGTCGTATCACAAATGTGTACATTTAACGCAGTTTCTGATAATACTCCTCAACTTATTACTACATTCGCGTGTAAGTGTTCTAGAACAGCTTGCTAAATCACTGATTCCGACTGGGGGTCACGCGTCCCTTCAAGAGACGCAAGATATGCAGTGGGTCGAGTCACATTTAGAACTCCTACCACAGGGTTATTTAAGATTTTTTTAATTTAATGTTGAGGAGCGAAGTGTTTTATTTAAGTGGTGGAGAAGTGAAGCCTTCCTCGATCACTCCACAAGGACTAACAAACGATATCACTTCCAAGAGTCACCTGGCCTTGGAGTGTATTTGCCGAGTCCGGCGGTCAGGGAATTGTGGGTACTTTAAGCCCCCCACCTACAGAATCTTTGTGCTAGGAGTCTCAAAAGTGTCGTGAAGTGCTCGGCCACCCAGCAGCCCGTTTCTATAAATGCATGCAAAGAGAAAATGCGTGGTAATTTACAAGCAAGTTTAAGTTCGCTGTTGAGCACCCTGTGGCATGACTTTCTATGCCAGGTGGCAAGGTATCCTCAAACAGGTCAGAGATAGATGATCACCGGCAATACAACACACATGTATAGTTTAGTTTAGTACGCATGTATGTGTAGTTTATCTAGGGAGGGGAGTCATCGCTCGACTCGAAAGCGTGGGTTATATCCTTTGGAGTTGCGCCGGAGTGCGACTGATTTTAACTGCTGCCATTTACGAGTATATTGTATATTATATATATATATATATCGTATATTGTACACGTTTACCCAGGGTAACATAATAAGAACTAGAGAATAATACAATTCTCTCTATAAGGTTAGGAGGGTCTGCAACATACTGACAAGTTTGTTTTTTACAGTGCTCCGATACGCATTTCGTTTATATCGTTGCTTGACGAAACTTTACCTACACAGTCGAAAATACACCAAATGTAATCTCGTATTATTATGCATTGCCGTGTTAGTACATTATTTATAGAATAATGAAAACATACAGTAAAGGATTTAAATTATTTAATCAATAATCAATTAACTGAAAAATAGCTGACATAAATTGAATGAAATATACCTACGGATCCGAAATTTGCACTATATCTTCACTTATCTATGGTGTTTATAGACTGCTCAAAAATAAATGAACATACCAGCTGACTAGATAGATGCATTTGTGTTTCCTGTATTCTATGAAGCATACGAAAAACCTAACTAAATAAAGATTTGACACTAATAAAACAAAACAAAAATGTAACATTTAAAAAATTTGTAAAAAATAAAAGAATAAAAACAAAATATTGAGGTCAACACTTTGTCGTATGCTATAGCGTACAAGTAGCAACAAATAGAAAGCGGACAGAGACTACCAAACTTTAATAAACTATATCTATAAAATATAATAGTCTCAAATCCCAAAAAAAAACTATTTCATGAACGTCTTCTGAAAATGCTGGGATTACACGAAAGTTTAGCTTTACTTTTGTTAGAAGTAAAATTATAAATCTCATAAGCGTAAACTCTAGTCATCAGCAATTCTCATAACGTGAGCGTAATTGTGACATAATAGTTTCCTTTGAACTTACTGTTATATTAATTCAAGGCCATCTTAGTATTGACTTATATCAGAATTGATACTCAACCGATGGCTGTAGTCTGTGCTGTCATTCCCTGCACTTCCAATATTATGCCTCCTCATTCTAATTCTAAAAATGTCTTCAGATTTGAAAACGCCGAAACATCAATAATTTTTACTAAAACGATAGTAATTTATTTCGTAGTAGAATTCTTAAAATTAGTAAATTTTTACCCAATGTAAAATTCTTTTAAAACTTAAAGTTTATGAACGTTGCGTGGAATAATAAAACATGTAAGTAATAAAATTAGTATACATCAAGCAAATTATAATTTTTAATATTTTAGAAACGACGATAAAATACATAAACATGGTAAAATCTTCATCCTCAATAAGAATAGGCTTATATTAAAAATCTACATAATATGAACAAAAATTCAGGTAACTTCAACAGACTTTTCGATAGATTGTTCGTACTGAACACCACCTGATGAAGGCACACAGCAGCACAGTAATCCCAAGAGGGCCCTCCCCCTTTAATGGTGATTTAGTTTGTGTGTCGTACGCTACTCACAATAAATTTGCTCACTAGGCCTAATTCTTGTAAAACGAGTAGTTCATTTTGCGTGTGCACTGCGTATTTGCCCACTACGTACTTCATTGTCACCCTTCTTATGTATTCCAAACGATAAGTAATAAAATATATTAACACCCATTGATAATTTTTGTCTCAGAAAGACTTGTTTGCGATTTCAAGTTAAGTATTCAATGTTTATTGAAAATACGTGTTATAAATTCAATTGTATTCTCTAAAATTTTATTTATTTAAATTAAGTAATTACAAAAATTGTTTTTTCATAACCTAAAAATCAGGTTTATATAGTGGCATATGTATTTGAAGTGTACATTTCATATGCAACAAAATATATCCTAGTTGCAATGTAGATATTTTGTTCTTGTTAGAAAAAAAAATTGCGAACATATTCTAAACGTATAAACACATTTCAGAATATTTCTGAAATAATGACTATAATGACATTTAAATAAATATATTCCATAAATAAGATTTTGCGTTTTAAAATGTAGACTTGTACAAACACCGTTTTATAAATTTATTGTTTGTAATCAATTATGTATAGATTTTATAAAGGTACCGTGTGCTACTTTAAGTTCTACAAGTATGTGCTAATTATTAAACAAATATGTAGTACAAAATACTCAAATTTAATTAGTTAGCTGTCCTCGCAAACAACTGGTGCAGAGTATATTATATGTTTATCAGTATCTACTGACATTTAATATAATTTTGTTTTGGCCTCTTATTCTAAAAATTCTTAATAAAGAATGAAATAATGTAATGTAAAAACTAAAGTTTGAAATGAATTAAAATATAATATAAAACGTTTTTTGTAAAATCATTGTTTTCCTAAATTCCGATCACAAAAATTGTAGGTTTCACGTTAGCTTAAAATTAGTAACTTCAAAACGACTAATCAAGCTGTGCTTTTTTTGTCTTCAGTAAACGTAGATTGGATACCAGTAGCGTCTTTCTTTAATACCAGTACTCACTATTATTTTAATATTTTAGGTTTGACTGAGATTATGTAAGCTAAATTCAACTATTTGCACAATTAGTTTCTCTACAAAATTATTTTTACAATTCATCGTACAATGAATTTTAAACAACATTTAGTTCGTTGATTAAAATTTAAGCCATCCATTCTAAAGTAATTAGAGATTAAACGTTACTACTTTGATTTTACAGACATATTTACAAATATACAAAAGCAGACACACGCACACAAAAGTACAAATACAAAATCTTGTCTTCACGTAATAGTTTCTTCTGTCTTGAGCACATTCATATTCTCAATAACGTAGCTTTAACAGTTTAACATGTTAACATGCAATAATTTAGTTATATTAAGTAAAATAAACTATTAGTAATTAATAAATATGTATATAGGCCTACTGCGTGTTTGTCTATACCAGTGGTTTTCAAACTGTGCGTTGTGGCTCCCAGGGGCGTCACGGCATTACGGTAGGGGCGTCGCGGTGGTTTCGTAAAAACAATATATTGAGTTGATTTGCTTTAATGATTTCCTCTAAAATAAAACAAAATTACCGAATTGGACCTGACCGTTGGTTTCACAACGCAGCTGAGTATCGGAACAACGCTCGCCATGATGAGCTGTGCGCTAGTGATATCTAGCGTGTTGTTACTCTGGCAACGTGGTAGGTAGATGGCAGTCGAATCGTACTACGTGTCGCATTTGTTTCAATTCAGTTTCAACCAGTTTGGAGGTTAGTTTTGTCTAATTTATATCGTTTTTAATCGTTGTTTGTCTTCTGTGATAATTGTGTTTCTCTGTCAGTATGGATAAATTTTTAAATGTAAGTACAAAACGAGACATTTCAAACGTATCATGCAGTTCTAAAGACACGAGTAGACAAAAATGCAGGAAGTATGACGACAGTTACTTGAATTTCGGTTTTACATGCACTATTATTGGAAATGAAGAACGACCACAGTGTGTCATTTGTTTGAAAGTGCTGGCTACTGAAAGCATGCTTCCTAATAAAATGAAACGACATTTGGAGTCAAATCATGGTAGTTTGGTAAATAAACCAAGGGAATACTTTTCATGCAAATTAAAAGAAATGACAGAACAAAAAACAACTTTCACTAAACAGGCAACGATTCCTACAAAGGTCCTTCTTTCATCTTACAAAGTTGCCTACCGTGTAGCAAAGAGCAAGAAACATCACACCATTGCGGAAGACCTTATTTTACCATCTGCTATGGACATGGTGTCTATTATGATAGGTGAGTCTGCTGCCAAGCAACTGGCAAGTGTTCCTTTGTCAGACAACACTATTAGTCGTCGAATACTCTATATGGCTGACGACATTAATGATCAGTTGTTTGAAAAACTCAAAGGTGATTTCGCTATTCAGTTGGATGAAGCTACTGACAGCCACAATGATGCGAATCTAATTTGTTACGTGCGGTTTATACATGATAACAAGTATCATGAAGATCTTCTTTTCTGCAGAAATATAACTCTTGGAACAAAAGCAGCAGACCTCTTTGAAATACTACACTCTTTTATGGAAGAAAACAACATTAACTGGGAGAATTGTGTAGGCGTGTGTACAGATGGAGGTCGTAGTATGGCTAGCTGTTATGCCGAACTACAAGCTCTGAACCGTAAAGAAGCTCCTCATGCTATTTGGACACACTGTTTTATTCATAGAGAAGGACTGGCAGCAAAAAACATCAGCCCTGCCCTTCATGAAGTTCTTCAGTCAGTGATAGTAGTGGTAAACTTCATTAAAAGTCGGCCACTTAAGTCCAGATGTTTTCAACAAATGTGCGTTGATATGGGGGCTGAGCACATTTCCCTACTTTATTACTCTAACTCTCGCTGGCTTTCACGTGGGAATGTCTTGAAAAGGGTGTATGAACTTCACTGTTATCTTGTTCAAGAGAAACATTTGAGTTCCGAGAAGCTCGTAGACAGTGACTTTGTTTGTAAGCTGGCATATCTTTGTGATATCTTTGAAAAACTCAATTCATTAAATGTGTCCCTTCAAGGTAATGAGACCAACATTCTGCAACTGTCAGACAAAATTTCAGCCTTCAGAAAGAAACTACTATTGTGGAAGACAAAGTTGGATGATAGAGATATACATTACAGTTTCCCTGCTCTGCACACGGTTTTAGAAGACAATGACTTACAGTTGAGTGAAGAATTGAAGTCTGTGTTTGTGGATCATTTAACTGAACTTAATGTTCAATTTCAGAAGTACTTTGCAGAAGAGGTTAATCAGCACAACTGGATCAAAGATCCCTTCAGTACAGGACTTCCATCAACACTTACTACTGAAGAACAAGAGCAATTTATGTATATTTCTTCAGACTCCACATTAAAATCGACGTCCGTTTCCTCATCACTGCTTGAGTTTTGAGGCTTGGTGAAGCAGGAGCATCCACAAGTAGGTAACAAGGCCCTACGAGTTTTGATTCCTTTTGTGACATCCTACTTACGTGAGGTAGGATTTTCAGCATTGGCAGTCATCAAGACCAAATACAGATCGCGATTGAACGTCGAGAAAGAGATGCGAGTCGCAGTTTCCAATCTTGTGCCGAGTTTTGAAGAATTGGTGATCAAGAAGCAAGCTCATCCTTCCCATTGATTTGATTTCGTTGCAAGAATAAGGTGTCATAAAATTAAAAGTCGATTAAAATGTGTTATGTATGTTAATAATTAATGTAAAGAAATAAAATACACTCTTATTGTCTTATTAATTTGTTTCGAAATTAAGTTTATTTATCCCCACACTTCGAGTCGGATGTAGTGTACGAAGGGAGCCGCGTGTATTTATGTTCAAGTCAAGGGAGCCGTGGACCCAAAAAGTTTGAAAACCACTGGTCTATACTATTAATAAGTAATACTGCTGATTGCAGAACTTCTAGTTTATTTTTGGAGTTAATTAGACATTGTATAGACAAATTTATACTTATTTTTTAATATTAAAAAATATTTTAGTTTGTAAACAAAAATTCAATCATTTCAGTGATAATTTTCCTGTATTTCTTGTTATTCGTAACAGTCGTTCCATCGTTTATAATATTACTAACAATCATTTGAAATTAAAAAAAAATTGTTTCCTTTTTTTGACTTTATATTTTAAAAAAGCAAGTTTGTGGTTCCATTTAATCAGTTCACATGAAGTAGTTGTAAAATTATTCAAATAAGGTTTAACTGAACCGTCTGAACAGTCAGCTTTATTATATAATTAGGTGACTGAGCAATATAGGTGATTTAAATAGCGTGATTGCCTTTCCATAACCTACTTTTATGAAGCTCTAACGACAAAAAGTTCTATTATTATCTTCTTCATAATTTTTCTTTTTTTATTTTTCGCTTACATCCTATTGCGCTTTTTAACAGTCTACGGTTTTACTGGCTGGCCCAATTTTCTTTGGCAGAATAACTGAGAAAACGTCTTCATCGAAGTATTTGCTAATGTAATTGGCACATTAGTATCACACAGTCAAAATAACCAACTTAATTCATTTTCACGCACACTAATTATTATGGTTTCTTTCAAGACTAAATAAAGACTCGAGGAAAAGAAGGCCTTTTTATGCCAAAGCTTTTGAACTTATACCTACATATATGTTGCATTGCTGTATACTACAGGAGTACATAACAACTACTAAAATATAGTAAATTTAGAGAAATTTTTAATGAAATTTTATGTTTGAGAACTAAACTTTAAGGTTTATTAAATTTGTAAAATATCGTGAATATTTTGTACCTGTTAGGATATTCCTAGGAAGTGTTTCAAAAAGTATTAAAAATAAATAAAGAAGTTTAAAAATGCATGTTAAATATTATTTTAAAAAGTAAATAAGTTACAATTTAATAAACATTAAAATAATTTTAAGGAAGTAGAAAGTAAAGTAACAGAATAAACAAGTTGCCATAGTCATTATCCACCGTTAGTTAACATAATAAATTTCATTGGTAATTAATAATTGTAAAATGTCAGAAGGAATATTAATTATGTAGAACGTTAGTTTAGATAAGTTATATATTAAGCCTAAAAGGTTTTAAACAAATTAAAAAATATAGTGTAATACTCAATAAGATTTAGAAATAGACAATTAGACTTTAAAAATTAGCTCTAACAATTCCATAAAGAACACTATTATAGTTTAAGTCTTTAACTATATCACATCAAATAAGAAACGTCTTACTATAAATCAAAAGATAATAATTACCGTTCCTAATAGTAAATCAAGAAGAAAAGATAGAAGATAAAAACAAAACCAAACAAGTAAATAAGTGAATAACAGAAAAAACGTACAACTGTAAAAAAAATTATAAAATAAGTAAGATTTAGTAAAACAAGATTAGACAGTTACAAATCAGATATATCTAAAATAAAATACAAAGAAAAAATAACCAAACAATCACTTAACTGAAAAAGAAACAGTGAATTTATAATCAGTCAATTGAACACAATACACTTGTTTAGTGCAAAATACTCAGTAAGTTAATGTATTCAACACTGTCTCTCAATGTGTAAAGTAGGATAAGCAATATATTAAAAAAAATAAAATACGCTCAGGTTTCAAGTGTCACAAAAAATCACATGTATATGTCGCTGGAAATAAAAATTACAATCTGGTACATACATAGGCTAAGAGATTCAGTCGTCTTGTCTCTAGAAAAGGAATATGAAACTATTAAAACACTGTACTGGTGTACTGGCGTTAACTGTAACTGGGAATACAATGTACAATATACTTAAAACTAAATAAAGTTAAACAGTATCAGAATAATTTTATACTAATTAAAGTAAATTAACAAAAGAGATTGTATAACTGATTGCTTTCAAATGTAAATTTAATTGCTATTTGCCTGAGATCAAGAATCAGTATAATCATACTATTTAATCTTGAATTTAAATATGTAATGCAGACAAAATTTTTCCTAATCTTCTTTAATTTTATAAATTGATCGTGCATTACAGATGCCACCTGATTTTTGATCGCAGGACTTTCAGTGGTTAGTGACGCTTGTACGATTTGATGTTATACCTCCCCTTCATTTCCTGTGTGTTCTCATCCCTTCAGTTAACTTTCAAACTTTTCCTATAAATATTTGTTACTGGATTCGTGCCTTTTCTGAGATTTTTCTGTATTCGACCACAGTACGATTTTCCAAGCAAAGTAGACATCTTGGTCATAGCAAACTAAGGCCCTATACGAGTTACATCATTAAAACTCATTATAGCTGCGTTTGTGCCCGAGTTCTATATAGGGACTACAGTTTACAAATTTAGATCGTAAACTAATACAAACTTCACATTTTAACAATAAATTCCATTTATATGAAACAAATTTGCAAATACGAATCATCATTTTCAAAAAGTTACTTCCTTTATTTAACGATAAACACCAAGATAAATAATGGGGTCCGAATGCTTAGGAGCAGAAATGTGCTATCTAAGCATTCATTGCAGCATTCAGAGCTGGTAGACCGAAGGCTGTAGTTTTGACATGTCATCGACGAATAGTAGAAAAAAATGAGACATGTTCTACAACGATACCTTTTATGTATTCAGGTTGTATAACGATACCAGGTGTAACTGTAATAAGAGTAGTAAATTTATGAGTAGATTTAAAATTTCATGTTTATTGTTATATATGTTTTGTTGTTAAATCATAAAACGTTGTTAATAATCTCCGATCAAGATATCATTCATTATTAAGTGTTTATCCCTTAAGCTATACGGTGTTACACACATTTAAAACACTCTTACATCTAGACATGTTAATAATCTTAATCTAGACATTTATTCAAATTGTTTTAATAAAAGAAATAAAATTTAAATGCAATTAAGTTTTATTTTAATTGAATACATTTAAATCAGATCTGACCTCAGCTTGCTCAATCTATACCAATCTTTTTAAAATTAAATTGAAATTAGATTAATTACTCTTAGATTGGCATTTGTTTTGTATTCAAAATTTAAATTATTCTTTTCTACAAAATGCAAATATCAAATCATTTCTTTTATTTTCTTTGAAAAAAAAAAATACCATCTCAAAATTAAACTCCTTTCTTTTATTTATCTATATCCGATCGCTCATTCTTACGATTAAAACATTTACGTAAGATTCTATTACATTATGTACCTAATTATAAACTTTTTTGTTTTAATTCATTGTCTCTTTATATAGTCTTTATGAACTCTTTAAAGAAATCATTTATAAATGCATTATGTATGTCACCTCGAGTTTTGATGATCTTACGACTTATTGACGGGGTCCAGCGTTGTCCAGAGTTGGGTTACCGTTATTCCTGGCTTGGAGTGGTCCTGGATATGTCCAGAGTCCAGCGTCGTTCTCCAGCAGTGTGAGGTCCGTCCCAGAGAATTACTATCTGCTGCGAGGTGGACCTCGTTCGGCTGTTAGGCGTCTAAAAAGCATCTCCTAACGTCTAGCATCTCATGTCGCTCTTTGTAGTTTCCCTGTAGATACTCTTGCTGACTCAAACAGTCCCGGTACTCTACGTTTCCCGTACTAGTGTAACATAATTACTGAACATCTTTATTCGTTCGAAGATGAGACTTATAACGAAATAAAACTGTTCTGCCGACGGACAGCGTGTCCGACTGCAACTGTGTTTTGAAAAGAAGAGAAGGGCTTCCAGTGGAACCCTTAATTTATACCCTCTCGAGATTCCGCACCTGTTGGTTCCGAAAATATCCTGTCGAGAACTGCAGATCACATGATAGCCCCCACTCACGAACCTTTTCATATATTCGCAATTTTTTGCAAATGGCAATGTTTTGTACGGAATTGAGATAGCACAAATCATAGATAATTTGATTAAGCACTCCCTGAATTAATTTGAGCGTCTTAGTGTAGTTTGCGTATTTTTGGCACACTTATTTCGCACTGGCTTTGCGTAGTGTGTTCTACTAACGTCATTTTCTTACTGTGGATAACTGTAAAATTTACACACACTTTGGTGCCTTTTGTTTGTTTATACACTAACTAGTTTTAACACAGTGAATTAAAATAATTATTTTAGTAATTAATTGGGGAGGGTTGCTGGGATTCCTGTCTGTACATGCATCACTAACACATACAAGATACACGCGTAACAAAAATACAATCGAGCAGGTGTTCCTTGCCTGTTGGAACAGGTTAATTTCTCCCCTAGTATAACAATGAAACATTTTTACAATCCCAGACATGTCCATTTACCCCAAACTTATAATAATTTTCAAATTTTATATTTATTTAAATCAATGCTCAATACAGCATATGGCTGTATCGCTGCAGTTCATAAAATATTCCGATTTAAATTGAGATCAGGGAATTCGAATCAGATTATTGCAGCAATATTGGAAGTTAGTGAGAGTATTGTTCAAGACTCGATTCATTCTGTCTTAGATTGCTTTAGAAAACATATACTCCAAAAACATTTTGGAATTCAAGCACATTCGAGGGAAGATTTCTTACGTGAAACTGCTTTAGCTGCTTCTTTATTGTACGATTTGGGTAATAGTTCTTTGGTAATCATTTGTGATGGATCTTACTTACATCACGAAAAAAGTGCTAACAATGCTTATCAAAGAAAATCGTATTCTACTCAGAAAAAACGTCTCTTTGTAAACCTTTTACAATTTGTACAACAAATGGGTATGTTGTAGATTTAGCAGGACCATTTGAAGGATCTCTAAATGATGCTATTATTTTACAGCATATAATGAAAGATCCGCACGGTATTTCTAGTATCCTAAGACCTGGAGATTACTTTATTCTAGACAGAGGGTTTAGAGATGTAAAAAACTTCTTAGAAGCTAAGGGATACAAAGTACTTATGCCTGCTCTAAAAGGAAAACATGGCCAGTTGACCACGAAAGAAGCCAACGACTCCCGATTTGTAAATAAAATAAGGTGGGTAGTTGAAGCCGTGCATGGGCAAATAGCACAGAAGTGCAAACTTCTGCATAATCAGTTCTATAATAGAGCTTTGTCTGATGCTAGAACGTATTGTCAAATAACTTGTTTATTACATAATTTATTTGGAAAAAGACTCAATTCTGATAATAATAAACTGCCTATAATTATTGACAGAATGAAATTATCAAAAAATAATGATAATATGTTAGCTCAAAAAGTAGCATGTGAAAATTATAATAGAAAAAAAGTACCTTTCAATAATCAATCGTCTAATGAGCTTATCGATTTCCCTGAAATGACATTGGAAGAACTAGACATTTTTTTTACTGGTTCCTATCAACTCTCACAAGCTATGTCATATTTAGCTGAAATGCTTGATAAAGAAGATAATACATTACAACTAAGTTATCTAAAAGAAGAACCAGGCATAATTAGATCTGCAGTACAGTCAAGGCATATTAGTAGTAAGACTTACAAGTGCTACATACAGTATGATTCAGGCGATGCTGGAATGGATGCGATCAAAGGTTATTATTGCGATTGTGCTAATGGCTTGAGAACAATTGGGTGTTGTTCTCACATTGCAGCACTGATTTATTATCTATCCTACGGCAGATATTTATCTCAAATAATTCGTCCAGCAGAAATACTAACTATGATGAAGACAGTCATTGATGAAGACAGCGATGAAGATTAAGAACAAAGAAAATTTTGTTCTTATGCTAATCTTTCAAACGGCAGAAACATATATATCTTCTATAATAACTGTAATTATTATCTTATTCCATTTATAAAGATTAGCTTATCTGTCTATTCCAGAATCATAATGTAATTTGAATTTTATATGATTATAGTAAATGCATTTGTGTGTAAATTTCTTTCATCTTCATTCCGCTTAACACTATCATGTAAAAATTTAACAGACTTAGATTTTTTTGTCAAGTATTATTCAGGAATATAAAATAATATGTAGTTTGTTGCTGCTTTAACCTCCAAAGGCCAATGTTTCTGGTCATTATCAGATTTTTATCTAACATACTAAACATCTGATTAACTATGAATAGAATTTTAAACGATAAGGGAATGATATCATTACCCAAACACATACGGAAAATGTGTAAATTATGAAGAATTTGATGAGTTCGTTTTAATTAGAAAATATTTCTTCCTTTTATTCGGGTTAAAATATTGCTTTTACTAACTGAAAATGCCAAAAACAGTTGTTAGTAATAATGTGATAAGCTTATTTCTCCTAGTACACTAATACTTTTAAACATTATGCCCTGACGGTTATATTTAAAAGATCATACACTTGGACACACAGAAAAGTTATATCACGGAAAAGTTAGTTGTTGTAAACGAAATAGAATAAACTCATGTTTAGTAAATATTTATAGCAAATAAATGCATGAACAATTGTGTTCGACTACTGGTAACGTCCCCTGGAGAAGCATGTGGATCATGGTAACGGCTACAGACGTTGTATACGAATTAGACATTTTGCACTATTTATATTTTGACGCCACAAAATCAATTTTTTCTCAACTTATGTTGTTTTTCAAATAAAGTATTGACGTTTTATGCCATGGTTAAGTAGCTTTGAACCGATATTGAATAAAAAAGGGTTTGTTCCAAAGTAATTATAAAGAAATTGCAAAAAAGGGGTAAAAATAGCTAAAAATGTCAAAAAACGTGTTTTTTACCATGAACCACCATTCCAAAAAAATTTTTAAATTCATGGTGTTAAATTAACAAACATTTCACAAAATCACATAAAAAACTTTGTTACATGGGCTATTTTCAGAGATTTTTTAATTTTAAAGGTTCTCGAATTTTTTTAAGGGCCTAAATAAGGGCCACGGCCCTTTAAAAAAAATTCGCATAAAAGACCTTCTAATCAAGTATGTACCTGATTTTTTTTCAAAATTGTTTATAGACTA
Source organism: Magicicada septendecula (assembly GCA_034769895.1). Taxonomy (NCBI): domain Eukaryota; kingdom Metazoa; phylum Arthropoda; class Insecta; order Hemiptera; family Cicadidae; genus Magicicada; species Magicicada septendecula. The sequence goes on along the minus strand of CM068369.1, from coordinate 396,820,473 downwards.
GAACGGGAGAAAAAATAAAATACTAAAAAAATGGGTTTTTCATCCCTGGTGGTGGGAGGGGGAAGAATCTGAGGTATGAACAATGGGGTACCTTCTTTGTAAGCTCAAGTAACAGTATTATATAGTTTATTTCGGAATCCGTGATTAAGGGCATTTGACCCATCTTAACCCAGGACACCCATATCGGAATATTTTTGTAATTAATATTTATTGACTTACTTATTCCATTATCTTCCATTAATACAAAAAATAGATGTTTATAGTTAAGTAAGCCTAATATACATTTTTTTCTTAGATTTTACGCTGTCAGAAGAAACATATTTTTAAATTTTTAACAAAATTTGAGACCACACTCATAAATGATTTTATGCCATAAATGATTTTAGACCACACTCTGTATTAGGTTTTTAATTTTTTGTTACGTGTGGACTTCGTTTGGTTAAAGTGGTTATTCCAGTCAAATGGCTAATATGAATTTAAATATTATTATTTTTGTGTTCTAATAAAAATTGTTTGTTACGAATTAAAAAATAAACGTGATATTCCTTATATGTGACCTGGATATGCGTGTACGCGTAAAAAGGGTTTTTGTGTAGTATAAAAAAGTGTAAGGGGGAGAGGGAGAGAGAGACAGAGAGATTTCACATTGCCAATTTTACAAACTCTAACATTTCGGAAGTTCTGTTTTGTATCAGACAGCATACCTTACTGAAGCTCGTTTTCACAAACCCCAATATCGGAATTCTACCTGCGAGCAAGCGTTCAGCGCGTTTTCATGCCTTCTGCTTTCAAGAAAACTATGCCTACATTTTAAAAGTTTTTATCGAACGGGATCTACATTTATTACATTAGAAATTAAGTTAAAAATTTAGATGAACAACTCAAATAGATGTTTTCGTATTATAAGTCCGTCAGTGGTAATTTCTTAGGATAAATGATTTCAAAACACATCACAAAAATACATAAATCAAGACGAGAATTAGAAATAATTTTAATCTATAATTATATGTTACATATGCTACAGGTATTTTCAGGAAATAGAGAAAATAACACGTATTTAAAAATCTATGTAGAATGCATATTACTTAGCATTTAAGTATACGTATACACTTGTTTAAATGTCAGATCTTTTTAGTATTTATTTTAAAATTAATCACAAATGTAAATGAAACATATTTTTAAGCCATGTTCTAGGGCCTACGTGTACGCTGATAGGCGTTTCTGCTCTGCATGTGCTGACCATGTCTCACTTATGTAGGCCGCTGTCATATTGGGGCACCACTGCAGCTCAATCAGCAGCACTGCTGGTTTTGATAACAAAGGAATCAATCTAACAACGAAGCCTTCCACATCTGCCAACGATGCGAAACGTGCAGCGCTGCCAGTTTTCATTCCGTAAGAACCATTGACTGACATCACTGCTAATCAAACACACTGCTGGATTCTAAACGTCCGGATGTCAGCAGAGCAACAGGTGTCTGTTGTTTTGTCTCGTCGGATCATTATACAAATTGCAATGTCAAAAAAAAATAGAAGGGAAATAGTAAAGATTAGAGGAGAAGGGATGCTGTCTAATTAATTACTTTCAAATAAAGTAAACGTCTATGAAAGCTTATAAGGCTACTTCAACGTACTGCTTAACATATGTAATCTTAGAAAACTGATTTAAAGTATCTTTGTAGTGACAAATAGGCCTAAGAAATGGAGCTCCACTCTCAGAATTAAAATAAAATAACGATGGGTTATTAACGATACTACAGAATTGTTTTGTCATAATATTTGTTTAAGTAAATTGCATATGACGTTTATTTAGTGAAAAATAATTGTCCGTCCATCCATATGACACAAGAATAAATTTTAATTTCTTTTAAAACCTCCTGAAAATGTTATGTTACACAGAGGAAATGTTAGTTAAAATTATAATTATGATTAAAAATATTAAAAAGTACGTACGTATAAGAATTTAGTTTTTAAGTTAAATTAAGTGAATTTTAAAGCTATTGCTAGCTATTTTATTTGTTGGGTTCCGCTTTCCTTATCTGGTGTGCACGTTGGCCGTGCTCTTGCAGGCGATTCGGCGAACACATTCCACCCTGCAGTCTAGGTCAACTGCACAAGGCAAACGTAGCAGAGCACGCGTTGACGCATTTACTCACCTTCTACACACCTCTTTCAAGGCATTTAGGAGAGAATTTTCTTAAACACAAAACTTGAAAATGCATAGTTCCATAGTTAAAAACTATGTACACAATTCCGGCGGAGGAGCAGCAGCTACGTTTTAGGTTAAGATTTGGTGACTGCTACCTAACCTCAAAAACTGGGATAGGTGAACGCTTCCCACCATTGACCCTGATGTAAAGTGGGATTGTAATAAGTAACGAATATTCATAAATTTGGTTAATGAATTTAAAAACATTAAAATATTCAGCATGAAAGTGGACATGAAAGTAGTAATACATTGGACAGTAACAAACGTATAGTATGCGTATGTAATTAGAGGTGTGCTAAACTAGTATTTAAAAATAACACGTACGAACGAAATCGTTCCAAAAAATAACGTAAAAATACCTGTTATTATATACCTATTATACCTATACATGTATTAACATAATTTTTATAAGAAATAAATTGAAACTAAAAGTATTAAGAGTGTTACTGTACACTGTGATTTTATTAAAATGTTACTGTTTAAAAGAAAATAAGAAACAAGAGAATTTTTGGGCCTATCTCCCTTTGGAATACTAATTTAAATTTTCAATAGGAGTAAACAAACTGACATACATTTAATATTAAATTATTGATTCCATTTTGGTTAGACAAATCAGTTTCGACCCTCAGGCAATGAAATTTAGAGTGCACGTAATAGCATAAAAAATAATGTCAAAAAAATTACTTGAGATGTGCAGTGAAGTTAAACCATCACCGAATCATATTAACTAAAGTTACCTGTCCGCCACTCTAAAGGTTATAACACAATATAATTTGCATTTATAAAATTTACCAAGTTGGTGACTAGTATAATATATAATTTGTTATTATAATCTGTATTATATATCTGCATAACACAGGAGAATAAATGTAACATCAGTATAAATTTTGTCATTTCTTAAAAACATCTTCGTCTCTTTGGCATAGAGATATTTTGAACCTCGCTGTTTTGCTCGTTTCTTACTTTTAAGGCAATCGGCACATGCGCAGAATCAAGTGTTCAGCACCAATAACTGTGACTTTTTACACATTTATAAAAGATCACATACAAGTAGTATGTAGTAGAGAATCCGGAGCCAATGGACGGGGGGGTGATGACGTCACGATCCTGACCTACCTCAACAGACAGTGACGTCACTGAAACAACAATGGGGGCCATTGTTCTCCTAGGCCAACAATGACGCCTATTGTTTCAGCTGTCCATGAAATCACTCAACAGCTGAAACAATGTTGAATGTGGTCAGTGACATGGCAGTCCCGCCTATTGTTTCAGTAGCGCCATTGTTTCAATTACAACATTGGCTGTTGAGGTAGGTCATGATCGTCAGGTCACCACCACCACCACCATCACCCCGCTCCGCTCGCTCCGGATTCTCTCCGTGTGTGTGTGTGTGTGTGTGCGCGCGCGAATTTTCTTCGCAAAATATATCGGTCTCGTTCATTTCGGTCTAGGCCTCGTTCATTTCGGTCTAGGTCTCGGACATTTCGGGGTTGATGCCGGGGTCAAGCTCGAGCTCCGGACGAAGCGTCACTCGCGACTGTCGAGACAAGACTGAACGGGATAGCCGATAAGGTCTATTCGTATAGACGGACAATCTCCCCCTCTTGTTCGAGTATTGAGTGTAACTACACAACACGTATTTGCACCATACTGTTTCACGGTGATACGATGGAACAGTTCTAACAAGTGGATTGCACAACAACACGTAACTAATTAAGCAATAAACAGCAATAGATCTATATATAAACGGTGAGTAACCGGGAAACGAACGAGGAGGGGGAAAAATAACGCGCATACTAAAAGAAAAACATACGTACACATAGAAAACTGTAGGAAGTGCATCGTAAGGAATAGTACAACTCGATTATCGAATGAGCCCAAAATAACTGAAAACAAGCAATAATTTATGTAACATAAACAAACCAGGTAGCACCATTTAAGTCATTACAAATAAGTAATAAAAATAATGAAGCAATAAACAACAATTTAAGATTACAAAACGTGCATTATGTCATATCAAAAGCCCACCTACTCTGAAACATTGATAGAATTGCAGGACAACACGTAAATAATTTACGGAACGAGAAGGGAAAAAACCTGTTAATACCAAAATATATCTGTATAATTTAATACAAGCAATATTTTATGTAACAAGTCGTTAGTACCAACAAACGTCTTCAATCAAATGTGTAAAACCCGTTAGCACCATTTAATTTATAAACAATAAATATAACGAAGCAATAAACCACAATTTGCAGTCGTAAAACGTGTATTATGTCATTGCAAAGTATTTGGCTATTCGTAAGCACAAACAGAAGTAGGTCATAACGCCAAGACGTACTTGTAAAGAAATTAAGGTAGTCCAAACTCCCGAATTCGGGTTTGGAAACAAAGTCAACAATAGCGATTACATATACATACATACATATTATCGCCAATGGTACGTTGTGGCGATACGTATCACCACCATGCATAGAAAAACTATACAGATAAAGAAATCATAAATGACTAAGTACTAGAATAAGTAATAAATGAAATGAAACTTACTAATAAGGGAGTATTAAGCAGTGTATTCTGGTTCCAATCTAAAACAAAACAAGGGATGAAGCAAAATAAATGTTAAAGAGAATAGAAAATAAATTAGAAGAATAGAACTTCATAACGTGATAAACCCCATAGATATGGTAAGTGAGAGGTATAAACAGACCCAAAGATGAAATAACTAACTGGAATAGAGACATGCAACAAGCAACAAGGCAGAGAGGACCACATTACAAGACAAGACAATACAAAGGAATGAAGAACTAAAAAATAACAAATAACAAAAGAAAATAAACTAAAAAAATGGTAATGACCAAGTAAAATGTAAATAAAAAGTACTACATAAATTATTAACAATAATACTAATTAAAAGAGATAAGATCAGAAAGTAGGTAGAGTTGTAGAATGCAATACAATGATATAAATGAAAGTAAGAAAATGTGCATTAGTTTAAGAGAAATTGTAAAAAACTTATATTGTAAGAAAGTGCAGTGATTAGTTTACAAGGTAGGAGATAGTGATGATCAAAGATCATGTTATAAACCAGTGGGGAGGGAGAAACTGAGTTAATGGTTTTATGTATGGAATAACATACATTAAGAACCAGTAAAATAAAAGTAGGACGTGTTTAAAGGGTTCTGTATACCCAGGATCTATCATGTTACAATTAATTATTTAAATGGGTTTGTATATCCACAGACTTTATTATGTTATAATTAGGTATTTAAAGGTTTTATGTATACCCACAGGATGTATCATGTTATAGATAAATATTTAGAGGGTTTTTGTATACTCATGATATATTATGTTAGAATTAGTTATTTAAAGGTCTTATGTATACCCACAGGATTTAGTTGTGTTAAAGGTAACTGTTGGAAGGATTTTGTATACCCACAGGATATTGTTTATAATTATGTGTTTAAGGGGTTTTGAATACTTATAAGTTTCTTATGTTAGATTTGTTTGTTAAAAGATTTACTAATTGTTCTAGAACAGTAGTTATAAGAGCTGTCTAGAAATATCAAAATCAGGTACATGGTAAAACCTCATATTATGTAACAAATCATTGTAAAGGAATGGCAAAATTCTAAACCTATCGGCCAAAAGAGGTGAGCTGAGCTTAAACAGTAAAATGTCCAAAATAGTCATAACTAAAGCAGATAAAATCAAATAGACGCCTGACCTAAATGAAACAGGGAATGTATTAACAAAATTATATACAAAAACTCATAATTGTAAGAATCAGATGAATAGGGAAGGTAATATTAACACATAAGATAAGCCATTGAACTGACATTCTGTCAGTATTATTGTTAATATAAGACAATGAGGAATAGGTATTTAAAATTGTAATGTTATATATAAGGTAGAAATATCAGACATTATTGTTATTAATAAGTACGACCCTATTAGGACATATTTAAATAACAAAGGAGGAAATAAGAAGTGTTAAGAAAAAATATGTGAAAGCCTAAAAACTGAAAATTTGTAAATAATGTGTTAAAATAAGTGATACTGGGCCGAAATGGGCCATATTCAGTATTAAAACAATTCTATTTTTTCAAACAACAACATCGCATAAATCAAATATAATTTATCTAAAAATAAATAAAGAGTAATTTGAGGTGACAGATTTAAAATTTACATATGTCAAATAATTAAAACCACGTGACCGGGGTCAGGGGAAAATGAACCAATCAGGGCCCACAAAAGCCGGGTCATAGCCGTTTTTTAACGGAAGAATTAGTTTAGTCTATTGTTGAAACTCAAGCTGTACACATGAACTCCATGTAACAGAGAATCAGGTTTTGATGAATAATTAATGACCGAAAGTAAAAATAAAGAGACGTCGATACCAAATTAAAAAAGAAACATTAAAGAATTACACAGGCGAAACATATTAACAGAAATAATTGAAGACCGAATAACAAGACGACGATTTACGCAAACTAATACGTTCCAAGATCGCCGAGTGGTGAGATATCTTCATAAACTCATAACAAAATAACCTTAACACACACAACACGATATTCACCGAAAACACTGTTACTCCAGACACTTGTGAACTTCAACAAACCTTTATTTAATAACATTGTGGACATAAAACTATTAAAACATTATTTAATTTAAAGAATTGCGTGAAACAGGTTTTGAGACGCTTAGACGCTGGCCGACGGCCATTTTGTCTAGACAGTCGCCATTTTGAGTGACATTTGGATCGGAACACAGAATTGTAATTATTTTAAATTAATACTATTTAAATTTTATTATTTATTAAGAGGGTTAATTAATTCATTGTGATGTATTGTATTTTATCCGTAAGTATTTTCTGATCTTTCTTAGCAGCTCATAGTATCCACGACCTGATATAAAAAATAATATTGTATTTCATTTTTAACATTGTATTTTTTCGAGTCGAGCTTAGTGAGCTAGTCGATACGGTTACTATTCCGTTCGATTTACGAACTGTTGAACTTACCCTGAGTTTAAAAATCATCAAATAAATTGATTTGTTAACTTACAAAGTATATTATCTCTTTAAAGTAAATTAAGATAAAGGATTTTCAGGCGATAAGCAAGAAGAGGAATACGGCTACAGTAACGAACATCAAGCAATTAATAGAAGGGACCAGGTAACCTATAAAACTGAGTCGAATCACCAATCGATTGTGAAGAACCCAACAATCTATTTTTAATTATTAAAAACAATTATCTTTGGCGACATTTTCAAAACCGTAAACTCAGAGACGGCCTGTTTTCGCTTGATAATCCTTGTTTTATTAATCAAAATAAACTAGGCTAAATAAAATAAAATAAAACTGAATAAGTTAAACTGGATAATTTAACAAATACTTAATTTATTTCCAATAAATAATTTCAACGAAGATAAGAAAAATACGGACACAGATCATGTTTATTACAACATATACAAATCATTGAGGAGAAAAACCGATGATCATTTACCCGATTCAATTACCGAAGCCGATAAGAAGCGAAAGTAGGAAACAATACGACATTGGGGTAAAAAAAAAATAGAAACGTGAGCGTGAGCATACATTTAACAAGAAGCACATTTACTGAGAATAATTTACAACAGTTTCTTAATGCACGTTTTCTAAAATGTTATACATACTATGAACACAACTACCATTCAAGCGCTAAATTTTTTCTAAGGATTCAAGCGCTAAACTATCATTCAAGCGCTAAACATCGCCATTGTTCTCAACCGGAACAGGTGAATGCAGAAGGACAATCTCTCGCTGTAACGGAAGTGAATTCAAAGTGTTTGTATAAGGTTGTGCAATAATATTACCAAAATTATTGTATTAAAAGTATTGTATTTCCATAATAATTAATGTAAAAGTCATCGTATCTCCTTAAATATCGTACATTAAATATTGTATATCCCAAACTACCAACTTTAGGCTAGTTTTATTTAAATCTGAAAACCAACTCTCGCTTCATAAACGCTAGCAATTTAGCGTATACACTAGAGCCCTTGGAAAGAATCTACAAAAGAGAGCGATGTAGAAATGTTCCAGGATGCATGTCGTCTTAAACGACATACATTCCAGTAATTTTAACACTTAAATGTAATACCTGTCAATGCACCAAACACATTAGTTGTAGCCTATTATATTACATACTATAGGTGCTACAGCAGTTTTGGTAATACAGCTTACCCATCACATAACCAAAATATCCATGAAACATTTGGTTTCTATTTAGCAAAATTCAAGCGATATTAAATAATTAAAAAAAAGTCTGTAATGCAGTTTACTTAGAAAATATCTGTAACAATGTTTAAGTAGTATAATGCAATACCAAACGAGAAACATTTACTGCTAATATTACCCCTAAATCCAGTATATTTATTACGACTACATACATACAGACTCCTTATATACCACTAATATGTACACTACAGAGTACAAAACATAGAAAATAATAACAAAACGAAAATAGATAAGTAAAAGTGAGGAGAAAATACATTTCACAAGCAAAGAAAGTAAGAAGCAGAAAGAAAAGAGAGACACTTTTCGGTGGTGCACGTGACAGGATTTAGTCGATGTCTACAAGCGAAATGATCACACACACGCACGCACACACACACACACACACACACACACACACACGCACGCACGCACGCACGCATACACACACGTTTGGAGGTGAGACAACGTAAACTCGTTTGTTTACGGAAAACAGTAGAAGGAATTTTGAATTTGACATCTATAAAAAGGACACCTCTCAAGTCATCGAGTGCATACAGAACAAACCATATGGCCGCATGGATATAAAAACTGAAGTTGTCTGACCTCCAAACATACTCGACATTTACTGCTTTTACACACACCCGCGCTTGTCGATGGTAATGGCAACGATGATGATGTTGTCGAGGAAAGGATGACGGTCTCAGCATCGCTGAGATTGCTTTCCTCTACGTCCGTCCGTCCGTCATCCTCACCATCATCACCGTCACCACCGTCATCACTATCAACCTCCAATTCTTCATCGGAAGAAATGAGCATCTCGTCTGTAGATAGTAGCGCGGTATCATACATGGCGACCAGATCTTGTAATTCCTCCCGCGCCTGCATTACTCGAAAATACAAATCATTCTCTACCGAATCATGACTAGGTCGCGGGGCAATGTCGCCATTATTGGTCGAAAAATTTTGAAAAAGGCCAGGTAAATCTTTGTAACGCAAAAATTGAGCAATCACAAATTTTACGAAATCAAACTATGCTGAACGCAAAGAAGTGTGTATGTTTTAGAAAGCGGGGAGGTAGTGAAACGCCTGTACCGTTAGGCGGCGTTACATAAAAGAAATTAACTTGTAAAAAAGCTGTAGAGTATAGCGGTAGGTTAGCAACGCCGGCCTTGGGGCTGACGTCTATAAGGAAGGTAATATTAGGCTAAGTCACGTTTTGGGACATAACTATCATAAAATGTATTATTCGCTAGGATATTAGGAGTGTTTGCCAATGTTGTAAATTTTAAGTGCATGTAACAATAGATACCGTTATGTTCGAGAGAGCGATGTAAGAGTGAGATAGATAGTGACGCTAGTTTTTTAAGCACGTGAGACGCGAAAAACGTTCGGCAAACCAGAGGAAGCGTCATGTGTTGCGCGGGAGGTTTTCGCTAAGGAGATTGGGCGATTTTGTATTTAGCGCTAGTCTAAACCTATGGGATTGTTTTCTATCGAGACTTGGTAAGGGAAATTCAAAGCCTAGTATAAAAATATGAATTTGGAGAGAAATCAGGCAGTCTTCTTTTATATCGGCGAAACTACACTGAAGAGACTCGCGTGCGCTGTTTTGCGTTAACTATATAGATATAAATTTTATTAGTAAGTTAAAGAATAAAGTAAATACGCAGCAGTAAACAGAAGTACGGGAACGCGATAATTGCTAACGCTAAATTTATAAAGTTTAATATACAGTAATAAGTTGATGAGCGAATGTTCGGAGTAGTAACGAACAACGAGAAGTAAATACTACATATAAATGTTCATCAATACGATATGTTGTGGTGAAATCACTGAAGAAAGCGAATTAGTTCGGGTTAAATTCACGACGGTATGAGATAATCGAGACGCACGCGACGCGAACTGTGTTAGATGCACTTAATGTAAATTCAAGAATACGTTGTAAACCAGAGTGTATAATTATACGACATAATTTTATGTATCACCAATATGTCAAGTGTAGTGTACATCTGTGGTAAAGTGAATTAGTGCATTCATAACCAGGATTAACGCGCAACAAACGGCTGCTGACGACTCACCGGCATGCAACACCTTAAGGACTACGCACATCGGAAGGATTCTCCACGCAAGTAACAAATAAATGAACATTTGATTCAATATTGTTTTATAAATATATATATTTGTAATCAAATATAGTGCCTCAATTTGTCTAAAAAGAATTTATTGCCACGAAATAATAAGGCAAATCTATTCAAGTCATGTTAAAAAAATTTGTAGTATATAAATGCAAATGAATCATTAAAAGTTGATTGATATATTTTAATTTCTGTTTATTATTACTGGCGCCCTGAGGTACAATAAAGAGTCGGTACACTGGAGTAAGTGTTATAGTCTAGTAGAAATATTAATATTATCAATGGTTAAAGTAGTTTGTAAACCTTACGTCTTACATGCTCATAGGCCAATATAATATGCAAATCAACAATTTAACTCTTTCGTAAAGGCCTATCAAGTAGTGTATTACATCTTCAACAATAACAAGTTTTCCTTCTTGGATATCACTGCCTGTACTTTCCGTAAAAACGTTATCGAAGTCGGTGAAATCGGCAACAGTCTCCCCCTCTTGGTTATCATGCCATGTGAACCGTCGATAAGCGCCATGATCACCGACTAGACTGTTTACTGCGTCAGCGCTAAATTCTGTAAGAGAATGGAAGAATGGTGAAGAGGACGGATCTTCAATAAACATCCTAACATACGATACTAGAGCATTATACAACTCCAGTACCGAATGAGTTTCATGTAAATCAAAGATCCGAACCTCGAGTAAATGAGTAGCCGACGGAGACCTCGGCGCCCTGAACACCAGGTGAGCCGCAGACGACTCCATCGACTCCTCCCGTAGGTAGAAAGAAGAGAACCTGAACGCAGACGACAGTCTATTGAGAAGTGAAGTTCGGTCAGGAACGGCAGCCAGTAGCCGCTCATCGACGAGTCCGCCAGCCTGCCAGATGGCGAGCAATGACTCGCAGCCGAGACGGACCACGTTTTGAAACTCGTAAACAAATTGAATACACATAAATTATTAAAATATGAAAGTAGAGCAAACCATTTATAAAAATAGTCCTAAAGAAGAATGGAATACATATATATTACATCATCACAAGTAATAATAAGATAAACGAATACTAGATCACGCACACTACGTGACTATATAACAGGGAAACACCAAGCAGGTAGGAAGATTTTGCGGTCGTCTCGTTTTCCATGCGAATAATCAACAAACCGTCACAGGCGGGCACAAAAATTTACCGAGTATTTGCTAAGAAAACGCACACTCAAGTTTATGATATCGAGAATGCAGCAACTTAATGTAGTTTATATTCCGAGAATGCGGTTTCGGATTACGCGAGAAGGTGTTTCGGTGTAACCTTAGGTTCTCCCTTCATCAAAAATATTAAAAGACAACTAAGAAGATCGAAACAAACTAACATTTGAGAGGAGCTGTTAAATCTACTACACAATATTTACAACACTGAAATAGTAAATGGATGCTTACACAATATTTACAACATTGAAATAGTAAATGGATGGTAGATGACTGTGTTTGTCCCTTTTATTACAGGTGAAACACGCGTGTGTCTATGTCAGTAATTACATGTGTTGAGGAGAGCCGGTAGGTGAGGGGAGGGGAGGCGGAACACGTGTGAGCTAAGCAAAATATTATGGCTCCACTGGAGGGTGGAAACGTATACACAACAATGCGTGCAAGAGTGGCACACAGTCAAAATTCTGCAACTGTCGACCGATGGGAGGGACGCATGGGGTATACCAAACACTAGCGATCGCGTTTTTAACGTTACAATGTACCGAACAAATGTTATTGTTTTCATTTTATGTTGTCTGTACACTTTGTGTTGAGTATGTAGTATAATACAATACCATGGATGAAATAAGTGTTACCCTTATTTGCCTAAATTCGGTATATTTATTATTACTACATAGTACTACATACTACAAAAAAAAACAATAATGCTACGTAACTATTTAAGTAAAATTGATTTGAATAAACATGTTTCTAACAAAGAATGTAGTAAGCAGAAACCACAAAAAACTCTCCGAATGTAGATGTGACGTGATTTAGTCGATTTCCACATGTGAAATGTTCACACGCGCGCGCACATGTGTAGAAGCTAAATAACATGAATGTTGTATGTCTATGGAAAACAGTGAAACGAATCTTTAATTCTTCGTCTACAAAAAGGTAGCCTTACAAGTATTGTGACACAACCCGAACAAACTAATTGGGTGCACGGATATAAAAGTTTACGTCCATTGCGTTGAGCATATGTGAGTACACAACGAATGTAATCTTTAATTTGTGTTGTAAGTTAAACCATATATATAAAAATTTTCTGTCTGGCTGTAAATCATTTATAAAAAGGAAATATAAAATCCACACAAATAAAAGTAATAACACCGAGTTTTATATGTGTTCTAGAATAGCCATACATACAAAAGTTAGACTTACCGAATCTGGTTGCCGTTCCTGAATCTCCTGTAGAAGGCTGAGTATGAAGAATAAGGACTGAAGTCTGTCAAATAATGAAGATATCTGAACTGGGTATGTAGAAATAATGTGTGTGATAAAATAAAGATAGCTTCCCAACATGATTAACAAGCTATAGAAAAAAAAAACGATATATAAAGATACACGGCACAACCGTACTCTTCAATGGTACCAAACAGAGTGACAGCAAAACGGCGAAGTGCTGTACCACGATCATAGCAAACCTTCAGATACTTGTTGATGACCAAGAAACAGATGCCCACCACATCGTGGGATGGAAGAAACCAACCATTGAGGACTAGTATAACACAAACAACTCGCGCTGTGCGCGAACAGTGCATACATTCTTTTCAACTTGAACAGACGAATTCAGAAGAATTTATGAAGGACTTCCTTCGGCAGCGAGGGAAGAGACGTTTCGGCATACTCCCACAGGCAGACTGCCGCATTTAAGTTAGGCAACACGACGTGAGAAACAAAAAAAGTAAATACACACTTAACAATCACCTTTATTTCTGGACTATATGTTGTAAAGTCGGAACAATAGAGTGTTGTATTGGAGCAATCTTAAGAAAACAGTACGCTAATTTTAATTACATCAGTATGGTTAGTTATGCCCGTGGAGAGAGAGAGAGAGAGAGAGAGAGAGAGAGAGAGAGAGAGAGAGAGAGAGAGAGAGAGAGAGAGAGAGAGAGAGACTGCTCTCTACCACAACGCACCCCACTGCACGCACGCGCGCACGCTACAATGCAAGCGACTCCCCGCTGAACGCCTATGCGTATTGAATATGAACTTCGTTCGTGTTAGAAAATGTGTATAGAATAAACAATAGTTCCACCGCGCCTAACGAAAGTGTAGGGACAATAATATAATTAATGTCAAGTTTTACAAGACACATTCATATACACACCAGAGACGTTGGAATGTTTGTACAATGGAGGTGAAAGGCGTTATGCAACTGTTGTGAAATGTATATATATATATTATATTTATTATTTATATTATATTTATTATTTATACTGAAATTACCTCAAGATATTTTATTTTCCTTACTAGCAACATGTTTCGAGTTCTATTGTGCTCTCACCTTCAGCCTTCGCGATTCTATATTGTGCTCGCAAAACAGCCTCCAACTAATATTAAAACAAAATTACTTTGAATTTAATAGCAAAATTTATCAACAGCAAGAAGGTTTAGCAATGGGCTCTCTATTATCTAGCGAAATAGCAGAAATATTCCTACAACGCATAGACACCAAAATACAAAATATTATAAAATCATTTGATCCAAATGGCATATGGATAAGATATGTAGATGATGGGCTATATGTATCAAACACCAAAAACACAAATGCAGAGAACACACCAAAACAAATCAATAATATACATCCAAAAATACAATTCACAGAAGAAACAGAAAAAGAAAACAAAATCAACTATTTAGACATAACCATCACAAGGAACAAGAACCACATTCAATATGCAATATACAGAAAACCAACACTTCTACCAACATCATCATACCTAACCATTCTGACCACCCACCACAACATAAAATGGCAGCATTCTATTCGCTATTTAACAGAATGTACAAAATCCCCCTAAACAAACAAGAAACAGACAAAGAAAGAAATATAATATACCAAATTGCTCATGAAAATGGATACAATCAAAATACTATAAACAAAATAGAAAATAAAATCAAATATAAAATAAAAACTATACAATTAAGAATTAATCAAAATGAACAACATATAAATAATAACCACAACAAAAAATGGGCCACATTCACGTACATAAACAATAAAATGACAAAGCTGACAAAATTTTTTTTAAACACAGATATCAAAATAACATACAAAACTAATAAAAATAATTTACAAAAACTAAATAACCCACACAACACAGATAATACAACTACTAATGGTATATACAAAATTGAATGCCAAGATTGCAATAAATGCAGGCGTGGATCCAGGGGGGTAGCGAAGCGAGCGATCGCCCCCCCCCAAAGGCTCATATATATGTAATTAGTTTTCTTAAGGTTTGGAAAAAATCAAATATTCAAATATCAAAGCTGATTTTCATGGACTATTAGTAAAAATATTGCACTTCAATAAAATAAATCATTAAAACTTTCTCAGCAATATGAAATATAGCGATAACTATATCTTAATTATTATAATAATATATGCTCCAGTTAATTATTTAATAAATCAGGTATCAGAAAAATATTTGTATACTAATTAGCTACATGGAAATTTGAACGATATTCCAGCAATATATGTATCGATAATCAGCTGTCGAGAGTGCATAACGACAGCATCGCAGGGCATTTGCTAAGTTAGTTTTGTTTTTTAATAATTATAAAAGTTTAGCAGTTGCAGTAAAACTTGAGGAAATTTTAGTAATTTTGTGATCTATCTTACAGTTCCAATTGCAAAGGTAATTAATTGAGCTACTCAAGAAAACAGTAAATGTGCAATTAGTGCATTTATTTAAAGAAAAACATAACCTTAAAAGTCGTATATTATCTTATTAGAATAGCACAAAGATGTTGTAAAGACAGATTTGATTCTCGACATTTTTTATCTTAAGTTTTTTTATTATTGTAGGCAACATGGCAAAAGTTCCAACATTAAAACGTAAAGATGAGCCAACTATTGAAAGTTATTTTAATTCTCCTAACACAAAGAAATCTCGCCTCGCTGACAATTCTTGCGCTTGTTCTTCTACAGCTGTACAGAAGCAAATTAAGTCGATAGACGTTTCTGCAGTGTCAAATATTGAAGATGAAGATACTTACTATAGCATTGGCTCGTTTATAAACTTCTCGCCTTCGACTACACAAGAACATAAGGACATGACATATGATGTTTGCTGTTTTGTTGGAACGGAAATTAATGATTATTTGAAACGTAATTTAATTTTAAACCCGTGGAAAATTATCGTTTTCCTTTTTCTGTCCACACTAAAAGAGGTAAAAATGAGAAACGTTATGCGAGCTTGAAGCACCTGGATTCTTTTGAATGGCTTGTTTTTTCACATGAAAAACAAGGTTTTTTTTGTAAATTTTGCCCTTTTTGTGTGAATAATAAATTAGGTGGACGTAGCAACAGTACTCCTTTAGGAAGTTTGGTTACAACACCTCTTACTAGTTTTTTAAGATTGTTTGGGAAGGAGGGTGATTTAGAAAAACACGCAAGTAGAGAGTACCACAATAAAGCAGCATTGAATGCCAACGATTTCCTGAAAAATTACGATAATCCTAATTTAAATGTCATTAATCAAGCAGACACTGGGCGTAAAAACGTAATGAAAGAAAATCGAGCTCGACTATTGCCTATTAATAAAACTATAATATATTTAGGAAAACAAAATATTCCTTTTCGAGGTCACCGTGATGACGGTGTTCTGGAAAATAATTCAGCCGTAAATGAAGGTAATTTTCGTGCTTTATTAAAATTTCGAATTGATAGTGGTGATTATACTATCACCAAGGTGTTTTTTAAAAGCACCTTGAAGAATCGTCATCTCGCGCATCGTACATTAGTAAAACGACTCAAAATGAGCTAATAGAGTGTTGCGGGCGTGAAATTCTCTCTAACATTATTCGGAGAATTCAAGCTGCTAGGCTTTATAGTGTCATGTTTGACGAGACTACCGATTGCTCTAACAAATCCCAATTATCATTAATTTTAAGATATACAGATTTTAACACTATTTACGAGTCGTTTGTATAATTTATTGATGCACGTGAAAAGCTTGCTGAATTAAAGAAAAAAAATAATAGTGATATATCTGAACCTAAGTTAACCGGCGTTGCAATTGGTGAAATAGTAATCAAGGCCTTACAAAATTTGAATCTTAATCTAGATAATTGCGTCGGATTTACGGTTGACGGTTGCAATACTATGGTTTCTGAAGCTTGCGGTGCTGTTAAGACAGTTAAGAAAAAGGCTGTCAATGCAGTTTTTTCTCCTTGCCAAAGTCATGGCTTAAACGTAAGCATTTCTCGTACTTCTCAAGTGCAATCGATTAAAAATGTAATCCAAGAATCCATTTATTTTTTTAAGGCTTCATCCAAAGGAGAAGACGTCTTAAAACAAGAGTTAGGGCATAAGCTTTCTGGATTGTGTGAAACTCGTTGGATAGAGAGACACGATGGGGTCTTGCAGTTTAGATATGCACTTCCGAAAATAGTTTCTGCTTTAGATCTAGTTAGCGAGTGGAAGGATCCTCAATCTGCAGTACAGGCTCGGGGATTAAAAATGTCTCTTTGTGATAGCACAACTCTTATTGCTATTATTTGTATTTCTGACCTACTAAGTTGTACATTGCAACTAAGCCAATTTTTCCAACGGACTCAGATTGATTTGAAATCTGCAAAAGTTCAGTTCAATGACTCTGTAGCAATTTTGAAGAGCAGACGAAGAAATGCAGACCAACTTTTTGAAACAATTTCTGAAGAAGCATGTACCCTTGCTCAAGAGCTGGATGTAGAAATAAAAATGCCTAGAATATCTGCAAAGCAAACCCTTCCAGATAATTATTCAACAGTTAATCCAATTAGTTACTTCAAGCAATCTATATACATACCAGCACTAGACAAATTACTTGTAGATTTAAAGGCTCGTTTTGCTAATGAAACTATGGATCTGTATAATATGAATATATTTTTTTTACCAAAAATGTGGACAATTTAAATGAAATAATAGAAAAGCTGGTAACGAAGTTTTACTCATTTTTTAACCAACCTGCTGACATGCTCAAAAGAAAGCTCGCATCAGAATTAAAATTCTGGAAAATTAATATATCACGAGAAAAGAACTCAGGGCCTCAAACAATATTAGATGTGTTATCTAATTGTGATAAACACACTTACCCCTGCATACACTTCTTTTTACAACTTTTTGCAACAATCCCGATTTCTAATGCCACTGCAGAGCGTGTTTTTTCTTGCCTTCGATTATTAAAATCATGGCTAAGATCTACAATGAGCCCAGATCGCTTAACAGGACTTACACTGATGCACATTCACTATGACCAAGAAATAAACATCGATAATGTTATTGATATCTATGCTCAGACTAGAGAATATAGATTAAAATTTACGTTTAAATAAAATGAACTATTCGTGCAGAAAATTTTTAGGGCGCACCCCGACATCCTCTATATACCTCATATATATGGAAGGCCCTGTAAATTATTTTTGTGTAGGGTTTGTAGTTTTACTATGTTTTTGTGTATACTTTTATAAATACAATGTTTAAAATACTCTATTTTTTTGTATCACATATTATGTGTCTTATTTTCCGTTCGTAATAAATAACTTTTGTTTTATACTTTGCAAGTATAACTTATACAAAATTGTAAGTGTTATAATAATATTGTACTTGAATATATTTAAAATGGTATTATACATGAATAATAGATAGACTATATATATGTATAAATAAAATATATCTCTAAAAATCGTTATATTAAATATATTACATTAGTTTTGTGAAATAAAGTTTCAAAATTGTCATGATCTTTGTTTTTTTGTTCGCCTCCCCCCCTTTTTTATCTCACTCGGCTTCGCCCCCCCCCCAATCTGTTCTGGATCCGAGCCTGAAATGTTACATAGGACAAACAAAAAACAGTTGAAAAAACGTTATTTTGAACTTCTAAATGCATACAAGAAACCAGAAATATATAAATCCAATTTAGCCACACATGCAATAAACACGGGACATGAATTCCCAGACGTAAAGAATATGACACTAATAAAACACATACCACACAAAGGGACCATAATGAACATATGGGAAAATTTACAAATATACAAACATAAAACACAAAACAAACTAATACCCGAACAAATACAAAACAAGACACAATTTTCAAAGCACTCAACATCGAAAATACACAAAATACTAATACACACACCATAATCACCCACAAAAATAACACTTTGAGATACCAGAAACCAACAGGAGACCACAATGACGCAAGACCAACACATAGGTACTTTACTAGAACCAGAATCGCGAAGGCTGAATATGAGAGCACAATAGCTCTCGAAACATGTTCCTAGTAAGGAAAATAAAATATCTTTAGGTAATTTCAATATAAAGAATAAATATATTATATAAATCAAGAAACGGACTGTAGCAAAAAGAGTTAGAATATATATATTGTAACGGTACATAACCCGGTCCCAATAAAGTAACTAATGAGAATAAAAGTCAGAAATGGGTAGAACTAAAGCTCGCTCAAAATTTAATTATATCACTCCACATAATAAACAATTCGTGTGGTATATAGTGCGAAGTGAGTGATAGTGTACCCATTGAGGTGAAAAACCAAAGTGAAACTAATGTATTACTAAACTGTGCTGTATGTTTTGGATAGGATAAAACTATGGAAGTAGTATGTAATAATACTAATCGATTTTTGTGATTTTATTTATTTATTGTAATTTATATTGTATGAACCACAATTTGTTATACCCCAGTTAATATTATATTGTTTCAAATAATTATGTTAGATTGTAAGAAAACCCAGGGTTTAATTTTAAAGGACATAAAAAATTTTAACTACCAAAGATAATATAAAATTAAAATAATCCTAGGAAGGAAAGGACAACAGGAAGTAGTACCGGGTATGAACACTATTCGATACTAAATAAATAATATATAAATTTATTTAATGATAATAAAATGATAAAATATTTATATACAAGGTCATAAAAAAATTAACCAAAACATATTATGTGAATTAAATTAGTAAATAAACCGGAATGGAAGGGAATTATTTTTCCATAAATAAAAATATAAATTTATAATAATCACAAACTGCCTACATAATAAAAATACTATGTGTTACTAAGAGTGATGGAAAATAACAAGTATTGTTAATAAGAATAAAAATTTTGAACTGAACGAGAGTTGTTGAAGAACCGATGCGACAAAAATTATAAAAAAATAACCTTTTTTGGACGTTGGAGGAGGCGAAATTCACGCAAGAGTAATAAGCAAAGTGAATACTAACGAATTATACCAGAGGAATCCTAACTAAATGGTGATATACCTTAAAAACCAGTGGATGAAAACATTCTAAGGATCCAATATAGTTCGGCCTACTTCTAGTAGAAAAATCAGAAAATCATCTAAACGAAAAGGAAATAATAACGCAAGACGTACCTCATCACAGAATAAAACTTCAATCCAGTAAGGACAACACGGAGCGAGGTAATATAAACATTTTTCGTAATAAATACAGAAGAAAACTCGGTTTTTAATAGTGAAATAGAACAAAAAAAAAAAATATTAATTGTATCATATGTTTATTTCAAAAGTAAACAAATACAGGCTGCTCTCTTACGGCAGTCCCGGAAACTACGTAATATCTGAAAATTAAACCAAATTATTTATTAATTTCTTATATTTGTAAAGCGTAGCATTTAGCCATTTCTGACAATCTCATAACACAAAGAATTCACCCTGAACCCTGGGGAATTAATAAGAATTATGTAATAACTGATGTATTTTATTATAGCGTAATATTGGTTAAATAACAACATATATGTTTTGTTCTTTAGGCAGATCTATGTTTACTCGGTAAAGGCGAGAGGATGTTTTCTTTTAAAAAGATTAATTGTGATACCTATACTTTGGTGGCTGGAGACAAAAGTCAATAATCAATAAAGCAATATTATTGAAAATTAATATTGAATTATAACGTGTTATAATTTATTGTAGTGGGTAGTTAATGAAAATTTCAGCACAACATACAGAAAAAATCGTCACAACAGAGGGGCAATAATCATACTTACTCTCTCTTCTGCATAAGGCTGAACAAATTACCTCCTTGACCCCAAATCACACACTCTCGATTTCTTTTAGATTGAGTAAAACAAGATAAACAAAATCCTTTATTTATACCGTTTAAAACGTCAGTTAGTATAATTCAAAAGTGACGCATACTGCGTGAGGCATATAATAACACTTCCATAATACATCACGAAAAAGAAAGCGGTACGTTACAGATTGGCGAACCCAACATTTGGGGCTTGACTCAGACTGACGTTTCGCTAAATAACGCCTCGTGAAAAAGTAGTACGTTACAGAATTGACGCGTACAACGGGGTGCAGGATTTAACTATACAAAACCACACCTCTAGAAGCAGTACGTTACAGAATTGGCGAACCCAACATTTGGGGCTTGACTAAAGGTGTACGTTTCGCTAAAGTGCCTCACATAGAAGCGGTACGTTACAAATTTGGCGCTCAACGTAAAAGGGCGGTAATTAGAAAAGAATTTCGATATTTAATAAAAAAGATATATCAAAAAATCTAATTATCGTTGCCAGTTATGAGAAAACAAGAAATGCCTAATACCCGAGGAAAATCGAAGAAGAGGGCAGAAGAAAAGGAGATTGAAGAAGGTGGACAGGAACAAGAAATAGAGTTAGTCACGGACAGTGAAATGGACCAACAGACAGGTGATACAGAAGAAACCGAAGTAGTTATGGATACGGAAACGGAAATAATTGAAGAGGATGCCCAAGGGGATCAACCAGATAAATCCAACCAAAAAGAAGATATAAGCATACAGGAGATGTTAAGAATTATAATGGAAGGGAATAACAAGATCCAGGAAGATAATAAGCGAACCAATGAGGAAAATAAAGAAAATTTTAGGAGACAGGAGGAAAAATTTAATAAAATAGATGAAAACTTGAAGCAAACCAAGGAGGAAAATAAGGAGAATTTTAGAAAACAGGAGGAAACTTCAAAGCAAACCAATAACAAAATAGATGAAAATTTTAGAAAACAGGAGGAACCCTTGAAACAAACCAATGAGGAAAATAAGGAGAATTTTAAGAAACAGGAGGAAAACTTAAAACAAACCATGAATGAACAATACCATGAACTGAAGGAAGCGGTTGAAGGGCAAAGAGAAGAGATGAATGCAAAATTTGAAGAGAATAATGAGAATTTAAAACAAATTGAGGGTAAGATGGAGAATTTCAACAAGGAATTAAGAGAAAGTCTAGAAGGTAAAATTGAACTGGTCAATAATACGTTAAGCCAAAGAGTAGAGGCATATAAGGAAGAGGCAGAGAAGAAATTAGTAGAAACTAACCAAAGATTAGATACAACTGAAGAGAAGATGGAACTAATTAAAATTGGAGTTGAGGCAAGAATGGAAAAAGAAGAACAAGATAACCAGGTTCGTGTAATGGCCATACGACAAGAAAATAATGACCAGCTAGATAGCATTAAAAGCAGTCTAAACTGTAAATTTTCAGAGTTTCATAAAACTGTAGAGAATGTAAAAAATCAATGTGATAGCCAAGCAGAGAAATTAGATAGTTTGCAACAAATACAAACCAATTTTCAATGTGATGTAGATAGAATAAGTGCTAGATCTGCATGCAGCAGTCATCATGTTTATCCAGACAATAAGGAAAGTGTAAACTTTCGGGATTATCGCAGAAACCCACTTGAATTTTTAGGGAGAGTAGATGAAATTTTGAACAGATCAAAGGAGAATAGATGGAATATGATAAAAGGTCTATTAGACGAATCGTTCAAAAATATCAATGATAATTGGTGGACAGCAATTAGGAACGAGGTGTGTGATTATGAGGGTTTCAAAACTATGTTCAAACTTAAGTACTGGTCAGAATCAGTACAAAACATTATTAGGGACGATATCTGTCATGGTAGGTATGACCGTACAGCGGGACAAACACCTACTGCTTACTTTTTAGGGAAGGTGTGTATCGCCAAGTATCTAGACCCTAAGATACCTGAAGAGTGTCTGGTGACCAAAATGGCGTATCATTTTGAAGAAAAGATCATCAGTGCACGTTTGAGTGGACAAATCAAAACTATTGGAGGCATGGAAACGCTGCTAGAAAATTATGAACAGGAATCTTATTATAGGAGAAGTAGATGGAGGTCAGGGAATACCGAGGAGCGGAGGAATGAACCACCAAGAGAAAATAGGCCCCGAGTTAATTATGTACATGCTAACAACAGTTATTTCAATAACAGATATCGCGGAAGATGGTCTAATAATAATCGACCGAATTACAGACAGGATTATTATCATAGAGACGAAGGTACATCAAGGAGTATGAACATCGATCAACCTAGATCCAGAGAGAGGGATGAAGAAAGGATACCGATAAACAACATTCAACATAATGAAAATGTTGAAGCAACCAATGGTAATGATATAAATAGGGGAAACGGGTACCAGCAGTGAGAAGATGTGATTGCCCGTCACTGCTAGAAACAACAGGGCACAGAATTTACCATACACCCAATTATAATAATAATTTGAATAAACCAATAACCATTATCAGAAATAATTTTCTAAAAAATATACAATCCGAGTTAATGGAAGAAAGAGTAATCAAAGAGTCATCACCGAACAATGACATAGTCTATATACAATTAAAATTAAATGGAGTGTCAGCAGAGGCCATGATTGATACAGGGCCCAATATTTCAATTATTGATCAATTAGAATTAGATCGTATTACTGAGTTAACTACTGAGAGAATACCTACTTTACCAATTAACAATTTAACAATTGTTGGTGCTACCGGGAAACAAAATAAAACAATCAAAAAACAAGTGTCTTTGAATGTTACCACTAATGGAATAGGAATACCTATGGGATTTTTAGTAGCGAAAGGGCTACCGTTTAGGGTGTTAATAGGGTGTGATATGCTACGGTGACACACTGCAATTATAAATCTGGCCAGGGTATAGTAACCTTGAGCACAGAAAATGGTGAGTTAACGGCTGAGATAATTGGTAGCCAAAGTGCCCCTCAGTGTCCGAGCTCATTTTTTGTTAGGGAGAATAATAGATTAACCCTAGGTAATAATATAGAAGTAACAGAATCAAAGATTTGGAAAGAGAAGATAGAAGAAATAATGGAGTTTCAGAATAGGCAGGCACCGGAAATAATTAGTATAGAACAGAAACAACAACTTATAAAAATGTATAATAAATATAAACCAGTATTCTCAGAATCACCAGGAAAAGCTAAAAACTTCTTGTGTGAACTAAAATTTAAAGAAAATGTAAATTTTAATAAACGATCATACCTTATTGCTCAAGCTTTGAAAGAGGCAGCAAGGAAAGAAATTCAAAGGATGATATTAGAAGACATAATCGAAAGAAGTAACTCTCCATATACTAGCCCATTGGTGGCTATACCGAAGAAAGATGGTCAAGTTAGACTATGTCTCGATGCTCGGGAGTTGAATAAAATGCTCATTAACGATCGCTCGTCTCCAGGTGAGATTGAGGAGATTATGAAGAGATTTTTTGGATGCAAGTACATGAGTACTTGGGATGCAGTCTGTGGATACTGGCAAATAGAATTACACCCTAACAGCAGACAATATGTTGCTTTCATATTCGAAGGACGAAATTATCATTTTAAGCGTTTGCCTTTTGGATTGGTAAATTCTGTGGCTGTGTTCATTCAATGCATGGACCAAATTTTGGGTAAGGAAGTTTTAGATTTTACTACAATATATGTGGATGACATACTAATTACGTCTTGTACTTGGGAGGAGCATTGTAACCGAGTGGAAACAGTGTTAGATAAACTTTTGCAACATAATATAACTTTAAAACTGGATAAATCTAAGTTTATCACCCATGAACTACCATTTTTAGGGTTCATTTTATCTGCTACTGGAATTAAACCATCTCCTGAAAAAGTAAAGGCTATTCAAGATTTTCCCAAACCCAGAAACTTGAAACAATTACAATCCTTTTTGGGGATATGCAACTATTATAGAAAATTTCAACAGAGTTATTCAGAAATAACAGCTCAATTTCAATATTTACTTTCAAAGAAAAACAAGTGGAAATGGGAAGAAAGTGAAGATAATAATTTCCAGATAGTAAAAAATAAATTTCTTGACTGCATCATGTTACATCACCCAAATTTTAATAAACGTTTTTTCATAAATTGTGATGCTAGTAACATTAGCCTTGGGAGTGAGCTATATCAGGAAGATGAGGAAGGAAATCATGGAGTTATAAGTTTTGCAAGTAGAGTACTAAGCAGTTGTGAGAGAAACTATAAAGTAACTGAAAAAGAACTGCTGAGTGTTGTGTTCTCATGTATAAAATTTCGAACATTTATTTTGGGATACCCAGTGACTATCAGAACTGATCACAGATCAATTTCATTTTTAAAGAATTGTAAACTTAATCACGGCAGACTTACTAGATGGGCATTAATACTTCAAGAATATAATTTAGACTGGGAATATATTCCAGGTAAGAAGAATGTAATAGCAGACCGATTATCCCGGATTAACCTTGAAAAAGGAACTTGTGAAATAGAACCAGAAAGCACTGGAAAAATATATCACATAATTAAGATATCAAAGGAGTTACAAGATATAATTAATAAAATATAAAATCGATCAACAAAGTGACAATAAATTAACAAAAATTAAGGAAAGAATATTACAACATGACCCTATAATAATGAAATTTTTTTGTGTTTATGAAGAGATCCTTTTTATTCGTCCTACCATTAAGGATCATGTCTGGAAGATATATGTACCAGCAGCAACAGAAGTAGCATTGATTCAAGATTATCATGAAAGGTATGGCCATATGGGATCACTCAAGGTTATTAAAGCTTTATCTGAACATTGTTACGTGAAAGCTATAAATAGAAGAGTAAGAGAGATAGTGAAAACCTGTAACATTTGTCAGCTTGTAAAAGTAAATAATGAGAAGAAAACAGGCGCCATGATTACTATAACATCTAATAAAAAACTTGAAAAGATTTTTTTGGATATCTGCGGACCTTTTCCCAGAAGTGGAGGAAGACATAAATATAAATATATTATCATATTATTTGATCATTATACAAAATACACAAAACTCTACCCTATTAGTAGAGCTACAACAAAGAAAATTCTAGAAGTAATTATAAAAAAATACTTACCTGAAGTGGGAAGACCGGAAATGATCATAACGGATCATGGAACGCAATTTCGGGGGAAAAGGTGGAAGGAAGAATTGAGAAATTGGCAAATAAGAACGTACAAGACATCCGTGTACCACCCTAGTAGCAATCCTGCTGAGCGTGTATTAAGAGAAGTTGGCAGAATTCTACGCACCTATTGTCATCAAGAACATAAAAACTGGAGTCAGTATATTGAACCAGCCGAGACTTTTCTTAATTGGTCCTACCATGACACTATCGGTACTAGCCCTTATCAAATAATGTTTGATGAACCACCACCAAGAGAAATTATGTCATTGATAAATTTCCCTCCAGGAGAGAGAGTAGAATTCGACCAAGTGGAAATGCACAACCGAGTGTTACATAAAGTGGAACTTCAACAAAAAAGGGATCAGGAAAAAAGGAGAAGATTGGATACATACCAGTCGGGAGATAAAGTACTAATAAAAAATAGACAACTACCCAGTTCTATAGAGGGTATTGCCCGGAAGCTATTGCTACTTTATACTGGCCCTTACCTCATAACCCAGGTGAAGGGTAATAATACTTACGAAATTAAAACAATTACCAATAATAAAATAAAGGGAGTGTATAATCAGTCGGAAATGAAACGCTATTATGAAAACAAAGTCAAGACCATTAGGAGACTTGAACAAATCAACAATTTATTTCTATCAACGAGTTGAACTAAAATAAATTTGTTCTAGTGGGGGGGCTTTATGTAACGGTACATAACCCGGTCCCAATAAAGTAACTAATGAGAATAAAAGTCAGAAATGGGTAGAACTAAAGCTCGCTCAAAATTTAATTATATCACTCCACATAATAAACAATTCGTGTGGTATATAGTGCGAAGTGAGTGATAGTGTACCCATTGAGGTGAAAAACCAAAGTGAAACTAATGTATTACTAAACTGTGCTGTATGTTTTGGATAGGATAAAACTATGGAAGTAGTATGTAATAATACTAATCGATTTTTGTGATTTTATTTATTTATTGTAATTTATATTGTATGAACCACAATTTGTTATACCCCAGTTAATATTATATTGTTTCAAATAATTATGTTAGATTGTAAGAAAACCCAGGGTTTAATTTTAAAGGACATAAAAAATTTTAACTACCAAAGATAATATAAAATTAAAATAATCCTAGGAAGGAAAGGACAACAGGAAGTAGTACCGGGTATGAACACTATTCGATACTAAATAAATAATATATAAATTTATTTAATGATAATAAAATGATAAAATATTTATATACAAGGTCATAAAAAAATTAACCAAAACATATTATGTGAATTAAATTAGTAAATAAACCGAAATGGAAGGGAATTATTTTTCCATAAATAAAAATATAAATTTATAATAATCACAAACTGCCTACATAATAAAAATACTATGTGTTACTAAGAGTGATGGAAAATAACAAGTATTGTTAATAAGAATAAAAATTTTGAACTGAACGAGAGTTGTTGAAGAACCGATGCGACAAAAATTATAAAAAAATAACCTTTTTTGGACGTTGGAGGAGGCGAAATTCACGCAAGAGTAATAAGCAAAGTGAATACTAACGAATTATACCAGAGGAATCCTAACTAAATGGTGATATACCTTAAAAACCAGTGGATGAAAACATTCTAAGGATCCAATATAGTTCGGCCTACTTCTAGTAGAAAAATCAGAAAATCATCTAAACGAAAAGGAAATAATAACGCAAGACGTACCTCATCACAGAATAAAACTTCAATCCAGTAAGGACAACACGGAGCGAGGTAATATAAACATTTTTCGTAATAAATACAGAAGAAAACTCGGTTTTTAATAGTGAAATAGAACAAAAAAAAAAAATATTAATTGTATCATATGTTTATTTCAAAAGTAAACAAATACAGGCTGCTCTCTTACGGCAGTCCCGGAAACTACGTAATATCTGAAAATTAAACCAAATTATTTATTAATTTCTTATATTTGTAAAGCGTAGCATTTAGCCATTTCTGACAATCTCATAACACAAAGAATTCACCCTGAACCCTGGGGAATTAATAAGAATTATGTAATAACTGATGTATTTTATTATAGCGTAATATTGGTTAAATAACAACATATATGTTTTGTTCTTTAGGCAGATCTATGTTTACTCGGTAAAGGCGAGAGGATGTTTTCTTTTTAAAAAGATTAATTGTGATACCTATACTTTGGTGGCTGGAGACAAAAGTCAATAATCAATAAAGCAATATTATTGAAAATTAATATTGAATTATAACGTGTTATAATTTATTGTAGTGGGTAGTTAATGAAAATTTCAGCACAACATACAGAAAAAATCGTCACAACAGAGGGGCAATAATCATACTTACTCTCTCTTCTGCATAAGGCTGAACAAATTACCTCCTTGACCCCAAATCACACACTCTCGATTTCTTTTAGATTGAGTAAAACAAGATAAACAAAATCCTTTATTTATACCGTTTAAAACGTCAGTTAATATAATTCAAAAGTGACGCATACTGCGTGAGGCATATAATAACACTTCCATAATACATCACGAAAAAGAAAGCGGTACGTTACAGATTGGCGAACCCAACATTTGGGGCTTGACTCAGACTGACGTTTCGCTAAATAACGCCTCGTGAAAAAGTAGTACGTTACAGAATTGACGCATACAACGGGGTGCAGGATTTAACTATACAAAACCACACCTCTAGAAGCAGTACGTTACAGAATTGGCGAACCCAACATTTGGGGCTTGACTAAAGGTGTACGTTTCGCTAAAGTGCCTCACATAGAAGCGGTACGTTACAATATATATATATCATGTAATGAATATATATATATATATATATATATATATAAATCATGTAAGAACATAAAGGTCAGAAATGGGTAACCTATAACTAGCTCTAAATTAAAGTATATCACTAAACATGATAAACAATTCGAGTGATATACAGTGACAAGTGCGTTATAGTGTACCCATTGAGGTAAAAGGTGAAAGTGAAGGTAACTTATTACAGAATTGTGCTGTAGGTTTGGGAATTATAAAACTATGAGAGTAGACTGTAATACTACTAACTGATTCTGTATTTTATTTATTTATTGTAATATTTATATTGTATGGACAACCAATTGTTATACCTAAGTTAATGTTATATTTTTTTTAAATATTTGTGTTATAATATAGGATAACCCAGGGTTAGTTTTAAAAAACATAAAAAATTGAAATATCAAAGGATAATAAAAAATTAAAATAATACTATGAGGGAAATGGCAACAGGAAGTAGTGCAGTGTAGGAATACTATGAGAGACTAATAAATAATATATATAAATTTATTTAAAGATAATAAAATTATCAAATACTTATATACAAGGTCATAAGAAAATGAATAAAAACTTATTATGTAAACCAAATTGGTAAAGAAACCGGAATGGGAAAGAATTATTTTTCGGTAAATAAAATATAAATTTATAATAATTACAAACTGCCTGTATAATAAAAATACTATGGGTTACTAAGAGTGACGAGAATAACAAGTATTGTTAATAATAAAAATTGGGAATAAAACCATAGTGTTGACAAAATGATGCTACTACAATTCTAATAAAATAAACTTTCTGGAACTTTGGAGGAGTGAAAATTAATACAAAATTAAAAAGCAACATGACCACTATATAATCATACATGATTTATCAAAATTAAATGGTTATACTCCTTAATAAACAGTGAAAGAAAACCTTCTGATGATTCAACCTGGTTTCGCCATAGTTCAAGTTGACGATAGAAAATGAGCCAGACGGTAAAGAAATTATAACTCAAGACGGACCTCACCAGAGAAAAAGCTTCATTCCAGTAAGAACCATACGAAGAGAGGTAATATAAACATTTCGTTTAATAGTTCAAGTAGAAAACGCATTCCGAACGTTGATATAGAACACGAAACTAGTCATTTAATCACATGTTTTTTAAAGTAAACAAAAGCACGCTGCTCTCTTACGGTCATTCCGGGAACTACATACTAAACGAAAAATAAACAAATTTATTTAATATTTTTTCGGTATTTGTAAAGCTTAGTAATTATCCATTTCTGACCATCTCATAACAAAAAGAACTTACCCTGAACCCTGGGGAATTATTAAGAATTATATATTAATTGATGTTTTTGAAAATAGTATAAAATTTGGTAAACAAAACCATATATGTTTTTTCTTTAGACAATTCCATGTTTACTCTATGAAGTCGAGATTATGTTTTATTTAAGGAAAGATCAATTGTGATACTTGTATTTTGGTGGCAGCAAACAAAAACCAATAATATAAATAAATAATATTATTGAAAAATGATATTGAATAATAAAGTGTGTTATAATTTTTGTAGTGGGTAGTTGTAATAGATTTCAGCACAAAAACAGAAGAGATCAACACATTGGATCAGATTTTGCTATAGTGTAGGCTGGTTAAACTAGGCGTGGAAACTTGTCTTACAATCAGCTGATTTAAATCACAGCGAACAATTTGAAAAAATCAGAAATCATCTAAACCGAGTGTAAATCATTGGTACTTACTCTCTCTTCCTCATAAGGCTGAACAACTTCCCTCCTTGACCCCAAATCACACACTCTCGATTTCTGTTTAGATTGAGTAACATTAAATAAAATACTTTATTTATTTTTTTTTTTTTAAACTTCAGTTATTATAATTCATAAGTGGCGACTGCGGAGAGGCGGAAACTTTAATATCTCAAACCGCTACATTACAGAATTGGCGCATAACAACATTGGGAACTTAATTAAATAAGACGAATACCCAATAAGCCACATACAAAGTTTTCGCTATTAACTCTCCTATATTAACAAAAAAGCAGTACGTTTCAGAATTGGCGCTCAACGTAAAAGGGCGGTAATTAGAAAAGAATTTTGAAATTTAATAAAAATATATACAAAAAATCTAATAATCGTTGGCAGTTATGAGAAAACAAGAAATGCATAATACCCGAGGCAAATCGAAGAAGAGGGCAGAAGAAAAGGAGATTGAAGAAGGTGGACAGGAACAAGAAATAGAATTAGTCACGGACAGTGAAATGGACCAACAGACAGACGATAAAGAAGAAACCGAAGTAGTTATGGACACGGAAACGGAAATAATTGAAGAGGATGCCCAAGGGGACCAACCAGACAAAGCGGTAGCCAGAGAAAAACCTAATTGGCAAGACATGATGAAATTTATGGCCGAACAATTTAAGGAACAGAATAAACAAACTAAGGAACAATTTAGGAAACATAATGAAAGATAAAATAAAATAAATGAAAACTTTAGGAAACAGGAGGAAACCTCAAAGAAACAAAACGAAACTTTGAAGGAACAAAACGAAACTTTGAAGGAACAAAACAAGCAAACAAATGAGAAAAGAGACAGTATTCAGGAAAGTTTAGTCAAACAACTAAACGAAAAATTTGAGACCATTAGTGGAAATATCAGACGAACCATGAATGAACAACACCACAAATATAAAGAAATTATTAACGGACAAAGGGAATATATGAACGCAAAATTTGAAGAAAATAATAAAAATATAAAACAAATTCATGCAAAGATTGACATGATCAGTAACACGCGTATCCAAAAAGCAGATACATACAAAGAGGAGACAAATAAACAAATGGACCATAGTGTCAAGAATTTGGATGAAACATCAGACACCACTTCAGAAGGTATTAAAGTAAGTCCGAATACAGAAGAGAGGAGGAAGGAAGTAGAAATTACAGAATACCAAGGTGTAATGCAATCGGAAAATAAAAATAGCCACAACAAAAAGGATGTTCAAACCGTGGAAAAGAAGACCAAGAAAATAATAAAAACATGTAGAAAGAGAATAATAAATACCAAGGAAGAATGGGAGATGATTACAGGTGGGTTAATTAATGTATTCAAACTTCCAATTAACGAACAGAGGGAGTTAATTAAGTTTACATCCCAGTTAAATATGTCGACGATTGAAGTGCATCAGAAGATATCAGTCATGTCATTAAGACGGAATATAACATTCAAATATTTGGTAAATAATCCAGAGGTAAAAGGGAACGAAATGAGATTAAAAATGAGCAACTATGTTATGTTAGAGGAGGTACAATACTTATTAGTTAAAAAAGAACGAACTATGACGGAAAACTGTGACTTCTATGAAGACTTGGTATCAGCTGAGTTACGATGCCAGGTGAAAGAGAGGTATATAACAAATACCAAAATCATTATGAATACCCCAGTAATCCGAGTAAAGGGAGTACCTGAATTAATGGACCATGGTTAAACTAAACAATAACCAACCAGAAAAAAGGGGACTGATTTTCTGAAAACCGACCCAGCAACCCATTGAATAGCGGAAGAAAACCCCAAAATTCTAAAAGCATGTAAGGACATCTTACTCAAGATATTTTGAAACCATATAATTTAACAAAAAATAATAACAGATTAGTAAATAAGAGTTATAAAGAATTGATTTAAAATGAAATAATAGGAAAAAGTAATATTTTTAATGGTAACAAACAGAAGAAAAATTAAATGAACAAAAACAATTGATGGTAATGTGCTCAGATAAGAAGAATAAAGAATAATTTAATGACTCCAATGAAACTGAAGGAGGATGATAATTAATACAATAATTAGAATTTCTCGGAATTGAAGATTATATAAGAAGAAATGATACGGAGAAATATGTCACAAGAAGTGAAGTCAAAAGAATTTTAACACAAGGGCTATCAATAATGTTATATGCTATTAGTTAATGGAAAAGAAGAAGGAATCAAGGAGAAGAAGAAATATATAAATAAATGTAAACAGCAACTGTATGAAGAATCCCAAAAGTGTTTAGTACAAGTCGCTAATTGACTACTACTTATAAGTTTTTTATTTTTATGTATTGACCGTAGAAATGTTCCGGCAATAATTTTTATGAGCAGGGATGATGTTCCCCTGGTCTCAGAAGGTGTAAGGATGGACAGCGGAGTTATGGACCCAAAAGTGGCCACCCGACTGGTACCACCGCACAGGATAGGGAAAAATGTTAGGGAAATTGAATATTTAAGGGATAATAATTATAAAATAGCTGAAAAGAGTGATATTAGATTCCAGAAGTATAGATGAAGAAAATAGAAGGAAGATAGCAGACCGAAGCTTAATTTATAAAGATAATTTATAGAAGTAAATAGAAATGAGTGTTAAAACAAGTTTAATATGATTAGTGTGACCAGTCATTATCAAATAAAATGTGGAAGTACCACTACCCAGAGAAATAAATAATTGATGAATTTGCCTCCAAGAGAGAGAGAGTAGAGTAAGAAAACAGCAAATACCACCAGTCTGAATTACCAGCCAGAGTTTACAACCAGTTTGAAAATGAAACACTATTATGAAGAATAAAACCAAGACTATTAGGAAAATTGAAACAATCAACAATTTATTTTAATCAACGAGTAGTACCAAAATAAATTTGTTCTAGTGGGGGGGGGGGCTTTATGTAACATTACATAACCCGGTCCCAATAAATTAAATCATGTAAGAACATAAAGGTCAGAAATGGGTAACCTATAACTAGCTCTAAATTAAAGTATATCACTAAACATGATAAACAATTCGAGTGATATACAGTGACAAGTGCGTTATAGTGTACCCATTGAGGTAAAAGGTGAAAGTGAAGGAAACTTATTACAGAATTGTGCTGTAGGTTTGGGAATTATAAAACTATGAGAGTAGACTGTAATACTACTAACTGATTCTGTATTTTATTTATTTATTGTAATATTTATATTGTATGGACAACCAATTGTTATACCTAAGTTAATGCTATATTTTTTTTAAATATTTGTGTTATAATATAGGATAACCCAGGGTTAGTTTTAAAAAATATAAAAAATTGAAATATCAAAGGATAATAAAAAATTAAAATAATACTATGAGGGAAATGGCAACAGGAAGTAGTGCAGTGTAGGAATACTATGAGAGACTAATAAATAATATATATAAATTTATTTAAAGATAATAAAATTATCAAATACTTATATACAAGGTCATAAGAAAATGAATAAAAACTTATTATGTAAACCAAATTGATAAAGAAACCGGAATGGAAAAGAATTATTTTTCGGTAAATAAAATATAAATTTATAACAATTACAAACTGCCTGTATAATAAAAATACTATGGGTTACTAAGAGTGACGAGAATAACAAGTATTGTTAATAATAAAAATTGGGAATAAAACCATAGAGTTGACAAAATGATGCTACTACAATTCTAATAAAATAAACTTTCTGGAACTTTGGAGGAGTGAAAATTAATACAAAATTAAAAAGCAACATGACCACTATATAATCATACATGATTTATCAAAATTAAATGGTTATACTCCTTAATAAACAGTGAAAGAAAACCTTCTGATGATTCAACCTGGTTTCGCCATAGTTCAAGTTGACGATAGAAAATGAGCCAGACGGTAAAGAAATTATAACTCAAGACGGACCTCACCAGAAAAAAAGCTTCATTCCAGTAAGAACCATACGAAGAGAGGTAATATAAACATTTCGTTTAATAGTTCAAGTAGAAAACGCATTCCGAACGTTGATATAGAACACGAAACTAGTCATTTAATCACATGTTTTTTAAAGTAAACAAAAGCACGCTGCTCTCTTACGGTCATTCCGGGAACTACATACTAAACGAAAAATAAACAAATTTATTTAATATTTTTTCGGTATTTGTAAAGCTTAGTAATTATCCATTTCTGACCATCTCATAACAAAAAGAACTTACCCTGAACCCTGGGGAATTATTAAGAATTATATATTAATTGATGTTTTCGAAAATAGTATAAAATTTGGTAAACAAAACCATATATGTTTTTTCTTTAGACAATTCCATGTTTACTCTATGAAGTCGAGATTATGTTTTATTTAAGGAAAGATCAATTGTGATACTTGTATTTTGGTGGCAGGAAACAAAAAACCAATAATATAAATAAATAATATTATTGAAAAATGATATTGAATAATAAAGTGTGTTATAATTTTTGTAGTGGGTAGTTGTAATAGATTTCAGCACAAAAACAGAAGAGATCAACACATTGGATCAGATTTTGCTATAGTGTAGGCTGGTTAAACTAGGCGTGGAAACTTGTCTTACAATCAGTTGATTTAAATCACAGCGAACAATTTGAAAAAATCAGAAATCATCTAAACCGAGTGTAAATCATTGGTACTTACTCTCTCTTCCTCATAAGGCTGAACAACTTCCCTCCTTGACCCCAAATCACACACTCTCGATTTCTGTTTAGATTGAGTAACATTAAATAAAATACTTTATTTTTTTTTTTTTTAAACTTCAGTTATTATAATTCATAAGTGGCGACTGCGGAAAGGCGGAAACTTTAATATCTCAAACCGCTACATTACAGAATTGGCGCATAACAACATTGGGAGCTTAATTAAATAAGACGAACACCCAATAAGCCACATACAAAGTTTTCGCTATTAACTCTCCTATATTAACAAAAAAGCAGTACGTTTCAGAATATATATATATATATATATATATATATTGTGACAGGACGAATAGTCACAATATGACAACAGTCACATATGCGTACAGCAAAATAGAAAATACAGTGCATAAAGCAATGCTCTGCTTAGTATAATAAGAGACAATGTATAAGATTAAGTAAATAGAGTTAAGAGAGTATAATAATAAGAATTGTGTAATTGTGTATCAATATTTCGAATGTAAAAACAGTTTAAAAAGAACCCATCAGAGCGTGAACAACAACACGTGACAGTTGATAAACCAATAAGGGTAGAGTGTCATTAAACTAGCGGGAAAATACAGGGCGACGTCGCTAACGCGCTCAAAGCACTTCAGTCTGCATTAAACCACCGGTTCGAGTAGTCCGCTTTAAAACACTAGTTCGGAAAGTCTATGTTAAACAACCAGTCCGAGTAGTTTCCAGTAAAACACTAGTACGGAACATCGGTTTTGAATTACTAGCCCGAGCAGTGCGTACTGAGTAAAATCACGCGACCAAGTTAAACTTAAAAACACCCGAACTTAACGTGAAAGCGACTCCGTTCAAGTAAATCAACAATAGCGTAAAAATAGCATCTGAACGTAAAAATTCCACATCTGGGAGGCAGTACAATTCCACAGCAGGGAGCTGAGGACATATACACATCAGGGAGGCTGTTCACACCAGAATCCAGGGAAGCTGTGAACACTCCACATCAGGGAAGCTGTACACATATCCACACCATGGAGACTGGATGAACAAGAAGAGGAACAATTGTAACATTCAAACCCAGAAACGCCCATGAGATAGACGCCGGAGCTACAGTAACAAGTAGAGTATTAAACATTTAAGTTTGAATTCAGAAAGACAGTAAACAAGAAAGAGAACAATTTCAGAGACTATAAAAAACAAATTTATGTAATTAGTAAACTAAGATAACAGAGCAAATTGAAGTAGAGTCATTTAAAGAGTTAAAGTAAAATAAAATAAAAAAACATTAAACACAATTCTTATAATAACTAAAGAGTTAGAAGTAATTATTTCAAAAATAACACCCAGCCATCACATTCTCACACACAGGTCTACAGAATATAAGTGTAGCAGGGAAGTAAAGGTAAATTCAGTTAAGGTAAGTCTAATAAAAATTGCATTGGTCTTTGTGTGTGTAAACTGAACAGTATTAATACTTGCTGTTGCCCAAAATAGGCGATACCTGTAAAACACACCAACCAAGTCCAGTTGCAAAATGGCGGCCCAAAGCGTGGGGCGCGATTAATTAAATTTACATAAAATAATAAAATTAAATATCTAATAATTGTCATAAAATAAGTAGTTGCATGAAAATATTATATTTGTTTATGACTGGCGCCCAGATAAATAACAAACCCATATAAACAACAAACCAAGAAAATATAAAACTAAATTAAATTGTAATAATTATTTGAAGTAAAAAATGTAAAAACCGTTAGAAGCCTTAATTGAATAATAAGAGTCAGACCAGTGTGAGAACGGATGAGAGGTGAAGTTTAAACAGGAAACAACATTCGGAGTAGTAATAATTTTAAAGGATACAGGTTAAGTATCAGTAGAACAGTACAGGGAATTAGATCTAAGAAAGTTCCGGTCTGAACAAAGATCTATTGTTAATATTGTATAACCATTGTTAGTTGTAAGGGGAGGAAATTGTCAACGCTGAGAAAATATTTTATAAATTGTTAGATGTGTAATTTTGAAATACTAGGTCAATAATTAAACCGCGAAAATGGCAGAATCGCGAACACCTATCGACATAATGGCAGCAATACAGCAAATGCTACAACAACAACGAGAAGAAGAGAAAACAGAAAAAGAAAAACCAGAATGGTGGGAAGAGGTAAGGATACAGTTACGAGAGGAATTCGGTGCACTACATGGAGAAAATAGGAAGGAACTAAAGAAACTAAGCGAAAATATGCGAACATGGACAAATGCTATAAACAAGAAGCAACAAGAGTTAACTACAACGGTACAGGGTGTAATGACCAAGAATTTTAATTTTTAAAATTTTGATCGAAAATACGTTACAAGCAGCCAAGACACCCCAACACGAGCCAGAAGCAATAAATAAGGAAACAATTTAACGCAGTGTCAACTGAACGTTTGCCAGGACAATACGAGTACGCTTCACATAACTTTACAATGGGAAATAAGGTTGGCCTGTGACAGACTCGACTCAACCGAGATTTACGGCCCACAACAAGCAGGACAAAAGGAAACTAGGACAGTAGCACTTTACGGAGGAATTGTAACGAGCACACACTGCAAGGTTAATTTGATGTGTGCCAGCAGTAAAAAAGGGTGTAGTTGCACAATGGTATTTACCCTGTATGAGAACAGACAACGAAATCTAATGAATGGGGTCGAACGTGTGCACAGCGGAAGGACATCTTACTAGCGACAACTGATATTTACGACAGGGAGAAGGAGTGCCGTCTTGAGAACGACGACACGCTGCGTCCGGATAGCTAACGGAAAAGGGTCATGGATAGTCAGACAATAACAAAATAAGACACATTGTTCGCGTGAGAACAGCAGCAGGTTTCCGGAGTAAACTTAGACAAAGACTTGATCGACAGCCGAGGAATTGCTCTTGTTCCAGGAAAAGGGTACGGAGGTCTTCGACGCAAACTTGAGGGGAGACAAGATATCCAACCAGAATCCAGCATCTACCCAGAGTACAGGTGGAGAGGTCCGTCGTCATCATAGCAACGCGAACGACGAATGAGAAGTGGAGAACCATAGTCTTGCATAAGGGTAGGAGTTCACCTGACCTATCATGTTTGACCAGAGGCGTGTTTGCCAGGAGATGGCATTGTGGTAAACGATGCTTAATAAAAACTGTTTACAGAGCACGCGAGATGGCAGTCTTCATAAACTTTTCGATCATATACTTTTTCTCTTTGGGCAGTCTTTCATAAATTTGTCAATCATATACTTTAAGCAGTCTTCACGGAACTTAAATCTTAAATTTTCTAAGTCTTAATACAGTTCAGTTAACATACGTACAGCAGTTGGACTTTGAAACTCTGCTACGCGGTATTTTAATCAGTTGCCTTAAACATTTCGATATTGGCGAGTTATTCGGTAATAGTGTATCTACGGTGACTAAATCATGCAATATACGCCAGTGATTAATAACTCTCAAGTACTTTATCATACTCAGCTACCGCTTATTAAAAATTAAACTAATCAATCTCAGTTTCGTCAATAACAGACTCGCAGAACTTGTGTTAATGCTTTACCGGACAACGAAATCGTAGCGTTGTACAGTGCGAAGCGATACAATATCAATTGGAACAATACACCACGTTACCAAAGACACGATACATTAACGTACACAAGAAGAAGTTCAATAATGGACAGTCAGATATATACACACTAGTTAACGATGAACTTACGCACACGACACATGATTTAATAGACTCTAACAGTAACGGTCGACATCAACAGAAAATACACACAGCGCGTGTGAATATGATCCGCGTGTGTTGAGTGTTAGTGACATCACGGCTACGCAACTTCGTGCATATGGACCACCAGCGGGAACCAGTTACGCCGATGGAAATGTTGGATAAACCACTTTACAAGTAATCTTTATGTTATTCTTGTCATAAGAACTCTACTGTCCTGTCTCTTTTCAAGAAAACACCCTTGAGTATTTAAATTAAATATGATAACTTTAAATAACGCTATTCATCTGTGGCAAGAAATGAACGCATTAGTATAAGATTTATATGTTGACTATTTATGTTTTTATATGTTGATTGTGTTATATATGTATGTGTATGTTTTTCAGCAAGCAACGCACTGGATTCGCATTGTAATTTGATATATATACATGTGTTCTTTCTATGAATGTATTTAGAGGGAATCATTTATATTTATATATTGAAGATTCTTTACTTGAATGATGTTAATAAATAAGTGTTTATTTTACTCAGAATATATGCGTTCATTATTGTCAAAGTTACCTCAGAACAAGACATTAACGTCACTTGAATGATTTATCGTAGATTTTATTAATTTATACAATAATTAGAGTCTCAGTGCAGTAATTATGCTAACATCAAATAACTAACGTATCACGTAGCTTCAATCAGTTTGGTATAAGTAGCCTAATTGAGTAATTACATGATCACATTCTACAAATTAGTATAATTACATAATTAATTATGCAAACATTATTTGCATAATTAAACGACACATTATAAATTGGCGCTCCAAGATCGTGGGGCTCGGCAACCACAGATTAATTAATTAAATTATTGTTTGCATAATTAATTGCACATTAAAAGGGTCAAGAAGGGAAACTAACTAAATTTACTCAGGAGACAGAAGGAAATATACACGAGGTGAAAGAAAATATAAAAATATTGAACCAAGTCATCGCTAATCACGAAACAACAATAATGACAAATAAGGAACAAGGTGAGGAGAACGGCAAACACCTACAAGAACAGATAGCACAGCTGCAGAAACAGATGAAGAAAACGAAAGCAGAACAGATCACGTACATCTACAGGAGTGCTGAAGATATGCCGAAAATGCAGAAATTTAGTGGATGGGAAAGTGAAAACTAAATAGAATTTTTAATAGAATGTGAAAGAAATATGAAGATGGTAGGAAATAACCCAAACGATAACGAACGCGTGGAATGGATATCACGTCGATTAGAACACACAGCTGCAAAGTGGTATTCGATAATAAGAGAAAACTTTACGTCCTACGAGGATTTCAAAAATAAATTTGAACAAAGATACTGGAGCGACCATATCCAAAGAAGAATTCGAAACCAGTTAGAGTTTGATAAATACGAATAAATGCCAAAACGTAAGTCCAGAGAAGCATATGTAATTGATATTGTAGCTAGAGCGAAACATTTGAAACCTAAGTTGACGGAGAGTGAACTCGTAAATAAACTGTCTTATCACTTTGACCGCGATATCAATGCTGCAGTAATGACGAGGGGAACTGAGACGATTGAAGAACTCCTTCTCATGCTGGCACAGTGGGGAGAGATAAGATATTCGATAAAACAACAACCAAGGTCAGACGCGCAACCTAGACCAGGTCCAAGTCGCGAAAACAATTACTAAAACAGACAACAACAAAACACCTATACAAAAAAACCGTATTTAGGTCCACGAAATAAATATAGTAATAATAATGAACGAAGTTTTACAAATAAGAATTGGAATAAGTCAGCTCAAATACAAACAATAACACCGACGCACACAGACGCATATACGAGGGGACTGCATACAACAATACGAACGGAAACGACAGCGCTACAGGAAGAGATAAATGAGGTGGTACAGTCAACTTCAAAAAACGGACAGTAAGGGGCGTTCACAAGACGTCCAGTGATAATAATTATAAATGTAAAAATAAAATACAGACTAACGAAATATGTGTGCAAATAAACAATGTGTATCCACCGGAAATTAGGGATGAACTATTGCGAATAGACGACAAACCTAGCGATACAGTGAAACGTAAGTGCCCATGCATAATAGCATATATAAATGATGTGTTAGCCAATATACTAATTGAAACACAGGAGCCGAACTGTCAGCTATAAGCCAGACATTTATAAACGCAAATAAAAAACAATTTAATAAGGCACCAGTGCTACCATTAAATAATATATGTGTACAAACGGCCGTAAACGAGAAAGAGTAAGTCGATCAGCAGATGTTTATAAACATAAATAAAGACGAGATGAATTTATAAATACCAGCTATTATTATAAAGAATTTAATTTATGATGCAATTATTGGGATGGATCAACTTAAACAAATAAATGGAATAATAAACACACAACAAGACACCATGCAGTGCAAGATAAAAAAGACAACATTGTTATAAAACAAATAAATAGAGAAATAATAATTGTTGTTGATGATTTACTACTAATAAATGATGACGAAGTCCCGCCGTTGAGCTCGCCAATTTGTTGTAAAACAAATAAAATTAGATAGATAATAATGTATAATGTGTATTATGTTGATAAGAAAAAATGTTGTTGTTAGTTATAGATTCATAAAATTTTTTTTGTTTAATTAATTAATTGACTAATTAATTAATTGTAAATTTTTTAATTACTTTCACTTAAATAAATGAGATATTGTGTTTTTTAAGATATTTGTTCTCTATAGATAATCTAGTTATGTAGGCGGATCTAGTATTCTCTCTTCTAACTTCGCTCCTCTTCTTCTTCTTCTTGGTATATTTCTCTAATAACTCTAAATTATGTTTAGAAGAAAGAAGAAACTAATATTTATTGTACAAATAATTATGAACACCTGTAATTGAGTAATTGTGATGTTTATTTCTTGAAATTTGAAATTTTGCGCCAAACTTACGCGCATGGACCAGGCATTGATTGAGATTCGCTCAGCTCGATTGTGAATAAAAATGACAAAATATAATGTTACAAAATTAATTAATTCTGGTTCTTCTAACCATCGAAATGGTCAGAGAGGGCAAGGAACAAGATACAATACTTACAATTATCTCAAAATAAATAATTATTTGCTGAAAAATAACAGGATTATGAAAATTGTCAATTATTAAATAAAGATCGAACCATTTCGTAGAATGACGTCACTGACTCGTGGAGGCAGTGTTGATATGCTGGTCGCTCTGCAATGAAAATGGCCGCTGTTCACTTCGTTGATTTCTGCTACACAAAGCTGACGCTAGGTTCTTCTCCCTCAAAAATAAAAGCGAATTCCTTCCTCTGCGAGGTTGTAGTATCCCTGGAAAATTGTGTGAAGTGTTCTTCCCTCCTCGGCGATGTCGTTCTGTGATAGTTTATTGGTGCAGAGTTCTGTGTTCAATTTGTTGAGTTCGTGTCCAGATAATATTGGTTGAATTTTGCTCAAAATGGCGGTTAATTTCTCGTTCTAGTGGGGCATATTACTATTGTAATTGTTCTGGTTCAGTTGGTGTTAGTTATTAAATAGTGGTGTTGTTTTCCATTTGGTAACCTCAGTAACACTTTTTGAGGTTGTACGTCATTGTTTTTACACTATTTCTATTTTTTTTTTTTTTTTTAGATCTTCCGTCAGTAAATTCTGATCTGTACACTTTCACGATTAACAATAGACTGATGACTTAAAGTCCTGGTTTTGTGGTAATTTATGAAATGTCTTTTTCCTCTTCCCATTGTTTTTTTACAAATTTACATGTCTTGGATTTGATTTCAACTCACAAACATACATGACAAGTTTCCTATTTATTGCTGTAACTTAATTATTTATTAATTTTACGAAAATCTAACTATTCAGCAATATTCTTAAGCTAATTTTACATAATTTGATATATAACTGGGTCTGTTTTATGTTCAGATAAGCCTAAAATTTACAATTTTTGCTATTTTTGGTAGCCCTTGTATTTTTTACAATTTTAGTATTTAAATGGTTTACAAGTGATTTTATGTTAATATTTCCCTTAAATCATCTTACTCACTCCATGATTATTGCTTGTTGTTAATAATTTGTTGTTACAGTACTCCAATATTGATTAATTTACTTTTTATCTGAGTTGCGTACTCCTTAGGCCTAGTATTACTTATTTCCAAATACAGTTAATTTTATTCTTTTGTCATTACATTTGTTAATATTTGTTTCTGTACTGATTACATTTTCATATCTTTGTTTTGTATGGACTAGTTTCTATTCATTATATGGAGTTTGATTGAATTTATTTATTTGAGTTTGACCTTTTGGTTTACAATGCTGTTTTGTTTTTCTAATGTGGTGTGTTAGTTAATTTGCCTTATTACTCTTTATATGGTTTACAGTTTAATAAAAATACAATATTCCTTTTACCTACTTGCCTTCTCTGCCTTAACAAACTTGGAAATTATTGAACATTATTTCAAATACAACTGAATATCTTATATCTACTAACTTTTTATACCACTTAACTATAACGAAAACATCTTATGCCTATTATTTTTTATATATATAGAATTATAATGGAAACATCTTATTATCAGCAATATTATTAGTCATTGACTGTCCTTTGGTTTTTGTTTCCTTTTATAACAAACCTAATCCTATTAAAACATCTTATTATTAATAACACCTTCCGTTATTAACTGTCTCTTTTAATAACTATAACTATTTTGATAACACAAAAAATAAAAACATCTTATAACTATTGACACTTTCAGTTATTAACTGTCTCTTGTATCCATTATACCTAATTTGCTAATACAATAAAATAAAAACGTCTTATACCTATTAAATTCTTATATTACTTAATTTTTAAAACACCTTTATCATTCTATTCTTAGTCATGAGACTGTCTTTTATTTTTAGGTTTTTTTTATAGGGTATTTCTCTACACTGATGGTAGTCTTTTTAATTGATTTCTATTTCTTACACTATTCTTTATTATAGTGTGTCACTTATTATGGTTTACACTAATGGTAGTCTTTTAAACAATTTTTTACACTATGGTAAGTTTTGGTTGGTTTCTACACTATTGGTAGTCTTTTTAATTGTTTTCACTCTATTCTTAAACTAGGCTTACAATTTAGTTTACAATTTTATTTTAACTGTATTGTATCCTGCAACTTGTTATTTGGTCGGATATTTATCATTGGCTTTAATTGTGTAAAAATTGGGTATATTCTTCCTCATAATGTTTTAGTGGATATCCTTTCTTGTTGATATATTCCTTTTATGAACCTTGACATATTTTGTCTCTTCCTTCTCATTATATTAGTATTTTCTTATCTTGTGGTTTCATGTCCTTTTCTCATTTACAGCTCCTTATTAATTTGTTATTGGTTTTGTGTCTTGGGGTTTCTCTGCTTCTCAATTTAATAAATTTCCCCTTATTAATATTTTGTTTACCTTTATACCTTTGTCTTTTCTTTTACTGCTCCCCAACCTACTGGGTATACTGTTGTTGTATTGGTGTTTTATGTAGTTGGTTATTTATATATGGACCAAGAGTTTTCTTTGTCATTCAGTTTAATTTTCTTAACATTTTATCGACTTAATGAACAGTTTCTTTAGTTTATTTTTTAACCATTTACTTTTTCTCACTCCCTATTGACCTTTTCTTCTTTATTCATGTTGTATTAAGTTAAATTTTAAGGTGATAATTCTGTTATGCTACAACATATATAATAAAACTAAATGAAAATTTAAATAAATATGAGAATAATAAAAGTACTATGAAGACTGAGAGGCCGGAA
The DNA here is from genome assembly GCA_034769895.1 of Magicicada septendecula. Lineage (NCBI taxonomy): Eukaryota > Metazoa > Arthropoda > Insecta > Hemiptera > Cicadidae > Magicicada > Magicicada septendecula. Next base: position 396,775,623 of record CM068369.1, on the reverse strand, counting down.
ATAAAAGTAGCACCACCAACTCGTAAAACAGCAACAAAACATGACACACTCAACATACACGAGAGTAGTGAATTAAAACGACTAATACAACAAAATCAAGATGTATTCAGTGACAGACCAAGAATAACAAATATGTACGAACACCAGATAAAAACGACCGATGAAGATAAATTTGTGCGTCGAACATATCCAGTACCGATAAAATATCAAAATCAGGTAGACATCGAAATAAACAATATGTTAAAACACCAAATTATTGAACGTTCAAACAGTAACATTATAAACCCAATGGTTGTAGTTAAAAAGAAGAACGATGAAATTAGATTATGTCTTGACATGCGAAATTTAAACAGTATTACGCAGAAAAATTTTGATAGTGCACCAAACGCTGATGAATTGTTTATAAAGTGTCAAGGGATTAAGTATATGAATAAATTAGACCTCACAGCAAGTTTCTGGCAAATTCCACTAGAACAACACAGTAGAAAATACACCGCTTTCATGTACAGAAACAAGTGCTATCAATTCAAAGTAGTACCATTTAGATTGGTAACTGCCTAGCAGCTATGGTAAGATGTTTAGAACTAGCATTAGGACCGGAAGTAGAACAGTCTGTAGTAATATTTGTAGACGACATTCTGGTTATTTCAAAATCATTGAAGGAAAATATTGAACACTTAAACATAATCTTTGATAAGTCTAGAAAAGCAAATTTAGTATTAAAGCAAGATAAGTGCGAACTTATGAAATCGTCAATGAAATTTGTAGAACATATTATATCAGTTGAAGGAGTGAGTACCGACCCAGACAAGATAAAGAGCATCACCGAATTTCCAGTCCCTACAAATGTAAAAGGAGTACGAGCATTTTTAGGTCTTACGGGGTATTACAGACGATTTTCAGAAAAATATTCTAATTACATAAACCCGTTATTAAGATTATTACGGCAAGGAGTAAAATGGAAATGGAAGCCAGAACACCAGCAAGCGTTCCAGGATGTCAAGAATTTATTCAACGACAATATGCAGCTATATCATCCGGAAGCAGAGAGGACGTATGTATTGTACACGGATGCGACCGACCTAGCCATAGGAGGTGTATTGTATCAACGCAGAAAGAATGGAGAACATTACGTCATTGCCTATACAAATAGAACACTGAAGGAGGCAGAGAAAAATTATTTAACTTCAGAGAAAGAAATATTAGCAATTGTAAATGCGTTAACAAAATTTAGGTACTATTTGTATGGAAACCATTTTGAAATTCACACAGACAACAAGGCATTGTCTTTCATTCTAAAATGTTGACTCGTAAACGCCCGACTCTCCAGATGGATCGTAGCAATAGAGGAATATTCATTTGCTGTAAAATACTGCAAAGCATCGGAAAATAAAATAGCCGACATCCTCAGCAGATACACACCTAATGAAGAAGAAGGAGAAGAATATAAATGCCACACCAATGAAGTGAAAATATTAGCAATGAAATATGAAATGGCAAATGAGTTACAGATACGACTACAAAACATACACCAAGAACAGAAAGATAACGACAGAGTTATGGAGCTACGAAAAAAGTACATTCAACGAGAAGATCCAAGGTATAAGCTGGAAAACGAGATACTGTATAAACTCTGGGAGGGTGAATGAAAAGTAGTAATGCCAAACGACCTATTAAGTGAAGTAACGTGGGCATGCCATGAGAGTCTAGGGCATGCGGGACCATACCACAGTTATTTAGCGTTAAGAGAAGATTTTATTTGTAATAATATGTACAGAAATGTAAGAAGTATTTTAATAGTGTGTCATAACTGTCAAACGGCAAAATCACCGAACCTACATACCTACGTGGAAATGCAGAATATTATTATCAACGGTAAGAACGAAATGTTATGTGTGGATTTCTTAGGACCGCTTCCTCGAGGTAGTCGAAGGCTTAGGCACCTACTAGTTTGCACAGACGCATTCACCAAGGTAGTAAGACTATACCCTGTCACCAGACCAACCACCAAGGCAGTGTTAAACATAATATTCAAAAAGTATATCCCACAGTATGGACAAATAAAACGTATACTGTCAGACCAGGGTAAACAATTCCAGAATAAAGCGTGGACAAACACCTTAGAGCAGAATGGAATCCAGCCGATACTCACAGCAATACGGAGACCACAGGGAAACCTGGCCGAAAGAATAAATAAAGAGCTAGGAAAATTATTTAGGTTATATTGCTACGACAAACACAGCACCTGGCCACAATACGTAGAATTCTTTTAAAAAACATTAAATTAAAATGAAAATCACACAACTGAATATACACCAAAGGAGTTGGAAACAGGCCAACGACCGAGCAGAGTGTGGTCTAAATATGTTAAGAAAATACCAACTGCCAATATGCTTAAACCTTGGCGTATGAAGATCGAGGATGCAAAAGTTAACATCAAAAACAAAGCATCAAAGCGAACACAGAAATTCAACGCAGCTGACAAATTGCAACAATTCCAAATAGGAGAAACCGTATTATTAAAAATGAACCCTGTTGGTAAAAGTGAGGACAATAATGCGACCAAATTCTTTAAATTATACGATGGACCTTACACACTAACTGAGAGAGTGGGTAGGAACACGTTTATGGTGACCGGCACTAGAAAAAATAAATCTCTAGGAAAATACCACGCGTCGTCACTACGAAAATACTTTAATAAAACATAAAAGTAAGAAAATAAATAGTTATATGATTTGTATGTATGAACAACATGTGAAAATTTAAAGAAAGAATTATGGTAAGAAGTAAATGCATACGAAACAGAACAGCTGACGAGAGAAGACATTGACTCGCGCACACAGCTGACCGCAGACAACGAGGAGGGAGCGGGGGACACGCTACGTCACTTAGAAGCGACCCTCAACCGCAACCGAGAAATGTTTACAGCGAAAATGATAAGAATGGAATGCAGAAACCTGATGACAAGGCATTCTCCCACACAGCTGGTAGTGTTTTCAACACAGGAGAGGATTAGTAAATGTCAACAACACAAATTAAACTTGACAACAACATACCCGACTGACCTACTAACCTATAGAAAATGTGGGGTAGAATAAGAAAACATTTTGTAAATAGTAATTAGTAAAATAAGGATAGGATTATAATAACAATTTTACAATATATGTAAAAGAGTATTAATAACAAATAAATATGTAAAATGTATACCATAACAAATATGTAAAACAAAATAGAAAAAAAACATTTCTTATGAAAGAAATTTTTTTTAATAAAGCTGTAGGTGTATGTGACAAGACGAATAGTCACAATACGACAACCGTCACATATGCGTATAGCAAAATAGAAAATACACTGCATAAAGCAATGCTCTGCTTAGTATAATAAGAAACAATGTATAAGATTAAGTAAATAGAGTTAAGAGAGTATAATAATAAGAATTGTGTAATTGTGTATCAATATTTGAAATGTAAAAACAGTTTGAAAAGAACCCATCAGAGCGTGAACAACAACACGTGACAGTTGATAAACCAATAAGGGTAGAGTGTCATTAAACTAGCGGGGAAACACAGGGCGACGTCGCTAACGCGATCCAAGCACTTCAGTCTGCATTAAACCACCGGTTCGAGTAGTCCGCTTTAAAACACTAGTTCGGAAAGTCTATGTTAAACAACCAGTCCGAGTAGTTTCCAGTAAAACACTAGTACGGAACATCGGTTTTGAATTACTAGCCCGAGCAGTGCGTAGTGAGTAAAATCACGCGACAAGTTAAACTTAAAAACATTCGAACTTAACGTGAAAGCGACTCCGTTCAAATAAATCAACAATAGCGTTAAAATAGCATCTGAACGTAAAAATTCCACATCAGGGAGGCAGTACAATTCCACAGCAGGGAGCTGAGGACATATACACATCAGGGAGGCTGTTCACACCAGAATCCAGGGAAGCTGTGAACACTCCACATCAGGGAAGCTGTACACATATCCACACCATGGAGACTGGATGAACAAGAAGAGGAACAATTGGAACATTCAAACCCAGAAACGCCCATGAGATAGACGCCGGAGCTACAGTAACAAGTAAAGTATTAAACATTTAAGTTTGAATTCAAAAAGACAGTAAACAAGAAAGAGAACAATTTCAGAGACTATAAAAAACAAATTTATGTAATTAGTAAAGTAAGATAACAGAGCAAATTGAAGTAGAGTCATTTAAAGAGTTAAAGTAAAATTAAAAAAAAACATTATTACAATTCTTATAATAACTAAAGCGTTAGAAGTAATTATTTCAAAAATGACACCCAGCCATCACATTCTCACACACAGGTCTACAGAATATAAGTATAGCAGAGAAGTAAAGGTAAATTCAGTTAAGGTAAGTCTAATAAAAATTGCATTGGTCTTTGTGTGTGTAAACTGAACAGTATTAATACTCGCTGTTGCCCAAAATTGGCGATACCAGTAAAACACACGAACCAAGTCCAGTTGCAATATATATATATATATATATATATATATATATACACTTAGCGGTCCCTAGTTTCTTCAACACACGCATGATTTTACCCAGGGTATGTTTAACTAATTTGATGAACTTATATATGTACATCTGTAGTAGATGGAGTTACGGTGACGCATTTGTGGGGTGTCAGCGTGCGAAACATTTATACAAAACTTTATGCACCGTATGCTTGCTATTCGCTAAACCATCAAAACCTGATCGAAATATACACATATATATAATGAAATATGTAGTGAGTCGGCCATATTGTCTTGCTTAATAAATTTTTCGATTGAATTTTTAACGTTTGTACAACGACAGGCATTACCGGGAAGTGTGTTTTTACTCTGTTTAGTTTGTGGTACTTAAATACGCGCCACTAATGCCGAGCCACGTGTGATTCGTGTTATTTTGCTTTTGCTTTTGGTTGTTGTGGTGAGAGGGACAAAATTTTAATGTTTTATTTTAGTTTTTACGTCACCATGGGCTGTAGTGCTGGAGAGTAGTAGTAGTAGTTTAGTTTTTACGATGGCAAGTCGCAGTAAAAGAATGTTAGAAGCGCTGGGAATAATAATGAAAGGTAAGAAGATACTTTATTTAGTGTATGTTTTATGTTTTCCGTAATCAGGTGTTAGGTTATGTTTGCATGTCTAAGTTATGTTGTTAAATAAGGTACCTATTATAGACCTAACTATGCCTAATCTCATCGTTGTGTCCAAAATTTAATAATGAAGTAGATTAGCATTCGAATTTCATTAATACAATGTTATTTTTCATGATTAGTGAGCTAGTTTTTACAAATACGAAAAGAATAATTACTGAGTTTTTTTGTAATAATAAGTCTATTCGTAATAATAATTTATATTTATTTAACGGGCTAGTTGCTTGATGAATAAACTAGTGTTTGTCACGGTTCTTTAGGGTAAATTGAATTACCATAATAAGATTAATACAATAGGCCTATTGTTTTGATTATGAAACAAAAATCATGTATTTGATGTTTCAGTTTAGTTCACTTATCCCCAGTAAGTAAAAGCTTTACAAAGATGCATAAGGCATTGTCATTTGCTATCAAAAATTGCATTCTAATATAATACGAAGACTATTTAAATTAATTTTGTTCCTTTACTGCATTAATAAAATTTGTCATTTATGCGTCACCTTTGCCATACATTAGGCCTAACAATTACGCTAAATAAATATCAGGTTACAAATACCTTTACACAGAATAATTTTATTTGATTGCCTAGAATGAATTTTCCGTTACTTTTATGCTGATATCTTGTTAACAGCAGCTAAAAAATATCTGCATTAAGTCCGGCCTATGATAATGGAACTGATTTCGCAAAAAGATTAATTATGATAACAAAACTAGCACAACAGCTAAACTTAGAGATTAGTCTATCAGCCTAACTCTGAAATAAAATTAACCAATACAATAAGTACTCATGTTCTTGTTATTGTATTTATATGATTTCTATTCAAATATTATTATTATGATACTTTGAATATTCTGTTGTAACCTACACTTACAATTTAGCAGGTGTCTAACCTAACATCAATTTAGCCATAGATGAAAGTTTAAAAAATTAACAGCTTTAATTTTTAAAAATTATTATAGGGTGTGTTACAGTTAATAGTAGATTTGAATGATACAGTGTGGATGAATTATTCATAATGTATTTGCTAGTTGGCACAAGGATTATTATTATTTAATATTAATCATTTGAACAGAATTTTGTTTTTCAACTTTGTATGATTACATTAGAAACCTTTTGCAGGAATCTTCAGTGCAGGGATGTAACCAACCAATAGTGCTAGCTGAGCAACAAGAGGATCTGCAGTATGGAAGTTTATTTTCAACCTTTAGAATTAAGTTTATTAAAATTAAAATAGATTATTACTAGATTATGCTGTAATTTTAAATTAACTGTAAATTTAAGGTTATTAGGAATTTACAACAAAATCCATGAACTTTTTGTAAATTTGTTAGTGCTAGCCTACAGAAATTGTCTAGGTTAAGAAAATAAAATATTCTCTTAATTATTGAGTTAGTGAAAAATTATGTATGAAGTTTGTAACGATCTTTCAGGTTTCGCTTGAACTGTCCAGAATCGACTGAGAAAAAATGCCTACCCACCATGCACCCACCATCAATAGTATCGACATCAAATGATATTGATGTGGAAAACATATCAAGTGGAGAAGGTAATATAATCAAAGCAATTATTATAAAAACAGTTAGCCTATAGGTAATTTTAATTTTTTTCCTTTTTGCGAGTTTTGTTAAATTAGTATATGTGATTTGATTTTTGTTTCATATGTGTTAGGCTTATCTAAAATTATCTTTACTTTTCAAAGCTTTTTTGTAGGCGTTAAGATTTTAATTTGTGTTATGGCAAAGTTAATTTTCTGTACCAAGAAAGTCCTATTTCATTGAGTAGGCTTTATAGAAGATATTGAAGTTTGAAATAAAATAGCCCTTTATCAGTGTCCATCAATGTTTTGTCTTGTTAGTGAGAACGATATAAAGTTATCACCAGGCCCATTTATATTTTAAATGAGAAAAGTTAGTAACATAGTAGTTGGAGTCATTTTTTAATTAGCAGTACAGTAGTTTGGCAATGTTTTCAAATCAGGGGCTTCCTTTAGAAAGTATAATCGTAACATAATTTTGGGATAGGTATTGTTTGAAGCTCTTAATACGTTTATTTATATTACATTTTATAGAAAGCGTTTTTGGAAGCTGCTGGCAAAACAAAAGTTATTAATAAACTATACAATTAGTGTAATGACATTAATTCAACATAAAATTTCTATATTTCATTTAGTAATTTGTACATTTGTTGATACTAAAAATAAATGACAATTATTTTTCTCTGTTAACTAGAATTTTTTCTTTGTTACAGAGTCTATTGTTGTGGAACCTGTTCTATCACCAGTTAGTTGTGCAAGGTTTATAGGTTTGGAGGTAAATTTCTCCTTTAAACTCCTGTATTCTTATATAGTAATTAAACTTTTAGACACTAGCATTTATGCTCTCTCTCTCTCTCTCTCTCTCTCTCTCTCTCTCTCTCTCTCTCTCTCTCTCTCTCTCTCTCTCTCTCTCTCTCTCTCTCTCTCTCAGTCTCTCTCTTATCTCTCTCCATCTCACTCATCTATGTATATATAAATATTACTGTTATACTATTTATAGAAATTATATTTTTATGTCATAAACATAACCACAATTTATTAATAACTGCAGGATATGACAAATACAAATACTTAAGCTCATATTACACATTTTCTCATAACAATTTGACTGTAATAAAACGTTAACAAATTGGCTTTAAGTGTAGCACATATAAAAGTGCTTGGAAATTAAAGATAAACTGTTTTTTTATAACACTGCAAACAGAACTACATCCCACTGGTAGAATGTTTCTAACAATTCATGCAATATATTACTCTGTGTGGTTAAATGAGACCAATATAAGAAAGTTTTGATATGGTACACTCATGCAACTTTCTCTACCTGATCATGAAATTATGTAATATAGATGATCTCCACTTATTACATTTACATTATTATTTAATGAGAGTTATTGCATTCTCAAACTGACAACCATGTACAGCCCCTAGGATACTTAGTAATGAGTAAAAATAAAAGTTATACATCTTTAATGTGTTTTAATTGATTAATTAATGTTTGAGTTGCATCCTGCTTTGATATTGTTCATACCAATGGAGTAAAGTTTACAGTTACCTTATACAGTTGCCATTACTTTTAGTTTCCTATGCTACTATTTTTTGAGTAAATTTTCTTTTATAAGTTTAGGAATTACGGACGTTAAAGTGCAGTGGAAAGGAGAATTATCAAAAACCTAATAAACCTGTCAGACCAAACAGAATTGTGTGGAAAAACAAGACGAAACTTTTTGCATATTGCTTAAGAGTTGTGACACATTTCAGCCATTGCATCATGGAATTTCATAAGACAGAAGAAATTAAGAATTACGTGAGTATGTGGTGAAGAGCCCAGTACCCTTAACCAAAAATTATTTTAACCATATCAATGAATTCTGCACTTGATGCTTTGATTGCTAGCCGTCCTAAAATTCAAATTGAAAGCCGTCTACTGAGTGATAGACCCGATAGTGATATAACGTATGATGGTACAAAGGTACTAGAGAGTGAAAACAAGAGATTTCCATTAATCAAGCCAGAACACTTCACTGCAACAGGTTTGAAACACCATGCAACCACAAGTTCGCAACTTAATGAAAGAAATGATACATTTACTGAAAACTTGGCTATGTTTATGTCCCATGATGTTAATGTCCACAAATCAAATTATAATTTGCCTTTAGCATTAATACAGAAGTCACAAGTCAGGAATTGCCTTCTTAAAACGACACTTCCTAATGAAGATGAGCAGTTTTGTGGTATTAATTCCAATCGGCATGACCAGGAACAGGACACCAGTCAAATATGTAACAAGAAAACGCATAGTCCAGAAGAAATATCTGATAGAGATTCACTTCCTTCAAATGTAAGTGCACCGAAAGTGAAGAATATAAACTGAAGTAGGTGGTCAGAGAAGGAAAAAAGTCCTCTCTAAACATTTTGGAAAGTTTTTCATACGAAATGAAGGACCAGAGCATAAACCATAATAAAAGTATATTAAAATGACCCAGAACTGAGTAGGAGAAGCATACAACAACTGTGAAATTATATCAACAATATAGTTAAAGGGGAAGTCAATATCCCTTCACCATTTATAAGAAAAATAAAATCGTCAGTGAATAATAAAATAATCTGATGTTTGTGTTTTTATTGTGCAGCAGTCATATTTTAAATATGTTTTAAAATTATTATAATATGTTTATTCTTAGTTCGGTATTTATGTAAACAATCCCTATTACCATATCATTAACCTAATTTTTCAAATGAGTATTCTGTGTCACCTTTTCTCTAATTGTGAGTATAAATGTCAAGTTGATGACGTAGTTGATTTTAATTTATTGGTTATGAGATGTTATGATGTACAGTATTTCAAGAAACCCCTCTATAAACAGCCTAATAGCACTAACAGGTTCCAATAAAAAATTATTCTTTTTCCAACGAACATTAAACTTACATATGTAGGTCAGTATTTTGTTAGGAATAGATACATTTTCTTGTATAAGTACATCAGTATCTTGTAAAATAAAGACAGGAATATATATATATATATTACTCTTTTGCTCAATTTCTGGCCATTGTTAATTCCTATTACCAACTATGCTCAATCGCTAAACTAGACTAATCCTAAAATTAAGTGTTCTCAAAAAATTAAATGATTCCACGAGAGTTGTGAGTTATAATAAATAATCAGTTTACTTTGCACTTCCTGACATACCGGAAGTACGCAGTAAGCAACAAGGCAAAATTTGTAGTTTTTACTGTCAGTTTAATCGGTTAATCAGTTTGATTAATCAACCAAACACATTTGATTTGCAAATCGAATTTTAAATTGACGTAACTGATAGATCAGGCGTCATTAATGCCCGATTAGGTGTACACAACACGTAAGAGATGAGGGTGAAACCTGCTAGCTACTTGTCAAAATTAAAATAAAAATTCAAATCAGATGTAAAGTAGTGGCAGTCTATTAGTGTGAAATGTTCTCTCTCTCTCTCACTCTCTCTCTCTCTCTCTCTGTGCGTGTGTGTGTGTGTGTGTGTATGTGTGTGTGTGCGCGCGCGAGGTGAAATATTAATACATCATGTTAAAAATGTGTAGTTTAAATATAACTTGAAGAATTCATTTTGTTGTAAACACACCAGTCTAGTTTTTCTATCTAAAGTTTATGCTACTTTTTTTAATAATTTACACTAACAACCCCTAAACAAATCTATGCCTTTTAGGTCCTACACTCCCTCGCAGGAGGAGTGTATAAATATTTCATTCATTTATATAGTCATCTGCATACAAACTAATTGATACCCATTTTGGGTTTCTCAACAAGTTGGATACACTTACTAATGAAGAGATAATTGCAGCAGCTCAAAACTTAGTAGAAACATATAACCATGACTTAGACGATCAATTGGGAAATGAACTGATTCAGTTCAAGGCTTTTTACCATGAGTTTCAAAAAGATGATGAGGAAAATGTAAAAGTCATTAGTCAGTTGAGGTGGATGTATAAACTCCTCCTAGAAAGAAACGTCAAAGATTGTTTTCCTAATATCGAGGTCGCTGTAAGAATGCACCTGTCACTTACGGTCACTAACTGCAGTGGAGAAAGGTCATTTTTAAAATTGAAGTTGATCAAAAACAGGCTTCGAACCTCCATGTTAGAAGACAGGCTCAACGTTTTGGCTTTGCTCAGCATTGAAAGTGAGATTGTAAGACAAATAATTTATGAAGATATTATAAGTAGATTCATTAGTATGAAGTGTAAGCGCAAACCAATTAGCCACTAAGCCATTTCCAAGTTAAGTTATATGTAGTAACTACAATTTAGTAGTAAATTGTACACACAGTATTTTCATACATATTAATGTCATAGTACTGTGATATTACTCTACTCACTACTGTAGTAATGTAACTTACTGTAGTATAGTATCGTCTTTTAACACACTGCTAATAAATTTATTTCACACACAAACTTTGTGTTCTTTTTTTAATATAGTTGTTCATAGCAATGCTAATAAATCGTGTTGAATATCTTAATGTTTTCAATTCTTTTCATTTTTATGTCATCAATTCATTAACTTCTAAATACTGTACAGTAACATTTTCTACAATTTAGTAATAAACTTTAAATGTGTCTGTTTAGGTTTTTAGTTAGAAAATTGCTCTAAAATTCGATTTTTTCAGGTTAATTTTCAAAAAATTTCCGGACCCCCCGTTTTACTGGACCCCCGGACCCCAGACCCCCGGTAGGACCTGCACCACAGGTTCAGCCTAGGGGTCTACAGATCCTAAATACGGCCCTGGTGAGAGTCTATAAAAAACTAAATTACCAAAAACTGCTTGGTAATTTTCAGTTACCAAAAAGTGAGGCTGGTAGAGAAATTCTGACTTCATATTCGGAATCATCACTCAAAAATACACAAGACTTACTAAAAATTGTACATGTAACAATATCACTGTTGACCAGTATTATCTGTTATGTCTATCTTTTTGTACGTTTATCATTTAGTTTCTTTTTTTAATATGGGTGTGGACAGGCCGTTTTTTAAATTGCATTTTTATCGGACTGGAGTGAAAAGTACAAGTGTATCTAGCTTGTGTACAGTGAAATCAAGTTAATATTTAGATTATATAATGAAAAACAAAAAGGGTGGAAGGGTTGACTTTTTTGTAAAAAGAAATTAATTATTTAATTATAAAAATTATGTATACAGATAGTTATGGAATTATTGAAAATCGAGTAAAATCAATAGGTTAAAAATAGTTCGTAGAAGTCTTGAGAGGAGGGAACGTTAGAACCCTGTTTATGTTTTGAATGCTTAAGCCTACAAATCGTGATAGTCATTATTATTTTATTATTACTATAAAACAACATTTGTATTATTTTAATACAGACAGGATTGAATACAGCCTTCGAATGAATTAGTAGTACGGACACGTCAGCCGGCCAACAGACATTAGATCTGTATATTTATATGTGTTAGCCAAAACAGTAGTACTTTTTGTAAACATAGACTGTTGTGTCATTACGACAATAAGAATGTTGTTGGCGTGAATTTGATTAACGAGACAGATTTCTTTATCTCTGCCCTTGTTTCTCTCTGTCAGTCTCTCTCTCTCTCTCTCTCTCTCTCTCTCTCTCTCTCTCGCGCGCGCGCGCGCGCGCGCACACACACACACGCATGCACGCGATCGCCATCTCATACAGTTTCTTCTCACAATTTCAGTGTTACACACAATCCCTCACTGTCCTTTTCCTGCCCCCTAGCACTTTGTTAACTTCTCCATCAAATCCTAACCTATACGTCAAATTAGATCGAAACTAGACACATTTTGTAATAGTTTAATCGATGTGCCTAAACCAGAAAAATTATTGGGTCACTTGTGTGAAAGAAGAAACTTAAATTTATTTACCTTATAACAATTCCCCCTAAATAAAAGGGAAATCCCCAAATTCATATTTCGAAGCCACCTGTTGTAGATAAAACGGTATTTCTCTTGGATACATACGTTTAATCTCATACAAACGTTTTTATGTGTGTTCCCATCAGCACCGACACACATGTACAGGCTTCTCCATATTTTTCTAGACCTGTCGAAATATGACTATACTGATTACAATAGTAATTTCTTCTGCGGTTTGTTTATGACAGTAAGATATGTCTTTATAATTCCTTTTAAATACCATTATTTTCTGCTCATTCGTACAAAACTTTTAATTGTTCAATGTGCCAATTCTGATAATCTTTGCCAAACCCAAATATTAATGTGATACGGCGTCACCTTATTATGTATCAAACAAAATTAGAACAAATCACTGTTATTTTAGCAGTAGCTTTTTTAAGGAGCCCAGAGTAGGTCTACTAGTAGGCCTATACCTACCTCACACACACACATTTGAAGGATCAGTATTTTGTCTTGGAGTTCACTCTCCCACCTGAGATACCCCTGTTTTTAGGGACCAGGAACTCGCATTTGAACTTCTATCATCAGCTACATAATGTAAATCCACTTTAATGTAAATCCTAGATAAATGTACAAGCCTATGCTCTAAAAGCCTAAGCTATGGTACCCACAATCATCTACGTTTTACTAAAATAATGGTTGCAAGTTAAATTTTTTGATTCATGTTGATGCTTTTGTCTCGAAGAAATCAGGTAAATTAATCTGCTTTTCGTATCCGGCCGACGATGGTGGGCTCCCTCTTACGAACAGTGGCACTTGCAAGTCGTTTCACTTGCGAACACTCAAGTAGATAAGACACGTAATTAATTTTTGATACGTGACAGTACGTCCTACTTGCGAACACACAAACAACGATGTATGTACATCCACCCTGTAAATGAAGGGGGATTATCTGTTTATTCGTGAAGTTGTGAAATTGTTGAAGTTGCGCTTCTTAAACGAAAGGTGAAAACAGTACAATTTATATTTTCTCCTGTACAAGTACAAAAAACCAATTTAAAAACTGATATCGCCTGTCATAACAGCTGACGTAAAGCATCTATATTGTCTTCTAACTTCGAAATTCTTTTGTTTTTTATTATTTTTAAATTTGTATTTAATTTAACTTTTATTAATTATTTTTATGATTTCAATTATTTTTTAATGATTCAATTGTGTGTATGTTTTTACAATTCGTTAAATGCATTTTTTGTTACCAACTACGTTTACCAAGTTACAATTTTTATAAAACGCGCGCACACACACACACACACACACACACACTTGCATAGCCGCCCTTCACCTTCTCACTCACTCTCTCACGCTCTCTCTCTCTCTCCCTCTCTCCCTCTCTCTCTCTTACTCTCTCACTCTAAATTAAAAAGGAAGGTTTTTTTTTTATATTTTTGTTAGTCAACTTGTAGAACGGACGACGTGATCTTGAGAAACATCCCAACAACAGCAGGCATAAAGCAGCTATATTGTCTTCTAACTTCGAAATTCGGTTGTTTTTTTATTATTTTTAAATTTCTATTTAATTTAACTTTTATTAATTATTCTTATGATTTAAATTATTTTTTATGTTTTAATTGTGTTTATGTTAACAAGTTATAATTTGTATAACACACACACACACACACACACACTTGCATAGCCGCCCTCTCTCTCTCTCTCTCTTACTCTCTCACTCTATAAATTAAAAAAGAAGGTTATTTTTTATTTATTGTTGTTAGTCAACTTGTAGAACGGACGACGTGATCTTGAGAAACATCCCAACAACAGAATCTTTTTCATATTTTTAGTTTATCCAATTCAATATACAGTACGTTTTTCATACTTTTCATAGCTTCCAAATTTCACTCCATCGTTACATCGTGTTCTGAATAGATTTCTCTGCCTCAGATTATAAACATTTGATAAAGTTGTTTATTCTTGGATGTGGTCTTCCAACGTGGCTGTTTAGTTTCTGATGCGTGCTTGTACGGTATTATTCATTCTATGACGTCGGAAGTAGCAGTTCCGTAACTCCTGTGGCACTAATCATTGTCTAGCTATTGTTCTACGAAATAATTAAAAAATTAATCGAGTTTCTCTTCCTCTAGTACTTGACCATGGATATACTGCCAGCCACATTCGTTCGAAGGAAAGCAAGTATAGCACACATTAGGATTTTTGTGCTCCCTAAGTCATTTGAATGTGTATACTCGTGCAAAGTGACTACTGCAGCTTTTGAATTTTCCATTCATGAAAAATTACTTTTAATCTTTCAAACTTTCCTGTCTATTGATTTAACCAAAAATCGGGAGCTTAGCTTGCACAACGTCTTCGCCCGGACGGAAGCTACTCTCATCGGACATTTGTGAAGTTCGTCTTGAAGAACAACATTGTCTGAACACATAAGTTCTTCCTGCACTTACTATGTTCGGTTTCTATCTCGGTATACTAATGAAGATTTCAAATTACTTTTAGTTAAAAGGGAGAGAGAGAGATTTGGCTATGCGCGCGCATGTTGTGCGTGTGTGTTTTTACCACACGCGGGCGTATACAAACAGCCACCCTATCACACTCTCTCTCTCTCTCTCTCTCTCTCTCTCTCTCTCTCTCTCTCTCTCTCTCTCTCTCTCCCTGAATTAGATAATATTAAACCGTAAAGTCATTTCCTGGGTACCCAGATCACATGCTAAGTCATGACGGTGACCGAACAAATTGACGGCACTTCTAACATATTCAGAAATCTAGGTATAACAGTTTTTATGTAAGTAGTACTTATCATTAAATACAGCAGGAGTGAAAATGATACTATAGTCACAAATTGAATACAAAGTTTGTTAAGCGTTTTGTGAAACAAAAACTGTGCAGATTTGGCTTAATGATTTGGACTACTGTTATGTTTTACGGTGTTCGCAACTGGTATTCAAAATACTGAATTTTGTAAGATAACCATGTTGTTGAGGGTGATCGCAAGTGGGATGAATTTACGGTGTTCGAAACTGGAAGGCTACTGGTTACAAGTGGGAAGGCCACCCTCCAATGGCAGCCTCTATGTTTGTGGTCAAAATAAGCAACAGGTCAAGCCTGTTCTCTGTCATGGGCTGGATCTGTAGATGTGTGGGGCGCCTCAAACCTATGATTTACATTTAATTCTGCTGTTTGTTTCATACATTTTTCGAATTCATTTTACGTTTCATCTGTTTCCCAGTATTGTCTGTAGTCTACAGTAGGTCTTACTCTGTGATTATAAATTCGACTTTTAATTTCCCTTTTGTAATTAAATTGATAATGTATCAACCAGCCCTGCTCAGTGCGTTAACTTGCCTCAACGGTATTACATTGATACACTTTACACTTCATACAAAAACATTACGTATTTCTTTAATAGTTAACTCACAGCTTACCAAATGGTGCCAATGATTTGACAATGAATTAGGCTTCAAAAAAATTTAAAAATAACTTTACTGTTTAGTTCTCAAAAATAATAAAAATTAAAAACAAAAACGTTTAGGCCCGCTTTTTATAATATTGTAAAGGTACATATAATCACCATACAGGTAAATACCCACATAAGATATATTTAAAATAAAGAACTAACACTGAAGAGAAGAAAGGATGGAAAAGGTATAAAGAAAAGTGTATTTTAATATGATTATCCAGTCAACTAAAAAAAAAGTAATAATAAAAGCAACAGTTGAAAGTAGAACAAGAGACCTAGAGAGCAAAACTTATAAAATCACAGTACAATACGATTTAACTCCAATGACCCAATAGATGGTAAGTGAGAGGATACATACACCAAATACTATAATCCTAACAAGGACCCAAGAACACCAATTATTATAATCCCACATGGGCTAAGAAGACAGAAGAAAATGATAGAAGAAAATGAAGAAAGAAGAACCAGTAGTGCCAGAACAATAAGTGTGTATATAAGTCAAGAAAAGTGTTTACAAAGGAGTACCTAAAAACATAGTGAAACACATAACAAACTATGACTAGTTACTTGACACTGAACTGTAAATACAAAAAGATGCTCAATAATAATAAAAGAAGAGAAAGACATAATGATTGTATAAAACCTAACTAATAGTAGGGTAATAGAGTCAAAATAACCTCAATGCATAATACCCCAAAAAACATGCTAAGTAGACCAGCATTAATAGCTGATTATTCTATAAATAAACAAGATAAGAATGAGTAAGATAATAAATAATGATCAAATAAGACTATTGTGCAAATACCTGTGGGTGAAACTTGATAACTATAGCAAAATATAGAAATAACAGTAAATTTGCATGAATGCATTGTTGTTAACATACAGGGGTTCCAACTAACCTTACATATGGTACAGAACCATGTGTAAATACTAATAAGTGGTAGTAAAAGCATGAACTTTAGTAAGTAAATTACCATAATGAGAAAAGACATTATAGAGGTAATCCCAATACTAAATATAATTAGATTAAGAGTGTTATTAGTGCATATAAAGTGTAAATACACGAGACTGACGGAAGCAGCAAAACTGTACACACACAAAACACCAAAAATCCACTTTAATTTAATTATCCAGGAAAAACCTATTGTATAGAAAGATCAAATAACTCCTATCACTACTATTACTGGGTAATACTAATGATATAAGATGACAATCAAGTCAGAATAAATATAAATTCATGCAAGAGTCTGATCACACTAACTGTAAGAAGTAAAAACACTTCAATCAAGGTAAAACCAGTATATTATGAAAACTCCAACATAAAACAACAATCAGTCTTATCCAATAACGATAACTATCAAGTATGAGGCATTAAAACATAAAACTAAATTAATTATATCCAAATTTTGAGAAGGACCGGGGTATATCTAGGCCAATGACCAACTTAGCTAAAAACATTCAAAATAAGAAATATATACAGTGTACACAAAATCTGAGATGTACAAAACATATAAAAGTCATGTCATAAGATTTATTTACCAAAAGAAATAATCAGAGTGACATACGCGAATTTCTGTGTCAAGTAGGTAATAGCGTTATTATCGACTCAAAAGCCCTCTTCACACACACATTCGAAGCAGTAGGCTACTGGTTGTTCGTATTACCTGTTTAAGCCTACCTGGTGTATATTCTTTACTTTAGTACACTTTTGAAGGTAATTAACCGTTTCGAAATTACATCCGTTCCATTTACATAACTTTCATTAATCCTACTTTTATGTTGTAGTGGACGATAAGCTTTTCCAAGTTTTACAAGTACTTCACCTACAACAGTCTTATCTCTTACACTCATTGCCTTTTTCTTTGACCACTGCTTTTTTACGTAATAATTTTTTCATTCCTGCACAGAATTTCCCCGCTCTCACAGACGGCAACAGAATTTAGTGAGCCAAAGCTGCAATCGAAGTATAACTTCGTTACTTTCAAGTTTTCATAGGCATGCCACGAATATCCATCATACTGAATTCTGCTCAATAAAAGTTTCATCACATGACTTCTTCATGTAAGCAGTATAAACTGAAGGGATTGGTAATCATTTATTTTCAGTGTGAAGTAGAACTGTTTTATAATTAACCTGTGAGAGTCTATAAAAAACGCCATTCTTCAGAATGATGCGTATGTCACAAAGCTTCTAGTAGAGTCAACGTCATTGCAGCACAGTGAAGTCCTCGTTCTGAGAGAAGAAATGTTTAAATTCATACTGCCTGTCACTGAAAGCACTTATTTTAGAATTTTGTTGTAAACGTTTTTAACATCTAAATCTTGACGCAAGTATTTTCGTTTGACTTTTTGATAAATTTATATCCCGAGCAAGATCATTAATTTTCTCTGGTTAATTAAGTGAGGTTCAGTATTTGTATTTTCCACAAAATCTAGACACCTATCTTCTTTGCTTGCTATGGAGTTTATGCACGATACTTGATGAAAAATAAGAAAGGGAGTTAAACTGAAGCTGGAAGAGAAATTCTGACTTCATATTCGGAATCATCACTCAAAAATACATAACACTTACTAAAAATTGTACATTTAACAATATCATTGTTGATATCTGTTATGTCTGCCTTATTGTATGTTTTATCAATTCGTTTGTTTTTTTTTAGTATGGGTGTGGACAGGCCGTTTTTAAGTTGCATTTTTAACTGACTGTGGTGAATAGTACAAGTAGTGGTCTATCTTGCCTGTGGATAGTGAAATCCAGTTAATATTTAGATAATATAATAACAAACAAAAAGGGTGGAAAGGGTTGACCTTTTTATAAAAAGAAATTAAATATTTAATTGTTAAAAATTATGTATACAGATAATTATTTAATTATTAAAAATAAATTAAAGTCAATAGGTTAAAAAAGATCGTAGAAGACTAGAGAGGAGGGAACGTTAGAAAACTGGTTATGTTATGAATCCTTAAGCCTACAAATCGTTATAGTATGTTATTATTATTACCAAATTATTACAATAAAAATGTCTGTATTATTTTTATATGGCTCCCTTAAGGAGTGAATAAAAACAGCCTTCGAATGAATTAAAGTACGAACACGTCAGCCTACTAACACGATTGGTAGAAACGTAAAAGCTGATGTTCAGATGAATAAGAGGTTGCATGAGTTCAAACGTTAGCTTTGTATATGTTTCAGCCAAAACAGTAGTACTTTTTGTAAATATAAACGGCTGTGTCATTAAAACATTAAGAATGTTGTTGGCGGGAATTTGATTACTGAGAAATCTTATCTCTGTGCTGGAGATCTGTTGTTGAATATTGGTAGACACAACACATTATCACTACACATTCTTATAAACAAATGCCAATTTCGAATTACGTAGTACATGTCCTCTTGCGATTGCACGGAGTTGTCCGACAGTTATCTCTTCCGTCACACACACACACACACACACACACACACACACTGTTTACTGTTTTCAGACACATGCTCTGACTTAAACATTCACAACTGTTATGTGACCTTGCACACTTTTGTTGGCGGGATTTTCATGGTCCATAAAGCTTGTCCCACAAAAAACAATAGACACAACATATTATCACGGAACAGACTCATATAAGCAACAGAAAAGACAGTGAGCAATATGCTTGCTTTTTAAATGGGAGTATCCGCACCTACTGCACTTGCACGTGGCTGTTCGAGACAGGCTTAACAATAACGTTTTGCCTGAACTGTGCTGACATACTCTTTCATCTGTTTCTCTCTGTCAGCCTCTCTCTCTCTCTCTCTCTCTCTCTCTCTCTCTCTCTCTTTCTCTCTCTCTCTCTCTCTCTCACTCACACACACACACACACACACACACACACACACACACACACACACACACAGTGTATGTGTCGTCTGCAACGACGGTGACCAAACAGTGGAACATTTGTTATATGAGTGCAATTAGTTGAATGAAGAAAGACGGGTTTTCAAAAATAGTGTACTAAGGAGTGGTGGACGATGCCCTCCAAATAGAAGTGAATTGACATCAAAATATGTTAGACAGTTTATTAAGTATGTTAGTAACATTGATTTTGATTCTTTGTAGTTTTTATTGTTATTGTGCTTGTCTATCTATTTTGAATCATTGTATGCGTTTGTTATTATGAATTAACTTACATATTGGTCGAGCAGCTTCATCATACATACATACATACATACAGTTTTAACATGTCAATAATGTAGTACTAATTCATTGTATCATTGTAAATGATTGATTTTTATTTTTCTTGTTTATTTTGAATCTTTGTAATTGTTGTAATAATGGAGTTGTCTTTATATGTATTGAGAATTAGCTTGTAATAAGTTTATATATAGCATGTAGTATTACTTTATTTGTAATGGAGCATGATGATAAAATAAAGGTATTTAAAAAAAAAACACAAACACACAAACACATAAACACACATGTATGCACGCGATCGCGAACTCAATACAGTTTCTTATTTTTTCTTGTCACAATTTCAGTTTTACAAACAATCCCTCCACTGTCCTTTTCCTGCCCCCCTCGAACTTTGTGAACTCTTCAATCAATTCTAACCTATACGTCAAATTAGATCGAAACTAGACACACTTTTTAATTATTTAATCGATGTTCCTAAACCAGAAAAATTATTGGGTCAGTTGAGTGAAAGAAGAAACTTAAATTTATTTGGCTTATAACAATTCCCTCTAAATAAAAGGGGAATCGCCAGATTCATATTTCGAAGCCACATGTTTTAGATAAAATAGTATTTTCTCTTGGATACATACATTTAAACTTACACAAGCTTTTGTATGTGTGTTCACATCAGGACTGACACACCTGTACAGGCTTCTACATATTTTTCTAGACCTGTCCAAATATGACTATACTGTTTACAATAGTAATTTCTCTCTGCGGTTTGTTTACGACAGTAAGATACGTCTGTATAGTTCCTTTTAAATACCATTATTTTCTGCTCATTCGTACAAAACGTAAATGTTGAATTTGCCAATTCTGATCATCTTTGCCAAAGCCAAACATTAATGTTATACGGCGTCGCCTTATTATGTATCAAACAAAATTGAAACAAATTACTGTTATTTTAGCAGTATCTTTTTTATGCAGGCCATAGTACTAGTATACCTACCTGACACACACATTTGAAGGATCAATATTTTGTGTTGCAGTTCACTCTCCCAGATGAGATACCCCTGTTTTTAGGGAACAGGAACTCGCATTTGAACTTCTCTTATCAGCTACAAAATGTAAATTCACTTACGTGTAAATCCTAGATAAATGTACAAGCCTATGCTCTAAAAGCCTACGCTACGGTACCACGATCATCTACGATTTTCTAAAATAATGGTTGGAAGTTAAATTTTTTGATTCATGGTGATGCTCTTGTCTCGAAGAAAACAGGTAAATTAATCTGCTTTTCGTATCCGGCCGACGATGGTGTACTCCCACATACGAACAGTCACAACTCGTTTCACGTGCGAACACTCAAGTAGATAAGACATGTAATTAATTTTTGATACGTGAGAGTACGTCCCAATTGCGAACACACAAACAACGATGTATGTACATGAGGGGGGATTATCTGTGTATACGTGAAGTTGTTTAAGTTGCGCTTCTTAAACGAAAAATGAAAACAATACAATTTACATTTTCTCCTGTACAAGTACAAAAAAACGAATTTGAAAACTGATATCGCCTGTCATAACAGCTGACATAAAGCAACTTTATTGTCTTCGAAAGATATATTGTTTTCGAAGTTAGAAAACTTCGAAATTCTGTTGTTTTTTTATTATTTTTAAATTTCTATTTAATTAAAATTTTTATTAATTATTCTTATGATTTAAATTATTTTTTAATGTTTTAATTGTGTTTATGTTAACAAGTTATAATTTGTATAACACGCGCGCGCGCGCGCACACACACACACACACACTTGCATAGCCACCCTCTCTCTCACTCTCTCTCTCTCTCTCTCTTACTCTCTCACTCTATAAATTAAAAAAGATGGTTATTTTTTATTTATTGTTGTTAGTCAACTTGTAGAACGGACGACGTATCTTGAGAAACATCCCAACAACAGAATCTTTTTCATATCTTTTAGTTTATCCAGTTCAATATACTGTACGTTTTTCGTCCTTTTCATAGCTTCCAAATTTCACTCCATCGTTACATCGTGTTCTGAATAGATTTATCTAGCTCAGATTATAAACAATAGATGTTTTTTATTCTTGGATGTGGTCTTCCAACGTGGCTGTTTATTTTATGATACGTGCTTGTACGGCATTATTCATTCTATGACATCGGAAGTAGCTGTTCCATAACTCCTGTGGCACTAATAACTGTCTAGCCACTGTTCCATGAAATAATTAAAGAAGTCATCGAGTTTCCCTTCTTATGGAACTTGACCATGGATATACTGCCAGCCACATTCTACATCTTTTCGAAGGAAAGCAAGTATAGCACACATTAAGATGTTTGTGCTTCCTAAGTCATTTTGAATGTGTATACTCGTGCAAAATGACTACTGCAGCTCTTGAATTTTCCATTCATTAAAAATGACTTTTAATCTTTCAAACTCTCTTTTCTATTGGTTCAACCAAAAATCAGGAGCTTATCTTGCACAACATCTTCGCCCGAACGGAAACTACTCTTTTTGCACATTTGAGAAGTTCGTCTTGAAGAACAACATTGTCGGAACACATAGGTTCTTCCTGCACTTACTATGTTCGGTTTCTATCTCGGTATAATGATGACTTCAAATTACAGAATTGAAATTAATTTTTAGTTAAAACGAAGAGAGATTTGGCTATGCGCGCGCATGTTGTGCGTGTGGGCTTTTACCACACGCGCGCGCATAAAAACAGCCACCCCCATCGCTCTCACTCTCTCTCTCTCTCTCTCTCTCTCACTCTCTCTCTCCCCCCCTGAATTAGAAACTATTAAACCGTCAAGTCATTTCCAGTTTATGCCTGTTCAATTGTTTAGATCCTCCGACTGTTGTGAAGAGTAGATAGTTGTCTAATTAAGAAAAAACTAACACTTTATTTTATATCTAAGAAAAAACGAGAAGGGTGTGGGTACCCACATCACATGCTAAGTCCTGACGGTGACCGAACAAATTCACGGCAATTCTAACATATTCAGAAATCTAGGTGTAACAGTTTGTATGTAAGTAGTACCCATCATTTAATATAGCAGGAGTGAGAATGATACTATAGTCACAAATTGAATACAAAGTGTGTTAAGCGTTTTGTAAAACAAAACTGTGCAGATCTGGCATAATGATTTGGACTACTGTATGCTTTTACGGTCTGCACAACTGGTATTCACAATACTGAATTTTGTAAGATAACCATGTTGTTAAGGGTGATCGCAAGTGGGACGAATTTACGGTGTTCGCAACTGGTAGGCTACTGGTTGCAAGTGGGAAGGCCACCATGCAATGGCAGCCTCTATGTTTGCGGTTAAAGTAAGCAACAGGTCAAGCCTGTCGCCTGTCATGGGCTCGATCTGTAGGTGTGTGTGGCGCCTAAAAGCTATGATTTACATTTAATTATGCTGTTTGTTTCATACATTTTTCAAATTCATTTTAAGTTACATCTGTTTTCTAGTATTGTTTGTGGTCTACAGTAGATCTTACTCTGTGATTGTAAATTCGATTTTTATTTCCTTTTTGTAATTAAATTAATAATGTATCAACCTGCCCTGCTCAATGCGTCAACTTGCCTCATACGGTAGTACATTGATACACATTACACTTCATACAAAAACATTACGTATTTCTTTAATGGTTAACTGACAGCTTATGAAAACGTGCCAATGTTTTGAGAATGAATTAGGCTTCAAAAAAATTTAAGATTTACTTTGTTGTTTAGTTCTCAAAAATAATAAAAATTAAAAACAAGAAAGTTTAGGCCCGCTTTATATATTATGTACACACGCCTTTTAAAAATAAATTGTGTTAAAATAATTATGTTCACTACATATAGCCCTAAGTGTGTAAAAAGAATTCCCTACAACAGTTTTGAAGAGTTAATAAGGTTTTTCTTAAATTTTTTTCAGAGTGACATGTTCAGGTAATAATATGAAGGCTACATGTTACTGAAAATAGTGATTCGTTTACAATGTTATTTCGTAAATGTACCTTGAAAAACATGGCACAGAAGAAATTTACAAATAATAGATTTAAATAAATATATACATATATTTTGTTTAGAAAATATTAGATATTTGTTTTTAATCTTTTATTTTATTTTACCGAGAATAGTAACTATTTACAGAAAACCGTAACAAAAAATATTTGTAATAAACGTCTGTCTGTATTTCTACTTTTACATTTTACCTATATATCATACTAATGTACAATGAAGAGATACAGTTATACTCGTACATTAGTATAAAATATCGTTGTTTTACGCATCAAGAAAAGAATCTGTGAAAAAAGTGATCAAAACATTTTATACGTTTATATGTTTTCTGTCATTGAATGATTAACACACTTTTTAATAACGAGTTATTAGTGGGTTTGCAATGTTATCACAACACAAAACAAGGCTGTCCCAACAGATATTTGTTCCCGATTTGTGCGTTTTAATAGTACTCGTTACGTTGAAAAATAGTTGATTACGTCTTCAAAGATTATTTTTACTACGGTACTGAATTAAAAATAGCTAAGATCGTATACAGGAATTAAACGTAGGCCACTGGAACCAGTAAAACTGCTATGTCTGTACGCACGCAAGACAACAGTTCCGAGAAATGATGACAACCACGTGTGTGGGTCCGTCTCACGGCAACACGATATGGTAAACATCCGAGACATACGCTCCAGCTGGTCAGGTTCAGTAGCGGCAACGTTTTGACCTTGGTGACTATATATACATGTTATGGTAACTGTGTGCATACTTTCCATCACTTACGAGTTGATCGAATTGCGTGACAAATTTGTAATGGATTGTGATAAAGATGTGATGGGGCTGTAATGAATAACATAAAGGGATAATTACTATGCAATTTTTTCAACAAACTATCTTGAAACGAATATAATTTTTTACGGTTTTTTATGCTGATTACGAACGTGTAAGAATAAAACGTCTAAGTTTACTCATAACTTTTATATATGGGGTCTCAAAAAGATGCAGATGTATTGTTAAAAGCCGCATGTTAAGGTTATGATGCTTATCTTTGATTATATATATATATATATATATATATATATATATATATATATATATATATAATGTACTGCTGTAAAAATGAACAACAGTACATAAGAATAAAATAATGATTTCAGAAAAATCAAAGGTATAAATTTAATAATATTTTGAACACATGGTAAAATTATAAACAAAAACTGATTAATTATTCATAACAAACATAGAGGTAAGCTCAAGTATTGGAACTGTATGATACAGAACAGCATAAAGAAAATATATGTTTTGACAATTATTATAATAAAATTAAAATAAACATTAAAATAAAACTAAATGGTAATAAGATTATAATATAATAAATACAAATTAGAATGAATAATGTAAAAATCAGGTAAATGTATTTAATAATAATTAGTAAAATTATATATGTTTTAAAAGAATAATATGATGGAAATACGTGACAAATTTAGTGAGGTATCAATAAGGCAAATGTAAATTGGTATAAATGAATTCTGTTGGAATGTAAGAAAATTTGTTTAGTCTAAATTTATATTTAATAGATACACATCAAAGAGAAAGATCCTATAAAAAAGTCTAATTTTATATTTAATCACATACAGATCAAAGAGAGAGAACTTGTAATATTTGAAGAAGTATAATTTTGTATTCAATATAATAAACATCAATATTTAAAAGAAGTATAAATATATATTTTATAGAACACAGATCAAAAAACGAACCTGTAAAGGAGTATAAATTTTATATTCAATATGATAAACATCTATATTTAAAGGAGTCTAATTTTAATACTCAAAGAAGAAAGTCTAATTCTACATTTAATTTGATAAAGATCAAAGAGAAGGAGCAAGTAAAGAAGCCTAAAATTGTATTTAAGCTGATAAACATAAGAGAGAATTGACCCCCTTGCAGTTTTGAAGAGCTAATGTTCAAACTATTCGCATTTACACGGTATATATTATTCCATTGTTATTTCTTCAAAATTTATGAACTAACGTTATTTGGTACTGACTAAGGAAAGTAATTAATTATTTCCAAGGTTAAATAATATAAATAGAAAGATTAGTTGTCTACCCTGAGATAGAGTTTTCATGAACATATGTTTAACATAAACAACATTTCAAATATTAAAAAAAAAATACTAAAATATATAGACAACGCGTAATGATCGCCCAAATAAAGGGACAATTACTATAGCAGACAGAAACAAATAAAACTAAAAAAATACAACAGTATATTAAATGGCGCCATCAACTTGGGGCATATAGAAATATTATATTTGTAAAAAACAAAGTTACAGTACAATAAATGGCGCCCTCACGTGAAAGCAAAAATTTTCTTTAAGCCAGCACCAAATAACATAGATTGAGTAATAGGCAATAGTGCCAAACTGAATTAATTATGTTACAGTAAAGTAATTTTGTTAAATTTAATTAGATTAAAGATTTATTTGTAATTAAATTAATTTAAATATTGTAACATGGCTAACAAACCGGAGCAAAGATATGAATTAAGGAATAATAGTGCTGAAGAGGAAGAAGCTGAAATGAAACAGCCACCTAAAAAAATTGAACAAATAACTATGAGAGATATTATGGATGCAATAATGGCCAGTTCTAACCAATTAAAAGCTGGAATGAACAGAAATTTGACCAACAAAATGCTAGATTTAACCAGCGAAATGCTAAATAAGACCAACAAAATGCTAATTCTAATCAGTTTAAGGGGGAAATAACCGGTAAATTAGACCAACGAAATGCTAAATTTGACCAATTCAGGACTAAGATTAAGGCTTTTCTGAACAACAAAATGTTCACAGGACTGAGATGACTAATTATACTAACCAGTTAAAGGCTGGAAGGAAACAGACAGTAGAACCAATAAAAGAAAATAACTATCAAAACAGGGAACAAGTAAGTCAGAAAACAGGAGAGTAGTAAGGAAATAGAAAATAAAGAAGACAAAAGTGTATTATTGTCTGAGAATGAACATAGCAGTAACAAAGAGAATAATAAGAATTTGGAAAAGAAGACGAAGAAAATAGGTAAAGACGTCGAAAGGAACTAAGAAATACAAAAGAAGAATTGGAGATGATTGAGAATGGTCTAATTAATGTACTTAATCTCCCAATTACCTACCATAGAGAAATAATGAATCTCAAAGATTATAGGAGAAGCTCGAAGGAAATTTTAGGAATGACTCACAATATAAAAGTGAGTAAAAACTTAAGGAAATTTATATTTAAAATGAATACACTAGAAAACGAAAGGAGTAATAAAATTTCAGCTATATCATCAATAGCTGATATACCAATAACATATTTGTTTAATGAACTAGATAATAAAATGATAAAAGTAGGCAAAGATACCATCGAAAATTTTGTATTCGAAAAATTGCAGTACAGAGTAGTCGAAAGATATGTCATTAGGACAGAATTGATTGGAAATTCAATAGTAGGCCTGGAAATGAGTGAAAACTTCACAGCAGAAAAATGAAAATACAAGGTAATAGTTAGGAAATTGACAAGGACAGAAAGCATTCTGAAAACAATATTAATCCGTGCAACAGGGATAACTGATGTATTTGACAACGGATGAATTAAGTATGAACGCTAGTGAAAAAAGGGACTGATTTTCTGGGTATTGACCAAAGCAAACTAATTAAACAAAGATTAGATTATTTATTGATAAAGACAAAATAATATGAAAAATTATTACTGAAAAATTCTACAACAAATTAAGATAAAATGGATCAAAAGAAAACCGAATTAAAAAGGACCATTAGACAACTGATAAATGGGGTGAAGGATAAATTAGATCAGCAGAAGGCTGAAATAGAATTAATATTGCAAAAGCATGAGTAAATGGACCATCAGTCGCTGAATGAAGCAGTGGAAGGTAAACCTGAGAAGATAATAGGAGTGCAGTGCAAGTGCATCTCCCATAAGAGAGAAGTTGAATTTAAACAAGATATCACACCCAATACCCTACTAATTAAGAGAGTAAATAAAAGAAGAAATCGACAAAGGATTAGTAAAAATATAATTGAAATAAGTCCGTCAAAACACACGAGCCCGTTAGTAGTAATTCCCAAGAAGGATAAGTCCTTAATATTATGTTTGGATGAACGTCAAATTAATCAGATGATAAATCCTGATAAGACGTCACCAAAGAATATAAGAGTAGTTTTAAAACGTTTTAATAACATAAATTATTTTATTAGTCATATTGGCAAATAGAACTGGATCCAGCAAGCATAGAATATGTGAGTTTCATTGTGAATGGTATAAGTTATCATTTCAAGAGAACACATTTTGAGCTGGTCAATAATGTGGCCATATTTATAAACTGTTTTGACTGAGTATGGGGCAAGGAGATTTTAGAAGTTACTACGGTGTATGTCGATGAGTTAGTAATTGCATTAAGCAGGAGGGGAAGAATATTTTAATAGAATTAATAGAGTACTTACCAGATTGGGGAAACATAGAATGACACTCAAGTTAAATAAATTAACATTCATAGCCAGTAGAATTAAATTTTTAGGATTTATAGTAATCAAATACCAGGATGGAAAGTTTAAAGGGACCTACAATATTAATCAGCTTCGCCCGTATAAATCAAGTAATAACTAAAAGAGAGTTAATTCTAAAATAAATAACACATGAACTTTATAACCAGGATTGGGAAGGTGAAAATAAAAATAAAATAAAATAATATTGTATTCATGTTTTTAAGTTTTTTAGCCATGAATTTAGGTAACTTGTTAAATCATATTTGTTATGTTTATGTAAAACCAGTTGGTTTAACTAATGTTATTTTATTGAATGAATAAGTGAACAAGATACTATGATTCGTGGTATGCTAAACCATATTTGTTATGTTAATGGAAAACCAGTTTGATTAAAGAACTTTGTTATATATAATTAATTAGTTAATCAGATATTATCAATGGTAATGTTAGACCATAGTCGTGATAAGAAGTTAATTATTTCAAAATCTCTTATCAAATTATGTCAGAGATTATGGAATAAGGGAAGGTATTATGTACTGCTGTAAAAATGAACAACAGTACATAAGAATAAAATAATAATTTCAGAAAAATCAAAGGTATAAATTTAATAACATTTTGAACATATGGTAGAATTATAAACATAAACCGATTAATTATTCGTGACAAACATAGAGGTAAACTCAAATATTGGAACTGTATGATACAGAACAGCATGAAGAAAATATATGTTGACAATTATTATAATAAAATTAAAATAAACATTAAAATAAAACTAAAGGGTAATAAGATTATAATATAATAAATACAAATTAGAATGAATAATGTAAAAATCAGATAAATGTATTTAATAATAATTAGTAAAATTATATATGTTTTAAAAGAATAATATGATGAAAATATGTGACAAATTTAGTGAGGTATCAATATGGCAAATGTAAATTGTTACAATTGAATTCTGTTGGAATGTAAGAACATTTGTTTAGTCTAAATTTATATTTAAAAGATACACATCAAAGAGAAAGATCCTGTATAAAGTCTAATTTTATATTTAAGAAGGTAAACATCCAGTTCATCAGTTCAGTTCGTAGACCTTCAGCCTTTCGACTGGTTAGTACCCTCCCCGCATATACCCGTGGTACGTGTGTAATGAGTCTCTCACAGTTATATGGGACCTACAGTTTAACGCCGGATCCGAACGGCAATTTTTTTTTTTTTTTTGAAGGTTTATACTAGGCAGGATACCTCTCGCTGGGTTGCCATTACCTTGCGAGGGGGAACGGTCGGATGTAAATCAGATGGCCCCTGGCGGGAATTGAACCCGCGCCGACAGCGTAGCAGCGTCACACGCTAGCCACTACGCCACGACCGCTCCTAAAAGTATAATTTAAACATAAACATCAAAAAGTATAATTTTATATTGAATCACATACAGATCAAAGATAGAGAACATGTAATATTTAAAGAAGTATAATTTTGTATTCAATATAATAAACATCAATATTTAAAAGAAGTCTAAATATATATTTTATTTTATAGAACACAGATCAAAAAGACGGAGCCTGTAAAGGAGTATAATTTTATATTCAATATTATAAACATCTATATTTAAAGGAGTCTAATTTAAATACTCAAAGAAGAAAGCCTAATTCTACATTTAATTTGATAAAGATCAAAGAGAAGGAGCAAGTAAAGAAGCCTAAAATTATATTTAAGATGATAAACATCAGAGAGAATTGAACCCATTGCAGTTTTGAAGAGCTAATATTCAAACTATTCGCATTTACACGGTATATATTATTCCATTGTTATTTCTTCAAAATTTATGAACTAACGTTATTTGGTTCTGATTAAAGAAAGTAATTAATTATTTCCAAGTTTAAATAATATAAATAGAAAGATTAGTTGTGTACCCTGAGGTAGGGTTTTCATGAACATATGTTTAACATAAACAACATTTCAAATATTAATAAAAAAAATACTAAAATATATAGACAACGCGTAATGATCGCCCAAATAAAGGGGCAATTACTATAGCAGACAGAAACAAATATAACTAAAAAAATACAACAGTAATATATATATATATATATATCTATATATATATATATATAATCACGTTTATCCATCATTAGCTAAACATGCAAGTTCTGACCAGAGAAGTTCATCTTTTTGAGACCCCATATATAAAAGTTACGAGTAAGCTTAGACATTTTATTCTTACATATTCGTAATCAGCATAAAAAACCGTAAAAATATATATCCGTTTCAAGATAGTTTGTTGAAAAAAGTTGAATAATAATTGCCCTGTTAACTTTATCGTTACAAACCACTCACACGTTTAAAAAAATGCATTACTATTTTATCACGAATATCGGTTTAGCTTTTAGTGATGAAAAATATGCACAGTGTTGCCACAAAATGTATATAAAGTCACGAAGGTCACAACGTTTCCAAGTCTACTGAACGTTAGCAATTCCTGCAGCTACCGTCTCGGCTGTTTATTCCAGTCGCCTACGTTTAATTCCTGTATACGATCTTAGTTATTTTTAATTTCAGTACCGTAGTAAAAATAATCTTTGAAAGACGTAATCAGCTATTTTTCAACGCTGTTATTAAAAAGTGGGTTAATCATTCAATGACAGAAAACATATAAGGTATAAAATGTTGTGATCACTTTATTCACACGTTCTTTTCTTGACACGTAAATAACTATATACTAAATAAAGATATAACAAGTATATCTTCATTGTACATTAGTATAATATGTAGTTAAGAGTACAGTGTACAAATGCAAATGCTAAACCAATAGAAACGTCTAAAAAAACACGTTCTTCTTCTGTGTATCTTCTGTAATTGTTAATTATATTAATTGAGGTTTTGGCTACTTATAGAGATTTAATTACTGAACACAATGCAGTTTTCAGAATTGCTGTATATTTATTGGTTTTGAAGTTATCGCAGGTTGAACTGCAAAAATGGATTGAATAAAACTTACTCATGCGGCCGCGTGTTTGACGACGAAGCTAGAGCGAGATAGTTGCTTATTATACCCTTTCTGTCTAGCGTACGGCGCAGCGCACAGTGTCCCTTTCAATACAGTATATTTAATGTATCTTTTAAATGTCAATAAATTTCAATGTAGATAATGTAGAATGTAGAAAATGTAGATAAAGAAAATGATTATGATATTGATTATAATTATAATAATTGGAAGCTTGTTTCAAATATATTATACTACATAGAAATGTTTATACACGCACTCATGCGCGCACGCGTGTGCACGTACGCGCACCCACCCACGCAGGCATATTATATATATATAAAATTTGTGATGTTTTCAATTTGTTTCTTCTGCAAGTAGTATAATTTCGTATATTCTTTTTAACACCTGACGCACGTTTCACTGAAAAATATCAGTATCATCTGAGGTTTCTAAGTAAATTAATAACAATCGAAATAATTCTATTAATATAAAATTAACGAATAATAAAAAATTCCGACTTAATTTCACATCTTGTGCCATTTTGTCAATGTTATATGTGGACAGAATTGCTTACTTTTCTATTAAATGTAGAAATAGATTTTACCATTATTTTTTGCCGCAAACCATTTAATCTTGTTGTTTAATCCTTTTTCTATATGAATAGCTCATTACAATTATTGTTAATATTTCGTGTAAACAGCAGAGAGATGCTAAGTAGGACATTGCCTCAGGTAAGATTGCATGGTAAATCAAGACTCGCGCGTATTTCTTCCACCAGTCGGACGTCACGCGGCAAAAACAGCTGATCGCTAGGTTAGCGCGGGAAGCCGGAATGGCCCCCCCTGTGTTGTGTCTATTCAGCGCTAACACCACAAGATTTCTCATTCCCGTCAACATGAGTACCTACTCAAGGTCAAATAACATTCTTAATGTTGTAATGACAGACGTGTACGTTTACAAAACACTGTTTTGGCTGACACATATATACACATCTACGTCTGAACTCGCAACCTCTTATTTATCAGCTGGCCGGTTTTACGTTTCCACCAAACGTGTTCCAGAAAATCATATTAAAATAATATGAATATTTTATAGTAAAAACATAATAAAAATAATAATAATATACAATTTAAAAAGTTAATACACTACCTCTTGCTTATCCTAAGTTTTGTGCCGTATCACTTTTCCAAGGATTCATAAAAGTGTTATCTCGAATGATACATGGATCTTGTAGAGCTCGTAATCCTAATGTTCCTTGCATGATTGATGGAATATGTACACATAATAACCGAGCAACATTTTACGTTAAACTATTGAAAATAACAATGGTTTTCCAAAGTACCGGAGACGAGATGACGGAATTGTTGAACTAAAAGGAAT
This sequence comes from Magicicada septendecula, assembly GCA_034769895.1. Classification (NCBI taxonomy): domain Eukaryota; kingdom Metazoa; phylum Arthropoda; class Insecta; order Hemiptera; family Cicadidae; genus Magicicada; species Magicicada septendecula. The sequence goes on along the minus strand of CM068369.1, from coordinate 396,742,520 downwards.
ACCGTATATCATTTGATAATCGTGATTCGTTCAATACAATCGCTTCCTAATTCTACAGTACAATGCTCACATCAATATTGAAAACCGATAAATACATGTATAAATAGGCTTACCATACGTCCCGGTTTGACCGGGATTGTCCCGGTTTGACGACCTGATCCCGGGGTCCCGGCCAGTTTGTCAATTGTCCCGGTTTGAAAATTGAAGAGAGTAGTTTCCGTCCGGGCGAAGACGTTGTGCAAGCTAAGCTCCCGATTTTTGGTTAAATCAATAGAAAAGAGAGTTTGAAAGATTAAAAGTAATTTTTCATGAATGGAAAATTCAAAAGCTGCAGTAGTCACTTTGCACGAGTATACACATTCAAATGACTTAGGGAGCACAAAAATCCTAATGTGTGCTACACTTGCTTTCCTTCGAAAAGATGTAGAATGTGGCTGGTAGTATATCCATGGTCAAGTTCCAGAGGAAGAGAAACTCGATTAATTCTTTAATTGTTTCGTAGAACAATAGCTAGACAATGATTAGTGCCACAGGAGTTACGGAACTGCTACTTCCGACGTCATACAATGAATAATACCGTACAAGCACGCATCAGAAACTAAACAGCCACGTTGGAAGACCACATCCAAGAATAAAAAACATTATCAAATGTTTATAATCTGAGGCATAGAAATGTATTCAGAACACGATGTAACGATGGAGTGAAATTTTTAAGCTATGAAAAGGACGAAAAAGTATACTGAATTGGATAAACTAAAAGATATGAAAAAGATTCTGAAGTTGGGATGTTTGTCAAGATCACGTCGTCCGTTCTACAAGTTGACTAATAAAAATAAATAAAAAATAACCTTCCTTTTTAATTTAGAGAGATAGAGAGAGAGAGAGAGAGAGAGAGTGAGGGAGCGGCTATGCAAGTGTGTGTGTGTGTGAGTTTTATAAAAATTGTAACTTGGTAAACGTAGTTGGTAACAAAAAATACATTTAACGAATTATAAAAACATAAACACAATACAGGGTGGATGTACATACATCGTTGTTTGTGTGTTCGCAAGTGGGAGGTACTCTCACGTATCAAAAATTAATTACGTGTCTTATCTACTTGAGTGTTCGCAAGTGAAACGAGTTGCAAGTGCCACTGTTCGTAAGTGGGAGCACACCATCGTCGGCAGGATACGAAAAGCAGATTAATTTACCTGGTTTCTTCGAGACAAAAGCATCAACATGAATCAAAAAATTTAACTTGCAACCATTATTTTAGTAAAACGTAGATGATTGTGGGTATCATAGCTTAGGCTTTTAGAGCATAGGCTTGTACATTTATCTAGGATTTACATTATGTAGCTGATGATAGAAGTTCAAATGCGAGTTCCTGGTCCCTAAAAACATGGGTATCTCAGCTGGGAGAGTGAACTCCAAGACAAAATACTGATCCTTCAAATGTGTGCTTGTCGGGTAGGTATAGGCCTACTCTGGGCTCCTTAAAAAAGCTACTGCTAAAATAACAGTGATTTGTTCTAATTTTGTTTGCTACATAATAAGGTGACGCCGTATAACATTAAAATTTGGGTTTGGCAAAGATTATCAGAATTAGCACATTCAACAATTAAAAGTTTTGTACGAATGAGCAGAAAATAATGGTATTTAAAAGGAACTATAAAGACATATCTTATGGTCATAAACAAACCGTAGAAGAAATTACTATTGTAATCAGTATAGTCATATTTGGACAGGTGTAAAAAAATATGGAGAAGCCTGTACAGGTGTGTCGGTGCTTATGGGAACACACATAAAAAAGTTTGTATGAGATTAAACGTATGTATCCAAGATAAATACCGTTTTATCTACAACAGGTGGCTTCGAAATATGAATTTGGGGATTTCCCTTTTATTTAGGGGGAATTGTTATAAGGTAAATACAGTACAACCTGTCACATCCGGACCTGTGATATCCGGAACCTCCCATATCCGGACGTATCTCCAAACTAATTTTTGCAATTTTGGTTAGCGAAATGGTTAGGGATGTAAAGATACTACTCTTGATGTTTTGGCTGATCACCCCTTTTTCTTCACTACACTTACGTCATTCTGCGATATGGTTCACTATTTTTGAATATTTAAGTTTTTACAATTGAAATACTTTATTTTGTCTGGGGCAGCGGCGTTAGGTCGACTCACTTTGGCTTCATGGCTTCCAAAAAACGTGTGCATTGAAGAAGCAGCCGAATCACAAACTTTTTCAAAAACGGATGTAGGCGTACTGTAAGTAAAACTTTTTAACCAATTTTACTTTTTGTATTTTAAAGAGTACAGTGTACAAATGGAAATGCTAAACCAATAGAAACGTCTAAAAAAACACGTTCTTCTTCTGTGTATCTTCTGTAATTGTTAATTATATTAATTGAGATTTTGGCTACTTATAGAGATTTAATTACTGAACACAATGCAGTTTTCAGAATTGCTGTATATTTATTGGTTTTGAAGTTATCGCAGGTTGAACTGCAAAAATTAATCGACTAAAATTTACTCATCCGCCGCGTGTTTCACTGACGAAAGTAGAGCGAGATAGTTGCTATTACACCCTCTCTGTCTAGCGTACGGCGCAGCGCACAGTCTCCCTTTATGTACATAAATATGTAGGAAAAATAAGGAAAATATGTAGCTAAATATGTAATATTAAGAAATATGTAGTATTAAAATACTTTCACATCAACAATATAATTTACATTTTACGAGAACATAACAGTGCCCTCTTTGAAAGGTTTTGAAAATAATAGGTGCTTCATTTTAAACTTTTTAAAATCACTTTCAAAACATGCAAATATAGTTTGAGCAAAGTCAATGTAATCCATAAAATACTAATCAAGTTCGGGGCTGACACTAATCACCAGTTAGATTACCACTTCTGTTACAGAAAATAAGTTAACCCTCAGAATACACAGTATCTGAAAGTTCAACTCTTTGTTGAAGAGTTTACAATAAGACAGCATGCATAAGAAATGAATTACTTTTCAATTGTTTATTGTACTTTAGAAAATTTATGAAAACATATTTTAGAAAACAGTATTAAAAAAGAAACCTTGATATTATAAAATTAACAACAACAAAGTATTTTACCTATGGATTTCTGTAGTATAGGACATGAGTATAAAGTAAAAAATTGAGAATTATTAACTATTTAACAAAGTATTTTACTAGGAGAGTTGAAATTACTATAAAATTAAAGGTAGATTTTTGACTTGAAAATCTATATTGTATATATATATATATAAAACTCTACTATAACTCTGCATAAGAATAAAGTGTCCATGTAAGTTTTTTTTTCCACTGTTTAGTTGCACAATTAATTATTAAATACTTTTCTATATTGTCTGTTGACATGGACTGTCTTCGGTCTGAGAGTATGTTTTTATATATAGAAAAGGATCTCTCGACATCACATGTCGTCACCGGCGCATGTTTATATAGAGGAATCGTACTTGGAAGAATATTCTCAATCGATTCTACAGTTTCGCCGTTACATATGCGATAAATGGTATGTAAAGTTGAGTAACCAGGGTTTCTATTCAGCACAGCATTTAATTTAGTAGAAACTTTGTCACCGACTTCACCCTGCACAGCATTTAACTTGTTAACTGCTTCTTCAACTATTCCTATGGCCTCTTGGAGAGTCAGACCTGCAGTCTCCAGTTTCTTGATACAACTGAAATGCGTTTTGATGTACGAAACTGAATATATCACCTTAGAGTTGTTGAATGCAGACAAGGATTCGCTCGCTGACACTGCAGAATCGGGAGATAATGTTTCCACCACATACTTCACAGCTTCAAAGTTGTCACTGTAGAAATTTACGGCTTCGATCCAGGTTCCCCATCTTGTAATTACGGGTTCTGGAGGCAGAGGTGTGTCAGGTAGCCTTTGTTTGTAGCACTGGATACGGTAAGGAGCTTTCAAGAACACCTTTTTTGTTGCTGATATTAATGTATTTACTTCGGGGAAAAGGTCTCTGACAGTTTCAGCTACTCGATGCAATCCATGAGCCAGGCATGTAACATGTAGTAGGTTGGGGTAAAACACATTTAGAGAATTACCTGCTTTTAACATGTATGCTGCTGCATCTGTATACAACAGCAGTACCTTCTCTTCTTTAACACCATTTGGCCATAACAAACTTGGCAAAATACAGCTTTATCGTCAGTTGTAAAAGCACTGTCAATCTGTACCCATGATTTTAACTTAGATGACAAAGATGATGCGGTCGGTGCCATGATAAAACAAGGATATTTGTATTTAAAACTCTTAAGAACTTGCGTTGAACAATACCGCACAATATATTATTTAAGACGTCTTTTGTCCAACAACGAGAATCCGCCAAGGCAAGAAACAAGCAAGCGCAGAAGTGTAGGCGAAAGACAAAACACTGACTTGACAATAACTTCAACACACCACACTGCACGCCAGATTGTTATTTACGTGTAGGCTTACACTCCGAGAGCGTCGATAATACTGGCGTCAAAAATCACATTGTGCCCTACAATAGCATAGAGTTATGTAGATATTTGTTTGTTTAGGTAGATGGAATCCGTTGCGAGAATTGCAAGATCTGCGAAGAGTATTTATTTACCGCGGACAGCACGTTCTTTCCCCACCGAGCCCGCTGAACGTGCGAACAAAACGTAAATGAGTGGGGCCGCGCATACCATTCTCATCTAACATCCCGTGCAAAATGCCTTACTTGTCGCTTGAGCTCGTAAAAAATTTTACTTCTTGAAAGTAGAATCTATGTGTGCAATTGCAACAGATGCAATATTTTGCCTTTTCTTGTAATAAATTTAATTGGACCTGATTCTGATTAATTGCACATTTGCGCATCTGAGTAATGTTGTTATAGGCCTAACTATTTTTTGCCATTTCAATTTTCAAATTGAAGTAAAGTATAGTAAAATATGTAGAAATATGTAAGATGGAGTGAAATATGTAATATGAACAAAATATGTAAAAATATGTAAAATTAAACTCGCGGATAAGACACCTATTGGTATGATTCGCCGATATCTGGCTTTTCCGTGTAAATGTGCACTCAGCATTCAAATATGTAATTACATAAAAATCCGGGCCTTAATCATCACCTACACCTGCATAAATATGAATGTAGGGGCTACTCATTACAGTATTCACTTCCCCTTCCTTTGTATTTTGATTTGACAGCATTACAGTATGTTTACACTACCTTGTAAGCACGTATGTTTCCCCTTCTGTTTTGTCCAATATACAGTAGATTTGATAGAAATTTTAAATGAAGAAGGAAACTGCTACTTGGTAAATTAATATGTATTGTGCTTTTAAAAGGAAAAGAGAGATAGCTACCGTTTTTCTAATTCTATCAGTAGGATAGAAAACAGATATAATATAAAATGTATGAGACCCCATTAATATTAAGTATTTATCTCTAAATCACCAGTCGATTGTCTCAAAATAATGCGAAAAATTGCGAAAGAAACTACCGTGTAGTTATTTTTATCTCGCAAGGGTGTGTACGATGAACTATAGAAAAGAAACTTGTAGATAAATGTTTTTAAACAATGCCGTTTGGTTGCTAATCCCCGACCTTATAACTTTTTTATATACTTGCTTTTGTATAGAAAAGTCTTATGAAGTGAAAAGAAATTAGTAAAAGAGAATGGAAAATTCCAGGGTGAGGAAGAATATTTAACGTTACGAATTATAAAACGAAGGAGATATTACAGCTGCAATAAAGAGCAGGCAACGAATTATATCAAGGGCTCAAGAGAGAAGTAACGCAACGGAAGGCTGATTGGAATTCCTCAACTTAAATGTGAAGGAGGTATTGTATAATATTAATACTACCTGTAACTACCGCAGACCTTCCTTTGTCATAAACCGTCTCCTCACCATTCCCGATGGACCTCCTCCCAGAAACCCCCGCCAACGGAGAAATAGAAATAATTAAGTCTCTTCGTCATACTTACTACACCTGGCTTCCTTATTGATAACTTAACATCTTAAATTTTCCTATCTACCTATCCGGTCTTTATCCCTCTCCTTTGTGCCTCCCCGCCTTACCTTGACGCCTCTCTGACACCTCCCTCCAGCTTTGGCGTCCTGCGTTACTCGACTTCGTCTTGGCTGTCGTTTGACTTATACTTTTATTATGGCTCTACCATCACCCATTTGGCTCTGCACACTACGTAAACACACAAATACACATCCATACACTACACTCTATCCTGAATGCCTCCAACTACTTCGCCACCGGTCCGCGCTGCGCTGGCGTGCGACTCCTCTAAATCTCCAATCGGCGGAAGGGTGCTTGCCCCAGATCAGCCTGAGTCTTATCCTCTGAGACAAGTCTCAGACAACGCAAAAAAAGGTATAATATTATAGCCTACTGTCTACTATGACTGTGAGACGCGAATATGACAGCAGATACGCAAGAATGTAGGAGGCTACAGAAGAATAAAGGAACGGTCCAACTTCGGATATTATGGCTTAAGTAATCATATTAGAAAGGATTATTACAATTTATTTTATACACCACACAATATATGTGATAATTTTAATTTTTTATTTATCTATAAATTTTGAAACGAATTAAGACCTGTATTAACATCAACCGTTGTGTATATAATTCTTTTCACTCAGACTTTTCACAAAGTTTAGTGATATATTAAAACCATGTGTAAGATAATCAATTTTTGTGAAACCTATAATATACCCATTAAATAGTGTAGACTAGACAAGTATGATAGTAGCTTAATACAGTCTTTTTTCCGGGATGAAAGGGAAATTATAATATTGTGCGCTTAAGAATGAAACTTTTTTTGTTACTAGACCAACGTTTATGAAAATCTATTTGGCTTCATTTCTCAGATTGTAATAAAATTGGAATCAATTATAGCCTATATCAAATTAAAAATTTTTGCCAAAATTATTTGTTACTAACCAAGTTTACTTTATTTTCTTAACCGATGGATTTTTTCATATCAAATTCCGTTTATTAGACATCGATTTTTCAATATAAAATTGGTCTCTAGATTACTGATTTGCGTTAATGCGTCCAAGAAAAATAGTAGTTTGATAAACCTTATTACTAAGTTTTAATGTTTGTTTACATACGGCGTTTTCAAGAAACTGTAACAGTGTTAGAATAAATAGGCCTACTAAAAAATTTGATTACATACCTGCACCTAGTTTCGTATACAGAAGCAGTGTAAAAAGTATTTTGTAAAGCTTTCTTACAAAATTATAACATAACTGAAGCCCAAATGATGTTTAAGATTTTGCACGTTAAGTCATATGAAGTTTACTTAAGAACCTGTTACGTTCAGACTTCCTGAGATACAGTTATTGAGAAGAACAAGAGTAAAAGAAAGAAAGAGAGAGAGAGTGAGAGAGAGGTCAAAGTACATGATGTTTACTACAGTTGGCTACTTATAAGGAACTTGAAAATAATTAAACTTATTGTAATGTAGAAAGTTAACGAAACATGAACCAAAAGCGAGGATTATGTGCAGCAGACTCAAGAGTTTTATTAACAGGATCCAAACAGCCTTTGGTGAAACGATTATTACGTTAAATAATTTATTCGCAATTAAGAAGTGGTACATTTTGAAGAAAGGAAAAAACCGAGGATGAGGAACTTATAAGTTGCTATTAAAATATGTAACTTACCTTTTGGATACCTAATTATTTTACAAGCAAGTTACGGAAACTATAAAAAAAAATTAATTCTTAATATATAAGCCTTCACGTATTATTTCAAAAAAATTAGATTACTGCTCACTGTGATATACGAAAAGCAAAAATATAATTAATGTAACATTACAACTCTTCAACTCTGTAAGATATAAACTCTTCTGCTTCTGCAGGTTGTTATTTATATTATTGGTACTTGTAGAAATTTGTATTAATCAGAATGGTGAATAAATTTCCAACGGATGGGAGTCAACATGAAACATGTTGCTTCGGTACTACTGTATACCAATAACTGCATAACTATATTCTTACAAATGATATTCGGTATGAATGAGAATAATTAAAAATTCGTAATTCTCTCTCCCCCGTCTCTCTTCTCCCCCTCACTCTTTCTCTGTCAATTTTCCCCATCTACTTCACTAATAGGGGCAAACCTCACTACTACCTTTAATTAAACATGACTACCTCACTATTAATTTCCTTTTATTTTCATTAAGTTAGCACGGCAGGTCCTTCTGCGACTGCACCCAAAGCGCGCCTCTTTAAGTGTTTGTTGAAATGTTACACTGCTACAAACAGATTACTCAAGTTTGAATGTGTAGTCTGTACAAACACAATGAATGATTAAACAAACAGATACAAACAAACAGTGAAGGATTGTGTGTAACACTGAAATTGTTGACAAAAAGAAGAAACTGTACGAGTTGGCGCGCGTGCGTGTGCGCGCGCGAGAGAGAGAGAGTGAGTGAGTGAGTGAGTGAGAGGACTGAAAAAGAGAACATGGGCAGAGGTAAAAAAAATCTGTCGCATTAAATTCACGCCAACAAATTCTTAATGTCGTAATGACACAACAGTCTTTGTTTACAAAAATTACTACCGTCGTCACGACACAAATATACAGATCTAATGTGTGTTGGCAGGCTGACGCGTTCGTACTACCAATTCATTCGAAGGCTGTATTCACTCCTGTCTGTATTAAAATAATACAAATGTTGTTTTATAGTAATAATATAATAATAATAATAACAACTATCACGATTTGTTTATCTCGTTTGTCTCGTTTATTTCCGACGTGGGAGGTCCGGCTACTGTGGTCTCTTGACAATCTTTTGTTGGTGTTAATCTTCCTTCATAATTACTTTTGTCTCCTATCTCTCTGTCAATTACAGGTGAACACAGAAACTCTTCGATACTGAATATATTTTCATTTAATGGCCAAATTCCAGTTGAACTAAAACCTGCTGTCAGTTAGATGGTGTAGCTGCCTTTGAAAGAGCATCTTTTGCTAGCCCAGGTATGTCATGGTTTTACCTGGGTTTATTGTCATCCAGCTCTCAGCGGCTGCACCGAAACAGGCCATATAAACACTTGTCTAATGGCTGAAGTCAGATTGTAACGGGTATGAGGTATAAACTGTTTCATAAATAGTAAAAAAAGAGAGGCTGTAATTTATCTTGATGGATGTGCTACTCCAATACAACCTGCTGGTTCATAAATAATCAAAGTGATATCTACATAACACTCTGTGGATATAACGATAAGTGGTGGTTTCCAGCTGCCATCTATGAAAATGCCACTGGTTTCACCCTTTTCCAAAGGGGTAACCCTGCTGACTTGTTTATTTCCCTTCAAACTGACAACTTTGTTAGGACAGTGCACTGTCGTTATGCTGCCTGGTTTCCTTCACATTCCAAATATTGTGACAGTAAAAATGAAGGCGACTTATCACAGAATTCCAATATTGAAGAAAGTTTTATGTTATGTTTATTAAAACTAAATGCTATTGCAAAACTTGTTGCTTCAGCCTCTCTAAAAGACAACCTTGAATGTCGCTGCATGAAGCCAGTAAAACAATCTTTTACCGGCCCAGTTCACCAGAAAATCGACATTATTTGCAAACAAGTATTCGGAGGCTAACATACGAATATTCTTAGGGTACAAACCATAATAACTAACAGAATAGTGCAGATCATAACACAGAAATCTGATTTTTCTTTTTGTTCTTTCCTAAATACAAGTTGTGGAAAACGCCGAGTCTTTGTAGGGTTTGTGAGCTACATCGCCCCAGAAAGTTTTTCACTTGTACGTTTGAGCCAAATATGAAAAAAAGAAAACAGAACAAAATGTTTTACTTACATTGTACCAACATACCACTTTCCTTCTGGTGAAATTGAAGGTACACCTTTAATTTTAAAATTAGGAATTGATATTAGAAATAACCACTAATTACCAATAGTAAAGACTGTAAAAGATAAACAAAATGTAATCTAATAATAACCAATAGATATACCAGTACTACATAAAGTCAAATAAATCAAATGTAATACAGAAACACAAAACCGACAATAATCCATTGTTGTATATTATAACTATATGCTTGCCATAGAATGGATGCATGATGAACAAAATTATCTTGTAAACTTATCATAAAAGAGTAGGAACTAAACCAACAACATTGAATGAGGCAGAATACTATTCGAATAAGTAAATTCAAGGATTATAGCCACCCAAATACTAATAATAACCATAATAATAAATAAACCATGTTGACAGCTAGATGCAAGTAATCTTGGTTACTTTAAACCAAAGCAATTTTCAGTATAAATGCAGAATGAACTACTGCACAATAATAACAGTGCTATCAAAACAATGATAAGAGATATTCAAGCAATAACGAGAATAATTTGATAGGATTACAACCCATATAAAAAGGTAACTTCCTAAAGTATAGTAAACTCACTTAACAAACTATAGTTAAGGTAATAAAACCACAAGATGAAGAAAAAGGACACTATCAGAAGTGACAATGACCAATCCAGTATGCATAGGCCATAATAAAATGTTATTAACTATTAATGTTATAATAATATTAAGTATCATGTACATGTTGTGTTTATGTTAGTGTCTATACAGGAAAGTACAGAGCAACTCACCGCAGCTAATAATAGAAGAGTCAACGCAACTTCTTCAGAATCGAACTCATGAAATGGAACAAAAAACATTCTAAACTATTTAAACAAAATTAATAAACGATGTCAAAGAGTAAGTAAACCGATTTATTCATATCGGATTCAATAATAGATTGAATTGGGTAGAATAAATCAATAAACCAAAAATTAATAATAAAAACCAAAACGTTAAGAATAATAATAAAACAGACAATCTCGTCGTGCTAAAATGTTCATACACACTTTTTAAGAGAAAATTACTTAAAACTTCGAATCTAACAAGAAAAATATTGTGTCGAGTATTCATAATGCAAACCCTTAGATATCAAATATGAAATGAAAATATAAGTACCAAGTAAAATGTATATTCTATAGCCGGCAGAATAAGGGAAGGACAAATAAAATAGAGGCAGGATATCAAGAGAATGGAAAACATGGGACTACCTAAACAAGTAATAAGATACAGACCTCAGGGAAGACGAGATATAGGTAGGGCAAGGAAAAGAGATGCCTTCAGTGAAGGCAAAACAGGCTGTAATCCTATACCTTGACATGGAGAAGATTCCTAATACTTAATAGCACACTTAAGAACAAAATATTGGTATGGAGAATCATACACGACTTCCATGTTCTAAGATTTATATTTAAAATCATTTTCGAAATGAAATATTTCCATTGAAACTACTTCTTTCTACTTACTGCTTCAGCCACTTACTGTGGGCACTAACGTATACCACCTCACGTTATCGCACTTGATTTTCACTGATGATGGAAGTCGATGGCACTGGCGAAACGTCTGGTTTTGCAGAAAACATTGGTCTACGGCCAAACAGGCCGGGAAGGAATTTTAAAAACAAACTGCTTCTTTGTTGTCAATAACGTAGTACATATATACAAAAAATTATCAGGTAAACTACCCTTTCCCCGTAACCGATCTTCACCAAAATCAATAGGCCTTGAGTCCTCTATAACTCGGGCACATATGTAAAAAAATATCTGATTCTGTTTGAATTTACGGCAGTTATCGTTCGTCATGAAAAAATTTCTCTTGTTACAACATAAAATATTGCAGGTAAACTACTCCTTTATCTTAACCGATCTTCACAAAAAACAATAGGTCTTGAATACTCTACAATTCAGGGCTGTATGCAAAAAATTATTTGATTCTGTTTGAATTTGCGGCTCTTATCGTTTGCCATAAAAAATCTAGACAGACACACAGACACTTTTCGATAAATTACTTTTTTTCATGTTTTGAGGGTAGTATAATCAGAATCTGCAAAAATCTCTAACACGATTTTTTTTGCCATCACCATACTTCCATTTCCTTATGGAACATGAAAGTAAAATCAAAGTAAAATTCTGATGGCAACAAAAATCAAATATTCTATCAAAAATTGGGGATATACATTTTTGGTAGGTATTTGGTAGGCCTACTTGCATTGCACAAGGAATGTGTTATTTTCAATAGGTTATTGATAAAAAAAGACTTACAAGTACATTGATTTTTATTACAAAATTTATACAAAACAGTTTCAATTCTAAGGTATCAATAATTAATAATTATTAAGGATAATGAACAAATTATTTCTTCATAGAAGATACATAAAAACATTGCAAAAATAATACATATCAGACAAATATTATTACAACAAAAATACCACACAGACATTTGGGCTTTGTTACTTTATCAGTAACTATAAGATTACATTAATAAAGTACATAGAATATTTATTTACAAGAACATAATTACAAAAAGTGAAAACACCTTTGATGAAATAAACATTTTATTTATTACATCAAACATAACTAAACTCAGATGACAATATAAATGAACTAAATATAGGTTTTTCTGCGAGGGAGTGTAGGATTGATTAGGGGTTCAATTAGTTGAAATTATTAAAAAAAAAAAAGCATAAGCTATAAATAGAAAAACTAGACTGGTATGTTTACAACAAAATGAAAACTTCAAGTTACATTTAAGAGATATTCCGTGTCAAATCAACAAGTGCTACAACCTGACCCTCTTAGATTTATTTGAAATTAAGTATGCATGTAGTATTCATAAATAGTAACACAAATCAATTTTTTCACATTTTTCTGACGAAAGGTTACTGAGTAATGGGTGCTCAAAAATGAAAAAAATAAATAAAATTTTTGACTTGCGCAACAATATTGATTTGTTCACAACTTGTGTTCTAATTAAGCTAGAACAATGACATCGAGTTCATTTGAAAGCTCTTTTAAAGGGCTTTCATATGATATAAAACATAATTAGTTGAAAATATATATATTTTTTATAAACACATCAATATTGCATTTACTGAATTTTGAAAAACTGTATTTTTAAAATTCTCAAAAAAATATATGTGAAAGATATTGTTTTCCTCTACATATTCTGAAAGTTTCAACTTGGGATGAGCATGGGATCACTATCAAAAGTAATTTTATGTTTATCACGATTCTGTAAAACGTCATTCAGATCGGTGAATTATTATTATTTTTATTTTCCTACCCGTGACAATTTTTCAGAATCATAGTTGGATTTATTACTTGGCCTACAAAATTGTACTTTTCTTTCATACAAATAACTGTGTTTTAAAGCTTAGCACTAGCTAAATTAATAGCTCGAAATTAATAAATTGACCTACATATCTAACAAATATATATCTTAATACAGTGATCCAGGTTTTCCGTGTAAAAGCAAAAAAATCTCATTTTAAAGACTATATACAAAATGGTTGGTTGGTGTGACTATCTCCCATCTGTTTAGTATTTTGTCATCGGATAATATTCAGTCCGCTGTTGTCAACTGTTGTTGAAAGTGACCTGTACATTTTCTTTTGGTGTGACATAGCCTATAAAGTGAAAAAAATGTGATTAATTCTGAAATGTTGTGTTTTGAAATTAGCTTAAAGGTACTTTTGTACAATTCTCACAACAGTGTATAAGTTTATATGCCTACAACCAGTTAATATTGTAACGAGACATATGAGCCCAAATATTTTAGTAACCCAAAATATTAACACATGTCAATAATTGAGTGAAAGAGACAAACCAAGTGTTTCTTCTAAAAGGCCAAGCATGAAACTACATGAGCTACTCATCACCAAGGATAAACTCACAACAATAAGAGTTAATAAAACTAATGGTAACTAACAAGTGAAATAACATTATAAGAAAAAGAAGATGCACCGAACAATGGTTGTACCACAGGAACCAACAACCCAATAGTTTTCGGTCAGTAAGGAACCAATGAAGACAAGGAAGAAACATACTACGAGAAAGACACCTAACAACCATGGCATAAAATATAGATTCCAAGAGCCAGTCAACTATAGAACATCTTACCCGTATATGCAATGACTGAACAACTTACAGATTGAAGAGATGGACAAGAACTGACTAACTGAGATGACCAATATTGTAACGCAACAGAAATGCTAGCACTCAAGTTACATAAAAACAAGGTTCACAGAATAATAAACAAGTCAATATTTAACCCCATGATAGAACAAAGATCTAATAATTATATTTATAATCATAGATAAAGGTAAATAAGGATGCAAGGTAATATTAACAAGAATAACCGAACCTGTAAGTTAGACAATAGTTGATGATATATGTTTAATGAAAAACAAACAAAAAATGAAACAATAATTTACTAATAGCAAATAAGAATTTTGAGTTAAGAGGTATTATTTTGTGACAACAAATGTTATGATAAAGTTTATGTTATGTTATACCAAATATGTGTTGAGTTAATGAAAGATAATGAAACAAGATGTATTATTCAATGACTGTTGTAGAATGAAGTGTGAAGCAGCTAATTAACGTTAATAGATTTGAATTTTCTTATATGTGATCCATAGGTCAAGATAAAATTGTTATTAGATATGGAAAAAATAATTGTTTATGTAAATGTTAATAGTTAAGATTTAATTATATGTATGAATTTATGTAAAAGGGGCTATAGATGTGTACCAGTTATAAACACAGGTAGATCTGTTTACAATAAAAGGCCTAACAGCCAAAACCACTATATAACCACTCATAACATAAAGGTTAGGTACATCAATTAATAATAATTAATGAATACGATTTGAAGAGCTAGAAAAAACATTCAATTAATAATGATATATAATAAAATTTATACAAATTATGATAATACCATAATTCCATGATATCGATTAATAACATTTAATATCGAAAGTGGATTAAATATAAAAAAAGGAAAAAAACCGGCTTATATCAAAAAACCAGCAGAATATGTGTAGAAAATAATAAACCAACTATCGGTAAAGTTACATTCCGATAGGATAGCAAATTGATAAGGAATAGACAAAAAATATATGAAATAAACACTATATTCAAAACATGTGGGAGGAAGAAGTCGTGTGTTGCTAGGGACGACAGAAGAAGAGGAAGTTGTTAATTTGACAATAATTGCTTTGATGATCTGAATGTGATGAGATTAAAAAACCCAAGAATTATCTATTTAATCGGAATATTTTAAATCATCAGACACGATTATAAAACACAAAATCCTAATGACAATGTTTATGACTATCACCAGTACAGTTTAATCCAAATAACACTACAGTATGAAATCACAATAGAGAATAAATAACTGGATTATACAAGGAAGAACTTGAACTGTCCCATATCCAAAGGGAATTGATGATATATTAAACCAAATAGAAAGAATTAACAGTATCACAATTAATAATATTCACTACACCAGAAGTTATAACCTTTCAAAAACACGGAACAACACTAATTGCTTCAACCAAGAGAAGAACGTATTTGGATCTTGGCGTTGCAGAAGAAGCATCAATCGGGCTGTAAACCAATCCGGAAAGCTGTAATTCCGAAGTGGACAGGAGAAGAATTCCATTCTATTAAATCGAAGAAAGAAAATCGTACGGCATAATTGTCCAGAACAGTAAATTTATCAATCAACCGCCTACACGATTGGCTTCGTTCTAGTCTGGTAAATTATTATTATATTAATCATACTAACTACACAACACTTTAAATTTGTAAATCTTGCATTCTTATCTATGTATTTTTAATCTTCCCCACAGTTACAAGAACCTTCACACCCTGAATTAAATTAATTACAAATTAAAACACACTATATAACTAAATTTAAATAAAGTATCAGAATAATCAACAATCGATTCATACAATCTATAGCTCAAGCGTATGTTAATTAGAACATATATTATTCAATGTTAAAGAAGTAAACAAATAAAGAACCTTTATATATTGGCAAAATCTTGTTATTTGGAGTATGGTTTAATGAGCTAGGAATAAAAGAGTAACTGAATAAGTATAGAATAATTGGTTAACATAAACATTGAAATAACCTATAAGTTTCGTTGAGCCGATACTACAGCGCTTATAGCGGAATTATCTGACACCAAAGAGAGAGAGTAAAAATACAAAATTAGACAGAATTCTCTTCAAGGTATAATAGGGTTGAACGGAATTATAAAATAACTCATTAATTATTTAAGTTACAGGTACACAAACACTGATAGTTTTTAGAGAGCTAAGTTAATAATTAATTACTTACATCAATACATCCCACAACTCCAAATATCTCCGAGATTTACATAATTAAAATAATTCAAAACACATGGGCATAGGTGTATGTACAAATTGACAAACACAACAGTGGGGTTTTAAGGAGAGGAAACCCATTCCTGTACAATATACAACAGATAATATTATAAATGTATAGGACAAGATATGTTATAAAAGAATGAAAGTAACTAGACTGTTAACTGAATAGAAGCTGTGAATAAAAGCATAGTAACATGTTATGCATAGCACCCATGTAACATAAAGAAGTATTAAAATTGTCTCATAATAATAACAAATATTACTCAAATAGTCAAACAATCATGTAAGATAAGAAAAGGCAATAACTAAAGAGTTATTAGTTATCATTAATAAAACCAAACTTGAGAAAATAAGGTTAAAAGAATGTAAATTTGTATCAACCTAACATACACATTGTTGGTACAAATTTCACCTAAATTCACATCTATCAGTAGGAAAAGCCTACCTAAACCAAAATGTTTTGTGCCTTAAACCAAGAAGAACTGATAAGCTTTCTACAGGTACCAATATAAGATACCCAAAATGGATTTTAAATAAGAATTTAAGTAAATAAAGTGAACCAAAACCGACCAAAAGGGGATTCACTAAGTAAAACGTGAACAAAACCACTTTATAATACCAAATAGAAGTAAAAGGTTAATGTCTATACCACAAGTAAGGTGTAATGCCACTATTGTAATAGTATAAGAATATTATAAGAAAGGACATAATGTATTATAATCGTAATTAAGAACACCTGTCATGTGACACTAGGTGTAAATAATGTTAGTCAATGATATACATACACTAAGGGACAGACCAGTGTACAAAAAACACTAAACCAATTATAAAGAGACTACTATGATTAAACTATTGTAACTAAATAATAGTAGAAAGAGATAAAAGAATACCAAATAAGAATGGAAATAAGTGTACACCTCATAGTGCAAAATAGAGGTCAGAGAGAGATAACTATATAAGAATACAGCAGTTCTATAAGGAGAAATTTACCTCCAAACTTATAAATTTTGCACAATCATCTGGCGATATAAGAGCTTCTACAACAATGGACTCTGTAACAAAGAAAGAATTTTAGCTAACAGAGAAAAATAATTATCATTGCCAGTATCAACAAAAGTGCAAATTACTAAATGAAATAATTGCAATTTTATGGGAAATAATGTTATTAAACTAATTATGTACTTTATTAAGAACTTTTGTTTTCCAGCAGCTTCCAAAACTCTTTATATAAAAAATAATATAAACAAACTTATTTAGAGCTTCTAACAATACTTATCTTAAAATTATCATATGATTATACTTTCCAAAGGAAGCCCCTGATTTGAAAGCATTGACACATAATACTACTAATTAAAAATGATTCCAACTACTATGTTACTAAATTTTCTCATTTAAAATGTAAATGGGACTGTTAATAACTTTATATTGTTGTTATTAACAAGACAAAAGAATCATTAATGGCTATTTTATCACAAACTTCAAAATCTCCTATAAAGCTTGCTCAATGAAATAGGACATTCCTGATGCAGAAAATTAACTTTGCCATAACACAAATTAAATAGGCTAACACCCAAACAAAAAAATGCTTTGAAAACAAAACATTAATGAAATATGGTATGAATTAATTGTGCTACATTCAAAGCTGATTTTCTTAATTGATTTAAAGTACCTATACAAGTCTAGTTTGTCAAGTAAAGATAATTTAGGTAAACCTAACACTACATATGAAACAAACATTAAATCAAATATGCTAATGTTACAAAATTCACAAACAGAAAAAAAAATTTTAAATTATCTATAGGCTAAATTGCTTTGATTATATTACCTTCTCCACTTCATATGTTTTCCACATCAATATCATCTGATGTCGATACTACTGATGGTGCAATAATAGTCATTTTTTCCCAGTCAATTCTGGAAAGTTCAGGAGGAACCTGAAAGATCATTACAAAACTCATACATAATTTTTCACTAAGTTAATAATTATAATAATATTAAGCTAATAATTAAGAGAATAATTTATTTTCTTAACCTAGCACAATATTTGTAGGTTAGCACTATGAATTTACAAAAAGTTAATGGATTTTGTGTAAATTTCTAAAAAAAATTAAATTTACAGCATAATCTAGTAGTTATTTTATAGTAATCTATTTTAATTTAAATGAACTCAAGTCACTATTGCTTGGTTACATCCCTGCACTGAAGATTCCTGAAAAAGATTTCTAATATAATCACACAAACTCGAAAAACAAAAACTGTTCAAATGATTAACATTGAATAATATAATCCTGATTATAACGGTATTATAACTAGCAAATACATTACGGATAATTCATCCATACTCCGTATCATTTAAATCTACTATTAAGTATAACACACCCCATAAAATTTAGAATATTAAGATACTAATTTTTTAAAATTTCATGTGATATTAGTTGAGTATCATTTAGGAGGTTAAACAATATAAATACAATTCTACACATTAAGTTACAGATTATAAATACAGATAATAAGAAATTAAATAAAAATAACACTATAGGCCTACATCAATTATCGGGTTTAAGAACCTGCTGCTGTAAGCAGTGATAATTTTAGTTTAGTGAGCTTCAATCAGACTTGCATGCAATAATAAATTTTACATAAGATAAAAGAACGATGCTTTCTTTAGTCACCAGCAAAACCTGTTAGTCCTTAATTTTTAAAGCAGAGCTGTGTTAAAATAAAATTTTTATGTCAAATAAATTACAATTTAATGGACTCGATGTTATGAAAGTAACTATGTGTACAAAATATTACAACAGTTTGCTTCCGTATTACAGTAGCCATAGGCCTATATTATAAATTTTGTTATATTAGGTGTTAAAATTAACCTTAACTTATTAAGTCATATCTTATTTAATTAATTACGTTTCTCTGAAAAATCCTGAATTTGAAAGTATATTTAGAGTAATATAGTGGGACTGAAGAATAAAATAAAATATGTTAACTAGTTAAATACGAGCAGAGTACAAATTAAATATATTATGGTAAGGCCTACCATCTTGTGTTAGGTAGGACCTCATTTTACGAATAAAATGACTTACAAATTGGATACATTACACAAATATAGGTAGGCCTATTTCATTTTTACAATTGAAAACGTACGCAGTCTAGCTAATATTTCTATAGGCTAATGGGTGTACTCAGTAGGAACTCAAGGCTTAGTACTTGTCTTCAGACATTTTATACTTCATATCAAAGCCATAGATTAAATTACTGGCAAAAAATTTAGGCAGAATTTACGAACAAAATTTAGCATAAATTTCAGGCCTAATCTACCACTCAAACGTACTTGATCAGACACTTGTGTGTGTCCTAAATCTTGTGAAATTCGATCGCATACATTTTCCGGAAACAGTCTTACATCTGTAAGAAAATTAAAATTATGTAATGTTCATACATGAATCACCATAAAAGTAATAAATGGAATTTTTTTAGAGTAGACAAAATAATTGTCAGACTTACAGGAGTATCTATAATAAAAAAAATATATTTTTAAGTTAACTAGAGTTTAAGGGGTGATTTTATACACCAAATATAAGGTAACATGAATAAATTAACACTGAACTTACTACGTTCCCAGTCAAATATGAAAGTAAAGTATGAAAATATATGTAGACATGCACTATTGGTGTAAGTTCTGGAGCTAAAGATAATTCAACTGTGATACAGAACTTAGTCTATTATACTTAACACCCAGGCCTATAAACTTTTGATCTTTTTCTAAAAGTAATTAATTTTATTTCAGAGTTAGGTTAGGCTTACAGGCTAATGCGCAGTAAGTTTAGCTAAATCAGTTATATTATCATAGGCCAGACTTAATCTAAATAAAATTATTCTGTGTAAAGGTATCAGTAACTTGATATTTATACAGAATAAGCATTTAATACAGAATACATATTTCATTTAACTGGAGTCAGTTCCCTCACAGGGTCTTTTTCAAAAATGGGTTAATTAATTTTATATTTTTAGTTGATTAGAGTTAAGGGGTGCTTTTATACACTGAATATAAATAACAATTAAAACTATATGTACCTTTTTTTGCTGTACGTCTCCTAGGCCTACTTTCACAGTCATCTGAAAAGTAAAATATGACAATTGATGTAGACATGCAAGTATCTGGAGCTAGAGACAATTTACTGTGATAAAGAACTTAGCCTATTATACTTAACACCCAAGCCTAAGTAAGTGAACTGAATTAAAACATCAAACAAATGATTTTTGTTTCACAATCAAAACAATACGCCTACTGTATTAAATTTATTATGGCAATTCTATTTACCCTAAAACACTACAATACAAAACTCCAGAATTTTTGTTTTTGTATAAATTGGCCCGCTAATAATGAAAAAATAAAATTGTATTAATTAAATTAGAATGCTAACTTGCTCAATTATTAAATTTTGGGCAGAACACAGTGCTATTAGGCATAGTTGGTTCTATAATAGATACGTGTTCGACAAAGTAATCTAGACATGAAACATAACCTAACGTATTTCTTTTATGAAAAATGCTGAATTTGAAAGTATATTTAGAGTAATATAGCTGGACTGAAGAATTAAATAAGATTTGTAACTAGTTAAATACGAGCAGAGTTCAAATTAAATATATTATAGTAAGGCGTACCATCTTGTGTTAGGTAGGACCACATTTTACGAATAAAATGATTTACAAATTGGATACATTACACATATATAGGTAGGCTAGAGTAGACAAAATAATTGTCAGACTTACAGGAGTATCTATAATAAAGAAACTTTGGTTACCGAAACTTTATTTAATTAAATTGCTTCAGTGCCTTACAGGGACTTTTTTTAAAAATTAGTTAATTACCCCTTGGGTAATTATGAAGATTCTCATCAATGCTGATATTGCGCTGATATATTTTTATTATATTCTTCTATGTTATATAAACACGAGAAAAATAATTTTAAACGGCGGTCGAACCTATTTACGGAGACAAAAAATTAAATTTTTACTCCCATAAGAACGCATGGCGTTAGCCTAGGTATATTGTATTAATTAAATTAGAATGCTAATTTGCTCCATTATTAAATTTTGGACAGAACACAGTGATATTATGTATAGTTGGGTCTATAACAACCGGTAGGCCTAGTGTACAACCCAAAGTAATCCAGACATTCATACATAACCTAACAGCTAATTTCCTACAAACAACGGACAACATACACTAAATAAATGATCATCTTACCTTTCATTATTATTCCTAGCGCCTCCAACATATTTTTACTTCGACTTGCAATCACAAACACTTCATACGAATTACAAAATTCTGTCCCACACACGTTAGCAAACTCAACGAATTACCGCACAACGCGACGACTAAACAGAATAAATTATGGCAGGTCGTGATATTTCGTTATACCAACTAAACAGAATAAAAACACACTTTCCTCTGTAGTGTCTGTCTTTTTTACACATGTTACAAATTTTATAGAATAATTATTACGAATGCCAATATGGCCGACTAACTACCCATATTTCATTATATACATTTGTATATATCGAACAGGTTGTCTGGCTTCAGCGTACAGCAAAAATACGATGTATAAAAATTTGTATAAGTTTTTCGTACGCTGACACACCATAACTTGGGCAAAATAACTTCTTCACCTAAATATGTACTTATACAAGTTCCTCAAATTTGTTTTAGATACCCTGGGTAAAAATTGGCGTGTGATGAAGAAATTATGCGGCGCTAAGTCTATATATATATATATATATATATATATATATATATATTGTACTGGTTTAATTTTTTATTACAGGTATTGTAATAAAGATCTGTACCTACTGTTATTATATTTTTTTATTTACCAGTACATGTAAAGAAACTCTTTTTCTCAGGGTTAATGATTATTAAGTTATTTTATCATATTTACGATAAAATCTATTAAATTCTTTTCTTTAAACCAACCCAGATTCAGTTAATGGGTAATTTACTTTGGTAATTAACCATGTAAAAAAAATAACTAACGTAATAGTGTAACTTAACCGTCTCTAAATTCTTCTAGCTGCCACGGGTTCACTTCTGTTGTTGTTTACCTTTCTTCAACAGCAATATTCAGCTTGGCAATCTGTTTCCTCACACGAATCTCTTATTGCTCTTACCGCTGGATACCGCTCTCCAAGATTACTGCAACACCGATGTCTCCTTTGAACACTTAATTATTCGTTAGGGCCACTGAAACTCTTCTCCAGTCCAAGATTTTCCTCGTCTGTCGTCGTTCTATTCAGGATATTGTTATATTTTTTGTATTATTATTTATTTATTCGATATTATAATCAAACTCTGGAATCACTATTCAAAATCCTTTGCTTTATTTTCTTTTCCAAGTTACATTACTTTTATGATGTACAACAGTTATTATAATTTAATATTCTTAATGTGACTCTGATTGAATTAAAAATTAGACTCTATTTACATAATTCCTCTGTTTCATCTTTATAGTATTCAATATTAAATTAGACTACTCATGTTACTTTCCTTAGATATAAATTTAGACTCCTTTTACATAATTACTCTCTTTCATCTTTATAGTATTTGGTATTAAATTAGACTAATACATTTTTTCTTCATCACTCACTAAAAACAATCTCTAACAATTTACCAATTGGCCACATTGATAATTCCCTACCTTCGTTACATCTTTTTATCATATGCCTCTTAAAAACTTATATAACTTTTCTACTTCTTATTAAACATATTTATTTTATTTCTAACATTCTTAATTCTAGTTTGTATTTATAATATGATAATTTTCTTACTATTTCCTCTTATTATAATATTCATTTCAAATTTCATATATTCTTTTCATAACATATATCTTTATACTGTTTTATCTCATATAGGCATCTACCTCTATGTTGATCGGTGAGTCAATACAATGTTTTTGTTTACATTTTAAAACATATGTTCCAATTCTAATAAATTTATATATTTTTTCTTTTAAAATTTATTTTTTTCCTCTTATGTACTGTGTTGCATTTTAACAGCAGTACATAATATATATATATTGTAATAAAATAATAAAGATTGATGTGTGAATCTGTAAGTTGTAAGGTGTTTAATTGGTGTGGCTCTCGACGTCTTACTGGCCTGAAACACTTCCTTAAGTTTCCCAGCTGGTCGAGTCCCAATGGTAGCAAGACCGGTCGAGTAGCGTAAAGTTGATGAAGAAATAGATATGCTCAGCTTCACCGAAAGTTTCAAAACAAAAATTATTGTTTTGAAGAAAATTAAAAAAAAATTGTTTATAAAAAAAAAATAAAAAAAATTTTTAATTTTATTAATTAATTAATTAGGATCAATTAATTAATATAGGGCTGTGAAGTTTTAAACAGTGTAATGCTCTTCTGAAAATTTTTATTAAAGTTTTAGTATAATTTAAATAATCTATCACCACTCATAAGACTGTCTGTAAACCAATCGATATTTGTTTACCTTTCTATTTTTTTAGGTTATCTTCACTTACGGGTGGTAAAGTCCTTGTAGGTTATCAATTAGAATTATATTATTGGTAATTAGTATTATTGAAGAAATAAAGAACTATTAAGTATTGAAAAGTATTAATGTTTTATTAAGTAACAGCAATATTGACTCTTATCGATTAGTATCGATTCTCAGGATATCGAAAAAAGTTACAAGTATATGTTATAAAAATTATATAGGGTTCTTTAAACAGCCAGTTATTACCAAAGTCAGAGAAATCGGGCTAATATTTAAAAAGTATAACGTTACAATCAAATTAATAGTTATTAATAAACACAGACATTGAATAATAATTTGTAAATATAATAATTGTTTTCACCCAACAGCTGTTGAACTAAGAGGAGGCACTGAAATCGTCAAAGCAAATGGCCGCCGTGAAGTTAGTGAGATGTCATTCGTATATTGGACGTTCCAAATAAAAGATTTTCCTATAGTATTCCTGTTCTGATGTCTGCGAATCTCTTGTAAAATGTTGTGTAGTGTCTAGTGTACTGTTTCTGAGTTGTATTTAGTGTATTCGTATAATTATTAGTTCAAACACTTTCCCCGATTCCATCACTAATTTGGGTTAATGTATTACACAGTTTTCTAGTGTTTTGTGGTGTTTTTCAGAGTAGATATGTATTGTTCTGTGTTTATGGAGTGTTTCTTGATTGTTTCTGTTATAATATGATAGTTTTTAGAAGTATTCCACAAGTCACTCGCGATTTCACAATAACGTACTATACATTCGCTTGGTATGTCTATTATAGGTTAGGTTATGCACGTTACCAAACGTATATCATGTTAACCGTTCAACTACCAATAATTAACTAACTGTTTCCTTCAGTTTCAATTAAACTCTTAGCCCATATAATATTATCCTTAACATTGTTCAAAAATATTTTCACATCCTGTGTACATTTTACTATTTCACTATATGAATGCCTAAACTTTGGTTATTTGTCAATTTTATTCACTAGATTTGATTTAAATTAATCTTTCAGTTCATTCTGGTTATTTTCAGATTAAATAATGCCATTTTATAGTGTTTTCTGTCCAAAAAATAGTAATTTTACTTTCAGTTTGGGTATACTCTGAAGAGTCCAAAACATCAAAATTTACTTCCTGTCATTATATAAATTCAGCCATTTTATCAGTTATATTTAATATTAATAATCCTATATTGTATTAAAAGGTTCCTATTCCCTTATTTTCTGGTAATTAATTGAATTAGTTGTATTCTGAAACATTATTCTGAAATATATGACTCCCATGTCTAAATTTCTGAGTTTAGTCATTTTATTTTTATTTATAATTCTGAATATAATTTATTAAAATCTCTCTAAATGGTATGTGCAATTATATGGCGTGATCTCAAGTTTATTTTGTCTAAACCCCTTTTGTTTATTTGCTTTTAAATGAGTAATTTCTCTGTTTTGATGAAGTTTGGTTTCCATTCTTTTGGCCTATGATTTTTTTTAACAATTTTTCTTACAAAATAATTTACAAACAATATATGATGTGTGATACCCTCTCTGACTTTTTACAGATAGTATTATAAATTAAACATGTTTTCAAATTACACAAAAACAATTAGTATTGGTTACAATACAAACAATAGTTAACACAAAATAAAGAACATTTTTTTTAAATAAATGGTTGTCTTCAAATCAGACATTTTGCAACAAAATTCCCATTTCCAACATGGAAATATGGTTTACAACAAAGGTTTTGTACTAACTAACATCTTAATTACTCTCTACTATTTACAAGTGGTAATTATTTTTATAGTTCTGATGTTAGTTGTTTCAGACCCAAACAAATGGCCTTATATCTAAAACATTTTTAAACATTCTTGTACTATATACATTAAAACCTTATATTTATATTCTTATTTCTAACTATTATTATAAGTAGGATTCTACAGTTTTTATACAGTCTTTTATACCTTGTCTTTGGGGAATTGTACCCTGTCATTAACAAATAAATAGTATGAACCGTTCAAAAAGCACTATGAAATCTGTTTTTCTTTTTTCATGTAAAACAAAAATGTTATTTTAAACAGATTCATGTCTTATGAACAACATATTGTCACCGTACACATTTTAAGTCAATGAAAAATGCATATTTCATTGCATCCAATGTTTGTGATTGCCAAGAATGAAACACAAGGTTCATTTTTTATAATACCCAAAACTATCACTGGTTCACTTTCACTTATATATTATGTTAATGCTAAATGGTCGTATAGTCTTATTAACATAATAAATTGGTTAGCGTTTTTTCAATGGAGATTTGTTCCATGGGTACTATATTATTGTTTCATCTTAGTTCACAGGAAACTTTTACTTTATACACTCCTCTCTCTTAAATTTGTATACATGTGGTTTTTATTTCGTTATACTTTTATTTTTAGATATTTATTTTGGGGATATAGGGATTTGGGTGTCTTTTATAAGAGCATGACATCTTCTTCAGGATGCTGCCCTCTTCTTCTTTCTTCAGTCTTCTTTTCTCCTGCCTTCTGGGACTGGTATCTTCTCCATCTGTTCTTGATGCCATCAGGTTTCTTGGGATCTTCTCCATCTTCTTCTTTAATTCAGAAATACACAACCTGTATTGGTTGATCTTGGCTTATTTTAGGGTTTCTCTTTTATTTATTCTCCCTCGTTGTGGGTTTGGTCATATTGTGTACTGCTTTGTTATTTACTATTTTACCTTCCTGGGTTATACCTTGAAAACCTTTGGTTATAAGACTGGTTTTGGATGACTCATCACTAGTAACTCCTTTTATTTTAACTTGTATTTTCTTTATAATAATGATTTCTTTCCACAGTTGCTATGAATTAATCTATTTATATTAAACTTAATGCTTTCTTCCAACTTTAAATATTATAACTTCATTATTCTAATGATCAATTGCCATTCAATATTATGCTTATATCTGTCACGCTACAGATTGCTCTCCTCCAGAAGTAATTATTTCAGACATGTTTATGGATGAAATAATTTCTTATGATAATTTCATCATTTCTTATAATTCATTTTCTTCTCCATTTTTATATAGACTTTTTTATATTAGAGTTTTATTAATTTTATATATATAATTATTTGTTTTACTACTGATCCTTTTCGGATAGTTAGTGTCTTCTGAGATATATTATAATTGTAATACATTTTCTTTCTATATCAACTTCGTGTTGTATCCTTGGGATATTAATTCCCTAACATTCCCTATCACGTGGGCTGGGGCAGATCAGAGGGGCACTGTACGCTACTTCTCTGCTGGCCATACACCACTTCTATAAATTGAGTACAGGGGCATATCCATCCCTGCTCAAAAACATAATGCTGCTGGAATTATCTTCAGTCAGTCATCGAATAAATAAATAAAAAGTAGTCTCATTTTCGACTAATAAAAATATCTTTGGATTCTCCACTTCGTAGTCTCTCAGATTATCTCACATTTTCTATCTTAATAAATCTTCATAATCATTATTATACTCATTACATATATATTTTTTCAAAACTCTTAACTTGTCTGATATATTTAATTTAATTATGGTTGAAAACCTTTCTTTTAATAATTCTGGTTACTGTTTACAGTGTAACTCTCTTTCTTCTTCATCTGAATTCTCTTTATACTTTCTTCTGGTTATTCATAGTATTAGCATGGTCTTTATAAATAGTCTTTCGTATTCATTATTTGAATGGTCTTAATATATTATATTTAATTTTTTAACATCGTATCTTTACATTAGATATACAGGTTGTTATATTGATCATTTTATTTAAACATTTTGGTTCTTTCCTTTCTCTTAGAAAGTTATTAATCCGTCTTCGCATTCATTAGCATTAATTCATTTATATTATATTTCATGTGGTATTTCTTCTCTTTGCATTTCATATAGGTCTTATTATTATCATTGGTTCAAAATCATCTTCTCCATATGTTTGGTATGAGTTGTTCTTCTTTGCTCTTAATTAACTGTTTTCATTATCGTTTCATAGGTAATTAGTCTCTTTGCTTCCAAAATTTTTTCCTTCTCTGGCATATTACACTCTTTTTTGTTAGTCTTCTCTACTCCTTCAAATGCTATTGTGAATGTCTAGCATTTATTCTGGATTAACGTTAATTCTCTTTTCTGAATTAATCACTTTATTTTCTTCTCAATTCAATCATAATTGACACATAATTATTTTTTGGAACTTGGTTAGTTTTAATGTAAAATTCAAACTATTCTTTTTATTTAATAGAAAAATATTTCTCATAAATCCTTGTAATATGTTGATCTTATCTTGTTTCAAAGTACTGACGTTCTATCAACATTCAAATTCTGTTTAATTCATTTATTCCCAGAATTGTTTCATTCAGAATTGTTTATAGTACTGTGATTTTACTATTATTTCTGAATGTTTTGGTATTTCTCCAAATTCAAATTCTTCTTAATTATTTACCATAAAGTTTTCTCATAAACTTAGTTATAGTAAGTTAGTCTTACTTTATTCTTAAATTTTTTGTATATTAACTTCAAAATTCTAAAACTCACAACTCATTCTTCATAATATTTCTTCATAGAAGCTTGATTGTACACTCCTTTGATTTTTCCTGAAATGATTTCCCTCAACTCATATGTATTGTTATGCTTATCATTTACCACAACATATGGGGTTATATTGTACTCTACACTGGCCCATATTATTTATACTTTTGTAAGTTGATCTCCACTTTTTCTTTTCTTATAAATTTTCTTTTCTTTTATATACCCAGGAAGATGGACGATTTTCTTTATGTCGTTCCATTGCTCATATTTTTATTTGTCATGTTCATTTTCTTACATAGTCTTCACTCATAAAACCCAGTTTTGTTTCTATGTTTATTCTCCATATCATTTCCTTTCAATGATATTTATTCCGTCTCCTTCACCGTTGTTTTTCGCCGTAGTCGGTTATCATGATCTCCGTCCCTTTTCTTGATGGTGTGTGGTATCTGTGTCAACCAGGGTCCATCATCTCAGTTGCTCTTATAAAATTTACCCTAGGGCGCGACACTCGGTTATTATTACTGTTATTGTTTTTATTACTAAAGTTATAATTATAGTAATTTCGGTTAGGTGGGTAAGGGCTGTCATCATTATTGTTGGGATATGGATTTCTCTGACTGTATAGAATACTATTATTATGTTGATGAAAATTGTTTCTATTGTTTGGATAGGGGTTGTTATTCCTAATGCCGTTAAAATTACTGCTAAACTGGTCATTACGCGGCGGGTTGTTAGGGCCGTCGTAATTACTGGGCTGGCTCCCTCTATCATCATATTGTATACACCAATACTTCTCTGGTCCATGTTTTGTGTTACCTGACAAATATATGTGAGGATCTTCATCTGGGTTATCACTTATTATTTGTTTATCTGAAACACCATAAGCTGGTTTACCATCACATATCCACTCTGATGGAATATATTTTAGTCTAACCGTACCCTGGAACTGTCCTAGATGGCACACTAATGGAATACATTCTGGTGATTCATCTGTGCCGTCATTACAGTCTGGTACGACATCACATTTCCATCTTTCTGAAATCCACTGTCCAGTCTTGCGCTGAAATTGATCTGGTCCACATGTTGTATTCTGTTTATCTCTGGTCCTTTCCCATTGGTAGACTACTGTCTTGTGGTAAATTATTTCTGAAATTACTTCGATTCTCCTTCTATAATTCATAGAATTCATGATGTCTTTGTCATAGGTAATTGGGATATTATTGCCATCAATTAACCCATGTTTCATCATCTCCAACTCTTCCTTCGTTTTTATTACATTTCTTGGATACATTCTCCTTTTCCTTGGTTTAATATCTTCCTGGTTTCGGTTAGTTTCCATTTCAGGTACTACCATTACTTGTTCCTGTGTTTTATCATTTGGTACTTCCTCTGGTTCTGGTTGGCTATCATTTTTTATTTCTTTGGTCCTCTCCTTTCTTAACTCTTCTCTTTTCAATCTGTCCTCTCTCATTTTCTTAGTCTCGTCATCTAGCATTTTATTTTGATCATCCAGTTTCTTCATTGTCGACTTGTGGCACTCATCCAGTTTCTTACTTAATTCTTCTTTCAAGGATTGGTTGTTCTCCTTTATAATCTTACTCAAATCTTCTTTTGTAGAATCCATTTGCTTCATCATTGATTCGTGGCACTCATCCATTTTCTGACTCAATTGTATAAGCATTTCCATTATCTTATCCGCTTCTTCTTGTGTAAGTTCTGCCATTTTGATTGTCGTTGTCCCCTTTTCTCTGGCTTTGTAGCTGTTGCCTAGCTCCAACTAGTGATTGTGCAGAATGTATTGGCCTTCCAATCGCTAATTAAAGCCCCTAAAGTTGTGCGCCAATTTGTAATAAAATAATAAAGATTGATGTGTGAATCTGTAAGTTGTAAGGTGTTTAATTGGTGTGGCTCTCGACGTCTTACTGGCCTGAAACACTTCCTTAAGTTTCCCAGCTGGTCGAGTCCCAATGGTAGCAAGACCGGTCGAGTAGCGTAAAGTTGATGAAGAAATAGATATGCTCAGCTTCACCGAAAGTTTCAAAACAAAAATTATTGTTTTGAAGAAAATTAAAAAAAAATTGTTTATAAAAAAAAAAATAAAAAAAATTTTTAATTTTATTAATTAATTAATTAGGATCAATTAATTAATATAGGGCTGTGAAGTTTTAAACAGTGTAATGCTCTTCTGAAAATTTTTATTAAAGTTTTAGTATAATTTAAATAATCTATCACCACTCATAAGACTGTCTGTAAACCAATCGATATTTGTTTACCTTTCTATTTTTTTAGGTTATCTTCACTTACGGGTGGTAAAGTCCTTGTAGGTTATCAATTAGAATTATATTATTGGTAATTAGTATTATTGAAGAAATAAAGAACTATTAAGTATTGAAAAGTATTAATGTTTTATTAAGTAACAGCAATATTGACTCTTATCGATTAGTATCGATTCTCAGGATATCGAAAAAAGTTACAAGTATATGTTATAAAAATTATATAGGGTTCTTTAAACAGCCAGTTATTACCAAAGTCAGAGAAATCGGGCTAATATTTAAAAAGTATAACGTTACAATCAAATTAATAGTTATTAATAAACACAGACATTGAATAATAATTTGTAAATATAATAATTGTTTTCACCCAACAGCTGTTGAACTAAGAGGAGGCACTGAAATCGTCAAAGCAAATGGCCGCCGTGAAGTTAGTGAGATGTCATTCGTATATTGGACGTTCCAAATAAAAGATTTTCCTATAGTATTCCTGTTCTGATGTCTGCGAATCTCTTGTAAAATGTTGTGTAGTGTCTAGTGTACTGTTTCTGAGTTGTATTTAGTGTATTCGTATAATTATTAGTTCAAACACTTTCCCCGATTCCATCACTAATTTGGGTTAATGTATTACACAGTTTTCTAGTGTTTTGTGGTGTTTTTCAGAGTAGATATGTATTGTTCTGTGTTTATGGAGTGTTTCTTGATTGTTTCTGTTATAATATGATAGTTTTTAGAAGTATTCCACAAGTCACTCGCGATTTCACAATAACGTACTATACATTCGCTTGGTATGTCTATTATAGGTTAGGTTATGCACGTTACCAAACGTATATCATGTTAACCGTTCAACTACCAATAATTAACTAACTGTTTCCTTCAGTTTCAATTAAACTCTTAGCCCATATAATATTATCCTTAACATTGTTCAAAAATATTTTCACATCCTGTGTACATTTTACTATTTCACTATATGAATGCCTAAACTTTGGTTATTTGTCAATTTTATTCACTAGATTTGATTTAAATTAATCTTTCAGTTCATTCTGGTTATTTTCAGATTAAATAATGCCATTTTATAGTGTTTTCTGTCCAAAAAATAGTAATTTTACTTTCAGTTTGGGTATACTCTGAAGAGTCCAAAACATCAAAATTTACTTCCTGTCATTATATAAATTCAGCCATTTTATCAGTTATATTTAATATTAATAATCCTATATTGTATTAAAAGGTTCCTATTCCCTTATTTTCTGGTAATTAATTGAATTAGTTGTATTCTGAAACATTATTCTGAAATATATGACTCCCATGTCTAAATTTCTGAGTTTAGTCATTTTATTTTTATTTATAATTCTGAATATAATTTATTAAAATCTCTCTAAATGGTATGTGCAATTATATGGCATGATCTCAAGTTTATTTTGTCTAAACCCCTTTTGTTTATTTGCTTTTAAATGAGTAATTTCTCTGTTTTGATGAAGTTTGGTTTCCATTCTTTTGGCCTATGATTTTTTTTAACAATTTTTCTTACAAAATAATTTACAAACAATATATGATGTGTGATACCCTCTCTGACTTTTTACAGATAGTATTATAAATTAAACATGTTTTCAAATTACACAAAAACAATTAGTATTGGTTACAATACAAACAATAGTTAACACAAAATAAAGAACATTTTTTTTAAATAAATGGTTGTCTTCAAATCAGACATTTTGCAACAAAATTCCCATTTCCAACATGGAAATATGGTTTACAACAAAGGTTTTGTACTAACTAACATCTTAATTACTCTCTACTATTTACAAGTGGTAATTATTTTTATAGTTCTGATGTTAGTTGTTTCAGACCCAAACAAATGGCCTTATATCTAAAACATTTTTAAACATTCTTGTACTATATACATTAAAACCTTATATTTATATTCTTATTTCTAACTATTATTATAAGTAGGATTCTACAGTTTTTATACAGTCTTTTATACCTTGTCTTTGGGGAATTGTACCCTGTCATTAACAAATAAATAGTATGAACCGTTCAAAAAGCACTATGAAATCTGTTTTTCTTTTTTCATGTAAAACAAAAATGTTATTTTAAACAGATTCATGTCTTATGAACAACATATTGTCACCGTACACATTTTAAGTCAATGAAAAATGCATATTTCATTGCATCCAATGTTTGTGATTGCCAAGAATGAAACACAAGGTTCATTTTTTATAATACCCAAAACTATCACTGGTTCACTTTCACTTATATATTATGTTAATGCTAAATGGTCGTATAGTCTTATTAACATAATAAATTGGTTAGCGTTTTTTCAATGGAGATTTGTTCCATGGGTACTATATTATTGTTTCATCTTAGTTCACAGGAAACTTTTACTTTATACACTCCTCTCTCTTAAATTTGTATACATGTGGTTTTTATTTCGTTATACTTTTATTTTTAGATATTTATTTTGGGGATATAGGGATTTGGGTGTCTTTTATAAGAGCATGACATCTTCTTCAGGATGCTGCCCTCTTCTTCTTTCTTCAGTCTTCTTTTCTCCTGCCTTCTGGGACTGGTATCTTCTCCATCTGTTCTTGATGCCATCAGGTTTCTTGGGATCTTCTCCATCTTCTTCTTTAATTCAGAAATACACAACCTGTATTGGTTGATCTTGGCTTATTTTAGGGTTTCTCTTTTATTTATTCTCCCTCGTTGTGGGTTTGGTCATATTGTGTACTGCTTTGTTATTTACTATTTTACCTTCCTGGGTTATACCTTGAAAACCTTTGGTTATAAGACTGGTTTTGGATGACTCATCACTAGTAACTCCTTTTATTTTAACTTGTATTTTCTTTATAATAATGATTTCTTTCCACAGTTGCTATGAATTAATCTATTTATATTAAACTTAATGCTTTCTTCCAACTTTAAATATTATAACTTCATTATTCTAATGATCAATTGCCATTCAATATTATGCTTATATCTGTCACGCTACAATATATATAAACGTAGCTTCCCATCAGTTCACCATCATGTTACAGGAGGCATCAATTCTTGAATTTTTTCGACCCCACTATATAAAAAGTACTAATTATCAGAGGCATTTTATTTTACCACCATCAGATTCAGTGATAAAAACCGCATAAGAAAAGTACCACATTTTTTGTTTATACATTCATAACAATAACCTCCAATTCTAACACAACAGTTTTCTTCAGTTATACACATCAATTGCGCAACAGAAGATTCTAAACCTTTAACAGGTCGCTCCAATTGTTACTCTGTATTCAGGTGTAAGAATTGATGAGTCAATGATGTAGAATTGGGCTGATTATTTTATACACTTTGGTCCCCCCACCACTGACTTATTCGTTCATTATTTTCAAGGACTTTCTCAGAAGCCACCTGCAGTAAACATCCTGTGTTTTGGCTATCGTATTATAAACGGTATTTCTTATCACACGATGTCTGTCTTTCTCTCTCACTCACTCTCTCTGCCTAAATGTAAACCAGAAAGTCATAAGTAACACGTTATACGACACATTACATGCAGAATCTTAAACCTCAGTTGGGTTTTAACTATTCCAGTGTAACAGTGTCGTAGTTAACATTAATTCGCCATATTCCCAACAGATCCCAGTTCCATTGAATTTTTGCAAAATAAGCACATTCGTTATCACAATTAGCAGTGCGATCGCGGTCATTCAACGATGTTATATACACACGAAAATAATTCTGACAGATGAATGGCAGTGTCCGAAATAAGATTGTCGCACGTAAATTGCATTGCGCAAGGGCACTTGGTCACAAAAATCGAAATTACTGTTTGATACAGTTAGGACTATAGTTTTTACCTACACTTATGGTGGTGAGTATACAACCACAAAGTTTTGCGCTGACAAGGTCGATGTCTCCCCGTACTGCTACAAGACTGAAAGCGTTATTACGCGTTAAATCTGTGCTCCATAATCCCGTAGTAGCACGGGACGGTCATTCGCGGTCCGGATTTTTTAGATCCTGTAATTGGGGTACATACGCAATCGATCAAGTCATTATGGACCGCCGTTAAACGTCGCAACAGGCGTGAATGCGAAAAAACTAACCAAACTCAGCTTTATTCATAACTCTGTTATATAACATACAGAGATATCGATACAAAGAAAATTATTTATTTTCCAAAAAATGTGGACATTCTTGCATAGTAACCGCCTAAATAGTTATTAAATGAGTATTAGGTTTTAGTATAAGTGGTTAGCTTTATACATACTAATTTTGTGCTGTGTATAATCTACAGATGTTAATTGAATTGAAGCTAACTCACTTAAAATACGTTGCAAAAACTCCCTTATCCGGGTCAATTAGGGCCAATGTGGATGATATAAAATGCTGGTATGAGAATTACATAAATAGGGAAGGCCCAAAGAAATGAGAAAACACTATGCTGTACATTATTTGCATACATCACAAAAAAAGATAGGCTACATTCAAAAATAAATTTTTATAATAGGCCTACCTGAATGTATCATCAGTGGCGTAGCTAGGCTTTATGGCGCCCGGGGCAAGGAGATCGTCGGCCGCCTCTCCTTTATAATTAAAAGGGGACAAAAGAGCAAAAATGACGGCCAATCCAGTGAACAAAGTACTTAATAAATACAAATGTGTAGCTTTTTGTAAGAAAACACGTCCAGCAAACGTCTTAAGAATATTTGTTAAGTCAAAATTAAGAAATTACATATTATAATATTACTGGTAGATAGTTTGTATACATTTATTAGTAACAAATGTAGAGACTATAAAATGTAGAAAAATAAAAAAATTTTAACATAAAAATGTTCTAATAAACATGCAAATTCATTGTAGGTCTAAAGCGCATCGTCAAAACAATATCCTAAAGCAACATAAAGTTAAACAAAAAACTACACTAAAAATAATAGACTTAATAAATTACAATTACAGGTGAATGGTTCTGTCTTTTATTAATAAACACTTAATATTTGTTTTTAATATTTAATAAATATTTAAAACGAAATATTTTAAAATGTAACTTTCTTTGTCTTAATTGCTTCATAGT
Organism: Magicicada septendecula; assembly: GCA_034769895.1. Lineage (NCBI taxonomy): Eukaryota > Metazoa > Arthropoda > Insecta > Hemiptera > Cicadidae > Magicicada > Magicicada septendecula. The sequence goes on along the minus strand of CM068369.1, from coordinate 396,706,816 downwards.
TGGTTATTAAATCACTATAATCTAAAGACAAAGGAATGTCGTTTTCAATTGAAAGTATTCCTAGATTTGATACCCTGTCTTGAGATATTGTTGATTGTAGGTACGATTTAATCAATTTAAGTTTACTAAACGATCTTTAGCAAGAAACCGCAGACACTGGTAAAGTAAGAAAATGTTTTAAAGCTGTTGCTAGTGTTGTAGGCTTCTAATCCCATTGAAGAAATGTATTGTAACAGGCCCTGAGGTGTAAAGTTTATTTATTCTCCATCAACTGTTGCCCTTTTTAATAAAAGTATGACTTTTTTTAAGTCATTGAACAATTCTACACTGTTTAGGTCATGTGGATACAGTTTTTCAAGCACTGTCCACTTAATATTGATTTGGGAAAGCTGTTCCTTAAAATGTATATCCCCATAATTTACGTACGCCTCAAATTTACAGAGGAATCCAAAGCGTTTTCTTAACTCTTTTATGTTAGAGAAACGGCTTGAAATTTCAACTGACAGTTTGTCCAAAATTTTTATAAGAGAACGTCGCATTTCTTGCCGAACAGTTCGCATTTAATGCAGAATCGTCTGCATACTCTCCTGGCATCCTGCGCTTTCTTCTTATCCTTTATGTGATACTGGCACCCCATTCATTACATACCTGCTCTGCCTTAGTAATGACATTGTTACACGACTCATTCCTCCAAACTTTTAATTTGCCCGTTAGCGTCTCCAGAAGTGTAAATGCTTGAATAAAGCTTGTTCCTTTGGTCTGCAAGATTTTCTGGATTGTGTCTATAGAAGAAAGAATATCTGTCCAGAAAAAGAGCAAGGTTACAAAATTAAAGTTTTCTATCACATTAATTATTAATGGTGCATCTTCCTTCGTATCAACTGTTTCAGTCGGTGTATTTATCAGTTTCTCCACCGCAGCGACCACTTCATCCAGCTGAGTGGATATTGCTTTCACCGCATCAGTTTTTGAACTCCACCTGGTATCACAATGTGTTTTTAGAGTAATATTTACGAAGTCTTTAAAAACACTCCATTTATGAGTGGAACAGGAAAAGAAAGTGAATAGACGTTCTACTGTCCCAAAAAATGTCACTGCCTGAACATTTTCATGAACTGCGTGAACTCCAACCAAGTTAAGTGAATGGTTGTCACAAGGAACAAACAAAGATAGTGGATTGAAATCTAATATTCTCTTCTGAACTCCTGAATGGATACCAGCCATTGTTGATTGATTGTCATAAGACTGACCTCTGCAACCGCTAAGATTCAATCCATCTCTCCCAAGCTTACTTGTAATAGCTTCTGTGATCCCCTCCGCTGTTTTCACTTCTAAAGGAATAAAATCTATGAAGGCTTCCTTGATATCAACAGAAATGCGTTTAATTTCAAATCTTATAATCTAAGATATTTGTTCTACATGTGAAGCATCTGGTGTTGTGTCAAATATAATACTAAAGTACTTCGCCTTCTTACATGCAGTAATAATCTATTTTTGCGCTCCTTCTCCTAACAGGCTTATTATTACATTTTGAATGGCTGGCGACAGATACGATATACACCCAGATTTACGAGAGACTAAATCTAAATGAGATCTCATGACAAGGTACAAATTTAGACAAGTATTTTAGCAAAGCCAGACAGTTTCCAGGATTTGGATCGTTAGTAACCGACTCTCGATGTCCTCTCAGTGCCAGATTTTGTTATGCAAAACTTTGTACTGCGGCAATGACCTGTTCGAGAACTTTTTTCACGACTTAGCTGCTTTACTCATTTGTTCTTAAGGTAGATCATCAATAAGTTCTCCTTTGTTTAAAGAACTTTCCAATCTAAAAACGCAGAGCGATGAGCAGGACTATTTTCATAATCCTGAATACGGGGATATAAATTTCGTCACGATGAAAACACATTTTCGCTATTGAATTGGGTTCTTTGATAATTTTTTGTGTGGAAATGAAGTGCAACAAAATCAAAACGGGATTTTTTAGTTGGAGAAAAATACATACAAGTGCGGTTTACCTTATCATAATGAACAGTAATTACGATGGTTGAGTATAAATAGACTAATACTGTTTACCACGCGAGGTTTATGACAACGGAGAAGCTGCCTGGTTATGCGTCTTTTATGAAAGGAATAGTCATATCAATGAAACAAATTGTTTGTAGTTTTATAAACTGATAACAATTTTTTTAGTGTATGCTCACTTTGCCGCCCTCCTGGCTATTCCGCCCGGGCGGCTGCCCCTCTTGCTACGCCTCTGTGTGTGTGTGTGTGTGTGTGTGTGTGTGTGTGTGTGTGTGTGTGTGTGTGTGTGTGTGTGTGTGTGTGTGTGCGCGCGAGAGAGAGAGAGAGAGAGAGAGACAGACAGACAGACAGACAGACAGAAACAGACAGTATTTGAAAGAGTATGTCAGCACAGTTCAGGCAAAACGGTATTGTTAAGCCTGCAAGTGCAGTAGGTATGGATAATCCCATTTAAAAAGCAAGCATATGAAACTCCCGCCAACAAAAGTGTGCAAGGTCACATAACAGTTGTGAATGTTTAAGTCAGAGCATGTGTCTGTAAACAGTGTGTGTGTGTGTGTGTGTGTGTGACGGGAGAGATAAGATAATTGTCGGACAATGTTGTGTGTGTGCGTGTGTGTGTGTGTGTGTGAAGAGATAAGATAATTGTCGGACAACTGCGGGCTCCGTGCTCTGAGCGCCGAGCTGATCTATGCATAATTAGACGCGGTAACACGTGGTTGCATATCTGTTGTTCAACTCCGTAGACAACATTAGCGGTCCTATGAAAATTTATACAATTCATTGCTAAAAGGAATTATCACACCACTAGTAAACTCCTGGAGCTGCAGACCTCTCTAACGGTTTTGAACGAGATACATTTATATAAATATATATTAACACTTTCACTGTGAACTTACTTTTAGGTTTTGATTACCCAGACGTTTCGACGTCGTATTCGTCTTTCTCAATGGGTTTTTAAATACTGAATGTCTGTACAGTAACGGTTATGGGATGTGGGTGTGTGTGGTGGGGGTTGCTGGTGGGAGGGAATTGGCGCTGGGATTCAAATTGTGTGTAGGTATCAGTGTATCGAAAAGTATGTGTGATCTGTAATGTAATTGTTCATTTAATATGTTGTTTGGTTGTAGTGTGTGATATCTGTAATATGTTGTTTTGTTGTAGTACAGATATCACACACTACAGCCAAACAACATATTAAATGAACAATTACATTACAGATCACACATACTTTTCGATACACTGATACCTACACAAAATTTGAATCCCAGCGCCAATTCCCTCCCACCAGCAACCCCCACCACACACACCCACATCCCATAACCGTTACTGTACAGACATTCAGTATTTAAAAACCCATTGAGAAAGACGAATACGACGTCGAAACGTCTGGGTAATCAGAACCTAAAAGTAAGTTCACAGTGAAAGTGTTAATATATATTTATATAAATATTAATAAGTGAATGAAGAGGATGTACCAACAAGCTAATTGAAATACATTTATTATTAAGTTAGTTAAATTTCAATATTAGACAATTTCTTATATTATCAGAAAAATTCTAGATCAAAATTCACGACTTTAATACTACTGTGTCACAACGATTGTCAAACCACAACTAAGGAAAGGTGCAAATAACAAGGTCATCTACGAATCGTATGTCAGCGGATTTAAGGTATACGGCTAGATAACCTCACTAGTGAGTTTTGTCTTCCTTGTCAATCCGCTTACATTGCACATCCTGTGTTTACGCAAATATGCAGCTCAGCTCTCGGTCTCATAATCGTATTTTCATTTTCTTAATTACAGTTGTATTTAATTACTTTCTTTTATTCTCCCCTCAGATTTGTTCGTCCCAACCGAATGAGAAATCCTGGGAAAATAAATAGGATAATTCGCTAATGATCGACGTCCAAAGGCATCATTACATGCATAATAAAAAATTGCAATGTGAAAGTTGCAGGCTTCTGAAAAATGTTTAAGGCAATATTCATCCGTTACCTTTAAACAGAAGTAGACCTGAAATACTTGACTTCGGCTGATATGTTATTTTATTTCTCATTGACAGGCACACACACACACACACACGCGCGCGCGCGCGCGCGCGCGCGCAGGCCTGTAGTTTGAGAACAAACCTGTGATTTCTGTAGTTAAGTGTGATTTACAATTAATAAAAAATATTAAAAAATGAAAATAAAAATAATAATAAAATTCTTAATTTTAGTAGTGACCGTCGATCAATAAATTTTAATGATGGAAGGTGAGGGTCGGTCAATAAATATAACACAAATTTTACATTGTTTGTATGGACGTTTTGATAATATTTATTGTTATCATCAGGACCTGTGTACGGACAATACAGAAAAAGTCAAACACATATAACTATCAACTAGAACCAACACCCTACTGCCTTCTAAACATGTGTTCTTTTAATTACCTTTACAGGTCAAAAGGACGCTGTACAAATGTCTTCCGGTTTATGTTTATAAATAGGGTGTGTATTGTAGGTACCTTACAGTTGTAGGCAGTCATAATATTATCTAGTATTAGTTAGTTTCAAAGTAGGTATGTCTAATTAGGCTAATAATGACACATATTCGATTGGTTTTAAACTCGGTGCAGTTGTCAATCCGCGTCTTTCATATTTTGTTTATAAACATTCCTCTCTTGTGTGTGTGTGTGTGTGTGTGTGTGTGTGTGTGTGTGTGTGTGTGTGTGTGTGTGTGTGTGTGTGTGTGTGTGTGTGTGTGTGTGTGTGTGTGTGTGTGTGTGTGTGTGTGTGTGGCAGTTTTGTTTTACGTTGACAAAATAATAACATTTCTTACATATTATTTTACTTAAATAGGTAGACATAATTACAATATTCCAAAAACCTAATTAATACAGTATTACAATTTAAATTATTGATAATATAATAATCCCTTAATTACGTTTGTAAATAATTATAAATCCAGTAATAATTGAATGATTATTGGAACTGGTGCAAATAGCAATACTTGTCAAAATATGTTATAGCTGAATGCAGATGGTAAGATATTCAATAATGTATATTATTAAAAGTTATTAATAATAACTACTAGTAATGAACACACTTATCCATAAATTTTGAGAATTAGGTACAAAATAACAGAACTACTGATATTACAAACACAAAATTATGGTAAACAAATTAATCATGTGACAATGGTTATTACTTATTATTTATATTGTTTTAAAATAATATTTACCGAGTACATCGTCTATACAGAGTAGTATATAGAGTAATATAGTCTATTGTTAAATTATGCAGACGTTGTCATTCACACTCTTCCTCCCTCGCATACTCTCTCTCTCTCTCTCTCTCTCTCTCTCTCTCTCTCTCTCTCTCTCTCTCTCTCTCTCTCTCCTATAAAAAACGCAAGAGATCCCCCCCCCCAACACAATCAAATCACAATTACGCATATTCCACATATCGTAGGTACAGATAATATTCATGTAGGGTTCTTTACGTTTTAGCAGCCAGGTAGGCCTATACGAATGCTTCACGCATCTACACATACTAGAACAGACTCTATATACACATGCGTGTGTGTGTGCGCGCGAGCGCGCGCGAGTCAAAGAGAAGTAAAATAACTTATTTCCGCGGAAGTCTTAAAAGGAGTTGAATACTTAAGGTCTACTGCTGTTTAAAGGGAACGGATGAATATTATTATCTTATTCCTTTACCTTTTTCAGAAGTCTGCAAAATTTCATTTCGAAATTTTGTATTATGCCTGTAATAGTGCTTTTTTTGGTTGGGACGAACACATTTGAGAAGAAATGAATTAAGTTAAATACAACTGTAAATAATAAAGTAGAATACTATTATGAGACGGAGACCTGAGTTGTATGTATATAGGTCTATGTGTAAACACGGGATGCACTACGTAAGCGGGTTTTTGATAAGAAGACAAAACTTGCTAGTCTATACTAGATAGCCGCATACCTTAAATTTGTTGACCATATGACTCGTAAATGAGCTTGTTACGCCGACTTTTCCTTAGTTGTCATTTGACAATCGATGTGACACAGTAGTACTAAAGTCGTAAATTTTGATCTAAATGAAGTCATTACTTCCAAGAAAGTAAGTAAGAATGATCCTCTATTTCTTCACGAGTGATATCAGTACAGGATGAAACGTTCAAATAAATGTATTATGTTCTGGTTGTGTACGAAGGAAAAACATCAGTCGAAGGTACATCAAAGCAAATACCTAAATCTGGAAGCACCAAAGGCATAAAATAAAACTCAACATTTTTATAAAATTGTTATAGTTTATTTGGGTGTGAAGTTACGAGGAATTTATTGAAAATACGAAATCTGTATCTCTAGTTTCTGTATTTTGTAATGTGACAGAAATAATGTGTCTCAACACTCATTGCAAATTTTGGATCGCTTTCAAATAGTTTGTAAACTATGTTTCAAAAAAGCTTTATATTTTGTTATCATTTATGTATATTTGCGAATAATGTTAGATACAGAGATCGATGGAAACATACATACACTGGAAAGCTATGACTAAATTATTTGTCATTTAGGTATTATGGTTACACACTTAACTAAAAAAACTGACGCAGTAGTTCAAAAATTTTAGTACTTGTTTTATGATTGCCTGCTCTACAGTTATGTTACTAATAAAATGGTAGAATAGTTGGGTTTTCGTAATAGTTTAGATAATATGAAAAATTGTCTAATATTGGAATGTAACTAACTTAATAATAAATGTATTTTGTTCTGGGACCTTACTAGTGCTGTGATAATGGATCTAGTAATGACTTGTACAAATTTTCATTGGACCGCTAGTGTTTGCTACGAAGTTGGCGAACAGCAGATATACAGATATGAAGCCAGGTGTCTAATGATGCATAGATAAGCTCGGCGCACAGAACACGGGCTTATCAGCACCGGCGCTCTGAGGACGCTACCCAACTGCGTGCAATCGCAAGAGAACATGTACTACGTAATTCGAAACAGGCATTTGTTTATAAGAATGTGTAGTGATAATGTGTTGTGTCTACCAATATTCAGCAACAGATCTCCAGCACAGAGATAAGATTTCTCATTAATCAAATTCCCGCCAACAACATTCTTAATGTTTTAATGACACAGCAGTGAATTTTTACAAAAAGTACTACTGTTTTGGCTGAAACATATACAAAGCTAACGTCTGAACTCATGCAATGTCTGAACTCAATGGTTAAAGAAGTGGCGGCTAAAGGCGAACGGAAATAAATCATCACACATTACCTTCACTATGAGACATGACAGCTGCCCGCCGGTAACATTCAATAACTGCCAACTACCGCAAAAGGAAGATGTAAATTACCTCGGTATATATCTGGACCGCCGCCTTACCTGGCGAAAGCACATAATTACCAAAAACAAACACCTCAGACTACAGTACAGGCAAATGTATTGGCTACTCGGAAGGAGATCCCCTGTAACTCTGGAAAGCAAACTCCTTATCTACAAAGCCATACTTAAGCCAATCTGGACATGGCATCCAGCTGTGGGTGGGGGGACAGCGAGTCCCTACTTCAAATATCGAGATTTTACAACGATTCCAGAATGTGGTGCTCCGAGCTATGGTCAACGCTCCTTGGTAGGTACGTACTGAATAATGTCGTCATCGAGAACGACCTCCAAGTGACTTCTGTCCGACATGAAATCAAACGATTCTTTGTTAAGTACAGTAAGAGCCTAGCAGCGCACCCCAACGAACTAGCTCAAAAACTCATGGAAGATGCAGGCACCAACAAAAGAAGACTCAAACGCCACAAACAAGTGGACATTGCGGCTAGATTTATGTAATATTAGTGCTTATGGAGGAGTGATCACTGGACAACTCTCTACATGTCATATATATATTGTCACCAATTTTGCCAAATGTTTATTTTGTAAACAATTTGCAAAAATATAATAAATTTAAAAAAACCAAACGTGTTGATAGGCTGACGTGTTCGTACTACTAATTTATTCGAAGGCTGTTTGTATTCTTAAGGAAACCATATTAAAATAATACAGATGTTTTATGGCAATAATATAATAATAATAACTATAACGATTTTTGGGTTTAAAGTTTGTAAATAACGGTGGCGGCAGTATCATTATACATTTTGACTCGTGAAAAAGTTAATTGTCTTTTGGCGCAAACAATTCTTACTACCTCCGCTAAATCGCGAATTTCTTTGATCTCCAACAATTGGATGCCGCTGGATTCCTTTCGCTTTTCAAACCATTTACATCCTACCTTAAGGGTCTCAAAGGCTTTCGCATGAGATGCTCCAGAATTTTCAGGTTCTTCCTCTTCATCCTCAGTTTTTTCGTTGTTTACGTTAAATATTGCCTGAACGGTATCTTCGTCCGCCATCATTTGAAAACCGCCATCGTTGGCACACTATTCAAACCAGTTCACGATATCATTATTATCACACTTATTGATTGAGTAGTTGACTTTTGAAGCGACCAGCGACTCTGAAATTTTACTTATTACTATATCATTTCCTGCTTCCTCTTCTTGTGTTGCAGCGTTGTCCTTTTGTTTTTCTTCGTATTTGTTTTCCTCCTTTATCGATTTATTCCATTCTCGTTTGAAATTGCAAGTCTCAGTTGAATACAACGCGTCCACGATCATGTAGCAACAATCTTTCAAATTAATTTAAAGAAAAAAAAGACAAAACACTATCAACATGATCGTTTTCAGCAGAGCAGCCGACGTAAAATGTTGCTTTCTGTAAACTTTCTTTAAAGCTGCAATAACGCTTTGATCAATCGGCTGAGTGGAGCCAGTGGTGGTGCCAGAATTCAATAGTGAATAAATAATTTTCTTGCTCCAACATTTCCGTGGAAGGATGTGCCGGTGCATTACCTATCACCAACAGCACTTTTCCATTTTCTTTGCCGACATTTTTGCGAAATTCTTCACTTGGGGTATTAAGGTGTTGTCACACCAGTCGACAAACACTTCGGTGTTCATCCACTCCTTTCTCTGAATTTTGTAAATTAAAAAGATTTTTGCATTTTTAAAACATCGAGGTTTTTTTAATTACCCATTAGGAACATTTGGGATTTTGTGTGTTCCTTGGGCAATAGCACAAACCATCAGAATGACCCGGTCCTTACTTTAGGCTATACCCTGGGCCCTAATGTTAACGTTTAGATTCCATTGTTTTAGATGATAGGATTTTCAGAAAAAGACCCGCTTCGCCCGCGTTGTACAGAACGTCTAAATCGTACTTGCCGTCTTTAAAAATTTCTGCGAATTTGTTGACAAATGAAGTCGTACTTGCAACATCTGCGGTTATTTTTTCGGCTTGACTAGGCAGCCCCGCTCTCAGCTTGCCTTGCGAAATGTTGGTAGTATATCCAAGGGACACTTATATTACTCGCAAGCTCCAAAGGGAAATTAATAGCCGGACGGATATTACGGATAATGACCAGGCAAATAAGAAGGACAAGAAGAAGGCATTAGGAAAATTAATTTAAAAATTATTTAAAATTATTTCCTTTAAGAAAATAAAAAATGCTGCCTGGAACGTAAGAGATATACAATATAAAACAGACGAATTGAAAACAGAACTAAAAGAAAGGAAAGTGGATGTATCAGTATTAACAGAAACCAAAAAGAAAAACAGAAAGGAAGTACAAACTTAAAATACTATACAATGTTACATACTGGTGTCAACATAAATATGCGAGGAGCTCAAGCAGGAGTGGCCACTTAATAAATGAAGAATTTAAAAGGACTATAAGATGCTATGAATAGATAAGCCAAAGAATAATTTCAGTAAAGTTAAGAGTGGAAAGAGCGAGTCTAACAGTGGTGGGAGTTTATGCACCGGAGGAAGGAAGGCAAAAGAATCTGATGAATTCTACCAACAACTGCAAAGAGTAATTGATAAGGTAAATAAAAATGACTTCCTCGTTATTGCAGGATAACCGGAAAGAGGACTCCATAAAAGATTTGTATCAAAGAAGAATATAAATAGACCACAATCCTGAAATTGAGACTGAGTGGGAATGTATAAAAGGTGTAGTACAAAACCCCGCAAGAGAAGTATTGGGAGCAAAGAAAATATCAAATCCTAAGCGTGGTCTAAGACATGGGATCCTGAATTATAAACAATAGTGAAAGAGACGAAGGAAGCCTACTTAAAATTCATTAACAATAGAACGGAGCAGAACAGAATTGATTCTCTTCAATTTGTTTTTGGACTGAATTGTTAGTTTGTCTTAACAGTGTAAATGGAGGAATCATAGTTGCGGGCAAAATGCTTAAGACTGATGTTTGCAGATGATCAGATTTTATTGGCCACAAATGAAGATGACCTGCAAAGGATGCTCCACTCGTTAAATAACACTGCGAAAGAATTTAATGTGGAAATATCTGACAAAAAAAATGTATGTCTTTTAGAGGAACATAGTCGGTTAGACCAAAAATTGTTTTGGATAGTAAAATTGTAGAACAAGTCTCAGAATTTAACTGTTTACGCTGTAACCTCTCGTAGGCCTATACAAAGAATATATTAATAGGAAAATATATTCTTTAGTGAAAGAGAAGAAGGAAGCCTACTTAAAATTCATTAACAACAGAACGGAGCAGAACAGAATTAATTTTCTTCAACTTGTTTTTGGACGGAATGTTAGAATTTGTCTTAACCGTGTAAATTTAACCAGATAAAAGGAATTCTGCGACGTGCTCTAAAAGACAACGCAAGGAAAGAGTCCATAATAAAATTATACAAAGCCATGGCACTTTCTACCCTTACTTATGGCTCAGAAACGTGGACAATTTCTGCTAGACGAATATCAAGAATTCAGGCTACAGAAATGAAATTTTTGCGTTCCATAGATACACAAAATTAGATATGAAAAGAAACAATCAGATAAGAGAGGAACTGAAAGTTAAAGAAGTAAACGAAATTATCAATAAGTATCGAGAAAGTTGGAAACAACACATTAGCAGAATGGCCAGTGACAGAATCCCCAAAATAGCCTTATTGTATCAGCCTATAGGGAAGAGAAGCCTGGGAAGACCCAAAAAGAGATGGTCCGACCAGTTTGGAGCCGGAACAGGCTAAACAGTGTAAGGCGTGAAGAAGAAGTAGAAGAGACTTTCGAGCTCATGAACCCCGTATCATTTAGTAAACTTGCCTAACCACCCAGCACTTGCTATAAAAGAAGAGTCTCCGCCAAGTTTTTGGTTAAAATCCACAGTTTTTTTTAATAATAGAGGGTCAGATACTACTTCACCGCTTGCTCGTTTGTATAGGAACCGTGTAAAAACACAGCCTCATATTTTGTTTTTTCCATAATTTTTCGATGTACACTTACATCCTTACTGTCAAAATTGCATCAACTAATCGGAATTTTACGTTACATCTGAAATGGTGGGGGTCCCTACGTCGTATCGATCAACTAAAACACGACTGGATTCACAATTTTTTAACCACTTTACAATTTCCAGTTTATTTTTAAGTGACAAAACAACTTTCCTTCTATTCGGCATTCTACAAAAGTCAAACCCATGAAATCAGACAGACCGGAACAAAACAATTGACGACCTAATGTGCGATAAATGACATGTACTAAAAAAAACGATAGAACCGTAATAAGTTTCAAAGTCACGCAGTAGTAACAGCTTACAGTAACAATAGTCATTGAGCGTTATACAGTATGCGCTTGCAACGGCGGTGAGGGGGGGTCTCTTGCAAACACTTCACATCCACTGACAAGTTCGAGTTTCACCTTACTACTGCGTTAATCATTTCCGTCTTTTCTACATTACCCGCGTACATGTTACATTCGGTAGTTCCAAGATTACGCGTGTAAAGTTTTTACTAATTATTTTTATTTTATTGTAGTGTTATTGTTATTTGATGATTATATAAGGCCTATTCACGATGAATGATGATAATAATTTTTAAACTGTTGAGGCTCCTCGAACTCCTACTTATAAAATTGAAAACAACAAAAACATTATATAAAGACAGAAAAAATAGAGGAAAAGAGATGATTTCTTTCTTTCTTTGTTCGTAGTAGCATGGTGTGTGTGTGTGTGTGTGTGTGTTTTATGGCTATCGTACGAGAATGTGCTGACGTTGTTGTTTGTGTTTTTAGTGTAACGCGCGTGAGTGAAGTGGAAGGCGATACACAGCAGGGTCTACTGACCTTGAATCTTTTGACACTCTTACAAAACAATACACTGAACACTTGAACGTGACGTGACCACAAGCTGAATATAGGTTCTAGTTTGCCAAAACAAACGAGGAATAAAAATTTCTTATCGCGTAGGTTTTAAAGTATAAAGAGACCACTGATACAACGCAGCATAGAAATAAATGTAGTTCAACAATATCTATACATTTTCTAGGGAAATAGAAAAAAAGACTGATATTGAAACGAAGACAGTGCTAATCGTTGATTATGGTGTGCCAATGCTAACAAACAAATGCACATAGCAATTCAATAAACATTAATGTAATTTTACAGTATCGCTGATATAAACTTGGCTTCTTTATTTACGCTCTGCTCCAGATACAACCACGGTTCTCGCCCTGGTGTTTCAATCCTTGTCTACCCTCTTTCCTCTTCTTCCTTTGAATGGCTAGAAGTCTTAGGATCGTTGCGTGGAATGCCCATGGGGTAGTCCCTCAACGATCTGAACTGATGACTTTCGTAACGGAGTACGACGCTGATGTCGTCCTCCTTTGCCAGACTCATCTAGCTCGCTACCATGCCTTCAACCTGCCGTCTTACATCTGTTTTCGTCAGGATCGTCCCCAGCGGCCTGGCTGTCGCCCCTCGGGGGGGACAGCTGTCTTAGTCCACAGGCGGATTATCCCACAGGACACTACCCCCTTTCGATACATTTCTTGTTGAAGGTTGTGCGGTGGCGATAGACGCAGGCGGATCGGAGTTGCGCGTTGTTGCGGCGTATCTCCGGCCCAGCCTGCGGATACCTCCACCGCCCGAGGAGTGGGACGCTCTCCTCGATCATCCCCTACCAACCATTATAGCCGGCGACTTAAATGCCAAGCATCCCTCTTGGAACAGCAAAGTAGCCAACGCCTACGGAAAATCTCTGTATCAGTTCGTCTCCGACGACCCGGTACTTCAAGTCGTCGGCCCAGAAGACCCTACTCACTTCCCCTTTTCCGGTCATCAACCGGACGTCCTTGACATTGTCATAGCCAAGGACTTGACCCATCACATCCAGGTCTCGTCAGTGTCGGATCTCTCATCCGATCACAATCCCCTTTTTATAACTGCCCGTGAGATGTCGGCGTCATCCCGACCTCCCGCTCAGATTGTTAGGAGAGTCAACTGGCGCTCCTACCATGACGAGTTCTCACGGCGGTTTCCATCGCTCCCCGCGGACCCGATCGTCACTTGTGACGATTTGGATCTCCGAGCCACTCATCTTCAGGAGTTGGTCCAAGGTGTCATGGATCGACACACCTATGCTCTCGAGGTGAACCATCCACGCTCTGCCCTACCTCCGGAAGCTCTCCACGCCATCTGGTTACGGCGCAAGCTCCGCCGCAGATGGCAAAGGACCCGTGACCCCGGCGTCAAAAGGCGCTTTCAGGCCCAGTCTCTTTACGTCTGATCGATGGGACTCATATCTTAAGTCTCTTGAAGTCGACCACGCCTCCGTCTGGAGAGCGGCGAGTAGACTGACCCGCGAGAAGAGAACTCCCAACCCGCTTGAAACTCTGAACGGGGTTGTATCTTCGTCAGAAGGCAAGGCTGAGGTCTTCGTCGACTGCATGGAGGTACAATTTACTGTTCACCAAGGCGTCTCGGACCCTGTCCACTCGGCAGCAGTCCGTGACTTCCTATCTGGACATTTTTCTCGCCCTCCCGATGTCCCAGCCCTCCCGTTCGACAGGGGTGAACTAGTTTCATCTATCTGCCGACTAAATCGCCGACGCGCCCCCGGTCCTGACCGGATCGGGGCCGCTGCTCTACAAAATCTACCGGCCTCAGGCGTTGACCTCGTTCTTGAGCTGTTTAACTACTGTCTCTGGTAACAGTACTTTCCCCGCCTGTGGAAAACAGCCAATATCGTAATGATTCCGAAGACTTGCAAGCCGCGAATGCTTCCTGAAAGCTATCGCCCAATCTATCTCTTACCAGTCATCTCGAAGGTGTTCGAGCGTCTCCTGCTGGCTCGCATCTCGCCGCTGCTAGATGGTTTCATCCGCAGCGAACAGTTCGGGTTTTGCAGAGAGCACTCGACCACGCTTCAATTGGTCCGCGTTGTTAAGCACTTGTCAGACGCCACCAACAGGCGAGCGGCTACGGCCGCCGTACTGTTGGACGTGATAAATTCCACCTTCGATAAAGTCTGGCACGAAGGTCTTCTTTTAAAACTTGCCAATTCCCCTCTACCATCGTCCATAGTGTTTTTCCTCCGGTCGTATCTCAGCGACCGAACCTTCAGCGTGAGCGTCGACGGGTCCTGTTCTACAGTTCGACCCGTCGCCGCCGGCGTACCACAGGGATCTGTCCTCGGCCCCGTTGTGTACCTTGTGTACACGAACGACCTGCCTGTATTGCCCGGAGTCACGTTGTCTTTGTTCGCTGACGACGCTGTGTATCACTGCAGCTCCCTGTCCCCGCGATTTGCGAGTACAAAGCTCCAGTGTCAGTTGAACCAGCTTCCGGACTGGCTACGGAAATGGCGGGTGACGATCAACACGGAGAAATCCGATGCGATCTGCTTCACCCGTAAGTCCATCTCCCGATGCCAGTCCCTCTCCCTGGAAGGGAGGCCCATCGCCTACAAAGAATCGGTGAAGTATTTAGGCGTTCGGCTAGATCGTCGACTTTGCTTCAACGCCCACGTGACAGAAACCCTTGCCAAGGCTCGCGGCGTCTGAGCCAAATTATCTCATTTCCTCTCGTGTCGCAGCCGCCTGGCCATGCGCACGAAGTTTACCATCTATCTGCTTTTTCTCAGGTCTGTACTGACCTATGCGGCTCCCGCTTGGCGGTCTCTTTTATCCACCAACAACAGGTGTAGGCTGGAAGCGTTCCAGTCCCGAACCCTCCGATCCTTGACGGGGTCCCCTTGGTTTGTAAGGGACGACGTGTTTCGAAGGGGTCTCCGTGTTCCTACCTTGTCTGCCTCTGTCCGGTCGCTGGTTCTAACTCTGTTTACTAAAGCCTCGACCTCCACCTTCCCATACCTACGAACCATCAGTGCATCAAAACCACCACCGCCCATTCGGGTCAAGCGCCCTCGGCGCTTCTTGATGACCCGCCATACGCCATCCTATTTCAGTTAAACTAAAAATGTAATCATCAGTCCTAGACCAGAGTTTTTTTCACATAAACTGTCCTTCTCTCCTTCCTGACCACTTCCTAGCACGCTGAGTCGGCTGCTTGTCGCTGTCATCAATCATTGGCACGGAGGCTCTCCGCCTCGAGGGGAGCGACCGACGCCCTCAGGGCGTCTGCTGACTGGACTTGAAACGGGCAACATCTGTTGCTCGAATCGGTACCAGCGGCAGTGCACAAATCAAAATAAAATTTATACTCCCCCGCCTTCACAGTTAACTGGTTGGCGGTTTCCCTTTCCAGTTTTAGGTTACCAGTCGAAAATGTACCAGCACTATGTTCACTTCTGGCAGCCATTGGACACGCTCCAGATGCTGCAAATAAGCCACGGGTGCAAAGACACCCCGCATCCACAATGCAATGCAATGCAGTCTTTATTTACGAGCACAAGTACGGCCGCCACTTTGATTTCGAGTTGCCAGTTTGCATAAATTAGAGCGACGGCTCTTAATGATAGTACAGAGATTAATAGTAAAAGCGGATCAATACCACTTATTACTCTCCCGTTTAAAAGAATGACAGGCATCAAAGCAACTATTATCTGTCGTAATTCACAGTATGTAAAATCACGCGTAAGCATCACTCCTTGTACTCTACTTTATGTTGACTGTATTTCTTACAATTAGCAATAGAAATTCTACAAAAAATCAAACCACGTATTTCGTGGGTAGCGTGCTCTAAGCGCCGATCTTATCTATGCTTTATTAGACACCTGGCTGCATATCTGACTATCCGCTGTTTGCTAATCTGTAGTAGTAATATAATTCGCTAGCGGTCCTATAAACATTTGTACAAGTCATACCACTAAGACATTATCATAGCACTTGTAAGCGACCAGAACTACCAGAACGGAATACATTTATTAATAATATTTTGTAAGTAACTCGGTGAGTTTCCTGAGGTCTTCCATATAATATCTTCAAATAAATACACTACAAGTAGGTTTATTTTTACCTGACGCACGTTTAACAGAAATTATTCTGTATCTTCAGAGGTTTGTTTGTATTGCAATTGAATGTTTCGCTTACAATTGAACATTCAATGACAATTCAAACAAACCTCTGAAGAAACAGAATAATTTCTGTGAAACTTGCGTCAGGTGAAAATAAACTTGCTGTGTATTTATTTGAAGATATTACATTTATTATTAAGTTAGTTAAATTCCAATATGAGACAATTCTTATATTATCATACAAATTTAAAAAACCTAACTACTCTGCTATTTTACTAACAAGTTATTAGTAACATAACCGTACATCAGACAATCATAAAATAAGTATTAAAAGTTCTCAACTACTAGTTAGTATTTTAGTTAAATTTGTAACCATAATACCTAAATGACAAATAGTTTAGTCATAGCTTTTCATTGTGTGTATATTTCCGTAGATCTCTGTATTTAACCATATTCATAAATATAATATATAACTGATAACAAAATATAGTTTTTGTTAACATAGTTTACAAACTTCTTGAAAGCGTTTCAAAATTTGAAATGAATGTTGAGACATATTAATTCTGTCAAATTACTACACATACAAAATTCAGAGGATATGGATACAGATTTTGTATTTTCGCTAAAATATCTCACTACTTTACCCCCAAATAAACATTACAGCTCAGCTTTCTGTCTCACAACCGTATTTTCATTTTCTTAATTACAGCTGTATTTAATCAACTTTGTTCGTCCCAACCGAATGGGCAATCATGATTTAATAAAGACGATTATTCGCTGAAGATGCACGTGCAAAGGCACTATTACTGCATAATAAAAAATTTCAAAGTGAAAGTTGCAGGCTTCTGAAAAATGTATAAGACAATATGCATCAGGTCCCTTTAAAAAACAGCAGTAGACCTGAAATATTTAATTACTTTTAAGACTTCTTGGAAATAAGTTATTTTACTTCTCATTGACAGGTGCACGCTCTCTCTCTCTCTCTCTCTCTCTCTCTCTCTCACACACACACACACACTTGTAATTTGTGAATGAAACTGTGATTCCTGTAGTTAAGAGTGATGTATAATTGTTAAATAATATTAAAAATACTAAATACAAATAATAATAAAATCCTTAATTTAGAGAAAGAGAGAGAGAATGAGACTGGGGGAGTGTGAGAGAGCGTGTTGTGGAGATTACGAAATCTGTGCGGGTGTGTGTAAGTGTACTCGTATATGTATTTGTGCATCTGTCTGTGTGTGTGCGCGCGAGCCTGTGTATCTTGCTGTGTGTGTGTGTGTGTGTGTGTGTGTGTGTGTGTGTGTGTGTGTGTGTGTGTGTGTGAGAGAGAGAGAGAGAGAGAGAGAGAGAGAGAGAGATTTATGTATGTGTTTTAGACTGCGTGAGACAGCGAGTGAGAGGGAGTGGTAGATAGTAAAGGAGAGAGAGAGTGAGAGAGCATGCGAGTGAGAGGGGGAAGAGTGTAAATGTCGACGTCTACATAATTTTACAATACAAAATACTCTCTATAGACCATATAGTCATTAAATATTATTTTACAACAATATAAATAACAAATAATAACCACTGTTACATGACTGATTGATTTAACACAATTTTGTGTTTTTAATATTTGTAATTCTGTTATAATTCTCGAATTTATGGACAAATGTGTTCAGTTCCAGTACAGTAATAATAACTTTCAGAATTTTTGGGGGGGATTTTTTCAAGAATAACATTTTAAATCCAACATTGATGGAAATTTTTACCATGTTTGTGCAACAAACTAAGGTATTAGTAAAAAACTAAAGCAATTGCATATCTTTATGATTGTTTTAACGAACTGGCGTCATAAATGTCTCTACCAGTACAACTAGTAGTAAATTTTGTTTTGGAATTTGGAAAACTGACCATGGCAGCCTGCAGCAACATCCTGTCAATGAGTCAGAGGGTACGTGAATAATAAATCGTGAAAGTAAAAATGTGTGCGTGACCGTGTGCTAAGCTTGTAGACCGGTCGGCGGGCACTTTTCAATTGGGGTGGGAGTGCTGAGACTTTTGGGGGGGATTTGCGCATTAGGCCTTGGGGGGGATGGGCACCCCTGGCTACCTGTACCAATTCCAGTATACATCTGATGAATACTCCTACAATTATTTATAAACATAATTAAGGGATTATTATACAATCAATAATTAAAATTGTAATATTGTATTAATTAGGTTTTTGGAATATTATAATTATGCTTATCTTTTTAAGTAAAACGGTATGTAATAAATGTAATTATTTTGCTGATGTAAAACAAACTGTCTCACCCCCCCCCCATACGGACAGACACGCGCACACACACACTATTAGTTGATCTGGTTGTCTTTGAAATTTTGTCTTACACATACCTGTTGTATAAAATTTGCTTTGTTTGATTTCATCAGGCTCTCAGATTCAAACAGGTTAATTTAATTTGCCTGAATCTGTATAAAAAAATGGTACTGTATTAATTAGTCGGTAGACTAGTATTTAATACATAATAAATGCATAATTAACCACAGCTTTTACTAATGATTTTTACTAACAACACATAGGTTACTGTTCTGAGAATGAGAATACAGCGGTTTTCTGAAAGGTTTTAGAAAATACAGTAAAACCTCAACGACAGGGATTGAAAATCAAAACAATGCATATGGGAAAATAACAGTTCTAGAAACCCAATAAATTTAAAGAATAATTTAATAACATATACTGTAGGCCTATGTTCTTGCAGTCTGGATTATTTTAGACTGTCAAAAAATGTTAATTACAAATTGGTTAAAACAACAGATACCGGTACCTAATTTGTTTGGGTTAAAGTATCATGCTCATTTGAAAGTAGTTTTCATGTTTAATTTAAAGGGTTCCTATAGCAGGTAGCCGTCGAAAATAATTTGTCATAATCGGGTATTCTTTCTGCTGTGAACCAGTGTCACTCTGACCTTCAGCAACAGAAGTGGATCTAGGTGGCATTGGCTTATTGTTGTCACATTCCTAAAATATTCTGATCACTTAATGTCAAAGGAGCTGAAAGTCTCCTTTCCACTTGACACTGTGAAGAAAGATGCTTGGTGTCAATCCTTGTTAAGAATGTGGCCCCCCCCCATCCGTAGAAATTTGACCACCATATAAAGCTCTTTTTTATGGTCTGTTAAGGAGCTCTATAGGGGTTTTAATGTGTACATTTTCTTAAAAAAAATCTCTACAGGTCTTAACAGTTAAACCACAGTAAAACCATATGCAAAACACAAGAGAGCATTAAATTATATGAAAATCAATATTCTTAGTTCTCTATGGATTTTAACTTATTTGTTTTGGGTGTATAGGTCAAACATCACATTACATAATAACATCACATGACTGTTTTTTTTTAAAGCTGAAATATCATCTTTATATTTTATTACATGTGATACATACACCTACCTGGCATCTGCTATGAATTTTCCCGTAGCTTATACAGAAAACTACTGAGCTACAAAACATTAAAAAAATATGGAAAACAGTTATAGTGAAACAAGCCATCAGTTACTTACAGAAAAAATACAGACAGGATCTAGTTCCTAATACAAACTGTTAAGTGTGTAAAATCTATTGAAAAAATCCATCATTCTTTCTACATGTAATGCATTAGGTTTTATTTTTGTCGAAGTTGTTCTAAACTGAAAATGTGTTTTCATTTTCCTCTGCGTTTGTCTCTCCAACAGTGTACTGGCCTTCGCCTTCGTTATGGTATAGTTGATATATATTTTTGGAAAATTTTGTCTACCTTTGTGCAATGAACCTACTTTTGAAGGTGAAGTGATTTTTGTAAGCAGCAGCTGGCTTTTAGTAGTAATCAGTTCACAGCGAGTGTTGTAGTGATTAGAAGTGCGAGTGTGATTTTAAGACATATGCGTTTAGTTCTGATGGTGTTGTTCATGCCTTGTAAATTATTAATACAACTGTAAAGTTTGAGTGATACATTTTTTGAAAAACATTTAATAATAGTGTACTATGTGGTGAATTATAACGCCAAACGTTAGTGAGATAATAGTGGAAGTGTACTATAACATGTGGCCAGTTGAGAACAAACAATAACACTCACCTTTCTTTATTTCATATTTCTAGACCACTTAATAAGCACAAGAAGTAACAGTAATAACAGCCTCGTACGCGAAATGTGTGTGTGTGTGTGTGTGTGTGTGTGTTAAAAAACAAGCAGATGTAAACTATCCGTAAAGAACCGGAGAGACAATATTAATGTATTATTATTATTATGACCTGGTGTAGGCTAGACATTACAGTATCTGTTTATTCAGGTGCAGTCATGTAGTGCGATTCTGTCAGCTTGAGACTAAACTATAACGATTAGTCACTCTTATTTGAATAGCAGTATGATACAATATGTGGATATTGCAAAATGCTTATTACATCATTGTGTATGGGTGGTCATAATTATTGTTTGTGACAGGAGGGAGGAACTATAATTTTTGACAAGACCTCTTATAAAATTTTATTGAAAGCGATTATAATTGCGGTTGCAATGAAACACCAGATTTGACGTCATATCGTACGCAAAAACAAAACTCTAGAAATGCGACATAGCACTGAAACGAGACTAGGAAAAAATTCGGAAGATTTACACCAAATTTCGTATTTTCTGGAACATTAAAAAAAATCGGAAGACCTGGCAACACTGCGCACTAGACACAAGATGCCGGCTCACTGAGGCAGCGAAACAACTGACAAGTATGTAAACAAGCTGGTGAGTCATCAACAAGTCGGTGCCTGAGCCGCGGTCGGACCAGCCGGGGGTCGGACTAGAGAGGTTTTACTGTACCTGTATAATTTGTTATAAAAAATAAATTGAATCTAAAAGTATTAACAGTGTTACTTTACACTGTGATTTTATTAAGCTTTTACTGTTTAAAAGAAAATAAGAGAATTTATAGGCCTATCTCTCTTTGGGAATACTAATTTAAACTTTCACTAGGAGTAAACAAACCTGACTGACATAGATGTAAAGAGGTTTCTGTTTTTGTTAAAGGGTGCTTTTATGTATGTTTGTTCAAAACACTTTATAATCATTATAATAATAAATAATAATGAACAGATTTAGTTAATTATGAATGTGAGTTAAATTATTTTAACGTCACCTCGCCTTTACCTAACCTATTCTCAACGAGTTTGTCAACGGCCCTGGAAATTCTGATACGGGGAAGCTAGATGTATTTAAATTGTTTTCTCGGGTACAGTGTTGAGGTTTCCACATTCCGCCTGTCAAAATGTGGTGGTCACCCAAGGGCATGTGGTTTTTCAGAATCTTCTGATAAGGTAAATGAGTAAAGCATCGGGGTATATTATTCTTCTCTTTAATTATTTTTATTTATTATTCATCCCCAATTATTTGTACTATTACAAACATGTAAAAAGCATAGATTTTAATTTGAATTGCAACATTGGCATAAAAACATCGATGTTTGAAATCTTAAAACATCGATGTTTTCATACCGATGTTTTTTTAACATCGATGTACTCTTCACGATGTTAACATCGATGGTTTTCTGGCGATGCTCATCCCTAGTGTGTAGTGCTGTGCCCATCACTCCTCCTTCACACCGCTCCTGTAGGAGAAGGGACTGGCGGGAACGTTGGTGGGGGAGCTTGGCGGGCCGTGAACGCTGTGAGAGTTGTTTGTAGACAAATACTTGAAAAGACCCTTGTTCCCGTATGTGTTACAGTAATCACTTTTAGTAACGTAAATTAGTAATTTTGACAACTGCAACATGTTATATATATTTTACATGTATGCAATATTAGATAGGCTATTAGAACGTTAAAAAAAAATTAGCGTAAAGACAACGCGAAAACAAACAAAAATCGTGGCATTTACTAGATACTAGCCGATTTACCCAGCGTTGCTCGGGTTCATAATATATTCATAGGCTCATAGGCACCTATTCTTGTTCTAACGTTATATTACTTCTATATTGTATAATCTTCCTTATACTGTTACGTTCACATTCTCACTGGAGGAATAGATTACTCTGTACCGCACCTGTTTAAGAACATGTCATAAACTTTATTCTTATATCTGGAGAAGAATTCTGTTGCGCGTGATGCTCCTGCTCGATTTCTAACTCTGGGAGAGGGCGAACAGCTAAATTAGTTTTCAATAAAATGTCTACAGTACTTGCATGCGCTGCGTACTTAACTGTCGTTTTATAATTCATTGTATTAATGGTGAAATAAGGTATTAGTTAAATTAGTGTCTCCTAAACCTATTCTAACAATACAATACCTCTATAGATTTCAGCTTATCAATTTTTAAATTCAAACTGAAGCAAGCGCATTTATATTGTCTGAACACTACGATCTGAATACATTCGCTATCAAAAAATTGTTTTTTATACTCGCTTATAACTTACTTCTATCTTAACATATCTTAAATTCAAACTGAAACAACTCTGAATTCACGCACTATTAAAAAGTTTCTTAAGACGCATACACCACCTTCGATATCATAACCTATATATTTATTTATAAGAACCGTGGACTCTGGCCCGGCCGTAATTAGATCCGACCTAAGACTCCCGGGTTTCGTGGACGGACTCCGGGGAAGGACCGTCGGACGGCTCCCGCGCTATTCCCTACGCGGGAGTGTTTTACCTATGCCGGGACACAGCCTGCACTTTCCGACATCCAGGCCGGTCGAACTCCCGCGCTAGGACATTGTCAGAGACCTCCCCTGGGTACGGAAAGTTCTCCGAAGCCCGAAAAAGCCGTCGACATGCCGGGCTAGGCGCTGGAACTCTGGCCCGGCAGTTTTCGCGAGATCCGTCCTAGGACTTCCCGGGTTCCGTGGACGGACTCCGGGGAAGGCCCGTCGGACGACTCCCGCGCTATTCCCTACGCGGCAGGCTTCCACCTATGCCGGGACACCGCCTGATTTTTCCGGCATCCAGGCCGGTCGAACTCCCGCGCTAGGACTCTGTCGGAGACCTCCCCGGGGTACGGAAGGTTCCACGAAGCCCGAAAAAGCCGTCAACATGCCAGGCGAGACGCTGCAACTCTGGCCCGGCCGATTTTCACGAGATCCGACTTATGACTTCCCGGGTTCCGTGGACGAACTCCAGGGAAGGCCCGTCAGACAACTCCCGCGCTATTCCCTACGCGGGAGGCTTCTACCTATGCCGGGACACCACCTGATTTTTCCGGCATCCAGGCCGGTCGAACTCCCGCGCTAGGACTCTGTCGGAGACCTCCCCGGGGTACTGAAGGATCTCTGAAGCCCGGAAAGCCGTCGACATAACGGGCGAGGTGCTGGAACTCTGGCCCGACGGTTTCTCGCGAGTTCCGTCCTAAGACTGCCCGGGTTCCGTGGACGGACTCCGGGGAAGGCCCGTCGGACAACTCCCGCGCAATTCCCTACGCAGGAGGCTTCTACCTATGCCGGGACACCGCCTGCATCTTCCGGGATCCCGGCAGGTTGAACTCCCGCGCTAGAACTTGGTCAGAGACCTCCCCGGGGTACGGAAGTTTCTCCGAAGGCCGGGAAAGCCTTCGACATGCCGGGCGAGGCGCTGGAACTCGGGCCCGGCCGTTTTTCGCGAGATCCGACATAATATTCCCCGGGTTCCCTGGACGGACTCCGGGGAAGGCCCGTCGGATGTCCCGAGTAGACTCCCGGGCTAGTCTACGCAGGATGCCTCCACCGATGCTATGGCAACCAGAATGTATTCTATTGGGTTGCCATGGTAACCAGATCTAATAGTTTTTAAGACCCTAAAGGACCCCCCCCCCAAAGGATCGTATCGAAAAAAAACACCTGTCCTATGTTGGTTCTCTCGTTGCGTAAAATATTTGTGCCAAGTTTGGTTGAAATCGGTCCAGTGGTTTAGGAGGAGATGTGGAACATACATACATACATATATACAATGACTTTTATTTTATATTAAGATAAGCCATCAAGATTCTGAGCGTAATTATGTAGATTCATATATACAAAGTTTATATATATACATAGACATAACGAGTAAAAGTGTATAAAACGAGTTTGAATTGTTACTTGTATAAACGTTTGTATATATTTTCTTCAATTTAGGGCATCAGTTCAACGTCATCGATTGTTGAACACCGATCTGATGGCGAATTATTCTGCATCAAAAATGTTCTACAATCACAGCTAATTTCTATGGGGTATTGGTTAAACTGATGGGCTGCTATATCTATATATATATATATATATATATATATATATATATATATATATATGTATAATATTATACATGTACGTTTAGTAGTTTAAGAGGATGACGGTTTTTCAAGGGGTTTGTGCAAGGCATTGTAATGTTTGAAAGGTTTCAATTCACACAACAGACAACATTGAGGTATGATTTCAGAGATTTTATTGTTGTGAGTTATGTGTACATGGTTATTGTAGTGCGTCAGTGAGTCCATAGCATTGCAATAACGTAGTTGCCCGTGTCTGAAGAAATTTTTCGGCCATCATCATCATCATCATCATTCCACATTCAGAGGAGTGATGCACAAATTACGGTTGCAAATCTGGGATTTGCAACAGTCCCTATTATGGAAGCACTGAAACAATATATAGGTACACATTTGTCATTATTGTTCTCATCTTATTCAACTAAATGTGTCCAAAAATATTTTTAAAAAGTTATTTTTTGCAAACAAAATCCGGGCTATTGAGCTGTGGACTACCACAGTAGAATATTCTCACGTATGACTGGGTCTACTTACCGGACCACCCACCGACACTTCTAGACTATGCAACTGAGTTCCCTTGCCGGCGTTTTTGTCACTTATAGGATACTCATTGTAATATGAGTAAAACATAGTCATACAAGACATATGACGCGGTCCATACAGGAAGAAGACTTCAAAAACATAATGCACTACAGTTATTGTTTTCAGACGTTTCGGCCTCACCTATGGCGGCCATCTTCAATGAATAAAACGATTCTGCGTAAACTGACACAATTTTCGTCAGTAATCACAGTACTGTGACGAGGAATGTTCACGAAACCAAGGTCCTGTCTTCGGGGGTCGGGGGGCTGCCTACTTCCCTCGACTGCGTATGGAGTCCGTGCACAAGTATGCTCCGTCGCAATGAACCGGGGAGCAGTGGGGCCAAACACCTAAAAGCTGGCCAGAAGTCGAAAAATAAAGTTACTATTTAGAACCATCGTTTGAATTATAAGGATTGTTAGGGTAACAGTACAAAATTCAGCGTTTACAGGTGATTGGTCGAAAAAACTCTCACCAACCCTGGAAAAACAATTGTAAAGAGCCTTCTCGCGAGGTGCACGTTTAGCACGGAGTGATGAATCGACATTGCGTCTCTGTTAAAAGTCCCAGAAACTCAAAACATCGCCCTACTTTAGTTCTGCAAAGTGGAATCATTAACTAAAAGTAACAACATCACACAGTAAAGACATCACACACGTTTCATGAAAATTAACTAAAAATAAGCAAAGTGGTATTTGCAAATGTTTGGCGCGTATAAGAAATGACATTATTTGTGAAAAAAAAATAGGTTTTTAATAATAAGAATGTAATATAATCAAGCAGAGATGGACGGAAACCCCTATTTTACTGTGAAGCTTATACTATTTACTAACGAACAAAACTAAAAAGAGTAGCTTAAAGGAGCTCAATACATATAACGTTAATTTGTTTAACGTCGCGTGGCACCAACGAGATCAACGATATGAGAAGGCTCTTGTGAGACTTACTTTCACTTGGTATGTCTTTTGAAATATAGCTTTTTAAAAATAATGTTTTCCAATTTTGTCCGCTATGTTGGAACCGCCATCTTCTTGTTTTAAATTAAGACTTGAGATTCCTAATCAGCGACCTTAAGAACCTATAATCAATTTTTGTTTGTGGAGAGAAATATGATATTTTACTATTTTTGTCTGCCATATAGGATCCGACATTTTGTTTTTTGAAATTTGAACTTCAGATTCGGAGTCAGCAATCCCCAAAACCTATAAGTACCAAATTCTAATTCGATTTATAAATGCCTTCATATTTTGGCCAGCTATTTGCATTCTGCCCCACTGTCCGGCATGGAGAAAGCCTCCCTTCACATAGAATGTGGTGTGGCATCTTGTGCTGCTCGACCTATACCATTGCCCTTAATTCAGATTGGCCGATGCTGGTTGTTTAACTGGCACAGTAAAAACTCTGCAAGTTTATTAAAGCTGTCTTCCTTGTATTCCTTGTGAATATTCTTTGCCCCATTACTGCTGTTACTGACGAACATGGTGCCAGTTGTGTCATCATCAGTGTGGCTCTACAACCCTTGGTGGGTCTTGGCCTGCACCAATAGTCGATTCCACTCCTTCCTATTACATGCCCTAGCTTTCCATTTTCTTATCTTCAGCTTTCCCAGGTCCTCCTTTATCTAGTCTTTGAATCTACTTCGGAGTCTTCCCCTTTTTCTACTACCCACTGGTTTCTGGTAGAAAAAACTTTTCGTGGCTGTCCTTCCTACATTCTCTCTACGTGTCTAACCCACCTTAACCTGTGTATTTTGATTATCCTGACAATGTCCGGCTCTTTGTAAAGATGGTATAGTTCATAATTATAGCGCCTGCTACAATAACATTCAATTTTCTTGTACTCCTCTAAATATTGTTCTTAGAATCCGTCTTTCACAGCAACCTAGAAGTCTCTTGCTATTTTTTTGTCATTGTTCAGGTTTCTGAAGCATATGTCAGCACTGGCCTAATAAGTGTTTTGTCGATTTTGCATTTTGTGCTTCTTCGTGCCAGTTGTGTAGAATCGTTTCATTCACTGAAGATGGCCTATAGAGGTGTCACCGAAACATCGGAAAATACCAAGTTTAGTAGACCACGGCCCAATTATAGCCCGGATTTTATTTCCAACGAGGTTGTCGCCAGCTGTAAAGCCTTAGAAATAGAAACATTATATTAGTCTTTTAGTTTCAGAACCAGATACATCCAAAAAATGAAAATTTTACAGGAGAGCTGAAAACTTTATTGCAGGAGAGATGGTTTTGCAACTTACCAGCAATTTCAACTCCAATTTTAACAAGGATCTCTCAGTTTTACAAATTTATGAAATAGACAGGGACATGTAGAAGGTAATAAAGCATAGAAAAATGCAAGAAATGTGAATGTGTAAAGGTGGATATATCTGGTTTTGAAACTAAACTACTCACTTTATACATGTACGTTTAGTAGTTTAAGAGGATGACGGTTTTTCAAGGGGTTTGTGCAAGACATTGTAATATTTGAAAGGTCTCAATTCAAACATCAGACTGCACTGAGGTATGATTTAAAGGTTTTATTGTTGTGAGTTATGTGTACATGGTTATTGTAGTGAGTCAGTGAGTCCATAGCATTGTAATAACGTTGCTCCCCGTGTCTGAAGAAATTTGTCGGCCATCATCATCCCACAATCGGAAAATAGCACAGGTTAGAGATGCAGATCTGGTCCGAACAAAAGACCGTATCATGCATACACTACAAAAACATACACATTTTCAGGAAAACATTATTTTACATGTTAAATTATACACATTGTCAAAATACAACGCGCAACTGAGCCTAGTAGGCATTCAAGACGAAATAAATGTAATCTAGATTGTTTTTGTTGTAAAAAAATGCGTAAAAATGTGAAATAATTAATAAGTTAATACTCAAACACACACTCACACACACACATATATATATTGTGACAGGACGAATAGTCACAATATGACAACCGTCACATATGCGTATAGCAAAATAGAAAATACAGTGCATAAAGCAATGCTCTGCTAAGTATAATAAGAAACAATGTATAAAATTAAGTAAATAGAGTTAAGAAAGTATAATAATAAGAATTGTGTAATTGTATATCAATATTTCAAATGTAAAAACAGTTATAAGAATGAAAAGTGTTGGAGTCCGATAGGAAGTGCGACCCGTAGGTGCTTAAGGATACAATATAAAACATAGAGCGAGTAACAAAAGTCAAATAGCTAACATTAGTGCACAAAAATAATCCCTAACCGCTTATTAACAGTTTAAAAAGAACCTATCAGAGCGTGAAAAACAACACGTGACAGTTGATAAACGAAAAAGGGTAGAGTGTCATTAAACTAGCGGGAAAATACAAGGCGACGTCGCTAACGCGCTCAAAGCACTTCAGTCTGCATTAAACCACCGGTTCGAGTAGTTCGCTTTAAAACACTAGTTCGGAAAGTCTATGTTAAAAAACCAGTCCGAGTAGTTTGCAGTAAAACACTAGTACGGAACATCGGTTTTGAATTACTAGCCCGAGCAGTGCGTAGTGAGAAAAATCACGCGACAAGTTAAACTTAAAAACACTCAAACGTAACGTGAAAGCGACTCCGTTCAAATAAATCAAAAATAGCGTAAAAATAGCATCTGAACGTAAAAATTCCACATCAAGGAGGCAGTACAATTCCACAACAGGGAGCTGAGGACATATCCACATCAAGGAGGCTGTTCACACCAGGAATCCAGGGAAGCTGAGAACACTCCACATGAGGGAAGCTGTACACATATCCACACCATGGAGACTGGATGAACAAGAAGAGGAACAATTGGAACACTCAAACCCAGAAACGCCCATGAGATAGACGCCGGAGCTACAGTAACATGTAGAGTATATTAAACATTTAATTTTGAATTCAAAAAGACAGTAAACAAGAAAGAGAACAATTTCAGAGACTATAAAAAACAAATTTATGTAATTAGTAAAGTAAGATAACAGAGCAAATTGAAGTAGAGTCATTTAAAGAGTTAAAGTAAAATTAAAAAAAAAACATTAAACACAATTCTTATAATAACTAAAGTGTTAGAAGTAATTATTTCAAAAATAACACCCATCCATCACATTCTCACACACAGGTCTACAGAATATAAGTATAGCAGAGAAGTAAAAGTAAATTCAGTTAAGGTAAGTCTAATAAAAATTGCATTGGTCTTTGTGTGTGTAAACTGAACAGTATAAATACTCGCTGTTGCCCAAAATTGGCGATTGCAGTAAAACACACCAACAAAGTCTAGTTGCAATATATATATTGCAACGTGACAAGCTGTCTCACTGTATGTAAATGTGGAGCATAATTATTATCAGCTGTTATGGGTGTCCAGAATGATAGAAAAATGCTTGGAAGTAAAATAATATTATTAAAAATGTAAAATTAATAGGATAAATTAGTAATAAAACAGTGTAAAAACTATGAAGATATAATTTAATGTGTGAGTGAAGTGTTGTGTAGTGTGGGTAGCAAATAGAAGGTTATGGAAATTTATTCATATGTAATAAAGCATTGTTCTAAAAAATTCAAGAATAAGGAAGTCGGTGAGCACGTGGCCGGTCCGGAATATAATAGAGTATATAGAAAATACGCCTACGCGCTTATCGGTGGTGACGTCATTCGGCAGCGCTGCGGCATACATTGAGCAGTATTATAAAAGCAGTGGCCAGTCTTCATCTAACTCTCTTAGAACACTCTGAGAGTCTGCATACAGCACTCAGCGAAAGCAGTCGCGGTGGACATCGTCCAGTCAAAATTCCAGACAGTCTCCTTGGGCCCGTGGAGTCGTGATAGCAGCGAGTGTCGGCAGGAAACCAATACGGAGTACGAGATAGTCGGCTACCGTTCCTGAGCTTCGTTTTGCTGATCGTGGCGCCTGGGATACGGACACCTAGAGCAAGGCTGTTCCTGGAGGCGGTTGCTGGAACGTGGAACCAAGACCGCTGGAGGCCGGATCTAGATCGTCGTCCGGGAGGACAATGAAGACAACAGAACAGGGAAGCCAAATTTAAATAAATTTGTTATCCAAGTATAAAGCTTTAAAGTGTAAAGTAAAATGAACATTTATTTAAAATATAATTTTGTTTAAAGGAGACTTTAGACAGTTAAAAATTTACAGCACTATTTAAATAAAGAGAACATTTATTTGAAAGATATTTTCAAAGAAGATTTTGAACTTCAATAAATCAATTTTGTTTAAAATAACGAAAGCACATTTTGATATAATTGTGTGTAAAAGAAAAGAACAATAAATGTATGTGTTTTCACTAATTGAGCATTTATTTCTGCAAGTCTGGTCTGGGCTATAACCTGTTACCTTGCAATATATATATATATATATATATATATATATATATATGTGTGTGTGTGTAACGGATCCTTACAGCTGTCGCCGTTTCTCCGTCCCCAGCTTCCATTTGAACCTATCGTAGTATGTAAGTTATTCTTTTCTTGCAACCATTGCTTCCGCTACGTCATCTCGCCAACTCCTCCGTGGAAGACCTCTTTCCCTCCTCAACGGTGGTATCCATTCCAGTATTTTGCGGGGCCATCGTCATCTTCCATTCTCTTCACATGCCCAAACCAAGTCAATTGTCTTCTTTCTATTTCATCTATTATTGTCCTGCCAATATTCATCTCGGCTCCGATAGTCTCATTTCTAACCCTGTCTAATTTTGATCTTCTACAACTCCTCCTGAAGAAGTCCATTTCCGCTGCCATCAGTTTTTTCTTATTTACGTTTGAAACGTTCCAAACGTCTGCTCCATAAAGGATTACACTTTGAACCATGCTATTATATATATATATATATATATATATATATATATATATATATATTGTAATACGACTCTTGTATCCGTAGTATCTTAAGGGTATAATGATTTGCCCGTATTATTCCTTGTATATGTTAATTTGTAATAAATAGTTGTAAATAGTGTATCAGCTGATCGTGGAATATTTATGTTGTGTGTTTACGAATGTGATTTAAATATATAAGTAAAAGAATTGAATTATTCTGCCTTGGTTTCTGAATCAGAATTATAATTATTCCAATTCAGTAGTTAGAACTCCAAAATCAATTCAAAAAATAGCGGTCGAGTCATCCCAAAATTTTCAAGTCACCTTCGATATTAGGCTTTAATCTGTTATTTGAGGTTAATCTTGGTTTTGCAGTTTCCGTACTTCCAATGACTCCCCGAATTCTTCTTATCCTTGTTAATTATAAAATAAATGCTGATAATATATTACGTTCCTGAAATAATAACGCATGGATATGATTTAATATCATAATGGTTTAATCTCTGTAATATAAATTCAAATTATTGGAAAATTCCATTCGATACATACGGTTGTCACAATCGATATTTATCTCAGGATTTAATAATTAAATAATTTTAATATATTTCGTGGAAATTCTTGTGGCTGCTACGAAAAGTTCCTTTACATGATAATTAATAATAGAGAGTACCTTTACAAACAATATATTACTTATAATCTAAAAAAGTACAAAAATTATATATTAAGTAAAATACAAGGTTTGACGATATTCAATACGCTTCGTAAAAGCATGTAGGCTAGAGCGATGTCAACATCATGGCTACTATATTGTCCGTGTCAGAGAATAATGAAGTTTATTAATGTGTACAATAAATGTTTTCCTTGTAATCACTGTTCGTTTAGATATTGAATTTGTTTTCACTTTAAAATGTTTACTAGTGATTAGTGTTAGTGTAAATTGTTATATTGTCTAGTGGTTGTTCCTTGTTGGATAAAAATATTGTCAAATTATACTTTACACATCTAGACGATATTGCTGAAGGTTTTCTGGTTTATTCTGAATAATTTCTTGCTTGTGTGTGTTACTTGTTCATGAAAATTGTAGTGGAGGGATTATTATCTTCGATGATGGTCATTCAGATCTTCTTTCACAAACGGGTTATCTATTTTTATATATATTTTTTTAAATTACATCTAGACACGAACTATTCAACTGTTTTCCATCACAATTAACAATTAAGTGTTATTTCTTCTTTTTTAGTCACCGAACTTCTTAAATTTTGATTGGCCATATATGTACAGGTTAAGTGTTATAGGATCAACACCCATTAATTACTTTACATTTTTCTAAATTACCTTTAATAGATAATTTTATTATTATACTCTAATGATACATGCAATGTTTACATGATGACTAATTATATAATTATAAACAATTTGATACTAAACATGCCTCAGTTTATAACTGTAAAACCTTATTAATTTGAATTTCTATGATATGTGGTGGAACAATTTGTTATGGTTGATTGTAATTTCTACTTTGACTGCCTGAGATAAATATATTTACATAAATTAACTGTTGACATAAAATCTTATAACATACAATAAAAACTCTTAATAATAATAATTGTTTTTAACAACTTTAATTATTTCATACTTTTAAACTATTGTCTGTGTGATAATAATAATAACACTTTTTATAAATAATAAATAACACTGTTTAACGGTAGTCTGTGTGACTATTTATATTATATTACTCTTCACTATAAAGGTTTGTGTCCCTTTTTCTATCCTTAATTATATGCCTATACAATTTTGTTAATACAATTTTAATTTATGATTAGGTACTCTTTATTGGGTTTGGTTGTTATTCAGGGTAAGTTGATTATTTAGGCTTACTGGGTTTAGTTATTTAATTTTTGTCTGTTTACTGCCCTATTCTACTGGGTTATTTCTGGGTTTCTTGATAATATTAAATAAGTTAAACCAACTAGGTTTCCTTTAATTTGCTTTCAATTATTATTTCTTGTTTCCTCTCTGGATCGGATTCCACTATTATTTACTATTCTTTTGTAACATCTTGTTTCGTTACAAATTGCCTCCCTTCAGAAGTAATTATTTCTGAACACTTCATTAGGTGTGAGGACATAATTTATTATAAACTCTTGTAGCGAGAGGCGCCGTCGTTCGCCTAATGTGACTTGTTTTAAGTGTGGTAGGTTGGGCCACGTCAGACGATTTTGTACCGGGGTTGGGTCGAGTCCAACGTCCCTCCCGAAGGCGCCCAAGGTCATTCAGAAAAGGGTCAATGAGGGGAAGATATGTCGGAGGTCTTCCCCTACCTGTCGCGGGTCTTCTAAGGTACGCGCCTCCAGGCCAGTTGTAGGTCCCAAGTCTTTAGGCAGCAAGGTCCTCCAAACCATCTCTAGAACCACTTCCGTATGCCCCTTCTTGCTGTTGGAGTTGAAAAAGAGTCAACTCAGAGCATTAGTTGACTCCGGATCAGCAAGATCCATCATTTCATCTAAAGTGTGCGAGGACCTTGAACGACAGGGTTTAATTAAAAGGTCGGAAAGGTCTTCCGTAGTGTGCTGGACGACATCCCAGGAAATTCTGCCCATTTCCCGGGTAGTTTCTTTCAAGTTCAAAATCGAGGGATTTTCTTGGGTGTGGAGCTTTCTGGTTTCTCCTGCTCTGGGAGTTGAATGCATTATTGGTGCCGATTTCATCTGCAAAAGTGGTCTCGTTATTGACATCCAAGAGCACCAATGCTATTTTAAATTTAATCGGGGAGTTGTAATCCCTTTCCTTGGGTATCAGGGGACCAGGCAAGATATCCAAGAGGTTAAGTGCCCCGACACATCTAGATACCACCTCTCCCAGTCCCAGCGATCCGCATTAGATCAGTTGTGTGAGCGTTTCCCCACTGTGTTAACTCCGGCCCTTGGGCTCACACATCTCTTGGAGTATAAGATCCGCCTAACGGACTCCAAGGTGGTACGCTCCCACCCTTATAAGTTTGCCCCTCCAAAAATGAGTATCTTGAGGGAGAAGCTTCAGGAGTTATTAGACCAAGGGGTGATTGAACCTTCTCAGTCCAGTTATGCCAGTCCAGCGTTCCTAGTGCCCAAGCCTGGAGGTAAGCACAGGATGGTCATCGACTACCGCAAGCTGAACGCTAACATCGAGGTAGATTCGGTCCCACTTCCTGACCTTCATTCCGCGTTCGATTGGTTCAGTGAGGCGAGGTATTTTACCATCAATGACCTCAACTCTGCATATCACCAGATTCCCTTGACGAAAGAAAGTAGGCCCTACACGGCATTCTGTGTTCCGTGGAACCTCTATCAGTATACTAGGGTTCCTATGGGTCTAGCGGTAGGGGCCCAAACACTCACCCGTTTGCTTGACACCGTTTTTCACGATGTCAAGTTCAAGTACGTTTTTAATTATCTGGATGACTTGCTGGTGTACAGCAAGGGGTACGAGGAACATTTGGATCATCTTGAAGAGGTGATGTGCAGGTTGAGGGGTGCCGGCCTCACTGTCAATCCAGAAAAAGTGAAGTTCGCCCAGACTCAAATTTCTTTTCTGGGCCACCTGATTTCCCATAGAGGTGTCACTGTGGATCCTGAGCGAACACAGGGAATCAGGGACTTTCCCCCACCAAAGGATGCCAAAGGTATCGCGAGATTTGTGGAGATGGTCAATTTCTATCGACGTTTCATCCCGAACGCGGCGGAGATTGCGGCACCTCTGAATGAACTCCGGAAAAAGGGCGCCAAATTTGTATGGGGGGAAAAGCAACAGAAGGCTTTCGAGACTCTGAAGGAAGCCATTATTTCCCCTCCAGTGCTGAGAATGCCAGACTTCTCGAGACAGTTCATCTTACAGACGGACGCGAGTTCGGTGGCGCTCGGGGCGGTTCTGTCCCAAGTTGTTGATGGTGCTAGGCAGCCTGTGGCCTTCATTTCTAGAACTTTGACCCAACAAGAACGGAAGTCTTCAGTGTATGAGCTAGAGTGTTTGGCTGTTGTATACGCTTTAGATAAGTTCAGGCGTTTTCTGGAACACGCTGAGTTCCTGCTCGAGACCGACAACCAGGCTCTCTCTTGGCTTCTCGCTCATCCCCGGCAGCTGGGTAAGATTGGACGATGGGTGGTTAAAATCTCATCCTTTAAATTTAAGGTGCAACACATTCGGGGAACTCAAAATGTGGTTGCAGATGCTTTGTCCCGTATGTTCTCCCAGCCCAGCGAAGCCCAGCCGGAGCAACCCTGTTCTGTTCTACTGGACTTTCCTTTAGCTTTTACTGATGTGTTGCCCCATCAGTTAAATGATGAAGAGTTGGGTCCGATCATCCAAAATCTAAAAGAGGGTAACGTGCAGGTCCCCTACTTCTTGTCCAGGGGCGTCCTATGTTGCAGAGAGAAGAAAGGACGGGCCCCGAAGATAGTGCTGCCTAGCAAACTCGTGCCCATGGTCTTCAGCTACTATCACAATTCCCCGGTAGGTGGACATAAGGGAATTTCGAAGACCATTTCCAGTATTAGGAAAAACTTCATCTGGAAGGGCATGGATAGGGACATAGCAACTCGGGTGAAGGCATGTCATCTCTGTGGCTTAAGCAAGCCTGCCCAAAACACAAAGTTAGGGCTGTTGTCATCTGATGTGGCGAGCAGACCGATGGAGAAGCTATTCATCGACTACGTGGGACCCTTCCCGCGTAGCAAGTCAGGTAATGCTTACCTACTTGTCTGTGTGGATGCTTTTTCGAAGTTTGCCTGGCTACTGCCCTTACGGCAGGCAACTGCTCGATTGACCATAAACGCGCTCCAGAGTCATGTATTTCAGCACTTCGGTCTTCCGGCCATCATTGTCTCGGACAATGGTCCACAATTTATTTCCGGCGACTTTCGGCGAATGTGCTTCGCTAATGGCATCAAACATGTAACCACTTCCCCCTATTACCCACAGCCGTCCCACGCGGGGAGATTCAACAGGAATCTCCGGTCCGCACTCATCGCCTATCATGCGGAACAACAGACCACCTGGGACCAGAACCTTAAGTGGTTACAGCTAGCTTTCAATACGGCCCTGCATGACAGCCATAAGGCCGTTCCTTTTGAAGTTATGTTTGGTTTCTCGCCTACGCTTCCCTTGGCCAACTTGTGGAACATAGACGATCTTCTGCCGAGTAATCCGGACATTAGGACGGCAGATAGGTGGAAAGAGGCCCGGAAGAATTTGCTTCGTGCGCACGAGCGCGTCCGTAGTCGGTATAATCAGGGGCGTTTCCGAATCCCTTTAAAGTAGAAGATTTGGTCTACTGCCAGAGCCACCCGATCAGCTCAGCTGCCGATAAAAGAGCCGCCAAGCTGTGCTACCGCTCGTCGGGGCCGTACCGCATCCTGGGGTTCGCGTCGCCTGTGACGGCTAGGTTGGGCGAACCGGGAGGTACTTCTAAAGAGATAGTCTCTCACGTCTCGAAGTTGAAGCCCTGCCACATCGGGCGGACGGGCTGATAAAAAGGGGGGGGAACTTGCCGGTCCCCATTTAGGTAGGGATGGAGGTTATTCGGGGAGGTGTGTGCTCTGGGGGGGGGGAGTTGATACATGGTAGCGGGTAGGTGTTCCCCACAGTCCCAGTGGTGTTCGTCTACTTCAGGGATGCGCCCCTGCCTGCGCGAGCCTTGGTTCTCTCCAATTTTCCTTTTTTCTGGAGAGAGCCATGTCCTTACCTTCTGTTCCAGGCCTTGATCTTCAATGATCCTTGCCCTTTCCTTCTTCCTGATTTTCCTAACCTGCCCCCCCAAAAAAAAAAAAAAAAAAAAGGAGAGTAGAGAGCCCTTGGAGCACACACACACACGTATGGGATTATGGATATGTATACATATACATGCAAGGGAGATTATTGGGTCAGAGAGACCAGATCCCCTTTTCTTCGGTGATTCTGAAACACGGTTGTTGTTTGGCGTTTTGGGGCTAGTCCCTCTGGTAACTATAGGGCTTGCCGCCCTGTTGTGGTTGTGTCGGTTTCTCAAACATAGTTGGGCATGTCTCGGGGGGCCAGTGCTCAGGGAGCTCCCGTACCTTCTTTCGTCTTTTCTTCGCTGTCTCTTCTTGCCGTAGGCTGGCCCTGATCAGGTCAGCCTGCGGTGGCTACACACTTACACGTTACATGTCTTCTTCTGCTCTTTCGTTTTTCTTCTGAGCATCTGTTCTCCTGGGAGCCATGACTGATGGGAAACCCGATGACAACTTGAGTATGGTATATAAGGATGGTACACTGCAGGGTACCACTGAGTTCCAATTGGGGCAACCATGTTGCCCTTTTGGAGTTGGGGTGTGCCGAGTTTTGGAATACTCGGCCATTTTCCTAGTTAATTATGTGACGGTCATTGCGGGGGTTTGTGAATTAATTATTTGAGCGAAGTATAAGCCGTTATCTGCATGCCTTGTTCGCGATCCGTGCGCGCTCTATGAGGACTGATACGTAACGTTTGACTTGTGACTGCTCTGGGCAGTATTCGTCAGGCAGCCGAACACGAAACAGCTACCAATTACTCACGGCGGCCATCAGTTTGATTTTGTTGTCTGCTAATATCTATCATGACTAGATAATCGACTACGCGACTCTTCGGTAAGTCTGTTCAAGGTAACGTATTTATTATTTATGAAAAGAATTGTTATTTAGCTTAAAGTAATGCCGATGCAATGCGATATAAATACGAAAGTCACCACGTGGCGAGCGCGAGTTAAATTCTGTGTATGCATGTCTTGAGAGTTAACACTGGCTGAGCTAAAGCATTTATAAAGTAATTTTGGCTGTGTATTTTTCCTAATTATATCATAATAATTTCTTTATAATCATAGGGGGGCGTAAGAGAATGTTTTATGAACTAAATGTAGAGGTATATAAACTGTATATGTATTATGAACCTGTTTAACTTTGCAACTCATCTCGAAATTGTAATAAGGGTTTATTTAGTTGACGAACTGTCCATAAATACTAGTCATTTAATTCTAAATTTTTTTACTGAAGGTAATTTCTGTGCTTCTTAAAATTTTCAAAATTTTCTTTTAATCTGAGCATGTGGAAGTGTGTGAATTAGGCTGGAGTCATGAATATTAGGGGGATCGTGAATTGGGTAACATTTGAGTAATTGTCAATATATATAATTGTTCAGGGTTCCCGACCTAAGACGATCTCGATCCACTTCAGCGGGTGGCCGATCATCTGCCACCAATGGTATTACACGAGTGATTCTCCGTCTGTGCCGTCGGGAGGAAGAAATGGACAATACATCAGGTTTTGTGCCGGATTTCACAGGTGACATTTAACCCATTTATCTATATTTTGGCCTCTATAATGTAGAAAACCGTATTCTCTTCCTGGAACATCTCCAGTTAAAGTTGTTGGGACACAAGTCCAGCGAGACAATTAGTGCTTTTAAATTTTGTCAGTGTATTTTACTAAGGCTTATGCCCCCTGAGTAAGTGTGAGCCCGGACGGGGTCATGCGCTACCGAATTTTGCTGAGAAATTTTCTTTAAGGGTAAAAGTGTGTGTGACTTAAGTTTACTGATTTGTAGGGGGTGAATTATGCTTACATTGATTAAGGGTATTCATAGCTATATGGGTTTCGTTTTTTTTATAGATTTAAAGGTTTGGGGAGGTGCTGTAACCTGTGGACGTCACCCGTAGGTGCCGTTAGTAACAGGTCTATAGCATGTTTTAGGTTGCTGGATCTGGTGGTGAGCATGGCCTCGCCTGTGGCCAAGCCAATTCTGTAGAAACAACTCAAATGTGTTTTATTAGGGGCTGATGTTATAAAGTTTTTTTTTAAATTAAAATTGTCTTTATATATATAGTTTATAAAAATTATCTTAACTCAGTAATAATTCAATATAAGTAAAATTTCATTCAGTTCTTTTACTACCATAGCCAGTGTACTACTAGGTCAATTGTTAATATGAGCACACTATTGGTTCAATCATAAACAGTATCATATATATTTTATAAATTTATCTTAGCTCAGTAATAATTCAATATGAGTAAAATTTCATTCAGTTCTTTTACTGCCATAGCCAGTGTACTACTAGTGCAGTTGTTAATATGAGTACACTATTGATTCTTACTTCCAATCATAAATTCTGTTATACATTCGTACGGCCGTGCAGCCATGTTGACCTGGCCATCGCGCAGTCCTATCTGGGGGAACCTTTCTAAAATTTTGAATTCTTGTCATAATTTCATTGGTTGCAAGCAGTCATAACTGGACTGGTTAATGGTTTGGTTTATGAAGGTTTTTTATGGAGGCTGGGCACTTTACCCTTTTACAGTATTTTGGGATGGGGATCTAGGTCACTGATACTGAAGATGGTATTCTTCGGTGGCATGGTTACATGTCTATGAACTGCCTGCCAGGTGAACATGTGTGTAGTATATATATGTGTGTATATCGATATGTGTGTGCTATGTGTATTTATGTAACTATTTATTTATGTGTATTGATGTATTTATATTGATCGACGTTATATATTATTTATATTTGGGGAGATACTATTATGCTGTTGTTTTACATGCATTATATTTTGATGAGATGTTACGTGCATATTTTCAGAGGAGTGTAATGACAGGGAATGATACTTGCGTGTTATTTGAAATAGTGAATAAATTGTTATTGTTGCTAAACACGAGTTTAATTGCAAGTCCCGTCATACTGGACCCAGCGCAGTTTTGGCTTCCCTAGGCTCTGGCCTAGTTTTAAATAACTAGTGGCCCCTCTTTCAAAAAAAAAATAAAAAATAAATAAAAAAAATAAAATAAAAAAATAAAAAAAAATAAAAAATAAAAGTTTTTTTTTTTTTAAATAAAGTCTAAAAGTTGAAAGAGGGGTTACAAACTAAGGAGGGTGTAAATTGAACCACACTCAATACCCGAATGGAAATAAATAATTATTTTTAAAAGAAAATATTACTGTTAATTATTATTAATAAGAAATGATATGTGTAAAAAGATTAAAGAATTAATAATAGAAAGAATGATATGTGTGTAAGAAATGGTAAGGAATGATAGTATTCGAAGTAAAGAATGTCACGAAATAATATGTGTAAAGAAATATTTAAGGAAGTAATGGTAAAGGATGTTAGTGTTGTTATTAATATGAAGAAAGGATTAGAGATGAGAAATCAATGTTAATTGTCAGAATGGCTGATCAAGCGAAATCTTCATACCTGAATGGAAAGGCAAGGACACAGAAGATAGCGATAGTGGAAGTCAAGGACAGAGATTATTTAGAGCTCCAAATACTACGATTAAAACATCGAGTAGAGTTAAGCATATAAAGTCTGGATATAGACGTGTTTCTAAGGTAGTCATCTGTAGCCGGCAAGTACTCGCTACGAAGCTAACGAAAAAGGTGTATTTCAGAAAGTAATGGTAAAGATGAAGAAAATTATTAGCAATGAGAAAGGTAATAGTAAAGAAATGTAATAATAAAAGGTAATGAAGGTAAATGTATTGTATAAGATCAATGTAATAATTGAAGGTAAGAAATGTTAATGCATTGTTTAAGTAGTATAAGGAAAGTTAAGAAAGATAAAGTAAGGTCATGTTAAGAAAAGAGTTAAGAAGCGAAGGTAAGAATGTATGAATAAGGAAATGTAAAAGTACAGAGCGAATCTACATACCTATGTGGAAATGCAGAGTATCCGAGAGGACCAAAAAGGAGAGCTAATTGCAGTGGATTTTCTTGGACCACTTCCGAAATCAAGTCGGGGAGTGAAACACATACTTCTTTGTATGGATGTATTTTCCAAAGCGTCCATCTGTATACAATTAGGCGATCCACAACTATAGTAGCAGAAATATAATCCTGCATATGGTAAAATTTCAGATTGAAGGATGGCATAATATATTAAGATGCAAAATGTTTACCAATGCAAGAATGCAAACTCGTGTACGAAATGCTACACGTAAAAAAATAAATAAATAAATAGGTCGATGGGACCAGATTAAAGGAAAACGAAATTCTACGTATGAATAATGAGAAAAGAGAGTGAGAGGGGAACAATGCCACTGAATGAGTACAAGGTCAACGCACCGATCAGCTATTATAATGGGGGGTGAATATTGCATACCACCACGGCGAGTGTTAGACTGACCTACTCGTTATTATGTGTTGTCTAACCGATGTAAACGTAAGTTAAGATAATATAACATGATTGTATTTGTCTAGAACAAATAGACAAAAATTTAATAAATAAATATTTATTAAATTTTTTTTTCAGGCAGAGGAATAATGCAACGATACAGCCATACGCTGTATTAGGCATTAATTTAAATAAATATAAAATTTTGTAGAATTTGTATAAGTTACGGGTAAACGGACAGGTCCGAGATTGTAAAAATATTTCATTGTTAGATTAGGGGAGCAATTAACCTGTTCCGACACGCAGTGAACACCTGCTCAATTGTATGTGTGTTACACGTGTATCTTGTGTGTGTTAGTGATGCATGCAAAGACAGGAATCTCACCAACCCGCCCCAAGTAATTAATAAAATAACTATTTTCATTCACTGTGCGAAAACTAATTGGTGTATGATCAAACCAAAAGCACCAAAGTGTGTGTAAAATTTATAGTTATCCCCAGTGAAAAGATGACGTTAATAGAACACGTTATGCGAAGTCAGTGCAAAATAAACGTGTTAAAAAATACGCAAATTACCCTAAGACGCTCAAATTAATATAGTGAGTGCTTAATCGAAATAGCTATGATTTGTGCTATCTCGATTCCGTGCAAAACAGTGCTATTTGCTAATAATTGCAAATAGATGAAAAGGTTAGCACGGACAGCACGTCCGGCTGCAACTGAGCCTTGAAATGAAAAGAAGGGTTTTTGGTCGAACCCTAAATTTATACCCTCTCGAGATTCCGCGCTGGTCGGCTCCAAAATCGTCCTGTCGATACCTGCGTATATCGTGACAGCCCCCACTACCGAACCTTTTCGTCTATTTGCAATTATTAGCAAATAGCACTGTTTTGCACAGAATCGAGATAGTACAAATCGTAGCTACTTCGATTAAGCACTCACTATATTAATTTGAGCGTCTTAGGGTAATTTGCGTATTTTTTAGCAGGTTTATTTTGCACTGTCTTCACATAACGTGTTCTATTAACGTCATCTTTTCACTGGGGATAACTATAATTTTTACCCACACTTTGGTGCCTTTGGTTTGATCATACATTAATTAGTTTTCTCACAGTGAATTAAAACAATTATTTTATTAATTACTTAGGGCGGGTTGCTGAGTTTCCCGTCTATGCCTGCTTCACTGACACACACACAAGATACACGTGTAACACACATACAATTGAGCAGGTGTTCACTGCGTGTCGGAACAGGTTAATTGCTACCCTAATCTAACAATGAAATATTTCTGCAATCTCAGACCTGTCCATTTACCCGTAACTTATACAAATTATACAAAATTTACATTTATTTAAATTAATGCCTAATACAGCTATGGCTATATCGTTGCAATATATATTTCTGAAAACTAAATTCATTTAATAACGGAAAAAATTTGTTTCTTTGAATTAAAGAGTGTATTATATTTTCATATCATCTATATGAAGTTATGCTATGTGGGTAAAGTATCAGCTGACCCATAGGGTTTTGTGTATATTATATTTTTGTAACCCAGTGTAGTTGCAATTGAGTTTATGATAGTGGTAAGTTTTTTTATTTTCTTAATAACTGTCAGTATAATTATGAATATTTATAACGAAAATGAAATTCATTTAAGAGATAGAAATTTTGGAAGTAAATTTAAAAGTTTGATTTAAAGGTCATGGAAGAAATGATGAATGAGTTTTATTATGTAGAAAATAAATACAAAATGAAGTTAAAATTAACTGACTGGTTTTGAATAATGCAATTAAAATGATTAATTGAAAGAGATGATTTAAATTAAATTAAAATGTGAACTTTGGTAATGAACTTAGATTTATTTGGATAAATGATTGAAATTTAAATAATTTATTTTTGATTTGGAATAATGAAAGGTAAACAGTTAAAGTGTTTGACTAATGGAAATTAAAATAAAATGTATAATGCTAATGAATTGTAGCTTATGTTAACTTGAAATTGATAATGTTTGTTTTGAGGTTAGGGCTTTGTAAAATAAGAATGTGTAGTTGAATCACAGTATAATATGTTTAAGATAGGAAGGCACATAAGTACGCACCCAGTACTTTGCTAAAGGCAATCCAGTACGGCTAAGAGGGAAATAAATCAGTTGAGGATCGGGTTTGGTGTAAGGCCATTTAGTGACAAGTTATCTGAATTGTTACAAAGTCAGGTGTTACTGTGGCGGGTGCCTGTTTGACTTTATGGTGTTGGGATCTCGATCAGAGAAGTCCAGTAATGTCATTCAGGTCCAGCCGCAGTTGCCTGACTAGGGGAGTAAGTTACCCATGATTTTAGTAAAGGTTTAAGGGGGGTTGTTGGTGCCATACCCTCACTGGTCCTCTTAGGTTTTAGCAATGAGAGTTTTTCTGTTTCGGCAGAAAAACCTTCATTGGGGGGGTATTGTAACGGTACATAATTAAGGGGTTTATTTTATTATTTTATCAAGTGTAATAACGGGGAATCGCCCACACAGAGCCTCAGTTAAATAAGCAAGGGGTACTTTTGAAACACCCAGTTGTCGATTTGTACAACAAACCAGACGCAATGCAACGAAACTTGGAGCATTGGAA
Organism: Magicicada septendecula; assembly: GCA_034769895.1. NCBI lineage: Eukaryota > Metazoa > Arthropoda > Insecta > Hemiptera > Cicadidae > Magicicada > Magicicada septendecula. The sequence goes on along the minus strand of CM068369.1, from coordinate 396,663,117 downwards.
TGTGTCCGACTGCACGTGTGCTGGTTTTTACAGAGTGAAGATCACGTACGGTTTCCCTGGTCGCCGGCTACGAGTCTACGATAAATAGCGTTAGCCAATGAGAACGCAAGGTGCCGCTCTCGGGAAGCCGAGGGCCATCTTGGAAATAGGCAGTCGGCTTATAACTTCGGAACCGCACAGGTACGGTAATGTGCGGTTCGCCTAAAATATTCAACAATGTATACCGACCGGCCGAAAATGGGAAATTGGTGTCAATATACAGTAGATAAGTGTCAGTCGGCGTCAAAACTTAAAAAGATTTACTTAGCGTCATCCAGCAGAACCACGCGGTTCAGTATAACAGGCTCGCGGGCCAAAATATGATAAAATTGTTAAAAAAGTGAGTAAACTAGAAATAAAAATGTGATACAGTGTTACAATATCAGTGCGACATCAGACAACGGCCAGTGATCAAAATTTAACGAGTGAGAGAGTATTTCGGGACCACCACTTGAACAAAAAACCGGTAGTGATTTCACCACGTGCCTGAGGCGATAACAGGGAAGTAACCATACAATTTCAATTAAACTAAATATGAAACTAAAAGTTATATAATTGGTAAAGAGATCTCTCAACTTTAAAGGGGCAAAACGTGTGAAAGGGAGAGAGTGAGCGGGTACTGGGTTGCCTTGTAAAAGATATTTAATCTAATTATAATAAGTAAATATATTAATTTTTGTTTTGGTTAAGTAAGAATCAGTAATTGTTCCTGAGAATGAAAATAGAAAGTAAGGAAATTAAAAAAAGAATACAAAAAATGTTAAATAAAACAGAGCTAGTTAACGCAGTCAATGAGAGTCGCATTTATTAAATAACACGAACCCAGCAACCACTTTTACAGGTCGTGAGTTCGTGCAAAAGACCCTGGACCAAAACAAGGTAATAACTAACACATAAAAAGGGGAGATTTGAATTTTGTAGGATTTAACCAGTTAATAAAGAGAAAGTATTGTATAAGTGACGTCCGAAAAGGACAGATTTATTCTCAATCATTAATTAACTTCTCAATGGCGCCCGAACAGGGAGCATTTCGGGCGCCATTGAGAAGTTACACATTTATGAACAGTAATAAAATCGAGTCTCTGGTTTGGACGCCATTGAGATGCTACATTCACTTTGAAATAACAATAGATAAATAAATAATTTTATTTTTCCCAGTTCAAAAATGCTTACCTTTACGGGTCCAGGATCTTTCACGCGAACTCGTGATCTGTAAGTGTGATTTTGGGTTCGTGTTGTTTAATAAATACGACTTTCATTGACTGCATTAACTAGCTCTGTTTTATTTAACATTTTTTGTATTCTCTTTTTTAATTTCCTTACTTTCTATTTTCCTTCTCAGGAACAATTACTGATTCTTACTTAACAAAACAAAAATTAATATATTTTTATTTATTATCATAAGTATACTATAGGTATCATGTAAGGCAACCCAGTATTCGCTCACTCTCTCCCTTTCACACGCTTTGCCCCCTTAAAAGTGAGATATCTCTTTCCCCATTATATAACTTTTATTTTAAATGCCGTCCCTGTTCGGGCGCCATTGAGAAGTTACACTTTTATGAACAATAATAAAATCTAGTCACTTTTTCGGACGCCATTGAGAAGTTACATTTACTTGAAAATATTTTATAAATAAATTTATTTGTTATCTATCAAATATGAAAATTTCCCCCAGTTCCAAAATGCTTACCTTTACTGGTCCAGGATCTTTCACGCGAACTTGTGATCTGTAAGTGTGATTTTGGGTTCGTGTTATTTAATAAATTCGACTTTCATTGACTGCATTAACTAGCTCTGTTTTTTTTAACATTTTTTTGTATTCTCTTTTTTAATTTCCTTACTTTCTATTTTCCTTCTGAGGAACAATTACTAATCCTTACTTAACAAAACAAAAATTAATATATTTACTCATTATAATTAGATTAAATATATTTCATAAAGCAACCCAGTACCCGCTTACTTTCTCCCTTTCACACGTTTTGCCCACTTAAAATTGAGAGATCTCTTTACCCATTATATAACTTTTAGTTTCATATTTATTTTAATTGAACTTGTATGGTTACTTCCCTGTTATTGCCTCAGACACGTGGTGAAATCACTACCGGTTTTTTGTTCAAGTGGTTGTTCCGAAATACACTTGTTGAATTTTAATCACTGGTTGTTGTTTACTGTTTTACTGTCGTTGCCGCACTTTATATCATGTTTATTTAGAGCTTAATAACATTTCTTACAGATTTTAGTATTCTTTGGCTCGCGAGCCCTTTTACGCTAAACCGCGCGGTTTGACTAGACGATGTTAAGTGCTCGTTTTCAAGATGGCCCACGGCGTCCCGAGAGAGGCAACTTGTCTTCTCATTGGCTAACGCTGTTTCTCATTGTTTAAACGTTGTCTCGCTGCCGGCGACCAGGGAAACCGTACGTGATCTTCACTCTGTCAATACCAGAACCCGCGCACTCGGACACATTCCAATGTTCCAAGTTTCGTTGCATTGCGCCTGGCTTGTTGTACAAATCGACAACTGGGTGTTTCAAAAGTACAACTTTGCTTATTAAACTGAGGCTCTGTGTGGGTAACTCCCTTTTTTACAATTGATAAAATAATAAAATGAATCCCAAACTTCTGTACCGTTACAATACTCCCCCCAATGAGAGGTTTTATGCCGAAACAGAAAAACTCTCATTGATAAAAACCTAAGAGGATCAGCGAGGATATGGTGCCAACAACCCCCTTAAATCTTTACTAAAATCATGGGTAATTTACCCCCCTAGTCCGGCGGCTATGGCTGCACCTGAATGACATTACCGGACTTCCCTCTCGAGATGCCAACACCAAAAAATCAGACAGGCACCCACCACAGTATCACCTGCCTTTGTAACAATTCAGATAACTTGTCACTAAATGGCTTTACACCAATCCAGATCCTCAACTGATTTATTTCCCTCGTAGTCGTACTGGATTGCCTTTAGCAAAGTACTGGTTGCGTATATAAGTGCTTTCTTAATATAAACACCTAACATTCTCATTCTACAAAACCTAACCTCAAAACAAACATTATTACTTTTATGTTAACATAAAAATTTCATCTTTATATCTAAATAAAATTCACTCATTACTCAACTTTTACTTGTTTCCTATTAATTAAACCTTTTAACTGGTTGTCTGGCATTTTCATTTCAAATCAAAAATAAATTATTTAAATTCCAATCATTTATCCACATAAATCTAAGTTCATTATCAAAGTTCACATTTTAAATTAATTAGGTCATCTCTTTCAATTAATTATTTTAATTGCATAATTCAAAACCAGTCAGTTAATTTTAACTTCATTTTGCATTTATTTACTTCATCATTTCTTCCATGACCTTTAAATCCAACTTTCAAATTTACTTTCAAAATTTCCCGCCTTTAAATGAATTTAATTCTCATTATATATCTTCAGAATTATACTGACAATTATTAAAAAATAACGAACTTATTACTATCATAAAATCAATTGCAACTATAACTTAGTTACAAGAATATAATATACACAAAACCCTATGAATCAGCTGATACCTTACCAACATAGCATAACCTCATATAGATAACATGAAAACATAATACAATCTTTAAATCAAAGAAAACAAATTTTTTTTCCAATATTAATTAAATGAATTTAACTTCCAGAAATATATATATTGACAATTAATAAAAAAGAAACAAAATTGTTATTACCATAACTTCAACTGAAACTATAAATTGCTTACACAAAACATACTATACAAAACATACCATGCATCAGCTGATGTTTTATCAACAGGTGAATAACTTTACTCTAAGTATACTGAATACAAGTAGACCAAATACACAAAATTATCTATAATTTAAGTCACCAAATGTTCTGGTCAACTATAAAATCACTATAGTATTGCGTCCAGTATTTAAAACCATTAATTCTCATCATTGAATGTTCAGTAACAATCATTTAATCACACGTATTGAAAATTAACTTTCTTTTAACACAAAACAAAGCGTAACCATTACAGAACAGTAATTGAGTCACATCAATAACAACCTCTCTAGTCAGAGCAAAGCAGACTGGATTTTACCGTTATTTCGGTCAGTAATTCTTAACTGAATACTCAGTTACTTCTCCTACTTCTACATCAATTCATCATATTCCCCCCCATAACCCAGTTACAATTTGGTAAATCACCTGCCGGGTAAACCGGACTAGGTATTTACCTGGTTGCATAAATACTCTATTATTTATGCCCCTGGCTTGTAACGGCCAGCTCCTTTTCCACACACTCTATTGTTTCCTGATATTAGACTGTAGCGCACACTTGCTTTCACAAGAACAAGTTTATTTAGGGTGTAGACGCTGCCTACACCGTTCTTGTTTCCGCGTTACAAAACATTCGGCATTACTGATGTCCGAGGACACCAGTAATCCTACGAAAAATTAGTTATATGCCCTTAAACGGCACTATCACCCCCTTCGGTGGTAGCCGCTGTTCCATAGTTATGGTGATTCCCCTGATTTACCTCCCGGTTAATTTCTAATGTCACCAATTTTGAAAATAATAACAAGTATGGCTAGGGTACAATATGCCTAAATACACTTGTTACCAATAATCCAACTCCACGGTAAGGGTTCGGTGACGCCATGACCGCCCGAAAGTGCGGAATCACATGTTCATAATATATATAATGTTACCTATCCAAATTACAAAAATTACAAAGCTCATTACCTAAAACTCATAATACGTATAATGTGTTACAGAACACCATTCATTTTCCTTCTTAACTTTCTTCATTGTGATTTTAATGAACATAAAAATAGCGAGTACAACCTAATATTTTAATTTATTTCATAGATTAGAATCTATTCCTTTCTTATACAAGTTATAGCACCAAATAAAGAATTTAATTTAATTGGCCCAATAGAAAGCCCCATTCGGACTCTCCTTGCCCAAGACATTTGTCGAGTATTACTTATTCCATTCACACACCCATCCGTACCCATATCTATATATATATATATATATATATATATATATATATATATATATAATACAAATTTATTATATAATTTAAATTTGTGGAGCCCCACGATCTTGGAGCACCATTCTATACAACGATACAATGTTATTAAATGTAAGCGTGTCGTGCCACACATCAAGGGCGACAAAAAATGTAACAAGTTATATATTCTGTGCAATTTAATTGGTACAATAATTGAACTCATACACTTTATATAACATTACTAACAACATGTACGTGTATTTGGGGTTCAGGTGTAAACATAATAAGAGTATTTTTATTATCAGTATTAAAACTGATTTATTATTTTTTCATTATTAAAATTATTCATAAACATCATTAATTTGTCGGTCATCATATTGCTCATTATTAAATGTTTATATCTTATGATATGCAATATTACACATATTTAAAAAAATTCTTATATCTAAACATGTTAAATAATTTTTTTAATTTATTATAAAATTAAAATATTGTTATATTGAAATAAATGGTCTTATCTCAGATCTGACCTCTACTAGCTCAGTCTATACCAATGTTTTGACTTCAATTTAACTTTATATTAATTTCTTGTAGACTGGCTTTTGTTTTAATATTCAACTTTAAATTAATCTTTCTATACTTCAAATATCTAATTACTTTACTATTTATTTTGATAATAAACTCTACTTTCTTTACTTTAAATTCTCTTTCATTTATTACTGCTTTTATTATTATATGCGATCGCTCATTCTTGCGACTAAACATTTATTTACATTTTAACATATTATTACTAAATATAAACTTTCTTTGTTTCAATTTACTGTCTTTTGAAATCGTCTTTATGAGCTCTTTTGTTTTTATAAATCATTTAAAATGCATTAAGCATGTCACCTCGATTTCTGATGGTCTTACGACTGTTGTCCGGGGTTCCAGCGTTGTCTATAGTTAATTTTCCATTCCTCTTGTCCTGGCGTGGTCCTGGATACGTCTAGTGTCCAGCGCCGATCTACGGCAGCTTCCCTGGATACGTCTAGAGTCCAGCGTCGTCGATCTACGGCAGCTTCAGTAGGGGGAAAATAAGGGTTCTGACGCACAAAGGAATGCCGCCTTTCTTAAAAAACATAAAAAACACATAAAAAACGCTAAAAACAAGATCAAAGAGATGCCGCCGTTCCCCCGGTCCAAGATTTTTTCCCACGCTCCCCCCACCCCCAATGGACCACAGTATCCGCGAATTTCCGCGAATATAATTTTTTATTTTTTTATATGCCGTCTTTCGCGAGCCTAGATCAAAGAGATGCCGCCATTCCCGCGGTCCAAGTTTTTTCCCACGCTCTCCCACCACCAATGGACCCACAGCATCCGCGAATTTCCGCGAATAAAATTTTTTATTTTTTTATTTTTTAATTAAATTGATTTGCATATGGGGTGGGTGGTGTTTGGTGGGTGGGGGGTTCCGACTTGATGCATTATAGTGTATATATTAAAATATATGATCAGGGTTACCAACCTTGCATGAGTTCAAATTTGTTGTGTGTTATAATGTATATTAAATCTATATGATCAGGTTTACCAACCTATGTATGGGTTCAAACTTGATATGTGTGTGTTATATAGTGTATATATTAAAATATATGATCAGGGTTACCAATCTTGCATTATTGTGTATAGAACAGATTTGCCAACATTTTTCTGTGGTGGGAAATTCAAACTATATGATCATGATTGTTGTCGATATCAATTCTCTCTTTGAATGTAAGTAACTCTCCCTCCCTCTCTCTCTGTCTCTCTAGACACAGTTATCCATCACGATATAAACTCTCTCTCTCTCTCACATTTGAATGTAATTAAAACTATCTCTCTCCCTCCCTCTCTCTCGCACACACACACATTAAGTAGATTACTGTTGCCTGTTGCATCTCTCTCTGTGTGTGTTTATGTAACGGGTCTCTCTCTACGCCAATCTCGGTTCTGACAAGTCTGTGTGGTAAAGTGTTACGCATAAAAACTCCTTGAAATAAGGTATTTTCAAAAGTTTTGTGTCACATACAAATCGCTGTCGGACAATGTACGCACTGCTCACACACACACACACGCACATTGTGTATGTCTCTCTCTCGCTGCAAACGTTGACAAGAATTCCCTTATTCAAAGCGATTTGTATGTGTACACAAACTTAAATATGGTTTACAGACCATTGTAATTTTAAAAATTCATTTTTGCATTAATTAAATATATATCATAAACAATGAAATAATAATATTTCCTCATTAGAAAGTTATATTCAGTGTGGTAATTAGTGATAGAAAGATTAACTATGCACGCACGCACACACACACACACACACACAACGATACAGAATTAGATATAGTTATTATTCGCTAACTTAAACCAGGGGTCATTAACCGTGTGTACATCGTCTAAATCGGTGCGTCCTACTTTCTAATTTGACACATGTCAATCATTAGCAGCGCTGACAGTAATTAGGGTTAATTATGGATTAGAAAGTATTTACTCCAAAAACGGACACACAAGCTTTCCCCACTACCAGAGTACAATATATACGCGAAGAAAATCAGTGGCAATTTCTCATTTGACCGCCTGCGTGTGCTGATACATCGTGAAATCTATCACTGCATTTTTAATAGTTGAAAGACTGTTTGTATTATTGTACGTCTTACGAGTCTTCAGTATACACAACTTCCATCATTAAGGGTGTGTAGACAACACATACTAGTTTGGTAAGTGTACATGAAACATTTTGAATACGTTAATAAGTGAGCATAATTTTTATTGTATGTACAGATTTTATTTAAACGTAAAAATTATTTGCATTAAAACATTATCAAGCGCATTATTTATTGAATTTAATACGTGTGTGTGTGTGTGTGTGTGTGCGTGTGTGTATGATCAAATTATTATGTCTGTTACAATTTTCTGAAATATATTCTTACCGTATTTTTATATTAATTTTATTGTATGTACAGATTTTATTTAAACGTAAAAATTATTCACATTAAAACATTATCAAGTGCATTATTTATTGAATTTAATACATGACTCATTCAAATAAGTGTATGTGTGTGTGTGTGTGTGTGTGTGTGTGTGTGTGTGTGTGTGTGTGTGTGTGATCAAATTACAATTTCTGAAATATATTCTTACTGTACTTTTTATATTACACTTCTAATTGAAGATATATTTTAGGTATAGCTGAATTTTAAGCGTGCGAGCCTTCAGTGTGCATACAACGTCTGTCATTTAAGGGTACGTGTGTGTGGACAACGCTCGATAGTTTGTTGCAAGTAAGTATATTATTATGGAGTGGGTTATACAAATAATAATAAAGTTTGTACTATATACATTTATTAAAATACATACACAGCTCCAAGATTATATTAAACAGTTTTTACAATTAAAATACATACACAGCTCCAAGATTATATTGTTACAAGTATGAAAATATATCTAAACTATTATATTGTTACAAGTATGAAAATATATCTAAACTAGTATTTACAATTTAAAAAAAAAAACATACACAGTTCCAAGATTATATTGTTACAAGTATTAAAATATATCTAAACTAGTTTTACAATTAAAATACATACACACACAGCTCCAATATTATAATGTTACAAATATGAAAATATATATATTTAAAACTAGTATTTACAAAATATGTATAAAATAAGACTTAAACACGTCTATGTACTGTGTTGGACAATGGCGTATATTCTACAAGCGAATCATGTAGTATCATACAGTAGGCAGTCGTCTGTGTAGGAAAATTCATTGACGATTCAAATTCTAAACGTACATCAACTGCTGAAGACTTAAGCGCATCGTCTTGTTTGCTACAATCGAATACAAACAGCGGGGCTTTTGATTTGAATAATTCTGGTGTCAGTACTGGGCTGACGTCTAAACGGTGGTAATACGAACTTTGAAAACTGGCGTACACATTGTACAATAATGCAAAACGGTCTTTCCCAATATCCAAGTTTAAATTATCGTAAGGATAATACTTGTCGTTTAGAAACAGTCTCGCATTGATCACGTTACAATGATCAAATTCATCGGCGTGTGCTGTCAGTACGTTCTTTCTTGCTGTCTGAAACGCTAACACAACAAAGCGTGGTTTTTCTAGCTGACTCGAGGTCTTGACAATCCAATTCTGCCTTTTAGTCTGTGGTAAGGCAGGATACTCGTGCAACTCCCAGGTCCTAAAAGGTATAGTTATCGGGTGGTCTTTCTCTATGAGTCGTAACAGTGGTAATCTGTACGCATTAGCTACATGTACATAAGGCATTTTCCAGTAAACTTTATCTAGTTCAAGAACACAATTAGCAGTCGTTTGTCCGCTTGCTAAAACCATAGCGTTTATGTCAGTAGATGTGCGTAGGAGTATAAGTTCTTGTTTCACGTTCAGCACGATGCGTGTATAGTCTTCTGCGAATCCCATTAGCATTTTCAGGGGAATACAAAAGTTGAATTCACCGTCATCATTCACTTTTAATACGTTCGTGGTCGGCGCCACCCAACCTGCGTTTTCCATTGCGTCACGTGTGTTGTTGTTGAGTGATGGAAACGTTTTAATAGTTGACGTAACACCGACGTTTCTGGTATGGTCCACTACCACTACGGCCAACTCGTAACGAATCTTTTCAAAGAGAAATGCTATAGCATTGTTCACCAGTTCCACATTCAGTGCAGTATCTGCAGCCACACTAGGGTTTTTAACCAACTTGCCTTCGATGTAGAGGAAACTTTCTGACGGCAGTGTAAAGACGTCTTGTTGTTGTATTGGCACACGTATTTCATCATTGTTTCCATATCTTGTTGTTGCGTACGGTGCGTGTGAGTGAAATGAAAAGTGCGTGATACTGTCTTCAAAGAACGGTTGCTGCTCCACAGATAATATTCCACTCGCCATGTTACTTGTTTACAACAAAACCCAATGAAATCAGGAAACGACGGTTAACTGATGTTAATCGTTTCAGTTTCGAACGAGTACTGATGCGTTTCCTAACTGATCTTTCTTCTTCTTCTTTTATTACTGACGACTGTGGTAGCAGCGGTGGCGAAGAAACAAAGTACAAGCCCATGTCTATAGTCGTTTTAGATGTAAACGCACAGTGATGACTTCTCCGCGAAAATCTATTACGTCACCGTCCTGGTCGTGTAAAGATAATGTTATGTTGTCCAAACGACTCACATTCACAGGTAGGTATATGACGTTTGTAGGTGATTCAATTATTTTGAATCCTGGTTCGACTGACGGATAGAATGAGTGCAGCGTGTGCTCGTTTTTACCGTTCTTGTATGATCCTTGCGCTATATTACACCTTATCAGTATACTGTTCACTTTTATAATGTTAACTGTGGCGTCAGACGTGTGAGTTTTATTCGCTTCAAGCAGACGCTTTTCCTTGAAACCCAACATATCACCGATACCGCACACTGTTTGTTGAAAGTCAATATCCAGTGCACAAGTCAGTTCACATTTCAGTGTATTGTTGTTAGGACGTAGACTAATCTTTGAGTCTCCTAACTGCTTTTTGAGGAAGGCTTCTATGTCACCGATTTCATAAGCACCTGTAGGTAAAGTTATCAAGTCCCACGTTGTTCCGTCCCGTAGTACTGGAAACACATTGTTTTTTCCCTCAACCACGTTCGGTATACTGTTGTATGTAGTAAAGTCCAATAGACCTACATACCATTCACCGTTTGTTAGTTCGAGAGGTGGGAAAAAGTCACATACAAGTGCAGCAGCATCGTACCTGTTAAGGTGACCGACAGCGAAGACATCTTGTCGCTTACTGATAACTCACGCGTTAAGAAGTCCAAACATAAATGCCCACAGATGACTGTGTGTGGCGACTGTTCACGCTCGTAATTGTAGTAAATGTCAGTGTCGGTTCCAAAATACTGTGTCAGCTCAAGAGGTGGCTGCATATTACCATACGCATCATAGTAGTAAACTTGTTTGTTTCGCTTCTTGTAGCAAACCCAGTGCGTACCAGGTCCTTCTGCACTGTCCAGATTAACAACCGCACTCTCATTCTTCCATGGTCGTGTGTGTGGTAAAGTGTTACGCATAAAAACTCCTCTGAAATAAGGTATTTTCAAAAGTTTTGCGTACACATACAAATCACTGTCGGACAATGCACGCACTGGTAATCTTTGTCTGTAAATTAGTTTTTTTGTCTGTAAGGACGTAGGTATAGACCTGACGCTATTTTTTTATTGTTACGTTTATGCCTTGAGACTGTTTTGCGTTTGCAGGTCGTTTTGCGTTTGCCCGCGGATTGACGTTTAATTCCTGAACCCTTCTTCTTCTTTTTTCTGCAACCACTACGCGAGCTCCCTCCACCCACTGCTGATTTTGCTTTCATTGCGGCGGCTACAGCTGCAGCATACACTCTTTCACTAACACCGGAATTCCAACCTTTCACTCGTTCCCACGCTTTGTCAGCAAGAACGCGATCAGCTATACGTCTTCGACTGTTGTCTTTGTACCTTGCGTAGGCGATATCGTGTTCGCGACAGGCTTCGTCCAGCTCGTTGATTCCGCGCTCGCCACGTGCCAATCTCTCTTTGAGTTTTGTTCCGGGTCCACAGAATCGATAGCCGGGTAGGTGTAATTCTACTGGTAATGCGTCCACCGCTCGATTAATCAAAGTAGGTACTGACGAAACGATAGCGGGCACAGTGTTTTTAAGTATTTTTCCAATTACACCACGCCCCATTCTTTTCTTACGAAGTACGTGCATTCTTGTAAACAGATCTCCAATCCTTGATTTCCGTTTCCGTATCGAGAACGTCTATTAAACGTCCCACCTCTTCAATATATTCAGCCAGAACTGAACGCTGTGTCGCGCTGTCTTGATATTTATAGACAAACTTTATTAGATTGATTATATGAGCGTGAAATACCTGAGTGACCTTGTACAATTCGGTCTTTATATGTAATTTTAATTCGTGCATTTGTCGTACAGTGACTGCGTCTTTGTCATTGACACCGTTCGATATATTCGTAATTTTTCTTCCGGCAGCGTAGAAAGCATCGCTTTGCAAACTGATTGTGTGTGCGTGTAAAAATTCCAAATTCACTGCGTCTTTGAAGTCAACAGGCGCTTGCACACGCGTTAGTCGACAGTCATTAACGATTACGTTACCTGCACGATCTTTTTTCAAACTCTTCTCGTCTACGTATCGTTTTGTGGCTGCATCTCTTGATTTAAGCGGATCGTTTAGCATTATTATTCGATGATCTTTTGCGTCTACGGTAGCATCGTTCTTGTACTGTAAGCAGGCGTCCTTTACGTACTGTAAAGAAACAACGTCGTGCAGCTCTTCAGGATCACCCAAGTTGCGTATCTTTTTGTTTTTCACATCAAAGTGACCGTCGTTAGTCACTCCTAAACCGATATCCTCACGCAGACTTCGATGAGTTTCTTTTCGCACTCTTACAGTGCTGTCGTGTCTACCGAACTTGTCTACACTCATATTTATGAAGAACTGGTGGTTATAGAACGGTGCGTCTGCTTTTATATGATAATGCCGGCTTCATGTAATTCTTCCAATATCGAAACGATTTCATTCCTATGACCAGTATGGCCACTACTTTGAGACGCCATTAACAGTCTCAATCTATTAACCAACTCGTTAGGATCATCCCAATGCACGTAATCGATTGCAGTGTTCGGCTTCATCTCCATATAGCCACTTCCTGTACGTTTTCGTGCACTCGATGCAAACAATTTAGATATTACTAGTCGGTACTTGACGCCACTGTTACTGTTTATTCGCGTATTGTGTTTATATTTTTGTTTGTGTCCGTTGGTTGCTAGTAGTATGGACTTATATTTCCTCATATCGTCCTTATTGTATTTTTTCGGTAGTTTCATAAACAAAAGTTCATACAGACCAGGCGTACCCTCGTAAATTTTTCCTTTGACATGAAAGTTGTCGTTATCATCGATTTTCACATTTGAATCACCTATCATAAATTTACCACCTTCGTATCGAACACCATACATACGATCTATAATCCGTTTACAGTCCGCCGATTCGCACAAACGCATATATTTGTTTGCTAATGAATCGTCACTGAAATGTGAAGTGTTAGGGTTCCAGGCGTCCTCGTCACTGAAATGAGAAGCGTTATGACTCTGCATGCCACTCTCGTTTTCAGTTATTACGTGTTGTGTAGGCTCTTCTTGTTTTATCTGCTGCTTCTTCTCCTCATCCTCCTCCTTCTCCTCCTCCTCCTCCATTATATCACCACTTAACTTTCGTGAAATAGCTTCTAACGGTTCCAGAACGGTCTGTAATTTTTTCTAAACTTCTCGTCGCTTTCTCTGATACCGTGTTGTAATGCATGATATTTTTTCCTTATGTTGTCGCTTATCGTATCTATATCATACGCAAGTCGTTCCTCCTTATTCATCGCCATCGCGTGTTAGCAAGAGGACTGATTACATTACTACAGTGCAACAACTTTTATACTTCGCTGGAAACAATTATGAATCGATCAAAGCCGATTCTATATCTACCTTCATTTATTGACGAGTCTTTGTCTATGACTAGAAATCCATAACGATCCTTCCACGCTTCCGTGCAGACGTCTTTGAAAGCATCATATTTCATATCCATGTTAACATGATCATTGTATGCATGTCGTAAATTTAGATCGTCTTGTTTGAACAATATCAACAAGTTAGCGTTGTCACGCACCAATTGTTTCGGTATCTGGCTATATGTCTGGCATAGATAGATTGTGTCCACACCGCTATGTCTCCCCATAGCAAAATACTTTCGAATATTGTTTTGTCTTTCACACGATACGTCATCGAATACGATAACAGAGTCGTGACCGGCGATTTCACTCGGTAGTGGGACTTCTTCGTTCTCGCTGTATGCATGATAACCTAAACCTTCATCAGCGAGTGATTTCATCACTGTTTCTAGCATTCTGTATTTTGGTTGAAATAATGATTTTGAAAACACGTATACGTTGCGGAAACGTAGAAGGTTGGCATCAAACAGTAGGTTGAATAGCACATTGGATTTCCCACAGGAACTTGGGCCTGTAACGATACAGCGAATACTGTTCGGTAATAGCGGACCATGTTTACGTTTAGCACTGCCTTCGTCACCAGCCAAAAAGTCCATATCTTTTATTGGTAATTTGTTTGCTTGCTGTACAATCTTCATCTTTGTGAATACCGAAAGCATACTGTTTTCAGCACGTGCTGTCACCTTTTTTATATTAGATCTTTCTTATGTATCCAAGCATCGTGTTTACCATCGAAACCAAGCCAACGAACACGCACTCTGTCACCTTTGCGTTGTAACACCTTTTCCACTAGGTATACGTCGCCGACTTTGGACTTACTAATCTCGTGCTCGTAAAAACCACCTTTCAACACTTTGTTTAGATGATCTTTTAGCAGATAAGTGACGGGGATGGTAGTGGATTGTACTTTATCCACAGTGAATATTTCGTTAGTCCAATTTGGTGTATAACCTTTGGCGAACGTCATTTTGTGCTTACTTATACGAACACGGTCACCGACTTTAAATTTGGGTGGTTTCGCTGGACTGATTTTAGGCGCTGTGTTCTTCCTTATTCGTTCCAACACTATATGTTCGTTGGCGTCATTCACTTCACTCGGTTTCATACCAATGGTTCTGTGTGTTGTATTGTTGTACGATTTCAGTAATATAGGTAGTAGATCTAACCAGCGGTAGTGTTCTTGTTCGCTGAAAGCTCGATACATGTGTGTCTTCAGTGTGGGATTAAAACGTTCCACTATGGAAGCTTTTTTCTCACTATAGGTTGAGTAATGTTTCACATTATACTTTTTTAGCAACGCTTGTACTGTGCTGTTGTAATACTCCTTCCCGTTGTCCGTCTGTAAATATTTCATTCGATTAGCAGTTAGTATAGGCTCTAGTGCGTGCTTTACTTCTTTTCCTGTCTTTGTTTTCAATAGTACAGCGTACGCGTACTTGCTAAACGCATTGATCACTGTCATCATGTACTTGTACCCTTTGTTCACTCGAGCGTATGGTATCATCTCCACAAGATCCGCCTGGTACAAGTCGTGTAGACCCTTCAATTCAACCGCGCGCCTAACGAAATTCCTTCTCGCTGCTCTGTGTAGCTCTAGAGCTATAGTCTTGCGAGCGTTGTTCATGGTTTAAGATACACTAACATAATACCAGCGTTAAAAATACTATATATATCTATAACAGTTTCTTTGTTTTTCAGTATTCACTCTCTCGTCTGAATATCATCATCATCATGTCCGACCTTCAACAGAATCCAGAACAACAACATAAGCAGGAACAGGAACATCCTCAACAAGGTAAAAATTTTTAAATACCAATTGTCTCTCTCTATAATTATGTAGCAAACCAAATTTGTTTGATATGAGTTAACATATGATTCAACTCTGTCTAACATGTATAAGATAGTCTCTTGACGTTGTTTAGAAATTGATATGGCAGAGAAAATTTTTTATGTTCTGACATAGGTTTGTCACCTTCTCCCCAATGTATTGTCTCTTGACATCGTTTAGAAATTGACATGACGGAGAAAATTTTTCATGTTCCACCATAGGTATGTCACCTTCTCTCCAATGAACAAATTCAATTCCGCAACAAAAGCATTTAACTCTATCGTCTATGAATGACATACTATGTCCACAAACATCATAATTGCAGTGGATTTTCTTGGACCACTTCCGAAATCAAGTCGGGGAGTGAAACACATACTTGTTTGTATGGATGTATTTTCCAAAGCGTCCATCTGTATACAATTAGGCGATCCACAAATAAAGTAGCCGAAATATAATCCTGCATATGGTAAAATTTCAGATTGAAGGATGGCATAATATATTAAGATGCAAAATGTTTACCAATGCAAGAATGCAAACTCATGTACGAAATGCTACACGTAAAAAAATAAATAAATAAATAGGTCGATGGGACCAGATTAAAGGAAAACGAAATTCTACGTATGAATAATGAGAAAAGAGAGTGAGAGGGGAACAATGCCACTGAATGAGTAAAAGGTCAACGCACCGATCAGCTATTATAATGGGGGGTGAATATTGCATACCACCACGGCGAGTGTTAGACTGACCTACTCGTTATTATGTGTTGTCTAACCGATGTAAACGTAAGTTAAGATAATATAACATGATTGTATTTGTCTAGAACAAATAGGCAAAAATTTAATAAATAAATATTTATTAAATTTTTTTTCAGGCAGAGGAATAATGCAACGATACAGCCATACGCTGTATTAGGCATTAATTTAAATAAATATAAAATTTTGTAGAATTTGTATAAGTTACGGGTAAACGGACAGGTCCGAGATTTGTAAAAATATTTCATTGTTAGATTAGGGGAGCAATTAACCTGTTCCGACACGCAGTGAACACCTGCTCAATTGTATGTGTGTTACACGTGTATCTTGTGTGTGTTAGTGATGCATGCAAAGACAGGAATCTCACCAACCCGCCCCAAGTAATTAATAAAATAACTATTTTCATTCACTGTGCGAAAACTAATTGGTGTATGATCAAACCAAAAGCACCAAAGTGTGTGTAAAATTTATAGTTATCCCCAGTGAAAAGATGACGTTAATAGAACACGTTATGCGAAGTCAGTGCAAAATAAACGTGTTAAAAAATACGTAAATTACCCTAAGACGCTCAAATTAATATAGTGAGTGCTTAATCGAAATAGCTATGATTTGTGCTATCTCGATTCCGTGCAAAACAGTGCTATTTGCTAATAATTGCAAATAGATGAAAAGGTTCGGGAGTGGGGGCTGTCACGAGATATACAGGTATCGACAGGACGATTTTGGAGCCAACTGGCATGGAATCTCGAGAGGGTATAAATTAAGGGTTCGACCAAAAACCCTTCTCTTCATTTCAAAACACATACTGTCCGTCGGCAAAACAGTTTATTTTTATTTCTATTACAAGTCGCAGTAACGAAAGAAATAACGTTCGTTAAATGCACGACAATATTCCGGAATAAGTAAATACTGACATCATAAGTCTACCAAGAGTATACATACTGCTGGAGAGCGACGCTGGTCTCTAGACATATCCAGGAACATACTGCTGGAGAGCGACGCTGGGCTCTAGACGTATCCAGGAACCACTGCTGAAGAGCGACGCTGGACTCTAGACGTATCCAGGAACACACTGATGGAGAGCGACGCTGGACACTAGACGAATCCAGGACCACGCCAGGACAGGAGGAATGGAAATCTAACTCTGGACAACGCTGGACCCCGGACAACAAGTCGTAAGATCATCAGAACTCGAGGTGACATGCGTAATGCATTTTAAATGATTTTTAAAAAAAGTAAAAGAGCTCATAAAGACTATATCAAAAGACAGTAAATTAAAATAAAGAAAAATTTATACTTAGTAATATTATTTTAAAATGTAGATAAATGTTTAGTCGTAAGAATGAGCGATCGCATATAAAAAGAACTAATAAATGAAAGAGAATTTAAAGTAGAGAGAGTAGAGTTATTATCAGCATAAATAGTAAATTGATTTGATATTTGAATCATAGAAAAAATTAATTTAAAGTTGAATATTATAACAAATGCCAGTCTACAAGCAATTAATATAATTTTAAATTGAATTTTAAACATTGGTATAGACTGAGCGAGTAAAGGTCAGATCTGATTTAAGAAAATTTATTTCATAAAAACATTTTAATTTTATATTTAATTAATAAACCAATTTATTAACATGTCTAGATATAAGATTATTAACATGTTTAGATATAAGAGATTTTTTTTAAATGTGTGTAATGTTGCATATCATAAGATATAAACATTTAATAAGGAGCAATATCATGACCGACAATTATTAATGATGTTTATGAATATTTATAATATGGAGTAAATAATAAATATGAGTTTTAAATACTGATAAATAAAAATACTCTTATTATAGTTACACCTGGTATCATTATACAACCTGCATAAATTACAGTATATCGTATTTAAATTACATTTAAATTCGTTGTATAATTTTGTCGCCCTTGAACTTGAGGCCCGACATGCCTACATTTGTGTATATGTATCGTTGTATAGAATGGCGCCCAACGTGGGGCACGACACGCCTACATTTAATAATTAATGTATGCTCTATGATTACCAATGTTGATGAGTTATATGATATAACTAAAATTATATTTTAATTAATTTTGTATGTTAGTATTTTAAAATTGTTGTGTGTATTTTATTGTAATAACGCAACTGGCGCCCACCCAAAATAAACAAGTGTAATTGTAACAGGAGTAAATAAATAAATAAATAAGTAACAGTTCAACAGTAAATAAATAAAAGCTTGCATACGGTTCACTAATAATAATAAATTATAAATAAATATTTTAATAATTATTCAACATGGCAGAACCAGGAGGGTTAAATCTAGAAGCATTTAAAAATTCGATACTAGCAATTATGGACGAATTAGTCATAAAACAAGCCGAAAAATTTAAAGAAGATTTGAAAGAAGAGACTGTCAAACAAATAAAAAAAATAGATGAAATAAATACCAAACAAACGGAAAGTTTCGAAAATAAATTAGAGTAACAGTCCGGAAACTTTAAACAAGACACCATAAAAATTATGGAGAGTAGAAGAGTTAAAAATTGATAATCTCCAGTTGAAACAAGACAACATAGAATTGAAGCAAAACATAGCTGACACTAATGCACAATTAACAGAGAAAATTGTTGACATCAACTCACATATTGAGACTATCACAGAAAATGTATGTGAAAGAATTGTTAAGCAAACGGAACAAATATGTGAAATGATGGTTTCTGAACAAACAATTGTAATTGAAAGTAAGAGAGAACAGACTTTCATAATTACTGATGATAATTCTAAAACAATAATTAACTCTAAGGGAGAATGTAAAATACATTTAATTAAACAAACGTGTCGTGTTTGCGGAAGTATCCAAAGTAGTGGTTACACGTGCACACTAATAAAACAATTCACACGCGACAAGGGTACCCACAGCAAGTATCGATTGAACGATAATCATAATGATAAGCACAATAATTATATAAACTATAAACAACGAATGAAAACACCGTCGCGCACAGCTGTTCAGATAAGTTCACTCAAACGAACAAATGATAGAGAGAGAAACGTTCATCAGGAGAGGGGAAGCAGAAGAGAATGCATGTTGCCGACGGCTAAGAGAAAAAAAGTTTTAACATCAGGTGACTCCACGGTCAAACTGAACGTCGCGGTAATACAATGGAATGCGGACGTTGTTTACACGTCGAGGTACAATGAATTTCCTGTTGACCGACCCAATGCATTGTTAGCTTTAAACTAAGGAGGGTGTAAATTGAACCACACTCAATACCCGAATGGAAATAAATAATTATTTTTAAAAGAAAATATTACTGTTAATTATTATTAATAAGAAAATGTGTTAATTAATAAGAAATGATATGTGTAAAAAGATTAAAGAATTAATAATAGAAAGAATGATATGTGTGTAAGAAATGGTAAGGAATGTTAGTATTCGAAGTAAAGAATGTCACGAAATAATATGTGTAAAGAAATATTTAAGGAAGTAATGGTAAAGGATATTAGTGTCGTTATTAATATGAAGAAAGGATTAGAGATGAGAAATCAATGTTAATTGTCAGAATGGCTGATCAAGCGAAATCTTCATACCTGAGTGGAAAGGCAAGGACACAGAAGATAGCGATAGTGGAAGTCAAGGACAGAGATTATTTAGAGCTCCAAATACTACGATTAAAACATCGAGTAGAGTTAGCAATCAGAAAGGTAATAGTAAAGAAATGTAATAATAAAAGGTAATGAAGGTAAATGTATTGTATAAGATCAATGTAATAATTGAAGGTAAGAAATGTTAATGCATTGTTTAAGTAGTATAAGAAAAGTTAAGAAAGATAAAGTAAGGTCATGTTAAGAAAAGAGTTAAGAAGCGAAGGTAAGAATGTATGAATAAGGAAATGTAAAAGTACAGAGCGAATCTACATACCTATGTGGAAATGCAGAGTATCCGAGAGGACCAAAAAGGAGAGCTAATTGCAGTGGATTTTCTTGGACCACTTCCGAAATCAAGTCGGGGAGTGAAACACATACTTGTTTGTATGGATGTATTTTCCAAAGCGTCCATCTGTATACAATTAGGCGATCCACAACTAAAGTAGCAGAAATATAATCCTGCATATGGTAAAATTTCAGATTGAAGGATGGCATAATATATTAAGATGCAAAATGTTTACCAATGCAAGAATGCAAACTCATGTACGAAATGCTACACGTAAAAAAATAAATAAATAAATAGGTCGATGGGACCAGATTAAAGGAAAACGAAATTCTACGTATGAATAATGAGAAAAGAGAGTGAGAGGGGAACAATGCCACTGAATGAGTAAAAGTTCAACGCACCGATCAGCTATTATAATGGGGGTGAATATTGCATACCACCACGGCGAGTGTTAGACTGACCTACTCGTTATTATGTGTTGTCTAACCGATGTAAACGTAAGTTAAGATAATATAACATGATTGTATTTGTCTAGAACAAATAGACAAAAATTTAATAAATAAATATTTATTACATTTTTTTTTTCAGGCAGAGGAATAATGCAACGATACAGCCATACGCTGTATTAGGCATTAATTTAAATAAATATAAAATTTTGTAGAATTTGTATAAATTACGGGTAAACGGACAGGTCCGAGATTGTAAAAATATTTCATTGTTAGATTAGGGGAGCAATTAACCTGTTCCGACACGCAGTGAACACCTGCTCAATTGTATGTGTGTTACACGTGTATCTTGTGTGTGTTAGTGATGCATGCAAAGACAGGAATCTCACCAACCCGCCCCAAGTAATTAATAAAATAACTATTTTCATTCACTGTGCGAAAACTAATTGGTGTATGGTCAAACCAAAAGCACCAAAGTGTGTGTAAAATTTATAGTTATCCCCAGTGAAAAGATGACGTTAATAGAACACGTTATGCGAAGTCAGTGCAAAATAAACGTGTTAAAAAATACGTAAATTACCCTAAGACGCTCAAATTAATATAGTGAGTGCTTAATCGAAATAGCTATGATTTGTGCTATCTCGATTCCGTGCAAAACAGTGCTATTTGCTAATAATTGCAAATAGATGAAAAGGTTCGGGAGTGGGGGCTGTCACGAGATATACAGGTATCGACAGGACGATTTTGGAGCCAACTGGCATGGAATCTCGAGAGGGTATAAATTAAGGGTTCGACCAAAAACCCTTCTCTTCATTTCAAAACACATACTGTCCGTCGGCAAAACAGTTTATTTTTATTTCTATTACAAGTCGCAGTAACGAAAGAAATAACGTTCGTTAAATGCACGACAATATTCCGGAATAAGTAAATACTGACATCATAAGTCTACCAAGAGTATACATACTGCTGGAGAGCGACGCTGGTCTCTAGACATATCCAGGAACACACTGCTGGAGAGCGACGCTGGGCTCTAGACGTATCCAGGAACCACTGCTGAAGAGCGACGCTGGACTCTAGACGTATCCAGGAACACACTGATGGAGAGCGACGCTGGACACTAGACGAATCCAGGACCACGCCAGGACAGGAGGAATGGAAATCTAACTCTGGACAACGCTGGACCCCGGACAACAAGTCGTAAGATCATCAGAACTCGAGGTGACATGCGTAATGCATTTTAAATGATTTTTAAAAAAAGTAAAAGAGCTCATAAAGACTATATCAAAAGACAGTAAATTAAAATAAAGAAAAATTTATACTTAGTAATATTATTTTAAAATGTAGATAAATGTTTAGTCGTAAGAATGAGCGATCGCATATAAAAAGAACTAATAAATGAAAGAGAATTTAAAGTAGAGAGAGTAGAGTTATTATCAGCATAAATAGTAAATTGATTTGATATTTGAATCATAGAAAAAATTAATTTAAAGTTGAATATTATAACAAATGCCAGTCTACAAGCAATTAATATAATTTTAAATTGAATTTTAAACATTGGTATAGACTGAGCGAGTAAAGGTCAGATCTGATTTAAGAAAATTTATTTCATAAAAACATTTTAATTTTATATTTAATTAATAAACCAATTTATTAACATGTCTAGATATAAGATTATTAACATGTTTAGATATAAGAGATTTTTTTTAAATGTGTGTAATGTTGCATATCATAAGATATAAACATTTAATAAGGAGCAATATCATGACCGACAATTATTAATGATGTTTATGAATATTTATAATATGGAGTAAATAATAAATATGAGTTTTAAATACTGATAAATAAAAATACTCTTATTATAGTTACACCTGGTATCATTATACAACCTGCATAAATTACAGTATATCGTATTTAAATTACATTTAAATTCGTTGTATAATTTTGTCGCCCTTGAACTTGAGGCCCGACATGCCTACATTTGTGTATATGTATCGTTGTATAGAATGGCGCCCAACGTGGGGCACGACACGCCTACATTTAATAATTAATGTATGCTCTATGATTACCAATGTTGATGAGTTATATGATATAACTAAAATTATATTTTAATTAATTTTGTATGTTAGTATTTTAAAATTGTTGTGTGTATTTTATTGTAATAACGCAACTGGCGCCCACCCAAAATAAACAAGTGTAATTGTAACAGGAGTAAATAAATAAATAAATAAGTAACAGTTCAACAGTAAATAAATAAAAGCTTGCATACGGTTCACTAATAATAATAAATTATAAATAAATATTTTAATAATTATTCAACATGGCAGAACCAGGAGGGTTAAATCTAGAAGCATTTAAAAATTCGATACTAGCAATTATGGACGAATTAGTCATAAAACAAGCCGAAAAATTTAAAGAAGATTTGAAAGAAGAGACTGTCAAACAAATAAAAAAAATAGATGAAATAAATACCAAACAAACAGAAAGTTTCGAAAATAAATTACAGCAACAGTCCGGAAACTTTAAACAAGACACCATAAAAATTATGGAGAGTTAGAAGAGTTAAAAATTGATAATCTCCAGTTGAAACAAGACAACATAGAATTGAAGCAAAACATAGCTGACACTAATGCACAATTAACAGAGAAAATTGTTGACATCAACTCACATATTGAGACTATCACAGAAAATGTATGTGAAAGAATTGTTAAGCAAACGGAACAAATATGTGAAATGATGGTTTCTGAACAAACAATTGTAATTGAAAGTAAGAGAGAACAGACTTTCATAATTACTGATGATAATTCTAAAACAATAATTAACTCTAAGGGAGAATGTAAAATACATTTAATTAAACAAACGTGTCGTGTTTGCGGAAGTATCCAAAGTAGTGGTTACACGTGCACACTAATAAAACAATTCACACGCGACAAGGGTACCCACAGCAAGTATCGATTGAACGATAATCATAATGATAAGCACAATAATTATATAAACTATAAACAACGAATGAAAACACCGTCGCGCACAGCTGTTCAGATAAGTTCACTCAAACGAACAAATGATAGAGAGAGAAACGTTCATCAGGAGAGGGGAAGCAGAAGAGAATGCATGTTGCCGACGGCTAAGAGAAAAAAAGTTTTAACATCAGGTGACTCCACGGTCAAACTGAACGTCGCGGTAATACAATGGAATGCGGACGTTGTTTACACGTCGAGGTACAATGAATTTCCTGTTGACCGACCCAATGCATTGTTAGCTTTAAACTAAGGAGGGTGTAAATTGAACCACACTCAATACCCGAATGGAAATAAATAATTATTTTTAAAAGA
This sequence comes from Magicicada septendecula, assembly GCA_034769895.1. NCBI lineage: Eukaryota > Metazoa > Arthropoda > Insecta > Hemiptera > Cicadidae > Magicicada > Magicicada septendecula. The sequence continues at coordinate 396,639,197 of CM068369.1, read as the reverse complement.
AAATATTACTGTTAATTATTATTAATAAGAAAATGTGTTAATTAATAAGAAATGATATGTGTAAAAAGATTAAAGAATTAATAATAGAAAGAATGATATGTGTGTAAGAAATGGTAAGGAATGTTAGTATTCGAAGTAAAGAATGTCACGAAATAATATGTGTAAAGAAATATTTAAGGAAGTAATGGTAAAGGATATTAGTGTCGTTATTAATATGAAGAAAGGATTAGAGATGAGAAATCAATGTTAATTGTCAGAATGGCTGATCAAGCGAAATCTTCATACCTGAGTGGAAAGGCAAGGACACAGAAGATAGCGATAGTGGAAGTCAAGGACAGAGATTATTTAGAGCTCCAAATACTACGATTAAAACATCGAGTAGAGTTAAGCATATAAAGTCTGGATATAGACGTGTTTCTAAGGTAGTCATCTGTAGCCGATAAGGACTCGCTACGAAGCTAACGAAAAAGGTGTATTTCAGAAAGTAATGGTACAGATAAAGAAAATTATTAGCAATCAGAAAGGTAATAGTAAAGAAATGTAATAATAAAACGTAATGAAGGTAAATGTATTGTATAAGATCAATGTAATAATTGAAGGTAAGAAATGTTAATGCATTGTTTAAGTAGTATAAGAAAAGTTAAGAAAGATAAAGTAAGGTCATGTTAAGAAAAGAGTTAAGAAGCGAAGGTAAGAATGTATGAATAAGGAAATGTAAAAGTACAGAGCGAATCTACATACCTATGTGGAAATGCAGAGTATCCGAGAGGACCAAAAAGGAGAGCTAATTGCAGTGGATTTTCTTGGACCACTTCCGAAATCAAGTCGGGGAGTGAAACACATACTTGTTTGTATGGATGTATTTTCCAAAGCGTCCATCTGTATACAATTAGGCGATCCACAACTAAAGTAGCAGAAATATAATCCTGCATATGGTAAAATTTCAGATTGAAGGATGGCATAATATATTAAGATGCAAAATGTTTACCAATGCAAGAATGCAAACTCATGTACGAAATGCTACACGTAAAAAAATAAATAAATAAATAGGTCGATGGGACCAGATTAAAGGAAAACGAAATTCTACGTATGAATAATGAGAAAAGAGAGTGAGAGGGGAACAATGCCACTGAATGAATAAAAGGTCAACGCACCGATCAGCTATTATAATGGGGGGTGAATATTGCATACCACCACGGCGAGTGTTAGACTGACCTACTCGTTATTATGTGTTGTCTAACCGAGGTAAACGTAAGTTAAGATAATATAACATGATTGTATTTGTCTAGAACAAATAGACAAAAATTTAATAAATAAATATTTATTACATTTTTTTTTCAGGCAGAGGAATAATGCAACGATACAGCCATACGCTTTATTAGGCATTAATTTAAATAAATATAAAATTTTGTAGAATTTGTATAAGTTACGGGTAAACGGACAGGTCCGAGATTGTAAAAATATTTCATTGTTAGATTAGGGGAGCAATTAACCTGTTCCGACACGCAGTGAACACCTGCTCAATTGTATGTGTGTTACACGTGTATCTTGTGTGTGTTAGTGATGCATTCAAAGACAGGAATCTCACCAACCCGCCCCAAGTAATTAATAAAATAACTATTTTCATTCACTGTGCGAAAACTAATTGGTGTATGATCAAACCAAAAGCACCAAAGTGTGTGTAAAATTTATAGTTATCCCCAGTGAAAAGATGACGTTAATAGAACACGTTATGCGAAGTCAGTGCAAAATAAACGTGTTAAAAAATACGTAAATTACCCTAAGACGCTCAAATTTATATAGTGAGTGCTTAATCGAAATAGCTATGATTTGTGCTATCTCGATTCCGTGCAAAACAGTGCTATTTGCTAATAATTGCAAATAGATGAAAAGGTTCGGGAGTGGGGGCTGTCACGAGATATACAGGTATCAACAGGACGATTTTGGAGCCAACTGGCATGGAATCTCGAGAGGGTATAAATTAAGGGTTCGACCAAAAACCCTTCTCTTCATTTCAAAACACATACTGTCCGTCGGCAAAACAGTTTATTTTTATTTCTATTACAAGTCGCAGTAACGAAAGAAATAACGTTCGTTAAATGCACGACAATATTCCGGAATAAGTAAATACTGACATCATAAGTCTACCAAGAGTATACATACTGCTGGAGAGCGACGCTGGTCTCTAGACATATCCAGGAACACACTGCTGGAGAGCGACGCTGGACTCTAGACGTATCCAGGAACCACTGCTGAAGAGCGACGCTGGACTCTAGACGTATCCAGGAACACACTGATGGAGAGCGACGCTGGACACTAGACGAATCCAGGACCACGCCAGGACAGGAGGAATGGAAATCTAACTCTGGACAACGCTGGACCCCGGACAACAAGTCGTAAGATCATCAGAACTCGAGGTGACATGCGTAATGCATTTTAAATGATTTTAAAAAAAGTAAAAGAGCTCATAAAGACTATATCAAAAGACAGTAAATTAAAATAAAGAAAAATTTATACTTAGTAATATTATTTTAAAATGTAGATAAATGTTTAGTCGTAAGAATGAGCGATCGCATATAAAAAGAACTAATAAATGAAAGAGAATTTAAAGTAGAGAGAGTAGAGTTATTATCAGCATAAATAGTAAATTGATTTGATATTTGAATCATAGAAAAAATTAATTTAAAGTTGAATATTATAACAAATGCCAGTCTACAAGCAATTAATATAATTTTAAATTGAATTTTAAACATTGGTATAGACTGAGCGAGTAGAGGTCAGATCTGATTTAAGAAAATTTATTTCATAAAAACATTTTAATTTTATATTTACTTAATAAACCAATTTATTAACATGTCTAGATATAAGATTATTAACATGTTTAGATATAAGAGATTTTTTTTAAATGTGTGTAATGTTGCATATCATAAGATATAAACATTTAATAAGGAGCAATATCATGACCGACAATTATTAATGATGTTTATGAATATTTATAATATTGAGTAAATAATAAATATGAGTTTTAAATACTGATAAATAAAAATACTCTTATTATAGTTACACCTGGTATCATTATACAACCTGCATAAATTACAGTATATCGTATTTAAATTACATTTAAATTCGTTGTATAATTTTGTCGCCCTTGAACTTGAGGCCCAACATGCCTACATTTGTGTATATGTATCGTTGTATAGAATGGCGCCCAACGTGGGGCACGACACGCCTACATTTAATAATTAATGTATGCTCTATGATTACCAATGTTGATGAGTTATATGATGTAACTAATATTATATTTTAATTAATTTTGTATGTTAGTATTTTAAAATTGTTGTGTGTATTGTATTGTAATAACGCAACTGGCGCGCACCCAAAATAAACAAGTGTAATTGTAACAGGAGTAAATAAATAAATAAATAAGTAACAGTTCAACAGTAAATAAATAAAAGCTTGCATACGGTTCACTAATAATAATAAATTATAAATAAATATTTTAATAATTATTCAACATGGCAGAACCAGGAGGGTTAAATCTAGAAGCATTTAAAAATTCGATACTAGCAATTATGGACGAATTAGTCATAAAACAAGCCGAAAAATTTAAAGAAGATTTGAAAGAAGAGACTGTCAAACAAATAAAAAAAATAGATGAAATAAATACCAAACAAACAGAAAGTTTCGAAAATAAATTACAGCAACAGTCCGGAAACTTTAAACAAGACACCATAAAAATTATGGAGAGTTAGAAGAGTTAAAAATTGATAATCTCCAGTTGAAACAAGACAACATAGAATTGAAGCAAAACATAGCTGACACTAATGCACAATTAACAGAGAAAATTGTTGACATCAACTCACATATTGAGACTATCACAGAAAATGTATGTGAAAGAATTGTTAAGCAAACGGAACAAATATGTGAAATGATGGTTTCTGAACAAACAATTGTAATTGAAAGTAAGAGAGAACAGACTTTCATAATTACTGATGATAATTCTAAAACAATAATTAACTCTAAGGGAGAATGTAAAATACATTTAATTAAACAAACGTGTCGTGTTTGCGGAAGTATCCAAAGTAGTGGTTACACGTGCACACTAATAAAACAATTCACACGCGACAAGGGTACCCACAGCAAGTATCGATTGAACGATAATCATAATGATAAGCACAATAATTATATAAACTATAAACAACGAATGAAAACACCGTCGCGCACAGCTGTTCAGATAAGTTCACTCAAACGAACAAATGATAGAGAGAGAAACGTTCATCAGGAGAGGGGAAGCAGAAGAGAATGCATGTTGCCGACGGCTAAGAGAAAAAAAGTTTTAACATCAGGTGACTCCACGGTCAAACTGAACGTCGCGGTAATACAATGGAATGCGGACGTTGTTTACACGTCGAGGTACAATGAATTTCCTGTTGACCGACCCAATGCATTGTTAGCTTTAAACTAAGGAGGGTGTAAATTGAACCACACTCAATACCCGAATGGAAATAAATAATTATTTTTAAAAGAAAATATTACTGTTAATTATTATTAATAAGAAAATGTGTTAATTAATAAGAAATGATATGTGTAAAAAGATTAAAGAATTAATAATAGAAAGAATGATATGTGTGTAAGAAATGGTAAGGAATGTTAGTATTCGAAGTAAAGAATGTCACGAAATAATATGTGTAAAGAAATATTTAAGGAAGTAATGGTAAAGGATATTAGTGTCGTTATTAATATGAAGAAAGGATTAGAGATGAGAAATCAATGTTAATTGTCAGAATGGCTGATCAAGCGAAATCTTCATACCTGAGTGGAAAGGCAAGGACACAGAAGATAGCGATAGTGGAAGTCAAGGACAGAGATTATTTAGAGCTCCAAATACTACGATTAAAACATCGAGTAGAGTTAGCAATCAGAAAGGTAATAGTAAAGAAATGTAATAATAAAAGGTAATGAAGGTAAATGTATTGTATAAGATCAATGTAATAATTGAAGGTAAGAAATGTTAATGCATTGTTTAAGTAGTATAAGAAAAGTTAAGAAAGATAAAGTAAGGTCATGTTAAGAAAAGAGTTAAGAAGCGAAGGTAAGAATGTATGAATAAGGAAATGTAAAAGTACAGAGCGAATCTACATACCTATGTGGAAATGCAGAGTATCCGAGAGGACCAAAAAGGAGAGCTAATTGCAGTGGATTTTCTTGGACCACTTCCGAAATCAAGTCGGGGAGTGAAACACATACTTGTTTGTATGGATGTATTTTCCAAAGCGTCCATCTGTATACAATTAGGCGATCCACAACTAAAGTAGCAGAAATATAATCCTGCATATGGTAAAATTTCAGATTGAAGGATGGCATAATATATTAAGATGCAAAATGTTTACCAATGCAAGAATGCAAACTCATGTACGAAATGCTACACGTAAAAAAATAAATAAATAAATAGGTCGATGGGACCAGATTAAAGGAAAACGAAATTCTACGTATGAATAATGAGAAAAGAGAGTGAGAGGGGAACAATGCCACTGAATGAATAAAAGGTCAACGCACCGATCAGCTATTATAATGGGGGGTGAATATTGCATACCACCACGGCGAGTGTTAGACTGACCTACTCGTTATTATGTGTTGTCTAACCGAGGTAAACGTAAGTTAAGATAATATAACATGATTGTATTTGTCTAGAACAAATAGACAAAAATTTAATAAATAAATATTTATTACATTTTTTTTTCAGGCAGAGGAATAATGCAACGATACAGCCATACGCTGTATTAGGCATTAATTTAAATAAATATAAAATTTTGTAGAATTTGTATAAGCTACGGGTAAACGGACAGGTCCGAGATTGTAAAAATATTTCATTGTTAGATTAGGGGAGCAATTAACCTGTTCCGACACGCAGTGAACACCTGCTCAATTGTATGTGTGTTACACGTGTATCTTGTGTGTGTTAGTGATGCATGCAAAGACAGGAATCTCACCAACCCGCCACAAGTAATTAATAAAATAACTATTTTCATTCACTGTGCGAAAACTAATTGGTGTATGATCAAACCAAAAGCACCAAAGTGTGTGTAAAATTTATAGTTATCCCCAGTGAAAAGATGACGTTAATAGAACACGTTATGCGAAGTCAGTGCAAAATAAACGTGTTAAAAAATACGTAAATTACCCTAAGACGCTCAAATTTATATAGTGAGTGCTTAATCGAAATAGCTATGATTTGTGCTATCTCGATTCCGTGCAAAACAGTGCTATTTGCTAATAATTGCAAATAGATGAAAAGGTTCGGGAGTGGGGGCTGTCACGAGATATACAGGTATCAACAGGACGATTTTGGAGCCAACTGGCATGGAATCTCGAGAGGGTATAAATTAAGGGTTCGACCAAAAACCCTTCTCTTCATTTCAAAACACATACTGTCCGTCGGCAAAACAGTTTATTTTTATTTCTATTACAAGTCGCAGTAACGAAAGAAATAACGTTCGTTAAATGCACGACAATATTCCGGAATAAGTAAATACTGACATCATAAGTCTACCAAGAGTATACATACTGCTGGAGAGCGACGCTGGTCTCTAGACATATCCAGGAACACACTGCTGGAGAGCGACGCTGGACTCTAGACGTATCCAGGAACCACTGCTGAAGAGCGACGCTGGACTCTAGACGTATCCAGGAACACACTGATGGAGAGCGACGCTGGACACTAGACGAATCCAGGACCACGCCAGGACAGGAGGAATGGAAATCTAACTCTGGACAACGCTGGACCCCGGACAACAAGTCGTAAGATCATCAGAACTCGAGGTGACATGCGTAATGCATTTTAAATGATTTTTAAAAAAAGTAAAAGAGCTCATAAAGACTATATTAAAAGACAGTAAATTAAAATAAAGAAAAATTTATACTTAGTAATATTATTTTAAAATGTAGATAAATGTTTAGTCGTAAGAATGAGCGATCGCATATAAAAAGAACTAATAAATGAAAGAGAATTTAAAGTAGAGAGAGTAGAGTTATTATCAGCATAAATAGTAAATTGATTTGATATTTGAATCATAGAAAAAATTAATTTAAAGTTGAATATTATAACAAATGCCAGTCTACAAGCAATTAATATAATTTTAAATTGAATTTTAAACATTGGTATAGACTGAGCGAGTAGAGGTCAGATCTGATTTAAGAAAATTTATTTCATAAAAACATTTTAATTTTATATTTACTTAATAAACCAATTTATTAACATGTCTAGATATAAGATTATTAACATGTTTAGATATAAGAGATTTTTTTTAAATGTGTGTAATGTTGCATATCATAAGATATAAACATTTAATAAGGAGCAATATCATGACCGACAATTATTAATGATGTTTATGAATATTTATAATATTGAGTAAATAATAAATATGAGTTTTAAATACTGATAAATAAAAATACTCTTATTATAGTTACACCTGGTATCATTATACAACCTGCATAAATTACAGTATATCGTATTTAAATTACATTTAAATTCGTTGTATAATTTTGTCGCCCTTGAACTTGAGGCCCAACATGCCTACATTTGTGTATATGTATCGTTGTATAGAATGGCGCCCAACGTGGGGCACGACACGCCTACATTTAATAATTAATGTATGCTCTATGATTACCAATGTTGATGAGTTATATGATGTAACTAATATTATATTTTAATTAATTTTGTATGTTAGTATTTTAAAATTGTTGTGTGTATTGTATTGTAATAACACAACTGGCGCGCACCCAAAATAAACAAGTGTAATTGTAACAGGAGTAAATAAATAAATAAATAAGTAACAGTTCAACAGTAAATAAATAAAAGCTTGCATACGGTTCACTAATAATAATAAATTATAAATAAATATTTTAATAATTATTCAACATGGCAGAACCAGGAGGGTTAAATCTAGAAGCATTTAAAAATTCGATACTAGCAATTATGGACGAATTAGTCATAAAACAAGCCGAAAAATTTAAAGAAGATTTGAAAGAAGAGACTGTCAAACAAATAAAAAAAATAGATGAAATAAATACCAAACAAACAGAAAGTTTCGAAAATAAATTACAGCAACAGTCCGGAAACTTTAAACAAGACACCATAAAAATTATGGAGAGTTAGAAGAGTTAAAAATTGATAATCTCCAGTTGAAACAAGACAACATAGAATTGAAGCAAAACATAGCTGACACTAATGCACAATTAACAGAGAAAATTGTTGACATCAACTCACATATTGAGACTATCACAGAAAATGTATGTGAAAGAATTGTTAAGCAAACGGAACAAATATGTGAAATGATGGTTTCTGAACAAACAATTGTAATTGAAAGTAAGAGAGAACAGACTTTCATAATTACTGATGATAATTCTAAAACAATAATTAACTCTAAGGGAGAATGTAAAATACATTTAATTAAACAAACGTGTCGTGTTTGCGGAAGTATCCAAAGTAGTGGTTACACGTGCACACTAATAAAACAATTCACACGCGACAAGGGTACCCACAGCAAGTATCGATTGAACGATAATCATAATGATAAGCACAATAATTATATAAACTATAAACAACGAATGAAAACACCGTCGCGCACAGCTGTTCAGATAAGTTCACTCAAACGAACAAATGATAGAGAGAGAAACGTTCATCAGGAGAGGGGAAGCAGAAGAGAATGCATGTTGCCGACGGCTAAGAGAAAAAAAGTTTTAACATCAGGTGACTCCACGGTCAAACTGAACGTCGCGGTAATACAATGGAATGCGGACGTTGTTTACACGTCGAGGTACAATGAATTTCCTGTTGACCGACCCAATGCATTGTTAGCTTTAAACTAAGGAGGGTGTAAATTGAACCACACTCAATACCCGAATGGAAATAAATAATTATTTTTAAAAGAAAATATTACTGTTAATTATTATTAATAAGAAAATGTGTTAATTAATAAGAAATGATATGTGTAAAAAGATTAAAGAATTAATAATAGAAAGAATGATATGTGTGTAAGAAAAGGTAAGGAATGTTAGTATTCGAAGTAAAGAATGTCACGAAATAATATGTGTAAAGAAATATTTAAGGAAGTAATGGTAAAGGATATTAGTGTCGTTATTAATATGAAGAAAGGATTAGAGATGAGAAATCAATGTTAATTGTCAGAATGGCTGATCAAGCGAAATCTTCATACCTGAGTGGAAAGGCAAGGACACAGAAGATAGCGATAGTGGAAGTCAAGGACAGAGATTATTTAGAGCTCCAAATACTACGATTAAAACATCGAGTAGAGTTAGCAATCAGAAAGGTAATAGTAAAGAAATGTAATAATAAAAGGTAATGAAGGTAAATGTATTGTATAAGATCAATGTAATAATTGAAGGTAAGAAATGTTAATGCATTGTTTAAGTAGTATAAGAAAAGTTAAGAAAGATAAAGTAAGGTCATGTTAAGAAAAGAGTTAAGAAGCGAAGGTAAGAATGTATGAATAAGGAAATGTAAAAGTACAGAGCGAATCTACATACCTATGTGGAAATGCAGAGTATCCGAGAGGACCAAAAAGGAGAGCTAATTGCAGTGGATTTTCTTGGACCACTTCCGAAATCAAGTCGGGGAGTGAAACACATACTTGTTTGTATGGATGTATTTTCCAAAGCGTCCATCTGTATACAATTAGGCGATCCACAACTAAAGTAGCAGAAATATAATCCTGCATATGGTAAAATTTCAGATTGAAGGATGGCATAATATATTAAGATGCAAAATGTTTACCAATGCAAGAATGCAAACTCATGTACGAAATGCTACACGTAAAAAAATAAATAAATAAATAGGTCGATGGGACCAGATTAAAGGAAAACGAAATTCTACGTATGAATAATGAGAAAAGAGAGTGAGAGGGGAACAATGCCACTGAATGAGTAAAAGTTCAACGCACCGATCAGCTATTATAATGGGGGTGAATATTGCATACCACCACGGCGAGTGTTAGACTGACCTACTCGTTATTATGTGTTGTCTAACCGATGTAAACGTAAGTTAAGATAATATAACATGATTGTATTTGTCTAGAACAAATAGACAAAAATTTAATAAATAAATATTTATTACATTTTTTTTTCAGGCAGAGGAATAATGCAACGATACAGCCATACGCTGTATTAGGCATTAATTTAAATAAATATAAAATTTTGTAGAATTTGTATAAGTTACGGGTAAACGGACAGGTCCGAGATTGTAAAAATATTTCATTGTTAGATTAGGGGAGCAATTAACCTGTTCCGACACGCAGTGAACACCTGCTCAATTGTATGTGTGTTACACGTGTATCTTGTGTGTGTTAGTGATGCATGCAAAGACAGGAATCTCACCAACCCCCCCCCAAGTAATTAATAAAATAACTATTTTCATTCACTGTGCGAAAACTAATTGGTGTATGATCAAACCAAAAGCACCAAAGTGTGTGTAAAATTTATAGTTATCCCCAGTGAAAAGATGACGTTAATAGAACACGTTATGCGAAGTCAGTGTAAAATGAACGTGTTAAAAAATACGCAAATTACCCTAAGACGCTCAAATTAATATATTGAGTGCTTAATCGAAATAGCTATGATTTGTGCTATCTCGATTCCGTGCAAAACAGTGCTATTTGCTAATAATTGCAAATAGATGAAAAGGTTCGGGAGTGGGGGCTGTCACGAGATATACAGGTATCGACAGGACGATTTTGGAGCCAACTGGCATGGAATCTCGAGAGGGTATAAATTAAGGGTTCGACCAAAAACCCTTCTCTTCATTTCAAAACACATGCTGTCCGTCGGCAAAACAGTTTATTTTTATTTCTATTACAAGTCGCAGTAACGAAAGAAATAACGTTCGTTAAATGCACGACAATATTCCGGAATAAGTAAATACTGACATCATAAGTCTACCAAGAGTATACATACTGCTGGAGAGCGACGCTGGTCTCTAGACATATCCAGGAACACACTGCTGGAGAGCGACGCTGGACTCTAGACGTATCCAGGAACCACTGCTGGAGAGCGACGCTGGACTCTAGACGTATCCAGGAACACACTGATGGAGAGCGACGCTGGACACTAGACGAATCCAGGACCACGCCAGGACAGGAGGAATGGAAATCTAACTCTGGACAACGCTGGACCCCGGACAACAAGTCGTAAGATCATCAGAACTCGAGGTGACATGCGTAATGCATTTTAAATGATTTTTAAAAAAAGAAAAAGAGTTCATAAAGACTATATCAAAAGACAGTAAATTAAAATAAAGAAAAATTTATACTTAGTAATATTATTTTAAAATGTAGATAAATGTTTAGTCGTAAGAATGAGCGATCGCATATAAAAAGAATTAATAAATGAAAGAGAATTTAAAGTAGAGAGAGTAGAGTTATTATCAGCATAAATAGTAAATTGATTTGATATTTGAATCATAGAAAAAATTAATTTAAAGTTGAATATTATAACAAATGCCAGTCTACAAGCAATTAATATAATTTTAAATTGAATTTTAAACATTGGTATAGACTGAGCGAGTAAAGGTCAGATCTGATTTAAGAAAATTTATTTCATAAAAACATTTTAATTTTATATTTAATTAATAAACCAATTTATTAACATGTCTAGATATAAGATTATTAACATGTTTAGATATAAGAGATTTTTTTTAAATGTGTGTAATGTTGCATATCATAAGATATAAACATTTAATAAGGAGCAATATCATGACCGACAATTATTAATGATGTTTATGAATATTTATAATATGGAGTAAATAATAAATATGAGTTTTAAATACTGATAAATAAAAATACTCTTATTATAGTTACACCTGGTATCATTATACAACCTGCATAAATTACAGTATATCGTATTTAAATTACATTTAAATTCGTTGTATAATTTTGTCGCCCTTGAACTTGAGGCCCGACATGCCTACATTTGTGTATATGTATCGTTGTATAAAATGGCGCCCAACGTGGGGCACGACACGCCTACATTTAATAATTAATGTATGCTCTATGATTACCAATGTTGATGAGTTATATGATGTAACTAATATTATATTTTAATTAATTTTGTATGTTAGTATTTTAAAATTGTTGTGTGTATTGTATTGTAATAACACAACTGGCGCGCACCCAAAATAAACAAGTGTAATTGTAACAGGAGTAAATAAATAAATAAATAAGTAACAGTTCAACAGTAAATAAATAAAAGCTTGCATACGGTTCACTAATAATAATAAATTATAAATAAATATTTTAATAATTATTCAACATGGCAGAACCAGGAGGGTTAAATCTAGAAGCATTTAAAAATTCGATACTAGCAATTATGGACGAATTAGTCATAAAACAAGCCGAAAAATTTAAAGAAGATTTGAAAGAAGAGACTGTCAAACAAATAAAAAAAATAGATGAAATAAATACCAAACAAACAGAAAGTTTCGAAAATAAATTACAGCAACAGTCCGGAAACTTTAAACAAGACACCATAAAAATTATGGAGAGTTAGAAGAGTTAAAAATTGATAATCTCCAGTTGAAACAAGACAACATAGAATTGAAGCAAAACATAGCTGACACTAATGCACAATTAACAGAGAAAATTGTTGACATCAACTCACATATTGAGACTATCACAGAAAATGTATGTGAAAGAATTGTTAAGCAAACGGAACAAATATGTGAAATGATGGTTTCTGAACAAACAATTGTAATTGAAAGTAAGAGAGAACAGACTTTCATAATTACTGATGATAATTCTAAAACAATAATTAACTCTAAGGGAGAATGTAAAATACATTTAATTAAACAAACGTGTCGTGTTTGCGGAAGTATCCAAAGTAGTGGTTACACGTGCACACTAATAAAACAATTCACACGCGACAAGGGTACCCACAGCAAGTATCGATTGAACGATAATCATAATGATAAGCACAATAATTATATAAACTATAAACAACGAATGAAAACACCGTCGCGCACAGCTGTTCAGATAAGTTCACTCAAACGAACAAATGATAGAGAGAGAAACGTTCATCAGGAGAGGGGAAGCAGAAGAGAATGCATGTTGCCGACGGCTAAGAGAAAAAAAGTTTTAACATCAGGTGACTCCACGGTCAAACTGAACGTCGCGGTAATACAATGGAATGCGGACGTTGTTTACACGTCGAGGTACAATGAATTTCCTGTTGACCGACCCAATACATTGTTAGCTTTAAACTAAGGAGGGTGTAAATTGAACCACACTCAATACCCGAATGGAAATAAATAATTATTTTTAAAAGAAAATATTACTGTTAATTATTATTAATAAGAAAATGTGTTAATTAATAAGAAATGATATGTGTAAAAAGATTAAAGAATTAATAATAGAAAGAATGATATGTGTGTAAGAAATGGTAAGGAATGTTAGTATTCGAAGTAAAGAATGTCACGAAATAATATGTGTAAAGAAATATTTAAGGAAGTAATGGTAAAGGATATTAGTGTCGTTATTAATATGAAGAAAGGATTAGAGATGAGAAATCAATGTTAATTGTCAGAATGGCTGATCAAGCGAAATCTTCATACCTGAGTGGAAAGGCAAGGACACAGAAGATAGCGATAGTGGAAGTCAAGGACAGAGATTATTTAGAGCTCCAAATACTACGATTAAAACATCGAGTAGAGTTAGCAATCAGAAAGGTAATAGTAAAGAAATGTAATAATAAAAGGTAATGAAGGTAAATGTATTGTATAAGATCAATGTAATAATTGAAGGTAAGAAATGTTAATGCATTGTTTAAGTAGTATAAGAAAAGTTAAGAAAGATAAAGTAAGGTCATGTTAAGAAAAGAGTTAAGAAGCGAAGGTAAGAATGTATGAATAAGGAAATGTAAAAGTACAGAGCGAATCTACATACCTATGTGGAAATGCAGAGTATCCGAGAGGACCAAAAAGGAGAGCTAATTGCAGTGGATTTTCTTGGACCACTTCCGAAATCAAGTCGGGGAGTGAAACACATACTTGTTTGTATGGATGTATTTTCCAAAGCGTCCATCTGTATACAATTAGGCGATCCACAACTAAAGTAGCAGAAATATAATCCTGCATATGGTAAAATTTCAGATTGAAGGATGGCATAATATATTAAGATGCAAAATGTTTACCAATGCAAGAATGCAAACTCATGTACGAAATGCTACACGTAAAAAAATAAATAAATAAATAGGTCGATGGGACCAGATTAAAGGAAAACGAAATTCTACGTATGAATAATGAGAAAAGAGAGTGAGAGGGGAACAATGCCACTGAATGAGTAAAAGTTCAACGCACCGATCAGCTATTATAATGGGGGTGAATATTGCATACCACCACGGCGAGTGTTAGACTGACCTACTCGTTATTATGTGTTGTCTAACCGATGTAAACGTAAGTTAAGATAATATAACATGATTGTATTTGTCTAGAACAAATAGACAAAAATTTAATAAATAAATATTTATTACATTTTTTTTTTCAGGCAGAGGAATAATGCAACGATACAGCCATACGCTGTATTAGGCATTAATTTAAATAAATATAAAATTTTGTAGAATTTGTATAAATTACGGGTAAACGGACAGGTCCGAGATTGTAAAAATATTTCATTGTTAGATTAGGGGAGCAATTAACCTGTTCCGACACGCAGTGAACACCTGCTCAATTGTATGTGTGTTACACGTGTATCTTGTGTGTGTTAGTGATGTATGCAAAGACAGGAATCTCACCAACCCCCCCCCCAAGTAATTAATAAAATAACTATTTTCATTCACTGTGCGAAAACTAATTGGTGTATGATCAAACCAAAAGCACCAAAGTGTGTGTAAAATTTATAGTTATCCCCAGTGAAAAGATGACGTTAATAGAACACGTTATGCGAAGTCAGTGTAAAATGAACGTGTTAAAAAATACGCAAATTACCCTAAGACGCTCAAATTAATATATTGAGTGCTTAATCGAAATAGCTATGATTTGTGCTATCTCGATTCCGTGCAAAACAGTGCTATTTGCTAATAATTGCAAATAGATGAAAAGGTTCGGGAGTGGGGGCTGTCACGAGATATACAGGTATCGACAGGACGATTTTGGAGCCAACTGGCATGGAATCTCGAGAGGGTATAAATTAAGGGTTCGACCAAAAACCCTTCTCTTCATTTCAAAACACATGCTGTCCGTCGGCAAAACAGTTTATTTTTATTTCTATTACAAGTCGCAGTAACGAAAGAAATAACGTTCGTTAAATGCACGACAATATTCCGGAATAAGTAAATACTGACATCATAAGTCTACTAAGAGTATACATACTGCTGGAGAGCGACGCTGGTCTCTAGACATATCCAGGAAAACACTGCTGGAGAGCGACGCTGGACTCTAGACGTATCCAGGAACCACTGCTGGAGAGCGACGCTGGACTCTAGACGTATCCAGGAACACACTGATGGAGAGCGACGCTGGACACTAGACGAATCCAGGACCACGCCAGGACAGGAGGAATGGAAATCTAACACTGGACAACGCTGGACCCCGGACAACAAGTCGTAAGATCATCAGAACTCGAGGTGACATGCGTAATGCATTTTAAATGATTTTTAAAAAAAGAAAAAGAGTTCATAAAGACTATATCAAAAGACAGTAAATTAAAATAAAGAAAAATTTATACTTAGTAATATTATTTTAAAATGTAGATAAATGTTTAGTCGTAAGAATGAGCGATCGCATATAAAAAGAATTAATAAATGAAAGAGAATTTAAAGTAGAGAGAGTAGAGTTATTATCAGCATAAATAGTAAATTGATTTGATATTTGAATCATAGAAAAAATTAATTTAAAGTTGAATATTATAACAAATGCCAGTCTACAAGCAATTAATATAATTTTAAATTGAATTTTAAACATTGGTATAGACTGAGCGAGTAAAGGTCAGATCTGATTTAAGAAAATTTATTTCATAAAAACATTTTAATTTTATATTTAATTAATAAACCAATTTATTAACATGTCTAGATATAAGATTATTAACATGTTTAGATATAAGAGATTTTTTTTAAATGTGTGTAATGTTGCATATCATAAGATATAAACATTTAATAAGGAGCAATATCATGACTGACAATTATTAATGATGTTTATGAATATTTATAATATTGAGTAAATAATAAATATGAGTTTTAAATACTGATAAATAAAAATACTCTTATTATAGTTACACCTGGTATCATTATACAACCTGCATAAATTACAGTATATCGTATTTAAATTACATTTAAATTCGTTGTATAATTTTGTCGCCCTTGAACTTGAGGCCCAACATGCCTACATTTGTGTATATGTATCGTTGTATAGAATGGCGCCCAACGTGGGGCACGACACGCCTACATTTAATAATTAATGTATGCTCTATGATTACCAATGTTGATGAGTTATATGATGTAACTAATATTATATTTTAATTAATTTTGTATGTTAGTATTTTAAAATTGTTGTGTGTATTGTATTGTAATAACACAACTGGCGCGCACCCAAAATAAACAAGTGTAATTGTAACAGGAGTAAATAAATAAATAAATAAGTAACAGTTCAACAGTAAATAAATAAAAGCTTGCATACGGTTCACTAATAATAATAAATTATAAATAAATATTTTAATAATTATTCAACATGGCAGAACCAGGAGGGTTAAATCTAGAAGCATTTAAAAATTCGATACTAGCAATTATGGACGAATTAGTCATAAAACAAGCCGAAAAATTTAAAGAAGATTTGAAAGAAGAGACTGTCAAACAAATAAAAAAAATAGATGAAATAAATACCAAACAAACAGAAAGTTTCGAAAATAAATTACAGCAACAGTCCGGAAACTTTAAACAAGACACCATAAAAATTATGGAGAGTTAGAAGAGTTAAAAATTGATAATCTCCAGTTGAAACAAGACAACATAGAATTGAAGCAAAACATAGCTGACACTAATGCACAATTAACAGAGAAAATTGTTGACATCAACTCACATATTGAGACTATCACAGAAAATGTATGTGAAAGAATTGTTAAGCAAACGGAACAAATATGTGAAATGATGGTTTCTGAACAAACAATTGTAATTGAAAGTAAGAGAGAACAGACTTTCATAATTACTGATGATAATTCTAAAACAATAATTAACTCTAAGGGAGAATGTAAAATACATTTAATTAAACAAACGTGTCGTGTTTGCGGAAGTATCCAAAGTAGTGGTTACACGTGCACACTAATAAAACAATTCACACGCGACAAGGGTACCCACAGCAAGTATCGATTGAACGATAATCATAATGATAAGCACAATAATTATATAAACTATAAACAACGAATGAAAACACCGTCGCGCACAGCTGTTCAGATAAGTTCACTCAAACGAACAAATGATAGAGAGAGAAACGTTCATCAGGAGAGGGGAAGCAGAAGAGAATGCATGTTGCCGACGGCTAAGAGAAAAAAAGTTTTAACATCAGGTGACTCCACGGTCAAACTGAACGTCGCGGTAATACAATGGAATGCGGACGTTGTTTACACGTCGAGGTACAATGAATTTCCTGTTGACCGACCCAATGCATTGTTAGCTTTAAACTAAGGAGGGTGTAAATTGAACCACACTCAATACCCGAATGGAAATAAATAATTATTTTTAAAAGAAAATATTACTGTTAATTATTATTAATAAGAAAATGTGTTAATTAATAAGAAATGATATGTGTAAAAAGATTAAAGAATTAATAATAGAAAGAATGATATGTGTGTAAGAAAAGGTAAGGAATGTTAGTATTCGAAGTAAAGAATGTCACGAAATAATATGTGTAAAGAAATATTTAAGGAAGTAATGGTAAAGGATATTAGTGTCGTTATTAATATGAAGAAAGGATTAGAGATGAGAAATCAATGTTAATTGTCAGAATGGCTGATCAAGCGAAATCTTCATACCTGAGTGGAAAGGCAAGGACACAGAAGATAGCGATAGTGGAAGTCAAGGACAGAGATTATTTAGAGCTCCAAATACTACGATTAAAACATCGAGTAGAGTTAGCAATCAGAAAGGTAATAGTAAAGAAATGTAATAATAAAAGGTAATGAAGGTAAATGTATTGTATAAGATCAATGTAATAATTGAAGGTAAGAAATGTTAATGCATTGTTTAAGTAGTATAAGAAAAGTTAAGAAAGATAAAGTAAGGTCATGTTAAGAAAAGAGTTAAGAAGCGAAGGTAAGAATGTATGAATAAGGAAATGTAAAAGTACAGAGCGAATCTACATACCTATGTGGAAATGCAGAGTATCCGAGAGGACCAAAAAGGAGAGCTAATTGCAGTGGATTTTCTTGGACCACTTCCGAAATCAAGTCGGGGAGTGAAACACATACTTGTTTGTATGGATGTATTTTCCAAAGCGTCCATCTGTATACAATTAGGCGATCCACAACTAAAGTAGCAGAAATATAATCCTGCATATGGTAAAATTTCAGATTGAAGGATGGCATAATATATTAAGATGCAAAATGTTTACCAATGCAAGAATGCAAACTCATGTACGAAATGCTACACGTAAAAAAATAAATAAATAAATAGGTCGATGGGACCAGATTAAAGGAAAACGAAATTCTACGTATGAATAATGAGAAAAGAGAGTGAGAGGGGAACAATGCCACTGAATGAGTAAAAGTTCAACGCACCGATCAGCTATTATAATGGGGGTGAATATTGCATACCACCACGGCGAGTGTTAGACTGACCTACTCGTTATTATGTGTTGTCTAACCGATGTAAACGTAAGTTAAGATAATATAACATGATTGTATTTGTCTAGAACAAATAGACAAAAATTTAATAAATAAATATTTATTACATTTTTTTTTCAGGCAGAGGAATAATGCAACGATACAGCCATACGCTGTATTAGGCATTAATTTAAATAAATATAAAATTTTGTAGAATTTGTATAAGTTACGGGTAAACGGACAGGTCCGAGATTGTAAAAATATTTCATTGTTAGATTAGGGGAGCAATTAACCTGTTCCGACACGCAGTGAACACCTGCTCAATTGTATGTGTGTTACACGTGTATCTTGTGTGTGTTAGTGATGCATGCAAAGACAGGAATCTCACCAACCCCCCCCCAAGTAATTAATAAAATAACTATTTTCATTCACTGTGCGAAAACTAATTGGTGTATGATCAAACCAAAAGCACCAAAGTGTGTGTAAAATTTATAGTTATCCCCAGTGAAAAGATGACGTTAATAGAACACGTTATGCGAAGTCAGTGTAAAATGAACGTGTTAAAAAATACGCAAATTACCCTAAGACGCTCAAATTAATATATTGAGTGCTTAATCGAAATAGCTATGATTTGTGCTATCTCGATTCCGTGCAAAACAGTGCTATTTGCTAATAATTGCAAATAGATGAAAAGGTTCGGGAGTGGGGGCTGTCACGAGATATACAGGTATCGACAGGACGATTTTGGAGCCAACTGGCATGGAATCTCGAGAGGGTATAAATTAAGGGTTCGACCAAAAACCCTTCTCTTCATTTCAAAACACATGCTGTCCGTCGGCAAAACAGTTTATTTTTATTTCTATTACAAGTCGCAGTAACGAAAGAAATAACGTTCGTTAAATGCACGACAATATTCCGGAATAAGTAAATACTGACATCATAAGTCTACCAAGAGTATACATACTGCTGGAGAGCGACGCTGGTCTCTAGACATATCCAGGAACACACTGCTGGAGAGCGACGCTGGACTCTAGACGTATCCAGGAACCACTGCTGGAGAGCGACGCTGGACTCTAGACGTATCCAGGAACACACTGATGGAGAGCGACGCTGGACACTAGACGAATCCAGGACCACGCCAGGACAGGAGGAATGGAAATCTAACTCTGGACAACGCTGGACCCCGGACAACAAGTCGTAAGATCATCAGAACTCGAGGTGACATGCGTAATGCATTTTAAATGATTTTTAAAAAAAGAAAAAGAGTTCATAAAGACTATATCAAAAGACAGTAAATTAAAATAAAGAAAAATTTATACTTAGTAATATTATTTTAAAATGTAGATAAATGTTTAGTCGTAAGAATGAGCGATCGCATATAAAAAGAATTAATAAATGAAAGAGAATTTAAAGTAGAGAGAGTAGAGTTATTATCAGCATAAATAGTAAATTGATTTGATATTTGAATCATAGAAAAAATTAATTTAAAGTTGAATATTATAACAAATGCCAGTCTACAAGCAATTAATATAATTTTAAATTGAATTTTAAACATTGGTATAGACTGAGCGAGTAAAGGTCAGATCTGATTTAAGAAAATTTATTTCATAAAAACATTTTAATTTTATATTTAATTAATAAACCAATTTATTAACATGTCTAGATATAAGATTATTAACATGTTTAGATATAAGAGATTTTTTTTAAATGTGTGTAATGTTGCATATCATAAGATATAAACATTTAATAAGGAGCAATATCATGACCGACAATTATTAATGATGTTTATGAATATTTATAATATGGAGTAAATAATAAATATGAGTTTTAAATACTGATAAATAAAAATACTCTTATTATAGTTACACCTGGTATCATTATACAACCTGCATAAATTACAGTATATCGTATTTAAATTACATTTAAATTCGTTGTATAATTTTGTCGCCCTTGAACTTGAGGCCCGACATGCCTACATTTGTGTATATGTATCGTTGTATAAAATGGCGCCCAACGTGGGGCACGACACGCCTACATTTAATAATTAATGTATGCTCTATGATTACCAATGTTGATGAGTTATATGATGTAACTAATATTATATTTTAATTAATTTTGTATGTTAGTATTTTAAAATTGTTGTGTGTATTGTATTGTAATAACACAACTGGCGCGCACCCAAAATAAACAAGTGTAATTGTAACAGGAGTAAATAAATAAATAAATAAGTAACAGTTCAACAGTAAATAAATAAAAGCTTGCATACGGTTCACTAATAATAATAAATTATAAATAAATATTTTAATAATTATTCAACATGGCAGAACCAGGAGGGTTAAATCTAGAAGCATTTAAAAATTCGATACTAGCAATTATGGACGAATTAGTCATAAAACAAGCCGAAAAATTTAAAGAAGATTTGAAAGAAGAGACTGTCAAACAAATAAAAAAAATAGATGAAATAAATACCAAACAAACAGAAAGTTTCGAAAATAAATTACAGCAACAGTCCGGAAACTTTAAACAAGACACCATAAAAATTATGGAGAGTTAGAAGAGTTAAAAATTGATAATCTCCAGTTGAAACAAGACAACATAGAATTGAAGCAAAACATAGCTGACACTAATGCACAATTAACAGAGAAAATTGTTGACATCAACTCACATATTGAGACTATCACAGAAAATGTATGTGAAAGAATTGTTAAGCAAACGGAACAAATATGTGAAATGATGGTTTCTGAACAAACAATTGTAATTGAAAGTAAGAGAGAACAGACTTTCATAATTACTGATGATAATTCTAAAACAATAATTAACTCTAAGGGAGAATGTAAAATACATTTAATTAAACAAACGTGTCGTGTTTGCGGAAGTATCCAAAGTAGTGGTTACACGTGCACACTAATAAAACAATTCACACGCGACAAGGGTACCCACAGCAAGTATCGATTGAACGATAATCATAATGATAAGCACAATAATTATATAAACTATAAACAACGAATGAAAACACCGTCGCGCACAGCTGTTCAGATAAGTTCACTCAAACGAACAAATGATAGAGAGAGAAACGTTCATCAGGAGAGGGGAAGCAGAAGAGAATGCATGTTGCCGACGGCTAAGAGAAAAAAAGTTTTAACATCAGGTGACTCCACGGTCAAACTGAACGTCGCGGTAATACAATGGAATGCGGACGTTGTTTACACGTCGAGGTACAATGAATTTCCTGTTGACCGACCCAATACATTGTTAGCTTTAAACTAAGGAGGGTGTAAATTGAACCACACTCAATACCCGAATGGAAATAAATAATTATTTTTAAAAGAAAATATTACTGTTAATTATTATTAATAAGAAAATGTGTTAATTAATAAGAAATGATATGTGTAAAAAGATTAAAGAATTAATAATAGAAAGAATGATATGTGTGTAAGAAATGGTAAGGAATGTTAGTATTCGAAGTAAAGAATGTCACGAAATAATATGTATAAAGAAATATTTAAGGAAGTAATGGTAAAGGATATTAGTGTCGTTATTAATATGAAGAAAGGATTAGAGATGAGAAATCAATGTTAATTGTCAGAATGGCTGATCAAGCGAAATCTTCATACCTGAGTGGAAAGGCAAGGACACAGAAGATAGCGATAGTGGAAGTCAAGGACAGAGATTATTTAGAGCTCCAAATACTACGATTAAAACATCGAGTAGAGTTAGCAATCAGAAAGGTAATAGTAAAGAAATGTAATAATAAAAGGTAATGAAGGTAAATGTATTGTATAAGATCAATGTAATAATTGAAGGTAAGAAATGTTAATGCATTGTTTAAGTAGTATAAGAAAAGTTAAGAAAGATAAAGTAAGGTCATGTTAAGAAAAGAGTTAAGAAGCGAAGGTAAGAATGTATGAATAAGGAAATGTAAAAGTACAGAGCGAATCTACATACCTATGTGGAAATGCAGAGTATCCGAGAGGACCAAAAAGGAGAGCTAATTGCAGTGGATTTTCTTGGACCACTTCCGAAATCAAGTCGGGGAGTGAAACACATACTTGTTTGTATGGATGTATTTTCCAAAGCGTCCATCTGTATACAATTAGGCGATCCACAACTAAAGTAGCAGAAATATAATCCTGCATATGGTAAAATTTCAGATTGAAGGATGGCATAATATATTAAGATGCAAAATGTTTACCAATGCAAGAATGCAAACTCATGTACGAAATGCTACACGTAAAAAAATAAATAAATAAATAGGTCGATGGGACCAGATTAAAGGAAAACGAAATTCTACGTATGAATAATGAGAAAAGAGAGTGAGAGGGGAACAATGCCACTGAATGAGTAAAAGTTCAACGCACCGATCAGCTATTATAATGGGGGTGAATATTGCATACCACCACGGCGAGTGTTAGACTGACCTACTCGTTATTATGTGTTGTCTAACCGATGTAAACGTAAGTTAAGATAATATAACATGATTGTATTTGTCTAGAACAAATAGACAAAAATTTAATAAATAAATATTTATTACATTTTTTTTTCAGGCAGAGGAATAATGCAACGATACAGCCATACGCTGTATTAGGCATTAATTTAAATAAATATAAAATTTTGTAGAATTTGTATAAGTTACGGGTAAACGGACAGGTCCGAGATTGTAAAAATATTTCATTGTTAGATTAGGGGAGCAATTAACCTGTTCCGACACGCAGTGAACACCTGCTCAATTGTATGTGTGTTACACGTGTATCTTGTGTGTGTTAGTGATGCATGCAAAGACAGGAATCTCACCAACCCCCCCCCAAGTAATTAATAAAATAACTATTTTCATTCACTGTGCGAAAACTAATTGGTGTATGATCAAACCAAAAGCACCAAAGTGTGTGTAAAATTTATAGTTATCCCCAGTGAAAAGATGACGTTAATAGAACACGTTATGCGAAGTCAGTGTAAAATGAACGTGTTAAAAAATACGCAAATTACCCTAAGACGCTCAAATTAATATATTGAGTGCTTAATCGAAATAGCTATGATTTGTGCTATCTCGATTCCGTGCAAAACAGTGCTATTTGCTAATAATTGCAAATAGATGAAAAGGTTCGGGAGTGGGGGCTGTCACGAGATATACAGGTATCGACAGGACGATTTTGGAGCCAACTGGCATGGAATCTCGAGAGGGTATAAATTAAGGGTTCGACCAAAAACCCTTCTCTTCATTTCAAAACACATGCTGTCCGTCGGCAAAACAGTTTATTTTTATTTCTATTACAAGTCGCAGTAACGAAAGAAATAACGTTCGTTAAATGCACGACAATATTCCGGAATAAGTAAATACTGACATCATAAGTCTACCAAGAGTATACATACTGCTGGAGAGCGACGCTGGTCTCTAGACATATCCAGGAACACACTGCTGGAGAGCGACGCTGGACTCTAGACGTATCCAGGAACCACTGCTGGAGAGCGACGCTGGACTCTAGACGTATCCAGGAACACACTGATGGAGAGCGACGCTGGACACTAGACGAATCCAGGACCACGCCAGGACAGGAGGAATGGAAATCTAACTCTGGACAACGCTGGACCCCGGACAACAAGTCGTAAGATCATCAGAACTCGAGGTGACATGCGTAATGCATTTTAAATGATTTTTAAAAAAAGAAAAAGAGTTCATAAAGACTATATCAAAAGACAGTAAATTAAAATAAAGAAAAATTTATACTTAGTAATATTATTTTAAAATGTAGATAAATGTTTAGTCGTAAGAATGAGCGATCGCATATAAAAAAAATTAATAAATGAAAGAGAATTTAAAGTAGAGAGAGTAGAGTTATTATCAGCATAAATAGTAAATTGATTTGATATTTGAATCATAGAAAAAATTAATTTAAAGTTGAATATTATAACAAATGCCAGTCTACAAGCAATTAATATAATTTTAAATTGAATTTTAAACATTGGTATAGACTGAGCGAGTAAAGGTCAGATCTGATTTAAGAAAATTTATTTCATAAAAACATTTTAATTTTATATTTAATTAATAAACCAATTTATTAACATGTCTAGATATAAGATTATTAACATGTTTAGATATAAGAGATTTTTTTTAAATGTGTGTAATGTTGCATATCATAAGATATAAACATTTAATAAGGAGCAATATCATGACCGACAATTATTAATGATGTTTATGAATATTTATAATATGGAGTAAATAATAAATATGAGTTTTAAATACTGATAAATAAAAATACTCTTATTATAGTTACACCTGGTATCATTATACAACCTGCATAAATTACAGTATATCGTATTTAAATTACATTTAAATTCGTTGTATAATTTTGTCGCCCTTGAACTTGAGGCCCGACATGCCTACATTTGTGTATATGTATCGTTGTATAAAATGGCGCCCAACGTGGGGCACGACACGCCTACATTTAATAATTAATGTATGCTCTATGATTACCAATGTTGATGAGTTATATGATGTAACTAATATTATATTTTAATTAATTTTGTATGTTAGTATTTTAAAATTGTTGTGTGTATTGTATTGTAATAACACAACTGGCGCGCACCCAAAATAAACAAGTGTAATTGTAACAGGAGTAAATAAATAAATAAATAAGTAACAGTTCAACAGTAAATAAATAAAAGCTTGCATACGGTTCACTAATAATAATAAATTATAAATAAATATTTTAATAATTATTCAACATGGCAGAACCAGGAGGGTTAAATCTAGAAGCATTTAAAAATTCGATACTAGCAATTATGGACGAATTAGTCATAAAACAAGCCGAAAAATTTAAAGAAGATTTGAAAGAAGAGACTGTCAAACAAATAAAAAAAATAGATGAAATAAATACCAAACAAACAGAAAGTTTCGAAAATAAATTACAGCAACAGTCCGGAAACTTTAAACAAGACACCATAAAAATTATGGAGAGTTAGAAGAGTTAAAAATTGATAATCTCCAGTTGAAACAAGACAACATAGAATTGAAGCAAAACATAGCTGACACTAATGCACAATTAACAGAGAAAATTGTTGACATCAACTCACATATTGAGACTATCACAGAAAATGTATGTGAAAGAATTGTTAAGCAAACGGAACAAATATGTGAAATGATGGTTTCTGAACAAACAATTGTAATTGAAAGTAAGAGAGAACAGACTTTCATAATTACTGATGATAATTCTAAAACAATAATTAACTCTAAGGGAGAATGTAAAATACATTTAATTAAACAAACGTGTCGTGTTTGCGGAAGTATCCAAAGTAGTGGTTACACGTGCACACTAATAAAACAATTCACACGCGACAAGGGTACCCACAGCAAGTATCGATTGAACGATAATCATAATGATAAGCACAATAATTATATAAACTATAAACAACGAATGAAAACACCGTCGCGCACAGCTGTTCAGATAAGTTCACTCAAACGAACAAATGATAGAGAGAGAAACGTTCATCAGGAGAGGGGAAGCAGAAGAGAATGCATGTTGCCGACGGCTAAGAGAAAAAAAGTTTTAACATCAGGTGACTCCACGGTCAAACTGAACGTCGCGGTAATACAATGGAATGCGGACGTTGTTTACACGTCGAGGTACAATGAATTTCCTGTTGACCGACCCAATACATTGTTAGCTTTAAACTAAGGAGGGTGTAAATTGAACCACACTCAATACCCGAATGGAAATAAATAATTATTTTTAAAAGAAAATATTACTGTTAATTATTATTAATAAGAAAATGTGTTAATTAATAAGAAATGATATGTGTAAAAAGATTAAAGAATTAATAATAGAAAGAATGATATGTGTGTAAGAAATGGTAAGGAATGTTAGTATTCGAAGTAAAGAATGTCACGAAATAATATGTATAAAGAAATATTTAAGGAAGTAATGGTAAAGGATATTAGTGTCGTTATTAATATGAAGAAAGGATTAGAGATGAGAAATCAATGTTAATTGTCAGAGTGGCTGATCAAGCGAAATCTTCATACCTGAGTGGAAAGGCAAGGACACAGAAGATAGCGATAGTGGAAGTCAAGGACAGAGATTATTTAGAGCTCCAAATACTACGATTAAAACATCGAGTAGAGTTAGCAATCAGAAAGGTAATAGTAAAGAAATGTAATAATAAAAGGTAATGAAGGTAAATGTATTGTATAAGATCAATGTAATAATTGAAGGTAAGAAATGTTAATGCATTGTTTAAGTAGTATAAGAAAAGTTAAGAAAGATAAAGTAAGGTCATGTTAAGAAAAGAGTTAAGAAGCGAAGGTAAGAATGTATGAATAAGGAAATGTAAAAGTACAGAGCGAATCTACATACCTATGTGGAAATGCAGAGTATCCGAGAGGACCAAAAAGGAGAGCTAATTGCAGTGGATTTTCTTGGACCACTTCCGAAATCAAGTCGGGGAGTGAAACACATACTTGTTTGTATGGATGTATTTTCCAAAGCGTCCATCTGTATACAATTAGGCGATCCACAACTAAAGTAGCAGAAATATAATCCTGCATATGGTAAAATTTCAGATTGAAGGATGGCATAATATATTAAGATGCAAAATGTTTACCAATGCAAGAATGCAAACTCATGTACGAAATGCTACACGTAAAAAAATAAATAAATAAATAGGTCGATGGGACCAGATTAAAGGAAAACGAAATTCTACGTATGAATAATGAGAAAAGAGAGTGAGAGGGGAACAATGCCACTGAATGAGTAAAAGTTCAACGCACCGATCAGCTATTATAATGGGGGTGAATATTGCATACCACCACGGCGAGTGTTAGACTGACCTACTCGTTATTATGTGTTGTCTAACCGATGTAAACGTAAGTTAAGATAATATAACATGATTGTATTTGTCTAGAACAAATAGACAAAAATTTAATAAATAAATATTTATTACATTTTTTTTTTCAGGCAGAGGAATAATGCAACGATACAGCCATACGCTGTATTAGGCATTAATTTAAATAAATATAAAATTTTGTAGAATTTGTATAAATTACGGGTAAACGGACAGGTCCGAGATTGTAAAAATATTTCATTGTTAGATTAGGGGAGCAATTAACCTGTTCCGACACGCAGTGAACACCTGCTCAATTGTATGTGTGTTACACGTGTATCTTGTGTGTGTTAGTGATGTATGCAAAGACAGGAATCTCACCAACCCCCCCCCAAGTAATTAATAAAATAACTATTTTCATTCACTGTGCGAAAACTAATTGGTGTATGATCAAACCAAAAGCACCAAAGTGTGTGTAAAATTTATAGTTATCCCCAGTGAAAAGATGACGTTAATAGAACACGTTATGCGAAGTCAGTGTAAAATGAACGTGTTAAAAAATACGCAAATTACCCTAAGACGCTCAAATTAATATATTGAGTGCTTAATCGAAATAGCTATGATTTGTGCTATCTCGATTCCGTGCAAAACAGTGCTATTTGCTAATAATTGCAAATAGATGAAAAGGTTCGGGAGTGGGGGCTGTCACGAGATATACAGGTATCGACAGGACGATTTTGGAGCCAACTGGCATGGAATCTCGAGAGGGTATAAATTAAGGGTTCGACCAAAAACCCTTCTCTTCATTTCAAAACACATGCTGTCCGTCGGCAAAACAGTTTATTTTTATTTCTATTACAAGTCGCAGTAACGAAAGAAATAACGTTCGTTAAATGCACGACAATATTCCGGAATAAGTAAATACTGACATCATAAGTCTACCAAGAGTATACATACTGCTGGAGAGCGACGCTGGTCTCTAGACATATCCAGGAACACACTGCTGGAGAGCGACGCTGGACTCTAGACGTATCCAGGAACCACTGCTGGAGAGCGACGCTGGACTCTAGACGTATCCAGGAACACACTGATGGAGAGCGACGCTGGACACTAGACGAATCCAGGACCACGCCAGGACAGGAGGAATGGAAATCTAACTCTGGACAACGCTGGACCCCGGACAACAAGTCGTAAGATCATCAGAACTCGAGGTGACATGCGTAATGCATTTTAAATGATTTTTAAAAAAAGAAAAAGAGTTCATAAAGACTATATCAAAAGACAGTAAATTAAAATAAAGAAAAATTTATACTTAGTAATATTATTTTAAAATGTAGATAAATGTTTAGTCGTAAGAATGAGCGATCGCATATAAAAAGAATTAATAAATGAAAGAGAATTTAAAGTAGAGAGAGTAGAGTTATTATCAGCATAAATAGTAAATTGATTTGATATTTGAATCATAGAAAAAATTAATTTAAAGTTGAATATTATAACAAATGCCAGTCTACAAGCAATTAATATAATTTTAAATTGAATTTTAAACATTGGTATAGACTGAGCGAGTAAAGGTCAGATCTGATTTAAGAAAATTTATTTCATAAAAACATTTTAATTTTATATTTAATTAATAAACCAATTTATTAACATGTCTAGATATAAGATTATTAACATGTTTAGATATAAGAGATTTTTTTTAAATGTGTGTAATGTTGCATATCATAAGATATAAACATTTAATAAGGAGCAATATCATGACCGACAATTATTAATGATGTTTATGAATATTTATAATATGGAGTAAATAATAAATATGAGTTTTAAATACTGATAAATAAAAATACTCTTATTATAGTTACACCTGGTATCATTATACAACCTGCATAAATTACAGTATATCGTATTTAAATTACATTTAAATTCGTTGTATAATTTTGTCGCCCTTGAACTTGAGGCCCGACATGCCTACATTTGTGTATATGTATCGTTGTATAGAATGGCGCCCAACGTGGGGCACGACACGCCTACATTTAATAATTAATGTATGCTCTATGATTACCAATGTTGATGAGTTATATGATGTAACTAATATTATATTTTAATTAATTTTGTATGTTAGTATTTTAAAATTGTTGTGTGTATTGTATTGTAATAACACAACTGGCGCGCACCCAAAATAAACAAGTGTAATTGTAACAGGGGTAAATAAAAATAAATAAATAAGTAACAGTTCAACAGTAAATAAATAAAAGCTTGCATACGGTTCACTAATAATAATAAATTATAAATAAATATTTTAATAATTATTCAACATGGCAGAACCAGGAGGGTTAAATCTAGAAGCATTTAAAAATTCGATACTAGCAGTTATGGACGAATTAGTCATAAAACAAGCCGAAAAATTTAAAGAAGATTTGAAAGAAGAGACTGTCAAACAAATAAAAAAATAGATGAAATAAATACCAAACAAACAGAAAGTTTCGAAAATAAATTACAGCAACAGTCCGGAAACTTTAAACAAGACACCATAAAAATTATGGAGAGTTAGAAGAGTTAAAAATTGATAATCTCCAGTTGAAACAAGACAACATAGAATTGAAGCAAAACATAGCTGACACTAATGCACAATTAACAGAGAAAATTGTTGACATCAACTCACATATTGAGACTATCACAGAAAATGTATGTGAAAGAATTGTTAAGCAAACGGAACAAATATGTGAAATGATGGTTTCTGAACAAACAATTGTAATTGAAAGTAAGAGAGAACAGACTTTCATAATTACTGATGATAATTCTAAAACAATAATTAACTCTAAGGGAGAATGTAAAATACATTTAATTAAACAAACGTGTCGTGTTTGCGGAAGTATCCAAAGTAGTGGTTACACGTGCACACTAATAAAACAATTTACACGCGACAAGGGTACCCACAGCAAGTATCGATTGAACGATAATCATAATGATAAGCACAATAATTATATAAACTATAAACAACGAATGAAAACACCGTCGCGCACAGCTGTTCAGATAAGTTCACTCAAACGAACAAATGATAGAGAGAGAAACGTTCATCAGGAGAGGGGAAGCAGAAGAGAATGCATGTTGCCGACGGCTAAGAGAAAAAAAGTTTTAACATCAGGTGACTCCACGGTCAAACTGAACGTCGCGGTAATACAATGGAATGCGGACGTTGTTTACACGTCGAGGTACAATGAATTTCCTGTTGACCGACCCAATGCATTGTTAGCTTTAAACTTGTGCCCAGTTTTGGAATACTCGGCCATTTTCCTAGTTAATTATGTGACGGTCATTGCGGGGGTTTGTGAATTAATTATTTGAGCGAAGTATAAGCCGTTATCTGCTAGCCTTGTTCGCGATCCGTGCGCGCTCTATGAGGACTGATACGTAACGTTTGACTTGTCACTGCTCTGGGCAGTATTCGTCAGGCAGCCGAACACGAAACAGCTACCAATTTCTCCCGGCGGCCATCAGTTTGATTTTGTTGTCTGCTAATATCTATCATGACTAGATAATCGACTACGCGACTCTTCGGTAAGTCTGTTCAAGGTAACTTATTTATTATTTAAGAAAAGAATTGTTATTTAGCTTAAAGTAATGCCGATGCAATGCGATATAAATTCGAAAGTCACCACATGGCGAGCGCGAGTTAAATTCTGTGTATGCATGTCTTGAAAGTTAACACTGGCTGAGCTAAAGCATTTATAAAGTAATTATGGCTGTGTATTTTTCCTAATTATATCATAATAATTTCTTTATAATCATAGGGGGGCGTAAGAGAATGTTTTATGAACTAAATGTAGAGGTATATGAACTGTATATGTATTATGAACCTGTTTAAGTTTGCAACTCATCTCGAAATTGTAATAAGGGTTTATTTAGTTGACGAACTGTCCATAAATACTAGTCATTTAATTCTAAATTTTTTTACTGAAGGTAATTTCTGTGCTTCTTAAAATTTTCAAAATTTTCTTTTAATCTGAGCATGTGGAAGTGTGTGAATTAGGCTGAAGTCATGAATATTAGGGGGATCGTGAATTGGGTAACATTTGAGTAATTGTCAATATACATAATTGTTCAGGGTTCCCGACCTAAGACGATCTCGATCCACTTCAGCGGGTGGCCGATCATCTGCCACCAATGGTATTACACGAGTGATTCTCCGTCTGTGCCGTCGGGAGGAAGAAATGGACAATACATCTGGTTTTGTGCCGGATTTCACAGGTGACATTTAACCCATTTATCTATATTTTGGCCTCTATAATGTAGAACACCGTATTCTCTTCCTGGAACATCTCCAGTTAAAGTTGTTGGGACACAAGTCCAGCGAGACAATTAGTGCTTTTAAATTTTGTCAGTGTATTTTACTAAGGCTTATGCCCCCTGAGTAAGTGTGAGCCCGGACGAGGTCATGCGCTACCGAATTTTGCTGAGAAATTTTCTTTAAGGGTAAAAGTGTGTGTGACTTAAGTTTACTGATTTGTAGGGGGTGAATTATGCTTACATTGATTAAGGGTATTCATAGCTATATGGGTTTCGTTTTTTTTATAGATTTAAAGGTTTGGGGAGGTGCTGTAACCTGTGGACGTCACCCGTAGGTGCCGTTAGTAACAGGTCTATAGCATGTTTTAGGTTGCTGGATCTGGTGGTGCGCATGGCCTCGCCTGTGGCCAAGCCAATTCTGTAGAAACAACTCAAATGTGTTTTATTAGGGGCTGATGTTATAAAGTTTTTTTTTAATTAAAATTGTCTTTATATATATAGTTTATAAAAATTATCTTAACTCAGTAATAATTCAATATAAGTGAAATTTCATTCAGTTCTTTTACTACCATAGCCAGTGTACTACTAGTTCAATTGTTAATATGAGCACACTATTGGTTCAATCATAAACAGTATCATATATATTTTATAAAAATTATCTTAGCTCAGTAATAATTCAATATGAGTAAAATTTCATTCAGTTCTTTTACTGCCATAGCCAGTGTACTACTAGTGCAGTTGTTAATATGAGTACACTATTGATTCTTACTTCCAATCATAAATTCTGTTATACATTCGTACGGCCGTGCAGCCATGTTGACCTGGCCATGGCGCAGTCCTATCTGGGGGAACCTTTCTAAAATTTTGAATTCTTGTCATAATTTCATTGGTTGCAAGCAGTCATAACTGGACTGGTTAATGGTTTGGTTTATGAAGGTTTTTATGGAGGCTGGGCACTTTACCCTTTTACAGTATTTTGGGATGGGGATCTAGGTCACTGATACTGAAGATGGTATTCTTCGGTGGCATGGTTACATGTCTATGAGCTGCCTGCCAGGTGAACATGTGTGTAGTATATATATGTGTGTATATCGATATGTGTGTGCTATGTGTATTTATGTAACTATTTATTTATGTGTATTGATGTATTTATATTGATCGACGTTATATATTATTTATATTTGGGGAGATACTATTATGCTGTTGTTTTACATGCATTATATTTTGATGAGATGTTACGTGCATATTTTCAGAGGAGTGTAATGACAGGGAATGATACTTGCGTGTTATTTGAAATAGTGAATAAATTGTTATTGTTGCTAAACACGAGTTTAATTGCAAGTCCCGTCATACTGGACCCAGCGCAGTTTTGGCTTCCCTAGGCTCTGCCCTAGTTTGAAATAACTAGTGGCCACTCTTTCAAAAAAAAAAAAAAAAATAAAATAAAATAAAATAAAATAAAAATAAAAGAAAACAAGTTTTTTTTTTAAAATAAAGTCTAAAAGTTGAAAGAGGGGTTACAAATGGTAGCAGAGCGCGATCGATTCTTTGGTCGAACCCTTGGGTCCTGTGGTGTGACGGGGCTTGCAAGCTCGGAAATAGTTTGGAAAGAACATCAAACATCAGCAATATTTGAAAATGAAAATAATTGGTAGATGCTATGGGATTTCAATTGTAAACCTGGTGCCGCCACGTGGCATGCGTTTTAGTTGGGAGTTTTATTATTGTTGAGATTGGACCTTACCGGAGAGCGCGGGGGTATTGCCGGGGGAATGGGCTGCCTTATATAAATAGTTATGAAGTAATAGCGCGAGAGGTTGACTGGATGCGGTATGGCCTGACCGGAAGTCGGTACTGTCATTGACCCGACTTAGTCACGGAAGTTATAATAAATGTCTTGTTGAATTGTTATATGTTGTGGTAGTTGTTCGGTGGTGTGGATTGTATGTTAGTGTTAGTGTCTGTTGTCTTTTCTTCTTTGAGTCTGGCGGCTGACGGAGAGTTGGTTCTGGAGTGGATCGGGTTTTCGCAGCGCTAGGGAACCCGGGGGTCCTCTTGATGGAAGAGAGAGTACTCAAGATTTTCCTTTGTAAGTCATGTTTTTGTGTTAGGTGTTTCGTGAGTATTATGTTTGTTGTTGTGGGTTTTGAATTGTGATTCTGGCGGGGGTAGGTTACCAGAAACTACCCAACCCTATTTCCGGCATTCTCCAGAGACTTCCGGTGGTAGATGGACAAGATGTGGGCAAATTGTTGGTTTTCCTGGACATCGTCCTGCAGTTGGCGGAGTTTCCGGGGCTGCCCGGGGATGTCCTCTTGTCTGTTATATATCCATATTGCCGGGGTTCATTGGCTGAGCTGGTCACCCGCACTCTGCGTCGTGGTGGCAGTATCGACTCTCTCCATGGGGAGGTGTTGGGCTCTTTCATACCCCGTCGGCAACGTGAGCATTTGAAACTTAGCCGGTTCTATCGTGCACAGGCCAACGGAGAGGCGTTGGGGGATTTTGTGCAGGATATCCGTAAATGTGCTCGGGTTTTGAGGTTAGGGTTGCCCGAGAAGGATTTCGTTGGAAGAATTTTAGAAGGGGTGACGCCCCAAGAGAGATCCCGTTTGGTGTTCGCGGACCGTCCACGTTGTTTTGCGGACCTCGAACGGCTATGTGTGTTTTCTAGAACGGTCCAGGGGATTGACGAGTCCCGTGAGCACGTGACCCATGATAAGTTAAGACACGAGAGGCATGGGGGGCGAATCGTTCCATCCTCATGCGGTAATGAAAATAGAATATTACTTATGTTATTTTACCTTTTCTTCCTCATGATATTTTTTCATGGATTGTTGATTATAATTACCCTTGATCTTCTTTGAAATGGGGTAGGTTAATTCATACGTGTTGTTGTTGTTTTTGTTTTTTGTTATGGTGTAGGGTCCAACGTACAGTAATAATAATTCCTTTGATATCCCTTCTAGAGTTCTAGGCAATTCCCTGTTCTTTAATAACACTTTCTCTCCTACTTCATATTTAATTATTTTACCCTTTATTTTCTGGTATTTATTTCTGCGTTTTTTCAGATTTTCCATCATTATTAGAATTTTAATTTTTTCCATCCATAATCCATAATAATTTTTCCATTCCATCCAAATTCCATAGAATTTCCATCCCTGATTATAGAATTTTAACTTATTAAATTGGTACGGCGGAGACTTAGGAAATTTAATCAATTCTTGGATCTGTCTGGGTGGTTGTTTTTCATACATGGCAGTCTATGGAGTTCAATTTATAGATGGATGATAAGCCAAGTTTAAAAAACCTTCTGTGGATGATAAGTAATCAGGCCACTTCCTTTGTTGTTGATGACAATAGGTTCTTAAGATTTTACCAAACTCTCTCAGTATTCTTTCTGATCGATTGCTACTGGGGTGGTATACGGAGGTCTTATAGCTTTTGATGTTCAGTTCTAACAATGTGTTCTTCCATTTTCTGCCTCGAAATTGTGTACCATGGTCGGTAACTATTGAAACAGGTATTCCTATTTTTGGAATGTATTGAGTAGTTATTACTTCAAGAATTTTCTGCGTAGTTGCTCGACTGATTGGATAAAATTTGGTGAATTTGGTGAAGTGGTCCATAATGATTATAAGGTATTTATACCGGCTTCTACCTTCACTCCTAGGAAATGGTCCACATATGTCAATGAATAATTTTTCCAATTTTTGTTCTGACGATATAGGTAGCATTACACCTTCCCTTCGTTCATTATTAATTTTGACCAATTGACAGATATGACAGGGTTTTATATAATTTTGTACCTTCCTGTGTATGTTCTTAATGTAACAATTCTCCTCCAATGCTTTCACTACCTTTACTGCACCCATATGTCCGTATCTTATGTGATATTCCAACACTAGTTCTTTCTCCATGATTCTGGGAATGATTACCTTCCAGTCTTCTTGGTTCAATGTATTTTTTATAAATAAAATTCCTTCTTGTTCATAATAGAATTGGTTTATTGAAGAGTTTTGGTTCGCCATACGTTCCTTGATTTTTATTAATTTTGGGTCTAATAACTGATTAGCTCTGATATTTTGTAATAATGCCTCCAAATCAGATCTACTTTTGAGAATGTTGTACACCTTGATAATCCTTTCTTTCTCACCCTCAAATGTCCAGGTTTATTCGAGATAACACGTGTGCTATCACGTTTTGACTCCCTGGAATATATTCCCATTTGATATTATACTCCTGCAAGGCGAGTATCCACCTTGTAAGCCTTCCGTGACTCAGCTTACAACTTCTTAAAAATGAGATGGACTTATGATCTGTTCTGACAGTTACAGGATATCCCAAAATGTACGTTCGGAATTTACTACAAGCAAAGACTATGCTTAATAGTTCCTTTTCCGTAACATTATACCTTCTCTCACAGTGGTTTAACACACGACTGGCAAAACTGATGACTAAATGGTTTCCTTCTGTGTCTTCTTGGTACAATACCGTCCCAAGACTGACATCACTTGCGTCACAGTTCAAAAAGAATGGGTGATCACAATTTGGATGATGACGGATTACTGTCTCTAAGAATTTATCCTTTATCTGTTGTAGTATAGCATCCTGTTCATGTCCCCATGTCCATTTGTTTTTGGAAGACAGCTGCTCCTGAAATTTAGATGTCAATGCGGAATAATTGCGTTGGAATTTCCGGTAGTAATTACACAGTCCTAAGAAGGACTGGAGTTGCCTCTTACTCTTTGGTTGTGGGAACTTCTGGATTGCAGTAACCTTTTCTTGTGATGGGGAAATACCTTGTTCAGTCAAACTGAAACCTAAAAATTGAACCTCCTTCGCTGTTAATTGGGATTTTTCGAGTTTTAGTGTTATGTCGTTCTCTGCTAACTTACTCAATACATATTCCACCCTGTGACAATGTTCCTCCCAGTTGGATGAGGTAATCAACAGGTCGTCTACATAAACTGTGGTGAATTGTAGCGCTTCCTGACCCAATACTTGATCCATACATCGTACAAAAATTGCTACCGAATTGACTAATTCAAATGGCAATCTCTTAAACTGGTAGTTTCTACCCTCGAAAATAAAAGCCATATATTTTCGACTCATCGGGTGCAACTCCACCTGCCAGTAACCACAAACTGTGTCCCAGGTACTGATAAATTTTGTACCATGAAATTTCTTTAGAATTTCTTCTATTTCTCCAGGTGACGTGCGATCATTTACTATATGTTTATTTATTTCTCGGGCATCCAAGCAAAGTCGAACCTGCCCGTTCTTCTTCTGAATTGCTACTGTTGGGCTAGTATATGGTGATTGTGTATGCTCAATTACATCATTTAGCAACATTTTATTAATTTCAGCTCTAACCGCCTCCTTCAATGAATATGGTATAAGATAGGATTTTCTGTGGAATTCTGCTGGTTCTTTAAATTGTATTCTACACTGATAGTTTTTTACTTTTCCTGGTTTTTCTGAAAATACATGTTTATACTTCTTATATATCATAATGAGATTTCTACTTGTTTTGCTGTCAAATTATTTGTGCCTTGGTGTCTAAACTCTCTTATCTCCTGTAATTTACTGTTCCACAGGTCTTCATTTGTCATATTATAGATTATTTTTCTGCATTGGGTGTCATTCTTTAAAAAATTTAATTCCCTAACTTGGTGATGGGTACGGTTCAGAGGGGCACCATCGCTTCCTATTAACTCTGCCGTCCACATAACACCTTCTGAGTTCAAGGACACCTTCTCCTTGCTCAAATCAATAATGGCTGAATATTTCCTCAGCATATCGCATCCGATTAATAATTCGAATGGTAGGCCGATTGCGACCAAACATATAATATTGATTTTAACACCTTTGCTTTTTATTTCCAATGACACTTGTTTTCTCACCGTTTTATTTTGACGCCCAGTGGCACCTATTAAAATAACATTATTGACAGATAAGGTAGGTATTATATTTTTACTTTGTTTCTGTATTCTCTCCAGTTCAGCGTAGTTAATAAGTGATACATTTGCACCAGTATCTATCATTATTCGTGTAGGAATTCCTTCAATTTGAGCGGTTATGTATAAAATTTCATTATGCTGGTTGATTCTACTTGTCACCGTTTCCTCCAACAGTTCTTCTCGAAGATTTTTCAAATAATAATTGTAAATAATAGTAAGATTTTGACTATCCGTCCTTAAACTTTGGTTATTGTTATACTTCAAAATTCTTTTATTTTCCATAATTAGCTTTTCATAATTAGTTGGTAGTAATTTGTTATTACTATGTTTTTGAATTTGGTGGTTTTTGTACCCAGTAGTTAGTAGCAGTAAGGGGTCGCGAGGGTTTATTACTGCCTCACTCCGTTTAAATTAAGGCTATCATGATTATTTTCCGGGCATGACTGTTGATTTGCCTGGAATGGTGTGCTGGTTCCTGGTTGTTCAAACTCTCGGTTGTCTAATTGTTCACTTCACCTTGATTCTCGGAAGTCCTCCTGGCTTCTACTTCTTACTCGGTTATAATGGTGACTCATCCCTCTGGGATTTCCTCTTTGATCATAACTGTTATTAAATCTGTTCCTCCGAGGTTGATGGTATCTCCAGTAATCCCCTTCTTCGGCACTAATATAATTTATTCTTGGTCTGTACGGACGATTATTATTATATGGTTATTATTATTGGTATTAATTCCTGAGTTATTTCTAAAATGATTATAATTTTGGTTTTTTCGGTAGTTATTATAATTATTATTATTAATTCTATTACCCGGATAGTAATTTTGATTGGGCCTGTTGTTACTATTATTGCTAATTGGATTTCGATTCAAATTTGCTTGTTGGTTACTATTTGGAGTAAAATTTTGGTTGGAACTACGATCGTTGCCATTAAAGTTATAACTATTCCGGTTATTCATGTTATTATAGTGATAGTGATTAGGATTCATACCATAGTTATTATTTCTTGAACCGCACTGATCAGTTCGTTGTCTGCTTCTTTTGTAGTAACCCTCGTGTTCATAATTTTCTAATAAGTCAGCCATTGCGTGGACCGTTTTAATCTGGCTTCCCAGGCGTGCTCTGGCAATTCCTGTGTCATAATGGTATGCCATTTTAGTTAATAGGGATTCTTCTGGTATTCTTGGCTCTAGGTGTCTCGCCAAACACACCTTTCCCCAGAAGTAAGTAGTTGGAGATGTACCTCTATTTCCATCATATCTTCCCTGACAAATATTGTCCCTTATAATATTTTGTATAGCTTCGGACCAATATTTTTCTTTAAACAGTTTTTTAAATTGAGCGTAGTCCACTATCTCATTCCTGGTTGCTGTCCACCAGTTGTCCGTAATCTCCCTAAAATGCTCATTTAACATCTCTCTAATCGAGCTCCAGATAGTTATTCGATGTTTATTAAAATGTTCCTCGATTCTGGCCAGGAATTCCATGGGGTTCCTACGATGATTTTTGAAATTAATCCCTTCTCTGGTTTCATTTGTGGAAACATGAGTAATATTATTTGGTCTGGTTCTAATTTACTCAATTTCTTCTTGATTTTGGCGTACTTGACCAGTTAAATTGTTCACCGTAGTGTTAATATTGTCACACCTTTCTCCGGTTTGTTTCTGTAAATTCACTAAATTTTCTTGTTCCTTTTGTATTCCTTCTATTTGAATACGACTATTTTCTTGGACCTGGTCTATTCAGGTATTTATCACTGCTTTATTTTGTATAATGGTTTCGTTAGCTTTTCTCAATCTCTCATTAGTGTCAGCTATTTCTAGCTTCCTTTCCTCATTGATTTGGCCCATCTTCTGGTTAATGGTATCTTTGACCTGTTCAATCCTCCCATTAATTTTTCTTAAATTCCCTTCATTGATTGGTCTGAACTCTTCCTTCATTTGGTTATTATTTTCACTTATAGTTTGAATTAAAGTTTCATTAGTACTTTCTTTAATACTATCAATTTTCTCATTTATCCGTTTATTCTCCTCCCGGATTTGTCTTAAATTCTCATTATTATTCTCGTTTTGTTTTCTAAAATTTTAATTAGTTTCATCTCTGTTTTGGTAAAATCTCTCCTCCATCTCTTTTATTAAATTTTCACTC
Organism: Magicicada septendecula; assembly: GCA_034769895.1. Lineage (NCBI taxonomy): Eukaryota > Metazoa > Arthropoda > Insecta > Hemiptera > Cicadidae > Magicicada > Magicicada septendecula. The sequence continues at coordinate 396,599,180 of CM068369.1, read as the reverse complement.
ATTTTCTCATTTTGTATCCTTGAGTTCTCCTTAATCTCTTGCTTCATACCGTCTATTTTCTCGTTTGTTTGTCTGTGATCTTCCTTGATGCTCTTCAAATCTTCCTTCGTTTGCTTGTTTTGTTCCTCCATTTGTTTTAATAAGTTTTGACTCAAAATTTCATTTTGTTTCTTTGAATTTTCAGTGAATTCTTACGTGATGTTCTTCAAATCTTCCTTCATTTCTTCCTTCTGTTTCTTACAGTCTTCTTTAATTAATTCCCATAGTTGTTGTAAATCCAGGCCTCCTCTGGCTTCCTCTCTTACTACCGTTTCCACATCCTCCACCGATGTTACTTCTTTCTCTTCCATCCTGACTTCCTTCTCTGCCTCCTTCGTCCGTCTCAGTGACGACGCCCTTTTATGCATCTTTATTATTTTTTGGAACTTATAGCAGTCGCCAGCTAAAAATTAGAAATTAATTTGCTTGTTTCAATTTCTTCACTTATATTCCCTAATTTCAGCCTCACTAGTTGGTGCGCCAATTTATAATACGACTCTTGTACCCGTAGTATCTTAATGGTATAATGATTTGCCCGTGTTATTCCTTGTATATGTTAATTTGTAATAAATAGTTGTAAATAGTGTATCAGCTGATCGTGGAATATTTATGTTGTGTGTTCACGAATGTGATTTAAATATATAAGTAAAAGAATTGAATTATTCCGCCTTGGTTTCTGAATCAGAATTATAATTATTCCAATTCAGTAGTTAGAACTCCAAAATCAATTCAAAAAATAGCGGTCGAGTCATCCCAAAATTTTCAAGTCACCTTCGATATTAGGCTTTAATCTATTATTTGAGGTTAATCTTGGTTTTGCAGTTTGCGTACTTCCAATGACTCCCCGAATTCTTCTTATCCTTGTTAATTATAAAATAAATGCTGATAATATATTACGTTCCTGAAATAATAACGCATGGATATGATTTAATAACATAATGGTTTAATCTCTGTAATATAAATTCAAATTATTGGAAAATTCCATTCGATACATACGGTTGTCACAATCGATATTTATCTCAGGATTTAATAATTAAATAATTTTAATATATTTCGTGGGAATTCTTGTGGCTGCTACGAAAAGTTCCTTTATATGATAATTAATAATAGATAGTACCTTTACAAACAATATATTACTTATAATCTAAAAAAGTACAAAAATTATATATTAAGTAAAATACAAGGTTTGACGATATTCAATACGCTTCGTAAAAGCATGTAGGTTAGAGCGATGTCAACATCATGGCTACTATATTGTCCGTGTCAGAGAATAATGAAGTTTATTAATGTGTACAATAAATGTTTTCCTTGTAATCACTGTTCGTTTAGATATTGAATTTGTTTTCACTTTAAAATGTTTACTAGTGATTAGTGTTAGTGTAAATTGTTATATTGTCTAGTGGTTGTTCCTTGTTGGATAAAAATATTGTCAAATTATACTTTACACATCTAGACGATATTGCTGAAGGTTTTCTGGTTTATTCTGAATAATGTCTTGCTTGTGTGTGTTACTTGTTCATTAAAATTGTAGTGGAGGGATTATTATCTTCGATGATGGTCATTCAGATCTTCTTTCACAAACGAGTTATCTATTTTTATATATTTTTTTTTAAATTACATCTAGACACGCACTATTCAACTGTTTTCCATCACAATTAACAATTAAGTGTTATTTCTTCTTTTTTAGTCACCGAACTTCTTAAATTTTGATTGGCCATTTATGTACAGGTTAAGTGTTATAGGATCAACACCCATTAATTACTTTACATTTTTCTAAATTACCTTTAATAGATAATGTTATTATTATACTCTAATGATACATGCAATGTTTACATAATGATTAATTATATAATTATAAACAATTTGATACTAAGCATGCCTCAGTTTATAACTGTAAAACCTTATTAATTTGAATTTCTATGATATGTGGTGGAACAATTTGTTATGGTTGATTGTAATTTCTACTTTGACTGCCTGAGATAAATATATTTACATAAATTAACTGTTGACATAAAATCTTATAACATACAACAAAAACTCTTAATAATAATAATTGTTTTTAACAACTTTAATTATTTCATACTTTTAAACTATTGTCTGTATGATAATAATAATAACACTTTTTATAAATAATAAATAACACTGTTTAACGGTAGTCTGTGTCACTTTTTATATTATATTACTCATCTCTGTAAAGGTTTGTGTCCCTTTTTCTATCCTTAATTATATGCCTATACAATTTTGTTAATATAATTTTAATTTATGATTAGGTACTCTTTATTGGGTTTGGTTGTTATTCAGGGTAAGTTGATTATTTAGGCTTACTAGGTTTAGTTATTTAATTTTTGTCTGTTTACTGCCCTATTCTACTGGGGTATTTCTGGGTTTCTTGGTAATATTAAATAAGTCAAACCAACTAGGTTTCCTTTCATTTGCTTTCAATTATTATTTCTTGTTTCCTCTCTGGATCGGATTCCACTATTATTTACTATTCTTTTGTAACATTTTGTTTCGTTACAATATATATATATATATATATTATAACGAAAAGAAATTTGGGTGGTGTTGTGTTGTTTTGTGTTGTAAAATGTGTCGGGCGTTACCTCCGCGCACTTTTGTTACTTACTCTGTTGACTGGATCCTCTGCAGTGATGTAGTCCTGTAACACAACTTAAAACTATGCTTTTTGTGGGCGCCACTTGGAAACGTTTGTTCCAAGAAAAATTAAATTTGATTGATAAAATTTTTAAATCTACGAAAAAATTTAAACAAGTCAGTTTAGCTTTGAAAAATCAGTTAAGTTTAATGGTTCTTTAAAAACAACAAAGAAATCGTCTGAAGGACTATCATTCATAAAAATTATAAAATTGCAGAGAAAAAATTTTACAAGTTATTATTATTGACAATTTTTTATATGTCCAATCAAGTATCGGCTAGTATTTCAGATTCTGACTCAGTTGACAAGCATGAGTTTAATATGTGAAAAATCTTTACTCTCAGGACGTGACTCCTTTGAACTACCAAGACATATCAATTAGATGCCTTACAAGAAAAAAAAAACTAAGTGATTTGAAGGTGTATGTGTGGCGTGTAAAGTACAACTGTGTGATAAATGTAACCAGGTAACAAATGACTTTAATTTTGGTAACTCACGTTCCAATGGTCGTTTATTCTCTCACTGGACACTTCCTTCGGGTAGTTTCTCGATCTCGCCTCTTCGGGTATACACTGAATCTATTTAAAGTCAAATTTTGCGATCATTACTTTTTCCGCACTTTTTGTCAAAACGTTTGGCAGTAAAATCTCGTTCAAACGCCGCCACTACGAATCATCTGTTTAGCGTTGATTCAGAAATCTGCCACCGCAGCGCTGATTCCCATGCAGTGTTGAGGAAGGCTAAGTTGTATTGTGTGTTTACGTTCGGGGGAATTATTTGTCACGTTAGTCAGTCAATGCGAACACAGCAGAATTCGTTCTCTATTTAAATGTTGGGACCCTCCTGGGCCGTCGACGTTCTGGCTGCGTGATTTCTATTAAAATTTGCCGTATCGCTGCTCTATTTCAGCGATACTTTTTGGCGACTCTCGTTGAGGTTAAGTCAGTCGGGTATGTCTATGTACGGGAAAAAGCCTTCCTGCCGTGTCTTGTCGATTTCTCGCCTCTCGGTTTCGCCTTAGCTGCGTTGATCAGTGTTGGGTGAGATGCATCAGTTCTGGAGTTCAATCTTCAAGTGTTTCTTGGGTCGAATTTGGTCTCGCTTTTATACTAAATCGGGATGACTGTTTTCGTCGACTTCCGGTATATTTGTGTAAAAATTCTTTCTAGATTGTTCGAGAATAAACGAAATGGAATGTCATAGAACAATTTTCACTTCCGTAGAAGCTTTTAGAACGAATTTCTTATTCTTCATACAATGGATATTTCAAAATTTACACTGGTATTTATCAAACAGTTTCACATTAGTACTTACAATTTGTATGCCATTAATGTATTTAGATTCCTTGTTTTTTACTGAATCTAGCGATACTAAATATGATTGGTATCTAATTAACTTAAGTCTAATAAACATTACAATTTACAACCCTCACCTTGAGTTGTAGTCATTAAAAACTCAATATTTATAACAAAAATTGTTGTGGAGTTATAAAGTTCCCTTCACAAGCTGGACATCTACTACTACTACTCTCCTACAACAAAATAAACAAATTTTAACATCAATAAAACACAAATAAATACAATTTTATATGGCCTCTGCTCATGGCCTAGGTTCTTGTCAGTTTTCTAATACAATGATTAGTCTTTTTCCTTAATATATGTATTATTTCACCACTATACACACAGAGTTTATTATTTTGTCTATCTTTTGTGATACCTGGTTACTTTGTACATATATTATATTTATCACAAGATGACATAGCATCATTGATTGGTCTTGAGATGTCATTTTTTATTGTGTGACAAATCTCACTCTAATTAGTTAAATTCTTTTAGAATTGACTTTACTTTCAACTGAGTTTGTTTCTTATTAAGGTATACTGATGTATTGTACCTTTCTACCTTATTTTTGTTAGTATTATGTAAGTATTTTAGCCAGATCTGATTATTTTTGTACTGGATAATTGGCTTCAGCCATACATGGTATAAGTAAATATTTTGCTGACTTTACTATTACAATGTTAAAGTTGGTCAGGTATATTAGTATAGTTGCTTTATATCATATTACAGCTTTCTAATACAGTTTGGTTGCATTTTGGCAACATTAAATTCATAAATTATACAATATTAGATGCCTATTACATGTTTTTAGTTAACACTGTTTTTGGCTATTTTGACTGCTTTTTATTCATTTGACAGCTTCCTTTATTTAAGATAAATTGTTCACTATTGTCTGCTTGACAATTGCATATAGTTTTTATTTAAATCTGATAATAATTAATTTCTTCATGAAATCTTGGTGTATGGTCTCAAATCCAACACATTAATATTTTTTTGTCATAACAAATATACAATTTTTATTTTAACTTAAACTCTTTCTAATAATGTATTTAAGTCATTTAATACATCTATTTTATTTACATCACATAATATAATAATGGATCATGTCCATTTATTCACAAAAAATAGTTTTTTTAATACTCTATTCATAGTTATAAAACTTAATAATTATTGACTTTATTCTGGTGGATTCTGACATTATATCTCTCTCTTATAGTGTCTTATGGTTTTTTCACTCTTATTCACTTTAATAATATATATGGGGTTTTGTCTTAGTCATAGTTTGGTCGTTTTTTTTTCAAGTTGATAGAAATAATTATTATACAAAATTACACAATTTTTTGGGACTACTTGGGTTCGACACTGTTCACTTCACTTTCCTCTTATGCTAACTTACTATATAAATGATTTCTTTTTATGGAACGTTCTGTGACGTTACATATGCCTCACCGTTAAAGTTGATAATTTTGGAAAAACATATCTTTGGTTTTGATGAAATTATCATCTCTATAATAACCCTTTATTATTAGCTTCTTTATATTTCATTCTTTTATCTTATAATTAAATTCCTGTACTACTCCTTTAATATATTAATCCAACTTAATATTCCTAGTTCGTTCTTTGTCATATCACCTATTCCTTTCCTTTTTACCTTGATGTTTTATAATTAATCTTTGATATAAATCCCTATCAATTCCCTAACTTACATAGAGGGTTGGGAGTCAGAGTGGCTCGCTATGGCATACATTCTCTGTCCCTTCCTGTCTATCACTACTGAAATCAGAGGCAACACATCCCTGTTCAGAAAATAATAATTGCACCTTTGCAACAAATAATAATAATAATAAAAAAAAAAAAATACAATATTCAAAGATCATAGGCTCCTACACATAAATTCCCTTTCTTAAACTCTTCTGATTAATTCACAATTATATTAATATATCGTTCTCCGCAGGTTAAAATTATCGTTTAAAATCATTCAATGTTAATAGCTATATTCATATTCATCATTACCTCCTTATGTAACACACTGTTTTCCCTTTTTTTTTCATTTTTCATTTATCATTTCCATTTAGTATCAAATATATGACAGTATTTCTCCCTCTTTTCTCCTTTACTAAGTGTCCATCTTGTAGTATTTATTTATTAATAATCTCTCTCCTTCTCTAAGTACGGGTAAGCTGGTAAATATACGTTGACATGGCTATTGGAAATAAATCTATATTTTATATATATCTTTATGCCTTTGGTGGAATGTGTCCATCTCGTAATATTTATTTATAATAATCATTATACAATAATATTTATATTTATTTAAAAATCTCTACCTCCTTTCTAATTATGGCTAAGTTAAAAAATTCACGTTGACATGTTTAGTCAAAGTACTTTCTCTATGATGCTGTATTTGACTTGGGTCTTTGGTCATGGTACTAGGTCACTGATTAAGTATTCGACTTGCGATTTTTTAATCCTGGTACTTTTTTAATGAAGTCTGGTTATACGTTCCTTTTACCTTGTTCCTAATTGTGTCAGTTACCTCGTAGGTATTGTTTTTATTATCTCTGGTTATCGTGAAAGGCCCTGTATATAAGAGTAGCAATTTCCTCGTTATGCCTTGTATAGCACTGGGCAATTCTCTATTTTTAACTAACACCTTTTCACCTACCTCATATTTAATTGCCTTAGGCTGTGATTTGATGTATTTTTTCCGCTGCTGTTCCGTTTTTTCCAACACCTTGTTATAAAATTTTGCCCCTTCAAATTGGTATGCGGGTTCGTCGGGAAAATTAATAATTTCTTTTATCTCTCGTGGTGGGGGTCTTTCGAACATAACCGTGTATGGCGACATCTCGATGGTATTGTGATGCGAGAAATTGAGGAAATCCTCGGTAGAGGCTACATATTCATGCCATCTTTTCTGCTCGTTATGGCAGTATGTTCTTAGCAACCGTCCTACCTCCCTTAACACTCTCTCGGCTGGGTTACTATTCGGGTGATATACGGACGTCTTGTACGTTTTTATTCCGTGTTCTCCCAAGCTTTCCTTCCAAAGTTTTCCCCTAAACTGAGTACCGTGGTCCGTAATTATAGAATACGGTCGGCCCACTTCCATTATATAACGCTTGATTATTATGTCTATTATTTTCCTGGTCGTTGCCCTAGTTATTGGGTATAGCTTTGTATACTTGCTAAAGTGGTCGAAAATGATCACGATAAATTTATATCGGCGTCTCCCACCGCTGCGTGGAAAGGGTCCGCAGATATCGAGAAATACCTTTTCCAATTTTTCGGTAGATAATATGGGTATCATGACCCCTTCCTTCCTCTCGTTATCACACTTTACTTTTTGACAAATATCGCACGACCGTATCGTCAATTGCACCTTCTTATTCATCCCCTTGATGTATGTTTGCTCTTCCAATGCCTTCCTTACTTTAAGGGCACCCATATGTCCGTACCTCTCGTGATAGTCGATTATTAGCGGTCTCTCTATCGCTGGTGGAATCACTAATTTCCAATTCTCTAGGTGCGGGGTATTCCTAATAAACAAAGTGTCATCGTGTATACAATAAAATCTGTTTATGACCTCATCGCCTTCCTGTACCCTTTTTCTAATATCTCCTAATTTCGGATCGGCCTCTTGTTGTGACTTTATTTCGTGCAAAATATTTTTTAAATCCTCCCTGCTTTTAAGAATGTGGTAAACCTTGGCTAATTGTTCCTTTTCGCCGTCAAAGGTTTGGTCTGGTATATTGACGCGAGATAAGACGTCGGCGGCTACGTTCTGTTTGCCGGGTATATATTCCCATGTGATATTGTACTCTTGCAAGGCCAAAACCCATCTAGTCAGCCTTCCGTGGTTCAGTTTACAATGCTTTAAAAATGATATAGATTTGTGGTCGCTTCTAACTGTTATGGGGTACCCTAATATATATGTCCTGAATTTACCGCATGCGAAAACTACACTCAACAGTTCTTTTTCGGTAGTATTGTAGTTTCGTTCGCAACTGTTCAGCACGCGGCTAGCAAAGCTAATTACTAAATGGTTACCGTCCTGATCTTCCTGATAGAAGGCTGCACCTAAACTTACGTTACTGGCATCGCAGTTTAGAAAAAATGGTTTTGTAAAGTCGGGATGATGCAACATTACTGTTTCTAAAAACTTTTCCTTTATGATATTGAGCACTCCATCTTGCTCTGGTCCCCAAGTCCATTTGTCTTTAGCTGATAACTGCTTTTGGAACCTGGCAGTTAGTTCTGAGTAATTGGACCGAAACTTTCTGTAATAGTTGCAGATTCCTAAAAATGACTGCAGCTGTTTCCTATTCTTTGGGGTGGGGAACTTCTGTATGGCCTCTACCTTTTCTTTGGATGGAGTAATCCCTTGTTCTGTTAAATTAAATCCTAAAAATTTCACCTCATTTGCAATGAATTGGGACTTGTCTAATTTGAGGGTGATATTATTCTCCGATAATTTCTGTAGCACCTGTTCAACCCTATTACAATGGTCGTCCCAATTCGCTGAAGTTACCAGTAGGTCGTCGACGTACACTGTCGTAAACTTCAGTACTTCCTGCCCCAATATTCTGTCCATTATCTTTACAAACACCGCCACAGAATTTATTAAGCCAAAAGGTAACCGCTTAAGCTGATAGTTTCTGCCCTCGAATATGAATGCTATATATTTCCTACTATCAGGGTGGAGTTCTATCTGCCAGTAACCGCATACCGTATCCCATGAGCTTATATATCTGATTCCGTGGAACTTTTTTAATATCTCCTCTATCTCCCCAGGTGAAGTGCGGTCGTTAACAATCATTTTGTTAATCTCCCTAGCATCGAGACATATACGTACCTTTCCGTTCTTTTTTGGTACCGCTATGATTGGGCTGGTAAAGGGCGAATGACTATACTCGATTATGTCGTCCTCTATCATCCTGTTCAATTCTTCCCTGACTTCGTTCTTTAGCGAGTATGCGATCGGGTACGATTTCCTATTAAATTCCACCGGAGTTTTGAATTTTATGGTGCACTGATAATCTCTGGCTTTACCTGGAGCGTTCGAGAATATGTGTTTATAACGGTTGTATACCTCGATCAATTGTTCCGCCTGTTTTTCGCTGACCAGACCCCTTGCTTTCGTCCTTTGGAAATCCCGTATTTCTTCTAACTTTTCTAACCACAACTCTGGGTTTTCCTTCTGATATAATGGCATATTGATTGGACGATCGGTACAATAATAATGGTTCACTATCGCTTGATAAGGTGTATTGTCTGTACCATTTCCTTGGACATCGATCAAATTATTGGTCCAAATCCCCTTGTTAGTCTTAAAAGTTATCACCTTACTTTCCAAATCTATCACAGCATTGTATGGCCTAAGTATATCGCAGCCTATTAGTATATTCATGGGTAAATTACTCGCCACTAATAACCCTATTGGTATTGTTACCCCATTACTAGTCATCTCTAATGACACCTGTTTCTTTATTGATTTATTTTGCCTCCCCGTTGCTCCGACTAAAACAATGTTATTTATCGGTAGAGTGGGTATTGGTAAATTACTATTTTGCTTAATCCGCTCTAACTCAATGCTATCGATAAGTGACACATTTGACCCCGTGTCAATGAGTAGTATCGCTTCTATGCCATTGATATATGCTTTGATCTGCACGATACTATTATTCCTTTGGTCGCTATTTTTAATGATATCGTCACCTTCTTCTAATAACTCCTCTCTAATATCCTTAAGGTAATTATTTATTCTTAATATAGTCCCGTCTTTGTCCTGTCTATGTTCGTCGTTTGTCACCCCATAATATTGGTTCAGTGAAGGGCGGTTTTCCTTTTTCACTGCCGCGTTTAGTTTAAATGAGCCACTGTCTCATTGGCCCGGTCTCCCGGAACATTGGGTTGCTGACCCGTCTGTGTTTCCTGCCTGACCTCGGGATTACCGTTAATAGGTTGGCTATTCGCCGCGTTACCCTGGCTAGCTGGCGCCTGTTGTGGGTAAAACATGTAAGTGGGTACATTAGGTGGATATGGCCGTCGGTTATTGGCCATTGTATAATTTACCTGGGGCCTGTACTCATTTTGGTTTCTCCTATCGCTTCCTCCTTGGTTTCCCCCGTTGCGATAACCATTACGTTGACCATAATTACTTCCTCTATAATTATTCCCGCGATAACCGTTTCCCTGGTGGAAGTTCCTACCGTAGTTATTCCCGGTGTAATTACCTCTGTTTGGTCCCGGATAGTTGCGGTTAATCGGGCCCTGAGTGTTATCATTTCGGCCATTTGGTGGGATATTATTATTCTGATTATTGGTGCTTAGATTATTACCGTTCCCACCTCCGTTCCGGTTTGGTCCGTTATTATTGTTGTTGTACTCTACCTTACGATTGGGGGGTTGGTAATCCTGGAACCTTCCTGTGGATTCGCAATTTTCCAATAATTTGGCTAGATCGGCTATTTTGCTAATCTGTTGGTATAATTGGGCATCCTTGATCCCATAGCTGTAATGTCCAGCTAACTGCCTTACCAAACAAACTTCTGGGATCGGCGGTATCAACTTCCGTGCTAAACATACCTTTCCCAGGAAATAAGACGTCGGGGACTGTCCATAGGACGCGTCATATTTGCCATAGAAAATGTCCATTCTTACTCTGTTTTGTGCGGTCTCTGACCAATACTATTCCTTAAACTGACGTTTAAACTCTGCTAAATTCGTTATTTCGGGTCGTACCGCTATCCACCAGTTATCCTTAGTATTTTTAAACGTCTCGTCAAGCATCTCTCTTATCCTGTCCCACCTTGTTTCCCTACTTCTCCCAATAACCTCCTCCATTCTTTCCAAAAATTCCATTGGGTTTCGTCGATAGTCCTGGAAGTTGATTACTTCCCTGTTTTCACCATGACACGTATGAGTGTTTAGTATTGGTGTGTCTCTCAGCGCCTCTAATCTTTCCTGCAGGTTTTTCTCTCTCTTGTCTATTTCCAGTATACTATTTTTGTTAGATTTTATTTGTTCGTCCAGCCTGTTAGCGATGTCATCTGTTTTCTGCATCCTCTCGCTAACGTTTTTCTGGACTTCTCCCACCTCCTGCATGATGGCGTCTTGGTTCTGCCTTACCTTGTTTTCGAGATTTCTAACATCTTGTTTGGTCTCTACTGTTTGCTCCTCTATACTTTCGAAACGTATATTGTTTCCCTCCCGTAACCTTTCCAACTGTTTCTCCATATTCTCGACCTTCCTGTCACTATCGATTTTATTATCATTGATCGTTTTGTTTACTGTTTCGTACTTTATGCTAATTTCTTTTTTCAGGGACTCTATACATTTTTTATTCTCCTCCTGAAATTGCTCTAGCTTTTTCCCATTGTCATCTATTTTCTCGGTTATATCCTTCCTTAAAGATTCTATGTTTTTGTCTAATTTCTCCTTATTTCTGTTCATATTTTCTTCCATTCTTTGGAACATTTGTTCATTACTCCTTTTTGTATTTTCGTTCATATCCTCCTTCAAGGATTTGATTATTTCCTCCTTATCTTCCTGTCTATTTTTATTTATATCTTCTTTCAAGGATTTTGTATCCTCCTTCAGGGATTCTGTATTTTTGTTCATTTTTTCGTCCATTCTTTGGAGCATCGCCATCATCATTATTATATTCGTGTCAACGCTCCCTGTTATTGTTTCTGTTTCGGGTTTCTCTGTCTGTTCTACCATTTGTATGGGTTCTTCTCCCGTTTGTTCTTCTAATTCCTCTGCCGTTTGTACCGGTCTTTCCATTTCTAGTGTGGGCGGTTCTAACTCTATTTCCTCCATTTGTACTGCCTCTCCGTCTTCCACACTTAACTCGGGTTCCACAGTCTTCTTCACCTTTTTTCCCTTTGGTTGCGGCATTTTAATATGTTGGTAGTTGCCGGGCTTGTTCCGTCTTTTTCAAGCCTCACTAGTTGGGCTGCCAATTTATAACGAAAAGAAATTTGGGTGGTGTTGTGTTGTTTTGTGTTGTAAAATGTGTCGGGCGTTACCTCCGCGCACTTTTGTTACTTACTCTGTTGACTGGATCCTCTGCAGTGATGTAGTCCTGTAACACAACTTAAAACTATGCTTTTTGTGGGCGCCACTTGGAAACGTTTGTTCCAAGAAAAATTAAATGTGATTGATAAAATTTTTAAATCTACGAAAAAATTTAAACAAGTCAGTTTAGCTTTGAAAAATCAGTTAAGTTTAATGGTTCTTTAAAAACAACAAAGAAATCGTCTGAAGGACTATCATTCATAAAAATTATAAAATTGCAGAGAAAAAATTTTACAAGTTATTATTATTGACAATTTTTTATATGTCCAATCAAGTATCGGCTAGTATTTCAGATTCTGACTCAGTTGACAAGCATGAGTTTAATATGTGAAAAATCTTTACTCTCAGGACGTGACTCCTTTGAACTACCAAGACATATCAATTAGATGCCTTACAAGAAAAAAAAAACTAAGTGATTTGAAGGTGTATGTGTGGCGTGTAAAGTACAACTGTGTGATAAATGTAACCAGGTAACAAATGACTTTAATTTTGGTAACTCACGTTCCAATGGTCGTTTATTCTCTCACTGGACACTTCCTTCGGGTAGTTTCTCGATCTCGCCTCTTCGGGTATACACTGAATCTATTTAAAGTCAAATTTTGCGATCATTACTTTTTACGCACTTTTTGTCAAAACGTTTGGCAGTAAAATCTCGTTCAAACGCCGCCACTACGAATCATCTGTTTAGCGTTGATTCAGAAATCTGCCACCGCAGCGCTGATTCCCATGCAGTGTTGAGGAAGGCTAAGTTGTATTGTGTGTTTACGTTCGGGGGAATTATTTGTCACGTTAGTCAGTCAATGCGAACACAGCAGAATTCGTTCTCTATTTAAATGTTGGGACCCTCCTGGGCCGTCGACGTTCTGGCTGCGTGATTTCTATTAAAATTTGCCGTATCGCTGCTCTATTTCAGCGATACTTTTTGGCGACTCTCGTTGAGGTTAAGTCAGTCGGGTATGTCTATGTACGGGAAAAAGCCTTCCTGCCGTGTCTTGTCGATTTCTCGCCTCTCGGTTTCGCCTTAGCTGCGTTGATCAGTGTTGGGTGAGATGCATCAGTTCTGGAGTTCAATCTTCAAGTGTTTCTTGGGTCGAATTTGGTCTCGCTTTTATACTAAATCGGGATGACTGTTTTCGTCGACTTCCGGTATATTTGTGTAAAAATTCTTTCTAGATTGTTCGAGAATAAACGAAATGGAATGTCATAGAACAATTTTCACTTCCGTAGAAGCTTTTAGAACGAATTTCTTATTCTTCATACAATGGATATTTCAAAATTTACACTGGTATTTATCAAACAGTTTCACATTAGTACTTACAATTTGTATGCCATTAATGTATTTAGATTCCTTGTTTTTTACTGAATCTAGCGATACTAAATATGATTGGTATCTAATTAACTTAAGTCTAATAAACATTACAATTTACAACCCTCACCTTGAGTTGTAGTCATTAAAAACTCAATATTTATAACAAAAATTGTTGTGGAGTTATAAAGTTCCCTTCACAAGCTGGACATCTACTACTACTACTCTCCTACAACAAAATAAACAAATTTTAACATCAATAAAACACAAATAAATACAATTTTATATGGCCTCTGCTCATGGCCTAGGTTCTTGTCAGTTTTCTAATACAATGATTAGTCTTTTTCCTTAATATAATGTAGCGTGACAGATATAAGCATAATATTGAATGGCAATTGATCATTAGAATAATGAAGTTATAATATTTAAATTTGGAAGAAAGCATTAAGTTTAATATAAATAGATTAATTCATAGCAACTGTGGAAAGAAATCATTATTATAAAGAAAATCCAAGTTCAAGTAAAAGGAGTTACTAGTGATGAGTCATCCAAAACCAGTCTCATAACCAAAGGTTTTCAAGGTATAACCCAGGAAGGTAAAATAGTAAATAACAAAGCAGTACACAATATGACCAAACCCACAACGAGGGAGAATAAATAGAATAGAAACCCTAAAATAAGCCAAGATCAACCAATACAGGTTGTGTATTTCTGTAATAAAGAAGAAGATGGAGAAGATCCCAAGAAACCTGATGGCAACAAGAAGAAGATGGAGAAGATACCAGTCCCAGAAGGCAGGAGAAAAGAAGACTGAAGAAAGAAGAAGAGGGCAGCATCCTGAAGAAGATGTCATGCTCTTATAAAAGACACCCAAATCCCTATATCCCCAAAATAAATATCTAAAAATAAAAGTATAACGAAATAAAAACCACATGTATACAAATTTAAGAGAGAGGAGTGTATAAAGTAAAAGTTTCCTGTGAACTAAGATGAAACAATAATATAGTACCCATGGAACAAATCTCCATTGAAAAAACGCTAACCAATTTATTATGTTGATAAGACTATACGACCATTTAGCATTAACATAATATATAAGTGAAAGTGAACCAGTGATAGTTTTGGGTATTATAAAAAATGAACCTTGTGTTTCATTCTTGGCAATCACAAACATTGGATGCAATGAAATATGCATTTTTCAATGACTTAAAATGTGTACGGTGACAATATGTTGTTCATAAGACATGAATCTGTTTAAAATAACATTTTTGTTTTACATGAAAAAAGAAAAACAGATTTCATAGTGCTTTTTGAACGGTTCATACTATTTATTTGTTAATGACAGGGTACAATTCCCCAAAGACAAGGTATAAAAGACTGTATAAAAACTGTAGAATCCTACTTATAATAATAGTTAGAAATAAGAATATAAATATAAGGTTTTAATGTATATAGTACAAGAATGTTTAAAAATGTTTTAGATATAAGGCCATTTGTTTGGGTCTGAAACAACTAACATCAGAACTATAAAAATAATTACCACTTGTAAATAGTAGAGAGTAATTAAGATGTTAGTTAGTACAAAACCTTTTTTATAAACCATGTTTCCATGTTGGAAATGGGAATTTTGTTGCAAAATGTCTGATTTGAAGACAACCATTTATTTAAAAAAAATGTTCTTTATTCTGTTTAACTATTATTTGTATTGTAACCAATACTAATTGTTTTTGTGTAATTTGAAAACATGTTTAATTTATAATACTATTTGTAAAAAGTCAGAGAGGGTATCACACATCATATATTGTTTGTAAATTATTTTGTAAGAAAAATTGTTAAAAAATCATAGGCCAAAAGAATGGAAACCAAACTTCATCAAAACAGAGAAATTGCTCAATTAAATGCAAATAAACAAAAGGGGTTTAGACAAAATAAACTTGAGATCATGCCATATAATTGCACATACCATTTAGAGAGATTTTAATAAATTATATTCAGAATTATGAATAAAAACGAAAATGACTAAACTCAGAAATTTAGACATGGGAGTCATATATTTCAGAATAATGTTTCAGAATACAACTAATTCAATTAATTACCAGAAAATAAGGGAATAGGAACCTTTTAATACAATATAGGATTATTAATATTAAATATAACTGATAAAATGGCTGAATTTACATTATAACAGGAAGTAAATTTTGGAAATGTTTGACTTATCAGAGTGTATCAAACTGAAAGTAAAATTACTATTTTTCGGACCGAAAACACTATAAAATGGCATTATTTAATCTGAAAATAACCAGAATGAACTGAAAGATTAATTTAAATCAAATCTAGTGAATAAAATTGACAAATAACCAAAGTTTAGGCATTCATATAGTGAAATAGTAAAATGTACACAGGATGTGAAAATATTTTTGAACAATGTTAAGGATAATATTATATGGGCTAAGAGTTTAATTGAAACTGGAGGAAACAGTTAGTTAATTATTGGTTTTTGAACGGTTAACATGACATACATTTGGTAACGTGCATAACCTAACCTATAATAGACATACCAAGCGAATGTATAGTACGTTATTGTGAAATCGCGAGTGACTTGTGGAATACTTCTAAAAACTATCATATTATAACAGAAACAATCAAGTAACACTCCATAACATAGAACAATATAAATCTACTCTGAAAAACACCACAAAACACAAGAAAACTGTGTAATACATTAACCCAAATTAGTGATGGAACCGGGGAAAGTGTTTGAACTAATAATTATACGGATACACTAAATACAACTCAGAAACAGTACACTAGACACTACACAACATTTTACAAGAGATTCGCAGACATCAGAACAGGAATACTACAGGAAAATCTTTTATTTGGAACGTCCAATATACGAATGACATCTCACTAACTTCACGGCAGCCATTTGCAATATTGGTCTCATCATTGCCAGAACCCCGCCTTCTTGGTTCAGCACAGCTGTTTGGTGAAAACAATTATTATATTTACAATTTATTATTCAATGTCTGTGTTTATTAATAACTATTAATTTGATTGTAACGTTATACTTTTTAAATATTAGCCCGATTTCTCTGACTTTGGTAATAACTGGCTGTTTAAAGAACCCTATATAATTTTTATAACATATACTTGTAACTTTTTTCGATATCCTGAGAATCGATACTAATCGATAAGAGTCAATATTGCTGTTACTTAATAAAACATTAATACTTTTTAATACTTAATAGTTCTTTATTTCTTCAATAATACTAATTACCAATAATATAATTCTAATTGATAATCTACAAGGACTTTACCACCCGTAAGTGAAGATAACCTAAAAAATAGAAAGGTAAACAAATATCGATTGGTTTACAGACAGTCTTATGAGTGGTGATAGATTATTTAAATTATACTAAAACTTTAATAAAAATTTTCAGAAGAGCATTACACTGTTTAAAACTTCACAGCCCTATATTAATTAATTGATCCTAATTAATTAATTAATAAAATTAAAATTTTTTTTTATTATTTTTTTTTATAAACATAATTTTTTTTTAATTTTCTTCAAAACAATAATTTTTGTTTTGAAACTTTCGGTGAAGCTGAGCATATATATTTCTTCATCAACTTTACGCTACTCGACCGGTCTTGCTACCATTGGGACTCGACCAGCTGGGAAACTTAAGGAAGTGTTTCAGGCCAGTAAGACGTCGAGAGCCACACCAATTAAACATATTACATTGGACTTGATTACATCGGAGTCACATACTCCACAATAGCTTATTATCATCAACACACAACACATCAATCAAATTTAATTATTTTATTACAAATTGGCGCACAACTTTAGGGGCTTTAATTAGCGATTGGAAGGCCAATAAATTCTGCCCAATCACTAGTTGGAGCTAGGCAACAGCTACAAAGCCAGAGAATTTCGAGGGAAAATGCAACGACGTGCAACATCTAAGAAACGGGCGGCGGAGGCCGAGAAAGAAATAGAAGCTGATATGGACAACAAAGAGGCAACGCCAGTAGAGTTGGAAGAGGTATTACAATCGGTGTTGTCCAAACAAACAGAGCAACCAGAGGAACAACCGGAGATGCCTACTCAGACAGGGGAAGTCAATGTCCGGAAGGAACAATTAGAAAAACCATCACAAGTAGATGATCGGACAGTACAAGAAATGTTCAGAGCGTTAATGCGAGACAACCAGTCCTTGAAAGAAGATTTAGGAAATAAAATCGAAACAACAAACAAGAAGATGGAAGAAAACAGCAAGAAGATGGAAGAAAACAGCAAGAAGATGGAAGAGAAGATGGAAGAAAACAGCAAGAAGATGGAAGAAAACAGCAAGAAGATGGAAGGAAAATTAGAAGAATTGAAGAAGGATAATCAATCCACAAAAGAAGAGTTGACTGGGATGAACAAGAACATAGGAAATTTGAAGGAAGATAACAAGAAGATGGAAGAAGAGATGGGGAAGAAGTTAGAAGAATTGAAGGAAGACAACCAATCGTTCAAGGAAGAATTCAAGTCAACTAAAGAAGAATTGATTAATAAAATTGAGAACACCAATCAGAAAATCGATGAAACCAGGAAGAAGATAGAGAAGAACAACCGACAGTTGAAGGAAGAATTGAAGGAAGACAACAGGAAGTTGGAAGAGAAGATGGGGGAGAAATTGGAAGAATTGAGAGAGGACAATCAAATTCTAAGAGAAGAGTTAAGGGAGGTAAATCAGGAGAATTTGGACAAACTGGACGAAAGGATGGAATTGTTGCGAGAAGAACTGAATAAAGAAATCACTGTTAACAAAAAAGCGATGAATAAGAAGATGGAAGAAGAAAATATAATGGTCAATCGACAGATTCGGGAGATTGATGGAAAGTGCAACCAGACCGAAAAGGAGGTGAATGAGTTTAAAGAAGTGGTGAACATAAAGTTCACAAATATCGAAGAACATAGTCATAGGAAGGTAGAAGAACAGAGAAAGGAAAATCAAGAAGAATTCGGAAAAGTACGAAACCAGGTCACAGAACGATGTAATGATATACAAGAGACCATGGCCAATATCACCGGTCAGGTGCGACAAAGCCGAGAGGAGATGGAAGCGATTAGAAACAGACCGACTCATTTCACCGGATTGCCCGTCAACGAAAGCCGAGAGTGGCTCAACTTCCGGCAGTACAAACGCAAGCCGATGGAGTTCCTGGCAAGGGTAGAAGAATATTTGACCAAGCATAAAATTACCCAATGGAGCCATAGCAGGGAGATATTCGACGAGTCCTTCCGAGACATTACAGATAATTGGTGGATGGCCAACCGGAGTGAAATTTCCGACTACCAACAGTTCCGGAAAATGTTTAAGACAAAATACTGGTCTGAGACCACCCAGAACTTGATCCGTGACAATATTTGTAATGGAAGATACAGGTCACAGTTAGGTAGCAGTATGACGGCATATTTCTTGGGGAAGGTGTGTATGGCAAAGCACCTTGAGCCAGCAATCCCAGAAGAATGTTTAGTGAATAAGATATCTTATCACTATGATGAGGACATTATCAGGGCCCGGAGAGGTAGTCAGATCAAGACGATCCAGGGAATGACCGAGTTATTGGAGGGATACGAGAATGAAGAGTATTATCGGCAGAGCAGGAAGAGAAATGAGAGACCAGAAGCAAGGCCGACTACTTACCCCAATAACGGCAATAACCATACAAATAACCGGAACCAGCCCAGTAATTACGACGGCCCTAACAACCAGCCGCGTAATAACCAGTTTAACGGAAATTTTAACGGCGTTAGGAATAACAACCCCTACCCAAACAATAGAAACAATTTTTACCAACATAATAATGTCCCATACAGTCAGAGAAATCCATATCCCAACAATAATGGTAACAGGCCTTACCCACCTAACCGAAATTACTATAATGATAATATTAATAATAATAATAATAGCAATAGTAATAACCGAGTGTCGCGCCCTAGGGTAAATTTTATAAGAGCAGAAGATCGCGGACCCAGGAGATATTATCAACCGAGGAGGAGCAGCTTCCACGGCGCCGACCGAAGATGGAGGAGTGCGGAACGAGACGGCCCAAGATACGAACAGGAAAGACGAAGTACCAGCCTGGAAGATCTTGGCAGACAACCGAACAGGGCGTTAAACGTCAACCAGGGTACAGAACGTCAGGAAACAAACCAGAGTTTCCCGAACGATGCCTCGGTCAACAGTAACTTAAACAATGACCAAAATGCTTTAAACGAGAAGAGGCAGTAATCAACAACGATGACCCGTTACTGCTTATACTTCCTGGGTTAGAAAAGGATGTTTTGCAACAAGCAAACAATGATAAAAACATCACTATTATCAGTAACCATTATTTGAAAGACATACGAACTGAACTTTTGGAAGAGAACGAGAAGAGTCTCAGCAACAGTAATAATGAGATAATTTATATAACAACGGAGGTGGAAGGAGTTCCCGCTAAAATAATGATAGACACAGGAGCTAATATTTCAATAATAAACTCCAATGAGTTGGAGAGAATACAATGTACATGTGGAAAAACTTTGCCAATGTTACCAGTCAACAACATTGTGTTGGTAGGTGCAACTGGCCGCCAGAACAAAACCATTAGGAAGCAAGTTTCCTTAAGTGTCGTTAGCCGTGATATAGCTTTAGACATGGAATTTTTAATCGCCACCGGATTACCATTTGACATCTTAGTCGGTTGCGATATTCTTCGTAGATATTCGGCAGTAATCGATCTTAATTTAAATAGAGTATCACTTTTCCCAGACGGAGTAACATGGACCGCAGATCTGGTAGGAAGCACAACTATACTTCCCAGCCCAATACATCAACAACTTCGAAAAATTAATATTATAAGAAACAGCCCTCTTTCTAAACCCATAATATACAATAATGGAGGAGAGGATTTATGGTCAGTTAAGATCCAAGAAATACGGAATTTCCAGTACGGAAGCGATGACGAGAAAATACCAACACATCTGGCTGATCGTCTAATCGCTATATATGAGAAATACAAGGCGGTGTTTTCTGATGAACCAGGGAAGGTAAAAAACTACCAGTGCCAACTTCGTTTTAAAGAAAACGTAGAGTTTAACCGGAGGTCATATCCAATAGCGCAGTCGCTCAAAGAAGCCGTGAGAACAGAGATAAACAAAATGATAGATAATGATATAATTGAGATTAGTCAATCACCTTACACTAGTCCAATTATTGCTGTTCCGAAGAAAGACGGACAAGTCCGGCTCTGTTTAGATGCGCGTGAGTTGAATAAGACAATTGTGAATGACAGAACTTCTCCCGGTGAAATAGAAGAAATCTTAAAGCGTTTTCATGGTACTAGATTTATTAGCACCTGGGATACGGTCAGTTGGGTATTGGCAGGTAGAGCTGCATCCACAAAGCCGCCAATACGTAGCGTTCATTTTCGAAGGGCGCAATTACCAGTTCAAGAGACTGCCCTTCGGACTTGTCAATTCTGTCGCCATATTTGTGGCATGCATGGACCAGATTTTGGGACCAGAAGCGCTCCAATTTACCACCGTCTATGTTGACGATTTACTAATTACATCCGGAACCTGGGAGGAGCACTGTTACAGAGTGGAGTTTGTACTAAACAAACTAGCGCAGAACAACATAACATTGAAGTTGGAGAAATCCAAGTTCATAGCACGCGAGGTACAATTCTTAGGCTTCAACCTAGACGACAGAGGTATTACCCCATCAGCAGAGAAAGTGGAGGCAATTCAGAGGTTCCCGCAACCAAGAAACAGGAAACAATTGCAATCTTTCCTCGGACTCTGTAACTATTACAGGAAGTTTCAGAGCCGATATTCCGAGTTGACAGCCAAGTTTCAACCACAGTTATCTGCCAAAAACAAATGGATTTGGGGTGGAGATCAAGATATTACTTTACGCTTAATAAAAGAGAAGTTTCTGGAGAGTGTGATACTTCGTCACCCAGATTTTAATAAACCGTTCTTTCTAAATTGTGACGCTAGCGATCTAAGCTTAGGAACGACATTATACCAGGAAGATGAGGAGGGACAACATCTGGTAATAAGCTTCGCTAGTCGCACACTGAACCAGTGCGAAAAGAACTACAGTGTGACAGAAAAGGAATTGTTGAGCGTGGTGTTCGCATGCAGCAAGTTCCGGACGTACATTCTCGGATATCAAGTCACGGTACGAACTGATCATAAATCCATCTCGTTCCTTCGTAGGTGCAAATTGAGTCACGGCCGATTGGCTAGGTGGGTACTCGCCCTACAAGAATATGACCTGAAATGGGAATACATTCCAGGGAAGAAGAACGTGGTAGCGGATGTGTTGTCACGTATAAATCTGGAAGATCAGACTTTCGAGGGAGAGAAGGAGAGCTTAATAAAAATTTATAACATATTCACGACCAGAGCCGATTTACAAGCTTTGTTAATAAACATCAGAATCCATCAGCAGTCTGATCCTAAGCTGAAAAACATTGTGAGTCGTTTGGAAGCCAATGATGAAACCATTTCTAAATACTACCACCTTAACAAGGGAATTTTATTCATAAAAACCGCATTGGACGATGAGACATGGAAGGTGATAATCCCACACCAAATCGAAAAGGAGGTCATCATCGATTACCATGTCAGGTATGGTCACATGGGAGCGTTAAAAGTGATACAAGCTCTAGAGGAAAATTGTAAGATCAAGAATATCAACCGCAAGGTGAGGACATACATCAAGTCCTGTAAGATCTGCCAATGTGCAAAAGTAAACAATGAAAAGACAGAGGGTATCATGATACCGATAACTTCCAACGCAAAACTGGAAAAAGTGTTTTTGGATATATGCGGGCCATTTCCCCGTAGCGGTGGTCGGCACAGATATAAATACTTGGTAATCATAATGGATCACTACACCAAGTATATAAAGCTATATCCGGTTAATCGGGCAACGACAGCAAAGGTTTTGGCGGTGATTATTGATTTGTATATCCCAGAGATCGGTAGACCATTTTCTATTATTACCGACCATGGTACACAGTTTAAGGGGAGGAGATGGCGAGACACTTTATTAGCACTTGGGGTCAAAACATATAAGACATCAGTCTACCACCCAAGTAGCAATCCGGCTGAGAGAGTACTAAGAGAAGTGGGTAGGATATTGCGCACGTACTGTCACAACCAACAGAAAAAGTGGCAAGAGTACCTAGCAGCGACAGAAACATTCCTAAATTACGCCCACCATCCAGCTATAGGAATTCCACCGTACTCAGCCATGTATGAGAAGCCGACTCCCCGAGACATTGAACAAATCATTGAATTTCCAACGAACAACAATAGGAAATTCAACCAGTTGAAGTTTTACAATAAGGTAGCAGAAGATCAGGAAAAACGGCAAGCCAAATACCAGAAGGCAATAGGGCGAATTGTAACATATAAAGAGGATGAGAAAGTCCTCCTAAAAAATAGAGAGCTGCCTAGCACCTTAGAAGGCATAACCAAAAAACTACTATTACTTTACACCGGACCATATGTTGTGGTAAATGATAAGCATAACAATACATATGAGTTGAAGGAAATCGTTTCAGGAAAAATCAAAGGAGTGTACAATCAAGCTTCTATGAAGAAATATTATGAAGAATGAGTTGTGAGATTTAGAATTTTGAATTTATATATTTTTATAAAAATTCGAAAATAATGTAAGTACATCTTACAACCTAATATTTTGAGAACATTCTGGAGAATTAAAAGAAGAATTTTTTAATTTTATTTTAAAAATTCGGAAATAATGTAAGAACATCTTACAACCTAATAATTTTGGAACAAACTTTATGAAAGAAAAAGAAAGACTTTTGAATTCAAATATAATTATGAAAATTTAAAATTTAGTAAGAACATCTTACTACAACCTGATAATTTAGAACAAAACTTTATGGAAGAAAGAGAAAGAGAGAGAATTTTGAACTTCATTTAAAAAAATTTAAAATTAAGCAAACACAGCTTACTACCACTGAATTATGAGAAAAACATTTTGGAAGAATTAAGAAGAAAGGAATTTTGAAGTTGATATACAAAAAATTTAAAAATAAAGTAAGACCAACTTACTATAACTAAGTTTATGAGAAAACTTTATGGTAAATAATTAAGAAGAATTTGAATTTGGAGAAATACCAAAACATTCAGAAATAATAGTAAGATAACAGTACTATAAACAATTCTGAATGAAACAATTCTGGGAATAAATGAATTAAACAGAATTTGAATGTTGATAGAACGTCAGTCCTTTGAAACAAGATAAGATCAACATATTACAAGGATTTATGAGAAATATTTTTCAATTAAATAAAAAGAATAGTTTGAATTTTACACTAAAACTAACCAAGTTCCAAACAATAATTAAGTGTCAATTATAATTGAATTGAGAAGAAAAAATTTGGAGGCAAAGAGATTAATTACCTATGAAACGATAATGAAAACAGTTAATTAAGAGCAAAGAAGAACAACTCATACCAAACATATGGAGAAGATGATTTTGAACCAATGATAATAATAAGACCTATATGAAATGCAAAGAGAAGCAATACCACATGAAATATGATATAAATGAATTAATGTTAATGAATGCGAAGGTGGATTAATAACTTTCTAAGAGAAAGGAAAGAACCAAAATGTTTAAATAAAATGATCAATATAACAACCTGTATATCTAATGTTAAGATACAATGTTAAAAAATTAAATATAATATATTAAGACCATTCAAATAATGAATAAGAAAGACTATATATAAAAAACCATGCTAATACTATGAGTAACCAGAAGAAAGTATAAAGAGAATTCAGATGGAGAAGAAAGAGAGTTACACTGTAAACAGTAACCAGAATTATTAAAAGAAAGGTTTTCAACCATAATTAAAATAAATATATCAGACAAGTTAAGAGTTTTGAAAAAATATATATGTAATGAGTATAATAATGATTATGAAGATTTATTAAGATAGAAAATGTGAGATAATCTGAGAGACTACGAAGTGGAGAATCCAAAGATATTTTTATTAGTCGAAAATGAGACTACTTTTTATTTATTTATTCGATGACTGACTGAAGATAATTCCAGCAGCATTATGTTTTTGAGCAGGGATGGATATGCCCCTGTACTCAATTTATAGAAGTGGTGTATGGCCAGCAGAGAAGTAGCGTACAGTGCCCCTCTGATCTGCCCCAGCCCACGTGATAGGGAATGTTAGGGAATTAATATCCCAAGGATACAACACGAAGTTGATATAGAAAGAAAATGTATTACAATTATAATATATCTCAGAAGACACTAACTATCCGAAAAGGATCAGTAGTAAAACAAATAATTATATATATAAAATTAATAAAACTCTAATATAAAAAAGTCGATATAAAAATGGAGAAGAAAATGAATTATAAGAAATGATGAAATTATCATAAGAAATTATTTCATCCATAAACATGTCTGAAATAATTACTTCTGGAGGAGAGCAATCTGTAGCGTGACAGATATAAGCATAATATTGAATGGCAATTGATCATTAGAATAATGAAGTTATAATATTTAAATTTGGAAGAAAGCATTAAGTTTAATATAAATAGATTAATTCATAGCAACTGTGGAAAGAAATCATTATTATAAAGAAAATCCAAGTTCAAGTAAAAGGAGTTACTAGTGATGAGTCATCCAAAACCAGTCTCATAACCAAAGGTTTTCAAGGTATAACCCAGGAAGGTAAAATAGTAAATAACAAAGCAGTACACAATATGACCAAACCCACAACGAGGGAGAATAAATAGAATAGAAACCCTAAAATAAGCCAAGATCAACCAATACAGGTTGTGTATTTCTGTAATAAAGAAGAAGATGGAGAAGATCCCAAGAAACCTGATGGCAACAAGAAGAAGATGGAGAAGATACCAGTCCCAGAAGGCAGGAGAAAAGAAGACTGAAGAAAGAAGAAGAGGGCAGCATCCTGAAGAAGATGTCATGCTCTTATAAAAGACACCCAAATCCCTATATCCCCAAAATAAATATCTAAAAATAAAAGTATAACGAAATAAAAACCACATGTATACAAATTTAAGAGAGAGGAGTGTATAAAGTAAAAGTTTCCTGTGAACTAAGATGAAACAATAATATAGTACCCATGGAACAAATCTCCATTGAAAAAACGCTAACCAATTTATTATGTTGATAAGACTATACGACCATTTAGCATTAACATAATATATAAGTGAAAGTGAACCAGTGATAGTTTTGGGTATTATAAAAAATGAACCTTGTGTTTCATTCTTGGCAATCACAAACATTGGATGCAATGAAATATGCATTTTTCAATGACTTAAAATGTGTACGGTGACAATATGTTGTTCATAAGACATGAATCTGTTTAAAATAACATTTTTGTTTTACATGAAAAAAGAAAAACAGATTTCATAGTGCTTTTTGAACGGTTCATACTATTTATTTGTTAATGACAGGGTACAATTCCCCAAAGACAAGGTATAAAAGACTGTATAAAAACTGTAGAATCCTACTTATAATAATAGTTAGAAATAAGAATATAAATATAAGGTTTTAATGTATATAGTACAAGAATGTTTAAAAATGTTTTAGATATAAGGCCATTTGTTTGGGTCTGAAACAACTAACATCAGAACTATAAAAATAATTACCACTTGTAAATAGTAGAGAGTAATTAAGATGTTAGTTAGTACAAAACCTTTTTTATAAACCATGTTTCCATGTTGGAAATGGGAATTTTGTTGCAAAATGTCTGATTTGAAGACAACCATTTATTTAAAAAAAATGTTCTTTATTCTGTTTAACTATTATTTGTATTGTAACCAATACTAATTGTTTTTGTGTAATTTGAAAACATGTTTAATTTATAATACTATTTGTAAAAAGTCAGAGAGGGTATCACACATCATATATTGTTTGTAAATTATTGTGTAAGAAAAATTGTTAAAAAATCATAGGCCAAAAGAATGGAAACCAAACTTCATCAAAACAGAGAAATTGCTCAATTAAATGCAAATAAACAAAAGGGGTTTAGACAAAATAAACTTGAGATCATGCCATATAATTGCACATACCATTTAGAGAGATTTTAATAAATTATATTCAGAATTATGAATAAAAACGAAAATGACTAAACTCAGAAATTTAGACATGGGAGTCATATATTTCAGAATAATGTTTCAGAATACAACTAATTCAATTAATTACCAGAAAATAAGGGAATAGGAACCTTTTAATACAATATAGGATTATTAATATTAAATATAACTGATAAAATGGCTGAATTTACATTATAACAGGAAGTAAATTTTGGAAATGTTTGACTTATCAGAGTATATCAAACTGAAAGTAAAATTACTATTTTTCGGACCGAAAACACTATAAAATGGCATTATTTAATCTGAAAATAACCAGAATGAACTGAAAGATTAATTTAAATCAAATCTAGTGAATAAAATTGACAAATAACCAAAGTTTAGGCATTCATATAGTGAAATAGTAAAATGTACACAGGATGTGAAAATATTTTTGAACAATGTTAAGGATAATATTATATGGGCTAAGAGTTTAATTGAAACTGGAGGAAACAGTTAGTTAATTATTGGTTTTTGAACGGTTAACATGACATACATTTGGTAACGTGCATAACCTAACCTATAATAGACATACCAAGCGAATGTATAGTACGTTATTGTGAAATCGCGAGTGACTTGTGGAATACTTCTAAAAACTATCATATTATAACAGAAACAATCAAGTAACACTCCATAACACAGAACAATATAAATCTACTCTGAAAAACACCACAAAACACAAGAAAACTGTGTAATACATTAACCCAAATTAGTGATGGAACCGGGGAAAGTGTTTGAACTAATAATTATACGGATACACTAAATACAACTCAGAAACAGTACACTAGACACTACACAACATTTTACAAGAGATTCGCAGACATCAGAACAGGAATACTACAGGAAAATCTTTTATTTGGAACGTCCAATATACGAATGACATCTCACTAACTTCACGGCAGCCATTTGCAATATTGGTCTCATCATTGCCAGAACCCCGCCTTCTTGGTTCAGCACAGCTGTTTGGTGAAAACAATTATTATATTTACAATTTATTATTCAATGTCTGTGTTTATTAATAACTATTAATTTGATTGTAACGTTATACTTTTTAAATATTAGCCCGATTTCTCTGACTTTGGTAATAACTGGCTGTTTAAAGAACCCTATATAATTTTTATAACATATACTTGTAACTTTTTTCGATATCCTGAGAATCGATACTAATCGATAAGAGTCAATATTGCTGTTACTTAATAAAACATTAATACTTTTTAATACTTAATAGTTCTTTATTTCTTCAATAATACTAATTACCAATAATATAATTCTAATTGATAATCTACAAGGACTTTACCACCCGTAAGTGAAGATAACCTAAAAAATAGAAAGGTAAACAAATATCGATTGGTTTACAGACAGTCTTATGAGTGGTGACAGATTATTTAAATTATACTAAAACTTTAATAAAAATTTTCAGAAGAGCATTACACTGTTTAAAACTTCACAGCCCTATATTAATTAATTGATCCTAATTAATTAATTAATAAAATTAAAATTTTTTTTTATTATTTTTTTTTATAAACATAATTTTTTTTTAATTTTCTTCAAAACAATAATTTTTGTTTTGAAACTTTCGGTGAAGCTGAGCATATATATTTCCTCATCAACTTTACGCTACTCGACCGGTCTTGCTACCATTGGGACTCGACCAGCTGGGAAACTTAAGGAAGTATTTCAGGCCAGTAAGACGTCGAGAGCCACACCAATTAAACATATTACATTGGACTTGATTACATCGGAGTCACATACTCCACAATAGCTTATTATCATCAACACACAACACATCAATCAAATTTAATTATTTTATTACAATATGTATTATTTCACCACTATACACACAGAGTTTATTATTTTGTCTATCTTTTGTGATACCTGGTTACTTTGTACATATATTATATTTATCACAAGATGACATAGCATCATTGATTGGTCTTGAGATGTCATTTTTTATGGTGTGACAAATCTCACTCTAATTAGTTAAATTCTTTTAGAATTGACTTTACTTTCAACTGAGTTTGTTTCTTATTAAGGTATACTGATGTATTGTACCTTTCTACCTTATTTTTGTTAGTATTATGTAAGTATTTTAGCCAGATCTGATTATTTTTGTACTGGATAATTGGCTTCAGCCATACATGGTATAAGTAAATATTTTGCTGACTTTACTATTACAATGTTAAAGTTGGTCAGGTATATTAGTATAGTTGCTTTATATCATATTACAGCTTTCTAATACAGTTTGGTTGCATTTTGGCAACATTAAATTCATAAATTATACAATATTAGATGCCTATTACATGTTTTTAGTTAACACTGTTTTTGGCTATTTTGACTGCTTTTTATTCATTTGACAGCTTCCTTTATTTAAGATAAATTGTTCACTATTGTCTGCTTGACAATTGCATATAGTTTTTATTTAAATCTGATAATAATTAATTTCTTCATGAAATCTTGGTGTATGGTCTCAAATCCAACACATTAATATTTTTTTGTCATAACAAATATACAATTTTTATTTTAACTTAAACTCTTTCTAATAATGTATTTAAGTCATTTAATACATCTATTTTATTTACATCACATAATATAATAATGGATCATGTCCATTTATTCACAAAAAATAGTTTTTTTAATACTCTATTCATAGTTATAAAACTTAATAATTATTGACTTTATTCTGGTGGATTCTGACATTATATCTCTCTCTTATAGTGTCTTATGGTTTTTTCACTATTATTCACTTTAATAATATATATGGGGTTTTGTCTTAGTCATAGTTTGGTCGTTTTTTTTTCAAGTTGATAGAAATAATTATTATACAAAATTACACAATTTTTTGGGACTACTTGGGTTCGATACTGTTCACTTCACTTTCCTCTTACGCTAACTTACTATATAAATGATTTCTTTTTATGGAACGTTCTGTGACGTTACAATATACACACACACACTTAGCGCTCCCTAGTTTCTTCAACTCACGAATGATTTTACCTAGCGTATGTTCAAAAAATTTGTTGAACTTATATATGTACATCTTTAGGAGATGAAGTTACGGTGACGAAGTTATGGGGTGCCAGCATGCGAAAAACTTATACAAAACTTTACACATCGTATTTTTGCTGTACGCTGAAGCATCACAACCTGATCTAAATATACACATGCATATAATGAAATATGTGTAGTTAGTCGGCTATATTGGTATTTCTAATAAATTATTCTATTAAATTTTTAACATGTGTAAAAAAGACAGACACTACAGGGAAGTGTGTTTTTACCTTGTTTTTACTCTGTTTAGTTGGTGCAACGAAAAAAAGGCGCCATTAGTTTTAGTTCGCGATGCTGTTAGTGTGTTCGCGGTAATTTGCTTTCGTTTGTTGAGGTGTGTGGGACAGAATTTTGTTGTTCGTATTGAAGTGTTTGCGATGGCAAGTCGAAGTAAAAAGATGTTGGAGGCGCTGGGAATAATAATGAAAGGTAAGATGATCATTTATGTAGTGTATGTTTTACGTTGTTTGTAGCAAATTAGGTGTTAGGAGGTTATGTTTGCATGTCTAGATTACTTTGTCGAACACATACCTGTTATAGACCCAACTATGCCTAATATCACTGTGTTCTGTCCAAAATTTAATAATGGAGCAAATTAGCATTCTAATTTAATTAATACAATATACCTAGGCTAACACAAGATGGTAGGCCTTACCACAATATATTTAATTTGTACTCTGCTCGTATTTAACTAGTTACATATTTTATTTAATTCTCCAGTCCCGCTATATTACTCTAAATATACTTTCAAATTCAGGATTTTTCAGAGAAACGTAATTAATTAAATAAGATATGACTTAATAAGTTAAGGTTAATTTTAAGACCTAATATAACACAATTTATAATATAGGCCTATGGCTACTGTATCCTCACGGAAGCAAACTGTTGTAATTTTTTGTACACATAGTTACCTTCATAACATCGAGCCCATTAAATTGTAATTTATTTGACATAAAAATTTTGTTATAACACAGCTCTGCTTTAAAAATTAAGGACTAACATTTCTCAGGTGAAAGAAAAAGTGAAAAGAGAATTTGAACTGTGACTTCTTTAATTTTTGACTTAAACATGCATTTTAATCTCGATTAAATTTTTTAATAAAATTGTTCTGTTTTTAAATTTTATAATATTAACTTGCAGACAAAAAAGGTTTTGCTGGTGACTAAAGAAAGCATCGTTCTTTTATCTTATGTAAAATTTATTATTGCATGCAAGTCTGATTAAAGCTCACTAAACTAAAATTATCACTGCTTACAGCAGCAGGTTCTTAAACCCGATAATTGATGTAGGCCTATAGTGTTATTTTTATTTAATGTCTTATTATCTGTATTTATAATCTGTAACTTAATGTGTAGAATTGTATTTATATTGTTTAACCTCCTAAATGATACTCAACTAATATCACATGAAATTTTAAAAAATTAATATCTTAATATTCTAAAAAATTTTATGGGGTGTGTTATACCTAATAGTAGATTTAAATGATACAGAGTATGGATGAATTATCCGTAATGTATTTGCTAGTTATAATCAGGATTATATTATTTAATGTTAATTATTTGAACAGATTTTTGTTTTTCGAGTTTGTATGATTATATTAGAAATCTTTTTCAGGAATCTTCAGTGCAGGGATGTAACCAACCAATAGTGCTAGCTGAACAGCAAGAGGATCTGCAGTATGTAAGTTTGTTTTTAACTTTTAGAATTGAGTTCATTTAAATTAAAATAGATTACTATAAAATAACTACTAGATTATACTGTAAATTTAATTTTTTTAGAAATTTACACTAAATACATTAACTTTTTGTAAATTCATAGTGCTAACCTACAAATATTGTGCTAGGTTAAGAAAATAAATGATTTTCTTAATTATTAGCTTAATATTCTTAATTATTAAGTTAGTAAAAAATTATGTATGAGTTTTGTAATGATCTTTCAGTTTTCTCCTGAACTTTCCAGAATTGACTGGGAAAAAATGACTATTATTGCACCATCAGTAGTATCGACATCAGATGATATTGATGTGGAAAACATATCAAGTGGAGAAGGTAATATAATCAAAGCAATTTAGCTTATAGATAATTTCAAATTTTATTTTTTTCTATTTGTGAATTTTGTAACATTAGTATATTTGATTTAATGTTTGTTTC
The DNA here is from genome assembly GCA_034769895.1 of Magicicada septendecula. Lineage (NCBI taxonomy): Eukaryota > Metazoa > Arthropoda > Insecta > Hemiptera > Cicadidae > Magicicada > Magicicada septendecula. The sequence continues at coordinate 396,567,349 of CM068369.1, read as the reverse complement.
ATAAGTAGTGTTAGGTTTACCTAAATTACCTTTACTTGACAAACTAGACTTGTATACTTTAAATCAATTAAGAAAATCAGCTTTGAATGTAGCACAATGAATTCATACCATATTTCATTAATGTTTTGTTTTCAAAGCATTTTTTCGTTTGGGCGTTATTTAATTTGTGATATGGTAAAATTAATTTTCTGCATCAGGAATGTCCTATTTCACTGAGCAAGCTTTATAGGAGATTTTGAAGTTTGTGATAAAATAGCCATTAATGATTGTGTTTTATCTTGTTAATGACAACAATATACTGTAAAGTTATTAACAGTCCCATTTACATTTTAAGTGAGAAAATTTAGTAACATAGTAGTTGGAATCATTTTTAATTAGTAGTATTATAGGGTGTCAATGCTTTCAAATCAGGGGCTTCCTTTAGAAAGTATAATCATATGATAATTTTAAGATAAGTATTGTTTGAAGCTCTAAATAAGTTTGTTTATATTATTTTTTATATAAAGAGTTTTGGAAGATGCTGGCAAAACAAAAGTTCTTAATAAAGTACATAATTAGTTTAATAACATTATTTCCCATAAAATTGCAATATTTCATTTAGTAATTTGCACTTTTGTTGATACTGGCAATGATAATTATTTTTCTCTGTTAGCTAAAATTCTTTCTTTGTTACAGAGTCCATTGTTGTAGAACCTCTTGTAGCGCCAGATGGTTGTGCAAGATTTATAAGTTTGGAGGTAAATTTCTTCTTATAGAACGGCCGTATTCTTATATAGTTAACTCTCTCTCGCGCTCTCTCTCTCTCTCTCTCTCTCTCTCTCTCTCTCTCTCTCTCTCTCTCTCTCTCTCTCTCTCTCTCTCTCTGTTTGTGTGTGTGTGTGTGCGAGAGAGAGAGAGAGAGAGCGGGGTGAAATATTAATTCACCATATTAAAAAGGTGTAGTTTAAATGTAACTTGAAGATTTCATTTTGTTGTAAACATACCAGTCTAGTTTTTCTATTTATAGTTTATGCTATTTTTTTTAATAATTTGAACTAATTGAACCCCTAACCAATCCTACACTCCCTCGCAGAACCTATATTTAGTTCATTTATATTGTCATCTGAGTTTAGTTATGTTTGATGTAATAAATAAAATGTTTATTTCATCAAAGGTGTTTTTACTTTTTGTAATTATGTTCTTGTAAATAAATATTCTATGTACTTTATTAATGTAATCTTATAGTTACTGATAAAGTAACAAAGCCCAAATATCTGTGTGGTATTTTTCTTGTAATAATAATGTTTGTCTGATATGTATTATTTTTGCAATGTTTTTATGTATCTTCTCTGAAGAAATAAATTGTTCATTATCCTTAATATTTATGAATTATTGATACCATAGAATTGAAACTGTTTTGTATAAATTTTGTAATAAAAATCAATGTACATGTAAGTCATTTTTTATCACTAACCTCGTGACCATAACACATTCCTTGTGCAATGCAAGTAGGCCTACCAAATACCTACCAAAAATGTATATCCCCAATTTTTGATAGAATATTTGATTTTTGTTGCCACCAGAATTTTACTTTGATTTCATGTTCCATAAGGAAATGGAAGTATGGTGATGGCAAAAAAATTCTGTTAGAGGTTTTTGCAGATTCTGATTGTACTACCCTCAAAACATGAAAAAAAGTAAGTTTTCGAAAAGTGTCTGTGTGTCTATCTGTAGATTTTTTATGGCAAACAATAAGAGCCGCAAATTCAAACAGAATCAAATAATTTTTTGCATACAGCCCTGAATTGTAGAGTATTCAAGACCTATTGTATTTTGTGAAGTTCGGTTAAGACAAGGGGTAGTTTACCTGCAATATTGTATGTTGTAGCAAGAGAAATTTTTTCATGACGAACGATAACTGCCGTAAATTCAAACAGAATCAGATATTTTTTTACATATGTGCCTGAGTTACAGAGGACTCGAGGCCTATTGATTTTGGTGAAGATCGGTTACGGGGAAAGGGTAGATTACCAGAAACATTTTTTGTTGTAACGTAATAGTTTACCTGTTAATTTTTTGTATATATGTACTACGTTATTGGCAACAAAGAAGCAGTTTGTTTTTAAAATTCCTTCTCGGCCTATTTGGCCGTAGACCAATTTTTTCTGCAAAACCAGAAGTTTCGGCAGTGCCATCGACTTCCATCATCAGTGAAAATCAAGTGCAATAACGTGAGGTGGTATACGTTAGTGACCACAGTAAGTGGCTGAAGCAGTAAGTAGAAAGAAGTAGTTGCAATGGAAATATTTCATTTCGAAAATGAATTTAAATATAAATCTTAGAACATGGAAGTCGTGTATGATTCTCCGTACCAATATTTGGTCTTAAGTATTATGAATCTTCTTCTCCATGTCAAGGTATAGAATTACAGCCTGTTCTGCCTTCACTGAAGGCATCTCTTTTCCTTGCCCTACCTATATCTCGTCTTCCCTGAGGTCTGTGTCTTATTACTTGTTTAGGTAGTCTCATGTTTTCAATTCTCTTGATATCCTGCCTCTATTTTATTAGTCCTTCGCTTATTCTGCCGGCTATATAATATATATTTAACATGGTTCTTATATTTTCATTTCATATTTGATATCTAAGGGTTTGTATTATGAACACTGTAGCATGACAGATAATCCACATAAATAAATTACTCAAATTGTAAATTGTATGAACAAATCTTCACAGTCCCCCATGGTTGAATATTTCATGTTGTAAAGCTAGAAAAGGACTAGTAATAATATTAATAAATAACCATGGACAAGTGTAAGTTATTGAATTATAACCGTTTAATGAAGAAATTTGTGGTAGTGGTTGAAATCACAATCAGAATGATATCAGTTGCACACCACTATATAAAAATTATCCCGATTAGCGCTTTCAAGCCTCACAGCCCATCGTCAGATCGGAATAGGCAGAAATTATTTTAAAACAAACCCTTCACCCCTCTCCCCCACCCTGCTCACACACAACAAGCTATAATATAAATGACCCTTCCCCACCCCCTAAACCCTGTCACACCATCTGCACAGTTACATATTTTTCTAGCAAATTCCTTGTGTTTCAGTGTTTTGTGTGTGTGTGTGTGTGTGTGTGTGTGTGTGTGTGTGTGTGTGTGTGTGTGTGTGTGTGTGTGTGTGTGTGTGTGTGTGTGTGTGTGTGTGTGTGTGTGAGCATCCTTTTAAACTACCCTCTTCCTCTCTACACACGTGGGTCAGTCACACACCCTTATTTTAAAACAACCAATTAGTACTATGCAGTATAATTCTTAATCTTATCTATCTGTCCTCTATCATTTACTTCTTAATCATGTTATAAAATATTTCTTCATTATCAAATTTAATTTTAATATTAATTAAATTGTCTAACCCTTTTTCTCTTTAAATTTTTACAATTCCGTATTCTTCCAAAGGATTAACAAACTTATGGTTGTCTTCTATGAAATGTCTTGCATATAACGAATTGGTGGTTCTATTACCTTCTCCACGTTTGTGGTCAGACAACCTGCATACGAATTTTCGTCCTGTCTCACCTAGGTACACTTTGTTGCAGTCTTTACATTTTAATTTATAAATTCCGCTTTTCTGTAATACTGGAATTTTTTCTATATTATTATTCCTTATCTTATCAAATACCGTTTCACATTTTTTAATAGCTATATCTACTCCATATTTATTAAAACATTTTATAATTTTTCTAGTATGTGAACCTATGTATGTCAATGACCCTGCATAATTCTTTTGTTCTGGTTCTATTTTATTTTTTTGTATGTTAACCCTTTTCATAACTTTATCCACTATGTTGGTGTTATAATTATTATTCCTTACAATTCCCTTTATCGTTTTTAACTCCCTATCTTTTGATTCGGTCTCTTTTAAACACTTCTGAGCTCTGTAACAAAATGAATTGATTGCCGCCATTTTATATCTATATGGGTGGTAAGACTCTCTTGGTATAATTATATCAGAATACGACTCTTTCCTAAATATCCCAAACTGTAGTTTCTCATTATCCTTAATTTCTATGTTCAAATCTAAGTAATTTATTTTCTTACCTCCTATCTCTTCTTTAAATTGTAAGTTTTTATCCTTATTATTTACCTCATTTATAAACTCATGCACTTCTTCTATGCTTCCTTCCCAAATTACTAATACATCATCAACATATGTAGACCATAATTTTATATTGTCTTTATACTTAGTGGAAGTTATTAATTGCTTTTGAAAATCATTCATGTATATTTCAGCAAGAATAGGGGATAATGAAGACCCCATAGGTAAACCTTTTTTCTGTATATAAAACTTGTTATTAAACCTAAAATAGTTCTGATTTACACATTCTTTAATTACCTTGATCAACTGCTTTTTATACCTGTATTCTCCCATATTATTATCGTTTATTAACTTAATAACTTTATTTACTGTGATATTGGTAAACATGTCCTTAACATCCAGTGATATCAATTTTGTATTTACATTAATCCTAATATTTTCTAATTTTTCTATCAATTTTACATTATTCTCTATGTTGTATTTTGTCCCAAATTCATATTTCTCTTTCTGTACTCTGCTAACTTCCTTTGATAATTTATAAATAGGTGCATTAATAAAAGAAACAATCGGTCTAATTGGTTTTCCTTCTTTATGTATCTTAACCTGACTTTTAAAAGTTGGTGCTGTTGGATTACTTTCCAATAAATACTTTTTCTTATTTTCTTCTATAAATGTTATCTGTTTCATCATTTGTTTTATCCTTGACTGGTACTTACTTGTATAATCATACTTTATTTCCTCGTATGGTCCTTCCCTTATAAATTCTTCCGTTTTCTTTATGTATTCGTCCTTTCTCAGTAGTACCATTGTATTTCCTTTGTCCGCCTTCGTAACTATAATATCATTCTTCTTTATTTTATTCTTAATAAAATAATACACACACACACACACACACACACACACACACACACACACACACACACAAGGAATTTGCTAGAAAAATATGTAACTGTGCAGATGGTGTGACAGGGTTTAGGGGGTGGGGAAGGGTCATTTATATTATAGCTTGTTGTGTGTGAGCAAGGTGGGGGAGAGGGGTGAAGGGTTTGTTTTAAAATAATTTCTGCCTATTCCGATCTGACGATGGGCTGTGAGGCTTGAAAGCGCTAATCGGGATAATTTTTATATAGTGGTGTGCAACTGTGATCATTCTGATTGTGATTTCAACCACGGCAGTGTTCCTAATGACGATAGCTTCACAGAAATTGACGAAAAACTGGGACATAGTAAATAGTACAACTGTATTAATTGCTAAAATCTGTGCAAAACGTCAAGTGTTTACTTGATAAAAATTACAAGTGGTTATTCCCAAAGAACCGAATCTGTGAAGGAAAATAATGATACAAGTTTGGAAAAATTTTCTGGGGATAATAAAAAGTCCGAAGAATCTATTAACACAGTATTTAATATTGAAAATATAGTGTACTATCTCCAAGAATTTTTGAATTCTTTAAATGAATCTCCCATTCCGCCACAACGGTTCATTCTGAAGGTTGGCACTCCAACAATGTTGTTGAAAAATTTACATCCTCCGAACGTTTGCATAATACAAATTGCAGGTGACATACGCGAATTTCTGTGTCAAGTAGGTAATAGCGTTATTATCGACTCAAAAGCCCTCTTTACACACACATTCGAATCAGTAGGCTACTGGTTGTTAGTATTACCTGTTTAAGCCTACCTGGTGTAATTACCAACTTATAAATTGTAACATTCTTTACTTTAGTACACACTTGAAGGAAATTAACAGTTTCGAAATTACATCCGTTGCATTTACATAATTTTCATTAAACCAACTTAATATGTAGTAGTGTATGATAAGCTTTTCCAGGTTTTACTAGTACTTGACCTACAACGGTCTGATCTCCTACACTCAGTGCCTCTGTCTTTAATCACTGCTTTTTTTACATAATAATTTTCTCATTCCTGCATAGAATTTACCCGCTCGCACAGAAGACAACAGAATTTAGTGAATGCAAGCTGCAATCGAAGTAAAACTACGTTACTTTCACATCTCCGTAGGTATGCCACGAATATCCGTCATACTGAATTCTGCTCAATAAAAGTTTCATACTATCACATGACTCCGACATGTAAGCAGTATAAACTGAAGACTTTGGTGACCATTTATTTTCAGTGTGAAGTAGTACTGCTTGCAAATTAACCTGTGAGAGTCAGGGCCGCATTTACGCGCAGGCTATCTAGGCTGCAGCCTATGGGCCCGCACCACAAAATAAAACTGTTTGAAAATTTTAATTTTGTATAGACTAAAATAAAAAATGTCTTTGTTTTAATACCGTGGTGCGGGCCCTTATAATCATAAAAGACGTCGACGCAGTTATTTCGTGTGGACTAATTCGGCTGAACTCTTCAGTGGTCAACTGATATGAGTGAATCAGCATTCAGGAAACTCGATCGCTTGGCGTCGCGTGGGAACTGGAGGAGGTTTCTTTTGGACCTGCTTTAGTGAAAATGTTTGCTTGGAAAATGACATTGGATTGTGGTCGGAGTTTATGACACAAGGTAATATAGATTACTGCATAAAAATGGGCGCCAGAGCACTTCAAATTTGTGGCGGTGATCTATTTGACTGTAAATCTGTACACAGTATTTTGGGATGATATCTTGGGACAAGTAAACAAAACTAGTGAAACTCTGCAGAACCCTAGATTGGACGTGAACACAGCCGCCTCAGCACTGACATCGCTAACAAGCTTCATAGGAACAAAACGGGATAGCTTTGAAGAATATGAGGTGAAAGCTGCTGAGTTAACTGATTGCACTGAGTATGAGAGTGAAACACGGCGCAACCGCTAAATAAACGTGAGTTTGGCACCTCTTGACTGTGTCCCAGTCCGAGCACCAGAAGGTTAAGCTGACCCCATCAGAAACATTTCGAACCCAGAGTTTCCTTCCTGTCATAGATCAATTTGAATCTTCATTGCGGCAGAGCTTGAGGCATACAAACTAATTGATACCCGTTTTGGGTTTTTCAACAAGTTGGATACACTTACTAATGAAGAGATAATTGCAGCAGCTCAAAACTTAGTAGAAACATATAACAATGACTTAGACGATCAATTGGGAAATGAACTGATTCAGTTCAAGGCTTTATACCATGAGTTTCAAAAAGATGATGAGGAAAATGAAAAAGTCATTAGTCAGTTGAGGTGGATGTATAAACTCCTCCTAGAAAGAAACGTCAAAGATTGTTTTCCTAATATCGAGGTCGCTCTAAGAATGCACCTGTCACTTATGGTCACTAACTGCAGTGGAGAAAGGTCATTTTCAAAATTGAAGTTGATCAAAAACAGGCTTCGAACCTCCATGTTAGAAGACAGGCTCAACGTTTTGGCTTTGCTCAGCGTTGAAAGTGAGATTTTAAGACAAATAATTTATGAAGATATTATAAGTAGATTCATTAGTATGAAGTGTAGGCGCAAACCAATTAGCCACTAAGCCATTTCCAAGTTAAGTTATATGTAGTAACTACAATTTAGTAGTAAATTGTACACACAGTATTTTCATACATATTAATGTCATAGTACTGTGATATTACTCTACTCACTACTGTAGTAATGTAACGTACTGTAGTATAGTATCGTCTTTTAACACACTGCTAATAAATTCATTTCACACACAAATTTTGTGTTCTTTTTTTAATATAGTTGTTCATAGCAGTGCTAATAAATCGTGTTGAATATCTTAATGATTTTCAATTCTTTTCATTTTTATGTCATCAAATCATTAACTTCTAAATACTGTACAGTAATATTTTCTACAATTTAGTAATAAACTTTAAATGTTTCTGTTTAGGTTTTTATTAAGAAAATTGCTCTAAAATTCGATTTTTTCAGGTTAATTTTCAAAAAATTTCCGGACCCCGTTTTACTGGGGGGTATGGAATACTCCCCAGACCTCCGGTAGGGCCTGCACCACAGGTTCAGCCTAGGGGTCTACAGATCCTAAATACGGCCCTGGTGAGAGTCTATAAAAAAACTAAGTTACCAAAATCTGCTTGGTAGTTTTCAGTTACCAAAAATTGAGGCTGGTAGAGAAATTCTGACTTCATATTCGGAATCATCACTCAAAAATACACAAGACTTACTAAAAATTGTACAAGTAACAATTTCACTGTTGACCAGTATTATCTGTTACGTCTATCTTTTTGTACATTTTATCATTTAGTTTCTTTTTCTAGTATGGGTGTGGACAGGCCGTTTTTTAAATTGCATTTTTAACGGACTGGAGTGAAAAGTACAAGTGTATCTAGCTTGTGTACAGTGAAATCAAGTTAATGTTTAGATTATATAATGAAAAACAAAAAGGGTGGGAAGGGTTGACTTTTTTGTAAAAAAAGTTAATTATTTAATTATAAATTTATGTATACAGATAGTTATGGAATTATTAAAAATGGAGTAAAATCAATAGGTTAAAAAAGTTTGTAGAAGTCTTGAGAGGAGGGAACGTTAGAACCCTGTTTATGTGTTGAATGCTTAATCCTACAAATCTTGATAGTCATTATTATTATATTATTACTATAAAACAACATTTGTATTATTTTAATACAGACAGGAGTGAATACAGCCTTCGAATGAATTAGTAGTACGAACACGTCAGCCGGCCAACAGACATTAGATCTGTATATTTATATGTGTCAGCCAAAACAGTAGTACTTTTTGTAAACATAGACTGTTGTGTCATTACGACATTAAGAATGTTGTTGGCGTAAATTTGATTAATGAGACAGATTTCTTTATCTCTGCCCTTGTTTCTCTCTGTCAGTCTCTCTCTCTCTCTCTCTCTCTCTCTCTCTCTCTCTCTCTCTCTCTCTCTCTCTTCTCTCTCTCACTTTCTCTCTCTCTCTCTCGCGCGCAGACACACACACACGCATGCACGCGATCGCCAACTCATACAGTTTCTTCTTTTTCTTGTCACAATTTCAGTGTTACACACAATCCCTCACTGTCCTTTTCCTGCCCCCTCGCACTTTGTTAACTTCTCCATCAAATCCTAACCTATACGTAAAATTAGATCGAAACTAGACACATTTTGTAATAGTTTAATCGATGTGCCTAAACCAGAAAAATTATTGGGTCACTTGTGTGAAAGAAGAAACTTAAATTTTTTTACCTTATAACAATTCCCCCTAAATAAAAGGGAAATCCCCAAATTCATATTTCGAAGCCACCTGTTGTAGATAAAACGGTATTTCTCTTGGATACATAAGTTTAATCTCATACAAACCTTTTATGTGTGTTCCCATCAGCACCGACACACCTGTACAGGCTTCTCCATATTTTTCTACACCTGTCCAAATATGACTATACTGATTACAATAGTAATTTCTTCTGTGGTTTGTTTATGACCGTAAGATATGTCTTTATAGTTCCTTTTAAGTACCATTATTTTCTGCTCTTTCGTACAAAACTTTTAATTGTTCAATGTGCCAATTCTGATAATCTTTGCCAAACCCAAATATTAATGTGATACGGCGTCACCTTATTATGTATCAAACAAAATTACAACAAATCACTGTTATTTTAGCAGTAGCTTTTTTAAGGAGCCCAGAGTAAGCCTACTCGTAGGCCTATACCTACCCGACAGACACACATTTGAGGGATCAGTATTTTGTCTTGGAGTTCACTCTCCCAGCTGAGATACCCCTGTTTTTAGGGACCAGGAACTCGCATTTGAACTTCATCATCAGCTACATAAAGTAAATCCACTTACGTGTAAATCCTAGATAAATGTACAAGCCTATGCTCTAAAAGCCTAAGCTATGGTACTCACAATCATCTATGTTTTACTAAAATAATGGTTGCAAGTTAAATTTTTTGATTCATATTGAAGCTTTTGTCTCGAAGAAACCAGGTAAATTAATCTGCTTTTTGTATCCGGCCGACGATGGTGTGCTCCCACTTACGAACAGTGGCACTTGCAACTCGTTTCACTTGCGAACACTCAAGTAGATAAGACACGTAATTAATTTTTGATACGTGACAGTACGTCCCACTTGCGAACACACAAACAACGATGTATGTACATCCACCCTGAAAATGAAGGGGGATTATCTGCTTATTCGTGAAGTTGTGAAATTGTTAAAGTTGCGCTTCTTAAACGAAAGATGAAAACAGTACAATTTATATTTTCTCCTGTACAAGTACAAAAAACCAATTTAAAAACTGATATCGCCTGTTATAACAGCTGACGTAAAGCATCTATATTGTCTTCTAACTTCGAAATTCTTTTGTTTTTTTATTATTTTTAAATTTGTATTTAATTTAATTTTATTAATGATTTTTATGATTTCAATTAATTTTTAATGATTCAATTTTGTTTATGTTTTTATAATTCGTTAAATGCATTTTTTGTTACCAACTACGTTTACCAAGTTACAATTTTTATAAAAAGCGCGCGCGCGCACGCACACACTTACATAGCCGCCCCTCACCTTCTCTCTCTCTCTCTCTCTCTCTCTCTCTCTCTCTCTCTCTCTCTCTCTCTCTCTCTTACTCTCTCACTCTAAATTAAAAAGGAAGGTTATTTTTTATTTATTTTTGTTAGTCAACTTGTAGAACGAACGACGTGATCTTGAGAAACATCCCAACATCAGAATCTTTTTCATATCTTTTAGTTTATCCAATTCAGTATACTTTTTCGTCCTTTTCATATCTTAAAAATTTCATCTACATATCAAGTAATGATCAAGTACCCCATGGCTATATACAACAAATAACAAAAATACAAATGCAAATAACATATTAAACAAATCAATAACATACATGCAAAAATACAATTCACAGAAGAAAAAGAAAATCACAACAAAATAAACTATTTATACATAACCACCATAAGATACAATAACGACCTACAATATGCAATATACAGAAAACCAACTTTCACTAACATCATTATACATAACCATTCTGACCACCCACCACACATTCAATGGCAGCATTCTATTCACTATTTAACAGAATGTACAAAATTCGCCTAAACAAACAAGAAACAGACAAAGAAAGAAATATAATATACCAAATTGCTTGTGAAAATGGATATAATAAAAACACTATAAAAAAAATAGAAAATAAAATCAAATATAAAATAAAAAGAGAACAATTAAGAATTAATCAAAATGAACAAAAAAATAATAACAACAATAAAAAATGGTCCACATTCACATACATAAGTAATAAAATGACCAAGCTAACAAAGCGGTTTAAGAACACAGACATTAAATAGCATACAAAACTAACAAAAATAATCTACAAAAACTAATTAACCCACACAACAAAGATAATACAGCAACCAATGGTATATACAAAATTGAATGTCAAGATTGCAATAAATGTTACATAGGACAAACAAAAAACAACTGAAAAAACGTTATTTTGAACACCTAAACGCATAAAAAAAAACAGAAATATACAAATCTAATTTGGCCACACATTCAATAAACACTGGACATGAAATCCCAAACATAACCAACATGACACTAAAAAAACACATACCATACAAAGGTACCATAATGAACATTTAAGAAAATTTACAAATGTACAAACATAAAACACAAAACAAACTGATACCTGAACAAATACAAATAAGTACAAAACATGACACAATTTTTAAAACACTCAACATTGAAAATACACAAAATACTAATACGTACACCACAATCACACACAATAAAACCAATTTAAAGTACCAGAAGCCAACAGGAAGCCACAAATCATCCAACCAACACATATGTACTTCACCAAACATAAAATCCGGAAGGCTAAGGATGGGTTCAAAAGGGTACACGAAACATGTACCTAATAAGGAAAGAAACATCTTGAGGCAAATTCAGTATAAAAATTAAATATAATATATTCATCAAAAAACGGACTGTAGCAGAAAGTGTTTAAATTATGTATATATATATATATCTATTGTATATATATATATATATATGTATATTATAGATATATATATCTATATATATATATATAGAGAGAGAGAGACATGTAATTGTAGACATGTATATATTGTAACGTGTCGTTTCACCTTTCACCAAACATAAAACTAATAACAGTACTAACTAAAAGATAATTTACTGACTGTGACAAACTATGGCTGACAATGACTAAAATACCAAGAAGTTAAAGATCCCATGACAAAAGATGTAAATAGTAATTATAAATAGGAACATAATATATAAGTATGTACAACTAGTATGTAAGAAATCCGATATTGTGAAAACCTATTTAACTATGAGCAGGTCTGCGCACCTCAGACCGTTATTTTATATAACAAGAAAAAAAAATACATAAAGTGAATTATTTAAGTGTTACAAATATAATCATGTCAAACGGTAATTCTAAAAGTTATATTGTGTGACAGTGTTAAGAAGGGAAAATAACAGTGAAATACATTTAAAAGAAAAAATAAAGTTCAACCGAATATTATTAATTATAAATGGTAAACCGAACCTGTAACCCATAAAAAAAAATAGCCATGGCCTTACTTAAAGAAATTCGTTTTTTGAGTTAAGAAGATTATTGTTAAAAATTGTGAATTGCAAGCCGGAACGTTTAAGATAAGTGACTGCTGAGTTGATAGAAATTGAGGACCGGTGGAAGCTGAGATGACCAGGAGAAACAAACCGGGACCTAGAGGAGTGATGTTTTGACGGAGAGAGAGATCGAAAAAACCAGGTGTCCAGGAGCGGAATCAACGAATGAATCCATTGTGAAACCTGCAAATTTGGTGAGATCATACCACAAAAACAATAACCGAAAAAACAATAAACAAATAAATAAATAATAAGAATTGTGACTTGCGTTAGTGCACTATTATGAAAATGGTTGTTAATTATAAAAGTTTTTTATTGTAGTTAATAGTTGTTTGAAAGGACCCACAAACATTCAACAGACATTAACAACACTGTATTACCGGGTCTCATGCATCAAAATTGTATTGTCTGTTCTATATGTAAATTGTATTTTGACCCTGAGGTTCAGATGAATAATCCTGTATTTAAAAATAAAACAGGTTATACTTTATTAGTAAGAGATACTAATTTGTTCTGATATTACATATTGACGCTCAGAAATGGGGCCTTCCACATTCACGGGATGCATAAGGAGGATTATATTTACTGAACGTTACAAATTGGCGAACCCAACAGTGGGGCTAACGTCAAAAACTGAACGTTACAAATTGGCGCCCAACCGGTAGAGCTGAAATTAGGCAAAACCAACTAACCGAAACACAATTAGTGAAATAACGATTGACCTAATTTTAGCTGGAAACTGCTAGAAAACTAAAAAATGCGACGACGAGAAGCTTCTCAGAATAGAGGACAAAAGCCAGAGACAGAAGAAGATAGGCGGGAACAAGAAGAAGAAACAGTCAAAGACAGCGAAATGGAAGAACAGGCGGGTGACAATGAAGAAGCCAGAGGAGGCCTGGATTTACAAAAATTATGGGAATTAATTAAAGAAAATTCCAAGAAACAGGAGGAAAAAATAACCGAAAGATTGGATAGGAATAAAAATGAAACTAATGAGAGTTTAAGACAAATGAAGGAGGATATTGAAAAAAATAGATAAAAATAATGAAAAGAATATCGAAACACTTAACAAGAAAATGGATAGTAACCAAGAAGTGTTTAAACAAATGAATGAAAGATTGGACAGGAATGATGAGAGTTTAAGACAATTGAATGAAGAAAATAATGAGAACTTTAGAAAACAAAACGAAAAGTTTGAACGAAATGAAGAAAGTTTAAGACAGATGAATGAAAAGATGGACAGCATTAAAGAGGGTACTAAGGAAGATTTTAGGCAAATTAATAAGAAAATTGAGAACTCTAACAAGGAGTTAAGAGAAACTCTCAATGAGAAGATAGAAGACGTCAGTAAGACACTTAGCCAGAGGATGGACAAGTGTAAGGAGGAAGTTGGACAGCAGATAGCCGATACAAAGGACAGGCTGGAGAAAACTGAAGAAACACTTGTACAATCCAGAATAGAAGTAGATGCCAGAATAGATCAGGTAGAAAATAATAACAAAATTGGTATAATGGACGTACGAGCAGAAACACAAAAGAAGCTAGATGAAATAAAGGAAACAATAGGTGGTCAAATCGAAACCATCAAGGGTGATGCAGGACAAGTAAAAGGGCAGGTAGGCCAAATCCAGGAAGAATTGGTAATTCTACAAAATAGACCGATAAATTACACACACATACCAATAGGAGAAAACCGAGAGGCAATCAACTTCAGAGATTACCGCAGAAACCCATTGGAATTCCCCGAGAGGTTAGAAGAGCTATTTGCTCGCAACAAAGAAAACCGATGGCACATGATAAAAAACCTGCTTGACGAGAGTTTCAAGAACATAACAGACAATTGGTGGACGGCAATGAGGAACGAAATACAAAATTATGCAGATTTCAAACAGATAGTTAAGACCAAATATTGGCCCGAGAGTATCCAAAACATCATTAGGGACGATTTATGTAATGGACGGTATGAATACACAAGAGGTCAATCCCCAACAGCATACTTCTTGGGTAAGGTCTGCATCGCTAGACATCTCGAACCATGGATCCCAGAAGAATGTCTGGTCACTAAAATTTCTTACCATTTCGAGGAAGGCATAACACGAGCCAGACAGTGCGGTCAGGTGAAGACGATTGGAGCGATGGGAGCCCTCCTGGAAAGTTATGAAAGGGAGGACTACTACAGGAGAAGTCGCAGGAGACTGGAACCCCAGAACGATCGGCAGAACGAGCCACACCTGGAAAACAGGCCACGAATAAATCATGTCAGGTCAAACAACCATCATGACAATAGTTGAAACCAACATGATAACAGATACCAAGGTCGTCGACGAAGTTTTAATAACGGCCAGACGTACCACAATCGGTACCGAAGAGAGGAAGAAAATCAGCACCCACAGAGGGGTCACAGTGCGGAAGGTCGAAGAGCTAGAATCTGGGAAGGAAGGCGAGATGAACCTTCGGGAAACCAGCATAGAGATGAACAGGTGCGACCAACCACTTCAGACGGAAGTAGGGGAAACGGGAACCCGCAGTGAGAAACCAGGATAGCCCGTCACTGCTAGCTAACCCCGGGATAATAGAACAGATGAATCAACCGGACAAATCCATAATAATTATTAGAAACCATTACCTCAAAAACATCCAATCAGAATTACTAGAAGAAAGAACCGTGGAAGAGGCACGATGCTGCAACGAGATAGTCTACGTCAAGGTGGAGCTACAAGGTGTACCGACGGAGATGATGATTGACACAGGTGCAACATTTCATTAATTGATAAAACCGAATTGAATAGGATACAAGAAATAGTCACGGAGAGAATACCCACGCTGCCCATTCACAACATCACTATCATAGGAGCAACAGGGAAGCAAAATAAAACTATCAAGCAACAAGTTATCCTCCAAGTTGCAAGCAAGGGAATAGGGATTCCTATGGTGTTTCTAGTAGCCCAAGGGCTACCATTTAAATTGTTATTAGGGTGTGACATACTACGGCGCCACTCTGCAATTATCAACCTGAACAGTGGAAAATTAACACTGCGTTCAGATGAGTATGATTGGTCTACTGAGATAATAGGAAGCCAGTGTGCCCCTCAATCTGGACACTCATACCACGTTAGGGAAGAAGCTAGGTTACCCATAGGAAAAAATTAACTTGTGACTGAGGAATCGACATTATGGAAGGAAAAGTTGCAGGAAATCCTGTCATTTCAGGTAAAGGGCTCCACAGAGGCAGGTTAGTGTGGAACAGAAAGAAAAATTAGTTGGTATATATAATAAATACCGGAAGGTATTTTCTGACTCACCAGGTAAAGCCAAGAACTTCATATGTGAGCTAAAATTCCGGGACACAGTAAAGTTTAACAGGAGATCCTATCCGATAGCACAATCATCAAAGGAAGCTGTGAGGCAAGAAATCCAGCGCATGATATAGGAAGAAATAATAGGAAAAAAGTAGTTTGTTAAATACCAGCCCCATTGTAGCAATACCCCAAGGAATATATAACCAAACCGAGATAAAGAGGTTTTATGAAAAGTGAAGACAGTTTTTGTAGATTTTTGCCGTTTACTTCAGTAACTCCTAAAACTACCATTTACTGAAATAACTCGTCTTAAACGGGGGGCTTTATGTAACGTGTCGTTTCACCTTTCACCAAACATAAAACTAATAACAGTACTAACTAAAAGATAATATACTGACTGTGACAAACTATGGCTGACAATGACTAAAATACCAAGAAGTTAAAGATCCCATGACAAAAGATGTGAATAGTAATTATAAATAGGAACATAATATATAACTATGTACAACTAGTATGTAAGATATCCGATATTGTGAAAACCTATTTAACTATGAGCAGGTCTGCGCACTTCAGACCGTTATTTTATATATCAAGAAAAAAAAATACATAAAGTGAATTATTTAATTGTTACAAATATAATCATGTCAAACGGTAATTCTAAAAGTTATATTGTGTGACAGTGTTAAGAAGGGAAAATAACAGTGAAATACATTTAAAAGAAAAAATAAAGTTCAACCGAATATTATTAATTATAAATGGTAAACCGAACCGGTGACCCATAAAAAAAAAAATAGCCATGGCCTTACTTAAAGAAATTCGTTTTTTGAGTTATGAAGATTATTGTTAAAAATTGTGAATTGCAAGCCAGAATGTTTAAGATAAGTGACTGCTGAGTTGATAGAAATTGAGGACCGGTGAAAGCTGAGATGACCAGGAGAACCAAACCGGGACCTAGAGGAGTGATGTTTTGACGGAGAGAGCGAGAGAAAAAACCAGGTGTCCAGGAGCGGAATCAACGAATGAATCCATTGTGAAACCTGCAAAGTTGGTGAGATCATACCACAAAAACAATAACCGAAAAAAAACAATAAACAAATAAATAAATAATAATAATTGTGACTTGCGTTAGTGCACTATTATGAAAATGGTTGTTAATTATAAGAGTTTTTTGTTGTAGTTAATAGTTGTTTAAAATGACCCACAAACATTCAACAGACATTAACAACACTGTATTACCGGGTCTCATGCATCAAAGTTGTATTGTCTGTTCTATATGTAAATTGTATGTTGACCCTGAGGTTCAGATGAATAATCCTCTATTTAAAAAGAAAACAGGTTATACTTTATTAGTAAGAGATACTAATTTGTTTTGATATTACATATTGACGCTCAGAAGTGGGGCCTTCCACATTCACGGGATGCATAAGGAGGATTATATTTACTGAACGTTACAATATATAGAAATGTGATCTGTACAAATTCTATTATACATTTGATGATTACCGCTTCTGTAATTACTTACAAGTATCATTAAGGAACTATTACTTTATCAGTCATTTAAATTGTAATATTGTATTAATATTGTATGAATTATGTTCTAGGGTACCATAATTTTCTCAATATATTTAAGGAAAACAATATGTAATTAATACAATTATGTTGATGATGTAAAACAAACTGTTTCAACTTGTTCACACATGCACACAGAAGTCATGCGCGCCCACACACACACACACACACACACACACACAAACACGCACTCAATTAATTGAGCTGTTGTGTTTGATATTTTCTCTTGTGTTCGGCACACAGGTCCTGGTGATGACAATAAATATTGTTGCAACGTCGACATAAATAATTTAAATTTTTGACCGATCCTCGCAAACCCTTGATCGTTAAAATTTATCTAACAATATTTTGTATTTTAATCTGAATATGAACGAGTCCTGCACCTCAGACAGTTTACTAGTTTAAACAGGATTGACGTTACAAAGCCGTTATTCCTGCCACAATAAGGATCATATTTAAATTTATTTCCCGAAGGCAACCCCTTTTGTTTACACTCAAAAAGTCTATTTTATACAGAATTGATTAGATGTTTCATCATTAAAAGAAGGTATTGTAACATTATAGTGTTCAAACTTTTCAATTTGTAAATGGGATGTATCGATTTGCCGGTCAGATGTCCCACCGATTTCCGAAGAAATTTTTTATGATAATGTTTAAAAAATTAAAAATTTATAGCTAAAAAGCAATACATTTTAAAAAAAATACGTTTAGCTATTAATTTATGAAGTAAAGAACTACGTTGAGTTAGTTTCTGACTTGCGTTGGTTCGCAATAAATAATGTACGCGTATATTATAGTTACATAGGTAAAACTTTATGAATAATTTTAATATTTCTCTTATAATATAAATAAGATTTTACTTACAAACATGTTGCATGTTGGTATTTGTTGAAGAGAAGTTCCGACTAGGAGGACGAGCGTCACCAACAGGAGGATCAAAATGGCAGTGGTTTTCATCGTGCTGATTCTACCGCAGCTGTGGATTCGACGCTGCGCACACTGGTTCTTATATATTTCTCAGGTCTGCTCCGCGTACGTGTGTGTAATCAAATTTTATTTACGGCGCGCAATAAAATATTATCGTCGAGTATAATATATAGAACCTGTTTTGTGTTCCACGTGTTTTATTATTTCTACACGTGATGGTTGTGTCGCAATTTCCTATTTACAAAAGAATATTCCGTTTCCAGCAATAAACAATGAATTTTAACCAGTTAGTATTGCCAAAGCCAAATCATGAAGGCAGTGCACAGTTAGATAAAGATAACACAGTAAAGCAAATACAATAATGGCTGTTTTTTGTGGAACCAGTATAGCAGTTAGACTGGGTAGGGTGGCTTAGAAAAAGAAGATTTGTAATATGTTTGGGATATCCTTTATTATTAATTTAAGCACGTGTAATGTAACGTTTTTTAAACAATATTATGTAAAGTAAAGATTTCTTCGTAGATTTCAGAAATACATACGATAGCGTTGATAGACAAGACCTTTACTTGTAGAACTAGGCATACCAACGAAATTAATAAGATTGTGCAGGATGACAATGCTGACAGGGAAAGGCATGGTGAGGATCTAAAATTACTTATCAGGAGAGTTTGACTATGGAAAGAGAGTCCTCCAATGCTCTTGTTTGCCTTCTCTTCATTCTTGTTTTAGAAAAAGCTATGAGAGATACTGGAACACATTCCTCCAGGACTGCATTCACCAGGTTGGCGCAGGTCCTATGATACGCTGATGATCTAGATATAATCGGAAAATCCCTTCGAGCAGCCACTGAAGCCTTTCTTGCTCTTGAAGGTCCCGCAAGGAGGCTGGGTCTCATAATAAACTAAAGCAAGGCAAAATGGATGGTCACAGGACATGAAGTTAGAGAAGGAGAGCGCATCCAAATTGGCATCAATTCCTTTGGAATAGTCAACAAATATGTTTATTTAGGATGCCAAGTTGACTCCGTTGGGGAAACAATAGAAGAAATAAAGCGAATAATCACCTCAGATAGCAAGACTGCTTCTCTATGAAACACAGATTCGCCCAGTTCTCACCTATGGTTCTGAGACCTGGACCATTTCTAGAAAGTCTGAGTCAAGCCTGCTGGTTCATGAACGCAAATTCATCTGTAGTATTTTTGGTCCAATATGTGTGGGAGGTGAATGGAGGAAAAAGACCAACCAAGAACTGAACATTCTTCTGAACGAACCAGTTATTGTGAAAAATATAAAACTTGGTAGACTCGGGGGGGGGGGGCTGGACATGTGACCAGAATGTGGAGAATGAAATACCCAGAAAGGCACTCTCAGAACAGATCCATGGCACCAGGAGAGTTAGTAGACTTAAACTACGTTGGGAAGACAGTGTGAATTATGATGCGCGCCATATTCTTGGGATCCGGAACTGGAGAGCAGCTGCACTTGACCGGGACAACTGGTGGAGGCTGTTAAAGGAAGACTTGACTTAGTAATGGGTTGTCGCGCCGCTGACGAAGAAAAAGAAGAATAAGAAGAAGAAAAATTTTTTAAAGAAAAAAACTCTCCTGGCGTGTAAATTTAATACAATTTAAATTTATTTTAAATTTATGTAATTTCCTGTAGCCACTAATCACCAGCTTTAATAATCACAATTAACAGTTTGGAATCAACAAGTTTTTCAACAAGATTATTCTCTTTCAATAATTCGAGCAAATTTGTCCACATAAATAATAATGTCAACTATAAAGAATTCCACACTTTAATCACTTTTCACTAATACACGACTTGAGACGCACTGTGAAATCACCCGACAATAACTGAAAACTAAGCGGCAGGTGTAGGCTATTAGTCTGCAGGGTACTATGATGTGCGTCCTTGACAAGCAATCGAAAATTCTAGATGATACGTCAGCGCGGCTTTGGCAGAAACACGCACCGTTGGGCTAGTTGAGAAGCTAGTCGAACAACATTATCGAATGTATGAGATTGTTCCGTATTACGTAACACTGTCTCGCATGTTAAGTGTCACGTACCCACACAAACATTACAGTTGGCTCTGCTGGGATAGCCGAGAAACATGTAGAACGTTCTGTAATGACGTAGGCCCTAACAAACGTAAAGGCAGTGGGTCCGTGGGAACTCTCCAGCTAACATTTCCATGTTATCAATGGTCGTTCTCGTGTTAACCCGTATCTGAACACCTTTACTACAGGAGTTTCGTGGTACCTGTTTTTCTTCCAACAGACTCTTTGTGTCAGCTAATGTTTCGTGAGAAACGTGTAGAAGGCGACAGGAAAGATACAACAGTTTCTGAGACCAGTGAAGGGCGCAAGAGATCCGCTCTCGTTGGGAGGAGTGTACATTGCGTAAAAGTGTACATCTGCACAACGATACCCAGCGTCCGCTGACGCGTTGGTGATCACAGCCGCTGTTGTCGCTTGAGGCAGCCGGAGAAGCCTGCGGTGGCCGAGCATGCACTCTCCAACGTTGGTTCTCTTTAAGGAGATCAAGATCTTGCAGTCGGAGAGTGCCTACTACCCTCGGCTGCACATGGAGTCCGTAGAGATCTTCAAACATGGTTCCGCCCTTATGAATCGAAGGGAAGAAAGCCTCATATTGTAAAGGATTTGGCATGCTGTGCTCTCGAGCCAATGGGATAGCACTTGAAGCTGTTGTCAATGCTACTTTCCAGCTTAGATCGTGATGACATAAAGGTTTATATATGTGGGATTTCTTAGGCAAAACACAGTATCTACCTCATCAGTAGGGCGAATTGGCGGACACCGTGCCAATTACTTCCTATACTGAAGATGGTCAAGCGGCTGAAATGAGATTTCTCAAGCACGTGGCAGGGTATACTGTCCATGATCATTGAAGAAACACAGACATACGGCAGGAACTGAATATTATGAGTATACTCGACAGGATCGCCCAGTATCGGCTGAATTTGATGGGAACATCTTAACATCTTTGCCGAATGGATTACTGCCGCATCGCCAAACAACTATGAAACTATAAGCCGAGGGAACGGAGAAGTGTGGGACGTCCGAGGAAGCGCTGGAGTGACCAGGTGTAATATTTGCCTATTCGAGACCGGAAAAAACCATCCTTGGTTTAATCCGTGAAGATGATGATGATGATGATGATGATAATGGCCTTCGATTGTGGGCGAAACATCTGTAAACACAAACGGTAGACCACGGCCTAACAACCAATGTTTCCAACTTCAACTTGAAAACCATTCTCTTCGTGGATAAACAAGCAATATTTGCCACTTTAGAAGACAATTTCCAGCGAGCAATATACATCTTACATAAAGTAGGAAAAAATATAGCTGTAACACATCTGAATCAAAAACAAAGTAATGCCCTTTATAGGAAACCGTTGAACATGTTTGTACAAAAATATCCATAGACAACACATGCATAGAACAAGTAAGACATTTCAACTATCTTGGACGTGGCACTACATATGATCAAGATTGAGATAGAGATATAGAAAAGAAAGTGTGGAACGAGATTTCGAGAACGTTGGGAAATAAATGTAGAAAAGAAACCCAAATAAAATTTTATAAAACAATGGCACTACTGTATGGTTCTGAAACTTGAGTCATGAAGAAAAAGGATGAAAAAGATCAAACATAGAAACAACAGAAATGAAATTTCTGAGATCAGTTAAAAGTTGTAATAGAAGAGATCATATAAGAAATGAGAAGATAAAAAGTGATTTAACAATTTTCCAGTTAATGAAAGGATTAAAGAATGCAGAAGGAAATGGATTCAACACATATAGATAGAATGGAAGAAAGTAGAATACCGAAGATAGCGAAAGATGTAATAC
Source organism: Magicicada septendecula (assembly GCA_034769895.1). Lineage (NCBI taxonomy): Eukaryota > Metazoa > Arthropoda > Insecta > Hemiptera > Cicadidae > Magicicada > Magicicada septendecula. The sequence continues at coordinate 396,545,044 of CM068369.1, read as the reverse complement.
ACTAGAGGCAGAAGAAATTTGGTTGGCCTAAGAAAAGGTGGACTGTAAAATAGGAACAGGCCGCTATAGCCTAAAACCGTTAAGAAGATGATGATGATTAACCGATATATATACGCCAAGAACAGATATTAAAACCTCGTCTCACCAGCCGCGGGTCCTTACGTACAGGGTGCATGTCTCACTACCATGAAGACAGTGTGACACTGCCATCACTTTAAAAATTTTTCACTGTATCTAAACTGACCTTCCCTTTAATATTCTTTCTGTAATTTTATTTAAGTGGGGAAACGTCTAGACTTTCCTCTTCTGCATCTACTTCTTCTACGTAAGACACGTCAAATCAACGGAGTCTAAATGAGAGCGCCTGCTCAATGAGGATGACCATACACATACTGGTTACATCTAACAGGAAACCAACTTTGAAAAGCCACGGAATTTATTGTGGTAACAGTAAACTACTAAACCGTATTTGTTTAAGTAGTGTTTAATTAGCTGCTATAATACGTAGTCAAACCTCCGCTGGTTATCTTTATTGTCTGCTATGATGACCTGACCATCCGCATAGACGAAGGTATTAACAAGAATTTTATCATTGAAATTAAGATAGTCTTGTTTGTTGTAGAAATATCGTGTGTGCTGTTGTAATTGGGCAATGACGTCATGAACCATGCATAACAATATTAAACACGCGCTACTAAGTGTCGACAGTGTTATTTTATTGCGCGCCGTAAATAATAATACATGTATGTGTAATCTTGGCTCATAAATATATGTGAAACTAGCGTCTAGCGTCGAATCCACGTCTACAGTTGGTTACGCACAATAAAATCCAATACCACTGCGACGTTGATTGTGTTGGTAAAGGTCACACTCGTTGTCACTTCGTTTATAAATATACTAGCAAAATACCCGTGCTTCGCTACGGAGTTTCACGTTGTACGTAATTGTACAATTATTGCTCGCTTAATAGTATAGGATTAGATAGATTGTACAAATTCTCAACTCTTAGTTTGTTTATTTACATTCATAGCAACAGCTATTTATTATTTATTTCGAGAAAATCGTTAGAGCCGTTTCCGAGAAAAAAAGTACATACATTTATTAATTAATTGAACTTCGAAATTTTCTCGACTATAAGAACCTGCAAACAACGAATTTTTTTCCAATTTAAAACAATGATTAAAAACTCAGAACTAAATGTATTCGGGGTTTCCAGTAAACTTAGATGTCAACCACTTCATTTACAAAGTATGCAATTCCCGCGATAAATTTCAGTATTTGGTTTTTTGCCCCTTAGGAGTGAAAGTTTTTAAAACCGTTTCTTAGTGAGCACCTAAGACCTATGATGAGTCTATGTTCAAAGTTTCATTGATATCCATTCAGTGGTTTCAGAGATATCGTGATCAGTGAGTCAGTCAGTGGTATTTGGCTTATATAGATATCTATATCTAGCCGATTTACCCAGCGTTGCTCGGGTTCATAATTTATTCATAGGCTCATAGGCACCTATTCTTGTTCTAACGTTATATTACTTGTATACTGTATAATCTTTCTTATATTGTTACGTTCGCATTCTCACTGGAGGAATACTCTGTAGCGCACCTGTTTAAGAACATGTCATAAACTGTATTCTTATATCTGGAGAAGAATTCTGTTGCGCGTGATGCTCCTACTCGATTTCTAACTCTGGGAGAGGGCGAACAGCTAAATTAGTTTTCAATAAAATGTCTACAGTACTTGCACGCGCTGCGTATTTAACTGTCGTTTTATAATTCATTGTGTTAATGTTGAAATAAGGCATTTGTTAAATTAGTGTCTCCTAAACTTATTCTAACAATACAATACCTCTATAGATTTCAGCTTATCAATTTTTAAATTCAAACTGAAGCAAGTGCATTTATATTGTCTGAACACTATGATCTGAATACATTCGCTATCAAAACTTTGTTTTTTATACTCGCATATAACTTACTTCTATCTTAACTTATCCACTTTTAAATTCAAACTGAAACAACTCTGAATTCACACACTATTAAGAAGTTTCTTAAGATACATACACCACCTTTGATATCATAACCAATATCTTTATTTATGAGAACCGTGGACTCTGGTCCCGCCGTCTTTCGCGGGATCCGACCTAAGACTCCCCGGGTTCCGTGGATGAACTCCGGGGAAGGCCCGTCGGACGACTCCCGCGCTATTTCCTACGCGGGAGACTTCCACCGATGCTATGGTAACCAGAATCTATTCTATTGGGTTGCCATAGTAACCAGATCTATTAGTTTTTAAGACCCAAAGGACCCCCCAACGGATCGTATCGAAAAAACACTTGTCCTATGTTGGTTCTCCCGTTGCGTAAAATATTTGTGCCAAGTTTGGTTGAAATCGGTCCAGTGGTTTAGGAGGAGATGTGGAAGACCCCAAAGGACCCCCAAAGGACCCCATCGAAAAAAACACCTAGCCTATGTTGGTTCTCCCGTCGCGTAAAATATTTGTGCCAAGTTTGGTTGAAATCGGTCCAGTGGTTTAGGAGGAGATGTGGAAGACCCCAAAGAACCCCCCCAAAGGACCCATCGAAAAAACAACCTATCCTATGTTGGTTCTCCCGTTGCTTAAAATATTTGTGCCAAGTTTGGTTGAAATCGGTTTAGTGGTTTAGGAAGAGATGTGGAAGAACCCAAAGAACCCCCCAAAGGACCCCATAGAAAAAAACACCTATCTTATGTTGGTTCTCCCGTCGCGTAAAATATTTGTGCCAAGTTTGGTTTAAATCGGTCTAGTGGTTTAGGAGGAGATGTGGAACATACATACATTGGGGGGGGGGTTTGCCCCTTAGGAGTGAAAGTTTTTATAACCGTTTCTTAGTGAGCATCTACGACCCCATAAGAATACACCTTCAAATTTTGAGATCATTATCTTCAGTAGTTTTTGCTCTACGTTGATTCTCTCTCAGTCAGGACAAAGCCGCTTATATATTTATATAGAGATATGAGATTAGTGTCTAGCGTCGAATCCACGTCTACAGTTGGTTACGCACAATGAAAAACATTACGACAGCCACGCTGATTGTGTTAGCTTGCTTATATGGCTTACGGGAATCATTATGACAGTGGTAATGGTTTCGATCGTCCGGATTTGACTATAGTCATGGATTCGACTCTGGATTGATAGTTCTTATACATCTCTAACCTAAATTCCCCAATTCATTTTTAATAGATCAACTGTTTTGTAACAATTTACATTAATTAATAGTTTCTTTTAAAAATCACTATCAGCTGACGGTAGTATGAACTGTTGAGAGACATATAAAACATTCCCTGTAAAATCGTTATCTCTAAAATGGTACCCCTATGTGTTAAAACGTTTGTTTACACACACACACACACCGTCGAGCGCGCTGTGCCTGTTAACTTCCCCTCTCCCCCTCCCATAGTGTGAGACTGTCTTTCTCTGTACCCAAATCCCGCTTGTTTCCACTCTTCACTCTCTCCCACATTTTAACTGTCTCTGATTCTGTATACCCTTTCATTATCTCCCATTCTCCCTTATACTCTGGCATTCTAACTTATTATTAATTCTCTTATTATGTCTGTTTCTCTTCTATTATTTTTTTATTCTCACTCGTTTTCTTACTCTCTTACATTTTCCTTCTTATCCACCTAATTTTCCTTCCGTTCTCTTATATGTCTGTATTTCTGTAATACAAAAGAGAGAGAGTGTATAGACGGAATTGCTTGGGCTCATGAGTACTTACTCAATGTATTGTCGTACAACCTATACCTGTAAATCGTTTATATTTTAAAATTATGAAATTACATAGATTTGTGATCCTGCTGGTAGGGGTTGTGGAACAGGACAGTAACCTGTGTAAAACCTACGGGGGTTACATTAAAAATTTAATAACTAGGCACTTTGGCCTAGAGGAAGCAAAAAATTGGCTGGGGCCCATGGTAACAGGACTGGCAATTAAACAAACGCTTGATTAACCGTAACAACCTTTATTAAAATTTCCTGATATCACTTATACAGTTCAAATACCCATACATTGTATAGTTGTATAGCATACTATTTAATTTCAAAATCAGCTCTTAATTTTTCTTTGTTTTACAATCTGCACATATACATACATATATAGAACAGGTGTTCCTCTTACTAATAATAATGATAATTTTAAACAAGAATTCATCAGGCACATAACAGGCGAATGCCTTACCAGTTAAAGATAATTCAAAATATAAATGCATAGTCACAGATCTGGTTGTAATCACCATTACTGTTCATTGATATAGTTGATATAGCAAAATTAAATATAGATAAATATGGACTCAGTATGAATGATCCTTAGCGGGTACAGTCAACAATAGATTACTCAAATACTAAATAATGGATCCTTCACAAGTTTAAGCAGGATATAATTTAAAGCAATAAGTCATAATGACTTACATGAAGATTTAAATGCAACCTTTAAACAATTAATATTTACTGACAAGTTATAATTTTCTATCTTACTCGACATTCTGAATTCATTTTCTAAAACAGTACAAAGTTTGTAATGACTCTTCAGCAGTGAGCTTCAGTTGGCTATCACAGTTAAATTAATTGAAAGGGTTAATAGCAGGTTTCAACAGATTATATCCTGTACTCTTATTGAATCTCAATTTTGAAAATTATTCAATAGTTACGAAATAAAACACTATACTTCAGAAATTCTTGCTGCAAGGTCTTTACAAGTATTTAGAGTTTCATTTAAGTCAAAACATATGTGTACTGTAGCTCACTGAACTAGTAATGGAATGTTCCCACCTGTTTTAATGACTGACTTAACATGACGAAGAACTCTGGTTACTCTAGTTGAAATGTGTGTGTGTGTGTGTGTGCGTGCGTGCGTGCGTGCGTGCGTGTGTGTGTGTGTGTGTGTGTGTGTGTGTGTGTGTGTGTGTGTGCGGGTCGGAGGTCTGGAAGTCCACGTTCTCTACGGGTCAGCGATGCTTGAAGGTCTTGGATGCATGCTGGTTCTCTTGACGGCTTCGGGGAGTGACATGTTGCTAACTTGCTCTGCCCATGGTGACAGATGGTCAAGTCACCATTTTCGAAAACTCAATTTCCTGTCTAAATCAAGGACCCTGTGAAAAATAATTTTTTAGTAGGTGCTGTCATCGCTAGGATAGCCTTTCACACATTCTCGTCAACGAGCACACTTCACACTCAATGTCACGACCTTGCTAATACTTCAAGTGCGTTTCGTAATAACTTTACATTCAATTACACCATGGGAATGATTCTAAATATTTATAGCTGCGTTAGTATTAACGTTACACATAACACTTTCATTACAAATTAAAATACCAAAATGCACTGAAATAATTGCATTTCATCTCTTTTAAGTTTGAAAACGTTTTCGTACTTAATCAACCACGTGCTCAGTCACCTGGAACAACATGTGATTCTTGGACGGCGAAGCCCTAAACAAAATGATTTTAAAATCCCGGATCACACACACATACACTTATAGACAAAATGGGAAAATTATAATCATGATAATACCCATGTTAAATTAGTGCCGAAGAAGAATAGTATTAACCTGAAACAGCTTTATAATTTACTCGCTCATAGTGTGCAGTACGTTACATATATACAGGCATCTCCCCTGGAACCGTCAGATGATCTCTCCGTGAAAGTGGTGAACGAAATGAGGCATGGAACAACGTCCCTTCACCCGAAGTCGGCTTGGTAAAAACACACGTTGTAGATTGTAAACTTACAGGATCACCTGACCACAACGGCAGGTTAGATTAATTCGTCAAGTGGCAAAGCACGGCCTGGCTAAATATCGTCGCGCTCAAGGTCACCACAGCAGGTTTACAGTGAAACATAATTTGGACGGCGACAGACGACGCGATCAATGGCTCGTAGACTAGCGGCGGCACTTCAAATTCAAAATATTTGCCAGAAACAATCTTCTACTACATTATATCAGGCCGTGACTCGGCTAGTCACGGGACACCCTCACCCCAAAAGGGCAACATGGTTGCCCCAAATCAAATCACAGCCTCCGGGCTAGTCGATATTACAAACAAGTCCCCTGGCTGTCTTGGGATGTCTCAGGACAATATCGCTCTCAGGAGGACAGAGGCTCAGAGAGAAAACGAGAGAAGAGGAAGGAAGAAATGGAGTATGTGTGTGTATGTGTGAGTGTAGAGGTGCGGTATGCGGTGCTGCATGGTGACCTGGCCAGGGCCAGCGCACAGCAACAAGGGAGAGAAGGAGAAAAGGAGAAACACAAGAATCGCGATCGATCGCTAGAGCTCTGACCTCCCAAGGCCTCCCAAACATACAAACTGAGACCCCAAGAGCCAAATTGACACCAACAACAACACAACCCTTTCACCACCACTCACATACCCATGCCCTTATGGCAAAACTTTAACTTGGATATGTGAGTGGTCAACCTTTCGACATCCTTGTCGGGCTCACTCAACTTCACAGTCACCGGCGACACAAACCGTAGAATGCGGTATGGACCGGACCAACGAAAACAAAGTTTGGTGGATCTTTTGTCCACGGCTGAGCTGATCGGGTGGCTTTGGCAGTAGACCAAATCTCCAACCTTGAAGTGGTTAGGAGTTTGCCCCTGATTGTAACGACTACGGACGCGCTCGTGCGCACGAAGCAAATTCTTCCGGGCCTCTTTCCACCTGTCTGCCGTTCTAATGTCGGGATTACTTGGCAGAAGATAGTCTATTTTCCACAAGTTAGCCAATGGAAGTGTGGGCGAGAATCCAAACATCATCTCAAAGGGAACGGCCTTATGACTCTCATGGAGGGCCGTATTGAACGCTAATTGTAACCACTTAAGGTTCTGGTCCCAACAATTCTGTTACTTTGTGTGATATGCAATGAGAGCCGATCTAAGATTCCTGTTGAATCTCTCCGCGTGGGACGGCTGAGGGTAGTAAGGGGAAGTGGTTACATGCTGGATGCCATTGGCGAAACACATTGGCCGGAATTCGCCAGAAATGAATTGTGGACCATTGTCAGAGACAATGATGGCCCTAAGTCCGAAATGCTGAAATACATGGTTCTGTAGCGCGAGAATGGTCAACCGAGCGTTTGCCTGCCATAAGGGCAATAGCCAGACAAACTCAGAAGAAGCATCCACACAAACAAGCAGGTAAGAGTTACCTGACTTGCTACGCGGGAAGGGACCCACGTAGTCGATGAATAACTTCTCCATTGTTCTGCTCGCCACGTCCGATGACAACAAACCTATCTTCGAGTTTTGGGCAGGCTTACTCAAGCCACAGAGATGACATGCCTTCACTCTAGTAGCAATGTCCCTATCCATGCCCTTCCAGATGAAATGTTTCCTGATACTGGAAATGGTCTTGGAAATCCCCTTATGTCCACCTACCGGCTAATTATGATAATAACTGAAGACCATGGGCACTAACTTGCTAGGCAGCACGATCTTAGGGACACGTCCTTTTTTCTCCTTACAACACAGGACGCCCTTGGACAAGAAATACGGGACCTGTACGTTACCCTCTTTTAAATTATGGATGATCGGAACCAACTCTTCATCATCTAACTGATGGGGTAACACATCAGTAAAGGCTAGTGGGAAGTCTAATAATAAAGAAAAGGGTTGCTCAGGTTGAAATTCACTGGGTTGGGAAAACATGCGGGACAAAGCGTCTGCAACCACATTTTGTGTTCCCCTAATGTGTTGCTCCTTGAATTTGAACGATGAAATTTTGACCACCCATCTTCAAATTTTACCCAGTTGCCGGGGATGAGCAAGAAGCCAAGAGAGAGCCGAGCATCTCGAGCAGGAACTCAGCATGTTCCAAGAAACGTCTGAACTTCTCTAGAGCGTATACCACTGCCAAACACTCTAGTTCATAAACGGATGACTTTTTTTCTTGTTGGGTCAAAGTCCTGGAGATGAAAGCCACTGGCTGCCTAGCACCATGAACGACTTGGGACAGAACCGCCCCGAGCGCAACCGAACTTGAATTTGAATTTCGTGTCCGTCTGTACCACAAATTTTTTTGAAAAATCTGGCATCCTTAATACCGGAGGAGACATAATCGCCTCTTTAAGAGAATCAAAGGCCTTCTTCTCTTTCTCCCCCCATACAAATTTAGCCCCCTTTTTCCTCAATTCATTCAACGGGACTGTGATTTCTGTCGCATTGGGGATGAAACGACGGTAAAAATTCACCATCCCCACAAATCTTGCGATGCCCTTGGCGAGGGGAAATCTCTGATGCTCTGTGTCCTCTCGGGGTCCACCCTGACGCCCCTATGTGAAATTAGATGCCCCAAAAATGAAATTTGGGTCTGAGCGAACTTCACCTTTTCCGGGTTAACAGTGAGGCCGGCACTCCTCAACCTGCACATCACTTCATTTAGATGACCCAAATGTTCCTCGTAATTCTTGCTATACACCAGCAAGTCATCAAGATAATTAAAGCTGAACTTGAACTTGACATCGTGAAACACGGTGTCAAGTAGACGAGTAAAGGTTTTCAGCCCCCACCGCCAAACACATGGGAACCCTCGTATATTGATATAGGTTCCACGGAACACAGAATGCCGTGTAGGGCCTACTTTCTTTTGACAACGGGATTTGATGTTATGCAGAGTTGAGGTCAATGATCGTACAATACCTCGCCTCACTGAACCAATCAAACGCCGAATGCAGATCTGGAAGGGGGACAGAATCCACCTCAATGTTGGCGTTTAATTTACGATAATCTATTACCATGCGGTGTTTACCTCCAGGCTTGGGTACCAGGAACGCTGGACTGGCATAGCTGGAATTAGAAGGTTCAATCAACCCTTGCTCTAACGATTCCCTCAGAACGGTCATTTTTGGAGGGGAAAACTTGTATGGGTCTGAGCGTACTACCTTGGAGTCCGTTAGTCGGATTTTGTACTCCAAGAGATACAAAGGTCCTCTCAGCCCAAGTGTCGGAGTTAACACAGTAGGGAACTGCTCACACAACTGATGTAGGGCGGACTGCTGGGACTGAGTGAGATGGTCTCTAGATGTATCGGGGCACTCTATCTCTTGGATATCTTCCCTGGTTCCCTGATATCCAAGGAAAGGAATCACAACTCCCCGATTGAACTTAAAGTAGCACCAGTGCCCAATAATGTCCAGCACGAGACCACTCTTGGAGATGAAATCGGCACCTACAATACAGTCGACTCCCAGAGCCAGAGAAACCAAAAAGCTCCGCACCCAAGAAAATCCCTCGATCTTAAATTTAAATGAAACTACCCTGGAGATGGGCAGAATTTCCCGGGATACCGTCCAGCACACTACTGAAGACTGATGAGACCCTTTGATCAAACCCTGATTTTCAAGGTCCTCGCACACTCTTGATGAAATGATGGATCTTGCTGATCCGGAGTCAACTAATGCTCTGAGCTGACTCCTTTTCAAATCCAACAGCAAGAAGTGGCATACAGAAGTGGCCTTAGAGGTGGTTTGGAGGACCTTGGTGCCCGAAGAATTGGGACCTACCGCCTGCCTGGAGGCGCGTACTTTTGAAGACCCGCGACGGGAAGGAGAAGACCTCCAACTTATCTTCTCCATGTTGCCCAGTTTTTTAGTAATTACCTTAGACGCCTTGGGGGAGGACGTTGGACTCGGCCCAACCCCGGAACAAAATCGTTTAATGTGGCCCGGCCTACAATAATTAAAACAAATTACCTTAAGTGGGTCATGACCACTCTCGCTACCGGAGTTCTTTATTTCCAAAACCCCAGGACTGTTCTGTGATTAAACGGTACGTTGTCCATCAGCCCCGTGATTAGGCTCATGCACAACTCTACGATCTCTGGATTCATCGTTCGCTTACATATTTCGGGACATAACGCATAACCGGTCCAAATCCGCGGAACAACGTGGACGGTCTACAAAGACCAAGTGAGATCTTGCTTAGGGAGTCAGCCCTTCCATTTTTACTTGCACTATATCATTCTCGGGCAACCCCAACCTTAAAATCCGGGCTGAATTCCGGATACTATAAACAAAATCCGACAACCTTTCTCCGTTGGCCTGTACCCAACAGAATAGATTAAGGCGCAATGGATCACGTCGTCGGCAACATAAATGGTATAAATGAGTCCAACACCTCCCCATGGAGAGAGTCAATACTGACGCCACAGCGTAGAGTATTAGCGACCCGCTCAGCCAGTGAACTCCGGCAATACGGATATATGAGAGCCAAGAGAGCATCATCAGGCACCCCGGGGAAGTCTGATAGCTGCAAGACAATCCCCAAGAAAAGCAACAACTTGCGCTCATCTTGCCCATCCACCAGAGGAAGTTTCTGGACAAGGCCGGAAAGGGGGTTGGGCAGTTTCTAGAAACATGCCTCCGCCAGAATTACACAATCATATAAATACATATTACAAATCCATCAATAGACTACAGAAGAAATACACAGGAAAATCTTGAGTAGCATCAAGCGGCTACAGGGTCCTTTAGCGATGCAAGAGAAAGGGGTGAAGAAGAGGGCAGAGTAAGATTCTCAATCCATAACACAAGAAAACATTCAACCACACTAATAGCACAAACGAATATCATGAATAGAAACACTCAACACAATACAACACTTGAAGAATATAAGTATGACACCCGAAAACTAAATATCTCTTAAAAAATCATCATCCAAATAAATCCACAAAATTCAAACACTTGTATCCAATCAAATATGGATTAATTATCACTTAAAGTACATATCGAGGGTGCATGGCCCGACCATACCGCAATCGAAAAAAAGTTTATTATAATTTTCTTTTATATATGTATACCGAGCAGACTAACTCTCATCTATACCAATAACTGCTAATTAAATCAAAACAACGGTACAATCCCTTTAATGAAATTACATAATGGCATTCAATATTTGGGGATCCATCCCCAACAGGGTTGGACAGGTTACGACCAATCACAACCAGGTCTGACGGAACCAGGGGTATGCACAAATTCTTTTGTTTTTTATACAGCATCAACTGGAACCGTAGCCTAATCCCATTTAACTCATAAATAATGTTTTAAATCAAAGCTGAGAACTAGACTCGACACAACGCCCATAACTAAACCTGCATACAATAAATAACCACCGACATATAAGTGTGTGTAGCCCCTAGAAACTCCCACACGTTGCTTCCGGTTTTCAATTAATCCTAATAACATTTAATATAATATTATAGCATTCCGTCAAAAAGACATAACATTTTTAACATAATATAAAGCACTTGTAATCTTAAAACATAACATACACATAACAATTGTAACACACAAACACCCTAATATTTCATCAAATATTAATGTTCACATCACAATAAATTTCAAAAATCTTAAGCTCATTTCGTTTTCAAAAGCACTAGAAAATGTATGCATAATGCATATATGTGTGATCACTCCACCTTCTTCAGAATAACCGTATCGAAAGCTAACACCCCTTCACACTTCAAATAATTATATAACCCTCAAATAGCATTGCAAATTCTGCCACATGGTCACCCATAGACCTTAATAACCACGCTCTCAGCTAACACTTGTAACACCTACGGGCGTTACATTAAAAATTTAATAACTAGGCACTTTGTCCTAGAGGTAGCAAAAAATTGGCTGGTGCCCATGGTGACAGGACTGGCGGACTAAACAAACGCTTGATTAACCGTAACAACCTTTATTAAAATTTCCTGATATCACTTATACAGTTCAAATACCCATATATTGTATAGTTGTACAGCATACTATTTAATTTCAAAATCAGCTCTTAATTTTTCTTTGTTTTACAATCTGCACATATACATACATATATAGAACAGGTGTTCCTCTTACTAATAATAATGATAATTTTAAACAAGAATTCATCAGGCACATAACAGGCGGATGCCTTACCAGTTAAAGATAATTCAAAATATAAATGCATAATCACAGATCTGGTTGTAGTCACCATTACTGTTCATTGATATAGTTGATATAGCAAAATTAAATATAGATAAATATGGACTCAGTATGAATGATCCTTAGCGGGTACAGTCAACAATAGATTACACAAGTACTAAATAATGGATCCTTCACAAGTTTAAGCAGGATATAATTTAAAGCAATAAGTCATAATGAATTACATGAAGTTTTAAATGCAACCTTTAAACAATTAATATTTACTGACAAGTTATAATTTTCCATCTTACTCAACATTCTGAATTCATTTTCTAAAACAGTACAAAGTTTGTAATGACTCCTCAGCAGTGAGCTTCAGTTGGCTATCACAGTTAAATTAATTGAAAGGGTTAATAGCAGGTTTCAACAGATTATATCCAGTACTCTTATTAAATCTCAATTTTGAAAATTATTCAATAGTTACGAAATAAAACACTATACTTCAGAAATTCTTACTGCAAGGTCTTTACAAGTATTTAGAGTTTCATTTAAGTCAAAACATATGTGTACTGTAGCTCACTGAACTAGTAATGGAATGTTCCCACCTATTTTAATGACTGACTTAACATGACGAAGAACTCTGGTTACTCTAGTTGAAATGTGTGTGTGTGTGTGTGTGTGTGTGTGTGTGTGTGTGTGTGTGTGTGTGTGTGTGCGTGTGTGTGTGTGCGTGCGGGTCGGAGGTCTGGAAGTCCACGTTCTCTACGGGTCAGCGATGCTTGAAGGTCTTGGATGCATGCTGGTTCTCTTGACGGCTTCGGAGAGTGACATGTTGCTAGCTTGCTCTACCCATGGTGACAGATGGTCGAGTCACCATTTTCGAAAACCCAATTTCCTGTCTAAATCAAGGACCCTGTGAAAAATAATTTTTTTTGTAGTTGCTGTCATCGCTAGGCTAGCCTTTCACACTTTCTCGTCAACGAGCACACTCCACACTCAATGTCACGACCTTGCTAATACTTCAAGTGCGTTTCGTAATAACTTTACATTCAATTACACCATGGCAATGATTCTAAATATTATAACCTTGCGCTGCAAAAACAAATGCATCTAAATAAATTATATTATTGAATTAAATTATTAAATTAAATTATTGAATTAAATTATATTATTATAAATTATTATATTTATTACTCAGTTCATATTCCTGACCAATTATAATTAAAGGTTGTAGATAATGTGAAATTTTTGTTATCTGTAAATGTATTACTAGTTAAGGGGTAACTTTTCCATGTTTAGAAATTTACGTTTGAAGTTTTGAGTGTAAATTTAGTAACTTGCTTTTGTACTTTGAATATTTAATTGTATTTCGAATATTTTGGTAGATAAACTTGGTGAAAAAAAACTATATATAAGTGAATTTGATTTCTGGTTACCCCTCACACTTCTTGATACTGACATAGGTGGTGTTAATATCTATCAAGGAACCCCACCCCTTCTCCAATAGCTAGCCTGGGTAAATTCGGTGGGTAGCAAGACCCTGCGCTCCCAAAAACACCATTATAATCATCTGGTCCTGACTGGCTACTTCTAACATTGCTTGTTGTCTGATGGTCTTGTTTAATCTCCCTGTAGCTACCACTATCACCTTATTGCTTATTGGAAGTGTATCTAATTTTTCATTACTTTGTTCTTTGATTCTGTTGAATTCCACTAGATCTATTAAAGATACGTTGTCCCCTGTATCAACCATTATTTCGGTTGGTATTCCTTGTATCTCAGCAGTTATGAAGATTCTTTCATTATTTTCCTTGTGTTCTGTCGTCTCTTCGACTTCTAATAGTTCATCACGGATGTTCTTTAAATAGTTGCTTTTTCTGATAATTTTAATATTTTTGTCACCATGAACACTGGTCACCTGCCCGTTTAGGTCCTGCAGTGATGGGCTATTGTTTATTTTCACTGCAGACTCAAGTTTCCCACTATCTCTTGTGGTTGAGTGGTTCCTGCAGCCTCTTCATTGGTCCTACTGTCCGTCCTGAATTCTCTTCCTACTTCCTGATTCCTTGTTGAATGGTCTTCGCTACTCCTGCTCCGGTGTTGGTATCTCCTCTCTTCATTATACCTATTATTATTTCTATAATTTCTACCATTATCGAAGCTTCCCCTCCTAGTTCTATCTTGGTTAATATTATTATTATTTCTATTATTATTATTATTGTTGTGAAAATGATTATTATTCTTATTTTTATCTCCGCGAGTACATAGTTTACACGTTGTCGCTGATCTCTGGTTAGGACTTCTCTGTTTGTATTCGGCCTGTCATATTGCCTCCTAGAGTTGCGATAGTATCCTTCTTGCTCGTAAGTTCCTAATAGTGTCTCTATAGTTCCTACTGTCTTTATATGGCCATAAAGTCGAGCTTGGCTGATACCGTCTTCGAAATGATAGGCCAGTTTTGTCACTAGACATTCTTCAGGGATTCTTGGCTCTAAATTTCGGGCTAAACACACCTTTCCCATGAAGTATGCTGTTGGCGCTTGTGCTCGGGTCGCGTCAAACTTACCGTTGCATATGCTGTCCCTTGTGATGTTTTGGTACGACTCTGACCAGTATTTTTCCCGGAACATTTGTTTCAACCTTTCGTAGTCGTACACCTCGTTCCTGATGGCTGGCCACCAGTTGTCACTTATAACCTTGACCCCTTCGTCTAAGAAGTTCTTTATCCGACTCCATCGATTCTCTCTGATTCGGTTGAGCCACTCAGTTACCCTTTCAAGGAACTCCATCGGGTTTCTCCTGTAGTCCCTGAAGCTGATGGTCTCCCTGTGGTCCGGCACGATGTTTTGGTGACAATGTATTGGCCTATACTGTAGATTTCCCAGTTCTTCTTGGATGTTGCCTACTTGTCCCTTTACTTGGCCTAATTCACCCTTGATGCCTTCAACTTTGCTGGATACTGTTTCATTTATCTTGTCTATTTCCTTTTTGTTTTCTTTCTGTACTTCGTCCATTTTAATTCTATTGTTATCCTCCATGTTACTTACTTGAGTAGTTGCATTTTCCTTGAAAACTATGAGTTCCTCATCTGTTTTATGTCCTCTTCCTCGAACGACCTCTAGTGAGCATTTCTGTACTTGTAATAGTTGCCTGCCAAAATTAGGAATTTTTTTTTCTTTGGATTGTAGTCCAATCTTCTTCCTAATTCAAGCCTCATTAGTTGGACGCCATTTTATAACCTTGCGTTATAAAAACAAACCCGTTCCGGTCTTTCTTATGGTTCAATAAATTTTATTAACGCTGGTTACAAAAAAAAAATATTTTATTAAAATAAAATATTAAGGAATTTTTTCTTTAAAGTTTATTTTTTCTTTAACTCAACTAGGTTATTAGTTTAAATTTATTTTCCCAATTAATTAATGCCCTGTTCTTCTTAATTTAAGAATTCCCTGTCTAAGAATTTAAGTCTAGACGATCCCTGTCAAACGCGGTAAAATTCTAATTTTGAATAATTCTTAAGTAATGTTGCGTTCGATTGGGGAACCGCTTCACCCAATGGTAGGTTAGCTGTGAGTCACTTTCTTCAATAAGTTATTTTAATTCCTTCTCTGTCTTCTTCCTGTTATAAAATGCTGAAATTTTTTAAACTATATTTTATCTAATAAATAAAACTCTTTTGATGCATTAACTCTTGGGTTTTTATTTAATTATTTGATTTTAAATTCGAAATGTTATTTAATACATCGACTCTGTCTCTAGGGTCGAGAATTACAATAGTTAGTTGTGTTGAATTTTTTTATAAAACATATTAATTCTAAGGTTCTTTGAACTATTACAAAAGTCAGAAATGCCGTAGCGAAGTACAATACTTACAAATAAATCTTAATTTCTATCAATTTTTACATTAGAAACTGAATTTTGTTTAAGTAATTTTGTATAAATAATGATTGTTCGTTACCGAAGCTTGCTATAACGCAGCGTGGTTTGGTTTGACAAGAAGGCGTCACCTAAATGTATTTCAACATGGCCGCCATTAAGACGTTCGTTATTGTATTAAAGTTTATGCATCCATTCCCTTAATATGAATGGAATTATATAGAGTTTGTTTCTGTAAAAATAGTTATTTGTTCGTTTTTTTCACTAGAGTGTCAATTAATAGTGTCTGTGATGTTTTTTCTTAGTGTGATGTGATCGTTAATGTTTAGTTATAAGTCAACGAACTTTTCACGGGCTGACCCGTTCTGCTTTCGTGCTGACAATACAATGATACCGTTTTCTTTCGAATTTGAATAGTTTGACCAATTTTTCTAATTCCTGATTGGATAATTTGACTGAATTTTGAGGTCACATGACCTAATATTTCTTACAATACAGATTTTTTTTTACCCTAGTACATATTACTCTCCATTTGTTAAATAGCTTGTCTTAATTTAATTTACAGCATGTAATTCTTTGTTTTATTACAATTAAAATGATACCAAATATGGCCTGTGTGTGTGTGTCATAATAAATGTTCTGTGTTTTTACAAAATTATGCTGTTTGAGCCATTTGGGTTTTTTGACCATCACAAAATCATATTATATTTCTGGAATTTGTCACTATCTTTGATTTATTAGGGAAAACAATCTAACAGTGGCAATTTTATGGTTTACCCTTATTAATCCCTAGTGTTTTTCACTTTTGGTCAATTGATTTTATATCTTTATAAGTTAATTTCTATGTTTAGGTGACAGTGTATGCTTCTGATTTTATCATTTGTTTTTTAGTTAATTTAAAAAATCTTACAATTAAATACCAAATTCCTCTAAAGATTACAAATTACTCTCCTCCTTCTACATTAACATTTTTTAACAAACCATTTACTCTTATTTCATGTTTCCATTATTAACATATTTTTTTTAACACATTTCTTCTAACATCAACATAGATTTCATAACATAGTTAAACATATAACATAACATAAAAACTGGTTATTAACATTAAAATTATTTTTGTCATATCATCTGATACGTTATTTAACTACTAGTTCCATTCGATTTGACTAGTCATTTACTATAGTAATTAGTTACTAAGCCTTAGGTATTAGTGTTCCCTAAAAGGAAATAACATTGTTCACCACCAAAATAATTGGGATTCAATTATTTACCTGGCTTATAACCTATGACAACTATGGTCATCAACAAGATTGTTGATTATGACAATAAAATTATTCTGATCAAAATGAAAAAACAATAATAAGCTTAAGGCTTCATGTATTAATAGGTAAGTACCCTTGGTTACTAAATATTATCATCTTTCCAAGATTGTTTGTACTCACTTTATAATTCCCACATTTGTGTTTCTTTACTTTTTTGTTGTACACTTCACTTTTACATTTTACACTGGTATCACTTTTCCTTGTTTAATATAGTTCACAACTGTTTTCTTATACGGTACTTTAGATAAAGTTTTTTCTTATTTACTAATGTATTGTACTTCTTATGTTAGTTATGTTAGTTTCTTTTTACTCTTATGGGCTCATCTGTTTCTGTCACGTTACAGATTACCTCCCCACCAAAACATGAATATTTTTATTAAAAGGAGTTTATTGAAAATAATCTGTTAGAATTAGTTTCCAATGTTCATTCATAAAATTTTTTAATTTCGCTCTTTTTATAAATTCCTTTTATCTTATTGTTGTTTGGGTAGGCAATAACATAGGTGTTGTTTCCATTGTCTTTCTTTATTACGAAGGGTCCTACGTAAAGCAGAAGTAGCTTTTTCGCTATCCCCTCGGTACTACTCGGCTGTTGTCTATTTCTGATCAGAATCTTTTTACCGTCATTGTATGTTACTTTGGAAATTCCTGTCTTCTCCTGCCTTCGTTTTCTCAGCTCTGCCTGATGCTGTACTCTGTTGTATATTCTTCTCATATTTAGTTCTTCTGGTGGTTGTTCGGGGAAAGTGATTAGTTCCGTTATTGCTCTTGGCGGTGGTCTCATTGGTACGGACAGATGCCCAAAGTTTCATGATATGACAGGTTCAAATATTCTTCTGTAATTCCCACGTATTCACTCCATTTTTTGTGTTCATCATGGCAGTAGGTGCGAAGGATACGTCCTACTTCTCTCAGGACCCTTTCTGCAGAATTGCTGCTGGGATGATAGATAGAGGTTTTAAAGGTTTTTATCCCCCTATCTAGCATTTCTTCCCGCCATCTCCTTCCTCGGAATTGTGTTCCATGATCTGTTATTATTTGTTCTGGCTGCCCTATGTCTGGTATGTATTTATTTTTTATCAGGTTTACGATCACTCTGGTGGATGCTCTACTGATCGGATAAAGTTTGGTGTACTTCGTGAAGTGGTCCCAAATAATCACTATATACTTGTGTCTATGCCTACCCCCACTTCTTGGGAAAGGTCCACATATGTCCAAAAACACTTTCTCTAGTTTTCTTTCAGAGGTTATGGTAATTAACGCTCCTTCCTTCTTCTCATTGTTAACTTTCACTCGTTGACATAGTCCACATTTTCTCAAAGTTAGTCTCACATTTTTATTTATCCCTTTTATATAAGTATGCTCCTTAAGAGCCTTAATGACTTTCGTCGGTCCCAAGTGTCCATATACTTGATGGTAAGTTGTTATCATTTGAGGTTGCATTCCTTTGGGTACATAAAGCTTCCATCTGTTGTCCCTGGTATTGGGCTTCTTAAATATAATTTCGTTAACAATTTGATAATACTGCAACAATTCCGTGTCATTATTTAAAATTCTTGTCCTGATGTTTGTGGGTTTGTCGTCTTGTATCTGTTCTTCTTTGATTTGGTTTAATAGATTGGCTAGCTCTTCCTTCCCTGCGTACACATTATATATTTTCCCAATGTTTTCCCTGTCTACTACGAATGTACCCTTGTCCAGATTTACTCGGGATAGTGCGTCCGCCACAGTATTTTGTTTGCCTGGGACATATTCCCATGTGATATGGTATTCCTGAAGAGCTGAAATCCATCGTGTTATTCTGCCATGATGTAACTTACATTTCTGCAAGAATGATATTGATTTATGATCGGATCTGACAGTTATTTTGAAACCTAGTATGTGAGTGCGGAATTTATTACATGCAAACACCACACATAACAATTCTTTTTTCGTTACTGTGTAGTTTCGCTCGCTACTGTTTAATACACGACTTGCAAAACTTAACACCAGGTGGTTTCCTCCATCGTCCTCTTGATAAAGCTCTGCCCCAAGGCTCACGTCGCTGGCGTCACAATTGATATAGAATCCTTTACTGAAATCAGGATGGTGAAGCATAATATTATCAAAAAATTTGTTTTTTTATTAATTTAAACGTCTCATCATCCTGCTTGGCCCATTTCCTTTTGTTTGTAGATGATAATAGTAGCTTGAATTTGGCCGTAAATAAGAGTAATTATTTTGGAACTTTCTATAGTAGTTGCAGACTCCTAAGAATGACTGGAGCTGCCTGAGGTTTTTAGGGGTTGGAAAATTTTGTATGCCATTTACCTTCTCAGGAGATGTCGTGATTCCGTTTTCAGTCAGAATGAATCCCAGAAATTGTAGCTCATTTGTTATTAGTTTAGATTTGTCCAACTTCAAGGTGATGTTGTTCTCCATCAGTCTGCGTAGTACTATCTCGACTCGTTCACAATGTCCCTCCCATGTTGTAGATGTGATCAACAGGTCATCTACATAGACTGTTGTGAATTCAAGTGCTTTGCTACCTAGGATTTGATCCATACACTTGACTAATATCGCGACGGAATTTACTAGGCCAAACGGGATTCTTTTAAATTGGTAATTTCTACCTTCATATATGAAAGCCACATACTGTCTGCTGTTCTTGTGTAGCTCCACTTGCCAGTAACCTCATACTGCATCCCATATACTCATATGTCTGCAGCCTTTAAACTTCTTCATGATTTCCTCTATCTCTCCTGGTGAAGTTCTGTCATTTATAATATTCTTATTTATTTCCCTGGCATCAAGACATAGGCGTACAGTCCCGTCCTTCTTTTGTACTGCTAGTATTGGCCTTGTGTAAGGTGACGAAATATATTTAATTATATCTTGTTCTAACATTTTAAAAATTTCTTTTTTAACTGCTGGTTTTAATGATTGTGGTATTGGGTATGATTTCCTATTAAAGTTAATAGGTGACTGAAAATTCAATTCACAGCTAAAATTCTTGGCCTTTCCTGGCAAATCTGAAAATACTGTATTGTATTTTTGGTAAATTCCAATAAGTTGGTTTCTTTGCATGTTGGTGATTTCCTTCATGTTAGTGGTGGTAAATGAGTTAATTTCCGCTATTTTCTTATCCCACTCTTCATTTTCCAATTGGGCTGATTCACAGGTTGGTGCTCTAAAACTCTCCCTCTCATTACTAACTAGGGTGAATGTTTGTCGATTGTGAGTGGCACATTTGCGGCCCTTTATCTCACTCGACCATTCCCCTTTTGAATG
The DNA here is from genome assembly GCA_034769895.1 of Magicicada septendecula. NCBI lineage: Eukaryota > Metazoa > Arthropoda > Insecta > Hemiptera > Cicadidae > Magicicada > Magicicada septendecula. The sequence continues at coordinate 396,524,663 of CM068369.1, read as the reverse complement.
GTACAGTGTTATTCTCCCACTGCACATGTCAATGATTGCTGAGTGTTGCCGTAGCACGTCACTCCCTATCATTACTTTAAACGGTAGACTGTGACAGTAAAATAGCTCAATACTTTGTTGAAATCAGTCCTGATCAACCTGAGTATTGTTATCATTGTTGTGCATGCAAACAATGTCGATATCTAGAGCACAGGTATTACGATCTACCCAGATGGTCCGTTCTTATCAGTAACTGATAAGACCCCAACTCGGTAGGAAGCCTAACTACGTAGGAGCCCAAGATTGTGGCAGTCTTGAAATGAGTCATTGCTGGTCAAGTTCGCCTACTACTGAGAGTCAACTTTTCGAGCGCTGCAGTACAACCCTTTTCTTGACGTGAGGATCTATGCACTTAGCCAAGTGCGAAAAGGTAAGGCAGTTTACCGAAAATATCTTAATCTATTTTCCATTGCAGGAAAGCGAGTGTAAATTGTTCCAAATTATAACTTTATGTACTTGTTTAAACTTTGCCAATCATGTATGGACAGTACTGTTTGTCAACCTCACAGTGAAATGTGCTCACAGAATATCTCAAGCCAATTAATTGAATTATTATTATATTTACGTTTTAACTTCAACTTATTAATAAATTATTTGTAACTAAAAGCTTAATTTATGGTTAATATCGTAAGTGTGAGACGGCACATGCTCTCTCAATTGAGAAGCACAATATCTTGTCTTTACGTGAAAGTGTATTCCTCATTTGTACAAAGTAAACTTTTAATATTGTAATATATCTGTAGAAAGTAATTTTGTAATTAGTATTCCCTATAATTTAATATCGTTGTAAATAATGTTAATCAAAAGGTAACAATTACATTGTGAACCTCGAGTTCAGTAGGAGTAGCGACGGAAGGCACGATCAAGTAGGCAGTGCCGCCACAGCTGTTGTAACTAAAACTAACAACGACATAATTACCAGGCTGTGGTGAGAAATTTAATGTAAATATTGTAGTTGCCCAGATAATGTATTGTTTATTTCATATCACACTTTATTTAAAGCAATTTCATAACTAAACCATAAATTTTATCTTATTATATTATTTGAATGATATAAACACTTGGTCACCAAATATTATAGCTAGGGTTTCGAAACAATGAATAGTAGTTAAATACAATGTTTTGAATTTCATGCAAAATACTTTATTGTGGACAAGCGTATAGCAAATTTATGCAGCTGAATAAATTATATTATTTAATTAAATTTTTAAATTAAATTATTGAATTAAATTATATTATTATAAATTATTATATTTATTACTCAGTTCATATTCCTGACCAATTGTAATTGAAGGTTGTAGATAATGTGAAATTTTTGTTATCTGTAAATGTATTACTAGTTAAGGGGTAACTTTTCCATGTTTAGAAATTTACGTTTGAAGTTTTGAGTGTAAATTTAGTAACTTGCTTTTGTACTTTGAATATTTAATTGTATTTCGAATATTTTGGTAGATAAACTTGGTGAAAAAAAACTATATATAAGTGAATTTGATTTCTGGTTACCCCTCACACTTCTTGATACTGACATAGGTGGTGTTAATATCTATCAAGGAACCCCACCCCTTCTCCAATAGCTAGCCTGGGTAAATTCGGTGGGTAGCAAGACCCTGCGCTTCCATTATTTCGGTTGGTATTCCTTGTATCTCCTTCTTGTATCAACCTGTCATTAGTATCCTCATTTTTCTGTTAATATTATCTATTTTGTTTTCTAATTGTTCAGTTGTTTGCCTATTATTTTCTTTCATTTGATTTAGACTTTCGTCACTCCGGTCAAACTTTCCGTTCATTTGTTTCATTAAGGTTTCACTCAAAACCTCGTTTTGTCTCCTTGAATTTTCATTTATTTCTTCCTTCATACTGTCTATTTTTTTCATTTGTCAGTTTAATATTTTCATTTATTTGCTTCATTAAATTTTCATTTGTCACTTTATTATTCTCTTTAATACTGTCAAATTTTTCATTCATTTGTCTATTGTTTTCGTTTATTGTTTGCTTAACATCTTCCTTCATACTATTCATTGATTCTATCAATTTTATTAGATTCGGGTCTCCTCTAGCTTCCTCCTTGTCACCCGCCTGTTGTTCCATCTCCGTGTCCTGGATTGTTTCTGTTTCTCGTTCCTGCTGACCTTCTTCTGTCTCCGGTTCTGTGTCCTCTTCCTCGAACGACCTCTAGTGAGCATTTCTGTACTTGTAATAGTTGCCTGCCAAAATTAGGAATTTTTTTTCTTTGGATTGTAGTCCAATCTTCTTCCTAATTCAAGCCTCAGTAGTTGGACGCCATTTTATAACCTTGCGTTATAAAAACAAACCCGTTTCGGTCTTTCTTATGGTTCAATAAATTTTATTAACGCTGGTTACAAAAAAAAATATTTTATTAAAATAAAATATTAAGGAATTTTTTCTTTAAAGTTTATTTTTTCTTTAACTCAATTAGGTTATTAGTTTAAATTTATTTTCCCAATTAATTAATGCCCTGTTCTTCTTAATTTAAGAATTCCCTGTCTAAGAATTTAAGTCTAGACGATCCCTGTCAAACGCGGTAAAATTCTAATTTTGAATAATTCTTAAGTAATGTTGCGTTCGATTGTGGAATCGCTTCACCCAATGGTAGGATAGCTGTGAGTCTCTTTCTTCAATAAGTAATTTTAATTCTTTCTCTGTCTTCTTCCTGTTATAAAATGCTGAAATTCTTTAAACTATATTTTATCTAATAAATAGAACTCTTTTGATGCATTAACTCTTGGGTTTTTATTTAATTATTTGATTTTAAATTCGAAATGTTATTTAATACATCGAGTCTGTCTCTAGGGTCGAGAATCACAATAGTTGGTTGTGTTGGAATTTTTTATAAAACATATTAATTCTAAGGTTCTTTGAACTATTACAAAAGTCAGAAATGCCGTAGCGAAGTACAATACTTACAAATTAATCTTAATTTCTATCAATTTTTACATTACAAACTGAATTTTGTTTAAGTAATTTTGTATAAATAATGATTGTTCGTTACCGAAGCTTGCTATAACGCAGCGTGGTTTGGTTTGACAAGAAGGCGTAACCTAAATGTATTTCAACATGGCCGCCATTAAGACGTTCGTTATTGTATTAAAGTCTATGCATCCATTTCCCTTAATATGAATAGAATTATATAGAGTTTGTTTCTGTAAAAATAGTTATTTGTTCGTTTTTTTTTCACTGGAGTGTCAATTAATAGTGTCTGTGATGTTTTTTCTTAGTGTGATGTGATCGTTAATGTTTAGTTATTAGTCAACGAACTTCTCACCTTCCAATATTATTATCGGCTATTAGTCTTGTATACTTATTGTGTTTCTTTTTTTATTCTTATCATTGGTTTTCTGTCTTCTTAAATCTTTATTATTATTATTATTTTTATGATTTTTCAATTTAATTTTTTATAACATTTTACACTTAGATTTGATAATTTTTGTACACTTTCACTCAGACAGACATAGGGCTGACCCGTTCTGCTTTCGTGCTAACAATACAATGATACCGTTTTCTTTCGAATTTGAATAGTTTGACCAATTTTTCTAAGTCCTGATTGGCTAATTTGACTGAATTTTGAGGTCGCATGACCTAATATTTCTTACAATACAGATTTTGTTTTACCCTAGTACATATTACTCTCTATTTGTTAAATAGTTTGTCTTAATTTAATTTACAGCATGTAATTCTTTGTTTTATTACAATTAAAATGATACCAAATATGGCCTGTGTGTGTGTCATAATAAATGTTGTGTTTTTACAAAATTATGCTGTTTAAGCCATTTGGGTTTTTTGACCATCACAAAATCACATTATATTTCTTGAATTTGTCACTATCTTTGATTTATTAGGGAAAACAATCCAACAGTGGCAATTTTATGGTTTACTCTTATTAATCCCTAGTGTTTTCACTTTTGGTTAATTGATTTTATATCTTTATAAGTTAATTCCTATGTTTAGGTAATAGTGTATGCTTCTGATTATATCATTTGTTTTTTAGTTAATTTAAAAAATCTTACAATTAATACCAAATTCCTCTGAAGATTACAAATTACTCTCCTCCTTCTACATTAACATTTTTTAACAAACCATTTAGTCTTATTTCGTGTTTCCATTACTAACATTTTTGTTTTAACAAATTTCTTCTAACATCAACATAGATTTCATAACATAGTTAAACATATAACATAACATAAAAACTGGTTATTGACATTAAAATTATTTTTGTCGTATCATCTGATATGTTATTTAACTACTAGTTCCATTGGATTTGACTAGTCATTTACTATAGTAATTAGTTACTAAGCCTTAGATATTAGTGTTCCCTAAAAGGAAATAACATTGTTCACCACCAAAATAATCGGGATTCAATTATTTACCTGGCTTATAACCTATGACAACTATGGTCATCAACAAGATTGTTGATTATGACAATAAAATTATTCTGATCAAAATGAAAAAACAATAATAAGCTTAATGCTTCATGTATTAACAGGTAAGTACCCTTGGTTATTAAACATTATCATCTTTCCAAGATTGTTTGTACTCACTTTATAATTCCCACTTTTGTGTTTCTTCACTTTTTTTTTCTACACTTCACTTTTACATTTTACACTGGTATCACTTTTGCTTATTTAATATAGTTCACAACTGTTTTCTTATACGGTACTTTAGATAAAGTTTTTTCTTATTTACTAATGTATTGTACTTCTTATGTTAGTTATGTTAGTTTCTTTTTACTCTTATGGGCTCATCTGTTTCTGTCACGTTACAATATCTATAGCTGCGTTAATGTTAACGTTACACATAACACTTTCTTTACAAATTAAAAGACCAAAATTCACTGAAATAATTGCATTTCATCTCTTTTAAGTTTGAAAACCTTTTCGTACTTAATGAACCACGGTCTCAGTTACCTGGAACAACATGTGTTTCTTGGTCGGAAAAAGCCCTTAAAAAATGATTTTAAAATCCCGGATAACACACACACACACTTATAGACAAAATGTAAAAATTATAATCATGATAATACCCATGTTAAATTAGTGCCGAAGAAGAATAGTACTAACCTGAAACAGCTTTATAATTTACTCGCTCATAGTGTGCAGTACGTTACATATGCACCTCCCCTGGAACCGTCAGATGATCTCTCCGTGAAAGTGGTGAACGAAATGAAGCAGTGAACAACGTTCCTTCAGCCGAAGTCGGCTTGGTAAAAACACACGTTGTAGATTGTAAACTTACAGGATCTGCTGACCACAACGGCCGGTTAGATTAATTCGTCAAGCGGGAAAGCACGGCCTGGCTAAATATCGTTGCGCTCAAGGTCACCACAGCAGGCTAACAGTGAAACATAGTTTCGACGGCGACAGACGACGCGATCAAGGGCTCGTAGACTAGCGGCGACAATTCAAATTCAAAATATTTTCCAAAAACAATCTTCTACTACATTATATCAGGCCGTGACTCGGCTAGTCACGGCACACCTGTTCATGTAAAACTTTGAAATAATTGTAGCATCCAAAGCAGCTTCGGAGTACGGACTGGAATCGGTGGCAGTAGGACCCTAGCAAAGAATAAATTTTATAAAACAATTGCAATACCCACGTTGACTTATACAAATGAGACATGGGTCATGACAAAAAAGGAAAGCGGCAAGATTCAGAGTGCTGAAATGCAGTTTCTTCCAAATAATTTATATCATACATTGCAAGGCAGAATAAGAAATGAAGATACCAGAACAGAACTCGAAGTAAAGGACATAAATAAAATTATTGTAACTTACAGAAGACAATGATAGGATCATCTGCAAAGGATGACAAAGGCTCGATTGTCGAAAGCGGCACTGAACTATAAAGCCATTGGTAGAAGAGACGTGGGTCGTCTGAGGATGAGATGGGTGCCGGAACAGGTTTATATAACCTAATCCTTGTAGAGGAGAAGAAGAAGAAGACATTGATTTGTTATGTAGCCTGCAAATTGTGCTAATAAATTATTAACAACAATGGTCCCTTTCTTTGACGTCTTAGCAGCCTAAGATTTAGGGAGTGCAGGCTTCCTTACGTGAATTCTATGGCGTGGCCAGTACTACGCTACAGTCGCACATTGTTACTTCAAGATAATGTCCTAAGTACTTGTTTACGGTGCTAAGTAGACACAGGGCCTTATAAACGCAAGCTGGTATATAATGTCAGGGGTGCCCCAGGGAATCAGTCACAAGACTTTTAGATTATTTGTCAAGCGCCATACCCACTGATCTACTGAGCTTCATTGGTTAAGTAATTACTAATATAAAAGAATTAATTAACTGAGAATTACACTGTATGCACAATTAAATTATGTAAATTTTATTGCTGCGTTCTTTTTAAAATTCTTTTATTGTGGAGTCGAAATTAAATTTCGTATTACGTTATCTATCTTTTAATTGACAACAAGTGATCCTAATATGTTTCTTTGAACGTAGATAACCTGTTACTTATCATAAATATTATATTTGCATGGCGGTGGCGGTTCTCTAGCAGTGGTAGATTCTTTGTAGAAGACAATTTAACACACCTTTTACTTTGGACTCCTATAGTATATAGCCTCTCTTCTAGGTTAGCAGCCCATAGGCTGGTTGGCAGCAGCTCGCCATTCTTCATGCTTCTCTGCTTTTCTTTTCAACTCACAATACGATGTGCAGTTCATATCGACCATACGCTGTTTCATGTAGTCTAAACGGGGTCGACCTCTGTGATTCTTCCCTTCAATTGTTTCTTCTATTATTCTCTTAACCAACCCGTTGTGTCGTAGTATATGCCCTATACACTTAGCTCTTCTCCCTTTTAAATTTCGCAGAAAGCTCTTCTCCTCCTGAGCTCTTCTAAAGACTTCCTCATTCGTTATCTTCTCCCTACAGCTTATCTTCAATATTCTTTTGTAGCACTAGGTCTCAAATGCTTGGAGTCTTTTCTTGTCACTTTCTCCAATTGTCCAAGATTCACTTCCGTGTAGGACAACACTCCACACGTATGTCTTTACTAGATTCTTCCTTATTTTTAGGCTGATAATGTTTTAAGTGAAGAGGTTTGTTTGTTTGTTGAAAGCACATATTTTGTTTGTTTTTTGAAAGTATATAGTATAAATTTTATATTACTTTTAAAGTCACGTATTTTTTTAATGTTTTGCACGTTTACAATTTACGATTATTATTTTATAAAATTCTTTACTGTAGTACAAATGTTTCGTCCTTGCTTAGTTACCTGATATTTTATACTGACTGTCTACACCGCTTAATCATTAAATAACGTAAACACACTTCCAGTTATAGGTAAAGTAAATCTCTTGTTGGTAATTAACGTCATGATATTTTCATACATGGAGCTGAGTGATACTGTTAACACGTAAGTGTTTACGTCATAAGTTTTTTTTTGCGATTTAATTACGGCAGGCGCCGCCTGTTGCATCCTAGCTTCCACTGGCGCCGGCCTAAAGTACTGTTCTGTAAGTACTCTTGCATGCATTGCATCTTTGACGTCCATTTTCCATGAATGGCTAGGTCTTCCTTTTTTTCTCCTAGAGGGTGGAGTCCATTCCCGTACATCCTTCCTTGGCCATCTCTCATTCGACATTCTTTTTAGGTGTCCGAACCAATTCAGTCTTCTTGCTTGTATCGTTTCTATAATGTCAAGGTCGATTCCCATCGCTTGTCTTATCTCTGCATTTCTCACTCTATCTAGTCTTGTTAGTCTACAGCACCTCCGCCAGTAATCCATCTCCACAGCTCTTATTTTGGGTTTATTATTTTTAACTTCCCACAGTTCTGCTCCATACTTTTGACTATAGTTTTATATAGTCTGATTTTATTATTTTGTGTTATTCGTGGACTCCAAAGCAGACTGTTTAATTGTTTTGTTGCTGTCTTGCCTTGCGCTACTCTTACTTTTATTTCTTGGTTGCGTTCACTATCTGATGTCATTGTTACACCCAAATAATTGAAGTTTTTAATATTTTTTATCACTTTTGTTGCTAGCTCTAGGTCTTGACCTTCACCGCCTACTGTAAGGTACTCAGTTTTGAGGTATTTATTTCGAGACCCCATTTCGCATATTCTTCTGCTAGTTTCCTAAGCATATAAATTATATCAATTTTGTCCTCTGCAATTACAGCCTGATCGTCTACAAAGTGTATTGTAAACATCTTGTCATTTCCGACTGGTATACATCATAAGTAAAACACTAGTAAAACTGTACAGTAATTTGTGGTTCTTCAGTGAAAATGTTCAATCCATGTAGCAGTAAGTCGACGTAGTTGTTCGGAAGAAATACACATCGAACGCCTTCAATGTGCCGAATGCGCACTGCCACACACAAAACCCGTCAACAGTGTAAAACCAGGGTTCCCAAACTTTTAAGTCCGCGGACCCCCCCCCCCCAAATTTCACGGACCCCGTCTGAGTTCTGAAATTAAACAAACAGTAAATATGATACAAACTCTTATATCTTAATTTTAAAATGTATTTTAAACAACTCTCTTAAATTACAAAATTATAATATTAATGGTATCAAATACAGTTTAATGTGAACAATGAAGCTGCTTTTGAACAATTAGCTCTGTAATTTGAGTTTGATGTCTGATAATTTCAATATTAAGTCTTTTAAGTTCCAGTTGCGTAACCAGTGTTGTTAACCTCGGCTCTATCTTTCCAGCCACGCGTGTCGAACTCCAGCTGCTTAGGCGTGAAACCAGCTACATGGAAAAACGTATTGCTTAGATACAGTGCTTATAAGCAATATACAGGGCTCATACGTGGACTAACACAGCGTGATCAGTTCTGCGTTGATGCGGCGCTCTAATCAGTTCGGCTGACAAACAGATCTGCTACACAACATGATTTAAAGACATTATTAAATCCATTAGTTTCAAATTACTTTTAGTTACTATTAGTTTGAACACACAAAAAATTACTATAATCTTCTATTAATTGTTTTAAGGTTCTAAAATTTAGATTTTAAAGCATAAAAAAGTGGAGAAGATTACGGTGTATTATATATTTTTTTTTAAAAAGTGTCCGCGGAGCCCACTTTGGGAACCTCTGGTGTAGCCCATATAACCAATGCTGCAAACTATATCTGGGACGGCCATTAGAGAGCGATGGTAACAGATTCATTACTTCGCAGAAGTTATCTGCTGCAGTATGTCCTTTACCAATGGTTCTCATTGCATAAAACAGTCTAACACTTGTCAAAAAGAGACTATTATTTTACATTCACTAGAAGTCCAGAATTATTCATCGTTTTTACAGTTTATACATGTAACTGTAACCTTGCTAGCTAACTGTCCAAGTGTTGCTGATTTGTCGTCTGTGAGATACACTTACCACTACAAATATTACAACACAGAAATTCAAAAATTCAACTTTTTTAAAATGTTCATGTCTAGTAAACACATAACCTAAATCTACACCACAATCAAACATTATCTATTATCTTTCAAACAGAATTAACACTGTTGCACACCACTATAGCAAAATTATCCCAATTAAGTAAAAGGTAATCTTAATGTGATTATTGAGTTTGCAGAATATCCAATTCCGTTTAACATATTTATAATAAAGTACCTTATTTGAAAGCAAATTAAGAAACCCAATTTTAATCAGTTTTTTGCTTTCCACTAGGATTTTATTGAGGTGCACCTACTGTTGAACAGGGGTTTCCAAGTTGCATTAAATGACCTTTTCCTACATTTTAAATTAGTGCTTTATTATCATGAACCGAGAACAGCTCCTAGAATTGGCCTGATCAATTATGGAGTACAACAAGGGATTCCATTATCACCTTCTCTTTTTAATTTATATATTGACGATGTCACACAAAACTGGCAGCTGTGTCTTCCAGAACATTTTATGATTCGTCACTCTACATTTGACACTTTGTTGTTTGCGGGCGATCAGTCTATTCTGTCGGATTAAGAAAACAGATTGCAGATGGGTATACATTTGTTACACGGAATCTTCAAAGACTCTGTATTACAAATATCTACACTTAAAACCAAGATGATGTTGGCTTTTCGTGGAAATAATCCCGTAAGGGTAAAAATTGTTATAGATGGTACTATTTTGGGTAAAGTTAGCAATTTTAAATACCTGGGCTACAGTGTGTCTTATAAAGCATGCAACGACGGTGTGAATAAGTTGCATACGTTCAACCTTATGTGCTGGACCATTAGGCGAACCCTTAAGTCAGCAAGTAAAGGAACGCGCCTAAAATTCTACAAGGCGATGCCTCTTCCCACACTTCTTTATGGGCCTGAGAATAACGGAAGGCCAAGCCAGTCGTGTCCGAGCGGGTGAAATGAGATTTTCAGGCATGTGGCAGGGTATACTCTCCATATTCATAGAAGAAACACAGATATACGGCAGGAACTGGATATTATGAGTATACTCGACAGGATCGCCTGATATCGACTGGATTGGTGGCAACATCTTTGCCGAGTGGATGACTGCCCCATCCCCAAACAACTATAGAACTATAAGCCGAAGGGATGGAGAGGTGTGGGACGTCCGAGGAAGCGCTAGAGTGACCAGCTCTAATCTTTGCCTATTTCAGACTGGAACAAACCATTCTCTTGGTTTAATCCTTGAAGATGATGATGATGGTTTATTGTCGTTTCGGATCCTCAAAGTACAGGAGAGAGTGTGTAATGCCTTAAGGTCTCATTCCTCAATGAAGATAAATATCCAGCTACTCTTCCACGTGATAGGGGACCCGAAACAAATACAGGTAGCTAACGCGGCTCTTGAGACCGAGTCACTTGTTTCTACTTGGCAACAGTTACTCGTATATCATGTCACGTTTAATTGTTGTTCTGCAAATAAAATCATTGTTGATTTATCCTATTAAATACACACTCCCTCTAGCACTGTGAGGGATCCGAAATGATAATAAATCACTAATTTAAAATGTGTGGGAAGTTCATTTAATAAAACTTCTGACCATTTGTTGGTCTACGACGTAGGACGTAGGAGACAAGAAGAAACCCCAACATTAAAGACCCTTATGATATTTAATACAGAAAAACTGGTCTCTTTACTCCTGTAAGACAGCCAGTATAAATGAACAATTGATGTTCATTGTCGTCATCATCATCAATATCATGACTTCACTGGACAGGATTTCTTCTGTTATGGCCTCATGGCTCCCGCCGTCTTGTGTCTGGTTTACCTACAGATCTTCCAACTGGCTAAATCTTCCTACAGGTCTAAACTAAACTAAACTTATATATTGTTCTATTTAAAATTATGTTAAATGACCAGCTCATAGAACAGGTCTCTACATTCAATTACCTTGGTTGTAGTTTGTCTTATGTTTATTGTCATCGGCACTAGGTTCATTGAATTGAAAATCTATTGCTGTATTATAAAGTGCCACTAAGTTTTCATCAAAAGTAAAAGAACTAAAAAAACTGTTATTCCATATAAGGTATAATTCTAGTTTTAAAACTGTTTAAAACAAAATTCTAGAACTTTTTCTAGAACCCTAAGTGTCAATACCTTGCAGTTTTATTATATTAATTATTATAACAATAAATATTATTAATTTTGTAACTAGCTGACCTGTAACTTATAACATGCAATATGCATTAAACACTAAATGTAAGCAGCAAGCAGATGATCTGATTTTATACTTACGTGCGAGTCCCCTAGCTTCTAGCCAGCCACGACCGTACTGCGTGGTGAAGAGCCACATCCTACACGAAGTGACCCACGTATTCGCAGAACAGTACGGATCTAGACCGGAAGGTCGGTAAACATTCCTGGTGGAGGACAGCAATATCCACCAATACCAAGTTAAGGAGCAAAGGAAGAAAGGGATCCAGGAACGGCTTATCTTTGGAATATTGCAGGTGTGAATCTCGACGATTCAGACGGCTGTAATACTGGGCAAAACGTGGAGCGGGTCTCGAAGCTATGGAGAAGGCGATCCCAGTAGGACAAGGGAAGTCGAAATTACATCCCCTCCCTCCAGATGGAGGTTGTGTGGATAGAGCTAGTAACCCATCCATGTAAAAATTTATCTTACTTGCAGGATAAAAAAAGCATCGGAAATGGAGTTAATGAGAAAATGATAGACCGGTGGCGGGAGAGAAATGTAGGACGCCCGAAAGCAAAGTGTGTCCCGAAACAGGTTTAGGATGAGGCTAATCCTTAAGGTTGATGATGATGAACTTACGTGTACATACAGAAGTCTTAACCGTTTAGATTTTTTAGCGAAAGAAAATAGTCCATTTAGAATCGTTAAGTAAACAGCGTGAGCAATTCAGATAAGCAAAGCTTGAAAAAGCATTTGTAAGACAGCGAACAGTAAGCAAACACAATAAATTATGAGTGACTAAACAACTCGTGTTATTTGTTAGCATCAAACAAAAGTGTACACGTGCAAGACAAAACAAATACTGATATCGTGAAGGAAGAGAACCTGTAAGTTTCGAAGCCGTGGCCCTGACCAGACTACACCGAATCAGCTGATAGAAATACACAGAAGTTTTGTTAAGTCAGGGCAGCAATTAACAATACGTTTCTAACATTTGCCAACATAGATAATATAAAATTAAAAATGATTACCGCAACGATGTTAATTTTAAATACGGGAAAATAGTATATAAGCATTCCAAATTATATAAGGAATGAGACAATTGTTATAAAAGCAATAATTACCGTTTTTGATAGTCGTAACTCATATTTTCTTTTGCGGAAAGAACTGTCTAGTATTATTGTGACAACATTCAAAATGCAAAAATCCGGCGGCAGATTGTGTTCAGTTTTTGTATTTATTTGTATGGTTAGCGTTTTTCTTTTACTTGGTCGAGAAGCTTGTGCCATCAGAGGGGAATAGGTAAGTAAAGAATTATATTGTTTCGACGAAAATAAATTACTCTTACTTTACGTTTTTCTTCGTCGTTTTTGCTTCTTCTCCTTTTCCTTCTTCTTCTTCTTCTCCTTCTCCTTCTTCTTCTTCTTCTTCTTCTTCTTCTTCTTCTTCTTCTTCTTCTTCTTCTTCTTCTTCTTCTTCTTCTTCTCTTCTTCTTTTTCTTCTCCTTTTTCTTCTCCTTTTTCTTATTCTTCTACTTCTCCTTCTTCACTTCACGATATAGGCTGTAGCGCCTGTTTCGAAAACCATGTCGTCCT